>CM060442.1:40924733-43568463 GCA_030545235.1 Helianthus tuberosus
AGCTTAACGTTTAAAACAAACCTGGTTAGTGCTAAAGGACGTACAATGTAATAGGTTTTACAAATAAATGATTGTGACTGTAATTATTGAACTTAAAGGCTATCCATTGCAATCTGGTACAAACATGAAAGACGAAAAGTGTAATTTACCCAACCTTTAATAAATAATTAATTAATAACTTCAAGATATATTATTTTTTAGCAATAAAAACTCACAATAACCTTTAGCAAATTATCATTTCAAATTCTGATACAGTTTAAAAACCCAACCTAGATAAAACTTAGCTTTTTTTTACAAATTTACCACACCATTAATAAACTTATATAGCATATAATAAAATTATTGATCATTAAAATTAAACCTAGAGTAGTTATTGTTGATGTTCACATCTAATTTCTCTTTCTCCTTGCTTGTTCACCTGTCAAAATTGTACATTTAAGTAGTTAGTTACAAAATTAAGACACGATCAAAGGCGTTTCAACTATTCATACCTTACAAGACTCCTTATAGAGACCGTAACGTGTTGGCTTTTTCCGCCTCGTGACACTTGCAGCCTTGACCCTATTCCGCACGGGCTTACAGTAAGATTTTTCAGTGGTTTTTGAGCTCAAAGAGACGTTATCGAAATGTATAGAAACTTCATTTGATCCACAACTTTCCTTCTCTTCACCTGCTAAATCTGATATTACTCTATTTTTTACCATTAGTTTTTGATTCCCATTTAATTGCTCAAATTGTTTGCTTATGTCCCCAAAAGAAGTATCATGTTGTCGGGTTGCCATCCATCGTTCGAGCCAACTCCAACTCATGTTCGCTTCTGCTTCATTCCCCGATCTAACACTTTGTTTCTTCTTTGAGCATATCCTTAGCTATATAAACATGATCCATAGCTATAATTATAATGTGATAACAAGTTGTAATGGAACGGGCTATGACAGATAATCCTTGAAACGTCCTCGCTTCAACTTCAAAATCTATTATTTTAAATGAATTGTGTGATGTATGCAACTCGAACGTTACCTGTTGTGAGAAAGCATAGGCGAGTGCCCTTTCGCGCCTTGTAGACGCCTCTAGTCTGTTTTGAATCCTCATTTTTTTGATGTTGCTACTCACAATGCTATCATCCCACTCTTTTGGCTAAAACAATCAAACATTCTTTGATATGAGTTGGAAGTGGCTTTTTTTTTAAAAAAACTTCATCATCATACTCAGTAAATCCCACCAATACCTTCATGGGCGGCTATGATGGTGTGGGGGGAGGACCTTCGCACAAGGCCCGTGATTTCGAGGGGCACGCGATTTCAAAAATAATCCGATATATATATGTTATTTTTTTTAAATAGTAAACAAACACATACCAATTCTAATATAAACTCATTTACAAATCATTTTTTATGGTTTAGAATTTAGCCCACATGGTATTAGGTTTATTGACCTCAATACTAATTTTTTTTAAATACTAATAAAACATTATAGAAGGGCACATTTTTTCGAGCTCGAACAGGGTACGTGAATTCTCTGAGATGCCTCTGCTTACCTCTACCCTATAGGAATAGAGAGACTGCTTCCAGTGAGACCCCCGGCTCGAAGATAGTTTTGCATCAAACCTTGGACGTAAGGCACATCACACTCAAACAATCGGGACAGAGACTGATTGGTGCATGTACCCCCGTGTCTTTCAGCTATCAACGTCACCACATGATGCATGATTAACCATCCGCCGTTTTTAACGTTATTTTAACGAAATTAGTAAAATAACGTTAAAGTTAGTACCATTTCACTTTTGCTCCCCGAGCGCCCACACATATATACATTATATCTGCAGACCGCAAGCGGGGCAAAATAATAAAGTATGTTGATTTGGAGGCATTCTACTAATACTTAAAGTAGAAAGTCGGTGGCAAAGCCACCGACAACTCATCTTAAATTACAATTTTGTCCTTTGATATAATTTCCATTTTGGCTCCCTTAGTATTTTCCATTTTAGCTCCCTCATTGTTTTTAACTAATTTGTTTTCTTCCTAAAACTTACAAAATAACAAATCTATCATCTAAATTTCTAACTTTTCACTTTTACTTCCTTGGTTTTTAATTTTTTTTTCTTTTTTTCCCTTTGTGTTTTTAGTTTATATCACATTTATATGTTGCTATAAATTCGAAACGGGTAGTTATATATCTTAAAAACCAAAGTCGGTGGGGTTTCCACCGGCTTTGGCTTTGGTTGGCCCTTTCATTTTTGCAGTTGTCCATTTTAGTCCCTTCTATGTTTCTATTACTCCTCTACTTTGGCATTTGACATTTTTAACCCCTACCTTTTTACTAATTTAATTTTCCATCAGTAACTTTTGTTTGTTAAATTCTTTTGTTTATCTATATCATTCTTTTACTTTAAAAAAACATTTTTTTACGTGCATATTTTTATGTACGTATCAATATAAATTTGAGTGTACCTACGTTTTGACGTAAAAAAAATTTGGAGACAAGTCAAGTCAAATATAATACATTTTCGTTTAAAATCATTTTTATGTGCATATTTATATGTGTGTGTCTGTATTAATTCGAGTTGGTCTACGTTTCAATGTAAACTTTTTTGAGAAACGAGTCAGGTCAAATATAATACGTTTTCATGCTTATTTTTATCTATGTTTTCGTAAATTTTGTTCAGAAACAAATGGAGTCAAATTGTATTTTTTTCCCCTTTTTTAAACCTTTAATATATCCCATATAATATGTATATAATACATTATGATTATATGGTATTAATTCGATTTACTTTATGTTTTGATCCATTCGCAATGCTTATATAGGGTATACTGAGTTCAATCGAATACGTCGAAACACACGTTTTCGTATGGATAACGCATCATATAACGTTTGGACTAATCCATTCAATATTTGTGGTGTGCGGCGCGGGCTTATTACTAGTTAGATCTTAAATAGTTAAATGAGCCAAATCAAACAAAGATAAAAGCAAATGGGTGATACGGAGCTGAATTAAGAATTGACGGACTCGTATTTTGACCAAAAGAATAAAAGCAAATGGGTGAGAAATGGATCCAACTTAAAACCAACGTAACTTTTAATCCATCTAGAGTTACATGCTTGTAAAACAAAGATAAAAACGACATAACATAAAATATATTTTGTGAAACAATTCACGTGCAACGGACTCTAGGATTCAAATTCTCTAACCTCTACAATTTAATACTCGATAAATTAATAACCTCGATAAAATTAATAATTTGTCCTGTCTTAACTTGGAACCAGTACAAAATTGGGCCCCAGTCAATAAAATAAGAAGATACTCCCTCCGTCCCACTAAAAGTGTCCTATTTTGAATTTTCAAAGTCTTTATTTATAAACTTTGACCTTAAATAATTTTGTTTATGTTAGATAATACTTGATGAAAGTTATATGATTTGAGTGTATTTTACAAGTGTTTTTATTGGGTTAATTTTCATCAAGTTTTATATAACACAAAAATATATAATTAAAGTCAAAGTTTATAAATAAAGACTTTGAAAATTCAAAATATGACACTTTTAGTGGGACGGAGGTAGTAATAGTTTTTTTGAAATCCCAATGTAAATACATTGGTCCTAGTGAAACTATAAATTAATAATTACTAAAATATTTCAAAATTCTATGATTGTCTAGTAAAAAATAATCTATAGTCACTTGTTTTTTTTATGAACTTCAAATATATATTGAGTTCATCTTTAAATCTCTCTATTGCACTTAAGAGTTGAGGCACTGTATTTTCGTGTTGCAACAAAAAGTTGTGAAGAGTTGTAAAGAATTGTTGAGTGCATCCTTGGTGATCTCTCTTATATTCGCACAACAGTTTTCATTGTTGATTGGTCATCGTTGATTTTTTAACACCTTTTAGTTTAGAAGCTATAGTTGATGTGATTTTAAAATTTATCATTAAACATTTTATAGTGATCAATCTAGATCTATGTACTTGAACTTGACAAGTTCATTAATGTGTGAATGTAGATGAGAATTTTGAAGGTCCTTGTTTCTATTTTATTCAAATAGGTAAAGTGAACGGACATGAAAATTTTAAAGGTCGATGCATTAATTTGAGAGTTACCAGTTTGGTCCAAGGTTTCATTTTTCGCCTGTGGGTCCAAAAAAGTTTTACCGTTGCCATTTTATTCCACTCGGTTAATTTCATCCATTATTTTTGTTAACGAGAAAGGCAATTTGGTGATTTTTAAGGCCAAATTGCCCTTTAAGTTAACAGAATTACATATAAAATGACCGAATTGCCCTTCTCGTTAACAGAGAAAATGGATGAAGTTAACCTAGTGGACTAAAATGGCAACGATGAAACCTTTTTGGACCCACAGGGGAAAAATGAAACCTTTAGACGAAACTGGCAAAATGGCCCAAACCATGAGGACTAAAATGGCATTTAACTCTTAAATATATATTTAAAAAGCATGATAGCGCGAGTCAACTGCCTGATACTTCTCCCATTGGCCCGAACAATATACGATTTCATCCCTTGTTCAGAATTACGATTTTGCCCCCAACTCAAAATTACAATCTTGCAATCATCTCAAAATTACAATCTTGCCATCGTTGTAGCTTTTCATAAATTTTGATTTTACCCCAGTCAAAATTACTATTTTGCCCCCAATTCAAAATTACAGTCTTGCCATCGTTGTAGCTTTTGACAAATTATGATTTTACTCCCAGACAAAATTACGATTTTCCCCGCAGTTCAAATTACAGTCTTGCCATCCTTTTAGTTTTTCAGCAAACGTATGGTAGTGTTTTGTTTTAATTGATTGAGTCGATGTAATTTTTATTCGCTAGCGCTCGCTCATTGGTCAGTTCTAACAAATATCAGTTTTGTCCCAACTTAAAATTACAGTCTTATCATCGTTTTAGTTTATTTTCTAACAAACCATGATAGTGTTTTGTTTTAATTGCTTGAGAAATATTCGGCCTAACGCCCCGCAACGCAAAATGAAAAAAAAAAATAGTTATATTAATACGACTTCTGGCTACTCGACAAGTCACGTGGTCTTGCCAACTCTATGAGGACAGAAAGTATAATTCTTTTAGTGTATTTGTACCTTTAGCTTTGATGTTTGTACTTTGGGGCTCTTGTGATGCTTCATACAATGAGTGAAACTTTCATCTTTAACCTCAACCACTGAGTTTCCTGTTTGTACTTCCACTGATGTTGCCACCGACTCTAGATCCCCATCACCCACATCTTCAGTTTGACGTCTGGCCTGTAAATTTGCAAAAATTAAACAAATGAAAAATCAAGAAAATAACATAAAGATGGGCATAAAATCATCAAAATGGCCACCTTGACCAATGAGTTTGACAAAATAGTTAAGACTTTAAAAGATTTCTAATCAACCAGTGTTTGACAAGTGTCCTTTGACACAACAGATTTCAATCTTGGCGCAACAGATCCACTCTCCTATGCCAGATGATAATCTATTGCGTAAAATAGAAATTTGTTGCGTAGGGCAAAATCTTTTTGTGCCGGCACAATGGGTGTACCTTAAAGATTCTAGTTGGCTGAAACAATTTCTTAACTAAAAATAAGAGAAGTCAAATGGTTTTGTTATAAAAAAAGTTACTCGATTTTTTAAACGAGTTAAAAAAGTCAGGCGTATGTAAAATCAACCAATGTTTGACAGGAGTTACTTGTCGCAACATATTTCAATGTTGGCGCATCAGATTCATTTTCCCGCGCCATAACCATGGTGTCTTGTGGAAGCTTCTGGTTAGCTGAAACAATTTCTTTCTGGTAACAAGAAAATTCCAATGATAAATTTGTAAAAAAAGGAAAAAACGAAGGCTATTTTGTCAAACTTAGCGGTAAAAATGGTCATTTCGGTGATTTCTCTAAATACGGGTATGTGAAATGACCAGAAAACTTCTGAATGCTGACTGAATGACAACTGCAGCTTCGTTTTGGGAGGGCAATTTAGTCTTTTCACCATCAACCTCTAGTGTCTCACTTGAGTTTTGATCAGAAATAGGTTGTGTGACCGTAGTCTCTGAACCACCCTTGACAGATGTCGTCGAATCGTCATCAATTCTTGAACTAAAAACCGTAGCTTTCGACGTTCGAGCCGAATTAGAATAATCCTCTACAACAACCGAATTCACAGCGGCTTTTGAGCTTCTTCTAGAACCTAAATCTTCCTCGGCTAGAATCGAACTCAATTCATCGCCACAAAGATATGATCTAACAGAAGCCCATCTCTTTCTTTCAACTGCATGGTTTCTCATCACCTAATTTTAATAAAATATCAAGAAATTATAATTAAAAAAAATCAAGATCACGATCAAGACTATAAACAAGATCAATATACACTCACATTGGTATCATGGGTGGTTCCAAAAGATCTATTTTTTGAGAATGCACTCCTTACAAGTTCTCCAGTGATACCCATTTTGGTAATGGATCAAATTCATTTAGGTTGTTTTGTTTATATCAGAGAAAAAAGAAAGGAAAAAGATGCTACATATGCTTGTTGTACAAAAGAACAATAATGTATGGTCCACTTGTATCTACTTTTACAGCAACTTCTGCAGTGTTTTCACTTCAATATGGATTGTAATCTTGAATGTAAAGAAAGTGGTGTCACTAGAAGACATTTTAAGATAAAAAAACTGGTAACTTCATGGTACATTTTGTAGATTTTCAAGAATCACAAGTGGGATTTTATTGGGTGTTGGGGTTTGTTTATTGGAATTTTGTATCTGTTTATTATTTGATGTCATTTGAGATTGTTGTTTTGAAGTGGTCTATGAAATAATAAATAGATGAACATTTTTTACTAGTAGTTTGATGACGCTAGAGTAGACAAGTTGATCGTTAACTTTAACGAAACAGATGCGCGTATTTAGTCATTGCTAAAATAGACAAAGACAAAAAGAGTCAATCAGGAGATGCCAAACAGGATTTGACGGCTAAGACGTTGCAAAAAAAACTCATGGTGAAGTATAAGGGGTCCACATAATATCCGGTCAGATTGAGACACATGTAAAGTGAAGGCTAAATAGCCGACGACTAGGATTTAGCCTTTAGCTAATCCGTAAATAATTTAGCCCATGTTTTTTTTTTCGATCTGATGGCTATTTAGCTTACGCTTTTTCATCTGACGGCTATTTGGCTTTTGTTTTACACGTCTTTTTTTTTATTGATTTCTGTGTAGCTTATTTAAGCCCACATATCCTGTATGACATCTCATGATTGACTCTTTTTTTGTCTGTCTTTTTTGGCAAAGGCTAAATAGTGGGGTCTATTTCATTACAATCAACTTGTCTATTCTAGTAATTTTTTGATACTTTAATTGTATCGTCATTCAACTTGTGAAGGAATGTTGAAGATCGTTATATACCATAGACACCTCTATAAATCGAGGTGCCGTGCTTTATTCTATGATTATTGTACACAATACATTTCTCATTTCATCATATAATCTCTTTAAATGATTTTTTTATTTTTTGGCCAGCGAAATGAGATGCATTAAAACCAACAGATGAGTACATTACAACCCTTAGCAAGATGCTAAGGGCAATATCACAGTACAACTAAACACCCAAGACTTTTACGCACAAACATTGAACTCATGCCAATTCTCCCACGATAAGTCTTGTCCATTGGACCTGTTTTTTACCCAGAGAAACGAAATGGACTTTATGTCTTCAATCGCGCTCTGAATTTGGATCTCCTTTTGGTTGAATATTTTATCTCTTTAAATGATTTAGATAAAGAAAAAGCAGACAATTACTTCATGGTACATTTTGGACTCACATTTGATTTTCAAGAAAACAAGTGGATCCTTAGTAGGTGTTCAGGATTGTAATCATTTAAAACTATTAATATGTTTTTTGTGTTATAATTCAAGTTTTAGAAAATAATATAAAGATGAACAAATTATAATTAGCAATCCCTAACACTTTAATATTAATTAGAAAAAGGTAAATAATAGCCTGGATTAGGTAAGGGTTAAACAACTTTAGAGCTGGAAGTGTTGAACTTTAGATCAAGGATGTGATGAGTAGAACTGGAAAGTAAAGGGTAGATAAGAGTTATCAAGTACTTTTTTTTCTACATCTTCTTTAATTATTTATATTTTTTTGATGGTTGTGCTTTTGAGCACATGGTTGGTAGCAGATTGGGTTTCATAAAGTTTTCTTGCTAGTAGGGTTATGTCTATTCTATAATTTCCTTTTTGATGTCAGTGCATTTTAGTTTTGGCCCCTCTAAAACTACAATCATGGTGGAATGCTTATCATTTCTTTTGTTACACAATTATTCACCATGGGATAAGAATGGAAGATATTTAAAGAGTTAAATGCTTGGTTGGTCCCTGTGGTTTGCAAAAATTTCATACTTGGTCCTAGTGGTTTACTAATTACACGCATGGTCTCAAAAGTTGTCAAAAATGCACTCGGTTGGTCCCCAGCCCTAACCTCTGTTAAATTTCTCAGTTAACTATGTATGAAATGACTATATTACCCTTAAACAATTAAAAGAAATAAAACTCACCATCTTCTTCATCCCATCCCTTGTTCTTACCCCTCTCTTTAAAACCCACCATCTCCACCTTCAATCCATCACCACCACCTCCACCGTCACCTTCAACCCAGCCAACCCCCACCCTTTCAGGCACTCACTGTACCGGCGACCAATCCAGTCGGAAGTCTTGCCGGAGGCGAAAGATCCGATTAAAGAGCATACATTTAGTGAACCCAATAAAATTTCCACTTGGGTTGATGAGATCTTTAAGTTATCTTTGATAAATAGCACCGCTCCACTCATTACACCAATATCTGCACACAGACATTTCGTCGAACAGGTGGTAGACATTGTTTTAAAATCAAATTTTCAACAGAATTCTAAAAATTGATAAGTTATCTTTGATAAATAGCACTGTTCCACTCGTTACCCCAATATCTGCACACAGACATTTCGTCGAACAGTTGGTGGACACTGTTTGCAAAATCAAATTTCCAACAGAATTTTCATAATTGGTGAACTGGGTGTTAAAAAAATGGGTGCTTTCTGCTAAACCTTGAACCTAATTTAGTGGGTGTGAAGAAAAATTGTGACTTGAAGAGCTTTGTTGCTTTAATTAGTGATTTAATTGTGTTTGAAAATGGAAATTGAGGTGGGATTTGCTTACCATAACCCAAGAGAATGGAGTTTGTGGATGCTAAGAGAGCACAGGCAAGAGCATACTTGTTGATGTGTGAGGTTCCCATGGAACTGAAGGCAAGAGCATATTTGCACAGGTTGAAGAAGATGGGAGGTTGGCTGGGTTGGAGGTGGAGGTGGTGGTGATGGATTGAAGGTGGAGATGGTGGGTTTTAAAGAGAGGGGTAAGAACAAGGGGATGGGATGAAGAAGATGGTGGATTTTATTTCTTTTAATTGTTCAAGGGTAATATAGTCATTTCACACATAGTTAACTGAGAAATTTAACAGAGGTTAGGGCTGGGGACCAACCGAGTGCATTTTTGACAACTTTTGGGACCACGCGTGTAATTAGTAAACCACTAGGACCAAGTTTGAAATTTTTGAAAACCACAGGGACCAACCAAGCATTTAACTCATATTTAAATGGTACACATGTTAGATGAGTGGTGGTGAAATTAAAACTCAACTTCATGAATAACTTGAGGGGAGTGTGAAACTATACTAATCTCATGATATTAATATCCATATATCAATAGCCAGGGTCTCACCGGAAACAGTCTCTCTATTCCTATGGGGTAGAGGTAAGGCTGTCTACATCTTACCCTCCTCAGACCCTACATTAGCTTTGCTATTGATGGGATTTACAGAGTATGATGATGATGATATACCAATAGAAAGTTTAAACGGTAAAATGGCTGATTGATCCCGACCCCTTTCCTTTAGTTTCACCGTCCTTGAAAAAAATGTTACAATAAATATCCTTAGCCATTTTTCGTAAGTGTTTGAGAAGTGTTGGTTGATAAATGAGGACAATCATATAGCTTATGCAGTAGGAGTGGTGAGTCAGTTTATGCACCAGCCCCAAGCGAGCCACATGGAAGCAGTATTAAGAATCATCAGGTATCTCAAGGGAACAGCAGGTCATGGTATACTATTTAAATCGAATGGGCACTTAGAAATCCAAGCTTATACATACGCCGACTGGGCAGGGGATAAAGGAACGAGAAGGTCAACCTCAGGATACTTCACCATGGTCGGAGGAAATCTAGTTACCTGGAGAAGTAAAAAACAAAAGGTAGTCGCCCTATCTAGTGTAGAAGCCGAATTCCGAGGGGTTGCACGTGCCCTAGCAGAGATTCTGTGGATTCGCAAGCTCCTAACTGAGATTGGTTTTCTTCCTACTACAGCAACCAAAATCATGTGCGACAATAAAGCTGCTATTGTCCAACATGATCGAACAAAACATGTGGAGGTAGATCGACACTTCATCAAGGAGAAATTGGAGAGAGGTATCATAGAGCTCCCATATGTACAATCAAAAGATCAACTCGCAGATATTCTCACAAAAGCTATCACGGGAACATTTTTAGTAGCTGCTTGAGCAAGTTAAGTATTGGTGATCCCACTACTCAACTTGAGGGGGAGTGTCGGAAAGTGAATGATGTGTCATAGTGTAGGGGCTAATTATGTAACTTGATGTTCTATATAAACACCATTTCTTTGTAACCCTAATTTTTATGAGACATACAATCTCAATACAATTCAAACCCCAATAACTGTGTGTTTGTAGACAACATAACTATCCTAGACACTTCTACACGTGAGTGCCACTTCCTCCTAAAGGTTTCTAAATATATGGTCTAGCACCACATCTAGGGATAGGATTATTTATGGATGTCTATAGCAACCTATGATGGCAATCTCCACACGACTTTAGAAGAATGCTTAGAACCCATTGTATTCTTTCAAAGTCCATGTGGCTTTGAATATGTTAAAAAACTCGAAGAAACTAAGGCTATGGGTATGGGGCTTGGGTTGGGGCGTGGGTTGGCTGAAAACGCCTAAGCCACCACCCCGGGGGCTTGGGTTTGGGCGTGGCCCCTTTGGCGTGGGTTTGAAGCCGGGCGTGGGGCGGGCTAGCAAGGTGACATGGCGGGCTTTCAATGGCCATGTGTCAACTCATGCCCCCAACCCAAGCCCCACCATACCCCATGGGCATGGGTTTTTTTCCCATTCCACGTGTCAACAAATGCCCCAACCCAAGCCCACCATACCCCACGGTCTAATACGGAGTTGATTTAAAAGTTAACGGATTCTTATTAATAGACAAACTAGGTTATAATCCCGTGTATTACACGGGTTTAATAAATAAATTTTATATACTAAATAATAAAACAATATATCTTTAAAAACCTTCTTTATTGCACGGGTTGAATAAATATAATTTTATATATTAAATAATAAAAATTTATATCTATAAGAACCATATTGTACGGGTTGAATAAATGTAATTTTATATACCAAATAAAAAAGTTATATCTTTAAAACCACGTGTATTACATGGGTTGAATAAATGTAATACTTTTTACTAAATAATAAAATAATACATCTTAAAAAAAACTCATTTATTACACGGGTTGAATAAATGTGATTTTATATACCAAATAATAAAAAAATTACATCTTTAAAAATATGCGTATTACACGGTTTGAATAAATTTAATTTTCTGTACTAAATAATAAAAAAAATATATCCTTAAAAAACCCCGTGTATTGTACGAATTGAATAAATCTAACTTTATATATCAAATAATAAAAAGTTATATCTTAAAACACCTCATGTATTACATGGGTCGAGTAAATGTAATTTTGTTTAGTGAAAATAAAAATATTTAATATATTAATACAAAGTTTGGTTTTCGTGATAAAAATAGATTATTCTGTTGTTGCAAAATTTGTTAACGAAGTCTCAATAAATGTAACCCTTTATTTAAAGCTCCGTAAATATATAAATGATAAATAATATTAGTTAATTTTATTTCGAGTTTCGTAAAATCTATTTGATACCAAACTAAACAAAACGTTCAAATATATAGTTAAGATCAAATTAGATAACTAAGTTTGAATTTGAAGTAAATAGATAAATATAAAAGTAATAATTAATTGAGTTAATTACTGTTTTCGTCCATGTGGTTTCACTTTCGTAACCATTTCTGTTTACAAATTGCGATTTTTGACTATTTCACTCCATTAGTTAATTACTGTTTTCATCCATGTGGTTTCACTATTTCAGTCCATTAGTTTAAAAATTGCGATTTCAGTCCCTGTGGTTTCACTTTCGTAACCATTTTTGTCCCTATGGTTTCAATTTCGTAACAATTTCAATCCATTATTCTGTTAATTACAGGGACTGAAATGGTTACGACGTGGACTGAAATAGTTACGAAAGTGAAACCATAGGGACTGAAATCGTAATTTTTAAACTAATTGACTGAATAGTGATTTTTGACAAAGCACAGGGACGAATACAGTAATTAACTCTAATTAATTCAAATAAATAATATTATAAATAAGAAGGAGATTAAACTAAATAATAATTATCTCTAAGTTATTAAACTAAATAATAGTTAATAGGAGGATTATCCATAATTAATTAGAAGAAATTAAACTAAAATAATAATTATTTATAAAAGATGGCCTAATATAATGACAAGTGTCCCAAAAGTGGTTTCTTTTATTATATAAGTATAGATAAGCTAAAAAAATGTCTTAACTTAAAAAGAATATAACTTATTAACTTGTAATACGTCTAGACTCTAGAGTTATGGAACTTATGAGGCTCAATGACAGACCCCGGAATCTATTCTCCATTGGGTTCACCTGTTTTCAATAGTAAGATTTCTCACAAGTATTATAATTTTTGGGAGGAAACATAAAAAAAATACAAAATCATAATAAAAATACATGAACATCGTAAAACACACAGTAAAATTACGATGTCGATAAAAACTAAAAAAAAACATTATAAGTTTCTAAAGTTGTTCCGACGAGTTTTCGTCTTTTGAAAACAATCCATTACAATTTCAACTGTGTCATGACCCGATTTTTAGTGGGTCCAACTTGACACAAAACACGACAACCCAACATAATTCTTCAAAATACGTTGTCAAAAACAGAATTCCATTATGCAAGCCACAAAGATCTCAAAACAGGGCATAACAACTACAAAATGAGTTTAAAGATTCATGCTTTCTCACCACTGACTTCTTGCACTAAATTCTTCTACAAAGCCTACCTCACCTTTGATTTTGCCAATTGCCATCATGCCCGTTGTCTTAAAGTTTCCTCAATCCTCCCTCATCGTTTTCTTATTTGCAGCCATTGAATCAATCTTCACATTTCACACCACTACCCATTCTTTTTTATATTCAATTTTTAAGTTAAATATTTAAAATTAATTTCATTAATTCAAACCAATTAAAAAAAGTTACATAAAAGTTAAAACATATAAAACATAAAAAAAATACATAAATATTTAATTAAACTACTACATCGGTATGTTTAGAGTTGCAAGATGTTTCACAATATTATATCCAAGTCTGAAATGTAATCTTGCATCGATCATGCAACCCCCTAAGCACTAGATCGATTGGAGGATTATCGAAATATTCTAGGCGTTCATGTGAAGTTCTATCGGCCATACATAAATACTCATCGTATTCGTCGAGAGGATAACCAGTTGGGAGTTGTTTAACTGTCGACTTACATTTTTGTAAGACCGTGAAACTCTTTTTCATCCTCTCGTCTAGGCCCCCTTAAAACCATTCAAATTTGTCTTCTATATCTCTATCAGTTTGAAAATAATTTCTTCGACATCCGAAACCTTGAATGGAACATAGCTTTCTCGTATTTTGGATTATCGACGAAATGATCTTCCATTAGATACTCTAGAGCTTTATTCACGATCACGTGAGGCATATATATATATATATATATATATATATATATATATATATATAGGATTAGGTTCAAGAGTGAACACTAGTGTAGCTTGCGAACTAAGTGAACTAATCCTGGCCATACACGTGTGTAGATCAATGGCCAGGATTTGATGTTGAAATACACTAGTGTATTTTACGATTTGATGATGAGATCCTGGCCATACACATGTGTAGATCAATGGCCAGGATTTGTTCACTCAGTTCGCAAATACATTAGTGTTCACTCTAGAACCCCACCCTATATATATATATATGTATGTATGTAAGGAGCCGTTAGAATGAGAACCACCACGAGTTATGAGAACCACGAGAACCGCGCCCCGCGGGTGGCCGTCGGCGACGAAATTTTTTTTACACCTAGATCCGTATATTTTAGGACCGGGTGTAAATTTTCGGTTCAAACGGCGCGCCCGAGGGGGTAGTTTTTTACGCCCAAAGTTTGGTAAAAAAAAAAGAAAAATTAAAAAAATTAAAAAAACCCAAACTTTGGGCGTAAAAAACTACCCCCTCGGGCGCGCCGTTTGAACCGAAAATTTACACCCGGTCCTAAAATATACGGATCTAGGTGTAAAAAAAATTTCGTCGCCGACGGCCACACGCGGGGCGCGGTTCTCGTGGTTCTCATAACTCGTGGTGGTTCTCATTCTAGCGATCCCCTATATATATATACATATAGGGGATCGCTAGAATGATATATATATACATATATATATATGTATATATATAGGGGATTGCTAGAATGAGAACCACCACGAGTTATGAGAACCACGAGAACCGCGCCCCGCGGGTGGCCGTCGGCGACGAAATTTTTTTTACACCTAGATCCGTATATTTTAGTGGGGGGTTTAAATTTTCGGTTCAAACGGCGCGCCCGAGGGGGTAGTTTTTTACGCCCAAAGTTTGGGTTTTTTTAATTTTTTTAATTTTTCTTTTTTTTTTACCAAACTTTGGGCGTAAAAAACTACCCCCTCGGGCGCGCCGTTTGAACCGAAAATTTAAACCCCCCACTAAAATATACGGATCTAGGTGTAAAAAAAATTTCGTCGCCGACGGCCACCCGCGGGGGGCGGTTCTCGTGGTTCTCATAACTCGTGGTGGTTCTCATTCTAGCGGCTCCCTATATATATATATATATATATATATATATATATATATATATATATATATATATATATATATATAGGGGAAGGTTAAAATGAGAACCACCTCGAGTTGTAAGAACCAGTGAGAACCACCCCCGCGGGGGGCCGTTGACCACGAAATTTTTTTTACACCTAGATCCGTATATTTTAACACGGGGGGTAAATTTTGGGTTCAAACGGCGCGCCCGAGGGGGTAATTTTTTACGCCCAAAGTTTGGGTTTTTTTAATTTTTTTAATTTTTCTTTTTTTTTTTTACCAAACTTTGGGCGTAAAAAACTACCCCCTCGGGCGCGCCGTTTGAACCCAAAATTTACCCCCCGTGTTAAAATATACGAATCTAGGTGTAAAAAAAATTTCGTGGTCAACGGCCCCCCGCGGGGGTGGTTCTCGCTGGTTCTTACAACTCGAGGTGGTTCTCATTTTAACTTATTCCTATATATATATATATATATATATATATATGTATGTATTATCAACTCATAATTCATTCATTGATTCAATATCGAATACAAAGGGGTTTATATATATTCTACTAGTTACAATAATAACCCTCTAACTTATGACAGTTAAATATTTGGCTTAACATTTCCCCACAAGTTGAGGGCGGGTAACGACCTGCAACATGGATCTTAAAAATTCAAATCTTTGAGTTGATAACGGCTTCGTGAAGATGTCGGCAATCTGGTCATCTGTTTTAAAAAATTGAACCTTCAGATTTCCTTGACTGACTTGCTCACGAACAAAATGAAAATTTACCTCCACATGTTTAGTTCTAGCATGAAACACCGAGTTTGCTGAAAGATACGTGGCTCCAAGATTATCACACCAAAGAGTGGGTTTATTCAACTTAACTCCCAGTTCTTGTAGAAGAGACTTTAGCCAGATTAGTTCAGCAACCGTATCAGCAATAGCCTTGTATTCGGATTCAGTAGACGACCTAGAGACAGTTTTCTGCTTACTAAGTAACCATGATACTAAGTTTGAACCCAAGAAGATAGCATAGCCCCCCGTGGATCGACGGTCGACCGGGAAACCAGCCCAATTGGAATCCGAATATGCTGTAATAGGAACCAACCGCTCACCCCAATGTGAATCAGCAAAGGCATGTAATGTAGATGTTGTGTTCGATGTAAAACGAAGGCCCAGTTGAGATGTTCCCTTGAGATAGCGAATTATACGTTTGACAGACATCCAATGGGATTCGTGAGGTTCATGCATGAACTGACAGATCCTGTTGACAGCGTAGGCAATGTCGGGCCGAGATAAAGTAGCATACTGAAGTGCTCCAACACAATGACGATATCTTGTAGGATCAGGCATAAGTGGGTCGTCCTTGGTTATCGTATCTGCTTTGGCATTTGTAGGTGTTGCAAGCGGTTTCGAATCTTTTGACCCAGCGCGATCAATAAGTTCCTGAATATACTTCCGTTGAGATAGGATAAGACCCGAAGAGGTGTGAAGAACTTCAATACCAAGAAAGTAAGTAAGACGACCCATGTCAGTGAGAGACACCTGCTGACCAAGAGAGGCAATAATGCGATTAACTGTGTTGGGATCGTTGCCCGTAATGATGACGTCGTCCATGTAAACGAGTAGATAAACCTATGTACCCAAGTGGTTAAGGATAAATAATGATGGATCTGTTTTGGAACCATGAAAACCAAGATGCTGTAAGACATTTGAGAGTTTGGTGAACCATGCCCTGGGTGACTATTTTAAGCCATAAAGGGATTTCTACAACTTGCAAACATGATGCGGATGGTTAGGATCCTCGAAGCCTGGTGGTTGACGCATGTAGACCGTTTCATGTAGATCACCGTGAAAAATGCATTTTGCACATCAAGTTGTTTTAGAGACCAATTGTTAGAGACGGCAAGAGAAAGAACCGTGCGGATGGTAGCTGGTTTGACCACGGGGCTGAACATCTCATGATAATCAATGCCAGACTGCTGTAAAAAACCCTTTGCTACCAATCGAGCCTTGTGTCTAGTCAGGTTCCCATGCTGATCAGTTTTCAACCTGTAAACCCACTTGCAATCAATAACATTAGAATTTGGAACCGGAGGAACTAACGACCACGTTCCGTTTCTGTGTAGTGCGTGCAACTCGGCTGCCATGGCTTGACACCACTCCGCGGATTCGTTGGCAACAGTAAAGGAAGTCGGTTCAGAAGGAACGGTAGCGGTGGTGGCGATATTGGTTGAAGGGTCAAAAAATTTTCGGGGTTTAGGATGTGGCCGAAGGTGAGGAGGTCGGTAACGGGGCATGGATGGTTGCGAAGGAGAGGAAGTAGGTTGGGTGGTGGTGGTCTGTGGAATAGGGGCGGTTTGGACAGGTTCGGAAATAGGAGGGGTGGGTAGCGATGATTCGGTTGTAGTAGTGGATGGGTTATCAAAAATGGTTAATGGCGGATCAGGAATTGTAGAAAAAGAAGTGGCGGCTATGGAGGGTGAAGGAGGGTCGATTGAGGGTTCAGTAAGGGAGGGAAAAACATGCTCGTTAAATCGGATATGGCGAGCAATGTAGATTCGGTGAGTAGTTTGATCAAGGCATTGATATCCATGATGAGATGGGCTATAACCGAGGAATATACAATAAGTGGAACAAAAATCAATTTTGTGTTGGTTATATGGACGTAAATAAGGAAAACAGAGACATCCGAAGACTCGAAGAAATGAGTAATCAGGAGGACATTGGAAAACTAGTTGATATGGGGATTTGTTTGAGGAAAGACGAGAGGGTAGACGATTGACGAGGTAGACGGCGGTTTGAAAAGCGAATGACCAAAAAGTTTGAGGTAGTTTGGATTGGGCTAGTAAGGTGAGACCGGTTTCCACGACGTGGCAGTGGCGACGCTCGACAATACCATTTTGTCCACTCGTATGAGGACACGAGCAACGATGTAAAATACCATGGGATGTAAAAAACTGAGTAAGGTTCCGAAACTCGCCACCCCAATCAGTTTGAACACTTTTTAGTTTGGTGTTAAATTGGCGTTCAACTAGGCGAACGAAATTTGTAAAGGTGGTAAAACGTCGGATTTTTGCATGAGCGGGAAATACCACATATAGCGTGTATGATGGTCAACACATAACAAAAAATAACGATAACCGTCAAAGGACGTGGTAGTATGGCCCCAAACATCACAATAAACCAAATCAAGTATGTTTTTACTACGAAAAGATGAAATAGGCAAAGTAAGTTTGGACATTTTTCCCAATTGACATGAAGCACACAAAGATGAACAAAGTTTGTCAGAAACAGGTAAAGAAAAAGTTTTAACAATATGTTGAAAAACTCGAAAGTGAGGATGCCCAAGTCGTTGATTCCACATAGTAGATGGAGCTCGAAAAGCAGTGAACGCCATCTTGGAAACCGGTTGAAAGGAAGGTAGGTGAATGGTGTAAAGACCCTGGTCACTGGGGCCCGTGAGGAGGATAGCCCTGGTAGCCTCGTCCTTCACAACAAAAAAAGAAGTGTGAAATTCAAAGAAAACGTTATTATCTTTGCAAAATTTGTGAACGGAAAGTAGGTTACGTTGTAGGCCCGGGACATGAAGTATGTGGTTAAGTTGTAAGTTTTTGTTTGAGGTAAAAAAGAATTTTGAACCGACATGAAGGATTGGAAGAGAGTTGTCGTTACCAACATAGAGGGAGTCATTACCGTAATAGACGTCCGAGTTGTCCATACTAGCAATATCAGGAGTACCATGGGAATTAGCACATGTATCCGATGTCCAAGTAGTATATGAGCCCGCTTCAGAGTTAGCATAATTCGGTTGAGGTGATCCACGAGAAGAACCGGTGCGATTCGGGCACTGTGAGAGAATATGGCCAATACCGCACCTATTGCAATGACCGTAAACCATATTTTTAGTGGACGCCCAAGCAAATTGGCGAGAGCCTTGTGAACCACCACGACCACGACCACGGCCCCCGCGAGAAAACGCACGGCCCCGACCATATCCACGGGTCGGTCTTGAAGAAGCTGACCGATTAGCATAGTTTGCCTGAGGAGCCGATGGTGATGCCGACGGTTGAGTTATGGAAGCAAGTTGGTTTGCCAAAAGTTGAAGGTTGGTAATCTGCTGCTGAATCGAAGCCAAATCGGGGGCCTGGGAAGCAGTTGTTGCGGTAACATTGAAGACTTGTGGAGAGGCTGATGATGAAGAAACACTGGACCGAGTGATATATTCATTATCACCAATCAAGCCGTGAAGCTCGTTAAATTGAACCGGTGGGGAGCGGGCAAGAAGATTGCTTTTCAAACCATGGTATTCCTCACGTAAACCGGCTATAGTAAGCATGACGAGATCTTTGTCTTTGACGGGTTCACCAATATTTGCAAGAGTCGTTGCATATTCTTGAGCAGGGCTGAGATAATCGATACCTTTTTCACCATCTCTCATTGAAATCTTTAAAAGCTGTGTTTTTAGGGTGAACTCATGAGATGAATTCGAAGGAGCATATGCACGTGCTAAACTTAACCACACTTCCCGAGCCGTGTCTCCTTGGATGTGTTGAAACGAAGACTCGGAAACAGTGGATATAATTGTAACACCTCGAAAATTCACGTCCCATAATGTGTAGACACGTGTCATATGTTTGAACGTGTGAAAGAATGTTATAAAGGGACTAAAGTTGACAAACTTGAAAAGTATATGAAAAATACGAGTTCAAAATGTCAACAGTGAATAAATATACTTCATAATAACCCTACATGATGTTTATACCATCACACGAATAAATCATGGATCATACGAAGCTAAAAGTGAGAGATTACAAACTACAGGGGTTAAATGTGTCAACATGTTTAAGTTATACCTCTGAGTGACCTTTTGACAAACCCGAAGCTTTGTAACGGTTAATTATGCTCACTAGAATGCACGATATAAATTTCATAAAGTTTCGTTATCGTATGAGAAAGTTATGATCAAATCCGTATGCGAGGGGTAAAGCGTTAACGTTGAAAGTTATGACTTTTCGGGTTAACCGGAAATGTCCAGGGACTTGGCAAAGTGGGTATAAGTCCTAAAGCCTTTGTAGGTAAATAAGAAGGGGTCAAATTGCAAGAAATAAGTCGGTTGCCCTTTCGAATGCTTGAAAGGCCAAGTTTTTGCATTCTGCCTATTTGTTGCGCACCGCAACAAATATTTGTTACGGTGCGCAAGCATGTTGCCAGTGACAGAAAGCTGCTGTTTGCTATTTTAAACGCATTCTTGACCTTTTAAACGGTTTTCCTCATATCCCTTGGCCCCTAAACAACCCCTAAACATCTAGGGACACTTGTTAAGATGTTGTGGGCACTTGTAAACTTGTGTGTCAAGAATTTGTGGTGATCTAAACACTATATAAGGCCACTAAGTTGCAACACATTCTTCACACTTCACTTGTGCAATTCTGGAGCTTTTGGGAGCTTAAGAGCAGACACAATATCTTCCTAATCAAGCTTAGGACTTCAGTAAGTTTTCTAATCCTTCCTTAGTTTAAGTTTTAGCTTAGTTTAGCTTAAAAGTCAACCGTCGTAATTAAAGGTTGACTTAGCGATTAATCACTAATGGTCCAGTGATTAGTCGAATCAAAGGTAGTTATAAGTTGGTAATTATGTGGGCTTTAAACCCTTAAAAAGGGCATCCACTGATTCCCATCCTAACTAGGTCATTTGTCGAGTCAAAGATGATTAGAAAAAGTCAATAGAAATGTAATCTTTCGTTTAACGCATAATTAACGATGTAAAAGGTGTGTAACCTATTTTATCATTCATATAACTTGATAATAAGCATAAGAACTTGTCTAAGCTTGTTTGATTCGACAACTTTCTGTTTTGAACCGATTCGGAACCGAAAGTCGCAAAGCTTTGACTTTTGCTTTGACTTCAGTTCTGACCCGTTTTAGTATGATTTGGAAATGCCTTAGAGCTTCCTTAGGACCAGGCTACATGTTAGCATAACCCTCTGTGGTTGGTTCATTAATTGACCCATTCGTTTACGCGTTTCCGTTAATTGCTCATATGTTGACCATTATGCCCTTATTACCTTAAAACGTGATTTATGAAAATGTAAAAGTGTAGAAACCTTAGTTACTAATATATAAACTTGTATGCAAAGTTTGACATCAATTCGAGGTCTAGATTGAGAGTTATGCTCATTAGCGCAAAATAGAAGCTTTATGTTAATTAAATGGCGTAATTAGCGTATAGCCTAGTTAAGCCTACTTTTTGATATCAAAATCTTTACCCACTGATGTAATATATTATTTTGGGATTTTTGAAGATTTTTAATTAATTTTAGGCTGAGCATAACTTGTAGTCGTAGGCTTAATCCGGTAATTGTCGGTTTTGCCCTTACGGGCCATAAAATGAGTTTTACATATCTAAACGACCCCAAACCTTTTGCTACTGATTAGATATGTTAAATAAATTATTTTAGACCTTCTGGAATAATAAAAATATCAGCTTTAGGTATTGAACCCGTAAACGACTCCTAATCGCCTTATTTAGCGTTTTTAGCGCATAGTATGTACTAAGACTATTTTTAAACATACAAAGGTGATACCTACTGATGTTTTAGTTAAACTATAATATTTTAACAGTAAGCAAAAGTTGTTTAACTCAGACTTCAGTTTTGAGCTTTACGGCTTATGTGAAATTACCAAAATGCCCCTACGGTGCATAGTTTGGTTATACTTGGTAAATTCACATATATACTTTAACCTACTGTTATAACTTATCAAAAATAAGTATTTTTTTCTGATTATATCAGACCTGTAACTCAGGTAAATACTTAAACTCTTTTATAACCTTTTAAATGACCAAACTACCTCTACGGGGCCTAGTTTGTGTTTATATACGTTTCGGGCATAATGAAAGACATCTTACTGAGGTCACAACATATTTGAGACATAATTAACTTAGGAAACCTGTAAATGGCTCTCATGAATACCCGTCACGCTTATTACGCGTACGGTTCGGTTTATGTAACAAGTTTACATAAATTAGCCAAAACGGGTCAAACCTTATTGGTTTTATCTCAAAATCCAGAATGTGTATGAAATACCCATTTAAGACAAGTCTTCAAACTTGTCGGGTCTAAACCACATTCTATTCCGGTCTTCGCTTAAATCATGCGTCTGAACCGTATATTCCCTTAAGACTAACCGGTCTAAGCTTAGGCTAAATTAAAGACCCGTTAGCATTCTAATTGGTTATTTATACCATCATTCCAGACTAGAGCATTTCGGTAAATGGTACCTACGCTTACTTAAGTGAATACGGTTGAGTTATTAGATTCTTGCTATTTAAGACAGGAGCTAGCTCAGGTAAATACTCTTAACTTATTTTCCCTATACGGGCTTGGAATACGGTATAATAATACCGCTTGGTCGGGTATTGAATATTTAATCTTATTATGGTTAAATTATTGAGGTAACCCGGTTTAATCTGTATTGTTTGAAATAAAGACCTTTAGGGGTTAATGACCATGTCCCGGATATCCTTGACATCATTGTATTATAAAATGGCCACGCCTTAAGCACGGGGTGTAGGCATACACTGAAAGTTGCTTAAAGGGAAACGGTATCTCACTCTCTTGTGGGCTTATACTTGTGGTGTGTCTGTTAATCTTGACTCGGTTTCTACATCGGGCCCTGTACATATAACGAACATGTAAATCTGTATACAAGGTTATAAATATAATTGTTCCAAGTTAAAAAGGTTAATTTTGCCTCTGTGCATTTTAATCAAATTATAAAAGATATTTTGTGCCACGTGCATTCAAATCAATTTTCTTAAACACTTTTCAAATGAGTCGGTTGAGTGTATTTACCAGTGAAAACTGACGTATTTTCCAAAAAGGTTAAGTGACAGGTACTGAACGTAATTGGCTGGAAGCTCAGGGCGCTAATAAGGAATCTTGCAAATTCTAGGCGCCTAAAGTCTGTTGAACAAATGATATGTTTAAGATCCGCCTGTGGATCCTTTACTTTCCGTTGTAATACTGGATATTACTCTAAAATTCGGATTGTAATATATAATTTATCTTTTGCTTCCGCTGTGCATTTATATATATATTGTGTTGTTTGACTATTACGTTGCCAACCACGTCACAATACTCCCCACCGGGCCCACCGGTGACACGTGGAAAGTCGGGGTGTGACAATAATAATCATGCAGGCGTGTGCATCATTAGAAATTCAGTTTGTGAAATTTGGGTTTGTAGTAGTAGCATCACCAGTTGTAATTTTCTCTTACAGGCAAGATAACGTGTTGTCAACATAACAATATAATCCATTGGCCTTTAAAAACGGTTCCATCATGGCTTTCCAGTAGCCAGTGTTGCAAAAATCGGCCTAGGCGGCCGATTAATCGGCGCCTAGGCGCTAGGCGGCTACTTACTGACTAATTTTGAGCTAGTCGGCCAATTAATCGGAGTCGGTCAAAGTCGGTCAAAATCGGTCCTAGGCGGTCAAAAATCGGATTAATCGGCCTATATTAATCGGTCAAAATCGGTCCCAGGCGGTCCTAGGCGGTCAAAATTGGTCAGAATCATTCAAAATCGGTCAAAATCGAACCATACTATCTGAAACTTGAAGTATTTATGTGAATTTTGAAGTATTATTTTTATATTATTGGGTATATATATATAATTTTGAAAAAATACATATAAAAATCCCAATCCGATTAATCCCGATTAATCCCTAGGCGGTACCTCACCGCCCGACTAGCGCCTAGCGCCTTCTACAACACTGCCAGTAGCCATACTTGTTTGGTGTAAGATTGAATGCAAACTTGTGGGAATTATGGGATGTACGTTCTTGAATACTGAAGGCCGATTTTGATACCAGATGAGAAAAAAAAAACAGTGATTTCCTTAAATCTTGATCCAACCCTTCTCTTTCCTTCTCCTTGTTAGTCGCACCCTCCAAAAGAATACTTCAAGCTGTTGTCGAATATAATAATTAGAATTCCTTTTTTTGGAATAATTGTCTTCGTGCGTTTTTTTCAAGAATATTACTTCCTCTTTTTTTTCGTGGATAACCGTCAAAAGAATATTACTTCTTTTTCTTTCGTGGATTCTTAGGTCACCTCCCCTCTGCCGCCTTTACTTATGGTTCATCGGCAGAATGTATTGTTCGTCGAGTGGGGGTTGTTTATTTAGGGTTTACAAGTTGATTGACTCTAATACCATATCAACTCCTAATTCATTCATTGATTCAATATCAAATACAAAGGGTTTTATATATATTCGGTTTATATATATTCTACTAGTCACAATAATAACCCTCTAACTTATGACAATTAAATATTTGACTTAACATGTATAAAGGTCAGTTAACGTACAAAATGGCTTATCGTACATTGCGTACGCGATAACCCCAGCCGTCAGATCTCATCCCCCATGCGATTTCATCGGGCAACTTTATTTTTTAACATTCGATTTGTGATGAAACAAACAACATGCGAAATTGTTACAAAAACCAACATGCGATTTCATCAAAATTCCCAACATGCGATTCCATCATAGTTACCAACATGCTATTTTATAACATGCGATTTCACAATCGCGTACGATAAGGCATATTGTTCGTTACACTTTCTCTCTCTCTATATATATATATAGTGGAGGGTTCAAATGAGAAGAAATTTTTTGTAAGAATAAAAAAGAACAAACTTCAACCAATAAGAATGCTTCATTTTACTTCATTTAATTTTTATATTTAATATGGGTGTAAGGGTATATTGGTAAAATTAGATAGATCATTAATTGTTAGTTTTTCTTTTTAATAGCTAACTAAATTAAATTTGTAACTTATTTTCAAGAAAAAAAATATATCTTTTCAAATAAGAAAAAGATTAATTTAAAGTGTAGGATAAATTATGAGGTGTGTAGGATGAATTACGAGTTGTGTAGGATAAATTTCAGTATGTGTAGGATAAATTTCAAAAACGTGTAGGATAAATTTTGATGTGTCTAGGCAAAAATTTTAGTGTGGAGGATGATAGTCTTTATGGCTAATTAATTAGTCAAAAATAATAATAAATGAGATGAGAGAAAAACTATTTAATATTTTACAATTGTATCATTTGTTCTTTTTCTTCTCAATTTAATTTTCTTCTCAAATGAACCTCCCCCTATATATATATATATATATATATATATATATAGGTTTAAATAAGAACACCCATTTTTTATGAGAACCATGAGAACAAATATCAGCCACTCATTTATATCCCTTGTGTTTTAATGAAAAGGGTAAATTGGTAATTATACAATTCTCTGTTCCATTAAAATCAGTATCATTTCAGAACCTAGACAAAAAAATCACACTCTTACCGGATGATGAATCACAGAGATGATTAGATTGCTGATGATTGGGGCGCAAATCTGAAACCTTCAACGATCTCTTCAATCTTTTGATTTCTTCAACAATTTTAGGGCTCATAAAATCTTCAATTTGTTCTGAAGCTACATTCATCAATTTCTCAGTGATTTGCAGGTATCAATTCAGGTTTTTAGTTATCGTTGATTCAATTTTGATCTTCAGTGATTGTTGATTTTGTTACATGTTAATTGAATTTCGATTTTCAGTGATTATTGATTGTGTTTCATATATTCCACGATTTCAATTTGAATCTGTGTATTTTATATGTACTTTTTTGTTTCACCTAATGGCACATGTGTAACTGCTAATGACTTGCATTCCATCTTGTTCAAATACACATGTTGTTCTATTTTATGTGTTGTTGAAGTTAAGATTTTTACGTATCACATGCGTAACTCTTGTTTTACACATGTGTAATTGTTCATTGCGACTTTTTTGTTTATGATTTACATACGTTCAGGGGTGTTACACATGTGTAAATATTGTTCCCTATCAGTTATACGTTTCTGTTTACACATTTTCAGCTTATATACACATGTGTAAATTGTTGTTCTTACACAATCTTAACTGAATTACACATGTGTAAAAAGTTCCCTATCACTAATTTGGTTATGTTTTACCTATTTTTGAATAATTACACGTGTGTAAACTATTTCGTGGTCACTTAATAGTTTATGTTTTACACATTTTCAGCTAATTTACACATGTGTAAATTGTTCCCTGTCAATTAGTTGTTTCTGTTTTACACATGTGCAGCTCATTTACACATGTGTAAATTGTGAATTAAAGAAGATATTATCTTCTGTAAAAGGGGATGGCACCCCTTGTTTAACCAATCTTTCTCTATAGGTTACAACGAGCTAAGATCCAACGTTTCCACGACCACTTGTTAAACAAACAACAACAACTTTTCTACGGCCACATGTCCGACTAAGATCCAACGCCTTTAGTCTCGTCCTGGCCCGACTTAGTTTTAGAACATGTTTGATCCAAGCTAGTTACCCAGCCCAGTCCGACCCATTTTACCCGGCATATGTCTACACAAGAACCCATAAGGTAAATAATCATCCTAAATTACAAAAATGCCACCAACAACGGTTCTAATTTGTGCACTTTATGCTGTTTATGTTTTGTTTTATTTGCGTTTAGGGATTTCCATGGTATGTCAACGAAAGGGGATAAGATTTTGGTGGCTTTGATGATTGGTTTGGTTATGTTTGCGAATGTAGTTGTTATATATAGTGATGCATATGCATATTTAAGAGAAACCCGTCTCCTCGTGCTTGAGTTTTATGGCATCGATGGAGCCAAACTTTGTATAAAATGATTGTTTATTCAAACATTTTTTGTTAAGTGCGAGAAAACTTGCTTCAGCACGATGTTTGTAATATATGGTTGTATTAAAGAATCATATTGTTGTTGAATTCATAGCCTTGCACATTGACGCGCATTAAGAATACATGTTTTTGAATGATCGGTTACACTGTACCGAGTCTTTTTCAAAGCGAGTCAACAAAACCATCAACTTTTTGGAAAACATACCTCCTACATCAATACAATCGCATAATACCTGGATTAAATTGAAAGCCATCCGACCCATACAAACACAAAGATAACAAGAATATTAATCCTACCAAATATCGACATTAATGGTCATAATTACAAAAGTTATTTAATTCCCAAACCACCGCAACCAATGAAACCTGTTTGGTATGCATGATAACATAAAAAATAAAATTCATACTTCAAAATATCAACTAGTTTTCTGGATCACAAATTCTCTGTGAATATTTGCTTTCGAAAGAAAAATCTTCACAACATATGTTTGTCTAAGGAAGCTCGATTGTCCGTTTTGTTTCTTGCTTTTCTCCATTTTGAAACCGCATTCCCAATTCTTCACGCGACTTTCCTTATAGGTCTTCATGTGTCTCATTACAAATATAGTAAACAACATAAGAGTAAGCATGGATTACTTGAAAAGTCTAATAAGTAATAAAACCCCATAAACCATTTAATAAGAAAAAATATTCATATATTACACAAACTTACCAAATAAAAAAATTAACATTTAGAGGGAAAAAAATGTTTATGGGCAGACCATAGCAAAAGCACCCAATTTGACCCATAATCCAACCTGCTTATTCTGCCACTTCGTAAAACAAAACATTTATTCAGAAGATTTTACAAAAGTTTGTGATCATATTTCACAAACATGCTATTTCTAAAAATTAATTAAAAAATAGAAACAAAAACATGCTTCAGGGACAATTCATAGAAAATAATGTACTAGTTTTGACCCAAAACAAGCCTGTTTATTTTGACACTTACCTTCCAAAAACGTTTATTCAGAAGATTTTACAGAAGTTTGAAATCATATTTCACAAATTTATTACCCAACCAGTCAACAAGTGGCAAATACCCGTAACCCAACCCGTTTTGCTGGGTCAAATGTAAAGAGTGTTACCTGCTTGGTTTTAAAAAGCGATAGGCGCACAAAAGCAACAAGGTCTAAAATTAAGTCGGGAAGCGCAAACCGCAAAAGCGGTGGGCTTTTTGTACCCGAGGCGCAAGGTGTTTATATAATTTTTTTATATATCTCATTCAAATCCCATAGGTTTTTAGCTTCTTTTAAACAAAATATAGCTATAAATAAGGTTTTTATACCATTTTACTTACATGTACAAGTCAAAAAACCCAAGGTACAACTTTTTTCTACAGAAAAATGCCTCAAGTTCATGAGGCGCGCGCCTCAGGCCAAAAATCCCCCAAAAAAGCCCAAAAATATGCGCTTCTTGTAATTACACAAGGTGCTGAGCGAAAAGCCCCAGAAGCTGCGCCTTGATGCGCCTCAGGCACAGTTTTTAAAACTAACGGTACCGTACCGATCATTTTCGGTACCTGTAACGGTACCCATTTTATCCATTTTTGGGACCGGTACAGCTATTTTGATTGATTTACTAGTAAATACTTGTATTGTACACCGGTATACATTATTGTCGTCTTTCGGTATCAGTATTTTAGTAACAGTCCGGTACCCATGTTCATTCTTCGTAGATATGATTTACACATGTGTAAAATTTCATATTTATGCTTATTTCTTTTAAGTACTATGATTTACACATGTGTAACATGTGTAAACTTTCGTATTTATGCTTATTTTTTAATTATTATGACTTACACACGTGTAAACCTTCATATATATGATTTACACATGTGTAAACTTTCTTATTTATGCTGATTTTTTAAAGTATTATGATTTATATGATTTACACATGTGTAAAAACATATGGAAATCCTGAGACTGACCGAAACGCGATACCAACACACTTCCCGAGTTAATCCCAGCGTCAATATGCGTTAAACTCGTACACATTTTTATCAATAACAAAAAGTAATAATAACATATAGTTAAAAAATAATTCATCAACTTGTAATCCTAAAACCTTAGTTGACCCATGAACATAAGACACTCTCTATACTCAAATAAACCCAATCTTTTAGTGTTACGCTTTGTTCAATGAGAAACCCTAAGCAAGATTAGTATCAAAAAGCACAGGCAATAGATTAACAAATCGTGAATTGTTACTGATAGATGTTGCATAAGTTATGAAAAGTGCATTGGTACCTAAAGATAATGATATGATGGCGTGATCGGAACTCAACCAATTCTCTCAACATTCATAATTAAAATTCACATCAATTTCAAAGCAAACCTAAAAATTTTAGACTTAAATTCAGTCATAGAAACCCCAATTCCACCAATATTCTATATACATAACTAAAATTTACATCAATGTCCAAACAAACCTTACAATTTCATACTCAAATTTAGTTATAGAAACCCTAATTCAACCAATTCTCCATATACATAACTAAAAATCACATAAACGTCCAAACAAACCTAACAATTTCATACATAACTAACATAAACCAAATAATCATAATTCAAACCATCAATCAAATCCAAATTACAACAAAAATCAGTACCTAAAGAAGACGAGCAAAGTTTCTTCGCATATAATCTCAGCCAATGAAATAATAATACTTCAAACCATCAATCAAATCTAAATCACAACAAAAACCAGTACCTGAAGAAGAAGAGTAAAGTTTTTTTCGCTTATTACATCAGCCAACCGTTCATAATCACTCAAATCGAAGATGATCTCAATCGAATCCAAATTGGGCGAGATTGATTCTTCGTATTCCTCTTTTGATTTTTGAAATCTCCAGCATCGTGATTAGAAATTTGAAGGGTTTTTTTTTTTTTTACAGAGATGCTATTGAAGGATTTTGATGGGTTTTTTTAGTTTTATTTTTTGACAATATTGCCCCTTTTGTCTTTTAGTTTAAGTTTTCTTCTCATTTAAATCCCCTCCAATCTTAGCCCTTAATTTAGGATGATCTATGGATGGAAATTGTTCCTAGTGTTCTCACAAAAATAAGTGTTCTCAAGATAACCCTCCCCTATATATATATATATATATACACACACACATATTGATGTTGTCGTGTTTTCTACTCCTTGGGCGAGAATATTCGTGAGAAATCGAAGGCTATTAGATATGCCATCATTCAAGTTGAGCTCATCCGATGAATCAGGTGGGAGCCAGTGTTGTAGTAATCGTTAGTCGCTAGTCGGGCGGTGGGGTGGGGACTAGCGATTAATCGAGATTAATCGGGGATTAATCGGAATTTATGGGGATTAATCGGGATTAATTTGATTAATCGGTTACTAATCAGGGATTAATCGGCACCTAGTCAGGATTTTTACAACCATACTGGGAACCATAACTTACGATCCATCTTGTGGACAAAATTTTGATTAAAAATTGAATGTAAATAGATGGAAAGAAGTAATGATGAATGGTATTTTAGGTGATGAATGGATTGAGTTTATTGGGTGAATTTGGTAAATAAAAAGTATAATTACTTTTTTTTATTGAGTTTAAACAGTCACTAGACTGTTACCCAATGTCTCCCTCATCAAAAAACCAACAACCCGGATCGGTTACTTAAACTGTCGACTTACATACCCGCACACCCCTACTCGAGGACATTGTGGCGGTGTACCCGCTATACCCACAAGGGGTGCCCGAGTGACGTCCCAAGTACCCTAAAACCAAGTGTAATGAAATAACTAAAAAATGCAAACGTTAATGCCACAATTAATGATTTAGTTAAACTACACAATAACTAGGGGTTAATGGTTTAACTAAATTTCAAACATTTCCAATCGTTTATCTCAATCGTTGTTTTTCATTTAGTAAAATATTTTCTCTTAATTGAAAACTAGATTATCTACCCGTGTGATAAACGGGTGAAACGATTTAACTTTGAAAAATGAATATAAAAATAATAAAATTGTATATAGTTGATTTATTTTTTATTAGTTATGACGAAAAAGTAAATTTATCCAATAAACACTTTTAATATATTAGTCTCAGCAAATATTGAAAGCCAACCTGGTAGGTAGCATTCTAGCCAATAATATCATGCCATATCAAGTCCCCACTCCACTTTCCATTTTGCACTCAATCACTGGCAGTGGTCAAACATATGGAGAGTGGTAAACAATTTTTTTTAAAAAGAAGATAATTTTTTTATTGGTTGGAAGGGGTTAGGACCCACTATTAATTTCCTCATCCTCCCACCTCTCTCCTCTTCAAACACTCGGTGAATACTCACCGATCAAGTCCCTCACCGCTCCCTGATTCCTCGCCAGCATCTATTCACCGATCGGTGAATGTGACTCCCAGAGTCACTCCCCGAAACCACACCGAGCACCCTTATAGATACAAGGCGACCCCAATTATAAGGTACACAAATAGGTTGGATTCGGCTCGTCCTTAACAGGTCACATTTTTTTATTAAATTACCTTGATAACAAAATACATTTTATTAAATGGAGTTAATACAAACAACATGGGATCAACAATTTAGTGAGAATTGAGTACCAACAGTTTAAATTATTTCTTTGAAAAAGCACAAAAAGTAAAAAAAAAAAAAAAATAAACACACACACAAACACTGCAACCTAACCCGACAACATACTGAAAACTCATAAACATATATAATCAGATGAATTGGTCTAGATATGAACCTAACCAAAGTCTCAAATACCTTTTCTCATACAACATGCATTAGACATGAATATTTATTTTCACTTCCAAGTTTAAATTTAATAAAACATGCTAAACAATTAAAATTTCAGGATTTCTAAAGGCTACAAAAGTCTTTAATACCAGTAGAAATCTAGAAGATCTATTACCATTCCCTCCCTAGTAGACAAGCTGGGAGTGCTGAAATACAAAAGAATTGTTAAAATCAGTATATCAGAAATTATAGCTTTATCAGATGACAAAAGATCAAAATTCTAAGAGAAAGTTTAAGCAAGCTTGCCTTTCTACATTGTTTTTCATCTCAAATGCATATTGTCTTTTATCAATTTGAGCACGCAACCCTCTAACAATATCTTTAAATTAAGAATTGCAGTATTAATGAAGAAAATGACACAAATTGACTTCGAAAAAATTATACATACTATTTTCTATGGATTTAGCGACTGATGCTAATGCAATCTTTAAACAATCATCACAGTGATACGTGGCTGAAAAACCGGTGATCGTTTATGCTTAAGTTGATGTTTTACGTAGCTTTTAATCATGAATAGCCTACTTTTAATGGTATTTGTGTTTTACAGGTCTAAAAGAGTTTAAGGAGCTAATTGGGAGCTAAACGGAGCACCGGGAGCGAACGGGATCAACCGGGGATGTGAAATGAACAAAACCGGGTTAACCACGAAGATTAGATGAATTTTTGGGGGATGTTAATGGATTTAAAATGAATATATTGGAAGATGGCATGATAGAGGGCTGAATTACGAGTACGTGGGCGAAAACGGTGAGTAAAACGGAGCTATAACGAAGAAGTTATGAAGAAAACAGTTTCGGACAAAACTGGAAAAACTAGAGGTCGTCGCCGACGGGCTCTAGGCCGTCGCCGACGGGCTCTAGGCCGTCGCCGACGGGCTCTAGAAACACCCGTCGGCCAGAAAAACGCATATACAGTCAGTTAAGCCGTCGGATGGTTTCAGCACTTAGGGAGGCCGTCGCCGACGGGCAGCGGATCTCTGAAACGCGAATTTCATTTATTTGGGTGATGGGAACGGTTCTAAGGGGTGTTTTTTGCATTGATTTCGGGGAGTTACACTTGTTTTGAGTTTGAAACTTGATCTTGGAGCCATCACCATCCATCAATCACCTACCATTCATCTACCATTCCACCATCCATCTTTTCTATCAACCCGAATCAAGAACAAAGCATTATCATCATCTTGATTCTTAAACCCTAGTTCCATCCAATTACCAATCCATCCATTCAATCATCCATTCACCATCATCACAAATCCAAAACCCTAACCTTCATCCACCAAGTTTCAAGATGGTTTCATTCGCGTTCCAAACTTCCGGTGATCAAGCTCTATCAACCATGAGCGGCTAATCATCTCGGTTTCACCCCGGTGTAGGTAGTTGTTGATTTTAGTGTTTCGAATTGTTCTTGTTTCATCTGAGTGACAATTTGTATTTGGTTTTTGAAACTCTTGATAATAGTATTACATTTGTTGCGAATTCGTGAATTGTCGAGCGATGTTAAAAGTTATGACTTTGCGAAACGGTGATATGTAATTGTGCGTTATCATTGTTAGGATTTACTTGTGTTGATTACAAAGTGTCTTTTTGTCCGTTCTTCGGGACGTTGATAGCTAGTAGCACCTAAGTCACGGTACACTAAATCCGTTAATCGAATGCATTTGAGTTGAAACTAAAACTTGTAGAAATCCTAGGTTAACAATTACCGAAACCGGGTGTGATTCCTTTTTATCATTATTGTTCTAGTAACCATTTTTCTTGCAATCGTTAATTAGTAGTTGTTAACCATTCACATCAATTCGTTTAGTTAAAAATCATATCTCTCCATTAAACAAAAATACAAAAATACTTTAGCAAGCTTCATAAATTGTGACAATTGTTTTCATTCATTCGAATCCACACACAAACCACATACTCTTCGTGGTTCGACCCCTTACTACCACTAACACATTGTTAAGGGTAATTTGGGCTTATAAATATTATCTTTGACCGGAGCGCGACACTCCGATCACACAGCTTTCTATTTTTCTAGAAAGAACAGTCAGACGACATTTAAAACCCCTTAAAACTTGCAAGTTACAACATCAAAACATTAACGGACTGAAATCAATACCTATTTTGTTGGCCTTGAGCGTGCAGCAGACTACCTATTCTTTATCATTCGCTTTTGCCTTCTCTGAACAGTGTTCTCCATCACATCTCCAAAAGCAAACCTTTTCCTTCCAGACATGACTGTATGATAAACTACCCATTAAAGAGGTTGGAGACATATAACCCACATCCATTAAAGTGTTACCAGGAACTGAAACCGATTGTTGAACTTGATAATGACCAGCCATAATCACATTCTGCTAGTAAATTGCAGGACTTTGATAGTTTTTTCACTACAATTCTTGTTGTTTAAGATTCCCTTATTCATTCATCTTCCCAGGAAAAGATTCAAAACAACCCCTGCTTTGACCAACAAATATTCAAGTGTCATCTCACCAAGAGTATGTTGTCTCTTCCCTTCACCACTCTTAAAATTACCAGCCTTACTAACACATTATTCCCATCATCATCACTAACATTCTTTTTCTTCTTCTGACCTGTTGTATATCCTACCACACTTCATCAACCATCTTCTTTGGCGCCGTTGCCGGGGAGTGCGTGCGCTTTGTGTTTGGATATTGTTTGAATTTGCGTGATTAACTGTTTAAATTGTTTAGCTTTCTTTTTGCGCTTTGTCTTTTTCCTTGTTACGCGGGTGTGTTACTTGTGCAGGTTACAGGTAGTGCATGCATACGCGGAACTCCGGGAGGACTTCACTTTTAGTTTACGAACCGGAGATCGAAAGGGTAGCAAGAAGAAATCTAGCAAGCCGGTTAGAAGCAACACTTGCTTCTAATCAAACCACAAACACACCACAACATACACCATCCATTGAAACCGATTCAATGGCGAACCAAAACTCTAACCAAAACTTCAACCAAAATCAAAATCCGAACCAATTCCAATACCGAGGCACCTTCAACCCCACTTCAAATGTTCAACCTATACCTCAAGAACAACCGGGTGGCAACAATTCTAGACCACCCACACCACCTTTCCGAACCCAAAACCCGAACAACAATCAAAGAACACCCCAACAACAAAACCTTCATCGACAAGCTTCCTTACCCCTCAACCTTGATGACCGGAATGTTAACTCCGATCGTCGAGTTAATCGAGATCGTGGCAATCCCACGAACGAAGACCCTTTCTTCAACATAGACGATTTGAGGAACGCCATCCCCGATGACGAACCATATAGTGTTCCCGGTTATCAATCACCGGAACATGTGAGCATACATACGGAAAATTCGGACGATGGGGGATATTATGATGATCGGGTTAACGACGATGAAGATTGGGGATACGTGAATAGGGGAAATGTCTACAATGCGAGAGGCTTTGAAGATGACGAGTTTGGTTATCAAAATGCCAACTTTGTGGGGGATGATGATTATGGGTACGGGAACATGAGAAATGATGGTTACGGGAACAACCGTCAACCACGAAACAATAACCAACGGAACCGAGATGATGGGTTTTACAACAACAACAATAACAATAATGGTAACCCTAATCGGATTCCTCGTTTCGTGGGAGGTGGTAACCAAAGAGGTAACCAAGGTAGAAATCAAGGTGGGGATAGAAGAGGTGACCGAAGAGACAATCGAAGACCGGTCGATCAAGAGGTTAACGGTCCACAACGTCGTCAACAACCTCCACGGGGAGTAAATGACCGTTTTCGACCGGTGGTCACCGAGAATGATTCACCAATTGTGTGCGAAAGAAGAATGTTCGATTGTAAACCGCATTACGTCAATATACTTCCCCACTTCAATGGGAGGTCTAATGATGAACCGTATACACACTTGGCAGAATTTTCATCGATATGCAACACGATTGGGGGACACAATTTCGCATTAGAGGAGGTCAAACTTCGCTTGTTCCAATTCTCTTTGAAAGACAAGGCAAAACAGTGGTTCCTCACACTTCCGGCCAACAGTATTCGAACTTGGGAACAAATGCAACAAGCATTTTTGGATGAATATTATTCTATGGCAAAGACCGACGATGCTCGTGACGAAATTAGGTCTTTTCGCCAATTATCGGGTGAGCCATTGCATGAGGCGTTCACTCGATTCAAAGAAATGATGCGGAGATGCCCACATCATCAAATTGAGAAGTGGGAGTTGGTTAAGTGCTTTGTACGGGGTTTGGATGACACAACTTGGAATCGTCTTGAGTCAACAAGCAATGGAACACTCTTGAGCAATCACGAAGACGACGATTGGGAATTCTTGGAAAGAATGAGCAAGCGGTCTAAAGAAAAAGAGTCGGCCGACCGAGCAAAAAAGCACCCTACCTCAAGGTCTTGGCCCGATCGTGATGCAAGTTCTAAGGATCGGATTGATACGTTGGAGCGGGAATTGGCCCGCATGAAGAAGAAAGAAGTGGGTGCGGTACAATATAGCGTATGTGAAGAATGTGGTGACATTGGTCACCGAACCGAGAATTGCCAAGCCACCGCGGATGTGAATCAAGTGTATGGAGACCGGAGCCAATACGATATGAACTCCAACACTTACCACCCCGGGTTGAGGAACTATCCTAACTTTAGGTATGGTAATGCCTCCAATCAAATAAACCCGAATTTCCAATCGGGAAATCAAGGTGGGTATTCACACCAAACTCGCCAAGGAGGTAACCAAGGGGGTTACCAAAGGAATTACCATAATCAAGGTGGTAATGGAAGCGGGTCGAACAATCAAACCGGTGGCGGTGATTTGGGTGCCAAAATGGATGCTTTGTTGAATATGCAAAAGGAATCTCAAAAGACAAACGAGATTCGGGACAAAGCACATGACGCATTGGCAAAGCAAGTGGGCCAACTCGCGGAAGAGATGGCTCAAATGAGGGGAAGCATGGGAAAACTTCCAAGTGACACTACAGTTAACCCGAAGCATCAAGGTTTTAGCACAAGCAATGTGAGGAATGCACGCGTTAGCGCGGTAAGTATTCTTTTAAATGATGAAGTTTGCAGTGTTGAAAGCATTCCACCACCACAATTTGTTGATGGTATAGTGGAAAATATAGGTGAAGGGCCGGAAAGTGAAAATGAACACGAAACGATTTCACAAAGTAAAAATGAAAACATAACTAAAAATTCTTTTTGTGAAAATTGTTTAAATCAATTTAACCTGCTTAATGCATCGAAAAGTGAAGAACGGTGCCCACCGAAGGACGAGGGGTGGGAAAATTTTAAGCAAGCTAAAATTAATTTACCGTTACTAGATGACATTAAAAAGGTTCCGGCTCATGTGGAATGCTTAAAGGAATTAAGCATCGAAAAACGGCACAACAAATTACCCGAACCGGTTGATTTGATATCTCATGTGAGTGCCGTTTTGTCGAGTGCCCTTCCCCAAAAAGCTCAAGACCCGGGAGATCCTCTTATTCCAATTCAAATTGGAACATTTAAAATTGAGAGGGCGCTCCTCGATCTTGGAGCTTGTGTGAGCATCTTGCCCGGGAGTCTATACGACCAATATGATTTTGGTCCATTGAAAAAGTTTAACACTCCCGTGGTGTTGGCTGATCAGACTCCCACGCATCCAAGGGGGATGGTGGAAGATGTGATTGTGAAGGTAGATGATTGCTACTACCCAGTTGACTTTTTGGTAGTAGACTATGTTGGATGTGTTGAGGACACCCAACCGGTAGTTATACTGGGTAGACCGTTCCTGGCAACTGCTAATGCCATAATAAATTGTGCAACGGGAACGGTAAGCATGAAGTTTGGGGACCGGGAGTTAAATTTAAATGTTTTCCCAAAATTTACTAACCCGCTCGGTGAGGATAAGTGTCCTAAAAAGGACATGAATCCAAACAAAAAGGTGTGTGCTATGGTTGGTAGGTTTGGAGAAACAAAGAAGAAGACGGTCAAGAAGAAGAAGAAAGAAAAAAAGTCACCTCTAGAAAAGAAAACGGAAGAGGAGGTGAGGAAGTTTGGACCGTTTGGCAACAAATGGTATGAATCACCGGTGGGTGATTTCGAGGAGTTTGTGGGCGGCAAGCACTCCATTCGACCACCATGAGGTGGTAAGTTAATTGTTGTTGTATACTTTTTTTTATAGTTAGTTTTAGTTAGTTTTAGTTTTTCTCCGTAGTTTTGTTGTTGTTGTTGTATAATTTTGCTATTTCGTTGTTATTTATTTTCGCCTAGTTAAATGAACGTTGTGGGTGTGTTCCCTATATAACCCTCACGAGACCTACTCGTCCTCCTGAGCTATCGGGAGGTTTAAAGGGCTTGCGTGCATATGCTAAATGCCGCCGTGATTCCTACGAAAGTGAGTTAGGTTTATTGTTGTTGTAAATTATTGTCCACATAAATCGAAGTGAAATAACACATGGCTTGGTAATATGTTTCATAAAAAGGGTAGAACTAGGTAACTAACAAATTTTGATGGTTGTGAGAAGCATGCTTCTACACAAGGATTAGAATTTGTAGGTACAACATGTTCGCGGGACAACCGTTTGTATGAAGAGGCGAAGGAGATATGAGTATCAAGCGACACAAATCAGGTGCATGTGTTCCCTTTTACTTTGATTCTTAGTTAGGAATAAGTGGATTGTACATTGTATTTTATTTTCCGGGGTGAGATTTTGGGAAGGTTAGACGTGTCACATCCCTTGTGCGTTTTAAAACTCTAGTTCTTGCACATTGAGGACAATTTTTACCTCAAGTGTGGGGATGGGGGAGTAGTAAAAGTTTTAGATTTTGACCCGTTCATTTAAATTCTATACATTGAGGACAATGTTTACCTCAAGTGTGGGGATGGGGGAAAATTTCAAAAAATTTTCAAAATTTCTTGTTTAGAAAGCGATCTTAAAAGCACAAGTAACCAAGTCAACGAGGGATGTCACAACCCATTTGGTCTTTTGTCATGGTCAAGTTCAAATTAATAAGCATAACGGGTATTTAGCGGGTGGTTATTTGGGAATAATTCGCCTAAGGAATTAGCATTTGATGCATATCACATATCATACCCTTATACGTGAGGTTTGAGCCACTTTTACATCATAGATTTACATTTACATGTTTCTTTGTTTGAGTGGACCATTAGTCGCGTATTGTAGAACTTGCAACTTTTGATACGTTTGAGACTATGGACCGAATACAAGCACGAGAATGATTAAGGCATTAGGTAAACTTTTTCTCTTAAAACCATTTATCTATCCTTACCCGAACAAATTCCCTAGTCGCCCATTTTGAGCCTAAACCTTTCGTTTGACCACCCTATAGCCCATAACCCTTAAACCTTTTCTTTTTAAACCCGTGTGATGAAAATTCGATTATAGGAGCTTAAGTTTGTTTAGTTGTTATGATTCATTGAAAAAAAAACAGAAAATATTATGAAAAAGAATTGAAAATCGTTGAAGAAAAACACAAAAAGAAGTGTTAGTAGTTGTTGAATAAAAGGCGAATGTTGTTGCCTCATATTTGGTGTTTATAGTTAGTTTTGTTAGAATAATCTTTTGTAATAAAAATCAAATTTTCATCACCTTAGCCACTTTAAAATATCCTATTTCCTACCCTTAGCCTAGCCCCGTTACAACCCTTCAAAGACCTTTTGACTTGTGCTTAGTATTCGTGTTCGGTGGTGGAGAATGATTGAGTTGCAAGCCTATGCGGGTACGTGTTCTAATTGGTTTTGAGCGATTAATTGTTGAAGTGCTAATACATTATACATGTTAGCCAATTTTAAGCCGAGTGGAGAGCACATTGTGAGGGATATGCATGAGTTGTTAGTTTTACGGGCGGGTTAATCTTGGATAACCATTATTATATGTGATTATTCACTTAACCGGTAAATATGTGAAAATTGTAGAGAGTTTGAACTTTTGTATGACAATAGACCTTAACCTCTGTCTCGGGAATGGGATGTGTATTCGTTGTTCGACCCACGTGAAAGTGAAAAACAGATTTGCTTGAGGGCAAGCAAAAGACAAGTGTGGGGATGTGATACGTGGCTGAAAAACCGGTGATCGTTTATGCTTAAGTTGATGTTTTACGTAGCTTTTAATCATGAATAGCCTACTTTTAATGGTATTTGTGTTTTACAGGTCTAAAAGAGTTTAAGGAGCTAATTGGGAGCTAAACGGAGCACCGGGAGCGAACGGGATCAACCGGGGATGTGAAATGAACAAAACCGGGTTAACCACGAAGATTAGATGAATTTTTGGGGGATGTTAATGGATTTAAAATGAATATATTGGAAGATGGCATGATAGAGGGCTGAATTACGAGTACGTGGGCGAAAACGGTGAGTAAAACGGAGCTATAACGAAGAAGTTATGAAGAAAACAGTTTCGGACAAAACTGGAAAAACTAGAGGTCGTCGCCGACGGGCTCTAGGCCGTCGCCGACGGGCTCTAGAAACACCCGTCGGCCAGAAAAACGCATATACAGTCAGTTAAGCCGTCGGATGGTTTCAGCACTTAGGGAGGCCGTCGCCGACGGGCAGCGGATCTCTGAAACGCGAATTTCATTTATTTGGGTGATGGGAACGGTTCTAAGGGGTGTTTTTTGTATTGATTTCGGGGAGTTACACTTGTTTTGAGTTTGAAACTTGATCTTGGAGCCATCACCTACCATTCATCTACCATTCCACCATCCATCTTTTCTATCAACCCGAATCAAGAACAAAGCATTATCATCATCTTGATTCTTAAACCCTAGTTCCATCCAATTACCAATCCATCCATTCAATCATCCATTCACCATCATCACAAATCCAAAACCCTAACCTTCATCCACCAAGTTTCAAGATGGTTTCATTCGCGTTCCAAACTTCCGGTGATCAAGCTCTATCAACCATGAGCGGCTAATCATCTCGGTTTCACCCCGGTGTAGGTAGTTGTTGATTTTAGTGTTTCGAATTGTTCTTGTTTCATCTGAGTGACAATTTGTATTTGGTTTTTGAAACTCTTGATAATAGTATTACATTTGTTGCGAATTCGTGAATTGTCGAGCGATGTTAAAAGTTATGACTTTGCGAAACGGTGATATGTAATTGTGCGTTATCATTGTTAGGATTTACTTATGTTGATTACAAAGTGTCTTTTTGTCCGTTCTTCGGGACGTTGATAGCTAGTAGCACCTAAGTCACGGTACACTAAATCCGTTAATCGAATGCATTTGAGTTGAAACTAAAACTTGTAGAAATCCTAGGTTAACAATTACCGAAACCGGGTGTGATTCCTTTTTATCATTATTGTTCTAGTAACCATTTTTCTTGCAATCGTTAATTAGTAGTTGTTAACCATTCACATCAATTCGTTTAGTTAAAAATCATATATCTCCATTAAACGAAATACAAAAATACTTTAGCAAGCTTCATAAATTGTGACAATTGTTTTCATTCATTCGAATCCACACACAAACCACATACTCTTCGTGGTTCGACCCCTTACTACCACTAACACATTGTTAAGGGTAATTTGGGCTTATAAATATTATCTTTGACCGGAGCGCGACACTCCGATCACACAGCTTTCTATTTTTCTAGAAAGAACAGTCAGACGACATTTAAAACCCCTTAAAACTTGCAAGTTACAACATCAAAACATTAACGGACTGAAATCAATACCTATTTTGTTGGCCTTGAGCGTGCAGCAGACTACCTATTCTTTATCATTCGCTTTTGCCTTCTCTGAACAGTGTTCTCCATCACATCTCCAAAAGCAAACCTTTTCCTTCCAGACATGACTGTATGATAAACTACCCATTAAAGAGGTTGGAGACATATAACCCACATCCATTAAAGTGTTACCAGGAACTGAAACCGATTGTTGAACTTGATAATGACCAGCCATAATCACATTCTGCTAGTAAATTGCAGGACTTTGATAGTTTTTTCACTACAATTCTTGTTGTTTAAGATTCCCTTATTCATTCATCTTCCCAGGAAAAGATTCAAAACAACCCCTGCTTTGACCAACAAATATTCAAGTGTCATCTCACCAAGAGTATGTTGTCTCTTCCCTTCACCACTCTTAAAATTACCAGCCTTACTAACACATTATTCCCATCATCATCACTAACATTCTTTTTCTTCTTCTGACCTGTTGTATATCCTACCACACTTCATCAACCATCTTCTTTGTCACACCCGAATCAAGCTGTGTAAGCTCCGTATAATTAACCGCGTTACTACTCGCCGCTTGATTAGTTTCAGCACTATACACACTCATCAAAAGCTCATCCAGATTCATACAAATAAAGACTCCCTTAAATCCCCTAACTGTGGTTGAACTTCATATAATGTTAGGTTACACAATGACCCTTTCCTTGATAATCCATCCAACATAGACTTCTCTGCTCCACGATTCGATCCCATTGTTTGCTTCCCCATACACCAAACCCTAACAATCAACCCTACTTATCAAACCCTAACTACTAACCCTGACTATTAATCGTACTTATCTTTTAATCTCACAAATCAAACTCCAAATACTACCAATCAAGCTACCAAAACATTCACATCATGTGAATTATAAAGAAAATACTAAAACCTGAACTGTATGATGTTGATTTCAAACATTTAAACCATCAGAAACACACGAAAACACAAATCGACGTACAATCAAGAACAATTCATGTGATGAAAGATATGAACAACTCACTTGAATTTGAAGTGAATCTAAGCATCTGCAACAGAAAATAAGGTGTATAATCAGATATGTGGTTGATCGCATATTAGAGGCGGCGAGGCTCCTTTGATCGCCATCAGGGTTTTGGAAAGAAGAGGGTTAAGTAGAAAGCAGATTTGTTTTGTATTGTGGTTTAATCTAGAGTAAACTGCAATTTTACCCCCTGGGGTTTAGGCTAATTGGCACTCTGACCCCCCCTAACGAAATAATTGCAATTTTACCCCCCAACGTTGGTGTTATGTAGCGATTTTACCCCCCGGCGTCAAATTTGCTTAACAGTCAACGTAACAAGGTTAGGGTTAAAGGGTAAATAGGTAATTTTGCAATTATTGTGAAGCTTCTTCATTACAACACCCTATAAGTAACATATGAAAGCATAATTACCCCCCCCCCCCCTCCCACCTTCCCACCATCCTCCTTCGATCCTGCGATCAGGCTTCTCCGGCGACACCTTCTCCTGCGATCATGCTTCTCCGGCGACATTAGGTCCTCCGGCGACACCACCTCCTCCGTTGACACCTCTTCAGACCTTATAAATGCCGGTTGTTTGTTGGCTGATCCGCTATGTCATCCGCCACACCGCACGTATAATCGCCCAATGTTAGTTAATCAGGGTCAGATTTGGTTCAATGTTAGTTATTATTATGTTATAAACTGGGTTAGGGTCGGATTTGTGTCTGATTGAGTCTCATGTTAAACAGGGTATTAGCAATTAGTTTGATTGAATCTGATTTCCATGTTAATTTTGTGATGTTTGGTGGTTTTTTTACAGTTGACCTGACGATGAGCTTATCAAGCTCATCATTGGTGGTCCACCTGGTGATCTTCGTGTTTGGGAGGCCTGTCCTCAACTTCCATTATCCACCGGAGAGTTGAGCGGATGATAAGTTAGTAGTTATGTAGGAATAGTAATGTGTATTTTGTAGGTTAACTTAACTTTGAAGTAGGATAACATTTGCAGCCGCTTAGCAAGTTAGACAATCATCATTTTGTATGTTGATGAAAATGATGTTTAATCCATCATTTTTTATGTTGATGAAAATGTTGTTTAATCCCAAAAGTTTGATGTTTTGATGTTTGTTGTTTGATTAGGATTACATTTTGTCCATTTGATCAAAATGTGCAGCATGTTAGTTGTTGAATATGTGTAGTTGATGACAGTGGTTAGATGTCCATTTGATCAAAATGTGCAGCAGGTTAGGATCAAAATGTGGCAATGTGCAGTTGATGACAGTGGTTAGTCCATTTGATGATCATACACAGGTTAGATCTCCATTTGATGACAGTGGTTAGTCCATATATGATCATACAGATGCTAGGGCATAAGTCCTGTTAATCAGATTGATCAGCAGATCTGTAATTTCTGCATAGTGTCATTTTTGTAATAAGTTTGTTAATCAGTTGTTAAGGCAGTTGTTTGCTGTTATTAGCTGCTGCTAATCAGTATATAAGGAGAGATTTGGCAGTTGTTTGCTGTCAACAACCTATTTAAACTGAATTTTTTTTCATAACCTGTTTCAACTTATTTTGTTTAAGCATTAACCTGTTGTCAACAACCTGTTTAAACTGTTTGCTGTTATTAGCTGCTGCTGCTAATAATCATAACAGCAGCAGCAGCCATAAGATTTTGATGATCATACAGTAACATGATCATACAATTGATGATCATACAGGTTAGGATCAAAATGTGCAGTTGATGACAGTTACATGATCATACAAGTGTTAAACAGGTTTGAATACCTGGAAGTTGGTAGTTATAGGTGGTTATACCTGGAACTTGTTTAGCTGAGGGGTATAATTGTAAACTTAGCAGGTATGTTTGATTTTTGAACAGGTTTGATTTTTTTAGTATAGAACACATTGAACAGCCAAACATTGAAGGTTTGATTCATGGTCAGGTTTGAACAGGTTTGATTTTTTAGTATACTTATAGGTTTCTGATTTTTGAGTATAGAAACATAGAACAGGTTCTGATTTTTTAGTATAGAAACATAGAACAGGTTTCTGATTTTGGCGGGAAGGGTTTTGGAAGTTGCAGGGGTAATGTTGTTTCTTAACACAAAGTACATGGGGTAATAACAAAGGACAAATTAGTAATTTAACAGTGGGGGGTAATTGTGCGACATAACAGGAATGTTGGGGGGTAAAATTGAAGGGTAATATAGTCATTTCAAGTTATAGTTAACAGATCTGTTAACAAAATTGACGCCGGGGGGTAAAATCGCGACATAACACCAAACGTTGGGGGGTAAAATTGCAATTATTTCGTTAGGGGGGATCAGAGTGCCAATTGGCCTAAACCCCAGGGGGTAAAATGGCAGTTTACTCTTTAATATATTTTGGCTCAAAACGGGTCAAGAAAACCCGATTCAGGAACAAAAATGGTATCCGAGAAAATGAGGGGGAAATCCACAAAATAGATGGCTTGAGAATGTGCCATGTGTCTCACCAAAGGTTTTGCTTTATTATACTAGGAAGATATCAAAAACTACACAAAATAAAAATACTAAAATAAAGCTAAGAAATACTTAAATAAAAATTACAAGATAATTAAACTTTCTATAATCTAGACATTCAGGGCCGGTTATAAGCAAGTGCAAAGTGTGCTTGAGAACAGGGCCCAAAATTTTTTATGTTTTCTTTATATATATAGCCAAAAAATTTTACAGGCCCCAAAGTTTGGTAACAACCCCAATCCCTTAACTGATTATAGGCCCAAACCTTTGTCAAAATACAATCGGTCGCTGACATCCGCAGGGAAATCAAAAGTCGCGTGCGTGGTTCTTTGCTTTGCACCAGGCCACCAGGGATTTCTGATCAAAGTCATCAAATGCTGCAGGATTTCTGATCAAATTCAAAGTCATCAAACGCTGCACCAAGCCACCGGACATCCGTAGATTCGCGAATCGTGATTTAGATTTCAGGAGAGGTATTTGTTTGTTGTCTTTTGAGTTTTGTTTGTTGATTGATGTTACATCCGCATGTTCCAAGTTTGTTTATTTATTTGTTTGTCAAAAAACATTCAGATTATTTATTTGTTTGTCGAAAAACATTCAGATTAATGATCATCATCATAATTCAGGTTAATGATCTTACTGTTGTTTCGAGTCTGATTTCGAGTTTACGAGTCGCTAAGTGTTTTCATTTCCTGATTTCTAGTTTACTGTTGTTTATTTAGATAATTAGATTGATTAAATTGTTATGAATAATGAATGATTGAATGATTTCTAGTTTACTGTTGTTTTTTTGCTATACTATTTTTGTTAATTTGTTTTATCTATTTCATAACACTTATCGTAGTATTATGAATTTTTAGTTATATAATTGAATGATTGATGAGTTTATGTTATATGAAGATTTGCAAACAGGGCCCAAATTTTTTATTTCGAACAGGGCCAAAAAAAAAATTTGGGATTTTCGGAGACGGCACTGTAGACATTCAATGTCATACCATTTTTTTCTCTAGATTTTCTTATTATTTCTGCGAGCTAAACAAAATTAGTATTCACGTAGATATTAAAAAATAAATTTTAAACCTTTTCTTCCCCATGTGTAACATCGTTTAATAATTTTTGTTACATTAAAAAACCTTAAGTTAAAACATTCACCTTATTCTAGAAGATTTGCAAACATAACAAGCAAAACAATTGCCTTGGGTACACGGAATATAAGTTTTCTCATATTATATATATTCGTTCTTTTATCTTTATATACACTTTATTACATTATGCCTTACTGGGAGTGGAAGGCATGAGACGAGGGGTGTTTAACAACCCATCAACGATTAATCGAATAATCAAGTCAAAAACCACATGACTCGACCCGCGTTGTTTGAACGCACCCATCAATTATAGCACCATTAGTTAGGAATAATAAACATGTATGTACCTTTTTTCAAAATCTCTATATATATATATATATTACTTAACCCTAAGTCACAACTCAAAACCAACAAATTTACAAAAAGAAAAAAAACATACAAAAAATGAGTGTTGAGTTGTTAGATGGTGCGATCATTCTCGGCTTTATCGAAGACGATGAAGCGTTCAATGGTTCGGTTCAAGATCGATTCGCTTACTTGGATACGAACCATGACGGGCAGTTGTCATATTCAGAGATGTTGAAAGAACTACAGTCTTTAAGAATGATTGAAACCCATTTTGGGATTGATGTGAAACCTGACCCTGAAGAGCTATCTCATGTCTATGACTCGTTGTTTCTTCAATTTGACCATGATTCGAATGGAGCGGTGGATTTGGAGGAGTTTAAAGCCGAGACGAAGAGGATGATGCTTGCGATGGCGAATGATCTCGGTTTGTTGCCTGTTCAGATGATATTAGATGAAGATAGTTTCTTGAAGAAAGCGGTTGAGAGGGAGGTTATGAAGTTGAAGTCAAATGTATCTACTTAATTTGTGTACCTTTTCCAAAATTTTGGTGTTTGGTTTTGGTGTCCTATATGGTTTTGTATTTGCTAACAAGAAATAAAAGAGTGTGCAATAAAATAAAATAAATTGACATGTATACATGCTTATGAGTTACAAGAACATAGGTTTAGCTCAACCTTTATTATACTACAATAAGATTAAAAATAATGAAAATAATAATAATAATAATAAATAAAACAAAACCAAGGTCTTTCAATAAAATAAAATTTTAAAAACTTGCTTCAATCTTAACACAATGGAATATGATAACACACAATTTTATATATGATTTCTAAAAGGTATAAAATTGCATATATTAGAGTTGGAGTGTGTTTAACAAAAAAAGATAACTCTTCAAATAACTTTGTCAAAACCTGAAAATTAAACAAAATTACACCCTAAAAGACAGGAGATCGAGTCTTAAATATAGGGGCCACAAACATCAAGTTATTCTTTTATAGTCAAATCTACCAGGAAATCCATTTAAAGTGTTTTTAAGACTAATGGGTATGGGGGTCGGCTAGCCCCGGCTTGGTCCGGCGCCGAGCCCCCATACCATCCCCCTCAGCTTCGTCTCGGCCCAAACGGCCCACCACCGCCGATTGAGACGGACCACCTTTCTTCTCTCTCTCTATCTTTGTCTCTCCTCTCTCTCTATCTCTCTCTAAAATTTTATATTTTTTTTATTGTTGTGGGGCCTCATCCTCCATCCCTCTCCACCCCTCTAGGTTCATCCCATCCAAGCCACTCCTACGTGGCGCCTACGTGGCGGCTCAACCCATCCGAGCCCATCCTCTCCATACCCTTTAGTCTAAGGTATGTTTGGCATGGAGCTTTTAGGAGCTTCTAGCTTTAAGCTTTTAAGAAAAAATTCATATTCAATAAAAAGTCTTGTTTTGGTTGAAGGGGCTTAAAGCTTTTAGGTTAGGAGCTTGAAGCTTTTGATTGAAAGCTACTAGTAGTAGCGTTTAGAATGAGCTACAAGCTTTTAGGGAAAAAATAACTTTTTTAACCTCTAAAGATAATAAACTTTTTAATGAAAAAACTTTTTAAATTTTTAGTTATGTCTATTTTGGTCATTTTATACATTTTATTAAAAGCTCCAGCTACTCTGCCAAACACCAAATAGATCTAAAAAACTACAACTACTAACTACCAGGTACAACTACCAGCTAACAGCTTCCAGCAACCAGTCAACAGCTACTTTTGCCAAACATACCCTTAATGTACCCATGAATATACTAAATATAAAAATTTAAAAATAAAAAGTATTTGTAGTAGTAAACATTAGGGTGGAGGGAGTGGTCTCGGTGAGTGGAGCGGGGAGGGGGGTTTACCGATTGGGGAACCATTGTCAGTGATTGAGTGGTGATGGGGGAGTAGGAGAGAGGTGGTGTGGGCGGTGACTACTCACCGATTTGGTGAAGAAGAGAAAGGTGGGAGAGAGATGGTGAATGGTGGGCCCCAACCCCTTTCAACCAATCAGATTTTTTTTAAATTCTTTACCACTTTCCATGTGTTTGACCATTGCCGGTGATTGAGTGCAAAATGGGAAGTGGAGTCGGGACTTGACATGGCATGATATTATTGCCTAGAAAATAACTTAAACACTCACAAGTGATTGACCACTCCCTCCACCCTTAATGTTTTGAACACAGGTCCCTTCAACGCTTCGGGATAAGGGGCGATATTAGCCTCCACACCCTTTTCCTTAGCCTTAGGGACGGGGATGGTTACAACGGGAGTGTTATTATTCTTTTTTAAATCATTTTTGTTTTGACCCGTTTGACCATCTTCATGTTCATCCTCACTAGCATCTTCCACCACCCCTTCAACAAACTAGACACCATTATCTACGACTCGACCACTACGTAAAGTTATTTTATTAATTGGTACCTCACGTGTGTTCTTCGAGCTTGACCCTTGATGCTTAGGGTTCACCGTAGTATCACTTGGAAGCTTTCCCATGCTTCCCCTCATTTGAGCCATCTCCTCCGCGAGTTGGCCCACTTGCTTCTCCAACGCCTTATGGGATTTATCTCGTACCTAAAACTCTTTCTTCATCTCTTGATTTGAATGATTGATAGCATTCATAATAGCATCAAGTTTGGAGTTTAAAGAATCATCACCTTGAGAATTTGAAGCGCTTCCCCCATTTCCACTTTGGTTGTAACCACGTTGATAATTGCTTTCACGGTTTTGATATCCTTGGCTACCCCCTTGATTGTAATTCCTTTGGTAACCCCCTTGGTTACCACCTTGTCGATTATTATAGGAAGAACCACCTTGCCCACCTTGATTGCCCGATTGAAAATTCGGGTTCATTTGATTCGAGGCATTACCATACCGGAAATTAGGGTGATTTCCCAAACCCGGATGGTAGGTGTTGGAGTTCATATCATATTGCTTTCGATCCCCATACACTTGATTTACCTCTTCGGTGTACTCTCCTGATCCCATTTGACATTGATCAGTCTTATGACCAATCTCCCCACAATCTTCACACACCGCAAATTGAACCGCATTCACCTCCTTCTTCTTCATACGAGCCAACTCCCGTTCTAGGGTAGAAATCCGATCCTTAGAGTTAGAATCAAGATCGGGAAGTGACCGGGAAACATGATGTTTTTTAGCTCTATCGGCCGACTCCTTTGCCTTTGACCGCTTACTCATCCTCTCAAGAAATTCCCAATCATCATCTTCATAATTGCTCAATAAGGTTCCGTTGCTCGTTGACTCGAGGCGATTCCACGTCTCATCATCCAAACCTCGTACAAAACACTTAACCAATTCCCACTTCTCTATTTGGTGATGTGGGCATTTCCGAATCAATTCTTTGTACCTTGTGAATGCTTCGTGCAATGGTTCGCTTGATAGTTGGCGGAAAGATCTAATTTCATCTCTAGCGTCATCGGTCTTCGCCATTGAATAGTATTCATCAAGAAAAACTTGTTGCATCTCACCCCATGTTCGAATACTATTCGCCGGAAGTGTAAGAAACCATTGCTTCACCTTATCCTTTAGCGAAAACTGAAATAAGTGAAGCTTGACCTCCTCCAATGCAAAGTTGTGCCCCCCGATAGTGTTACAAATGGAGGAAAATTCCGCCAGATGCGTGTACGGTTCATCATTAGACCTCCCATTGAAGTGGGGAAGTATATTGATGTAATGAGGCTTACAGTCGAACATTCTCCTTTCACAAACTATTGGAGAGTCATTATCCGTAACCACTGGTCTAAAACGCTCATTTACTCCCAGTGGAGGTTATTGACGACGATGCGGACCGTTAACTTCTTGATCCACCGGCCTTCGATTATCCCTTCTATCGCCTCCCCTATCACCTCTTCGGTTTCCACCTTGGTTACCTCTTTGATTACCCCCTCCCATGAAACGAGGAAGCCGGTTAGGGTTAGCATTGTTGTTGTTGTTGTTGTTGTTGTTGTTGTTGTTGTTGTAAAACCCATCATTCCGGTTCCTTTGGTTATTGTTTCGTGGTTGCCGGTTATTTTCGTAACCGTCATTTCTCCTATTCCCGTACCCGTAGTCATCGTTCCCCACAAAGTTGGCGTTTTGGTAGCCAAACTCATCATTTTCAAACCCTCTTGCATTGTAGATGTTACCTCGATTTCATCATTAGCCCGATCATCATAATATCCCCCATCATCCGAATTTTCCGTATGAACACTCACATGTTTTGGCGATTGGTAACCGGGAACACTAAACGGCTCATCATCGGGGATGGCGTTTCTCAACTCATCTATATTAAAGAACGAGTCTTCATTCGCGGGATTGCCACGATCTCGATTGCCTCGACGATCGGAATTGACATTCCGGTCATCAAGATGGATGGGTAAGGAATTTTGTCGGTGAAGGTTTTGTTGTTGGGTGTTCTTTGGGTGTTGTTAGGATTTTGGTTTTGGAAAGGTGGTGTGGGTGGTCCAGAGTTGTTATTGCCACCCGGTTGCTCTTGAGGTATAGGTTGGACATTTTGAGCGGGATTGAAGTTGCTTCGGTATTGGAATTGGTTCGGGTTTTGGTTTTGGTTGAGGTTTTGGTTGGAGTTTTGATTTGCCATTGAATCGGTTTCAATGGATGGTGTGGGTTGTGGTGTTTGGGTGACTTGGTTAGAAGCAAGTGTTGCCTCCAACCGGCTTGCTAAATTCCTTCTTGCAACTCTTTCGATTTCCGGTTCGTAGACTAACGGTGATGTCCTCCCGGAGTTCCGCGTATGCATGCACTACCTGTAACTTGCACAAGTAACACACCCCGCGTAACAAAGAAAAAGACAAAGTACAAGAAAAGGAATTATGCAAATTAAACAGTTAATCACACAAATTCAAACAATATCCAAACACAAAGCGCACGCACTCCCCGGCAACAGCGCCAAAATTTGATCGGAGTGTCGCGCTCCGGTCAAAGATAAGATTTATAAGCCCAAATTACCCTTAACTATGTGTTAGTGGTAGTAAGGGGTCGAACCACGAAGAGTATGTGGTTTGCGAATGGATTCGATTGAATTAAAATGAAATTCACAAATTATGAAGCTTGCTATAATGTTTTTGTATTTTTATTTAGTTGAAAAAGACGTGAATTGATTTAATTGATTCAAGACTAATGATTAACGATTGCAAGAAAATTTGATTACTAAACAATAATGATAAAAAGGGTTCACACCCGGTTTCGATAATTGCCAACCTAGGGTTTCTACAAGTTTTAGATCCAACTCAATTGTATATGATTAGCGGATTTAGTGTACAGTGACTTAGGTGCCAATAACTATCAACGTTTCGAAAGACGGACAAGAATGCACTTTGTAATAAACACAAGTAAAACCTAACCATGACAACTCATAATTACACATAACCATTTCGCAAAGTCATAACTTTATAATCGTCGACAATTTACGAATACGAAACAAATGTAAACAATTGTCAATGGTTTCAAAAATCAACACAATTTGTCACAAAGTTGAAGAAAGAAACAATTCAAAACCCTAAGTTAAACAACTACCTACACCGGGGAAAAACCAAGGTGATTAGCCGCTCATGGTTGAAGAAACTTGATCATCGGATGCTTGAAACTTGAATGAAATCATCTCGAAGCTTGAAGGATGGAATGACGAGGTGTAGGATTTGTAATGGTGAAAGGTTCAATGGATGAATGGATATTAGGGTTAATGGATGGATTGATGATGGTGAATGATGATGATCGGTGATTCGGATGATTCGGGTGCTATGTGTGTTAAGAGATGGAATGGAATGGAATGGTAGGTGGTAATGGCTCCAATGATTAAAGTTCAAACTCAAAAGATAGTGTAACTTACGAGTTTAATGCTCAAGCACCAAATAGAATCGTTTCCCACAACAAAATATCAATAATTCGCGTTTTGGCAAACCCCTACCCGTCGGCGATGGCCTCTCAAAACTTGAAAACCAGCCGACGGGTTAATCTCCTGGATACGGACATTTTGGGCTGACGGGTGTTTCTAGAGCCCATCGCCGACGGCTTGGAGCCCGTCGGCAACGGCCTCTCCAGCTCCAAATCTTCATTTTTCCGTCTTGCATTCCCGTTTGATCCGTAACGCGTCCCGGTTGTCCGTTTTCTGCTCCGGTGACCCGTAAAGCTCCCGAAAAACTCCTTAAACTTCATTAAACCTGCAAAACACAAATCTAATTAAAAGTGGGCTATTCAAGATTAAAACTCATGTAAAAACATCAAGTTATACGATTACGAACACCGGTTTTCAACCACGTATCAGTAAGGGCACATTTTCCGACTGTCACATATCTAGCGTCTTTGAACTACCACTCCAGATCCAACAATCGTACCTCTATCATCTCTCTCACTACTTGTCTACATCCCCCCCTCCAAAATTTGAAAATCGATTGAAGCATGTTCGGATTTTGAAGCATGATAGGATCTAGGTGCGGGGTGGTTGTGTGGCAACTTCAACCGATGAGAGACGTGTTCGACTGCATAGGAAGGAGTATTTATTTAAATTTTAAATTATTTATATATATTTTTTAATAGTAAGGATAAAAAGATCATTTACAAATGTTTTACTAGCATCAAAGTGTCTATTTGTGTTTCTAAATGTTTTACTAGTATTTATTTAAAATTTTAAATTATTTATATATTTTTTCATAGTGTCATTTACAAATGTATTACTAGCATCAAAGTTTCTATTTGTGTTTCTAACTTTCTTTTGAGTTAACTATAGCTAAAACTTTTAAAACCAACAACTTATAAATCTCCAAGATTCATCTACAAGATACTTTTCAACAAAGATTTTCCATTCATGACAAAAAAAAGTTTTACACTTCCAACAACTAACATTCCAAAAGTCCAAGGTTTAGTTTATAAATCCAACCATACATACACAATACACAAGTACACAACAAACTAAACAACTCACACTAAACAACTCACACTAAACAACCTTTGTCTTGAAGTACCACAAAACAAATATTCTGACATAATAATTCATCCACCAATCACCATCATCATCCCCAACTAATAATCTTGATTCTTGAAGGCTCTTTTACTTCTATCATCCTTCATGTCACCAATAATCATATATCTACTTCTAATATTTCATCTGCTTATTCCTCCACACCCAATAACTGCTGATCAATCATTCATTTCAGTGCTCATAACCCAAAATGGTCTTGATTTTGTCAAGAACTTGTTTGTAACAAAAGCAATATCTACAATTACTCCCACCCCATTTAACCAAATAGACAGGGTTGTTAGAATTCCTGTGATTGGTAAAGTTCATGTTGTTGTTTCTGATATTACTCTTTATCGGTTTAATGTCGGGTTGTCACAAGTTATACCAAATGTCCTTGGTGTCTACATTGCTGGCTCAGATGTTTCCTGTGATTTGAGCATGAAATGGCATTATTATTATGGTTCTCCGTTTTTTCCCATATCGATTTTGGATAGTGGAACTGCTGCTATTAAGGTATTTGGTAATTTGAATTTCAAACGCCCGGATTGTGTTGTGCTTGTATAATGTATGTATGTGTGGTCACTCGGGGGCAAAAGTGAAATCGCACTAAATTTAACGTTATTTTACTAATTTCGTGAAAATAACGTTAAACCGTCGGACGGACGGTTAATCATGCATCATGTGGTGGCGTTGATAGCCAAAAGACAAGAGGTACATGCACTAATCGGCCTTTTTCCGATTGTTGAGTGTTATGTGTCTTTTATGTCCAAAGCTTGATACAAAACTACTATCGAGTCAGGGGTCTCACTGGAAGCAGCCTCTCTATTCCAATTGGGTGAGGTAAGGTTGTCTACATCTTATCCTCCTCAGACCCTACCTTAGCTTTGCTATTGGTGGAATTTACTGAGTATGATGATGATGTAATTTGAATTTCAAGATTTTGTTGAAAATCCCAGTTTTAAGATTTCTTTAAGGGATAGATAAACAAACACCATTGGCAAAATGGTCATACGGGTCGTATGACACTGAGAAAATGGTCATACGGAATGTATAATATGAAGAAAATGGTCATATGGCCCACATATGACATGGCGAAAAATAGTCACATGGTCGTATGAGGGCCAAATAATGCTAGTTGTACGATGTTTTGACCGATGTGGCCCGTGACAAACACATATGACTTGTATGACCATTTTTCGCAATGTCATATGGCGCATCTGATTTGATAGGTGAGCTGGTGTACACTAACGATGGTGGTGTAAATTTCACAACACCCTTCTTGAAAATCCCAATTTCAAGATTTCTTAAATTTTGTATTTTTTTTTTTTGGAGTTTATTGTTTGATTATATGATCATGTTAAGGTTAATGGCATGGAGATGGGGATAACATTGGGCTTGGATATTAGAGAAGGATCTATGAAACTTTCCAACATTGAAAGTAATTGTCATATAGATGATATTTCTATAGATCTAGATGGAGGTGCATCTTGGCTCTATCAAGGGTATGTTAAGCTTTTGACTTTATCCCTATGATTGGTTTGACTAATGTTTCAAAACTCAAATGGAAAGTTGACATGATTATTTAGACATACAAGTACATGAAGCTCACGCCCCATGCCTCGGCTTTTGGGACCTAAACGCTTTGGAGCGCCTCGAGCTTTTTAAAACCTACATCTACATTTATACCTAATTAACCAAATCCACTTATTTTGACACTAACATCTATCTTTCAGGTTCTTGGATGCTTTCAAAGACGAAATAGTGTCAACGGTAGAAAAATCGATCGCCAAAATACTAAACGACGAAATTTCAAAGCTTGAAAATGCTCTACAAAGTCTTCCGAAACAAATTTCAGTCGATAACGTGGCAGCATTAAATGTTACATTTGTTAACAACCCCTTTCTAAGCGACCGATCATTAGGCTTTGAGATAAACGGGTTATTCATAGAAAATAAAACCGACACACATTCATACATAAACAGAGTGAACGTCCGAGATGGGTTGCAACCACCCGTCCGTTGTTCAGATCCTTCGAAAATGATCGGGATTGCACTAGATGAAGCTGTTTTCAAATCTGCATTTGCCTTATACTACAATGTGATTCTCCAAATCATAATTCTGTATGCATCATTTAAATGAGAGGAGAAAAATGGGTCAATTCGGGTTATGTTTTACCTGGCATAATAATTATGATTATTTTGTGAAAAAAAAACATTAGGAAATTTAGAATAAGTGTTTCGGGTCAATTCAACTCATCTAAACCCGTTTCAACGTACACTAAAAAATTACACATTTCAACCCAAACCCATTTTGACCCATTACTTGAATTGCCAGAGCGCCTGTTTTGCTACCTCTTTTTTATAATTTAAATTAGGGGTGCAAACTAGCTGCTCAAGATCGACTCGAGAAAAAGCTCGAAACGAGCCGAGCTTGAGCCTAAAATAAAGCTCATTTATTTATCGAGACTGAGCTCGAGCCTTAGTGTAATAATAGTTTTTATTAATATTTAATAACATTTATCCCTTATTTAAAGTTGTCTGGTAAACGAGCCCAAACCTAAAAATAAGCTTGTTTAGTAAACGAGCCCGAGCTTCACTTATCGAGCTCGTGAGCCTAAACGAGACTATTATTTTGATTATTTTTATTTAATATATTAATTAGTAAATAATAAACGAGCCGAGCTCGAGCTTGAGAAACTACCAACGAGCCAAGCTCGAGCTCTCATAAGTTAATCTGATTTTAAATAAATATTTGCATCTCTCTTTCATTTGAATGACATAAATTTGTACTCTCAGGCTATGTTTATGCATTGGATTGTGGATAAACTGCCGGAACAATCGCTTTTGAACACAGCAGGGTGGCGATTTATAATTCCCCAACTCTACAAAAAATACCCGAATGATGATATGAATTTAAATCTCTCTCTATCCGATCCACCGGATGTGCATATATCACAGCAGAAAATCGATACTATCGTTTACGCAGATTTTATTTTAAACGTTCTTGAAGGGGTTGACACAATACCCGTTGCTTGTATATCACTGGTAATCTATTATGTGGTTCTCGCAGTTCTCTAGTTAAAGTTGGTTCTGTATTGAATGACGTTTTGTATATAATGTTTTTTCTTGTTATAGGAAATTTCTGGCATGGGTTCAGTTCAAATTACCGGAAATAACCTTGCAGGAAATTTTAAAATGGATGATCTTAACATGTCGTTGAAATGGAGCAAGATCGGCACCTTGCACATGTTTCTAATTCAGGTAAATTGGGTTCGGGTCAAAATGAGTTGTGTTGACCCGAAACTTATAAGACAATTGGTGTTCTAGAAAGAAGTAACATTGGTTTAGAAATGTTATTGACTGTTTATATGCTTTGTGTTAATGCAGCCGGTGATGTGGACGCTGATTGAAACGGTTTTCTTGCCATATATTAATGCGCGCATTGGTATTGGGCTCCCTTTGCCTCTAGTTGACGGGTTTATGCTTCGAAATGCTGAGATAATAACCTCGTATTCTAGGATCACTGTCTGCAGCGATGTTACGTACCAAGAATCGTTTGATGGTGCCAAAATCTACACTTTGTAAACCATGTGTACAATGTTGTATATAGTATGTACAATTCTTTACACATTATCAGTACAGAATTTGTAAATTTTATTATTTGATGAATTAATAAAGGATATGACCAAGAAGTTACAATGATGAGATGTTTTGTTAAAAGGGAAATTTGCGAAAATGACAGCGCGTTCGTGTGTGACATTCATGAAGTGGATGTTCAGCTGCGTGTCGTGCATGACTACATGTTGTTCACTAACCAACACTGTACGGAAATGTTTTGTTCAATATATGTTGTCGGCTAACTGATTCCAATATAGGCAAGCTTGTCTTGTATCCTATTTGGTGTAGGCTATACTGTTAACAATATATTTTGAAAACAAATGTAATGAACAACTGATATACATCATGTTTTGTTCGCTTCAATATGTATGTTTTGCGTGAACAAATTGGATTCATGGGCTGGCAATAGATGTATAAGACACGATTAAACCTGTTTACTGAAAAAGTAAGTTTTTTACTTTTTTTAAAATAAATATAATTAGGAGGCTACGATCTATGATTTCTTCTCCTTGGTACATAAAACATACAACTGTGTTATAGACATGAGATATAAAGTAGTTAAACAAGTTGTATATGTTTAATACTTATGTTATTCGCATAGTCAGAGACCTGTTAAACCCGATAAGACACGATTTGTCAGCCCATTCATGTCATATTTCATTTACATATGAGACTCTTTTAAGTGTAAAATAATAGTCACCGATATATTTGGAGACATTTTAATTTTTTTTTTGTTAAATCAGAGTAAACAAACTCATCAGAAAAGAAAGAAGATGGTAAATACAACATACGTAGATAAAATCACGAAACTAGTTACTTTTTCGTGTTAGAAATAAATCACCTCAAGCCAGGAGTTACGCAACACATTTTTCGTGTGTCAACTTTACGTCTTGTATACCACTAAACGCCTTTTTGTTTCCATTGTTCGCGAAAACATCTTTACGTATGATAAAAAATCATACGTGATAAAAAGGTGATACACGAGAGTATTTTCGCACAATTCATGTAATAAAGTGGTACACGAGATGTAAAGTTGATACACAACACATAACTATCAGTTATCGCAGTGATTTCTCTCCAACATAACTATAGAGGTATATCACATCCTGGATAACAGTTATTTTCATGTTTTTCTCTAACTAACCTTTTTTAGTTTATGTAATGACAGATAATATATAAAATAACATTAAGTAAATAATCCCTTTACTCAAAAACCAAAAATATAGTTATTACAACATACAATCAAAATAAACACAATCAATAATAACACTTAATGCCAATGATCTCTAGATCAAGTGGTGGAGGGCTTGCATTTCTCTTGAGAGATGCAGGTTCGACTCCCACTTGGTGCAGAGTGAGGCACTGGTGGGCAATGATAGGAGACCCTGGGAAACCTGGGTTGGATCCTTGAGCCAAACGGGTTTTACCGGTAATTTCACCGTCGTGCCTACGGGCGGGTGGGTTACCGGGTTTTCCCCGGAATTGGTGGTGGACTCGGGTTACTCTCGGAGTACTCCGTTTGTCCAGTGGGTGCTCCGAGAGTGCTCGGGATTGAGTTTGTTGGCCGTTCAAAAAAAAAAATAATAACACTTAACAGGGTTCAAAAATGTCCATCCCCAATAGTTTAAGGTGTCAAGTTATACTATCCAACTCTTAAAGGACATGATTCATGAAGAAGATAACAACAATAACACTATCAAAAATCCCCCAAAAAAAATATAAATTCAACAACACTCCATCCAAAAAGTTAAAACCTTTCTTAAACCCTTGAAATCTTTACACAAAATGCGTTCATCCATGACAATTACAAGCCCTGGCTTCCCATCTTTACCCCAATTTCACCAAGCAAACACCCACAAACCACCACCAATGATAACCACCCTTCAAAACCCCAGAAAAACCCATCAAGTATCCACAAAATGTTTAAAGAATTCTGGGTTTTTGTCTGCAATTGGGAACGCAATAGAAGAACAAGAGTATAGGAAAGCTAGGGCTGAAGTTGTTAGAAAAGGAACAGGGTTAGAGGGGTATAATATTGAGGGTCTTTCTATTGGTGGTAATGAGACTTGTGTTATTGTTCCTGAGTTTAAGTGTGCTTTTGATATTGGAAGGTGTCCCCCCAGAGCTGTTGGGATGAATTTCTTGTGTATTACTCATGCTCATCTTGATCACATTGTAAGTTTGTATGGTTTGTGGTTTATTTTAACTGAAATTTTGGTGCTTTTGATGATTGGGAGGTTAAAGGGTATTGTAATGTGACAGTTCTTGAATAGGGTTATTACCCATTTAGACCTATGCAGTCAATATCGGTGCTATTAGGGCGGTCCTCTTTTATCCGAAACCCGACCCGAATTCAAAGCCACCCGAGCCCGACCAACCTGAACCTTAAATGGGTCGGTTATCGGGTCACTTTTTCTCAACCAAAAAACCTGAACAAACCCAAAAAAACGCGAACATTTATTGTCTTTTTTTATAAATACACTTTTTTTTTTTTTTTTGAAGGGTGACTTTCTATGTACATGACCAGTGATTTGGAGTGTTTGGTATGTATGGAACATTAAGTTTTGAGACTTTTGAACATTATTATACCATGTTATTAACTAATATTTGAATTTTGATGATATTTTTTTAGTAGCATGATGATATTTTGTAAAAGAAAAAAAAAGACATTTTTTTTCCATTTTACATCTAAACCCGAAAACGAACAACCCAACCCGATCTAACCCGAACAACTCGAGCCCGAACTACCTGAACTTTAAATGGGTCGGTTATCAGGTCACTTTTTCCTAGCAAAAAGCCCGAACAACCCGACCTGAAACCCGAAAAAAAAAACTGAGAACAACCCTAGGTGCTATAGCGGTTAGCAGTCAAAATAGTGGTCCATAATAGCGGAACCGATATTATCGGTGCTATTGGCCACTATTTTGATTCCCGGATAGCAGTCATAGCACCGATTTTCAAGGTCGTATCTTTTCGGGCCAAAGGTACCACAAAATTCAACTTTTTTTTTTTTTTGAATAACCCAAAACTTCAATTAAACATAATCCTAAAGTGTGCGTACGACATTGTCATTCTCTCATCGTCAATTCTACAGCGCTGGGCTGACTGGCTTGAGGCTTCTGACCGAAGACTTCATGGCTTATGCTTAGATCATGTTTCAAATATTGACACTTTTGTGTTTTGACTTTGGATATTACCATTAATATTTTAATATTATGTACATTTTACGTTTTTATATACATAAATTCTACATGATATAAAATTACCGATATACCACCACCGCTATAACCTATATCTCAAATAGGGGACCTTGACTGCTATTTGATTTTGGACCGCTATAACTGCATAGATTTAGACATTCTTGACTCATGCTCATCTTGATCATATTGCAAGTTTGTATGTTTTGTGGTTTTGGTGTTTGATTAACTGAAAATGTCGGTGCTTTTGATGTTGGGAAGTTAGAGGGTATTATTATGTGACGGTTCTTGAATAGGGTTATCCGTTTAGAGAATTCTTGACTCGTACTCATCTTGATCACATTGCAAGTTTGTATGGTTTGTGATTTGGGTGTTTTGTTAAGTGAAAATGTTGGTGCTTTTGCTATTGGGAAGTTAAAGAGTATTCTTTATTTGTGATTGTGGTGGTTTAAAAAGGTTGTTCTATATATTAATCAACAAAATGTGATTTTGATGTTTGATTAATTGACAGTTTAATAGGGTTATCTATTTTGTTGATTTATATTTTAAAGATTCAGTTCTTGAATTGGATTCATAAGTTGGTTAGTCTACATTGAGAAAAAAACTTTAAAAAGATTGAATTGATTAGGGTTTTTAGGTTGTTTGTATTACTTTGTAACATTAAATAATTTGGATAAACAAATCTCGGTTTTCTATGGTTTTAGGGTGGGCTACCGATGTATGTTGCAACTCGCGGTTTATACAACATGAGTCCTCCAACCGTATTTGTACCTCCGTCCATTAAAGAAGATGTCGAAAATTTGATTGAGCTTCACAGGAAGATGGGTGACGTGGAATTAAATCTTGATTTGGTTGCATTGGATGTAGGTCTGGTTTCTTTAGACGCCTCGTGTTATATTAGACGACATTACCAATTGATGTTTTTCAAAGCGTAACATGTTGTATTTATTTTCTCAGGAGAAACATACGAGCTACGAAATGATCTTGTTGTACGCCCATTTAAAACTTATCACGTAATACCAAGTCAGGGTTATGTGATTTACTCGGTTCGCAAGAAATTGAAAAAACAGTACATTCACTTAAAAGGAAGGGAGATCGAGAAAAAGAAGAAATCTGGTGTTGAGGTTTGTAGTTTTTTAGTTTCAACTAGGACTGAACACGATAACGTGACATGAACCTAACGAAGTTAACAGGTTTCGTGTCTATAACAGGTCAACACATTAAGACCTGTTTAATTTCGTGTCTTAACAGGTTAAATACCTATTAAGACCCGTTTATAATTTTAAATAAAAAAAAAAATCTGGAAGTAAGTTTTATATATTTAATAACAAGTCGAGTTCATGTCTTAACAGGTGGTATGATACGCTACGCTGGTAATTTTTTCGTGTCTTAACAAGTCATTTCATGTAACATGTTTATTATCGGGTTCGTGTTCGTGTTTGGAAAATTTGACACGATAAGATTTCGTGTCGTGTTTGCCTGTTTCGGGTTCGTGTCTTAACGGCTCGAGTTGACACGATATGCCAACGCTAGTTTCAACAAGCAACTTGAAGTCATCTAATATCGTAATTGATAATATATATATTAAATATTTTTTTTCTTTGTAATTTTAGATAACAGATACCATATTGTCCCCAGAGGTAGCATTCACTGGTGATACAAGTTCTGAGTTTCTACTTGATCCACGAAGCTCCGATGCATTGCGAGCCAAAGTTCTTATAACGGAGGTACTTTTTATCTTAATCTCTTGTATTTGTGTAAAGTATAGTTGAATTTTTAACTTTGAGAATAACTTATCATCGATAGGCTACTTTTTTGGATGATCAATGCAACGTTGAGCACGCGCGTGAACATGGTCACATGCATATTGACGAGGTAATTTTTCCTTCTTAACTTACTTGTGAACGGGTTGATTTGGATTGTGTTTTATCCCAAATAAGTCGAGCAAACTCAACCCAACTTTTTGGGATCTTACTAAATGTGACATGTATCATCCCAAACTTCAGATTATCGAACATTCTAAGTGGATTAGGAACAAGGCGATTCTTTTGACTCATTTCTCGGCACGCTACCATATCGAGGTAATTAACTTGCCAACTGGTCCGACCGGCTGGTTTTATCATTTTTTATGTAATTTTGTGACAAAGTTGATAATTGATTACAGGAAATTCGTCAAGCGGTGACAAAGTTGCAGGCAAAGGTTCAAGGTCAAGCCAAAGTGGTCCCACTTACAGAAGGTTTTAGATCAATGTACACACCATAAACACATAATTTAACTTCAAATTTTGTGCATATTTAGAATTCTGAGATTCAAGTAATGAAGCCATTGTATCAATTCAAAAATCAGCATCAACACTTGTAAAAGAAAGCATCCTTAAAGAAATCAAGATTCCAAAAACTCATAGTTCACAGTCAAAATTGATCATAATCAACTTTAGTTTGCTTGCTAATAGAACAAGATTTTGTTATGAGATGGTTGAAAACAGAAGTGCGGCATTTGTTCCTCCAAACCCAAACGCATTTGATAACGCTGCTCGGATTTGCATCTCCTTTGACTTGGTCAACGGCATGAAAGCTTCTTTGAATATAGGATCCGGGTTACTCAGATTAAGTGACAAAGGAGCAATTCCCTGCACCGATAAAACGCAAGTACTTGCATTATATAACACAATATTATAGCAGCAGCATAATAACACTAAAAAGACAACCATGGTCTGATTTCTCTCTAAATGCTATTCGGGTCAACTTTTGACCATGTTAACTTTTTTCACATACTAAATCAAAATTATTGATTTATTCTTTTTGTTACTAAAAACAGGAATCATCCAATCTTGTTATAAAGGATCCAAATATTCTGCAAAACTGACATGGCTGTTACCACTGTGTTATTTAGGGGTTGTAAACCAACTTCAGCGAACAATTTGGCTTGTGTTCCTTCGGTTAATAAATGAGCAAACACGAACAAGATATTTTGTTAATAAATATCAGTGTATTATATATTTTGTTCATCAACGCTTGTTTGTGTTCGTTTGTTTCTATTTATGTTCATGAGCATTAGTTTGTGTTCATAAACGTTTGCTTGCGTTCGTTGCCTAATATTAACAAACGAACACGAGCACATTCATTTCCTTTACGAATGGACACGAACATAAAATCTCGTTCGGTAAGTGTTCATGAACATTTGGTGAACACATATACATATCCTTAACAAACGAACACAGAACAAGGTCTTGTTCATGTTCGTTCGGTTCGTTTACAGCCTATTACTATTACCCCTTGAAGGTACCATTGTGATACCCCTGAACAAATGGCACAAGAAGCATATATAATGAAAACTTGACATGATTACAGAAAATTTTATTTACATGATGTATGGCAAGAATTGTGAATATTGCCTCAACAGCTCCAGCAGCTCCAAGAAGATGCCCGATAGCACCCTAGATAGATTGCAAGAGTTATAATACTACATTAGAACATGTAATACCATAGCTATTAATAGTGCTCATAGCGTAGCACTCATGTGTCGCTATTTGATTTTGGCGCCTCCATAGCAGGCAAATAGCGGGATTTTAGGTTTCTTTTCTGCTATAATATAAATAGCAGGATTTTAGGTTTTTTGTTAAGCATGCATATAAAACAGCGTATAAAATATTTCTAAAATTTGCTCCTAGTGTGTGTCGCTAAACATATAATAGCCCGCTATTTCATCGCTAGCATCAACAACTGGTGATATAAATTACATCATCTTTCCTTCAAGATGTTTTTCTTTACACTATAAAAGGCACACACTTGATATTTTACATGTTTTCCTTAATGAAAGAAAGGTAAGATTAGTTAAAAGTTACCTTTGTGGACGAAAAGGCCAAGGCACCAGATGTTGCATGTTCGGAAAACAAAGATTTAATTGCTTGGGCTTCCACCATGTCACCTAATTAACAATCAATTTAATTAATAAATTATACGTATTTCTAATACTTGTTTATAAGGTCCATAGAAAATTATTGATCAAAAGGGTGCATACCCAGAGATGTAGATGTCGCATGGGCGTTCACATAATCCACTTGATTTGGAAGAAGACCCGACTGTCGTTCACAAAAGATGAGCATTTTATCAAACAGAAACACAAGACACTCCAGCTTTTTTTTCACCGGCAATGTCCCCAGCAGGATCCCCGAGAGCAAACCAAATACCACCTTAAGTCACATACCTGCTTTAAAGCGCGTGTCATGGCCAAAATGGCGCCTCTTCCATCCACATGTGGTTGTGTGATGTGATGTGCGTCACCTTAACAAAGAAATATCATACGTTAAGCATAAAAACTCGTGGAAGCGATAATATCACAACAAAAAGTCAACAAGGTCAAACCTGACATCCCATAACCACGAAGCTCTGCATAAATATTTGCTCCTCTCTTTTTTGCATGTTCAAGTTCCTATAACAAAAGAACTATAGAAAATAAGAAATATAAAAGACGAATGTCACATAACTAAAAACTTGGAATATGAAATAAAATGGTTACTAACTTCCAAGACAAGAACACCAGCACCTTCCCCTATGCTGCATCAAAAACATGTTGAATATCACATACGACTTATATTTACACATGAGATATAAAAATACAGAGTTACTGTTTTCGTCCCTGTGGTTTGCTGAAAATAACTATTCCAGTCCATTAGTTTAAAAATTGCCAAAACAATACCAGTGGTTTCATTTCCGTCTCAATTAGACCCACCCCATCCACTTATTCTGTTAGTTTTATGTGAAATAACCATAATACCCCTTTTAATAAAAGCTTATTAAAGGGGGCCCATCATCTTCTTCTTCAACAAACACCACCTCCAACCGGTGAAGGTGGTTATCTGAGATGAGCTCACAATTATATATATTATACACACACACATATATATGTATATAAAATATAAATATTTAACAGGGGGTAATTTAGTCTTTTCATAAAAAAAACTTAATGGTGAATTGGACAGGGTTAACGAAGGTGGGTCTAATTGAAACAAAAAAGAAACCACTGCACTAGTATTGTTTTGGCAGTTTTTAAACTAATGGACTAAAATAGTTATTTTCAGCAAACTGCAGGGACGAAAAAAGTAGTTAACTCTAAAAATACATACGCAAAAACTATCTACTAACATACACAAATCCATCTCGTTCACAATCAAAAGGTCTTGAAGCTTCTTGAGGGTTTGAGTTGAACTTTGTAGATAGTGCCCTTGACCTGCATTTCAATAAATCGTATCACGAGTCCTTTTAAAATCGTAAGTCAAGAATATTGACCGAAGTAAGCAAGAACGTAAGAAAACAAACTATAAAACCTATAATCTTGCTAAAAATATTTGGACTAAAGTATACGGATGGTCCCTGTGGTTTACCAAATTTTGGATTTGGTCCCTATTTTTCCAAAAGTACATGGATGGTCCCTGTGGTTTGCACTTTGTAACGCATTAAGTCCCCAGCCAACAAATCTAAAGGTTTTAGCAGGTCCATGTTAGGAACTAGATGCGTTACACAATGCGAACCACAGGGACCATCCATGTACTTTTGGAAAAAGTTAGGGACTAGATGTGTTACAAAGTGCAAACCACATGGACCATCCGTATACTTTTGAAAGCTAGGCACTAAATCCAAAATTTTGGTGAACCACAGGGACCACCTGTGTACTTTACTCAAAAATTTGATTAGATAATTACTTGCAAAACCCTGCTATAGATAAAGCATCGATGCTGGCCTCTGTTCCTCCGGCCACCATGACATCAGCATCGCCAAACTGGATCATTCTTGCTGCATCACCGATTGAATTTGCCCCCGTGGCACAAGCCGTCACCGCAGCATGGTTGGGACCCTGAATTCAAAATCAGCATTGGAATAAGATTTAATCAAACACAGGGTTGTAAGAATCGCTAGGCGCTAGTTGTCCGGTGAGGTACTGACTAGCGATTAATCGGGATTAATAGGGATTAATCGGATTGGGATTTTATATGTATTTTGAGTTTTATATGTATATACACACATTTTTATTTGTAATTTTCTAAGTAGACATGTTTTATCACCTTCTTCGACCCAAATTTTGAAGTAGATAGGATTAATTGCCGGAATTTAAAGGTTTTGACCAGATTTTGGCCGGAATCACTAGACTGCCACCGATTTTTGGCCGATTAGGACCGGATTTGACCACTGTTGACTGCCTATCGATTAATTGGCTTAATTGGCTAATTAGATGAAAAATATTCCGACCGGCGATTGATCGGTGATTAATCGGACAGGCTAGGTGCGCTTTTGCGAATAGAAATGACTAATCTTGAAAAACGTCCCATACAATTTTCACAAATTTTAACATATTTATTAATAAGAAAATAGAAAGCTATTGTGTTCACTTGTTATGTTACTAGCGATTGCATACCTGGAAACCGTACTTCATGCTTACGTGACCAGCTGCCATGTTTATCAAAATCCGAGGGACAAAAAAAGGACTAAGACGACGGAGTCTCTGCGTTTATAAAGATGTTAACATTTAATAACTGAAAGAAAGGAGAGAATGTAAGGAGAAATTGTACAATAAGGGGACCTTCTCACAGATCAACTGCGATGCATCTAGTATATCACCGATGCTTCCAATTCCCCCACCTATAGAAACTCCCTGATTTTTTCAAGTTAGAAATATATAAAATAACATAAAGAAGGCTAAGAAAATTGGTCACGAATATAGTGGCAATTTCGACCTTATTACTTATGAATGGGTTGCTTTGGGCTATGTTTTAATATCTAACGGGTCAAACAGGTAATACAAAATTAGCTTAAGAGAAAACATATCCAGATCCAGGCGTATTTTTTATCAAACAAAAATTAGATTATTACTAGGGATGCAATTGAACCGGCGAACAGTTCATGAACCGTTCGGCGGGAAGTTCGTTTGTGTTCGTTTGTTAATTAATGAACGAACGCAAACAAGAATTTCGTTCATTTAGTTAAATGAACTAACATGAACAGAGGCCGCGTTCATTATGTTATGTTCGTGAACGTTCGGTAACGTATTTGTTTATGTTCGTTTGTGTTCGATAGTTCATTAGTGTTTTTAGTTTTTATATATATTTTATTTGAATACTTCAAATTCCAAATTCTGATAATTAAACTATTTAATAAGTATAAGTGTACAATATATTCTATTCATGAAAGCTTGTTTGTGTTCTATTGTTTCCATTTGTGCTCATGAACGTTCGTTTGCGTTCGTTGCCTAAAATTAACAAACGAACACAAACATAAAATCTCGTTCAATAAGTGTTCATGAACATACATTTTCCTTAACGAACTAACACGGAAAAGGTCGTTTGCAGCCCTAATTATTACTAAAGTAATACAAACGAGACTATTTATATAACAATTAATTCCGCAATCATATTATTAAAAAAAGCCAAATAAAATCTGGACATAAAGTGTATAGCTTATCCGCCGGACCTATTTGACCCATACCAAAAGTAACCATTTTGACCCTAACCCGTTTTGATTCGTGGCCCAATCCACCCATTTTCGTAATAAAAAAACATATCTTGTATAATAAGAATTTACGGTATTCTCCTTGTCCTCTTGCTCAGAGGGCATCCAATTTGCGTCTCTAAGTGCTTCATCCGCAGCACACAACGCATAGCTTATAAACCTTGCAATTGATTTACCATGCTACAAAAAGAACAACAAGATTAATTACACTTCAAAAATCATCAAAACACCAAAGCTCACTCACTTCATAATACCTTAGAATCAAGCCATAATGACTCGTTAAATTCACCAGGATTAGTACCACAAGGCACAATAGCAGCCACTTTTGAAGTCAACTGATCAAATGTATACAACTGAGTATCTTCATCAAATCCACTCATTTTTAGGTCTTGAATAGATAAAGCCTTAACACCGCTTTCCCCATCGATTAACTGCTTCCATGTGGCTTCTACTCCACATCCTAATGGAGTTACCATTCCTAAACCTACAGCAAGCAAAAAAGTTCACTTCAATTATATCTTTTAGCGGTGTTACTTCTTTTTCTTTCCACTAAACTCGATGACCAGTGATTTTGGATATTTTTTGGTAAAGGTGTTGTGACAAACCAAACAATAACGTACGAACAACATTGGTATAAGTATTTATTTGTATAGTTTTCGTTCGACGTAAAACACGTGTCGATATCCTTTTGATTGCTATACCGAATGCCGGTATCGTACCGGTGTTGTAACGAAACAAACCGATGCCGACTGAAAGCCCGCTAAAATTTCTTTTATAATTCTTTTTTTTTTTGGTTTTTAGATCCCAAATATATCCTAACCATATAAAACACTAGTTGGGCATTTGGGTTTTATTTTCTTTCGATTGCTACAGTAACAAACCAAACCGATAACGAACTGAATTCCGGTACCATTATATGCCTACCGACTAAATTTTTGCCGCAAAGCACGGGGAGATACCACTAGTTAACTACATTCAAAGATGAAAACTGAACCCTAATTTCAGAGTGGATGGAGTTAAACACACAAATAAAATGGCAAATTAACACAATTTATTGATCTAATCAGGCTGCTACTCGATATTAGTGTTAATTGTTGCATAGTGGAATAATAACAATAATAATGGATTGAATTGAAGAATGAAAGTTTATATCTGAAGGAGGAGAAATTTACCAGTGACGACAACTCTTCTTTGAGGGGAGAATGGGGGCGGTTTGAAGGGGTGAAGAGAAGCGGTTGAAGAGGAGAAACGACGGTGGATGCGGCGGCATAGCTCCGCCGATTGACGCCACCGGTGGCGGTTCATTGTAGCAGAGTGATAAGTTGGTTGTAGAGTTTGAACAAGAATGTTAAACCCTCTACACTGTTTGTTATCTTGCTGTTTGTAGCCCCTGCTGTATCCACAGTATGTCACTTTTACCCTTCAATTATTTGACTATGTGTTTGGCTTTTTTTTTCTTTTTTTTTTTTTTAAGTTAAATCATTACACGTAATCTTAAGTTAAGGAGGTAGGTAAGTAGGTAACCACTATATCATCTCAATATCGATCAATATGTTTGAATCAGTGGTCCCAATGCAGATTCATTGAAAGATTCAATTGGATCGAAAGAAGAAAACGAACACGGTATTTGTGATGAACTATCACGACTCTTTTTTTAATTTTTTATTGTAACACCCCAAAATGTGCATACGTGATTATTATAGTTTTCATAGTTTGTCCTAGTAAGAAATTATAAAACGTAACCAAAAACTAATAAGTTTTTGGAAAGAAAATAACATAACTAAATGATTACATTTAGTTTTTATAAAAGATGAAGATGTTTAATGAAATTTAAGTATGGGTCAAACATGAAAGGCCAATTATGGCAAAGTGGAAAGTTGAGGTTTATAGATGAATAAAGTGCAGAATTTTAGTGTGTGTGTGTTTTGTACCTGTTCTAGAGAGAGGGAGAAAGGGAAGAACACCTTCAAGAATAAAAACTCAAAATTCATCAAATTAGAATGGAAATTGATGGTTAATCTCTTGCATGAGCCCTAATACATGATCATCTAAGCTCGTTTAACAAGTGGTAAGTTGTAATTTTTGATTTGGATGATTTTGATATGAAGAGTATGGATGAAATTGACAAATTGCTTAAGTATGTTCGTGGAATAGTGTCGATTGATGAAGAAACCATGATTAGAAATATTTTTGAATGCTAATTTGAATGAAATTGATATGTTCATATGTTTTGATAGATAGCTCTCATAAATCATGAAGTGGGTTTTTGAGAATTGATCATGAATAGAAGTTTTTTGTCAAAATTATGATGTTGACTTGTAAACTAGAAGGTAGGATGAATATTTGTGTTAATGTTCATTCGATATGATGATTTGAGTGATTGGGGATTTATGTATGTATAAAAATATGGTGTGTAAGAACATGAAAAATAACAATTTCTAAACAACAATGATTGACGCACACCAAGTGCTCGATGAAATGCATAGATGATAATTATGTGAACAGGTGACAATTATTAGTACAATTCATGTTTAGAAAATGAGTATGCATTGTATATGGTGAAACGGATTCATGAGAACTAAAGAGAAAATGAATGCGTTAAATGTAGGTGTGAAGGAAGAAGGTTCAAGCAACAAGAAACCTTAAGGCTTGCAAAATCGAGGTAAGTTACTTGTACGATTCAAGTTTACTTGTAGTAATGTTTATTGATATATATAGTGGTATTCGAAATGCGTTATAGAATGGTCATGTAATAGACCCATTACTAATGGGTCAAAGAATAAGAATGTTATGTTTAGAATGAATGTTATGTAGTCAAACCGTATGAACATGTCGTACTAACAGAATGTATGTTGGAATGTTATGTAGTCGAACCGTATGAACGGGTCATACTAAAAGAATGTATGTTGGAATGTTATGTAGTCGAACCGTATGAACGGGTCGCACTAAAAGAATGTATGTTGGAATGTTATGTAGTCGAACCGTATGAACGGGTTGTACTAAAAGAATATATGTTGGGTGTCATGTAGTCGAACCGTATGAACGGGTCGCACTAAAAGAATGTATGTTGGAATGTTATGTAGTCGAACCGTATGAACGGGTCGCACTAATAGAATGTATGTTGGTATGCTATGTAGTCGAACCGTATAAACGGGTCGCACGAATAGAATGTATGTTGGAATGTTATGTAGTCGAATCATATGATCGGGTCGCACTAATAGAATGTATGTTGGTATGCTATGTAGCCGAACCGTATAAACGGGTCGCACGAATAGAATGTATGTTGAAATGTTATGTAGTCGAACCGTATGAACTGGCCACACGAATAAAATGTATGTTGGAATGTTATCTAGTCGAAACGTAGGGAATACGCCAAACAACTATAATAATATATTAAAGAATGTTTATATAAATAACGTAATGAGAATGGGCCGGATTATGGGAGTAAAATAAGGAATGCGAATTTACAGTTGGAAGTTAAATGTTGTGCATACATGTAGAATTAATTTTGGTTCTTTTTGTTGTAACGTAGGTAAAGTCGTACTCTAACGGCATGCTACGCTCGGAACGAACACACTCCATGATGCCCTTTACGCGTTTCCGGCTTATGTTTAGTGTCAATGGGTCAGACTACTTTTGGATTGTAAATGTCGTTTTAAAAGTTTATATCTTTTGTAAGTAAGATTAAAGTTCATACTTTAAATATGTTAGATTTTGGTCAAAACTTATATTAAATTATGAAAGTTCAAAATTTTAGCGTTTTTACATAACGTTTGACCATTGCGAAATTTTGGGTGTTTCAATTATTTCCAATGATTCAAAAGAAATTGCTTACAGGCTCTTGTTTAAATACTTGAAACAAATTTGAACAAAAAGAAAAACTAACCTATTTGACTTAGGAAAGGAAATCTACTGGATAAACATAAAAATAGTGAAAACAAATTAAAAACAATCTTAACTTTTGAATTTGATCCCTTCCTATACGTAAGCCGACTTCAATCCTATTTTAATTCCAATATACTTGCAGCCAACTTTACGTAAATTGGCCATGATACCGGGCCAAATAATTACAATGGGCCAACATTCGTGAGGTCGGATTGATAGGTACATACTACAACCGAATAAATATTAGTATTGGGCAAATTGGTACATAACTAGAATTACGACCCGCCGCAATGTGGCGGGGATTCTTTAGTTATAACTAAGTCGATTTAGGACGCGCACGTTATGTTGAACCTGTCAAATAGGAAAAAAAATAGACGATGTAAAAACGTTCACCCACACACGCACGTTGCGTCGTGTTAACTCGCAAAATTTAGAACGAAACGTGAAAACGCTAAACCAAAGACGCACGTTGCGATGTTTTAAGTCACAAAATTTAGGACGAAGCATAAAGCGAAAAATTTGCGAAAAATGAAAACTATAAAGGACTAAAGTTGAAAGTAAAAAAAGTTGTGAGGATAGATTGCAAAAGATAAAAAGTTTTGTGTTAAAAGTAAAAAAAAAAACAAATAGTTTTAGGTTAAAAATAATTTATGAAATACTTTTGGGTGAAAAGTATAAAAATCAATTTTTATTTTTTGAAAAAAAAAACCCAAAGCCAAGGTTACAACAACCATATGCATAACCATTTTTTCTTTGAAAAACCCGCAAAGCCAAGATTACAACACATAAGTAAAAAAATCAAAGTGGTTAAATCGCAAAAGATGGAAACTTTTGAATTAGAAGTAAAAAATCAAATTAATCAAAGGGGTTAAATTATCAAATATTAAAACTTTAAACTTAAATTGTCAAAGATTAAAACTTTAGGGTTAAAAAGGAAAGAAAGATTAAAATTTTAAACTTAAATTGTCAAAGATTAAAATTTTAGGGTAAATTGTCAAAGATTAAAACTTTAGGGTTAAAAAGAAAACAAAGATTAGAAGTTTAAACTTAAATTGTCAAACATTAAAACTTTAGGGTTAAAAAGAAAATTTTCCATTTTCTTTTTGAAAGACTCCCAAAGCTAAAGGTACTACCTTTTATGCACATATAAATTGCTTATTTATAGGTTAAATTGTCAAAGATTAAAACTTTAGGGTTAAAAAGAAAACAAAGATTAGAAGTTTAAACTTAAATTGTCAAACATTAAAACTTTAGGGTTAAAAATAAAATTTTCCATTTTCTTTTTGAAAGACTCCCAAAGCTAAAGGTACTACCTTTTATGCACATGTAAATTGCTTATTTATAGGTTAATAATATAATATCTTAATTATAACAAACTTTGAGGGGAAAATGTTTATTTTTGAACACAATGTACTACTATTTTTAAAAAACTTATGCAACCTTGTTTGTTAGAACCATCTTTCTTTGCCATCTTAAGAACAACAGAAAATTAATAGCATCATTTGTCATTCTATTTGAAAATTTCTTTATATCCTATGAGATTTTACAATGATAATATTATGACAAAATAATACAGTAAAATAGACTAAATAACTACCTTTTCTACTTTCTGAATAAAAAGATCATTCATTACTCATATTATACAGGATAACCATAACGTTCGGTTATACAACAAATTAGTTAAAAGATTTCTAAATAATTCTGGCCAATATACAACAAAAAACAAATTATAGACAGTTACCTAGATGTATTTGTTATATGGATTCTCAACCACTAAATAGTATTCCTTGAAAGAGATTGGTAGCGTAACTTAATATGAGACACACAACTTATAATGCTAAAAGACACAAATTATACATCAATGGTAGACCAAGACCCTTATTTTTTACATGTTTTTTTTTTCTATTTTCATGTTGACCAAGCCCATTAAATTTCTTCACGTAACATAAAAAAATATATCATGCATTTAAATCCCGATTTAACATTAAAAATATAATATAAATTAGAATTATCAAGTTGTTATTAAGTAAATATACCTGAATTTGAAAAAAAAAATGTAATCACAATTTCATTCCACCTTTAGTTTAGAACCCCAAAACCTAGGTGAAATAAAAAGACAAATAAAATATTGCTTATTTGAAAGAAAAAAATATTAAATAAAAAATTAACTTTAACATAAAAACTACTCAAGTTTTAATATTATTTATAATGGGAATACTTCTCACTATGACGGGACTAACGATTGTTACTTTGTACAACCTATATAGAAGACTCTCGTCCAATGTTTTACGGCTTCACCGCCGAGAGATTATTTGTAGCAATAGAGGTTGAGGTATGAAAGGTTACTCGGTTAACAATAGAGGAATGTGTTAGGTTTTAGAGCGAGTTTTAAGATAATCGAAAAGATTTAACAATGTAATAATGCTTTTTTTAATTGTATGTATTTTTAATTAATTATATTACCATGAAATGAATATGTTTTCAGTCACGTTACATTTTGTTTTGTTAAAAAGATATTTATCTAGTATAATCCTCTAGTAGTTATTTTTTAAAGCTTATTTACTACTCTAGGTTATGGTGTTGGGTTTGGTGTGTTAAAACCACTGAGTTATCATGCCAACTTTTTAGCATTTTAATAGAAACTAGTAAATAGACCCGCGCGCGTTGCGGCGCGGGTAAATTGTAAACATCGAACGGATCAGTCCAAGCGTTATGTGAAGCATACACCATATGAAAGCACACGTTTTGACGTATTTGATAACCACCGACATTTTACCACTACCCACGCGCATTGTAGCGCGGGTACATATAATACATCAAACGTATGATTCCAAGTTTAAGCCTAAAAACACAATGCACTCGAAAACGCGAGGCCTGAACGGACAACTCCAGATTTGTGTAAAACACAATACACCCAAAAGATGACAGTCACAAAACACAATAATGCCAAGGTGAAACATAGTGAGTAAATGAAAACCACATATAACACAATTAAATCACCTCACGCAAAGGGCAAAACAAATTACAAATGGTTTCCTAATGAAGCAACCAATAATTACGCAAGCCACAAAACAAATGACAAAAAACGCCTAGGGCAAATAGTATAATGGAAACACCAAGCCATTGATAACAAATAATAACGCAAATCACAAAAAGAATTATGCACGCCATAAACGGCCTCGAGCAAATAGTATAAGAAAAACACCAAGCCATCTCGATAACAAATAACTACGCAAAGCACAAAACAAATCACGTAGGCTTTGTTCACAAAGTAACTAACAATTACGCAAGGGTAAAAGGCATAAGAGGCAAATACGTTAAAGGCAGGAGGGACCAAAAGTGTAAATATAAAGGCAAACATTGGTATTATAGAAACAACACATAAAGCATAAGGGAAAAAAATGTGAATTACAAAAGGAGTTGGCATATACAAAACAACACACAAATAATAGGGGTCAAAACTATGCATTTCAAAAGAAGAAGGTCAAAAAAGAAAAAAGGCTTTATTATAAATAAAGAATGCCTAAAAAATGAAAGCAGCTAAGTTGCTGAATAGTTTTGTTTTTTCAGAGTTTATGGCATGCACTATTTGTGGAGGGTGGATTGTGTAAATGGTAATATTTGGGAGAATACACCCACATATGCAGACAAAAACGATGTAGTCTATTGGAATGCCTAGGAACGCTTATCCGACGTTACAATGCGCGTGCGGTGATTTTGGGGGATTCTGCTGAACGATAAACGGAAAACGAACTGACACCGGAAAAAAATACTGACAACACGTAAATTTCGACCCTTGTTAATTTTAGAATAAATACATGCTACGAATTAATTTATTATTGTTATTATTATTTGTAAATAATGATAACTTACGACGCACGAACGCGTTATTTAATTAACGATTTCAGTGCGATATTTGAAATTTAATACGTATGTATTTACAAATTTTATATAATATTCCATAACATTTAGATGTTGTGTAATGGTCTCATACCAACTAAATAAACTAAATATGTTATTGAACAAAGTAGATCACATGTTACACCATTTGAGTATTTAAATCAACCATCATGCCCATACCTCAACATTGTTTTGGCCGAAAGGAGGCATGGTTTATATATGATTCTTTGACTAATGGACACATAATGATGTCATGCATGATGATCCCATACACATTGATGAGGTTTTCAAATAATACATGAATATATAAAATGTGCCTATGATAATGTATACAGACTATTGGAAAAAAAAAAGTAAAGAAACAATTATTTCTTTGGCCTTCCACTATCGTCTGTCTAAGGGGCTGTTTGTTTGCTTCTGAATGCATCTGAATGGAATCAACCTCTGAATCGGTCAGAGGTTAAACTTGTTTGGTTCAACAAAACAAAACATCTGAATGGCTGAATATGGCTCTGAATGGGTCAGATTTAAAACAACGCTGAATGGATCTGAATGAAAAACAAGACACATCTACCCCTGTCGTTTGCGAAGACGCGGATTTTCGAAGGGGCTGTTTCTCCACAGCAGCTAAGGGGCTGTTTCTCCACAGCAGCTCCTTCTCCACCCACCCGTTGCCCCTCCTCCACCTTGCCTCCCCTCCAATTCGCCCCATCATCTCCGTCAACACCTCCGCCGCCCACCTCCACAATCGAAACTCAAATTTTCATCGTCAGACTCGTTCTTCAATTCAGGTTATATACTATTACATTTCAACTCAAATCATTTAATTACCTATCAGTTGATGATGAACTCAGATCGGTGGTGGGTGTTGATGTTGAACTCAGATCGGTGGTGGGTGTTGATGATGATGATGGCGGTGGCGGAGATGATGATGATGATGGCGACGATTGAGGCGATTGACGATGATGGCGGTGGCGGAGAACTCAGCTCTGGCGATTGACGATGATGGCGGTGGCGGAGATGATGTTGATGATGATGATGATGGCGGTGGCGGATAACTCAGATCGGTGGCGGAGATGATGATGATGATGGCGGTGTCGGTGTTGCAGGTAGGGAGAGAAAGGGGAAGGGGGTGGGGGGGATGATGAATGATGATGATGATAGGGTTTTTATAGAAAAAATTTCTATAATGGGTTTATTTTGTGGGGAGGGGTAAAAATGTCATTTTACACTGTCATTCAGATATGGAACCAAACAGCACTTTACTGGTTCAACACTTACCCATTCAGACCCTCTTACCCATTCAGACATCTTATTCATTCAGCACTTATTGGTTCAGATGTTGCCAAACAGCCCCTAATACATTTTACCTTATTGGGAATCTAATCAAGATCTCCCAAAATCATGTTTCCTTTTCTTGTAGAATTGTCTAAAAATTTATGAGGTATGGCCAGCAGTATTAAAAAAAAAACAAAACAAAAATATCTCTAAAATCTATTTTGACCATCAAAAACCCCAAAACTCAAGAACTCACTGGCATTTTTTTCAAAATTCCTAAACTCAAACCCTTCCTTTCTCTGCTCTCTCTCGAGCTCCGGCAACCGGAGCGTATTTCCGGCAACGGTTCCTCCAACGATGACACACCAACCCTCCTTATCTTAATACACCCACACCATGTTCTCACGTTCCCTCTCTCATTTTCACGGCAAGAGGCACAACCAGCTGCCGGTGAACACCGGCGACGGCGGTGGTGGATCTGGACGGCGGTCGTTGTTTGGCCGTTCACCGGCAACACCCACATCAGTTTAGAGAGAGAGAGAGAGTTCTGGAGGAGAAGGAGAGCCGGCCACCCCGTTTTACGGTGGCGCGGCGGCGCAGCGGCGGTGTACATGCGGCAGAGCTGCTCTTCTGACGACCGGGAACACCGGAATCGACGGTGGTGGTGCGTGGTTTGACTTTGAACAGATTCGAGTAGCAGCGGCGGCACAATTAGGGTTCCGGCCGCACCCATAGCGGCGGTGGTGATGGTTTTCGACAGTGATGTCCGACGGCAGCAAGTGTTGAGCTTGTATCGGACCTGCACGTGTTCCAGATCTGAGCAAATTGTTCTCTGGTGACTTGGAGCTCCGATGAACCTCGTCTAGCATACGTCGACATCGGTCAAAGGTGTTTTGTTTGGTCAAGATTTTCATTTTTTTTTTGTTTGTTTCATTCACATTCTTGTTCAGACATTGGAATTAACATTAGAACGGTGGTTTGCAGCTGTAGGATTGACATTCCGGCCACCAGTGTCTCAATGAGGCTTTAGATCCAGTTAAGCTCTTCAACGTGCATGTTTTCCTTTTGAGCAGATCAGCTTTGACGCCGGTTATTCATGATCCCGACAGTTTTTCTCCATCACGACTCCAAACTTTGGCTCTCACTCGGCTACAACTTTGTAATTTAGAAGATACATGTGGCGACACACTCAATACCCGTGGCAATTGGCTTTTATGGAAAGAATGGCAGGATCGTAATTACATGGAAAGGGCATTATTGTAATTGTGTTTGTGAGGCAAAGCCGGTGGGTTTCCACCGACTTTGTACTTTAAGTATATAGGGTAATATACTTTGCTTTTTTAGAGAAATCAAAACAATCCACAATACATGTAAGGATGTAAAGAGATCAAACGGACACCAACAATACTTTTAATACTTTTGTTTGTGTTTGTTTATTAAACTTTAACAGAATACAAACATATACACAAACATTTTTTTTACAGCCCTGGATAAACAAGCATATGTAACAATGCGCAACCAAATCGATATTCAGTTTAGAAACTAATGCATGTTTCCAAAGAGGATTTAGCCAGCCACAACAAACCAGGATCATTTCTCTTCAGCACCAAATAAGCCTCCGCTCTCCCGATCTCATCTTGAACAACATCTTCACAAAAACCGATCAAGAACAGTATCTCCATCGCACCTACAATAACACAACACAAACTTATCAAATCATCAAACCCAATTAAACCCTTATATTGATGAAGAAAGATGCTAACCGATGTGACTTGCAATGTTCTTCTGAATTACAGGATTAGCCTGCATATGAATCAATTAAAAGAAGATTAATTAGGAATACGGATCTTTATTTCTTTATACTTGCAGAATTTATTAAATAATAATAAAAATGATCATTCACATACCTTGCGTAATTTCTTGAACTTTGTTTCATCAGGGTGTTCGATAACATTCTTGACTATCTTAACTAGAGTCTGAAAAACCGTAGCAGCTTCGGATGGACTAACTTCCGACTGCAGTGTTTCAATCGACTTTTTCAAACGATTACACGCAATCACCACTGGATCTTGAATTCTTTGTAGCTCTTCGTCGTGTAAAATACCATCATCGGGATCTGGTTCATAAGTAGTAACATTTTGGGTCAAATCTTCACATGCTTCAGATTCCATAGCTTCGTTGTTTATATTATCATCCGGGTCAGGCTCGTTTTTGTCGTTCACTGCTTCATCATCATCTGGATCGGGTTCGTAAGTTTGTTTTTCACCGATGTCCATAGAAGCATCCGGGTCAGGTTCATTTTTGTGGTTTACCACTTCATCCTCATCCGGATCGGGTTCATAAGTTTGCTTTTCACCGATGTCCATAGAAGCATCCGGGTCGGGTTCATTTTTGTTGTTTACCGCTTCATGGGCATCTCGAGCGTTAGCTAATGAAATAGACGAACGGTTTCCCCCAAGTTTACGAGACAAAGAACTACTAGTATCGGTAACATGAAACTCGGGTTCATGTTGTTGTGTCTTCCGGGACCCGCTTAAGGAGTGACCTGTAGATCTAGTCCAGTCTAGACCTTCAGCCTCCTTGTTAAGCTGCCCAGAGTAAAAGACGGGTTACCGATATGGATTTCGATTAACGTTTTTGTTATAGAAGTAAAAATCCGCATGCTCGTCTTACCTGACTATCTAAAGCGTAGAACTTTGCATCATGTTCGGAATAAACCATATGGGCCTGAAGAAAAAAAAAAACAAATGAATGAAAAACCATAACTTAGTTTCAAGATAAAATAATTTTGACCCGTTTATGTATAAATGTGTCATTCCAACGGGTCAAGCGGGTAAAACGGACAAATGTATTTGAAAGAAAACAGTTCACATGGGCAAAAGGCGGTCCAAAGTGTAGCTTATATAAACAATTAGAGTAAAATGCCATTCTCGTCCCTGAGGTTTGACCAGTTTTGCGACTTTCGTCCCAAGGTTTATTTTTCCGAATCTGGATCCAAAGGGTTTGAAATCTTGCCATTTCCATCCAGCTCGTTAACTCCATCCATCTTTCTTCGTAAAGTCAGGGGTATTTCCGTCTTTTTTGTTAACTTAAAGAGCAATTCGGTCTTTTTCAGGGGTATTCGATCTTTTTACATAAAGTGAAAAAGACAGAATTGCCCTTTAAGTTAAAAAAAGACGGAAATATCTCTGACTTTATAGAGAAAGATGGATGGAGTTAACGAGCAGGATGGAAATGGCAAGATTTCAAACCTTTTGAATCCAGACGCGGAAAAAGTAAAAAACAAACCTTTGGACGAAAGTCACAAAACTGGCCAAACCTAAGGGACAAAAATGGCATTTTACTCAAACAATTAGGCTGTTATTAACTATTAAGATACTATAATTTTGTACTTTCAATGATATAAAAGCTTACAAGTTCATGTAGAAGAGTCTTCTTAATGCTCTGATATTTTCTGAAACCCTTGAGATCATCGGTTCTAAGACGCAAAGATATCTCCTCGCCATGATTCTGTACCAAAAATTATAACCAAATATTAAAAAAATTGAAAAAATGAAAACAACAGAAACCAGATCATAGTTACTTATATTACTGTATGTATATATATAAGTGAAAAGGAAATTACCTTGTTGAAACCAAGAATGCACACAGGACTTACACCAACGTAACCCTCGGGAGCCATTTCAGTCATTATTCCCACACGCCATTTATGCTTTAAATAAGCAAAGAAATAAACAATTATAAAATATGATTATAAAAATGGCAATTTTTGTAAAGTTCTAACACTAGAAATACCTTATTCATGATAGCAACGATTCCTCGATCGGCAGCAAGTGTATGCATAAGTCTGAGTGCCTCTGAAGCTGGAGGATTTAACTACAAAAGAGCATATAAAGTATAACATGTCATTCTTCATAAAAACTTTGTTCAACCTCAGTTTACGATAAAAATAATCAATAAATACCTCAATCCCGGGAAGATCAAGCGTTTTAAAATCACCAAAAACATAATTTCCTTGAGGAAGCTTCAATGGGGTATCGAATCCGTTTGAAATTCTCTGTCGCATTCGCTTTTCCTCTTCGTCAAATCCCACTATTCTCATGTCCATCTTTGCGGTTTTTAAAACTTGATCGATCTCTTCTTTCAGCACTCCCATCATACGTATAGGTTTCCCCTACGAGTTTAAAGTAATCAACCGATTATTAAACATCCAAGATTTCAAACAAAAAGAATATTATCTACAAGCATTAGGATAGACTATTGGTACCTCTATGATGGATGTTTCTTTCAATGTGAGACGAGAGTGCTCATCAGAGAACGGAGACAGTAATTTCGATGATTTCTTGGATTGAACGATTAGTTTCAAAGTATCAGATTTCACTGCAGTCAGTTTCTGTAATTCCTGCCCTAATTCTTCAACGGTGGCGTCTAAATTCATCGTCAAAACATACTTCTTTCCCCTCCATGTTACCGATATTTCTTTAGTATTTCTTTCCTGCTCCATTTTCAAATCCTGCAAGAAGTAGGTACCATTTACCTAATTACCATCCGCAAAACTTCAAGAACCCTAAATTTTATTCATATATACATGCATTATTACATACATCAGATCATGAAATATCCCTAAAATTGAAACTACACACGCCCTAAACTATCTAAAACTGCTACTCTTAGGGGAATTTAACAGAAAGAGGCAAACCCTAAATTTGATTTCAATTTCATAAATTGATCAACGATAAAAATATGGCTTTGATCATCGCAAAATCGCAAATTCATCAAACCACACAATAACTAGAGCAAGAAGCAGGTGCCAATCACCTGATTACTATCCCCAAAACTTCAAAAACCCTAGATATTATACAAATTTCATGCATTACTACGTTACTAAAAGGTCAACTTCATTAAACCTCATACATCGAATCATGAAATATCCCCAAAATTTAATCTAAACCATCTAAATATGCTACTCTTAGGGAAAATTGAACATAAACAGAAATTTTTAAAATTCCATAAACCCTAAATTCGATCAACGATAAAATTGAGGCTTCGATCATCACAAAATCATCAAACAACACAACAACTTGATCAATCAGCAACAGAATTTCAAAATTCCACAACAATTCATACATCTAACATGAAAAAATAACAAATTCAACAGCATTTAACCACATAGAACCAGAAAAAAAAAAAAAAAAAAAAAAAAAAAAAAAAAAAAAACAGGATTATCACTAGATCGAATACAGATTGATATAGTTTTGATGAAATTGAGAGAAATGATTACCTTTTATTGGTGTTGGAAGCTAGAATCACGATGAATTGTATTGTGCGGATTGTATGGTAAATCAGAGGTTGCTAAATTCACGAGATAATTGAGAGAAATTATTATGGAGGAGGAGGATGTATATATATTGTGACTTGAAGAAGGGGCAAGTGTGTGTACGTTAATGCTGACGTAAGCAAGGGAGATGGTTCCAGATGGACAAGATTTGTTGACTTTCAAGCTTCGATTAGTTTAGAGCTTCGTTGAACGCGGATAAAAAATTATTTAATCTATATCTATATATATATATAAACATGATAAATAAGGGCTTATGTGTCATGTTATGAGGGCTTGGAAAATGAGGTGGCATCACCTAAGACAATCTAGAAATTGGTTTTGGCTCCAAAAACTTCCGTGTTAAATCTTATGAGAAAACGCGGGATCCGAACCCGACTTTGATGACCCGTTTGATTAATGTCGGATCCTTTAAATACATTTCTATCCGACAAATTTCTCATTCCATCTTTCATTACCTAGATCAAACCCTAATTGCTCTCTCAACCGAACGGTGATTTCCTGTGAAATCCATCAAGAGCAATCAAATCGTTCATCTTATTATCTTCTCCTATTTCTTAGATTTAGGGTTTTTAATGGAGATTTATATACCGGAAATTCAGAAGATGTAGGAGGTGGATTCCATCTCTGACATGTATTGATCTAGGGTTTTTTTTTTCATTCATTGCTCTACAATTTTGATTGCTACCCAAATCGATTGGAGACAGTAAGGCTATTGAGATTCCGTAATCAGGTTTGCGATTTGCAAGATTTAGTTTATGTGTGTCCTTTAAATGTTGTCGATTTATGTTAATGATGTTAGGGTTTTCACGTGGAACAACGGTGGTGGCGTTATTGTGGCTATAGGGTGGTTAGCGACGGCCATGATCCAAATCCCGATTTAAAAATATGTGAGTTCCGGTTACCATTATTTTCTATTTTCATTGTGTACTTTTTTTATTAGCTTTTTTTCTTGGTGTGGTTTTATTTTACAGATCTGAAAACTAGGACAAAATGCCCTAGCCGCCCCTTCAGCTATGACGGCTAGGGTTCCGGTCATTAGTCATCCGTTTTTTCGCTTCAGAATCCATGGTGTTTAGGTATCCCCAAATTATTGTTTGTTATATTGATATTTTTTCTTTAATTCATTGATGGTTGATCTGTAAACGTTAAAAGGCAATATTTTTATTTGTCTTTTGAACATGATTTCATTGGGCTCAAGTATGACAGGGCAAACTGAATTAATCTTACAAGTCGTAAGTGTTGATTAATGTTTTTAATGATGCTTGAAGGTACCACAAGAGCCAACTTTAAATAGCTTAATCTCCACATGATTTGAATTATTACTTTATTCTTGCTCTATGTGTTCAAGTGACTTCAATCCTAATGCTTTTAAGGTTGCAAGTATTAGGATTTTCTTATTTAGTTGATAACTATTTAGTTGTTGGTTGTTTCTTACTAAAGTTTTGCTGCCATTTTGTTTATTGAATTAGAGTAGAATTTTCCTTTTAAACAATAGATTCCTTATGTTTAAACTAATTATTTGATTTGTCTGAGACAATGACTAAACTTCTTACTCTGCAGGTGTCCTTCTATTGGCAAGCGTTTTGTAAAAATGCTCTTTTGGCGGTATGGTAAACAGTAATTTTTCCATTTATTTTTATGATATAAAAGGTTTTGTGCAATATAAATACATGCTAGAACACTTTCAACTGTTCGACGGATTCGTCTCACAAGTCATTGTAACTACGTTCATTACATTCATAGTAATTAGTCTTCAATGATCTTCAGATTTTAAGTTTTCTTATAATAATTCTTTAAACTAAGGCTTATAGGTGGATCTTGATGGTTGTAACTACCGATATATAATTCAATTTTAGGTTGAAGAGAAGATTACAATGACAAGAGCAAGACTGTGTCAAAGAAGGGGAATTTGTGAAAAGATCCATATCACAACTTAGGTATGCCAGTTTGTCTTTAAAGTCCAACACTTCATGTTGTTCATTTGATAACATAAGATACTTATATTCTTTGATTTTTATAAACTTTTAAATGTGGAGTTAAGGTATGCCAAACAGGCATGGGAAGAAGTCTACAATGTATATAAACTACGTATTTAGATGGTGGGTCAAATAAAACATCGATTGTGTCAGCCCCGTGCTTTTCTTTTCAAAGTTCTTGAAGATAAGGCTGGCATTGATTGTATGCTTTTGGTGGTAACTTTAAGTGTCCATTTTCTATTTTTAATCAGTTTTTAGAATTTTATTTGTTTTGTTTGGCCACTAGGGTTTGCCCAAATGAAGGAAACTGGAAAGGACAGATTAACACAGGCATGTGCATGTTATAGTGGACATGAATCCTAATGAATTACTGGCTGATATACTGAGGTATCTTTTAGGCTTTGAAAAGGTGCATTATTTTAGTTATTTGATGTGTAATTTGTTCAGAAAGCCTACTCGGTTTTTATGTTATTGTTTTTTAAGTTATTCATTACTATGTAAGTTTTGTTCTTAGAATCCTGGCTGCTACTTGGGAGCTTCAGAGGATATGTGGGAAGGAAATAAATGTGTCATAGAGAGTTGACTTGGTCAAGTTACTGCATGTTTCATGCATGGTTTTATGCTTTTATATATTATTTTAAATTTTAAATAAGACGATTATATTTAGTATTTTTATTGTTTTATTTTGTATTCAATTCCTGATCTAGCTAACATTTAGTATTATCATTAAACTGAAATTATGTCTAAACTCTTATAACACCCTCTCTTACTCAAGATATCCCCTATGAAAACAAAACTTCAGGTTGTAATGTTGAAATGTTCTATAAGATATTCTTCTAAGTACTTGCAATTTCCATAACTTTTATTTTTCCTCTATGAACATTCAACATAAATATAAAAGTTACAACACAACAAAAGTGTAGAGGTGGTAGTTTCGGCTTACTTATGAATGAGTTTATTTGAATTGTGTTTTGGGTCAAATGAAAACCTTTAGCTGAAACGGGAACACACCAAACGGGTTCAAAATCTTTCAAAGTTCATCTTTGTTGTTTACAACCTCCTAAATAGTTATCATTCAACGATTAGATTGTAATTGAATTTTTTAATCATAATTAACACAATGATTGCTTAACCTGGCCTGCCTGACAGCCGACCCGTTTTAATCCCTTACTCAAACCGTCCATCTTGCCACATCTACAAGGTAGTATGGACTTTCATATGAGAGTATAGATTAAAAAAACTAATAGCTACAGTTATCATACTCAATGGACTGAGCAATTAAAAAAACAAGATCTCTTTCTTTCATACCGATCCCTTGGAACACGATCCGAACATATTATGCCCTGAGTAAAAGATGGGATTAAATATGCACACACCACAATTATGTGTATACATTTTTCTTTTGTTTGTACTTAGGAATGATGTTAATGCCTGAAAAGTAGCACCTATATGGTAGTGGCACCAGTCGTTTAATCTCTTGCCCACATTGCATGTTAATTACAACCTTCCATTGATTGGATTGTAGCTTTTGATCTGGAATATGAAAGTGCCAAATCCGTATGGCGCTCCTATCATTTGATCCAAGTTAATTCAAGTATTTACTTAATGGCTTCTCAACTGTTTTCTTTTCATTTTGCAGACACCAGAAGCTCATTCAAAGGTTTGGGAAACACTAAGGTAATTTTTTATACATCAACCAACTCTACGATTGCCGTAAATATCATGCATTTTGCATATTTTTTTTATCATTTTTATCTGTACAACTTGGTTAATCATGCATTTTGCATATTTTTTTTTATCATTTTTATCTGTACAATTTGGTTAATCTTAGTTTATTTATGGTGGTATGCATAAAATTATCTCAATATGATATGATATTATAATTTTTAAACTAAATATTGATATGTACTGGTTTCTTTTTATTTTTACATTCCACATATTATGGCTCTTTTTTAAACATATAATTTGTTCTGAGAAACCCTTCATGTAAATAGGACCCATAGAGACTAGAATTGAAGTACCAAGTTGCATAAAGAAACATTAAGAACTGAATTGGAAGTAAAAATCAAATCAAAGTCATTATATTCAGAAAAAGATACATGGAGTTGTTAAGAGTGAATTTTTTTTTTTGCAGCTTGACGGTATGAAGATATTGGGCACTTAGAATCAAGTGATGCTAACGATACTTAGTGTAGGTATCGTGAAAGCAATGAGTAACCGATTGCTGCTTCTATGCTTATCACTGGTTAAGTTTTATAATATTAATAATTTTAGGGTTCTAATTTTGTAGAATTGTATGCCAAGTTTTTTGAATTTTACTTTTTGCGAAATCACTGATAATGAGAGATTGAGGTTCTTGAAGGTTGTGAAGATTTTGGAGGTGATGTGCTGAAGATTATATATGTCGTTGAAGGAAATAAAATTAATTATTTGTATACCTTAAAATCAACCTGTAAAAGTAAGCTCTCTTAATTTTGGGTTTTTAATTTTATACTTGATTACAATATGATGGGAGTGGGTACAAAGTTTTTTATATTAAAAGAAGTTTTCAACACAATATGCGTTAAAGCCATGTCAGTGTTACTCTTGATGCAATATTTAACTCATAGGTATGGTTTGATTTTAATTTTAAATAGAAATGAATTAGTGTGTATTTAAATTTTTGATTAATGTAATTTAAAATTTTCTACCCGGGTGTCTACCCGGGTGATAACCTAGTAATGAATAAAAGTTAAATATATAAAAAGTAGTTATTCAAATATGTTTTTCATGGCGTATAATATATTGTCATGGTTGAGACATGATTGATTCATTAATGGAACGCTACACCACCCCCTTGCTTGATTCATCATAGTTTGCAAGGTTTAAACCATGGTAACCATGGTTCTCCTTTCCATTTTTAAAAAAATCATTTTCTTTTTCTTTAAACAAAGATAAATTAAAATAAATAAGGGGCTACTGGTTTGGGTCATGACCACAACCTTAGGGTAGTGGTTTTGGATGGTGGATTTGAGGTGGGTTACATAGCACTGACATGGAGGGTCATGGTAGTCACGAATGTCATGACCACACCCTATAGCCTAAGAGAGTTTTATTGTACGGAGCATATAAGATAAACTCAGCCATTGATTTCTCAAAATCCATAGCTCAAACTAAGATGAGGTATTTTTGTAAATCTCATGTTCAAACTTCAAACAATTGAAAAAACAATTAGAGAAAATGTACTATGGTCCTTTCTCACTTGGAGTCCTTCATCCTTTGATTTTCAAACAGCTATAACTGTTAATATTTTTTTTTTAAATTACAATATATTAACGAGTAGTTAATTTTTTTTTTAATTCGAGCAACTTATTGCTATAGCTTCCTTACAAAAAGTTTACATGATTTTGAATACCCATTACGTGATTTTAATACACAGCACATGACTACGTGATTTCGAATACTCATTACGTGATTATGTGATTTCATTATAGTATGTGAAACCATAGTAAGTGATTACGTAATTGCGTAACGATAGTTGACAATGTATTTATTATGTAACTACGTGATTTTGAATACCCATTTCATGATTATATGATTTGATTATAGTATATTTTATGTGAAACTACACTGAATGATTACGTTATAAACATTATGGTAATAACATTAGTTATAACAAATCATATTGAATATGTAATCACGTAATCGATTTATATTGAATGCGTAATCACGTAATGAGTGTTGAAAATCACGTACTTATGTGTTGTGTATTCAAAATCACGTAATAAACTAATGGGTACTCAAAATCATGTATAAAGAATTTAAGAAAGCTATAGCAATAGGCTGCTCGAATTAACGAGAATTAAATGCTCGTTAATACGGTATAATTTTTTTTTTAAATTATTAACGTACGAAAAAATTATAGCCGTTTGAAAATCAAGGGGTGAGTTTTTTAAGTGAGAAATGACTAAATTACCCTTAAGCCAATGACATTTGACGTTCTCTAAATCTCACGTATACTTCGTATGAAATTGTTGTCTTGTACAATATCCAAGACGGATCATGAACAAGAAGGTTTATTTGTACGAAGTCTACGCGATAACATGCCGTTCATTTCCAAGATCTACGGACTAGAAAGGCACCTGACAATTTGCTAAATTTCAGTTTCAAATAATTGAAATAACAAATACTAAAAGGGTAGGTCTTTTCACAATTAACTAGTTTCCACCTTAATTTTCAAACGGCTATAACTTTTTCATACGTTAATATTTAAAAAAAATTACACCGTATTAAAGAGCATTTCATTCTTTTTAATTCGAGCAGCCTATTGCTATAGTTTTCTTTAAAAAAAATTACAGGATTTTGAATACCTATTACGTGATTACGTGATTTTGAATACCTAGTAAGTGACTACATGATTACGTGATTTTGAATACAGGATTTTGAATACCCATTACGTAATTACGTAGTTACGTATTATTACGTGATTACGTGATTTTGAATACCCATTTCGTGATTATGTGATTTCATTATAGTATTTTATGTGAAACCAGACTAAGTGATTACGTAATTACGTAAAAACATAACATGTAATACATAATAATTCATATGGAATACCTTATATTTTAGGTCTAATCACTTATTAAGGATAAATTATACTCTTATATAATTATCAACTTGGGTCATGTCTCATTTATTTAAAAGTCACACCCTTTAGTTCATTTTACTAACACCCTTTCATTTTATATGTAGTCATGTCTCATTTATTTAAAAGTCACACCCTTTACTTTATTTTACTAACACCCATTCATTTTATATGTATTATTATATAATGCAACAAAAACTAACTACATGCTTTTTTGTAACCATCATGTCCACAGAACACAAACTCACCGTTTAAGTTTTTTTTTTATTGATAACAAGGCACCATCGCATCTACATGCCTTTTTAAATTGTTTCAAGATAAAAGGTGCCACCGTTTCACATAATTAGTAGCACCGCCCCATCGCATATATCATATACAACACCGCATATGAAAACTCTAAACAACCGGAAGTCGTTAAAAACAAACGCCCGATAAAACCGTCATGACAGTTGAGAATCAAAGAGACGCGTCTCCTCTCCGACCACTATTTCCCCATCGTCCACCTTTTCACACCCTATATAGCCCTCACCGATCGATCTAAACATTTACAATTATTTCTTAGTAAGTTTAGACGGCTACGGAAAAGGAATGGAGCCACAAAACACCAACTTTTTTTGTATGGCGGTGGCGTGGTGGTGGGGCGACGGTTACGGAGAAGTAGATTAGAGACGGACGGGATCGATGGTGGTGGCCGTGATGGATGTTGAAGAGTTTAGCGTGAGATAGAGGAAACAAGAGATTCGTTGTTAAAAAAAATGTACGGCGGTGAGTTTTTTTTTTTGGAAGAGTGAAGATAAAAGAGTTTTGATTCTGAAAGATTGAATTTGGATGGTATAATGTGGTGGTATTTGTTTAAAGTTTTTCTTTATTCAGTGTTTTACCATTTATCATTCTTCAAATATATTGATTCAAAATCCTGTTACAATTTCATATATGCAAAGCCATATTTAATAAACACTATTTCTTCTATCCTTTAGAAAATGGCAATGAGCCTCTTTTGCGGTTGAAAATTGTAAGCTGTATGTGTTTCTAATGTACAATTTGTATGTAGTATTTTAAATAATCGTGTTTCATGCTACATACAACTTATGGTTTTGATAATGTTTCTAATAAAAAGTTTATGTATATGTTTTATAGTTCTTTTCTATAATGGCTGATATGTAAAATGACACTAATATATATTAAAATATGTACCTAATCAGAAATGAGTTTATTAAAAATTGCAATGCACGTACGCATTTATGAAAACATAAACAAATCAACCTTGAAATTGGGATAATTTGAAACCAACTTCATCCACAGAATAATTTAAACTATGGTAAATTAAAGTAAATCTTTTACGTAAGCAAGTATCGTTTTGATTTTGACTGGTTTTAATTTTTTATTAGTTAAGTTAATTTGGTTGTGCCTAAAGGTCTAAATTAGATTGTGTGTTTTAGAATTAGCCTATTCCTTAAACACTTTATGTATTTTAAAGTAAAATACTTGAGTGTGGTATCATAGAATGGGGATAAAGCAAAATGAAAAAAACTGTTTTCCTTAAAATTAAGAATTTTGCATTTCATATTAGTGATATTAAAATTAAGATATTTGCATAAAAGTAATCAATATCCCGCTGCAACGCGCGGGTAAACGTTAACTCGTTATATACAAAAACTAACCAAATCAACTTATAATAACCACATAATGCCGTATATTAGAGATTTAATCACGTAATAAAACATTAATAATCAAGTTTTTATTATTGATGTGTGTAATTACGTAATAAGCATAATTGTAATAACATTAATTATAACAAATCACATTGAATGTGTAATCACGTAATAGTTTATATTGAATGTGTAATCACGTAATGAGTATTCAAAATCACGTAGTCATGTGCTTGGTATTCAAAATCCTCTAAATTTTTTAAGAAAATTATAGCAATAGGCTGCTCAAATTAAAGAGAATGAAATGCTTGTCAATACGGTGTAATTTAAAAAAAAAAGAGTATATTAACGTATGAAAAAGTTCTAGCCGTTTAAAAATCAAGGGGGGAAGTTGTTCACTTGGGGAATGACCTGAATACCCTTCTTGCCAATCACACGTATCCTCTTCTCCTTTTCGTGTAGATCTCGTAAGAAGATCTTGTCTTGTACATTATTCATCCTCATTATTTTAATTGCTGTTTTTTTAATAAAATAAACGGTCCGATTTCTGGTAAGTTTTTTTTAAACCGTTTTGTGCACCTCTCTTTCTAAATCTATACTTACTATATAATAAAAGAAACCAATGCAGAGACACATGTCATTCATTAGAGCAATCTGTTTTATAGTTTTCTCATCTCTATCTCCTACTTAATTATAATTAATATTAATTAAAAGATAATTATGACATAAAATTTGATATAAATTTAAACAATTTGTCTAGGAGATAATATAGTCTTTTGAAATATTTATTAGATTTCAAAATTATTTATCTTGAAATTAACTAAATATAAATTAATATATTGTAAAGAGTTAAATGTCATTTTAGTCCCTGTGGTTTAAGTTATTTTGTCAGTTTAGTACAAAGATTTTATAATACACATGATTTATAAAGATATAACAAGATATAAATTTTTATTGATTTACCCATACAATACATGAGGTTATTAAAATGTATCTTTTTTCATTATTTAATACTAGATTTTTTCTATAGGCCGCGCGTTGCGGCGGCGACACCTAAGTCTTATATAGCTAACGACACGTTATATGATGCGTTAACGATAAGAAAACGCGTGTTTTGATGTATCTGATTTAGACCGATATGGAAAACATTATTGTAAAAAAGAATACATAAATCAAAACGATAAAAAAACTTGTGTAACAATAATAAGTTCAAAAGGATAAAGTCTTTCTACCTCGTAGTTTTAAGTTAAAGAGTTGAAAATATTACTTATTTTCTATTTTGTCAAATAACAGAATTTATTAGAAACAAAATACTAATTAAATTATATATTATTATTAGAAGAATGAACATGTCAATAGAAATAATAATATAGGGGAGGGCTACATAGAAAACCCTATCTATATAAAAAACCCTAGAAAACCCAACCTCCCGACATTTTTTTTTTTTGAAAAAAATAACACATGTAATATACATGTTTTTAAGAGTTTTGGGCCAAAAAAATCAAAAAAGCGCCGAAGGGATATTTAAAAAAAAAAAAAATTCAGCAACTTTCAGCATTTTTGTCTAACACATGTTAGGCACTGAATTTTGTTTATTTTTTTTTTTAAAATCCCTTCGGCGCTTTTTTGTTTTTTTTGGACCAAAACACTCTAAAACATGTATATTACATGTGTAATTTTTTTCAAAAAAAAAAATGTCGGGAGGTTGGGTAAAAATGGGTTCCCATTTGGGTTTCCAGAGTTTTCTAAGAATTTGAGGGTTTTTTGTCTAGCATTATCCTTACTGTGTTTATATTAAATGTAGAGAAAATATATTTTTTATGACTTCTTAATGTAGAGAACAATATATTTTATGACTTCTAAACGAAATTACTTTGGTGAGAATAAGTTTGAATTTTAAATGAATGAATCTTGTTACTTTCATTAGCTTATTAGAAATATTGATTTAAGAATTACTTTTTTCAAAGTGTTGCCAGAAACCAATACTTGCATTTTCAAGGTCAAAGTTCACACTCTCTCTAAGACCATGTGTAGTGGTAATGTGTTATAATGTCCTCACCATGGGGCATTATCCGACATGTGGCGTCCTAATCAGCGAAGGGGCATTATAGCAAAAGTGGCGTAGTGGGGCATTATGCCAATAACCCCCTTCCAATCATTAAACAAGAAAAAAAAAAGCAAAAGTTGCTGCTGAATCAAAAAAGCAAACAGTCCCATTGGTTTAGTCAAAAAAGGTGGGTCATTATTCCAATGTCAGACACATGTGGGTAGCTCATTGGTGGGTCAACCATTCCTTAAACCAAATTGAGCGTTTTAAATAAAACGCCACCAACCAATTTTTCCAAAAAAAACGTCGGGTAACGCCCTATGTAGTGGGAGGAGGGGCGTTTTGGGGCGTTTTTTTTCAATTTTTTTTTAAAATCACGCCCCACTACACATGCTCTAAGAGGGTGTTTGGGGTTTCTTATTTTGAGGAAAAAATGACTTTTGAAGAGGAAAAGGACTTTTGAAAAGTATTTGGCTTTCCTTTTGAAGAGCAAAAGTCCTTTGCAAAAGCCAAAAGTCAGGAAATCCTGACTTATTTTGGCCAAAAGGACTTTTGGAAAAGTTGAAAATAAGCTAAGCCAAACATGCCCTAATAAACACTGTCTTCACCACCAACCTCCACCTCCGGCTCAATGATTTCTACACGCCGGCCGACCATCGACGGCGATTGCGTGTGAGAGCTTTGGCGGTTCTGGTCTACAATCCATGTGACTGTGGTGGTGGTGGTGGTGGTGGTGGTTGAAGATTCGAACAACCACCCAACATCACCCACCAAACCGCCATATGAAACCCCAAATCTACCGCCATACATTTCGTACACATCAAACAACCACCACCTCCACCGCCACCGTCGTCGACGGATAAGGAAGATGAAAGGCCACCAACACACCTCAACCACCTCCGCCACGACCCACTTTTCTACCTCTCTTTCTCCCTCCTGCCTTCTCTACTTAGCCTTAATCGTCCAAACATTTGTGTTCGTCCGGAATGTCAATGTTGGTTGGCAATTTGATCCGGCCATGGTAAAGGACGGTGGTGCAGAATCTTGAAGATAAATTCTTGTTCCTATGCTTATTGTTTAAAGTACACCATCAACAAAGAGACAAAATAGGTAAGATAATAATGCAGACACATAGAGGAAAGGATCAAACATGTTAAATCGAAAAGTTTAAGGGCTAAAGTCGGGCTCATGCATTTAGCACCGACCTTTTTTAAGATAGATAATATAAAATTAAATTTACTCAACCCATACAATACACGAGGTTTTTAAAGATATAAATTTTTTTATTATTTAATATAGAGTTAATTGTCCGGATAGTCCCTGTGGTTTGTTATTTTTTCACCTTTAGTCCCCACGTTTTCAAAATAGCACATTTACTCCCTATGGTTTGCTCACATCTTACCCAGATAGTCCCTACACTGGATGGGCAAAAACTTATTCAGTTAAGAGTGTTTTGAAATTACAGAAATGCCCTTACTACTAAAAATAAAAATAAAAATAATAAAAAAGAAATTTATTTAAACTCAAGTGGGCCCCTTTTATATATATATATATATATATTTTTTTTTTGAACGGCTAATGGTGCACCCCTAACGATCCCGGGTTCGAGCCCCGGGCCCCCCCGAAGGTCCAGCCCTCACCAGTCATACGCCGGTTAGTACTCGAACCCCCCTTAACACACCCGAGCGGGAAACCCCCGATCAAAAGCCCTTTCGAGCCGGGCGAGTTGATTGTCCTCTGCGAGGATCGAACTCGTGACCTTGGTAAAACCCTCTCACCTCCTCCCAGACCAATTGGGCTGGGAATCATTGGCGGCCCCTTTTATATAATAAAAACACATAACTGAAAATTCTTAAACCCAACCCTAACTATCGACACCACCACCATGAACTATCGACAATACTAGTCACCACCACCATTTTATAATGAGAGAATCCACCTAATATCTTGATTTCTTAATTAATTCAACTAGCACACCCAACATGAAATACAAATTAGCATTCTTGTTTGCTAGCAATTTAAACTCAAATCTCACATAAATCACATCCAGTTCATTCAAATCACCATGGATCCGGCAACCAGAAACCACGGCGAATAATGCATTTCTGGTGACGAAGAAGATGGGGTGGGGATAATACGTTTGATTTCGTGTTCTCCGGTGCCCGTGGATTTGACAGATTGGAAAAAAGAACAGGGGAGTTTGCTGCGGAAATTTGCTGGATGGTTTTATAGGTGGATTGGGATCTGAAATTCATGAACCTGTGATGAAGAAAGCAAAATAAATTTTAATTTAAGAAGAAAACAGAGCAGGTTTTATGTGGAAAATGCTCTGCTTCTGGTTATAAACAAGATTTGTTTAAGAGAGTTGTCGTGCATTACTTTGTTGCCATATGTTGTGTGGGTGAAAAACGAGACTTTGCTGTTTGAATTAACCAAACGCTTGGGGATGAGAACGTGGAGCGAGGAAGAGAAATGGGGTCGATTCCACCGGTGAAATCAAGTGGTGGGATTGTGGGTTATGTTAATGAAATTAGAGGGTTTGATTCTTCATATTCAAATCCATCTTCTGTGTTGGAACATCAAGACTCTTCACATTCAAATCTATCTCCAAATTATGGTTGCTGGAAAAATATGGTCGTCGCAATTGGGATGCTCGCCGGAGGAGGGGATGATACTTGCGAAGAAGAAGATGGGTTGGGGTTGGGTGGGGCCTACTTGAATTACATATAACTTTAGGCCATGGGATATGGGGCTTGGGTTGAGGCGTGGGTTGGGGAAAACGCCCAAGCCACCATCCCGGGTGGGCTAGGGTTTGGGCGTGGCCCTTGGGCTTGGCTTTCAAGCCGGGCGTGGGGCGGGGGAGCAAGCTGACATGGCGGGTTGTGAATGGCCCTTTCAAACTAGCCGTTGGGGTCTATATTTAAAAAAAAAATTTCTTTATAAATACTTACCACATTTAACATCTTTCTCACACAATATCAAACACATAAAACACAATATTGCCATGAGTTCTTCAAGTTATAGCGAATCGTCATCATCATCTGACGATGGTGCGGAAATATTTCTACAAACGATCGCGGCGGTGGTGAAAGCTATCGTGGAAGACGAAGACGATGAGGAAGAGACTCAACAACCTAAACGGAGGATAGGGTACACCGCTCGTGAACGGCACACCGCTAACGATTTGTTGGTAAGCGATTACTTCTCAGCGGAACCTAAGTATGATGAAAAAATGTTTAGGCGTCGTTTTCGTATGAGTAGAAACTTATTTTTAAGGATATCTAGAGATCTTGAGGAGAAATATGTTTATTTCCAACAAAAACCCGATGTAACCGGGCAATTAGGATTTAGTACGTGGCAAAAGGTCACGGCCGCACTTAGGTAGTTAGCGTACGGCAATAGTTCGGACATTATGGATGACTATTTAAAAATGTATGCACGTGTAGCTAGAGAAACTCTTCACAACTAATGTTTTATTTTATAACAAGTGGGGCCCTACACACATATATAGGTATATTTAATAATTATTTAATTTATTTTGTTTTATCATTAAGGGCAATTTGGTCATTTCACATCAATTTAACTAAAAAAACTAATGTCCACCTAGTGTAGGGACTATCCAAGTAACAAGTGAGCAAACCATAGGGAGTAAACATGCTATTTTGAAAAGTTGGGACTAAAGGTGAAAAATAAGAAACCACAGGGACTATCCGGGCAATTAACTCTTTAATATATAAAATTACATTTATTCACTCAACCCATGTAATAAATGAGATCTTTAAAGACATATTGTTTTATTATTTGATATATAAAATTACATTTATTCAACTCGTGTAATAAACTAGATTTTTAAAGATATAATTTTTTTTATTATTTGATATATAAAATTACATTTATTCAACCCGTGTATTACATAAGGTTCTAACCTAGTCTAAATATAAAGTAATGAGACTACGAGTAGCCCAGTGACTTACTGACTTGCATAGCTAACAGCCCAAAGTGATATAATGAAAAGCCCAGTTTCATAACAAGTATATATTAACTACTTGTTTTTATAGCCCAAATTAGTTCGACATCACACCAATCTCATCACACCAAATTATTTTATAGCTTACTTTCTTTTGTTCTCTTATGTTTGCTCTTAATTAGTATTTTGCCAGCCACGCGTTGCGGTGGCGCGTGGTGGGTGGAAACGTGTAGTGAGACAACACATAATTCGTAAAACGCGATGTGTATAAGACAATTAGAAAAAACGTGTAAAACACAATGCGTAAAAGACAATTACAAAAAAAGTGTAAAACAAAAATGTAAACATGAAGTGTAAAACCCAATGCCTAAGACAGTTCGTAAAAAACAATGCATTAGCATTTGCAAAAGTAGGAGTAGTAGTCTAGGGGTTATAATTGCAACTTTCTAAAATTGAGTGAGTGTAAAAATGGAGTAATAGTGCAAGGGGTAAAAGCACAAAGTCTAAAACTTGAGGTAAAGTAGAAGTAGCAGGGTAAAAACGAAAAGTATGAAAGTAGAGGGATGGTGGCGGAAATGTGTAAAAGTTGAGGGGGTGGTGGCGGAAATGCGTAAAAGATGAGAGGGTGGTAATGGAAATGTAAAAGTAGAGGGGTGGTGGCGTAAGTGTGTAAAAGCTGAGGGAGTAATGGTAGAAAAGCAAAATAGAGGGGTGGTTATGGCAAAGTTTGAAAAATGAAGATATAGTTGTGGAAATTCAAAGTAGAGGGGTAGTTATGATTAAGTTAGAAAGTTGGAGTGTCGGTGGTGTAAATACCACCTACTTTCTCCTTTAAGATGTACTAGCCGGAACCCGCGCGACGCGGCGGCAACAATTTAAAACGCGGTACTCATTTTGTGTATGGTACACTGGTTTTCTTATCGGTAGCATTGATGTTTGTCGATGACCCATCTATTATCAACCATTATATAATATACGGGGAAGCATCTGTAGATGAGCCTCAACTGCGTCACTAAGTTGTAAATATGCACCACAAAACGTATGATGGTAAAGCGGGCGAGTTGATCATAAAGCGAGTCGCGATTAAGAAGCTTTTAGATTTTGAATCTTTCAAGTCCTGCCCCTTTAGTTCACTTATTTTGAGTTTTTCAAATCCCACTTATTTATCTCACTTAAGGTCTTTAAGCTTGTGGGCTCTACAACATGCATATAAACTTATAGACAAAAGATCAAATACAAATAATTTTAACGTACAAAACGTACGAACTTAAGGTTTTGCTGAAAAAACACGGTGGCATTTTCATAATTATTAGTAATTATCAAAATTACTCTACAAATGATCATGTAGAGTAATTTTGATCTTTGTAGAGTAATTTTGATCTTGTAGGGTAATTATCAAAATTACTCTACAAGTGTATTAAAATTACCCTACAAGCAAATAATTACGAAAATGCTACCGCGTTTTTTTTTGCCTTTTTCATGCTATTCGTACGTTTAGTACATTAAAGTTATTTGTATGGAAACTTTACTCTAAACTTATAAAGGCAGAGAAAAAACATACGACGCCAAAAGACGGACAACGCCTAAAACACAAATCACACCTACAACAAAAAAAAAAAAAAATTACACAAACAGGTGATCAGAAAAAAAAACATTATAGCTTATTAACTAAATAAAGATTTTGAGCAATGGTTTTAAATTGAAGATGCAAAATAATCAACATTTACCCAAAAAAACATATAACTAAATAATTAAAAGAGATGAGTTCCGTATGTTTCTTGTTATGTATAATATTTTTCGTTATGTTTTTCTTTTTTAAATTAAATATACTTTATCATTTTGATTTTCTAAACACCGATTAAAAGAGTATATACTTTTAACTTTGTTTAAGATTTAAACCATCATGTTGTAGATAGCACTGTAGTTAGCAAGCAAGCACATGAGTTCAAATAAAGTAGGCATATCAAGCAAGCACCATTGGAAAATCTCAACTTACATCCAGTGAAGATAAAGTACAATGAATAAACTACAAAACAGAATTACATGTAAGTACTAATTTTCAAGATAAAAACAAGGGTTATCTCTAAAGTTTAGTAAACTTGTTTTCAGATCTCCCTCGAAAACACGCTTCATAACTTCATCATCCAAAGCAATATTTGTTCCACCATATGGATGCATGTTAGAAGCCATCCTTGAAATACTCTTTCCCTTCTTTTTTTTGTCCTGTCCCACACGCCACACTATCAAACAAACTATTATTGGCCAACAACAAACAATATGCATTAACAAACAACCAGTGCCTGCCTGCCTGACTGGATAAAGTACAAAAGAAATACTAACAGATATCAAAACCATACCCAACCATCCTATATATAAATTAAAAACATAAAAGTACCATATGTCCATACATAACCACCCTTGAACTGACCTTCCTACGTTGAAGTCACACTCACTCAACCATGATAATCTAGCCCAAAACTCTTTAGCAAACACACAATTAACAAAACAAGCCGTCCGACGATTCTAAGAGGTCATCGTCTCTCTGTCCTCACCAGTGTGTTTGCCAGAAGTATGTGGTCATCGGGAAACCCTGGCTCCACCGTCGGGTTTACTTTAAGTTAGAATTGTCGAAAAGTTTTAGAACCACTCTTCTCTCTGAGAATCTTCTGAATTGTAGAACCATAATTTTTCTGCCATCTCAGCACCCTACAATGCAAATAACCAGTCTTTCAATTCTACTATTCTAGATATAAGTAGGTAACAATTAAGATAAACACGACTCAAATCTAGTCATTCGCCCATATCGACCCACTAATAAATCAATGGGTAACAATTGCCACCAATAATGGAAACCATGGCATTGTGGGAACCTTACTTTCACTCTCTAGTAGGGGTGAAGCTTTGAAAAGCTTAAAAAAACGGGACGGATGATAAATGCCCCAACCCCTTAAAAAGCCCTACCCTCGTTCCACCATCTAGTCCTTCAAAACCATACTGGTGGAGCAAAGCTTCAACATAGTTGATTGACAATGTGCATTATTGGGTACTGCAGATTCCAAAGCCTCAGCATGTAACATAATCTTCCAAACTCTATAACTGCAAATGCCAAGAGACGCCAGATACTTTTTTATTACTAAGATAACACTATATAGCAATGTCATTATTGGGTATTGTTTTCTCTTTGACCTCTAATAATAAAATTCCCACTATTTCAGTATGATATGCAACTTTATACTATCCACTAAACAATGGTATTTGTAGTTATCTAACAACCTAACACGTATTATATAATCAATTTATTACTAAGACTAAAAGAAGCTTAGGAGCATAACAGGTATAAAGGTTAAAAGTCACCCAAAGTGGCTTGATTGGGAACAATCCCTATACCATCATATTAAAAAACTTAATTAACTATTGAAATAAAATATATTTTATTTAGGCATTTAAGTATTTGTTAAAAAATGGAAAATAAGTGTTTTACGTAAATTCAACACAACTCATTTTGACAGAACCGAAAAAGTCAATGTTTTAATCCTTCCTTGATGAGTTGGGGAGTGTGATACTCTAAATGTATTTTTTTTCTGATTTCCTTTCATGAAACAAAGAAAAAACAACAATAAGATCAGCTAGATATGAGCCTATACCTTTGTGTACCTTGCAATCCTAATTCCTTGATTTTTTCCGCAAGTGGCGTAACAGGTTGAGTGGCAATATATACAGTGAGCTTTGTAGAGGAGCTATCAATTACTTCAGCCTCAGTACTATAAAGAAATGATAAAATGTTTGGATGTCTGACCTGAAATCAACAGTTTAGAGACTTATTTCACTTGCAACAAACCTTTCTAGAAACAGGCTTCCCCAAAGTAAGGGGATGGGTCGGGACTGTACCATTTATAGCCTCCTCTAACACGGTTGCTGATACAAGAGTTTTTTATTGGAGATACAAGAGTATCTAAATGCTGGATTGGATTATATTATTTTGCAAGATTGGATTATTATTTCAATAAAAAGGTTTGTAATCATAATCATACTAATTTATTTATAAATTAAAAAAATGAGACATAAAGGTTACACAAATCAAAATTAAGTCGACAGACTTACCGCAACCACCATCGACTGCCGGAATCTCTTCTCAGTTGCAATGGACATGCTCGAGAAACCAACCAGAACTGAAGCAGGTGACCAACACAAATCAAAGAAGAATCAGTGTTTGTTAGCGCATTCGACGTGTTGAACTTTTTCAGTCTATTCGACGTATTTAACTTGTTCAGTCTATTCGACGTGTACCTGTAATTTCTTTAAATCAGAAACTGAATCTTTTTAGTTGGTAATTAAATAATAATATTTATTTTCTATTAAAAATCCATTAATATGGTTGCTCAAGGCACTAAACATAACTCTTGTCGCAAACAAAATTTTATCCAGATCCAAACACATATATGGAAGTATTAAACAGATCAGACTCAATTAACAAACAAAAACATTAGATGTGGTTTATAACGATACCTAGAGGTCAACCCCGCTGGATCTTGTGTCGAATATTGTCGCAACCCCCGATCCCTGATTCCCGGGAACAGGCGGACGCGAACTCAGTAGTGGTGGTATCAGTTATTTAATCTTGCAGCGGAATTTACATCAGGACCGTAGTTAGGAAATGTTTATCAGAGTAAAACCACCATATTTGATATTAATAATCACATGGGTAAAAACCCAAGTTTCTTATTACAATACATTCATAGGGATAGACCCTATTTTATTGAATTTAAAACATCATCTTTTAGGTAACTTTTATAGCCACATTTTTCCCAAGCCTTCAGTGCTCTCCATGGCTTTTTACTGATTGGCTGTCACATTTTGTTACCTGAAACATGTTTTAAAAACATTTGTCAGCGAAAAATACTGGTGAGTGAATCCCAGTTTAATCAAGAAATATTTTATCAATTAAAACAGTATTGAGAGCGATCACATTGTTTATTTCTACACAATTACTCATTCAGTACTGTCAATCCTGACTTGTGGGTCATATTACACATTGGCTAACTCGTCGTCCAATGGTAACGTACTGTCATCCCCGACTTACTACTCACAAGGTAGTAAATTTTGTATATAAAACCCCAACATACCGGCAGTAATTGAAGAACTACAAATACTCAATCACCGCTTAATCATATTTGTAAAACAATTAAGGTTTTGTAAAATATTACAAAAAGGTTAACAAAAAGAGGATAAACTCACATTGCTATCTTAGACTTCGTGTAAGGGTTTCCTGGGTATAATCTATAATTTATACAAATGTACACTGGTTAGTATCATAACCCTTTGAAAATATTAATGATACCCTCCCCGAGACGGCATTCCAACAACTACGTCGGGCAGAACCACGACAGTTGTTACGGAACCCTAAATCAATCGGGCAGCGTAACTATTATGAAACTGGGTTATAATACTTACAACGGAGCAGAACCTCGTTAATTAGGGGTATAATACCCAACTATAACTTCTACTACTTCAGAAATTGAGATTGAGAATGAATTGTGAGCGACGAAAAACGAAAACTGATGAGTTCTATTTATAGTGCTGATATTTGACTCTCACGCGGCCCGCGTGAAAGACAAGGGTCGCTTACGCGGCCCGCGTCAATGCTAGTCAACGGACTAGCTTGTCCGGCTCACGAAGTAGACCCGCCACGATGTCGACACGTGTCAGCTCAGGGCTGTGCCACCATTTGAGACATATGCAAGTTCCCTGAGTTAAAATGCTCTAAATATGTTATTATATCAGTAAGTTATCTTCTATTATGCCCCAAATGAATTTAAACACAATTTATGCCTCATAAGGGCATTTTGGTCATTTAAAAGATTATAAAAGAGTTAAATTAGAAATCTGAGTTACAGGTCTGGTATAAACAGAAAATATACTTAATTTAATATGTTCTAACAGTAGGGTATAATCCATAAGTGAAAATCATCATTTAAAACCAAACTATGCACCTTAGGGGTATTTTGGTAATTTCACAAGGACTTAAAATGTCAAAATTGGGAATCTGAGTTTATAAACTTGTACTTACTGTTATTTTATAAAAATATACTAAAAACTTCAGTAGGTATCAATCTTATATGTTTAATGTGGTTATAATACATACTATGCGATAAAAATGCTTAAAAAGGCGATTTCGAGCCATTTCCGGGTTTGTAAAAGAAAGCTGATATTTTTATGTTTCCAGAATGCTCAAAATATTTTATTTAGTAGAAAAAGGTTTGGGGTCAAAAGGATTTATAAAACTCATTTTATAGCCCAAAAGGGCAAAACCGACAATAACCGATTTAAGGCTAAAATTCTATGATTCAATCAGTTTAAAAATTATTAAAAATCTTTATAAGTCCTAAAATATTATATAACAACAGTAGGTATACACTTTGATGTCAAAAATTAGGTTTTGATAGGCGTTATGCTCATAACGCCGTTTAATTAATGAAAACCGTTTTATTTGCGATATTGAGCATAATTCACAATCCAGACCTCGGATTGATGTCAAATTTTTGGTGCAAGTTTATAAATCAATAAAAAATGTTTCTACTCTTTCACTTTTTCAAAAATCGCGTTTCATGGTAAAAAGGGCAAAATAGTCATATTTAAGCAAAAACCGGTAACATGCATATGAATCGGATAAGTGTTGAACCAAGTTGTAAAATCTCAGAGAATTAAACTTATATGAAAGTTGGTCCAAAATATGCTCTAATGCAGATCTCAAACATGCATGGATGGATCCGAACCGATAGTCAAAGAAAAAGTCAATTTATGTGACTTTCGGTTCCGATTCTGGTTTAAACTGAAAATTGTCGAGTTGATCATGTTGAAACATGTTCTTACATTATTTATAAAGTTATTTTGATGATCAAATAGGTTGCATGTAGCCTACATTACTAATTATGCTTAAATTTGCAAAAACACATTCTGTTGACTTTTTAAGAAATGCTTTGACTCGACAATTAACATGCTTAGAGTGTGAATCTGAAAATACCCTTCTAGGGGTTTGTTACACACATAAATACCAACATGTAGGTACTTTCAATTTGAGAAATGACAGAGCCAAACTCGTTTAATCATAAAGTCAAGTGTAATTTACGATAGTTTGACTTTCGGTTAATATACTAAGCTAGAACGAATTTGAAAGAGTTGTAAACACTTACAATGGTCCTAAACAAGCTTAGAGATCACTATGAGCCTGCCTTGTCGTCCAGAATGCCCCAGAAAAGTTCTTGTGAAGTTTGAAAATGCAAGTGTTCTTGTGTTTACTACATAAAGTGCCTTATATTCAGATTTGGATGTGTTGTGAGGCTGCTACAGAGGTATACAGGTGTTGTAAGACCTGTACAAGTGTCCTCAACTGCATGTAATTCGATTGGGGAGGTCCTTGAGTCGTATACAGCTGCAAACAACTCACAAACAGACAGAACTGGCAGCTGTGCGCTTGTTTCGTCGCTGGGCAGTCGCAGGCGGGTCGCGACAGACCCCAGGCGGGTCGCGTGAGCCGGTTCAGCAGGTTTCCAAGTTTCCAAATGTTGCAATTCAGTCCATGATCTTATGATACGTGTTTAAGCTATTTATTTGCACTCTAAACCCTTGAAATCTGATTTTTATGAACCTTGGGACTTTTATAAACATGGCAAAGTCCTCGGTTCACTTTGCGCTTACCCGAAAAGTCACGAAATTCACGATAACGCAATTAACCTTTCGTGTACGGTTTTAATCATAACTTTCTCATACGTTCACGAAACTTCATGAAATTTTTATCATATATTCTCGTGAGTAAATTTTATCATTACAAAGCTTCGGGTTTGCCAAAAGATCACTCAGAGGTATAAATTCAACATGTTGACACGTTTAGCCCCTGTAGTTTGTAATTCATCACTTTCTTTCATTTTTCGCTTCGTATGATCCATGATTTATCCGCTTTAGATTATAAACATCATGTAGGGTTATTGTAGGGCCTACTTATCAATTGTTGACACTTTGGACCCTGATATTCACACAGTTTCATCGTTTGTCAACTTTAGTCCCTCTAAAGTATGTTTTTACATATTCAAAGTCCATGACACGTGTCAGTACATTATTGGACGTAATTTTTCGAGGTGTTACATCCTCACCCCCTTAAAAGAAATCTCGACCCCGAGATTTACTGAAACAAATGAGGGTATTTTTCTTTCATCGTGGATTCTACCTCCCAAGTGTATTCGGGACCTCTACGGGCATCCCATTTGACCTTAACAATAGGTACATGTTTCCTTCGAAGCTTCTTTACCTGTCGATCCTCAATCGACAATGGCTTTTCCACAAATTTCAAGCTTTCATCTATATGTACATCCGTATGCGGTATAACCAGTGATTCATCAGCGAAACACTTCTTCAAATTACAGATGTGGAACACATTATGTATAACACTAAGCTCTTCAGGCAAGTTTAGCTGATAAGCAACTGCCCCGACACGTTCGATAATCTCAAAAGGTCCTATGTATCTCGGGCTTAGCTTGCCTTTCTTTCCAAATCGCATCACCCCCTTCCAGGGTGATACTTTAAGCAACACTTTATCACCTACTTCGAAGTGAAAATCTTTACGCTTTGGGTCCGCATAACTTTTCTACCTATCCCTGGCAGCTTTCAGACGATCGCGAATCTGGACAATCTTGTCCGTTGTCTCAAAAACTATCTCTGGTCCTGATAGTTGGACATCTCCAACTTCCGCCCAACAAATGGGCGATCTACACTTTCTACCGTATAAGGCCTCAAAAGGCGCAGCTTTTATGCTGGTGTGGTAGCTATTGTTGTAGGAGAACTCAATTAGTGGTAGGTTCTTATCCCAATTACCACCCAAATCGATCGCACATGCACGTAGCATGTCTTCCAATGTCTGAATAGTACGCTCACTCTGACCGTCAGTCTGAGGATGATAAGCCGTACTAAAATTTAAACGTGTACCCAAAGATTGTTGGAAACTTTTCCAAAAATGTGACGTGTACCTAGTATCTCTATCAGAGATAATAGACACAGGTATACCATGCAAAGCTACAATCTTATCAACGTATAACTGGGCTAACATATCGGAGCTATAAGTCTCCTTGATGGGTAGAAAATGTGCTGACTTTTTCAGTCTATCCACTATGACCCATATGGTATCATTTCCCTTTCTCGTCTTTGGCAACTTGGTGATGAAGTCCATTGTCACCATCTCCCACTTCCATGTGGGAATTTCAGGTTGTTGTAACAAACCTGATGGTTTCTGATGCTCAGCTTTGACTTGCGCACAAGTCAAACACTTAGCTACATAAGCAGCTACAGACTTTTTCAAACCAATCCACCAATAGTTGGCTTTTAGATCCTGATACATCTTATCAGCTCCAGGATGAACGGAATATTTGGAACTGTGGGCTTCCTGGAGGATAACATCTCGAAGTCCTCCAAAAACTGGAACCCATATTCTTCCATTCAATCTAAGCATTCCGTCTTTGTCATGGGATAACTGCTCCTCAGTTACTCCCAGTTTTTCTTCAGGATAATTAGCTTCCAACACAGCTTCCTTCTGTGCAGCTAATATCCTTTTGTTCAAATCATTCTTGATTTCAATGCGCTTGGCATTGATTCTTATTGGCTTAACTCTTTCCTTCCTACTCAAGGCGTCAGCAACTACATTTGCTTTGCCGGGATGGTACTTTATTTCACAATCATAATCATTTAGAGTTTCCATCCATCGTCTTTGTCGCATGTTCAAGTCCTTCTGATTGAACAAATGTTGAAGGCTCTTATGATCCGAATAGATCACACACTTGGTACCATATAAGTAATGCCTCCATAATTTCAATGCAAATACAACGGCACCCAATTCCAAATCGTGGGTGGTGTAGTTCTTTTCGTGCACCTTTAGTTGTCGTGAAGCGTAGGCAATAACCTTGCCTTTCTGCATGAGTACACAGCCCATACCAGTGTGTGATGCATCACAGTACACCACAAATTCTTCTATACCATCTGGTAATGTTAACACTGGTGCATTGCTTAACTTTTTCTTCAAAATGTCGAAGGATTCCTGCTGCTTAGGGCCCCAGTCAAACTTAACCTTCTTACGTGTCAATGAGGTTAGGGGCGCAGCAATCCTTGAAATTTTTTCGATAAAACGCCTATAATATCCTGCTAAACCCAAGAAGCTACGAATTTCAGTAGGTGTCTTAGGCTCTTGCCAATTCATAACTGCTTCTACCTTAGCGGGATCTACTTGGATACCACGCTCACTTACCACATGTCCAAGGAATTGGACTTCCCGAAGCCAAAATTCGCACTTCGAGAATTTGGCGTAGAGTTTCTCTTGATGTAGAAGTTTGAGAATACAACGAAGGTGTTTCTCGTGGTCAGCTTGGCTCTTCGAGTAAATAAGGATATCGTCAATAAAGACGATGACGAATTTATCCAAATAAGGCTTGCAAACGCGATTCATGAGATCCATGAATGCGGCTGGCGCATTAGTGAGCCCGAAAGGCATCACTAGGAACTCGTAATGTCCATAACGAGTCCTAAACGCTGTCTTGTGAACATCTTCATCTTTGACCTTCAACTGATGATAGCCTGATCTCAAATCAATCTTAGAAAAGTAGCTTGCTCCTTGCAACTGATCGAACAGATCGTCGATCCTGGGTAAAGGATATCTATTCTTGATAGTGACTTTATTAAGCTCACGGTAATCGATGCACATACGCATCGATCCATCCTTCTTCTTGACAAACAAAATCGGCGCTCCCCAGGGAGACGAACTAGGCCTAATAAAACCTTTAGCTAACAGATCCTCTAACTGCGTCCTTAATTCCTTCATCTCCGTTGGTGCTAACCTATAAGGTGCTCTTGGTACCGGTGCTGCACCCGGGATGATGTCAATTCGGAATTCCACTTGCCTATCTGGTGGTAAACCAGGTAGTTCTTCGGGAAAAACTTCAGGATATTCCGAAATGATAGGGATGTCTTCAATCTTGGGCTTTGGCTCATCAATCGTAACTTGTGCCATATAAATGACACAGCCCTTCTGCATACATCTGGATGCCTTGAGCATGGACACTTGCTCAGGCAATCCATGCTGAGTATCCCCTTGAATGGTAAGTGACTCACCAGACGGAGTCTTGACTACTACTTGCTTTCTGTTGCACATAATCTGGGCTTGGTTATGCGATAACCAATCCATACCTATGACTATATCAAAGCCGGCTAGCTTAAAGGGAAGTAAGGACAAAGGAAAAGAATGATTCCTAATGGATATAACACATCCATCTAAAACAGTTGAGGCGGTTTCTATGGTTCCATCAGCTAATTCCACCTCATATTTCACGCTTAAGGGTTTTACAGGTAATTTCAACAAGTCACAAAACTTATTATCCACAAAAGACTTATCGGCTCCTGAATCAAACAATACTCTAGCAAAAACATCATTTACAAGAAAAGTACCTGTAATGACGTTGTCGTCTTGAATAGCTTCCCTAGCGTCCATTTTGAAGACTCTCGCATTTGTCTTCTTTCCATCTTCGGCCTTCTTAGCGTACTTCGGGCAATTAGACTTGATGTACCCTTTTTCGTTGCATCCGTAACAGGTTGCATCCTTCAATTTCTTACATTCCAACGTCTTATGATCCAATGATTTGCAAATCCCGCAGGGTCTCACCTGAGACTGGGATTTCGGCTCAAAACGACACTTCCCAAAATGGTTTTTCTTGCAAGTTTTACATCTGGGCTTATCCCCCGATTGTTGCCCATATCTCTTAGATCCCGACCCTTTCCTGTGGTGGTTATTTCCTCGGTGTCTCTTTTCTGACCTTCGTGAGGTATCGTCCTCATGCTTCCTCTTGTTCTCTTCTGAGTTCCGAAGTGCTCTCAACCTGACTACATCCATGGTAAGGGAGAGAGATAGATCAGCTGCTGATCTGAAGGTTGCCGGTCTTGACGCTTTAACACTTGCTTTGATCTCAGGGGCTAAACCCCCGATGAAACGGGCAATCCTTTTCGGTTCCGGGGTTACCAAGTATGGAACCAACCGAGAAAAAGTATTGAAAGTGGTGAGATATGCCTGGCAGTCTAAATTTTTCATCACCAAAGATACGAAGTCTGACTCGATCCTTTCAACTTCATGTTGTGGGAAAAAATTCTCTTTAATAAGGGCCACAAACTGATCCCATGACATACTGTAAAGTGTGGCCTTTCCGGCAGCTTGTATAAGAGATTTCCACCACGCCAGAGCGTCTACTTTGAATGATTGGGATATGTATTTCACCACATCTCTTTCAGCACAACCGCTGATGTCCACTACAGTATCCATTTCATCCAACCAGGTCATGCAATCGACCGCTCCTTTTTCCCCAGTAAAGTCTCTGGGTTTACAAGACACGAAGTACTTGTAAGTACATGATTTGGTTTGAGGTTTAGCTTCAAACTCTTTCTTCTTTGGGGGAACACTATTTTGATTCGAAGAATGTCGGTCATCATCCTTTTTGGGTCCCTCCTTTTTAGGTACCTCTTTATTAGAGGGTGGCTTGCTATGACCCTCCGAATGTGTTCTTGGCTTGGAACGTGATGCGGTTCGGGTCCTACTTCGGGTCCCGCTTGCTTCACTAAATTGTCTATTCAGTGCTTCGACCACGGCATCATTCACTAGTGCTTTCAATTCCGCACCAGTTACTAACATCTGAGCATTTTCAGGGTTTTGTGCCGGACGACTGTTTAGTTCTTCGGACTTAGCCATGTAGTCTTAATTTGCTACATAAAAATATGGACAAGGTCTATTTAGAAGTCTAAACAGTATTATCATTCTTGACGATTTATTAACCATGGTAAATAAAAGCCATATTAGTTAATTTAATAATTTCATTCAGGATTTTTACTAATAATCTTTTTTTTTAGAATGAAATATAATATTGGCATAATAAGCCTAGTCACGTAGACAAATTTCTAAATTACAAATTTAGATCTTATAGGATTAAAATTTGAATAAATAAGACAAATCAATCCTTTTCTTGGCAGGGAGTGTATAAACTACAGCTGCCTTTTGTTTTATATGACATTAATTATAACCCGTAAGCATTATATCACAACCAAATATATATATGGAAATATTAAACTTGGATAATTTATTAAAAGGGGTGGCGTGTGTGATTTTACGGATCACACTAGCCAAGATTGTTAACATGTTTACAGATGTTAACAGAGATTTGAATATTTTTAAACAGGTTCTACCATGTTGGCTAGATTTATGACAACATAACAGCTAGGTTTTACCTTTTAAGATCCTTATTATTTTATTAAAATGGTATATCAAAATAATAAAAGCTATTTTTCATTTATTCATATACTATGTTTATGCACATAATTTAAAAATGAAAATCTTAAATTAACCATTCAAATAAATAAAAATTACATCAGTACGAGTTGCCCTAAACGGGTCTTTTACATAAACTATATGCCCACGCAGGGGCCAAATAACAAAACAAACAAACCCACGCAGGGGTCAAATAAAAGATATGCCCACGCAGGGGCAGAACAGAAAGAAATACCCTCGCAGGGGTAGAGTACTGAAATAAATAAATGTCCACGCAGGGACATGAGTACCACACTACATAACCAACAAACAAAGGATTTAACGATCCTTCTTTTTCTTCCCCTTAATCAGATCCGCCAACTTCTTAAACATCCCATGATTACGCCTCCATTCATGCTGCAACCCATGCCGCATCTCGTCTCGCACCTCATGTATCTCATGGAGAATTTCTTGAAATTGTGGCGGTGACATCGCCGGTGCCTGAGGTGGTTGCTGATAATGCGGTGGTTGGGGAGGCTGTGGTTGATAATAAGGAGGTTGAGGAGGCTGCGACTGTTGATACCCATATGATGGGTACCCATAGGTCGAGGGTCCCGTAGCCCAGGGACCTCCAAAGGGAGCTTCTTGATGGAAAGTGTTGGAGTTTGCTGCTACCCAATAAGGATCCTCCGTAAAGTTGTAACCTGTGGGGAACTGCTGCTCGAAAGGGTTGAATGCTGCAGCACTGGTATAAGTGGGAATTGGGTCTCCAAAACCCAAGGGTGGCTGAGGCGCGACTGGCGCAGTTGCTACCTCAGAGACGGGGTTTGAAGATTCACCCATCTTTGTTTCTTCATGAACCGGTGAGTACCGGCTGCCACTCGAAAGTGGAGGGGTGCTAATTCGCACTCCCCCTCGTGCGGACATTCGCACTGTAGTTCTCCTTCGCCTCGGAGGCGAGGGAGGTTGAAGTGGAGGTGCTGCTGCTGGCGGAGTGACCGCTACCAGTCGAGAATCCTCGGAAGGATTCTGCTGCTGCTGTGGCTGGTGTAGGGGAGAGTGGTGAGGCAGGTGCAGGGGAGAGTTATGGTATGATTGGTGAAGAGGAGAGTGATGGGGCTGGTGCAAAGGAGAGTTATGATAACTGGGGGTAAACACCCAGTCGTACTGTTTGAACATCTCCTCATAACTGTCGGGACCATTGTAAGGTGATCCCATAAACGGTGACCCATCAGAAATCTCGATGGGATGGTTGGGTGTTCCGGAGGGTGGCATAGCAGGATCAGTATCCTCGTCAATGTCCATCGGGTTGCCACCCGAAAAGTGGTCTTCTGGTCCAAGTGGGTTAAAACCCACTGCTGCTGCCTCTAAGTAGTCATCAGGGTTGAACTGACCCTGGGAGGCAGGTGATGGTTGGTTAAAATTGTGTCCTAGGGGAATGTAGGACCGCTGAGAGTAGTGGGGCTCATTCTCCGAATGAGGCCCAAAGGAGTGCGGGATCGATGGAGAGGTGCTTAGTGAGACTGAGCGTCTCGCTGGTTCGGTGAAATACCTCCAAAGGTCTTGAGTTTCGGTATGGTGAGGATCCGAAGGTGTCCGCTGGTGTGATGGTCCGGCCTCATGGTCATTTGGAGCTACATATGCTCCTCGGCCTCTACCTCTCATTCGTGGTGGCATTCTGGTGATCCTGTCAAAAATAACAAGTGATACAATAAAATATAATTAAGACAAAGTTAGAAAATAAAACAAGAATCTGGAAATTTCCTAAGTTCTTTGTCTAGACTCGAGAATCGAGGATTGTGCAATTGTGTAACTGAGATTAAACACAAAAGGCTAGTGTTTAATTCACTCAGAGTTGGCTCTGAGACCAACCTGTCACACCCCTATTTTTCCACGTGTCACCGGTGGGCCCGGTGGGGAGTATAGTGACGTAGTTGGTATCATCATAGACAAACAACACAATATATAAATGCACAGCGGAAGCAAAGATAGATTCATTTCAACTTTAATAAAATGTAATATTAAATATCACTAATAGTTGAAACGTATCCACAGACGGATCGAAATAAAATAAGATATTGTTCAACAGCTTATTGTTGTCCAAGCTTGCGAGACTTATTGTGGACGCTCTAGGAGACAGCCAGCCTATTTCGTGTAGTACCTGCACTTAACCTTTTTGGAAAAATACGTCAGTTTACACTGGTAAATACAATTTAACTGACTCATTTGAAAATAGTTGAAAATTGATTTAAATGCCCAAGGCACAAAACATTTTATAACTTGGGTCAATTATTTAATATAAACTTGTGAACGAATTACATGTTACTTGTGCGTTCAGTAGCCCGATCCGTAGACCGGGTTAAAGATTAATTGACACACCACATGTTTATTTACGCACAGACAGGTGTACGCCTACACCCCGCGTTCGGTCGTGGCCATTTCGTAAAATGATGCCAAGGATATCTGGGACATGGTCATTAACCCCCCAAAGGCTTTAAGTGAACAAGATTGTTTAAACAAGCCGATCAAATTAATCAATTAAGCACCCAAACGATGTTAAGAATTTAATGCTCGATCAAGCGGTATTTTATATACCGTAACCCAAGCCCGTATAGGGAAAATAAGTAAAAAGTATTTACCTGAGTAAGTATCAATCACAACAAGAAAAATGCAAGTAGCTTTTACTGGTGCTTCCTAATCTGGAACGAAGGTTTATAATAACCTATTAAATTTCTAACGGGTCTTTATTTAAGCTTAAGCTTAAACCGGTTAACTTTAAGGATGATACGGTTCAAATGCACGATTAAGCGATGACCGGATAGAATGTGATTTAGACCTGACAAGTTTGAATACTTGTATAATATGGGTATACTAAATACATTCTGGATTTTGAGACAAAAATGATAAGGTTTGACCCGTTTCGGTCAATTTATGCAAACTAGTTACATAAACCGAACCGAGCGCGAAAAGGGCGTTTCGGGTAACCATAAGAGTCATATGCAAGTTCCCTGAGTTAAAATGCTCTAAATATGTTATTATATCAGTAAGTTATCTTCTATTATGCCCCAAATGAATTTAAACACAATTTATGCCTCATAAGGGCATTTTGGTCATTTAAAAGATTATAAAAGAGTTAAATTAGAAATCTGAGTTACAGGTCTGGTATAAACAGAAAATATACTTAATTTAATATGTTCTAACAGTAGGGTATAATCCATAAGTGAAAATCATCATTTAAAACCAAACTATGCACCTTAGGGGTATTTTGGTAATTTCACAAGGACTTAAAATGTCAAAATTGGGAATCTGAGTTTATAAACTTGTACTTACTGTTATTTTATAAAAATATACTAAAAACTTCAGTAGGTATCAATCTTATATGTTTAATGTGGTTATAATACATACTATGCGATAAAAATGCTTAAAAAGGCGATTTCGAGCCATTTCCGGGTTTGTAAAAGAAAGCTGATATTTTTATGTTTCCAGAATGCTCAAAATATTTTATTTAGTAGAAAAAGGTTTGGGGTCAAAAGGATTTATAAAACTCATTTTATAGCCCAAAAGGGCAAAACCGACAATAACCGATTTAAGGCTAAAATTCTATGATTCAATCAGTTTAAAAATTATTAAAAATCTTTATAAGTCCTAAAATATTATATAACAACAGTAGGTATACACTTTGATGTCAAAAATTAGGTTTTGATAGGCGTTATGCTCATAACGCCGTTTAATTAATGAAAACCGTTTTATTTGCGATATTGAGCATAATTCACAATCCAGACCTCGGATTGATGTCAAATTTTTGGTGCAAGTTTATAAATCAATAAAAAATGTTTCTACTCTTTCACTTTTTCAAAAATCGCGTTTCATGGTAAAAAGGGCAAAATAGTCATATTTAAGCAAAAACCGGTAACATGCATATGAATCGGATAAGTGTTGAACCAAGTTGTAAAATCTCAGAGAATTAAACTTATATGAAAGTTGGTCCAAAATATGCTCTAATGCAGATCTCAAACATGCATGGATGGATCCGAACCGATAGTCAAAGAAAAAGTCAATTTATGTGACTTTCGGTTCCGATTCTGGTTTAAACTGAAAATTGTCGAGTTGATCATGTTGAAACATGTTCTTACATTATTTATAAAGTTATTTTGATGATCAAATAGGTTGCATGTAGCCTACATTACTAATTATGCTTAAATTTGCAAAAACACATTCTGTTGACTTTTTAAGAAATGCTTTGACTCGACAATTAACATGCTTAGAGTGTGAATCTGAAAATACCCTTCTAGGGGTTTGTTACACACATAAATACCAACATGTAGGTACTTTCAATTTGAGAAATGACAGAGCCAAACTCGTTTAATCATAAAGTCAAGTGTAATTTACGATAGTTTGACTTTCGGTTAATATACTAAGCTAGAACGAATTTGAAAGAGTTGTAAACACTTACAATGGTCCTAAACAAGCTTAGAGATCACTATGAGCCTGCCTTGTCGTCCAGAATGCCCCAGAAAAGTTCTTGTGAAGTTTGAAAATGCAAGTGTTCTTGTGTTTACTACATAAAGTGCCTTATATTCAGATTTGGATGTGTTGTGAGGCTGCTACAGAGGTATACAGGTGTTGTAAGACCTGTACAAGTGTCCTCAACTGCATGTAATTCGATTGGGGAGGTCCTTGAGTCGTATACAGCTGCAAACAACTCACAAACAGACAGAACTGGCAGCTGTGCGCTTGTTTCGTCGCTGGGCAGTCGCAGGCGGGTCGCGACAGACCCCAGGCGGGTCGCGTGAGCCGGTTCAGCAGGTTTCCAAGTTTCCAAATGTTGCAATTCAGTCCATGATCTTATGATACGTGTTTAAGCTATTTATTTGCACTCTAAACCCTTGAAATCTGATTTTTATGAACCTTGGGACTTTTATAAACATGGCAAAGTCCTCGGTTCACTTTGCGCTTACCCGAAAAGTCACGAAATTCACGATAACGCAATTAACCTTTCGTGTACGGTTTTAATCATAACTTTCTCATACGTTCACGAAACTTCATGAAATTTTTATCATATATTCTCGTGAGTAAATTTTATCATTACAAAGCTTCGGGTTTGCCAAAAGATCACTCAGAGGTATAAATTCAACATGTTGACACGTTTAGCCCCTGTAGTTTGTAATTCATCACTTTCTTTCATTTTTCGCTTCGTATGATCCATGATTTATCCGCTTTAGATTATAAACATCATGTAGGGTTATTGTAGGGCCTACTTATCAATTGTTGACACTTTGGACCCTGATATTCACACAGTTTCATCGTTTGTCAACTTTAGTCCCTCTAAAGTATGTTTTTACATATTCAAAGTCCATGACACGTGTCAGTACATTATTGGACGTAATTTTTCGAGGTGTTACATCCTCACCCCCTTAAAAGAAATCTCGACCCCGAGATTTACTGAAACAAATGAGGGTATTTTTCTTTCATCGTGGATTCTACCTCCCAAGTGTATTCGGGACCTCTACGGGCATCCCATTTGACCTTAACAATAGGTACATGTTTCCTTCGAAGCTTCTTTACCTGTCGATCCTCAATCGACAATGGCTTTTCCACAAATTTCAAGCTTTCATCTATATGTACATCCGTATGCGGTATAACCAGTGATTCATCAGCGAAACACTTCTTCAAATTACAGATGTGGAACACATTATGTATAGCACTAAGCTCTTCAGGCAAGTTTAGCTGATAAGCAACTGCCCCGACACGTTCGATAATCTCAAAAGGTCCAATATACCTGGGACTTAGCTTTCCTCTTTGATGAATCTTACTACTCCCTTCCAAGGAAAGACTTTTAATAAAACTTTTTCCCTTATTTGAAATTCCAAGGGTTTGCGTCGGTTATCAGCATAACTCTTATGTCGATCACGAGCTGCTTTTAGTCGTTCCTTGACTTGAATAATTTTGTCGGTTGTTTCTTGCACTATCTCAGGTCCAGATAGTTGCTTTTCCCCAATTTCTGCCCAACAGACTGGGGTTTGACACTTTCGTCCATAAAGTGCTTCGAATGGTGCAGCATTGATACTTGTGTGATAACTATTATTATAAGAAAATTCTATTAAAGGTAAGTGATCATCCCAATTACCTCCAAAATCAATTACACAAGCTCTAAGCATATCTTCCATTGTTTGAATAGTTCTTTCGCTTTGTCCGTCCGTTTGAGGATGATAAGCTGTGCTCAATTTTAACTTGGTTCCCATTGCCTTTTGGAAACTTGACCAAAAATGAGAGGTAAATCGACTATCTCTATCAGAAACAATTGATAAAGGAATGCCATGTAAAGAAACAATTTCATTTACATATAATTTAGCTAATTGTTCCATACTGACAGTTTCTTTCATTGGTAGGAAATGAGTTGACTTGGTTAGCCTATCTACAATCACCCAGATTGTATCATTTCCTTTCTTAGTTTTGGGTAATTTAGTAACAAAATCCATTGTTATCAATTCCCATTTCCACACTGGCATTTCTAATTGTTGTAGAAATCTTGAGGGTTTCTGGTGTTCAGCCTTAACTTGTGAGCAAGTTAAACATTTAGAAACATAGGCTGCTATGTCTTTCTTCATTCCTATCCACCAGAAATTTTTCCTTAAATCCTGGTACATTTTATCATTTCCTGGATGCATCGTATATTTAGACTTATGGGCTTCTTCTAATATACGATTACGCAAGTTTCCTAATTTAGGTACCCACATTCTCTTTTTATAGAATCTCCAAATTCCATCTATTCCTTGTTCCAATTCTTTTAGCATACCTTTTAATTTTTCAGAATCATCCTTGATTATTGATTCTTGTGCTTCTTTTATTTGATCATTTAAATCTACTTGCAGATTTAATTTAAGAGAACGTACCCTTCTTGGCTTTTCATGATACTTTCGGCTTAAAGCATCTGCCACTACATTTGCTTTTCCTTCATGATATTGGATATCACAATCATAATCACTAAGCATCTCCATCCAGCATCTTTGTCTCATATTCAACTCATTTTGCTTGAAGATATACCTTAAACTCTTATGATCAGTGAATATGGTAAACTTACTACCATAAAGGTAATGTCTCCAAATTTTAAGAGCAAAAATTATAGCTCCTAATTCTAGATCATGAGTTGAATAATTATCTTCATGATTCTTAAGTTGTCTAGATGCGTAAGCTATAACTTTTTTTCGTTGCATTAATACACATCCATAACCTATTTTAGAAGCATCGCAATAGACTACAAAGTCTTCAACTCCTTCTGGTAATGCTAATATGGGTGTATGGGTTAATATTTGCTTAAGGATTCTAAAGGCTTCTTCTTGTTTTACTCCCCATTCAAACTTAACAGATTTACAGGTTAACTTAGTTAAAGGAATGGCTATTCTAGAAAAATATTGAATAAATCTTCTATAATAACCGGCCAATCCTAAGAAACTTCTAACCTCAGTTGATGATTCAGGGGTTTTCCATTTAGTAATTGCTTCGATCTTTGTGGGATCCACATGAATTCCTTCATGATTAACTAGGTGTCCAAGGAATTGTACCTGTTCTAACCAAAATTCGCACTTAGAAAATTTAGCATAAAGCTTTTCCTTTCTTAATAAACTTAAAAGTACATGCAAATGTTTTGCATGATCTTCCTTATTTTTAGAGTAAATGAGAATATCATCTATGAAAACGATTATGAATTTATCCAAATATGGCTTACATATTCGATTCATCATGTCCATAAATGCAGCTGGGGCATTGGTTAGACCAAATGGCATGACAGCAAATTCATAATGGCCATACCTTGTTCTGAATGCGGTCTTAGGAATGTCCTCTTCCTGTACCTTTAATTGATGATATCCTGACCTTAAATCGATTTTTGAGAAAAATCGAGCTCCTTGTAGTTGATCAAAAAGATCATCGATTCTCGGTAATGGGTACCGATTTTTAATCGTGACTTTGTTTAATTCACGGTAATCAATACACATACGCATTGATCCGTCCTTCTTTTTAACAAACAGTATCGGTGCTCCCCATGGCGACGAACTTGGTTGTATAAATCCCTTCTCTAACAATTCGTCTAATTGTTTCTTCAGTTCCTGCATTTTGGCGGGTGCCAAACGGTAAGGTGCTTTGGCAATTGGTGATGTTCCTGGTAGCAGGTGAATTCTGAATTCAACTTCTCTGTCTGGAGGTAGTCCTGGTAATTCTTCTGGAAAGACATCTGAAAACTGAGATACTACTGGAATATCTTTTAAATCCTTTCCTTTAGTGTTAGTGATTATGGAAATCATATACACTATAGAACCTTTCCTTATATAGCTTGCAGTTTTCATCACAGAAATGAATTTTGTGGATCTAGATGGCTTATTTCCTTTAATTGTGATCGTTTTACCTTTTGGTGAATTTACTTGAATTGACTTTTGATCACATAAAATACTGGCTTTATTGGCTATCAACCAATCCATTCCTAAAACAACATCAAATCCTGCCAGATTCATGGGATATAGATTTGCTATAAATTTCTGATTCAAAATTTCTATTCTTGCTCCCTGTAAGATTTCAGAAATCCTAACGGATTCTCCATTAGCTGTTTCTACTAAGCATTCTTGTGGTAGTTTAGTTAATGACTTATTTAGAAATTTGCAAAATGATGTATTAATAAAACTTTGGTTTGCACCAGAGTCAAATAATACTTTAGCAAAAATATCATTAACTAAAAACGTACCAGCTATGACATCTGGAATCATTTTAGCTTCATCTGCAGTCAGAACAAATGTTCTAGCATTTTTAGTATTCTTGTTGTCTGGAGCTGGAGCTAATTTTGGACAATTAAGCTTGATATGGCCTTGTTCTCCGCAGTTGTAACATATCTTGTTGTTAGCTTTCTTCTTGCAGTCTTCTTCCTTTTGTCCCAATATTTTGTAAAAGTTACAGTATATGGAGCATCTTCCTGAATGCTTTCTTTTGCAATGCCTACAGTAGGGTGCAGAGGTAGAACCTACATTTCTTCCACGGTTAGAATTTCCAGAACGAAATTCTTGAGTCAACTTCTGGGTTAGGTTCTTCCTTTGATCCTCTTCTCGGGTACGGACTAACTCATAAGTCAAGGTATTGGCTAATTCTACAGTTTCTTCTATGGTTTGAGGTCTAGCTGCCTTGACTACATGGTTCTGGTGAAGCAAGAGTTGGCACTATTCTAGCATATTCAAAGAATATTTTAGTGTATCTCTTACTATCCACACCAGTCATCCTAAGATTTAGGAATTTGTTTGCTATCTGTTCTTTTTCATTGGGTGGGCAGAATTTCCTTTCTATCTTGTTCTTAAATTCTTCCCATTCCATATTATAGGTTCTATCACTTCCTCTTGATTGAAGGATAGTGTTCCACCATTCTAGTGCTGTATTCTTAAACAGATTAGAAGCAAACAATATCTTATCTTCTTCATCACGCTTACTTATCCTTAAGACTGCCTCAGTCTTTTCTATCCAGCGTAGGGTTGCAATGGCCCCTTCGTTGCCCGAGAATTCCATTGGTTTACAAGACCAGAATTCCTTATAAGAACAACCATAAGGCATGGTTCTTCTTCTTTTGGGAATAGGCATTTGAAATACAGGTCCATTGTTCACGCTGTTTTCAGGTTCGATCGGTCGTTTACTGCTATGCTTACTTTTATTATTCGCTTCTTGAATAGTTTGAATAATAAATGGCATGGCGTCTATAATTCCTTGTGCCACTATGTGTTGAACGGCACTATTATCCATCTGGTTTCCATTGTTATTGATGCTCGGATTCTCATTAACCACTTTAATGTTACTCTGGTTATCATTATTCAGATTTCCTTGATTTCCTTCATCGGCCATCTGAATTTTAAACATTTATCCCATATTAATATTACAAGATAATAGGTAATATAGTTAATCACATGACACGCAATTTAACCAAAAACGTCGATCATTGCGACTTGTACTCTATTTTCATATACTATGCGTCTATTACACACTAGTACTGAAATAAAGATTACAATACCAACAGAAAGAAAATTACACTAATAGTACTATGCATCCGTACACACATAATTTTATTTTATTTTTATTTTATTATATTATTATTATTATTATTACTACCATTTCTTCCATTCTCACATTCACGGATATGGATTTATCCAAAAATCCATATTGCGTTCATCGTATTTCCATACGAGACGCTCTCCCACCTGACGCATTTTCTCACTGCTTTCTAAAATTTGCTCCCCGAAAGTCCTAAGTTCTTGCACGTTTTCTGCACTCATTGGGGGTACAGGTTCTCGGAATGGGTTTGGAATCTGGGGTACGGGTTCCTGATATGGGGGTGAAAGTTCCTGAAATTGGTAAGGATCCTCTAAGATTTCCCTAATATATTCATCATGGTAATAGGGATCTAAAGGGTCCATACCTGAATAGGCTTCTATGTTCTGTATAGGTGGGTATTCCTGGATAGGGTAACGTTGCACAAATTCCCTATTGTCGTCCCACCAAGGGTCGTAATTTGGGTCTAGGGGTTTTGGTGCAGGTATCCTATGGATTTCTTCTGGGTTAAAGTCATGCATCTCCACTTGGTTGTCAGATTTTCTATCTCCATGGGTTGTTCTGGGTTTTGTGGTTGTGGGGCTACTAGTTGTTCCAGACACAGGTCAGCAGCAGTTGTAGCTAGGATATGGAAATTGGCTAGGCTTCTATTAAGCATATCCTGCGTATGGGCATCAGTCTTTCGCTTAGCAGCCGCTAAAACTCTTTACTGTTGCAACTTTCGCATTTTCTTCCTACGAGCAAAGGCTTCCTTACTGAACCATCCTCATTTCTTATGAGGGAATGGCTCTTCTGACTGAGCTTTAAAAGCAAACACTCCTTCTTCCTGATCAGCAGTATACCCAGAGAGGGCAGGCTGTGAAGAGGTACCTTCACTCCTATGTGAATCAGACAACTGACGATTTATGTCTGAGGGTCCTTGATCACTCATACTGTAAACTAACAGATAGTCAAATAACACATAACAAATAAATACAGTTATGCATATATTTCCATTATTTCCTAACACAAAATTTAAAATTTTAAGTGTCAGCAGAACTCTTCTTTGGCTTAGACCAGTGGCTAGGTTCTGATACCACCTCCTGTCGCAACCCCCGATCCCTGATTCCCGGGAATAGGCGGACGTGAACTCAGTAGTGGTGGTATCAGTTATTTAATCTTGCAGCGGAATTTACATTAGGACCGTAGTTAGGAAATGTTTATCAGAGTAAAACCACCATATTTGATATTAATAATCACATGGGTAAAAACCCAAGTTTCTTATTACAATACATTCATAGGGATAGACCCTATTTTATTGAATTTAAAACATCATCTTTTAGGTAACTTTTATAGCCACATTTTTCCCAAGCCTTCAGTGTTCTCCATGGCTTTTTACTAATTGGCTGTCACATTTTGTTACCTGAAACATGTTTTAAAAACATTTGTCAGCGAAAAATACTGGTGAGAAAATCCCAGTTTAATCAAAAAATATTTTATCAATTAAAACAGTATTGAGAGCGAACACATTGTTTATTTCTACACAATTACTCATTCAGTACTGTCAATCCTGACTTGTGGGTCATATTACACATTGGCTAACTCGTCGTCCAATGGTAATGTACTGTCATCCCCGACTTACTACTCACAAGGTAGTAAATTTTGTATACAAAACCCCAACATACCGGCAGTAATTGAAGAACTACAAATACTCAATCACCGCTTAATCATATTTGTAAAACAATTAAGGTTTTGTAAAATATTACAAAAAGGTTAACAAAAAGAGGATAAATTCACATTGCTATCTTAGACTTCGTGTAAGGGTTTCCTGGGTATAATCTATAATTTATACAAATGTACACTGGTTAGTATCATAACCCTTTGAAAATATTAATGATACCCTCCCCGAGACAGCGTTCCAACAACTACGTCGGGAAGAACCACGACAGTTGTTACGGAACCCTAAATCAATCGGGCAGTGTAACTATTATGAAACTGGGGTTATAATACTTACAACAGAGCAGAACCTCGTTAATTAGGGGTATAATACCCAACTATAACTTCTACTACTTCAGAAATTGAGATTGAGAATGAATTGTGAGCGACGGAAAACGAAAACTGATGAGTTCTATTTATAGTGCTGATATTCGACTCTCACGCGGCCCGCGTGAAAGACAAGGGTCGCTTACGCGGCCCGCGTCAATGCTAGTCAACGGACTAGCTTGTCCGGCTCACCAAGTAGACCCGCCAGGATGTCGACACGTGTCAGCTCAAGGCTGCGCCACCATTTGAGACACTCGCGGCCCGCGTGAACTTAAACGGGGTCTTACGCGGCCCGTATGAACTAAAAGAATCAACGATATCAGGTTTTAAACCCTGATACGGCCCGCGTGAGGTTGGGGTGGGATCCTACGCGGCCCGCCTCAACTCAATATTTCTTGTTTTTACTTTATTTTATAAACTATAACATATTTCGGGCTTGGTTTTCACATACGGGGTATATTTAAAGACATATTGGGACTTTTCACAATATACTAAGGCGTTGGAATATTATGAGAGTGTCGGTTTTACCGAGGGTTGTTACAAATATAGAGAAAATCATCGATTCGGTGTCATTGAAACCCTATCTAAACACATATGTAGAGAAACTAAACAGATCAGACTCAAATAACAAACAAAAAACGTATGAAAATACAGATTTAGACTTCATATACCGTTCAGCTTCGTCGACGTTGTTAGGGTTTTGCTCCACGACCCATCAGCCACCAGATCCAATCACATATGTAGAAGTATTAAACATATCAGACTCAAATAACAAACAAAAAACGTATGAAAATACACTTTTAGACTTCATATACCATTCAGCTTCGTCGACGTAGTTAGGGTTTCACTCTACGACCCATGCTTCCTGGTATATGAACAATGAAGCTTGATGACCAGAGGCAAATACTTTCCACACAATCCATAAATTACCAAAAATCATTCAGAGAACATAAAAAAATAATATTAAATAATAAGAGGCTGGATAACGTAATATCAAAAATAAAGTTTCTATCAACAATTTATCTTTATAAACACCGTGTGCGCATTATCCGAAGAACCATCCTTATAAACAACTGGTTGAATTAGTTGGTTTCAGCAATGTCGAGTAATTGTATTAGCGTTGGGAGAGAACACATGAAGGGGAAGAGATCAAGACCTGCTATTCATGGATGTTAAAACAATGAACAATCCTTCCATTATATCTGTGATTAAATAAATCAACAGATAGAAACAAAAATCAAAAGCCCTAAATGAGACAACCTGCACAACGTAGCAAAGAGAAGATGATGGCAAATGCTCTAGATCTAACCCCGTGGTTTAGCGTTCTTGATGAATTTGAGAGAGAGAAAGAGAGAAAAGGAGTAAGACCTGAATGATGAAAGATTTTCAAGATTCCTAGAACAAGGGTTGCAGGTTACCTTCATCGATCTGGTGAAATCCTCATAGATCTGGTCATGAAACGGCATCTGGTGAGGGCATAATGTTCTTGAGTCGCCAAGAGAGAGAAGGTCTGAAGAATTTTGTGACATGTGTGAGGTGTGATAGAGAAGGGAAAGGGTTTGTTGATCCGTGTGAACTGAATATCAGCCATTAGATCGTGATCCGTGTCAAAAAGTGAGGGAAATGGACGGCTGAAGATGAATCAATTGAAGGGTAAATTGTTTGTGTTTTTTGGTGCTTCAAATGTTGTACATTGTGCATTGATGGTGTTTTAAGTACATTGGCAAATTACCTTAAATTGCCCCTCGGATATCTATCTAACTATATATAAAAGGAGAAGTAGAGCTGATGTAATTTTGCATACTTGTCAACCATCTAGGCATGCCACGTAAGATATGCTAATGTCATAAATAACTATTAAAATCTTAATATATTGTATTAACTTTTTTTTTCTAATCAAATAATATTAAAATATATATTAGTGTGTTTTAAAGATGGGGGGAAATTTGAACTACATGGGGAAGTGTTATTTGCATTAATGTCTGTAGGATCGTTTTACCGACCAAACGAGTCGTTCAGAAGAATTCTCAGACAGAATCAGAGGCGAAATTCATTGATTCGGTCTTCGTTTAGCTTGTATAACACTAGAATCACTATTAACTGTCTTGTTTATTGATCTGATAACAATTTACAGGCCAGAGACACTTCGGTAGCACTTCGGCGTCCGGAATACAATTTCGTAATTTCGTGCGAAATAAAACGATCAGACACCTATATATAGACATCTAATTTCGCACGAAATAGCCAACATGCTATTTCGTACGAAATAGCATATGTTAATTTCGTACGAAATAGCCCAAGGTAATTTCGTGCGAAATTACATTATCACATACTATTCTCGTTTTTCGTGCTCTGATCTTTCAGTACTAATCTAAGACTCGAACGAAGACGAAGTCGACAAACGTATGCACCAACAGACTCTCCCTCGGATGTTGACGAAGTCTTCGGTGCGAGTCTTCAGCATGACGACTCTTCAGTCTTGATTAGACTTTTCGTACTTCAGGAACTTCTCCTGGCTTTCCGTAGCTACAGGATCAGGAACCTGTTTTCTTTATCTTCAGACTTCCCCTTTCACTCAGCTGGGATCGCAGTCTGGAATTCTTTATCAGTAGCTTAGAATCGAAGACCCGGAATTAGACATCAGGAATTGAAATCTAGCTCTTTCAACATTTCCTGCACAAATTTTCTACACAAACCATAAGTTTTTACTTACATCAATAAGAAAAACTTACTGGTAGAAACCACTCAATCATCAATTATTCAAACAAACATTCCAATCCAAAATTCATCATGTTTAGCATTTGGGATTTTGAAAATCAGTTTTTCAATCATCAATTGTCGAAAATCTGTTGGTACACTTTATGTGGACGAGACTCGACTCGGTTAGATTCGGTTCGGGTCGACTCGGTTAGGTCCGGCTCAAGCCAGACGACACGACATTCCTCCGCCGTGCGCCCCAGAGTTCGACACGCGAGACACGGAACGCCGCAAGCAAATTCCCGTAAACACATCACCATGACATCACCTTTGTGATGTCATGATGATGTCACTAGTTTGTCCTATGTTGAAATTGCAACAACAAATAGACACAGATTTGTTATCTGGGCCGTAACCTTCATATATGGGCCAAATACTTTTATTGGACCTTGACTTCATTTTGGGCTTCTACTACACTCGACGAAACAGCAAGAAGATTTAATATGTTTGTCGACGAAACAGAATGTGTTTCGTCGACTTTATGTGTTTCGTTGTGATTTTAGTGTTTCGTCATGTCTTGTGTCTGTGTTTAGTATAAATACCCATCTCTGTTTCTGTTTTACTAAAAAGAGATGAGAGAATACCCTTAAAGAAACTCTGTCAAAACTGTGTTTGTATCAGTTTGTTATTGGTTCTCATCCCGTTTAATCAATAGAGTGTGTTTCATTGGTTAATCCGTGTTCTTTATTATCTGTGTTTGGTTTGCACCGTCACGGGAATTCCGCACCCGTTACCGTGTTTGTGATAAACAAGGATAGGTTTTCGTTATCGATCCTCACCGGGAAAAACGGGACCTACAAAATCTTTTTGGATTTTTGCTATTAATGAAATGCAATAAGGAAATATATACAAACAATATTTTTGAGAGTTTGTGCAAGAGAATCATATCAGTTTTTAAGACACATCACAAGCACCGTTAAGCTTTATACATTTTAAGCTCTAAACGATTCACATTGATTGACGATATAGTTGTCCTTTTAAGCTCAATCTAAAAACTTTCGAAATGCTTACTGATACGTTAAGATATATTAATTTTGCACTAAAATCTTATGGACCCCACGATCTTAACATATCCCCTCATCATGCAATACACTAACTCAAGTAATGCCTTTAAACTTTCATCAACTTTGATTTGTGCAAAAATAACGCAGAATGTTTAAACATTAACAATCAGGTCGATACTTCCGTATACGCAGAGAAAGTCCAATGTTTAAACAAAACAAGAAATAAAAAAGAGTTGAAATTGTTTAGGTTTTAACCACCAGTTCGATACTCCCGTATTCGCAGAGGTGAGCCAAAGCTTAAACGAAACACCAAAGAAAATAAAGCAGAACGTTTAGGCACTAACATCCAGGTCGATACTCACGTATACGCAGAGGATGTCCAATGCTTAAACAAAATAAAAAAATAAAACAAGTTTAAATATTTGCAAAAAGAAAACACAAAATCACAGTGACTTTTCAGCAAAGTTGTGAAAGCTCACAAACTTAACCAGTTTTATGTCTTTTGACAATTAGCGATTACCGAGTAGGCACACAGTCAAGAAGGACAAAACTAAGTACTATGCATTCGATCGTGTTTCCCACTAGATTTAGGCATTTTGCGTTATGTTTGTATCTTTTTCGCAAATCTTACTAGTCTAGCTGAGCCTATCGTCACATCTTTAGTGAGACCGTTTATCACATTTGATATTTCATATCTTTAGCATGCTGTGATAATCCACTGATTTTCTATCATTTCCTCTTTTCTTCAACAAAATTCATTTTTGCTTTTTCAATGTTTTTGACATTTTCAAAATTTCTAATAATTTTTTTTTTAATATTTCTCCCCTAAAATCAAAATATGTTTCAATTTTGATTTTCTAGGAAAATTTGAAAACAAACTGTACAAGGTAACATGACAAATTGATGTGAATTACTTCAAATCGCCATTCTCTTGGCATAAACAATCAGAACTCCCCCTTACAACAAACTATTTTCCCATTATGATCTCAAAACACTTAAGTATGTTTTAATCAAAATGGTTTTTCCGGAAAAATTAGTTTTGTTGATTTCACCACTTGTAAAATTGGGGTATCATCATATTGTTCTTTCAATCACATGTATGAATTTTAATATTTCCTGATTTTTTCAACACAATCACTTGTAGAAAAGATAAATCAAGTACAATTTAATGTCCCTGATTAATCTTGTAGATCGAAATATCACCAATGTGAATTTCTCAAGAAAGATGCCAATTCCTACTCCCCAATTACCAACCTGGGAGTTCCGGCAAGTCAGGTTTTTCATTTATTTAAAAAGATCTACCCAAGCCTGACCATTCTTGGGTTTTCCAACTTTTTGTTTTAAATTTCCGTTTGACAATGATGGAAAGTTTGCATCATCAATTGTCGAGACAGAAACATCACCTTTTACCTCAACAAATGGCTCGTCTGGCTTTGACGAACCAGATTCATCGACTAATCGTGGCTCCTTTGACTTTGACAAGTCAAATTCATTGCCTGATTGAGACTTGTCTGACTTTGATAAGTCAGATTCATTGCCAAAACATGACTCCTTTGTTTTCGAAAAAACAAACTCATCGTCAGAAAGTGAAAATTTCACTTTCTTTGGTTTGTCAATCACTTGATTTACCACTTTTTCTTTCTTTAATATCCCTTTTGTCCTCAGATTTGTATCTGATGAATTCGTTTTGCTTGATTTGTCATTATTTGGCGAGCAATACGATTTATCAGAACTGCTATCTGATATTCCGATTGTATCCGAGGATAAAATCTTTTCGAGATACTCCCTTGCTTTCTTCCTTTTCTTCCTCAGTCTGTCTTTCTGCCCTTGTGAAAGCTTTACTTTCTTTTCTAGAACTTTCTGTTCTTTGGGCTTTTCTTCGACTTTGACTGATTTCTTTGCCATTTTTTGAGATTCAGCCCTCGATCTTCCCTTTGATCTCATTGGGCAATCTCTGGCAATGTGTCCTTTGATTTGACACTCAAAATATTTCCTCGTCTTAAAGCTCCGACTCTGGCAGTTAACAGCAATATGTCCTCTAAAACCACAGTTGTAGCACACTCTGTTATCATACCATTCACCACCTTCAAACCAAACACTAAAATCATGGCATTGTTTGGCCTTGTGGTAATCATCACTCCTCTTGTAAGCTGGTTTTGGCTTTTGAGCACTGTGGTCAAACCTGCACCACTTATTACCAACTGTTTTTGAGTTTTGATTTTCAAATTTTTGTGATTTTTTATCACGATTGGATGATTGAACTGATGAACTGTTATTTTCTTTTTGAAATTTTTTTGAATTTTTAACACTTTGTTTTTGTTCTGCAATCTTCTTCAAAGGTTTCTGTGTTGAGCATTCACCTTTTTCTGTAGATTGCAAAACAGTTTCTTGAAAATTTTCTTTTAATTTCAGAAACGTTTTCTTTCTTTCATTTTCATCATCAGATCTTTCATCACAATCATCAATTATGACTAGGGCTGCAAACGAACTGAGCGAACACAAACATGGTCTTGTTCGTGTTCGTTCGTTAAGGAATAAATGTTTTCATGAACGGTTCATGAACACTTACCGAACGAGATTTTATGTTCATGTTCGTTCATTAAGGAAACGAGCGTGATCGCGAACGGTTCACGAACACAAACGAACAAAAATAAATTTGGCGAACGCGACGAAGGATAAATATAGATGACCCAGAGAGTAGCACTAGAACTTGAATCCCTTATTGTGGAACGGAGGTCGATTGTATTCGTGGATGTAAATAATGAGAAATGAAAGGGAAATGATGCATAAACAAGGTGAAAGTGGGTTTAATAGTTTAATTGTTAGGGAAATAAAATAAATAAAAGTTTAATAATATAAAAAGTACAAATAAAATATAAGAAAGTACAAAGATCTTCAATTAAAACATAAACAAACGCAAATCAATGAATGTTCACGAACACCTTACCGAACGTTCACGAACACAATCGAACGAACGAGACCTCTGTTCATGTTCATTCATTTAACTAATCAAACGAAATTTCTTGTTAATGTTTGTTCGTTTATTAAACGAACGAACTTCCCGCCGAACGGTTCACGAACGGTTCGCTGAACGTTCGGTTTGTTTACAGCCCTAATTATGACTTTGTCATAATTTGTGACATTGTCACTTATTGGAACTGAATTGATTGGTTTTGGACAAATATAATCTGGTACTGATGACGAAGTCACAAAACCTTTCAATTTATTCTCTAACTCCTTGATTTTATTTCTAGCAATTTCAGCTTCATTTTCAAGTCGAATGATTTTCTGGAGATGAGAATTTATTGCAATATGTTTTTCAATATTATTTTTACTAAAAACAGACTTTTCATCTTCTAAAATCTTTATTTTATTTTGAAAATCTTTTTCGTTATTTTTTAAATTTGTATTTTCCAATGTCAAACTGTCTACATTTTTCAACAGTTTGACATTTTCAGATTTGGATTTTTCACAGTTTAAGCACATCCCAGACATCTTTTCAACATCAGCTTTCTTCTCAATCTGGAAAGCTGGAATTTCTTTAACATGTTCTTCTACCACTCGAACTTTTTCTTCAGGTTTGACTTCATCATTCTGTGACAACACAATTGTCTCATCTTGTTCAGATGTTTCTTGATGAACACTGTCAACCTGTTTCTTCTCGGATTTTACATTTTCTTCCACATTTGCTACCATATGATTCTTCATTTTCACAGCTTGTTTATTCTTAAGCTTTTCCAGTGTACCTGCATAAAACATATTGAACAATTCAGGTGCAAACACTCCTTTATAATATTCAAGTTTTTCAATTTCTTCACTATCATTATCACTCTCTTCATCAGAAGAGTATGAGTGATAAAAAACTGGAGCTCTTTCTGAAACAATTTCTGAACCTTTTTCATCATTTTCTGAACCATCTTCTAAAACCTTTTCAGCTTTATCTACAACAACTTCTGAATTATTATCAGCTTTTTCTGAATCAACTTCTAAACCATTTTCAGTTTTATCTAAACTAATTTCTAAATCCTTTTTTATTGAAACTGGTTCTCTTGAAATTGATTTTTCTAAAACTGATTCTTCTTCAATCTTAATAGGACTCTCCTCTTGAGATATATAGTAATACAACAATATATCTTCTACACAATCCATGCTTTGGTAACAAGTTTCACATTATGAGTCACTTTTAAACGAAATCAGTCTTTCACACAAAATCTCTTCAAGCGAAATATCAATTGGTGCGAAATTACCTGCAATAGACCTTCAAACGAAATAACAACACACACAAACTTAGAATCTTCAAACGAAATTTAATTTCGTACGGAATTACAAACAAATTCAAACGAAATCACAACTTTGAAACGAAATTGTAATTTTGTATGGAATATCTCAAGCAAAATTATAAGTCCGTGCGAAATTAGGTGCAATTTCAAACGAAATTATGCTGATGTCATCATTTCGGTCAAACTTTTGTCAAATTGATCAGGTTTTAGCTCGATTTTAGGTCTAATTCTCTCAAGGCTTTGTTAAAACACTGTTTTGCATATAATGTGTGAAATTCAAACCATTTTATCCGTTAAAACTTGTTCAATTTTGAAAAGAAGGTGTAGAAATCAGAATTTTCCAGTGAAAACAAGCTAAAAGGTAAGAACTCTTCCTCCTGAGCTCTGATACCACATGTAGGATCGTTTTACCGACCAAACGAGTCGTTCAGAAGAATTCTCAGACAGAATCAGAGGCGGAATTCATTGATTCGGTCTTCGTTTAGCTTGTATAACACTAGAATCACTATTAACTGTCTTGTTTATTGATCTGATAACAATTTACAGGCCAGAGACACTTCGGCAGCACTTCGGCGTCCGGAATACAATTTCGTAATTTCGCGCGAAATAAAACGATCAGACACCTATATATAGACATCTAATTTCGCACGAAATAGCCAACATGCTATTTCGTACGAAATATCATATGTTAATTTCGTACGAAATAGCCCAAGGTAATTTCGTGCGAAATTATATTATCACATACTATTCTCGTTTTTCGTGCTCTGATCTTTCAGTACTAATCTAAGACTCGAACGAAGACGAAGTCGACAAACGTATGCACCAACAATGTCTCTGAAGACCATCATCATACTTCCTCTCAAATGTCATATATCTCACATTAACCCTAATTCTCTCACACACACCAAAGCCGCCTCTTCTCCTTTTTCTTTAATCTCTTTTTTTTCTCTTCAAATATTTGTTTTCAATCTACACGGAGATGTCAAAATTGATTATGTTTCGGATGGATCTGATCTTGCTGGATGATCAGACCGATGAAGATGATTTGGTCATCTGAGGCTACGATGGCGAGATCTGGCCTGTTGTTGCAACATATAAACCATCGTTGCCGGCTGCCGTTCGCGGCTGTCCTAGGTAGTGTTGGCTGTAATCCATGTTCGATTGATGATGATGAGATCGATCTCACCTAAGTCCACGTTTTTTAGATTGTAAGGGATATTCAGTCAATGATGTTGATGAGATGCTTCTCACCTGAGACTAAAACTATGGTGTTTTCTGACAATTCTAGGGTTGACGGTGCTTCCATAGTGTTTTGGTAGGAAGCTAGGGTTCTGGGCACTTTCCGGTAACTTAGATGCGTTTTCGATGAAGCAAACGTCGGCCCAAATATACGCGAGGTCTGACATTTTGCAATCGTTTGTCAAATTTTATCTATTTTCTTTTGAATATCTGGATGGTATGTCTCATTCTTGATCCGATAATTGTTTTAAGGTTTGATTGGACTGTGATTTAATTGGAATGTGATTGTATATATGTGTATCTGAGAACTGCAAATTTTCTCTAAGTATTTGTTTAGTAAACCATAATTTATGGTTGTTTAATGTTTGAATTTGCAATTTGATTACATGAGGAATTATGTAGATGAATCATTTACTGTTGTAGAATACTTCCTAATTTTGCAATTTGTAGATTATTTATAATTTGGAAATTATTTATAATAAATTTTGATGCCATGAGGTAATGACAGTAATTGATAGTTGTTTTGTTAGTAATTTACATGTATCTTTGCTAATTTGATTTGGGGTTTTTTCTTAAGTTGGTTTTCTGTTTATGTATTGATTACACCCTGAATCATTTAGGGTTGACTGTGATGGTGAATAAAAATGAATGCAAAGTGCATTTTTCTTGTCCTTTCAAGATGAGGCTATGATGATTTTGTAGATCTGAGTAAAAATTGAATGAAGATAGCATCATGGCATGGCAAGGTTGTAGGATGGCAGTTGTTCATGCAACCTCTCTTGCAGCCATGGTGTGTCATCTTTATGCACAATCTGAGCCTGGCATTCTAACAATGGTGTTGGTGAATTAGACACACTGAACGTGATGTTGGTATTGAGGTACTGTTATTTTATTTATTTTTTCATGTCTTGTATTGATTAGTAATGCTATTAGGAGTTATTTATGTAATTATTCTTTTTTATCTCAGGTTTCAGCAAACTACTCAAGTATAGAATTTTAGACTCGAGCATTTCAACTCATTTTGTGGTGACCGAATTTCATAAAAGGAGAAGTAGAGCTGATGTAATTTTGCATACGTGTCAACGAACTAGATATGCAATTTTGTGGTGAGAGAATTAGGGTTAATGTGAGATATATGATATTTGAGAGGAAGTATGATGATGGTCTTCAGAGTCATTAATGCAAATATCTGGATGGTATGTCTCATTCTTTGTCCGATAATTGTTTTAAGGTTTGATTGCACTGTGATATAATTGGAATGTGATTGTATATATGTGTATCTGAGAACTGCAAATTGATGATACGTATTAGTTTAGTAAACCATAATTTATGGTTGTTTAATGTTTGAATTTGCAATTTGATTACATGAGGAATTTTGTAGATGAATCATTTACTGTTGTAGAATACTTCCTAATTTTGCAATTTGTAGATTATTTATAATTTGTAAATTATTTATAACAATTTTTGATGCCATGAGATAATGACAGTAATTGATAGTTGTTTTGTTAGTAATTTACATTTATCTTTGCTAATTTGATTTGGGGTTTTTTCTTAAATTGGGTTTCTGTTTATGTATTGATTACACCCTGAATCATTTAGGGATGAATGTGATGGTGAAATTAAAATGAATGCAAAGTGCATTTTTTTATCCTTTCTAGATGGGGCTATGATGATTTTGTAGATCTGAGTAAAAATTGAATGCAGATAGCATCATGGCATGGCAAGGTTGTAGGATGGCAGTTGTTCATGCAATCTCTCTTGCAGCCATGGTGTTGTCATCTTTATGCACAATCTGAGCCTGGCATTCTGACAATGGTATTGGTGAATTAGACACACTGTACGTGATGTTGCTACCGAGGTACTGTTATTTTATTTATTTTTTCATGTCTTGTATTGATTAGTAATGCTATTAGGAGTTATTTATGTAATTATTCTTTTTATCTCAAGTTTCAGCAAACTACTCAAGTATAAAATTTTAGACTCGAGCATTTCAACTCATTTTGTGGTGACCGAATTTTAGACTTGATCAGGCCATTTTGACATTCTTCCAAAACTTTAGAAAGTCTTATGTTGGTGATCAAGCCATGCATTCTTCTAAGGTAAAATCATATTTTTATTATTATAATTATAGTCAGCATTTTATTAAAAAGAACCTTGTATTTGTATTGCAGCAGCTTTATGGGCGACTATCTAAGCTGCTTGGACTGCAGCATCATCTTCATTCCCAAACACCCTCTATCATTCGCTAAACCACCAATCCAAACACCCTTAGCCTACAATTTTCTACTCTGTATGAGAAATGAGACCATATAAAATTTTTGAGTTCAAACTGATTTCCTATGCAGCTAAACCACCAATCCAAACACCCTTAAATTCAATTCCTTCTCATATTTTACATATAAACGTAGGCTTACATTCAATGTTTACGATGGTAGTTAAACAAGTGTTTTTTCATAGTGTATATATTTATAGAATTGTTAGATAAATGTTTGCATTTGATTATAATTATGAGTTAAAACCTTTTCATGATCGTTGTTTTCATGATCATAACTCTGACAAAATCTTTTCATTGATTCAGGTTTTAAGCTATTCATCACGATTGAATTGTTATCTAAATAAGGAAACAATAGACGTTGCTGAAATCATGGCTGCTTCCATTGCCTTTCCGCTTGGTATCGATCACCACCTTCACTCCAGTTAGTATATGTACATGAAAAGGAATACATACATTTTATGAAACTGGATGCGTTTTATGGAATTAGGTGTACTTTTCAATTACATAACAATCGTTAGTACTGTAACTATGTAGGACTTTTTTTTTCTCTAAGTTTGGTTGTTTTGGGCACCTTCTTTCGTTAGGTTTTCTGTCAAATGTTTGCATTTGATTATAATTATGAGTTAAAACCTTTTCATGATCGGTTGTTTTCATGATCATAACTCTGACAAAACCTTTTCATTGATTCAGATTTTAATTTTTGTATTGAGTTGGTATATTGGGATTAAATACTGAACTGGTGGAATTACAGCAAGTACAGTTTATGCTTCAAGCTGTCTCGATCTCTTTGGAGGCGGATAGGTGGCTTTGGAAGGTATGAAAAATAGAATTGATAAATTTAGGGAAAATGTGGTTGAAAGATGATAACGCAATAGTTGAGGATCTCATTATACAGCTTCGATAAATTCAAGGGTGTTTTTAAATAATGCTTCCTAGATGTTTGAAGACCGACAAATGTCCAAATAAGCAGCATTGTGGACATTTGTCGTTCTTTGTCGGTCTTCAAACATCAAGGAATCATTATTTGAGAACATCCCTACATTTATCGGAGCTGTAGAATGAGATCCTCCACTGTTGGGTTATCATCTTTCAAACCCATTTTTTCTAAATTTATCGATTTTGTTTTTCATGCAGGGATGTAATGCAATGATTCCTCTCAATTGAATAGACGGACACTTGCTTCCTCTCAAAGGGTTATGGAGTGGTTATAACAGCTGATCATGCTAAGGACTGTTATAACTAATCACTGCTAGAAGAAAGGTATGTATGATCTCATACTTCCATTTTCAGAATCTTTTATAATAATCGTTCTAATAATTTTTGAAAATACTTTTCTTTCTCCTTTTTTATCATGTTTTTGCAGGAGAAGGTTCTAACGGCTTTGGAAAATGCTGGGGTTTTTACATTCGGTTGCTTGGTTAAGGACAAGGTAATAACCACACCGTGGCTTAGAATGTTTCTAGATCGAAACTCCTAATCTTGTGTCCTTAAAGATGAGATCTAAAGGCATATGTGTTTGTTTTGAATACCCAAATTTTAAACATTGTTTTGTGTTCGTATTTTTTATTTATATGGCTTTTCATCATGAATTTAACAAAAAATAAGACTGGTTTTAATGAAAGCCTGTGCATTGGTGACATATTGTTTTTACATTATGTTGCAGTGTATAACATAAAGGAGATGCTTGGAACTTAGTCCCCAGCTTGAACCATATACCTTATGTGACGCCTGAAGAGACCACTCCTTCTCGCTACTTCGCGAGACGTTCGTATTCTGCTAAAAGGACTGCCAAAAGCAGGGTGACTCTAAAATTCCAGCCCAAATTTAATAGCTTGTATGCATTTTTACTGCGTATTGGTTTGGAGCAGTATTGGGTTGGAATATATTGGTTTGGAACTAAATGATGTATTAGATAATATATTTTTAATTACTGCGTTTTCTGTGTTAGTGAAATTAAAGATGTTTTGTGGGTTCGTTATGCTTCTCTTGTGTCTAAAGTTAATCAGTCGACAAGTTTAACGTATTCTTAAGTATAATACGAATGTGAATTTATTAAATAATTTCACATCATATTTTACATATAAATGTAGGTTTACATTCAATGTTTACGATGTACCCGCGTCCATCGGACGGGTGTCCACCTAGTTAAATATATAGTATAGATAACACTATGTTTGTTTATTTTTCTTTTAATATTTCTAACTTACTAAAATGTAGTTTTAAAAATCTGTGTTTAGATGAGAACCACATGCGTGTCATCATATTATAATATTAAATATATTAACATAAACTTGCCATGAATAGTGTTTTAAATTTTTTTTATTATTATATCAAGTGATGAACATTTAATACTCTTGATAGTCAATCAATCTACGATGGATTGGAGTGGAAAACGGCTTCCTTTAGCATTATTTTTTTCAGCACCAAAGCTTCCAAGGTAAAGACACACATTAAAAACATTTACAAATTACATTCCTTTATTACTACACCTTAGGAATGTTCTATGTGTCAAAATTAGACTCGATTCATAGTTCCAACAAAATGAATCAGGTTGAAATGGGTTGTCCCATAAATAGTTTTTCATTCATATTTACAAATATTTTTTTGTAAATAAAAAATGCACTAATTATGACTTTTTAGATACAATATTGTCACAATACTATTGATTTAGGAGTTCCATATTTTGTACAATATTAGACTAGCCATGTTGAAATGGATTTAAAGTTTAAACAAATAATTAGTGCATTAGTTTTTTTATTACAAAGACAACTGGACCTGTTCCAGCAACTATTAGTATTAGGAAACCAAGAGTTAAATATCACAACTGTTAGTATTTTGTACGGGATTAGACGAGCAATGTTTAAATGGATTTAAATAAATATCCGTATTGTACCCCAATCAAAGTGCTTGAGTTTTGTATGTTCTAATTTGTGTTTTCGTCTTTGTGTAAGATTCCTAAGCTTTTTTCTAATAAAAAAAATGGTATTTTCTCTGTTTTAGTTATTAGTTTTATTTAAGTCTATTCATTTATATCGTTATTGTTTTTAAATTCATAGGCAAATCACTATGCTTAGCTAATCTTATTTTTTTTTTTGGTAATATCGTTTAGCTTTAGCCGGTTGAGGAAAGCCCCATCGACTCTCCGATGGGGAAAGTTGGTTACAACAGCACCATAATTGAATCAATTAGGAAGCGTATCCAAGCAACCCGTTACGAAAGCACATTATTTGCAATGCATTTTGGCGATTATGTGAGGTCTGTGAAGAAATAGCGATTGCACACCCTCTATTAATGGTATCAAATCATATAACTTGGCATACTTTGATTTTAGCTCAAAAGAAAAGATGAAAGTCTAGAGTGCACCAAAGATCTTAAATATCTTCTCGAGCATTCATAGTTTGTATTTGATAGCTTTGGATTTTGATGCATTAGGAATGCAGCTACTCTATTCATGGATCAAAATTTGTATTTATAGGGTATGTTTGTTAAACATACTAACAAATCTTTACAATTTTATTTTTATTTTTTAGGTTTCTTAACTTACATTTCTTTCCTTTTCATAAAGTTTTAAGAAGTTTTTTTTATATTTATGAAGTCGATATATTCTTTGGTTGACGTTTTTCATTGCAATGAGGATATCATTTCTTTACACTTTTTTTTATTTTTAAAGTTTTTTAATTTCCATGTTTACATTTTCAAAGTTTAGTATACATTTTTTTGATAAATTGTAATGTCAATTACTATGTAATTTCATTAATGCATTATAATTAATATAATATAATTAGTATATTTTATAAGAGAATAAGAGATGGGTCTATTAAAAGCTGGCCTATCAATTAACAGAACATACATGTGAATATTAGGAAAATATGCACATCTTATTAGTGAACTTGCTTCTTTTATACTTTTTGTGAACATATCTTTCACTGGGAGCTTTGTTACCTTGTGATGTTTATTTAATGTTTCTCTTTTAATTTGCAGATCTATAATGATGGCCATAGCAAGAAATTCTAGATGGCTCTAAGAAAGAGTAACTGTTGTTTGTCTGAAGACACCTTAATTATTAATAAAAATAAATAATATAATGGTTTATAATTCGATGCGTTTTAACCATATTTTCACTTTGTGAATAACTAATTTATGTAACGTGTTACTTTTGTATTATATTATTTTTACACTTTGTGATAATGTGGATTAAATTTTTTTGTATATAGTTCGTGTTCATTATTTTTTGTAATATCTTTATCATAAAGTAATATAGGAACTCAATCAGCCGATAAAATCGTTAGTATATTGAAAAATTCGTATTATTTACATTTTATTAAAGCCATTTACAGTAGTACATTTCTTATTTAAACACTCTTCCTAATAAATTTTATTTCAATCAATTGATTTATTCGTTATCCATACACAACATTAGAAATAAAACAACTAATATGGTTTATAGAGAGATTTTCAACGATTTGTGATTGTTGCATATTCATGTATTTCAATTTGTGGTTGTAATCTTATATATTTGTTCGTGTTTTAACGTGTATGAAATTATAATATTTATGTTAACGGTGATATTAAATTTGTTCGTGTTTTAACGTGTATGAAATTATAATATTTATGTTAACGGTGATATTAAAGATATTTTGTTTTCGCAACCCGTGAAATTCAGGGGTACTTAAACTAGTTATATATATTAACATAAACTTGCCATGAATAGTGTTTTAAAATTTTTTTATTATTATATCAAGTGATGAACATTTAATAATTGTTATTAAAATCACAAGAGATGAACATTTAGTATATTAAATTAAATTAATTCTTAATATTATCTTTTGAATATTGTTAAATAGTTATATTTTTTTATCAACTTGTTATGAACATTAAAGAACATCATGTGGTGATATTTTTGTATTTAAATAAAACATCTGGTGAAATCTATTTTGTTGAACACATGTAGAAAAACAATGTGACAACAAAGTGAACATTAATAGTATAATGTTTGCATAAACTACATACGCATACTTAGCATGGTCCGGTGTATGCATATGCTACTTGGTAGGTTTATAAACGAATCGAACGAACACGAATTGCATAAGCTGCTCACACATACTTAACATGGTCTGGTGCATGGGCGGTTCTTAGAAGGCCTATGCCAGGGCCACGACCCTGGCAAGTTTTTCGGCCGTAGTGTTAATTTTCCGCATTTCGATCGAATTTTTTTATATATACTATGTCTGGCCCGGACAATTTTTAGTGGCTGTGTTTTTCAGCCCTGGAACGTTCAGCGGGCAAGATCCGCCACTAGTCTGGTGTATGCATAGTTGCATATGCTACTTCTAAATTCTAAGTATAGTCTAGGGGTGCCACCCACTATATTGTGAGAACTTTTGTGTACTCATTGTTGAATGCACATTTATGGGTTATGCTTTAGTGCATTCACTAATGCATACAATATATATAAATTTTAAGCATAGTTTAGTATATCGTTTATGAAATTTATGGGTTATGCTTTAGTGCATTCACTAATGCATACAATATATATAAATTTTAAGCATAATTTAGTATATCGTTTATGAATACAATGTTTTAACGTATGAATGTTCATACATTAACTTAGTTGACACCAAGGTCAACTTTGTCATCGGCTTAGGTTTTTTGAATCAAGAGTAGAGTGGAATCAAATTTAAGTAGGGGGTAATTTTAATAATTTAAAACTATGAGAGTAATTTTGGTAATTTAAAACGATTTATCTAACGAATAAAATGATATTAACCATGGTTTTTAATAACATTGTGTTACCACTACATGATGTAGACAGAGTGGAATCGAAAACTACGGGAGTACTATTGGTAATTTAAAACAATTTAAACAAATAAAATGATATTAACAATGGTTTTTATTAACATCGTGTTACCATTAGACTAAGGGGAGTGGAGCATCCTTTTGATGGGGCGTCTTGCGACACGTGGCGCCACGTCATATTAGAGGATTTTGACCAAAAAAGGGGGAATGGGGCAACCTTGCTGGGTGGGGCGTCTTGCGACACGTGGATTGATTTATTTTGTCTTTTTTTATGTAAAAGATATAAAAAAAGTCCTATTTTTTTATAAAAGTATTGATCAAAGTAAATAAAAACTAATACTTCAATAAAAAAAATTACTTCAATAAAATAAAAAATACATCAACTAAAAAAAAAATACATCAACAAAAATAAAAAAAATACAATCAACAAAAAAATATCTAAAAAATTTATACCATTTTGTTGTCTCGATCCTCCAACGTTTTGAAAACCACCGGGTTGTTGTGTGTTCCAAGTGGTGAACCCCATATTTTGCGGTATCGTCGTATTGTTGTAGTATACTTGCGGTGTAGGGCTAGCAACGTGCATATTATTGAAATAGGCGTAAAAAGCGGGGTTATTTAAAACGTTTGGGTCCGCTATATCGGGTTGTGGATTGGAAGATTGTGTATTTTGGTTGAAAGGAGGGATGTTGTGGGGATACATTTTGATGAGTTGATTGAAGATTGGTATAAATTTTGATGAGTTGAGAGAAGATTGTGATAAAAATGTGTTTGATATGTGGTATTATTTATAAAGGTTGGATGTATTTAAAAAAAAAAAAAACTTTGGCCAAACTATCCGTTGGCAACGGATATATGCATGGGAAAATGGAAAAAGTGGGCGACCTGCTGGAGACGGGCTGGCTTGGGACGCCAGCCGAGACGCCAAGGGGGCGGTGTTCCAGGCGACTCCGGGCAACTCGGGAGGGGGAGTCGCCCCACTCCCTTCAGTCTTACATATCGTAAATAGGGTGGAATCGAATTTAATAGGCAATAATTTGGATATGTTCTAGAGTCTAGACTCGCATATAGGTTTTGATTTAGACAATGACATTGTTTAAAATGATTTCCTACGCACAAAGCTTGATGTGAAACGCTTGTGTTCTAGAAAGATTTCTCAACATAAATATGATTTAAATTTCTTATTTTGGTCAATGAGGTCTTCTATCATAGTATCATGTGCCTATCAAATAGACAAATATAATTTATACATTTGACTAGGAATGGAACACTCAATTAATGTCAAAATTTATACAAATATGTAGTAGTAATTTCCAATCTAAAATCATTTTATATGAACATTATAATATCTAGTTTAACCTAGAAATTACTTGGTCACCCATGCATATTATATAGGTCGGTTAGTTACTATTTAGCAATGTTTTCAGAACCGGACCGAAGGTCGACCCGGTCGTCTTACAGGGTCAAAGGTCGGACCGGTCCGACCGGATTTAAGGCCCGGATTATGTAATAGATTATATAAAAAATATATATATAAAACAAATTAATGATATAATTAATAACAATAAAAAATATAAAATATAAGACTAATAATGGATGAAATAATAAAAAGACAATGTAATATTTAAATATAAATAAAAACAATGTAATATTTAAATATAAATAAAAAGATGTAATAATGGATTAATGGGCCTGTAAAAAACCTAATAGTCATCGCCTCCATCAGCATATCACCCCCAACCCCATTTCATCCCTTTAATCAGCTCAACCAACCCCACAGTCACCACCTCCTCCCGCCAACATCAACTACGTACACCCTCCACCATCACAGTCAAATGCAACTCGCCGGATTCTTCTCTATAAAACCTGTCATATCCTCACAACTCACCGGATTCTTCTCCGTTCAGATCTGCAACTGCACGTGCAACAACTCCGGCCGGAATCCCGACCAAACCTCGTTGTTCCTCTCAGATCTGACCAACTACCGCCCTTTCTCGTTAATAGTCCGGTCTGACCTGTCAAAGAACTTCCGGCCGAACCGCCGGTCACCGGCCGGACCTCCGGTCTGATGTAGAAACGGCCTGAAGTTGTGAACCGGCCCGGTAAAGCTAGCGAATCCCGGCCGGACCGGTCCGACCGGCCGGTCCGGTCCGGTCCGGTCCGGGTCTGAAAACATTGCTATTTAGTGTACTATATCAATGTTTTTTTAAACTTTTTCAAGATTGTATTATATCAATATCTTTTTAAAAAAATCTCAGCTTCACCTCTTATGCTATAAACAAGATGCGCGTTTAATCAATTTAACTATAAGATTTAAACAACGCCTCCCTCAAAATTCGATCCTAAAATGGTGTTAGGCGCATCGACGATGCCCTTATCGGAGTTCATTGTAACCACACATATCTACATCTAAGAGGTACATAGATTACTTGGTGTGGAGGATGGTAGTCCTCAAAGTATCCTCCGCCACGTAGGCGTACACGTAAGCGGGTGTGAGGACGAGCCTATATATATATATATGTGTTTGTGTGTGTGTGTATAAAGAAGAAGAGAGAGAGAGAGAGAGAAAGGCCTGGCGAGAACGTCTTCGGGAGGACGCCAACGACGGGGACGGACCTAAGGGACGGTTTGCTGGGGTGTTGCCGGCCCTCGGCCGCTCCCCACACCGTCTAGCCTTATTTATTAACTCGGCATTATTATTTATTAACTCGTGTTGATCTTCGCCACGCACTTTGCATGGTCAAGTAGTAGATGCTATGTTCTTCTTCTATATCACTTCTCTCCATTCATCTCACCCACGATCTAAGAAAATATGACGCTCTCACATTCTTACATTTTCGTGATATATGTTGATATTAAATTTAAGTGTCACATAAAATATATATATATATATATTCAATAAAAGCATGGTGTAGAAATTTGACAACATGATACTCTAGTGATCTGGCAGTGATCCAAATTTGCCGTTAAAAAAAAAGAAGAAATTTGACAACACATCCATATGAGGTTCAATTTTGATTCTCTTACCTTCATAATAATCAACAATATGATTTCTACCCTTCTAAGTTCAAAGTCCATCTTACCACTTTAGATAGACATAGACATATTAATAACTGCTTTTGCATTCATTAACTCTTGCATCAAATGTTTTCAACTAAATATACTTACCCTTAGGGTGAGGGGAGTGGTTACCTATTCCAAATAGGTAAACTCCCAATTTACCCAATCACATAACGTCATGTCAAGTTATATTTCAATTTGTTAGCCAGGATTTATATTTTAACATCTCATGATGAGGCTAACGGTAGCTTTTTCTATGTAGATTCAACGTAGAAACTTATTAGTCCCCGACTTATACATGTTTTATATACAAGTTAAATTTCAATTTGTTAGTCAGGATTTATATTTTAATCAAACTGTACAATTTTAAAATGTCAGGTTTTCGTTGATTATTTTGTTAAAATTAAATATGAAGTTGTTGGGGGATTAGGATTTGTGGCCAATATGCTGTTTCTATTTAAGGGGTGGGAAAAGACATGTACCCAAAAGTCAAATTACCAGTCTTCCAACTGCCTCCCCATTATAATACAAGCCTCCATGTTAGTTGCAATTTAAGCTTTTACTATTACTTTCTAGTTATGTAATGGAAATATATAATAGAGTTAAATGTCATTTTAGTCCTTGTGGTTTGGGTCATTTTGCCAGTTTAATCCAAATGTTTCATTTTTAACCTGTGGGTCCAAAAAGGTTTCACAGTTGCCATTTTAGTCCACTGGGTTAACTTCATCCATTTTTTATGTTAACGAGAAGGCAAATTTGGTCATTTTGTATGTAATTCTGTTAACTAAAAGGGCAATTCAGCCATATAAAATGACCGAATTGGCCTTCTCGTTAACAGAAAAAACGGATGAAGTTAACCAGTGGACTAAAATGGCAACTGTGAAACCTTTTTGGACCCACAGGTTAAAAATGAAACCTTTGGACTAAACTGGCAAAATGACCCAAACCACAGGGACTAAAATGGCATTTAACTCTATATAATAATATATAATAATTATTTACAAAATAATCATCAATTCAGGAAAAAAAAAACAGTCTACCATCAATACATGAAATAAATCCTTTTTGCATAAATCTTCTTTTAGAGTAAATGACTGTTTGGCAACTTCTGAATAGTTAATTGTTGAACCAGTAAGAGGTCTGAACCATTAAGTGTTGAATAAGTAAGAGGTCTGAACTATTAAGGGCCAGTATTATTCTTAACCGTTCAGAGGCAAATGACTGACAAATTCAAATTAGAGGTCTTAACCATTCAGATTCAGTATAATGCTTAACCATTCAGAGGCAAATGTCTGAATCATTCAGACATCTGCTCAAGAAACAAACAGTCTGAACCATTAAGTGATGAACCAGTAAGAGGTCTGAACCATTAAAAAACTCATTAAAAGGTAAACAAACAGCACCTAAGAGCTATAAATGATGTTTGAAATACTTGTTTGGGATATATCTTAAAAATGGATGGTTGATAACATGTAGGTGTACTCAAACCATCATTACACAAACACTACATGAAGAAAAAAAATCATGTTCTCAGTTAGCGAATACAAGGTTTTAAGTTAGTTGGTATAATATATTTATTAAATGAGTTAACCCAAACATGACTTGTTTAATAAATGAGTTAAGCGTCCAGGTTAACCTTGTCACACCCCAACCGATGGCGGAATCATCGGGGCGTGGCACTGAGCGAAACAGATTGTCCAGAAGTTTCCATAACAACTATCATTACCATTTAATTAAATATCACGTCCCATACCGTAACTTAAACAGTTAAATAGTTATTACAGGCAAAGCATCAAGACAAATATTCTGTTCCGACAACTCAGATTTAAACATGACAATTTAATTATTAGTTTCTAAGACTCCAGTTCCTAGCTTCAAGTTCATCACAGCCCGAGAAGCATATAAACAACCTAGGCACCTGTCACATACGTTAAAATAAAGTCAATACATATAATGTAAAGGTGAGCATACAAGTTTGATAATAGCATATAGAGTTCGAATTCGTTTACGCATAACCAGCACGTACACATAGTGAAATGAAGCACGTTAGTTATCGACATAGATCCATCGATACCAATGACTGCGGGTTGACTGCCCGAGGCAGTTCGCAATACATGATTACCACCGTAATCCATGCAAGTAAAAGATCCTTAACAACCCCCGTGTGAACGGGTGCTGAGTCCAAACTATAGTACTATCGTTGCTAAGGCAGGTAGACAGCATTCCATGTGTAAACATAACAAACAAGCATTCATAAGCCACGTATAACATGCATTAATGGTTTAGCGTTGAAATAGCTTGAGTAGTGTGATAATTGTAGTTTGAATATTCGTAACGTATGTAACACCCAAAAGTGCTAAAAGCAAAAAGGGTTCGAGTATACTCACAGCGATTATGGATTGAAGGGAGCGCTTTTCAGCGAGTACGGTTAGCCTGAATAGATTCGATAACGTAACGATAAGTGGCGCGTAAATCAGTACAAGGTGAGTGTGGGTAGGATAGTTGATCGTGCGGATCAACTATCCGTGCGAGTAAGTTGTCCGTGCGGATGGTGATCCGTGCGGATGGGGATCCATCCGGAACAACCATCCGTGCGAGTGAGTTATCCGTACGGATGGTAATCCGTGCGGATTAGTCGCCCGTGCGGATTACTTGTTCGTGCGGACAAGTTATTCGTGCGGAATAACTGTTCGAGTGGATTGTTTCTTCCTAAGGATGTGTTTGTGTATGATGGCTTGTGCCTTGGAGTTTTCGTTGTAGCATTTAGAAAACACCCAAGTATCTCTACCCTTCAAGCCGGTCGCGCGGACAACAATCCGTCCGGATGGCAGTCCGTGCGAACAACGTCTTTAGGCTGAGTCTCTAAGTGGATTAGGTAATCCGCCCGGATGGTAATCCGTGCGGATAGTGACAATCCGTCCGGATAGCTTACTCGTGCGGACAGACAATCCGCCCGGATAGTCTGTCCGTGCGGGCAGCTTGTCCGTGCGGATGGACATTGTTTGAATTTGTTTTAAGGCCTTAGTATCTCATGATCCGAAGAGTAATCCATTCAGAGGTCGTCCTTCCGGATTGCTCATCCGTCGATACTCAAACCTTGTTTGGAAAGTGGGTCCCAAGGGTAGCTCGTCCGGGTGACAACCTGTCCGGATAGCCTGTCCGTGCGGACAGCTCGTCCGTGCGGACAGCTTGTTCGTGCGGACAGTCTTTCGTTCTGGTTGTTCCATCCGTCTACTCTTGGTTGTTGTTATCGTTTTATCGAGACGTTCTGATTACGTGGCAACCACTTGGAATTGTATTCTCACCCGCATGACTAGACCGGTCAGGAATCACAATAACTCGACTTGTCGGAGGCTCAGAACGGTCGTTCCGGTTCATCTCGTAATCAGGTGCCTCGCGGGTAGGATTCCAGATCTAGGACTAGTGCATTACTATTATCGAGTAGAGACTAGAACCGATCAGATTCGTACCGATTTCTAAGGGTAAAAGAAGGAGAGAACGTGAGTCTATTTCCTTCAACTCTTTTATCCTTTGAAAAGTTTAGATTTAGGTTAAGTTGTTGTGAAATCATGTGGAAACCGTTCAGAGCTGAGCTATTCTTGATGGAATGAAGTCAAGTTTGAAGTTCATGAGAACTTCATGATGACGTCACCCGAGAATACCTCAAATCTTGATGGTTTCATGGTTAAAAGTTGAGATTTGAAAGATGGAAAGGTGTAGAATTGTGTAGTGAACAAGAATGTACAAGAATTAGAGTGAGATCTTACCTGGATTGAGAGAAATCTGAGAAAAGGTGAAGAATGCGTGCGGTTCGGACGTCACTTGCCAAAAGTGGAAAGGTTGGAGAGTGACCCGTGTATTTATAGGATGCTAAAAGGGGAAAGGGTGAGCCGTGCGGATGGCACGTGTGACAACTCAAAATTTAAAACCTTTCGTTGTATCTTGATGTAACATGCTTGAACGTTATGGGACTAGCCAACTTGTTGGTTTAATGATATAAGTGAACATCCTATGTGATTATGTGTTATGTTTATATGTATGCTTGTATGTATGCGACCCGAGACACAAGAACCCGACTCGAGACCATGCGGTCTCGAGTGAATAGTGTAACTGTTGGGCCGGTTGGGCCATGTCCCTCTCCACCCCACTCGAAAACCCACTAGGGTGAACCAACTTAAGAGCTAGTATATAATTCATGCTCCTAGCCATTTTTGTCATTTCTTTGGACAACACACACTCCCCTACACTCTCTCTCTAGAAAACCTTAAACCCTAAAGATCAAACATCAACTCCCCTTTCCTCTCTCTCGCTCGGATCAAATCGGCATCAACAAGGAGACTCGGTCAAGCTCATCATCAACACTCGGACACTCCATCTTATTCATCTCTTTACTATCTCGGTGCCTCTTCACAACCGGTTAGTGATTCACGCTAGGTGCCTTTATTTCGGTTGATGATGTGTGATGAGATTGTATGATAATATGCATTTGCTTGTTAAGTTTTATACATCTTTCTTGAAATACCGATATTAGGATTGTTGTTATCCATGATGAATGCATTATGACTATTGTTGGTGTTTGATAAAAGTGTTTGTTTGATTTGGAATGCACATGTTCATGTTTGTTATGTAGGATGTGTTTTAGATAACATAAAAATGGTTGAATGTTGATGATGAATCCTATAGATGCATGTATTGACCGGATATGGATGACTAGGTTGTATAACTATTGTGGTTTATGCTTATTTTGATTAATCAAGTGTGCAAGATGAAAACTCTAATAAAGAACATGATGAATATGTAAAGAACTTGTTGAATATGATTTGGATATTTGAAAATTGAGATGTTTGATCCATTTTGGTTAATTGCTAGACAAGGAAACATGTTTGTGAACCCTTATTGGATAGTACACACTGTTGCATGAAATCGAAATCCTATTGGTTAGTACATGCGCTGGCAATTAGCAGGTGTGCCAGTCGAGACCCTTGGTCTCGACTCGAGACCATGAAGATGACAATTCGAGATCCACGGTTTCGACACGGGTTGCGAGTCGAGAACCCCTAGTCTCGACTCGAGACCACATCTTATCAGCACACAAACATCAAAACTCGAGACCATGGTTGCGGGTCCGGTTGCGACTCGAGACCTCCACCGTTGCGACTCGAGAGCTCGTAGGTATGACTCGAGATCTCACAGTCTCGACTCGAGATCTCTGATTTGGACTGGCACGCTGCTACGGGCTCAGGTGTTTGGGCCGAACTTAAGGGCTTCAGGTGTTGCTGTTGAATGCGTATGTTGTGCACATTGTTTTGGACTTACATGCTATTACGAGCCCAACTGTTTGGGCCGCACACTTGGACTTGCTTATTTACGTGGATAGGGCTATTGGATGTGTTTGTGCTCTGTTGCTTAACGGAAGTAATTGTACGTGTATGCCATGATCAATACGTGTATGCAAATGTGTGTAGAAAACATACGTGTACTACCTAAACACGAACCTGACTTGTGTGGTACAACTATGTTAGGACGTGGTTGACCACAATATAGCTTGATTGACTTTCTGTGTATCTGCCGAGCAAACCAAGGTGAGTTCACACCCTCTACAAAGCATGGGCTTCCCTGGGTTGGGAATGGGGTTAAGGAACGTGGGTTCCTCGTCCTCCTTGGGTAGGACAGCATTGGTTCAGGAATGTAATTCCTCGTCCTCATGGACAGATAACTCGTACTAGACCAAAACTCTATCACGAAGTCCCTCCTTTTTATATCGACTTAATCGCCGGGCCAATGGCGAGCGGGTCATTAGTTAGATAGCGCTATTTAGGTTTGACAAACCTCACACCGTGCCGCAGAGGACGGGCGTGAACTAATGGACTATGGCACGTCGGTGATGATAGACACCGACGCTAAGGGCACATAAACATGACTAACGTTAGTAGTCGATATGGTAACGAGTCTAGTGTAAACATGGGGTAGCCCCCACGGCCGAAATGCCAGATAACTAACATGGGGTAGCCCCCACGGCTGTATTGCCAGAGTAAATGGGTAAACAAATCACGTTTTCAACTATGGGGTAACCCCCACGGCAGGATGCCAGATAAAGGAAACTGTTTTTGGAACAACTTAAAATGAACACCCAACCATGAACTTACTCAACTTGTTGTTGACTCGTTACTACATGCTTTGCAGGACAATAGGTACCTAACTGGAGCTTGCATGGAAGAGAGTCGTTGTGGGACATGGACAGTTGTGTGCCATGTTAAACTTTGAAACAATTAAACTTATGTTTTGTTTTTTAAACGTTATGCTTCCGCTTGCAACTTAAATTATGTTCGTTTGGATACCAATTGTATTGGTTGAACTTTTTTAATTACATGTTTGCTTGTTCGTTTGGATTTTGGGGGTGTGACAGATTGGTATCTGAGCCATTGGTTATAGAGAACTTGGTTTTAATAAAGGAAAAAGTTTTATTAAAATCAGACTATAACCTGTACAGTGCTCTACGATCCACAACGACGCTTCACTCCACATGCAAGGCTCGACATTCTAGGTGATATGATCTATGTATATATTTCCTACTTGTTAGTCACATAGTACATTGCTCATGGTATGCTTGGTTAGTATAACTACTGTTGCTTGAACACGTGTATGCTTACTCTCTTCTGTCACCGTATTTTCGCGAACTACTCTCACTCACGTTCCTCTTGATATAAAGATCATGTCTGGACGCGTTAACATGACACAAGCCCAGTTGACGGCTCTGATTAACGAACGAGTTGTTGCGGCACTTGCAGCTGCACACGCAGGAGGTCAACATGCTCAGCCACCTGTGTGCACCTTTAAAACTTTTATGGACTGTCGACCTAGTACCTTTTGTGGCACCGAAGGAGCGATAGGTCTCCTACACTGGATTCGCAGGATCGAATCTGCATTCGAAGAAAGGGAAAGTCCTACCAGTAAACGAGTAGAGTACGCTGCTGGTACCTTGCAAGGGAAAACGTATTCTTGGTGGAACACACAAGTTCAGATGCTCGGATTGGCGGATGCGAATGCCACCTCCTGGAGCGATTTCAAGGATTTGATCAAGGAGGAATTCTGTCACCCGGACGACATTCTAAAACTTGAAATAGAGTACTATGGTCTGAAGATGGAAGGATCAGAGATCGAAGAGTACACAAACAGATCCAACGACTTGGCTGCCCTATGTCCTAACTTGTCACAACCCATTTCTAGACGGATCGAGCTATACCTCAGAGGCTTAGCCCCAGAATTCCAAGGGTCTGTAATTGCGGCCAACTTTTCTACAATCCAACAAGTCGTTCGTTTGGCGCACCAGCTCACTGATCAGGCAGTAGAAGAGAGCAAGTTACCCAAGCGTAACCCTTCCAATGCAAAAGCTCCTATTAACACCAAGCATATTTGGGGTGATCACCAGGGTGAGGGTCGTAGCTCTATACAACAGGACCCGCACGGGAAACTCGTACAACAGGGGCTGAACTACCAAAATCAAGGGGGATACCTTGGGAATAAGCCGAAATGCCGCAAATGCCATCAACACCACACCGGGTCATGTGCGGGATCATGCTGCCATCGGTGCAAGAAGACGGGACATATGGCTAGAGATTGCAGGAGCCCATATCCTGCAAACCGAAACCAGCAGCAGCAGCAGGGTAGCAAAAAGGGGTGTTTCCGTTGTGGGGCTGAAGGCCATCTTAAGAGGAACTGCCCGCAGATGAGGCAGAAACGCGACAACAACAACAATGGAGCCGGGGGGGGGGGTGTTCGTGCTCGGTCAAGGTGAAGCAAGGAATGACCCCAATGTTGTGGCGGGTAAGTTCCTTCTCGACGACTTTTATGTTACAGTTTTATTTGATTCGGGTGCCGATACTAGCTACATGTCACTAGAAGTTAGTCAATTGCTTAAGCGTATCCCAACACCTTTGAACAACAAGCACACCGTAGAGCTAGCAAATGGTAAGAGTTTAGAGGCCACACACGTAGTCAAGGGTTGTAAACTTGTTCTTGCTAACCAGACCTTCTCTATCGACCTTATCCCCATCGTCTTGGGTAGTTTCGACGTTGTCATTGGGATGGATTGGTTATCCCAACACCAAGCAGAGATTCTTTGCAACGAGAAGATTGTTCGTATTCCTGGTTCCGGTAGTGAACCTCTCATGATTCGTGGCGACAAGAAGGGTGCTGTTGAGAACGTCATCTCTTTCCTTAAGGCCCAGAAGTACTTGCGAAAGGGCCACACTGCCATTCTGACACCTCGGAGAAAGAGAAGAAGATAGAAGATTTTCCAATTGTACGCGACTATCCTGAGGTATTTCCTGAGGAATTACCTGGTCTTCCGCCTCATCGCCAGGTCGAGTTTCAGATTGAACTAGCTCCTGGAGCTGCGCCTATAGCTCGTGCGCCTTATCGTTTAGCTCCATCAGAGTTGGAAGAACTCTCTACGCAACTACAAGAACTCTTGGATAAGGGTTTTATTCGACCTAGCTCATCGCCCTGGGGAGCTCCAGTGCTATTTGTGAAGAAGAAAGATGGTACCTTCAGAATGTGCATCGACTACCGGGAACTCAACAAAGTGACGGTGAAGAATCGTTATCCTCTACCACGTATCGACGACTTGTTTGACCAACTGCAAGGGTCAAGCTACTATTCAAAGATTGATTTGAGATCGGGGTATCACCAGCTGAGAGTCCGAGAAGGGGACGTCTCCACAACGGCCTTAAGAACTCGATATGGCCACTATGAGTTTTTGGTCATGCCTTTTGGGCTGACAACGCACCAGCGGTTTTCATGGACTTGATGAACCGAGTGTGCAAGCCTTATCTGGACAGGTTCGTTATAGTCTTCATCGACGACATCCTAATTTATTCTAAGAGTCAGGAGGAGCACGAGTGGCATCTACGACTTATTCTGGAACTCCTTCGAACAGAACAGCTTTACGCGAAGTTCTCGAAATGCGACTTCTGGCTTCGAGAAGTCCATTTCTTAGGCCATGTGGTGAATAAAGATGGGATTCACGTTGATCCACCCAAGGTAGACTCAATTAAGAACTAGCCTGCAACTCGTACACCAAAGGAAATTCGCCAATTCTTGGGCTTGGCAGGTTACTACAGGAGGTTCATTAAGGATTTTTCCAAGATTGCACAGCCTCTCACCTCACTAACGCAGAAAGGCGTTGTTTATCGATGGGGAAATGCACAGGAATTAGCATTTCAGCACCTAAAGGATAGACTTTGCAGCGCACCTATCCTTTCCTTGCCAGAGGGCACAGACGATTTTGTGGTTTACTGCGACGCATCAATTCAGGGTCTTGGTTGTGTATTGAGGCAACGAGATAAAGTTATAGCTTACGCCTCACGCCAACTTAAAGTTCATGAAAGGAACTACACTATGCACGACTTAGAGCTGGGAGCTATTGTCTTTGCACTTAAGATATGGCGACATTACCTGTACGATACCAAATGCGCCATCTACACCGACCACAGGAGCCTCGAGCATATCTTCAAGCAGAAGGAACTGAATATGCGACAACGACGATGGGTCGAACTACTGAACGATTACGAATGTGCAATCAAGTACCATCCTGGCAAAGCCAATGTGGTGGCTGACGCCCTCAGTCGAAAGGACACTGCGCCTAAGCGCGTACGAGCTTTACAACTCACTATACATTCTAGTCTTCCTTCCCAAACACGAGACGCCCAGGTAAAGGCATTGAAACCAGAAAACGTCAGGGCTGAAGCCCTACGCGGCTCAAGGTAACGCTTAGAACAAAAGGAAGACGGTGCTTACTACGTGACGGGACGCATTTGGGTCCCACTCTATGGCAACTTACGAGAGCTTGTGATGGATGAAGCACACAAGTCTCGCTACTCGGTACACCCTGGTTCGGATAAGATGTACCACAATATCAAAACTACGTATTGGTGGCCTAGCATGAAGGCCCACATAGCAACTTACGTCAGCAAGTGTTTGACCTGTGCCAGAGTCAAGACGGAATACCAGAAACCCTCAGGCCTACTCCAACAACCAGAGATACCACAATGGAAATGGGAGCAAATTTCCATGGATTTTGTTACCGGCCTGCCTAGATCTCAACGTCGTAACGATACTATTTGGTTGATCGTGGATCGACTCACAAAGTCTGCACACTTCTTTGCTATCAAGGAAACGGATAAATTCTCCACTCTGGCAGAAGTATATCTCAAGGAAGTTGTCTCGAGGCACGGGGTGCCCACCTCTATTCTCTCGGATCGAGATGCACGATTTACTTCAGAGCTGTGGCAAGCAATGCACAAATCTTTTGGCTCACGGTTGGACATGAGCACAGCGTATCACCCTCAGACGGACGGGCAGTCTGAGCGCACTATTCAAACATTAGAAGACGTGCTTCGTGCATGTGTAATCGACTTTGGCAACAGCTGGGAAAAGCATCTGCCACTCGTGGAATTCTCGTACAATAACAGCTACCACACCAGCATTAAAGCTGCTCCGTTTGAGGCATTGTACGGGCGTAAATGCCGGTCACCTCTTTGTTGGGCAGAGGTGGGGGATAGTCAGATCACTGGTCCAGAACATGTGGTAGACACAACTGAACGAATTGCTCAAATACGACAACGCATGGCGGCAGCTCGTGACCATCAGAAAGTCTACGCCGATAAGGGCAGGAAACCACTTGAGCTCCAGGTTGGGGAGCGGGTACTACTCAAAGTTTCACCCTGGAGGGGTGTGGTTCGTTTTGGTAAAAGAGGCAAACTTAACCCACGATACGTCGGACCTTTCGAAATCATCGAGAAAATAGGCAGGGTGTCCTACAGACTGAACTTACCAGCAGAACTCGGTGCAGTTCACAACGTTTTCCACGTGTCAAATCTGAAGAAGTGTCTGTCAGATGTGACCCACATAGTTCCTCTGAAGGAACTCACTATCGACGAGCAGTTACGATTCGTCGAGGAACCAGTTGAAATCACGGACCCGGATGTTAAGGTCCTCAAGAGCACTAGAATACCTCTCGTTCGAGTTCGTTGGAACTCACGTCGCGGCCCAGAGTTCACCTGGGAACGCGAAGATCGGATGAAACAAAAGTATCCCCAACTGTTCGCAAACAGTACAACCACTACCGAGGCTGAAGCTACGGAATTTCGGGACGAAATTCCAGATCAACGGGGGGTGGATGTGACACCCCAGGAAAACCGGGAAAACCATACAACTTAACTAGCTTCCTCAGTGAGTGCTTACCAAATTTCGGGACGAAATTTCTTTCAACTTGGGGATGATGTGACAACTCGAAATTTAGAACCTTTCGTTGTATCTTGATGTAACATGCTTGAACGTTATGGGACTAGCTAACTTGTTGGTTTAATGATATAGGTGAACATCCTATGTGATTATGTGTTATGTTTATATGTATGCTTGTATGTATGCGACCCGAGACACAAGAACCCGACTCGAGACCATGCGGTCTCGAGTGAATAGTGTAACTGTTGGGCCGGTTGGGCCATGTCCCTCTCCACCCCACTCGAAAACCCACTAGGGTGAACCAACTTTAGAGCTAGTATATAACTCATGCTCCTAGACATTTTTGCCATTTCTTTGGACAACACACACTCCCCTACACTCTCTCTCTAGAAAACCTTAAACCCTAAAGTTCAAACATCATCTCCCCTATCCTCTCTCTCTCTCTCTCTCTCGGATCAAATCGGCATCAACAAGGAGACTCGGTCAAGCTCATCATCAACACTCGGACACTCCATCTTATTCATCTTCTTTACTATCTCGGTGCCTCTTCACAACCGGTTAGTGATTCACGCTAGGTGCCTTTATTTCGGTTGATGATGTGTGATGAGATTGTATGATAATATGCATTTGCTTGTTAAGTTTTATACATCTTTCTTGAAATGCCGATATTAGGATTGTTGTTATCCATGATGAATGCATTATGACTATTGTTGGTGTTTGATAAAAGTGTTTGTTTGATTTGGAATGCACATGTTCATGTTTGTTATGTAGGATGTGTTTTAGATAACATAAAAATGGTTTAATGTTGATGATGAATCCTATAGATGTATGTATTGACCGGATATGGATGACTAGGTTGTATAACTATTGTGGTTTATGCTTATTTTGATTAATCAAGTGTGCAAGATGAAAACTCTAATAAAGAACATGATGAATATGTGAAGAACTTGTTGAATATGATTTGGATATTTGAAAATTGAGATGTTTGATCCATTTTGGTTAATTGCTAGACAAGGAAACATGTTTGTGAACCCTTATTGGATAGTACACACTGTTGCATGAAATCGAAATCCTATTGGTTAGTACATGCGCTGGCAATTAGCAGGTGTGCCAGTCGAGACCCTTGGTCTCGACTCGAGACCCTTGGTCTCGACTCGAGACCCTTGGTCTCGACTCGAGACCCTTGGTCTCGACTCGAGACCCTTGGTCTCGACTCGAGACCATGAAGATGACAATTCGAGATCCACGGTTTCGACACGGGTTGCGAGTCGAGAACCCCTAGTCTCGACTCGAGACCACATCTTATCAGCACACAAACATCATAACTCGAGACCATGGTTGCGGGTCCGGTTGCGACTCGAGACCTCCACCGTTGCGACTCGAGAGCTCGTAGGTATGACTCGAGATCGCACAGTCTCGACTCGAGATCTCTGATTTGGACTCGCACGCTGCTACGGGCTCAGGTGTTTGGGCCGAACTTAAGGGCTTCAGGTGTTGCTGTTGAATGCGTATGTTGTGCACATTGTTTTGGACTTACATGCTATTACGAGCCCAACTGTTTGGGCCGCACACTTGGACTTGCTTATTTACGTGGATAGGGCTATTGGATGTGTTTGTGCTCTGTTGCTTAACGGAAGTAATTGTACGTGTATACCATGATCAATACGTGTATGCAAATGTGTGTAGAAAACATACGTGTACTACCTAAACACGAACCTGACTTGTGTGGTACAACTATGTTAGGACGTGGTTGACCACAATATAGCTTGATTGACTTTCTGTGTATCTGCCGAGCAAACCAAGGTGAGTTCACACCCTCTACAAAGCATGGGATTCCCTGGGCTGGGAATGGGTTTAAAGAACGTGGGTTCCTCGTCCTCCTTGGGTAGGACAACATTGGTTCAGGAATGTAATTCCTCGTCCTCATGGACAGATAACTCATACTAGACCAAAACTCTATCACGAAGTCCCTCCTTTTTATATCGACTTAATCGCCGGGCCAATGGCGAGCGGGTCATTAGTTAGATAGCGCTATTTAGGTTTGATAAACCTCACACCGTGCCGCAGAGGACGGGCGTGAACTAATGGACTATGGCACGTCGGTGATGATAGACACCGACGCTAAGGGCACATAAACATGACTAACGTCAGTAGTCGATATGGTAACGAGTCTAGTGTAAACATGGGGTAGCCCCCACGACCGAAATGCCAGATAACTAACATGGGGTAGCCCCCACGGCTGTATTGCCAGAGTAAATGGGTAAACAAATCACGTTTTCAACTATGGGGTAACCCCCACGGCAGGATGCCAGATAAAGGAAACTGTTTTTGGAACAACTTAAAATGAACACCCAACCGTGAACTCACTCAACTTGTTGTTGACTCGTTACTACATGCTTTGCAGGACAATAGGTACCTAACTGGAGCTTGCATGGAAGAGAGTCGTTGTGGGACATGGACAGTTGTGTGCCATGTTAAACTTTGAAACAGTTAAACTTATGTTTTGGTTTTTAAACGTTATGCTTCCGCTTGCAACTTAAATTATGTTCGTTTGGATACCAATTGTATTGGTTGAACTTTTTTAATTACATGTTTGCTTGTTCAATATGATTGGTGGCTGGATCCTGGTCAGTCACGCCTCCAAGCGGTGGTATTCCGCAGGTGGATTTTGGGGGTGTGACAGCACGTAACCCGGATAGGCTATCCGTGCGGATTGGTCATCCGTGCGGATTGGCAATCCGTGCGGATTGGCAATCCGTGCGGATTGACCATCCGTTCGGATGTCGCCTGATTTGGTGCGTTCGGTGCGATGACGCTTCGGCTTCGATTGCGAACGACTCGATAAGGTTTCCTAGTCAAATTACTTTTAGTCCCAACTACTTCGTTTACGACATGGTTCGATTTGGAGTTCGGGTTCGAGTTCGATTGTATTCGAGTTAGACTTCGAGTTTCGATTGAGTTCGCTTGATTATCACCACATAACATAAAATAAACATGCACAGGTAACACGTAAGGCACACACACACGTATAAACGCAAGTAAAAATACACAGCTCGAGTTACGATTCGATGTCGATTCGATTAGTGTTGCTTGATCATTAGTTGATTAACTTTATCGCATTGTTACTGCCTATGATTCACAGTCGTAGGTCGATTGAAATACGATTTACACGAGTTGATTATTGCAATGTACGACACTTACTCCACATAATATAAATAAAATAAAAACATTTCTACGATTCAAGTCACGCGAAATCGGTCGTTGACTTTGACCTTGACTTTGCCTTTCACTCGTGAAAACACGGGGTGTTACAGCCTCCCCTTGTTTAGGGAATTTCGTCCCGAAATTAAGCTGAAAGCTGTAACAAGGTCGTGAATCATGTGTGAACATTTTTCGTTTGGACCACCGAAAATCGTCAAATTAATCGACCCTTTTTCGGTTAAAATCGGCTAATGTTTAGATATGTTATGCGAAATTCGTTGATCTAAAAGCCTATAAGGTTTCAGATCTTAATTCATAGCCATTTGTGAGAACTCAGATTATTGTAGGTCCGGATTCATCTCCGATTCGATTGCGTAACGACACGTTCGACGTGCGGAGTCCGTGATCATGTGTGGATTGTGTAGGTTCCGTTTCGATTGCAAACCGACCGTGCGATACACGAAATCCGTACACGAACAAGACCGAACACACGAACAGTAACATCAACGTGATTCTATTAATCAGATCTGAAATCGTACAAGGACTTGAATCATGTGGAGCACTTTCTCCCTCTAGAACTTTCTCTCTCTAGTTTCACTCTCTAAACAACTGCGGGTACTTAGCCTTCATGTCGCTTTCGAGTTCCCAAGTGAACTTTGCGCCTCGTTTGCCTTCCCATCGGACCTTCACAATAGGAATGCGTGAGCGCCTGAGTTCTTTGGTTTGGCGATCCATGATTTCGACAGGCTTTTCCACGAAGTGTAATGTTTCGTTCACTTGTAGATCGTCTAGAGAAACATGTAAATCGTGATCGGCGATGCACTTCCGAAGGTTTGACACGTGGAAAGTCGGGTGGACATTGCTAAGTTCCTCCGGTAAGTCGAGTCTGTAGGCGACTTTTCCGATCCTTTCCAGAATCTTAAAAGGTCCCACATACCGAGGCGCGAGTTTTCCCTTTTTGCCGAATCGGACTACACCCTTCCAAGGTAATACCTTTAGGAGTACGTAGTCACCAATGCCAAATTCCCGGGGCTTGCGCTTTTTATCGGCGTAAACTTTCTGTCTATCCCGAGCTTTCGCCAAGTTGTCTCGAATTTGGAAAATTTTGTCTGTCGTTTCTTATAGCAGCTCCGGACCGGTTAGTTGCGAGTGACCGATCTCGTGCCATACAATAGGCGATCGACATCTTCTTCCATATAACGCTTCGAAAGGTGCCATTTGAATGCTGGCCTGGTAGCTGTTGTTATACGAGAATTCGACTAACGGCAGGTGTCTATCCCAATTACCACCGAAGTCTAGAACACATGAACGGAGCATGTCTTCAAGAGTACGAATCGTTCTTTCAGTCTGACCGTCGGTTTGTGGGTGGAAAGCGGTACTTAGATTAAGCGTTGTACCGAGTGCCGCTTGAAACGTTTCCCACAATCGTGAAGTAAACCGAGCATCACGATCAGAGATGATGTCACGAGGCGTCCCATGTCTACAAATGATCTCGTCGGTGTAGATTCGGGCTAATCGTTCCACCTTGTAGTCTTCTCGTATTGGCAGAAAGTGAGTTGATTTAGTCAAACGGTCAACAACAACCCAAATGCTGTCGTTACCTGATGACGTGGTTGGAAGCTTGGTTACGAAATCCATGGCTATGTTCTCCCATTTCCACATGGGAATTGGTGGTTGTTCGAGCAAGCCAGAGGGTCTTTGATGTTCAGCCTTGATTCTAGCACAAGTTAGGCATTTCCCAACGTAGAGAGTGATATCCCTTTTCATACCCGGCCACCAGTACCTATAGCGAAGATCCTGGTACATTTTGTCAGCTCCGGGATGAATAGAATAGCGGGATTTATGGGCTTCGTCCATGATAATCTGTCGTAAGTCGGTTCGCTTGGGAATCCAAATTCGGTCTAAAAAGTGGAATATCCCGTTCGATTTGCTCACAAGTTGGGCTCCATCGTGGTAGATTCTTTCTTTCTTCAAGGTGCGTTCGTTGAAACATGCATGCTGGGCGTCGCGGATGAGAGTTTCGAGGTTGTGCTGGGCTTGAACGTTACGAGTGCTAAGCAGATAGCTCCGTCTGCTGAGTGCGTCGGCTACAACATTTGCTTTGCTTGGGTGATAACGAATCTCACAGTCATAATCGTTGAGAAGTTCCACCCATCGGCGTTGACGCATATTTAGTTCCCTCTGATTAAAGATGTGTTGTAGGCTCCTATGATCGGTGAAGATCGTGCACTTTGTACCGTACAGGTAGTGTCGCCAAATCTTTAATGCAAAAACAACCGCGCCTAGCTCGAGATCATGGGTTGTATAGTTCTTCTCGTGGATTTTGAGCTGACGAGATGCGTAAGCTATGACCTTGTCTTGTTGCATAAGGACACAACCAAGACCAAGGTTGGAAGCATCACAGTAGACAATGAAATCATTGTTTCCGTCGGGTAGTGTGAGAACAGGAGCATTGCAAAGCATGTATTTGAGGGTCTGAAAGGCAGACTCTTGCTTGGTTCCCCAAACAAAAGGCTGGTCCTTATGAGTAAGAGAGGTAAGTGTTACAGCAATCTTCGAAAATCCTTGGATGAATCGTCGATAATAGCCCGCTAGTCCGAGAAAGGAACGGACTTCAGACGGATTCTTAGGCGTAACCCAGCTCTTGACAGCTTCAATCTTCGCAGGATCGACGTGAATACCCTGACTATTTACAATGTGACCCAGAAACTGAACCTCCCCCAACCAAAATTCACACTTGGAGAACTTGGCGTAGAGTTGGTTCCCCTGGAGTAACTCGAGGACCAAACGTAGATGTTGCGCGTGTTCGGCTCTCGACTTGGAATAGATCAAGACATCGTCGATGAATACAATGATGAAACAGTCGAGATATGGTTTACACTCGCGATTCATCAGATCCATGAAAACTGCTGGTGCGTTTGTTAGGCCAAAAGGCATGACAACGAATTCATAATGGCCGTAACGAGTACGAAACGCGGTTTTGGGTATATCCTCCTCTTGTATACGCAGCTGATGATATCCTGAGCGTAGATCGATCTTTGAGAAACACGTAGCGCCTTGTAGTTGGTCAAACAAATCGTCAATGCGAGGTAAAGGATAGCAGTTCTTGATAGTTAGCTTATTCAATTCCCGATAGTCGATGCACATCCTGAACGACCCATCCTTCTTTTTAACAAAAAGGACTGGTGCGCCCCAAGGAGAGGTGCTCGGGCGAATGAAGCCTTTCTCAAGTAATTCCTGGAGTTGGGTTGAGAGTTCGCGCATTTCGGACGGTGCGAGTCGATAAGGAGCTTTGGCAATAGGGTTAGCTCCAGGAATGAGATCAATACGAAAGTCAATGTCACGTCTTGGAGGTAGTCCGGGTAGATCCTCTGGGAAAACTCGAGGAAATTCTCGAACCACAGGAACGTCTTTCACTTCCTTCTTCTCTTTCTTTTCCTTCTCCGCTGCTACAATGTTAGCCAAGAAAGCTCTGTATTCCTTGCGGAGATACTTGCTAGCTTGGAGACATGACATAAGCTTGAGACCCTTTGAAGTAGTATCACCGTAAACACATTACGAGTCACCATTTGCGAGCGAAAAACGAATCATCTTGTCGAAACACACAACTTCGGCATGATTTTCGCGAAGAAAATCCATGCCTACTATGACATCAAAGCTTCCGAGTTGCATCGGAATAACGTCGATCGAGAAGATGTGATTGTTGAGTTCGAGAGTACAATCACGGATAACGGAATTAACGGCGACGGTTCTTCCAGTAGCGACTTCAACTTCGAATGCCGAGGAGAGTTTGGAACGTCTACGACTAAGGAGTTTCTCAAATTCGAACGACACAAAGCAATTATCCGCTCCAGTATCAAACAAACATGAAGCATAAATACCATTCACTAGGAACGTACCATTGACCACGTTGTTGTCGGCCTGGGCTTGACGCACGTTAAGATTGAAGGTTCTGGCGCGTGCTGCCTGTTGTTGCTGTTGCTGTTGCGGCTGTGGCTGCTGCTGTTGCGGTTCTTGTTTCACTACCCTGTTCGGGCACATGTTGGCGAAATGATTCGGGTCGCCACACGTGAAGCAGGCTCTGACCTTGACTGTGGGAGCCGGAGGAGCTTGTTGACCCTGTGGGGCAGCGAGCAGAGCTTGATTGGCAGGAGCTTGACGAATACGGCAGTTGGCAGTGAAATGGCCGTACACGTTGCAATGAGCACAGAAGCGACATTGAATAGCAGTCGGGTGATGATAGGTGCAAGTAGGGCAGAGCGGATGTGGCCCAGTGTATGCACGCTTTGCAGGCGGTGCATTGGCCACAGACGCTGCCACTTGACGTTGTTGGGCAGGTACCGTTTGAACTGGTGCAGCAGTGATCGCACAGTTCTTGTTGGTGGAGTTCCTCTTTCTCTTGTTCTTTCTCTTGCTGCTTGATGAGGTAGGTTCAGCAGTTGGTGCAGTAGCGGTAGCTTGATGCTGATGTTTGGAGGTTTTATCCCACACCCCAGCCTTAACCCGCTTGTCATTGATCTCAGCGGCTAGCAGGTAGGTTTCCTCGATCGTGGTAGTCTTAGCCGCTTGCACGAAATCAGCAACGCAGTCGGGCAAAGCTCGGATGTACTTCTTGATGGTGCTCTCCGGGGTCTTGACTTGATCGGGACAGATAATGCTGAGCTGTTTAAAACGAGCGGTGAGACCAGCATTGTCTCCATCCTTCTGCTGTATGTGCCAAAATTTATCTTCCAGCTTTTAACGCTCGTGAGGAGGGCAGAATTCTTCCAGCATGACTTATTTGAGTTCGTCCCACGATAGACCGTAGGCTGAATCGTTCCCTTTCTTGTTCCTTTCGGCCGTCCACCAGTCTAGAGCACGGGACTGAAAGACGCCGGTAGCATTTAGAGTTCGGAGGTCATCAGGGCAACCGCTCTGTCGTAGAGTAACCTCGATAGAGTCAAACCAGTGAAATAATGCAGCCGGACCTCCTTCGCCAGTGAATTCTTTCGGCCCACACGACTTGAATTGCTTGAAACTGAAAGGTCTCGTTGCAGCTTTAGGACCTTCAGTCCTCGATTCCTCGGATGATTTGCTGGCGTTCTCGTAGGCATCACTCACAGCTTTTGCCACACTTTTCGCGATAATAGAGGCAAGACGCCTGTCCCTCTTTTCCTGACGAGTGAGTGTATGACGAGATCCAGACGACATTGTCTGCAATTGACATCGCCACGGAACTCACCACATGTATTCGAATCTCACCTCACACGTCTACTCCTACTAAAGCTCAGTAACACGTACCATATAAACGCAGATAGTCACAAATTCACATAATTACACGAATCACGTAAACACATAGAGCACATAATCACAACACTCCTAAACTCGTAAGCACAATAGCAAAAACACATATACCTTAGTCACTAGGGCAGACAGAAAACAGAAACCTAGTATTTAGAGTTCGCGAGTGTTCGAAAGTAGTGGAGTGCGAGCGCTTCGTTAATGATGTGTCGTGTGAGTAGCTAAGGCCAAAAACATTAGATTGAAACCGGTAGTACGTCAAAACGTCAATAAATAAGCACAAAACACGTACCTCACATAAAAGCGACGAAAACTTGAAACACATAAAATCGAGAATGGACTGTCTGCGGCTATTTAGACTTCGACTAACCAAAGTGGTTCGACTATTCACAAGGATCCTGTGTGCACAATTACCTTCGGGACTATGCCTTTGCCTCGACTCTTGGGCGTTGGCGCAATTCCCTTTGGTTATATTGTGTCTTTAGATCGTTGGAGTCCGTCGAAACTTTGGTGGGAGTTTTGAATAAAAGCAGGGCAAGTCGTCAAGGTTAGGGTTTCACCCTATCTTACAACTTCGTCCTTGTTCTTAATAAAATTTGAGGAGATTATTCATCAAAATATGGATTTCACTCCTAATTTGGTATGATTCTCCTCGTTTGTAGCTAAAATGTAAGCTGAATAGGCGACTTTAGTCGAGAGTTTGCGGTTTTCACACCTATTCTCGGCCTCATTACCTGTTCGTAAATTGAAAATTCGAGTGCAGTGGTAGTGTAGAATAAGCGAAGAGAGCGAGTGGTAAGCTTGTACATAGCCCTACTGGTTATGCACAAGTTGGTCTGTTGGTTCTTAACTATAGACTAGGTATCTAAGACTTCGACCCGGACTAGGTCGAGTCTTGCCTAATTCCCTATAGTTATGGCTCTGATACCAATCTGTCACACCCCAACCGATGACGGAATCATCGGGGCGTGGCACTGAGCGAAACAGATTGTCCAGAAGTTTCCATAACAACTATCATTACCATTTAATTAAATATCACGTCCCATACCGTAACTTAAACAGTTAAATAGTTATTACAGGCAAAGCATCAAGACAAATATTCTGTTCCGACAACTCAGATTTAAACATGACAATTTAATTATTAGTTTCTAAGACTCCAGTTCCTAGCTTCAAGTTCATCACAGCCCGAGAAGCATATAAACAACCTAGGCACCTGTCACATACGTTAAAATAAAGTCAATACATATAATGTAAAGGTGAGCATACAAGTTTGATAATAGCATATAGAGTTCGAATTCGTTTACGCATAACCAGCACGTACACATAGTGAAATGAAGCACGTTAGTTATCGACATAGATCCATCGATACCAATGACTGCGGGTTGACTGCCCGAGGCAGTTCGCAATACATGATTACCACCGTAATCCATGCAAGTAAAAGATCCTTAACAACCCCCGTGTGAACGGGTGCTGAGTCCAAACTATAGTACTATCGTTGCTAAGGCAGGTAGACAGCATTCCATGTGTAAACATAACAAACAAGCATTCATAAGCCACGTATAACATGCATTAATGGTTTAGCGTTGAAATAGCTTGAGTAGTGTGATAATTGTAGTTTGAATATTCGTAACGTATGTAACACCCAAAAGTGCTAAAAGCAAAAAGGGTTCGAGTATACTCACAGCGATTATGGATTGAAGGGAGCGCTTTTCAGCGAGTACGGTTAGCCTGAATAGATTCGATAACGTAACGATAAGTGGCGCGTAAATCAGTACAAGGTGAGTGTGGGTAGGATAGTTGATCGTGCGGATCAACTATCCATGCGAGTAAGTTGTCCGTGCGGATGGTGATCCGTGCGGATGGGGATCCATCCGGAACAACCATCCGTGCGAGTGAGTTATCCGTACGGATGGTAATCCGTGCGGATTAGTCGCCCGTGCGGATTACTTGTTCGTGCGGACAAGTTATTCGTGCGGAATAACTGTTCGAGTGGATTGTTTCTTCCTAAGGATGTGTTTGTGTATGATGGCTTGTGCTTTGGAGTTTTCGTTGTAGCATTTAGAAAACACCCAAGTATCTCTACCCTTCAAGCCGGTCGCGCGGACAACAATCCGTCCGGATGGCAGTCCGTGCGGACAACGTCTTTAGGCTGAGTCTCTAAGTGGATTAGGTAATCCGCCCGGATGGTAATCCGTGCGGATAGTGACAATCCGTCCGGGTAGCTTACTCGTGCGGACAGACAATCCATCCGGATAGTCTGTCCGTGCGGGCAGCTTGTCCGTGCGGATGGACATTGTTTGAATTTGTTTTAAGGCCTTAGTATCTCATGATCCAAAGAGTAATCCATTCGGAGGTCGTCCGTCCGGATTGCTCATCCGTCGATACTCAAACCTTGTTTGGAAAGTGGGTCCCAAGGGTAGCTCGTCCGTGTGACAACCCGTCCGGATAGCCTGTCCGTGCGGACAGCTCGTCCGTGCGGAGAGCTTGTTCGTGCGGACAGTCTTTCGTTCTGGTTGTTCCATCCGTCTACTCTTGGTTGCTGTTATCGTTTTATCGAGACGTTCTGATTACGTGGCAACCACTTGGAATTGTATTCTCACCCGCATGACTAGACCGGTCAGGAATCACCCTAACTCGACTTGTCGGCGGCTCAGAACGGTCGTTCCGGTTCATCTCGTAATCAGGTGCCTCGCGGGTAGGATTCCAGATCTAGGACTAGTGCATTACTATTATCGAGTAGAGACTAGAACCAATCAGATTCGTACCGATTTCTAAGGGTAAAAGAAGGAGAGAACGTGAGTCTATTTCCTTCAACTCTTTTATCCTTTGAAAAGTTTAGATTTAGGTGAAGTTGTTGTGAAATCATGTGGAAATCGTTCAGAGCTGAGCTATTCTTGATGGAATGAAGTCAAGTTTGAAGTTCATGAGAACTTCATGATGACGTCACCCGAGAATACCTCAAATCTTGATGGTTTCATGGTTAAAAGTTGAGATTTGAAAGATGGAAAGGTGTAGAATTGTGTAGTGATCAAGAATGTACAAGAATTAGAGTGAGATCTTACCTGGATTGAGAGAAATCTGAGAAAAGGTGAAGAATGCGTGCGGTTCGGACGTCACTTGCCAAAAGTGGAAAGGTTGGAGAGTGACCCGTGTATTTATAGGATGCTAAAAGGGGAAAGGGTGAGCCGTGCGGATGGCACGTAACCCAGATAGGCTATCCGTGCGGATTGGTCATCCGTGCGGATTGGCAATCCGTGCGGATTGACCATCCGTTCGGATGTCGCCTGATTTGGTGCGTTCGGTGCGATGACGCTTCGGCTTCGATTGCGAACGACTCGATAAGGTTTCCTAGTCAAATTACTTTTAGTCCCAACTACTTCGTTTACGACATGGTTCGATTTGGAGTTCGGGTTCGAGTTCGATTGTATTCGAGTTAGACTTAGAGTTTCGATTGAGTTCGCTTGATTATCACCACATAACATAAAATAAACATGCACAGGTAACACGTAAGGCACACACACACACGTATAAACGCAAGTAAAAATACACAGCTCGAGTTACGATTCGATGTCGATTCGATTACTGTTGCTTGATCATTATTTGATTAACTTTATCGCATTGTTACTGCCTATGATTCACAGTCGTAGGTCGATTGAAATACGATTAACACGAGTTGATTATTGCAATGTACGACACTTACTCCACATAATATAAATAAAATAAAAACATTTCTACGATTCAAGTCGCGCGAAATCGTTCGTTGACTTTGACCTTGACTTTGACTTTCACTCGTGAAAACACGGGGTGTTACAAACCTGAACACGACATGTATAACAAACCAGTTGTGTAGCCTCTACCCACTCATACCACTTATATTGTTCGCTTTGCTCACGAGGAGCTCACATATTTGTTTTTGGTTGTCGAGTGGAGACTTTCCTAGAGGTCATCTATTCTAGTACTACTCCAAGCTAAGCACGCTTAACTGTGGAGTGCTAATGGGATCCACAACCAATACGCCCAATGCATCGGTGAAGTGTGAGGTCGGGAATGCCTTATGAACCCGTCATTTCTCATGTCCATAACTATTGTGGGATTTACCTACAATTACCCCGTCTATAGACACATTATTCTTGAAGAGGTTTGCCCCATCATCTTAATCAAGTGTGTGAGATTGTCTAAGGTGCCATCCTAAACACCCCAAGGACTTTAATTTTTAATTTTCGTTATGGCTATTGATTTAAGGTAGTGATTTTTTTGTGTGTTGAACTATTCAGTAACTTTTCATTTCTAGCAATTTTGTTTGTTACCACAACTATTCATTCTTACTTTCACATTCTTCTATTATATATTTCACTTTAGTTTCTTGAGCTAAATATATTAACCCAAGTATGTGTATTAAAATAAGAGATATAGAATAAAAACAATTAAAAATACATGAATTACAAAATAAATCATTTGAATTTGAGTATTTAATTGTTTAAATTGATAGAATATGTATAGTGGTTTAATTGAGAGATATAGAATAAAAACAATTAAAAATACATGAATTACAAAATAAATAATTTGAATTTGAGTCTTTGATTGTTTAAATTGATAAGACTATCTATAGTGGTTTAATTGAATAATGAAAAATGATTGTGATGCTAATGTTACGTTGGCACGGGCTTTCACTCACTTTTTTTTTCACTTTTGTAGTTAATTAGTGGGTTGTACCTACGCTCCGCGGCGGGGGCGACTCGATTTTTAACAAAATTAAATGGAAAAGTAGCGCATTGTCGTGACGTTAAAATGTAAAGTACCTTGAATTTATAGAGTATAATGAAAACATATTATATTTGATCTGTCTGGTTTTCGGAAAAAAAAATTACGTCAAAACCTAGACCAACAGAAAACGTAAATAAAAATAACCACGAAAACGTATCATATTTAACCCAACACATTCCCGAAAAAATTTACATCGAAGCGTAAACAACTTAAATTTATCCTGACACGTACATAAAAAGTACATTTTTAAGTTAAGGAATGGTACGAGGCGTTGCGACGTTGTCGAAACGTAAAGTGACTCGAATTTATACATCTAATGAAAACATCTTATATTTGACCTGACTCGTCTCCGAACAAAATTTACGTCAAACGTAAATCAGTTGAAAATGTACATAAAAACAAGCACGAAAACGTATTATATTTGACCTGACTAATTTCCAAAAAGAGTAAATTACGTTTTTGGCCTCTGTGGTTATGTCAGTTTTACTATATTAGCCCAAAATAAGAATTTTTAACGTATCTGCCCCCATGGTCCCTATATCTAACCATTTTGGCTCCTAATTCTAACCAAACCCTAACTCTGGTTAACTTCTTGGTCACATGGGTTGCACATGATGGGTAAAATTGTAATTTCCCCTCCTCTTTTATGACTTTATAAATAAAAACAAATCATCATCACATCTGCATCTCTGATGATGAATAACTCCAAAACACACACAGTAGAAAGAAATTTCTAGAGAGAGAAACACACACACATACAAACATATACATATTACCACAGACTCAATCTTTGAGCTCGAAGAATCCGACATCTGGAACGTGGTGCCTATGGCCGGAACTCGAACCACCACTCACCCCCCTCCATTGTAAGTTGTTTAATTTCTTCGATTGTTGCTGAGTTCTGGGTTTGAAGATGAAAGTGGGTTTGAAGATCTGGGTTTGAAGATGAAAGTGGGTTTGAAGATGAAAGTGGGTTTGAAGATCTGGGTTTGAAGATGAAAGTGGGTTTGAAGATCTGGGTTCTTCGATTGTTTAATTTCTTCGATTGTTGCTGAGTTCTGAATTGGTAGCTTTCAATTGCAGTTCTAGGTTTGAAGATGAAAGTGGGTTTGAAGATCTGGGTTTGAAGTTCTGGGTTTGAAAGTGGTTTGAAGATGAAAGTGGGTTTGAAGTTCTGGGTTTGTTCAAGAAAGAGATGCAGATGATGATGATTTGTTCAAGATTTGGTGTCCACAGAACAATCAATGCGATCAAGCTATATTAGTATAATAAACTGTAATAAACTTTTCTCATACAATAGATACAATATTAGTGTGTAATATATACATGTATAGAATCAGTTAGGCGATTGTGCATGTTAGATACCTGATGATGATAATTTATGTGAGATTGCAGTGATACAGTTGAGAGCACATTACTTGTTCACACTTGTAATGATGCAAAAAAGTTCAGACACTAAAATTGTTGACAGGACAGGAACAAACCCTAGGCACTCCTAATGTGTAAAAGCATGTGCATCTTGTGTGTTTGAGGTCACATGTCGAACAAATTTACTTGTTATCGTATTATTAACCTCTCAATCGCTGTAGTTCTTTGATGTTGCATGCATAAATGTCAAAGAAAATGGGTTTGACAGTTCTGGGTTTGAAGATGAAAGTGAGTTTGAAGTTCTGGGTTTGTTCAAGAAAGAGATGCAGATGATGATGATTTGTTCAAGATTTGAGTTTTATTTATAAAGTCATAAAAGAGGAGGGGAAATTACAATTTTACCCATCATGTGCAACCCATGTGACCAAGAAGTTAACCAGAGTTAGGGTTTGGTTAGAATTAGGGGCCAAAATGGTTAGATATAGGGACCATGGGGGCAGATACGTTAAAAATTCTTATTTTGGGCTAATATAGTAAAACTGACATAACCACAGGGGCCAAAAACGTAATTTACTCTTCCAAAAAAGTAAAATAAAATTTACATTAAAACGTAGACCAACTGAACAAATTTACGTCAAAACGTAAATCAACTTGAATATTTATACCGATACGTACATACAAATAAAGACGTAACACTCAATTACATAGTTAAGGGGTTATAAGTGTCAATGTTAAAAGTTGAAGGGTAAAAGTACTAAAAAAATGTAAAGCACAAAAAAGACAAAAAAAAGTCAAATTACTATTCACCATAGTTAGCTAATGTCTTATATTTGACCCGACTCCTTTTCGAACAAAATTTATGGCAAACGTAGACCAATTGAAAACGTACATAAAAGTAAGCACAAAAACATATTATATTTGACCCGACTAACTTCTGGAAAAATAAAATAAAATTTATATCGAAACGTAGACTAACTAAACAAATTTACATCAAAACGTAAATCAACTTGAATATTTATACCGCTACGTACATACAAATAAACACATAAAACTCAATTACAAAGTTAAGAGGTTACAAGTGTTAATGCTAAAAGTTGAGGGGTAAAAGTATTCAAAATATAAAACACATACCCCCCCCCCCCCCCCCAAAAAAAAAAAGGTTAAAGTACTATTCGTCACAGTGGGAATATAGTCAATTAACTAGTATAGTTCTCCCGCGCATTACAGCGGGTATACGGTCGATATCGCTTTGATTTATTACGGTATTGACACTTGGTACATCAACTGAAAGATAAAACCCAAAACATAAAGTCTTGATTCGAACCAAAATTGTATCGCCATGTGTTTTACATAATCTGAAAATCGAAAAACATAAAAACTAATATCGGTAACGGTTCCAACAGTACGCATACTGGTACTGGTGTTGTTATGTCAAAATCAACAGTGCATCGACGTTGCTAGGATAGTATCAGTTTGGTTCGACACTTGCTATTGGTTACAATATATCTAATATACTCTATACTCCTACTCAAGTTGTTCGAATGGTATGGGTTCGGTTCATCACAGCAACGAACAACAAAATCAATTATCTATTACTCGTCCGGTTTTGAACATAACTTTTATTGAAACGTAATTAATAATAAGCACATCGCAACGGTTTAAAGAATTACGCTATACTATTAGAATAACAAAACGGGTAAAAGACGTCAGTTTATAAAAAAAACTAAATATGATGTAGCTTGATAACATGTATATTTGTATTTCGATAACTTGTACATTACCACTTATAATAACTCAATTTCTTTTTTTATTGAGATGTAGATAAAATAGATACGTCGAAGTGGCATACTTGAAATTTTATATATTATCCCATCTTAAAAAGTTATAACGAAAACAAAATATATTTGCAATAAACTAATATAATAGTATATATAATAATATTTTTCTACTATTCATCAAGGCTATGTTTTAGAAAATATAAAATATAATATAAAATTATAACGAAAGCAAAATATATTTGCAATTAAGTAATATAATAGTATATGTAATAATGTTTTTTTTTATTATTCACCAAGTGAATGTTTTAATATATATAATAATAATGGTTTAAATATTCACCACACAATAAAATATTATTTAATTTAAACAAATTAAATTAAAGAGTGTGAGGTGTACTTATTTAACTGGCTACGAAAATGGAGCGTTCATGCCATTAGGCTGGTTACGGAAAATGGCCTTTGGCCAATCTTGGTGCGTGTGTGTAATGGTTTGGTTGGTGCTATCTAGTGATCTACAAGGGGCTTAATGCCCACTATGGGCAGCCTTACTAAGTCAGTAACTATGACTTATATTCATAAATGAACATAAACATATAAACTCGAAATACTAACACAACATGATTTTATGTGCATGTCGATTAAGGTTAAGGCTGATGTCTTTAACACAAAAAGAAGTTATATAGGTCGTGTTTTAGGTCACACATTCAATCCGTCAACCCACAAGCTCAAAATCCATCAACCCAACCTAATTTACACCGTCACACCCCTATATTAAATACAACATGCATTGATTATTTTAGAATATTGTAACTTGAATGGTGAGAAGGACACAAACCTACATTCAAGTGTCGTGACACCATATCAAAGAAAAATATGTGTTATATACTTATATAGTATTTAATACTTGTTTTTATGAGACCGAATTACCACACATTTTCAAAAACTATCGCTATTAACAAATTTTGGTCCCAAATAGTCATTAACAACTACCAACTCATTTTTCGGCGATGTATAAATATAAAGATTCCGTAGGGAAAACGTACCCCACTAGGGAACACATGTAGGCACATAAATTTTGTTTGCATTATTCGAAACATGACTTTCACTAAGCGTTTTCTTATGGCTAAAAATGTGTTGATAGCTTTTGACGAAGAGTAAACTAATTATGTATTTTAATGATAGTTTTTGACGAAGAGTAAACTAATTATGTGTTTTAATATATTAAAAATTATAGTGCTGTCGTATGGATGATTTAAATAAGTATCTTTTTGAATAACCTTTAGAAAAAGCAAATCATTTTTATTGATTTCAACATGTATACTTGTATTATTTCAATACTACACACATACACATGTATACGAGTATACATACACATAAATATACGCATACGACAGAGGTTCAACTTAAACTCATACGTATAAAACAATTCGTGGATATTAGTACATATGCACATATACAACCCATGCATACAGACATAAATTCATATACATACATCGATTAATATACACATACACAAAAATTTAATCATCATTGACAGAATATTCCTGTATATACCATAGCAAACACACATACTCTATGCCATATTTATCATAAACGTGTGCACCTTATCACCCTATATACACATGCATGCCACATAAGATATGTATGTCTATTTGTATTCTTGTATGTACCAACTATTCCATACACACACTACCGTATATGTATTATATATATAGTAGGTGTGAATTTTTGTGTATATGGACGTGTATGTATTTGTATATATTTTGTTTATACATTCACATGTTCATTGATGAAGCTTTATTGGGATCGAGGGCTGCCTCGGCCCCTACCATTTTTTTGTTCGTATTTTAATTCCACCGAAATTTTCTTTTGTAGTGTAAATATTGGATTTTTAAGAGTCCTGCCCTTATCGATTTAGATTTTAAAAGTTTGACCCGTACTGAGTTTTTGTTCAAGCTACGCCACTGCACGTGTCTATGTCCATACGTATCTTTGTATCGTGTGTTTATATATTTATGCATGTTATAATATATATTTGATATGGAGTACATAACAATGAATTATAAAATCAGATTAATGTGCATTAAGAAATAAGTCTTTTTTAACACGAACTAACAATGCAGAAACCTTCTACTTAGAATGGATTGTCGATGTGATCATTCTCGTAACTGTCTGAAACATAGCAGGTAAAGGAAACTGAATAATGATTGTGATAGATATGGTCTCGAAAACCGCGCAAGCCATGCACGCGCAGGATCATTCCAACACTTAGTCGCAGCAACACTCAGCTTATTCCAAGGTTCATGTGCGGGTACCACCCGTGTACATGCAACCATGACAAGCTCACACGACTACAACTAGTATAGGTGGCGACAACTTGTAGCCAATTAACGTGCGTCAGGCTCTGCCCAGACAATCTCCACGATGAACAATCGTTCAGGGGACACACAATACAGAAGAACGGTGACATGTAGCTAATTAACGTGCGCCATTCACTGTTTCATGATCTCCACTCACAACTGATGACAGACTTGACAACAAGTACACTCGGCAGGCGACGTGGCACCAATCACCATGCGCCAACGTCCCTGCACCTCTGCAAACACTACCTGACGTGTCAGAGGGGATAAAGAGGATATTCCTTGTTGGAGACGACGTCTGGCCCAAGTCCCATCAGCCTATCCTATCTCATTCTCAAAACCCTTCGGCTATAAATACCAACGTAAAACCACAGGTTTAAGGATTTAAATTCTCTCACTCTCACTCTTAACACACACACACACTGTTTTATTACCAATACTTATTTTCACGCCGGATGGTGGTTATGAGAAGACCCCCCCCCCTCATTTCCTTCTCGTAACGAGCTCACGATGTTACTGTTTTGCAGATTAGCTCTCAAGACGTCCTCAGCCATTGATCTAGAAGTGATTTAGGATTAACCCTCTATTGATACTACCATCTTAGGTTCTATCTCTTGCGAATTAGAATGGTGTTTCATCATATCTATACTATACTATATTATAATGCATGAGGAAGCGCATTTTAAGATACCAAAAAAATAAGAATTTTTCCTCTCTTAATTTATAAATACACCCCTAAAGTGAGGGTAAATTGGTTTTTTAAACAATAATTATATTTTAACCCCCATCTTATTACACTTAAATCCCTAAGTTTTAACATAATTATGGGTAATTAGTTTCACTTTTCTCCCTCTACAACAAATGTATAATTCTTTTACGTATTTTTGTCGTATCTTATAAACTATAATATTTTAAAAAAATCCAAAAGTACCTTGACGACCTACTCATTTTCGTTGACGTTTCGATAGTTGTTTTGGTCAGTATTGATGTGTCGATTAAAAGGTACACGTAGATGATGCTTTAGTGTACAAGTGATTAAATCCTAATGAGGGAGAGGCATTTTAAAATACACAAAATATAAGAACTTTTTCTCTTTTGATTTATAATACACCCCTAAAATGAGACAAATTGGTCTTTTAAACAATAATTATATTTTAGTCCCCATCACCTAAGTCCTTAAGTTTTAACATAATTATGGGGAATTAGTTACATTTTTCTCACCCCACGACAAACTTATATTTCTTTTACGTATTCTTGTCATATCTTATAAACTATAATGTTTTTAAAAATCCAAAAGTACCGTGACGACTTACTCATTTTTGTCGACGTTTCCATAGTTGTCTGGGTCAGTATTAACATGTGGATTAAAAGGTACACGTAGATAATGCTCTAATGTACAAGTGAATAAAGCCCAACGTACTTAGTCATTTTCCTAGAATGTTTAATAGCTACATAATATATCAAGTGATTAAATACCGTCAATTTCATACTCTTATCTAGATTACTCTTTAATCCCTAATCTAAGTTATAGATAATTGGTTAGTAGTTACACTTTATCCCCTTATAAAAACTAACTCCATCACGGTTTTTTAGACGGTTATAACTTTTTGAGTATAATATTGCTATAGTGTTTTTAATTAAAAAAATGATATGCTAAGTAATTAACAGTGTCTAAGGGTGAGTAATAACTGAATTGTTAACCGAAACCAAACTAAAATCAACCATAAAATGAATTAACTGAAACTAATTAACCGAAACCCGAATGAACCAAAAAGAGTTATCGATTTTTTGTACCCTCATTTAACCAAAATTAACTGAAATGAACCATTCATATTTTCATATATTTCTAGCTTTTATACCCTTCAGTTCATGTATTTTATATTTGTACCACCATTTTATGTATTTATACCTTCATTTCATGTATTTATACCTAAAGTTATGTATTTCTAATCAAAAGTTTTAGCCCCAATTTGATTTTGACTATTAACCGAAATTAAATGAATCAAACCAAAAACTGTCAATCAAACTGATTAAACCGAACCAGTTAACTGAAAACGGATTGGTTAATAAAAAGAGACTAATCGATGACCTCGATTTCGGTTGAGGATAATAATAATAATAATAATAATAATAATCTAACCAACCGAACAATGCACATTGTTTCAATGTCTGTGTTTCCCGCCGCATCGCTCGCGCACATGTATATCAGTTATTAACCAAAATCAATTATCGGTGAGCAATAACTAAATCGTTAACCTAAACCAAACCAAAAATAGACGAAACCGAACTGAAATCAACCAAAAAACTGAATTAACTGAAAACTGAAAACCGAATATCAATTTTTTTGTACTCTCGTTTAACCAAAGTTAGCTGAACTGAACCGAATCATTCACATTTTCATATATTTCTAGATTTTATACCTCCGGTTCATATATTTCGTATTTTATATCTCCATTTCATATATTTATACTTTCATTTCATGTATTTATATCTCAATTTCATATATTTTTAAGAAAAAGTTTTAGCTCAAGTTTGGTTTTGCTATTAACTGAAATTAAATGGAACAAACCAAAAACCGTCAATCTAACTGAATAAACCAAACTGATTAACCGTAAACCGATTGGTTAATAAAATTGACTAGCTGATGACTTTGCTTTCAGCTTCAGTTGAGGATAATAACCGAACTGATCGAACCATGCACAACACAATGAAATGAATTACCCGATTACTTCACTTTTGATGTATATATACCACAATGATGCTACAATAAATATTATATGAATAAGAAAACTACAAAAACACGAGTAGTGCAATGCGATGTGTCGCTCCCGTTGCATCGCGCGGGCATTCTGCTAGTTGTAACATATATGGCGAGATTATTAAAGCACATTCAGAAGTATATATAAAATATTCATTTTGTAGAAAAAGACGAGTACTAGCTTAAGATTTTTCTTTTTGAACAAGTACTAGCTTAAGATAAAGTAAATTACACGATGTTTTTAAGAAAGAAGATATATAGATGACGTAATCAGTTTTCATTATTTATTAAGGACTGATTTAGATTAAGTAACACCATATCATTTATTACTCAAGCCAATCAAATTGTAAAATAATTTATGACATTATGTAAGAAGATTTCTAATGGGTTGGAAATGGAGATGGACAAAGCATTAGTTGGATCCATAAGAGGTATTGGTGTTTGATAATTGTTTGAAAGAGTTGAATGAGGTTCGAATCACTAGTAAACCTGATCAATGGAGATAGTCTCCAGATGCTAATGGGGAATTTTCGGTAGCGTGAAGAAAACTGGGTTAAAAGCGGTTTCATTGGCGGCGGCTCCGTATGAGTTAAAAACGGAATGCTTGGATTCTTAGAAAGTTAACATATTCATGTAGCGAACCGCGTTGAAGAAAATACCAACACTTGTGCTTTGAGGCGTGGAAATGTGCACTTGGATTCGATTACATGCAAGTTGTGTGGGTATAATGAGGAAACTGTTGACACCTCTTTACCTCATGTTATTATGCTACTTGAATTTGGCATTGGATTAGCAATTGGTGTCGCATCCCGGATACTTTTGCGTTCGAGTTCCAGGATTTGCGCTCGATGCATAATAATATAATATGAGGTTCACATAAACAAAAGGCTATTAATGTGATCATCTGGGCAGCATGTTGGAGCATTTGGAAGGCTCGGAATGAAGCTATCTTCTCAGACAATAAGGTGAGTGTAGCTAAAGTTATGGAAGACATTAAGTCTTTAGCGTTTATTTGGGTTAAAAATCATTCCTTTGGTGCATCTTTAAGTTGTAAGTTGGACGATGTTTTGTTTTTCTATCTTCTTGTTAGTTTGTTGAATGAAAGCTGTCGTTCAAAAAAAATTATATTTTATAGTTTATAATTTCTGTTAAACACCTCACTCTGTAACCATTTTTCTAAATTCATATATATATATATATATATATATATATATTCATCGTAAGACTTGAACTCTCGACATCAAGATGATGACGATGACTAACATATTTCTATTTAATTTGCTCAAATAATTCTTTAAGCATTAAAATCATTTGTCTTCGGCTATCATGAAATCTTTATATTTTGCGAGGTCTCTTTGTTTTTTGGTATCTCATATCAGAACAAAGATCATAGTGGGAAAAGTGTGTCCTCTAAACTACATGTGAAATATAAATAAAAACAAACTATAAAAATGTCATTTTTATGTAAAGATGATTATGAATTTATATATACAACTTATCTTGTCTATCAATCATTTCTTCACGTATTAGTCAATGAGAAAACTAGTTAGGTGTGTTGGGAATGGGTAACGGGTCCAATTGATAAGGGCGGTCTTGGGTTGGGTGTACTAAAAGACATGAATATAAGTTTGCTGCTAAAATGGTGGTGGAGGTATACAAATGAGAAAAATAGCTTATGGAGAAAGCTTATCGAAGCAATACATTACCAAGAAGACTCGTGGACCTTCCTACCAATCAAAGAAGGTATACAGGGGGCATGGAATGGAATAAATAAAATGGGAAAAGAATTATTGGAACAAAATGTTACTACTAACACACTGATCAAAGGGAAAGTTGGGGATGGTGAGGATTTAAGGTTTTGGATTGATTGGTGGATTGGAGATTGTCCACTCAAGGCTAGTTTTCCAGCTCTTTTCAATCTTGAAAACCAAAAAAGTGCTACAGTTCAGATGCGGGTAAGGGGATGGGACTGGAAAAGGGAAGTAAGTAGTGTGAGGGAACAAGAGGAATAGGCCAAGATTTAACAAGTGAAGAATAGGCTTCCATCACTGAGCAGACGAGATAAATGGGAATGGACTTTGAATATAGGGGGAATTCTCGATTGCATCATGTAGAGAGCTGCTTGGGAAACATGTTGTTCCTTCTTTCCGTACCAATGGATTAAATGGGTACAAAAAAAAAAGTGAACGTGTTTGCTTGGAGAGCTGAACAAGACCGCCTGGCTACACTCAAAGGTTTGAAGAAAAGAAATATGCTACATGGACCGGCCACATGTCGTTTGTGTGGGGAGACAGATCAAGACGCAAATCATGTTTTTGTCTCGTGCTACACTACTGCGATTGTTTGGCAAAAGGTTAGTGCTTGGTGTAATATCCCTCCGATTTACGCCTATGATTTCAGAGGCCTACTTAAGATTCATAAAAGTTCGAATTTGTCGGAGCACAAGAAAAAGCTAGTGCAAACAATTGTGTTGACATGTTGGGTGATTTGGAAAGCTCAGAATGACGCCATTTTTATTGGGAAGAGAATAGCGGTTGACGGAATTTTAAGGGAACTACAGTCCTTGGCGTTCACATGGATCAAACATAGATCAAAGGATGCGCTCACAGATTGGGAGAGTTGGGTGAATTTTAGTCTCTAATCTGTAATTTAAAGTATTTGTGTTTTGTATGTTCAAACTTGGGTGATTATCGAAGAGGATGGCTATATGTTGCTAACACCTCACTGGTAACATCCACCTGTAAAGTTTTGTGGTGATGAATAAAAGTTCTTTCCCGTTCAAAAAAAGGTGTTTCAAAAATTGTTTATGATACAAGTTTAAGTGATCTAAATTAAATTTTATAAAAGTTGGTTATTATTTTTAGATAGTAAAAATGACACATACTATATCACTATATACCAAATGACACAACACATTGATGATATTGGATGCACAATCTTAGTACTTTTTTTTTGAAACTCCTTCATATTTCACCTTAATATATACTATACACCACATGCTTGTTTCAATCTTGTGTCAACCTACTATGATTAACTACTTGTCTCCCCACACCGTAGGCATACAAATGAATAAATGAAGATTAACTCCCCTCTCCACTTATCTCGAACTCAACACATAGGTACTCAAAGCAAGTTGAATCAGAATGTGCTTGTTCGATCTATATAGTCTCGCAATTGTGGTGTTGAAGCAAAAATGGTGGAACCTAACTCCAAACTCATATCTCGAACTCAAGTTGTTGCACAACTTTGTGCGACTCTTTTTATTGATAAGAACTTCAAAGAGAACTGACTTCGTTAATGGTACACAAATCCTTCACCCCAACATGGGTATTTATACTACATCCCTATCTTGCTAAACAAGTATATCGAAATCGACTCAAATACTTAAACATTATGAGATAAACAATAAATAAATTATATCCTAATCTAACTTGGGCTCCGACTCAAATACTTAGTTAATTGTACAAAGTTGACACGTACCCTTCGGCTCAACAAATTCCAGCTACATCCTAGCGTCTGACCCTGCTCCAGTCGCATCCTAGCTTCAACTCAACATCACATTTCTTTGTCACCAGTTGTGTCTTGCTTGACTTATAGTCGTGACACACACGGAGAACCTTGACTCGAAGCAAGTTGCGACTCAAGGCAATAGGTCGCGTCTCGCTTCTTGGGCTCAAATGTTGACTTCCGACTAGTGGCTTGCGAAATTTGGCCGGCTTCATCATTTCCTTAAGAGTATGTGCGTTAAACGGGTCAAGTTCGCGGTTTGGTGGGTCGAACAACTCATTAACTTGAAAATAGAGCCAAATGTATAAACTCAAACACGATTCACATATTCGTGAGTTAACAGTTAAAACAAACACGGCCCGTCTAACACGTATCTGTATTTTTCTTTTACATATTACCATACCACTCCAACTCCAACATACCAAATTAGAGTAAAATTACATATTTATATAACAATTGTGTTTGTATCAAAGAAATCGGTACTCTCTCTCCCCCTTTAAGTTTTGATCTTTTTGAATTATAGTACATTTTAAAAAGAGTAATAAAAATAAAAAAAACAACCTTATTTTAACTCGTTTAGATAAATATATTTGACTCAAACGGAACATGAATATGTTTATTCTAATTTTTTTTTTTAAAGAAAACTTCATTAAAAAACACTTTCGACCCAAAAGGGTAAAAGACCAAATAAAGATAAACCCCGACCAAACGGGCAAAGGACAACAAATTACAACATATACAAAGGATATCTACACCATTCCTCCCATCTAATATATTTACAATAAGATTGATTTTTAACTCACCCAAACCCTTTCGATCTAATCTCCCCTAAAATATATTGAACACTTCGATTTAACTGCTTGAAGATCAATTTATTTTTACCTTTCTAAAACCGTGAATTTGTTCGGTGATCATGAAATGCTTCTAGAAACCCATTAAACTAAATTCCACATGTACCTACATAAGACAACTATATTTTAAATTCTATACAAAACCCCCCATTGGCCATTAACTGCCATCTAAAAACTACAATAAATATCATTTGTGTCATTTATTATCCACAACAAACCCATTGCTCCTCAACTCCAATCTTCTTTCTCTATATTTATGTTCATTTCTGCTCTCACTCTTCTCAAAGCAATTTTCATTCAAAAACCTAAAGATGGGGGTTTTCATTGTTTTTGCAATGTTGTTCATGCAAATCTACACTATCGGGGCCACGGTCCCGGCAGTGATAGTGTTCGGTGACTCCTCGGTGGATGCCGGGAACAACAACCAAATCCAAACGGTTTTGAAGAGCAATTTTCGGCCCTACGGTCGGGATTTTTTCGGCGGAAAGCCCACCGGACGATTCTCAAACGGACGTGTCCCGCCTGATTTTATATCGGAGTCGTTCGGTCTGAGACCGTACGTGCCAGCTTACTTGGACCCCGCGTACAACATTTCAGATTTTGCTACCGGCGTTTGCTTTGCCTCTGCCGGTACTGGTTACGATAATACTACTTCTGATGTGCTTGTAAGTTTCTCAGATTACTCCTCATTTAAAAGATATGTTAGATCTTGTACGGATGGTTGAAGCAAAAGCAAGATTCATGTGTTTATAGACATTATTTATAGCATAATGTTATTTCTAGAATAAAAATATAAAGTGTTTAAAAAAATGTATATACTAAAAAGTGTTCAAAAAATCATAAAACATATGTAACGTGCCAAGTAATTTGTTTGGTGGACAAAATCATGTTCGTTTTGAAATTAATATACCATGCAACATTGAAAGTTATAAATTTATATATTTATTTGTAAGCATGGAAAGTGCATTACACATTTAGTAATATTTCATTATTTACTTAATGACATTGGATGCAAAATCGTACACATTTTTTTTCTTTTTATATATATAAAGCAAAATTTTGTTCAAGGCAAAACTTAATTTCTTAAACGTTGTGTGTTTGTACATTTCACCAAGACATTGTGGATACGTGCAACTTGTTTGTGTGTTGCATTAATATAAATGTAAATTTTTATTTAACATGAACACTATCATATAAACATTCTAAGAATAAGTATCATAATTTAATATACTTTAACAAAATTTAAATCATAGTTACTTTTAGTGGATGTTTATATCAAAAGTTTCATTCAATATATATGCCTTTTTTTAAACGGCTTAATTTTATCGCTAATGGGATTTGAACCTTCACTACATGAAAAGATAAAGTCTTATCTAACACATTGATACCGCTAAGACTGTTTGATGTGGGGGACGGCTCCGGTGCGGCCTGGAGCGACGACGGGGCTGCACACCGCTCCCTCCCCCCGGGGTCATCCTCGTCATCTCCGTCTCCTCCTGGACGTCGGTGCCGGGCCTCTTTCTTCTCAAAGGATGATCCACACCCGCTTACGTGGACACCTACGTGACATATCATCCTTTGAGAACTACCCTCCTCCACACCCCATAGTCTAAGGGTGGAGGGTATGGTTAATCACTCTAGGGTGATTGAGTGGAATCCTACCCAATAATATTATGCCATGTCAACTCCGCATTCCACTCCTCATTTTGCACTCAATCAAGGGGTATGGTTAATCACTCTAGGGTGTTTGAGTAGGTTAAAAAAAAAAATTGTGATTGGTTGAAAGGGGTTGGGACCCACCATTAAACCTCCCTCCCTCCTCCTTCCCTCCTCTTCCCGCATTGGTGAATGTACACCGAAAACATTCAAAATTTCGGTGACTCAAACAGGTGGGGGTGGTCACCGATCAGTGACTCCAACTCACCGCACCACTCACCGCTCCTTATACCCTCCACCCTAAGTCAAATCCCCTTTAATCAATATATATGCATTTAATACTAAATAAAGGTAGTATTAATTATTAATTTTCAATAATGATAATTACGGGAAAGAACAGTTAACGCATTGATCACTAAGAGAACGTTATATCATTTATTTGATTCATTTACAACTATAAATACAAGTTCAGGGTTGTTCAAACATAAATCATAATAAATGCATGAAAAAGTAGACACACATAATACCTTTAATAATATTAGCCGTTCAAAACAAATACTAGCACCTTTAATTGATTAATTCGTTTTTTTTCAGATATTTATCTTTTAGAACAATTACCTTACACCTTTTTTTCCACTATTGTGTTAGTTAGCGGATTAAATTGTATATATTTTCATGTTAAAGCATAGACTCTAACTTGAATGCTATCAAAACCATATAACCCGAATAGGTTATATTTTTAATAATTAAATTGATAATATCTTTCAAATGCAGTCAGTGATACCTCTATGGAAGGAAGTGGAGTACTATAAGGAATACCAGAAGAAACTAAGAGACTATTTGGGTGACCAAAAAGCCAACACCATTATATCAGAAGCAGTCTACCTTACAAGCATGGGCACCAATGACTTCCTTGAGAACTATTATACACTTCCCAATAGGAGATCTCAATACAACATCAACCAATATCAAGATTATCTACTCACCATTGCCGAGTCGTTTATCAAGGAGCTCTACGGTCTTGGTGCAAGAAAAGTTTCACTCGGTGGTCTTCCTCCAATGGGTTGTTTGCCATTGGAGAGAACCACGAGTTTTATGAATGGAAATGGAGGTACGTGCAACACTAACTATAACAAGGTGGCCATGGCGTTTAACGGGAAGTTGAGTGGTTTAGGCAAACGATTGAATAACGAGCTTCCGGGGAGCAAAATCGTCTTTTCTAACCCGTATCCTATTTTCGAGCAAATTGTCCAAAAACCTTCCTCTTTTGGTAATGTTTGCCTCTCCCTTCTTAGTTCCTCTTGCTTATTTGAATTACAAATAAATAATAAAATAAGTTGATAATATAGGTTGGGTAACCGGTCAAACAGAGGCGGATACACCTTGACACTTTGGCGGTAGTGTAACTTTTTTGAAAATTTAAGCTACTCTTATTTTTTAAAACGTTGCCCCTATAATTATTTTTTAAATCCGTCACGTACGGTCAATGTAAACTTGGGATAAAATAAGTAAATATTTATAGGGTTTTAATTGACTTGAGTTGCTTTTGACATAATTTAATTACTTATTTAACTTGTTAGAGCAAAATAACATTATTTGACACATTTATGGTAATACTTTTTCAAAATAATTTTAAACCCTTTTACGACGGACAACCTTTTGGTTTTTAAAGTAAAACATAAGCCTTTATTTCAAAAAGTCACAGAAAACTAAACAATATAACAATTAACAAAATATATATTGTTGTTGAACATTATACAGGGTTTGCCTCAGCGTCAGTGGCGTGTTGCGCAACAGGACTATTCGAGATGGGATATATGTGCGACCAATACAATCCGTTCACCTGCTCGAACGCCAACACATATGTTTTCTGGGATTCTTTCCATCCTACTGAAAAAACCAACCGTATAATCTCCGACCATTTGTTTAAAACCGTCCTATCTACACTATTGTAGTAGCTTTAGATTATATAAATAGAAGAAAGTAAGATAAATATGAATACTATGGGTCATGTGCTATATTATTATGAAGGGTTTTGTTATGTTTATGGTTTTATGTATGATGTACAAAGAGAATCTATGTTGTTAATTTAGAATTCTAAGTGAAATATGTTTCCTTTCAGTTTTGTTTATGTGTCGGTTATATTAATTAATAATAAAAAGAATATGTTTTTATTTAGAAATTATCTTGAATGTTATTGTTTGTTTTTTTTTTTAATTTTTTTATGTATTTGGTCTAGTTAAATAGACAATTAACGTGTTAAATAATGAAAAAAAATATTATTATAATAGTAAGTTAGTTAGTAGTTATATAAGAAGAAACAAGTAGGAACGTTCAATGTATGTTGAACCAATTTGTCGGCTATAACCCGTGAGAGATGATACAACCTAAAATGAGTTGATAGTATATCGAAATTGACAATTCTGATGATACATGCAACTTTATTAAATGATGTCACACAGATGAGCAACATGTATATTTAAAAAGTAAGCGGTGTAAATGAAAAATGCACGAAAAGAAATTAAACAATAGGTGAATTTTAAGAGTAAATGAGTGTAATTGAAAATGCAGTGAAATGACAAAAAAAAATGTATTTATTGTCGTTAGAAGTGTTTAAGGTTTGGTTTCAAACTTTAAAATAGTCTAAAACGGTCATTGGTTTAGTTTCGCGGTAGGTTTATTCACTTAACTTTGGGTCGGTCAGTTTTAATGATTACAAACTGTAGTGAATAGTTTGTGTTAAATTTGTATACTCAATTCAATTCTAAGGGTGGAGGGTATGGTTCAATCACTCTAGGGTGTTTGAGTCATTCTCTACCCAATAATAGCATGTCATGTCAACTCCCCATTTTACACTCAATCGCTAGGTATGGTTCAAACACCCCTCAATTAAAAAAAAACTTGATTGGTTGTATCTCTCTCCTCTCCTATCTCCTCTCATCGGTGACTATACACCGAAATCAACCCTCCCCACTCACCGATCCCCACTCACTGATCCCCATTCAAACACCCGGTGTCATTCCCCGCTCGGCAACCTTTCTCCCCGAAGCCATACCGACTACCCTAATTCCTTTTCTTGGTTTTGTGCAGTTTGGGTTGTGTTCTTTTTTATTTCTTTGGGCTGGGCTGTTGTGTTGGGCCGCCATCTAAAAGGAGGGTTGCTAGGGTTTGAGTTTGCTCTGGAAATCTATTTATTGGCTCTTGCTAAGAGTTCCAGCACAACACAACGCGACTGTTCATTGCTTTTGTTCTTGTCCAGAAGTCCTTCTCACTGTTTTTTCTCAAAAGGCTCTCTTGGGTTACTAAAGCTTTTATCTTTTAGTTTATATTTGCAGAGGTGTTCCTCTACAATAACCTTTTGGTACAAAAAGGCTTTGTCTAAAACTCTTGAGGTTGAACCTTTGATTGTAAGTACGTTTCAGATTATATTAAAGAAGGATTGTTTTATAGTTTTCTTTACATGGTATTAGAGCCTGTGCTCGTGATAATCGATTTGATTTAAAAAAAACGAATACTCCTCATTCGAGTAAGGTTCCTGTATACTATTGTGATCAGGTTGTTCATAAAGAAACACAAAAAAAAAAAAAAAAAAACCTTTTTGAAATCGAACTGAGGTGTTGATTTTGTTTTCGTTTATATTGTCAGCTTTTTTATTGATTTTTATATCAGTTAATTGGGCGTGGATTAATACCAACCGTAGTCTTGTGGTATTCAAAACCCAAAGATTGATTCTTTATATTTAAATCAATAGTCTTGAGGTGTTGGGTTTAATCCAACTCAGTATCATTACTAAGAGTTTTTGTTCGTTCAAGACTGTGTGATCTTGGGAAGAAAAGCTAAAAGAAAGTAGGATTTGTTTGTCTCTCTCACTGTAAGTTCTCTCAAACCTTCCTGACTGGTAGCAAGTCCCTTCTCCGGTGAGCTCCTGTGACGGACAGGGGTAAACTGCCCACCGGTTGTTAATACTTGGACTATAGGCAGGGTTTTCTTGTGATATTTGCTGGCTTTCTAATCTCAGTGTCGTGGTTATCTGGTTTTTTGTTTGCTTCCGCTCTCTGTCTTAGATATTATGTTACAGATCTTTAATCAAAATATAAAATTAATGCAGTTTTTGATGGGTCTTGACGAGGTCTATCAACCGATTAGATCTAATCTTTTAACAAGGGATCCATTACCAACCGTAAAATCTGCTTTTGCTATTATTTCTAGTGAAGAATCACATAGAACTATTCAATCTGGTATATCTCAGCCAACTGCTTTTGCAACTAAAGTCAATGAGTATAAGAAAAAAAAGACTAAAGGTCTGTTTTTGAAATGCACTCATTGCAACAAAAATGGCCATAGCATTGACAGGTGTTTTGAACTAGTAGGTTATCCATCAAACTATAAAAGAAAAGAAGCAACTCCTAAGAGTAATGGCTCCATCATAGACAAAAGTGGTTCTAATGTTTCGTCTAGCTTACCATTTTCCACAGAGCAAATTTCTAAGTTGATGGCATTGATTAATGAGAAATCTTCCCCTGATGCAAATGCTAATATGTCAGGTATGAATCAAAACTGTTATAGCGAGTCAAGTAGCTTTGGTCATTGGAGTTGTTCCAATGCTGTCTTTAATTGGTTTGCTTCTAAATCTACAACTTCTGATCAACTGAAAGATGGTTGGATAATTGATTCCGGAGCAAACCAACACATGTCTCTGTCTGATAAGAATATGTATAATTGTGTGGATGTTACTGATTTGAATCTTACAGTTGGGCATCCTAATGGAACTAAAGCTAAAATAACTAAGACAGGAGATTTAAAACTGTCACCAAATGTGATTTTAAATGATGTGTTCTTTGTTTCCAAATACTCTGTTAACTTGCTTTCTGTGCACAAACTATCTAGAGATTGTAAGTTGAATTGCTTGTTTACAAAATTTAATTGTTATATTCAGGACTTAAAACAAAAGAAAACAATGATGATTGGTAAACAGTTGGATGGTTTGTATTATTTTGAAGACAATACTCAAGGTGAACATTCATGTAATAATGTGTGTATGTCTAGTAGTGTTTCTAGAAATCTATGGCACTCTAGACTTGGTCATCTCTCAGACCAAGTTTTAAGAGTGCTAAAAGAGGATCTCGCATTTAGTGATGTGTCTGATGATCTCCCATGCGAAAGGTGTCATATGGCTAAACAAACCAGATCCCCATTTCCGTTAAGCGATCATGTTTCAACAAGTTTAGGTGATCTAATTCATCTAGACTTGTGGGGACCCTTTAGAATCCAAAGCAAAGCAGGTTTTAAGTATTTTCTTACGATCGTAGATGATTTTTCTAGAGCTAGTTGGCTATAGTTATTAAAATATAAAGATGAAGTTTATACAAATCTTGAAAGTTTTATAAAACTGTTAAGTGTTTCAGATAAGATAACGGAAGTGAATTTATTAATAATAAAGTAGAAGAATTGTTTAGAACACATGGGATTGTTCATCAGACTTCGTGTGTTCACACTCCACAACAAAATGGAATTGTGGAGAGAAAACATAGACACCTCTTAAATGTTGCTAGAGCTCTCATGTTTCAATCTGGTATACCTTTAAAAATGTGGACCGAATGTGTTTTAACCGCTGCTTATCTAATAAACAGGACCCCGTCATCTGTTCTATCTGGAAAATCACCATACGAAAAGTTGTTTAATGAAAAACCTCCTCTTTTACATCTTAGAAATTTTGGTTGTTTATGCTTCTCCTCTGTGTTAACTCCAGATAATAAATTTGATTATAGAGCTGTGAAATGTGTGCTAATTGGTTATTCTGAAGATAAACAAGGCTACAAGTTAATGGATTTTGAAACTAAAGAAGTTTTCTTTTCAAGAGATGTTAAATTTTATGAAACTGTTTTTCCTCTTAAAACCAAAACGTTGGAAACCACAGTGGATCAAAATATAGGAGAATTAAACACCAAAAATTTCTTTGATTTTTGCTTTGATGTTCAAAATGAAACCTTTGAACATCAACCACCCGATGATGAGGAGAGGACAGTTGAAGGTGAAGGCAGTGGCTGTCAACCTTCTGGCAACACTGAAAGTGCTGCTAGAATGGACGGATGCCAAGCAACATCTGATGATACCAGGTCAGAGAAGACTGGTACTTCTCCTGAGGATGATATGAATTCAACTTCTGAATTTACTAATGTTAGATAATCTGGTAGAACGGTAAACGTACCTAGTAAATTTAATGATTTTGTAATTGAGGGTAAGGTTAAATATGGTTTGGAAAAAATGTAAATTATTCAAAATTGTCTGCCAAAAGTAAGTGTTTTGTGTCTCAATTAAATAAAACGTGTGAACCAACATCCTATAAAGAAGCTTGTTTGGATCCAAACTGGGTTAGGGCTATGAATGAGGAGATGGAGGCTCTAAGTAAAAATAATACCTGGATTATAACAGATTTGCCTGAAAATAGAAAACCGATAGGTTGTAAATGGATATATAAAATTAAATATAGGTCAAATGGCGAGATAGAAAGGTATAAGGCTAGACTTGTTGCAAAAGGATTCAATCAGAGGGAAGGTCTTGACTTTGATGAGACTTTTTCACCGGTTGTAAAAATGGTAACTGTTAGGTGTTTAATAAGTCTTGTTGTTCAAAATTCTTGGCCCTTGTACCAACTTGATGTCAATAATGCGTTCTTGTATGGCGAAATGTCTGAAGATGTGTATATGGATATTCCCGAGGGGTATGTTGAAATAGGCTCCTAGAAAATGGAACGAAAAATTAACTTCTACCTTGATTGAAATTGGATTTGAACAAAGTAAAAATGATTATTCCTTGTTCATTAAAAGTAAAAGTAATATGTTTGTTTCGTTGCTTTTTTATGTTGATGGTATCGTTGTTACCGGTAATGACGAGAATGTAATAAATTTAGTCAAGACAGAGCTAAGTCAAAAATTCATGATAAAAGATATAGGAAAGTTAAAATACTTTCTTGGCATCGAGGTTATCGAGTCTGAGTTGGGTATTTGCCTGTCTCATAGGAAATATTATATTGACTTGATTGATGAGTTTGGGCTATTAGGTAGTAAACCCGTCTTTAACCCTATTGAACAAAATGTAGTTGTTACAGATTTGGTCAATAGTAAGAGTTCTGACTTTGAGTTAACAAATATTACAAATTATCAAAAGTTGATAGGAAAACTGATTTATCTAACCTTGAGCAGACCTGATATATCTTATGATGTACATTGTTTAAGGCAATTTATGCATAAACCTTTAAATTCTCATTTTAAAATTGCCTTAAGATTGTTGAGGTATTTGAAAAGCTCTCCAGGAAAAGGAATTCTCTTTAGTAAAAGCGATAGTATTGAGTTGAAAGGATATGTCGTCTCGGACTGGGGAAAATGGCTTTCTACCAGACGGAGTGTCACAAGGTATTGTGTGTACCTAGGCAATTGCCTTGTCTCTTGGAAAAGCAAGAAACAAAACACTGTTTCCCGATCCTCGGCTGAAGCTGAATTTCGAGCCATGAATGTGGCTGGGTGTGAGATTATATATATTTTGAAAATTTTGGAAGACCTTAAACTAAAACCCTCTCTTCCGGTAAAAATGTTTTGTGATAATAGTGCGGCTATTCAAATAGCTGCTAATCATGTCTTTCATGACAGGACGAAGCACTTTGAGATTGATCTTTACTTTTTAAGATAAAAAGTAGCAGCTGGTGTTTTTAAAATTATTAAAATTGGCAGGAATACATGATGTATTTCATGTATCTAATCTCAAGAAATGCTTAACTGATGAATCATTAATGGTACCTCTTAAGGATATAGAGGTAAATGAACAACTCAAGTTTGTAGAAAGACCTCTACAGATTGAAGACAGGAAAGTCAAGAATCTCAAACATAAGAGATTAGTTCTGGTCAAAGTGAAGTGGGACTCCAAAAGAGGACCTGAGTATACATGGGAACTTGAATCTGAAATGCAAAGGAAATATCCACACTTGTTCCAGTAGATCTCGAGGACGAGCTCTAAAACAAGGTGGGGAGGATGTAACAATCCTCCATAAAACCGACACCCTCATAATATTTTCGACACCCTAGTATATTTTAAAATATCTCAATATGTCCCAAAATACACCCCATACCTGAAAACGGGCCTCAAATACATTAAATAGTATTAAAAATAATTAAAAACTGAAAATATTAAGTTGAGGCGGGCCGCGTAAAGGACCTTTAAGCCTTACACGGGCTGCGAAAGGCTCAAAAGGTGGCGCAGCCCGGTGCGGCCACGTGGCCCAACACATGTCGAGTCTATGTGATGACCCGGACCCCCTACGCAGTTGACCAGGTTTGACGCGGGCCGCGTAGCCCTTTGGCTACATTTACGCGGGCCGCGACAAAGTCAAGATCAGGCACTGTATAAGAATGGCATCGGCCTTCAGTTCCGATCGCTCATTTCCTTTTGTTAAATCTCAAATTCTGAATTATAGGCATAATACGCGGGTATTATACCCCCTAAATAGCGAAGTTCTGCTCCGTTGTAAGTATTATAACCCCTGGATACGTATTAGATACGCTACCCGATTGATCTAGGGTTCCGTAACGGCTGTCGTGGTTCTGCCCGACGTAGTCGTTGGAATGCCGTCTCGGGGAGGGTATTACTAATGTTAAAATGGGTTATTATACTAACGCGTGTGCATTTGTGTAAATTTTAGATTATCACCAGGAAACCCTTACGGAAAATCTAAGACAGCAATGTGAGTTGATCCGCTTTTGTTAACTGTTTTTACAAAACCTCATTTAATTAATTATATATTAAACAGTGATTGAGTATTTGTAAGAATACAATTATCATGAGTATGTTGGGGTTTTGTATACAAAATTTGTTACCACCTGGTCAATGAGTAACATTTCCACAAGTCGGGCTCGACAGTACCATGGATGTTAATTATGATGTCTTGGAAACAAATATAATTGCGGGATCGCCCTCAATACTGTACAATGGGATTTTATTTAAACTTGATTAAACTGGGATTCACTCACCAGTATTTCCCACTGACAAATGTTTTTAAAACGCGTTTCAGGTAACAAACTGTGAAAGCCAAATAGAAGCCAGCTGGACAGCACTGAAGGCTTGGAAAAGTGGCAATACAGTTACCTAAAAATAAAATAAATGTTTTTATTAATAAAATATGATTTATTCTTATGAAAATGTGTGTACTACGAACTTGGGTTTTAACCCATTTGTTTAATGTTATGAAAATGTGGTATTTTACTCTGATCAATGTTTCCTAACTACGGTCCTGATGAAAAATTTCCGCTGCCAAATTAGACAATACACGATACCACCGAAACTGGCTCGCGGCCGCCCGTTCCCCAGGGAATCAGGGAACGAGGGTTGCGACATAATACACAGCGGAAGTCGAAAGATAAAAACATTACAAACCGAATGAAAGTAATATCAATTATTACAAAAACGGTTGTAAGAGATCCATAGGCGGATCAAAGATAAAAGAAACATTGTTCAACAGATTTTTAAACATCTAAGCTTGCAAGACTCTTTGTTGATGCTAGGAGTAGCCAACCATTTCGATTAGTACATGCACTTAACCTTTTTGGAAAATACGTCAGTTTTCACTGGTAAATACAATTAACCGACTCATTTTGAAAATGTTTAAGAAAATTGATTTGAATGCACAAGGCACAAAATATCTTTTATAACTTGGGATAATTATTTAAAAATAAACTTGTTAAAGAATTACATGTTTATTATACGTTCAGTAGCCCGGGCTGAAAACCGGGTTAAAGATTAATAGACACACCACATAATATATCCCACGGCGAGTTATTCTTGAACATGTGGGTACATTATTTTACATACGCACCGGCAGGTGTATGCCTACACCCCGTGCTTAAGTCGTGGCCATTTCAATGAATGAGCCGAGGATATACAGGACATGGTCATTAACCCCCCAAAGGCTTAAAACAAACAAAATAGTTTAAACGGGTTATCTCAATGATTTAACCTTCATACGATTAAAAATTCAGTATCCGACCAAGCGGTATTTTATATACCGTACCCCAAGCCCGTATAAGGGAAAATAAGTTAAAAGTATTTACCTGAGCAAATTATACAAATTTATCCCAGCCGTACAAATCAGCAAGTGCAATTATCTTTTACTAGTCTCCTAAATCTGGAAAGAAGGTTTTAGTTAACCTATTAGATTCCTAACGGGTCTTACTTAAGTTTAAACTTAGACCGGTTAGTTTTAAAGAAAGGTATACGGTTCAAAACGCAAGATTAAGCGAAGATCGGATTAGAATGTGGTTTAGACCCGACAAGTATGAAGACTTGTATAATATGGGTAAACTAAACACATTCTGGATTTTGAAGTGGAAATGATAAGGTTTGACCCGTTTCGGTTAATTTATGCAAACTAGTTACATAAACCGTACCGAACGCGATAAATGCATGACGGGTAACCAAATGAGTCATGAACAGGTTTCCTAAGTTAATATGTCTTAAGTATGTTGTGATATCAGTAGGATACCTTCCATTATGCCTAAAACGAATTTAAAATCAATTTAAGCCCCGAAGGGGTATTTTGGTCATTTTAAAGATTATAAAAGAGGTTAAATAATAAACTGAGGTTCTAGTCTTAAATGATCAGTAAAAATATTTAATTTAATAAGTTATATCAGTAAGGTATTGCATATATGTGAAATTTATCATTTATAACCAAACTATGCGCCGTAGGGGCATTTTGGTCATTTCACATAAGCTTTAAAGGTCAAATTTGGAATTCTGAGTTCAAAACTTTTTCTTACTATTAAAGTATAAAAATTTACTTAAAACATCAGTAGGTATTAAGTCTTATATGCCAAAAATAGTTTTAACCCATACTATGCGTTTAAAACGCGTAAAAGTCGGTTTTAAGCGATTTTTGGGTTATAATAGGAAATCTGAGTTTTTGATTAGTTTATAAAGTTCAAAAAATTTTATTTATCATACAAAATCAGTAGCAAAAAGTTTGGTATCAAAATGTTATGTAAAACTCATTTTATTAGCAAAAAGGGTATAACCGACAATTACCGAATCAAAGCAAGAACCCTATGTTATGTTCAGTTTAAAAATAAATAAAAATCTTCAAAAATCCCAAAATATTATATTACATCAGTGGGTAAAAATTTTGGTGTCAAAATTTGGGTTTAGATAGGCTTTATGCTAATAATGTCGTTTAATTAATAAAAATCTTTCAAATTACGATGTTAAGCATAACTCCTAATTTAGACCTCAAACTGATGTCAAATTTTTAGGACATGTTTATAAATTAGTAATAAAGGATTTTGTCCTCTCACATTTTCAAAAATCTCGTTTTAAGGTCAAAAGGGCATAATGGTCAACATTTAAGCGATTAACAGAAACATGCAAATGAATCGGATTAATTAGGAACCAAGTTGTATAATCTCAGAGGGTTATACTAACCTATAACCTGGTCCTAATGGAACTCTAAGGCATGTCTAAACTAAGCTAAATCGGGTCAGAACTGAAAGTCAAAGCAAATGTCTACTTTTGCGACTTTCGGTTCCGAATCGAGCCTAAACTCAAAATTATCGGGTTGAACATGCTTAGACATGTTCTTACATTAATTACCAAGTTATATAAGTGTTAAAACAGGTTTCATAGCTTCTACATTGTTAATTATGAGTTTATTTGCAAAATAGCTTTCTGTTGACTTTTTATAATTAAGTTTGACCCGACAATTGACCTAGTTAAAGTGGGAATCAGAGGGTGCCCTTTTAAGGGTTTATTACCCACATAATTACCAACTTACAACCACTTTCAATTTGAGAAATGACTGGACCATTAGTGATTAATCACTAAGTCAAAACTTAATTACGACGGCTTTGACTTTTGGTCATTAGACTAATAAAACATGAATTAGAGAAGCTAAGAATGCTTACAAAGGCTCTTAGCACAAATTAGAAGCTTAAGAAATCTTGCTTGAAGTCCAGAGAGCTCCAGAGAATAAGTTTAGAATGATTTTGTGAATGAGCAAGTTCATGGTTGCAACATAAGGTCCTTATATAGTGATTTAAATGCAACAAGATCAATCCAACAAGGTCTACACATGTTTCCTGATCATCCCAGGTGTCCCATATGCATGAAATACCACTGGTGCAACCCCTGAATTCGAAAACCATGCATCTAAGGCGGTTGAACAGGCTAAACAGGCAGCTGTCCATTTTTCTGCCCAGTTACAGGTCTTACGGACCGTAAGCTAAGGGCCTTACGGTCCGTATCCGCTTTTTAATCTTTATCGCCCAGATCAGCTACCTTACGGTCCGTAAGGTGGTCTCTTTGCGATCCGTAAGACTTGGTCAGAAGACAAAAATTTTGAGAACTTTTGAAATTGACCATGCAACCTATAATACCTTGAATCTCTGGTCATTATCAGTAGTAAGGGCCCTCAAGTTCAGGTCTACATCATTCAGAATGTACTCCATGCAGAGCAAGACGTCGTTAAGTTTGTGTCACAATCGTTTAAAGGAGAAGCTCTAGCTTGGTGGAGGTCATTAATCCAAGCTACTGGGAAGATCCCGTTGTATAACCTGACATGGGATCAGTTTGTTGCTTTGATCAAAGAGAATTTCTGTCCTCAATCCTTTTGCCAACAAATCATCCAACTGAGTTCTCAACTCTTTCATCTCAGTTGGGGCCAACCGGTAAGGTGCTCTTGCAACATGTGTTGCTCCAGGTATAATGTCGATTCTGAACTCCACTTGCCTATCTGGGGGTAAACCAGGTAGTTCTTCAGGGAATACATCAGGGTATTCAGAAATGATAGGAATGTCTTCGATCTTGGGCTTTGGTTCATCAATGGTCACTTGTGCCATATAGATGACACAACCTTTCTTCATACACCTTGATGCCTTAAGCATAGACACTTTCTTAGGCAACCCATGCTGAGTGTCTCCTTGTATGGTAAGCGGCTCACCATACGGAGTCTTGATAACCACTTGTTTCTTGTCAGAAACGATCTGATCTTGGTTATGAGATAACCAATCCATGCCTATTACTATGTCGAATCCAGCTAGTTTCAAAGGAAGCAAAGACAATGAAAAAGAGTGGTTCCTAATGGATATGAAACATCCATCTAACACGGTTGAAGCAGTTTCTATGGTACCATCGGCCAATTCTACTTCGTACTTTATGCTTAGGGTTTTAACAGGCAGATTTAACAATTTACAAAACTTATTATCTACAAACGACTTATCTGCACCCGAATCAAACAATGCCCTTGCGTAAACATCATTGATAAGAAAGGTACCTGTTATCACGTTGTCATTCTGGATTGCTTCTTGAGCATTCATTTGGAAGGCCCGAGCATTGGTCTTCTTGCCTTCTTCAGGTTTCTTCGCATACTTTGGGCAGTTGGGATAAAGATTAATATTTAAAAATAAACTTGTTAAAGAATTACATGTTTATTATACGTTCAGTAGCCCGGGCTGAAAACCGGGTTAAAGATTAATGGACACCCCACATAATATATCCCACGGCGAGTTATTCTCGAACAGGTGGGTACATTATTTTACATACGCACCGGCAGGTGTATGCCTACACCCCGTGCTTAAGTCGTGGCCATTTCAATGAATGAGCCGAGGATATCCAGGACATGGTCATTAACCCCCCCAAAGGCTTAAAACAAACAAAACAGTTTAAACGGGTTATCTCAATGATTTAACCTTCATACGATTAAAAATTCAATACCCGACCAAGCGGTATTTTATATACCGTACCCCAAGCCCGTATAAGGGAAAATAAGTTAAAAGTATTTACCAGTGAAAACTGACGTATTTTCCAAAAAGGTTAAGTGCAGGTACTAATCGAAATGGGCTGGCTACTCCTAGCATCAATAAAGAGTCTTGCAAGCTTAGATGTTTAAAAATCTGTTGAACAGTGTTTCTTTTATCTTTGATCCGCCTATGGATCTCTTACAACCGTTTTTGTAATAATTGATATTACTTTCATTCGGTTAGTAATGTTTTTATCTTTCGACTTCCGCGATGTATTAAACTGTGAGAAATTGTCTATGATGATATCAACTACGTCACGATACTCTCCACCGGGCCTACCGGTAATACGTGGAAATATTGGGGTGTGACAGTTGCAGCACAACACAACGCAACTGTTCATTGGTTTTGTTCTTGTCCAGAAATCCTTCTCACTGTTTCTTCTAAAAAGGCTCTCTTGGTTACTAAAGCTTTTATCTTTTAGTTTATATTTGCAGAGGTGTTCCTCTACAATAACCTTCTGGTACAAAAAGGCTTTGTCTAAAACTCTTGAGGTTAAACCTTTGACTGTAAGTACGTTTCAGATTATATTAAAGAAGGATTGTTTTATAGTTTTCTTTACATGGTATCAGAGCTTGTGCTCGTGATAATCAATTTGATTTAAAAAAAACGAATACTCCTCATTCGAGTAAGGTTCCTGTATACTGTTGTGATCAGGTTGTTCATAAAGAAACGTAAAAAAACCTTTTTGAAATCGAATTGAGGTGTTGATTTTGTTTTCGTTTATATTGTCAGTTTTTTATTGATTTTTATATCAGTCAATTGGGTGTGGATTAATACCAACCGTAGTCTTGTGGTATTGAAAACCCAAAGATTGATTCTTTATATTTAAATCAATAGTCTTGAGGTGTTGGGTTTAATCCAACTCAGTATCATTACTAAGAGTTTTTGTTTGTTCAAGACTGTGTGATCTTGGGAAGAAAAGCTAAAAGTAAGTTGGATCTGTTTGTCTCTCTCACTGTAAGTTCTCTCAAACCTTCCTGACCGGCAGCAAGTCCCTTCTCCGGTGCACTCCTGTGACGGACAGGGGTAAACTGCCCACCGGTTGTTAATACTTGGACTATAGGCAGGGTTTTCTTGTGATATTTGTTGGCTTTCTAATCTCAGTGTTGTGGTTATCTGGTTTTTTGTTTGCTTCCGCTCTCTGTCTTAGATATTGTGTTACAGATCTTTAAAAATGGCTGATAAATCAGGTGAAACTAAAAATAATAATGAGATTGTTAGTGGTAAATTTGACTTTGGTGATCCTCTTTTTTTACACGCTAGTGATACCAGTACTTTATCCATTGTTAATGTGAAACTTAAGGATACCGAAAATTATATGGTGTGGGCTAATTCTATGGAACTTGCTCTGCGTGTTAAAAATAAAATGGGATTTGTCGATGGGTCATGTTTAAAACCTTTTGATAATGATGTTTTATCAAACCAATGGGATATATGTAACTCTGTAGTCCTGTCCTGGATTTTAAATTCTATCTCGGATGAACTTTATTTGGGTCAGATTTACTCAAGAGTTGCATCAGAAGTGTGCCAAGAATTGAAAGAAACATATTGTAAGGTTGATGGTTCCATAATTTTTAATCTTCATCAAAATATTTCATCTATTAGTCAAAATGGGTCTCCAAATTCTGATTATTATCACAAACTAAATTCTTTATGGAAACAATTTGATACTCTGGCATGTCTACCTACATGTACTTGTAGTGCTTCAAAAAGTGTTTTCTGATTTTAATTAAAATATAAAATTAATGCACTTTTTGATGGGTCTTGACGAGCTCTATCAACCGATTAGATCTAACCTTTTCACAAGGGATCCATTACAACCGTAAAATCTTCTTTTGCTATTATTTCTAGTGAAGAATCACATAGAACTATTCAATCTGGTAAATCTCAGCCAACTGCTTTTGCAACTAAAGTCAATGAGTATAAGAAAAAAAACACTAAAGGTCTGTTTTTGAAATGCACTCATTGCAACAAAAATGGCCATAGCGTTGACTGGTGTTTTGAACTAGTAGGTTATCCATCAAACTATAAAAGAAAAGAAGCAACTCCTAAGAGTAATGGCTCCATCATAGACAAAAATGGTTCTAATGTTTCGTCTAGCTTACCATTTTCCACAGAGCAAATTTCTAAGTTGATGGCATTGATTAATGAGAAATCTTCTCCCGATGCAAATGCTAATATGTCAGGTATGAATCAAAACTGTTATAGCGAGTCAAGTAGCTTTAGTCATTGGAGTTATTCCAATGTTGTCTTTAATTGGTTTGCTTCTAAATCTACAACTTCTGATCAACTAAAAGATGGTTGGATAATTGATTCCGGAGCAAACCAACACATGTCTCTGTCTGATAAGAATATGTACAATTGTGTGGATGTTACTGATTTGAATCTTACAGTTGGGCATCCTAATGGAACTAAAGCTAAAATAACTAAGATAGGAGATTTAAAACTGTCACCAAATGTGATTTTAAATGATGTGTTCTGTGTTCCCGAATACTCTGTTAACTTGCTTTCTGTGCACAAACTATCTAGAGATAGTAAGTTGAATTTCTTGTTTACAGAATTTAATTGTTATATTCAGGACTTAAAACAAAAGAAAACAATGATGATTGGTAAACAGTTGGATGGTTTGTATTATTTTGAAGACAATACTCAAGGTGAACATTCATGTAATAACGTGTGTATGTCTAGTAGTGTTTCTAGAAATCTATGGCACTCTAGATTTGGTCATCCCTCAGACCAGGTTTTAAGAGTGCTAAAAGAGGATCTCGCATTTAGTGATGTGTCTGATGATCTCCCATGTGAAACGTGTCATATGGCTAAACAAACCAGATCCCCATTTCCGTTAAGCGGTCATGTTTCAACAAGTTTAGGTGATCTAATTTAACTAGACTTGTGGGGACCCTTTAGAATCCAAAGCAAATAATGTTTTAAGTATTTTCTTACGATTGTATATGATTTTTCTAGAGTTACTTGGCTATATTTATTAAAATATAAAAATGAATTTTATACAAATCTTGAAAGTTTTATAAAACTGTTAAGTACTCAGTTTTCAAAAAATGTTAAGTGTTTCAGATCAGTTGACGGAACTGAATTTATTAATAATAAAGTAGAAGAATTGTTTAGAACACATAGGATTGTTCATCAGACTTCGTGTGTTCACACTCCACAACAAAATGGTGTCGTGGAGAGAAAACATAGACACCTCTTAAATGTTGCTAGAGCTCTCATGTTTCAATCTGGTATACCTTTAAAAATGTGGACCGAATGTGTTTTAACCGCTGCTTATCTAATAAACAGGACCCCGTCATATGTTCTATCTGGAAAATCACCATACGAAAAGTTGTTTAATGAAAAACCTCCACTTTTACATCTTAGAAATTTTGGTTGTTTATGTTTCTCCACTGTGCTAACTCCAGATAATAAATTTGATTATAGAGCTGTGAAATGTGTGCAAATTGGTTATTCTGAAGATAAAAAAGGCTACAAGTTAATGGATTTTGAAACTAAAGAAGTTTTCTTTTCAAGAGATGTAAAATCTTATGAAAATGTTTTTCCCCTTAAAACTAAAACGTTGGAAACCACAGCGGATCAAAATATAGGAGAATTAAACACCAAAAATTTCTTTGATTTTTTGCTTTGATGTTCAAAATGAAACCTTTGAACATCAACCACCCGATGATGAGGAGAGGACAGTTGAAGGTGAAGGCAGTGGCTGTCAACCTTCTGGCAACACTGAAAGTGCTGCTAGAATGGACGGATGCCAAGCAACATCTGATGAAACCATGTCAGAGAAGACTGGTACTTCTCCTGAGGGTGATATGAATTCAACTTCTGAATTTATTAATGTTAGAAAATCTGGTAGAACGGTAAACGTACCTAGTAAATTTAATGATTTTGTAATTGAGGGTAAGGTTAAATATGGTTTGGAAAAAACTGTAAATTATTCAAAATTGTCTGCCGAAAATAAGTGTTTTGTGTCTCAATTAAATAAAACGTGTGAACCAACATCCTATAAAGAAGCTTGTTTGGATCCAAACTGGGTTAGGGCTATGAATGAGGAGATGGAGGCTCTAAGTAGAAATAATACCTGGATTATAACAGATTTGTCTGAAAATAGAAAACCGATAGGTTGTAAATGGATATATAAAATTAAATATAGGTCAAATGGCGAGATAGAAAGGTATAAGGCTAGACATTGCAAAAGGATTCAATCAAAGGGAAGGTCTTGACTTTGATTAGACTTTTTTCACCGGTTGTAAAAATGGTAACTGTTAGGTGTTTAATAAGTCTTGCTATTCAAAATTCTTGGCCCTTGTACCAACTTGATGTCAATAATGCGTTCTTGTATGGAGAAATGTCTTAAGATGTGTATATAGATATTCCCGAGGGGTATGTTGAAATAGGTTCTAATAAGGTATGCAAGCTCGTTAAGTCTTTATATGGATTAAAGCAGGCTCCTAGAAAATGGAACGAAAAATTAACTTCTACCTTGATTGAAATGGGATTTGAACAAAGTAAAAATGATTATTCCTTGTTCATTAAAAGTAAAAATAATATGTTTGTTTTGTTGCTTGTTTATGTTGATGATATCGTTGTTACCGGTAATGACGAGAATGAAATAAATTTAGTCAAGACTGAGTTAAAATACTTTCTTGGCATCGAGGTTATCGAGAGTGAGTTGGGTATTTGCCTGTCTCAAAGGAAATATTGTATTGACTTGATTGATGAGTTTGGGCGGTTAGGTAGTAAACCCGTCTTTAACCCTATTGAAGAAAATGTAGTTTTGGTCAATAGTAAGAGTTTTGACTTTGAATTAACAAATATTACAAATTATCAAAAGTTGATAGGAAAACTGATTTATCTAACCTTGAGCAGACCTGACATATCTTATGTCGTACATTGTTTAAGCCAATTTATGCATAAACCTTTAAATTCTCATTTTAAAAATGCCTTAAGATTGTTGAGGTATTTGAAAAGCTCTCTAGGAAAAGGAATTCTATTTAGTAAAAGCGATAGTTTTGAGTTGAAAGGATATGTCATCTCAGACTGGGGAAAATGTCTTTCTACCAGACGGAGTGTCACAGGGTATTGTGTGTACCTAGGCAATTGTCTTGTCTCTTGGAAAATCAAGAAACAAAACACTGTTTCCCGATCCTCGGCTGAAGCTGAATTTCGAGCCATGAATGGGGCTGGGTGTGAGATTATATATTTTTTGAAAATTTTGGAAGACCTTAAACTAAAACCCTCTCTTCCGGTAAAAGTGTTTTGTGATAATAGTGCGACTATTCAAATAGCTACTAATCCTGTCTTTCATGACATGACGAAGCACTTTGAGATTGATCTTTACTTTTTAAGAGAAAAAGTAGCAGCTGGTGTTTTTAAAATTATTAAAATTGGGACTGAACATCAACCAGCAGATTTGTTTACAAAAAGATTGAATATAACACAGCACAACTATTTATGTAAAAAACTCCAGCTGTTAGATTTATTTGGGAGTTGAATTAGGAGGGGATGTTAAATTTGTATACTCAATTCAATTCTAATTCTTTTTCTTGGTTTTCTGCAGTTTGGGTTGTGTTCTTTTTTATTTCTTTGGGCTGGGCTGCTGTCTTGGGCCGCTATCTAAAAGGAGAGCTGCTAGGGTTTGAGTTTGCTCTGGAATTCTATTTATTGGCTCTTGTTAAGGGTTCCAGCACAACACAACGTGACTGTTCATTGCTTTTGTTCTTGTCCATAAATCCTTCTCATTGTTTCTTCTCAAAAGGCTCTCTTGGGTTTCTAAAGCTTTTATCTTTTAGTTTATATTTGCAGAGGGGTTCCTCTACAATAACCTTCTGGTACAAAAAGGCTTTGTCTAAAACTCTTGAGGTTGAACCTTTGATTGTAAGGACGTTTCAGATTATATTAAAGAAGGATTGTTTTATAGTTTTCTTTACAGTTTGGTTTACGATTTATACCAAAAACTAATCGTATAAAATCGGACCCTACAAATTTATTGTTAAATTTCTCTAATATTTCTCACACACGTGTTATTAGCCATGATTAAAAGAATTAATTATAAGGTTGGTACATGTGGTTTACCTATTTTGTCATTTTCATGTCTATTTTTTGGAAATTGCACAATTGGTATCAACTTTTACAAAATGATTTCACCATTGGTATATCACAAATACTAACCATGTAATTAATTTTACAACTATAGGTACTAGTCATGAAATAATTTGTAAAAGGCTACTCAGTTTGGGATGAGGGTAATCCTTGGAGAATGACCCTCCACCTCAGCGTCGTGTCATAGTCCTTGGAGGATGCACCTCCAAGGATGGAACCAAGGAAATGTGTGTGATGGCCCTACCCCACCTAATAATTTATTTATTTTTTTTAATTTTGGCAAATTAAATATGCAATATATATATATATATAACTAAAATTAATTTAAACTCTAAAATAAATATTAATTCCAACATTACATTAAAAATACCAATCTAATCTTAAAAAAATTTATAAAAACTACTAGTTGCCACTAAATTATCATGGCCTGCTAAATATTAACAACGAAAAATAAATTAAATTCATTATTAACACTAAAAAAATTAAATACACTAAAAAAATAAAAACCTTCTCGGTCTCGGTTTAAGGCGGCTGCCCTGGTTTGCGGTTGTGACGACGTTTCTTCCTCTTCTTCCTCCTCCATGATCAACTGTGTTACGTGGAATGAAGTTCGCAAAAAACAATTCGCCCTCACCCGAAGATGGCGAACACCACGATGAAGAAGAAGAAGAAGACATGCCTATATTTTTATATAAGTATGATGGTGTATAAAAAATGAGAGAGATTAGAAAGATTTGGGTTAAAAGTGGGAGAATAAAGGGTATATATTTATAAACTGGGATTTTCAAAATAATTTTTTACAATGACTACATTCCCCCAATGGCTACAATTTTTATCATCTTCTGCCCGTCCTCAACGTCTAGTCCCCGTCAATCAAGATGACACCGCACCAGGGGCAATGGTGTGGGGGGGGGGGGGCGTCGCCGGGCCTGGACGACCCCACACCGAGTGGCCTAAAAGTAAATACAAATGGTGTACCTTCTGAAAAATATGTATGAAAATAAAAAAAATAGATAAACTATAGATAGTAACTATGTAATTAATTCTAAGTAAAATATATAAATAGTTTTTCGTCTAAGGGGCTGTTTGGCAACATCTGAACCAATAAGTGCTGAATGAATAAGAGGTCTGAATGGGTAAGAGGCTCTGAACCAGTAAAAGTTGAACCAGTAAAGTGCTGTTTGGTTGCACCTCTGAATGACGGTGTAAAATGACATTTTTACCCCTCTAAATAAAACTAAATACCTAACTGATTAGTTCTAAAACAATACCTAATTCATTATTTCTCATAAGCAAATACACACAAATCATCAACAACAACAATAAACCAATTCAAACTCAAGGCACATCAAATTATCATCAATTCACTATAAATCAAATCACAACTAAACACCATTTCACTGGTAAACAAAAAATAAGAAGGGCCATGTATGTGATGTGTTTATTTACCCAACCCAAAGAAAATCCCATAACAAACAAATCACCAAAAAAGCTGTTATTAAATTCAGGCACCAACTTCCACCGATCAACAATCAATTCGTTGACAGATCTGCATATCTTTTTATCCATTCACACCTTATCTTGTTTCTCTGATTCTGTAATATCACAATCTCACAATCAATGGCAGAAAAGCTACCGATGATTCATCGTTCAACCTTCTTATTACCGCCAGAAACAACCACCACCGTCACCGGAACTCTTCCGACGACACTCGCACTCATTATTCTCAATCAACGTCTTCCAAAGTTGTAACAACTCTCATCAAATTTATTATTTCTTATTTTATTATGTCCAATAGGAAACCCTAATTGAGATCCCCAAGTAATATTGCATGACCCCTAAAATTTTCAGAACAATCGGAACTAGGATCAGAGCCTCTAAAACTCAGGGGGGGGGGGTATCCCCTAATTGACGATTATCCTCATAACTCGTTGTAGGAAGCGAAATTCGTCAATCTGCTGACTCACCCAGGCTACAAACACACGAGGCTACCCTATGCTAGAAAGGGCGTCGTCGCGCCATGCGACAGGCTGTCGCGAGGGACCAATTTTCATTATATATTCTAGGGGTTGGCACTTGCATTTTGGCGTTGGTTCGACGTTAAAATTCAATTTGTACACTGAGATATCGTCTGTTTAGTCCAAAAACACACACAAGCACGAAATTCTGCCACGATAACAGGGTAAGAACTCGATCACTGCTACGATTTAATGTTCGATCGATAAAATCCAATCCGATGGATGTTTAAGTGATGCCCGTATTTGGGCTATACTTTGTCATTCGTCGTGAGGGTTTTGATCTCGTGAGTTGTCGTAAAAGTTGTATTAAGTTACTGACCTAGTTTTTCGTGTGCATTGTTAATTGAATTAGGTTAACAAGGCTAAATCAGTAGGCTAAACGCTGCCCGTCTAAATCTGCAATGTGAGTCATTCTCTTTTTATCAAATTATTTTGCCAAAACCCTACTTGTTTTCAAAGTTATAATTACAGGGATTAAGTCTTTGTAATCTTCAATTACTACCGGTATGTGGGGTTTTGTATACATTACTTGATACCCGTCACCATTGGACAACGGGTTAGCCAATGGGTGATCTGACCATAGTCACAAACATTGTCGAGTGACAAATACCGATTTGGGGTAATTGGTTGATAGAAACAATGTAATCACCCTTAATACTGTATATTATAACAATGTGTCATTTTGTGCAACTTTAATGACTCGCCAGTATTTCTCTGCTGATAAAACCTTTTTAAAATATGTTTCAGGTGATCTGTTGTGATCCAGGAAAAAGTGTTGTGTAGCACTACAAGCTTGAGGAAGTGGCTCAATAAAATAAAGAAACATGTTTTTGTAAAAACAGGGATTTCCCAGTGAAATCACCTTTATTGTAAATTATGGGTGTTATCCCCAAAAGTGTGAAATAAAATAAATTGGGTATTTTCAAGTTTTAAAAGATCCTGTTAAAATTCTGCTGCCAACATAATAATTACCACGGGTTTCTGTCCAGCGGCTCCTGAAACGGGTAAAACCGGGCCGGGGGCCGTGACAGAAAAAGGTGGTATCAGAGCCACTGAGTTAAGCCAATTAAGTATTTAGAAATACTTAATTTTTCTGATTGCCATTCTGTGATTATGTGAAAATTCAATTTACAAAATTTTAACTTAGAATTTTGTGTGTTTCTTCATATGCTAACAGCATGAATGAGTTGTCTGAAGCTCTTCAGAATATCACTATCCATTCTGCTGACATGGAAGTTTCTGAGGGCTTTTCTGGTTACTGGGCCGACACTGAGGAACCAATGGTATTCCAAGCCCAACCTCAGGAGAAACCAAAACCGAAAAAGAGAAGAAGACTCGTAGGCTGGAGGCGTGTGCGTAGGAAGAAACCAACGGTACAGAAAGTGATAAAGACTGAGGATCCGAAGGATAAAGGAAAAGGAAAAGAAATCGGGGAAAGTTCCGGGCAAGCCCAGGAAATGCCATCATGGGAGGAGCTGGATCATAAACTGGCACTTAGTGACCTCATCGGACCTGCCGATGAAAACCTCTTCAATTACCCAGCGGAAGCACAACTTCCAGTTAATCTGGAACCTGCCATTCCAGAACCTATTATCCACCCCCGACCTCTACCAGAAGAGCTAGAAGAATGGTGGACCATTGACTGGCAATTTCAGAATCTTTTAAATAACCCTAATACCTTTTCCCCCCAATTTGACCCTGAGCCTCCACTACACCCACCAATGAGCACCGAGAACTTGGCTGAACTTCGCCACTATGGCGAGGAGCTGGTGGACACAGGAAATAGAATCCGAGATGTGGGGGAGAGGATATCATGGAAATACGATGAAAGGGAACGTCGTTTCTGAAGTGCCAGCTGACGGGATCGTATGTGGTTGTGCGGATGTGTGTTTAATAATAATATAACAATAAAATAATAATAAACATTAACAAAAATATAATCGTGTAAAATAACTTAAAATAAAACTTTTGTAATATAACGGGTGTGTAATGATGCATATTAATATATAAAAAGATGAAGTCGCAAAGTCGACAATTTTGGCTATACATGTTGAAATGATTATGTTGACGTGATTATGTGTGATTGCTTTATTATGCTTGATTATTATTCACTCTATCTTGTGCCAATAATTTATATATTGAAAATTATCAGATGGAACTTGCTGTTAATGAACCAGTTAACGAAGTTAACCAATCTGAACAAAACCATGAAGATCAATTTTTGAATAGGCAAGATATAGAGAATATCGTTGCTCAGGGAATAGCCAATGCTATTCCAGCAATCCTTGCTGCTGCCCGAAATCCAGTTGAACCTCAACCAATTATTCCTAGCAAACGTACTCATGATGACAACTTCAGTAATAGTGTAAATGGAGGCGGCAACATTAATAATAATGATGATGTGATGCAAGCCCCATTCCTTAAACGAATGAAAGTTGCAACGCCTGGTTGCACTTACAAGGAATTTCTTGCCTGTAAATCTGTCGAGTTCGCAGGAAATGAAGGGGCAACTGCCACGCTACGTTGGTTGGAGAAAACCGAGGCAGTAATTAAAATAAGTAAATGTGCCGAGGAGGATAAAGTCATGTATGCTTCTCACCTTTTCAAGGAAGAAGCATTAGAATGGTGGAATACTGTATTACAAGCTAAGGGAAGTGACATGGCCTATGCCATGAGTTGGGAAGAATTTAAACGTCTGGTGGAAAGAAAATTATGGCCAGAATATGAAAAAGAACAAGTGGCGAACAAATTCCGGGGCCACCGAATGGTGGATGTTGATTGTCGAGGGTATACTTCGAAGTTTTTCAATATGCTCGAATTGTGCCTACTCTAGCTTCCCCAGAACCGGTACTTATTTCTCGCTACATTTGGGGTTTAATTAGCGAGATTCGTGATATTGTCAAAGCTGCGAGACTCCGCACGATCGATGATGCGATGGAATTAGCCAACACTTTGACTGACGGACTAGTGCGTATGCGAGAAGAAAACAGAAAGAAGGAAGTGGCCCAAAAGATTACCCAAGGACTTCGTGTGGGTAATAATAGCAACTTCAAGAGAAAGGGAACTGGATCATCTTCCACTCCGCCGTTCTGCAGAAACTATAAGAAGAAACATTTTGGAAAATGCAATGAAACCTGCCACTTCTGCAAAGCTATAGGACATCGTGAAGAAGATTGCAGAAAGAAAACAAAGATCTACTATAACTGTGGAGAAGCTGGGCATTTCAGACCAGAATGCCCTAAATTGGTCAAACCAGCAGATAATAAGGCCAAAACTGCTAAAGGGACTAACAAGAAGAACGCAAGAGCCTTCCAACTGACCACGCAGGAAGCCGAACTGATTCCTGACGTAATAGCTGGTACGTTCTTAGTTCACAACGTTTATGCAAAAGTATTATTCGACTCTGGTGCAAACCAAAGTTTTATAAATACTTCATTCTGTCAAGCTCTTAAGCTACCATTAACGAAACTTAGACAAATTTTTATAGTAGAAACGGCAGAAGGGAACTCTGTTAACATAGATACAGTTTTGCAAAAAGAAACTATAGAACTTTCAGATCGTAAATTTTCTGTAAACCTATTACCCATGAATTTATCTGGATTTGATGTCGTGTTAGGAATGGATTGGTTAGTAGCCAACCATGCTCGAATCTTTTGTGATAAGAACTCCAAAGAAATCCGTGCACCCACAGGAGAAGTAATTATGATTACAGGGGATAATCCGCGTAAACCAATGAAGTTCATTTCAGTAATGAAAATTGCTAGTTATGAACGAAAGCAAGGAATATTGTATATGATTTCAGTAATCATTAGCACTAAGGGTAAAGAACTTAAGGAAATTCCTGTAGTATCAGAATACCCGGATCTATTCCCAGAAGAACTACCAGGATTACCACCAGATAGGGAGGTAGAATTTAGAATTCATCTAATTCCAGGAACTACACCAATAACCAAGGCACCTTATCGGTTAGCACCCACCGAAATGCTAGAATTGAAAAAGCAGTTAGATGAATTGCTTAGTAAAGGATTTATACAACCTAGTTCATCCCCTTGGGGAGCACCAGTGTTGTTCGTAAAGAAGAAAGATGGTTCTATGCGAATGTGTATCGATTATAGGGAACTGAATAAGGTTACAATTAAGAATCGATATCCATTGCCTAGGATTGATGATCTTTTCGATCAACTTTAGGGGGCTAGATATTTTTCTAAGATAGATTTACGCTCCGGATATCATCAGTTGAAGGTACAAGAAGAAGACATACCTAAAATGCTTTCAGAACTAGGTATGGTCACTACGAGTTTACAGTTATGCCTTTTGGACTAACAAATGCTCCGACAGCATTTATGGATATGATGAATAGGATCTGTAAACCGTACTTGGATAAATTTGTAATTGTCTTCATCGACGATATACTTATTTATTCCAAAAGCCAGGAAGAACATTGTGAGCACCTGCATGCACTCTTAACTTTGTTAAGAAAGGAAAAGCTTTACGCAAAATTCTCGAAGTGTGAATTTTGGCTACAGGAGGTGCAATTTTTAGGTCACATGGTGAATCACGAAGGTATTCACGTAGATCCCTCTAAGATAGAAGCAATCACCAAATGGAAAGTCCCTCAATCAGCTATGGAAGTTAGAAGTTTTCTAGCATTAGCTGGATACTATAGGCGCTTTATTAAAGATTTTTCTAAGATAGATGTGTCATTAACTAAGCTAACCTGTAAAACAATTAAGTTTGAATGGGGACCTAAGCAAGAAGAGGCTTTTAAGGTTTTAAAGCAAAAGTTAACAAACACCCCAATTCTTGCATTACCCGAAGGGACAGAAGATTTTGAAGTTTACTGTGACGCTTCTAAGCTAGGATTAGGATGTGTGCTAATGCAACGCAAAAAGGTAATTGCGTATGCCTCAAGGCAATTGAAGAAGCACGAGGAAAATTATACGACTCATGACTTAGAATTAGGAGCCATAATTTTTGCCCTTAAGATTTGGAGACATTATCTGTACAGAAGTAAATTTACAGTCTATACAGATCATAAGAGCTTAAGATATATATTTGGGCAAAAAGAATTGAGCATGAGGCAAAGAAGATGGATGGAAATTTTGAGTGATTACGATTGTGATATTCAATAACACGAAGGAAAATCAAATGTAGTTGCAGATGCCCTAAGTCGTAAGTATCATGAAAAGCAAAAGTGAGTTCGTGCTCTTAGATTAAATCTACTGTTAGATTTAATGGAACAGCTGAAAAACATTTAAGAAACAGCAATCACGGATGATGCTGAAGGAATGAAAGGAAGAATAAAAGACTTGGAGCAAGGGGCTGATGGAATTTGGAGATTCCATAAGAAAAGAATTTGGGTACCTAAGCAGGGAGAATTAAGAAATAAGATTCTAGATGAAGCCCATAAATCTAGATATACCATGCATCCTGGAAATAATAAAATGTACCAAGATTTAAGAAATAATTTCTGGTGGATAGGAATGAAAAAGGATATAGCTAGATATGTATCTAAGTGTCTAACTTGTTCACAAGTTAAGGCAGAACACCAGAAACCTTCAGGGTTACTCCAACAATTAGAAATGCCTGTTTGGAAATGGGAACTAATAACCATGGATTTTGTTACTAAGTTGCCCAAAACCAGAAAAGGTAACGACGCAATTTGGGTAATTGTGGATTGATTAACCAAATCAGCTCATTTTCTACCCATGAAGGAAACCTTTAGCATGGAAAGGTTAGCCAAGTTATACGTAGACGAGGTAGTGTCCTTACATGGAGTCCCACTCTCCATTGTATTGGATAGGGATAGTCGTTTCACTTCACATTTTTGGACAAGTTTCCAAGAAGCCATGGGGACGCGACTAAATTTAAGTATAACTTATCATCCCCAAACAGACGGACAAAGTGAAAGGACAATTCAAACCTTGGAAGACATGCTCAGGGCATGTGTAATAGATTTTGGTGGGAACTGGGATGACCACCTACCCTTAATTGAATTCTCTTATAACAATAGTTATCATGCAAGCATTGAAGCTGCCCCATTCGAAGCACTGTATGGGCGAAAGTGCAGAACTCCAGTTTGTTGGGCGGAAATAGTAGAAAGTCAATTATCAGGTCCTGAAATCGTGCAAGAAACCACCGACAAGATCACTCAAATCAAGGAAAGATTAAAGACGGCTCGAGATCGCCAGAAAAGTTATGCAGACAATAGACGCAAGCCGCTAGAATTTCAAGTTGGAGACAAGGTACTCTTAAAAGTTTCTCCTTGGAAAGGAGTAGTGTGGTTCGGGAAGAAGGGAAAGTTAAGTCCAAGGTACGTAGGACCATTCCCAGTAATCCAGCGAATAGGACTAGTTGCCTATCGTTTACAACTACCAGAAAAGCTAGCTGGGGTACAAGACGTCTTTCATGTATCCAACCTCAAGAAATGTCTATCTGACGAATCCCTGGTAGTACCTCTTCAAGATATAGAGGTCAATGAGAAGTTAAAATTTGTTGAGAAGCCACTACAGATAGAAGACAAAAAGGTCAAGTTTCTCAAACACAAAAGACTAGTACTGGTCAAAGTCAAGTGGGATTCGAATAGAGGACCTGAGTACACTTGGGAGCTGGAATCAGAAATGAAGCGAAAATATCCCTACTTGTTCCAGTAAATCTCGAGGACGAGATTTTAATAAGGTGGGGAGGATGTAACAACTCTCATCAAATTTATTATTTCTTATTTTATTATGTCCAATAGGAAACCCTAATTGAGACCCCCAAGTAATATTGCATGACCCCTAAAATTTTCAGAACAACCGGAACTAGGATCAGGGCCCCTAAAACTCAGGGGGGGGGGGTATCCCCTAATTGACGAAACCCTAATTGAGACCCCCAAGTAATATTGCATGACCCCTAAAATTTTCAGAACAATCGGAACTAGGATCAGGGCCCCTAAAACTCAGGGGGGTATCCCCTAATTGACGATTATCCTCATAACTCGTTGTAGGAAGCGAAATTCGTCAATCTGCTGACTCACCCAGGCTACAAACACACGAGGCTACCCTATGCTAGAAAGGGCGCCATCGCGGCACGCGACAGGCTGTCGTGAGGGACCAATTTTCAGTATATATTCTAGGGGTTGGCACTTGCATTTTGGCGTTGGTTCGACGTTAAAATTCAATTTGTACACTGTGATATCGTCTGTTTAGTCCAAAAACACACACAAGCACAAAATTCTGCCACGATAACAGGGTAATAACTCGATCACTGCTACGATTTAATGTCCGATCGATAAAAACCAATCCGATGGATGTTTAGGTGCTGCTCGTATTTGGGCTATACTTTGTCATTCGTCGTGAGGGTTTTGATCTCGTGAGTTGTCGTAAAAGTTGTATTAAGTTACTGACCTAGTTTTTCGTGTGCATTGTTAATTGAATTAGGTTAACAAGGCTAAATCAGTAGGCTAAACGTTGCCCGTCTAAATTTGCAATGTGAGTCATTCTCTTTTTATCAAATTATTTTACCAAAACCCTACTTGTTTTCAAAGTTATAATTACAAGAATTAAGTCTTTGTAATATTCAATTACTGCCGGTATGTGGGGTTTTATATACATTACTTGATACCCGTCCCCATTGGACAACGGGTTAGCCAATGGGTGATCTGACCATAGTCACAGACACTGTCGAGTGACAAATACCGATTTGGGGTAATTGGTTGATAGAAACAATGTAATCACCCTTAATACTGTATATTATAACAATGTGTCGTTTTGTGCAACTTGAATGACTCGCCAGTATTTCTCTGCTGATAAAACCTTTTTAAAATATGTTTCAGGTGATCTGCTGTGATCCAGAAAAAAGTGTCGTGTAGCACTACAAGCTTGAGGAAGTGGCTCAATAAAATAAAGAAACATGTTTTTTTGTAAAAACAAGGACTTCCCAGTGAAATCACCTTTATTGTAAATTATGGGTGGTATCCCCAAAAGTGTGAAATAAAATAAATTGGGTATTTTCAAGTTTTAAAAGATCCTGTTAAAATTCCGCTGCCAACATAATAATTACCACAGGTTTCTATCCCGCGGCTCCTGAAACGGGTAAAACCGGGCCGGGGGCTGTCACAAAAGTTTTCACCGTTACTCTGGGAACACGGTGAGTCTAAACTCGTTCATGTGTAGGGCTGTAAACGAACCAAACGTTCGGCAAACAGTTCGTGAACCGTTCGGCGGGAAATACGTTTGTGTTCGTTCGTTTATTAAACAAACGAACACGAACAAGAAATTTCGTTCGTTTAGTTAAATGAACAAACATGAACAGAGGTTGCGTTCGTTCGTTTATGTTCGTGAACGTTTGGTAACGTGTTCGCTTGTGTTCGAGAGTTCATTAATTTTTTTAGTTTTTATATTTATTTAAATATATATCAAAATTCTGACAAATTAAATATCTAATAAGTGTCAGTGTATTATATATTCTGTTCATGAACGATTGTTTGTGTTCGTTTGTTTCCATTTGTGTTTATGAACATTAGTTTGTGCTCATTTGTGTTCGTCAACGTTCATTGCCTAAAATTAACAAATAAACACAAACACAAACACAAACACAAACGAACACGAACAAGTTCATTTCTTTAACAAACGAACACAAACATAAAATCCCGTTCGATAAGTGTTCGTGAACGGTTCGTGAACACATATATTTTTTAGCAAACGAACTTGAACAAGGTCTTGTTCGTGTTCGTTCGGTTCGTTTACAGCCCTATTCATGTGTATTGTGTTTCATACGATGCTAATCGTGTGTGTGCTGATGGTGGAGCTAATCGGTGATGTGGAGGAGCAGTGGAGGGGGAGGAGGAGCTGTGGAGGAGATGGGAGGAAGGGGCATGCATGTCAAGTGTTTCATTCAGCGACTTTTCAAATCTGAACCTTTCAGATCTGAATGGAACCGTTAAGAGGTAAGGGTTTTGTGAACCAAACAACCCAACCTCTGACCGATTCAGAGGTAAGCTCTGAATGGATCAATTCAGATGTAAACAAACAACCCCTAACTAATTTAAGCAAATCAAAATGGGCTGGACCCAATTTTTCACATTCTTAAAACTTAAGCCAACTCCATTATGTTTTGTTTGTTTTGAAAATTCCAAATCTAAAAAACTAATCACACTTAAAATACCAAAACATTTCAAACCTAGTTGCTTCCATTCTCCACATAAGTCGATTAGCATGTTAAGATATCAACGGTTCAAGTATTCAACTCTAACAAGCCCAAACTATAAAGTTAAACCGGAACCAAACCGTTACTATGATTTGATTTGATTAATTGGTCCAGTTTATAGATTCTACGGTTTGGTTATGGTTTACAAAGAAAAAAAAACCGCTACTAATGATTTGTTTCACGATTTAACCTAAAAACCGTGAACATCCATAACTGTATCTAAGAGTTATATAATATATATATATATATATATATATATAGTTATCGGGCTTGGCTATATAGGAAACTCTATCTTTTTTAGAAAACTTTGCAAACTCATTGTCATCCATTGATTATGTTTCATCCAAGTTGATCAATGGTTCTCATCATTTTGGAAAGAATTATAATTAAAAGAAATATTATAATACACATGAAAAGCACTGAAGGGTATTTTCGGTAGTGTAATAGAACCTTGGAAAAACAAATCCCTGCCATGCAGTAGCAGTCAAATCAAAACTCCAAACCAATTCAAAAATATTTTCATCTTTATCTTTCCCACTAGACTGTTCATATGCAGTTTTGTTCATATTTCCCCCATCCGATAGACTGTTCATATTTCCCCATCGCCAAGATAACATCGTTCGGTGCCTTCTAACCCTAAGACAAAAGCCGATAGTGTGGATCCGGGAGAATGAGGAAATCGTTCGTAATTTTGTCGTCCTCGCTCAAAATGAAACGATTACGGAAGATCAAGAGTTCAAGCAAAAGGTTAGTTCTTGTAATCTAGCCTGTAAAAGGGGGTTTTGTTCTATTGAATTCCCCTTCAAAAATGGCAACTGATTTTGTTTTGTTTTCTATCTATTGCACTAGGAGACCTAAATTAGGGCGGGAAAGGTCTGCCAGCCGTAGTGTTCTTATTATATCCGATGATTCCAAGCAAGTTCCTCCCAAGCAACAATCTCGCTTCGGTCCGACCCAGAGGGCTTTAGGTTAGTATTGATGTGCGTATAAACCGTGAACGTAGTTTTAGGTGATGTATAGTGTGTTGAATTAGGCTCTGTTCATAACATACTTTTGTTTGGCTGCATTTGCAGTGTATGAAGATACTGACACTGGGTCAACATCCACTGGGAAACGACGGTTAAATGGTAAGTACCTTTGGTTACAGTAGTTAGTAATTGCGTATCAATGTGAACTTGTATAACATGTGTTAAATGGTAGGGAAAAATGTTATAATAGTATCAATGGTAAGTGCCTTTTGATTACAATAGTTGGAAATTGCGTATCAATGTGAACTGGTATAACATGTGTTAAATGGTTATGAAAAAAAACGTTGCCTTGTATAGTTCTGGCTGTGGAAGTACATTAATTTTTGGGTAGTTAATTTTAGAGGTTTGCATAACATTTGTTAAATAATTAATGGACGGACCAAAGATCATTGCCTTTGATTTGTTTGACTGCCAAATAATTAATAGTGGGAGTTTGAAGTTTGCCTAACAGTTTGAAAATTATGTTAAGGTTATTGGATTAATGGTACAATCAGTTAAGATTATTAGATTAGGTGTTTGAAAAATGTTAAACATTTTGTTAGTGTATGAATGTGAACTTCTATAACGTGGTTAGGTAATTTCCGAAGTTTGCCTAACATGTGTTAAACAATTAATGGACAGACCAAAGATCATTGGGTTTGATTTGTTTGTCTGCCAAAGAATTAATGGTCTGATTACAGTTCATTGCCTAACATGTGTTAATTTGCAGAGAAAAAAAACATTGCGGATGATAATTCTGGCAAAGGAAGGCAAAGAACCCGTGGTTAGTTATTTTTTATTTACTTTCATTTGTTTGATGTTCAAATGATTAATTGTTGGATGTTTGATCTTATAACTGTAATGTTACCGTTTGTGTTAGAAAGATTTGACATAAAGGGTTATAAAGTCGACTAATTATTTTATGGTTGTTTTGGTTTTGTATAAAACGTTATACCAGTACATAGGGCAGATGTAACAGCTACATCAAGCGGGAGAACCTTACGGTCAGGGATAAAGAAAGTTTCAGAGGAGAGTGTGAAAGTTCAAAAACGGAACCAAAAAGAAGTTGTTAACGAACAAGCAAAAGTTCCCAAAGCCCGTAAGCGAGCAAAGAAGGATGAATTTCTGGGAATAAGGACGCGATCCGCACTACTACAATTTTATAAGTGTGTACGAGCATTGACAGACCAACAACGTGAGGCAGTCTGGGGAATGGGCTTTGGTCGTTTACTTACGTTCAGCGTTGATGGGTTACCAGCTAAGTTAGGTTATTTTGTTGTCGACAATTTTAATCCCGATAAGATGGTGATATGTACACATGCTGGTAATATCAAGGTAAACAGGAAAGTGATACATCAGTTACTTGGGATCCCGACCAGTGGGAAAAAGTTTAGTTCGATTGATAAGCTGCCTATCTTGGTTGATGCCATTGCGGATTGGAGGGCGAGATACCCGGGTGTAATGGTACCTCCAACAAAGATGGTGAAAATGATAGATGAGTCCGACGGCGAAGACAGTTTTGATTTCCGCATGGATTTTGTAATGTGTTTTGTGGCAGTGCTCGTTGACTGTCATAAACAAAGTTGTTTATGGGAAGAAATCTTAGAGTATCTAGATGACGAAATGGATTTTGCAAAGTTAGACTGGTGTGACCTGGTGGTAGAGAAGTTGAAAACTTGCAAAGATACCTGGGATCGGCTTGACCCACAAAGCATCTTTGTTGGGCCTCTTTCGATTCTGATAGTAAGTGAAATTTATTTTGACGTCCTGAATTAACATGTGTTAAATATACTTGCTTGTTTTTCGGACTGAACTGATCGCTGTTACTTGTAGCTGTTGTACGTTGATAGCATTGAGTGCACAGGGATGAAGGTTGACAAGGCGGTGTGTCCTTTGGCTTTCTGAAACTTGAAGACATTGCGAGAGAGAGAAAGGCTGGAAATACTTGCTGGTGGGTTTGGTCTGGGAGGGTTTAAAGGGTTAACACTTCCAAGTAACTATAACGTGGAACAATGGGCAAGTAAGGAGGTATAGTTATATACACTAACATGTGTTTTTTACAATTAGTATATAATTTTTGTATGAAACTGTTGCTTTAATCTTTTGAAACAGGAGAGGCTGTTGATGGTAGGACAGCTAATTAATGTGACAAACAAGAACAAAATCAAAATAGAGGGTACGTTGGAATCTATGTGTGGAGAGCCCTGATGACGAGGAAGTACAGACGTTGAAGGCAATGTATGAAAGTTTGTTTGAACAGAGAGTGTATGCAAGTACAGATCACGATCAAGCGGTAGATTTATCGTCGCACCGTATCAATGAGGTGTTGGAAGATTTGAAAAATGATGAAAGTATTCACGTTGACGAGGGACAGAACGCTGGTTAGTCACTGTTATTGTTTGTAAAAATTTGACTTGATTAATGTGGCACGTATTTATTGATGTGCAACGTTTTCGTAGGGGATGGCGTGGTTGACGATTTCTCGGATGGTTCGCCAATAGCTAGTTTGTACAGGAAGTCAATTAATCGGCTTAACAAAAGGATCAGTAAAAGGAGATTGAAAGAAGTAGGATCTTCAGCCATAGACTTTGATGGCATAGAAGGTGTGATTATTATCTTTCTGACTTGTACACTGTAACACATGTTAATGTGTTACCGATCTTATTGATTAACATCTGTTGTGGTTGCAGGTGATGTTGCGGGGAAATCAAGCGCAGCTGTTGATGGAAAAGAGTTTGCTGAAACGATGGAAGATGGTGGGAAGTCGTTACAGGTGAGGCGATCTGCTCTACTGGAGATGTTAAAGGATGTTCCTGAGAAAGAAGAAAGTTGTGTGACCCCAAAAAGGCGCAAGACAAATATAAAGTGTGATGGGCCAAACACGGATGGCGGTAACGAAACAGGTAAAGTGTTACATGTGTTACCATTTTTAGTGTACGTTTATAGTTAAGTGTATAGATGGCAGCCTAGGAAGAAAACATAAGTACACATTGATGGTGACGCGTTGATTAGTGCTCGAGAAAGTTTATGTCCCTGTAATGTTTATATGGGACTGAAATGTATGGTGTAACACATGTTAATGTATTGTTTAACATCTGTTGTGGTTGAAATGTATTGTCTAACATATGTTATGTCCCTATAATATGCGTAGGGGACTGAAATGTATTGTTTAACATCTGTTGTCGTTGCAGCTGATGTTGCGGGCCAAGCAAGCATACCACATGATGGCAAAGAGTGTGCTGAGACGCTGCAAGATGTTGGGAAGTCGTTGCGGGTGGGGAGATCTCCTCGACTGAAAAAGTTAAAGGATGCTCCTGAGCCAGAAGTAGGCTGTGTGACCCCAAGAAGGCGTAAGACAAATAGGATGTTTGATGGGCCAAGCACGGATGGGGGTAAAGAAATAGGTAAAGTGTTACATGTGTTACCAGATACATTGTACGTTTGCCGCTAAGTGTATAGGTGGCAACCTAGGAAGAAAACATAAGTACACATTGATGGTGATGCGTTGTTTGTACAGGGACAAAGTTTATGTCCCTATAATATGCGTACGTGTCTGAACCCATTTAATATTAATGTGATGTTATAGGGTGCAACGAGACTGAGAAGCAACACGGTGATAAGGGTGTTCATGAGGCTGGTATTTCAACGGGGGGTGACTGTAGTATGGGTGGGGCGGAACATATTGAAGGACAATGGAGCGAGGATAAAAGTGATGTTGAACAAGTCCATAAGCCGTTCGGTTTAACGCGTGCGATACTGCGTTTAAAAGCAGCAGCGGCCCAGGGTGTACCTGGTAGTGCTTCGTACAATTTCAGATTGTTAGTTTTTTATAATGTGCTTTATTGTTTAATTATGTTTTAACATGTGTGATCTTGCTTTGACAGTTGACGGTGGCTCAGGCATGCGGTTGGTTGGTCAAGATGCATATAGTGTGGAGGCAGCAGGACATGAACCTCCACCTAAAAAAATGTGGATGAGAAGGACGATGATCAGCAGATCCCCGATTTAGACGCGACTGCTGACAAAGAGGATAAGATTACTGATCAGGTAGACAAAAGTGATGAGATGGGTGTTAAGCTTACTGATGAGGTTGAAGGGAATGACAATGAAGGTAATCTTCAGAAAGCATCTTATTTGTAGGGGTCGACAAAACTCTAGACGCACCACGTTAAGCCATTTCTATTTTTTTCGAGAATGTTTATGCAGCATCAAATAGTAAGACTGAGCATGAAGTGGTGGATGCAACTGATGCAAGTACGTTAGAATGTGGTGGAGTCGTATTTGGACCCTTGGAAGGTGATGTTAGCGACAAGGATGAACATGTGGTTTTGGACTGCAAAGGCAGGGCGACTGTAGAGAAGAGTCACCGTGATTGTAAGGGTTAAATGTTTAGGCAGGTTCAAAATAGTAACCTATGCATGAGATGTGATAAGAATGTGTTATGCAGGTTCATATAGTAAGACTGAGCATGACGTACTCCATTCAACCTTCGTACCTAATGAAGAGTGTGTTGGCGTGGTGGTTGGCTCTGTGAAAGGAGATACTTTCGGTGAATTTGAGGAGGTGGTTATGGATGGTAAAGGCAAAGCGGCGGTAGAGGAGGGGCAGCTAGATTTTAACGGTACAAGCTTTTTATGCTATAACATGTGTTAGCTATTAGGTACATTTAGTGGGGTTAACGTGTGTTAATCGTAAGAACAGTGGACGGGGGCAATGCGTCGATTGATGAACGTGGTTTCGATGGGCCTAATTGGAGTCTTGGAATGACACAAATTGGTGGTGAATTTGACGAGTCATAGCAAACCGGTACACTCACCAAAAAAATGATTAGGATTGCTGGTTTAGTTGAGTCATTTCAATATACTTATTTGCATCGAACATGTAGGTTGCAAAAGTTCAAAGGTGGATGACATGGCTGGGACAGAAACAGCGCCCGAACGTTCCGGTAAGCTTGACTATTTTTGTTTACTGTGAAAGTGTAAAAATTGGTTACAAAGTAACCTGAATTGTTTTTTTTAATACGTGTTTAGGCGATGTGGAGACCACCCCAAACTTGAGTATGGTTATAATGGTAGAACCGGTGAGCTCATATGACCCCGCAATTGCTATCCACAAGGAGCAAGCTGGGGTGGAAATATTGGGTGGTGATGCGAATGAGGTGGAGGACAATTTGCCGCTAGCAAACCGTGTACGTATGTTAGCTGAATTGGGGGCCCAAAAAAGGAAGCTGCCTTTTAGAGAGAAAGTGGTAGCGGAACCAAATAGATCACCTTACTATATAAGGTATGTTGACATGGGTCAGCCAATCACTAAGAAGGAGGCAAATCTGTGGGATTACATATACGCTGATGAATCCCCAACGCACTTCCTAAATGGGCATTCTCGTAGGAAGCGGGCAATGGAGGCAAACATGTAAGTAGAACTACCACGGGGTTTATTGTTGTATAATAGGGGTGTAAACCATGAACCCAATGGATCTAGTTAATTGGTTATTTTTTGATTTTTGCCGCAGGAAGGAACAGGGTACGTCGTCAGTTGATGATGTAGATAGCCCGATACACATGGCCGTGTAAGTAGGGGGAGATTGTTAAAAAATGAGTTAAATTACATTAACATGTGTTAAGGTATGGAAGTTAATTTTTTTCTGTACGTATGAAACCAGGGAGTTGCTGTTTCGAAGCCCTTCCCATGTAGAAGCGTCTCGGGCTATGTTCAAGAGTTTAAACGCTGGCAATGAGGTATCAGATGGTATTATCGACTGTTGGGCGGAGGTGCTAAACTTCCAAGAGAAACGGAAATCAAGGGAGGCTTACAGTAGGCAATTCTTTGGTACTAAAGTTGTGGTGAGTGATTTGAATATGGACATTATTTGTGTAGATTGATGTTTTCTGTGGAAAAGTAGTTACGGTGTGCCGAGTGCTTATCCTTATTAATTTCTCTTTTGTGAAAGTTTCCGTGGATGTTAACAACTGAGAAAGGTGGAGTCGAGGCGCGGATGCACAAGTTCCGGGTTGGAATAAAAGGTGGGGTTAACAGCGCTGAAAAAGATCCCGATTTTAGAAAGCACGACATTGTTTTCTTCCCGATCTTGGAGCACAAACATTTTTACTTGCTAGTGTTTGAGTTACGGGACCCTGGAATTTATGTTGTTGATAATGACAAAGCCAGACAAGGACAGCCGATAGAAGATAGTGTATACTACCTCCACAAGGACACACCGTATAAGTTTGTAAGTTATTAAAATGACCCATGTTGTAACATAAGTGTGATTGTATTTAAGATGTGTTTTTTATATTGAGCATGGCTTATATATGTATATGCAGAAAGATATGTTTGTGCAATACCTTCGGGAGGTTGGGAATCCGCGAGCCGATGACATTGACTACTGCAGCATCCAGCGTATGCCGGTTAGTTGGGCGACCACAACAAACAAAACTGATTGTGGGGTCTTCTTAATGCGTCACGTGGAGTGCTACATGGGGAAAAACAAAAGTTTTAACTGTGGGTTCAGCATGAGTGGGGCGAAGAAGATGGCAGAGGTGCAGAAGTTGAGAAAGAGGTATGCTGCGCACATCTTATGTTCGGAGGTGAATGTGCTGCTGCCTAAAATCCAGGAGGATTGCCGGTTAGAGTAACGTGTGTTAGGGGGTGAATGGTATTTACTGTAGGATAGGTGTAGCGTTAAATGTGCCAGCTTTGTTTTGGGTGTGTCATGTACTTTGCTTTTGGGATGTTGCTTTAAACTTATTGTGGGATAGGTGTTTTGTGGGTGTGGCATGTACCAGGTCTTTTGGCGATAGACTGTCTATGCGAATTTTGTCTGACTAAAAGTGATGTCTATTAACTTGGTTATTTTATACTCTGAAGAATATTGATGTATTATTTTATGTGTTAGAATGTTATTGATGTAGTTGATAATGTTTTAAATGATGCTGTTTTCAATTATATATTGGTAGGTGTAACATTTAAGGAAATGTAAAAATGCTGCTTCCTGTTTTCAAGGGGCCCACTATTCTCAAAATGTAGTAGGATTCTTGGAAGTTGGGGAAAGTTGGTGGCAGAAGTCTACTAATATAGGGGTTGGTGGCTAGAAAACAACTTTATTGGAAAAGGAACCATTGCTATTTTGCCCCATATGGTCACATCAAAGTCAAGTCACAACAACTATATTAAATGTATCATTGATATACCTCTATAAGTAGTGTAATGAAGAACCAAGTCATATTCTGTAATACTTCACTACTTCAGTAAACCAAAAAGTTTTAGTGGTTCCAAAGTATGCTAATGTGATGGACACTTATAAAAATAAGGTCACGTCTACACCACCAGGCATGGAGAAGCTGAATCAAAAGAGGAAGGAAGCATGTGAGGGTCGGTATGGGGTGTGCTACGAAAGAAAAGTGTTTCACAAGAAGCTCGAAGATGTGAAAACTGGAGGAGCTTCTGGTGACGATGATTCGGAGAGCGGAGCAAACAATGTAGCTGATGTAGCTGGTGTTTCACAAGAAGCGTCACGCCGTACGGAACACGTTTTACCAGAAGCTGAAATTTTGAAGGGGCTACCAGATGAGTTGGTTAGGTTGCTGACGGATCCAGACCATGAATTATGTGGTTGCCCGTTGTGTCCATACTCACCCGAAACAATCCAGTCCTGGTGTTACCATGACCCATGGGAGAGTGAGCGCAACCCCTCTCCTCTGTACTTTCATGATGAGGATGTTGCCACACCATGATGAAAAGCTTCATAGAGATGGAGGATAAGAAGGGGTAGTTAGGATGTGGTAAGTGGTTAAAGTTGTGATAACCTTTTGACCCTATGTTTGTAGGCCACATACTAACGTCGTTTTCTTGTTCTTTTATTATTAATATTTTTTTTGGGAATGGGTTGATGTCACGGCTCGGTAGTCGATCCATTGTTTTAGGTTCGGTTGTAACCTAGTAGTAGAATGTGTGGTTAAGTTGGCTAGTTGTGAAGTTTAATTCTATAACCTGATGTGTCTTAATATATAAGTTATTGGTGTGGTTAAAACCTTTTGTGTTGATCCTTTACAGTTAAAAAAACCCCAGGTACAGGGCTAACATGTGTTAAGCATCTGTTTTGATGCTGTTGTAAAATATAAACCAAAACCACAATTATCCATGCATATAATAATAAGATAAGCCTGTTAATAGCAAACAGAGGTCCACAAAAGTTGGCCTACAAAACACAAAGTGCCGAAGGCCATAAAGTTTTTACAAGACTGGATATGATAAATGGGATAAAAATAGTTCCACCTTCTTACACACGTAACAGAAAAGGGGAGGATGATGTTAAAAGACTGTTACATGTGTGTAAGAAGGCCAAAATGAAGAGAGTCTCCCATTACATAGTACTAGTAAACGAAAAGAAAGATTTTAATCAGAGGGGGAGGCACCAGGGGCGGTCTGCCTTTGTTGTTCAGCAGCTGCCTTTGCTGCTTTCATTGCGGCCACCTTAACGCAGTTGCGTGAGTCGTGATCGTCGACATAAAGACCACAACGCTTGCATAACCGAAGCTGCTTTGGACGTTTAGGTGGTTTTGTCTTTTCCTTCTCACCAGGTCCGGAAATGCGAGTATGTGTACCACATCCCTTATTGCGTACAACATCTGGATTAGCAACTTCGACTTGAATGTTGATTGGTTGCCCAACTATTTCTTCCATTTCACACTCGTTTGTTTCATTTTAGATTGTACCCAATGGTTGCTTGGAAAGCACATTGATCTTGAAATCCCGGAGTTGGGCAACCAATTTTGACAACGAATCCTCGTCGGTTCTGGCCACATCAACGCATTCAGTAACGAGGTCGAGGATTTCATTACGCATAACGGACGGTGCGTGTGGGTTGACGCCGTATCGGCTGGAAAGTGAAAAAACCTCTTTTGGGAGGGCATCTCGGCGCCACCTATTGTTTATGTATTGGGGTTGTATCTTTGCAACATTTTTCAATCGATATACGCAAAAGACATGGCGACACAGATATCTGATACGTGTGAAATTCCTGCATGAGCAACTGGCGGAGTGGTCTACAGTGTTATATGTAACCTGTTAGGAACAGGAGGAGCATATAAAAAGGCTTTAGATCTAACATATGTTAGTGGAGTGGTAATAATGAAGTTGCCTAACATGTGTTACTTGATAGATGTTTGTGATGTTGTTCCTTTTGTCCAAATGAGTGACGTCTAGCAAAAGAGTGGTATTGCTGGAATCGGTTTGGTTTGTGATGTAGCATAAAAACTTCCCTTTAATTATCTCCTTTTGAACTTTCGCGAAAACAACGTTTGTGTAAATGGCGAACGCGTGCTGCTCTATCGCTAATTCAGTAGTGCCCTTGAACACCATGGATGAGGTTTTGTACTCGGATACACGTTGCCGATAGCGTTGGCTATCTACCCTATTTTCAAAGCACATCATAAATTGTACAAGGGTGTTTGCGCTTGTTGAGTTGACCTTGAAGGCAGCGTTAGAGCTTTAGCAGCGTGAAGTGGTCTTCATCAAGCAACACATTGGCAGTTCCCTGAAGTAGGCTGGTACCCAAAGATGTTTGATGTTGTACATGTCGTTCAACCAAGTGTGGTCTTGTAGGCCAAATGTTTCTAGAAGGTCATTCCAGCGGGACTCAAACGTTTCTGGTTTGATATAAACATTCCAAACCAACCGGTGAATGCAGGACCGAACATCAGTGTTGTCAAGAAGGTCCGCAGAGATCTGGTAGATTAAAGAGTTACTAACACATGTTAGATTAAACAGTTTAAAAACACATATAAGTCCGTGATGTTGAATAACACATGTTAAAGGCTAACAATTTAACCTAACCTTGGAGGGTAGTTTTTTCATTATATGCCACATGCATAGACGGTGACGTGATTCGGTAAAGACCATAGGAACAGCTTGAAGCATGGATGGGTCTTGATCACTCAGCACGAAAGTTGGTTGAGTACCGTGTGCCTTCAAGAAAGCCTTAAGCAACCACACATAAGATTCAATGGACTCGGTTGATATCAAACCCGCACCAAATGTAACTGTTGATACATGAAATGTCTGTTGACTGCGTCTACAAAAAGTCACAAGTCAAGATTGGTCAACAGAGGGTCAAAAGTGTCAAAATATGTATTTTATAGGTCAGGTTCGCTCATAGGGTAATGTCTGGTCCGCTTATGTGTCTTGGTTTCTGGATCGCTTATGTGGTAAAGTCTGGATCGCTTATATGGTATGTCATATAAGCGAACCAGCCATGCTTATATATAGGAGTCAGTTAGAGCGAATCTCATAGGTGTGGGTGTAAGCTTGGAGCCAAACTCTGTCAAAATCTCGTTTGAAAAGCAATAAAGTGATAGTAAATTAAAGGATAAGCTGTTGTTACTTTACGTGCATTGATTCCGCCTTTACACGTGAAGATGAGTTACTCGGATTGACGTTTTCGGGTCAAAGAACGGTCCAACAAGTGGTATCAGAGCCTCAGGACGAGGAGCTCATACTACATCAGCTGATTCTGCGATATTATCTCATTTATACTCATTTCTCTTTTATTTTTTCGATTTTATCAAGTTTTGTCGGACAGAATGGATTGAAGCTTTAGCATATTGACCGAAACTTGTTATTAAACAATCCGTATAAGTTTCAGACATTAAAACACAGTAAAATCTATCAATTTCATTCAAAAACGTAATCAGGTTTTCGGACAGAAACTTTAAACTTAGATCTGGAATGGATTAGTGGTCGGAATTGGACAAAAATCATATCATTGTGATCGGAATTAAGAGTACTATAATCCTTGATAGTTTCAGAGTGTTTTTCAGACTAAAATTGGTTAAAATTTGTGGTTCGCTTTTTCGGTCATCGCAAGTTTCTGGTCCGCTTATCCGGACATTGTTCTGGTCCGCTTATTCGATCACATTCTGAACCGCTCGAACGATCATTACCTGGTCCGCTCGAACGATCATTACCTGGTCCGCTCGAATAGACATTGATTCTGGTCCGCTGTTTTGTACAAGCTGATTCGCTCGAACGTACTTTTTCTGGTTCGCTCGAGAGAACATATTTGTGTGGTTCGCTTATTAGAACAACTTCTGGTTCGCTCGAACAGATTTTCTGGTTCGCTCGAACAAACACTTTCTGTTTAGTTCGCTTATCTGTCACGTGGACAGATTGGTTCGATTTTGTGGATTATTTTTCAAAAATCTCGAAAAACTTTTCTAAGTGTTGATTGATTTTGCAGGTACGATTAAATGGATGATATTTTCATGAATCCCTTCAGCGATATGTATGCTTTCACGGGTAGTTCTGGAAACAACGATACTTCTTCAAGCGATGCAAACAAAAGTCCACCAAAAGAAAGAAAGAAGGAAGCTTGGGAGTCCGAAAGCGCATTTGGAACGTTTAACAAACCTCCTAAGCTGATGGCTATAGAAGATTATAGCAGGTGGGCAACAAAGTTCGAAGATTGGTTGATGGCATTTGCTTTTCCTTGCTGGAAGAGTATGAAGAATGGTTATGCTCAAGGAAAGAAGAATGGTGAAGCATTAAGATCAGTTGAAGAGATTGACAGTTTTGTGGCCGAGCAAAAATGTGTGGCATTATTGTTTCAGTCGGTGCGTGAAGACATCATTTCACTGATAGATTACTCAAATTCTAAAGACTTATGGGAAAAACTCGAAAAGAAGTGTCTTGGAAGCAAAGAGATTATAAAAAATAAAAAGAAACTTCTTAGGAAAGAGTTTGATATGTTTAGTTGTCTTAAAAATGAGTCAGTATGTAAAATGATTGAAAGGTTTGGTCATCTGAAGCTGGAATTAGTAAGACATGGTATTGACATTTCTGAAGAAGATCTTATCGACAAATTGCTCGATGCATTGCCAGACGAGATGGAGTGGAGATATTATGCTCTCATGCTTAAGAACACTATTCCTTCTAATTTGTTGAAACCAGATTTGGTGATTGAGAAACTTGAAAGTCATGAACTGGAATTGAAGAAGACGTACAAAGTTAATAATTCATCTTATCAGCAGAATCTGGATTTATACTATCCAAAGAGCATGATGCCGAAAGCTACTTCTCCAAAAACTGCATTTTCGGCTGAGAATGTTTTTCCAGCAAGCAAAGAAAGTCAAAGCAATTCAAGCAGTGGAGGCCATAGTGGTTATCACAGTGGATCTACATTTTCTACAAATCATTCTGATGCGAAGTTTTCTTGCAATATCGCGATAGATCTGAAGAACGCACAGAATTTTGATGAGGAGTCGGCCAAGCAACAAATGGTCTTTCTGGCATCTGTTTTGGAATCCTATGAAGGGTTGGTGGCTGGAAAAATTGGGAATACAAATCTGACGAAAGAAGACTACGATCAGATTGACCCTGAAGAAATGGAGCTGATCGACATTCGTTGGGCAATGGCAAGTGCAGTTCGACGTGCACAACGCTTCATGGAGATTACAGGGAGAAAAACGATCGGTGGTCCGTCTACAAAACTGGGGTTCGATAAATCCAAAGTGACATGCTTCAAGTGTAAGCAGAAGGGTCACTTCAAACGAGAATGCCGAAACGCTTATACTGATGAGTCGGAGAATCCTTTCAGAGATGATTACTACAAGAAGGCGATTTATCATCAGAATAAATCCGAGCCGCCTAGATTGAAGCAGTCTGAAGATAACAGAGACAAATCAAGGGCTCTTGCTGTGATTTATGATGATGAAGGGTATGATTGGAGTAAGGAAGTTCTACCGGAAGAAGATGCGGTGGGTTACGCATTCATGGCAAGCAATGATGAACCCGTTAAATGGAAAGATGATCGTACTGAGGAACAGAAGTATCAATACCGGAAGATGATTGCTGAAAACAAGATTATCAGACTTTCTGGTGTATTTCTGGAAGCTAGAAGAGCAAACAGATGGGATCCAGTTAGAGAGTGCTATCTTGATAGGTATGGCAACATTGCGATTGATGACAAAACACTAGATATCGAAGCCATTATCAAGGAGTACAAAGAAGATGATGAGTATTGGCAACACAAATGGTGGGGAACACCAACTTCAAAGATGATTGAAGAAGCAAAAGAGAAAGAGAGAAAGGAGAAAGAGGAGAAAGAGAAGAAAGAAAAGCAGGTTGATACAGGCATAATTGATACTACGCAAGAGTTGACAGCTGAGAACCTGGGAGTGATGGCTGACAAAGTGCTAGCTGCAAAGGCACTTGAGGTAGATCCTAATTTTGTTACTGAGTCAAAGGGATCAGTCAGTCAAAGTGTGTCAATGAATGCGTCAGGTAACAAGATTGATGGAAATGTTGACTGCAAAAATTGTACTAAACAATGCAATTTTTGTAGCACTGTCACGTATCTTAATAATGAGAAAATTCAGAATCTGACAACAAAGGTTAGAAATGTTGAAAATCAGATTCTCGATCGTGACAAAAGTGTAAGAGCTTCAACTGAACGGATTAAAGAATTAACGACTCAAATTGAAAATGATAAGACTGAACGTGAGAGAATAAAATCTGAAAATGAAAAGTTAATTCTTGAAAACCGTCAAATTTTTGAAAAGTTTGAGAAATTGAAAAGTATTGTCAAAGATAGTGATGATCGTAATGGTAAAACATTTAAAGAAAATGAACATCTAAGAGTTGTTTTGAGATTAAAAGAAGAATTGATTAATGAACAACTGGATCAAATTGCTAAACTGAAACTTAAAGTTCAAGAAGCTGAAATTGAAAATGAACGAATCCAGTTGAAGCTTAACAGCTATAAATCGGCAAGCTTTGTTTTGCAGCATATTGTTCCTAAACCTATAGGGAAAAACAAAGATGGCGAGGATGTTTTTTCTGATGGAACGGGTGTAGGTTTTCACAAAGTTCCACCGCCAATTTTAGACAACTATACGAAAAAGCAGTCTAGTTTGGTGGAAATTGAGGAAGAAAGTGAAGTTAAACTTCCTGAAAACATTGATGTCACGTTCACATCTTCCAATGACGAGGGTGTCCAAAGTGATGTAGTGAAAAGTGTGGTAGACAAAGTGCTTAAACCGGATTGTAACACTTCTGAGGAGGATGGGTGTTTCTTAGACAAATACATTCAGAAACAAAAGGCCAAAAACAACTTAAGTGATGAACCGGGTCTTGTGATGTACAAGATGGCTGGATCTGATAAGTTGTATTCGGATTCTGAGTTTCCGATTGAGAATGTTAATGTGAAAAAGTTGACAAATGTTTTCAAGTTAGTTGAAGTTGAGTTGTCAGAGGTGAACAGTTTGAGTCAAACAAAAAGGCAAATGAATTTTGAAAAAGATAAAGCTTATTACAAAAAGCATGTTATTCCACCACGTTTTTATAATAACAATAGAAACAATTGGTCGGGTGGTTATCGAGGTAGTAAGAGTTATCAGAAAAGGAGTTTTCAAAACAGAAGGTTTGCTGAAAAGAAGGTGTTTGTAAATGGTTCAAGTTCACTTTCTGATGAGGAAAATGAAATTTTTTCAAAATCAAATAAAGAGTTCTTTGAAAAGAGGGCTTCGCAGGCTCAGTCTGAAGGCACGAGTAGAGTAGCTGATACTCGTACTTGTTTTAGATGTGAACAAGTTGGTCATATTGCACGAAAGTGTACATATGTGAAGCCTAGGACTGAAGCTGTGAAGGTTCAACAAAAGAAAGTTGATATGAAGGGTAAAACACCAATGTATGTTGAGAAGCAAAATGTTAAAATCAACAATGTAAAAGCAAAAACTGAATCTGTAAAGAAGTTGGTAACTCAAAATGACAAGTTTTATAAACGGGTTGCATTAACTGAACAAATTTGGAAACCAAAAACGGAGAAGAAAATTTCAACTTCTGAAGTGAAAAAGGCTGAAGAATCAATTTTGGTTGATTATGATGCAAATTTTCCACCTTTGAAGGCTGAAAATTTCAAAATTCAAATTGCTAGAGTCAAGGTTACACCTAAGGCTGATGAGGCCTGGGTGGACACTATGTTCGAATAAGCAGTTTGATTTGCCGGAGCTTCCTGGATTGCGAAGCATGAATCGGCATCTTTATTAAAGTTGGTTAATTTGAAGTTTGTTATATGCAGGATCTTCCAAGAGCCATTTCAAGATGGATCATGGATAGTGGCGCATCTCGACATATGACATGAAAAACTGCATTACTGTATGATGTGAAGAATATCAATGGTGGTTATGTGGGATTTGCAGGTCATGAAGGTGGTCGAATTGTTGGTGAAGGAACGTTATCCAACGGTATTGTAACGTTTGAGAGAGTTAACTACATCACTGAGCTGGAGAATAATCTGCTTAGTATCTCGCAGATTTGTGACAATCAGTATACTACTCACTTCACTGATAAAGAGTGTATGATCTTGAAACCTGGTTTTGTTATCCCTGAAGAATGGATTATTATGAGGGCACCTAGAGTGAATGATTTATATGTGTTAGATATGTCTGTAGCAACTACAACAACTGGTCAAGCACATTGTTTCGTGTCTAAAGCAACTGAGAAAGAATCAAGATTGTGGCACCGAAAGATGGGGCATATTCACCTAAGGAAGATGAATCACTTGGTGCACAATGATTTGGTATTGGGTGTTAATATCAAAGGTTTTCATCTGGAAGGGGAGTGCATTAGCTGCATCAAAGGCAAACAAAAGAAAAAGTCACACCTTTCAAAACGAGTCAATTCAGTTTTATGTCCTCTGGAAAGACTTCACATGGATTTGTTTGGGCCTGTGAATGTCAAAAGTATTACAGGAGATTTCTATTGTTTGGTCGTTACTGATGATTATTCCAGATTTTCATGGGTTTCGTTCTTGAAGACGAAAGATGAAACATTTGACAGTTTGATGGGTCTGTTCAGAAAGATTGAGAATTTGTACCAAAGGCGTATCAAGAGAATTCGAAGTGATAATGGTACTGAATTCAAGAACAGAAAGATGGAAGAATTTTGTGATGAAAGAGGTATTTTGCATGAGTTTAGTGCTCCGTACACTCCGCAGCAGAATGGAGTTGCAGAACGAAAAAACCGGACACTAATCGAGACGGCTAGAACTATGCTCGCAGATTCAAAGTTACCAATTAATTTTTGGGCTGAAGCTGTTTCCACCGCATGCTATACGCTCAACAGGGTTCTCACTGTCAAGAAGTTCAACAAAACATGCTTTGAGTTGATCAATAATCGTAAACCAAATCTGAAGTATCTTGAACCGTTTGGGTCTCCTTGTACAGTTCTCGATTTTCAAGGCAAATTTGGTGAAAAAGGCTTAGAAGGAATATTCGTGGGCTATGCAAGTCCATTGAAACGAGTTTTCATTCCTATTTGGAAAACGATTATTGAGGCATATAATGTTGAATGTCAAGGTTATACTATGCCGCCGCAGAATCCTGGTGATTCATGGCGTTATCATTATGACAAACTTTGGGATTCGTTTGACATGAGAGAAGAATCAGAGGATGAAGAAGATTTCTTTGATGAGTTGGATATTTTGCGTGACTATGAGTCGCAGTTAAGGTTCCCAGCTGAGTATTCGAGGAGACCACGGGAAACTTCAAATGACGATGAAGCAGGTCCAAGTAATGCTGGTGAACATGATGATGTCCAACAAAATGAAGTTGCTCAAGAGAATCAGTCGGCTCAGAATGATAATCTAGAAGCTGAAAACATGCCAGATTTTGATCACGGTGATTCAGATTCAAATTCTGAGGGGGAGCAGATTCAGATTTCAGGTCAAACAAACCAAGTTGGTGAACAAGATGCAGAGCAGAATGTTACTAATCTGGAGGGAAATGTAGATGTTCAAAGTGAAGTGATGCCGAGAACTTTTTCATATCATCCAGAGGAGTTAATCATAGGAGATTTGCAGAAAGGCGTTCGCACTCGAAACCAGATTGATAAAGGGCTTACATGTTTTTATACAAAAGTTGCTCCTTTGCAAACTGAATTCTAATTAAGTTGTTTTATCTCGCAGGTTGAGCCAAGAACTTACAAAGAGGCGCTTACTGAAGACTCTTGGGTTAATGCTATGCAGGAGGAACTTAGTCAATTTTAGAAATTGGGAGTGTGGAAGTTAGTTGATTTGCCGGATGGTCATAGAAAAATAAATACTAAATGGGTGTTTAAGTGCAAGAGGGACGATAGAGGAGTTGTCGTAAGGAACAAAGCTCGACTCCTTGTTCAGGGATTTAGTCAGCAGGAGGGAATTGATTTTACTGAAGTTTATGCTCCTGTCGCACGACTAGAGGCAATCAGAATTTTCCTAGCATTTGCGTCTTGGAAGAACTTCAAAGTTTATCAGTTAGATGTTAAGTCGGCGTTTCTTTATGGGAAGGTTAAATAGGAGGTTTATGTCGGTCAGCCACCGGGCTTTACCGATCCAATCCACAAAAACAAGGTCTACTTATTGGACAAAGCGTTGTATGGTTTACACCAGGCCCCGAGAGCTTGGTACGAGACTTTGTCTCAACACCTACTAGCCAACAAGTTCATTCGTGGAAAAGTGGATGCCACTCTCTTCACTAAAGTCGTTGATGGTCATCTTCTGATAGTTCAGATTTATGTGGACGATATAATCTTTGGGTCGACAAATGAAAATCTATGCAAAGATTTTGAATCAGTGATGAAGCAGAAGTTTGAAATGTCATCAATGGGGGAGATGAAATTCTTTCTGGGATTACAAGTTGAACAACTTCCTGAGGGAATTTTCATTCATCAGTCAAAGTACGTTCATGATATTCTAGAGAAATTTGGAATGTCAGGTTCTACTCCAGCTGCTACCCCACTTGCAACAAATCATGGGATTCACCCAGATCTCACCGAAGACAGGGCTGATGAGACGTTTTACCGATCCATGATAGGTTCTTTAATGTACCTAACTGCTTCACGACCTGATATCATGTACCCAACGTGCCTCGCAGCAAGATTTCAGTCTAACCCGAGAGCATCGCACATGATTATTGTGAAGAGGATATTGCGCTACCTGAAAGGAACTCCTTCATTGGGGTTGTGGTATCCTAGGAAAGGCGACTTTACGCTCGAAGGGTATTCCGATTCAGATTTCGGATGCTGCAAAGTCAATTCAAAATCAACAACTGCAGGATGCCAGTTCTTTGGTCCTAGATTGGTTACCTGGCAGTGTAAGAAACAAACGTCTGTGGCGTTATCTACTTGTGAAGCGGAGTATGTTTCTGCTAGCAGTTGCTGCTCTCAGATCTTGTGGATACAGCAACAGATGCGCGACTACGGTTTGCAGTTTCTTAACACACCTCTTTTTGTTGATAATGAGGCTGCAATTAATATAACAAAGAATCCAGTACATCACCCTAAAACTAAACACATAGAAATTCGTCATCACTTTATTCGTGATTGTTTTGAGAAAAAGTTGATACGAATTGAGAAAATCCACACAGACGAACAGAAAGCTGATTTACATACCAAAGCTTTTGATAAAAATCGGTTTAAATATTTGTTAAAACTGAATGGTATGAAGCTTCTGTTGGTGTCGGATGGCATAATTGGCGTTGATGAGGGTACTGTTGCGGATGAAGACGAGAAACAATCTGCAATGGTTTGTCGAATTTTTACTTGTTTTGGTATTTAGGGGGAGTAGATGTTTGTACATAGTTTAGTTTCAGAAAATACAAAAACAGTAAAAAATGCAAAAATACAAAAACATGATAAAATCTGAAAAAGAGCTTGTGTATATAGGGAAAATGATAGTACATCAGCTAGACTATTACAGTATGCTAAAGATTTGAAAAGTATAAAAGAGTTAAACAATCTTACTGATGATGTGTCGATAGGTTTTCGCACATTTAGTAGATTTATTCGGGATATAAACCTAAATTCAAACTGGTGAATTTCGTGGGGAACACTACTTGGATATATAGGTAACCCCTGAAATCTCGTTTGAAAGGTCTCTTAATCTGATATACTAGGTCTTTATACTCTATGATGTCTGGGGTATTATTCCGGGACTTCTGCTGAACGGTGGTTCTGACCTAGTCCCTGGCTAATACTTGTTGCAATGCTTGAAACACAGCATTAAACCCTCAGCATGCTGAAACAATTAAATTGATATATGCTGCTGTTGTAAGCAAAAAGATCCTCTAAAGGGGACACACCGAAAAGTCGAAGCTGATATCTCTCTGCGTATACGGAAGTATCGATCTGAGATCCCTCGGCCCTCGCATACCTAAATTATATACAGATATCATTGTAGTATTCTCACCTGTAAGACTGATTATTGAGATTCTGGATACGGGAGTATATTCAAGAGGTGGGACACGTGAATGATCTAAGTTCTTAATTCATCTAAATCGTATCCTGAATAAGTTGAAATTTGTATGAGAATTTAAGATGGATCAGTATATCGACAATCGAGGTAAATTGTTTAAGTCTGAGTATGGAATATAGCTTAACGGTACTTGTGATTTGTCTGAAAAGCTGATATGATTCCCTGTCACGCTCACCAAAAATATGTTTGTAAATAGTTTATTTTGTTTAATTTCTGCAATTTAAATTTTCTGTATTTCATTTCTTAGTTTAGATCACTTTATAAAATCCAAAAAGATTTTATTTCTGCTTTATTTTAGACAAACCAAAGTGGAGAGTGGATTGTTGGATTCTTAGATGTTTAAAGCAGATGCAGGAGATTCTGAGCTGAAGAATGAGGAAAGCTTACTTTGAAGAAGTTTGAATTGTTTGAAATGATAAAAACAAGTTCATTAACTTGATATTTGTTATTTTCAGAAATTGTTTGAAATTGTTGTTTAAAATCAGTTTGTTTCGTCAAAAGATCAACCAAGGTCATTAAATTGGACTTGGTAGATTAATTGAGTAATCAGGGTCATTAACTTGGATCTGAATACTTAAGTGGATTGCTATAACTGATTGAGTTTGTGTTTTTGTGATTGAAAAAATAGAATTGTAATGTTAGTTGGTTGAGTAACAGGTTTGAACTTCATTATTCCCAAAGGAGGCTATTTGTCAAAGCTTGAACCAGATATCTCAGATTCTAGCATATGGAGAGGGGGAGTCTGTGAAAGGGGGAGTCTGGATCAACAATCAATGGGAATGTGAAGATAGAGTGCTTATGATGAAAATACAGAGTTGAAGAAAAGACTAAGATTGAAGACTCAGGAGCTAAAAGACTACGTCAACATCCAAGGGGGAGTCTGTTGATACATGAAATGTCTGTTGACTGCGTCTACAAAAAGTCACAAGTCAAGATTGGTCAACAGAGGGTCAAAAGTGTCAAAATATGTATTTTATAGGTCAGGTTCGCTCATAGGGTAATGTCTGGTCCGCTTATGTGTCTTGGTTTCTGGATCGCTTATGTGGTAAAGTCTGGATCGCTTATATGGTATGTCATATAAGCGAACCAGCCATGCTTATATATAGGAGTCAGTTAGAGCGAATCTCATAGGTGTGGGTGTAAGCTTGGAGCCAAACTCTGTCAAAATCTCGTTTGAAAAGCAATAAAGTGATAGGAAATTAAAGGATAAGCTGTTGTTACTTTACGTGCATTGATTCCGCCTTTACACGTGAAGATGAGTTACTCGGATTGACGTTTTCGGGTCAAAGAACGGTCCAACAGTAACACATTGGAAATGATGATCCACACCCGTGAATGGCACAAAAACCATCTTGTACCTATTAATAAAAATGGATTTGAGGTTAAGAAAATGTAACACTTTTTGGGTTTGGTTTGTATACTTGGATATCAGGCCTAACACATGTTAAAGGGGGAACTAACCTGTTAGTGCTGTAAGTCGCGTCAAAGGCGAGGACATCGCCAAAAGCTTTGTAGTTTAGCTTTGAAATCTCATCAGCCCAGAATACGGAAGACAATTTTCCATTTGATACAGTGTAATCAAAATAGAAGTTAGGTAGGTTGTCAAAGCGCTCACGCAAGCGTTCAAGGAAAACTTGTGCGTCGCGTTCACCAATAAAAATTCGCAACTGGTGGCTAAAATTTTTAAAATCCACCGGAGTCCCATTGACATTGTGATGCCCCCCTTTTAAAGCTACAAGACATCTATAAGCTCTCATGGGTCCGATACGGTTTAGACTCATATTGTGAATGATTTGTTTGGTGGAGAATGACAGCTTCCGTGATATCTTGCTAAGATCACGGTTGTAATTCTCAACAAGTTCATGATTATGAATATCATTGAAACTCATAACTGTGTATGTATCATTAGAGATTGAGACTAGAATGCTTGCCTTACAGTCACACCATGTGAAGTTGGTTCTCCTAGACTTTACAGAAGATTCATCTAGTGTGTCAAAAGTCCTCTTGGGTTGTGATTTCCCGTATTTTGAGCATCGAAGATACTTATGTGTGGGAATTCCATTCCAGACTTTAGTTTGGCCTTTTTTAACAGAAAAACCAGCTTCAAACGCATAAAGTTCATACATGGAAAGAACAGCCTCAAATGTTGGATAAGATTTCCCACACACTGGTATGAACTTATCAGCGACGGTAGGAATCCAGTAACGGGTTCCCTTAGGGGTATAAAAAACGAAGTATGGATGCGCTGGCCCTGCATCAGAAAACGAAAAGGTTAGGAATCTGGTATATGGCAGGACAAAAGGTTAGAACTCTGGTATATGAGTATAAAGTGTGCTCCCATGGAAAATAAACAACCGTCTAAAGGGCCGCGAGATAATTCAGCAAACACAGAAGGGCCCTGAGATGATCCAGAACCAGCACCCGGCATGTTAGCGTAGCCAGAATCTTGGTATGCTACATGTGAACATTATGCAATATGTTTGAACTATGCCATATCTGGGGAAGAAAAATCAAAACGAGTGTATAGAAAAACAAACCTTGATCATTATCCATAACCTCGTCAAAATGGAAAGCGCTGTTCATGAACTTGTTGGAGATCAGAACATCCGGTGATCTAACAGGGTCTTCAGATGATCGAGAACCATCAACAGGCATGTAAGTATATACAGAAGCTTCGAATGGAACAGGTGAACATTGCCATGCAGTATATTTGGATTATTCCATTAGAAAAATGTCAAATAACAAAAAAAAACATATATTCGAGATAGTTAAGTTAGATAAAGAGACAAACCTTGAGCATTTAATTCCTCATCAGTATGGAAGTCACTGCTAAGGAACCTGTTGGGGAAACTATGGACCGGCGACATTAACTCGGAGGTTGGTGGATTTGTCTCCATGGACATTAATGGAGAAAGGATAATTTGGAGGAGAAGATGATAATGGTTTTTCTGTTAAAGAAGATATAAAATAAAATGAAATATTGTAAAAGAAATATGGGGGTGGGTGATTTGTACAAATGAGTTGATGGGCATTAAATGATCATGTCAAATCAAATTGGGAAAATAACTTCGGTTGGGAAAATTACTGATATAACCTTGAAAGCAAAAAGGAAGAGGAGGTGACTATGGGCAGCATGGATAAATGTAGGCCACAAGTAGAGTTTGCTAAGTTTTCTAAAAAAAATGGGGTTTCTTATAGAGCATTACCCTATAGTTATCATATTCAAGTACTTTCTTACTCGATTTTTTTTTCAAAACTGTTATTGGAAAACTTATTACTAAAATAGTGTAGTTTCAAAAGTATTTATCAAATCCGTGTTGTTTCATTATTTTTCACTAATTATATATGCATGGTTGCAAAAGTTGCTAGGCGTCCCCTAGTCGGTCGACTGAGGAGTGAGACGGAGAGTACTCGGACATATTTAATTATAAAGAAGTTAGTTTTCGAGAAATCATAATCTTTTGTCTAAAAGAATTAAACAAAAGCAGAAGTCAAAACATAAGAGAATCGTAAAGGTTCACAATGTACCTACAATTAGGACTGTGATCGAACCGAACGAACACGAACAAGGCCATGTTCGTGTTCGTTCGTTAAGGAAATTAACATGTTCGCGAACTATTCACGAACACGTACTGAAATAAGTTTATGTTCGTGTTTGTTTGTTAAGGAAATTCAGTTGTTCGCGAATAGTTCGTGAACACTGGTCTCGAACACAAACGAACGCAGATGAATAAAAACGAACGTTTAACTTGAAAATAAAAAATAAAAAATAAAAACAATGCTAGCCTTAAACATTGAACATAAGTAGTTAAATACAACCATCAAATTTTAAATCGAAACACAAAAAGTTTACTACAACCACCAAACGATGAATCGAGTTTAACGAACTTAGACATAATTATTCAAAGTTTAACTAACTTAGACATAATTGTCCTGAAAAATGTCTTGAATGTCCAAATTTTCGCTACCTTAGAAAAAACAGGGTTTCAACTTTTCAATATGTTTAGATAAAAGGTCTATTATCTATTATTTTTTTAATATAATCAAACGAGTACGAACAAACCTGACCGAACATATTACCGAAAGTTCACGAACGCAGTCGAACGAACGAGACATTTGTTTGTGTTCGTGTTCGTTTGTTAAGCTAACGAACGAAATTTTTTGTTCATGTTCGTTCGTTAAGCTAATTGAACGAACATAAATAAACTTCACGTCAAACGGTTCACGAACTGTTTGCTGAATGTTCAGTTCGTTTATTTACAGCTCTACCTACAATTGACTTTAACCCGGTAGGAGATAAATAGCAACGGCCCATTACAAGTTAATAATAAATATCCAAATGGGCTGGGCTCTTATTTTTCACTCGTATAATGATATTTTGATGACCTCACGGCGCACATTAGCAACACCACCGTCTCAACCACCGTTGTCTACCAATGGATGTGCTCTTCAATTCAATCAACGTTCGTGATCTGCTCTCATCACACGATCTCGACGACTCATCGCCACTCTCCGCTCCCGATCTCCGCCTATTAATCGACCGTCTTCAAGTCCGATCACTCGACATCAAGTCCAAAGTCCACAACTACATACTCTCTCACAACGACGAGTTTTCTAACCTATTTTCTCGCTGCTCCGACGCCGTCGTTAACTCCGAACAACTTTCCGATCAAGTTTCTAACCTCGTTAACCTCTTATCGTCGGATCGGAAACCGATCGATGTGCAAGTTAAGGAAACGGTTGATGAAATTAGGTCAAAATGTGGTGAATTGAAGGAGAAGAAGGATGCGTTAGGTTTAGTGGAGGTTGTTGTGAATTTGAGCCGTGAGTTGAGTGTTGTGGAGGATGATTTGGTCGCCGGAAAAGTTGCTGAGGCGGCGGAGGTGTTGATGGAGTTGAAGGTGGCGTTACGTGTGACTGAGGATTGCACGGAGGAAAGTGAGCCGGTTGTGTTTGGCTTGTTGAGGAAGAAATGGACAGAGTGCTTTGAAGAGGTAATAAATTGTGTTTTTAGTTTTTATTATTTTTTTTTAAATGTACAGAGAGCTATGAAGAGATTGAATTGAGTAAATTGATATTAATGGAGCATCTATGTCTCTAGTTAGGTATTATAATATTTCACAAATAAATGACATAGTTGTAGCTGAATGTTTGTTGAGGAAGAAATGGACAGATTGAAGAGGTAATGAATTGTGTTAGTTTGAAACTTTGAAGAGACTGAATTGAGCAGGTTGATGTGAATGTTTGCAACTGGATTTGTGGTTGTAGATACAACAGGTGCTAGTTAAGTTCATTTAGAAGGCCAGGCTGTGATATTTGAATTGTATAAATTTGTAAATGCATAGAACTGTGAATAGACTGAATTGAGTATAATGGCATCGAGAAAAGTGAATTGAGCATCATGATCTCTAATCGGATATTATATATTTCTTTATATCGCAAATATATGATGTAGTTGTAAGTGAATGTTTGCAGCTGGATTTGTGTTTGTAGATACAACAGGTGATGGTCAAGTTCATTGAGATATGCCGTGATATTTGAATTGTTTAATTTGAAAATGCATAGAACTGTGAAGAGACTGAATTGAGTAAAATGGCATCGAGAAAACTGAATTGAGCGTTTTGATCTATAATTTGATAATATTATAAATTTTCTTATTTCACCAATATATGATGTAGTTGTAAGTGAATGTTTGCAATTGGATTTGTATTTGTAGATACAAGAGGTTCTGGTCAAGTTCATTGAGAATGTAGTGATATTTGAATTGTATTAATTTGCAAATGTATAGAATTATGAAGAGACTGAGTTGAGTAAATTGACAACAAGAAAACTGAATTGAGCATTTTGATCTCTTATTGGGCGTTGTAAGATTCTCTATTGCACAAATATATGTCATAGTTGTAAGTGGATAGTTGCAACTGGATTCGTAATTGTAGATACAAGAGGCGCTAGTCAAATTCATTGAGAATAAAGTGATAACGGATTTGTGTAAATCATAGTTGTCAAAAGCGCACGCTTTTGGCGCCTAGGCGAATTTTTTGAGCGACGCGCATTCATTTCGCTCCTGATTCCTAGGTAATTTTAGCGCACAATTAATACTGAATTCCTGATTGACATATTTTAATTGGTAAATTCCTGATTTTCTGGAGTATTTATAGGGAGATTTCCGGCCGATTATATCTCTAATAATATTTATGATTTAATTCTACATGTTCCTGACTTCCTGATAAATAGCGATATTATTTTTATAATTTGTAAACTCCTCATATTCTGCAGTGTATTTCTGAGTTGATATTGTTCCTATTCTTTACCAGCTGATTTTTTCTGATTTTAGTTCTGATTTTGCATACACAATGTAGTGTTTTTGTTTTTTATCTAATTCTGCATATAAAGTTTTTCTTATTGAATGTAGTATTTCTCAAATAATTTCTTTATAGAGATAACTATGTTGACCTTTAATTCTCTGTTTTACCAACTTATAAAGTTTGGTTTTTTTGATTGATTGAAATCTGAATTATGTTGTCACACATCCGATTTGGTACTTTATGATGAAGATTATGTTATTGGAATATTTTGGTATTTGAAGAAGTTGCTATTTTCCGTTACATAATGTATTTTAAATTTTTATATTTAAGTGCGCTTTTTTTTTCTCGGGCCCACGCTTTTTTTGCGCCTATCGCCTAGGCCCTAATCGGTGCCTATGCGCCTAGAGTGCGCTTCGCGCCTTTGATAACTATGGTGTAAATTGACATTATGAAAACTGAATTGACCATCTTGATCTCTAATTAAATATTATCAATTTCTTTGTTTCACAAATATATGGTTGTAAGTGAATGTTTGCAACTGGATTTGTGTTTGTAGATACAACAGGTGCTAGTCAAGTTCATTGAGAAGGCAGTGAAATTTGATCCACAAACCAACTCTGTTTATGTTAAGAACACGATGTCTATGAATGATGATATTCAAGGGATCGAACTTTGTACTGTTTTGAAAGCAATGCATGTAAGCTCATATCTAGCTTTATTCCTTTCAGCATCACCTATTTATATCCAGTTTTGTGTAAATAAATATGATTCTACTTGTTGAAATATAGTTATATAGGGGTAGCTAAATTCCATTATGCTTTATTGTACTTTCTTGCGTAGGTGGTTGGTATTTTAGATTATGGGCTTGCGAAAGTGGCGGATTTGATGACCAGACATGTAATAACGCCTGCAGTGGGATCAATATCTCATAGTTTTTCTGTAGAAGAACAGAGACTAGATTCAGGAGATATAACTGAGGCGGTTTTGAGAATAACCCCACTGACCGGTACTCAGGTATTTAAGTTGCTTCTGCCTTCATGTTTATGGCTTAACGACACAGAGGTCTTGAATGTACGAGTACCTTTTAGATTACCTTTTCATAGTGTCTTAATATTCTATGTTTGCAGGTCGAGAACATGGATGCTGAAAATATATATTCTGGAATTAGTGTGGTCATTCAGTTTATTTTCAACTATATTTGCTTTCAAAATTCCTTGTGGATGCAATTATTTGGAAGATTGACATGGCCCCACATGTCAGAACTGATTATTTCAAACTTCCTTTCCAAGGTTTGTTTCTTTTTATGTATTTCTTATTACCTATCATATGAAATAATTTTCATGAACCGACGACTTACTGACATACCATATGAAATAATTTTTTAATGTTCGGTGATTCCAGATTGTTCCTGACGATGCGTCCAAACTTTCCGACTTCCAAACAATAAGACAACTCACATCCGAGTTTGAAACATCTCTTAAAGAAGTTATGTTCATATCCACTGAGAAAGACGAAAGATTGACCAATTTTACGGATAACGTTGAAGTCCACTTTGCAACAAGGAAGAAGGTTGAGATCTTAGCAACAGCTAGAGATCTTCTTCTACATTCCAACTTTAAACTTCCCAAGGTCAGGTTACTTTATAAGATTGTATTTTATTAAGTAATTCCAGCTTAAAATATGATTGTATAAATGTTGATTAAATGATGGTTTATTCACAGGAGTATACAAGAAAAAGTGAAGATATTAAAAATGGTGGGAATGTTGACTTGCTTTTCTCGTCTGAGAGGTGTTCAGTATCCGAAACGGCTTTGCAACTACTGGAACTTGTGCATCAAACACTAAAGGTTGGTGCTGTTAAACTAGTGCATGCAAGCAATCTTCTATAGTAACTAAATTGGTGACAAGGCGGGTTGCTACTTAATGTTTTACCTGCTATAGAAAGTTACTTGCCTTGTTTTAGAATGCGCTCACCAGGAACGCATAATGCGCAATACGTTGATGAGATGCATCAAGTGATGCGATGCGCTGTGATTACATAATGCGACGCTCTAAATCTCATAATGCGCTCCTGATGTGCGCATTTTTTCTGAAATTGACCGCTATAGAGTAAAATTGTTCAAAGAGCTGATGAAGTTTTTAGGTGAGCTTCTATATAGATTACCTGTACCTTTTGCATAGACTTCTTTGATGGTAATAGAGCTATTATTTTAGTATTTATTTGTTTTAATCTCTAAATTTTTAGTGTTTAAAGTTAACAAGTTAAAATTTACTTTATAAATAATTTTTCAAATAACAAACGCCTCGCATACGTGATGCGCGCGCGTCATGCATTGCGCGTCGGCTGTTGGGATTAAAATGCATCATTTTAAAACCAAGGTTACTTGTATATAGTGGAAAAATATATATTTGTTCTTACTTACAAGGACTAAAGGTGAAACTTACATTTTGGAATTTGGTGTATTAGATGGTTCTCTAAAAGACGTCGTTACATTTTGAAACTTACATAGTAGTGCACTTTTCTTGAGCAATAATTTTTATACCGAGTATGTATTTTCAGGATGTTTGTTTGTCATCCCCGACCGTTGCGTTAGAGTTTTGCCATGCTGCTAGGGATGCTTTACTTCTATACGAAGCTGTTATTCCAGTCAAGGTTCGTGTAGTACATATTTTAATTGATATGTGTGTGTATATAGCTAATAGTTTAAAGGATTAATTCCATATATAATTATATACCCTTGGAAACTTGAAAAATATCATATATATCCATGTTTAATGATTTTTTACTTAATGAAAATTCTACCCCTTTGTATTGGATGATCCGTTTTTACGTGTTGAAGAAACCAAGTCGTCTTCCTCTTTGACGACACTTTTTCAACCCTTCGGAGGTTTATCAGTTATCACATCAGATCAAACCAACTAAATGCATTATATAATCGCAAATCCTATTATCCTAAACAGTTACTGCATTTTATTGTTTTAATGCGTCTCGTCAAGGGTATGCATGATATTTTTAGTTTTACATGGGCATATATGATACATTGAATGTTTGTAAGGGTATTTATGAAATTATCCCTAGTTTAAAAAAACGGCCGAGGCGCATGCCTCGAGGCGAGGCGCCCAAAAAACGAGTATGAGGTGGCGGCTTAGGGGGTTTTTACGTTTTAGACTTTTTTTGTCAATTTTTTACATTTCATGTCTTTTTAATGTGTGTTTTTTATGTTTTTGATGAATCTGATGATGAAATTAGTTAGTATTTTATTTTTAATATGATATATAATTTAAGTATATTTTTTTAATTCCGCCTCGGACTTACGCCTCGGTTCACCTCGAGGTGTACGCCTCGTGAGGCGAAGGGAAAACGCTTCGAGGCACGATTCCATACTTTTAAACCAGCTTTCCTATGTAGAATCATTTTGTAGTGTCAAGTGTGTGTATATATGTGTAATATGTGTGAGTGTGATTATATATTAGTCTTATAATCTATCATTTTGTGATATAAAGCTAGAAAGACAGCTGGATGGTATCAACCAGGTTGCTGTTCTAATTCATAACGATTGCCTCTTCCTATCACAAGAGATCCTCGGCCTTAAATTTGAGGTGCAATTTATAAACATATACCGTTAAACTTGTGTGATTTTTGGATAACTTCAGTGGTAAATTTATATTGTAACCTTTTCATGTTAATTTTCAGTATCAGTCAGATTTTCCAACTTCCGTGAAGGGAGCTGTGTTTATCGATTTAGGTATACGATACAAGCTCATGGCAGAAGAGATATTACAAAGACAAATACAACTTGTTAAGCATAATTTAATGGAGGTAATTTTACCTATCCGATAAAACGTATTTATAACTAAATGTTAACTAGTGGGGCGGGGCCACCCGATTTTTAATAAAATTTAAATGGAAACGTAGACGCAGTGGTAAAAATAACGTTAATGGCGGGAATCCGGTCGATTTTGGTTCGGTTTATTATGGTATTGATACAGTACCGGCACCCGATATAGCAACCGAAATAAAAAACTTAAAAAATTAAGTCGTGATAAGTCCAAAAGACCGTCGACACGTGTTTTACATCGATCGAAAACCATAGTAAACGAATACTAGTAACGGTTCTAATAGCACCAATACTGGTACCGATGTTTTTATATCGCGTATTTTGTTTTAAAAAAAAGTAATGAACGGAAGTTGTAAGAGGAAAATAAAACTATTTGTGAATTTGAAACTTGAAAGGTAGCAAAATCACTGTAGCACCGATTTGACGGACGCTGCAGTGATTTTGATTTGTAATTTAAGATGATTATTATTATTATTATTATAATATTATTACTATTTAAATATCCATTACTGTGAAACCTGTCACCAGGCGATTGACGGTGCAGATGGATTTCAAAATACCCATCAACCAAAACGATACGAATCTGCAAAATTCAGTATCGATCAGGTAAGAAATTAAGAATCAGTTCGTCTTTGTTTATATGTGAAATTCCCAAATTGTCCTCTTAATATAAATTGTACAGGTGGCTTTTATCCTTGAGAAAGTGCGCATAATTTGGGAGCCGTTATTGCTACCGCTAACATACAAACGAAGCATGTGCACTGTTGTGGAGGCTGTATGTTCTAGAATGACTAAAGACATACTTCAATTAGATGATATTGCAGCAGAAGAAACATTACAGGTGCATTTTGTTTAAGTAACTTATATTTATCAACTTATTTAATGGACACTGTACAATACCAACAAACTTTATGCTATCTTTTGCTGAATTTTAAAAAAATTGCTAACATGGCACATCCTATTTATCATTTTAGCATCACATAGACCTGGCAATTTTGACCCAACAGGTTGAATGTTAAAAAAAATTGCTAACATGGCACATCTCATTATTTCAAATTTTGAAACAAATGTATGTTTTTTTATATTTCACATCAGCTTTTTTTTGCATATACTGTATTGTATTTGACGTGACAGTTAGCATAAGAAATTGAGGCTGCACTAAATTTTTTGTATTTTTATTTTATCAGATTCAAAGGTTAATTCATATGTTGCTGGAAAACCTTTCATCTTTATTGGAGTCTTTGGTTGGTATTAATCAAACAACAAAACCACAAGAAGCGTTATCAAGCTCTATTGACGATTTAATTCCGTCACTTCCTCAATTACGGGTATTGGCAGGTATGCATTGTCCAACTGTTTACTTATAAATGGTTGAGTAAAAATGCCATTTTCGTCCCTGAGGTTTGGCCAGTTCTGCAACTTTCGTCCAAAGGTTTGTTTTTCCGCATCTGGGCCCAAAAAGTTTGAAATCTTGCCATTTTTACCCGGCTCGTTAACTCCACCCATTTTTCTCTGTTGAGTCAGGGGCATATCCGTCTTTTTTGTAAACTTAAACGGCAATTCGGTCTTTTTTTACTTTATGTCAAAAGACTGAATACCCCTGAAAAGGACCGAATTGCCCTTTAAGTTAACAAAAAAGACGAAAATACCTCTGACTTAACAGAGAAAAATGGATGGAGTTAGCGAGCCAGATGAAAATGCAAGGCTTCAAACCTTTTGGACCTAGATGCGAAAAAACAAACCTTTGGACGAAACTGGCCAACCATAGGGACGAAAATAGCGTTTTACTCTAAATGGATAACAGCTAGTAAATAACAGGATTGGTTTACAGAGTGAACAGAGAACATGTATGTTCAGTGCATAAAACCACCTAAGTCATTTTGCTCTTATTATTGACTTTTACTGTTTTTATAAATCTCAACAGATATGTTGGACATGCCGCTGAAGTCGATAACTGCATCTTGGGAAAGCGGTGAACTGGCCAAGTGCGGTTATACTTCGTCTGAGGTATTCTGATTTCTTAAATCTTGCTAAAAGTTATATGATTTTTTATTCATACATTTGTTATGGGTGATGAGAGAGTTTGTTATGCATGAATCTTGCAGGTGAAAGACTTTATCAGAGCAATATTTACAGATTCGCCCCTGAGGAAAGAATGCTTGTGGAGAATCGAAAATATCAAGTTTTAGGAGTGTCATAGACTCATAATAAGCTTTTGATGATCAGGCATGCCTAATTATGATGGAAAGGGAAGACTATGATCCATAACTTAGCCATGCCCGGCCCGGCCCGGCCCGCATTACTTCTAGGTTAGGTTTTTTGCTTGGCCCAGCCCGGCATGCGGTACAAAAGAGAAAAAAAGTTTTCCTTTACTGTAAATAGTTATATAGCATTACTGCAATCAAAGAACAAGTTTCTCTTATGGCATTTTTCATTGTTGTAATTACGGGCCAAGCCTCTGGTATAGAGCTGGACTGTAATGGAGTGGGCTGGGCTAGGGTTCACAGGCTGGTTCGGCGTTTTGACCAACTTTTTGGACTACGGTTACGGAAAAAGACAAACCAAACCGGCCATGTTGGTTGGTTGGGTTGGCCGGCGTAGCCGGTTATCGCTGTTTTCATGTTTTAACAGTTCAGTTTGGGTGGTTTAGTGGTTTTAGGGTTGAGTGAGACCAGGTGGACTTTGGGCCTCTCTTTTTTTGTTACTTTTATATTTTACAACTTTTCTCTCTTTTTTTTTATTCAAATATCGCTTGAATTTTTTATTGGTTGTATAGAACCTTGCACTTCAAATAATGCCTCCTTTTTAATTATTTAAAAATTGACAGTGAGCTGTCGCTTATCAATGATTTAAAAATACGACAAAAAAACTCGATTAAAAGCAAGTGTAATCCTTTAAATTAGCATTATTTTATCGTTAATTCCAAATATTCGACATTAAAGAGAGAGAGAGAGAGAGGGAGAGAGAGAGGGAGAGAGAGAGAGAGGGTGTTTTGATGAGACAATAGAATGTAGGGCTTGAAGTCCCAATAGATATAACATTTGATATTTAGATAGACATTTTTTCCTACTATTAAATAGTGAAAATACTTTATTCTCAAGTCTTTTAACCTTAATTAAAAAACGATCTTTAATTCATAAACCGAGTCTCTTTTTTAGTCATCTTATGTATTAATTTGTTTAATACTACCTCCGTCCCATTAAATGTGTCTTATTTTAAATTTTCAAAGTCTTTATTTATAAACTTTGACTTTAATTATATATTTTTTGTGTTATATAAAACTTGATGAAAATTAACCCGATAAAAATACTTGTAAAACACACTCAAATCATATAACTTTCATCAAGTATTATCCAACACAAACAAAATTATTTAAGGTCAAAGTTTATAAATAAAGACTTTGAAAATTCAAAATATGACACTTTTAGTGGGACGGAGGAGGTAGAGAACATAAAAGTAAAGAGGTGCCGAAAGTTTCCCAACGTTTTAACTTTGTATACGGCCTAATTAAAAGAATTAAAATTCATTTGCGGGATGCGTTTAAACAACAAATTAATCATGGGACAAAAATCAAAACGCGATTAAAGAAGGAAAATAAGAAAAACATACAATATATATATATATATATATATATATATATAGGTAGAGGATCCTGTAAAAAGTGTTCAAAGTGTGAGAAGTGTATTATAACACTATATATAATACTATATAACACCATATAAACACCGTATAACAATATGTAACACCATATAACACCATATAATACCATATAACACTTTGTAACACTATATATCATTATATAACAAATATAACACTATAGGTTGTCTGATAGCATGTCTATGATAGATGTATAGTGTTATATTTTGTTATATAATGATATATAGTGTTACATAGTGTTATATGGTATTATATGGTGTTACATATTGTTATACGGTGTTTATATGGTGTTATATAGTATTATATATAGTGTTATAATACACTTCTCACACTTTAGGCCCTTTTTACACTATCCTTACCCTATATATATATATATATATATAATATTTTCTTATTATCAATTATGGTGTAGAGGCTTCTATGAATACATGAAACAATAAGATTCAACTATGTAGATGTATTTGGTATAACAAGTACAAATCTCCTTCAGTAGTTATATTGGAGTGCATGAACATTTTTTAAAAGTTATATAATCTACTCCCAATTTTATACCAATACCCATCACAAGACTCGAACACTCGACCTGATTGTACACACAGTATACCGCTAGGCCAAAGGCGTCTTGTAATCACTTTTAACACAGGTTTCATAACACCCTCTTCTTAATAAGACCTGCTACAATCAAAACTGCTAGTATTTCAACCTCAAAACACCTGGAAACTGCTAATCTATTATTTCAATCACTGATTCATCTCGCATTTACTGCATCTTTTCTACATTTCAAGCTGGATATTGATTTTTGACCACCACATTCAACGTTTTCAGTCAATTTTTTTCTCGTAAACTTCAGTTAGCGCCTTTTCGTTGAACTTGCCCAAAAAGTTCATTCGTTCTCTTTTGAACGAGACCATCTACCCCTTCGCCAACCCAATCAGTACCTGCAAATTCAAAAGGTTGCAAAGATAGTGACAACACACTTTTATGAAACAAGCCAAAAATGATTGAGAACCAACCAAACTATCCTAAAGCGCCTAAAACATGCCTTTACACCCCTAAAAATGGTAAGTTCATGAAATGCACCTACGTTATCTCGTGCCCTCGCCTTTTAAGCGCCTGCGCCAACTATACCGAACCCATTTTCACCTAACCCACCTATCTTGACATGGTCTTTGCCATCAACTATCTATGCAATTTGCCCAATTTCAGATCAAATTATGAAAAAACATTAAAAAAAAAAAAAAAAAAAAAAACTAAAGTCATCCACATAACTTCATGCTTAAAATTTCAAGACCATCATATAAAAATCACAAATTACACTAATCTACAAATTCACCACCACAGTCAACTCAAAACAAAACATAACAAATTAATATTATCTTTGAATAAAAATTCACCAGAAACTCATAAGCAAAGTGTGGTCAACGGATCATCATCAAATTCAAATTCATCAATAACCGGAGGAAGATTAAGATCAAACGACATCGTTTTATTCTCCGCCGACTTAACTTCACCGGACACGTCATCAACAACCGTCGACGACGAATCACAATTACTCCGGCAATCACCGTCATCGTAACCAACCACCACCGCCGCCGGAGTTGACCGTCGTGACCAGCTCGCCGTCTCCACGGTGCTGCTCAGGCTACTGGTCGTCGGAAACTGCTGAGTCGCACGATTGGTAATTTCGTGTTCCGGCAGGGGCAAAAGTGGAAAATTGGTTTTTGCTTTAACGCCAGTGAAGGCGCGTGCGGCGGCGTCGTAGGCGCGTGCAGCGTCCTCGGCGGTGTTGAAGGTGCCTAACCAAACCCTAGCTTTTTTGTACGGATCTCGGATCTCTGCGGCGAACCGTCCCCATGGTCTCCTTCGAACGCCGCGGTACCGCGGCGCGTGGGGGTTCTGGTCCGGCTTAGCCACCGTGACAGTTAGGTTTATTGGGCGCGTGAAGGTGAGTTTCCGGCGGTTGTGACAGCCGGAGATGTTAATTTTCCATCGGTTTTTCAAGATTTCTTGATTTTCCGGTGATGTGTGTTTTATTTGTTATTATCTTCTTCTCTCCACAGTGGAGAAAATGAGAAGGGTTATGATTTACTTGCACGTATCATTATTTATTATGGACTCGTGTAACGTTTGATAATATATATATTGTATAGATAAAAAAAGTAGTATTTTTATTTCGCGTTTCTAAAAAAAAAAAAAAAACTGTTATTTATATTCCGCGCGTTGTGGCCAGAATATGGTTGGTATTGTTTCGCTTCATTACAACATCAACATGATATCGGCACTAGGTATAACAACAGAAAAAGATAGCGTAAAACCATGAAAACTAGCATTGAAATGTCAAAATACGTAAATTTATATAAGAAAAATGAAATTTGGGTGTCGTTGATAACCTTCAAAACTTTAGACTCCGTAAACGCAAAACGTCAACCCATGTAATTTTGTATAAGATAAAAAACATGGACATCGTTGATATGTAAGGCTCCCAAACCGGGAACCTCACAGTCGGACATCATCGCTCCGTTTTGACTCAAAAGACTCATTTAATTTCACAAAATAAGTAGCGGAAAGATTTAAAGTAGAATGGTGATTAATTGAATAGACTTGCTAAATAGTCAATTTAAATCTAAAAATATAAATAAACACATGAATGTCTTGCCACAACCTCGAGAAGCTTCACACGCGTACTAAGAGTTCCACTCAACCTAATTATAGACCTGCAAACAATATAACATGTACACAAAAGTCAGCTACGTTGAGTGAGTTATGTCACGGCCCCAGCCCCGGTTTGACCCGGTCAGGAGTCGCGGAACAGGAACCCGTGGTATTTATTAATTGATGCGACAGCGGAAGATTTAACAGGATCTTTTAAAACTTGAAATGCCCGATTATTTTATTTCATAATTCAGGATAAACCCCGGGAGTTACAATAGAGGAATTTCACAAGTAAATTCCCTGATTGATAAAACATGTTTATTCATTTTAACTGAGCCACCTCTTCAAGCTGGTTAGTGCTCCGTAGCACGTTTTCTTGATTTACAGCAGGTCGCCTGAAACATGTTTTAAAAATATTTTATCAGCGGGGAAATGCTGGCGAGTTATTCAAATTTGATAAAACGACACATAGTTATAAATTACAGCATAAGAGCGATTACAATGGCTTCTATCTTATTTTTATCTGGCGCCGTGTCACCTGGTGACGATGGTCATACCACTATCACTATTGGGTCTTTCCCCAAGTAGTGACGTTTATCACTGTTAGGATTTATTAGCCTAACCCGTGAGAAATTAGTAATGTGCACAATACCCCACTAGCCAGTGATTCAAGATAACCACGACTTACTCCCTGTAATTATAACTTTTTGAAAATGGAGTATTGTAAAATACTTTTGATAAAAGAGAATAACTCACATTGCAGATTTATACGGACAGAGCTTAGCCTACTGATTAGCCTTGTAACCTAATTTAAATAACAATGCACACGAACTAGGTCAGTAACTAATACAGCATTTACGATAACTCACGAGATTAAACCCTGACGACAAATGACAAAGTGCAATACTTAAACATCCATCGAATTCACGACGAATGACAAAGTATAAACCCAATTTGACCAGCACTTAAACATTCATCGGATAGTTTCAATCGATCGGATATTGAATCGTAGCAGCGATCGAGTTAATACCCTGTATCGTAGCAGCGCCTCGCTATTATAACTTGTAATTTCGACTTTTGGACAGTATAACTTCGTTTTTGTGAAGTGATTTCGACACCAGATGAAAGCTCGATGTCCAACATATTTATAGCAGAAATTTGGGGTTCACGCGGCCCGCGTGAACCTTCGGCCAATCCTTACGCGGCCCGCGTGAGGTAGCTAAACGTAGACTAGGGCTACGGTGTCATCACTAGACTTGCCACGCGTGCGACACATGGTCCGGATGCTTATCCGGTCAAACCTCACATTGACGCGGCCCGCGTAAGGCTAAGCTAACCCTTACGCGGCCCGCCTGAAGACCCATTTTCTAGATTTCTTGGTTTTTCATGTGCATTAGGGTTCCAGGGGTCCGGGTTTTCATTTACAGGTCGTTTAGGGACAATTTTGAAGATCCTTACATCCTCCCCACCTTATTTAAAATCTCGTCCTTGAGATTCACTGAAATAGGTAAGGATACTTTCGCTTCATTTCCGATTCCAGCTCCCATGTGTATTCGGGTCCTCTTTTGGAATCCCATTTGACTTTGACGAGTACCAATCTTTTATGTTTGAGAAACTTGATCTTTTTGTCTTCTATTTGAAGCGGTTTCTCGACAAATTTTAACTTTTCATTTACCTCTATGTCCCGAAGAGGTACTACCAGTGATTCGTCCGACAAACATTTCTTGAGGTTGGATACATGAAATACATCATGTACTCCAGCTAGCTTTTCTGGTAGTTGTAAGCGATAAGCAACTGGTCCTATTCGTTGGATCACTGGGAAGGGTCCAATGTATCTTGGACTTAGCTTTCCTTTCTTACCAAACCGAACTACTCCTTTCCAAGGAGAAACTTTCAACAGTACTCTGTCTCCAACTTGGAATTCTAACGGCTTGCGTCTATTATCGGCATAACTTTTCTGACGATCTCGAGCCGTCTTTTGTCTTTCCTTGATTTGAGTGATTTTGTCAGTAGTTTCTTGTACTATTTCAAGACCTGATAATTGACTTTCTCCTATTTCTGCCCACCAAACTGGAGTTCTGCACTTTCGTCCATACAGTGCTTCGAATGGGGCAGCTTCAATACTCGTATGATAACTATTATTATAGGAGAATTCGATTAAAGGTAGGTGGTCATCCCAATTTCCACCAAAATCTATCACACATGCCCTGAGCATGTCCTCCAGGGTTTGGATCGTCCTTTCACTTTGACCGTTTGTCTGAGGATGATATGCAGTACTTAGATTTAGTCGAGTTCCCATAGCTTCTTGGAAACTTGTCCAGAAGTGGGAAGTGAAACGACTATCCCTATCCGATATAATGGAGAGTGGGACTCCATGTAAGGATTGTTGATACACTTTGTGTGGACGCGACTCGGCTCGGTTCGACTCGGCCTTGAAGACACGAAGATCGAGACAAAGCTACAGCCAAGGGGGAGTTTGTTGGTGCACTTGTGTCTGTACTTTGTCTGTATTTCGTCATGATACAAAACGATGTCTTTAATGTAAGGTTGATGTAAGTTTGACCAAGTCATCCATCCTCCTGGTTTGACTTGACCAAACAGTTAGAAAAATGTTGTAAGCTGGTTGTGTCGAAGGATGTGTCATCGAAGGATTGTTTTATATCCTTCGATGAGCTCGAAAGATGAACATTCGATAGATGAGTTCGAAACATAAACCTTCGATGGATGAACTCGAAGGATATCTTTCGATGGCTTTCTGGTCGACAGATGATCTTTCGATCAATCTGTCTGATCCTTCGACCAGACCTGCTGTGTCGGGTATAAATACCCATGTGTTGTGTTCACTTAAAGAGTCAGACACGAAAGACTAGAGAGAGAGAAGAGCACACACACGAGAGAACTTTGAGAGTTTGCAGAATACATCTGTGAACATTGGACTTGTAATCGAACCTTTCATACGCATTAATACAAGTGGTGTTAATCGTTGAATGTGGTGTGTTGTGTTGTGTTTGTGCTTGTTCTCGTATAAAGTCTCGGTTGCATGCTAGCTTGGATTCCGCACTCGCTAGTGTGTTTGATATAACAAGGATAAGGTTTTATCTCATCCTCGAGAGGGACCTACAAGTGGTATCAGAGCCTTGGCTCTTATCCTTGTTAAAACCGAGGTGTTCTTGTTGTTTTTCGGGTTTTGGAAAGTTCATATTTTCTGGAAAAACTTGTTAAAATCGGGTTTAATCTTGTTGTTTTGCTGAAAGTTCTTATAAAAACCTTGTTATTTTTCTTTGTCTCATGTTATAAGTTGGTTTTTAGTGAAGTTTCGAGCAAAACCGCGTTTCGGAAGTTCGTGGATTTACCAGAAAACTCAGATATTTGGGCTGTGTTCTTGACATATTCAAGTGTTCTTCATAATATTACACTCTTTGATCTTGAAATTTGAATATTAAACTTGTTGTTGTATTGGAAAAGGTGAACTGATTAAAATAATCAAACAAAATCTGTTTTTGCAGAAAATGATGGTCTGAACCATACTTTCTGCCGAAAGATTTACCAACCCGTCACCTTTTTCACCAACCTGTCACCTGTTTGTCTGCTGTGTCAGTACTCATCGAAAGATATCCTTCGAAGTCGAAAGATAATCTTTCGATCAAGGAGGTTCGACAGATACCCATCCTTCGAACATCTTTCGAAGTCAGTGAGTTATCTTTCGAGCCAAGGAATTTTTTCGAAGGATATATTGTTCGAGCTACTGGTACATTTCGAAAGATAAGAATCCTTCGTCTTGGTGAATCTTTCGAAGTCATTGTTCGAAACTCAACAGTGATCTTTCGAATACTGTTGATCCTTCGAACAAGTGTCTATCTTTCGAACAGGTGTTGATCTTTCGATCCTTGTCTGTTTAAGTTTAACAGGTTGTGCTTTTCAGGTCTTTCGATTCTTGATCCTTCGGCTGGTTGTTATCCTTCGAGATTTTAACATAGTTTGTGAAAATTAAATTTTTAAAAGGAGAAAACTTATTTTTCAAATTTTAAATCAATTTTCACTTAATATATTAATTTTCATAAAATGGGAACAAACGGTCAGTGGGATCCAACCGCGTGGACTCAAATAACTTCGACTCCACAATCATCAGCTATGCAATCTACTCAATCTACGTCAGATTTCGACAAAACTGCATGGATGCGAGCTATTGCCCCACCTCAAGCTGCAATGATAACTGCAAATCAATGGGCTTTGGTCACAAATCAAAGCAACAGCATTCAATCTATGATGCAGAACGACAGTGAAACTGGTACAAGCACGAAACCGCCAAAGTTAAATCACATCAATGATTGGGGATGGTGGAAAGAAAGGCTGAGAACTTATGTTCAGGGACAAGGTCAAGATCTATGGATGTGCTTCTTCACAGCTTTTGAAAATGAGTTGGAAGTTGCAGGATCTAATCCACAAACTTACAGCACTTTGTCTGAAGAAGATAAGAAGAAGTTTGAGTTAGAAAAGAAAGCATTCATGATTCTCACACAAGCTCTTCACAAAGACATTTACCACCAGTTTGTTTACTGCACGACTACTAAAAGCTTGTGGGATATGCTCACGTTACGTTGTGAAGGAAATGTTCAATCTAGAAAGATCAAGCAAGAATTACTGAAGAAAGAGTTTGAAGGATTCACGTGTTTGGAGAATGAGACTTTGGCAGAGTTATCTACAAGGTTCCATCACTTGTTGAGCGAGATGTTTGCTTTTAAAGTCACTGCCACTCCACAAGAATTGGTGAAGAGATTCGCTGATAGCTTACCAGCAAAGTGGAGCAGTTATCTTGAAATTCTCAAAGAAAATGGTGTTCTAGACACAATCACCGTTTATGAATTAATTCAAAGATTGGAGAATAAGGATGTAGAAGAAAAGCTTAAAGCAAAAAGAACACAAACTCCTCAAAATCCAGAGATGTACTTTGGGATTGCAGGAGGTATCAGTGGAGAAAAACCAGCTTCTCAACACGCGAAGCTTCAAACAGCTTTCATCTCAAGCACCGGACCTTCCACAACAGATCACTTTGATCCTTCAGTATACACGATGATGTATTCAAGATCAGATGTGCAACCGAAAGCTCAGCAGCAACAACCGCAACAGCAAGGGTTTTATGGAAGCTCTTCAAACTTTCAAGCCACTTCCAATCCTAACACAGTCAGATTAGACACTTCCAACTTTTCCAAAGTCAGTGTCGAAGTAGCCAAGGAGCATATGGAGATGTTGAATACCTTGGTTAGTGCTTATAGTGGATTGATCGCAGGTCAGATTGGGAATATCAATCTAACCAATGAAGATTATCAGCAAGTGGATAAAGAAGAGTTTGAAATGATGGATATTAAATGGGCTCTTGCTAGTGCAATTCGAAGAGCAAAGGAGTTTATGGAAAGGACAGGGAGAACCAACTTGGAAAACAAGAAAGACACCAAGTATGGATTCGACAAGCAAGCTGTCAAGTGCTTTAACTGTGGCGAACGGGGTCATTTCAAAAGGGAATGCACAAGACCAGCTCAGCATGGAAATCAAAATCCGTTCAGAAATCAAGGCAACCAGCAGAACCAGAACGGGAACAATGTTCGTACGTTGATACCTGTCAACAACCAAGGCCAAGCAGGGTCATCAAATGCCAACCGGGGGCTGGTGGTTCAAATAGATGAGGGTTGTGATTGGTCGCTTCAGCTTGGAGAAGGAGGAAATGGTGGAACAGCATGTTTTGCTGAAGTCGTAAAGGATTTAAAGCACGCCAGTGGTGGAGAATCTTCCACCAATGGTGATGAATCTTCTGAAGATGAAGACAGTTCTGGATATAGTGGAAGCTCGGATGAAGAATCCTCCACTTCAGGCAATGATCATATGGATCAAGCTGCTTACTCTTCGTCTTCTTTCCATTCAGCCTTTATGGCTAATGTCGACAGTTCATCAAATCAGGTATGTGTCGATGAACCCACTGCTGTTAGTTGCGATAACTGTGATAGTTTGCGTGTTAAAATTGCTGATTTAGAGGCAAACATGGCTGAGTTGCAAGGCAAACATGATGCTTTACAAGCTAGTTTGTTTGACTTGCAAGACAAACATGTTTCGATGAATGATAAGTGTTGTGAATTGCAAAGCAAACACAAGGCTTTGCAAGAAAAATATGATGTCACACACAAACACAATCAAGAATTGATTGTAGATCTTTCTAAAGCAACTGAAGCTAACTTGTTTTTAACCAAAAATGAAAAGGAATTTAAAGCAACAATTGCGTCATTAAAACATGATGTTTCAGAATTACAAAAGGCTGTTTTGCGAAAACAACATGCTAACAATAATCTTATTGACACAATTGAAAAGCAAATGGTAGAATTGGCAACAGCTCGATGTGAATGTGAAACAATCAAGCAGAAATTGGAAAGCTATTCCAATTCCCGCTTTGTATTGGATCACATCATTGACGTTCAAGAGAGAAAGAAAAGGGGGGATAAACCATGTATTGGATTCAAATCATGTCCTCCCCCAATGAATCACAATTACTCCAAATTGCCTGATGACGAGGATATGCCCCGTTTTGAACCTACTGTGCCACTCGGTCTAGATGACTTTGCAGCAGGCCTCGGGTTCACAACTGGTACATCATCCTTGGGTCAATCAGAATCTGAGAAAAGTGTGACAGATTCATCGTGTGTTAAGGAACAGAGTCCTCCCGTTGTTGAGGATACTGATTCCTCGGATGATGAATCTGATGAAATTGTGAACCAACAGTCTAACTCGGTTATAACAGATATTCCAATTGAGAATCACATCCTGTGTGATCCACCAGTGAAACCGAGTAAGACTGAAATGTCAAAAGAAATGGAGTCGATTGTATCAAGTTTTGAAGGGAGTAACTTGTTGTACACGCTCAAAGGAGATAGCAAAATCTACTCTAACAAAGATTTTCCAATTGAAAATGTAAATCAAGATTTAATTGAGCAAATTTTTGAAGGATGCACTGATAAGTTTTTGGGGAACAAAAGTGGCAAAGTTACCGTCACTCAATGTGATCCAATTCCGTGTGAACAAATTAGAAAACAATACGGAAACCAAAAACTACAAGTTGAGCGAAAACAACAAGTCAATTCCGGAAAAGGTAAGGTACAGGGAAAGAAGGCTCAGAACAAGAATGTTCAAGCACCTAAGGTTCAACAACAATGGGTGCAAAACAAAAGAGCTCCTGTTAAGAAAAGAGAACCGAAAGTGAACTTTGTTGGATCCACGGGTTCAGATAAACTTGAAACATTTCAGGATAAATCTAACATTGATTTTGTAAAACAAGTTAGAATTTTAAAACGAAATGATCAGAATAACTACACCCAACACACCAACGGAGGTGATTTAGGTCCAAGCACGTCTAGATCACAAAGTTCATTGTCTGGTTCTCCGTCTGATCATCAACATGTTTCTCCGAGGTTTGTAGAGCGGAGAATGTGTTTTGAGTGTGGCACAATTGGGCATATTGTAAGATACTGCCCATACCTGCAAAAGTTGAAGGCAAAAACAAGTGCTCCCCAAGAAACCAATTACCAAAAACGATCATTTTCCCCGAAACAAGACCCACATGTCTTGAAAGAAAGGGAAAAGAAGTCAAAACAAAAGAATCAAAAGGTAATTGAAAAGGCCTTAAAATCAGAGGTCAAAGAAGAAAAACCTGTTCAAGCAAAACCTAAAACTGTAAAACCAGTAAATGCTAAAACAATTAATACAAATACTGGTAAAGAACAAACAGCTTGGAAACAAAAACAGGTAATTCAGTCAGGGGGAGCACCACAGGTTCTTTTTCTTAATCATCAAGTGATTGAAATCACTTTTCTTGATGATCAAGGACGACCCAAGTCCACAAAGGCTTGGGTCCCTCTCTCCAACTAATTTTTGAGTGAGTGTCTAGGATATTCCAGGAGGAACTTTCGATAGTCGTAAGATTGTTGATAGTGGAGCGTCCTTGCACAAGATAGGCGACAGAAGAAATTGTTGCCTTTGATGGAGAGAAAAAGCAAAGGAAAAAGAAATGTCTGATGAAAGAAATTGGGAGCTTCGCAAAATGAAAATCATACCAACGGTTGATTGTTAAAGGCTTTAATCGGGTCCCCGGGGTAGATTCACGTAAAATGTACGTACCTGCAGCACGTCTGAAGTTCAAATTCAACAAGATGATCGTGCAGTGTACAATTCTTCGCGGTGTGATTGAAGAAAATGTGTTTGTTGAACAAACCAACTGGGTGTGCGGATGCCTTGGCATGGATTGAACAACCGCACACTACTTCTGAAAGAGAAAGACAAGACCTTCGCTGGTGCAATGTGGAAGACCAGCCGGAACCAAAGGTTTTTGATCTTGTTGCTGTGAAGAGATTTCAGTAGCTGCATAATCGACCTTGAAATCCACACCGGGTGGATATCCAGTTTGGGAGAGCACTCAGATTCCTTGCAATGCACGATGCAGTTGCAGGATACGGTTTTAAATTTCTAATCTCTCCTATACTTGTCGATATTTAAGCTGCTTTGTGAATTATTATCTCGTTCAGCACTCTTTGGCCAGACAATGCTGTCATGGTCCGCACCGCAAACCGACGTGCCAACTGTTTTTTTTCCAAAATTCGCTAAATCATTTCTGATTAAAACTTAATTTTGGTAAACGGCTATGAGGTAAAACATGAGTTAACTAACATCGGGAAATCGTTTTTGTAAATACCTTCGTGTTCTTTAAATTTTATCTTAGTTTGTTGAGTTTAGGGGGAGTAAATCCAAAATTTGAAAATCCAAAAACAGCGAAAAATTTCAAAAACACAAAAACAATAGAAAAACAAAAATGAGTTTCCTGGCGAGCAAAAGAGAAAATGATAGTACATCAGTGGTCTGTCCAAACCTCTTTAAACCTTAAAATGCAAAACGATAAGCAGCTCTATATAAGATGTATCGGTAGGCTCACAATCATTTTAAAGTGTGCAGGGTGATATAAACTTAAATCGACTGAAGACCAGGTGGGAACCATTCATTGGCATATGGTCTTAGTACCGAAATTTCGTTTGAGAGATTGCCGAGGTTCTGAGATATTCGGTCTTTATGCTGCTTATCATCTGGGTATCATGGTTGTATCTTTTACCGAAAAATAACGGGGACGCAAGTCTAGATCTTCCATGATACTATACATACGTGTACATATTGCATACGACCTCAATAAGTGATCAACAATCACATGTCCAAACAAAATAAGTGATAATTTATCACAAATTCTTTCCGGGTGTCAAGTTCGTCTCTCTGCTGTACGAAAGTACTGACCTGTTCACGGACTTGCTCCTGTGCCCTCATGCATCTGAAAATCAAGTTCCTCATCAATAAGTGATTATATCACATAGGGCTTGTTTTCAATCAAAATAAGTGAGAATCTCACATCATATACGGTCAAACAGATGATAATTGGTATACTCACCGGTAAGATGAACCCTCGTGCATACCTTGATACGGGAATGTGTCGTGATGTGGATGAACACCGGTCGATAAGTATAAATTATACCTTAACGTATCCCCTCGCCATGATTACAAATGATAAGTTGAGCTTATGTGGACAACAATACCGATAATTGTTATAGGATGCTTATCTTAATGTTAACTAATTGAAAAACAAGAGCGTTTTGGCATGACCGTACACTGATATGATTCTCTTACCCTCGAAACTCACAAAAAGAATGTCTGTAAATAGTTATTTAATGCATCTTTGTATATATTTATTTAGTGCTTTCCGTCTTTACATTTGAAAAATGAAAATTTCAAAAAGATTTTAGGTGTGTTTTAATTTAAACTTTATAAAATCCAAAAAGATTTTTCTTCTAGTTTATTTTTGATTGACCGATGTTGGAACTCGAGTCTATCCTACCCAAAATCCTGATTATAAGCCGGAAAACAATTAAACCTTCATAAACAGTCGAAGTTAACGAGTTTTGAAAGTTAAAGGATTAAAATGAATATTTTTCTAAACTTTCAAACTGCTGTCGGTTGGTGTTTGATTGAGATTTGATCTCATATGTGTCATTAGTTTAAATGTTAACTATATTCCAAGCGGTTGTTCTCATTATGCGTTTAGCTTTCTTGCATGTGCAGATGCTAAAGGCGAGGAGAACATGCTCGATGAAAAGCTTTGGAATGAAGACACGAAGTGGAGACACTCAAAGGATAAAATGATCGAGTTGCCGCTGTCCCTTCATCAACACCATAAGGATCTGAAGAATTGACAAGTCAAAAGATTCACGAGCATGACTCAATGGAGAGTTCAATCTAAGGGGGAGTTTATTGACACACTACCTAAGTTAAATGGGGAGTTTGTTGATACACTTTCTACTTACGACGCGTGAAGACTTTGAAGATCCTCCGACATGAAAGTCACAGAAGACGAACCATCACGAGTAGCGTCCAAGGGGGAGTTTGTTGATACACTTTGTGTGGACGCGACTCGGCTCGGTTCGACTCGGCCTTGAAGACTTGAAGACACGAAGATCGAGACAAAGCTACAGCCAAGGGGGAGTTTGTTGGTGCACTTGTGTCTGTACTTTGTCTGTATTTCGTCATGATACAAAACGATGTCTTTAATGTAAGGTTGATGTAAGTTTGACCAAGTCATCCATCCTCCTGGTTTGACTTGACCAAACAGTTAGAAAAATGTTGTAAGCTGGTTGTGTCGAAGGATGTGTCATCGAAGGATTGTTTTATATCCTTCGATGAGCTCGAAAGATGAACATTCGATAGATGAGTTCGAAACATAAACCTTCGATGGATGAACTCGAAGGATATCTTTCGATGGCTTTCTGGTCGACAGATGATCTTTCGATCAATCTGTCTGATCCTTCGACCAGACCTGCTGTGTCGGGTATAAATACCCATGTGTTGTGTTCACTTAAAGAGTCAGACACGAAAGACTAGAGAGAGAGAAGAGCACACACACGAGAGAACTTTGAGAGTTTGCAGAATACATCTGTGAACATTGGACTTGTAATCGAACCTTTCATACGCATTAATACAAGTGGTGTTAATCGTTGAATGTGGTGTGTTGTGTTTGTGCTTGTTCTCGTATAAAGTCTCGGTTGCATGCTAGCTTGGATTCCGCACTCGCTAGTGTGTTTGATATAACAAGGATAAGGTTTTATCTCATCCTCGAGAGGGACCTACAAGGATACTACCTCATTTACATACAATTTGGCTAACCTTTCCATGCTAAAGGTTTCTTTTATAGGTAGAAAATGAGCTGACTTGGTTAATCGATCCACAATTACCCAAATCGCATCATTACCTTTTCTGGTTTTGAGTAACTTAATAACAAAGTCCATTGTTATGAGCTCCCATTTCCATACAGGCATTTCTAATTGTTGTAGTAGACCTGAGGGTTTCTGGTGTTCTTCTTTAACTTGTGAACAAGTAAGACACTTAGAAACATATCTAGCGATGTCCTTTTTCATTCCTATCCACCAGAAATTACTTCTTAAATCTTGGTACATCTTATTGTTACCTGGATGCATTGTATACCTAGATTTATGGGCTTCCTCTAAAATCTTATTTCTTAATTCTCCATGTTTAGGTACCCATATTCTTTTCTTGTGGAATCTCCAAATTCCATCAATTCCTTGTTCTAATTCTTTTACTCGTCCCTTCATTCCTTCAGTATCATCTTCGATTGCTGTTTCTTGAACATTCTTCAGTTGTTCCATTAAATCTAATTGTAGATTTAATCTAAGAGCACGAACTTGTCATTGTTTCTCATGATACTTACGACTTAATGCATCTGCAACTACGTTTGCTTTTCCTTCGTGATATTGAATATCACAGTCGTAATCACTTAGAATCTCCATCCATCTCCTTTGCCTCATGTTTAATTCTTTTTGCCCAAATATGTACCTTAAGCTCTTATGATCCGTATAGACAGTAAACTTACTTCCATACAGATAATGTCTCCAAATTTTAAGGGCAAAAATTATGGCTCCTAACTCTAAGTCATGAGTCGTATAGTTTTCCTCATGCTTTTTCAATTGTCTTGAGGCATACGCAATTACCTTCTTGCGTTGCATTAGCACACATCCTAATCCTAGCTTAGAAGCATCACAGTAAACTTCAAAATCTTTTGTTCCTTCTGGTAAGGCTAAAATTGGAGCGTTTGTTAGCTTTTGTTTCAAAATCTTAAAAGCTTCTTCTTGCCTAGGTCCCCATTCAAACTTAGCTGCTTTACAGGTTAGCTTAGTTAATGGTACCGCTATTTTGGAAAAATCCTTAATAAAGCGCCTATAATATCCAGCTAATCCTAAAAAGCTTCTAATTTCCATAGCTGATTGCGGGACTTTCCATTTGGTGATTGCTTCTATTTTGGAGGGATCTACGTGAATACCTTCATTATTCACCATGTGTCCTAAAAATTGCACCTCCTGTAGCCAAAATTCACATTTTGAGAATTTGGCGTAAAGCTTCTCCCTTCTTAACAAGGTTAAGAGTGCATGCAAGTGCTGACAATGCTCGTCCTGACTTTTGGAATAAATGAGTATAACGTCGATGAAGACAATTACAAATTTATCCAAATATGGTTTACAGATTCGATTCATCATGTCCATGAATGCTGCGGGTGCATTCGTTAGTCCGAAGGGCATGACTGTAAACTCGTAATGACCATACCTAGTTCTAAAAGCAGTTTTAGGTATGTCTTCTTCTTGTACCTTTAATTGATGATATCCAGAGCGTAAATCTATCTTAAAAAAATATCTAGCTTATTGCAATTGATCAAAAAGATCATCAATCCTAGGTAATGGGTATCGATTCTTAATTGTAACCTTATTCAGTTCTCTATAATCGATACACATTCGCATCGAACCATCCTTTTTCTTTACAAACAATACTGGAGCTCCCCACGGGGATGAACTAGGTTGTATAAATCCTTTGCTTAATAATTCATCTAACTGTTTTTTCAATTCTAACATTTCGGTGGGTGCTAACTGATAAGGTGCCTTGGCTATCGGTGTAGTTCCCGGAATTAGATGAATCCTAAACTCTACTTCCCTGTTGGGTGGTAATCCATGTAGTTCTTCCGGAAAGACATCTGGGTATTCTGATACTATTGGAATTTCCTTAAGTTCCTTACCTTTCATGTTAATGATTACTGAAATCATATACACCATTTCTTGTTTTCTTGAATAACTGGCCAACTTCATTACTGAAATGAATTTCAGTGGCTTTCGTGGCTTATCTCCTGTAATCACTACTGATTCTCCTGTGGGTGTATGAATTTCTATGGCATTTGTCACAAAGAATTCGAGCATGGTTGGTTACTAACCAATCCATTCCTAACACGACATCGAATCCGGCTAAATTCATAGGTAACAGGTTTGCAGAAAATTTATGACCTAAGAGTTCTATTTTTCCTTCTCGCAAAACCTTATCTATGTGAACAGAATTCCCATCTGCTGTTTCTACTGTAAAAATTTGCCTAAGGTTGGTTAAAGGTATATTAAGAGCTTGGCAGAATGAAGTATTTATAAAACTTTGGTTTGCACCAGAGTCAAATAATACTTTTGCATAAACGCCGTGAACTAGGAACGTACCAGCTATTACGTCAGGAATTAATTCTGCTTCCTGAGTAGTCAACTGGAAGGCTCTTACGTTCTTCTTGGTAGCTCCTTTTGCAGGTTTGGCTTTGTTGTTAGCTAGTTTAACCAATTTCGGGCAGTCTGGCCTAAAGTGTCCAGCTTCTCCGCAGTTGTAGCAGACTGTTGCTTTCTTCTTCCTACAATCTTCTTCTTGGTGTCCTGGAATTTTGCAGAAATTGCAATACCCCTTGCATCTTCCAAAATGCTTCCTTTTACAGGCATTGCAAAATGGGACAGGGAAGATTTCCCAGTTCCCTTTCTCCTAAAATTACTTATGTTACCCATACGGAATCCCTGGGTAATCTTTTGGGCCACTTCCTTCTTCTGGGTTTCTTCTCTTGTGCGTACCAGCCCGTCGGTTAGGGTGTTAGCTAATTCCACAGCATCTTCAATAGTACGGGGTCTCGCAGCTTTAACGATATCACGGATTTCGCCAATTAATCCCCAAATATAGCGAAAAATAAGCACCGGTTCTGGCGAAGCCAGGGTTGGTACTACTCTCGCATACTCGAAGAATGTCGAAGTATACCCTCAACAATCTACATCCACCATCCGGTGGTTCAGAAATTTATTTGCCATTTGTTCCTTTTCATACTCGGGACAGAATTTTCTTTCCATCAGTTGTTTAAATTCTTCCCAACTCATGGCATAGGCCATATTTCTTCCTTTGGCTTGAAGTAGCATATTCCACCATTCTAGCGCCCCTTCTTTAAAAAGATGTGACGCGTACATGACCTTGTCGTCCTCGGCACATTTACTTATTGTAATCACTGCCCGGTTTTCTCTAACCAACGCAGTGCAGCAGTCGCTCCTTCGTTACCTGCAAACTCAGCTGGTTTACAGGCAAGAAACTCCTTGTAAGTGCAACCAAGTGTTGCAGCTTTCATTTTCTTAAGGAGTGGAGCTTGCATCCCATCGTTGTCGTTATTAGTATGGTTGTCGCCTCCGTTTACACTATTACTGAAATTATCACCATGTGTACGTTTGCTAGGAATTATTTGTTGAGGTTCGATTGGATTTCGAGCAGCAGCAAGTATTGCTGGAATAGCATTGGCTATTCCCTGAGCAACGATATTCTCGATATCTTGCCTATTCAGAAATTGATCCTCATTGTTATGCTCAGATTGATTAACTTCATTATCGGGTTCATTACCAGCATGTGCCATCTGGTAATTAATTTATATAAGTAATTAGTATAAAACAAAACAATTGCACATAATTATAAAGCATGTATAGTCAAAGTGGTCAATTTCTCAACTTTCATTTTTATATATTATATTATGCATCCGTACACACTTGTTATCTTACAAAAGTTTTATTCTTAGGTTATTTCACAGAATTATATTTTATTGTTATTATTATATAACCACAAACATTGCCGTCCCACCATCCTCGTCAGCTGGCATCTGAGAAGCGACGCTCCCTCTCGTCGTACTTCCAGGAGATCTGTTCTCCTACCTCCCTGATTCTATTCCCTGCATCCATTAGCTCCTCGCCAAAATGGCGAAGTTCAGCCAAATTCTCATTACTCATTGGTGGGTTTGGTGCAGGTTCTGGGTCAAACTGAGGGAAAAAGGTATAAGGATTATTGAGTAGGTTTTGAAACTGCCAATCGTTGGTCCACCATTCGTCCATTCCTAGAGGTTGGGTGTGGATTAAAGGTTTTGGGATGGCTGGTTCCAAGTTAATTGGAAGTTGGATTTCAGCAGGATAAGTAAAAAGGTTCTCATTAACAGGCTTAATGGTATCACAGTTGCCAGTATGAAATCTAGCTCTTCCTGCAACGTCATTTCCTTGGTTTGCTTAGAACTTTCCCCAATTTCTATTTCTACTTGCTTAAAATTTTCCTCGATCTCGATCCCTTTTCCTTTATCAATGGTATTTTCTATCTTGGGAATTTTCCTAGTTGCTGGTTTCCTTCTGCGCACATGCCTCCAGCCCACAAATCTTCTTCTTTTCTTAGGCTTTGATTTCTTCGGATGTGGAGCTTGAAATTCCATAGGCTCCTCAACATCGGCTAAGTACCCAGTAAAGTCTTTGGAAACTTCTATTTTCACAGGATAGAGATTGAGATTTTCAAGAGCTTCAGACAATTCATTCATGCTGTTTAGCATTTACACAAAATTTTTAGGTTAAAATTTGTAATTTAAATAATCACAGAATAACAATCAGAAGATTTACTATTTAATTACAAACATCTAATAAACCATTTTATTGAAACAAAATATTTATTTTTAGTACAACTTAAAATTCGAAAGATACTAGTGGTTATTTATTATTTTAAAGTTTCTGACTTATGGATAATATGGGTGCTAATACTGAGTCGAGGTGTTGAGAGTTTAAAGGTTAACATTTACTGCTACAGTAACTAACATGTAGAGATCTGCCCATTGTTCATCTAACTCATCTTCCCATGGTGGGTTATTGCTTATTCTCGGAGTTTCCTTATTACTCATCACTCCTTTTGGTTGTGACTTCTTTATTTTCTCTTGACTTTTCTAATAATCAAACTTCTTTTATTAGGGGTAAGTGGTTTCTCATACTGTGCCTTACGAACAAATATTCCCTCCTCAGTATCTACTGAGTATCTTGAGGAATTAGATTGGGATGAGGATCCCTTATCTTTTGGTACACTATCTAATTGACGATAGATGTCCGAAAGCTTTTGCTTACCCATACTGTAACTAACAAATAGTCAGTTAAGATATAAACATATAGTCACAAAATGACAATCAGAATATTAAATATTTCAAATACTTAATAGGCTTAAATCAGTGGCTCTGATACCACCTTTTCCTGTCACGGCCCCAGCCCCGGTTTGACCCGGTCAGGAGCCGCGGGACAGGAACCCGTGGTATTTATTAATTGATGAGACAGCGGAAGATTTAACAGGGTCTTTTAAAACTTGAAATGTTCGATTATTTTATTTCATAATTTGGGATAAACCCCGTGAGTTACAATAGAGGAATTTCACAAGTAAATTCCCTGATTGATAAAACATGTTTATTCATTTTAACTGAGCCACCTCTTCAAACTGGTTAGTGCTCCGTAGGACGTTTTCTTGATTTACAGCAGGTCTCCTGAAACATGTTTTAAAAATATTTTATCAGCGGGGAAATGCTGGCGAGTTATTCAAATTTGATAAAACGACACATAGTTATAAATTACAGCATAAGAGCGATTACAATGGCTTCTATCTTATTTTTATCTGGCGCCGTGTCACCTGGTGACGATGGTCATACCACTATCACTATTGGGTCTTTCCCCAAGTAGTGACGTTTATCACTGTTAGGATTTATTAGCCTAACCCGTGAGAAATTAGTAATGTGCACAATACCCCACTAGCCAGTGATTCAAGATAACCACGACTTACTCCCTGTAATTATAACTTTTTGAAAATGGAGTATTGTAAAATACTTTTGATAAAAGAGAATAACTCACATTGCAGATTTATACGGACAGAGCTTAGCCTACTGATTAGCCTTGTAACCTAATTTAAATAATAATGCACACGAACTAGGTCAGTAACTAATACAGCATTTACGATAACTCACGAGATTAAACCCTCACGACAAATGACAAAGTGCAATACTTAAACATCCATCGAATTCACGACAAATGACAAAGTATAAACCCAATTTGAGCAGCACTTAAACATTCATCGGATAGTTTCAATCGATCGGCCATTGAATCGTAGCAGCGATCGAGTTAATACCCTGTATCGTAGCAGCGCCTCGCTATTATAACTTGTAATTTCGACTTTTGGACAGTATAACTTCGTTTTTGTGAAGTGATTTCGACACCAGATGAAAGCTCGATGTCCAACATATTTATTGCAGAAATTTGGGGTTCACGCGACCCGCGTGAACCTTCGGCCAATCCTTACGCGGCCCGCGTGAGGTAGCTAAACGTAGACTAGGGCTACGGTGTCATCACTAGACTTGCCACGCGTGCGACAAGTGGTCCGAATGCTTATCCGGTCAAACCTCACATTGACGCGGCCCGCGTAAGGCTAAGCTAACCCTTACGCGGCCCGCCTGAAGACCCATTTTCTAGATTTCTTGGTTTTTCATGTGCATTAGGGTTCTAGGGGTCCGGGTTTTCATTTACGGGTCGTTTAGGGACAATTTTGAAGATCCTTACAAGTTATAACAGTTAAGTTTAAGCGGTAAAGTGACACCAAAACACTTTATATATAAACACTATAACTTAATTTGAATAAAGTTTGTAGTCACGTTAACCCAACACAACCTAACCAGTATCACTATCCAGACTTGACATCCAAGTTGGTCCGCATCTATGTCTAACACATCACCCTAACCGACCCGATTAGATTATAATGCACATGTCTAGGACAATCCACCCAAACTGACATGTTCTAAATAAAAATAACGCCTAACTCAGGACTCGCATGTCACACGCTCCCAGGCCACGCAATGCATCTTCCTGTTCGCACTAGATTCACCCCATAAAAACCTTTTAATAATCCTCTCCAACCCCTGAAATACTTTAACCGGAGCCTTATATAAAGAACAATAATAATTAGGGAGACTTTCAAGGACCGATCTGATAAGCGTTATGCGTCAACCAATCAAGAGAGTGGAAACTTTCCATAAGGAAAAACGAGATTCAAAAACCCCAAAGACAAGTTATTAATTCTATTCATATCTGTTCCCACCATTAAACCAAAAGACAAGAGTAGACTAAACACAGACCATCATAAAGATGATCAATACAAGAACAAAATCTACATGATATTGCTTAGAAGAACATGTTCATCACAATGATTAAAACCCTAATACAAAGACGTTATACATTTTAGAGTGATGAAGTGTAAAAATTGATACCAAGACTAAGACCATATGAAGATGATTAATCAAACCATAATGATGAGGACGAGTAGGAAGGCTCTGTTATATAAGCCTCATTGGTGATCTCTCAAAATGTAAACGTTGATTACCAATTTAGACCTAATCAGTGGCGGACCCAGGAATTTTTTCCTGGGGGTGCGGAATATTTTCAAAGATTTTAGACCCCTAGTTGTATAAAAATATCGGTTCATAGCAGGTCGGGTCAGATCATATAAGACAAAAGAACATCAAACTAAAATTTACAAATCATCAAAAACACGTCAAACATCATTACAAATTACAAACGTATTTAAAATTGTGCCCTACAGGTTTTTTTTTTTTTTTTGAAATATATCCAAAATATCATCTAAAGTTACTAAACACGCCATAAGTTCATTACATTCTTACTCATTGTTCCTAACACATATAATTTGCTCCATTAGTTCATACAACAACACTAAACGCTTAAACAAAATAAACAATCATGTTCAACCATAGCCCATAACTTTCAATTATATTTTTAAACATTCAAGCCCTAATATTAAATATTGATTACTTGTAACTAATCATTTAAACAAACAAAGCTATAAATAAAACAACAAAGTCATTTAACTACAAGTCTAGAACAACAAAAAAATCAAAAAAATATAAAAAGATTAAACCCTTACACATCTATATTTTCTCCTAATTATCACATAAAATAAAATAAATAAATAAACCATACTAGTTCTATATTGGAATTCTGACGTAATATGGGTCGGTCTAAGCGGAATTTTGGTTTTTCTGGTAAAAAAAAACCATCAGGTCGTGAGCAGTGGCGTCAAGTCGCTGGGAGATTTTTGGGGGCGGGATTTGGAAATGGAATGGGTGGATGGGTTTGGGTTATTTTATTTAGTTCAAATTTCTTTAGGTTGGGTTTGGGCTTGTGTTAATAAAAATTGATTGCAGATTGGGCTTTGATTGGATTAAATAATTAAGTGAATAAGTGGTTAATAATTATTTTTTTTTCTAAGTGGGAAGGTTGAAAATTTTCAAGGGGTGCGGGTAAAAAATTCCAAGGGGTGCGGTCGGGATTTCCGGCGAAAAATAACACTAAAAATATTTTTTCATGGGGTGCGCCCGCCCACCCTTAGCTTAATGTACGTACGCCCCTGGACCTAATCCTCTTGTATGCAAAAATCTTCCAACTAGCCCCTTCAACTCTTTTATCTAAGCTATCAGCACCCAAGAGTTCTATTCTCTCAACCTATCTGAACCAACAAATTTGAAGTAAGTTGGAAAACAGCAACTAAAATGACCATTAGTTTAACACCTATCTAAATAATTGATACACATCGTGTGAGGTAAGGGTACTAAAATTCATTACTTTTTCATTCTTGGCCTTCCATTTTTGAACCTCTAAACAATCTAAAGTTTTTATTTGTTGTTGAATATACGTACTTCTTAGACTGTGTTATGCGTTGGCGGAGCTTCTCATGGGGCAAGGGGTCCCCGAGTCCCCTGTTTTTTCCGCTTTGTAGCATTACTTTTACCGGAAAATAATTTATATTGTAAAATATTGGATTTTGAAAGTCTCCTCATGTTTTTTCGTTCAAGATCTACCAATGGTGTTATGGTAAGGTAAAAATAGATTCTTGTCACATCACCAACTCATATGCATAAGTGGTTTCACATTTCACTAAGGTGTTTTATGATTAATGGTATTGTGAAATATGATGGAATGAGTAATAAGAATAAAAAGAAAGGAACCAGTGAGGTGAAGTTAAATGATTGGATGTATATTAATTAACTAGAAGGGTGCTCACGCAATGCGGCATAAAACACGGAGACTTCAAGGATTTGCATGGTTCGATTGGTTCGGTTCCTCAACCGAACCTGAAGCTGAAGGAATTGCTTAGTCTATATTATTAACTAATATGTTTTTAGTAAATCAGTCTGGTTTATTCTGTTAGATTAATGGTTTTTGGTTCAGTTCGTTTAATTTCAGTTAATAAATAGCCAAAACCAAACTCAAGCTAAAACTTTTGTTTATAAATACATGAAATTGAGGTATAAATACATGAAATTGATGTATAAATAAATGAAACGGAAGTATAAATATATAAATTGGAGGTATAAAATATAAAATACATGAACTGGAGGTTAAAAGCGAGAAATATGTTGAAATACGAACTGTTTGCTTCGGTTTAGTTAATTTTGGTTTAACATGAGTAACAAAAAAACAATAACTCGGTTTTGGTTAATTCGATTTTTGGTTAATCGATTTTTTGTTAATTCAGTTTTTGGTTGATTTCGGTTTGGTTTCCTCTGTTTCGGTTTAGTTTTAGTTAACAATTCAGTTATTGTTCAACCCTAGACACTATTAATCATGTAATATATCAATTTTTTAATTAATTAAAAAAATTATAGCAATACTACTCAAATTATAGAGAATAAAATTCTCGTTTTTATGGGGTAAAATATACAAAATATATTAATGTATGTAAAAGTTATGGTCATTAAAAAACGTGAGGGCAGTTAGTTTTTTATAAGGGAGATAAATTGTAACTAACAATTAATTATCCATTATTTGATTAAAGATGAGAGAATTAAAGTGTAATTAAGATGAGCGAATTTAAGTGTAATTAGTATTTGAAAGACTAATTTACCCTCATTTTAGGGTTGTATCTTATGCATTAAGTAAAAAAAAGTTCTTAACTTTTGGGTATGTTGAAATGTACTATATAAAAGAAATCGGTTCATAGCAGGTCGATCATGTAAACCAAAAGAACATCAAACTAAAATTCAATACGTTTTGGTTGATATGGTCCTCTAATTAGTATGTATGCCCTTCTAATCTCATCTCGTTGATTCACATTATATGATGTAATCGGCTGGTGATCATGAGGATCCAAAGGAGGAGTATCCACATCAACGTACTCGGGTGTTTTGGAAGATGATTCAACCCCATTCATCTTGAGAAATTGCTCCATAATATCCCTACTCATGGTTCCTATCGCATATAAATCGCTCCATAAGTCCATAAAACAAAACTAAACACTTAAACAAATAAACAATCATCAGCCATAGTCCATAATTTTCAAATATTCAAGCCATAGTTTTAAATGTTGATTACTTGTTACTAATCATTTAAACAAACAAAACTTTTAATAAAACAACAAACTAATTAACTAGAAGTCTAGAACAAAAAAAAAAAAAAAAAAACATAAAAAGATCAAACCTTATACATCTTTATTTCTCCTGATCATCATATAAAATAACAAAAAAAAACAATCAATAAAGAAACCATACCCGTTTTATATCAGAATTCCAACGAAATATGGGGTCAGTTCCGACCGGAATTTTGTGTTTTCTTGCAAAAAAGGGGGTCCAGTCATCGAGCATAGTGACATCGCTGGGGATTTTGTGGAGTGGGAGAATGGAATTGGAATGGGCGGAGGGGTTTGAGTAGAGGTGCAAACGAGCCTAGCCGAGCCCGAGCTCGAACAGGCTCGAGCTCGAGCTCGACTCAATTCGAGCTTTATTTCTAAAGCTCGAGCTCAGCTCGAATGTAATTTTTCAAGCTCGAGCTCGGCTCGGGCTCGACTCGTTTAGTATTTATTAATTAATTTATATTAATTATAATTATTATTATACATATAATTTAGTTATTTTTTTATATGTATATAAATGGTAATTATTATTATATAAATATATGTTTAATATATTAATAAAAAATATATAAACAGAAAGCTCGATTAGGCTCGCGAGCCGGCTCGAGCTCGATAAGCGAAGTTTGGGCTCGGGCTCGTTTACTAAACGAGCTTATTTTTAGGCTTGGGCTCGAGCTCGAGCTCGTTTAAGCTCGGATCGTTTGAGCTTTTTTTCGAGCCGAGCTAGAGTAGCTCGCGAGTAGCTCGGCTCGTTTGCACCCCTAGGTTTGAGTTATTTTATTTAGTTCAAATTTCTTTGGGTTGGGCTTGGTTAATAAAAAGGGATTGTGGATTGAGCTTTAATTGGGTTAAGTGAATAAGTGGTTAAACAATAATTATATAAATTATGTTATATATTTATATATTAATAATAACTAGGTTAGAACCCCGTGTATTACACGGGTTGAATAAATGTAATTTTATATATTAAATAATAAAAAAGTTATATCTTTATGAACCCCGTATATTCTATGGGTTTGTAGGTCCCTATCCCGTATGGATCGTAACAAAACTGACAATCTACCAAGGGTGCGGAATCCCCTTGATAAACCAAATAAACAGAAACAAGAACACGAAATGATTTACCAACCGATCTTCTATGATTATCCAACGAAAACGTTTACAATCACTAAAGATCTTCACGAACTCACAGCCAATAATCTGTGTATTCGAACTCTCTCTCAATTGCCTAAAAGTCTCCAAAAGTCTAACCCTAAAACTCTAGGTAAAGGTTGTTTATATACACACAACCATACAATTCGAACTGGGCTCAGCCCATACGAATTCTGTTTACAATTCGGGCTAAACTAGATAGACTTTAACTTGATACAAACTTGGACTAGATTGGGCTTCAACAAACTCGAATTCTATTCAGTCTTCATAAGTCTTCGCGGCCCAAACACGTTTAATATCCAAAGACCAATCCAACGTTGTTGTCACATAACATGCACCAACAAACTCCCCCTTGACAATAGCTTGCAAAGGAAACTTTAGTCTTCAGAATCTCACTGGTCTTTGGATAGCGTCAGCTTTAACATGAATTCTGTCAGCAACAGACTCCCCCTAAGCTGATGTATCCAATCACCAAATCTTCCAAGTTGTATTCAGCATTCTCAATAAGTCTTCACAGCATCCATTCTGCATTGTAGAAGGAGGACTCTACCAAGCAGCAACAAACTCCTCATCTTTTCAAAGCAACATCTCATCAACAAACTGCTTCAATCTGTATACTATAAAACAAACATCTCGAGAAACCATAAGAATTTTTCAATATAGTTAAGGAATTATTATTATTCAAGAGATAGTTAAACTGTATAACAGATTAAGCATTTTCAAATTAAGCACCAACACGCAACAATGTTTAATCAAACACCTTATAACCTGCATCATTTCAAAATTTTGAACCCACTTTCTAACACCGTCTCCCCCTATCAGTAACAATTCCTCCAAGAATAACAGTTTTCCGTACGTTAAGAATTTTAAACAGAAAAAGACACTATTTTTGTATTTTTGTATTTTCTGAAAGCAAGTAAATACAAAAGCAATAAACACTCTATTTTTGTGAGAATCACTGGTAAGAAGATCATATCAGCACAATCAAACTGTTTCACACTATTAGATAATCCTTTATTAATTTTTCGTGAAAAGCAGTCCAAGACGATTACCAGTATGTTTGTCCTCTTAAACAAAATGCATGAACATTTCAAGTACCATTACCGTATGATACGTTAAGGTAATTTTATATCTGAAATATTTAGTGTGTCCCACTTCAGGATATACCCCCACGATCAAGGTATGCACAAAGATTCATCGTAGTAGGTGAGTATACCGAATTCATCCTTTAAGATATCCTGACAATGTCTAAGTCTGCATATAATCTGTTTTATCATGTTTTAATTGCTTAACAAGGAACACCCAAATAAGTACTAATCAAATCCTGGAAATATAAACAGCACACTCTATCATGCAAGTATCTTCCCTACCACATATTTCACAAGTCCAATCCAGATTTCTGAAATCTTAACTGGGAATAGGTTGAGAAGAGAACAGAATAGATCTTTAGGAGAGATGGTATAATATACAAATCAAATGAGTTTTTCTCAGTTTGATATAGGTTTCTTGGGTTTCTTTTGGGCACTAGAGGGCCTCTTTCGGGTGTATTAGATCTATAGCGCGACAACGTACAGCTAGGTCAGCATGTATCTGGATGCAGCAGAAGCTGTCGTTGCCTAGCACCTCCAGGTCAGCATATATCTGGATGCAGCAGAGGAGGTACACGACTTTTTTCAGAGAAGATTTCAGAATCAGATCAAAATTGTGTGTATCGGGACAACATACAGACATTCAAATAGAAATGAGCTAATTCCAAGTGACTTTCTTTCCTGGGGTCATGTACAATTTTAGTTCTAAACAGAAGAACAGCCAAGATATCCCCAGATGAAATAACAGTATAAAGACCCAAAACTTCAGATTTTGGCAATCTATCAACGCAAGATTTAAGGTCATTAAACCATACACCACTGATGTGTTCCCCACTCATACTCAGTGCTTTTATGTTTATATCACTTTGGTAAGTTGATTATTTCATGCTTTTGCCTACTGGTACATCATAAGATGAAACTGCTATCACACTTAAGCAATTTAATTCAGTTTGAGTGTGACAGTCTAACTTGCTGATGTACTATCATATCCTCTTTTTCACACAGTGAAAACTCATTTTGGATTTTCTAATTTTTTTTTATGTTTTTGATTTTTCAATGTTTTTGTATTTTTGAGTTTTAAGAAAACAGTAAACTATTTACAAAATTATTATGAAAAACCAGTTATTCAGGATTCCTCATCCCGTTGAGTTCGACTAAGTGTTCAAAGCGAGCTCGATCAAAAGCTTTTGTGTAAAGATCAGCAAGGTTATCTTCTGTGTCGACTCGATGTAATTCAATTAGTCGTTTTTCAGCACAATCCCGTATAAAGTGATGACGTATGTCAATATGTTTAGTTCTACTGTGCTTTACGGGATTGTTTGTGATTGATATGGTGGCATTATTATCTATCATAATAGGAGTACGAGTGAAATCCAAACCGTAATCGCGCATCTGCTGTTGAATCCAGAGAACCTGAGAGCAACAGCTACCCGCATCAATATATTCAGCTTCACACGTAGATGTAGACACACAGGATTGCTTCTTGCATTGCCAAGACACGATCCTGCCTCCTAAGAACTGACAACCACCTGTTGTAGACTTCCTGTTTGATTTGCATCCTCCAAAGTCTGAATCAGTGTAAGCAACGAACCTCAAATCACTATCAGCTGGATACCACAAGCCAAGTTTAGGTTTCCCCTTCAAGTAACGAAGAATACGCTTCACTGCTTTCATGTGTGACTCTTTCGGATTCGCCTGATATCTGGCACACAAGCATACGGCAAACATGATGTCAGGTCTTGAAGCAGTCAAGTACATTAGAGAACCAATCATCGCCCTGTATTGAGTAGGATCAACATCTTCAGTACTTTCATGATCTGGGCCGAGATTGTGATTTTCGCAAATGGGTGTGTTGAAAGTAGAGCAATCATTCATTTTGAACCGATCCAAAATGTCATACACATACTTTGTTTGATGAATAAACATCCCATCCTCCTTCTGTTCAACTTGTAATCCCAGAAAGTAAGACAACTCACCCATAGCACTCATTTCAAACTTACTCTTCATCACCTGTTCAAACTCCTTACACATGTTCTCATCTGATGACCCAAAGATGATGTCATCCACATATACCTGTACCAGCAGTAAATCTTCCTTCTTTCGTTTGATGAACAGTGTACTGTCAATCTGACCTCTCTCAAAACCATTCTTGATCAGATGAGTAGACAGTGTCTCGTACCACGCCCTAGGAGCTTGATGTAACCCATATAAAGCCTTATCAAGTTTGTAAACTCGATCTGGATAGTCTGGATCAACGAACCCATCTGGTTGTGAGACATACACCACTTCTTGGACTTTCCCGTAAAGAAATGCACTCTTCACGTCTAGTTGGAAAACTTTAAAGCCCTTGAATGAAGCGAAAGCTAGAAACAAACGAATTGCCTCCAACCTTGCCACTGGTGCAAACACTTCATTATAATCTATCCCTTCTTGCTGATTGAACCCTTTTACCACTAACCGAGCCTTGTTGCGCGTGACAATACCTCTATCATCCTTCTTGCACTTAAACACCCACTTAGTGCCAATCTCTCTTTCACCTTTAGGAAGGTCCACTAACTCCCAAACCTTCAACTTCGCAAACTGGGCCAATTCTTCTTGCATAGCTTCAACCCATGAATTGTCTTTAAGAGCCATGTGAATGTTCTTCGGTTCCTCTTGGGAAATAAAGCAACTATACAAGCACTCGTTCACTATCCCAGTCTTCTCAATCGAAACAAATAACCCTGAATTCGCTGCTATGCTTCTTCTCGTCTGAACACCTGCAGTAGGATCTCCAAGTATCATGTCAACTGGATGATCTCTATTTGCTCGTGTAGAAGCAACTGCATCAACTTCAAGATTATCACCCAGGTTTGATCCAACCTCCCCCTGAATATTCTGATTTGCAAACGGATTTACAAACTCCTCCCCCTGAATGGGTTCAGAGTCACTATCGCTTGAATCAGGATTAGTAGCACCATGGGAAGTTTCCGGAGCATCTGACATATCAACATTCGATCTAGGCATGAATTCGTCTTCACATACCACTGTTTGAATCAGCTGAGAATCATCTGCATCAGAAACCTCAGGAATATTAAATGATTTAAACACACTTTCATAATCATATAGTATAGCAGGACCACTCGTTGATTGTTGAGGTTTGTAGGAAGTAATTTCCACATTAAAAACAACCTCAATTTTACCAGTTTTGAGATTAAAAACCCTTTTATTCGGTGTGCCAGGCACATAACCCAGAAAGTAGCCTTCGTCAGCCACCTCACCGAATTTTTGTTTATCTTTGTTTCGCACAATGGTGCAGGGTAATCCAAATGGTTCAAAGCCTGTTAAGTTTGGTTTTTCGTTAAACATCAACTCATGACAAGTTTTGTTAAAACGTTTAACGGTTAAAACTTTGTTTAGGACATAGCAAGCTGTATTCACAGCTTCTCCCCAGAAAAGAACTGGTAGCTTTGAATCTGAAAGCATCGTCCTAGCGGCTTCAATCAACGTCCTGTTTTTCCTCTCAGCGACTCCATTTTGTTGAGGTGTATAAGGAGCAGAATATTGATGTTCAATTCCTTTTCGAAGACAGTAGAGATCCAGAATCCGATTCTTGAACTCCGTGCCATTATCACTCCTTATCCTCTTGATCCTTGCATCATGGACGTTTTCCAATTTTGTAAAAAGATCTATCAGCAACTCTGCTGTCTCATCTTTTGAACCTAAAAAGAAAACCCATGAATAACGTGAATAATCATCAGTGACAACAAGACAATAGTACTTTCCACCTATGCTCCTCACATTCACTGGACCGAATAAATCCATGTGAAGTAATTCATAAGGGGCATTAATGGAATTTACTGTTTTAGACTTATGAGGTTTCTTGTGTTGTTTTCCCTTTTGACATGGAAGACATTTATCTTCCACTTGAAACCTCAGCAATGGAATCCCTTTCACTAGCTCATTTTTTATGATATAATTCATTTTGCGATAGTGAATGTGGGCCATGCGTCTGTGCCACAACATAGATTCAGCTTCAGATGCTTTTGACAGTAAACACGCCACCGCAGCAGTTGGATCCTTGGCACCCATGTCCATGACATAAGTATCATTTTTCCTCGGTGCACGCACCACTATCCAATCGTCCGGAATAACCAAACCCGGTTTCAACACCAATGCCTCAGTATTTGTAAAATGGACCGAGTGACCCTTGTCACAGACTTGTGACACGCTCATCAGATTGTGCTTAAGCTGCTCAACATAGTTCACTTTGTCCAAAGTGATCTTCCCATTCGTCACTTTTCCACGTCCAGTTATCCTACCACCTTTAGCACCAGCAAAATTTACATGTCCACCATCATATTCTTCAAATTCAGAAAACAACCTCGCATCCCCCGTCATGTGCCTGGAGCAGCCACTATCAACATACCATAAGTTGATAATCCTCCTTAGCAGCTCCTGCACACACCAACCAAAGGATTAGTTAGCTTGGGGGACCCAAGCCTTAATGGTCTTGGGTCGGCCAAATTCACCAACTATTTGAACGTCCATCCAACATCCATCACTCCTAACTTGAGTCTTGGATCTTGGACCTGTTGATGGAAATTGGTTTTGATTTCCATAAGGTCGCTGGTCCTGAGGGTACCTATTTGTGTTTGGACTATGTGACCTTTGAAAACTTTGATTTTGATTCCAAGAACCTTGATTGTTGTAATTTCGAAAGCCATTGTTATAAAAAGTTCGACCACCATTATTTTGGTATCGATTTTGATATTGACCTTGACTTCTAAAATTATTTGAATTTTGGTTGTTCATTCTTGGTGAACTACTTCTTGGTCTTTCATATCTGCCTGATGTAGATTCAGGCTGAAATCTTGGTTGATTTCTTTGGAAATGAGGAACTTGTGGAGTTCCTTTTTCAGCCATTTTTACACCACCAGCAACCCCCGGTTGTTGCTTTGGAGCAGATTTCTTTGGAGAATTTGAGACTTTCTCCTCATTATCACCTTTCTTCTCTGGTGATTTCCCTCTTTGTTTCTCACTAACTTGTGCTTCAACCTTTTTGTTAGGACAGTAGCTAGCTACATGTCCCTTTGTGTGACATTTGAAGCACGATCTCTTTTTCGAAGACTTCTCAGCTGAAGCCTTTGAACTAGATTCTGGTTTAGATGATGATGCCTTAGAAGGATTTGGTTCAGTTTGCTTAGTTTCAAGATTTTCTATGTTTTTGTTTTTAGCAAACTCTACATTTGATTCATTTTCTATAACAGCTGTTTCGTTTTTCATATCACTTCCTTGAACAAAAGTAACCTTTTTAACAAAAGTTGGATTTTTATTCGTAGGATTTGAATTTTTCTTTTTCAAAACAGGTTTGCTGTTATTGACCTTCTTAGCATCATTATCTTCAAACACATCACCTTGACTAGATGTGAAACTACTTGGTGATGTTGACAGAAAGTCTGTGAACTCATCTTCATCAGGTAAGAAAGAATAGTCATGACTAAGAGGAGGTGGAACTTCATTGAAGCCCTTGAATCCCACACTTGTCTTGTCATTACTCTTCTTTAACCCACCCATCATGTGTTTCATAACAAAAGTAGAATCCCTGAATTGACCTAATTTCTTTTCGAGTTCAACAATTTTGAGTTGTGCATCTGACAACTCTTTGCATTTTTCAGAAATTTCTTTTGTTTTCTCAGCCATCATGTCATGTGCTAAGTCTATGACTTGAAGTTTTTCGTTTAGTTTACAGGTTAAAACTTCAATTTCAGCTTCATAGCCTTTTATCTTTTTCAAATATGATGACTCATTTCTTTTTGCAAAGAAATTTGATTCTTTTACGTTAGATATTTCGCTCACCAGACTTTTGTTTTGAGTTGACAAACTGTCAACTTCACCCTGTAATTCACGACACTTTAAGCAATCAGAAGTAGCAGAGTTACTTACCTCTCCTGTCGATTTGTCTGAGTTGGCCATAAGAGCAGCAAGTTGAGCTTCCATTCTTTTGATGATTTCATCTTTCTCATCTGCTTCCTTTTCATCATCCATTTCATGCTCAGACTTTGGCTTTCCTTTTTCAGCAGCTGTTGTCTGATCAGCCTTATCTACCTCAGCTCCACTTTTCTTCTCAACTTCAGCATTCATGTTAGCATCAGCTTCATCAACGGGAACAATCTCTGCCATAAATGCTTGAGTGACATTCTCATCATTTTCCAAGTGAATACTCCAGTCATATGAACCTTCTCGTGCAGTAGAGATCAACGCTCTTGAGTTAGAGTTGTTTGATGAATTTCTATTGTTTGAACTCTGACTTGAGGTTTCATGCTTTTGTTTCTGACATTCCCTAGCAAAATGACCATAACTTTGACAGTTAAAGCACCTCACTTTGGTCTTGTCAAAACCAATAGTTTTCCCTACAAATTTCCTTCCAGTTCTGTTCATGAACCTCTTCACCCTTCTAGTAATCATGGCCATTTGCCATTGCAAATCCATATCTTCAAGATCATCAGGGTCAATCTGATCGTAATCTTCATCTAAAACGGCAGGATCAGATATCTTCCCCTGAATGTAGTTTTCATAAGAAGCAACAAAAGAAGCAAGTAGAGCAAGATGTTCTTCAGCAGACTTCACACTCATTGGCATTGACTTTGAACTACTACTTTGCTTAGCAGTTGATGTTCTCTTAGCTCCAGTTGATCCTCCTGAAGCAGCTACAAAACATACATCACCATCCTCATTTACTGTGACCTGCTCAGTTTCACGCGAGAGAAAAGCAGTGGCAGAGTCGCTAGAAGCATCGTGAGATGAAGAAGATGTAAGCCCATTGTAAATCCCTGGATCTTGAACCTGATCATATCCAGTGTCCTTCTTCTTCATGCTGAGCTCATAAGCTCTTAGCTTTCCAACTACTTCTTCCAGTTCCTTTGTTTCATAATCAGCTTCTCCCTTTATCATGAGAGTGTAAATATCCCATTTAGCAGGCAGAGCATCAAGCAGCTTGTCATTTTTCTCTATGTCAGAATAGCAATCTATATCATAATTGTCCAATTCTGACATCAGATGGTAGTATCGAGTAATGACGTCCTCAAGTGACTCATTTTTCATGTACTTGAACACAGCAAACTGCTTCTTCAGTAGATCAATTTTGTTCTTCTTGACATCAGAATTCCCTTCATATCTCTTCTCTAGCGCATCCCACATTTCTTTTGAAGTAGTGTACTTCTTAAAGGTGTGTTTGATGCTATCAGGTAGGGACATCTTGATAGCTGCCAAGGCTTTCTTTTCAGCCTCATACATCCTTTTATCATTTTCTTGCATGTTCACATAGGCTGTGACACGCGGTCTGCCTTCAAAGTCATGTGTAGGGTTTGTGTACCCATCTTCAATACAAATCCACATGCGTGTGTCCTGATATTCAATAAAGGATTGAAACCTATCCTTCCATGTCAAGTAATTCTCCACCTTCATCATCTTAGGTGGTTTGTTCGTTGTGCCTACCTCGTGTTCCATCCTTAAAAGCTCGTTCAATTTAGACATGTTCGACATTTTAACTTAAGCAGACTGGTTAAACCGTACAATTTTAGTCCGAAACTTGTTTTTACCAACTTATACCGTTAGATTCGTCTCGAGATTACGATTCCAATGATATATAATGTCTAAAACCTATTTCAGGATTTTCCAGAGTCTTTCTTGTGAAGGTCTTTAATTGATTGTAAACGTTTGTGTTGGATAATCAATAGAAGACCGGATTGAAAGTGATTGTTTCGTGTTCGTCATCTTTATTCTTGTTTCTGTTTGTTCAATTGATCAAGGGGATTCCGCACCCTTGATTGATTATCAATCTCGTTACGATCCATACGGGATAAGGGACCTACAATTGGTATCAGAGCACTTGCTCTTGTGTACGGTTCAAAATTGATATTACAGATTCAAGGATTGTGTTCGTGTTTGAAGATTTTCGGATTCTGTGTGAAGAACATCGAAGAACAGTAAAAAATTGTGAGTGTTTGATTCGTTTTGGTTATTGATCTGATTTGTTTGCGTGTTTTTAGGAGTTTCAGTTGGAAAGTTATCAATCAGAGGATTCGTTGGTTTAAAAGGTGCTGATTTTTCGGGATTTTGATTGGAAAATAGCTGGTCTCGACTCGAAACTGTAGTCTCGACTTGTGCTGATTTTACTCGCAACAGTGATCTCGACTCGCAACCGTGGTCTCGAGTTGTGCTGATTTGACTCGAAACGGAAGTCTCGACTCGCAACAGTAGTCTCGACTCGAAACTGTAGTCTCGACTTGTGCTGATTTTACTCGCAATAGTGGTTTCGACTCGCAACCGTGGTCTCGGTTTGTGCTGATTTGACTCGAAACGGAAGTCTCGACTCGCAACAGTAGTCTCGACTCGAAACAGTGGTCTCGACTGGACTGAGTGGTTGCAACTTTGAAAGTGGTGGAATTTTTCTAGGCAATCGTAGGAAAAATTTCACTGTTCCGTGTTTAGAGAATTATCCGTAACTCACCTGGACAAACCGTTTGCACCGTTGGACTCCTTGGATTTTTAGGACAAAAAAAAAAAAAAAAAGACCAATCCAACGCTGTTATCACATAACATGCACCAACAAACTCCCCCTTGACAATAGCTTGCAAAGGAAACTTTAGTCTTCAGAATCTCACAGTCTTTTGGTCTTTGGATAGCGTCAGCTTTAACATGAATTCTGTCAGCAACAGGGTTAAATAAATGTAATTTTATATATCAAATAATAAAAAAAGTTATATCTTTAAAAACCATGTGTATTACACATATTAAATAAATGTAATTTTGTATACTAAATACTAAAAACGTTGTATCTTTAAAAAACCCGTGTATAATCGGGTTGAATAAATCTACCAAATAATAAAAAAATAACATCCTTAAAAACCCCGTATATTACACGTGTTGAATAGATCTAAAAAAGAGTTATATCTTTAAAAACCATGTGTATTACACAGATTAAATAAATGTAATTTTGTATATTAAATACTAAAAACGTCGTATCTTTAAAAAACTCGTGTATAGTCGGGTTGAAAAATCTACCAAACAATTAAAAAAATTATATCCTTAAAAAACCCCGTGTATTACACGTGTTGAATAAATCTAATTTTACATAGCAAATGATAAAAAGTTATACCTTTAAAAACTTCGTGTATTACACGGGTTATATAAATGTAACTTTGAATAATAAACAATAAAAAAATTATATTTAAAAACCTAACGTTTTACACGAGTTGAATAAATATAATTTTGTATACCAAATAATAAAAAAAGTTATATTTTTAATAAATTAGGATTAGGATAACATTTAATATTAATTTATTATTTATATATTTAATATAAGATAAGTAGGAAATAGAGGTATTTGTTTTAAAAATATATTAAATTAACAATATGTAAAATTAGATTTATTCAACGCGTGTATTACACGGGTTGTATAAATGTAACTTTGAATAGTAAATAATAAAAAAATATTTTTAAAAACCTCGCGTTTTACACGAGTTGAATAAATATAATTTTGTATACCAAATAATAAAAAAAGTTATATTTTAATAAATTAGGATAACATTTAATTTTAATTTATTATTTATATATTTAATATAAGATAAGTAGGAAAGAGAGGTATTTGTTTTAAAAATATATTAAATTAACAATTTAGATTTGAGGATAATATTTTATTAAAGTATGATAAGATTTAATTTTAATTTATAATTTATATATTTAGCTAATATAACATAAGTATAGATTTGAGAATACATTCCACGAATGACATGTGTCCAAAAGTTGGTTTCTTTTATTATAGTAGATAGATGAGTGTTTACAATTTATTTATTTTTAGAGGACACGGGGTGGTCCGTTATACCACCCCATCACTCGTTATTTCATCACTCAACACCGCCGCCACCCCTTTCTATCACTCGTGGAAGTATAACGAGTGATGGTGGTAACGCGTTGAACTTTGAGGATGATAGGGTATGGACTTGTACATTGTGCATTAATACTTGTACATTGGAATCCCATCACTAGTGATACCACCCCCACTACATTTCTATCACTATCACTAGAATATTGGGTGCTGACATGGCATGATTTGATTGGGTGCTCCCATCACTAGAATCTATCACTAGTGAACCACCCCTCCCCTTATACATATTCATAATATTTTTTTTCTAAAGGGTGCAATTGAAAAATTCAAAGGGGTGCAGTTCCCCCGCCCACCTACAGTTTGGGGTGGGTCCGTCGCTTCCCACTTCTAACCCACATAATAGAAATACACATGTATAGCTTTTTTGTTTAAGAATTCGGTGCATTAAAGTTAAATGTATTAAAACTAACATTTATGTAATATGAATTAGCTGCTTATGCATATTGCTATTGTACCTTGAGCTGGTTTTGTGTTTTCTTCTTTGCTTAGTTGTAACCTTAGGTTAGAAGGTTGAACATTGCTTTATAGGTTGTAAAGTTTGCTTCAGCTATTTGTACCAACTACGAATCCTATGCCTATGCTTTAGCATATTGTAGGGGTGTGCACGGTTCGGTTCGGTTATTAGCATTTTCCGTAACCGTAACCGAAGTCATCAGTTTATCGGTTCGGTTAATTCAGTTAATTTGTTGGTTTTCGGTTCGGTTAATAACCAATTCAAACAAGGGCTAATTTTTTTGCTTAGAAATACATGTAATGGAGGTATAAATACATGAAATAGATGTATAAATACATGAAATGGATGTATAAATAAATGAAATGGAGGTATAAATGCATGAATAGATGTTTAAATAAATGAAATGAATGTATAAATAAATGAAATGAAGGCATAAATAAATGAAACAGATGTATTACTACATGAAATGAAAGTATAAAACATGAAATACATGAAATAGAGGTATAAAAGCTATAAATATATAAATAAATGATTCGGTTCGGTTCAGTTAATTTCGGTTAACCGATGGTAAAAAATATCCGTTAACCGACTTTCGGTTAATTCGGTTTCGGTTAATTTTGGTTCGGCTTTATCGGTTTTCGGTTCGGTTTCGGTTAACGGTTCGGTTATTGCACACCATTTGCATATTGTATCATGTGCATTTTAAGTTGAACTAGTTTTTAGGGTTCTGTTGTTTTATATTTATATAATAAATATAAATATAATTGTTTTAAACACAAAATTTTAAAAAAATAAATATCCTGTGGGAAATGCGTCGGAAAGTTAATAAAACTAATCCCGTGAGAAATAAGTAGGAGAATTCTTACGAAACATTTGTGTGGAAAAGGGGTAGGAAAATCCGTAGGAAATGCGTCAAAAAAAATTACCCACGAGTAGAATTCCTACAGCCCATTTTCGTGGGAAATCCGTGAGTAACTGTAGTTACCCACGGAAATTGACGTGGAAATAGTAGCAGTTTTCTAGTAGTGCTATACTTTGAAACCAGACAAGCTGAACTAAATCGATTTCAAACCGGTCAAACACGATCCTTTCTTCTCAAAACTGGTTTGAACAAAAACCAGATTTGATCATCTTTGACCCAAGTCAAGTGACCTCTAGTGTGTTGGTTAATCTCGTTTGTTTAGTTAGCATAGTTAGTGCCCTAAATGTAATTGTTAGAAAGTTTGGGCTAATATTATAAATTGTATTGGGTAAATTACACTTTTCGTCCTGGATGACCTTTAACTTCAATAATTACATTCACAATCCTTTATTTGGAAAATTCATTACACTTTACGTCCTTTAGCACTAACTAGGTTAAAATTTTCAGTTAAATCTATACATGTAAGGGCAGTTTAGTCTTTTTCATTAATTATTTATAGTATTTAATAAGATTAAAATACAACCAAGATTATAATACAATTGTATCACTCTTTACCTATCTCTCTCTCTCTCATCGTCTGCACACAAAAAAAAAACCCAATTCTCAAATCACAAAGTTCATCATCTACATTCTCAAACATTAATAATAAATTAACTCATCTTTATCTTGAACTCACTTAAACAAGATAATCTCCAAATCAGAATTATCCTTAATAAGCATGTTACCTGAATTGTTTAGAATCTTGATGAGGCTTAACCCTCCACCAATTCAGATATGTTGTAACAAACGCATGGCTGATTCGCAGAAATGGTTTTTTTCCTTGGGTTTTCTCACCAAACCTGTAAGTCATGGTTCCAAACAAGAATATTATGAGGGCAAAACCCATGATAATACAAGGAATCCCAAAGCCAAGACCCCAACTAAGGTTAGACAAAGATCCCAATTGTAGGCGCCGCACATGATAAAAAAAAATCCATTGCAATCCGATACAAACATACAGGACGAAAAGTGTAATTTACCCTAAAATATATTGAAACGATGCATTCATTAGCGAAATGTCGTAGCCCTTCACTGAAGTATGACCAGCGGGTATAAATACCCATCTCCGTCTAGCAGTCGTTTGTATGAAGATCACAATGCGTTCAATGAAGAAATCATTCATTCTAGTAAAATCATGTTTATACAAGTTGCTATTCATAATCGTGTGTTAAATGTTTAGTTATTTTGAATTGTAATAAATAATCGAATAAGCATATTTAAATATTTTGAAAAGATATGCTTATTATATATTTACACTTGCTAAAAAAGGTACCACCACCTTTTCCTAACGTTCCTTTCCTGTTGACCCACTAAGTAGGGGAACCCTACACTTTCCTCTTGTGACCCACTCATACACAAGGTAGACACAGATATGCTCATGTTTCAGCACACACTTGCAGCTGCTCTAGTTGTGCTTAATCTGCTGACATGTCTCCTAAATTGCTTTTCACATGTATGTAAACATGTTACACACACTCTTCACTTATAACTTCACACTTAAACTCATGGATATCAATTTAGGTGTCTTTTCAAGGAATCCGGTACGCCAATCTCATTTTCTGGATCTCATTATCATCCCCATAAATATGGTTTCTGGATTTCCCATTTTCATACTCAAACCACAACTCTCCATTTCATCATAAGCCCAATCCAACAAGGCAACAAATGGCTCATGAGGTAAGCAACACAATTGGACCATGGTGGTGCAGCAGGGGCTATGCAAAAGAAGACACTGATGGTGATGATCATCGTTACAACTATGCACCGATATTGGCTAGCTTAGAGGGAGACGGCGATGACGATGATGGAGACTATGATTATGCTCCAGCAGCATGAGTTAACATTGATTTTAACTTTGAGAAGTTGTTGACTAGCCTTGGGTTTTTCATGCATCTTAGTTTCTTGTTGTGAGAGGACTTAAACTACTCAAGGATTATAGAGGTTCAATGCTTTAGGGCATGCTTTAAAAATTAACGAATTGATGTTTGGAGCTAGTAATCCCTTTTGTTTTGATTGTTATTTTCTCTCAACCTTCTTATGGGCAATAGAGCATAGCATGAGTTCTATATGATGTCTAATTTAACATCCGTGCATTTTTTATATCAATATTATGTGCATTATTAAAGACACATCCTTAATCATAACTCCACGCTAATGCTCATGGACGAACGTAAACTTAAAAAAATAATTAAAAAGTTAGCTTCTTTTGCCCAAATAATAATAAACTGATGGCTTCCTCATCAGTTTCTTTCATACTCAGACCTAAGCTTTACAAATTCAACGCTAAATCACAATGAAATGTTTGGTGTTACCTAGAGATACAGAGGGACAGAGAGTGGTCATTCAAGAGCAATGAGGCGGCTACAATGACGGTGATGACCTCTACAGTTACAAGGAGATGGTGATGATGTTAGTGTTTATGATTATAACTATACTCGGCTGGCATAAGATCATGACCATGCTGCTGCAGCATCAAAGTGATCCGATGCCAACAGCATGAACAAATTGTTTAGTGAATAAATAACACGACAACATGAATTAGTTGTTTGGTTTGGTGAATGAATAACACTGACTCTAACTTTGAGGATGCATTGGCTAGCATCTAAATTAGTCAACGATAAGTTCAATGTTTTAGGGTATGTTATGAAATATAAATGAATTCATGTTTGGAGTCAGGGGGAAGGATCCACTAAAAAGTGAATTTTGCCTAAGTAGCCTAAGAAGGATTGTGATTATTACATGTGGCACTCCTAATAAGTAGGAATGAAGGACATTTTGGTCCTTATAAATAGGAGTGAAAATGACATGTGGCACCCCTTTTGTTTTTTAAAAATACAGCAAAAAAAAATCTAGTACAAAAAAATATAGCACAAAAAATGCAGTACAAAAAAATATAGTACAAAAAAATATAGCACAAAAAATGTAGTACAAAAAATATAGCACAAACAAATCTAGTACAAAAAAATATAGCACGAAAAAATTCAGCAAAAATTGTAGTACAAAAAAATCCAGCACAAAAAATTAAGAAAAAAAAATCTAGCACAAAAAATTTACCACAAAACTATATATATTGATGGTTTGATTAAGAGTAAAATGAATTCAAATAATTTGATCCCGAAATTGTTTCAATACACATTATGCTTCTGGTTTTTTCGTTTTCTAAGCGGACAAACAATTTCATCAGGTTGTTTGCGGGTAAAAGGGCGTCTGACTCTTAAGAGATGTATGAGCAAGAATAATACATACATACATGCATGCATATTGCAAAACTAACAAAACGGAGATACATATATATATATATATATATATATATATATATATATATATATATATATAGTTAAAACAAATATATAGCCTTCTCTTTCCAGTAGTTTCTTGATCATTAGCTCCATGTAGATTACCAAAGTGTGCCTATTTCATGTTGTTCTTTCAAAGCTGCCACCGATTTGCATGTGCAACCATTCTGGTGATGATCCGTTACTGTACAAAAATCCAGCACAAAAAATGTTATACAACATAGAAATACAACACATTTTAGTGGGTTTTTTTAGTCTTCATATTTTATATAGCAATATGGTACTCAAATTAAAGATAAAAAGACGCTCGATTTTACGGTGAAATTTTTATGAAAAAATAATGTCGTATAAAAAAGTAATAAACGTTTAAAAAATGGGGGTGAAATATGCATGTGCCTTGCATGTGGAGAGAGAAAGTCCAAAAATAGGATTTTACCAACATACCCTTGCATTCCTCCTTTCTCCTACACTTTCATCTTAACCATTGATTTGAAAAATAAATGGTTAAGATTCCTTCTCATCCTACTTAGGCAAAATCAACTTTTTATTTGATCTTAGCCCTTGTAGTCATCCTGTTTGATTGGGTATGGGTTTTCTCGTTGACCTAGGAGAACTACATTATATCCTTGGTTTAGAAAAGTGCGCCTAGGCGTTGTTTGTATCATTGTCACAGGATATTCCCAGGTCCAAGATTTACGACTCGAGAGATCATAACAATTATCCACGTAATCACAACATTCATCGCACCAATACATGATCGTAAAACTTGATTTATGTACTACCCAGATCGCCCCCCATTCCCCTCCGCAAGTGTCCTTTACAATATAATCGTTTTCAACCGGTAAATTAAGGACTAAGATTTATGTACTTACTCGGGCAAATGGATGCGATGTGGCCATATTGCTTGCATGTGAAGCAACGAATTCCTGTCTTCCGCGGTCTACTGACCGGAGCACTACTTTTCAAAATCAGTTTCTTAAAAAACTTCTTCGGCACCATTTTCTTAGGGAACCCTTTAATGGGTGACTTCCACGAACGCGTAGATGGCTTACCGTACTGTTTACCTTTTCCGCTGCCCGGCCTGGCCGCTCTTTCTAGGGTTCGAACCGGTGTCACACGAGTCAATTGCACTTGACATAAACCTGGTTTCCTTCAAATGGTCTTCCGCTTCCTCCTCCTTAATCTTGGAAGAACCTTGGGATCTGACACCAATGTTGGTATCATTGTCACAGGATTCCCAGGTCCAAGATTTACGACTCGAGGGATCATAACAATTATCCACGTAATCACAACATTCATCGCACCAATACATGATCGTAAAAACTTGATAAAGAAACTGAAGCGACTTCTAAAACTAACCGTAATACACAAAATGAACTTGATAACTTGAACTTGAAAACTGTACGATTACAAGAAACTTGAAACCCTTAAATACTTGATGAGGTGTGTTGAAGGGATATGTCGATTGATGAAGGGATATGTCGATTCCATTATATCCCTTGTTCACACACGCCCTTTCATAACAAGCCCAAACTAACCATACTATACCTAATGGACTCTAGATAATATTCGACCCAATGACTTGTTCGCCTACAGCCCAATTCGAAACAAACGTATAAAAACATAATAAATAAGTCTGACCCAATAACTAAACAAACTAAAAAACGAAAACATCCTGTTGCGTTTTGCGGCTCGGCCCGAACTCGGGTGATCTTGATTATCCGATATCAGGCGCAACACGCAACACGGCTCAAGCCCCTGCGCTTTTGGTAGTATAAGGCACACTTTTTTTTCAAATAGCACACCTGAGGAGTTGATTTCTTGGCAAAATATTGACCATGAGCGTGCGCCTCATTTGTTTCTCCTTTTTTTGTGCAGCAGGTTGTTGTACAGCATGTTTTTCAGGTTGTACATGTATGTAGTTTCCATATTAAAACATAGTAAAGCTTACTAGTCTCTAAATATTGGGTAAATAATGCAAGAAACCTATAAAAATATATAAAAAGTTATATAATTATTTGCGCCTCAGGTACGAAAAGCGGTTGCGCTTGGCGGTTCGCACCTCGGTTTTAGACCTTGTTGCTCTTGTGCACTTCTGGCTTTTTAAAACAAAGATCATATGATATATATATGTATTATGAGTACGAGTGTTTTTTACACAATGCGAATCTAACAAGAATTTCGTAATCTTCGGTTTAGGCTAAACAGGTTCTCGTCGGGTCGAACACACAAACATGATGTTCCTCCCTAGTTCAGGTTCATATTGTTCGTTGATCCATGTACAGTAGGTCTGTAAGGGAGGAATTTGTTTGAGGTTTCCAGTTTTCATATCAAAAAGTTTTTGCGAGGCTTGCAGTTTCGTTGATCCAAGTCTTCAATCTCAGTCAATAGAATTCAAGTTGTTTTTTTTATCGTTATAGTCTGATTAATGATATCGATTTGATTTATATGAGTTATCCTAGGTAATTATTCTTTCAGTTGGGAATAAATACTGCGAATATTTGAACAGTTAGAATACATTATTGTTCCATGTCCCTGTTAAAGTGTTGATGATTTCTTAAATTTAATGTTTCATGTATGTGTGTTATAAAGTATTTATGTATTAGAATATGAGCTAATTTATGGAATCAATATGAATTTGTCAGTTGAAATGCATACCGAATATATGTACTTAAGTGTTTGCAATCATATGTTGCAGTATCTGTGATGAATAATCTTAACAAGGAACCATTCATTGTTGATGGAGATAAAATTTTGTGTACACATGTGTTCCAATGCTGGATTATCACTGGGTGGGAAGTAGAGAAAATTGACTGATCACATGTGGAGCTATTTTGAAAAGTTATAAAAACAAAACAAGAGAAGATGTTGCATTATACTTTTTGGTGTGATTTGTTAGATTATGATTATATGATGTTGTATAGTTTTTTAGGTGTGAATCTATCATTTAGGCTGACAAAGCTTGGTTCGTAAACAAATGGATATATGAGTTTGTGCCCCTGATGGCACTAGGTGCTTAATGTCAACTATTTCTGTCACCGAGTGTTACGAACACAATTGGTTATCAAGCTAAGATCGATAAAGAGAAAGAAGAACATACAGAAGAAGATGGGAATAAACCCTATTCAATTTATCGATGACCAATTCTGTTCACAACTCGAGTCTATATACAAATTGAACTACTCACTATAACCCTGTACTAATAGACAATTACATTTAACCCCCTCAAATTGATTTATCCTGATTTTTAGTCACTTGTTTTTTACTAAATTTTGATCAACTTTAACTACTGTTTTGCTATAATCTCAACAACAGAGAAAAAGGAAAAACCAAACACAGATTAGTCAAAAGCTCTTAGGCTGCATGACTAGGCCCTCGGGCAAGGCGAGTGACCTGGAACCAGCCGAAACTATCTCAAAAAAAGCCTAAAACATGTCTAAAACCTCAAAAATGGAATGTTTATGCTATTGGGTCCTCGCGTTTTAAGCGCCTTGTGCCTTTGACAGCTATGATCTGAACCTGAGTTGTTATTTTTAAACAACTTCACTAAGGGGGGGTAGGGGCGCCCATCACTCACCACCAAGGGCGTAGACTATGGGATATGGGACGGGGGGTTGGGCGTGGGTTGGGGGAAAACGCCCAAGCAACCATCCCGGGTGGGCTTGGGTTGGGGCGTGGCCCTTGGGGCTTGGGTTTCAAGCCGGGCGTGGGGCGGGTCTAGCAAGCTGACATGGCGGGCTGTGAATGGCCAAACCAAACTAGCCGTTGGGGGCTATTTTAAAAAAAAAAAAAAAAAAAAATTTCCTTTATAAATACCTTACCATATTTATCATTTTTCTCACACAATTTCAAACACATAAAACACAATCTTGCCATGAGTTCTTCAAGTTATACTGAATCGTCATCATCATCTGACGATGGTGCGGAAATATTTCTACAAACGATCGCGACGGTGGTGAAAGCTATCGTGGAAGACGAAGAGGAGGAGGAAGAGACTCAACAACCTATATGCAGGAGAAGGTACATCGCTCGTGAACGGCACACCGCTCACGATTTGTTGGTAAGTGATTACTTCTCAGCGGAACCTAAGTATGATGAAAAAATGTTTAGGCGTCGTTTTCGTATGAGTAGAAACTTATTTTTAAGGATATCTAGAGATCTTGAGGAGAAGTATGTTTATTTCCAACAAAAACCCGATGTAGTCGGGCAATTAGGATTTAGTACGTGGCAAAAGGTCACGGCCGCACTTAGGCAGTTAGCGTACGGCAATAGTTCGGACATTATGGATGACTATTTAAAAATGTCTGTACGTGTAGCTAGAGAAAGTCTTCACAACTTTTGTTCGTGTATTCTAGAACTTTATAGGAAAAGATATTTGAGAAAGCCCTCGTTCAGTGACATGCAACAATTATTAGAACATCACGCAAATTATCATGGGCTACCCGGGATGCTAGGTAGTTTAGATTGTATGAAATGGGCTTGGGAACTTTGTCCTACCCAATGGCAAGGCGCTCACACGAGTGGATTTCACGGGATGCCAGCCATCATGCTTGAAGCGGTTGCGTCCCAAGATCTTTGGATATGGCATGCGTTCTTCGGTATGCCAGGTTCACATAATGATATTACCATCATAAACCACTCGCCCCTTTTCAATGATCGGGTAAATGGTATAGGACCCAAAGGAACTTTCTTTGTAAACGGGGTTGAGTACGTGTATGGGTACTACCTAGTTGATGGGATTTACCCAGAGTGGGGGGTTTTCGTAAAATCGTTCACAAAATACGGTACCACAGATCCAAAGAGATTAAAGTTTAACAGGGTCCAGATGGCTGCACGTAAAGACGTCGAGTGAGCATTCGGTGTTTTGAAGAAAAGGTGGCGAATATTGGCAATGCCTTGTCGACTATGGGACAAGGATCAGATTGGAAATGTGATGTACACATGTATCATTCTTCACAACATGATTTTGGAGGATGAAGGTAGAGCGGTCGTTACCTACTATGATGACGATGACCCCTAACCAGGTAACGTAACAGACCAAGATAAAGCGGCAAATGAATTTTTGATCAAGTCAAGGGATATACATCACAACCTTCGATCTGATTTGGTGGATCATGTTTCAACGATTCCTGGGTTCGAAACCGACGAAGACGACGAAGAATGATTGTTTTTTATTTTGATAATTATTATGTATGTTTATGTAGTTTTAAAAAAAATATGTATGTTTATTATTTATGTAGTTATAAATATAAATATATATATATTAAAAAAAATGTTGATGTGGCTTGGCCACGCCAGCCCAGCCACGCCCAACCCAAGCCCCACCATACCCCTTAAAACTTGGCTTTGGGTTTGTTAATATTCAACATCCACGTGTCAACTAATGCCCCAACCCAAGCCCCACCATACCCCACGGTCGTAGCTTAAGAGGGGCACCCGACCCCCCGAACTTTCCGCTCAGTAGTGCTATATATGTAGTTTTTGTATAGAAACTTTTGGGTATATACGTTTTCGACCCCCCCGGTTCTATGGGTCGTAAACGTCAAGCTTCGCCACTGCTCACCACTCATTTATCACTCACAACATCCAATCAAGCTCCGCCACGTCATCGAGCTTTATTCCATCACTAGTGGTGGATTTTAGTGGAAATGCCCATCACTCACCACACCCAACAATTTTCCTCACAACCCAACAATTTCCCTACATTCTCTGCAACTTTTCACGCGTCATAGTGGCCACTCGTTGTCAGTTCCACGCGTGATAGGGTTGAGCGGCGGCGGTGTTCCACGGGGATCCACGCGTGGTCACCGTGTCACCACGGAGCGCCCCGTCCCCCCTAAGATGTCATGATATGATGCAACACCTATGACTTTCATGTCTGACTTTGACTTTATTTAGTCAAACAAAGATAGTTTTAGGCCTTCATTTTTCCGATGTCAACAACCCTTCGGTTTAATTTTGATTACGTTTTCCGTGGTGAATGTAAGTGGCAATGAATCTATGATGAGATGATGATAGAAAGGTTTAACTATACTTTATCTAATATTTATGCCTTGGCATCTGGTAGGCAATGAAGATGTTCTGCATATAATATTTCCGAGCATGATAAGTAGTGGATGTTGTGTGAAAGTGGGCTCCTGTCTTGGCAAGGCAACGCAGGTTGTGGTGCAGCCATGCCAGAGTCCCATCCACTTTGTCCGCTTTCATATTTGCATATCTGAGCAAAAAAAAATCACGTTTTGTTCTTCAGCTTTATTTTCACTCTGACGAAATGAGGCAATTCAGAGGAGATGGAAGAATGGTTTTTTAAGGGTGGATTTCCTCCTTTGTCAATGTCAGATTTTAACTTTATGTACGTCAAACATCTTTCTTTTAAGCCAAGGAGACTCCCACGTGTCTTGTGTTAAATACCTGAAATGCCCTAACCATTAATCACTGTTCATCATAAGTCTGTATTCATATAGATAATGTGTCTGAGCGAAGATGAGATTATCCGCATCTTGGCGCGGCAACCCGGAAGGTTATGTGGTTTCACATGGCAAAAAAAAAACAAAAAAAAAAAACACAGCTGTAGTTATCTGTTTAGTTGTGTTGTAACTAGTGGAATTCCTCGTGTGTTGGATTAAGTTTGTCTGTTAATGATGATCAGGGGCAGAGGATAATCGTAACCCGGGTGGCCCTGTCCCCATCGATTTTTCGCTCTTAATTTTACTGAAAATTTCCGAATTTTTTTGTACCGTAAAATATTGGATTTTTAATAGTTCGGCCACCACTGATTTGGATTTTGAGAGTCTGGCCCCAACTGAGTTTTCGTTCCAGCTCCGCCACTGATGATGATGATTTGATTAGCTTTAAGAGGCTGTGATGATGAATTTCAATGCATCTGAGTGAAATCGAGCAAAGATGAGATTATCCGCATCTTGGCAGGGCAACCCGGATGGTCATGTGGTTTCACATGGCAACCAGTAAGTATGCAACCATGGCGTATTTTTCCTCTTTGTTGGATTCTTTACGTATTTGAGCTCCAAATTGTTTTATCCTAATTTTTAATCACTCCAACTCGGATTAAGTAGCTCATGAGCAGCTCGGTTCGTTTACAGCCCTAATATTAGTGAGATCTTGGTTTACAAAAGTGCACCTATGCGATTTTGGTAGCACAAGACGCGCTTTTTTCAAAAGGCGCCATTTCTTGGCAAAAAGTTGACCTTGAGGCGCACGCCTCATGTATATCTCATATTTTTGTGCAACCGGTTGTTGTACAGCATGCCTTTTAGGTTGTACATGTATGTAATTTCCATATTAAAACATATATAAAGCTTACTTGTCTCGAAATATTCGGTAAATGATGCTTGGCGCCTCGGGCTCTAGTGATTCAAACACATTTGGGATTATCCGTATCTTGGCAGGGCAACTCGGATGGTAATGTGAAACAAAGATCTATCTCTCTGTTTTGCATTGCATCTAGTAAGTTTGCAGCCATGGCAGTCTATCCATTATGTTCCGTTTACAAATTTGAGCCTCGTAATGACTGTATTGGATCATGTTGAACGTCGAACTGATGAGTTGTCTCTATTTGTTCCCCGTTAATCAACCACAGCACTCCTATATGGCGAACATTTGGTAGCATGGTTTTAAAAAACGTTTGAGGCGTGCGACGGTTAAAAAACGAGTCTGAGGCGCGCCTCATGGTGTTTTTAATGCATATGCGCCTCAGAGGGGCTGAGGCGCTGAGAAAGCTGCGCCTCAGGGGATTTTGATAGCTGTTTTTTATGTTTTTGACTTTTGTGTCAATTTCAAGCATTTCATGTCTTTTTAAGTGTGTTTTTGATGATTTTGATGAATCTGATGATTGAATTAGTTAGCGTTATTATTTTTATAATATATATAATTTTTATATTTATTTATTAATACCGCTAGAGTTGCATCTTTCTGAGGACATGGTCCAAGATAGGACTTCGTGGAGGCGTAGGATTAGGGTTAAGGACTTCTAGAGGATTTTACAGTAAGGTCTTGGGTGTGTTTTAGGGACGTAGGTTTTCCTATCCTTTAAGTGACTTTACCGGTAATTGCCTTCTTGTGTTCATGCCCAAATGATGTTACATGCTATTATACATGATCTACATTATATTGTGTCACACTGTTCATCTTCTTGGTTTTGGTGATTTCTTTTTTCTATTCTTTGTCGTGGTGTATTGGTATGTTGTTCGTTTTGGAGCCGAGGGTCTCTCTGGAAGCAGCCTCTCTATCCCTAGTGATAGAGGCAAGGTCTGTCTACATCCCACCCTCCCCAGACCCTATAAGTAGCTTTGCTATTTGTGGGATTTACTGGGTATGGTTGTTGTTGTTGTTGTATTTATTGACACGTAATACCGAGAAGTAGACATATGAAGTTCAAACACCGACCTCGAATCATCAATATACTTGATGTAACACTAGTACACAAACGCTTAAAAGGTGCGGTGAAATTGAGTTGAAAATGCGGTGCTGAAGCCGCACCAACAATATGCGCACCATTAATTCCGGTTTTTGAAGGTGCGGGTGGAGAAACCGCAACACTTTATAAACCAGCCGCACCTTTTATTTCAATTTGAACCACACAACATTGACTTTGAACCAACAGCAGCTTGCCACTTGGCAACAACAACCGCACCACTGTTATTAAAAAATATATATTTTTTCTTAAATTAATAAATTTCATGATTTTTCATTTATATTTCATAACAAATACCCCCAACAAATTACACAAATGGCTGATACAAAGATAACAAACAAATTTTAAACTAATATTGAACACGTTTCTGAAAAGTACATGTTTCTCGAATGAAAAAAAAAAACGAAACACAAAACGTATACAGTTTGACGCAATATACATGTTCTCTAAATGAATCCAATAAAGTTTTCAACCCAAAAAGTGTCAAACCGGCCGATTCATACACCTTGCAACCCGAACTCGGCTCGTCAAACCTTGCATCCCAATCCGTAGACACCGCCTACCAAAACATAATGTGACATCCCAATCAATTGACAAATATTTCATAGATCTAACAAGTTAAAGTATAATACATACCTTGGTTTCCAACCATAAAAGCAATAACGCTTTCGCCTCTTTTTCTTTTCAACATACCTATAGTTAATATTATACCAAAACAGTTAATATATATATTTACAATACAACACACCATTCTTTTTAAACTTTGACTAAACTATCTTCAACATAATCAACTTTTTAGAGCAGGCGGGGTGGTCCGTGATACCACCCCATCACGCGTTAATCGACCACGGAACACCGCCGCCGCCCACCCCATCACGCGTTCTTTTTGTAACGCGTTGAAAGTATAACGCGTTGAAAAGTTTGAAATTAATTGACAAACACCGACGAACCCTCAATTACTTGACGACGAACCCTCAATACTTGACGACGAACCCTCATTGCTTGATGACGAACCTTTATTGGGCGAACCCTCTTACCAAATCGACGAACCTTTATTGGGCTTTTGGGTTCGTTCATCAATTTGGGCTTTTGGAATCGTTCATCAATTTGGGCTTTTGAAATTAATTGAAATTTATAATTTTAGTGTGGCTCGGTCATTAATTTAAAATCAAAAAATTAGTGAAATTTATAATTTAGTGTTTAATTTCTAATTTTAAAATGAAAATTAAAAAAATTTGGGAGTGATAGAATTCTATCACTAGTGATACCACCCCCACTACATTTCTATCACTAGTGATAGAATATTGGGTGATGACATGGCATGAGTTGATCAGGGGCGGATTTAGGAGGTTTTACCGGGTTCCCAGAAACCCAGTCGATTCGGAAAAAAACATTTTTTTTGTAGTGTAAACCTTGTATGATTTGGAAAAAAAACGTTTTTTTGTAGTGTAAACCTTGTATGATTTGGAAAAGGGAACCCAGTGAAAAAACTGGCTGGATCCGCCACTGGAGTTGATTGGTGCTTGGTAATGATAGAAATGTATCACTAGTGACCACCCCTCCTCCCCTTAGTACAACTTTGAATAATTATCTAATCATAGTGAAAAGGATATCATGAAAAGAATAAATGGTTTGATCACCATATAAAAGAGAAACACTGGTCAAAGAACATGAAAGAATATCATACCAAAAAGAAAGTTATCTTTAAGACTAAATCTTTGGCCGCAAACTTGTTATTATAGCTTTTAAACCCTTCGATTGTGACCTGCAGTACAACCACACAAGCAAATACAAATGTCTGTACTTTGAACTAAAAAATATAGATGGCAGACAGCAGCAACATTAGATAACAATTCAATTGAATTACAAACAATCAACTCACCTACTTCTTCAATAGATAACAATTCTACTTTATATTTACTCACTTCAACAAATTGATTGGTTTCATGACAAACTGATGCATAACAATACTTAAGTAACAGAGTTACAAATTACTTAACAACATATATAATATTGCAAAAAGGCACCATCACTTTTCCTAGTGTTCCTTTCTTGTTGAGCCACTAAAGTAGGGGAACCTACACTTTCTACTTGTGGCACACTCCTACACTAAGCAGACACATGCTCATGTCTTCTGAATTGTTTTTCACATAGATGTAACCATGTTACACACACACATCACTTATAACTCCACACTTAAACTCATGGAAATCAATATAGGTGTCTTCTCAACGGATTCTTTTTTTACCCATAAATATGGCTTCTAGGTTATCCATTTTCATACTCAAAACCACAACTCATTTCATCATTAGCCCATCTACAACAAATGGCACAGGTTGGCAAGACAATTGGACCATGGTGGTGCAGCAGTGGCCATGAAAAGGGAGATAATGGCGGTGATGATCATGGTTACGACTATCCACCGATGATGGCCAGCCTAGAGGGAGATGGTGATGACGATGATGGAGATTATGATTATGATTATGCTCCAGCAGCATGAAATAATTTTTTAGTGAATGAACAACATTGACCCTAACTTTAAGGATTTGTTGGCTAGCTAGCATCGGGTTTCCATGGCTCATAGTTTCTTATTGTGAGAGAGGATTTAAATTAGTTAAGGATTATAGATGTTAAATGTATTAGGGTATGTTTTACCATTTTGAAACGTTAATGAATTGATGTTTGGAGTCCTCCCTTTTGATATGTTTGTTATTTCCCTTGAATATTATTAAGCGTAATAGACCATAGCATGAATTGTATATGATGACGAATTTAGCTATGCAATCTCACTAAGGTGTGTTCTCTGGTTAACTAGAACTATATTCAGGGTATATGATGTCCATTATGCAATCAGGGGCGCAGCTTAAGAGGGGCCGGGAGGGGCGCCCGACCCCCCTAACTTTTCGCTCAGTAGTGTTATATATGTAGTCTTCGTATAATTTTTTTTGGGTATATACGTTTTCGACCCCCCGGTTCTATAGAATTTTTTTGGTATATACGTTTTCGACCCCCCCCCCCCCAGGTCTTCATTGTCAAGCTTCGCCACTGTATGCAATGATGCACCAATGATGATAATCATATATATATTAGCCTTAGAAAGTGCTACAATATTGCTCTCTTGGATCACATGGATTCATGAATGCTTTTGAGAAATGATACAATAATTAACAAGTTATATCATAGTGGAATTTTGTAAGTAGAAATCAGCTCAAAGCCTTGTGGAATCCAAACAAGGGAGGATATCAATTGGGGCCTCGGAGGCTGTTTTTTCGCTTCAAAGTGTAAATTTTACCAAAAACATCTAAAATTTTTATATGTATTGAATCCCCACATTTAATAGTTCAAGATCTGCACAACAACAGCAACAGTACGCACAAAAGGATTTTAGAGAGAACAATATTCAAAACGCTTTATTGATATATTTACAAATGATTTAATCTGCAGGTTTTTATACCTGAGATTACGGAGATTAAATCTATATATAACCGTCTAGAAGCAGGCAAAGCAATACATTCAACCACCAAAAATATACGACCTGCGAAACCTAGGAGATAGGTGTTTAATAATAGTAATAGTAATAATAATAGTAATAATAATAATATGCAGGTTTTTATACCTGAGATTACGGTTATTAAATCTATATATAACCGTCCAGAAGCAGGCAAAGCAATACATTCAACCACCAAAAATATACGACCAACGAAACCTAGGAGATAGGTTATTATTATTAATAATAATAATAATAATAATAATAATAATAATAATAACAGTAACAACAACAGTAATAACAATAATAATAATACAAGATAATGAGATAAGTATAAGTTATTATATGTGTACATGATTAATGATTGATTAAATCTGATGTCCATGTTTATCTTCCAACATTAGTAACGAGGGTTCAATATTGTTTCATTGTGGTGGAATTTTTCATAATTTTTTTAGTGATTGACCTAAATAGAACAACACCTCTTACTTCATGCTAAACTTGAAAAGAATATATAATACTAAATTGTAACCAAACTTTCATATTATTGTTCCATTTAGGCCACTTATAGCATGAATACAAAGTTTCACAACAACGGAACTTGTGTGGTTTTTCTAGCTACAAAAGGTTTGAGCAACTTTAGCGGAACAGTGGGTTAGTATTAAGTGATGGAATAAGTAAGATTAATATCACCATTAATAATCTAAAATTTGTTAACTCTTTTATATGTGTACAGGCAAAATGTAATTTTCATCTGGTAATTGATTTCTATAGGAAGATTGAATAAGCATTTACTTAAAATAAATTCTTTAAATTGGCTAAATGGACTTGTAGTAACTCCTATTTGTGAAACACTAGTTGATTAAAAGAAATTCTTTAAATTGGCTAAATGGACCTGTAACCCAAAGTTGATCTTCAACTTTGCACTACTTTGCTTAGTTTTTAACACACACAATTTCCCATTAAAGAAAGAATATACATATATAATTACATGTATATATTGCACATACATGAATTGAATGCAACCACATACAGATGAAGCTTGGAAGTAATTTATTCAGTTATAATAAGCTAATTAATATTTCCTTATGAAAAATAGATGCTCATTTACCTTATAGAGCTAATTACTAAAATAGCCAATAAAAAGTTTGACTTACTAAAATAGCCAACTCATGAGTCCTTGGAGAGGGGCATCACGGATTCAAATGTGCGGGATGCCTCTTTTAAGACCCCTCATGCGTCTTTAAATATGGAAGTGACACGTGTCTCAATGATTAGGTAGACTCCTACAATGCCTCAGGCAGACTCCTCCAATGCCTCAGGCAGACTCTTCCAGATATTTTAAGAAAATACTTTAAAATATTTTAAAAAAATACTAAAAATATTTTTTTAAATATATATTTTTTTAATTTAAAAAAAATTAATTTATATACGTAAAGTATTTTAAATTTATATACGTATAGTATTTTTTCAAGTATTTTAAAGATATCTTTACGTATATAAATTTAAAATATTTTTTTAATTTTAAACAAAATTAATTTAAATATTTTATTAAAGTATTTTTTTTAATTTTTTTTATGTATTTTCTTAAAATTAGCCAAGATAAAGACGTATATAAATTTAAAAAAGTATTTTTTTTTTAAATTTAAAAAAATATTTTTAGTATTTTTTTAAATATTTTAAAGTATTTTCTTAAAGTATTACATGAGTCTGCTGAGGCATTGGAGGAGTCTGCCTAGGCATTGGAGGAGTCTGCCTGAAGCATTGGAGGAGTCTGCCTGATGCATTAGAAAGGTATGCCTGAAACATTGGAGGAGTCTACCTAATCATTGAGACACGTGTCACTTCCATATTTAAAGACGCATGAGGGGTCTTGAAAGAGGCATCCCGCGCATTTGAATCCGTGATGCCCCTCTCCAAGGACTCATGAGGTGGCTATTTTGGTAAGTCAAACTTTTTCTTGGCTATTTTGCTAATTTTCTCTTTACCTTTTCCTAGTGTTCCTTTCATGTTGAGCCACTAAGTGGGGAACCCTACACTTTCCCCTTGACCCACTCATGCACCAGGTAGACATAGTCATGCTCATGTTTCACCACATACATGCAGCTGTTCTGATTGTGCTAAATCTGCCGACATGTCTCCTGATTTGTTTTCACATGGATGTAACTATGTTTGACACACGCTTCACTTGTAACTCCACACTTATACTCAAGCATATAGATGTCTTCTCTCAACAAATCCTTTTCTTACCCATAAATATGGCTTCAGGGTTTCTCATTTTTATACTCAAAACTACAACTCTAAATTTCATCATAAGCCGATTCCAACAAATGGCCCAGGTTAGCAAGATAATTCGACCATGGTGGTGTAGCAAGGGCCACGCAAATGAAGACAGTGGTGGTGATTATCATGGTTACGACTATCCACCTACATTGGCTAGCATAGAGGGAGATGATGATCACAATGATGGAGATTATGATTATGCTCTAGCAGCATGAATTATGAGAGGATTTAAACTAGTGAAGGGTCATAGAGGTTCAATGAATAAGGGTATGTTCTAAAATATAATGTATTGATAGTTGGAGTTTTACCTTTTGATTTGTTTGTTATTTTCTTTCAATTTTCTTAAGAGCAATAGAGCAAAGGATGAGTTCTATATGATGTCTAATTTAGCATCCATGCAGTTCCTTTCTTTTGATAATGATATTATGTGCATTATTTAATCAAATTAACAGTAGACACTGATCCCCACATATATGCCCAAATGTTTCTATATCTCCAAAACACGCAAGTCAATTAATGTTTGGATTATCGCAGTATGCAATGATCTGTGGTTTGGATTACCAAATTATGAAATAATATGAGGTTTGGATTCCCCATTATGCAATGATGCACATATGGTGGTGATCGTATAGAGAGTGATATAATATCGTTCCTGTGTAGTAAAATATGAAAATTTATGCCACATGTAGTCATTTTAGAATCACAATCTCCTTTTTGCTGGGAAAAGTACTCTTAACCTCACATTATAGACGACGAGTAGAGGGGACAACGATGGTTAGGGTGTCGTCAGGTGGAAGATCCGGGATCTCTTATGTCGTAATTTTCGTGAAGCAGGGAAGTACATGTCAGGGCAGTCAAATATGTTTGGTCAACCAATCAAATTATAATATTTTTTTCTTTTAGTTCTGTTTTATCTTTTTCTCATAAATTATTTTGTTTTCTTTTTTTTTAATAATAATAAACCAAAATTTTAATCATTCATTATTTATAACTTGTACAATTTGATATAAAAAATAAACCATTTTTTCTATTTAAGGTAATAGTAGTGTTATTTTTTCACACAAACATATTTATTAATGTTTACACAAAAATAAAATTTTATGGGTTTGTTAATCACCATCAGTTTGTTTTATCACTCTTTTTGGGAATGAAATTTTTTGTTTATAACATACTAGGGTAAAGGTGGAATCAGTACTATTATTCGTACAGGTACTAAAAATACCAATGCCGAATATGAACAAAAGATTCTACGGAATATATTGATACGGTATCGGTATAGGTACAAGTATCTGTACCGGTGGTATTTCGGTACGTCACCTGCTTTATGATGTGTTCAAAATGCAACATATAAATTTCATCAAATGAGGCATAAAACTAACCCTTTTTTAGTACTAATGTTGGAAAAAGTGTGCTTTTGTCTTCCTTTTGTATTTTCAGGATTAAATGAGCTCAAATTAACAAAAGAAGCAAAAAAGACATCAAAATCTAACATAAATACAAGAAAAGGAACAAGACGTGACATGCCCGACCCCACGACAGCATCTTCCCAAGCAAAACAAGAGATCAGAAGCCTGAACACGCCCCGTGCTCAGCCCGCACGGGGGCGTGCCCAAGTGTCAGCAGAAAAGACAAAGTGGTAGAAGCTTCTATTGCCCACCACTGGGCCGTGCTCAGCGGACACGAGGCCGTGGTCAACTATAAGATTCGCACAATCTAGCAAATCTGCATAGTACAAAGATTCTTCTGCACCACGGGGTCGTGCTCAGCGGACACGGGGGCGTGGTCAACTAAAAAGACAAAACTGCATTAAATGAAGAAAGAGAAGGATGTGGACACGGGGCCGTGCCCGAGCTTCTGTTCAGCCTATAAATAGGAGTGCTTGGCTTGAGCTCAAACCATCCCTTGGCACACCACATCTCTCACAGAATACTTGTCCTTGCTGCCTCTTCAGTTGGTAAAAGACATAGGATGGTTTCTAATACAGGCTCTTTTACGTCGACGTCGTCGCTGGGGTTTTTCTCTTCCGGATACCAGGCCTATCATCTCCGTCTACGTTTGGTTTCCTCAACGAAGAACCATCAAGCTCAACTGAGATAACGGACATCCATCAAGCTAAAAAAGAAAACTTGTGTTTCCCATAGTCACAAAAGATTGCGGTTTGTATTTCGCATAGCCACCGTTTCCGTAGTAAAAAACGGTTGCGGGTTTGTATTTCGCATAGCCACTGTTTCCGTAGTAAAAAACGGTTGCGGTTTGCACATTCAATCTTCAATACTTCATTAAAATACCACTAGTAGAAAAACCCGACACGACTTCATGTTACGGAGAATGTTCTAGAAATTGAAGGAAAAGGAAAATATTTGTTGAAATCGAATTTGACAACTATGACAGTTTATTGGTTAACTTGCATGATAGAAGATACATATCGTTCATTCAAGTTGAGCTTCCTGATGCAATTTGTTGGAATTTGTGGATTTCGGTTGGTTCAGATCTCGGAAGTACTGAACAACGGAAATACAGCTTCGGTTTCATCAACCGGCTTTGAAAACCCGACGGAATCTACGAAGAAACTGTTGGAATTTGTGGATTTCGGTTGGTTCAGAAACTTAACAAGAGAAGCAACTAAAAAAATACAACTGATTACCCGGTCGAATAATGGCCAATAATACGTTCATTATTTTCACAGTGGTACCAATGTCCTACTACTACAATCCTTCCAACGGCGTGTTCCGATCAATGTTCCGATCTGAATAAATTTAAGCGGCGTGTTTCGATCAATGTTGTTAAAGATGATGAAGAGTTTAGAAACCCTAGAATGATGGTATTTTTACTGGAAAAAACGTGATACTTGAAAAAACATCCTTATATACGGGCCGTATACAGTTATACGGCCCGTATACATTTGGTAACATCAAAAACCTACCAAAATAATTCCATTGAGCCGTATACGTTTTACAAATCGTATAAACATGTATACGGTTCGTATAACTATATACGGGCCGTATATAGTAAAATCAAGAGTAAATTACCATTTTAGTCCCTGTGGTTTGGTCAATTTTGCCAGTTTAGTCCAAAGGTTTCATTTTTAACATCTGGATCCAAAAATGTTTCATCGTTGCCATTTTGGTCCAACTGACTTAACTCCATCCATATCTGTTAAAGCTGTCAAGGGCATTTTTGTCATTTCATTTTTCCTTTTATTAACCTTTTTTTCTTAATTGCTTTTCCCTTGGGTTTTATTAAAATGCCATTTTAGGGTTTTATTGTTTATTAAAGTGTCATTTCCCCTGTTCTATCATCTTGTGCAGACAAGCTTCAAAACCCTAAAACCTCTTGTGCAGACACACAATTTTGAACCACCCTCATCAAACATCGTGATCCACCGTCACCACACAACTCCGACCACCATCCCATGCCCACAAACTCCGACCAAATTCCGACCGTCTTATCCGGCCACCATCTTTTCCTCACCACCGCCTCACCACAACCATCACCACCACCCGCTTAACCATCACCAACATCACAATCACCTGCACCCGACCACCACCATCATCGCGATCACCTGCATTGGTGACTGAAACTAACCCCAAATCCTCAAGCACCCTAGATTTCAAATCCACCAAGTTGATTGTTGAATCTTCTCTGTCATGGCAAATTTACAGGGGGGGTTTTGTTTGGAATCGAAAAACGAGTGGAATGGTGGAAATAATTACCGTTAATGGTGTCAGATCGGACGCGCGACGGGTGGTGCAGGGGGTGCAGGGGTTGTAGATCGAACTGAATCAACAATCGTCGGAGTTGTAGATCGACAATCAATAATCGTCGGAGTTGCCGGTTCTCGATTGTCGGAGTTGCAGGTTCTCGATCGTCGGAGTTGCAGGTTCTTGATCGATCCTCGGAGTTGCAGGTTCTCGATCGAACTGAATCAAAATTAAAATCTCCATTGTGGATTTTTGAAGGTGTTCAGATCACCGGAAACAGCTCGTCGGCTGTGTTGTTGATTGGATTGGGTAGTTGTAGGTCCGGCTACGGGAGGATCTAGTCGCCTACTCCTTGTGTACGAACCAACCCGGTTGTGCGGAATCCAACCGGAAATGGCAAACCGAGAACGAGATGAACAAGAACACGAGATACAAGACCGAGACTCAACGATTAACACCAATGTATTAATACGTAAGAAAAGTCGGTTACAAATCAATGTTTACAAATCAATCTTTGCAAACTCTCAAACAAATCTCTCGGTTCTTCTTGTGCGATTGTTGTCCGGTTCTTGTCTCACCCTTGTCCACCGAAATCACAAGAGATTTCGGTATATATATAATGAGCTTGTGCGATTGGGTCCCTTGTGACCGGCCCAAAGTTGGTCAAAGGCCCAAAGTAATGGCCCATCAACATTCTTTACGTAAACACATGCAGATTGTAAAAAATAGTCAACATGATGACATCATCATGATGATGTCATGATGATGTGGCAGCGGGAACCGGCTCGCGGCGCTTCGTGCCTCGCGTGTCGAACTCTGGGGCGCACGACGGAGGAATGTCGTGACGTCGGGCTTGAGCCGAACCTAACCGGGTCGAACCGAGTCGAGTCGCGTCCACAAAATATGTATCAACAAACTCCCCCTTGGACGCTACTCGCGAGATTCGCCTTTCATGTCTTCTATGTCGGAGGATCTTCAAAGTCTTCACGTCTTGAAAGAAGAAAGTGTATCAACAAACTCCCCGTTTCATGTAGGAAGTGTGTTGACAAACTCCCCCTTAACATAAGCTCCCCCTTGAGTTATGCTCGTGAATGTCTTGATCTTTACAACTTGAGATCCTTGTGGTGTTGATGATGGTCAGCGGAAACTCGATCATCTTTATCATTTGAGTGCCTTCACGTTGTGTCTTCATTCCAATGCTTGTCATCGAACATGTTCTCCTTGCCTTTAGAATCTGCACATGCAAGAAATCTAAACGCGTAATGAGAACAACTGCTTGGAATATCATAAACAAACGACACACATGTGACCATTATTCAATCAAACACCGTCCGACGGTTTGAAAGTTTAAAATACTTTATCCATTTCACATTTTAACTTTCAACACTTGCAAATTTCGACCGTTTATGAAGATTTAGTCATTTTCGGTTTTCGTTCAGGTTTCAGGTAACGAAGACTCGAGTTCCAACATCGTACAATCGAAAATAAGATAGAAATAAAATCTTTTTGGATTTTTAGAAAGTTTATATTAAAACACACCTAAAATCTTTTTGGAATTTTTGAATATTTCGAATGTAAAGACAGAAAGCAGTAAATAAATATATACAAAGATGCAGAAACTGAAAGCATTAAATAAATATTTACAGACATTCTTTTTGCGAGTTTCGAGGGTAAGAGAATCATATCAGTGTACGGTCATGCCAAAACGCTCTTGTTGTTCAATTAGTTAACATTTAGATAAGCATCCTATAACAATTATCGGTATTGTTGTCCACTTAAGCTCAACTTATCAGATGTAATCATGGCGAGGGGATACGTTAAGGTATGATTTATACTTACCAACCGGTGTTTATCCACATCACGACACATTCCCGTATCAAGGTATGCACGAGGGTTCATCTTACCGGTGAGTATACCGATTATCATCTGTTTGACCGTATATGATGTGAGATTCTCACTTATTTTGAATTGAAAACAAGCCCTATGTGATAGAATCACTTATTTATGAGGAACTTGATTTTCATATGCATGAGGGCACAGGAGCAAGTCCGTGAACAGGTCAGTACTTTCGTACAGCAGAGAGACGAACTTGACACCCGGAAAGAATTTGTGATATATTATCACTTATTTTGTTTGGACATGTGATTGTTGATCACTTATTGAGGTCGTATGCAATATGTACACGTATGTATGGTATCATGGAAGATCTAGACTTGCGTCCCCGTTATTTTTCGGTAAAAGATACAACCATGATACCCAGATGATAAGCAGCATAAAGACCGAATATTTCAGAACCTCGGCAATCTCTCAAACGAAATTTCGGTACTAAGACCATATGCCAATGAATGGTTCCCACCTGGTCTTCAGTCGATTTAAGTTTATATCACCCTGCACACTTTAAAATGATTGTGAGCCTACCGATACATCTTATATAGAGCTGCTTATCGTTTTTCATTTTGCATTTCAGTTTAAAAAAAAGGTTTGGACAGACCACTGATGTACTATCATTTTCTCTTTTTCTCGCCAGGAAACTCATTTTTGATTTTTTATTGTTTTTGTGTTTTTGAAATTTTTTTCAATGTTTTTGGATTTTCAAAATTTTTTTTTTTTTTTGGATTTACTCCCCCTAAAATCAATAAACTAAGATAAATTTAAAAACACAAAGATATTTACAAAAATGATTTTCCGATGTGGATTACTCTTGTTTGACCTTAATGCCGTTTACCAATAATAAATAGTCAAATCTTGACTTGTCAAATGCTTTGGTAAAAAGGTCGGCACGTTGGTCATCGGTGTGGACGTAAGCAACATCGATTAGCCTTTTCTCAAAGCAATCACGTATGAAGTGATACTTAATGTCGATGTGCTTAGTCTTTGAATGCTGCACAGGATTTTTAGTGATCTGTAAGGCAGCAGAATTATCAACGTAAATAGGAGTAGTTAGGAATTCAAAACCGTAATCACGCATTTGTTGTTGGATCCATAGGACTTGGGAGCAACAACTTGAGGCAGCAATGTATTCAGCTTCGCATGTTGATGTAGCGACGCACGTTTGCTTCTTGCACTGCCATGTGACTAGGCGATTTCCCAAAAACTGACATCCAGCCGTTGTGGATTTGCCGTCGATTTTGCATCCGCCAAAATCAGAATCACTGAATGCGATCAAGTCAAAGTTATTATCCCTAGGGTACCACAGACCGGTGTCAGGGTAACCCTTCAAATAACGAAAAATCCTTTTTACAGCTGCAAGATGTGAGGCCTTCGGGTTGACTTGATATCTGGCAAGCAGGCACGTTGGGTACATTATATCTGGTCTTGATGCTGTGAGGTACATAAGGGATCTAATCATCGCGCGGTAGTATGAGGGGCTAGTATCTTGTCCCTTCAAGTCTGGAGTAATTCCGTGATTTTGTGGTAATGGGGTACCAATGGGCGTTGCATCAGACATCTGGAACCGGCTCAAGATGTCACCAACATATTTAGTCTGATGGATGAATATCCCAGACTCGGTTTGTTGTACTTGTAGGCCCAAAAAGAAAGTCATTTCCCCCATAGCACTCATCTCGAATTTATCCTGCATTACACGCTCGAAATCCCTACACAAAACATCATTAGTAGACCCAAATATAATATCATCAACGTATACCTGAACCAGTAGAAGATCTCCATCTTGTTCTTTGATGAAAAGAGTACAGTCGATTAGACCTCTGCGAAATCCATTCTCCAGCAGATAATTAGATAAGGTTGCGTACCAAGCTCGCGGTGCTTGATGAAGACCATAGAGAGCTTTGTTGAGCAACCAAACCCGATCGGGATGGATAGGATCTTCAAAACCTGGAGGCTGTTCGACGTACACCTCTTCTTCTACCACACCATGTAAGAATGCACTTTTCACGTCCATCTGGTATACCTTGAAACCTTTGAATGAGGCATAAGCCAGAAAAATCTGAATGGCTTCTAGACGTGCAACAAGTGCATACACTTCGTTGTAGTCGATCCCTTCTATCTGACGAAAACCTTGAACGACTAGCCTTGCTTTGTTTCGGATAACAATTCCACGGTCATCCTTTTTGCATTTAAACACCCAACGGGTACCAATCTTCTTATAACCAGCAGGTTTCTCTACGAGTTTCCAAACACCTAGCTTCTGAAATTGCTGCAGTTCTTCCTGCATCGCTTCAACCCATGAGCTATCTTTCAATGCATCTTTCCAAGTTCTTGGTTCTTCCTGTGAGACATAACACGCGAAAGACCAATCATTCTGTTGACCAGATTCTCTGATAGTTGCATACAAGCCTGCATTGTTGTTGTTTCGCAACATGTTTCTTGTTTGAACGCCACTTTGTACATTTCCGATGATGTTTTGTTGAGGATGGGTATTATGAATCCTTGTTTCTGGATTATCTTGAATTGGAATATTTGTACCCAGATTGTTGAGATTGAGATCAACAATCAATTCAAGTCCCGGAATTGACGAAGAGGATGATGCAGAAGTTTCAGCTGTTCTAGGGACATCCACTGGAGGAGTACCCTCTGAAGTACCATGAACTGCTGTTGGAGCTTCTTGATCTGCATCTAGAAATTCATCATCCTCTGAAGATTCGTTCAATTCGGAAGCATCATGAAAATCCTCATTGTCGAGAGCATTATTGTTCACCGAAGATGGTTCTTGATTGACAATAATGGGACGAACCAACGGAGAATCTGTTGCGTTATCACTCTCGAAAAACATCCTTGCCGCAGCACTTTCTTCAACGGCTTCAACATTGATCGAATTGAAAAAGTCATCGTACTCAAACATCCAAGGCTGACCAGGATTTCTGACTGGTAAAGTGTGCCTTTGTACTCTGACTTCAGACCATTCCTCGACCCTTTTAGTCTCTAGATTCCAGACTCTTAAGTTCGGGGTGGAATACCCAAGAAAGTATCCCTCAATTGCTCTTGCCCCAAACTTTCCATTAGGATCGATTATTGTGCATGGAGCTCCAAACGGTTCAAGATAAGACAAGTCTGGTTTCCGTTTGTTGATAAGCTCAAAGCAGGTCTTGTTGTGCCTTTTGACTGTAAGGACTCGGTTCAACGTGTAGCATGCAGAGGACACAGCTTCAGTCCAGAATGGAATGGGCAGCTGCGACTCTACTAACATAGTCCTAGCAGTCTCGATCAATGTGCGGTTTTTACGTTCAGCGACGCCATTCTGCTGAGGAGTATAAGCTGCACTAAATTCGTGAAGAATACCTTTTGAAGTGCAAAACTCCGCCATGGCATGATTTTTGAATTCAGTACCATTATCGCTACGTATCCGCCTAACCTTCAAGTTGTAAAGATTCTCAATCTGAATGATCAAGTTTTTGATAATACCGAAGGTTTCACTCTTGTGTGCCATGAACGCCACCCAATAAAATCTTGAATAATCATCAGTAATCACGAGGCAATATTGATCATTCCTAATGCTTTTGTGCTTGACAGGACCGAACAAATCCATGTGCAAACGTTCAAGAGGAACAGCCACCGTGTTGACTTTCTTTGTAGGGTGTCGCTTCTTCGTTTGTTTTCCTTTCTGGCACGAGACACAGACGTCTTGAAGATGGAAATTTTTAAGAGGAACACCATTCACCAATTCATTTGATACCAAATGATTCATTTTGCGTAAGTGAATGTGACCCATTCGTCTGTGCCAAGAGATTGTGTCTTTTTCTGTGGCTTTGGAAACGAAACATGTTGCTTGTGCAGATGTTGTGATAGCTTGGCTCATATCAAGGACATACAAATCATTTATCCTTGGAGCCGACAAGAGAATCCATTCTTTTGGAATTTTTAAGCCGGGTTTCAGCACATAACATCCATTAGCATCAAAGTGTACTGAGAACTTCTTGTCACAAATTTGAGAAACACTAAGAAGATTGTGATCAAGTTGTTGCACAAAGTTGATCTTATCAAAGCTAACAACCCCGTTGGAAATCATTCCTTCACCCGTAATAAATCCGCCTTTATCTCCAGCAAAAGCAACATAACCTCCTCTAATAGATTTGACGTCGTAGAGAAGCTTCATGTCGCCTGTCATGTGCCTGGATGCCCCACTATCAACAATCCAATGACTACTGATAGTTCCTCCTGGAACACCCTGCACATGAACTCACATAATTAGTTGGAGATGGGGACCCAAGCCATTGTGGTCTTGGGTCTTCCATTTTCATCAATGACAATAACCTCTATTCTTTGATGATTTGAAAATTGTGATGGCCCCCCTGATTCAATAACAGATTTTGGTTTCCAGGTCTGTTGAGTTTTACCAGTGTTATTCTTTAAAATTTTAACTTCATGGTTGTCTGAAGTTTTTGAATTTTCTGGTTTGACAGAAACAGATGGTTTGTTAACCGCATCAGTTTTAATTGCTTTTTCAATTTTCTTCACCTATTGGCGTTTCTGTTTCTTTTCCCTTTCTTTTACAAGGCGGGGATCTTGTTTTACAGAAACAGATCGCTTTTGGTGATTGTGTTCACGGGGATCATCAACTATGCCTTTTTGTTTATGAAGATACGGGCAATTTCGAATGATATGCCCGATTGTACCACATTCAAAACATGATCTTCGTTCAACAAACCCCGAAGTATCATGTGGTCGTCTTGCCGATGATGAACTTTGTGATCCCGAGGTACTAGGTTTTGAACAACTTGGTTCATTCCTTTTCATCACAGTTGCTTTTTGGACAAAATCTAAGTTAGATTGATTTGCAAACTTTTCAATTTTGTACGTTCCCTTCGACTTCACAAAGTTCACATTCTTCTTTTTCTTCTGATTCGGCTTCCTTTGATTTTGAGTCGGTGCCTTACCTTTGGGTTTGGTATGATTTTGCTGTTTTTCCACTGTTGGTAATTTCTTGTTCCCAAATTGTTTTCTAACTTCAGCCTTTGGGATTGGAAGACACTGTGTGACTGTAACATGTGGTCCTGACTTTCCCAAAAACTTACTTGTAGAATTTTCAAAGACTTTACTGATTAAAGATTGATTAACATTTTTAATAGGAAAATCTTTGTCTGAATAGATTTTATCATCACCAACAAGAGTGTACAGCAAATCCACACTCTCCGACTCTTTTGCAGACGAGGACTCAATTGCAACAGTCTTAGCGGGTTTTGCAGGAGGATCACACAGAATATGATTCTCAAGAGGTATGTCCTCTTCTTTTATCACCGCATCAGACTTTGCTGAATCAGTATCATCAGATTCATCATCAGAAGAATCAACATCCTCAACCACCACTGGAGGATCCTGATTCTGTTCAGCAGTTACAAATGTATCTGCTGACACATCTGCATCTGACGATACTTCTTTCTTGTATCCGAGCCCTGCTGCAAATTCCTCAACGTCCAAAGGGACAGATGGCTCAAAGTGAGTCCTATACTCCTCATCAGGCAAAGCATCAAAATTGTTTCTCACGGGTGGTGGACATTTCTTGTAACCTATGCATGTGACATCCCGTTTCTCTTTCTGAACATCAATGATGTGATCCAACACATAGCTAGAGCTCAAATAACTGTCTAACTTGAGTCGGATCGCCTCACTTTCAGTTCTAACACAAGCCATTTCCTTTTGCATTACCTCAAGGCGAGTGATATACAAGTTTATGTCAGTTTGTTTTCTTGAAACCATTTTAGTCAACTCAGTTTTATCTTTCTTTAATGTTTCAATCATTGACTTAAATTCCTTTTCATGGTTTTCATAAAACATATTGGCTTCAGTGCACTTGGAAAGATCAACGGTCAATTTCTGATTATGAATGAATGTCACATCATATTTCTCTTGCAAAGCCTCGTGTTTGCTTTGCAATTCACACCACTTATCATTCACTAGAACATGTTTGTCTTGCAATTCAAACAAACCAGCTTGTAAAGCATCGTGTTTGCCTTGCAACTCAGACATGTTTGCATCCAAATCAGCACATCTAGCATGCAATCTATCACAATTATCACAGCTAACAGAAGTGGGTTCATCGACACATACCAGACTTGATGAACTGTCGACATTAGCCATAAAGGCTGAATGGAGAGAAGACGAAGAATAAGCAGCTTGATCCACCAAAATAGATCTTCTTTGAATTCCTGCTGCAGCTTCCTCCAAAAGTTCATCAATATTTGCATCGACTGACGCACTTGATGTGTCATCCACATGATCATCACCTGAAGCGGAGGATTCTTCATCTGAACTTCCAGTATAACCGGAGGAGTCTTCATCCTCAGAAGATTCATCACCATTGGTGGAAGATTCTCCACCACTGGCGTGTTTAAGATCATTAACCACTTCAGCAAAACAAGCTGTTCCATCAGATGCATCATTTCCCAACTGGATTGACCAATCACAACCTTCATCTACCTGAACCACAAGTGCCTGGTTGGCATTGGATGGTCCTGCTTGACTCTGGTTGTTGACAGGCACCAGTGTTCGCTCGTTGTTCCTTCCTTGGTTCTGATTTGCCCTGTTGCCTTGACCTCGGAAAGGATTCTGGTTCCCATGCTGAGATGGCCTTGTACATTCCCTTTAAAGTGACCCCGTTCACCACAATTGAAGCACTTAACAGCCTGTTTATCAAACCCATACTTGGTGTCTTTCTTGCTCTCCAAGCTGGTTCTGCCTGTTCTTTCCATGAAATCCTTTGCTCGCCTAACTGCACTAGCAAAGGCCCACTTGATATCCATCATCTCCATCTCCTCTTTATCTATCTGCTGATAGTCTTCTTGTGTCAGATTAATGTTCCCAATCTGACCTTCTACTAATCCACAGTATGCGCTCACCACAGTGTTTAGCAGCTCCATGTGTTCCTTTGCTACTTCCACACTGACTTTAGAAAAGCTTGAGGTGTCGAGCCGTACTGTATTTGGCTTTGATTGTTGACCAGCAGATGATGTGCTTCCATAACACGCTTGCTGTTGAGGAGGAAGTGGATTCCCGAACATATCAGTTGTTCTGATTTGCTGTTGCTGTTGTGGTGCTGGTTGAGGAGCTGGATTGAGCGGATTTCCAAACATATCTGTTGTTGGAGGAGGAGTGCCATACAAGCTCGTGCTAGACACGAAAGCTGTTTGAATTGGAGCGTGTGAAGAAGGTTTTGTAGAAGTGCTAGAAGCTCCATAATAAATTTCAGGATTTTGTGGCACTGCAACTCTTTTTGCCTTGAGAGTTTCTTCCTGATTCTTGTTTTCCAGGAGTTGAGCAAAATCACTGAAGCTTGTTGTATCCAAAGTGCCATTGTACTTCATGATTTCTAAGAAATTACTCCATTGAGGTGGAAGTGCGTCTGCAAACTTCTTCACTATCTCTGCTGAAGTTGTCACAACCCCAGTATTTGCCAATTCAGTCAGCAAGTGAGTAAATCGACTTGTCAAATCTCCTAGAGATTCATTCTGCATACAAGAAAAACCATCAAACTCTTTCTTTAGCAGATCTTTTCTCAATTGACGTGTTGCTTCATTTCCCACGCCCCTTATCTTCAATGCGTCCCACAACTGCTTCGTTGTCTTGAAACTGACGAATTGATGATAAATATCTTTGTTTAATGCCTGAGTAAGAATGGCATATGCTTTCTTTTCTAAGTCATAGACCTTCTTCTGATCTTCCGTAAGATCAGCAAACGTAGCAGCAGATGAAGCGGCAACCTCTATCGTTTGATCAAAATCTGTGATGAAGCGCAACCACAGTTCTGTATTTTGACCAAGGACATATGTATGAAATCTGTCAAACCATCCCGGATATTCACTTAAATGCATCAACTTTGGAGGCCTATTCAAGCTTCCCGTTTCACTTTCGCTTAGCAAAATGCTTTGAACACTTGGAGCTTGATTTGATACGAACGCCCATTGACCGGTAGATGTAGCATTAGCTTGCGAACCCGAATCCGGAGCTTGAGTACCAAAATACATCTCTGCATTTACCGGAACACCCCACATCGAATTCATTTTTGATCAAGAAAAATAATAAATACCTGAAAATCACACCTCAAACAAACAGTTAAATCACTTATACAATTTTTTTTTTTTTTTAATATCTTGATAAAACAAAATCCCGCGAAACAAAGATCCGACGAAACAAGTCTTGTGCGACTAAACAGCTCTTGTGCGATCCCCACTTATGTTGTGCGACTGATTGTCTTGTTCAACTGAAGCCCAAACAGAAATCCAATCTTTGTTGTGCAAGCCCAATACTTGTGCGAATAATAAAGTCTTGTGCGACTAATTGAAACTTGTGTGATCAAGCAAATCTTGTGCGACCCAACTAAACAAATCTTGACCGACTTCAATCCCAAATGAATAAATCTTGTGCGACTGAATATTAACAGCCCAAATAGAATTCCAACATAAGCCCAATTGAAGCCCACTTCTTGTGCGAGTAAACTGGCTTGTGTGACTTTAAGATCTTGTGCGATCCAAAACAGTAGCCCAAATAGTAATCAGAAGCCTTATGTAATCAGAAGCCCAATTAAAAGCCCACTCTCTTGTGCGATCCTATCTATTGTGCGATTGATCATTCTTGTACGTTCCAATCATCTTGTGAGAGTGGATGTCTTGTGCGATGAATATGTTGTGCGCCTGAAACAAATTGACTTTCCTCCTGACACAAAGTAAACCACTTTCTGCTCACTCTTTCGGTTCACTCTTTCCAAGTCTACCAACCAAATGATGATTTCTTATCTTAATCAAATTGCAATTTCCAATAACACAAACAACTTGAATATTCAAATTTCAAAGGATCAAAAAGTAAGAACAATAAAGAACACTTATGAAGATAAGATGAACTCTATGAGTTTCTGGTGAACCGAAACCTTCTGCCGACAATTGTTACCCTCACAGACCAGCCGAGAAGAACAATCAGCAGCGATGAGCCCAGAAACTTTGAATTTTCCGGAAAACTTATGAGTTTTCCGGTGAACCGTAAATTGCCGAACACGAATTTTTGCTTGAAACTTCACTCAAAACCTTAACAAACCATTCACAAATCAGTTTTAAGCAAGGTTTGTTGATGAACTAGCAGCCAAACATCAGAAATTTCGAAGAGATGAGCTGATTTTTCAGAAAAAATATGAACTTCTCAAACCCGAAAAACAACCCGAAACACTCGGTTTTAACAAGGAGAAGAGCCTCGGCTCTGATACCACTTGTAGGTCCGGCTAGGGGAGGATCTAGTCGCCTACTCCTTGTGTACGAACCAACCCGGTTGTGCGGAATCCAACCGGAAATGGCAAACCGAGAACGAGATGAACAAGAACACGAGATACAAGACCGAGACTCAACGATTAACACCAATGTATTAATACGTAAGAAAAGTCGGTTACAAATCAATGTTTACAAATCAATCTTTGCAAACTCTCAAACAAATCTCTCGGTTCTTCTTGTGCGATTGTTGTCCGGTTCTTGTCTCACCCTTGTCCACCGAAATCACAAGAGATTTCGGTATATATATAATGAGCTTGTGCGATTGGGTCCCTTGTGACCGGCCCAAAGTTGGTCAAAGGCCCAAAGTAATGGCCCATCAACATTCTTTACGTAAACACATGCAGATTGTAAAAAATAGTCAACATGATGACATCATCATGACATCATCATGATGATGTCATGATGATGTGGCAGCGGGAACCGGCTCGCGGCGCTTCGTGCCTCGCGTGTCGAACTCTGGGGCGCACGACGGAGGAATGTCGTGACGTCGGGCTTGAGCCGAACCTAACCGGGTCGAACCGAACCAAGTCGAACCGAGTCGAGTCGCGTCCACAAAATATGTATCAACAGTAGTGTTACTGTTATCAAAATTGTGTTATTGGTTTGATTTATGGTTTATCTGAAGTTGTTTGTAATCTGTCAATGAATAGATATATAGATAGATAGAGAGAGAGAGAGAGAGAGAGAGAGAGAAGTGTATGTGTGTGGGCGATGGTGTCTGATAGTAGTGGAGGTGGCGGTGGTGACTGGTTGGGGGCGGCGGTGGCTGGTAGGAGCAGAGAGAGAGAGACGAAGTTGGCAATTAACTCTTTTTTTTAAATAGGGAGTATTTAATAAAACATTTAAATAAAATAAAAAGAAAAAGACCAAGTTGCCCCTAACTTAACAGAGGTTCATGGATGGAGTTACGTCAGTTGGACCAAAATGGCAACGATGAAACCTTTTTGGATCCAGATGTTAAAAATGAAACCTTTGGACTAAACTGGCAAAATGGGCCAAACCACATGGACTAAAATGGCAATTAACTCTAAAATCAAAAAAACATTCTGTGCGCATTTTCCTATTCAAAAACATTCTATACGGGCCGTATATTTTGTATACGGGCCGTATACACTAGGGATGTAAAAATAAGATATAGGAGGTGTGGGAACAAGGGGAGCCATTTAATAAGATTAAAATACAACCAAGATTATAATACAGTTGTATCACTCTTTACCTATCTCTCTCTCTCTCTCATCGTCTGCACACAAAAAAAAAAAACAATTCTCAAATCACAAAGTTCGTCATCTACATTCTCAAACATTAATAATAAATTAACTCATCTTTATCTTGAACTCACTTAAACAAGATAATCTCCAAATCAGAATTATCCTTAATGAGGATTAACCCTCCAGCAATTCAGATATGTTGTAACAAACGCATGGCTGATTCGCAGAAATGGGTTTTTTCCTTGGGTTTTCTCACCAAACCTATAAGTCATGGTTCCAAACAAGAATATTATGAGAGCAAAACCCATGATAACACAAGGAATCCCAAAGCCAAGACCCCAACTAAGGTTAGACAAAGATCCCAATTGTAGGCGCCGCACATGATAAAAAAAAATCCACCAGTTGAAGAATGAGCTTTTAGATTTGAGTTCTTCTAGATGATTTGCATCAAACTCCCCAAAAGCCTGAACACATGGCCTTTGTCCACCTAGTGGCCTGAAAATCTCCCTGAAAAGGTACGGAGAACACATGTTGCCTCTCATGAAGGATCATCGCTTCAAGTCAATCACACATATTTCACCTCAAAACCCTAAAATACTTCCAAAAATCACAACATTCACCTTCAAATCTTCAATCTCTCTAAAATCACTGTAATTTTCATCCTCATTTCGTCTTCCAGATCACAATCCGTTCAATAACTGTAAGTTTCACCGGAATTTTCAACAAAAACGTTACAGAAAACGTTATGTGTTGCCAGTTTGTGCGTAATCGTGTTTAGAACAAGTAGAAGTTGAATTCAGCAATGGCGTCGAGTCACGGTGGATTGAAATCTCGAAAATCGACTCCGAAGTACTCGAATTCGCCTAAGAAATTTGTCAGTTGGAGGTTGGGGAGATTTAGGGCATGTTTGGCTAAGCTTTTTGAAACAACTTATTGACTTATTGGCTTTTTGGAAAAGTCAGGATTGAGTGATTTATTGGCTTTTTCCCCTCACATACACCCTCATTGCCAAACATCATTTTGTAGCTTATGACTTTTCAAAAAGCCAATAAGTCAATAAGTTGTTTCAAAAAGCTTAGCCAAACATGCCCTTACAGGTGGTGGTAGGTGGGTGCCGGACATTTTCTAGAGAGAGAAGAGAAAGGGGATAAGGGTGATGGATGGTTAGAGAAATGATAAAGTGGACAATTTAAATAGATTGTGGTAAAAAGACGTAAATGTCCCCATGTGCAAGGCACATGTCATATTTAACTGAAAATTTTAACCTGGTTGTTGCTAAAGGACGTAGAGTGTAATGAGTTTTTCAAATAAAGGACTGTAACTGTAATTATTAAAGTTAAAGATCATCCATTGCAATCCGATACAAACATAAAGGACGAAAAGTGTAATTTACCCTAAAATATATTGAAACGATGCATTCATTAGCGAAATGTCGTAACCCTTCACTGAAGTATGACCAGCGGGTCCGGTATAAATACCATCTCAGTCCAGTAGTCGTTTGTATAAAGATCACAATACGTACAATGAAGAAATCATTCGTTCTAGTAAAATCATGTTTATACAAGTTGTTATTCATAATCGTGTGTTAAATTGGTCCTTTGGGCATCAGAGTGTTTTTAAATGTTTAGTTATTTTGAATTGTAATAAACTAGATGTAAGATCCGCCGCGTTGCGGCTAGGGTCGTACATATTACGACACAATGAATCTACTTTATACGGCTAGGCCCTTACAAATTACGGCGCAATGAATCTATTTTATACTTCTCTATCGACCCGCTCGTTGCTTTTTAAAACCACAAACCTAAGGATTAACTACACACCTTTGTATCAAGTTAGATATCCAAACGATCACATTGTGTTTCCAAATGTCTTGTGGAGGGAAATACAAATACTTGATGTTAATTAGGGATGAGCACGGTACATGTTCAGTATTGAACCCGTACCGGTACCCAAAGTACCGGTACCGAAAAACGGGAAAAGTGGGTACCGGTACCGAATATACCGGTTCGGTACCAGTACCGGTATTTTGCCTGTAAATACTGGTACCGTTCCGATACTGGTACAAAAAGCGGGGATAATGGGTACCCGCACAATTAAAGAGAGTTGGCCCAAAACAATAACCCACACCACCTAGTTGTTTTGTAAAAAAAAAAAACCAATGTCCAAAAATATATGCTTAGAGTACAACTTCTAATGCACCATAATGTTAAAAATTAAAAATTAACAAGCCTTAAATACCTACAAAATGAAAATAAGTTCTAAAGCCAAATGTATAAACATATACCATGTACATTAAAACAATATTGCATGAGGTACAAACAACAATAGCAAAATTCTATTGCAAATTGATAGTATATAAATAATCGAATAAGTATATTTATTATTTTGAAAAGATATGCTTATTATATATTTACACTTGCTAAAAAAGGTACCACCACCTTTTCCTAACGTTCCTTTCCTGTTGACCCACTAAGTAGGGGAACCCTACACTTTCCTCTTGTGACCCACTCATACACAAGGTAGACACAGATATGCTCATGTTTCAGCACACACTTGCAGCTGCTCTAGTTGTGCTTAATCTGCTGACATGTCTCCTAAATTGCTTTTCACATGTATGTAAACATGTTACACACACTCTTCACTTATAACTTCACACTTAAACTCATGGATATCAATTTAGGTGTCTTTTCAAGGAATCCGGTACGCCAATCTCATTTTCTTGATCTCATTATCATCCCCATAAATATGGTGTCTTGATTTCTCATTTTCATACTCAAACCACAACTCTCCATTTCATCATAAGCCCAATCCAACAAGGCAACAAATGGCTCATGAGGTAAGCAAGACAATTGGACCATGGTGGTGCAGCAGGGACCATGCAAAAGAAGACACTGATGGTGATGATCATCGTTACAACTATGCACCGATATTGGCTAGCTTAGAGGGAGACAGCGATGACGATGATGGAGACTATGATTATGCTCCAGCAGCATGAGTTAACATTGATTTTAACTTTGAGAAGTTGTTGACTAGCCTTGGGTTTTTCATGGATCCTAGTTTCTTGTTGTGAGAGGACTTAAACTAGTCAAGGATTATAGAGGTTCAATGCTTTAGGGCATGCTTTAAAAATTAACGAATTGATGTTTGGAGCTAGTAATCCCTTTTGTTTTGATTGTTATTTTCTCTCGATCTTCTTATGGGCAATTAATAGAGCATAGCATGAGTTCTATATGATGTCTAATTTAACATCCATGCATTTTTTATATCGATATTATTATGTGCAATTGTGCATTATTTAAGACGCTTCCTTAATCGTAACTCCACGCTAATGCTCATGGACGAACGTAAACTTAAAAAAATAGTTAAAAAGTTAGCTTCTTTTGCCCAAATAATAATAAACTGATGGCTTCCTCGTCAGTTTCTTTCATACTCAGACCTAAGCTTTACAAATTCAACGCTAAATCACAATGAAATGTTTGGTGTTACCTAGAGATACAGAGGGACAGAGAGTGGTCATTCAAGAGCAATGAGGCGGCTACAATGACGGTGATGACCTCTACAGTTACTAGGAGATGGTGATGATGTTAGTGTTTATGATTATAACTATACTCGGCTGGCATAAGATCATGACCATGCTGCTGCAGCATCAAAGTGATCCGATGCCAACAGCATGAACAAATTGTTTAGTGAATAAATAACACGACAACATGAATTAGTTGTTTGGTTTGGTGAATGAATAACACTGACTCTAACTTTGAGGATGCATTGGCTAGCATCTAAATTAGTCAACGATAAGTTCAATGTTTTAGGGTATGTTATGAAATATAAATGAATTCATGTTTGGAGTCATCCTGTTTGATTGGGTATGGGTTTTCTGGTTGACCTAGGAGAACTACATTATATCCTTGGTTTAGAAAAGTGCGCCTAGGCGTTGTTTGTATCATTGTCACAGGATATTCCCAGGTCCAAGATTTACGACTCGAGAGATCATAACAATTATCCACGTAATCACAACATTCATCGCACCAATACATGATCGTAAAACTTGATTTATGTACTACCCAGATCGCCCCCCATTCCCCTCCGCAAGTGTCCTTTACAATATAATCGTTTTCAACTGGTAAATTAAGGACTAAGATTTATGTACTTACTCGGGCAAATGGATGCGATGTGGCCATATTGCTTGCATGTGAAGCAACGAATTCCTGTCTTCCGCGGTCTACTGACCGGAGCACTACTTTTCAAAATCAGTTTCTTAAAAAACTTCTTCCGCACCATTTTCTTAGGGAACCCTTTAATGGGTGACTTCCACGAACGCGTAGATGGCTTACCGTACTGTTTACCTTTTCCGCTGCCCGGCCTGGCCAGGGTTCGAACCGGTGTCACACGAGTCAATTGCACTTGACATAAACCTGGTTTCCTTCAAATGGTCTTCCGCTTCCTCCTCCTTAATCTTGGAAGAACCTTGGGATCTGACACCAATGTTGGTATCATTGTCACAGGATTCCCAGGTCCAAGATTTAGGACTCGAGGGATCATAACAATTATCCACGTAATCACAACATTCATCGCACCGATACATGATCGTAAAAACTTGATAAAGAAACTGAAGCGAACTTCTAAAACTAACCGTAATACACAAAATGAACTTGATAACTTGAAACCCTTAAATACTTGATGAGGTGTGTTGAAGGGATATGTCGATTGATGAAGGGATATGTCGATTCCATTATCTCCCTTGTTCACACACGCCCTTTCATAACAAGCCCAAACTAACCATACTATACCTAATGGACTCTAGATAATATTCGACCCAATGACTTGTTCGCCTATGGCCCAATTCGAAACAAACGTATAAAAACATAATAAATAAGTCTGACCCAATAACTAAACAAACTAAAAAACGAAAACATCCTGTTGCCTTTTGCGGCTCGGCCCGAACTCGGGTGATCTTGATTATCCGATATCAGGCGCAACACGCAACACGGCTCAAGCCCCTGCGCTTTTGGTAGCATAAGTGTTAGGGTTGAATTGGGAAACAAGAAGAACAAGAGAAAGAAATGATCACAATCAACCTATCCATCTGAATGATGGATCGTTCCTTTTTATTAACCAACTTCTAACGAACTATTACATCAATTTTCACATCAGTCCTCCTACTTATCAATTGTACACATTTAGCCCTTTATCTATTTAAGTGCTAACAATACCCCTCCCATAAACTTTTTTGTCCTCAAAAAAAACAAAAGAGGGAAAACGCAATTTGAAATCTTCCCAATATTCCCATGTAGCTTCCGTTACTGGTAAATTCATCCAGTGAACTAGCACCTTCAATGTAGCTCGTCCTCCTCGTCTGACCAATTGTCTATCCAGAATTGCTCGTGGTTGGAGGCTAAAACGAGGAGCCGACGGACATGGACTAACTTCTGGTAGAGGCCCAATTGCTCTTTTCAACAGCGAGACATGAAACGTAGGGTGTATCTCAGCTTCTGCAGGTAAGTCTAGTTTATATGCCACACTTCCAATTTTCTGTATGATCAAATATGGCCCGAAATAGCGTGGTGATAATTTCCGATTGTGATGTTGTTTCAATGAAGACTGGGCAAAGGGGTGTAATTTAACATACACCCAATCACCCGGTTTGAATTGCCTATCAATTCGGTGATTATCCGCCATTTGTTTCATTCGGTTTCGAGCTGTAGCTAGATGACTTTTAAGCTTGACTATCATTGCCTCTCTGTCCCTATGGACTTCCTCTACTGCCTCCAATGCAGTATCACCCGGAATAAATGGAATATGCAGGTTTGGTTTTACTCCATATAATGCTTCATGAGGGGTCATCTTTATGGAAGAGTGCCATGAAGTATTGTACCACCATTGACTCAAAGGTAACCACTTGAGCCAGGATAAAGGATCTTCCATACACATGCTTCTTAAGTAGGATTCCAAACAGCGATTTAGAACTTCTGTCTGCCCATCGGATTGAGGATGATAAGCGGTTGAGAGAGCTAATTGTACCCCCTGTAATCTCATAAATTCCTGCCAAAATCCACTTAGAAATACCAGATCCCTATCGCTCACAATTGTTGAGGGACAACCATGTAACTTGAAAATGTTGTCCATGAAAACTTTAGCCACATCTACTGTTGTAAAAGGGTGTTTCAGTGCTAAGAAATGGCCGTATTTAGTCATCCTGTCAACCACCACCAGGATGGTATCTTTACCCTGAACCTTGGGAAGGCCAGAAATAAAGTCCAATGAAATGTCACTGAAAATAGATTGTGGGACCGGTAGAGGCTGCAATAAACCAGGAGTGTTGTGTGTTTCATATTTGGACTTCTGACAGACTGCACATTCTTTCACAAACCGGTGAACATCTTTTGAACAACCCTTCCAATAAAACATTTCTTTCAGTTTGGCTAAAGTAGGTTTAAACCCGGAGTGACCACCTATGGGTGAAGAATGACACAATTTCAGCAACTCCAATCTTAGAGTCATATCTTTAGGAACCCAGAGCTTATTTTTTCTTCGCAAAACCTGACCATCCCATGAAAAATGTTTAACAGTTTTGCCTTGTTTTAATTGAACAATCAATTGTTGACAGTCAACATCAGCTGCCCACGCTTCTTGAAACTTTGGCCATAATAATGGGTCAATGGTGCTACAACCCATTTGCAGTAATGTCATGCCTGAAACTCTGGAGAGAGCATCTGCTACTAAATTTTCAGACCCTTTTTTGTAAGTAATTTCATAACTGTAGCTCATCAATTTCGATAACCACTTCTGTTGTAATGGGGTCACAATTTTCTGATCCAGCAGATGTTTAAGACTTTGTTGATTAGTCTTAATGACGAAATGTTTCATGATCAAATAGTGATGCCACTGTTTGATTGCCATTAAAATGGCCAACAACTCTTTGTCATACACTGATAGGGCCTGTTGTTTTGTGGACAATGCTTTACTGATAAAAGCTAGCGGGTGCCCCTCTTGCATGAGAACCGCTCCCAATCCTTTTGCTGAAGCATCTGTCTCAATCACAAATGTTTTGTTAAAATCTGGTAATGCTAATACGGGAGGATTACTCAGAACCTTTTTGAATGTATCGAATGCTGCTTGCTTAGTTTCATCCCAATGGAAGCCTTCTTTTTTTAGTAAATCAGTTAGAGGTTTAGCTAAGACCCCGAATCCCTTTATGAATCTTCTGTAGTAACCTGCGAGTCCAAGGAACCCTCGAAGTTGCTTTACATTTGTAGGGGTCGGCCATTGTTGAATAGAAACAATCTTTTGAGGATCCGTAGCCACCCCAGCTGCAGAGATAATATGCCCCAAATATTCAACTCTGAACCCGGCAAACATACACTTTGACTTCTTGGCTTTTAAAGTATGTTCTCTCATGAGGGATAACACTCGATGTAAATCTTTTAAATGCTGCTGGAAATTTGAACTGTATACCAATATGTCGTCAAAAAAAAACCAATGCACATCTTCTCAACACTGGTTTGAAAATGGTATTCATTAGAGATTGAAATGTAGCCGGCGCATTAGTAAGACCAAAAGGGAGTACCAAAAATTCATAATGACCCTGATGCGTCTTGAAGGCTGTTTTATGAATATCTGATTCATACATCCTGACTTGATGATAACCTGACCGCAGGTCTAATTTCGAAAAAATGACTGCCCCATGTAACTCTTCCAGCAGTTCTTCAATCAATGGAAAAGGGAATACATCTTTGACAGTAGCATCATTCAAACGCCTGTAGTCCACACACATTCGCCACGTGGCATCTTTTTTCTTTACAAGGACTACCGGAGCTGCAAAAGAACTTGTACTTGGCCTTATCACACCCGAATCTAGCAGTTCCTAAGTCATGGCTTCTATTACATCTTTTTGGGCACTAGGGTATCTATAAGGCTTTAAATTCAGATCGACTTTGTCATCTTTCAGCACAATCTTATGATCTAATACCCTTGGTGGAGGTAGCCCCTTAGGAACTTCAAAAATGTCTTCGAATTCATGCAACAACTTTTCTAAGTCTTCATTGTGACATGCTTCCCCTATATTAGGTTGGTAAGCACAATGATCATCAGTAGAGTTTTGAAACGCAAACAGTTGTGCCTGCACTACCGTACCTTCCCTCTGCAGCATTGTTGTTAACTTTTCCATAGAGCATAAAGTGACTCCCTGAGATTTTGCCCCCTTGAGTTCAAAATCCTGAGTTCCTACTTTGAATTTCATGGTTAACTTTTTAAAGTTCCACATAATGTCATTGAGTGTCTCTAGCCATTAAAACTACATCATAGTTTCTTAGGGTACAATATTGCTCTCTTGTATCACATGGATTCATGAATGCTTTTAGAAATGATACAATAATTAACAAGTTATATCATAGTGGAATTTTGTAAGTAGAAATCAGCTCAAAGCCTTGTAGAATCCAAACAAGGGAGGATATCAATTGGGGCCCCGGGGGCTGTTTTTTCGCTTTAAAGTGTAAATTTTACCAAAAACATTTAAAAATTTTATATGTATTGAGTCCCCACATTCAATAGTTCAAGATCTGCACAACAACAAACAGTACGCACAAAAGGATTTTAGAGAGAACAATATTCAAAACGCTTTATTGATATATTTACAAATGATTTAATCTGTAGGTTTTTATACCTGAGATTACGGAGATTAAATCTATATATAACCGTCCAGAAGCAGGCAAAGCAATACATTCAACCACCAAAAATATATGACCTATGAAACCTAGGAGATAGGTGTTTAATAATAATAATAATAATAATGAAATAATAATAATAATAATAATAATGAGTTAAGTATAAGTTATTATATACGCACATGATTAATTAAATCTGATGTCCATGTTTATCTTTCAACAATAGTAACCAAGGTTCAATATTGTTTCATTGTGGTGGAATTTTTCATAATTTTTTTGTAGTGATTGACCTAAATAGAACAACACCTCTTACTTCATGCTAAACTTGAAAAGAATATATAATACTAAATTGTAACCAAACTTTCATATTATTGTTCCATTTAGGCCACTTATAGCATGAATACAAAGTTTCACGACAATGGAACTTGTGTGGTTTTTCTAGCTATAAAAGGTTTGAGCAACTTTAGTGGAACCGTGGGTTAGTATTAAGTGACGGAATAAGTAAGATTAATATCACCATTAATAATCTAAAATTTGTTAACTTTTTTTATATGTATACAGGCAAAATGTAATTTTCATCTGGTAATTGATTTCTATAGAAAGATTGAATAAGCATTTACTTAAAATTTCTTTAAATTGGCTAAATGGACTTGTAGTAACTCCTATTTGTGAAACATTAATTGATTAAAAGAAATTCTTTAAATTGGCTAAATGGACCTGTAACCAAAAGTTCATCTTCAACTTTGCACTACTTTGCTTAGTTTTTAACACACACAATTTCCCATTAAAGAAAGAATATACATATATAATTACATGTATATATTGCACATACATGAATTGAATGCAACCACATACAGATGGAGCTTGGAAGTAATTTATTCAGTTATAATAAGCTAATTAGTATTTCCTTGTGAAAAAGAGATGCTCATTCACCTTTTCCTAGTGTTCCTTTCATGTTGAGCCACTAAGTGGGGAACCCTACACTTTCCCCTTGACCCACTCATGCACCAGGTAGACATAGTCATGCTCATGTTTCACCACATACATGCATCTGTTCTGATTGTGCTAAATCTGCTGACATGTCTCTTGATTTGTTTTCACATGGATGTAACTATGTTTGACATACACTTCACTTGTAACTCCACACTTATACTCAAGCATATAGATGTCTTCTCTCAACAAATCCTTTTCTTACCCATAAATATGGCTTCAGGGTTTCTCATTTTTATACTCAAAACTACAACTCTAAATTTCATCATAAGTCGACTCCAACAAATGGCCCAGGTTAGCAAGATAATTCGACCATGGTGGTGTAGCAAGGGCCACCCAAATGAAGACAGTGGTGGTGATGATCATGGTTACGACTATCCACCTACATTGGCTAGCATAGAGGGAGATGATGATGACAATGATGGAGATTATGATTATGCTCCAGCAGCATGAATTATGAGAGGATTTAAACTAGTGAAGGGTCATAGAGGTTCAATGAATAAGGGTATGTTCTAAAATATAATGTATTGATAGTTGGAGTTTTACCTTTTGATTTGTTTGTTATTTTCTTTCAATTTTCTTAAGAGCAATAGAGCAAAGGATGAGTTCTATATGATGTCTAATTTAGCATCCATGTAGTTCCTTTCTTTTGATAATGATATTATGTGCATTATTTAATCAAATTAACAGTAGACACTGATCCCCACATATATGCCCAAATGTTTCTATATCTCCAAAACACGCAAGTTAATTGATGTTTGGATTATCCCAATATGCAATGATCTGTGGTTTGGATTACCAAATTATGCAATAATGTGAGGTTTGGATTCCCCATTATGCAATGATGCACATATGGTGGTGATCGTATATTATGCCTTAGAGAGTGATATAATATCGTTCTCGTGCAGTAAAATATGAAAATCTATGCCGCATGTAGTCATTTCAGAATCACAATCTCCTTTTTGTCTGGGAAAAGTACTCTTAACCTCACAATATAGACGACGAGTAGAGGGAAACGATGGTTAGGGTGTCGTCGGGTGGAAGATCCGGGATCTCTTATGTCGTAATTTTCGTGAAGCAGGGAAGTACATGTCAGGGTAGTCAAATATGTTTGGCCAACCAATCAAATTATAATATTTTTTTTCTTTTAGTTCTTTTTTATCTTGTTCTCATAAATTATTTTGTTTTCTTTTTTTTAAATAATAATAAACCAAAATTTTAATCATTCATTATTTATAACTTGTACAATATGATATAAAAAATAAACCATTTTTTCTATTTAAGCTAATAGTAGTGTTATTTCTTCACACAAACATATTTATTAATGTTTACACAAAAATAAAATTTTATGGGTATGTTAATCACCATCAGTTTGTTTTATCACTCTTTTTGGGATTGAAATTTTTTGTTTATAACATACTAGGGTAAAGGTGGAATCGGTACTATTATTCGTACAGGTACTAAAAATACCAATGTCGAATATGAACAAAAGATTCTATGGAATATATTGATACGGTATCGGTATAGGTACAACTATCTGTACCGGTGGTATTTCGGTACATCACCCGCTTTAGTACCACTTTGTTTTATTTTTCCTATTGATCTTGGTACCTATACGAGTACCAAATAGGCCAAATTAGTACAAGGACCATATCTTGTCTATCTTTTCTTTTTAATATTTTAGTTTCTTTCTTTACTTTTAATTACTAAATATCTTTTTTCCTAAAAGTTGGATTAGATTAGACTTTGACGATATTCCGTATCAAAAGCTCTTGTGTCATTGGACGATCTCGGTATCTTACCATCACTATACTACGCCAACGATGTATGCACTTGCCATAACGTGTTTTAGAGAGTGATTCTGTTATATCGTGTTTTATAAATTTAAAACTTGATAAACGAGTAAAAGTGCTTAAAAATATACTAAAAATTAAACCTACGCTCGCACGCATCAAATTTTTTGATAGAATCTAATTTTTTTAATATTTCAAATCCTTCTAACATATTTCAATTCCAAATCCAACAAATTAAAATTCCATTTTTTTACAAATTGTAATTTCAACTAGATGCTATCTAAATATATTTTTTGAATAGTATAGAAAATAATTGAAAAATAATGGATAATTTCTTGAACTTCTCTTGATCTTTATACATAAATATATTTTTGGAATAATCTAGAAATATCAAAGGTGTATGGCAATCCCACTATAAATAAAGAAGTCGGCTTCATTTACCCAAGACATCCTCTCTCTCTCTCTCTCTCTCTCTCTCTCTCTCTCTTCGAGAGATATAGAGAGGGGGCTAGGGGGAGAGTGTCTCTTTGATTAGGGTTGTCCAAACCGCTCGTCGGTTGATCATAAAACCTTTGGAAATTTCTCTTTTCTGTGAAACTCCAAAATAACCTGATAACATAGATGTACACAAACCACACATGAATGTGTCTAAAAAATAGTGATGGTTTTAGGTGGTTTTCAGCCAGCCTAACGTGATGAAACTTGGATGGTGTTAGACCAACGATTTCAAGAGAGGAAAACGCACCAAATGAGGCTCATGTTTCTGTCAAGAACATCTGGTTTGGTATTTAGAGCATTTAAGCTCTAGAAACTTGAAAATGGTAGTGAACATACATGAAAATGGTAACGTCGATGATTAGGAAAGCTTCGAAACACCTTGATTAACCTTTGAAACCAACCCTTTTGAATTCAATTTTGAGGGCTGGTCTTTGATGGATATCAGCCACTTTGTCTGGATTCCAATTCGAGAATCCGGTCTTCAAGCTTCTGAATTTGCAACTTTGATGCATCCTGAATTTGCAATACGATTTGGTCAGCAAGTTTCTAAGATCACATGCAAGGAAGGGCAAAGGATTTTTACCAGGTCTTCCCTAAGCTTTTGTTGAATTTCCTGCATAGCTTTCCCTTTTTCAATAATCTTCAAAGAAAAACAATCATACATTAGAAATACAAAAATCTAATTCATCCAGACAGGGTAGATGATTTGTGGCGGATTTGTGTGAAGATAATGAAAAACAGAGTATTCAATGAAAAGATAATATCGATGAAATCGACAATCAAGTTTGAAAAATTTACAATTCTCTTGGCACCCTCCATTATTGCAGGAGGAATTGTATTTATACCTAAGCGAGGATGACAGTTGATAACGGTTAAGAAAACTTGCGAGAATAACTGCCACACTGAAACAGTGTCGCCGTTTTATAGAGTTGTAGTATGTTGCAAAAGGAAAAATAATATTTTCACTGATTTCAACAATATATAAATACACTCCCCCATTTTGCTCAGGTGTGTGAGGTGGGGTGGTATAGTGAGAGATGCCTTGGGAAGTGAGGTAGAAGGAGAGAGCGACATATTCCCCACTATTATCGGTGAATAAGGCGACAAGAGGTGTTTTAAAAAACCTTTCCACTAGCGTTTTGAATTGAGGGAAAAGTATAGACACTTCCGATTTGCGTTTAAGTGGATATAACCATACATATTTGGAATAGAAATCCACAAAGATAACATAATATTTATATCCATCAAGCGAAGTTTGAACCAGTCCACAAACATCCGAGTAAACAAGTTCTAATGGCTTGGACGCAACAAAAGAATTTTGGCCAAATGGAAGTTTATGACTTTTATTTAATGAACGGGATTTACAATGAAATGAATCATGTGACAATTTATTACAATGAAGTCCTAATTTAGCAATTAAAGACTTGAAAACTTGGAACAAGGGATGCCCAAGAGTGTGATGCAACACGAGTAAAGATCCTGTTGTTGTTGCATTTAAATGAGGAGATGAAGTGACTGGTCCGTGGTAAACATCGTTGACGTTCACTCCCAGCATGAGAGGCGCCCCCGTGCGTAGATCCTTGACCAAAAAATGATAAGGGAAAAATTCAACGGAAACTTGGTTAGTTTGACACATTTTAGCAACAGATATAAGATGATTACGTAAATTAGGAACAATTAAAACATCATTTAAGTAGAGTATGCGTGAGTTAGTGGGAATTGTTGTGTGACCAATATGTGTAATAGGAAGTGTTTTACCATTCCCAGAGACAATCTCATCTGAGCCACCATATTCGGAAAGAACGGGCATTGAGTTCGGATTTGGTGCAGTGTTCGATGAGGCGTCGGTGTCCCACATCCAAGTTGGTGGCATAGTGGCAACTTGTGGCGACGTGACATTAACAACAGGAGCCGGTGGTGATGAAGTACCATGAGCAGTAACATTATTTTCCCTTAGGAATCGACTAAGCTTGCGACAGTCCCGCGTTTCATGACCCAGTATGTGACAAAACTAACAGTAGACTTTGTTTCGGTTTGTACGAGGTAGGGGAGGGGCTGATCTGGAAGACCAGGGGGTGCGATTGTTATGTGGGTAGGCAGATTGGGTGGATCGGTTGAACCGGTTGTCGGTGGAAGGTCGATTGAAAGTGCGAGAAGGCTGTCGTTGGGTCTGGTTGACAGTCGTGAGCAAAGTGTCAGGAGTTGTTTCTTTGAGGGTGCGTTCATGATCTAGGAGCTTGTCGAATAGGTCAGGGAAGGTGATGGAGGTGTCGCGGGTTTTGAGTGCGGCAACAAAGTTTGCGTATTCGTCACCCAACTAATTCATGCAATGAACTACCAAGTCTTCTTCCGCAACTGGATTTTGAGCAAGAGCTAGATCGTCCGAGATGGACTTCATATCGTGTAGAAACTCCGTGATTGAGCGAGATCCTTTGGGGTTTTTAGCAAGGCGGGACTTGAGCAAGACAATCCGGGAGCGAGAGGTGTTAGCGTAACTGGAGTTTAGAGCATCCCAAGCTTGGCGGGATGTCGCAGCGGAGGAGATGATAGGCATGATTTGATCAGAGCAGCTACCGAGAAGGGCGCTGATGATCATCTGATCCTGACGGAACCACCTGAGATAGTCAGGGTTCGGTTTGGTGACATCACCGGTGACCAAATTTTTGGTCGGTGGAACAGATTGCCCGACGATGTGATGGTCGAGTTCAAGACCGATCAGAGTGGAGAGGACCTGTTTGCGCCATGAGGGAAAATTGTTGGATGTAAGTTTAATGGGGAAGTGATTGGAGGCAGTGAGTTGCATAATTGGTTGAGGAGCCATGGAAGTGGTCGACTGAAAAAGAAAAAAAGAAGGCTGAGATGGAAGGTGGATCAGATTCTCGTGAGAGATAATTAGGCTCTGATTACCATATAGAGTTGCAGTATGTTGCAAAAGGAAAAATAATATTTTCATTGATTTCAACAATATATAAATACACTCTATACAACAAAAATAGAGAATAAGGAGGAATGGTTGCAACTGTGTTTGACTATCTTATACTAAATAATTATCTAAATGCAAAAGTTACGGATACAAAATATTTACAATAAGCTACAATTATTTATTTGTTAATACGTTTCACCACCGAAGTCACACTGATTCAATTGTCGGTCCCCTTAATTACATAATATACAAAGTTTATCTAATAATTAACATAGTACAATAGCTAAAAGTAAACCAATAATCTTACCTGCAACACTAACTGTAGCACATTAATGGAACCGGAAGTCTTATGACCAGATGTTGAACTTGAACCGATGTACCCTCGACCGCCATCGGCAATGTGGGGTTGGTCTGATAACGGGTTGTATGTACTAGTTGTTATATATTTTAAGATAACATGTATAACTTTGTTGTTTAAGAATTCAATCCATTAAGGTTAAATACATTATCACTTTATATACTCATTATAAACCAAACTTTCTATAGTAAAAAAAAAAAAGAAATTATGAATAACCAACCCAATGAGTTCAATGAAACCACCTGACACCAAGTCTAAATCTAAGTGATTTATTCTTCTCGGAACGCTCTCGTCAAATAAAGGTAAATCGTTAATCTTTCCTCGATGATGACCCGATTGTTATCTACAAAACAAAACACCGTAAGACTCGTTATAAGGAGGAGAGGTTGGAGGTTCTCTTTGTAACCACCCTCATGCGTAAGAATAAAAATCGTTTAAGAAGAAATAAACGACTGTGTGTGTTAAGAGTATGAGAGTGAGAGAGCCGATCCTTAAACCTGTTGTTGAAGTCTGGTATATATAGCCGAAAAGTGTGGAGAAGAAGATGGGCTGATGGGTCGGACGTCTTCAACAAGCAATATCATATTTGTCTCCTCTGACATGACCGTTAATGTTTGCAGAGTATAGAGACGTTGGCGCATGGTGATTGAGTCACGTGGCCTGGTAGTTGTCCTTGTTGTCGAGTCTGTCACCAGTTGTACGTGGAGATCATGGAGCAGTGAATGACGTAATCTGATTGGTTCCACATCACTGTTCTGTTGTACCTCTTGTCTCCTGCACGATTGCCCATCATGGGAGTTGTCTGGTTAGGGTCTGGCGCAAGCTGATTGAATGGCTACGGCTCCTACCACCCGTACTATTTGTACTTGTATTAGTTGTTGTTGTGCTAAGTGCGTCGTCGAGGGATTACACGAACGTCTAGTGACCATCAAGAATTATTTTGCTAAGTCTGGTTATGGTCTACCGCGCGCGTGTGTAATAACTACTCGCGCAGGATTTGGGACCATACTCGTTTGCCACCTTAACCGAAACTCATGGGAGGCTTTGATGGTGTGCGGGGAGGACCTCCGCACAAGGCCCGCGATTTCGAGGGGCATACGATTTTAAAAAAAAAAAAAACGATACGTATATGTTATTTTTTTAAACAGTAAACACATTACCACTTCCAATATAGGCTCATTTACAAATTATTTTTTATGATTTAGAATTTGGCCCACTTGAAATAAGTTTTATTGAGCTCAATGTTAATTTGATTTTTTTTAAATAATAACAAAACATAACGGAAGGACACATTTTTTCAATCTCGAACAGGGTACGTGAATTTTCAGAGACGCCTCTGCCTAAACTGTTCATTAAAACAAAGATCCAAAACCCATGACATTGTCACATTGTGGCATCAACTGAGCACTTACAACATATCAACCATGAATGTAAGCTTTAAACCACTAAGTGAGGATTTATCACACAATCGGTACATCTACATATTATACAATTATTTCTTGGGAGAGGGGTATGGATCGCTGCAATAACTTCTAACGCTCGAAAACTAATTCAAACCATCTCTTTAAACAAAGAAACGCGGTTATTGATCTAGAGATGTATGTTCTGAGATGCAATGAAGTCACCAGCAAGTTCAATAAACCTAGTTTTCAATTCGAAGTCTTATTCCAGGGCCATTACAGTCTCAGTTGTATCTAAACTTTCTAACCCAACATCGTTTTGGAAGTGTGCAGTTGGTGTAACGTGCAAAATATGAGTATATACGTTTAAACTCAACTGATCCCTGTTCAATTAACATAAAAAATGAGAAAGTCAGTGAGTGTTTAAAACGGAACGGTTCCTGTAAAAAGGGCTGAATTATATTTTTGAACTTTATAACGTTACAAATAAGAATTAAAAAATACATTTGTATGCGGATACTGAAACGATTTAGAAATTTTGTGAGGTGTGATTCTGTGAACACACTTTGGTTTTGAGGGGCTTAACTTGTTTTCAATTTATGAAATACCCATGTGACCAAATTAAGGCTAAGGATTTACTATATATACCCACCCAATCTGATGGGTTATATGTCTAAGTCAACGATCATAAGTCAAATTAGTTAGTTAATTTCTGATGATAAGTTGGTTTATGAGCATGGGCATAACTGTCATTTCAGTATAAATGAAGTTGGGTTAACAGTTTTATAGCTTGTGAGACTAAAAGTACAGTTTTGAAACTTCGATAGGTCAGGCACATCTTACTAGCACAGCGCTTAAAGGTTTAGATTGTTTCGCACACAAATGCCTAAATGGGTAAGACTTTTGACTCTGAATGCTCAGAATGATAAGGTGTTTTAGAATAAACCAGTCTCCATACAAGGACTGAGGGATGAGCGTTTCAGTACTAACATCGAATGCCGAATGATACCATATAGCTTAAATTTCTCTATCAATTCAGTACCAACTGACAATTTTGAAATACTTTCGGTTTTTGGGACCGGTATACCAGTTTTGGTTTGATACAAGGAGTTTACCATTTTTTATTTACCAAAGTCATAAAATCAAACTGCTGTAAGTCAACAATTCAATGCCAACTATTTACCGAACCGTACCAAACCGGTACCCACTTTTGGGTATTTTCAGTACCGAGTTCATCCCTAGTTTACAACCCTAGTTTATACAGGATTGGAACTTCATCTCTATCAAACTTTCACTGCCGGATCCATGGAAGCAGGTGGCGAAGTCGATCCAGGGTGTGGAACTAGGCGGGGTGGACGTTTGCAAGAGTATTGTTGGTAGGGTAGGTAATGGGGCTAATATTTTAATTTGCCTGTATACACCTTCTCCCTTCATACAACTGAAATAATTGCCTGACCGAGTTTCCTTAGCCAAATTATCCTACAAAATTAATTTAAAGTTCGTTGCGTAAAGCACAGTCGATATAGAATATCAATTTTAATAAATTCATACTAAACAAAACATTTTATAAGAGAAAATCACTCAAACCATCATAACCAGTAAAACACCAAACCAATGGGACCAATGAAACTACACACAACTCAACTATATATTCATCAACACAAAATATTAACAGATAATTTACAACATACCAACAATTTTACATTACAACACAACCGTAAATAATACAATAATTCCACGCATAGATCACCGTCTAAGCTGATCCAAACCATCTCTTTAAACAAAGAAACACGATTGTTAAAGATCAAGCATCCAATTTACATAAACACAGGCCCAAACAATCGTGATTTCTCTGTTTAAAAAAATGATACGAATCAAATAATCTCAATCACTAACTCAAAAAAAAAAAAGTAAATGCCTCAGATAGTCGATCTATCATCAAAATATTATCAGTCGGTAATTCCAACTTTTTAAAACATAATTCCTCACTGGCAAAAAAAAACAAAAAATTCAATACTATGTAATCGCAATAAACGGCTCTGTGAATGAATGGACAATCGTTCACAGGTTCCTATAACATGCGAAACACACAAAAGTTTATTATCGGTTCAATCATAGCATCATCGGTCGGTCAATGCACTTTTGGCTACCGTTGACGTGGCATCGAACCTAACAAAAAAACATACTGAAAGTAGTAAAAAACAGAAGAAACCTCAGGAGACCCGTTACAAATCACACACACAGCGGAACAAGATAAAGCACGATCCCGACCAAAAAACCGAAGCTCTGTTGTTAATCGTGTTAATGATTTAGAAGAGCCGGTTAATTGGTGGATGGGAAGAGTGTCAGCCGGATCCGCTGTTGTTTAATGTGTCATACGGCACTTCCTATCTTTATTGGGGATTTCTTCCTCATAGGATTCTTCTGCTGCTTTAAAAGATTAAATAAAACGAAAACAATTGAAAGAGTAGAAAGATGATGAGTTTGAAGAAGATAGATGTGTGATGAGTTGTTTGCAAGGAGTAGGTTATATAGAGATCAGGTAAACCCTAATTTGTGTAGAAGAACACGGCCCATTAAAGGCAGTCTCAAAGCCCGTTTAGGTGACTTGCTTCTTGGGCTTGGTTAGTTTTGCTTTTATTTTAGGCTCCCCTTCCCACATACCCTATATCTTATTTTCACATCCCCTATTGTATACGGGTCGTATACAATTATACGGCTCGTATAGAATGTTTTTTTAATAGGAAAATGCGCAGAGAATGTTTTTTTTTTGTTTTATTATATACGGCCCGTATACAGTTATACGAGTCGTATACATGTGTATGCGATTTGTAAAACGTATACGGCTCAATTGATTTATTTTTGTGGGTTTTTGATGTTGGCACATGTATACGGGCCGTATAACTATATACGGGCCGTATATATTGGTGTTTTTTCAAGTATCACGTTTTATTCCCGTAAAAACACAATCATTCTAGCGTTTCTAAACTCTTCATCACCTTTAACAATGTCGATAAACGTTGATCGGAACATGCCGCTTAAATCGGAGCACAGGTAGAGTAACGTTACCGATCAGTCCGTTGATGAAAACCTTAGCGATCGCAGAGATCTTCGTGTTGGTTATTTATCGATTCCGAGTAACTAGCAGAAGAACCTGCCACAAACAAGTTCTCCACAGTTTGTTATTCAGATCTCTGTTCGGTCATCTTTCCAAACTACAACACACGATACTTTTAATAAGCTGTCATAGTTGTCAAATTCGATTTCAACAAATCTTTTCATTTTCCTTCAATTTCTAAAACATTCTCTGTTACATGAAGACGTGTCGGGTGCTTCTACTAGTGGTATTTTACTGAAGTATTGAAGATTGAGGCGGGCATTGTTTAAATCTTAATATAACTAGATGTTACGTGTATCAGCGTTGTTTATCACCCTGTGTGAGCATTGGAAACCCGACAAACAGTCTTGACAACTGTGACATTTTATCTATCTATGTGTGTCACATCCATCCTGTTATTGCAATCGATATGATTAATTTTTTCAGATTTTTTTTCTAATTAGCGTTGTTAACTACCAAAAGAATGCATACACAAATAGTTCTAGTGGACGAATCAAAGAGACCGTTGTGTATCTGAATCAGGTTCTCAAACAAACACTACCAAAGATGGGTTGGTGAAAAATACCGGAGCTGTTATCTCGGTTGTTCAGTACTCTCCTATATCAACTTGAACGGTTGATGGTTACAAGGATCGTTCTAATAGATTAAAGAGAATAAACCATTTTTTACCAATTTTCACTCCAGTAGTTGAAACTTGAGCGCAGTAATCAATTCAAAACCCTCACCCTCAAAAATCAACCAGAAACCAAAGGAAAAAAGGGCTGATAATGGCTGATGGTTCTTCGTTGAGGAAACCAAACGTAGACGGAGATGATAGGCCTGGTAACCGGAAGAGAAATCAATTGTATTTTTTTAGTTGATTCTCTTGTTAAGTTTCTGAACCAACCGAAATCCACAAATTCCAACAGTTTCTTCATAGATTTCGTCCGGTTTCCAAACTCTTTCACACAAAGTTAATATTCACTGTGGTGGATGCAAGCATAAAGTTAGAAAAATACTCAAGTTGAACGGACGATATGTATCAACAAATTGTGAGTGGGAATATGGCTATGAAGAATAGTATGGATAAACAATCACCGGTACGGGTTTTTCTGCTAGTTATTCAGAATGTTTCGAATCATCACAGAAGACGTGTCGGGTTCTACTGCTAGTAGTATGAGTCTGAGTCCATTGTGGTTCGTGAATGTTTCGAATCATCACGACAAGGATCGTTCTAATAGATTAAAGAGAATAACCCATTTTTTACCATTTTTACCCATAGTATACGAGCCGTATAATAATATACGGCCCGTATACAACCATTAAAGAAGTTTGCAACAACGGGATCAGATGGTTTGAGTATCTTTCATCCTCGTTTGGCTAATCTCACACTTGAAAATGACAACATTGGTATTTTCACAAATTTTACAAACTTGAAAATGACAACTTGCGAGATCTGACCCAACCGAAATCCACAATTATTTTACTCATAAACCCTTGAATCCCAACGCTTCATTTGTAACCGTAAGGATGATGCAAATTTGTACGTAAAGATCTCTACACAAACTCTTCTACATCTTTTAACCAGTTGTCCATCACTTAAGACCTTGAAAGATTTGTTGAAATCGAAGCATTCACGAACCACAATGGACTCAGACTCATGTTCAAGTAAGTGTCTAAAAATCTAAAAATTCAGGTTTACCTTGTAAATTTCACAAAACAAACTCTCGTTTCTTCATCTTCATCTTCAAGAACAATGATGAACAGATGATGTCAGATAATACTTCATTTGTTGAGAAACCATTATCTTGTGATACATGAACGTTGTATTCTTGTCTTTCAGAAGAGTTTGTATTGAACCAAGAATACTACAAACATTCTATACCTTGCAACGTATACAGGTGCAAGAGAATGGCGAGTTATTTTCAGTTATTTCTGTTGATTCACAAATTTCATTGTTTAAACCAGAATCAGGTTCTCAATACAAGGATCGTTCTAATAGATTAAAGAGAATAAACCATTTTTTTACCATTTTTTACCATAGTATACGAGCCGTATCAGAATATACGGCCCGTATACAATCATCGTATACATTGTATACGATTGGTAAATTTGTTTTTTACCGAGAGTATACGGCCGTATAAACGGTATACGGCCCGTATACATATGGTAAAAAATGGTAAAAAAAATTATTTCTTTCCTTTTTTTAGTTGCTTCTCTTGTTAAGTTTCTGAACCAACCGAAATCCACAAATTCCAACAGTTTCTTCGTGGATTCCGTCCGGTTTCCAAACTCGGTCATTCCTTGTGATACATGAACGTTGTATTCTTGTCTTTCAGAAGAGTGCTGTAATAGAGAAATCATCCTATGTCTTTTATCAACCGAAGAGGCAGCAAGGACAGATAATACTTCATTTGTCGAGAAACCATACTGTCAAGAAACTAACATCTTTTAATACTTCATTGCGTATGTGCTTGTGCTGTAGAAACCGGTGATGAATTTGTGTATCTAAATCAGGTTCTCTGCCTTAGATCGGTCATTCCTTGTGATACATGAACGTTGTATTCTTGTCTTTCAAGACAAGGATCGTGGAAGGATTGTAGTAGCAGGACATTGGTACCACTGTGAAAATTGCATCAGGAGGGGAGAGAGTCTGATACAATAAGGATGTTGGGAATTAAACGCATGTACGTGACAAAATAAGGATGTTCGCATAAACATATATTCGTTTCATAACCTCCTCCTATAAATCAACCACAATTGACAAAGAGCCTGTATTAAAAGCCATCCTATGTCTTTTACCAACCGAAGAGGCAGCAGAAGACGTGTCGAGTTCTTCCAACATTCACGAACCACAATGGACTCAGACTCATACTACTCACCCTCCCCTGAGGAAAAGTTTTCCCGACGACTCAACAAAATCCTGATAGAGAAAATACATCAACAACCATTTTTTCTTTTCCTTCAATTTCGAGAACATTCTCCCTGTGTATGTGCTTGTGCTGTAGAAACCGGTGATGAATTTGTATACACAACTGAACATTAATTGATATTGTTTTAGACAACAACAGATAATGAATGGATTGTTGGTGGATAACGCAAACAAGTTCTCCACAGTTTGTTATTCAGATCTCTATTCGGTCATCTTTCCAAACTACAACACACGATAAGTTTAAACTTTTATAGTGTGTGATTTGACCAGGAAATTGTGACAACCCGCACTAAACCAGGTATCCGTACAACTTAATTAATGATTAATTACTACCTGATTACTGTGCTTGACTGAAACTAGCTGATAAACTGCTACCTGCATACTGATACATGCATTTACTTGCATCATACTTTATTTGCTGTCACTACATTGATTACATACTGAACCCTAGTGACAAACATGATGCACAAAAAGCACAGTAGCACTAAACGGATACACAGTGAACATGCTGATATAACCAGCATCAGGCAGACACTGCCTCTAAGGCCTGTTAAGAGCCTTATATATTTTGGCTACACTGGTAGTGAGTGTAGGATATAAGGGTTGTGGTACCGCGTCTCTAGGGATAAGATACACTGATTCGGATGTGCCTAAAACGTACTTTATGTACCAAACACAGCACTTTAACAAATAAACCAGCTTCTAGCTGACTAATAAAGTGCCAGAACATGAGAAAATATTACTAGACACTTTCTAAAGTGTCGGGAAAACAAACTGTGTCACTAAAAATGCAATAACGACACTTTAAAGTCTTTTGTAACACTTTAACGGATTACTATCCAACCGGACACCCGGACTTTACCCGGAACATGAAAACAATACTATTTTTATTATTACTCTTTTTCTGAGCCAGTTAGGGTCCCTGATTACCCTAACACCCATCATAACGCAGAACATACCACTAACTAAGTTAGATACTTAGTTAACTTATTTAACTAAACTAATTATCCCAACCATCTAATTAAAATCGAACAAGAGACCCCCCCCCCCAACCGATCGGTTACCTAGGGGGCACCACCATGTACTTGTGATCTTGCTCAATCTTGCCTTGTCTAGTACTTTTGTGACATACTAACCATTGGACAATAACACTTAGATTTTGCCTATAAATACCCACTAATCACACAAGACATAATCACTTCACTTATCAACAAACACACCACTCTCTTTCTCTCCTAGAAGCTTACGGCCAAGCATCCCCATCCATCCATCAATTTTTCGGTTTTAGTTATTCACATTCCATCATCATTCAAGCTTCACGGGTCACATATTAGGAGCTTTGGTGCACTCAGAACACGAAGGACCTCCACCGTTAGCTTTTATCCACTCTGTTTTCGTCACGATTCTTCCCTAGCCCCGAGCTAGAGGTATATTGTTTAAATCTTGTTTTTAAGCTTATCTAAAGTGGTTAAAAGAACTTTCGTCGGTTAAATATTGTAAACATGCGTTTTGGAACTTTAAAGTCTACTAAAACTACAAAAATGGAGGTTAATAGCATATGACTTGTGTAAAAGTCGTAGGACTTGAAAATTGTGTTTATCTAGACCCGATCTATGATGTGGTAGCTCAAATCTCCGTTTAACCCGACTTTGTAAAATCACGTATCATCACATAAGCTCGTTTTTGAAAGATACAAGGGTTAAAGGTGAAACACTACCACATTTAGAGCATGAACTTGTGTAAAAGAATTTTACTTGTGTAAAAGTGATTTAACCGGTAAAATGGTGTGTAGAACTAGCGGATCTACGTATCCGCAAGTGGTATTTTTGAAAGACCACACTTTAAGGAAATCATGTTTTTCTAAAAACGGATCTTACAATACTAAGAATGATATTTAGAACGCACAAGTATGTAAACACTTGTGTGACACATGTTTCGACAAAATAACTATTTTTGGGAAAAATAACTAGAAGTTGTAAAGACGGATTTCTCTAAAAACGAGGTTTTTACGAGGTTAAAGTTACTTTATATAAAGATCCACGAAATATAATGGGATTTACAATATAGATTCGGAAAAAACTACAAGTTCATGCGATTATGTGATTTACATATTTATTGACTAGTTTGATGTGTCGGAAATTGTTTGATTGAATAAAGAAGATTGTTGAATTGATTTGTTAAAAGAAAATGATACGCTTGAAAGCGTGGCCACCTCCAGTTACAGAGGAAACTCTGGCGAAATTTTCTAAAAACCTAACACTTAGACTTTTTACACAACAAGTGTTAGAACTATCTTTGGACATATTTTCAAAACATAAATTTCGCCAGCACTATATTTTACTAAATATTCGGAGGTGGGATTTTCACAAAGATTAACGTGATAAATATATTTGTCACAACACTGTTTATGAATATTTTGTGAAATACATAAATATTATTTTAGAGTAAAAATAATATTTACAAGCGTTACTGATTCCAAAACTTTGCGAACGCTTCCACAAACATATAAGTTACACCGGTAATTACATTACCACAAGATTGATAAAACGTAACTTACGCACATGTATTAAATCCCCCATCCTTGGGAAGGAAGATAACTACCAAGTGTATACGACATGTAACACGAAATAGTTGTCTAACTATTTCCCGCAAACATAAACTGTAAAGCTAAAGCACGGCCGTCCGTCTAATAGAATTAGCACTTGTAGGTCGTTGCACAGCTTACTGTATTGGAGACGCTTGATAGAGATACGCATTCACTGTGAGTTCATGTCCCCCTTTTCTCTAACTGTTTTCAGTTTTCTTAACTGCGGGGGTGAAATACATGTTACTTTGTTTACAAGTACTTTATACACGGTATGATTAACGTAAGGAGGTTTAGATCATGTGAATGGGTAGTTAGAACACCGAGGGACTCGAGCGGTAGATCTATCTGGGTGTAGCGAGCCCAGCTCTAGGCCAAACGGACCTCTCTGAGGCCAACAGAACGGACCTGGAGTGACTTGGTTGCCCAACGCAAAAATCGGCTAGGTCGTGTCTTACTATTTGCATTTCACAACATGCTAATGGCCTTGCAAACCATTGGTGATCACAAGTCCTCTTACACTGCTACATACCAGGAAACTTTTATACTTACAAGTGTTTTTACTTACTCACTTGCACATGAACTCGCTCAACATTATTGTTGATTTTTCAACTCACATGTATTTCAGGAAATTAAACGGATCTGGCACGGTATGGAACGTTTTCCGCTGCATATTGTCATGAAGTCATCAGGGTTTAGGGGATGTGTCTCTTACCTGGACAAGACACAGTCCTTAAACCACGTTTATGTTATGTTTTAGTTTGTAATGATGTTGAACAAGGTTATGGTTGTTGGTTAAAACAATGGTACTGTATTTTGTTTTCAAAACTTAATGGATGACTTGCATGGTTTTTAAATTCATATAGCTTGTTATGATTAAGCTATGGTATTAAGAAGTCACACCAAAATATACCACGCTTCCGCAAAGCCAGGGTGTGACAGCTTGGTATCAGAGCTCTGATCATAGCGAACTAGGATTCTCTCTCGAGTCTAGACTATGATCACTAGGGCTCTCACGAAAACATTTTACTACATACCACTTAAGTCCAGATCCACAACTTTTTACAAACAAATGTTGAGCACATTTATTTATTATTTTAGGCTCAGTCTGGGAGGCTGAGGTAGGAGGCTAGTGGGACTAGAAGTGTTGGCTAGTGGGACTAGAAGTGTTGACTAGTGGGACTAGAAGGGTTGGCTAGTGGGACTAGAAGTGTTGGCTAGTGGGACTAGAAGTGTTGGCTAGTGGGACTAGAAGTGTTGACTAGTGGGACTAGAAGTGTTGACTAGTGGGACTAGAAGGGTTGGCTAGTGGGACTAGAAGGGTTGGCTAGTGGGACTAGAAGTGTTGGCTAGTGGGACTAGAAGTGTTGGCTAGTGGGACTAGAAGGATAATTTGAATGTTACGTGGTGACTACATGTTTATATAACTATATGATTGATTATTATACGTATATGTGTTTGTGTTACAAACGTCATGCTTTCATCAAGTACTAGAAAGACGGACACTACAAATCCCACGACCATAGTATCAGACGACATAGTTTCATCGAAGCACGAGGTGTACATTTCTGATACTACCGGCACAGACAACGACGACTCTCAGCCCTCTGTGCGCTGCCTAAAGTCGTAGCAGAGCCTACTAATGGCTACCTTGTTGGGAATTTGCCCCCTGCCGCTTATCTCGTTGTTGATATGCCCCCGACGTTGTCTCTGAAGACGATGTCGAACTACTAAGAGGAGGACCCACTTGAGGGCGAGGCCCTATTGCTGCTGATATTAGACTACTGCATGCGGACGCTCCTGTACGGGGAAACTCATGTCCATTCCCCTATCCCAGACTCATTTGAGTTTCTAACATCCGCATCTTCGCACATACAGGGAATGCAGCACTACTTACACGACGCTGACCCTGATAGGGCATCATTAGCTGCACCGGATCCCGCACACAGTTTTGAGTTTGATCGCGATATTGAGGACAATCCTGTTTTTCCGCCTGGTGTTGATCCAGACCATGACATTGAGTTCATGCACTTAGACCAGCCCTTGGGGGATCCTGTAACCCCTGTGATTGTTGATCCAGCTGATTTTGAGATGGAGCTTTCGATTCGAAGCTAGCCGTGGCCCCTGAGCCAGGCATTGCTCCTGACCCCGCATTGGAGTATGACCTTGTTCATGCCAATGCACCGGCTGTTGCTCCTTGATTGATCATCTGCTTGGATGAGAGAAAATTTGGGGTAACTGTGCAAGACAATTTATTATTACGGGGGCCCACGTAATAACGATTTGTAGTGCACAGGAATCCTGGTGGACTCTGCAGGCCAAGCTGATGATAACCAATGCAGTAGGAAATAACCTAAACACAAATGACCTAGGCGATGTAGCCTCGAGATCATTCTATTACAAGCAACAAGCCAAATTGACAAGCCTATGTGAAGGCTCAGGAATTTATTTCCCCACTTATACAGTGAGTATATATTTGCGTGTGAAATGGGTGATTACATGATGGCTTATGTTGCTATATACCTCATAGACAATTGGAACGTTGTCTAACCCGCTTCACACCACTTCGACAAAAGGGAATGTCACCCAGACGTGACACAAACACCAGTACGTTGCCAAGGACAGAAGCCGAGCTGCAAGAGCGCATCTCACCAATAAATGCACGACATGAAGCCCTCCGCTCTGAGTACAACGATGGCATTACTGGGAGTAACCATCCAACTGGCTGCACCTATAAACAGTTCCTGAACTGCAAGCCTTTGAACTTTGATAAAAGAGGAGGCACCGTTGCATTTGTTCGTTGGTCCGAAGAGACCAACTCCATTCTAAGAACGAGTAACTGTTCGCCCCAACAGAGTGTTACCTATATCTCGGGGATGTTGCTAGATGGCACACTCTCTTATAGAACCTCTAGGTTCAAACCCTCGGCACAGACGCTGCTTATGCACTGAGCTGGGACGAGCTCAAGGAAACGATTGAGAAGAAATGTTGTTTTAGGACTGAAACTCAGAAACTTGACGTGGAGTCCTGGAATTTGAGAATGGACGAACCAGAGACTCCTGAACATGTCCAGTGATCGCATGACTTGTCTAGGGTCGTCCCCTACTAAGTCATTGATGTAGTATGATATAGTAGTGCATTTGTGAGCTTTACATTGTGGTCTCGAATTGTAGCAATACAATCGCAGTATTCTCATCACATGTTCAATCAATTGTTTATGTCTTATAACATAAGGGGTTATGTGATTGACTTGTTGATAACATGAAATGTTATGTGTTGGTATTGTTGAATGCATGCGTACACTTCACTAACCTATGTGAAACGTCTTTTAGAAGATGCCGCCAAGACGCGAAACGCGCATGCCCACTAACGAGGCAGAACTGCAACAAATCATTGCCGCTGCCATAGCATAGTATGCAGCATCTCAGCCCGGAACGAGCAGAAGTATTAACCAGGGCAACAATAATCCACCACACGGATGCACCTACAAGCAGTTCTTAGACTGCAAACCAGTTAACTTCGATGGCACAGGAGGTGCAGTTGCCTTTACCCGCTGGGCTGAGAAAACCGATTCTGTCTTACGCATGAGCAAGTGTGCAGATGATCAGCAAGTCACGTACATTTCAGGGCTGTTTCTAGACGGAGCCCTATCTTGGTGGAACTTACAAGTCCAGACGCTAGGCGAAGCTGCCGCCTACGCACTGACCTGGGCAGAGCTGAAAGAGCTTATGCGCAAGAAGTACTGTTCCCGCGCAGAAATTCAAAGGTTGGAGACTGAATTTTGGCACCTAAAGATGGATGGACCAAAGGTCGCAGAATACGTCCAGAGGTTTCACGACTTATCTCAAGTGGTTCCTTACATGGTTACGCCAGAATACAAGCGAATCGAGCGCTTCATTTGGGGTTTGGCTCCCCAAATAATAAGCATGGTAACCTCCTCCAAACCAGTAACTATCACTGAAGCCATCGATTTGAGCGTGGCTCTCACCGAGGAGGGGATTCGTTTAAACAAGTTTGGTGATGTAAAGGCAAAGGAGAAAGAGACTCATGTTGAGTCGTCCGGAAGTAACAAAAGAAAGTTCTCAAACTTCAAACAAAGTGTTAGTGGTGATGGTAAGAGAGGAGCACCAAGCACGCCAGCTCAGGGTGCAGCTGGCAGTGGAAGGAAAGGAAGAGGATACATGGGCACCCAGCCCAGATGCAATACCTGTCAACGCCACCATTCGGGTCAATGTCAGCTAAAAGTATGCGAAGTATGTGGGAAACGTGGTCATTTGAAGGACACCTGTTGGGTTGGTACTGGCCGGGGAGGCCAGGGAGGATCTGAAAATAAGAATAACAACCGTGGTGGTTTTGGAGGTCGCCCACAGGGGAATAATCGAGGCTACAATGCCAATCAAGCCGGAAATGCCAATCAAAACAACCCGCCAGTTGGGGATGGTGCAGGAAGTGGTAAAAGACTTGGATGTTTTCATTGCGGTGACATTGGGCACTTCAAGAAGGATTGCCCGGGATTGAACCAAGCCCGTGGAAGGGTGTTCCAGATCGGTGCACGGGAAGCACGCCAGGATCCCAACGTTGTCACGGGTACGTTCCCTATCAATCAACGCTATGCATCTGTTTTATTTGATACTGGTGCCGACTATAGCTTCGTATCACTAGAATTTAAGAATATACTTGGATTAGCCGCTAATAAGTTAGATGTCCCGTACGCAATCGAATTGGCTAATGGAAAGTTAGTGGAAGCCGATGAAGTTATCAGAGGCTGTGTGATCGAACTCGGAGAACGTGATTTTGCTTTGGATCTACTACCAGTCCAATTGGGAAGTTTCGACGTGGTAGTAGGAATGGATTGGTTATCGGGCAATAAAGCTGAGATAGTTTGCCACGAAAAGATTGTTCGTATTCCAACCGAGGATGGTGAGACCATTGTTGTTCATGGAGAGAAGCGTGAGACGCCGTTGCGGACTATCAGCTGTTTGAAAGCAAGGAAGTGTTTGCAGAAGGGATGTGTTGCTTTTCTGGCGCACATCGTGGACAAGAAGGCTGCCGAGCCAAGGATCGAAGACATCCCTGTCGTAAGGGAGTATCCCGAAGTCTTCCCAGAAGACTTACCTGGACTGCCACCCCAGAGGCAAGTGGAGTTTCACATTGACTTAGTTCCAGGCGCCGCGCCTGTGGCTAAGGCACCATACAGACTTGCTCCGTCTGAGATGCAGGAATTGTCGACGCAACTTCAAGAGTTGTTAGACAAGGGTTTTATCCGACCAAGCTTCTCGCCTTGGGGAGCTCCGATCTTGTTTGTCAAGAAGAAGGACGGAAGTTTCCGCATGTGTATTGACTACAGAGAATTGAACAAGCTGACAATCAAGAACAGGTATCCTCTGCCAAGAATCGACGATCTGTTCGATCAACTTCAAGGTTCAAGCTGTTACTCTAAGATCGATCTTCGATCTGGATACCATCAACTAAGGATACAGGAGGAAAGTATCCCGAAAACAGCCTTCCGAACTCGCTATGGACACTACGAGTTCCTCGTTATGCCATTTGGTTTGACAAACGCACCTGCGGTATTCATGGATCTAATGAATAGGGTTTGCAAGCCATACCTGGACAAGTTCGTGATTGTATTCATCGACGACATCCTGATTTACTCAAAGACGAAGGCTGAACACGAGCAACAGCTTAGAGCCATTTTGGAGCTGTTAAAGAAAGAACAACTGTATGCCAAGTTCTCTAAGTGCGAGTTTTGGCTACGCGAAGTCCAGTTTCTTGGACATGTGGTTAATGGAAATGGAATTCATGTTGACCCCACAAAGATCGAGGCAATCAAGAATTGGGAAACGCCTACAACGCCAACCGAGATTCGACAATTCTTGGGTTTGGCTGGCTACTATCGAAGGTTCATCGAGGATTTTTCGAAAATCGCTCAACCTTTGACGCTCCTCATGCAGAAGGACCAGACGTTTGATTGGGGAATCAAACAGGATGAAGCATTTCAGATATTAAAAGATAAGCTCTGCAACGCGCCAATCTTAGCTCTACCAGAAGGTACTGACGATTTTGTGGTATACTGCGACGCATCGCGTCAGGGATTGGGTTGTGTGTTGATGCAACGCCAAAAGGTCATTGCTTATGCATCACGCCAACTGAAGGTGCACGAAAAGAACTATACCACCCACGATTTAGAGCTTGGCGCAGTGGTTTTTGCACTAAAGATCTGGAGACACTACCTGTATGGTACGAAGTGCACAATCTTCACAGATCACAAGAGCCTGCAACATATATTTAACCAGAAGGAGTTAAATATGAGACAAAGACGATGGGTTGAGTTGCTAAACGACTACGACTGCGAGATAAAGTATCACCCAGGGAAGGCGAACGTAGTTGCCGATGCCCTAAGTCGTAAAGAAAGAATCAAGCCCATAAGGGTTAGGGCTTTGGAAATGATCATACGAACCGATCTTTCCTTGCGCATTCGCGCTGCACAAAAGGAAGCTCTCAAGGAGGGAAATCTTGAGGAAGAATATCTCCGGGGAATGGAGAAGCTTTTGGTACCAAACGAGGAAGGGACGTTATATTTTGAGAAAAGAATTTGGGTTCCTCTGTTTGGTGGATTAAGGGAAGTTATTTTCGACGAAGCGCACAAGTCACGGTACTCTATCCACCCTGGATCGGATAAGATGTACCAGGATCTCAAAAATTACTATTGGTGGCCTAGGATGAAAGGCGACGTTGCTGTTTACGTGAGCAAATGTTTAACGTGCGCTAAGGTCAAGGCAGAATACCAGAAGCCTTCGGGACTTCTGCAACAACCTGAGATTCCCAAGTGGAAATGGGAACAAATCTCAATGGATTTTGTTACAAAACTGCCAAGAACGCCAAGAGGCCATGATATGATTTGGGTAATTGTTGACCGCCTAACAAAGTCCGCACACTTTCTGCCAATCAGGGAGAAAGACAGTACTAGTAAACTTGCGGAAATTTACATGAGAGAGATCGTAGCACGTCATGGAGTACCACTCTCGATCATCTCTGATAGAGACGGAAGATTTGTGTCAAGAATATGGCAATCTTTCCAAGAATCTTTTGGCTCACAATTAAATCTGAGCACTGCGTTCCATCCGCAAACTGACGGCCAGAGCGAGCGAACGATTCAAACTTTGGAAGACATGCTGAGGGCATGTGTTATGGATTTAGGAGGTAGCTGGGATAAACACTTACCCTTGGTCGAATTCTCATATAACAACAGCTACCACACCAGTATTGGTGTTGCGCCTTTTGAGGCCCTATACGGACGCAAGTGCCGATCACCACTATGTTGGTCTGACGCAGGTGATAGGCAGCTTGCTGGTCCCGAGATCGTCCAAGAGACGACAGACAAAATTGCGCAAATACTTAAACGCATCGAAGCCGCTCGCCACAGGCAAAAGGCCTACGCGGATCCAAACCGGAAGCATGTGGATTTTCAAGTTGGAGAAATGGTTTTACTGAAGGTATCACCCTGGAAAGGGGTGGCGCGCTTTGGAAAGCGTGGAAAGTTAAATCCCCGCTACATTGGTCCCTTTAGAATTCTAGAAAGAATCGGGACGGTAGCATACAAGTTGGACCTACCCGCTGAACTGAATGGTGTTCACGATACATTTCATGTATCCAATTTAAAGAAAAGTCCAACTCAAGTTGACGTTGCCATTCCTATCGACGAGATTCACATTGACGACACGCTCCACTTCGTTGAAGAACCTGTTGAGGTCACGGATTGGAAAGTTAACAAGACCCGCCGGAGCAGTGTCAAACTCGTCAAAGTACGTTGGAATGCCAGACATGGTCCTGAGTACACCTGGGAGCGTGAGGATCGGATGAAAGAGAAATACCCCCACTTATTTCCTAAGAACCCTGTTTCTACAAGCAGAACTTAAATTTCGGGACGAAATTTATTTAACGGGGGGAGAATGTGACAACCCGCACTAAACCAGGTATCCGTACAACTTAATTAATGATTAATTACTACCTGATTACTGTGCTTGACTGAAACTAGCTGATAAACTGCTACCTGCATACTGATACATGCATTTACTTGCATCATACTTTATTTGCTGTCACTACATTGATTACATACTGAACCCTAGTGACAAACATGATGCACAAAAAGCACAGTAGCACTAAACGGATACACAGTGAACATGCTGATATAACCAGCATCAGGCAGACACTGCCTCTAAGGCCTGTTAAGAGCCTTATATATTTTGGCTACACTGGTAGTGAGTGTAGGATATAAGGGTTGTGGTACCGCGTCTCTAGGGATAAGATACACTGATTCGGATGTGCCTAAAACGTACTTTATGTACCAAACACAGCACTTTAACAAATAAACCAGCTTCTAGCTGACTAATAAAGTGCCAGAACATGAGAAAATATTACTAGACACTTTCTAAAGTGTCGGGAAAACAAACTGTGTCACTAAAAATGCAATAACGACACTTTAAAGTCTTTTGTAACACTTTAACGGATTACTATCCAACCGGACACCCGGACTTTACCCGGAACATGAAAACAATACTATTTTTATTATTACTCTTTTTCTGAGCCAGTTAGGGTCCCTGATTACCCTAACACCCATCATAACGCAGAACATACCACTAACTAAGTTAGATACTTAGTTAACTTATTTAACTAAACTAATTATCCCAACCATCTAATTAAAATCGAACAAGAGACCCCCCCCCCAACCGATCGGTTACCTAGGGGGCACCACCATGTACTTGTGATCTTGCTCAATCTTGCCTTGTCTAGTACTTTTGTGACATACTAACCATTGGACAATAACACTTAGATTTTGCCTATAAATACCCACTAATCACACAAGACATAATCACTTCACTTATCAACAAACACCCCACTCTCTTTCTCTCCTAGAAGCTTACGGCCAAGCATCCCCATCCATCCATCAATTTTTCGGTTTTAGTTATTCACATTCCATCATCATTCAAGCTTCACGGGTCACATATTAGGAGCTTTGGTGCACTCGGAACACGAAGGACCTCCACCGTTAGCTTTTATCCACTCCGTTTTCGTCACGATTCTTCCCTAGCCCCGAGCTAGAGGTATATTGTTTAAATCTTGTTTTTAAGCTTATCTAAAGTGGTTAAAAGAACTTTCGTCGGTTAAATATTGTAAACATGCGTTTTGGAACTTTAAAGTCTACTAAAACTACAAAAATGGAGGTTAATAGCATATGACTTGTGTAAAAGTCGTAGGACTTGAAAATTGTGTTTATCTAGACCCGATCTATGATGTGGTAGCTCAAATCTCCGTTTAACCCGACTTTGTAAAATCACGTATCATCACATAAGCTCGTTTTTGAAAGATACAAGGGTTAAAGGTGAAACACTACCACATTTAGAGCATGAACTTGTGTAAAAGAATTTTACTTGTGTAAAAGTGATTTAACCGGTAAAATGGTGTGTAGAACTAGCGGATCTACGTATCCGCAAGTGGTATTTTTGAAAGACCACACTTTAAGGAAATCATGTTTTTCTAAAAACGGATCTTACAATACTAAGAATGATATTTAGAACGCACAAGTATGTAAACACTTGTGTGACACATGTTTCGACAAAATAACTATTTTTGGGAAAAATAACTAGAAGTTGTAAAGACGGATTTCTCTAAAAACGAGGTTTTTACGAGGTTAAAGTTACTTTATATAAAGATCCACGAAATATAATGGGATTTACAATATAGATTCGGAAAAAACTACAAGTTCATGCGATTATGTGATTTACATATTTATTGACTAGTTTGATGTGTCGGAAATTGTTTGATTGAATAAAGAAGATTGTTGAATTGATTTGTTAAAAGAAAATGATACGCTTGAAAGCGTGGCCACCTCCAGTTACAGAGGAAACTCTGGCGAAATTTTCTAAAAACCTAACACTTAGACTTTTTACACAACAAGTGTTAGAACTATCTTTGGACATATTTTCAAAACATAAATTTCGCCAGCACTATATTTTACTAAATATTCGGAGGTGGGATTTTCACAAAGATTAACGTGATAAATATATTTGTCACAACACTGTTTATGAATATTTTGTGAAATACATAAATATTATTTTAGAGTAAAAATAATATTTACAAGCGTTACTGATTCCAAAACTTTGCGAACGCTTCCACAAACATATAAGTTACACCGGTAATTACATTACCACAAGATTGATAAAACGTAACTTACGCACATGTATTAAATCCCCCATCCTTGGGAAGGAAGATAACTACCAAGTGTATACGACATGTAACACGAAATAGTTGTCTAACTATTTCCCGCAAACATAAACTGTAAAGCTAAAGCACGGCCGTCCGTCTAATAGAATTAGCACTTGTAGGTCGTTGCACAGCTTACTGTATTGGAGACGCTTGATAGAGATACGCATTCACTGTGAGTTCATGTCCCCCTTTTCTCTAACTGTTTTCAGTTTTCTTAACTGCGGGGGTGAAATACATGTTACTTTGTTTACAAGTACTTTATACACGGTATGATTAACGTAAGGAGGTTTAGATCATGTGAATGGGTAGTTAGAACACCGAGGGACTCGAGCGGTAGATCTATCTGGGTGTAGCGAGCCCAGCTCTAGGCCAAACGGACCTCTCTGAGGCCAACAGAACGGACCTGGAGTGACTTGGTTGCCCAACGCAAAAATCGGCTAGGTCGTGTCTTACTATTTGCATTTCACAACATGCTAATGGCCTTGCAAACCATTGGTGATCACAAGTCCTCTTACACTGCTACATACCAGGAAACTTTTATACTTACAAGTGTTTTTACTTACTCACTTGCACATGAACTCGCTCAACATTATTGTTGATTTTTCAACTCACATGTATTTCAGGAAATTAAACGGATCTGGCACGGTATGGAACGTTTTCCGCTGCATATTGTCATGAAGTCATCAGGGTTTAGGGGATGTGTCTCTTACCTGGACAAGACACAGTCCTTAAACCACGTTTATGTTATGTTTTAGTTTGTAATGATGTTGAACAAGGTTATGGTTGTTGGTTAAAACAATGGTACTGTATTTTGTTTTCAAAACTTAATGGATGACTTGCATGGTTTTTAAATTCATATAGCTTGTTATGATTAAGCTATGGTATTAAGAAGTCACACCAAAATATACCACGCTTCCGCAAAGCCAGGGTGTGACAGAAATGATTGGAGGTGAAGGTTCAGTGCACGAAAAGTTTCTTACGAAATGTACGTGACGAAACAAATATGTTGGGAATTAAACGCATGTCCGTAATCCCGCGTTGATAGCTTCCGTTTTATTCAGACTCCTTACAACTCTCATCAAATGTCTCACCCTTCCTTTTATTCTATAAATATTAAATAAAGAATAACACCATGCCCGTAATCCCGCGTTGATAGCTTCCGTTTTATTACAGTCATACGACACGTTTTCTTGTTCTTCAATCTTTGTTACTTGTTAATGTTTTATTTTTTTTTCTACTTTTAGAAAGTTTTGAGCACCTCACCACTCTAAAATATTTGAAAAATCAAAATTTCATTCCATACGGGCCGTATATTAGTATACACGTATACACGTTCGTATACATTGTATACGACCAGGCAAACTTATTTACACATGGTGTATACGGGCCGTATACGGTTATACGACCCGTGTAGAATAAAAACAACTTGACAAAGTCTGTGCCAGCAGACTTTGTCAGTTGTTTTTATTCTATACGGGCCGTATAACAGTATACGGCCCGTATACACCATGTGTAAATAAGTTTTCCCATGTGTTAATATTAGGACCCTAAAGGTTAACCATATTTTTAAAAAGCCCACGTTTGTTGAAAAAAAGTTGTTTTAATTATGTAGTGTTTTCACTTCTTTGACATCCAGTTCCATTATGGAACTTCCATATGAATCAATCAATAGATGATAATAATAATAATAACGTGTGCAACATCCAGTAGCGGATCCAGTAATTTTTTTGAGCGGGTTCATTGTTTTTAGATGCTCCAGTTTTATGGAACCGAACAAAAAATGTCCAGACCGGTTGACGGTTTGAGTCGGATAAGATTCATCACATAATAAAATTTACATGAAAATGTAGACCAATTGAAAACATATATAAAAATAACTATGAAAACGTATAATATTTGGCCGAACTCATTTTCGATGAAATTTATGTCAAAACGTAAACCAATTTAAATTAATACCGACATATAAATAAAAAATAAGCACGTAAGATGCGAAAGTTATAAACAAATGGGACAATAAAGTACAACTCCATTAGGATGATCCCGACTATGAAAAGCATCCATAAATAACATTTTGTGTTCAGTTAAGCAAACGAACATATACAAACCCATGTCTCGTTTTTTTTATTTATGTACGTCAACTTTCGTTCATTAAAGTTCGCTTATATGTACATAGAGGGTCGTGAATTATGTAATCGTATAATAATATACCATTCCTTCTCCGATACATATTTTCAAGGGCGGAACTAATGTGTAAGTAACCGTAGCACAGGCTACGTCTCAACCCCGTATTCGCAGTGTATTTTTATCGGTTTTATACATAGGATACCTCTAAACATATACGAGGATACCGAAAAAACATGAAACTTGATATTATTAATTAAGCCCAAAACTTGTTTAATAATTAAGCCCAAATTATAATCAAGCCAAAAGAATAAAATAAACCATTGATTATTGGGCGTGTGCGACAATTGGGAACTGGAAGGAAACCCAAACGTCGAAGTGTCGAACATTCAACATCGCACGAATAGGAGTACATGACAGAAGCTGACGATCGAAACAGAAGTCAACGATCAACAATTCAGCCCAGCTCACGCCTCACTGCCTGAATATCAATTCACCCCCTGCTACGTCACCCTTGGTATTGACCAACAGGCCTATTCGATTTCTTGTGAGCTTCTTGTCCTTTGAATCTTTGATAGTTTGATTCTTGTATGATGATGTTAGAGTTTATCTAGAATTCTAGTTTTACTTTATTTATTACTAGGTTAGAACCCCGTGTATTACACGGGTTAGATAAATGTAATTTTATATATTAAATAATAAAAAAGTTATATTTTTATGAACCCCGTATATTGTACGGGTTAAATAAATGTAATTTTATATATCAAATAATAATAAAAAGGAGTTAATTACATAGTTAGTCCCTGTGGTTTGCACAAAATAACATACTTAGGTACTAATAGTTTAAAATCACCTTCTAGTGTATTAACTTTTCATTTTGTAACGTTTGGAGGTATTAACTTCTAGGGTATTAACATAGTTAGTCCATATGGTTTACACAAAATAAGATACTTAGGTACTAATAGAATGTGATTTTAAACCTACAAATAACGTTAATACCTCCAAACGTTACAAAATGAAAAGTTAATACCCTAGAATGTGATTTTAAACTTTTAGTACCTAAGTATGTTATTTTGTGCAAACCACAAGGACTAACTATGTAATTAACTCTAATAAAAAGTTATATATTTGAAAACCATGTGTATTACACAAATTAAATAAATATAATTTTGTATACTAAATACTAAAAACGTCGTATCTTAAAAAAAGCCGTGTATAATCGAGTTGAATAAATCTACCAAATAAAAAAAATTACATCCTTAAAAACCCCGTATGTTACACGTGTTGAATAGATCTAAAAAGAGTTATATATTTAAAAATCATGTGTATTACACATACTAAATAAATGTAATTTTGTATATTAAATACTAAAAACGTCGTATCTTTAAAAAATCTGTGTATAGTTGGGTCGAAAAATCTACCAAATAATAAAAACATTATTTCCTTAAAAACCTCTTGTATTATACGTGTTGAACAAATCTAATTTTATATAACAAATGATAAAAAGTTATATGTTTAAAAATTTCGTGTATATATACTTATAACTTTTAAATTATTATTAAATACTAATTCTAATTCAAAATTATGAATATTAATGAAATAGAATGATTTTAGCAGTACCGTTACTAAATTATGTTTAATATAAGTTAATTACAATTAATTTTCTAGTTGTTTGTTATTTAATATCTTTGTTTTTAAAAAATGACCATAAATTACGTTGTAATTACTTTATTCACACACACATTTATATATGTATATATATTAATAATAAAAATTTGTATTAATTTAGATTAAATATTATTATTATTCAATTAAATGAGGGAATGACAAGTGTCCCAAAACAGGTTTCTTTTATTATATAGATAAATGTATTTATTTTACTTTATTTATTATTTTTTATTATTGTATGATTGCACGGTAATTTTTTTTTCGGGATATCCCTAAATTAATGGGTTAGCTTAGCTACTGCATATTTTTAAATTTTTATACAAATATTTATATTTATATATGAGACCCTCACTTAGAAATTGTTTTTTTTTTTTTTTTTTTTTTTTTGAATGGCGGACACCAAAACGTTACAAGTACATAATTACATCATAATGCACCAAAAAATAAAGGATCACTACATTGGTCACTCTACTCCTACTAACTTAGTTCTAATATTTTTGTGCATAATAAAGACGTCACTTTTGTTTCTTCAACCACGTTGATCAATGGGTGGCTCCAACGTCTTGGTTATTTCCATGATATCATTTACGGAATTATGCTCCATTGTTGTTGGGATTTTACACCAAGCGAAAACTTGTCACCAAACAGACTTTGCAATACACATGACACTAGCAAGTGGTCTACACCTCCCTACATTATTATTTCTACTCCCATGCAACGACTTGATAACCTTTGCCCAAAGGTCAAAGTTGTCAATTGTCCAACTTAAGCTCAACCACCACTTTTCTAATAACAATATTGGGCGATTTAAGGGGTTTGGTCTCAAATTATGTGCAAGGCCTTACAAGTCATGCGTGCAAAAGATCATACCCAAATTTAATCATTACAATACTCAGCTATTTTCAAAGTTTTGCACGGAGTGCATCTGTGCGCACACAACAATGACAGTTGATGCAAGTACAGACAATATAAGTGGCAGGAACCTGCAGCCAATCAGCGTGCGCCAAGCTTTGCTCATACATTTCTCACGTTCATCAATCGTACAATAGACAAGAAATACAAAGGGACAATGATGTAGCAAATCATCGTCCACCATTCGCTGCTCCACGGTCTCCATTAGCAGTTGTGACAGACTCGACAACAAGTACACATGGCAGACCACGTGGCACCAACCACCGTGCATCAACGCCCCCTCCATCTCTACAAACACCATCTGTGGTGTCAGGGGGACCAACCAGATATTCCTTGGTGGTGACGTCTGGCCCAGAGCTCATCTATCCATCTCCTTCTCCACATTCTTCAGCTATAGATACCAACCTTCTACCGCATGTTTAAGGATTTGTTCTCTCTCAGTCTCACGATTAACACACACTCGTTTTAGTTCTTGAAGTGATATTTATTCTCACATCGGATGGTGGTTACGAGGAGAACCCCCGTCTTCTCCTCCTCGTAATGAGCTTACGGTGTTTCTTGTTTTGCAGATTGCTCTCAAGACATCATCAGTCATTGATTAGAAGAGATTAAGGATTAACCCCTTGTCGAAAGTACCTCTTTGGTTCTAACCCGTGCATATTAGAATCAGTGTTTCTTCAGCGATTGAATACTTCCTACCCCGAGCCAGGGCCGGCTCAAGGGGGAGTGAAATAAAGCAAGAGCTTTAGGCCTCCATTTTTCATTTTTCATTTTTCTAGGGCCTCAAATTCTAAGAGAATATATTATATGTTGGTAATTTTGGCTTTGAGATTGTTAACATTGAGGTTTATGATCAATAATTATGCGTATACAAAGATGATATATGAATAATAGGATCCATAGCAATTTTTTTCGTTTAAAAAAGGGCCCAAATTTTGCTATCCGCTTTAGGCCTAGAAAAATTTAGAAAATTTTGAGCCGGCCCTGCCCCGAGCATGCCCTTGCTTTTAGAGCTATAATCCTATCTTAGGCCACCCAAATTTATTTTCTTATTTGAATTACCCACTATTTACAAAAGTTTTCTTTCTTGTACCTTCTAATGTTTATTGGGGTTTCAGGGCCTTGAATATGTGTAAGTAGTACAATAGTAAACTTCCTAAGACCACCCGTAGTGGGGCGTGATTTTTAAAAAAAATTGAAAAATAACGCCCCAAAACGCCCCCATCCCCATTACATGGGGCGTTTTAAGGCATGTTTTTTGAAAAAAAAATGGGTTTCGCGTTATAATTAAAACGCTATGTTGATATTTGCCAAACCAATCAGTGATGAGCATGTTCTGACAAGTATTGAGAACCCCACCTTTGCATGTGTGGAAAGATTGACTACCCAATCACCATTTGCCTTTTTTTTTGCATGTGTACAAAGTCTGACAACTTTCCATCAATTTGCTTTTTTTTTTTTTAATGATTGGAAGGGGGCGTGATTTTAGGCATTATACCCACTACACCACTTTTGCTATAATGCCCCTTGCTGACTAGGACGCCACGTGTCGTATAATGCCCCATGGTGGGAGCATTATAACCTTCTAACATTACACATGGTCTAACACCGCCTTAAAACTAGTTATCTAATTAATAAACACGGCGTGTATGTCCTACGCCATTGATGGATAAAGAAAATTACATTAATTTAAATATTATTAATTTATTACCTTGAATAACATATAGGTTATATATTTATTGGCATCATAATCTAATGAACCCACATTTAAATATTATTACCTTGAATAACATAGGTTATATTCCATCATAATCTCATGAACCCACATGCATCAAAATTATTTGACTCGTCTTTTATTTGCGTAGTGGAAGATCTTTTTAATTCAGCTTCTAACCTATTCGTTGGAACTATTCATTTCTTTTTTTACTTATACGGATGTTTTGGTTAGCTTTTTGAAACAACTTATTAAATTATATTAAAAAAAAAACAATAAGTTAAAATAATGTTTGGATAATTGAAAAGATTTTTTGAAACAACTTTTTGTATAAGTTGAAAAAGTCATTTTGAAAAGAGTAAACTGCCATTTTGGCCTCTGAGGTTTGGTCAGTTTTGACACTTTAGTCAAAATCTCAAAGTTTTTGTATCTGGGTCCCTGTGGTTTCAGTTTTATTGACATTTTGGTCCAAAAGTGAAATCAGATCAGATTCCTCAAATTAAACCCTGATGTTTTGTCCTTTTACTCAGGTGTAATTTAGTCATTTTATTTTTATTATAACACATTATGAATTAAAATAATAAACCAAATAAAACCACCGAGTAAAGTACTTTTTGAGTCCCTGTGGTTTGTGCATTTTAACTATTTGAATTTAAAAACCAAACTTGTCTTGATTTGAGTCCCTGTAGATTGTATTTTTAACCCTTTGAATCCAAAATAAAACCTCATCCAACTCTTTGAGTCCTTGTGGTTTGTATTTTTAACCCTATGAATCCAACCCTTTTAGTCTATGATTTGGATGAGGTTTGCATTTTGGATTCAAAAGGTTAAAAATACAAACCACAATGACTCAAATCAAGACAAGTTTGGTTTTTGAATTCAAATAGTTAAAATGCACAAACCACAATGACTCAAAAAGGACTTTACTCTAAAACCACCCTATAAAAGTACAGAACTTTCATCTTCCCCAAAATCCCAAACCTTAATTCTCTTGCTCATCCCGTCAGACACAACGTGAAAGCAACCCGGTGCCACCACCGTCACCTCCGAAGTTCGAATCCCAAACCCTACCATCGGAGGCGGATGACGGAGGAGATACGGCGGAGGAGAATCGTAGGTGGGTGACGAAGGAGATACGGTGGAGGAGAATCGTAGAGGTCTAAGAGCTCTTGAACTTGACCGATGAGGTTTGTTTAGGCTCGATTTTATCATCACCTCATTTTATAGAGTTTTTGGTTTTGACCCGACTACGTTCGGGTGTCTTCATAACCAATCGGGGCATGCGGGTTCGGGCATTGTGAAGATCAACTGGGTTTTCCGGTGCTCAGTTACCAACCTGGAGCTCAGTTACCAGCGTTTCCCGGTGCGTTTTTGGTTCGGATCTGTGATTTTTGTCGAAGGCGTTGTGGGAACGGTTTGGGGGTGGTGCGATTGTGGGGAGGGTGGTGATAATAGTGGAGGTGAGCTCAGACTACATGATTTGTTTTGTTTTTTAGTTAGAAGAGTAAACTGCCATGTAGACTGAATTAGTGTGATTCAGATCTGAATCGGCTGGGCGAAATAGAGTCGGAGGTGGTTAAGAAGGAGTTTGAGGAGAACGGTGAGTTTCTAGGGAAGATTATTTCGTATGATACGGGATTGTATAGGGTTAACTATGAGGATGAGGATTTGGAAACAAGGAAGTGAAAAGGGTTTTTGTTCAGGATATAAATGACGGCGGCATGTGGTGGTGCTGGTGCGAGAGGGTGGTGGTGCTTGTGGCGGCAAAGAGGAGAGAGGGAGAGAGATAGAGAAAGAGAGAGAAAGAGAGGGGGAGAGAGTAATGGGAGAGAGTGGTTAATTAATTAATTTATATATATATATATATATATTAATGCTTAAATGAAAATTTTGCCCCTGAGGAAAAAAACAAAATAGAAGGGTTTTTTTCGAAAAATCTGAGTTGATTTTATTTTTGGACAAAAGTGACACAAAACTGAAACCACAGGGACCAAAAAGAAAGTTTTGACTAAAGTAGCAAAACTTGCCAAACCTCAGGGACCAAAATGGCAGTTTACTCTTTTGGAAAACTACGAAACATTGGCTTTTTGAAACTCCTTTTACATGAAATACTACATTTTCCCACCTCATAAGCTTATCCAAACACTTTTTTAAAACAACTTATTGACTTTTCCTACCTCATAAGCTCATCCAAACATTTTTTTAGAAACTCATTTTAGATAAGTCATAAATCATTTTACCAAAAATCATTTTTAAGTTAACCAAAACACCCCCTTAAATTATCATTGCCAAATTTCTTGGTTACCTTTTCTAGACATGATCTTTTGTTGTATTGTTATTGTTCACTTTTTTGACAATTTGGTTACCTTTTTAAACATGTTCTTTTGTTATATTGTTATTATTCACTTTTTTGACAATGTTTAGAATTGTTAAAAGTTGATGTTCAACAATACCCTTTTATTAATGACAATGTTTATATAAAGTTTTTTCGGCGGATCTAAGTATAATATATATTCTAAATAAACTTATGAAATTGAGATTTGCATGTTTTTCATTATGCAATTGATTTTCATTATAATCAATTGAGGAGAAAACCTAATAAACTTAGAAAAACCCCTTCTTACAGAAACAGAACCCAGGATCTAATAATTTCTAAACCTTATATCACCGTCAAAATTTCAATAATTTCACGTTGGAATTTTGATGATAATATAATATCTAAGATGATAAACAAGCAACATGATCGTATTAAATTATTGGTAATTAATTAGTGCGCATGTAAGTAATTTAATACAACAGACACAACTTTCGTCGGGTCGGACCACGAGGGAGTGGAGGATAACATCTATAAGTCTATATAACATTGATTATGATATTTGACTTTAGTTACAATCTTTAATGTTTCAAATCTAGTCGTGACTTTAACGTAGGGAGTATGAATTGTAGAATTTAACATTGGTAGGTGGTAATTCGTACTTGCATTGCAAGATGATAAATGGCATTATTACTTTTTTTTTATTTAAAACAATCTCGTTCTAACAAAAAGGTAAACTTGTTCATACCTGACATACATCGATGTCGTTTCAAAACAATTTATAATATTTATGTACTTTTAGAAAAATCAATTAGACAGGGTGATTTTTCTATCAGAGTGAGATTGTTCTTATAACTAAAATTCAAATTTTCGTTTGATAGCGTTGCTTTTCCGTCAAACGAAATTGCTTTACTAATAGAGTGAGATTATCGGCAATAAGTCATAGTTTTGATATGTTTTTATACAGCCAAATGAAACTTTTTCATTAAAAAATATAGTCTCTCTGTTTAGCAAGAAACTAAGGAGTTAGTTGGCAATTTCTGAATGGTTAAGTGTTGAACCAGTAAGAGGTCTGAATCATTAAGAGTCAGTATAATATTTAACTGTTCAGAGGCAAATTCCTAACCAATTCAGATTAGAAGTCTTAACCATTCAGACTAAGTATAATGTTTAACCATTTAGAGGCAAATGTCTGAACCATTCAGACATCTGCTCGCGAAACAAACAATCTGAACCATTAAGAGCCCATTAAGAGCTAAACAAACAGCCCCTAAGCAGAGTTAAAAGCTACATCAAACAAAAACAAAGACAACAAACTATATCAATACAAAATTCCACCGTCAGTTTTCCCATGACATATTCCTCAAGTTTAACCTATTAACGATTCACCTATAGGAGTTTTCTTTTATTTCATCAACCAACTTGTGCCAGATGAACCTCTAAACACCTTTGGATTGCAGTCAATCCAAAGTCTCCAACAAGTCATCTAAAACACTACCCCCTAGTAATCTTTTTCCTCTCATTCCCTGATTCTAGATTGCGAATGAACTCCAACAAGTCCGGAACATATTCAACTTCAAAAAGAATCAGGATATTCATCCAAACACACACCTGCCACCAAACCGATAGAGCAACAATACACAACACAATGATGTGCTTGTTTCATACGATATGCCACAACATGGGCATGAGTAAGAAGAAAAAGTCACACCTCGATTGGCGAGCGCATCCTTAGTAGGAATTCTTCCAAAAGCAACCCTCCAAATGCAACAACTCTGAAAAAGATCCCACGACAATCCGTAATCAAAACCCCGAAAACGTGTCATTAATAGAATTCTCCTATAACAATAGTTATCATACAAGCATTAATGTTGCCCAATTTGAAGCACTTTATGGACGAAAGTTTCGAACACCAGTATGTTGGGCAGGGATAGGAAAAAAGCAATTATCAGGTCCTAGGATTGTACAAGAAACAACTGACAATAAGTGATCATCAAAAGAGTTATGCAGATAATCGACATAATCCATTGGAGTTTCAAGTCGGAGATAAAGTGTTATTAAAAGTTTCTCCATGGAAATGAGTAGTCTGATTCGGTAAGAAAGGAAAATTTAAGTCCAAGATTTGTTGGACCATTCAAGAACTGGTATTTGACTTCTCCATGGAAAGGAGTGTCATTTTGAGAACTGGTCTTTGACTTCTTAGTCGAATTGGAGAGATACAGAACACGCCCCCTGCTGCACAAAACCAGTTACATTTTTTCAAAACGCACAGATACAGAACCTGAACATGGGGCCGTGGTCATTGAACACGGGGCCGTGTCCAGCCTCTGTTTCCGTTTTTATTTTTGTTTTCTGGTCCCGAGACTCTGTTGTGGTCTGCTGAGTGATTCTTATGGATCAATACTCAGGAGGTTACAATTACCACTATGAGGAGGATTCCTTGAATAACAAACATTACAATTAAGCTTGGAACCATGTGGATTTCAAGCTTTAATGGAGGTGCTTTAAGGTGAAAATGAAGAAGAAGGTAATAGACAAAAGTGGAAAAGACAAGATGGTTGTTAGAACCTTCTTTTAGAATATACCTAGGAGGGTATGTGTGAAGATCCAGCAAATCTCTGTCTTTTGGAGTGGTCCAAATGTGCAGGATTCTTGGCTGCATTTATAGAAAACGACAGCAAGCTGCACACGGTCCCGTGTCGGCTGGACACGGCCTCGTGTGCAAACTAGATCCTGACACATTTTGTCCGTATTCTGACAAAAAGTCAGAAAGGAATCTTTTGGTGGACACGGGGGCGTGCTGACCTGGACACGGCCCCGTGTCTAGAGGCTGATTATGAAGTCTGTCTATTTCTAAGGAGTTTATCTTGATCGGGTGGTTCCTTACTGGACGGAACAACCCCGAAGTGCCTGAGATACCTTAATTGCTCTAGATTTAGACGAGAACGCAAGAGGTTGTCGGTGAGGGTGATTCCTATGCTAAATGTAGGTGGACAAGTCCAACCCTTTCCCGGGCTCTCGTTAAAGAATGTGTATGCCGAATCGCTCAGGTCTATGTATGCATCGAACGGAGTCGATGGGGAGTCCTTCACGGCACAATCGACACAGGGACGACTATCGCTCAAGTCTTCGTAAGAGCTAGGGGTGATATCGGGAGCAATGAAGTTGTCTTTATTCGAATGCGTTCTCAACAATTCTTCTTGGGTATCTTCTTGAGATGAATTAATAATATCCATTTCAAGTTCCTTTACCCAATTAAGAATTAGGTCTTCCATTTGAAATAATTCACCGAGAAGCATTTCTCCTAGAAGGGTTGATTGAGAGCATTCGAGGGAGAGATAAGGATTATTTTTACTTTCGCCCCTCTTAAGGCTACAGGAAAACAATGGGTCTATATAGTGGGGCATGTAATTTAGAAAATAGCATTCTAAATCTTTATGAGGGCCACCACATATTTGACACCACGTACCATAAGAGGGCTGATAGTAAAAAAAAATCAGCATCACTCATGTTTGTGTCAGAAATTACCAACCGTCGGGATCTTACGGTTCTGTTTTCAGTAACTGATACTTGGGCACGGGGCGTGTTGAGTGGGCACGGCCCCGTGTTCAGCTACTGGCTGACTTAAAACAGGATTGCCAGTACAAAAAATTGGGCACGGGGGGTGTTCAGCGGGCACGCCCCGTGCTGAGTTCTGCAGAAGCTGAAGATCTAAGAAAAATCCTAAAAAAAATAGAAAAATAAGAAAAACTGATTAGGCCGTTGATTCCTAACTTTCTTAAAATTCTTGTGTCCCCGGCAACGGCGCCAAAAACTTGATGTCCGTGCAGTGTTATATATTTTTATGTATATTTTTAGCCCTTTTTACACTTTAGTCAAGTTTTAAGTTTATAAAACACGATATTTTACTAACACTAAACACACATATGGGTAAGTGCACCCATCGTGGGCGTAGTATAGTGTTGGTAAGATACCGAGGTCGTCCAAGGACACAAGAGCTTTTAATACTGTTTATCCTCAACGTCTAAACAAATCAAAAGTTTAGAAAAATGTTTTAAACTAGAAAATAGAAACTAAAAATGCTGAAAAATAAAAATAAAAATAAAAACTGATAGACAAGATGAATCACTTGGATCCGACTCACCTTTAGTGTAACCTTTGATTATTTCCGCACTTTTGCACTTTTTAAGAGATTATCTTAGTTATAGTAGTAGGCCCCTCTTTTGAAGGTGACGTTACCCTCAACCCAGTAGTTTGAGTCAGCAAGGATACAAGCCTAAAGGGTTGGATTATTGAAAGATAATTAATTAAGTTATTAATGCATATTATGGTAGGCCCCTCTTTTGAAGGTGACGTTACCCTCGGTTAAGTAGTTTGAGTCAGCAGGGATACAATCCTAAGTAGTTGGATTAAAGTTTTAATAGTAGTTTACATATGAGGGGATCAATGAGTTCGGACCCCCGCCATCCAATACAGGTGGGTATTGAAGGAGGTCCTACTAAAATTGACCCCAGGTCCTTGCAGGATCTATACACTAAACAAGGCAAGACTCTTACCAAACCGTTCCCTTAACCCCCGACCAGGTAGCCAACATATCTCCATATAGACCATGGAGATATGAATGGTGTAAATCTTTTATTTTATATAGACAGTAAAATAACACCAAGACACCATGGACAAATGATAAGGAAGATTCACCTTCAACATAAGAAACTAGTTATTAAAGTCATTAATACATAACCAAATAAAAAGTGCGAAAAGATTAAAAATAAAAAGTATTACACTAAATGCTTGTCTTCACCAAGTGATGTAAGAGACTTAGGCAAACATGGCCTTTGATTGCCAAGAACTCTTACGATCAATCTTGGATCCCGAGACTACTACACACACTCTATGATGGATGATGGTGGTGGATGTGGGTTGTGAGGGTGGTGGAGGGTGGGTGTAGTGTGAGAGAGGTGGTTTGCCAAGGGATGATTTGCAAGTGAGCCAAGCACCCCTATTTATAGCCTGCACAGAAGCCCGGACACGGCCCCGTGTCCACCCATCTTCTCTTTCTTCATTAAATACAGTTTGTCTGCATTAGTTGACCACGCCCCCGTGTTCGCTGGGCACGATCCCATGTGCAGAAGCGTAACTGTACTATCAAGATTTGCCTAGATTCTGCGAATCTTTGCATTGACCACGGCCCCGTGTCCGCTGGGCATGCCCCCGTGGTGGGTGATAGAAGCTTCTACAACTTTGTCTTTTCTGCAGGCACTTGGGCACGCCCCCGTGCTCACTGAGTACGGGGCGTGTTCAGCCTTCTGTTCTCTTGTTTTTGCTTGGGGAGATGCTCTCGAGGGGTCGGGCAAGCCACGTTTATTCTTTTTCTTGTATTATTGTTAGATTTGGCTGCATTTTTGCTTCTTTTGTTCATTTGAGCTCGTTTAATCCTGAAAATACAAAAGGAAGACAAAAACACACTTTTTCCAAAATTAGTACTAAAAAAGGGTTAGTTTTATGCCACATTTGATGTAATTTATATGTTGAATTTTGCACACATCAGTCATCGATAAACACGATGACAAAATCATCAAGTTATGGTTTACATACGCGGTTCATGAGATCCATGAATATCGCTGGTGCATTGGTTAACCCGAATGGCATGACCAAAAACTTGTAATGGCCATACCGTGTTCTGAAGGCTGTTTTAGGAACATCCTCTTCTTGGACTCTCATCTGATGATAGCCCGACCTTAGATCAATCTTTGAGTAGAAGCTTGACCCTCGCAACTGGTCGAACAGGTCGTCAATGCGAGGTAAAGGATAACGATTCTTGACTGTCACCTTGTTGAGTTCACGGTAGTCGATACACATGCGAAATGATCTGTCCTTCTTCTTTACAAACAAAACTGGGGCTCCCCAAGGCGAAGAACTAGGTCGGATAAAGCCTCTATCCAACAGTTCTTGGAGTTGATTAGACAATTCTTGCAACTCTCCAGGTGCAAGACGATAAGGTGCACGAGCAATCGGAGCTGCTCCTGGTGTAAGATCAATTTGGAATTCTACCTGACGGTGTGGAGGTAGACCTGGAAGTTCCTCGGGAAAAACGTCAGGAAACTCACGAACAACAGGTAGATCCTCAACTCTTTTCTCTTCAGGCCGAGTATCAGTAATAAGCGCAAGAATAGCAGGATAGCCCTTCCGTAAACACTTCTGAGCTTTCAGAGATGTAATGAGACTAACGGTTGCACCACTTCGATGACCCTGGACAGACAACGATTCCCCACTAGGGAGAGGTATACGCACGATTTTCTCCTTGCAAAGTATATCGGCTTGGTGTTTTGACAACCAATCCATACCAACAACTATATCAAAGCTACCAAGTGTGACGGGAAGGAGGTAAATGTCGAACACTTGACCCAAGAGATCAAGTTTGCACCCAAAGAGAACATGTGAGGCTTCAATTGACTTCCCGTCAGCCAATTCTACTACGTGTTTGACCTTGAGAGGTGTTGGAGTTAACCCTAACTGACAACTGAACCCCAAAGACACATAACTCCAGTCGGCACCAGAGTCGAATAATACAGAAGAGAACATACTAGTGACAGAGAACGTACCAGTCACGACATTGCCATCGTTCCTTGCATCACCCGCTCCAATCGTAAACACTCTCCCACGAGCACCATTTCCACCGTTATTCCCATTGTTGTTATTTCCCGCATTGTTGTTATTCTGGCGATTATTGTTCCCACCGTTATTGTTGTTAGCATTCTGATTCAGTGGTGGGCAATCCTTCTTGAAATGCCCTTCATTGCCACATTGATAACATCCCCTCTGATTACCCCGATTCTGCTGGGGTTGCTGCCTCTGTTGCTGTTGCTGGGGTTGTTGCTGTTGTTGCTTGGGATGTGGAGCTCTACAGTATTTCACCATGTGACCCACCTTGTCACACCTTTGACATGCCCGGTTACACGAGCCAAAGTGATGAAAACCGCACTTGTTGCACTTCGGTTGTTTCCCCGCGTAAGAGCCCGAGGTCTGACTGTTGTTCTGATTCTGATTAACCGAAGATGACTGACTGAAACTGTGACTGGTGTGGTTGTCAGGCTTCTTTTGCGACTGATTCGAGTTAGTCGCCTTGTCTGCGTCATTCCATTTACGCTTGTTGTCAGTGGTGGGGGTAGTTGTGGCAACAGTAGTAGCAGTAACACGTGATGGCAGCGAGCCACGCTCCACCTCCTGATAAGTGATCTTATGAGCCAATATGATAATCCGTGGTAGGTTGTCGAGATTTGCTGCAGTGATTAATCCCTTAACTTGTGGTGCCAATCCTTTAATGTAGAGTTCGATCCTGCGGGGCGGTGGTCAGGATAGGTTAGGACACATGTTTACCAGCTCGTGAGACCATTTCGTATAAGCTTCAATCTCAGATCCCTCCATCTTCAAGTTATAGTACTCGTTTTCCAACTTTTGAATTTCATCCCGGGGGCAGTACTCTTCCCGAATCAACTCCTTGAAATCCTCCCAGGTGGTCGCGTTTGCTATTTCAATACCTAGCATCTGCACCTGAGCATTCCACTAAGTCAAAGCACCATCCTCCAAGGTGCTAAAAGCAAACTTTACCATATCCCCAGCTGGACAGTTACACATAGCAAAGATGGATTCGGCTTTCTCGAACCAACAGAGCAGTCCCACGGGACCTTCAGCTCCACTGAAAGTTTGAGGCTTGCAATCCATGAACATTTTGAACGTACATACGGGTGGATTGTTCTGGTTTTGGTTCACAGCTTGACCTAAAACAAGAGAAAATACGCACAAATGAGATTCGAGTAAATTAACTAAGGATTATGCTTGGTCCGGTATGTATAATACCAGCTTACTGAGCTGCCAATGCCTCAGCCATACGTATGTTAATTAGATCCGTCAACTCTGCTTGTGTTATCACGATGTTGCCACGTCCACCGCCACGGCCGCCTCCATGTCCACTGTTACGTCCGCCACGTCCGCTCATAATTCTATATAAGAAAAGAGTGGAAAGGATGAGGATCGCAATCAAGTAGAAGTCGACCCTCACTACAACTTCTAGGGATTTGAGAAACTCTATTATCATTCGGATAGTGGAACAGAACCCCTTTCACACTTATTAAGCCTCACTGGGATTCACATGTACCTCATGTTATTATTATGTGTGCACCCATAATAACAAGGCAATTGGCATGCTTATCTCAGTGCCTCTTAACTCGTGCTAAAAGGTTCCTCACATTCAAATAACAGAACGAAAGGCATTACAAAACTAGAAATCACAAAAGTCAAAGGGTAGTGCCACACTAACAAGTATTACTTAAACAAGCAGCACATGCAATCACATCATAATGTCTAGTATGTAGTTTCATGCAAGTCATGGGTGTGTGTGTGTACTAGGTAAGTAATGCATGAAGTAAACAGAGGACGAACCTTGCAATCTGGAGCTGAGTGTCATGGTCGTTTTCATTACTGTTTGGTTATAGTCTAGTTTTATGAAATCGGTTTTAAAACCTAGTTCACTATAACCAGTGGCTTTGATACCAAACTGTCACACCCCCAAAAATACCACAAGCGGAAACCCCCGCGAGGTGTGTGACGTACCAGGATCTACCCACTAATCACATTGAACTATAAGTAAAATAAAACCTTCCATTAAACAAGATAGTATAATTCAAACACCAGTTTAAAAAATTAACATGTTCAGCGGAAGCATAATAGTTTGTTCAATAAGTTTAAAAGAAAATGTTTAAAATAATGCAACATCGAGAAGCATTCCAAATGCCATGACCCATGACCACTCCAGCTTTCCAGATAACAAGTTCCATGACAGTGTACCTAAGGACCTGCAAGCATGCAGAAATGTGTATCAGCGAAAGCTGGCGAGTTCACGTTTTGTTTAACCGTTTGTTACCAAGTATTGACTTATGTTATGTTGATAATAACTCGATACCGCAAACGGCTCCTTTTTGCCCTTCTCCAATGCTCTATCAAACATTGGTCATGATTTTAAAGTTATTAGTTCACGCCCGTCCTATCCAAGTACGTCGTGAGGGTGCCAAACCTAATAGCGCTATCAACTAATAACCCCGTTGCCCTACAAGCAACTAGTTCGGTAGTATGATGGGACTTAAGTGATAGAAAATGAATGTATTATCCAACATCAACATTTATTGAAAACCGCCTCATATCCCCTACAAGGATATGGGTTTGTGAAAACTGCCTCACATCCCCTACCAGGATGTGGGTTTATGAAAACCCGTTTATCTGTTTGCCTGTTTGATTGTCCCCACCGGACGCATGCTTGTATTGAGAGAAGTGAACTCACCTTAGTTTTGCTCGGTATGTTAAGTTACCCGTTCCCAGTTAGTCAACCAAACCCTACCGTGGTTACCAATGAAGTCAGGTTCATAATCAATTAAGTCACGTATATTCACAGTTTGCATTCATAGCAAAGATCATCGTATATCACATAACATTTATTCAATCTCATACATGTCATAAACTATTTAAGACTCTACTGTTTAAAATGTTAAGTTAGTTTGTTCACTTACAGCATCTCAACGAAGAACCAGTTCTTCGTGGGATGCCTCCTTGGTGAAAAACCCTATGGCGAAAAACTATCCTTCATCGAGATTGAGCTTGACGAAGAACCCTGGTGGTTCGTCAGGAACCAGTCAACGAAGAACCAGGTTCTTCGCCGAACTATGTTCTTCGTGGGGGTAGTCTTTCGTCGCCGTCCTAAACAGACGGTTACAATTCCTTTACTTCAGCCGTAACATATGCTAACCAGATTGACAGTTTTCGAATCGGATCAAACAACACTTTTCAACCATGAACATGTACCCTAATTATGGACAATCATCAATCATACAAAACCTAACAGTTCTCATTCATCATACAAACCATGCTAAACGATCACTGACACTAATTATCCTATGACCACACACAATCTGATTATCAGTTTATCATGATATAAGTTCATCAATCAGAATCATCAAACCACAACATGAACATAAATGTATACAATTCATCGAAATCCCTTCATCATGCAAGTTCTAGATTTACAATCCTTCTAATGGAACCCTAATCTCACATAGTATCACAACATCAGGATTTTAATAACGAACAAGGATTAACACTAACCGTGATACCGAAGTGATTAGCTTAATCGAGCGGGAAAGATTTCGAGACCCAACACTACCGTCGCTCAAAGGATAGGGAGAGAGAAATCTAGGGTTTGTGTTTACGGTTACAGGTTATAAGAGATTATATAATTAAAGTGATAGTCCGGCCCATTCTGGGCCACGAACAAGCCTGGGCCGAGGGCCCTTTTGGCGAAAGACCTCTTGGCGAAGAACCTTCTTCGTCATGAAACGTTTGTGACGAAGGACCTTATTCGTCAAGAAGTGAGGTTGACGAAGAACTCTAGTAGTTCGTCAAGGCCAGCCAACGAAGAACCAGGTTCTTCTTCGACTTGAGTGTGGTGTGCAGCCCAAAGTTAAGAAACATGATCATATTATAACTACACATTAAACAACTCCTAAATTTTCATAAAACACCCAAACATAGCAATAATCATTCAAACATCGTGCACGTGATACAATGTAAAATGAATTGTGAAAATAAACAAGTGATGCGTAGAGGAAAGACCTTGAATTCTCGGGTTGCCACACTTCCCCAAGTCCTCTTGATATTTACAAAGGTTTTTAGTTAAAAAGGAGGAGGATTAATTGCTTGGCAAGCATATGGTAGAAGTAAGTTCCATGCCGGTCTCGAGTGTTTCACAAAAATACATCTTCGGCCGAGTGTTGAGTGATCTCCCGTGAGGTATGTGAACTTGTATATAAATGGAATTTTAAAAAGGCATGTTATGCCCAAATAAGTAATATCTCTTATGAAACGTTCTAAATAAATCATAACGAATAGGATTGTAAATAGCATAAAAATAAAACCCAATAAATATCTTGGATTCCCGACACCCATGACAAGCCCAAAACTTCTCTTCTACCCATTCCATTTGGGTGAGTAAGCCACAAAATAAAGAGTTTTGCTTGAGGACAAGCAAATATTCAAGTGTGGGGGTATTTGATGTGTGCAAAATGCAACATATAAATTACATCAAATAAGGCATAAAACTAACCCTTTTTTAGTACTAATGTTGGAAAAAGTGTGCTTTTGTCTTCCTTTTGTATTTTCAGGACCAAATGAGCTTAAATGAACAAAAGGAACAAATATGCAGCAAAAACTAACATAAATACAAAGAAAAGGAATAAACGTGGCATGCCCGACCCCTCGACAGCATCTTCCCAAGCAAAAACAAGAAACAGAAGGCTGACCACGGCCCCGTGCCCAGCGGACATGGGGGCGTGGCCAGATGTTTGCAGAAAATGACAAAGTTGTAGAAGCTTCTATTCCCAGCACGGGGGCATGCCCAGCTCAACACGGGCCGTGGTCAACGCTAAGATTCGCAGAATCTTGGAAATCTTGATAGTACAGATACGCTTCTGCACACGGGGCCGTGCCCAGCGGACACGGGAGCGTGTGGAGCCTAATGCAGACAATTGCAATTAATGAAGAAAGAGAAAGTGGATGGCCACGGGGCCGTGTCCGGGCTTCAGATCAGGCTATAAATAGGGGTGCTTGGTTCACTTCAAAGGCATCCCTTGGCAAACCACCTCTCTCTTACTTTGCCACCACTCCACCACCACTACAACACCCACATCCACCACCATCATCCACCTTAGAGTGTGTGTAGTAGTCTCGGGATCCAAGATTGATCATAAGAGTTCTTGTCAATCAAAGGCCAAGTTTTGCTAAGTCTCTTACATCACTTGGTGAAGATAAGCATTTAATGTAATACTTTTGATTTTTAATCTTTTCGCACTTTTTATTTGGTTTTGTATTAATGACTTTAATAACTAGTTTCTTATGTTGACGGTGAAACTTCTTTATCATTTGTCTGTGGTGTCTTGGCATTATTGTACTGTCTATATAAAGTAAAATATTTTCACCATTCATATCTCTACGGTCTATATAGAGATATGTTGGCTACCTGGTCAGGGGTTAAGGGAATGGTTTAGTAAGGTTCATGCCTTGTTCAGTGTGTAGATCCTGCAAGGATCTGGGTCAAGCTTACTAGGACCTCCTTCAATACCCACTGGTATTGGATGGCGGGGGTGCGAATCGCTTGATCCCCTCAGATGTAAACTACTATTAATACATTAACCCGGCTACTTGGGATTGTATCCCTGCTGACTCAAACCACTTAGCCGAGGGTAACGTCGCCTTCAAAAGAGGGGCCTACCCCATTACGCATTAATAACTTAATTAATTATCTTCCAATATTCCGACCCTTTGGGATTGTATCCTTGCTGACTCAAACCACTGGGTTGAGGGTAACGTCACCTTCAAAAGAGGGGCCTACTACTATAACTAAGATAATCTCTTAAAAAGTGCAAAAGTGCGGAAATCATCAAAGGTTACATTAAAGGTGAGTCGGATCCAAGTGATTCATCTTGTCTATCTGTTTTATTTTTATTTTATTTTCAGCATTTTAGTTTTTATTTTCATGTTTAAAACCATTTCTAAAATTTGATTTGATTAGACGTTGAGGATAAACCGGTACTAAAAGCTCTTGTGTCCTTGGACGACCTCGGTATCTTACCAACGCTATACTACGCTCACGATGGGTGCACTTGCCCATGTGTGTGTTTAGTGTTAGTAGAATATAGTGTTTTATAAATTTAAAACTTGACTAATGTGTTAAAAAGGGCTTAAAATATAAAGAAAAACATATCACACCCAACACACACCAGCACTCAAGATTAAATAAGTGGCTATGTCACCTGAATAAAACGTGTTTCGTAATCTATGGTTTATCCCTATGAAATATTTTATGTAGATATGGGTTTTATCCCACAAGTTTATGAAATGAAAATTTCGGTGTTTGAAAACTCTGATATTTTTCCTGACACCTGGTCCTGATAAAATTTCCGCTAGAATAATTTTAATAAACACTGGTACCACTTGTGCTGTTCATGACTCCCGTCCAAGGTAGGGTCGGGAGTTGTGACACCCAACAAACAAATTAGCTTTAGGAACAACCTAGTTGTTCCAAGGAAACCTCATACTTGAAACATAATTTTCAACATTCTCCATGTCGCCGACATATTGACCCGCACTTGCCTAACTAAAAAAAGCCCTCATTCTGAAACATAATTTTCAACACCCGCTGATATATTAACCGACACATGCGTAACTAAGAAGATGCCTTCTTTCTTACCCTTCCAAAACCAACCGTCCTCCATGTCCTTGGAAGAATAGGACTGTAAGATATCATAAAGCTTGACTAGCTTAGAAAATTCGTTTGGAGAATGAGGAAGCCTATGACATGTTGATGTGTGCAAAATGTAACATATAAATTACATCAAATGAGGCATAAAACTAACCCCTTTTAGTACTAATGTTGGAAAAAGTGTGTTTTTGTCTTCCTTTTGTATTTACATGACCAAATGAGCTTAAACGAACAAAAGGAACAAATATGCAGCCAAAACCAACATAAATACGAAGAAAAGGAAGAAACGTGACATGCCTGACCCTTCGGCAACACTCCCAAAGCAAAAACAAAGAAACAAAAGACTGACCACGGGGCCGTGCCCGCTGGATACGGGGGCGTGGTCAGAGCTCTGTGCAGGCTATAAATACGGGTGCTTGGCTCACTTCAAAGGCATCCCTTGGCAAGCCACTGCTCTCCCACTTTGCCACCACTCCACCACCACTACAACACCAACACCCACCACCATCATCCATCATCCACCTTTAGAGTGTGTGTAGTAGTCTCGGGATCCAAGATTGATCGTAAGGGTTCGTACCAATCAAAGGCCATGTTTGGTTAAGCCTCTTACATCACTTGGTGAAGACAAGTCTTTTATGTATTACTTTTGATTTTAATCTTTCGGCACTTTTTATTTGGTTTTGTATTAATGACTTTAATAACTAGTTTCTTATGTTGAAGGTGAATTTTCTTTATCATTTGTCCGTGGTGTCTTGGCGTTACTTTACTGTCTATATAAAGTAAAAGATTGCATCATTCATGTCTCTACGGTCTATATAGAGGCATGTTGGCTACCTGGTCGGGGGTTAAGGGAATGGTTTAGTAAGGTTCTTGCCTTGTTTAGTATATAGATCCTGCAAGGACCTGGGTCAAGCTTACTAGGACCTCCTTCAATACCCACTGGTATTGGATGGCGGGGGTGCGAATGGCATGATCCCCTCATATATAAACTACTATTAATACATTAAATCGGCTACTTGGGATTGTATCATTGCTGACTCAAACCACTTAGCCAAGGGTAACATCACCTTCAAAAGAGGGGCCTACCACTTTTCACATTAATAACTTAATTAATTATCTTTCAATATTCTGATCCTTTGGGATTGTATCCTTGCTGACTCAAACCACTGGGTTGAGGGTAATGTCACCTTCAAAAGAGGAACCTACTGTCACACCCCAACCGATGGCGGGAACATCGGAGTGAGATGAAATAGATTGCAAGATACTTCATAACACTAATTGTGACGAGTATTTAATAACTACTTTTTACATTGTTTGAGCTAGCAATACCACAAGTTTGAAAAAAAATAAAATACAACAAGTATTCAAGTAATTAGGTTTCATTTCATTGATGAATGGTCACATACAAAGATTGGAAACAAATTTCAACATGTTTGAAAATAAAATACAGTACATTAAGTTTTAGAGTTTAAATGCGTTTCTAGGCAATCCTACTAGATTCCTTGCATCATCCAAATCCTGCAATACATGTTAAAGCATAGATCAATACAAAAAGTATTGGCGAGCATACAATTTTGAGTAAAAGTATAAAATGTTCTAAATAGATTTTTCATGGCAATGACTAAGTATAAACATATGAAATTAAACATGTATGATTGCAAGTATAACACGTATAATTGCAAGTATAACACGTATGAGCATATATAGAGATTATTTGTATAAAAATTCTAGCATGTTTTGTGTATTTAATTCAAAGTACATGTATTGCATCCCAAAGGTAATAAAGCGTAAAATGGGATCGAGTATGCTCACAGTTTTGCGTAGAGTTCCACGAAAACCGAGAGTGGTGTTGATGAAGTCTCGAGATTATGAACTTTTGTCACACCCCCAAAATCCACCTGCGGAGTACCACCGCTTGGAGGCGTGACTGACCAGGATCCAGCCACCAATCATATTGAACAAGCATATAAGTAGTTATAAAAATCCAACCAATACAATTGGTGTTCAAACAAAACATAGTTAAGTTGCAAGCGGAAGCATAAGTCTTAAATCAAAACATAGTTTAATTGTTTCCAAGTTTAACATGGCACACAACCGTCCATGTCCCACAACGATCCTCCTCCATGCAAGCTCCAGCTAGGAACCTAAGGACCTGCAAAGCATGTAGTAACGAGTCAACAACAAGTTGAGTGAGTTCACGGTTGGGTGTTCGTTTTAAGTCGTTTCGAAAACAGTTTCCTTTAGCTGGCATCCTGCCGTGGGGGTTACCCCATAATTAAAAACGTGACTTGTTTATTCCCGGTTACTCTGGCAATCCAGCCGTGGGGGCTACCCCGTGTTAGTTATCTGGCATTTCGGCCGTGGGGGCTACCCCATGTATACACTAGACTCGTTACCATATCGACTGCTGACTGTAGTCATGTTTATATGCCCTGAAACTGTCAATGTCTATCATCATTGACGTGCCCCAGATCCATTAGTTCACGCCCGTCCTCTGCGGCACGGTGTGAGGTTTGTCAGACCTAAATAGCACTATCTAACTAATGACCCGCTCGCCATTGGCCCGGCGATTAAGTCGATATAAAATGAGGGACTTCATGATAGAGTTTTGGTCTAGTACGAGTTATCTGTCCGTAAGGACGAGGAATTACATTCCTGAATCATTGCTGTCCTACCCAAGGAGGACGAGGAATCCACATTCCTTAACCCCATTCCCAACCCAGGGAATCCCATGCTTTGTAGAGGGTGTGAACTCACCTTGGTTTGCTCGGTAGGTACACAGAAAAGTCAGTCAAGCGATATTGGGTCAACCGCGTCCTAACATAGTTGTATCATACAAGTCAGGTTCGTATCCAAGTTGTGCACGTATGTTCTACACGTATGCTAGCACATTGCATGCAAGTTCATCCATGGCAGCCCAAATAATCATTCATAAACAACAGCACGTATAAGGTCCATGCATTAGGCCCAAAGGTCCGGCCCAATTACTTAAGTCCGAAATGAGGTGCAAGTCCAAACAGCGTGTACATGCGTATAGTCTCGAGTCGCAACCAGGCGTTCTCGACTCGAAATCATGGTCTCGGTTCATGCTGTTTTGGTCTCGAGTCGCAACCGGACTCGTAACTGAGATTTCGAGTTGTGCTGTTTTGGTCTCGAGTCGCAACCGGACTCGTAACTGAGATTTCGAGTCATAAGGTTTGTGTGCTGATCACGTGTGGTTTCGAGTCTCAACCAGGTGTTTGCGACTCGCAACCGATGTCGCAACCGGGGGATTTCAACTCATCATGCGGTGGTCTCGAGTCGCAACCGAAGGTCTCGACTGGACATAAGCTGATTCTGCACAGTGTACTATCCAATGGGATTTTGATTTCATGTAACAGTTTGTACCATCCACTTAAACATGTTTTCTTGTCTAGCAACTTACTAAAATGGATCAAACAACAAATTTCAAATGTTCATCACACACTCATATCATATTCAACAAGTTCTTCATATATTCAAATAGTTCATCATGATCATTCAAGCTTGTTCATTCACGGCAACCTAAACCTCTAAACAATTGCATGATTCGGACAACATTAAGGGCTATCATCGGTTTCTACATCTAGCATGTTCAATCAACACCATAGCATACTTACATAAGATTTATCATATCTTAAACACATATACTAAAACAAATTGTTCAAACATATCACACTTAGCTAGTGCACCATATTCGATTATTCAAGGAGGATGTATTCATCATGCATAAAACTTCACAAACCAACATATTGTCAAATCACACCAAGATGCATCATTATCACCCAAAATATCACACATTATCATCATCAACCGAATATCACACATCATCATCAACATCCGAAATATATAACAAGAATCACTAACCGGTTAGGTTTTCAAGATGCGAGGGTATGAAGAAATCGATGAGTGAGCTTTCAAGGGAGGTCCTAAGCTTGAACCGAGAGCTCTTGTTATCGCCTATTGAATCCGAAAGTGAAGAGGGAAGGTTTGTGCCTCTAGGGTTTTAGTGAGAGAGAGGGAGTGTGTGTGTTGTCCAAGAAAATGGCAAAGATGGCTAGGTGCATAACATATATACTAGCTTCAAGTGGTGCACCCTAATGGGTTTTCGAAATAAGCTAAGTGTGTGTGTGTGGCCCAACCGGCCCATATGTTACTGTTCACTCGAGACCACATGGTCTCGAGTCGGGTTCTTGGTTCTCGGCTCACTTGATCATACACATACTATACACACAAGCATACATATAACATAACACATAATCATATAAAAGGTTCACTTATCATTCATTAAATCATCAAATTAGTTAGTCACTTAGTGTTCAAGCGTACAACGAAAGGTTCTAAATTTCGAGTTGTCACAACTTTGCATATGGAGATTCCGAAACGAAACAGAAACAGCCATGAAACCATCACCGGAAGACGGTGACTCGTCGCCGAGCGTCGCCGTCGATGAACCGCGACTATCGCCGCCGTCGGACCCACTACTGCTGGCCGCCGTCTTCTTCTCACTTTGTTCTCTCTCTCTCTCTCTTCGCTCTGTGTACACGCCGAACGCTACAACTGCAATGATGGTGGTCGGCCGTTCAATCGAACAAGGGGGAGGGTCGTGTGATGGTTTAAGAAGAAGAGAAGAGGTGAGTAGGTTTGTAACTGAGGAGGGGAGTGCGTGTGGGTATAATATGGTGCAAGGGAGAGGGGTGTGTAGGCGTGGTAGTGATTCACCGGAGAAAACGAACGGAATTACTCCGGTCGTCAGAGGTCAGAGAGATCGAGAGAGGAAGAGGGTGAGTGTGGCTAGGGTTTGTTTTTTGAAGAAGATGGGTATGAGTTGTTTAAATAGATCTAGGGTTTGAGTGGACTAGGCCTAAAGCCCGATAGCGGCCCAATCACGTTTCAAGACTCGTCTACACACCCGACTTCATAAAATGCGTCGTATTATAGTATTCAAAGCTGAAACTATGTAAAATGGTGCTGGTTCGATATTAGTCGCATTCGTTTTTCGGTTGCGTTAAAAAAACGCATAACGCGCGTCCCTTTTCTTTTTTTAATCCTTTTTTTGTTCCGGTTTCGTCTGCGGTTCTAAAAATAGAAACCGAACACGAATTTTATAAAAACATGAAATTACGGAAAATACGAGACGTTACAGTCTCCACTACTTTAGGAAATTTCGTCCCGAAATTTATTTAAGAGAAAGACTTTTGGGAAAAGATGACATTCTCGAAGTGTGTCTGGGTACAACCGAAAAAAATAGATTGTTAGTAATCAAAGTTTGCATTCGATAAGGTCTAAGGAAACACCGAATTTCTCATGGCACATTTTACGAAAGTTTGGTAATATGGTAGGAACACTTATATATAGGAAGTACCAGCGGCGTATCCACCATGTTCGTATCATGTTACGCCCGTTTCGTGACTCGGTGTCATGTTACATTCCGTGTTATGATACACAGTAGAATCTACTTTGGTTTTCATGCATCTACCAGTATAATCCCATATGCATCCGCATTTATTTTGGTATGTGCATGATCCGCATAGCTTGTACTAATAGTGTACGGGTCAGGGTGCATTATCGTATTACGAGTAAGTATGTGTGCGTGTGATAACGTATAAAGATTTAAGTATGTAAGCATGATTGTGTTTAAGTATGAGAGAGTATAGAGTAGGAGTGAAATCTTTGAACAATCACATGATATACTTAGTTAACCAAGATTAACGCATTACTGGCATGTGAATAAACAGGTCAAACCATCGTGTACCGCAATGTTGACAACCCAAGATCGTCGCAACGAAGAGGGTGTAATGTTGTTAACTTAACATGACCACTAGAATACGGGTGATGTGTAACGCCGGCGTCCCTAGACTTTTAGCTATTTGTCACTTTTAGCCCTTATACTATGTGATACTTGACGCTTTTGATACTTGTGATGTTTGAATCTAGATTCTTGATTCTTAATACTATGATGCTTGATTCTTGAAACTTGATTCTTGATACTTAACGCTATGAGACTTGATTCTTAATACTAGACTCTTGATACTTAAGTCTTGATTCTTGATACTTAATACTATGATTCTATGATTCTTGATACTTGGAAGCTAGATTCTTGATACTTTGGTGCTTGACTCTTGAGGCTCGTGAAACTTGAGACTTGGTTGAACGAGCGACTAGAGTCTTGTCACTGGCGGAAACTATGAGACTTGGAAACTTTTGTGTTAATGATGTAATCTAGTTATGTGATACTTTTACGCAACAATACGCAACGCAACGCTTAATCTAACTTGCTAAACGAATAAAAAACGGCAAAGTGGAAAGGATGGGATTGGCTGAATGGCAATCCAATCGGATGACCATCCGATCAGATGACCATCCGATCGGAGGGCCGTTCGATCGAACCGCCATCCGACCCGTGCCACACCGCTTCCACTCCTCTCACACACTATAAATAGGAGCTGTCACATCATTACTCACTGATGTGACAGCCTCCTCCGACCAAGACGCACGCACTCCCATTTTCTTCCATTTCTCGGTGATTTCGGTACGTTTTACACTAGATTCTTGTACATCTTTGATCTCTACACTATTCTCTACGAGATTCTCCTTTGAAATCTCACTTTTCACCATGAAATCTCTAAGATTTGAGTTCTTGAGGGTGACGTCATCATGGTGGTTCATAAAAACTATCATATGATGTCAGTCCTGCCAAGATCTAGCTCAGATCTAAGGAATTTCATATGTTTTACAACTAAATCTAGACTTTTCAGCTAAAACCTATGTTTTCTTCATCTTTTCCTAAACTTTTACTCGGATAAGTGAAATCTGGACCCAAACGGACTACAGACTTGATGATTAGTCTGGAGTTGGTTTGGAAATGGATTGTTGTCGGAGAAGGTGACCGGAGTACGGATTCTGACATAAGCACCATCACAAACAGACGACCGATCGGACTGGGGTGATTCCCATTTGATTAGAATGGCTGAACGATGATGTGTTTTACCGTTGTCTCAAGACGTACAGTGCCATCACCGTCAAACCAGAAACTTAGAAACTGTACAAGGTTGTGAACGGGACAAGGACAACTCAATCGAATGGCAATCCGATCGAATAGCCATCCGATCAAACTGCCATCCGATCAAGTGACACTTGCCTCTTAACCTTAAACATTTAGAAACTTTGAATCTTTCATCGTTGAATGGCAATCCGATCGGATAGCCATCCGATCGAACTGCCATCCGATCAGGTGACACTTGCCTCTTAACCTTAAACATTTAGAAACTTGGAATCTTTGATCGTCGAATGGCAATCTGATCGGATAGCCATCCGATCGAACTACCATCCGATCGAGGTGACAATGTGTCTTGGAATCTTTCAACACTTAGAAACTTTTTCAGAAACTTGGAACACTTGGTAATCTTTTAGAATCTCTACACAATTGGATCGAATGACCATTCGATCGAATGGTCATCCATTCATGGTCATCCGAATGGATGACCATCCGATCGGATGGCAATCCGTCCCTCACCCACAACAGTCACATCAATCGAATGGAAATTCGATCGGATAGCCATCCGATCAAACTGCCATCCGATCCAGTGGCTGATCCGACGCTTTGCGCAACCTCGTTATTCTGTCTGACACTTATCTGTTGTAATCTAATCAGGCTAAACCTAAAGAGCTCCCTTTGATCCAATAACAGTTAATATGTTAAGCAATCACTGTGAGTATACTCGATCCCTTTTCGTTTTAAACTTTTGGGATGCAACATGTATTCTCTGAAACTTGATACTTTTGGAATCTAAACTCTATCCTATGTGTATGTGAAACTTGTGATTCTTGATTCCTTATGCTATGTGAACGTTTAATCCAGAGTGTGTAGTTCTGCCTTAACAATAGTAGCGCTATAGGAGATGCACCTCCCCATTATTCTCGGGGGTATTGTTAGGAGGATTCTAGTTTTCCTTGATTCTTGGGAAAACAACAAAGCATCGGGACACTTGGGCTATCACTTGGACTACGAACACTAGCATGGCTGAAACTATTTTGTTATCATTTACATTATGGATATGAGTCTTTTGAATCTACTATGCTATGTATTCAAATTTGTATACTCGCCGGTACATTTTTATACGGACTCTATTTTAATACATGTTGCAGGCTGACAGGATGCTAGGATTCTTGAAACATGCTAGGATGAAGCCTAGAAACTACATTTAGCTAAATCTAGAACTTTTTGAAACTATGTTGATGTTTGGATAATATGTGATCGTGGATTGATGTTGTTTAGACAAATTTTTGCATGAATCAATTTAATTACTATTGAAACTATTAGTGTTATGGAAACTCGTGAGCAATCTGAACGCTTAGTGCCGCACCCCGATGTTTCCGCCATCGGTTGGGGTGTGACACGGTGCGCTACTCCTATAGCGCTACACAAGCACTATACATGTTAAGGTGTGGATTCTTGCGAAGTTAATGACAGGTTTATCACATAAGAATGTTCCAGAAATCCCGAATTGAGTATAACTAGCATTAGCTTATGTAAAAAAATAAACAAAAGAAATCATTGAACAATCCACACAACATACTTTAGTTAATCAAGATTAACGCATTACTTGCATGCGAATAAACAGGCCAATCCATTGTGTACCGCAAAATGTCTTAACATGACCTCAAGAATACGGGCGGGCGCTACTCCTATAGCGCTACACAAGCGCTATACATGTTAAGTTGTGGCTTTGATCAAAGTTAATGACTAATTATCAATCCATAGTGTACCGCAAAATGTCTTAACATGACCTCAAGAATACGGGCGGGCGCTACTCCTATAGTGCTACACAAGCGCTATACATGTTAAGTTGTGGCTTTGATCAAAGTTAATGACAAGTTTATCACATAAGAATCACCCAGTAATCCCGAACCAAGTATAACTATTAGTATGTATGTATTGGATGGTTGAATGATAAATCGACTCTAGTATAATATTGGTTTTGAAATGAACGAGATAACAAGTATTAAATCACATAGAAATTAAGATAGCATAAAAGAGAGGTTTGATAAAATATTGGAACGTTTCGGGTTTAGAAACTTCGACTATTCCAAAGTGATTCGTAAGTCCTTTCGTATTAGGGAGACATGCTTTGGCCTAATAGGCAAAATACTCTCGTCAACAGGCGATTAACGGTATTTTACCCTTTCGGTTAATACATGTCCCTGATTTGATCGAAAATACGAAACTTTAGCGAGATTGAAAATCGAAGAATGGAACCAGTCATCAAGGTGTGGATATCAATCCTAGCTTGACAATTTCATCCCCAAAATGTGGTTTAATGAACGAATCCAGATATAATCTCGAGTCGTCAATAAGGGTCCACTAGAATATGAAATGGAAATTCTCGTCAAGGTATGGATATCACTCCTGACTTGACGGTGAAATTTCGTGCAAGGTGTTATATCAGATGGATTGAAATTTGTCACCAAAGGTGGGAATCACCCCTATTTTGATGAGTCGTTTTGATTGTGGAGTACGAGTGTCTTCAAGTACTTAACGTTTAATTTGCGTATAAAGTCGTAGGATGAACGAATCGTTTAATTGTGATGAAAGAAATAGAAAGAAGCAAAGTAGGGAGAATTTGAGTGTCTTCAAAGCATGAAAAAAGAATGGTCATGTATGGGTACCTAAACTATAGAATAGGTCAAAAGCATAGCAATTTTCCTAATTCCCTATAGTTATGGCTCTGATACCAATCTGTCACACCCCAACCGATGGCGGAAACATCGGAGTGAGACGAAATAGATTGCAAGAGACTTCATAACACTAATTGTAACGAGTATTTAATAATTACTTTTTACATTGTTTGAACTAGAAATACCACAAGTTTGAAATAAATAAAATACAACAAGTATTCAGGTAATTAGGTTTCATTTCATTGATGAATGGTCACATACAAAGATTGGAAAAAAAATTCAACATGTTTGAAAATAAAATACAGTACAACAAGTTTTAGAGTTTAAATGCGTTTCTAGGCAATCCTACTAGATTCCTTGCATCATCTGAATCATGCAATACATGTTAAAGCATAGATCAATACAAAAAGTATTGGCGAGCATACAAGTTTGAGTATAAGTATAAAATGTTCTAAACAGATTTTTCATGGCAATGACTAAGTATAAACATAGGAAATTAAACACGCATGATTGCAAGTATAACACGTATGATTGCAAGTATAACACGTATGAGCATATATAGAGATTATTTGTATAAAAATTCTAGCATGTTTTGTGTATTTAATTCAAAGTACATGTATTGCATCCCAAAGGTAATAAAGCGTAAAAAGGGATCGAGTATGCTCACAGTTTTGCGTAGAGTTCCACGAAAACTGAGAGTGGTGTTGATGAAGTCTCGAGATTATGAACTTTGCGTATGAAGATTCCGAAACGAAACGGAAATAGCCATGAAACCATCACCGGAGGACGGTGACTCGTCGTCGAGCGTCGCCGCCGTCGGACCCACTGCTGTCGGCCGCCGTCTTCTTCTCACTTCGTTCTCTCCCTCTCTCTCTTTGCTTTGTGTACACGCCAAACGCCACCACCAAAATGATGGTGGTCTGCCATTCAATCGAACAAGGTGGAGGGTCGTGTGATGTTTAAGAAGAAGAGAAGAGGTGAGTGGGTTTGTAACTGAGGAGGGGAGTGCGTGTGGGTATAATATGGTGCAAAGGAGAGGGGTGTGTAGGCATGGTGGTGATTCACCGGAGAAAACGAACGGAATTACTCCGGTCGTCGGAGGTCAGAGAGATCGAGAGAGGCAGAAGGTGAGTGTGGCTAGGGTTTGTTGTTTAAGAAGATGGGTATGAGTTGTTTAAATAGATCTAGGGTTTGAGTGGACTAGGCCTAAAGCCCGATAGCGGCCCAATCACGTTTCAAGACTCGTTTACGCATCCGACTTCATAAAATGCATCGTATTATATTATTCAAAGCTGAAACTACGTAAAATGGTGCCGGTTCGATATTAGTCGCGTTCTTTTTCCGGTTGCGTTAAAAAAACGCACAACGCGCGTCGCTTGTCATTTTTTTAAGCCTTTTTTTGTTCCGGTTTCGACCGCGGTTCTAAAAATAGAAACCGAACACGAATTTTATAAAAAAACATGAAATTACGGAAAATACGAGACGTTACACCTACTACTATAACTAAGATAATCTCTTAAAAAGTCCGAAAGTGCGAAAATTATCAAATGATACATTAAAGATGAGTCGGATCCAAGTGATTTATCTTGTCTATCTGTTTTTATTTTATTTTTTTTTTATTTCTGCATTTTTAGTTTTTATTTTCATATTTCAAAACTTTTCTCAAAAATTTAGATTGATTAGACGTTGAGAATAAACCGGTACTAAAAGCTATTGTGTCCTTGGACGACCTCGGTATCTTGCCAACGCTATACTACGCTCATGATAGGTGCACTTGCCCATGTGTGTGTTTAGTGTTAGTAGAATATCGTGTTTTATAAATTTAAAACTTGTCTAATGCGTAAAAAAGGGCTTAAAATATTAATAAAAACATATCACACCGAACGCACACCAAGTTTTTTGGCGCCGTTGCCAGGGACACAAGGATTTGAGAAAGTTTGGAATCAACGGCCTAATTAACTTTTCTTATTTTTCTATTTTTTTAGGATTTTTCTTAAATTTTTCAGTTCTGCAGACTTCAGCACGGGGCCGTGCCTACTGACACGCCCCCGTGTCCAATCTTTGTTACTGGGAATTCTGTTTTAAGTCAGACAGTAGCTGACAATGGGTCCGTGCCCACTAAACACGCCCCCGTGTCCAAACTTCAGTTGCTGAAAACAGAACCGTAAGTTTCCGACGGTTGGTAATTTCTGACAAAAATATGAGTGATATTGATTATTTTTACTTTCGCTCCTCTTATGGTGAATGGTGTAAAATATGTGGTGGGTTTTATAAAGATTTGGAATGTTACTTTCTAAATTACACTCTCCACTATTTAGACCTATCGTTTCCCTGTAACCTTAATATGGGCGAAAGTAAAAACGATCCCTATCTCTCCCCCGAATGCTCTCAACCATTTTTTTAGATGACATAACTTCCGAAGAATTATGTCAACTCGAAGAAATAATTCTCCAAAAATTAAAAGAGCTTGAGATGAAAACAAGTTATTCATCACAAGACAACGATCAAGGAGAATTATTGGGCTCGCATTCGGATTCTAACAACATCGTCCTTACCGAAAGCACCCCAAACTCTTGTGAGAACTTGAGCAAGAGTCGTCCCTGTGTCGATTGTGCCGTGAAGGAATCTCCATCGGTATCCACCGATGCGCTCATAGACCTAAGCGATTCGACATACACCTTCTTTAACGAGAGCCCGGATAAGGGGAATAAAGGTTGGTTTCGCCCACCGGTATTTAGTCTAGGTTTTACCCTTTCCGATAACCTTTTGCGTTCTTGTTTAAATCAAGAGCAATTAAGGTACCTTAGGCACTTCGGTGTTGTTCCCTCCAGTAAGGAACCGCCCGATCCGGATAAAATCCTTAAAATAAGAGAAAACTTCATAAACACTCTAGCCTCGGGGTCGTGTCCAGGTCAACACGCCCCGTGCCCACCTAAAAATTGACCACGGGGTCGTGTCCAGGCCAACACGCCCCGTGTTCAGAATACGAACAAAATGTGTCAGAGTCTTGTATGACCACGTGGCCGTGTCCAGCCGACACGGGGCCGTAGTCAGCGTGCTGTCGTTTTCTATAAAGGCATCAAGATTCCTGCACATTTGGACCCATTCCAAAGGCCAAGATCTGCTGGGATCTTCACACATACCTTAAAAGGTATATTCCAAAGAAGTTTCTCAACCACCATCTTGTCTTTGCCACTTTTGTCTCTTACTTTCTTCTTCAAAAACTCCTCAACCTCCATTAAAGCTTGAAACTTCCATGGTTTCCAAACTTTATTGTGATATTTGCTAGGTTTTTAAACAAGGAATCTTATTAAAAATAAGTTTTACAACACTGTTTTAAGTTATTCATCTTCGGAAATGTCTAAAAATTAAGAAAAATGATTTAAAACAATGAGATTCCTTGATTCAAAAATCTGCAGAAAGGTGGCCACGGGGCTATGCCCAGCGGACACGGGGCCGTGGCCGGAGTTACAGTTTCATTATTTGAACTTTTCGACTTGTTTTCTTATAATGTCAAGCCAGAACGGTGGAACATCTTCAGCTCACTCGAAAAACAGTCGCAGAGAAAGAAGGCCATCGATAGAGGCTACCGTTGTGCGTTACGTAATGGTGCTAAGAGAAGCACTCGATGAGATGACATCCGTGGAGAAGGTTCTAATTGACCATATCAACTATCTAATGGTGGGGCTGGATAGTAGCTTCCAAGAAATCAACCTTTTGCACCAAAGGTTGAACATTCTTGCAATGCCGCCTATGGAACTAATCTTCCCATAAGAAGATTGGAACTTGGAACAAGAAGTTGTCAATCCAACCGGATGGGATGACATTCCCTCGGAACCCCCTCTAGACACCTTACAAGAGGTTCCGGTAGAGGTTGCACCTCCTCCACATGAGGTTGTGGACAACGAGCCCGTCTTCCTTCTCCTTCGGGAGATAGAGGAATGGCTCAACGATGTGTGAGGAGCACCCTCCGGGAAGAAGTTCTAAAAGCCTTATTCAACCGGAAAAATTATTTTTTGGGTTTTTGTTGTTCTTATAATGAAGACACCTAGGATAGAACTTCTTTGTGGTTTAAAATTTCTTGCATTCTAGGACCTACCTATCTATCTTAGTTTTTAGTTTGTACTTTTTATTTTTAGAAACTATATATCTCGCACCTTTAATTGAATGATGGTTTAAATTATTAAATGGTGTTTGGTTAATGTTATAATGGTTTAATAAACAAGAAAAGGTGGAGGTTACCAAGGGAACGTTAAAACCACACCACATGCACGAAAACGGAGCCTCCCGACAACTTTTCCAGCATTACAGCAAGTTCAGCACGGGGCCGTGCTCAGTCCAATACGCCCCGTGCCCAGACTCTGCAGAAATTTGCCCAATTCAGGTAACTGGCCATGGGGTTGTGCTCGCTGAACACGCCCTGTGACCAGCCTCTGTTAAATTTTGTTACTGTCGATCTGACCACGGGGCCGTGCCCGGACCAACACGGGGCCGTGGCTAGACGCCCAGTGACATAAAAATTTGTTTTTCAATACCTTTTTACACATTCAATCAACCTAAAAACTTATTTTTGAGACACATTGAGGACAATGTGTAATTTAAGTGTGGGGGGGGGGATGCTAAAACCTTGAATCTCGCAAGTCCTAATAACAATCCTTACACAAAACTCTATTGGAATCGCTAATCACCCCAATTTTTTTTCAAAAAAATTTCAGTTTTTTTACTTGTCTTGGTTTAATTTGGGAATAACAAGTTCTGAAAAGGTTATATTTTGAAAAATTTACAACCGATAGCGTCGTGATAAAAAGAACCAAATAAGAAAATTATGAAAAGGCATGACAAATCTAATTAAAATTTGATTATATATACTTGCTCACATTATAAACTAATTCCCACAACAAGTGAGTTTTGAGCCTTTATTGAGCATACAAGCATATATCTTTAAACTAAATGCTCATTTTCGTTTCTTGTGTGAATAGCCGCTTGGTTCTTACGACTCTAGAACTTGCCACGACAATACATTCCTGGTCTTTTCCAACTTAAACCCAAGTAAGTAAATGATAGAGGTATTAAGACTAACCCATTTTCCTTTCAACACCATTATTTTTCATTTTTTTTATCACCTACCCAAAATCCCCCTAGTTAACCCCTTTGAGCCTAAACCTTTTCATTTCAAAACCCACAAAACAAACACCATTTACCTACCAAAACCTTTTTTCTTTTTCAACACCTTGTTTTAGTAAAAAGCTCGGTTATCGCGTCACGTATCTTATTAAAAAAAAGTCTTGCAATAAACAAACAAGTTCCTCAAAGAAACTTTGTTTGAATGTGCTTAGTTTGAATAAAAGTCACGAAAACAAAAAAGTTTTACGACGACCGATGCTTTTTACGCTTTTCGCCATTTGTACTAACCACTAACCAAAACCACCTACCCTTAGCCCATGCCTAACCCTCCCCAAGTCCTCTTGATATTTACAAAGGTTTATAGTTAAAAAGAAGGAGGATTGATCACTTGGCAAGCATATGGTAGAAGTAAGTTCCATGCCGCTCTCGAGTGTTTCACAAAAATATATCTTCGGCCGAGTGTTGAGTGATCTCCCGTGAGGTATGTGAACTTGTATATAAATGGAATTTTAAAGAGGCATCTTATGCCCAAATAACTAATTTTTATTACAAATTGTTCTAAATAAATAATGACGAATAGGATTGTAAATAAAATAAAAATAAAACCCAATAAAGATCTTGGATTCCCGACACTCAAGATAAGTCCAAAACTTCTCTCCTACCTCTTCCATTTGGGTGTGTAAAGCCACATATTAAAGAGTTTTGCTTAAGGACAAGCAAAGATTCAAGTGTGAGGGTATTTGATGTGTGCAAAATGTATCATATAAATTACATCAAATGAGATATAAAACTAACCCTTTTTTAGTACTGATGTTAGAAAAAGTGTGTTTTTGTCTTCCTTTTGAATTTACATGACCAAATGAGCTTAAACGAACAAAAGGAACAAATATGCAGCCAAAACCAACATAAATACGAAGAAAAGGAAGAAACGTGACATGCCCGACCCCTCGGCAGCACTCCCAAAGCAAAAACAAAGAAACAGAAGACTGACCACAGGGTTGTGCCCGCTGGACACGGGGGCGTGGTCAGATGCCTGCAGAAAAGACAAAGATGTAGAAGCTTCTACGCCCACCACGGGGGCGTGCCCAGCTCAGCACGGGGCATGGTCAACGCTAAGATACGTAGAATCTTGCAAAAATCTTGATAGTACAGATACGCTTCTGCCCACGGGGCCGTGCCCGCTGGACACGAGCCGTGTGGAGCCCTCTGCTGACACATGCATTTAATGAAGGAAGAGAAAAGGCTGGCCATGGGGGCGTGCCCGCTAGACACGGGGCCGTGGCTAGAGCTCTGTGCGGGCTATAAATAGGGGTGCTTGGCTCACTTCAAAGGCATCCCTTGGCAAGCCACTACTCTCCCACTTTGCCACCACTCCACCACCACTACAACACCAACACCCACCACCATCATCCATCATCAACCTTTAGAGTGTGTGTAGTAGTCTCGGGATCCAAGATTGATCGTAAGGGTTCTTACCAATCAAAGGCCATGTTTGGTTAAGCCTCTTACATCACTCGGTGAAGACAAGTCTTTTATGTATTACTTTTGATTTTTAATCTTTCGGCACTTTTTATTTGGTTTTGTATTAATGACTTTAATAACTAGTTTCTTATGTTGAAGGTGAATTTTCTTTATCATTTGTCTGTGGTGTCTTGGCGTTACTTTACTGTCTATATAAAGTAAAATATTGCATCATTCATGTCTCTACGGTCTATATAAGGCATGTTGGCTACCTGGTCGGGGGTTAAGGGAATGGTTAGTAAGGTTCTTGCCTTGTTCAGTCTATAGATCCTGCAAGGACCTAGGTCAAGCTTACTAGGACCTCCTTCAATACCCACTAGTATTGGATGGCGGGGGTGCGAATGGCTTGATCCCCTCATATGTAAACTACTATTAATACATTAAACCGGCTACTTGGGATTGTATCCTTGCTGACTCAAACCACTTAGCCGAGGGTAACGTCACATTCAAAAGAGGGGCCTACCACTTTTCGCATTAATAACTTAATTAATTATCTTTCAATATTCCGACCCTTTGGGATTGTATCCTTGCTAACTCAAACCACTGGGTTGAGGGTAACGTCACCTTCAAAAGAGGGGCCTACTATTATAACTAAGACAATCTCTAAAAAAGTCCGAAAGTGCGAAAATCATCAAAGGATACATTAAAGATGAGTCGGATCCAAGTGATTCATCTTGTCTATCTATTTTCATTTTATTTTTTTATTTCTGCATTTTTAGTTTTTATTTTCATATTTCAAAACTTTTCTCAATCATTTAGATTGATTAGACGTTGAGGATAAACCGGTACTAAAAGCTCTTGTGTCCTTGGATGACCTCGGTATCTTACCAACGCTATACTACGCTCACGATGGGTGCACTTGCCCATGTGTGTGTTTCGTGTTAGTAGAATATCATGTTTTATAAATTTAAAACTTGACTAATGCGTAAAAAAGGGCTTAAAATTTTAATAAAAACATATCAAACCGAACGCACACCACATGTCTAGTTCCATAAAAGGTTAGTTCATGTATGTTTATAGGAATCATTCACTAGAGCCTTTTTCTCCTTAATTTTCGAAGCTTGGGAACCGATCCCTTAACGGACCCTCTTGGTTTTAACAGTCCTTCTACATCAACACCTTGTCTCCCTATACCAATTTGAAGGAATTAAATTTTGTGAAATGCCAAGGTTATGCTTCACCAATTCTTTATTGTTGTTCCCGATATTCTTCCACATGCCTAAACAATTTTTTTGATTGGGAAATGTAATAACATCTACCGCCTCCATGAATAACCAGGACTACTTGGGCCCATAGTTGATCGGGCTTCATACAGAGTCTCCCCCACCATTTAGTGAGCAATACAATATTATTCTCCTTTATGCCACCTAATCCCATCTGTCATACCCTGTCAAGGCGGAAACACAAGATGCAACATTCATGGTTTTCATAGCCTTTGTTTAAGCACAATGGATAATGTATTCAACCAAAGTGTTCCTAGAAATGCGTATGACTCCAAGAGTGGGTTCCAACCTTGATTTAGTTCCTAAAGCATGCTTAAAAACGTCAACATAATGTTGGTGAATTCACATGTTTAATCAACACAATGGAAATTATTTTCTTAAGAATCTTGATAAACTTATGATTGAAAGACACTAAACATATCTTTGAAAATATTGATGAACTTATCGTTGAAAGACATGATAAACATATCTTTATAGTTATTTTAATAAACCTGTCCTTGAAAGACATGATAACCATTGAAAGTCTTGATGGACTTATAGTTGAAAGACATAATAATATATCTTTATGGATTTTGATAAACTTATCATTGTAAGTCATGATAACCATATCTTCGAAAATCTTTATGAAATTATCATTGAATGACATGATAAAGATGTCTTTGAAAATCAGGATAATCAAAATTTTGAAGGCCTCAATAAACTGGTCTTTGAAATGTCATGAACATGATTAACGGGTCTTGGGGCGATATGTTGTTGTCTAGCTAGGATTTACCATGAACCTGTAACTAAACCTTGACTATTCTTGTTGTTTCCTTACCAATATTCCGTCACAAAATATTGAATTGATTGATAGATAATATGCATTCATTTAACTTGTTAGTTAGCGTGACCAACTTAGGGTTGTTTGTTTCAGCTCTTAATGGTTTCCTAATAGTTCAAACCTCTTACTGGTTCAACACTTAATGGTTCAGACTATTTGTTTCGCAAGCAGATGTCTGAATGGTTCAGACATTTGCCTTTGAATGGTTAAGCATTATACCGAGTCTGGATGGTTAAGACCTCCTATCCGAATTGGTTAGACATTTACCTCTGAATGGTTAAGCATTGTACTGGCTCTTAATGGTTCAAACATTTTACTAGTTTAACACTTAATAGTTCTGACCTCTTATTGGTTCATCACTTACCCATTCAGAAGTTGTCAAACATTTATGGTTATAGTGAGCTCTTGGGACTTTTCTTTTGATGTTTGTAACGCCCGTGAGATCAACTGTGATGTTTGTAACTCATGTAACACATTCGAGATCAAAACACCTCCAACTTGCCACATGTCCTATTATTTGTTATTCGTCACATGTTCTTCTATTATTGCATTCTACACTTCCTATCCAAAGCAAATTCCGTATTTGATCATCTCCTTAAAAAATATACATTTATTTAAATTCAACCATAAATAATGATTACTAACATAATCATTACACATATAGAAGTACATATGAAAATTTTGCTATAGCAGTTTCATGTATAATTATTTGTTTGTGTCGAATACTACCATATCACATTTTTCACCATTTTAAGTATAAATGCATATTATCTTAGACTACCTGTTGTGGTGTCATGAGCGGTGGGCGCCAACCACGCGGCTTCCACCATGGCTCGCGAACACCACAGAGGTGTCAAGCAATCAGGGTGCAAGTGATGAGTCATGACCAGGCTAGCGGGAGAATGTGACCGTTGGGGGCATTGGAAATGCCAACTAGCCGTTGGCTATTTTGAAAAAAAAAATGTTTTTAATATTTTTTTACTTATTTAAACCCTAAAATATTTTTAAAAATACCCACAATCTTTCTTTTTCTCCACACACACACTCTTTAAAAAGTACTTATCTTTTTCATCTTTTTTTATAAAAAAACAATGAATCCCGATTCATGGCTCGAGAACTTAGCATACATGCAATTATCACCACTATTCCTCACCCGTATATTACTTTCAAAACAGAAGAAAAAGATTCTATCCACCGAAAATCTTTTGCCATTGAAACTCACATCATTCCGAGATTTCCATACAACCCAACATGTCGTCAGCACAACCGTTTGCACCAGTCTCTTTTTTTTTGTTCTGGCCCATTGACATTTTTATACATCTGAATGAGATCTCAAAAATTGAACGCATAAATAGGTGGGATTTTCATCCAAATACTGATCCTTTGCCATGTTAAAGCCGCCACGACGCACTCCGTAAATATATGATTTGCATCATCCTCTCTTTCAACGCTCAAACGACACATACTTGACCCATGTATGAAGTTCCACTTTTGTAAGTTCTCCAGTGTAGCAAGACGATCATGTTCAACCCTCCACGCGAAGATATTATCTTCTTCGGTACCCATTTAACCCATTCATATGGAAAAAAACGGGGTCGCTTGTTTCCTGAAAGCCTCCCAACATGATGCAACTGAGAAGTCTCCACTCGAGTCAAAAGACCACACCTACTTGTCTAGTCCATCCAGCCTTGACAATCCATCAACTACTTGTTGCAATTTCATCCATTCCTCCTGTTCTCTAGAGCCCCTTATCTCGCGCCTCCAATCCCAATTCCTTGATCACATTTGAACTGTTGCATTTTTTGTATTTTCTAGATTGAAAAGTGCCGGAAAACTGTCCATTAACGGACTATCTCCATGCCACCAATCAATCCAAAATCCGACCTCATCACCCCTCCTAATCTTTCCTTTGATTAACAAGTTAGCATTTACATTTTGTTCCAACAATTCCTTACCCATTTTGTTAATTCCATTCCATACCCCAGTTATGCCTTCTTTAATTGTTAAATATGACCGTGATCGTTCTTGATAATGTATGGCATCAATTACCTTTCTCCACAACCCATTTTGTTCATTTTTATGCCTCCACCACCATTTTCGTAATAAGCTTACATTCATGTCCCTTAACGATCCCATACCGAATCCGCCCTTATCAATCGGCCCAATTACCCTTTCCCAACAAACACAGTTCATTTTTGCTTTATCCTCATTCCCTCCTCCCCCGCCCAAAAAAAAATCTCCTCCTTAAAGCCTCTAAGGTATTTAAAACACCTCTAGGAGCTTTATATAATGAAAAGAAGTATAATGGCAGACTATCCAAGATAGATTTTAGTAAAGTTACCCTCCCCCCAATGGATAACATTTTAGCTTTCCACTTCGAGAGTCTAGACTTTAGACACTCAACTACCCCTTTCCAGTGATGATTTTGGTTTAAATTAGCTCCGACTAAAAGGCCCAAATGTATACATGGAAATTCCCCCACTTTACAGTTTATAATGTTAGCCACATTTTGTACCGCCCCATCCCCCACCCCAATACCAAAAAGTTTTAATTTTTGGCGACTCAATTTCATCCCAGATATTAAGTAAAAACTTCTCATTAAACGAACTATATATCTTATACTATTCCCCCCACTCCCCCATGAACACCACGTCATCTGCATACATCAAATGAGCAATAGAAGGTCCATTGTTTGGTAATCGTATACCTCTTATTAATCCTATCATTGTAGCTTAAAAAAAAGACGTGAGAGCCTCCATTGCAATTATAAAAATAAATGGCGATAATGGATCCCCATGTCTTACCCCCCGATAACATTGAAGTTCCCATGTAGGAGATCCATTAATAAGTTTCGAGGCTCTTGATGATTTCAAAATACCCCTCACCCACTTTCTCCATATCCCCGAAAAACCCATTTGTTTTAATAAAATTCCAACTAATAGTGTCGTAAGCTTTCTCAATATCAATTTTGAAAATAAATGCTTCTTTTTTTTCTTTAACCAAGAAATAATTTCATTCAAAATCAAAGGATGTCTAGGATGTTCCTATTAGATAAGAATCTTGTCTGGCATTCAGAGACGACTGACCCCACAATTTTTTAATCCGATTTGCAAGCACTTTAGATATTACTTTTGATATGCACCCAATAAGACTAATCGGACGAAAGTCGTTAAAAGAGATAGGATCCATACCTTTTGGGATTAATGCCAGAAAGGAGGAGCCATAGCCTCTACTTATTTCCCCATCCGAAAAGAATTTTGTCATGATTCCAAGAAAATTGTTCTTGAGTAGGTCCCAAAAGTATTTTATAAACCCAAAATTGAAGCCATCTGGTCCAGGCGCCTTGTCACTCCCATAGTCCCACATTATCTCTTTTATTTCTTGTATTGAGAATGGCACCACTAGATCGTTTGCTTCTTCAACTGTTAAGTGTTTCAACTCTGGACAAACAAAATTCGGCCTACATGGTCTAGGCTCCCGGAATTTAAAGGCAAAGAATTTTCATGCCTCATGTTTGATTTTTATTGGGTCAGAGACCCACACTCCCATAACTATAATTCCATGTATTCTCTTATGAAGTGTGTTTTGGTTTACCATTCCATGAAAAAAAGATGTATTCTCATCCCCTTCTACCGCCCATTTAATCCTAGATTTTTTGTTTTAAATCACTAGCTATAGCGGAATTCAATTCACCCATAAGATGTTTGCTTTCAACCCAGGATGCTTTTTCTAGATCAGTTAGTAATCTTTCTTTCATTACCCTATCTAACACATCAATTTCTTACAAGATCATTTTTTACGCTTTCCCCTTAGCCCTTTCGATCTCCCACCATACTTTAATTGCATTTTTGTCACGGCCCCCGACCCGTATCCCGGTTCGAAAGCCGCGAGACAGAAAACCCGTGGTATTGGTGTTTAGTAATTTGCAGCGGAAGTTGTAATGGAACCGGGTGTTAGAAAAATAACTTCAGAGTTTTAAGAAAACACAACATTATTTATTTCATAATAGTGGGGTAAACCCCGTTATTACAGAAAGGGAATTTCACTGGGGAAATCCTTGAATTACAGAAAAACATGTTTATTTCTATTTACTGAGCCACTTTATTTAAGCTGGAGTGCTACGCGGCGCTTTTCCTTTTCCTCACAGTAAATCACCTGAAACATGTTTTAAAAAGATTTGATCAGCGAAAATTACTGGCGAGTGCATTCAATTTATACAAAAGACACGATGTTATAACATATAACATTAAGAGTTTTCACATTTGCTTATATCTTATAATTATCTAACCTAGTTGTCACTCGGCAAGACCTGTGACTGTGGTCATATCGCTAGTGGGTCCGTTTACCCAAAAGTGACGCTTGTCAAGAATTGTATACAAAACCCCACGTACTGGTAATAATTTAAGATTACAAAGACTTAATCACTGTAACTATAACTGAAAAACATTTAGGGTTCTGCAAAACAATTTGATAAAAAGAGAATGACTCACATTGCAGGTCTAAATGGTCAAAGCTTGCCTACTAGTTAAGCTAGTAAACCTAATTAAATATACAATGCAAACGAAACTAGGTTAGTAACTTAATACAACATTTATGATAATCGTGAGATCGAAACCCTCACGACGAATGACAAAGTATAGCCAATTTAGGCAGCACTTAAACATCCATCGGATCAGTTTTAATCGATCGGATATAGTACCGTAGCAGTGATCGAGTTATTACCCTATAATCGTAGTAGAGTTTTAGTGCTTCGAGTGTATATTTAGAGCAGAAATTTAGAGATATAGAAGGAATTTTCGAGCAATTTGTGAAAGTGACTGAACTGCTCAATTTATAGCATTTTCGTGATGCTCTCGCGCCTCGCGACCAACTTAGCGAAGTCCCTCCTGGCCTGCGAGGGACACCCTAGCTACGGCTAGGGCTGCCATGTCACCACCTAGCTTCGACACGTGGATGACACGTGTCGGTCATCATTATCCGGAAACCCTAGGGTCGTCGCGCCCCATGAAGGACACCATTAAATCTGTCGCGGCCCGCGACAGATGGAAATTTTTTGTTTTTCTTGGAATTTTATAAAAAGTAAGGCTTTAGGGGTTCGGGTTTTCACTTACGGAGCGTTTTAGGACATTTTGGTGTGAGTTGTTACATTCTCCCCACCTTGTTTAAAATCTCGTCCTTGAGATTTACTGGAATAAGTAAGGATATTTTCGTTTCATCTCTGATTCTAGCTCCCACGTATATTCAGGTCCTCTCTTTAAATTCCATTTTACTTTGACCAGAATCAATCTCTTGTGTTTGAGATTCTTGACCTTTCTGTCTTCTATTTGAAGAGGTTTCTCGACAAACTTTAACTTCTCATTTACCTCTATGTCGTGAAGAGGCACTACCAGTGATTCATCCGATAAACATTTCTTAAGATTGCATACATGAAATACGTCATGTACACCGGCTAATTCTTCTAGTAGTGTAATTAATAGGCAACGGGTCCTATCCGTTGGATAATTTGAAAAGGTCCGACATATCTTGGACTTAAATTTCCTTTCTTACTGAATCGGACTACCCCTTTCCACGGAGAAACTTTTAATAGTACTTTGTCTCTAACTTGAAATTCTAACGGATTTTGGCGATGATCAACATAACTCTTTTGGCGATCTCGTGTCGTTTTCAATCTTTCCTTGATTTACATTATCTTGTCGGTGGTTTCCTGCACAATTTCGGGACCTGATAATTGACTTTCTCCTATTTCTGCCCAACATATTGGAGTTCGGCATCGTCCATAAAGTGCTTCAAATGGGGCAACATTGATGCTTGTATGATAACTATTGTTATAAGAGAATTCTATCAGTGGCAAATGATCGTCCCAATTTCCACCGAAATGTATAACACATGCCCTCAGCATGTCTTCCAAAGTTTGGATCGTCCTTTCACTTTGTCCATCTGTTTGAGGATGGTATGTTGTACTTAGGTTCAATCACGTCCCCATTGCTTGTTAAAAACTTTTCCAAAAATGTGAAGTGAGATGACTATCTCTATCAGATACAATGGAGAGTGGAACTCCATGTAGTGATACTATCTCATCCACATATAACTTAGCTAGTCTATACATGCTAAAGGTTTCCTTCATTGGTAAGAAATGAGCGGATTTGGTTAATCGGTCCACAATCACCCAGATTGCATCGTTACCTTTTCTTGGTTTGGGTAATCGGTCCATTGTTATTAATTCCCATTTTCGTACAGGCATTTCTATCTGTTGAAGTAAACCTGAAGGTTTCTGGTGTTCAGCTTTAACTTGTGAACAAGTTAAACACTTAGAAACGTAACTAGCTATGTCCTTTTTCATCCCTATCCACCAAAAATTATTTCTCAAGTCTTGATACATCTTGTTGTTACTAGGATGCATCGTATACCTAGATTAATGGCTTCCTCTAATATTCTATCTCTTAGATTTCCTTGTCTAGGTACCCAAATTCTTTTCTTATAGAATCTCCAAATTCCAATCAGTTCCTTATTCTAATTTCTTTATTCTTCCTTTCATTCCTTCAGCATTGTCCTTGATTGTTGTTTCTTGAATATTTTTCTGTTGTTCCATTAAATCAAGTTGTAGATTTATCTTAAGAGCTCGAACTCGTCGCTGTTTCTCATGATACTTTCGACTTAAGGTATCTGCTACTACATTTGCTTTTCCTTCGTGATATTGAATATCATAGTCGTAGTCACTTAAGATTTCCATCCACCTTCTTTGTCTCGTGTTTAACTCTTTTTGCCCAAAAATAAACCTTAAGCTCTTATGATTTGTAAAAACGGTAAACTTACTACCATACAGATAATGTCTCCAAATCTTAAGGGCAAAAATTATTGCTCTTAACTTTAAGTCATGAGTTGTATAATTTTCCTCGTGCGTTTTCAATTGCCTTGACGCATACGCGATCACTTTCCTACGTTGCATTAACACACACCCTAACCCTAGCTTAGAATCATCACAATAAACTTCAAAATCTTTTGTTCCCTCAGGTAACGCAAGAATTGGGGCATTTGTTAATCTTTGCTTCAGAATTCGAAAGGCTTCTTTCTGCTTGGGTCCCCATTCAAACTTAACAGTTTTACATGTTAACTTAGTTAATGGGACATCTATCTTAGAAAAGTTTTGGATAAAACGCCTATAGTATCCAGCTAATTCTAGAAAACTTCTGACTTCTGTAGCTGACTTTGGGACTTTCCAATTCGTGATAGTTTCTCTCTTGGAAGGATCTACGCGAATGCCTTCATGATTAACCATGTGACCTAGAAATTGCACTTCTTGTAACCAAAATTCACACTTAGAAAATTTAGCGTAAAGCTTTTCTTTTCTTAACAGAGTTAAGAGTGCATGCAAGTGTTCACAGTGTCGTCTTTGCTTTTGGAATAAATAAGTATATCGTCGATGAAGACAATTAATAACTTATCCAAGTACCGTTTACAAATCCTATTCATCATGTCCATAAATGCTGCAGGAGCATTTGTTAATCCGAATGGCATGACTGTAAACTCGTAGTGACCGTACCTAGTTCTGAAAGCAGTTTTAGGAATGTCTTCTTCCTGTACTTTAAGCTGATGGTATCCGGAGCACAAATCAATCTTAGAAAAATTCCTAGCTCCCTGAAGTTGATAAAAAAGATCGTCAATTCTAGGTAATGGGTATCGATTCTTAATGGTAACCTTGTTTAGTTCTCTATAATTGATACACATTCGCATTGACCCATCTTTCTTTTTCACGAACAACACAGGTGCTCCCCAAGGGGAGGAACTGGGTTGTATGAATCTTTTTCCTAACAATTCATCTAATTGCTTTTTCAGTTCAAACATTTCTATTGGTGCTAAACGATAGGGTGCCTAAGCTATTGGAGTAGTTCCAGGTATTACATGAATTCTAAATTCTACTTCCCTATTTGATGGTAATTCGGGTAGATCTTCTAGGTAATCTGACATTACCGTAATTTCCTTAAGTTCTTTGCTCTTGGTGTTAATGATTACTGAAATCATATACACTATGCCTTGCTTTCACTCGTAATTAGCAACTTTCATTACTGAAATGAATTTCATTAGCTTGTTTGGCTTATCTCCTGTGATCAGAATCATCTCTCCTGTTGGCACACGAATTTCTACGGAATTTTGATCACATAGGATTCGAGCATGGTTGGCTACTAACCAGTCCATTCCTAAGAATACTATGTCAAATCCTGCTAATTTCATAGGTAGGAGGTTTGTGAGAAACTTATGTCCTAATAGTTCTATTTTTCCTTCTCGAAGTACTTCACGTAAATCGATATAATTTCCTTCGGTCGTTTCTACCGTGCAAGCTTGACTAAGTTTGGTTAAAGGTTGATTAAGAGCTTGACAGAATGTAGTATTTATAAAACTTTGGTTTGCACCAGAGTCAAATAATACTTTTGCGTAAACGTCATGGATAAGGAACGTACCGGCGATCACGTCGGGGATCATGGCCGCCTCTTGTGTTGTAAGCTGGAAAGCTCATTCTTTTTGTTAGTTCCGTCGGCTGCTTTTGCTTTGTTATCAGGTGCCTTGACCAGTTTAGGGTAATTTGGCTTGAAATGCCCTACCTCCCCGCAATTGAAACAGATCGTAGTTTTCTTTCTATAATCTTCTTCTCCATGCCCAGGTATTTTACAAAAGTTGCAGTACTTATTACATTTTCATGGGTGCCTTCTTTTGCATAATTTGCAGAGAGGTGGTGCTGAAGACTGCCCGACTCCTTTCTTAAAGTTATTACCCAAGCGAAAACCTTGGCTAATCTTTTGAGCCAGCTCCTTCTTCCTATTCTCCTCCCTCGTATGAACCAATCCGTCAGTCAAGGTATTGGCCAACTCGACTGCATCATCGATAGTCCGAGGTCTAGCAGCCTTGACTATATCACTGATTTCGCTAATCAATCCCCAAATATAGCGAGAAATAAGTACGGGTTCTGGCGAGGCCAGAGTCGGTACTATTCTTGCATACTCGAAGAATTTCGATGTATACTCACGGCATTTAACATCCACCATCCTGTGGTTCAGGAATTGGTTTGCCATTTGTTCTTTTTCATAGGAAGGACAGAACTTCCTTTCTATCAGTTCCTTAAACTCCTCCCAACTCATGGCATAAGCCATGTCGCTTCCTTTAGCTTGTAGCACCATATTCCACCATTCTAATGCTTCCTCTTTAAGGAGGTTGGAAGCATACATTACTTTGTCTTCTTCTACACACTTACTTATTTTAATAATAGCTTCTGTCTTTTCTAGCCATCGTAGTGCAGCAGTTGCGCCTTCATTGCCTGCAAATTCGGTTGGCTTACAGGTTGGGAATTCCTTATAAGTACAACTAGTTGTCACAACTTTCATCTTTTTAAGTAATGGGGCTTGGATTATATTATCATTGCCTCCATTTACGCTATAACTGAAGTTATCATCACGGGAGCGTTTTCTATTATCGGCTTTGGAAGGTTCGACGGGATTTTTAACGGCTGCTATGATTGCTGGGATAGCATTGGCTATGCCCTGAGCAACTATATTTTCTATTTCTTCTCTATTTAGGGAGTTATTCTCTTCCGAGTGATTTACTTCGTTTGCCGATTGGTTTACCGCGTTTGCCATCTGAATTATACACATAATACACTAATTATTATCACAAAATAGATAGCAAATAAACAAAACACTGCAATCACAATCACAAACTGAGTCAACACATATAGCTAAAATTGTCGATCATTGCGACGTTAGATTTTTGTATATATATGCATCCGTACAAACCAAATATTTATAGATGTTTTATTTAGGTGATATTTATATTATTATTATTTTATTTTATTTTATTTGATTATTATATATATATATTTATTTATTTATTTATTTTATTTTTTTCACATATTATTATTACACAAAACACTTGGTTTATAGTTAACCGGCTTCAAAAGTGGAATTCCCGTTCATCATACTTCTAGGAGATGTTTTCACCCACGGATCGAATTCTGTTTCCCGCATCCACCAACTCTTCGCCGTAGCGGCGTAGCTCAGCAACATTTTCTAGGTTCATAGGTGGAAAGGTGGCGGGGGCAGGTTCAAATTGTGGGTAGTACGGGTTTGGATTATTCATGAGATTCTGGAAATGCCAATCATTGGTCCACCACTCCTCAATTGGATCAGGAAGGGGTAGTGGGTTGATTATAGGTTCAGGGATGGCAGGTTCTAGGGTTACAGGAAGTTTAGTTTGGACGGGAACATTCACAAGGTTTTTATCAGCTGGGCCAAAAAGGTCGCAATTTGCTAATTTCATGTCTAGTTCTTCCCAGGGTGGTAAAGCCGGAGCCTGACTGGAGCTTTCTCCCAACACCTCTTTTCCCTTCGGTTCCGCTGTTTTCTTAACTTTTTGAGCTGCGGGTTTCTTCTTCCTTCCCTTTTTCCAGTCCAGAAGCCTCCTTCTTTTCTTTGGCTTGGGTTTCTTTTGGGCTTGGAACACTATCGGTTCATCTAGCTCAGCTTGGTACCCAGTTTGGTTTCCAGTGGTTTCCATGTCAGTAGAACGTATCGAGAAGTTTTGGAGAGCCTCCGATAATGCATTCATACTGTTAGTCACACATAAGGAAACGCAAAATTCTAATTAAAATTTAATTATTGCAAATAAATTTCACAGAAGCACCAAATCCCCGACTACTTTAATTTAAGTATTTTTCAAAATACTTATTTTGCTTAAACCAGTGGCTCTGATACCACCTTTTCTGTCACGGCCCCCGACCCGTATCCCGGTTCGGAAGCCGCGAGACAGAAAACCCGTGGTATTGGTGTTTAGTAATTTGCAGCGGAAATTGTAATGGAACCGGGTGTTAGAAAAAAATATCAGAGTTTTAAGAAAACACTACATGATTTATTTCATAACAGTGGGGTAAACCCCATTATTACAGAAAAGGAATTTCACTGGGGAAATCCTTGAATTACAGAAAAACATGTTTATTTCTATTTACTGAGCAACTTTATTTAAGCTGGAGTGCTACGCGGCACTTTTCCTTTTCCTCATAGTAAATCACCTGAAACATGTTTTAAAAAGATTTGATCAGCGAAAAATACTAGCGAGTGATTTATACAAAAGACACGATGTTATAACATATAACATTAAGAGTTTTCACATTTGCTTATATCTTATAATTATCTGACCAAGTTGTCACTCGGCAAGACCTGTGACTGTGGTCATATCACTAGTGGGTCCGTTCACCCAAAAGTGACGCTTGTCAAGAATTGTATACAAAACCCCACGTACTGGTAGTAATTTAAGATTACAAAGACTTAATCACTGTAAGTATAACTGAAAAACATTTAGGGTTTTGCAAAACAATTTGATAAAAAGAGAGTGACTCACATTGCAGGTCTAAATGGTTAAAGCTTGCCTACTGGTTAAGCTGGTAAACCTAATTAAATATACAATGTAAACGAAACTAGGTTAGTAACTTAATACAACATTTACGATAATCGCGAGATCGAAACCCTCACGACGAATGACAAAGTGTCACACCCCAATATTTCCACACTTTACCGGTGGGCCCGGTAGGGGAGTAACGTGACGTGGTTGGTAACATCATAGTCAAACAACACAATATATAAATGCACAGCGGAAGCAAAAGGATAAATATATTACAATCCGAAATAATGTAACATCAAAGTATTACAATGGAAGTGAAGGATCCACAGGCGGATAGAAAATAAAATAACACTGTTCAACAGACTTTAGGCATCTAAGCTTGCGAGACTCTTTATTGATGCTAGGAGTAGCCAGCCAATTCCGATTAGTACCTGCACTTAGCCTTTTTGGGAAAATACGTCAGTTTACACTGGTAAATACAATCAACCGACTCATTTTGAAAAGGGTTTAAAAATGATTGATTTGAATGCATATGGCACAAATAATATTTTATAACTTGGGATACTTATTTCAATATATAAACTTGTAAAGGATTTACATGTTTCTTATGCGTTCAGTAGCCCGGATCGAGCCGGGTTAAAGATCAATCGACACACCACATTGTTTAAATGAGACACCGACGGGCGTACGCCTACGCCCGGTGCTGAGGTCGTGGCCATTTCGTAAAATGATGCCAGGGATATCCGGGACACGGTCATTGACCCCCAAAGGCTTTAAGCAAACAAAACATCTCAATACTTTAACCATCATACTATTAAAGATTCAATGCCCGACCAAGCGGTATTTTATATACCGTACCCTAAGCCCGTATAGGGAAAATAAGTTAAAAGTATTTACCTGAGCTAAATATAAATTCAATCCCATCCGTATCAAATCAGCAAGTACAGATAGCTTTTACTGGGTTCCTAAATCTGGAACGAAGGTTTTTAATAACCTATTAGAATCCTAACGGGTCTTTAATTAAGCCTTGACTTAGACCGATTAGTTTTAAAGAGGAAGATACGGTTCAAACGCATGATTAAGCGAAGACCGGAATAGAATTTGAGATAAAACTGATAAGGTTCGACCCGTTTCGGCTAATTTATGTAAACTAGTTACATAAACCGAACCGAACGCGCATGAAGCGTAACGGGTAACCATAATAGTCCTAACCAGGTTTCCTAAGTTAACATGCCTTAAATATGTTGTAATATCAGTAGGATACCTTCCATTATGCCCAAAATGAGTTTAACCTCTTATTAAGCCCCGTAGGGGTATTTTGGTCATTTTAAAGATTATAAAAGGGATTAATTAAGCTTCTGTGATCCGGGTCTGAATAAATCAGTAAAATAATTTATTTTAACATGTTACCTCAGTTGGTAATAAGTCTTATGTGACAAAATGGTTTTAAACTCAAACTATGCGTTTAATACGCGTATAAAGCCGTTTTAAGCGATGTACGGGTTAAAATAGGATTCTGAGTTTTCTGATCAGTTAAACAGGTTCAAAACACTTCATTTATTATTTAAAATCAGTAGCAATTGGATTGGTATCAAAAGGACTTGTAAAACTCATTTTATGGCCTAAAAGGGTATATTCGGTATTTACCGAATCAAGGCGGTAATCCTAGCTTATGATCAGTTTAAAAATAATTAAAAATCTTCAAAAATCCCAAAATATTATATTACATCAGTGGTTAAAAGGTTTGGTGTCAAAAATTGGGTTTAGATAGGCTTTACGCTAATGACGCCGTTTAATTACTAAGAAGCGTTCTAAATACGTCATTAAGCATAACTCCTAATATAGACCTCCAACTGATGTGAAAATTTAGGGACATGTTTAATAATCAGTAACAAAGATTATTGTACTTTCATATTTCCAAAATTCTCGTTTTATGGACATAAGGGCATTATGGTCAATATTTAAGCACTTAACGGAAACGTCAGACAATTAAGGATTTAAGTGGTATAAACGCAGAGGGTTATACCATCATGTAACTAGGTCCTAATGGAACTTTAAGGAATGTCTAAACCTATCAAAATCGGGTCAGAACTGAAGTCAAAGCAAAAGTCAAAGTTTTGCGACTTTCGGTTCCGAAACGATCCTTAAACAGAAAGTTGTCGAATTAAACAAGCTTAGACAAGTTCTTATACTTATTATCAAGTCATATGAATGATAAAATAGGTTACACACCTTTTACATCGTTAATTATGCGTTAAATCAAAGATTACATTTCTGTTGACTTTTTCTAATCATCTTTGACTCGACAAACGACCTAATTAGGATGGGAATCAGTGGGTGCCCTTTTAAGGGTTTAAAGCCCACATAATTACCAACTTATAACAACCTTAAGTTTGCCTAATCGCTGGACCAATAGCGATTAATTAATAAGTCAACCGTTATTTACGACGGTTTGACTTTTAAGCTATAAACTAATCAAAACTCAATTAAAGAAGGTTAATAATACTTACCAAGGTCCTAATGATGATTAGAGATGCTTAGGAAGTGGCCTTGAGTTCCAGAAATCCTCAGATGTGAAGTTTGGAATGAATGATCAAATGGTGCAACAAGGTGGGTTCTTATATAGTGTTCTTGATGCCTTTAGATCATTACAAACAAGTCTACAAGTGTTATGGGATCATCCCAAATGTCCCTAGGGCCTAATAATGCATTAACCAAGTCCCCAGAATCAGTAATTGGCAAATTGAGGCGGTGGAACGGGCTGGAACAGGCAGCTGCCTGTTTTTCTGCATCTGGGACATGCTTGCGCACCTCAACGTTCTGGGTGTTGAGGTCCGTAAGCATGCTTGCGCACCTCAACGTTCTGAGTGTTGAGGTCCGTAAGCTAGTCATCAGGCTTCTCATTTTTGCACTTTTGGTCCCTGGTCCTTCCAAACATCGTTTTCACACTATTTCTTGCATTATGAGGCTTTTAAATTGACATTTAGGGGCTTTAAGACTTATACCCACTTTGTGAAGTCCTTGGCCACTTTGTTTTTACCCGAAAAGTCATAAATTTCCATGTTGACGCTTCTAACCCCTCGCACACGAATTTTATCATAACTTTCTCATACGATAACGAAACTTGGTGAAATTTTTATCACACATTCTAGTGAGCATAATTAATCGTTACAAAGCTTCGGGTTTGCTAAAAGGTCACTCAGAGGTATACTTTAAACATGTTGACACATTTAACCCCTGTCGTTTGTAATTCCTCACTTTCTTTCACAATTGGCTTCGTACGATCCATAATTTATTCGTTTAAGGTTATAAACATCATGTAGGGTTATAGTAAAGTATATTTATCCATTGTTGACATTTTGAACCCTTATATTCACATAGTTTCTTTGTTTGTCAACTTTAGTCCTTCTAAAGTATTCTTTCACACGTTCAAAGCTTATGACACGTGTCAATACATCATTGGGCATAAATTTTCGAGGTGTTACACAAAGTATAGCCAATTTAGGCAGCACTTAAACATCCATCGGATCGGTTTTAATCGATTGGATATAGTACCGTAGCAGTGATCGAGTTATTACCCCATAATCGTAGCAGAGTTTTAGTGCTTCGAGTGTGTATTTAGAGCAGAAATTTAGAGATACAAAAGGAATTTTCGAGTAGTTTGTGAAAGTGACTCAATTGCTCAATTTATAGCATTTTCGTGATGCTCTCGCACCCCGCGACCAACTTAGCGATGTAACACCCCGTGTTTTCAAAAGTCAAAGTCAAGGTCAAGGTCAAAGTCAACGACCGATTTCGCAACTTGACTTTTAGTGAATTTCTTTTATGTGTTTATTTTAGTTGTATTATGTGGAGTAAGTGTCAATAATCACAGTAATCGACGCATATTATTCGCCATCTAATTGACGTACGACTGTAAACTATAGGAAGTAACAATGCGATAAAGTCAACTAAACGCTAATCAATCCAATTTAATCGACATCGAATCGCAATCGCACTCGCAACTCGACATACTATATTTGGTTATTATACGTGTGTGTGCGCCTTATGTGTTACTTGTGCATGTTTATTTATGTTGTGTTGTGGTAATCAATCGAAACGCAATCGAAACTCGAATCACAATCGAACTCAATTGCAATCGAAATGGTATGATAATTTGTGGAGAAGAGATAGTACTAGATATGAATAGTTGGGATTAAAAGTAATTTGACTAGGAAACTCTATCGCATCGAATCGCTCGCAATCGAAATCGAAACAGCAAAACTCGTCGCATCGAACACTCGAATCAGGCAACCGATCGATCAGGCAACCAGTCGTCCGTTCGGACTGCCGTCCGATCAGACAGGCTGTCCGATCGAGCTACCTGGCCGATCGGACAGGCTGTCTGATCGAGCTACCTGGCCGATCGGCCAGCCCTTTCCTCTTTTGGAACCCTATAAATACCCATGTCACCTTCATTCTTTCTACTTTTGGAAACTCTCTATCCGACCAGCTTGTGCTCCTCACCTTTTCTCAGATTTCTCTCGATTCCGGTAAGATCTCGACCTAAATCTTGTACTTTCTTGATCTACACGCACTCCTTCACCTTTCTATATTTTAAATCTTAACTTTTAACCGTGAAATCATCAAGATTTGGGGTGTTCTAGGGTGACGTCATCATGAAGTTCTTATGAACTTCAAGATTGACCTCATCCCACCAAGGATAACTCAGATCTAAAGGATTTCCACATGATTTCACATAGATCTGAACATTTCCAAAAGGATAAAAGAGTTGAAAGAAATAATCACAGGTTTTCATATTCTTTTACACTCAATGCACTCAAAACCGATAGAATCGGAGCTTGTGCCGGCTCACTACTCATTATTGTGATGGTGATTGGTTCAGGATCCGTATTCTATCCATGAGACTATCGATTCTGGGTTAACCAAGAATAGTCATCCTGAATCGGTGAACCGACTGAACTTGGGTGGTTCCTGTTCAAACGGGTCACTAGACTTAGGATGAGGTTCTGTTGGTTAGCACGATATCAACATATCTCGATAAAACGACAAACGAACAAAACAGCCAAGTGTAAGACAGACGGAACGACCAGGACGGAATGCTGTCCGATCGGACTACTGTTCGAACGAACTGCCACCCGTACAGGTTGTCAACCGCACGAGTTGCTAGCCGAACGACTTGCACAATATTTGAAGGATTGAATGTTGAACGAGTTGTTGTCCGATCGGACTACCATCCGATCGGGTTACCATTCGAACCATGAGACATTTGACTTCCACACTTAAACAATTTTCAACATGTTCAATACACAAGGTGTGCCATCCGAACGAACAACCGACCGAACGGGTAACAACCTGCTACGAACTCGAAGTGCCCAACCAAACGGGTTGCAGTCCGATCGAACGACCGTCCGATCGACCGACCCGAAAGGTAGAGATACTTCAATGTTTTCAAAATGCTACAATGAAAACTTCAAAAGTCAAGCCATCATACACAAACACATCCTTCTCAAAGGAAGAAACAATCCACTCGAACAGTCATCCGACCGGACCACTGTCCGAATAAACTGCCATCCGCACGGCCAGCCGTCTGAACGGACTACCATCCGATCGAACTGCTGTCCGAGCCACTCGCACATTACATTGTTTTACGCGTCACTTATCGTTATGCTATCAATATTCAGGCTAACCTTACTCTCTAGTGCTCCCTTCAATCCATCATCGCTGTGAGTATACTCGATCCCTTTTTGCTTTACTCACTTTTGGGTGTTACATACGTTATGAATATTCAAATCACAATAAACACACTACTCAATACTATTTGAACGCTAACCGTTAATGCATGTTATACGTGGCTTATGAATGCTTGTTTGTTATGTTTAGACATGGAATGTTGTCTACCGGCCTTAGCAACGATAATACTATAGTTTGGACTCGGCACCTGTTTGCAAGGGTTGTTAAGGACAATTACTTGCATGGATTACGGTGGTAATCATGTATTGTGAACTGCCTCAGGAAGTCAACCCGCAGTCATTGGTATCGATGGATCTATGTCGATAACTAACGTACTTCATTTCACTATGTGTACGTGTTGGTTATGCGTAAACGAATTTCGAACTCTATATGCTATTATCAAACTTGTATGCTCACATTTACATAATATGTATTGACTTTATTTTAACGTATGTGACAGGTGCTTAGGATGCACATCTGCTAGGAAATCGAGGCTAGAATAAGGTCTTAGAGGCCAACAAATAGTTGTCTGTACAAATGAAATCAAGGGTCTCTAGAAGCAGATAAACAATTGGGCTATTTGAAAATCTGAGTTGTCGGAATAGAACTATTTGCCTAGATTTTGTCTGTAATATTTTGTTTACCTTTTGAGACATGGTATGGGACATGTTACTTTAAATTGATTGGTAATGATAATTGTTATGGAAACTTCTGGACAATCTGTTTCGCTCAGTGCCATGCCCCGATGATTCCGCCATCGGTTGGGGTGTGACAAGCGAAGTCCCTCGTGGCCCGCGAGGGACACACTAGCTACGGCTAGGGCTGCCGTGTCACTACCTAGCTTCGACACATGGATGACATGTGTCGGTCATCATTATCCGGAAACCCTAGGGCCGTCGTGCCCTGCGAAGGACACCATTAATACTGTCGCGGCCCGCGACAGATGGAAAATTTTTGTTTTTCTTGGAATTTTATAAAAGTAAGGTTTTAGGTAGGCATGAGCAAATGGTATAAAATACCGATCCCATCCCGATCCCGATACCGATAATCCCGATCCCGACATGTTTCGGTATCGGAAACGGTATCCACATTTTGGTTTTTTTGGTATCGGTACGGTATCGGTAAAATACCGACTTTTACCCTCAAAATACCGATACCGTACCGAACCGACATGTTTCGGTATCGGTATCAAGTATTCATGAATTTTCAGGATCGGGATTATCGGGATCGGGACGGGATCGGTATTTGCTCATCCCTAGTTTTAGGGGTTCGGATTTTCACTTACGGAGCGTTTTAGGACATTTTGGTGTGAGTAGTTACGATTTTTAACCGACCTCAGTTTGGAAGCTAAATCTATATTCGGGCAGCCAACTGTGACATAGTTATTCAACGCATTTGTAACCACCTCCCCACACCTGTCCCGCCCAATCCATGAATTGTAAAAACGAAAAGGAAAGAAACCAAAACTACGTACCTCGGTGGAAAGTGTGATCGGACAGTGATCCGATTCTCATCGCGCCAATGCCAACGTAGTTTCATCAGGCCATCTTTTCCAAAAATTCTCACAAACCAAGAATCTATCTAGTTTGCTCATTTTCCCCATCATCCGATACTCTCGTGTACTTTCGACCGCCCATCGAATATTCTAGTAATCCATTATCTTCTATAAAATCATTAAAGGCCTCTGAGCATCTTGGAACGACTTCCGTATATCGTACAACATTAAAATCACCCAGTAATACCCACATTCCACCCCTAGTTCCCATGATGTTTGTTATCGACTCCCACAGTTCGTTTTTTGCTCCTAAACCTTGTGGTGTATAAACATTAATCACATGAAAAACTTCATTTGTTCGGCCTAGCGTATCTGAAACCACCATAAAATTACGTTCTCTGATGACTCATGTCCTTATGAATATATCAGGGTCCCAAAAACATGCCAACCCTCCTGACCTCCCATCTGCATTAACCCAATCAAATTCCAATGGTCCTCTGCCCCATAACCTTTTGTATTGAATTGTTGATCCATCGCCAGTCATAGTCTCCTTAATTGCTACAAAGTCCGCTTTCTGTGCCCTCAACACCTCCCCAACTGAGAGTATTTTTGCATCCTCTCTAATGCCTCTAACATTGAATGAGAGAAACTTCATTGGGCTAAATTCTGAACACCTTCCTCTCGAATTGCAGTTTTGATATCAACACCAAAACTTTCGAGATTGATTCCCACTGCTTCACCAATTTCCACCGTGTTCCTAACCTCCGAATGTATGTCCGCTGCCTCTTCCATGTCTTGCATCATACCTCTAAAATTTTCTATCGGATTTGTGGGGACAAATGACACATGATTAACCCCAACTGGCACAACATCCGACCTTTCGGCCCACGCTACAGCAATTTCAAGTTCAACATTCAGGCTATTTATGCCAGTGAAAGAGAACACACAGTCATTCCTAGTAGGATCTTTCTCAATCGATCTCCGGATTGTAGCTTGATTATTTCTGTATCCATTACGGTTTACCGGTGGTCTGCGGTGATCGGTATTACCCACAAATAAGGCGTGGAAATAGATGGACTGAAAAGGTCGCGGTGGAGGTTAGTTGAGGTCCAGCATAGCTTCCTCAAATGAATTTCTATCAAATTTGGCATGTTTCCTAGCCTTGTGGCCCATCATGCTATTTTCACCTATATGGTCAAGGCCCGGTTGAAATTCTGGCACAATATTATGGTCAGTCCCGTTGTTGCAAAAATCTGTCTCCGTCGTGTATTCTCTCACCTTGGGAATTAGTACAGAAGCATCACACGTTGTCCCCATGCTATGCACATTAATGTTTGCCCTTTCATCTTCCAACTGGTCTCTGACTATTCGTTTCCCAGCCAGAGCCCCTACCGAGTTATTGTCGGACTTACTGCCGAAATCGCTGCCCGCAATCTCACTTTCCTCAAGTTCCGTTCCATCAAATCGTTCTCGCGAGACTTTTGTGCCTTGACAAAGTTCGAACACTAGTTTTTATCAAATTCGGTCACCTAAGCCTGGAAATATTTATTCCCCCACTAGAGTCAGACCCTTTCTTTAATCCTTGTCCCATACTGCACTACGACTCCCACAGTTTCATACTCCATATTAGCATCATTTGGTGTTGCGACTAACCCATGAACTACTTGCCAACATTACAAGCTATAGCATCAAAAACTTCACGGTCCCACGATTTGATAGGTAACCCAGTAATTCTTAACCAAGCTACTTGTTCATACGACATTGTTTGTCCCGTCCAAAGCTCTAATTTTGAGAACATCCATTCAACACATCAACATTATTCGCCAAGAAAGATTTTGCAGCTATTGCCACAGGGAATGTAAGTAACACTTTCATTCCGGTAACATGTTTTACCCTCACGTCATACTCATTCAAAGAGGTTGAAAAAGCATCCATCTGACACAATCTAGTAATGTCTTTGACAATTCCGATTAAGGAGCATCCCTCCCAAGCCATCGATACAGGGTATCGCTTGACAGGGAGAACAACAACTCCCTGGTTTGGATATCTATTGATATTATTTAGAGTCGCATCAGTATACATTCTAATATTATCTTTCAGTCTCCATACCTGTTTGTTCTGGATTATGCCTGGCCCTTTCTGTCTGGTTTCCCGTCCGTTGTGAACCGGCCCTCTGTTCTCCTGTTGATGTTGTGTTGCCCCCATCGTCTAAAAATTACGATTATTACTCTTCTCCTTTGCAAACTTTGCTACATTTTCATACATCTTCCCCTTACCGAACAGAACATTTTCAGTGCCTTCACCATCACCTCCTTATCAACTACGTTATCAAATCTGAGGAAAGCAAAAAACTTTCCGGACTTATCTCTCCGGCGAGGGAGATACGCATCCACCATGATACCACACCGTCGAAACTCCTTCCATAGCATGCCCAATGAGCAGTGGCTCGGAAGATTATCGATGTAGAAAGTTGTTGAGTTTTTCCAGTTTTCGATTGCCTTTTCATTTTCCGGCTAGTGGACTCTCCCCTCTCTCTCTCTCCCATTCTCTCCTAGATTTAGAACTTGCAATCTAATCTGAAGAAAGTCCCATCTCTCTCTCCTCTCTCTATCTAACAGAACTGAAGAGGTGACAACGATGATGAAGGGTGGCTATGGTGGTGGTGGGTAAAGGGTGGTGGGTGAAGGGTGGTGGTGGTAGTGGGTTACAGGCGGCTGTGGGCGACTTGGTTGCGGTGGCGTTGGAGCAATATTTTTTACAATTTTATGTATTATACCATAAAAATAAAATCGCTTAAAAAACCCAAGGTTATTTATTACTTATCCTGACTTTTCTTCGAAAAGAGAATTTTATTAACACAAAAACCAGCAACTGTGCCCTACAAAAAACTGGGCGACTACACAACAAAACAACTATATTAACTAAAATAAAATTTACACCATTTCGACCAATTAATCAACTGATATTTGGATTGGTGTTTAAACCTTAAAAAACCTAAACACTTCACATCTCCAACAATATCAACTATCTTGACGTCCTTGCCCGAAAAATCCTTCTTGTTTCTACCATTCTAAATCATTCAACAATAAATCATTATAATCCGACAAAGCACCTCAGTTTCATGCTTTACCAATCTCGAATGTAAATAAACCTCCAACAAATATATAACTGAAAATGTAATAATCAGAGAGTAGGAAGCCTATCCAACACCGCCCTCCACATGAAGATATTACATTTTAACGGGATCAATTTGCACTAATTCATAACATAAAAGTGAGTTATCTTGATTGATTCAATAGAATTGGAAACACATCCTCTAAGGATATAACTCATATCTTAACGTTAACTTTTTTTGAACGACATTTTTTACACACATAAATAGCACATTATCTTCACTTATAAGGATTTAAGATGACGCCACTTTTAATGGTTTAAAACTCCTTTCTTTAACATACTTTCAATGGTTTAAAACCCATATCATGATTACCTAATTATTTGTTTTATTTTTAGTTTGTATTTTTTTTAATTTATATACCATTTTCATTTAAAACAAAATTTAAAAAAACACAACTTCAATAAAATAAATAAAAGACTACAAACTACTTAAATATTAAAAAACTACAAAGTTACTTAAAAAAACAACCAACTTAAATATTAAAAAAACTACTAAAAACTACATATATTTTGCTAGAATTTTTGCCTTACGAGCCTCAAAATGACCCGCTCTTCCTCCGGTAGGTTGGAAAAGTCTTTCTCGAGAAACTTCATATCTTTTTCGATTTGTTTCTCCATTTTAAGTTCATGCTCCTTTTCCTTTATTGAGAGAAGCCGAGTGAGTCTGTCGTCGAACTTGTCCAACCTTGATAGGCCATCTGATGGCGTTGAAGAGGAGGTATCTCGTGGTCGTGTTGTTGCCTTGCTTCTATCACTACCCTTTGCTCGTGGCATCTTTTGAGGTTCCTCGAAATGCAATTCATCTAAGTCGTCGTTTAAGTTAATAATAGTACGAGCATCAGACACGGATGGTTCGCTAGTCGTTGATTTGGACCGTTTTGACCTATTAGCCATTGGATCAAACGGTGGTACAAGATGCCCATGAAGGTATCATCGTAAACGAATGTCTTGTTAGACTTCTATATAATTGTGGCCTTTATTGATCATCTAAATACAATCAACCATATGACATTAGTATCCTAAAGATTAATTATAAGTCATTATTTGATGGAAATAATGACATTAGGAGAATGTGTAGGGTTGCCCTTTGAGTGTCCATAACATAAGAATAAAAGGAGAATAAACTACACCAAATGAGTACACTCCATACTTTACTTTTCTCTAAATCTTGATCCATCCCAAGAGGACACTCTAAAGTGGAACCAAGAACATCTTGACGGGAATCATGGCTTCGTCATCATCCGCAAAGATAACCATTCCCACATGTAAGTGCCTCTAATTTTATGATCATGTTTTGACTTGATAAACATGATTAGAGTTTTATGTTTTAGACCCGTGTTTAAAGATATAATCAACATGTGGTATCAGAGCGATGTTGATTATATCAATCCAATTGCTAATTGACTGGGGATCTTTCGTAACTAGAAATCAAATATTTAGAAATTAAGTTGTTAACTTGATGAACAGTTTTTTCATCGGAAAAAAAATAAGGGCATTGAGTTTTAGTTTTAACGATATTTCAGCTGATTGCGTGTCACTTTATTTGATTCTCTGATCATTAACCTTCTGATCAAAACTATGGCATGTGATACATGTTAAAACAATAAAAAAAAATTGTTTTCCGTATAAATATGTCAGATCCCATATTTTCACACATTCCTATATTTGGTGACTCATGTGACCATCAAGTTTATCCATGGCATCTAGATATTGGCTAAAATGTCATTATGAATGTTATGGGTTTTGATTTATATTCATATATGTGTTGCTTGTTATAGATTAAGATTAAATTTTTTTTACAATTGAAGCACTTGAAATTGGCATTCTAAATATTTAATTAAATTGTAAAGTTGTTTTTACAGAAGATGAACACAATCAAATTTATTTGAAACTGATGCCTTATATAATTGTATTTACTTGAAAGTAAATTACGTCGTTCTAAATATTTACTTGAATTATTCAATAGTATCCATGCCTTATTCTAAGCACATTATATGAATACCTTATTATAAGTGTATGTATGGATAACTATTTGGTTTTTAAGATGGTGGATTTTTGATGGTCACATCATTTATTTAGTATCTGAAAATTGAAATTTTATAATTATCTTCTCATGGATACATTTATTGTTAAGGGATAATATTATTTGTAAAATTTTTTTGATGAAACGTGAAACAAATAATTATTGTTTCCTTTTAGTTTCTTGCAAAATAAAATAAGTGATGATATTCCATTTTTATGTAATTACATGTATTGTTAGACAATGAACCTAAAGGCAATTTGTCTAATGATATATATAATAATTATAAGCCTAATTACATAGATATATCATTTCTTGCCCAAAGGTGTTATGGTATATTTATGTGCTTTATTTTTACGTTCATCGTATATGAATTTTGGTCAAAGCCAAAGCGAAGCCAAAATTCATATGGGACATTAAGACAATCCATTTATAATATATGTTCATAATATGTGAATTTTGGTCAAAGGCAAAGCGAAGCCAAAATTCATGTAAGACAATAAGTTAGTCTATTATGGTATGTTTATAATACATAAATTTTGGTCAAAGCCAAAGCGAAGCCAAAGTTTATGTAAAACATCAAGACAACATTTTATTTATGTATGTTCATAATGTCTGAATTTTGGTCAAAGCCAAAGCGAAGCCAAAATTCAGGTAGAATTATAATTAATCTATTATTTTGGTGTTATAATAGATTTTATCTTCAATGTACTTATCTTTTGTCTGCCTTGCTGGATTACCCCTAAATAGATTACTCCAACTCTTCTGTTTGTATTGATCTAGCATCGACTTTTATCCCTAGCCTTGGAATTGAATTATTGACTGGGGCAAACTTTGCCACATGGAGGGATACGGTTAAACTTACTCTTGGTATGGTGGACCTTGATTATGCCCTGATGCATGACCCTCATGCTGCTCTGACTGCTGAAAGCACTACAGATCAAAAAATAGAGCATGAAAAGTGGGAAAGGTCTAACAGAATGTCTCTTATGGTTATCAAGAATTCCTTCTCAAGTGCCATTAGGGGAGCTATACCTGATTCAGAGAATGCCAAAGAATATCTGAATTCAGTTGAGGAGCAATTCAAGGGATCTTCTAAAGCACATGCGAGTTCTCTAGTTTTGAAGATGCTTACCACAAAATATGAAGGGACTAGTGGTGTGCGTGAGCACATAATGATGATGAGTGACATGGCCCATAAGTTAAAGGGATTAGACATGGAAATAAGCGACGGTTTTCTAGTACACTTCACCATGACTTCTCTTCCTGCACGTTTTAATGCTTTTAAGATCAACTATAACACTCAGAAAGACAAATGGTCAATGAGTGAGTTGATAGCAATGTGTGTGCAGGAAGAGGAACGTTTGAAACTAGAACAACCAGAAGTTGCTTATATCGCTACCACTAAGTCAGTGAAAAGGAAGGGAAATTTTAAAGGTGAAAGTTTCAAAGTCCAGAAAACCAATTCAAATACTGTTTCCAGCCATAATGTCTCCAAGGGACAGTCTCGTTGCAAGTTCTGCCATAACAAAGGGCACTTGCAACGAGATTGTTCAAAATTCAAGGAATGGTTGGCTAAGAAAGGTACTGATGCATTTATGATAACTGAAACCTTTAATATTAATGTACCAATTAACACATGGTGGGTTGACTCTGGTTCAATGGTTCATGTTACCAATTCCACACAGGGATTCCTTACAATCCAGAGGCTGGAAAGAAACCAAAGAACACTTAGAACGGGAGGAGGGGAAGAACTTGAAGTTGAGGCCATAGGAACCATGCAACTTATTATGAAAAATGGTCATTGTATTAAACTTTATGATACATTATATGTACCGAAAATTACTCGGAATTTAGTATCAGTATCAAAGTTAGACAATGATGGTTTTGAAGTTTTACATGGGCATGGAAAGGTCACTATTAGTTTAAACTCCCAAGTTCTTGGTTGTGGTTATCTGGATGGAAATCTCTATAAGTTAGAACTAGATGATAGCTTTTCGAAATCTTTGTTGTCATATAACGTAAATGAGAAAATCAACAAACGAAAACGAAAACATGATTTGGAAAAAACATCTAAATTGTGGCATCGACGTTTAGGCCACATCTCACGAGACAGAATGATAAGACTCGTGAAGGATGGTGAATTACCATATCTTGATTTTAGCGATTTTGGAACATGTGTTGAATGCATTAAAGGGAAAAAGACAAATAAAAATAAAAAGGGTGCCACAAGGAGTTCTGGATTATTAGAACTCATACACACTGATATTTGTGGACCTTTTCCACCTGGCATTACTGGCCATACGTCTTTTATTACTTTCATAGATGATTATACTCGGTACATGTACCTGTATTTGATTAAAGAAAAATCTGAATCACTTGAAATGTTTAAAACTTTTAAGGCTGAAGTTGAAAACCAACTTAGCCGTAAGATAAAGGTAGTGAGATCAGATAGAGGGGGTGAGTATTATGGTCGACATACAGACATTGGTCAAGCTCCTGGTCCTTTCTTTAATTTTTGTAAAGAACACGGGATAGTGAACCAATTTACCATGTCGGGTACACCTCAGCAGAATGGTGTTGCTGAGAGAAGAAATAGAACCCTTATGGACATGATAAGAAGTATTTTAGCAAACTCGAATTTGCCTAAATTTTTATGGACTGAGGCATTGAAGACGGCCGTTCTTATACTAAATAGGGTTCCTTCTAAATCTGTCCCAAAAACTCCTTATGAAATTTGGACAGGAAAGAAACCAAGATTAGAGTATATGAAAGTATGGGGTTGTCCTGCCGAAGCTACACTTTATGATCCTTTGAAAAAGAAAATTGACATGAGGCCTGTAACAACCCGCACTTTTGTGCGTTGTTACTACTCGTTATACTCGTTACGCCTAGCACCAGAGATTCGGATCATAATGTAACTATATCGTATGCATCGCTATTCGAAGGATAATAGCATATTTTCAAGCTACAATATCATTATACTACACTATTATCACACTAACACTCACGGAGGCATTGAGTGAGGACCTAATCTACTCTCCTCAGTGGCCGTGATGTGTCGAACGTAAACTATTAACGCTAACAAGGACCCTCGGGTGAGTGCTGTAGCTCCAGTCGTCATGACGATGACGACAATACGAGTAAACGGTACCCCGTCAGTCTTTGTGGCACTTCACGAAATAACGTTCACGACGACATCAAGAAAGGACCTATACTACCCTCACTGATGGCCGTGAAACGTCGCTAATAATCGTATACTCGAATCGGAAACCGGTTGTTAATCATCGAAACTTTGGATTATGGATACGTAAATACGACCCCTAGAGATATATATATATAATAATAACAATATAATAATAATATAAATTAATCATGAAAGATACGCGCTTCGAAAACTGTCAAAACGATCAAAAAAACGGCGAAGTCCAAGCGTCAGGATAGCTATCCGGACGGATGGGCCATCCGGACGGATGGGCATGCGCACGGATGGCCATCCGCACGCATGGGCCATCCGCACGGATGGGCCATCCGCACGGATGGGCTATCCGGGCCAAAACCTTCTTCCTCTTCTCTGTTGCCTATAAATACCGTGTCACATCACTTGAACAGTGATGTGACAGCTCCTGTTCAACCAAACGCGCACCAAGACCCTTTTCTCTCGATTTCCTCGCGATTCCGGTAAGATTTCAACCTAAAACTTGTACTTCTACAATCTACACTCGATTCTACATCATTCTATCTTTCAAGATTCAAATTCTAACCGTGAAATCTGCGGATTTGAGGCGTTTTGAGGTGATGTCACCAAGAGTTCTTATGAACTTCAAGTTGGGGTCTCATTTCACTATAAACGACTCAGATCCGGGTGATTTCCACATGTTTTAATGATAAATCTCACCTAAATCTGTGCGACTTCGAGTTAACCATGAAGAACCACCATGAACGGCCGGATCTGATGGAACGGGGTGATTCCCGGCTGTTAGAACGAGTCGGAATTGACGGAACTTCAAGTGTTAGTGCGAAATCCCGCTACCCTAGTAGAAACGAACGTATTTCCTTCCGTTAAACACTCGAAACAGTGCTCAGAGTGCGAAACGGACGTGTCCATCCGCACGGCCAACATGTCAGTCCGCACGGACAACATGTCAGTCCGCACGGACAACATGTCAGCCCGCACGGATGACACAAGTCCGTACGGATGATATGTCAGTCCGCACGGATGACATGTCACCCGCAAGCACATGTCACCCGCACGGATGATATGTCACCCGCACGGATGATATGTCACCCGCGCGCACACCAATCTGCACGCACAAGGTCAATCCGCACGCACACCCATCCGGACGGATGACTTGTCATCCGGACGGATGACCTGTCCATCCGCACGGATGGGAACAGTCCAATCAAATGAATCACTTTTCAAGGGTAATCTCGCTTAACCGTATATCGTTTACTCTATTCTTCAAGGATCAGTGCAGACATACTCGCAACCGACTCAATCAAGTTGTAATCTCACTAAATACGCACTGTGAGTATACTTGACCCCTTTTAATCGAATTTTGGGTGTAACATACGTTTCTAACAAATCGAACTTATCAATCGAAATATTCAATCAATCGAATTATCACTTGCGAATAACTGTTATGCATAGATATACGTGATGCTAGTTGCATATGTGCTAGGGCTTATACTCGCGACGTCCCACCAAGACTAGTATAGTACTATTGCGCCCGACGGGGTCTAGTTATGCCATCGTACATTCGAGCATCGAGGACTTAGTTGGTAGTATCAGTTTTGTGAGTATATATGTCGTGTATTACGTTTATGCATATGGAAATTCGCTACACTTTTATTCTATATGCTACTTATCAAACCTGTATACTCGCCAATACTTTTGTATTAACAAATATTTTAACGTATGTTGCAGGTTAGATCGCAGACTATGTTAAATCAAGCTAGGAAGTCTAGAAACTCAACTAAAATCTAGGTTGTCGGATTTGCATTGTTCGAGAGGACATTAAATCTGTGATAACTTACGTGATTGTATTATTTGTTAGTATGGGATAACGAATGTATTAAATATTATCGCAATATAGTTGTTATGGATTCTCTTGAGCAATCTGATTCGCCTAGTGCCGCGTCCCGATGATTCCGCCATCGGTTGGGGTGTGACAGATTGGTATCAAAGCCATAACTATAGGGAATTAGGTCAGACTCGATCTAGTCCGGGTCGACGTCTTAGAAATTGACCTAGTCTATAGTCTAAGTACCAACAGGCCGACTCGTACGAACCCAGTAGGGTTTGTATTAGGCTTACTTGATACTCTCGATCGAAATTGCTAAAAGATACAACTTTGTGTGAACCCAGCGTACTACAACTTCACACGAAGAAGCCTTTCCTAAGGCTAAAATGCTACTTAGCCTTTCCTAAGGCCGACACAATACACACGTTTTCGAAAATACTCGCATGACGAAACCGAGCGATCCAGTCGAGATCAGGTGTGAAAACCAAGAACTCTCGGTAGGATTGCTCACTCAGCGCATTTTTCTAGCACGAGAACCTTTCATCGAGTTAGGGGTGACATCCACATCTCGACGAAAGTCTCCATTTCGAAATCTAGTGGAACTCACGAATTTATTCGAGAGCATAACCACAATTAGGAACGAAACTGTTAAGACAGGGGTGAAACCCGTATCTTAATAAGTCATTCCACTCTCTATAAACTGGTTTTCAAAAGCCCTCACCAAGGACTCGACTATCACGATAACCCGAGCCACGCGATGACTAGGAAGACGAATGCCAGGAGCTGCATCCCAGTGGAAGCATGGAGTCTTCTAAGTCAACGCGCGTGCCCGAACTTGTTAAATATAGTTGGTTTACCTTGGGTAGTCAACGCCTAAACACCCAAGGCACTCTATCGTACGAACAACCAACTCTACAACTGGCTGGAACTTATTTACGTTTTGAAACCTTACGCGTTATCGATTTCTCGATTTAACGATTTTCACTCCCTACTTTATAAACACACGATTCGCACAGCCATCGCAATCTAAAACGAAATCCGAATGTTCGCAACAAAACTAATGCATAATCCATCGCATTCGCTCTCGTTTTCTCACTTTAATGCACCTCGCGTAGTCTAAATCAATCTGTATGTGTATGATTACAAGTCACATCTATACAAATATACATATATATACATATATACATATAAACAAAAAGTCATTGCGTGAGAACTTAGGAATTTCGTGCTTCCTATGTGAATCGCATTACTACAATACTATTGCATCAAGTTTGAACGCGCTCGAATCGCAACGCAAACTCAAAAATCATTATGATCGAATCTCACTCCAAGTCTCCTTCTGTCTAGATGCCTTCCAACAACTTTACTTCGAGAATGATAGCAAAGAGACGAGCCAGACGAAAGAGTAAATAGAGGATTGCTTCACTTGTGACCAGGGAAGTGGTCAAAGTCATTCCTCAGATTGCCACACGAGTTCACTCTCTCAACCATTCTCGAGCTTCGGAAGACGTTAAGACGGGAGAGCTGCAATCTACTTTTCTCTACAAGCACTTCAAAGCCTGTGACCCGATGGAATTCACGGGTGAAGGAGGTGCGACTCAACTACTCCAGTGGTTCGATTCTATCGAAGTTACCCTTCGTCAAAGTGGGTGTCCCGATAGTCTCCGAACTACTTGCGCCACCGGAGTATTTCAATCGCGAGCACTCGATTGGTGGATCGCCGAACGTAACAAACGTGGGATCTCTGCAGCTTACGCTCTCTCTTGGAATGAGCTGAAAGAGCTCATGGAGAAAGAGTACTGTCCTCCTCACGAGATTCAGAAACTGGAAAACGAATTTTGGGAAATCAAGCAAGCCGAAGGTGACAATGCTGGCTACACCGCAAGGTTCAAACAGCTTAGCATAATCTGCCCAAGTCAAGTCAACACTCCGGGGAAGGCCATCGCGAAGTACATTCGTGGCTTGCCTGAGTGTGTGGGTGATTTTGTCGAAGCTGCAAGACCTGCTACCATCGAAGAGACCTACCGCTTAACCGCAGAAATCAACAACAAACGACTCGTGGAAGGATTATTCTCAAAGAATCTTGACAAGCAAGCTCATCAAGCAATCGCCAGAAATCCTTCAGGCGAACATGTTGACGAACCTTCTGATGAATCTACTGACGAACCTTCTGACAGATCTGCTGGCGATTCTTCTAATGGATCAGCTAACGATTCTTCTGACGGATCTGCTAACGATTCCTCGGACGAATCTGCTACCGATTCTTCCGACAAATCAGCCAAAGACTCCGCAAGCGAGTCTTCAGACGAATCCTCCAACGACGACACTTCTTCGCAAAACACCGACGAACCCAGCCGCAAGCGAAAGACTTCAAGCCCGAATTCATCAACAACCGAACTGCTGCAACCGGAACCTCTTCGAACAGTTCCGATGTTTCCAAAACGAGCCTACACTGGATTTCATCCTCAGTGTTACTCGTGTACCTATCATCATCCAGTTGGGGATGACTGTCGCTATTGCAATAACTGCAACCGTTACGGTCACTTCACCCGCAACTTCTGCATCAAACCGTGAACTGAGTACAACAACAACAGCTCCAGCAAAAGTCTTCAGCGTCAGACGTCTAGCAAGCGTAGGATAAAGTTGTAATGATACGATTTTCGACGTTTATTTCTAAGCTTTGAACCTACTCTATTACTCAATGTACCCCCGTATTCTCTTTCACTCCTTAATCGCCGCACTTAGACTAGATTCACACACATACTATATACTATATCACGAAATAATGTGTTTTACCCTCACTACACTCTTAGAACGAGGTACGATGAACGTGCAAGGAACGAATAATCACGGGTGCACACGGGATTATTTGGTTCAGTGCACGGTGATCGTAGTGAATTCTAAAAGTGTCATAGCGTCTGACAAAAGGTGACACCAAAACACGGGATGAAAGCAGTAGGGGTCGGGCGAGGAATGCCTTACCATACTACCGAAGTTCCGTGAAGAAAGTGCCACGTGGAGTTGAACGTTATTAGACCTATTATACTAATGTGATTATTTTCAACACACTACACTCAATCGCAAGGCGTAACAAACCGTATCATCGCAAGACTTGTCGTAAGTCTGCAAACGCAATGCAATCGCCTCATCGATGGACTCTGGGGAGACTACCTCGCAGGCAAATTGCATCGACGCAAGACTGGTCGTAAGTCTGTTGCAACGAATCTCGATCAAGCAAGTAAACGCTCACGATATTGTTGAGTGAGGACCTATTCTACCCTCCTCGATAGCTGTGATGCGTCATAACGAAACGTTAAGCTTATTCGAGACAAGAATCGAACTCGACTAATCGAAATCGCTTACCTTGTGTATCTCGCAACCTCTATCGCTTATCACGTGAGCCTATATCATTTGCTGTGTACCAATCTATCGCTATCGCCTACCGTTATCTGTGATATTTGTGCTAAGTTGGAACGCATGACCTCGCCTCACGAGAGGAAGCTCATATGGTTAAAACAACATGTTTTAGCTATATCAGCGGCCTTTCGTGGAAACAGGCCATGTGGGGTCTGATGTTAGTTAAATTCTGTGGTGTTAATCAATCGAACCGAACCGCGTAAATCGAAATCGCAAACCTCCATCGCTTGCACGCAACAACTGCCGCTTATCGTAATCCGATTATCATCACCATCATTGCTAGTGTTATGTTTGTATCATTCGTTTAACCATCTAATCGTTGATCGCCTATTGTGTATAATCTACCGCTTATCGCTCACTTGATGTTCATTGTCGTCTGTATGGTATTAAGTACACATGACACCGCTTCACGAGGCAAGGCTAACCTGGTTAAGCATGGTGTTTCGCCATGTTAGCAACCCCCGTGGAAACGTGCCATGTGGGTGTAATGTGGAATCTAATCGAACACGCGCTATTCGCTTCTCGCCTACCAACTCGCTGGATTAATCTATTCGATCCTATCTTATGTTCGGACCGACCTTCTATCGATTGGGCCGAGTAAAACGCAATTCTATCCATGTCATGTCGGCACACCTGACACTGCCTCACGAAACGGGAATAGTATGGGCAAAGCATGGTGGATACGCCGCTGGTACTTCCTATATATAAGTGTTTTAAACATATTAACAAACTTTCGTGGGAAAGTGCCAAGTGGGGCTCGGTAATTAACTACCTTTTTGTACTAATTAAAAAAGTCTTTTTACAAAATTTTTGATTTAAAATCGGTGGAGAAGTGAAATTTTCTCACGACGTGGAGCTAACATCGAATCAGCTTAACTCCATGTCCAAGGAAAGCTTCATAAGCCCAGTTTTTCCTTAAACTTTTACAACGTCAAAATAGAAATCATTCTTTGGACATTGGTTCGACATCGAGTTCAGCTTGGATCCATGTCATAGGAGAGTTTTCGTAACCCTTGTTTTCATCTCCGAGTTCCTTAAAATATTTAAAAACTTTAAACTTCCTTGCAACATCGGTTAACATCGACACTGTTGGCCGCACGTTAAAAGGAAAATTTTTAAAGATTTTCATCCTAAATCCCTTTTTAATATCTAAACGAACGCTTCTTGTAACGTTGGTTAACGATCGACTCAGTTAACTCTACGTCATGAGAAACCTTTCAAATTACAATCGCATCGAACTAACGAACTCTACACAAGACAAGGTACTTTGAAATGCCAACTCGTGGGATTAATACTTTCGCCTTTACGTCGCTTTCTCGCTAATCGCAGCCGATCTCTCTTATTCGAAACGTTCTCGCTGCCAACTTACGGTCAAATCGCTCGCTGTATCACTACGTATACAAGATCAACTCCTAGAAGTCTACCTATTGGATTAATTTCGGGACGAAATTTCCTAAAGTAGGGGAGACTGTAACAACCCGCACTTTTGTGCGTTGTTACTACTCGTTATACTCGTTACGCCTAGCACCAGAGATTCGGATCATAATGTAACTATATCGTATGCATCGCTATTCGAAGGATAATCGCATATTTTCAAGCTACAATATCATTATACTACACTATTATCACACTAACACTCACGGAGGCATTGAGTGAGGACCTAATCTACTCTCCTCAGTGGCCGTGATGTGTCGAACGTAAACTATTAACGCTAACAAGGACCCTCGGGTGAGTGCTGTAGCTCCAGTCGTCATGACGATGATGACAATACGAGTAAACGGTACCCCGTCAGTCTTTGTGGCACTTCACGAAATAACGTTCACGACGACATCAAGAAAGGACCTATACTACCCTCACTGATGGCCGTGAAACGTCGCTAATAATCGTATACTCGAATCGGAAACCGATTGTTAATCATCGAAACTTTGGATTATGGATACGTAAATACGACCCCTAGATATATATATATATATATATATAATAACAATATAATAATAATATAAATTAATCATGAAAGATACGCGCTTCGAAAACTGTCAAAACGATAAAAAAAAACGGAGAAGTCCAAGCGTCAGGATAGCTATCCGGACGGATGGGCATGCGCACGGATGGCCATCCGCACGCATGGGCCATCCGCACGGATGGGCCATCCGCACGGATGGGCTATCCGGGCCAAAACCTTCTTCCTCTTCTCTGTTACCTATAAATACCGTGTCACATCACTTGAACAGTGATGTGACAGCTCCTGTTCAACCAAACGCGCACCAAGACCCTTTTCTCTCGATTTCCTCGCGATTCCGGTAAGATTTCAACCTAAAACTTGTACTTCTACAATCTACACTCGATTCTACATCATTCTATCTTTCAAGATTCAAATTCTAACCGTGAAATCTGCGGATTTGAGGCGTTTTGAGGTGATGTCACCAAGAGTTCTTATGAACTTCAAGTTGGGGTCTCATTTCACTATAAACGACTCAGATCCGGGTGATTTCCACATGTTTTAATGACAAATCTCACCTAAATCTGTGCGACTTCGAGTTAACCATGAAGAACCACCATGAACGGCCGGATCTGATGGAACGGGGTGATTCCCGGCTGTTAGAACGAGTCGGAATTGACGGAACTTCAAGTGTTAGTGCGAAATCCCGCTACCCTAGTAGAAACGAACGTATTTCCTTCCGTTAAACACTCGAAACAGTGCTCAGAGTGTGAAACAGACGTGTCCGTCCGCACGGACAACATGTCAGCCCGCACGGATGACACAAGTCCGTACGGATGACATGTCAGTCCGCACGGATGACATGTCACCCGCACGGATGATATGTCACCCGCGCGCACACTAATCTGCACGCACAAGGTCAATCCGCACGCACACCCATCCGGACGGATGACTTGTCATCCGGACGGATGACCTGTCCATCCGCACGGATGGGAACAGTCCAATCAAATGAATCACTTTTCAAGGGTAATCTCGCTTAACCGTATATCGTTTACTCTATTCTTCAAGGATCAGTGCAGACATACTCGCAACCGACTCAATCAAGTTGTAATCTCGCTAAATACGCACTGTGAGTATACTTGACCCCTTTTAACCGAATTTTGGGTGTAACATACGTTTCTAACAAATCGAACTTATCAATCAAAATATTCAATCAATCGAATTATCACTTGCGAATAACTGTTATGCATAGATATACGTGATGCTAGTAGCATATGTGCTAGGGCTTATACTCGCGACGTCCCACCAAGACTAGTATAGTACTATTGCGCCCGACGGGGTCTAGTTATGCCATCGTACATTCGAGCATCGAGGACTTAGTTGGTAGTATCAGTTTTGTGAGTATATATGTCGTGTATTACGTTTATGCATATGGAAATTCGCTACACTTTTATTCTATATGCTACTTATCAAACCTGTATACTCGCCAATACTTTTGTATTGACAAATATTTTAACGTATGTTGCAGGTTAGATCGCAGACTATGTCAAATCAAGCTAGGAAGTCTAGAAACTCAACTAAAATCTAGGTTGTCGGATTTGCATTGTTCGAGAGGACATTAAATCTGTGATAACTTATGTGATTGTATTATTTGTTAGTATGGGATAACGAATGTATTAAATATTATCGCAATATAGTTGTTATGGATTCTCTTGAGCAATCTGATTCGCCTAGTGCCGCGCCCCGATGATTCCGCCATCGGTTGGGGTGTGACAAGGACCGTCAGTTGCTACTTCATAGGATATCCCGAACGATCAAAGGGATATAGATTTTACTGCCCTTCACACGTTACTCGTATTGTGGAAAGTCGAATTGCCGATTTTATAGAGGACTTTAAGGTCAGTGGGAGCAGTGAAAGTGGAGTCTTTGATTTCCAAGAAGTGTAAGAGGAGGGGGGGATGTGCTTTTCAAATTTAACTCATATTACACCTCTTGTACATAACACTGCACCACCCAATGTTTCCACTGAAATTAATGCTCCTAACGTCCCTAATAATGAAGGCACATCAAACTCACAAGAGCATAACCAAATCCCTGAACCAGTTAATGAACTTGTTGAACCTGAAAATCAGCTTAGGAGGTCATCAAGGCCAAGAAGGCCCACTAACTTTGATGATTATGTAACCTACCCTAATGAAGCTGATTTGGATTTAGGAAAGTATAACAATCCAACCTCTTATAATGAAGCCATTGGTAGTGATAAATCTTCTGAGTGGAATAAAGCTATAATTGATGAGCTTGGTTCCATGAAAAAGAATGGCGTTTGGGAATTGGTTGAATTACCCAAGGGGTAAAACCCGTAGGATGTAAATGGGTATTCAAAACCAAATTAGACCTGGATGGAAACGTTGAACGCTACAAAGCACGATTGGTTGCTTAAGGCTATACTCAAAAAGAGGGAATTGAATATCAAGAAACCTTCTCACCTGTCTCACTGAAGGATTCTTTGAGAATCGTTATGGCATTGGTAGCTCATTTTGATTTGGAGTTACATCAGATGGATGTCAAAACTGCTTTCCTTAATGATGATTTACATGAAGATGTGTTTATGACTCAACCTGAAGGCTTTAAACCTAAAGGTCAGGAACACTTAGTCTGTAAGTTACGGAAATCCATATATGGGTTAAAACAGGCATCACGTCAGTGATACTTAAAATTTGATGAAATTATGAAAAAACAAGGCTTTATCAAGAATCAAGTGGATCAATGCACCTACCTCAAAATGAGTGGGATCAACTTTGCTATACTTGTCCTTTATGTGGATGATATCCTTTTGGCGAGTAATAGTTTAGATTTGTTGCATGAGTCAAAGCGATTACTTTCACAAAATTTTGACATGAAGGATCTCGGAGAAGCCTCTTACGTAATAGGCATCGAAATACACCGACATCGTACTAATGGGATATTAGGTCTATCCCAGAAGGCTTATATTGATCGTGTTCTTACACGTTATAACATGCAACAATGCTCTCCATCAGTAGCTCTAGTAGTTAAGGGAGATGTTTTCGGCTCTTTTCAGCGTCCCAAAACAGAGGTTGAAAAGGAGCAAATGAGATTGATACCTTATGCTTCAGTAGTAGGAAGTTTGATGTATGCTCAAGTCTGTACTCATCCCGATATTGCATATATTGCTGGAATGCTAGGCCGATATCAATCTAATCCCGGCTTAGATCATTGGAAAGCAGCAAAGAAAGTGTTGCGATATCTACAATGAACGAAAGACTATAAATTGACATACAGAAGAACTGACAACTTGGAAGTAGTAGGCTATTCCGATTCTGACTTTGCTAAATGCAAAGATGATAAGAAATCGACTTCGGGGTACATCTTTATGCTTGCAGGCGGACCAATTTCATGGAAGAGTCATAAGCAACAGTTAACAACAACCTCAACGATGATGGCAGAATATGTTGCAGTGTACAATGCAACGTGCCATGGGATGTTGTTAAGAAATCTCATCACTGGACTCAAAGTTGTTAACTCCATATCACGACCATTGAAGATTTACTGTGACAACTCAGTTGCTGTTAGTTTCTCGAACAGTAACAGTTCGAGCGGAGCTGGTTTATACCTTGATACAAAGTTTTTGTTCGTTCGAGAACGCGTAGAGGAAAATAATCTTTGTATCGAGCACATAAGCACTAAAGATATGCTATCGGATCCGATGACTAAAGGTCTACCACCCAGAACTTTCCAAGATCTTATAATGAGAATGGGTTTTAGTAAAGACCTTGTATGAAAGCATATGTTGTGTATGAACGATTATTATTTTCTTGAATGTTTTATTTTGTCTATACTGATGTTTGTGTTCACCTTATGATTTATAGACAAAACTTATGTAAGGTTATTACTTACCTTAAGGATTTTATTTCAGTCATTTTGGTTTTATGATTAAGTGTTTTATATTGAGACTTTAGTATGACTGTTGGGGGTCTCGAATTGACTTCAATTCGAATGACTGTAACTCTCTGCTATGGTTTCAACATGAGACTTGATGAGTATTTTAAACTTGGCTAAAATTACTTAATACTCATCGTTAGTGATCACTCGGTCAAGTGGGAGAATGTTAGACTTCTATATAATTGTGGCCTTTATTGATCATCTAAATACAATCAACCATATGACATTAGTATCCTAAAGATTAATTATAAGTCATTATTTGATGGAAATAATGACATTAGGAGAATGTGTAGGGTTGCCCTTTGAGTGTCCATAACATAAGAATAAAAGGAAAATAAACTACACCAAATGAGTACACTCCATACTTTACTTTTCTCTAAATCTTGATCCATCCCAAGAGGACACTCTAAAGTGGAACCAAGAACATCTTGACGGGAATCATGGCTTCGTCATCATCCGCAAAGATAACCATTCCCACATGTAAGTGCCTCTAATTTTATGAACATGTTTTGACTTGATAGACGTGATTAGAGTTTTATGTTTTAGACCCATGTTTAAATATATAATCAACATGTCCATGATATATTCTATATTCGTTGTGGGCGGCTGTCATGATGTCCACGTCGCTTGAACTGATTCTTCTTGTGTGATTGTTGACGAGGCTATTGTGTATGTTGTTTAAGTTGTTAATCTTTGTACACATTGTGGTCCACTTGCCTGAAATTGAATCGGGCGTACGATATTCACCACGACCCATTGCGGCGAAAAACTTCTCATGTATACGCCTCCAAAAGTGTGACACCTCAAAATTTTATGGAAAATAATATGGCAACTTGTGTCCGATAACTCTCAAATATTTCCGGTAAGTTGGACGAGAGGGACCAAATTCATAAAAATGTGGAAGTTTGGAAGTTGAGGGGCCAAAGATGGAAAAATGCCAAACTTTTGGCCTCTAACGGTCCCTTACGGACCGCAAGGCATATGCCTTATGGTCCGTAAGACATTCAAAAACAATGGGCGCCAGAAACCCTTACGGACCGCAAGGCCTTACCTCTTGCGGTCCACAAGAGCAGCGCTGGGAGAACAATTTGAGCTGGCAACTGCAGCCTGCAACTCTTGCCACTTATCTTCGATTCTTGCCACCTTTCTCCTTTTTATTACACCTGTTGAGACACTAATCAACACCTCATAGCTCCAGGAGACACTTGTCTTGATTTAGGGGCTTGAATCTTAGTATAAATAGGTGACCAAGCTCACCATTTGAACTTGCACATTTCATTTCTCTCTCTAATCACTTGGAGCAGCTTCTGGGTATAAACCATGCTATATAAACTATGACTTGAACTTGTAGTTTGTAATATTTAATTTTAAAATCCCATCTTCCGCTGTTCGATTTGATTACTGATATCAATCGTCACGCATAAACCCCAAGTTCGGACCCACCAGGAAATCATGGTGTGACAAAAAGACGATTATATCTTGGTCGGTTGCTATAATTTGAAAAAAATAGTAGCAACAAAATAGAAAAATATATTTGTAAAAAGTTAATGGAGAAACAAATTACAAACACTCGGATCCTCCGACACGTCGAGCCATGCTTATGACAATGCAAGTTCTTCGGTAGGCATCAACCACTCGATCGTTTTAGGAGCGCGACATTCTCGTCCTTCTTACGGTGTCTTCTCGATCGTTCACCTTTTGAGGAAGTGGGATGGGTTTCAGGTATGTTTTGGGTTTGGGGTATGTTTTAGATTTGCGGAAAAATGGTGGTGCGGAATAGTATCCAAAAAAAACGGGAAGCGGTGGTGGCGTTGTCGGATGAGGGAATGTTGGGGTTGTAGGTGGCATCGGATAATACTCAACACCCGTTCGCGGGTCTCTTCGGTATAGTTCTTCTTGCTAGTTGTTTGCTAAATTATCCCAACGGATTGTTAGGGTCCCACGCGTTTTGATTGTTGGGAAACATTGTGTGAGTCTGATAGAATGTATAAAATTTATGGAGAATAGATGATAGAAATTGTATGATTTGAGTAAAAATGGTAGGATATATATATAGTGTGAAAAATTAAAAATAAAAATTGTTTTTTTTTAAATAAAATTACCATTGCCAAACGGTATTGTGTATGGAGGCCACAAAAATAGAGCCGTTGGAACTCGTTACTGGGCTAGCGATTAACCAATGGCGCCCCCTTTGATAGACGGGAAATAAGAGAAGGGCGCTATAGGGCGTCATCAAGGATGATGTAATTAGGGTAGGTTTACCACACTCCCTGATCTTATCACCACACCATGCCTTAGGTATATCTCAACGTTTAACTACAAGGGACTTGTCGGCCTACATTTTTTTAAGTGAGGGACTTCCATTGCAAGTAGACGACAGTACAAGGGCTCAATCGAAACATTAACTTACCGTGGAGTTGCGTTACACGATAGCATGCACCCGTTTAATAATATTCGGTGGGCATCTTTAACATTTATTTGACTCCATTACTCGCCGTCACCATCAGACGGCGACGGCGGCAGAAGTCTCAGGCCGAATTTACCATATTACCCCTATATTTCTCCCTTTTTTTTCACAAAACCGTTGAATTGAACCTCACTTGGTCTCTTACTTACGTATTGTTTACGCGATCATCACATAACTCTTCGTCTCCAAGTTATTCCAACTTTCCCCTTTCTTCTGCAAATTTGATTTCACAATTTCATCAATCATCACCACAGACACATGGCTGCTTTCATTGATTCATGATCGATGAAGTTCCACACTATTAACAAGTATCTTCAGGTTTTAATTTATTTGATTTTTAGCATTTTTTTTTTGTGTTTGCGCATCGAATTAGGGCGTAATCGTGATTAATTTTGGTTGATTGTGATTATGCAGGGGTTACATGATGAGATGCGACAGTAATCGACACTTTTATCCGTTAACAAGCTTCCAGATAGGGTACGAACCTTTTGCTTTATCAGACGCACTTGATTTATCATTGTTATGAGTTTAAAATTTTAAATTGTATTAGAAAAGTAGAATTGTATTTATTTTATTGCTCAGCTTTAAAGCTTTAAAGCTGTGATGTCTGATTTGTCTCTATTGTGAATAAATTAGGTTTTTCTGTAAATTGCAGTTTTCCACTTGAATTTATGTCATTGTGTTGGATCATTGCTTTTTTAGAGATGTGCAGTTAAATAAATTAGGTTTTGCTGTAAATTCGGATAATTGTTAATCTGTTATGAATCTTCATCTGTGTAAATGGCAGTTTTCCACTTGAAATAATGTTATTCTGTTGGATCTTTGCATTTTTTTAGGGATTTGCAGTCAAATAAACTTGGTTTTGCTGTAAATTCGCCGTAATTGTTAATTTATAATGAATCTTCATCTGTGTAAATTGCAGTTTTCCACTTGAATTAATATCATTGCATTTTTCAGGGACTTGCAGTCTTATCTTTCGGATCTTAGCCTTTTCTTGGCCCCCGATAGCAAAGAGTTCTACGTATTAGTGGATAACAGGCCATGGTTGGAAGCTCTGCCCTCACGGCCCGCACACTTATGGCAGTTAATGGTTACCAAGGTCTCTTAGAAACCTAAATCATTTAAACAATTATCTTGTCTTGTTTGTAATTCAAGTTGCATTTTGATCAGCAACATGCATACACATTGCCCGGTTTCTAGCCACAGTATTGAGACTGACCTACTTATAATATTGAGTTGAACCACAGAATCCAACACGGAGGGCTGGCATATCGTGTCAGACACGACATGTTAAGACACAGACACGATAAGACACGAATACGAAATAGATAAACATGAACACGACACGAAATCTTTTCGTATGAGTTTTTCAAACACAAACCTGATAACAAACAGGTTACACGAACACGACCCGTTAAAACACGAAAAAACTTACCAGCGTATCATACTACTTGTTAACACACGGACACGACCTGGAAGGGTGGAGTGTGGACGCCGACCGTGGAGACGTGGAGTTCAGAGAGATGCAGCTACGAGCTGCGATGTTTGATGTTTCAAATTAGGTTTATGTTTTTCCTTTGTTTAGGTCGCGTATATCAAAACCCACCCCACTTCCTTTTTTTTTAATTATTAACGTCTCTTAACGGGTTTTTAACTTGTTTAGACACGAAAATTTACACGTCTTATCGTGTCGACCTGTTTAAGACACTAAACCTGTTAAAGGTCATTAAGGTCGTGTCGTGTTTTCGTGTCCGTGTCTGAAATTGCCAGCCCCAGCCTTCCCCTCAATAACACAAGTAGGTCCCTGTCAATACTGTGACCAGAATCCGGATAATGTGTATGTTTGTAGTTCAAGTTGCATATATTAAAATCTCATTGATGATTCATTTTTTGTATTCTTGAATATGTCTTCAGTCAAGGATGTCCCCTTTTGCAAACACACGGGGGCGAGGGCGAAAAGGGAATAAAGATACCACAGTGTTTATTGAACAGGAAGCCGGATCTAAATCATCAAACCACTCGAAAAACTTGAAAAAATGGTTCTCAGTGGTTAATGCCGCAACACTATCAAAAAAGAGGGCTTTGTTACCTGTTAAAAAGCTCAGGAGTTCCTTGCTTGCCAATAGCAAGTTGCATAGAACTTTGTTCGGGTTCATCGTGTTTCAAGTGTTGTGGAAAGATGTTCGTGGTATCAATTACGTTAATGAGCTTCAGGTATATCTTGCATTCTTTGTTTATTACTTTATGTACTTTGTAACGGCTTAATATTAATGTTAATATTTGTTTTTTTTTTTGGTTATTTAATGAGCAGACCGACACATCTCTTGCTATAGAGGCTAAATACATGAAAAGATGGGAATTTGATAGCATAAATCAAGCAGTTAAATGCATAAATACATGGTTTCCGGGGACACCGCATGAACAAGATCTATTGGAAGAGCATCTCAACTCCATGCTAGGTATGCACATAAGAGAGAGAGATTTGGGGGGTGGGGGTGGGGGGGGGGGGGGTGTAATGATATAGAGTAAAATGGCATTTTCGTACCTGAGGTTTGGCCAGTTTTGCGACTTTCGTCCAAATGTTTGTTTTTCCACATCTGGATCCAAAAGGTTTGAAATCTTGCCCTTTTCATCCGGCTTGTTAACTCCATTCATTTTTCTCCGTTAAGTCAGGAGTATTTCCGTCTTTTTTGTTAACTTAAAGGCCAATTTGGCCTTTTTCACTTTATGTACAAGCGTTTAGCATAATGGACAAGTATTCAAAAGACCAATTTGCCCTTTAAGTTAACAAAAAAGACGAAAATACCCTTGACTTAACGGAGAAAGATATATGGAGTTAACGAGCTGGATGAAAATGGCAAGATTTTAAACCTTATGGATCGAGATGCGAAAAAACAAACCTTTGGATGAAAGTCGCAAAACTGGCCAAACCTTAGGGACGAAAATGGCATTTTACTCTATATGATATATTTAAGATGTTTATGTGACTTTTGCTTGATATAACAGACCTACAGAGTATTTGGAATGAGGTAATATGATATATTTAGATGTTTTGAAAGGGTAAATATGATATTATTTTGATATCTGGAAGGAGAAATATGAAGTTTTGAACACTTATAAGGGCATACATATAAAACCAATCCATATTTGTTACATATAAACAGTTGAAACAATTCCAAAATAGCTTCTAATATTTATTTTTACTTCTTCAGGAGACGAATTCCATGATGCATCCAGTGAATTTACAGACAGCCACAGTACAAACGATAATGAAAAAATCTCGAATGCTAGTGCGAGTGGGCCCGACGGATCTCCCCGCACACCGCGGTGCAATCTTAGTGAAAAAATAGAAATAGAAACTTCATTCAATCAAACAAGTATACCACATACGCCCCCTCCCGATGGACCCTATAAAAGACGGAAACTAATGTCTCCTATAGGAATTAACATGAATTCAAGTTTTTATACCGAAATTACCAATGGCGAAAGCGTTTGCACACCAGTGGCCTCATCTTACTCGAATGATTGCGAAGAAACAACTGAACCTATGGAGTACAAGGATGCGCTACTTATGTTTCGGTTCAACGATCATGACCTCCCGTTTGAATTACAAAAAATCATATTATCTGATATACGATTACTCACTCTATTAGAAGCGGGACTTCCATCCTGGGTAATTTTCTGTCAATCGTATCCCGTATTTTGTCATATTTACCGCCCATGGATGTGCCCTTTAGCTCGGGCTCTATACGTAGCAATTTCCATTGTTACGGTCGTTATTGGTTTCTACGATTTGTACAAAAACGTTCCCGTGCTCAAAGCTACCGCCTCCCGGTTATGTGGGCCCCTTTTCGATTGGATAGAAACATGGGAGATGGTGTCGAGAATTAAGTACTTGGGTACTATGTTGTTTCTGCATAACTCTGAGAAGGCAGTTATGTGGTTCTTGATGATGACACGTACCGTTCGGTCTTTTGTTTCGATTGTCACACAACCGCTAAAGGGCCCGTTTTCAGATTTTATTGAGGTTATATTTCCGGTTTGGACGTTGTTAATCCAAACGGGCCAATATTTATTCTCATTTGTTTGGGTTTTGATGGAAAGTTCTTGGGACGTATTGGAGGATCTAATTGAAGTCGTATTAATGCCTGTGTGGTTCATCTCTTCGGTTATTTGGATTATTGGTAAGTTAGTTATATCAAATATTCGACAAAATATCTTGATTTCAGCAATCAACTTTGAAGATAGAGTAAAATGCCATTTTCGTTCCTGAGGTTTGGCCAGTTTTGCGACTTTCGTCCAAAGGTTTGTTTCTTCGCATCTGGATCCAAAAGGTTTGAAATCTTGCCATTTTCATCTGGCTCGTTAACTCCATCCATTTTTCTCTGTTAAGTCAGGGGTATTTTCGTCTTTTTTTGTTAACTTAAAGGGCAATTCGGTCTTTTGAATGATTGTAAATTTGCTAAATGCTTCTACACAAAGTAAAAAAGACCGAACTGCCTTTTAAGTTAATAAAAAAGACGGAAATACCCCTGACTTAACGGAGAACAATGGATGGAGTTAAAGGGCCGGATGAAAATGACAAGATTTCAAACCTTTCGGATCCAGATGCAGAAAAACAAACCTTTGGACGAAAGTCGCAAAACTGGCCAAATTTCATGGACGGAAATGACATATTACTCTTGAATATATTATTAATTAATTCTAGGCTTCTAGCAACCAAGATAATTATGTTTATTTTTCTAATATTTTGCAGTAACGACTGTTATGTACCCGATATTTTGGTGCATATGGGGAATGCTCTATGCTCCAGTTAGTCTCATTCTCGGTCTATCCAATTTTGTGGGATATGTTTATAACGAAACATACGATTTAGCTCGAGACATATGGCTTGTTGCAAGTGAGTTTTTTAAGTTGGCTTCAAACGCTGAGTCAGCAGTCAACACGTATGAGGTTTCTATTTGGCGGTCTCTCTGGAATGATCTCTTTTCCCAGGTATTTGGAACCTTGAACTTTGTCTCTCTTTGACGGATCATCGAACCAGCGGCCTTACCTCTACTGGCCGGACTGTTTTCAGAAATAACTTATTTAAAACAATATATGGAACTATCTTTTTTGTGTAAATTTGCAGTTATAACAAAATATGAAGACAAGAATAAAAAAAAATATGCATTCTGGAGTCGTTATGACTTATGAATCGCTAAATGAAATTCTAGAAGGAAAAAACTTTACAAAAAAGTGAAATTCGGCTTGACCACCAGTCTGACCCATAACGGACGGTTCAAGTGGAGGTGGTTCAAGTTAGGGGTGTAAACGAGCCAAGCCCGACTAGGCTCGAGCTCAGCTCGTCATGCTTTTATGAAGCTCGAGCTCGGCTTGGTTCGAGCCTACTATTTTGAGACCGAGCTCAGCACGAAAGTAAACCCCACGTGCTCAGGTCTAGCTCAGCTTGAGGTAATTTGAGAACAATTTCAAACGAGCTAAAAGCCCGGCTCGAGCTCGCTTCGATAGCTTAAACGAGCCAAAGCTTGGCTCACCAATCTAAAATAGTAGGTTTATTATATATAAAAATAATAATATAAAATTTGTTTGGGCTCGTTTGGGCTCGCGAGCCTAAATGAGCTTTGTATGTAAAGCTCGAGCTTGGGCTCAATAACTAAACGAGTCATATTTTAGGCTCGGGCTCGTTAAGGCTCCGCTCGTTCAAGCTTTTTACCAATCTAATCCCGAGTAGCTCTCGAGCCGTTCCGCTTGGTTACGCTCTGGTGGGTTCGGTTCTAAGAACGGTGATTTTTAATGTTTTTTAGCTGTTTTTAGGCTTATATGTGGTTTATGTGCTTACGTATCATAATTATTATTATGTCAATAGGTTTTCCGTGCTGTTAGGAGTATTTTAAACGGATTTGTGGCATTTTTTACAGCTTGCAACAGACATCGATTAAGGTTAGACTGGATATAATCTGATTCTGTGCCATAAACTATTTTATTTAGTACTCAGAAATCAGAGTCTAGACTAAACTTTTTTCATATTTCTTAAATCTGCAGCATATATAATCATTCACAGGAGCTCATTAGAACGATTAATCATCCAGCCCAGAGGCCAGTGCCCTCGAATTCTAGCCACCGATCACAGGGATCTAGAAATCAAACGCGGGTAAGTTGCTAAAATCTAATAGAAGCTTGTTATCATTGCATACAGTGAAAAAAAAAAAAAACGTGACGGAGTGTTTTGAATTTTTTTTAATGTTTTACATTACAGGGAGAGGCTGAAGAAAGAAAGGTGACGCCACCTAGGAGAAACTTAAAACAGAGTTGATATTCACTAATTAGTTATAACTGCTGGCCCATAATTGTATAGAACTACCATTATCTATGTTATGTTAATAGTGTTAGGTAATTTTGTATAGATGTATATTTGAACGTATTTAGTAGGTTGAGGTGTTCATAAACCGTTGAAACAGACTGAGCCGGTCCAACCGAAACAACTCAGTTGGTGGACTGCTCAGTTGGTTGGTTTAGCCGGTTTGAGATTTATATGGCTTGGTTCACATCTTGGTTTTGGCGGTTTGTAACTTGAAAGTGGGAAAGTGGCCGTGCAAAACCGGGCTGCCAGTTTTGTTAATATGTAGCTAAACCATATTTATCATTTTAAATTTTTATATGCAAAAAAAATGGTTTTGAAAAATGAAATTGTTTAAATCGTCAAATCTGAACCGTTAGTCCGTCGGCCGGTTTGGGTAACCTATGTAGTTTAACTTTTAGTTTGGCGCTGCTAGAGGTTTAGTCTAGATTTTTGTAAAACACCGGATGGAATCGTTCATACTGATGGTTTTATCCACAATGGGAATGATGTTTTGTATCATTTAATTTTGAGTTAATTACTATTTTCGTCCCTTTGCTTTGTCAAAAATCACTATATCAGACCATTAGTTTAAAAATTGCGATTTCAGTCCCTGTGGTTTCACTTTCGTACCATTTCAATCCACCTCCATTAACCCCATCCATTTATTCTGTTAAGTACACGTGAATTGACCATAATGCCCTTATTAATAAAAAAACAAAAAGATATCTAAATGAGTTAATTACTATTTTCGTCCCCGTGGTTTGTCAAAAATCACTATTTCAGTGTCTTTGGTTTCACTTTCGTAACTATTTCAGTCCAGTCTCCTAACGCCGTCTATTTTACCGTTAAGTTTTTAATGAAATACCTAAATTACCCTTGTGTTAATTAAATAAAAAAACCATGGAAATTTAAAAGATTGTATTCTAGGACCCACTTGTTAAAACACAACCCCACGCTACCCCACCCCACTCCATCCCTACTCTCATTTCCGGCAAAAGTTTCCGGTCATCTTCTCCGGCATCACAACCAGGGGCGGATCTATAGCCAATAAGGGGGTTCCCAGGAACCCGTTCGGTTCATAATTTATAGTGTAAAATCATATATAAAATACTGAAGGAACCCTCTAATATTTTGTTGGGGAACCCATAAACAAATGTGTGTATTGGTCTACTGGTAAACCGCGTGGCTGATAAGGTTAAGGTTCCGAGTTCGATTGAGTTCGATTCCAGTAAGTGCCTTTTATTTTTGTTTTTTTAAGGAGAAGTGAAAAGGGGTTCTTGCATGTCTGGGGGTTCTTAAATGTCGGTTTCTGCATGTCTGGAGAGAATTAAGAGGAAAAGATATGGTTGTTGTTGTAATAGAATATTGACCAATATTAAAACAGTGGCATCATGGTAAATAATCCTCCAACAAAAATCTCATTATTTAAACATTGCTATCCAATATCAGTTGGAAAAGATATGGTTGTTGTTGTAATAGAATACAATCTTTTAAATTTCCATAGTTTTTTTATTTAATTAACACAAGGGTAATTTAGGTATTTCATTAAAAACTTAACGATAAAATAGACGGTGTTAGGAGATTGGATAGAAATGGTTACGAAAGTGAAACCACATGGACTGAAAGCGCATTTTTAAACTAATGGACTGAAATAGTGATTTTTGACAAACCACAGGGACGAAAACAGTAATTAACTCATTATGGTCAATTCACGTGTACTTAACAGAATAAATGGACGGGGTTAACGGAGGTGGACTGAAATGGTTACGAAAGTGAAACCACAGGGACTGAAACAGCAATTTTTAAACTAATGGACTGAAATAGTGATTTTTGACAAACCACAGGGACAGGGACGAAAACAGTAATTAACTCTTTAATTTTTAACATGTAAATACTGAACAATTTGTTTTAAATATGATTATAGTAATAGTCTTTTTAGTTACAATAACAACTCGTTTACATAATATATGACCCTTCATTCTGTGATGGTTGTACATCTCACCAGCTTTTTCTCCTTTTCATTGGTAATATCTGCTCATTAGTTGATCTAGTCTTGGAAGGTGTTATATTATGATGTATGTCCTGCATCAGCATCTTGTGTTCAAACGTCACAGTTACATATAAAGTTAAAACTATAAATCATATTTATATACCACGTTTTCAATGGTAAAAAACAAATGCCTAAATTATCATTGAAAGAAACGGTTTGTACATTTTGCAAAACATATCATAAGAAAGTGTAAATTAATACAGGTAAAAGAGCCTTAGATGTGCCTGGTTGATTTTGATGATGGATTTGAGTTGGCCTTTGCTATTCCAGGCTTGGAACGCGCTCAAAGGTAGGCCTTTGGCGACCCTATGTCAAAGATAATCATCCGTGGTCAATTAAGTGAACGATAATGCTGGTCAATTAGGTGAACGATAATGCCGTTCGAATTTTTTTTTGAAAAAAAGTAAACGATAAAAAAACATGTAGTGTATTTGTGTGTATAAGAATAATATTGAAATGCACCGGAAAGATAAAGAGGGAAGTGCCTTTTTTTACGTCAAACTCACATACCCCTAAACCTACTTATAAATGTACATTATTTGCTCACAATGAGACTTAAACTCTTAGCACCGGAAAAAATGAATTATTTTAACACCTTGGTACTATTGGGCTACAATACATTTCTTTTGGTAAAGAGAACTACCTAGAAAAGTGAACCCTTACTTCATCTTGATTAGGTTAGGTCGAATGGTTAAGTATGTTTTTTTAACAACTAATTACCTTAATGTTAAATTACACCATTTATCACCTATCCAAGGCTCGAACCTTGGTTTCTCTATAGGAGGATATTCCTCTTGACCATTATACCAAAGCCTAAGTAACAATGCTTAAGTATTTGTGAGCCTAAAGGGAGCTCGAATCGAATAGCTATGCTTGTTAGTAAGTCCTTCAATCTAGTATGATTCATGTGAGCTCAAATCTAATAGGTATGCTTGTTAACAAGTCCTTCAATCTAGTATGATTCAGTTTGGACTAGGTTATACTATTAATTATTAAATAGCTTCTTGTTTCTCTTAAATTGTTTTTTTATTGAATGTGTGTAGGCCTATAGTCTCTCATGCATGTTAATACTTTTTTGTCGTACCTCGGTTGGTTAAAGTGGTACTTTCCTGCTTGGTCCAGGCGATCGAGATCTTGTACATGCCTTGCTGTTTTGTATCATAAGTGTTTGAGACAGTAACGGATCTAAAAGAAAAAATTCAAGGGTATCTCAAAAATTTATCTTGGACCTAGGGGGTATCATAATATTTGCTCAAGGGTAACCGATACATAAAACGGAGAAAGAAAAAATAAATTATTACTCTAGTTTTGCAATTTACCAACAAAGTTGAGGGGTTGTCTGAGCTACCCCTGCTTCCTTTATAGATCCGCCCATAATTTGAGACACTGTTTGTTGATGTGGTCTAAATTGCCATCCAGTTAAATCATAAGTTCTTAAATCCCTTGCATACAACAAGCTATGATATAATAATTAGTTGGAAATATTTGTCTTTTAATAAACATGTCTTTTGTGATACAATTTCTTCTCTTTAAAAATATTAGTCACATCATGTGAAGTGACATGTGCGTGTCTAGTGAAGATGAGCGAATTAGGCGGTGTGGATAGTCTTTAAACAAGTTGCTAGATGTACCTAGATTGTTGTGGAACATGTTATAATGTAGAGCTCGAAGTCGGATGTTTTTGGGACTCACACCATGTTAGAAGTTGGATGTTTGGCGAAAGTATCCAATTGTCATGGTTTTATGTAAGGTGTTTGGGGGATGTACCCTAATGCCATGGAGCATGCCTAGATGTCGCAAGATATGTGCCTAAACATCACACAATGTGTATGAACTAGGGCTGTCCAAAAAGCTCGCAGCTCGCTCGGATTTAGATCGGAAAAAACTCGCTCGATATGGCTCGGTTTGAAAGTGAGCCGAGCCAGCTCGGCTCGGCTCGTAACGAGCCGAGTTGGCTCGGTTTGGCTCGCTTGGTAGCTCAGCTCGGCTTAGTATTGAATATATTTTAGGCTACTGAATTTTGAGAGTTATATATTATATTTTTCTTTATAAAATCGAGCCAAACCAAGCCGAGCCAAGCCAGCTCGGTTTAAAACCAAGCCGAGCCCGAGCTTAGATTTTCAGCTCGGTTTCAAATCCGAGCCGAGCCGAGCCAGCTCGGTTTATAATCGAGCCGAGCCCGAGCTTACCCTGGCTCGGCTCGGCTTGGCTCATGAACAACCCTAGTATGAACGCCGTAGCCCTGCCCATAAATTAAGGAGCATGTTTTATTGTGTGTAGGATTCAACTTTTCTTTGAAACTACATGTGAAATGATTGATAATGATAATAATTACTCATAAATATATCATTGTTAAACATACATACAATTATCATTGAGTTACGAGGGGGATGTTGAACATTAACCACAATTTGTCATTTTTGTAATTATGCTCTTTTAAGGTGTAGGCCAAAGCATTTAGTATAATAAAAGAGAAAGTAGCCCGTCCCCCTTATATGTTCAACTTCACATGTCTACAAGTTTAATGACAACGTATCGAAGTGATTATTGGGTTGGGTCTATTGTTGGTGATCATTATTGGTACTTGCAAGAATAAAGAGAGCCCAATCTCGATAATCCTAGTCAAAGGAAGATTTTTTTTTTTTTTTTTTTTGCTAAGCGGACTAACGTATTGTTCCAAGTGTTAAGGCCTTAGATATGCACTTGCCATTCGAGGCTTGGATTTGCTAAAAATAATAGAGAGAGACTATTAAACCAAGATACGATGACCAACTTTCTATGAGTAAATCATGAAATCTATACCTAATAAACAAGTAATTGTTACGTCATGTATTAACTTTTGTGAGCTCCAAAATTCTCTCGTGCTTCTCTTATTTTTCTTAATTTAATAACTTTAATTAAAATAACAATAGCAATACAACATAATATGTATATACATTATAACTATCTATTTTCATATTATGTATTTTTACTATATTAGTTAAAGTATATACTTATACATAATCTTTATATACTAATAAATACAAATCATTTTTTTAACACGTGTCAATCTCTGGTACCTCGTTATCTTATTTTTCAATTTCTGTTTCCTATTAAAAAATAATAATATTAAACAATAATTTATATAAATATAATTTAGATAAGGATAATAATTTTTTTAATCAAACTTTGAATTAATAATAATATATAATTTGTATTTTCTCCTTCTCCGTATGAGACAGAAAAAGGCTTTTTTTTTCTTTGTTGAACGACGCGAATATATGAATTTTTATATTCATTTAAATTAAATTTAGTTAATTTTTTAATATTATCATTATTTAATATTTAATAGGATTATAAAATAAGAAAATAATATTAAATCACAAACTTCACGGATCTCTCTTATTTATCTATTATTTCTTATATTTTTCCACTTATTAATAATCATCTAATATTTCATTGGTACTACCACGTGTAATACACATGTTTCTAACCTAATAATAAATAAAAATTTTAATAAGTAAATACCACATCAAATTCATCATTTAAATATATATGTTGACGGCTGTATATGTTAATCGTTTATATTATATTTATTTAACTCGTCCAATACATGAGGTATTTTAAAGATTTAACTATATTACTAGTTATAATCATTAAATTGTATACTTATAATTGTATGTTATTTCAAAATAACGTTTTACAGTAATATTCATTTTAATAATTTTTATTCTTGTATAATACGCGAGTAATATTCATTTTAATAATTCCCATGCCTTATTCAAAATGAATATTCAAATCTACCACAGTTGGTTACTGTAGCAAAAAAGGCATGGTTCATTTTAAAATGAATATTACTCGCGTCATTTTAATAACGTTTTACAGTAATATTCATTTTAATAATTCCCATGCCTTCTTGCTACAGTAACTATGAATTTTGGACCCTTTGATTCTCGAGAATGTACTTGTGGGAAGGCGTCCGGATTGGATTAGGGTCACAGGAGTTCCGATTTAGGGTCACAGGAGTTCCGATTGGATTTGATTCTTGCTACAGTAACTATGAATTTTGGACCCTTTGCTACAGTAACTATGAATTTTGCTACAGTAACCGTGTACGATCGTGTGGCTTGGATTAGGGTCACAGGAGTTCCGATTAATCTCTGGGATAGACACGTGTTTGACCGGATTGGCGAGAGATGTGGAAGACTTATCAGTAGATCTTCTGCAGAGACTAAGGATGGTATACTCTCGGAGGATAGGATGGCCATTCTTGTGGATTCTGGGAAGAAAGTGGATTTATCCTTTGATGTTGCATGGAAGGATCACATCTTCAAAATTTGGGTTCAAGAGTGTAGCGAAAATTGGCCCCCAGCTTTCCTGGGTTCGGTTTTTTCGTCAGTGGCGGCCTCGCCGGTCAGATGTCGGACTACGGTGAATTCGCCGACTTCCTTGGGAGATTTAGTGAATGGTGAAGTTGAAAGGGTGGAAGACGGCGGGACTTGCAGGGAGTCTCCCCATGCACGTGATTATTCCCCCATTCGTGCACCGGTTCAGTCTCCAAAGTCGGCGGAGGTGGAGGGCCCTAGGCCATTAAATGCTGATAATAATCAAAGGGAGGATGACTCAGATTCCTTTATATCTGATGGGTCCCCATGTCTAATGGATCACCAACCCAAATCCTATATTACCACTCGGCCCAAATCCAAAGTTTTGGATCCCGGCCCAACCGTTTGTCACCCCTGACCTTAATGAAACTTTGAACCAGGATAGATTTGAGGAGACGGAGAACCCTTTGGGTTCGGACCCTTTTAATCTGGAGGATATATTCCGTCAGGAGGCCAGTGAGAAGAGAGATGGAGCGGCCATGAGGTCTGATTTACCGGTGGGAGTTCAGATGGAGTCTCCGGACTCCCCTGTCAATGGTGAAACCAATCTTTTTGACCAGGAGGTTAGATGTACTTTGAATTTCGGAACTGCTCTGGGTATACATATGGACGGGTTCGAAAACCAGGTGAAAAAGATTGTGAAAGGGGATCTGGAGTCAAGATTAAGTCAATGAATTTTATGTCGATTAATATTAGGGGGATATCCGAGCCGGAGAAGGCTGCCTGGATCAGGAAGTTAAAGAAGGAGGTCAAGTTTTCTTTTCTTGCCGTTCAAGAGTCTCACCAAGCTAATCTTTCTGAGTCTTGTGCGTCCTATTTCTGGGATAAGTTGGCTATGGAGTGTGCTAGTCTTGACGCGGTGGGTAGGTCCGGCGGTGTGTTTTCCATCTGGGACCCGCTTTTCTTGAAGGTCGATTCGGTCGTTAGAGGTTATGGTTTCCTTCTTACTTCTGGATTGATGTTCAATGTTGATGATAGGGTGTATGTGATGAATGTTTACGCTCCTAGAGACATGTCCAGCCGTTGTCGGCTATGGGAGGAAATTATCGAGGCTAAGGTAAATAATCCAGGAATTTGGATTATTTTGGGGGACTTCAACGAAGTCAGGTTCGCCGAGGAGAGGAAGAACTCGAGATTTGACGAGTACGCGGCTGCAGCTTTTAACGATTTCATAGCTAGAGCTGGTCTTTTGGAATATAATATGCAAGGAGGTAATTTTACGTTTATGACAGAGGATGGGAAAAATTGAGTAAACTCGACCGATTTCTAGTTTGCGATTCGTTTATGCTTCGATGGCCAACCGCTTGTGTGAGGGTGTTACGTGGTGGGCTATCAGACCACCGGCCAATTTTTCTGGGGTGTAATTATCTCGACTTCGGACCCATCCCGTTCAAACTATTTAATAGTTGGATTGGTTCGGATATGGTGAACAATATTGTTGCCCAACATGTCGATGGAGTGGCAAGGAGGGGTGCTGGTGATGCAGTTCTTTCTAATCCTCTTAGGCGAATTAAAAAGGACATAAAGTTATGGAGGGATTATGTCCGGCTTGAGGAGGAAAAGGAGCACAACGATATTGTCAACAGTATAGCAGAGTTGGAAGATAAAGCGGAGCACTCGGTCCTTTCACCTGAGGATCTAGAGAAGCGTGTTAAGCTCCGGAGGAAGTTAAAGGATATCGAGAAGGGTAAGTGTAAGTGTAACGCCCAGCGTCCCTAAACCTTAGGCACATGGCAAGATCAGTCCCTGAACTCCTGTAACTTGTCAGTTTTAGTCCCTATAGTTTTGTGATATTGATATTTTGAAACGTTAGCATGAGTCTTATCATGATACTTGACTCCTTAATCTAGATGCTTGATTTTGAAACATAAACTATGAGACTTGATACAGATACTAGACTCATGATGCTTGACCCTTGATACCTAATCTAGATACTTGAATCTTTATGACTTAACTTGATACTTAGACTTTTGATTCTTGATACTTGATACTTGGACTCTTGATTCTTGATATTTGAGAAACGATGATTCTTGACCCTTGAGACTCAAATTGGTGCTTGACTCCTTAGACTCGTGAAGCTTGATTCTTGGTTAAACGAGAGACTGGAGCCTTGTCACTGGCGGAATCTATGAAACTTTGAGACTCTGATGCTTGCAATGTAATCAAATTAATAAAGATACTTTACGTAATCTATATAGCGCAACGCCTAATATAACGCGAAAAACGAATCATAAACAGGAACGCGAGAAGGCTGGGTTGGCAAGAGTGACCAGCCGATCGGCTAGCCGGCCGATCGGACAGTCACCCTATAGGCTGACCAGCCGATCAGACAGCTGACCGATCGGACACCCGGCCGATCGGACAGCCAGCCGAACCGAACCAACCTTCCTCCTTTCACCCCTCACCTATAAATAAGCTGTCACATCACCATTTCAAGTGATGTGACAGCTTTGACCGAACCAGACGCACGCGCAGACTATTTCTCCATTTCCTCATCGATTTCGGTACGTTTCAAGCTAGATTCTTGTACTTTCTTACTCTACACATCATTCTCTACATGATTCTCACCTGAAATCACACTTTTCACCGTGAAATCTCTCAGATCTGAGATCTTGAGGATGATGTCATCATGGTGGTTGTACAAACTATCAGGTGATGTCATTCTGAGCAAGATCTAGCTCAGATCTAAGATATTTCATACGTTTTTGCACTAAATCTAATATAAATCTTTACTTTTTCATGTAAAACTTGGGTTGATCTTCATCTTTTCTTCGAATTTCTGATTTACTTTGGTGATAAACGTGACTGAACGGGCTGTAGACTGATTGGTGGTCTAGAGTTGGTTTAAGAACGGATTGTTCACTGATTAAGACGATCACAGGATGGATTCCGGCATAAACCCGTCGCTAACAGACAACTGGTTGAATTGGGGTGGTTCCCGACCGGTCAGAACGGCTGTTAAACGGTAAGTTAATGTTTCCTCAGTACGTGTCGTGACGTCACCAATAACTTTCAAACTTAGTAATTTTACAAAAGTTGGTAAACGGGAACAATAGGCCAGCCGATCGGACAGCCGTCCGATCGGGCGGCCACTAATTACACTCGGTCAGCCATCCTTCACACTAGGCCAACCGATCGGACAACAGTCCGATCGGGCGACCATCATCCACATTAGGCCAGCCGATCGGGCAGCCATCCGATCGGTCGGGCACTAATTACACTAGGCTAGCCGATCGGATGACAATCCGATCGGACAACCCCCTCTACTCTATTGCACCAAGTGGCAACCCGATCGGATGGCCATCCGATCGGGCAACCAACATCAGTATACACTACGTGAGTCATCCGATCGACTGGTTAGCCGATCGGACAGCCGTCCGATCGGACAACCATCCGATCTAATGACCTGTTAAACATTTTATTCAACCTCGTTATGATGCCCAACTCTTTGAAGGGATTTTAACATGTTTATCAAAGTAATTTCATCCATATGAAATAAAAACGCAGCGGAAAATAAGTTTAAAACATGTTACTTTTATAAGATATAAAACCATTTATATGCAAAATCCCAAAACCCGGATCCATATATGAGATGTATACTTACAAACATAACCATAGGATGTTTAGAAAACTACCTTCTTGAAGTACAAGGATTATGAAACGGATGATGCTTCTTGAAATGGTTGTCTTCAAGAGTAGAAGACCTCAAGCTTGTATACCCCAAGCTTCCAACAAACACCACAAGTTTAGCTAGGATTTAACACTTGAAGATCAAAATTGAACACTTGAAAAAACACCCTTATGGCCGAAAAATTGAGAGCAAAATTCAGCTCATCTCTTTTATTTTTCTCCATCTAAATCTAATATATTCTTGAGAGAATGCATGCCTTTATTCTTGCCCAATCACAAGGTCTCTAACTCATGCAATTGCATGAAAAGTTATTGGACCAAAGACTTTGGATAGACCACCCAATCTAAATCCATGCATATGCATGAAATGTGATTGGAACAAGACTTTTGGATAGAGACAAAAGGGGGGGGGGGGGGCATGTGGGTTTTTATAAAAAAAAAAAAAATTCTTTTATAAAATTAAGTCTTGGTTCATATATATATATTTATAACTTTTATAAATATAACACTACATAAATGCAAGACTTTATACAACCTTTAAAATTGTTATTTAACCCATTAAATAACAAAATAAAAATATTCTCTCAAAATAAATTATCCATATAATTTATTAGTTTCTCAAGTGTAATTATTTAGAAAACCAATTTCCAAATATTGTAAGTGTTAATATTTATTTGTTTGATCATATCACAAATAAATAATATAAGTGTTTGTCTAGCTTGTTATTGGGTATGACTCGACTTGGATCATAACGTACTGGCCACATCAATTTAATATGTGTCTTGGATACTATGATATTCGCCTTTACTCAAAATTTACTTATGATCAATCACAAATGATTCCATGCAGTAATATTTGAGAGCGAGCCAGTCCAATATTTGTATCCCACAAATATCTATGAACTTTGGCAGTAACACTTTGCTCTATATTCATTCTAAATGAATATCCACCAATCCAAGTTCATAATAGTCTTACATTCATATTTGTTCCCACAATTATGATCGACTACGGACATTTAGAATAATTAACTTATTCACGGATTTAAACATGCTAATATGAAACATAACTCAAAATACCATAAAAGAGTTAAATTAATAATTGTTTCAATATCCAAATACAAAATTAGATCAAATCCAATCACTAGAATATCGAAGTCCTAAGGAACATGTATGACCCTCATGTTTTTCCCTGTCAAGGAGTTTCGTGAGTGGATCCGCAATGTTTTGATCTGTGTGAACTTGGCGGATACATATCTTTCCCTTTTCAACTTCATCCCTTATGTAGTTGAATCTCCGCTCGATATGTCTAGTCTTTTGGTGCGCACGAGGTTCCTTGATTTGAGCAATCGCACCCTCGTTATCACAAAAGATCTCTAGGGGGTCCTGAATGGTAGGGACCACCCCTAGGTCGGCTATAAATTTCTTCAGCCATGCAGCTTCCTGGGCTGCCAATGAAGCGGCGATGTATTCTGATTCTGTAGGGGACAATGCTACCACGTCTTGTTTTGAGCTCTTCCAAGAGACTGCTCCACCATTTAAAATGAAGACATACCCCGATTGCGATCGAGAATCACTTCGATCGGTTTGGAAACTCGCGTCCGTGTAACCCTTTACAACGAGCTCCTCCTCACCAGATCCATATATTAAGAACATATCCTTAGTCCTCCTAAGATATTTCAATATACTTTTAACAGCCATCCAATGACTGTTACCTGGATTCTGCTGGTATCTACTCGTCATGCTCAAGGCGCATGAAACGTCCGGTCTGGTGCATATCATTGCATACATGATGGATCCTATAGCTGACGCATATGGGATTCTTTTCATTTTTTCTTGCTCATCCTTTGAGCTTGGACATTGAGATGTGTTCAATATTGTCCCCTTTTGAATAGGTACAAAACCTCTCTTAGAGTTCTCCATTTGGAACCTATTCAAGACTTTGTCAATGTATGCACTTTGGTTTAAACCTATCAAATGCCTTGATCTATCCCTATAGACCTTTATTCCCAGAATGTAGGCGACTTCACCAAGATCCTTAATGGAAAAACAACTTCCAAGCCAAGCTTTTACACCTTCCATGGTTGGAATGTCATTCCCAAATAGTAGAATGTCATCGACATACAGTACTAAGAAAGTGATGATGCTCCCACTAGCTTTCTTATACACACAAGCTTCATCACCGTTCTTGATGAATCCAAAATTCTTAATTTCTTCATCAAAACGATGATTCCAACTTCTAGATGCTTGTTTCAATCCATAGATTGATTTCTTTAACTTGCATACTTTGTCAGGATGTTTTGGATCGACAAAACCTTCAGGCTGAACCATATAGACATCTTCATCAAGATATCCATTAAGAAAAGCCGTTTTGACATCCAATTGCCAGATCTCATAGTCATAATATGCAGCTATGGCAAATAATATCCTGATTGACTTTAGCATCGCCACAGGCGAGAATGTCTCATCATAATCAATCCCTTGAGTTTGAGTGAAACCTTTTGCTACAAGTCTAGCTTTATAAGTATCCAAGTTACCATGCATGTCCGTTTTCTTCTTGAAAACCCACTTACTTCCAACTACTTTGGAGTTGAGTGGTTGCACAACCAATTCCCAAACTTGGTTGTCATACATGGATTGCATCTCTATGTTCATGGCTTCAAGCCATTTGTCACAATCGGATTTTGACATTGCATCATGGTATGTGGTTGGTTCATCTGAATCTACCACGTAGCATCCATCAATGAAAAATCCATATCTTTCAGGTGGATTACTAATTCTACCAGATCTGCGAACATTTTGTGTGTTCTGATCAACCTCTTGATCATTTTCAACAACCTCTTGTTGAGTGCTAGTATCAACCAAACGTGTATCGTCTTGTGGTTCTTGATCCTCTTCAAGTTCCACTATTCTACTACTAGTTCCTTCCATAAGGAATTTAGCTTATAAGAACTTACCCTTTCGAGCAACAAATACCTTTTGCTCGGTTGGATCGTAGAAATAATATCCTATATCATCTTTAGGATATCCTACAAAGATACACTTAGTAGATCGGACTTCCAATTTATTTGGAGTGTATTGCTTAACATAAGCTTCACAACCCCAAACCCTTAAGAATGATAATGATGGAGGGTTTCCATGCCATATTTCAAAAGGTGTCCTTTCTACTTTCTTGGTTGGGGCCATATTTAGTATACGGACTGCGGAGAGCAAAGCGTAACCCCAAAATGATAGAGGTAATGTGCTTCTAGCCATCATAGATCGAACCATATCTAATAGAGTTCGATTTCTCCTTTCGGACACACCATTGTGTTGTGGTGTTCCTGGTGGAGTAAGTTGTGAAATGATTCCACAACTTCTAAGATGATCTTGAAAGGCACCACTTAGGTATTCACCTCCTCTATCGGTACGAAGGACTTTAATTGTTTTCTTGAGTTGATTTTCTACTTCACTTTTGAAGTCTTTGAACATTTCAAATGCTTCATCCTTGTGTCTTAGTAAGTACACATATCCATAACGACTACAGTCGTCGGTAAAGGTAATGAAGTATCTTTCACCATTCCTAGTCATTGGCTTAAAAGGACCACATACATCCGAATGTATGATACCTAGTAAGTCTTTTGCCCTTTCAAAAGTTCCACTAAAGGGTGTCTTGGTCATTTTGCCTTGTAAACAAGATTCGCATACATCAAATGAATTATCTTCATTTGTATTCAGAAGACCATTTTTCTGAAGTGTATGCATGCGATTCTTGCTTATATGTCCAAGGCGACAATGCCAAAGATAGGAATCACTCAAATCCATTTTGAGTTTCTTGTTGGTTACTTGGTACATTGAGCTATCATATGATGTGTTATCATGATCTAATTCATAAATACCATTTAAAGACATAGCTTTAAAATAAAACACACCATTCTTAGAAACATAAATATCATAGTTAACAAATTCGAAATTGAAACCAGATTGTTTTAAAAGGGAAACAGAAATTATGTTCCTAGTCAAACTAGGAGCATATAAAACATTCTTCAAAATCACTTCCAAACCACTTGGAAGCTTTAAAACGTAGTCTCCTTGAGCTTCGACTTCAACTTTTGCTCCGTTGCCCATAAAGAGACTACTGTCTCCCTTCTTGTAATGTCTACTTCTTCTGAACCCCTGCAACGAATTGCAAATATGAGTTCCACATCCGGTATCTAGTACCCATGTGTTAGAAGAAATAACATTTAGCTCAACATGTATCATAAAGATAGTACCTGAGGTTTGCCCTGCATCCCTCTTGTTTTTCAACTCCTTGAGATAGGTTGGACAATTTCTCTTCCAATGTCCTATCTCACCACATTCAAAACATGGGTCATTTGTAGCAACCTTTTGCTTCTTCTCCTTTGGTTTGATGGGTTCTGCTTTAGCTTTTCCCTTCCCTTTTCCTTTGACGTGTCCCTTTCTTTTAGCATAGGTTGCTTTAGAGTCGGGGTGGGGCCTCTTCTTGTTGCCACCTTCATTGATCGCTAGGACGGGTAAAGCCTTTTTGCCCATACTTGCTTCGGCCGTCTTGAGCATTGCATGAAGTTCACCAATGCTCTTGTCCCATCCATTCATGTTGTAATTCATTACAAAACTCTCAAATTTCTTTGTTAAAGAGTTGAGGATCAAATCCGTAGCCAACTCTTTAGAGACGGGACAATTTAGCCGTTCGAGGCGATCAATGTGGCTTTTCATCTTGAGAACATAAGATGATACCGATTGGGTTTCCTCCATTCGACATGCATGAAGCGCTCGAACAGTTTCGAAGCGTTCTACCCTTGCTTGTTGTAGGAACATTTCCTTTAACTGGGTAATCATGTCGTATGCCCCGTGGTGTTCAAAATCCTTTTGAATTTCGGGAATCATAGTTCCCAACATGAGGCATGAGGCTTGCATGGAGTCCTCGGTATACTTAACCCAATCGTTGTAGGCTTCCACATCTTCCACGTTAGGTTCATCGGGAATAGGATCGTCCAACACATAGGATATTTTCTCTTGCTTGAGAACGATTCTCAAGTTTCGAAACCAATCCATGAAGTTGTTATGGTTGAGACGATCCTTTTCAAGGATGGTTCTTAGTGACAGGTTTCGGACGGTTTGGTTAATCGGGTTTGCATTGTTAGCGGCCATCTACAAAATTTAACAAGTTCAATTTTAGTATTTTCGATATTATTATATTTTAATCATTAATACCCTTTTGTGTCTTAAAGACAATTAATAATTAAAATCTAGAATCCAACGTTACATTTAAATATTGGTTAGGTGACCTTTATCCCTCTATTTAAATTAACAAGGTAGTCAACGTTTGACAATTGCAACTCTTTGCAACTTCTAGCCATATGGGATCGGTTAAACATCTTTATGTTTAGTTGGCATGTTTAATCCCATCAACACATTTGTTCCCCATGCTTTGGTGACCCTAAGTTCATGGTTTCCAAATCAAGTCGTCCAACTTACACACACGTGTGAGTTTATACACATAAGTGGTTAGGTGACCTTTATCCCACAAACATGGTAAACCCACCTCGAACATACAAGTTCCCTCAAATGTGGTTAGGTGACCTTTATCCCACAATAAGAGTTCCCAAGTGTTTCGAGTGTTGTATAAAAGGATGGTGTTTGACTTGTTTTATAAAAGGGTTTTTAATATTTCAAAATTCTAGTTTAGAAAATATTATGTACCATATATTTGCATGCATTCAAATTAATGGTACTTTGGTGAAAACAAATTTTCAAGGTTCTATTTAATAAAATCCATTTTATTATAAAATCATTAATTTTTAATAAAACCTTTATTAAACATTTTAATGACTTTTCAAGAACCAATTTTACGCTTGTTGTTGATTATTAGTTTGTTAAGTCATGCATATCTACATATCATCTAAACAACAAAATAAACAACCACACAAGCATAACAATAGGTGCATAACCATAGCCAACTATTTTGACAACACTTGTTAGCCGAAACAAGTGTGTCAAAAGGTCCTTCCTAAAGGGTAAAATTGACACAAGTAATGTGTCGATGAACTCCCACTTGGTCCCGCATCCAAATGCTTCAAGTCTCCTTCTTGTGTTGTGATTTCTCCACCTTCTTTGAGCTTCCAAAAGTCTTTTATTTTCAGCTCCAAACTCCTTTGGACTTCAAAAAATGTGTTTTGGTTATCGGGTTAAAATCCCGTTGAGAACTATGAAGTTCTTTGGACCGAATATTATGGTCCAAACCAAAACCGCATTTTGTGTTCATCTTCTTTTACAAAATATATCCTAATACATTTTTCTAGTAAAATAAAATGCACCTAATCTATTTATTTTACATACCAAAAGAAAATAAATAAATTACATATCTTCTAATGGAAGAACAAAATAATAATTATTACACCCATAATAAATCACAACACAATCATTCAACACAAGGTCATGGCTAGGTCATATGCACCAAAATATATATCCAAATATATATATTAATTTCAAGAAGCATAAAAAAAATGGTTCCCTTTTATAAACATTTTCGGCTATTTTCAAAAAACCGAAAAGTTAAGTTTTGTCCAAACAAACAAATCATCCATATGAAATAAATTTTTCAAGATTCTCTTATGCATGTAAGAAAATAATCTTGAAAAACAAAGGGTTAACCATGTTAAAATTTTCGGCCATAGGGTTTTCTTCAAACCCGAAACCCGAAATTTTTTAATCTATTGAAGTATGCACTCATATAAGCGGCTCTAGATGCCATTGAAGGGATTTTAACATGTTTATCAAAGTAATTTCATCCATATGAAATAAAAACGCAGCGGAAAATAAGTTTAAAACATGTTACTTTTATAAGATATAAAACCATTTATATGCAAAATCCCAAAACCCGGATCCATATATGAGATGTATACTTACAAACATAACCATAGGATGTTTAGAAAACTACCTTCTTGAAGTACAAGGATTATGAAACGGATGATGCTTCTTGAAATGGTTGTCTTCAAGAGTAGAAGACCTCAAGCTTGTATACCCCAAGCTTCCAACAAACACCACAAGTTTAGCTAGGATTTAACACTTGAAGATCAAAATTGAACACTTGAAAAAACACCCTTATGGCCGAAAAATTGAGAGCAAAATTCAGCTCATCTCTTTTATTTTTCTCCATCTAAATCTAATATATTCTTGAGAGAATGCATGCCTTTATTCTTGCCCAATCACAAGGTCTCTAACTCATGCAATTGCATGAAAAGTTATTGGACCAAAGACTTTGGATAGACCACCCAATCTAAATCCATGCATATGCATGAAATGTGATTGGAACAAGACTTTTGGATAGAGACAAAAAGGGGGGGGGGGGCCATGTGGGTTTTTATAAAAAAAAATAAATTTCTTTTATAAAATTAAGTCTTGGTTCATATATATATATTTATAACTTTTATAAATATAACACTACATAAATGCAAGACTTTATACAACCTTTAAAATTGTTATTTAACCCATTAAATAACAAAATAAAATATTCTCTCAAAATAAATTATCCATATAATTTATTAGTTTCTCAAGTGTAATTATTTAGAAAACCAATTTCCAAATATTGTAAGTGTTAATATTTATTTGTTTGATCATATCACAAATAAATAATATAAGTGTTTGTCTAGCTTGTTATTGGGTATGACTCGAATTGGATCATAACGTACTGGCCACATCAATTTAATATGTGTCTTGGGCATACAGAGTCCAACACTCTTACCCTGTTGAAATATAATCAGGCTAACCACAAAAGAGCTCCCTTTGATCCAATAACAGTTGCGACTGTTAAGCAATCACTGTGAGTATACTCGATCCCCTTTTACTTTAAACTTTTGGGGTGTAACATGTATTCTATGAAACTTAAACTTGAATCTTTGGAAACTTTTACTCTATCCTATGTGTTCGTGAAACTTGTGATTCTTCATTCTTGACTCTTTGTGCTATGTGACGTTTAATCCAGAGTGTGTAGTTCCGCCTTAACAATAGTAGCGCTATAGGAAGACGCACCTCTCCCGTTATTCTCAGGGGGTATTGTTAGGAGGATTCTAGTTTACCTTGAGTCTTGGGTAAACACTAAAGCACCGGGATACTTGGGCTACCACTGTGTGGACTGCGACACTAGCACGGCTGAAGCTATTTTGTTACAAATACCATGGATATGAGTTGTTTTAATCTATTATTCTATTATCAAACTTGTATACTCGCCAATACTTTTGTATTGATATTTTAATACATGTTGCATGCTGATAGGATGCTATGGAATGCATGGAACCAAGCTAGGAGATGCTTAGAAACGTCACCTAGTTAACTTAGAATCATTGAACTATTCGAACAATATTTGTTATGGTCTGTATTCGATACTTGTGTTGGTTGTGTTTGCCTTTAGACAATGATATGATGAATTTGATCTAAATTCTATTTAAACAAATAGTGTTGTGGATTTCTCATGAGCAATCTGAACGCTTAGTGCTCGCACCCCGATGTTTCCGCAATCGGTTGGGGTGTGACAGATTGGTATCAGAGCCATAACTGTAGGGAATTAGGATAAGTAGGAATACTTGCCCTAGTCTATAGTTCTTGGAACTTGATTCTTATTTGTTGTTTAAGACTTATGCATTCTCCCATATCTGCTTCCTAGCAGCCCATGTTCTTATTAAACTTACATGACTTTCCTAAGGCTGCTATAATGAACACTTTATACTATGAAGACACTGTTACACAATGCTTACTTTTAGCACGAGAGTTGCCCACAGGATAGGAGTGACATTTGAACCTTGATGGGAAATCTCCATACTATTCTGGAAGGTCTTGTCTACGGATAAGAGCCGACAACCTGTAGGGTACGATGTTGTCAAGATAGAGGTGGAACTCAGACCTTGATAACTAGTCCCACTCCATGATGATTTTATGTCTCGCCAAAGTCTCGTAACTACCAATCCATTGAGTACGCAGAATTACTAAAAGGACGAATATCGTAGGCCTAACATCGATGACGTATTTGTCTAAGTAAGTCAAGACGCGTTACCTCAATTCGAAAGGAGTACGAATCACTTTGGTTAGCCGCCGTTCCTCTACCCGGAACAATCCTGTGTTTTGAGAGCCTATCTCGTTTTTATGTTATCTTGATTTTTGTGAAAGTGGTTTTATCTACGCGGTTTTGAACTTAATTCTTCGTTTATTTGTAAAAAGTTTTTACGCAAAGCTTGCACGTTGTCCGCAACCTAAAACGTTAATTCTAATCTCAGATCAAACTAAATTTACGAAGCTTTATTCTATGTGTAATCTATGTGGTAAACGTTGATTGTCTATGGTATGATGTGTTGTGGTGGTGCGAAACACTAAGATGACATGGAAGTACGGGACAGAAGTGGTGTGTCTGAAGCATGGTGGATACGCCGCTGGTACTTCCTATATATAAGTGCTTGTGACATACTACCAGCTTCCGTATCAAGTGCCATGCGAGATTTAGTGTTTGCAGGCCGTTGTGGAATGACTATGTAATCGATAGTAAGTCTATGGAATGCCTATGGAAAGTCTATGTAATCTGAGAAAATTCTAGCATGACCTATGATCGATCTATTGTGTTAATCTATGATAATCTAGCGCGTTAAACTATTTTGAGCTAACCTATGTTGGTCTGTTGGTTTAATCTATGATTATCTACTTGGTTAGTCTATGATAAACTATCTACTTGAGCAAGTCATGTTAATCTATCAATATAATCTATGCCAATCCATGAAATGATCTATGTAATCTACTTGAGTATTCTACGCTGATCTATTTTGAGAATTCTGTGCGATTCATATTGAGTAATCTATGAGTAATCTACGATAATCTACTAATCTATGTGAAACTATTTGGCAATATATGATGATGATGATGATGATGTTGATGGGTAAATGGCTATTTGTGGTGATTGCGACACGTAGCATGACACCGAGTACGAGGCCAGGCGACGTGTCCGAAGCGTGGTGGATACGCTGCTGGTACTTCCTATATATAAGCGTTTTTGGCATGTTGACCAAACTTCGTACAAACGTGCCATGTGAAGGTCGTGAATTTTGAGATGGTTCAATCTAGATTCTTAAGTCTATCGTGTGGATAATCTATATTATGAAGAATTCGTAATACAATCCCGTTTGTCGGATCTGTAGATGTCTACTCGTAGAACATCTGACGCACTCAGGAGATCCAGAGAGAAGTCTTAAAAGAAGATGATGTCTTTCATGGCCGATCAGATCGCTCGAGTCATGCCAAGAATCTTCACTGAGCTTCAAAGATCAAACACTCCGCCATCCACTGCGGACTCCAAGGCTGAGAAGCAGAAGCCTACTAAGTTCAACTACAAACATTTCATCTCTTGCAGCCCTAAGTCTTTCACGGGCAGTGATGGGGTGACTGCTATGCTCGAGTGGTTCGACAGCATCGAAGTTACCTTCATTAACAGCGAGTGCCCATACCATCTGAAAACTAGGAGTGCGACTGGAATGTTCCAAGGCAGAGCATTGGAGTGGTGGTCAAATGAGAGAAACATCCGTTCAAATGAAGAAGCCTATGCTCTTCCATGGACTGAGGTGCGAGAACTCATGATGCTCGAGTTCTACCCTCCTCATGAGCAATTAAAGCTCGAAGAAGAATTCTGGCATCTAAAGCAAGTTGGTGATGACAACCTGGCGTATACTACTCGTTTTAAGCAGCTGAGTCTCATCCTTCCTCACTTGGTTTCGACTCCTAAGCGGATGATAACCAAGTACATCAACGGCTGATGGGTGTCAAGTGTTATATATATTAGGTGTATATTTTAAGCCCCTTTAACACTTTTTTTATTCAAGTTTTAAATTTATAAAACACGATATTTACTAACACTAGACACACATATGGGCAAGTGCACCCATCGTGAGCGTAGTATAGTGTTGGTAAGATACCGAGGTCATCCAAGGACACAAGAGCTTTTAGTACCGGTTTATCCTCAACGTCTAATCAAATCAAAAAGTTTAGAAAAATGTTTTAAGCTAAGAAAAATAAAACTAACTAAAATGCTGAAAAATAAAAATAAAAGAAAAAACAGATAGACAAGATGAATCACTTGGTTCCGACTCGTGTATAGTGTAACCTTTGATTATTTCCGTACTTTTGCACTTATTTAAGAGATTATCTTAGTTATTGTAGTAGGCCCCTCTTTTGAAGGTGACGTTACCCTCAACCCAGTAGTTTGAGTCAGCAAGGATACAATCCTAAAGGGTCGGATTATTGAAAGATAATGAATTAAGTTATTAATGCAAATTATGGTAGGCCCCTCTTTTGGAGGTGACGTTACCCTCGACTAAATAGTCTGAGTCAGCAAGGATACAGTCCTAAATAGCCGGGTTATAGTATTAATAGTAGTTAACTTATGAGGGGATCAAAGAGTTTGGACCCCCGCCATCCAATACCGTTAAGTATTGAAGGAGGTCCTACTAAATTTGACACAGGTCCATTGCAGGGCCTCTAAACGCTGAACAATGGCAAGACTCTTACTAAACCGTTCCCTTAACCCCCGACCAGGTAGCCAACATACCTCCAAATAGACCGTGGAGATATGAATGGTGAAAATCTTTTATTTTATATAGACAGTAAAATAATGCCAAGAGACCTCGGACAAACGATAAGGAAGAATCACCTTCAACATAAGAAACTAGTTATTAAAGTCATTAATACAAAACCAAGTAAAAAGTGCGAAAAGATTAGAAATAAAAAGTATTACACTAGACACTTGTCTTCACCAAGTGATGTAAGAGCTCTTACGATCAATCTTGGATCCCGAGACGACTCACACACTCTATGATGGACAATGGAGGATGGTGGTGGATGATGGTGTTATGGTGGTGGTGGGTGGTGGGTGAAGTATGAGAGAGGTGGTGTGCCAAGGGATGATTTTAGCTTGAGCCAAGCACTCCTATTTATAGGCTGAACAGAAGCTCGGGCACGGCCCCGTGTCCAGTGGGCACAGCCCCGTGTCCACATCCTTCTCTTTCTTCATTTAATGCAGCTTGTCTTATTAGTTGACCATGCCCCCGTGTCCGCTGAGCACGACCTCGTGTGCAGAAGAATCTTTGTACTATGAAGATTTGCTTAGATTGTGCGAATCTTATAGTTGACCACGGCCCCATGTACGCTAAGCACGGCCCCGTGGTGGGCAATAGAAGCTTCTACCACTTTGTCTTTTCTGCTGACACTTGGGCACGCCCCCGTGCTGGCTGAGCACGGGGCGTGTTCAGTCTTCTGTTATCTTGTTTTGCTTGGGAAGATGCTGTCGTGGGGTTGGGCATGTCACGTCTTGTTCCTTTTCTTGTATTTATGTTAGATTTTGATGTCTTTTTGCTTCTTTTGTTAATTTGAGCTCATTTAATCCTGAAAATACAAAAGGAAGACAAAAGCACACTTTTTCCAACATTAGTACTAAAAAAGGGTTAGTTTTATGCCACAATTGATGTAATTTATATGTTGCATTTTGCACACATCAAATACCCCCACACTTGAATCTTTGCTTGTCCTCAAGCAAAACTCTTTAATATGTGGCTATTACACTCCCAAATGGAATGGGTAGAGAAGAAGGTTTTTGGGCTTGTCATAGAGTGTTGGGATTTCCAAGATTCTTTATTTAGTTTTATTTTTATTTATTTACAATTCTATTCGTCATGATTTATTTAAAACTTTTCATAAGATAAATTACTTATTAGGGCATAACATGCCTTTGTAAAATTTTGTTTATATACAAGTTCACATACCTCACGGGGATCACTCAACACTCGGCCGAAAATGTATTTTTGTGGATCACTCGAGAGCGGCATGGAACTTACTCCTACCATAGGCTTGCCAAGCAATCAATCCTCCTCCTTTTTAACTTATATACCTTTATAAATATCAAGAGGACTTTGTGGGTGAAGGGTTAGGCTTGGGTTAAAGGTAGGTGGTTGGGTTAGTGGTTAGTGGTTAGTAGAAAATGGCGAAAAGCGTAACAAGCGTTGGTTTTCGTAAGACTTTTTATTTTTGTAACTTTTGTTTTGATGAAGCTATTATTCAAACAAAGTTATTTTTGATGAACTTGTTTGTTTATTTTCTTTTGCTTCATCATCAACACACATTTTTTTTTGAAAAGTCATACGAAAAACCGAACTTGTTACTAAAACAAAGGGTTAAAAATGAAAAACGTTTTGGTGGGTAAAAGAGTGTTTGGTTTGGGTTATGAAATGAAAAGGTTTAGGCTCAAAGGGGCTAACTAGGGGGATTTTTGGGTAGGTGGTAAAAAAAAATAATGGTGTAGAAATAAAAAGGGTTAGTCCTAATGCCTCCATCATTTACTTACTCGGGTTTAAGTTGGTAAGGACCGGGAATGTATCGTCATGGCAAGTTCTAGAGTCGTAAGAACTAAGCGGCTATTCACAGAAGAAACGAAAAATGAGCATTTAGTTTAAAGATATGTAATTGTATGCTCAATAAAGGCTCAAAACTCACTTTTGTGGGAATGGGTTTTTATGTGATCAAGTATATATAATTAAATTTTAATTAAGCTCGTCATGCCTTTTCATAATTTTCTTATGTTGGTTCTTTTTATCACGACGCTATCGGTTGTAAATTCGTAAAAATATAACCTTTTTGGAATTTGGAATTCCCGAGTTAAACCTAGACAAGTAAAAAAAATGAAAAAATTTTGAAAAAAATTTGGGGTGATTAGCGGTTCCAATAGAGTTTTATGTAAGGCTTGTATTTAGGACTTGCAAGATTCAAGGTTTTAGCATCCCCCCCCCCACACTTAAATTACACATTGTCCTCAATGTGTCCCAAAAATAAGTTTTTAGGTTGATTGAATGTGTAAAAAGGTGTAAAAAGCAAAAATTTTGTGTTACTGGGCGCTGAACACGGCCCCGTGTTGTCCGGGCACGGCTCCGTGTTCAAGTGCCAGTAACAAAATTAAATCAAGAGAAACAGAAGTCTGGACACGGGGGCGTGTTGGGTGAACACGGCCCGTGTCCAGTTACCTGAACTGGGTCTTTTTCTGCAGACTGTGCAGCACGGGGCCGTGTTGGGCGGACACGGCCCGTGCCGAACTTACTGTAAACGAAGAATTTTTTCGGACGGTTATGTTTTCCTGCATGGGGTGCTGGTCCAAGTTTCCCTTGTATCCTTTGTCATCTCAAGTGTGTTTTATTCCTGAAAATTAAAACTAACTAGAAAACATGAAAATTAATCTAAACTAAACTAAGGATAGTTCCGCGGAATGCCTCCGTGGTGCACCACGTTTATAAGGGTCCTTGGCTAGACCCTCCTTATCGGGTGGTTCTGGCTCATCTTCAATTAGGGGGTCGTCATTGCCGATTGGATATTTCATTGATCGCTCAAGATCGACACTCTTTTTAAATGCCCCTAATTGAAGAGGTAGATTGTTGTACTTCCGTTTTTTAAAAGCTTCGTGAGTTTTTACAAATGGTCGTCCCAACATTAAAGGAGCGTCATCGAGGATGACAAAGTCGGTGGGAACTACCATTTGGTTTGTTTGAACTAAGACATCTTCAACTACACCGATTGATTTTTTTACTTTCCGATTTGATAGAAAAATGGGTATTTGAAGTGGAGAAAAATCACTAATACTTAATTTTTCGAAAATGTAGTTAGGCATTATGTTAACACAAAGATCTTTATCAATTGTGACATTACTAATAAACGAATTTTGAAAGAAACATGGAACCGGTGTAATGTTAATTTCAAATGGGTCTTCTTTTATTAGCGAGGTTTGATCGATAGTTAACTTAACACTTACCGTTTCGTCAATTTTAGTGTTAGTGTTTAACTCTTTTAAAAACTTAGCATGAGTGGGAACTAAACAATGATTTTCAAAGGAAGGTGATAAGAGATTAATTTCTTAAAAATTAGACTCTTCTTGCATTTTATCGTTAACGGACTCACCTTTTTCATTGTTTAACTCATGTGTCGGTTTTTCACTTATTTGTTCTTCCATTTTTACACTTTTAGTTATCTCTTCCTTTTTTAATTCTTCTCTTGCGCGGGACTCCTCTTCCCTTGCGCGAGATTCTTTTATATAGCGATCGATAACTCTAAGGTGTTCTAATATCCTATCGGTCACTTCGGTGATAGAAAAAGAATCGGGATTTTCAAAGCTTGAATCCGGTTGTTCGATCCTTTGTTCCTCATAATACCCATATGAAGTAGATGGTTCACACCATTGTTCTTCATTGTAAGCATATGATGGATAAGGGTCGTTATTTTGTTCTTCATAATACTCATATGAGGTGGGTTGTTCACGCCATGGTTCCTCATAATAAGCATACGAAGGTGGTGGCTCATGTCTTGGTTCCTCAAAGTATGAGTATGAAGGCTCATACCTTGGTTCATCAAAATATGAGTATGAGGGAGGAGGTTCATACCTTTGGTCTTCATAGGATGTGTATGAAGTTGATGGTTCGTACCTGGGTTCCTCATAGTAGGTGTATGAATTGGATGGTTGATATGAGTGACTATTTTGAACCGAGTGTGGGTTACGACAATTAATGCAATAATTACTCCTATAATCATCCTCCTCATTGGTGTAGTTGTAACCTCCTGAGTATTGATCCATGAGAATCACTCAGCAGACCACAACTAAGTCTCTAGATCAGAAAACAAAAATAAAAACGGAAACAGAGGTTGGACACGGCCCCGTGTTCAGTGGGCACGGCCCCATGTTCAGAATCTGTATCTGGCGTTTTAATTAAATTTACTGATCTAGTTGAGCACGGGGCGTGTTCAATGAGCACGACCCGTGTTCAAGTTACTGTTACTGGGTGTTTTTATGAAAATCTGCAGCACGGCCCCGTGTGCAGTGAACACGCCCCCGTGAACAGGTTACTGTAAATGCAAAACTAAACTAAAATGCAGAAAAATGTGCACGCGTTAAAAAGGTTTTGAAAAACTGATTAGGCCGTCGATTTTAAGCTTTCTTAAAATCCTTGTGTCCCCGGCAACGGCGCCAAAAACTTGATGGGTGTCAAGTGTTATATATATTAGGTGTATATTTTAAGCCCCTTTAACACTTTTTTTATTCAAATTTTAAATTTATAAAACACGATATTTACTAACACTAGACACACATATGGGCAAGTGCACCCATCGTGAGCGTAGTATAGTGTTGGTAAGATACCGAGGTCGTCCAAGGACACAAGAGCTTTTAGTACCGGTTTATCCTCAACGTCTAATCAAATCAAAAAGTTTAGAAAAATGTTTTAAGCTAAGAAAAATAAAACTAACTAAAATGCTGAAAAATAAAAATAAAAGAAAAAACAGATAGACAAGATGAATCACTTGGTTCCGACTCGTGTATAGTGTAACCTTTGATTATTTCCGCACTTTTGCACTTATTTAAGAGATTATCTTAGTTATTGTAGTAGGCCCCTCTTTTGAAGGTGACGTTACCCTCAACCCAGTAGTTTGAGTCAGCAAGGATACAATCCTAAAGGGTCGGATTATTGAAAGATAATGAATTAAGTTATTAATGCAAATTATGGTAGGCCCCTCTTTTGGAGGTGACGTTACCCTCGACTAAGTAGTCTGAGTCAGCAGGGATACAGTCCTAAATAGCCGGGTTATAGTATTAATAGTAGTTAACTTATGAGGGGATCAAAGAGTTTGGACCCCCGCCATCCAATACCGTTAAGTATTGAAGGAGGTCCTACTAAATTTGACCCAGGTCCATTGCAGGACCTCTAAACGCTGAACAATGGCAAGACTCTTACTAAACCGTTCCCTTAACCCCCGACCAGGTAGCCAACATACCTCCAAATAGACCGTGGAGATATGAATGGTGAAAATCTTTTATTTTATATAGACAGTAAAATAATGCCAAGAGACCTCGGACAAACGATAAGGAAGAATCACCTTCAACATAAGAAACTAGTTATTAAAGTCATTAATACAAAACCAAGTAAAAAGTGCGAAAAGATTAGAAATAAAATGTATTACACTAGACACTTGTCTTCACCAAGTGATGTAAGAGACTTAGGCAAACATGGCCTTGATTGTCAAGAACTCTTACGATCAATCTTGGATCCCGAGACGACTCACACACTCTATGATGGACAATGGATGATGGTGGTGGATGATGGTGTTATGGTGGTGGTGGGTGAAGTGTGAGAGAGGTGGTGTGCCAAGGGATGGTTTGAGCTTGAGCCAAGCACTCCTATTTATAGGCTGAACAGAAGCTCGGGCACGGCCCCGTGTCCACATCCTTTTCTTTCTTCATTTAATGCAGCTTGTCTTATTAGTTGACCACGCCCCCGTGTCCGCTGAGCACGACCTCGTGTGCAGAAGAATCTTTGTACTATGAAGATTTGATTAGATTGTGCGAATCTTATAGTTGACCACGACCCCGTGTCCGCTGAGCACGGCCCCGTGGTGGGCAATAGAAGCTTCTACCACTTTGTCTTTTCTGCTAACACTTGGGCGCGCCCCCGTGCTGGCTGAGCACGGGGCGTGTTCAGTCTTCTGTTATCTTGTTTTGCTTGGGAAGATGCTGTCGTGGGGTTGGGCATGTCACGTCTTGTTCCTTTTCTTGTATTTATGTTAGATTTTGATGTCTTTTTGCTTCTTTTGTTAATTTGAGCTCATTTAATCCTGAAAATACAAAAGGAAGACAAAAGCACACTTTTTCCAACATTAGTACTAAAAAAAGGTTAGTTTTATGCCACAATTGATGTAATTTATATGTTGCATTTTGCACACATCAACGGCCTACCGTCTGCAATGCGTGATTCTATCGAAGCAGCTCAGTTGGAAGCTATTGAAGAAGTCTATCGTTTGGCAGCAAGTTTGAACAACAATCGTGTGCGTGATAAGTAGTTTGCTACCCCTGCACCTTCAAAGTCCGCTAACCAAGTGACCCAGCAGCCTAGTGGCAGCAAGAATAAGAAACGAAAGTCTCAGGGTGCGGGATGCAATGCTATTGTCCCTACTGCTAACCCTGCTGGAAAACCCGCTCATGCTGCTACTGTTGCTAACCTTGCTGCTCCCGAAGCTAAGAAGCAATACACTGGGCCTCATCCCAGATGTACCACTTGCAACTATCATCATCCGGCAAACTCTGCATGTCGTTTGTGCACCAACTGTAACCGCTATGGTCACATGGCTCCCTACTGTCGTCAAGCTAATCTTGTTCCTCAAGCTCAGCAAGTTCCTGCTCCACCAGCTCAAGCAGCTCTACTAGCTCCTCCTCTACAGAATCCTAGGCCAGTCAATGTTGTTCATGCATGCTACAAGTGTGGAGATACTACCCACCTCCGTAACCAGTGCCCTCAGCTGAACCAGGATCAGCAGCCAGCCGCTCGTGGATGAGCGTTCAACCTTAACGCATTTCAGGCTCGTAATGACAATGACGTTGCCAATGGTATGTTCCTTGTTAATAACCTTTATGCTTCAGTCCTATTTGATACTGGTGCCGATAAAAGCTTTGTGTCCGTAGAATTTGAGTCTTTGTTAAACTGTACACGCTCTAAGTTACCAGAGTCATTCTCGGTTGAGGTCGCCAATGGTAAGTCGATTCTTGTGAATTCTATCGTGCGTGATTGTTCCTTGATTCTTAACGATCACGTATTCGCTATAGATCTTATACCCATGCGGTTGGGTAGTTTTGATGTCATTATCGGAATGGATTGGTTGCGTAAGAATCATGCCGAAATCGTGTGCCACGAAAAGCTTGTCCGTCTTCCTCTTCCGTCTGGTGATCTTTTACATGTCTATGGGGACCGGCCTTCGAATGGACTAAGGCTGATGTCATGCACACAAGCGAGCAGAAGTTTACGTAAGCGGAACCCTGCCTTCTTGGCCCATGTGGTGGAACAAAAGGGCAGGGGGAAGAGCATAAACAATGTTCCAGTTGTGTGTGATTTCCCTGATGTCTTTCCGGAGGATCTGCCTGGTCTTCCTCCTCCTAGATCTGTTGATTTTCGTATTGATCTCGTACCTGGTGCGACTCCCGTCGCCAGGGCTCCTTACCGTCTTGCACCTTCCGAGATGCAAGAGTTATCCAGCCAGCTACAAGAATTGCTAGACAAAGGTTTTATTCATCCAAGTACCTCCCCGTGGGGTGATCCTGTTCTATTTGTCAAAAAGAAGGATGGTTCATTCCGTATGTGTATCGATTACCGTGAACTTAATAAACTTACCGTGAAGAATCGTTATCCGCTACCCCGTATTGATGACCTGTTTGACCAGCTACAAGGCGCGTCCTGTTTCTCAAAAATTGACCTGCGTTCTGGATATCATCAGCTACGTGTTCTTGAAGATAATATTCCTAAAACCGCGTTTCATACACGATATGGACACTACGAGTTCGTAGTCATGCCTTTTGGCCTGACCAACGCACCTGCAGTGTTCATGGACCTTATGAATCGTGTTTGTAATCCCTACTTGGATTGTTTTGTTATAGTATTTATCGATGATATCTTCATTTATTCTAAAGACTAAAACTGATCATGCTCGTCACCTACGTCTAATGCTTGAACTTTTACGTGGCAAGCGTTTGTATGCTAAATTTTCTAAGTGTGAGTTTTGGATCGACGAAGTGCAATTTCTTGGTCATATTGTTAGTAGGCAGGGTATTCACGTTGATCCTTCGAAAATTGAAGCAGTGAAGAATTGGTGTACGCCTAAATCCGTGTCGGAGATTCGTTCTTTTCTAGGATTGGCGGGTTATTACCGCCGGTTCATCGCGGATTTCTCAAAAATCGTTGTTCCTCTTACTACGCTAACCCAAAAGGAGAGGCCTTTTGTTTGGGGTCCCGAGCAAGAGAACTCCTTTCAAACCCTTAAGAATCATTTGTGTAATGCCCCTATGTTAACTCTACCTGATGGCAACGACGATTTTGTGGTATATTGTGATGCCTCGAACCGTGGGTTGGGCTGTGTGCTCATGCAACGGGATAAGGTTATTGCTTATGCCTCTCGTCAGCTCAAGGTACATGAGAAAAACTACACTACTCACGACCTGGAGCTTGGTGCAGTCATTTTTGCGTTAAAGATCTGGCGACACTACCTGTGTGGTACGAAGTGTGTGGTCTTCACCGACCATAGGAGCCTTCAGCATATCTTTGACCAAAAAGAGCTGAACATGCGACAGAGACGTTGGGTGGAATTACTTAACGACTACGACTGCGAAATTCGCTATCATCCCGGCAAGGCGAACGTAGTGGCCGACGCTCTTAGTCGTAAGACTCATGTTAAGTCTATCCGTATCTCCAATGACCTCCATGCTTGTATTCGAGAAGCCCAGTATTCATCAGCCAACGAATGTAGTATAATCGAGGAAGTCCATGGTGCCCGTATTGACCAACTGGTAACAAAACCCGATGGACTCCAATACTACCTCAATCTCATCTGGGTGCCAGATCGCGATAATCTCCGTGAGCTCATTCTGACTGAGGCTCACAAATCCCGTTACTCGATCCATCCAGGTGCCGACAAGATGTACCAGGATCTGCGTACAACTTATTGGTGGCCTGGCATGAAGAGGGACATTGTTGTCTATGTATCTAAGTGCCTTACCTGCTCGAAGGTAAAGGCTGAACACCAGCGTCCTTCTGGACTCTTGGAGCAACCTAAAATCCCTGTTTGGAAATGGGATAGCATTGCTATGGACTTTATTACCAAACTACCCCGTACCTCTAAAGGTCACGATAGTATCTGGGTGATTATTGATCGTTTGACAAAATCTGCTCATTTTCTTCCTATTCGTGAAGATTTCAGAGTGAAGAGACTCGCTCGAATCTATACCGATGAGATTATAAGTCGTCATGGCGTACCTCTTGACATAATCTCGGACTGTGATGGTCGTTTTACTTCTCGCCTTTGGCAAACATTTCAATCCGCTATGGGTACGCACTTAAATCTTAGCATGACCTTTCATCCTCAGACAGATGGTCAGACCGAGCGTACTATTCAGACCCTCGAGGATATGCTTCGTTCTTGTATCAATGACTTTGGGGGTAACTGGGATGTACATTTACCATTGATAGAATTCTCTTACAACAATAGCTACCATTCCAGTATTCAGATGGTGCCTTTCGAAGCTATGTATGGGCGAAAATGCCGATCTCCTCTCAGTTGGCAAATAGTTCACTGGCCCTGAGATTATTCAAGAGGCAACGGATAAGATTCTTCAGATCCGTGATAACTTGATCAAGGCTAGGAACAGACAAAAGAGCTATGCTGATAATAGGCGGAAGCCTCTGGAATTTGCTATTGGTGACCGAGTTCTACTCAAGGTATCTCCCTGGAAGGGAGTAGTTCGTTTTGGGAAGAAGGGAAAGCTTGCACCTCGCTATGTGGGTCCTTTCGTGATACTTGAAAGGATCGGCAAAGTGGCATACAGACTCGACTTGCCACAAGAGCTAACAACGTGCATCCAGTGTTCCACGTGTCCAATCTACGGAAATGCCTAGCCGATGAAGGACTGCAAGTTCCTCTGGAAGACTTGCAAATAAACGAAGCTGTTCAGTTTGTGGAGAAACCGGTCGAAATCATGGATCAGACTGTCAAGCTTTTGAGGCGCAGCAAAATCCCCATTGTTAAGGTTCGATGGGAAGGAAAGCGTGGCGCTGAATTTACTTGGGAGTTGAAAAGTGATATGAAGGCCAAGTACCCGCATCTCTTTGGGCAGTCTTCTTCTAAGATTTCGGGGACGAAATCTCCTAAAGGAGGGGAGACTGTAACGCCCAGCGTCCCTAAACCTTAGGCACATGGCAAGATCAGTCCCTGAACTCCTGTAACTTGTCAGTTTTAGTCCCTATAGTTATGTGATATTGATATTTTGAAACTTTAGCATGAGTCTTATCATGATACTTGACTCCTTAATCTAGATGCTTGATTTTGAAACATAAACTATGAGACTTGATACAGATTCTAGACTCATGATGCTTGACCCTTGGTACCTAATCTAGATACTTGAATCTTTATGACTTAACTTGATACTTAGACTCTTGATTCTTGATACTTGATACTTGGAATCTTGATTCTTGATATTTGAGAAACGATGATTCTTGACCCTTGAGACTCAAATTGGTGCTTGACTCCTTAGACTCGTGAAGCTTGATTCTTGGTTAAACGAGAGACTGGAGCCTTGTCACTGGCAGAATCTATGAAACTTTGAGACTCCGATGCTTGCAATGTAATCAAATTAATAAAGATACTTTACGTAATCTATATAACGCAACGCCTAACATAACGCGAAAAACGAATCATAAACTGGATCGCGAGAAGGCTGGGTTGGCAAGAGTGACCAGCCGATCGGACAACTGACCGATCGGACAGCCGGCCGATCGGACAGCCAGCCGATCGGACTGCCAGCCGAACCGAACCAACCTTCCTCCTTTCACCCCTCACCTATAAATAGGTTGTCACATCATCATTTTAAGTGATGTGACAGCTCTGACCGAACCAGACGCACGCGTACACTATTTCTCCATTTCCTCATCGATTTCGGTACGTTTCTAGCTAGATTCTTGTACTTTCTTACTCTACACATCATTCTCTACGTGTTTTTCACCTGAAATCACACTTTTCACCGTGAAATCTCTCAGATCTGAGATCTTGAGGATGATGTCATCATGGTGGTTGTACAAACTATCAGGTGATGTCATTCTGAGCAAGATCTAGCTCAGATCTAAGATATTTCATACGTTTTTGCACTAAATCTAAGATAAATCTTTACTTTTTCATGTAAAACTTGGGTTGATCTTCATATTTTCTTCGAATTTATGATTTACTTTGGTGATAAACGTGACTGAACGGGCTGTAGACTAATTGGTGGTCTAGAGTTGGTTTAAGAACGGATTGTTCACTGATTAAGACGATCACGGGATGGATTTCGGCATAAACCCGTCGCTAACAGACAACTGGTTGAATTGGGGTGGTTCCCGACCAGTCAGAATGGCTGTTAAACTGTAAGTTAATGTTGCCTCAGTACGTGCCGTGACGTCACCAACAACTTTCAAACTTAGTAATTTTACAAAAGTTGGTAAACGGGAACAATAGGCCAGCCGATCGGACAGCCGTCCGATCGGGCGGCCACTAATTACACTCGGTCAGCCATCCTTCACACTAGGCCAACCGATCGGACAACAGTCCGATCGGGCGACCATTATCCACATTAGGCCAGCCGATCGGGCAGCCGTCTGATCAGTCGGCCACTAATTACACTAGGCCAGCCGATCGGATGACAATCCGATCGGACAGCCCCCTCTACTCTATTGCACCAAGTGGCAACCCGATCGGATGGCCATCTGATCGGGCAGCCAACATCAGCATACACTACGTGAGTCATCCGATCGACTGGTTAGCCGATCGGACAGCCGTCCGATCGGACAACCATCCGATCCAATGACCTATTAAACATTTTATTCAACCTCGTTATGCTGCCCAACTCTTAATGATATTCGCTAATTTACACATATTTTAGTCCCCCGTTTTACCCCTATTTTATGCGTTTTCGGCCGTAAAACCGTCATTCGGATGCTTAATCATCTACACTTTTGTTTACAGGCCTAAAACAGCATACCAGACAAGATGATAGTGAAAACAAGGACTTTTCGGACAAAACGACGAAGCTACGAACATTCTGTTAGAAAACTGACCTGGGCGTGTGGAACGGTCGTGCGACCTAGGGCTGTAAACGAACCGAACGAACACGAACAAGACCTTGTTCGTGTTCGTTTGTTAAAAATATATGTGTTTGCGAACCGTTCACGAATACTTATCGAACGGGATTTTATGTTTATGTTCGTTTGTTAAGGAAATGAACATGTTCGTGTTCGTTTGTGTTTGTTTGTTAATTTTAGGCAACGAACGTTGACGAACACAAGCTAATGTTCATGAACACAAATGGAAATAAACGAACACAAATAATCGTCTATGAACATAATATATAATAGACTAACACTTATTAAATATTTAATTTGTCAGACTTATGATATATTCAAATAAATATAAAAACTAAAAACACTAATGAACTATCAAGCACATGCGAACACGTTACCGAACGTTCACGAATATAAACGAACGAACGCGATCTCTGTTCATGTTTGTTCATTTAACTAAACGAACAAAATTTCTTGTTTGTGTTCGTTTGTTTAATAAACGAACGAACACAAACGAACTTCCCACCGAACGTTTCACGAACTGTTCGCCGAACGTTTGGTTCGTTTACAACCCTAGTGCGACCTAATGCACGACCGTGCATCTCCGACAAATGAAAGCCAGTCCGGCGTTGAACGAACGTGCAACTCGGCGTGCAAGGCAATCAAGGCAATCCCGGTGATGCACGGGCGTTCCATATCTTGAACCCCGTGCGGATCCGATGATCACCCAAAACCCCGGGACTGAACGACCAGTGCAGCAATCCATGCAACATGATCCCGGAAACGCACGGTCGTGCCATATGAAGAACGGTCGTGCGAGACCGAAGACCAGTCAAGATCTGTGACGTCATGCAGTATGGTGCACCATACCTACAATAATTGCTTAAAGTGAACGGTCGTGCAACAGGAAGCACGACCGTGCGATTTCAAATTTATATAAAAAACTTGCAGAAACATTCTGCTCGTAACTCTGGACATTTTGGAAGCGAATTTGGCGATTTTCAGGCTCCGGAGGCTTCTGCTTTCACCCGGATTCATGCCACATTGTGCCGATTAGCTTTGTTATCTTCCAGATTCTTAATCTTATGCTTGTTTATGGTTTGGTTTTCTAATCTTTCCATGATTTTGTTAATCTTTCAAGCATTTAGATTAATGTTTATGTATTATTGTAGCCTTTGGGCAAAAACACAACAATCCCTTGCTTGATTATAGCCATTAGTATGTTAATCTTTGTTTGTAATGACATGTTGAAGTGTTTTCTATGTTAATCTTTGATGATTAGTTTGCAACCTTGTTATTGATATTGATTTCTTGATTATAAGTAATTGTGTTGGATGATTGGTATTTGGTTAGTTAAGATAGTTGAAAAATGAAGCTTAATTAATCTTGTATTAGTAAACTTTGAACTTGGTTAACTAGTTTAGCTTGGTTTAAATGTGTGCATCATGATACTAGAAATGGTTAGTGATTTAATAAAATGTAATTATTGTTAATCAAGAAAGCTTGCCGTCACGTAAGGACCTAAACGGGTTAAATGGTGTCGTTATGAATTCTTACCATGATTTGTTAACTTAGTTAGTAGTTTAGGCTAAAATTGCTATCTTGGTGAATTTATGAGTAAGATTTGTAAAATGAACTTGGTTGTGATTTAATCTAGTTTATGCTTGTCTCGGTGGTTGCATTGTGTTTATCGGTGTCGCTTTCCTTGATTAAGTGCGGTTAGAAAACTCCTAACGGATGACTAACTTATTTTTAAGAGATTTTCATAGACATTTATCAATTGCACGTTAAAGAACAATTTTAGGTGGTTAAAGTGTGTTTATCGTTTTAACTTTCCGAATGATTGTCATGTTAGGATTCCCGAAAGGGATACTAATTGTCTTAAAATGGAAAATTGACCGAATGCTTCTAGTGCCAAAACCGACTTGACATGCTGTGGTTGTGTATTAAGCAAGGCTATTTTATATATGTTCTATTATGTTTTTATAAGTAGTTGTTTATGCTTACTTTAGCTTATTAAAAATCAAACAACTTATGTTTTTACCGGTAGTTTAGTGACAAAGGTCTAGTATTATTCCTCCGCCCATTTCCTTGGATCGATACTTGGTTCTTACCGATACTTTACTACATATATGACGGGGTACACTTGCCTCTTTCGTGTGTGTTTTGATGTTAAAGTAATAATCACTTTTATAAATTTAAAACCAAATCGTGTGTAATTTCATTGCAATATTATGTATATATACGCACACGTCACTTACCCTGTTGAAATATAATCAGACTAACCACAAAAGAGCTCCCTTTGATCCAATAACAGTTGCGACTGTTAAGCAATCACTGTGAGTATACTCGATCTCCCTTTACTTTAAACTTTTGGGGTGTAACATGTATTCTATGAAACTTAAACTTGAATCTTTGGAAACTTTTACTCTATCCTATGTGTTCGTGAAACTTGTGATTCTTGACTCTTTGTGCTATGTGACGTTTAATCCAGAGTGTGTAGTTCCGCCTTAACAATAGTAGCGCTATAGGAAGACGCACCTCTCCCATTATTCTCGGGGGGTATTGTTAGGAGGATTCTAGTTTACCTTGAGTCTTGGGTAATCACAAAAGCACCGGGATACTTGGGCTACCACTGTGTGGACTGCGACACTAGCACGGCTGAAGCTATTTTGTTACAAATACCATGGATATGAGTTGTTTTAATCTATTATTCTATTATCAAACTTGTATACTTGCCAATACTTTTGTATTGATATTTTAATACATGTTGCAGGTTGATAGGATGCTATGGAATGCATGGAACCAAGCTAGGAGATGCTTAGAAACGTCACCTAGTTAACTTAGAATCATTGAACTATTCGAACAATATTTGTTATGGTCTGTATTCGATACTTGTGTTGGTTGTGTTTGCCTTTAGACAATGATATGATGAATTTGATCTAAATTCTATTTAAACAAATAGTGTTGTGGATTTCTCATGAGCAATCTGAACGCTTAGTGCTCGCAACCCGATGTTTCCGCCATCGGTTGGGTGTGACAGATTGGTATCAGAGCCATAACTGTAGGGAATTAGGATAAGTAGGAATACTTGCCCTAGTCTATAGTTCTAGGAACTTGACTCTTATTTGTTGTTTAAGACTTATGCATTCTCCCGTATCTGCTTCCTAGCAGCCCATGTTCCTATTAAACTTACATGCCTTTCCTAAGGCTGCTATAATGAACACTTTATACTATGAAGACACTGTTACACAGTGCTTATTTTTAGCACGAGAGTTGCCCACAGGATAGGAGTGACATCCGAACCTTGATGGGAAATCTCTATACTATTCTGGAAGGTCTTGTCTACGGATAAGAGCCGACAACCTGTAGGGTACGATGTTGTCAAGATAGAGGTGAAACTCAGACCTTGATAACTAGTCCCACTCCATGATGATTTTATGTCTCGCCAAAGTCTCGTAACTACCAATCCATTGAGTACGCAGAATGACTAAAAGGACGAATATCGTAGGCCTAACATCGATGACGTATTTGTCTAAGTAAGTCAAGACGCGTTACCTCAATTCGAAAGGAGTACGAATCACTTTGGTTAGTCGCCGTTCCTCTACCCGGAACAATCCTGTGTTTTGAGAGCCTATCTCGTTTTTATGTTATCTAGATTATTGTGACGGTGGTTTTATCTACGCGGTTTTGAACTTAATTCTTCGTTTATTTGTAAAACGTTTTTACGCAAAGCTTGCACGTTGTCCGCAACCTAAAACGTTAATTCTAATCTCAGATCAAACTAAATTTACGAAGCTTTATTCTATGTGATTCGGATTCTTTAATCGCTACGTTACTGCGGAGGAGATTAAACAAGCGATTAAAGATTGCGACGGATCCAAGGCTCCTGGCCCGGATGGATTTTACCTCAGCTTCTTCAAACGGTATTGGAATGAATTTAAGCCGCTTCTTGAAATTTTATTGGCTGATTTTCACTCCCCGGGGCAGTTCAGCAAGGGCTGTAATGCCACCTTTAACACGCTTATTGCGAAGACTGCGGACCCTTTTGAATTAGCCCAATTCAGGCCTATTACGCTCGTTGGATCTATCTACAAAATTATCACTAAAGTATTGGCGAACCGTCTTAAACCCATCCTTGATTCCATTGTTTCTCCTAGCCAATCGGCTTTTGTGGGAAAGAGAAACATTCTGGACAATGCGCTTATTGTAAGTGAACTTGTTTCATGGGCCAAGGAGAAAAACTTCCAACTTTTCATCTTCAAAGTGGACTTCCACAAAGCCTACGATTCGCTCAATTGGAAGTTCCTTTTTAAGACTTTGGAGTTCTTGAATTTCCCGGAGATATGGATTAAATGGGTCAAAGGTTGTCTTGAATCTGGTAAGGGCTCGGTGTTACTCAACGGTTTACCTACGGGTGAGTTCGCTTTCAAAAGAGGACTGCGTCAAGGAGATCCTCTATCTCCGTTCCTGTTCGTTATCGCAATGGAAGTGCTTTCGATGTTTGTGAAGAGAGCCGAGGGCAAGGGTTTGTTTAAAGGGATTAGTCTCCCGAATAATGGCCCCCATATTTCTCATCTTTGCTACGCCGACGATGTACTCTTTATTGGTGAATGGTCCGAACAAAACGTCATAGCTCTCAGTCGTCTGCTTCGCTGCTTTGGCTTGGTCTCGGGTCTCAATATTAACGCCAAAAAATGCAACTTGATCGGTGTCGGTGTCTGTGACTCGGAGGTAAGTAGAATGGCCAGGATCCTCAATTGCAAGGAAGGTTCTCTACCTTTTGAGTATCTCGGCATTCCGATAGGGGCTAATATGAATATCGCAAGCAGATGGATCCCGATCATCGATAAATTTTCCAAAAGACTCGCTTCTTGGAAAGCGAAATCCTTATCCTTCGCTGGTAGAGTAACTCTCGCCAAATCCGTGTTAGGCAGCCTCCCCTCTTACTACTTATCGATTTTTAAGGCCCCTCAGTCGGTTTTGAAAAGACTAGAGAGGATTCAGAGAGACTTCATCTGGGGAAAAAATGACAATTCGCACAAGATGAGATGGGTGCGGTGGGATAGGCTAACCAAGCCGAAAGACAGAGGTGGATTGGGGGTGGGTGGAATCAGGGTTTTTAACTTAGCCATGCTTGTAAAGTGGTGGTGGAGGTTGAGGGACGATCCTACTCAATTGTGGGCAAAGGTTATATATTCTATTCACAGATCGAGGACCGATAGCAAGCTGGTTCCCGTCAAGAAATCGATACCGGGTATATGGAAGGACATTGCTACCATGGATGAGGTGTTTGTCAAAGAAGGAATCAGCCTTAAAGATAAATTAAGAGTCAAGGTGGGAGACGGGTCGGGTACTCGGTTCTGGAAGGACATTTGGATCGGACAGTCCACTTTAAAAGAAAGTTACCCTGCAATATACCAGCTGGCAAAGAACAAAAACGGGCTCGTGGCGGACTGTTTTTTGGGCCGTAATAACAACACACAGTGGGCCTGGGATTGGGTGAGAAACCCTGCGTCGGTGTCCGAATGGGTGCAAACGGGATCCCTCTTAACTGTTCTTCATCAGACTCAGATCTCCGATTCGAAGGACCAATGGAATTTCGAGAATTCTGAAGGTGAACCGTTCTCGGTTAAGGATATTAGAAAGCAGCTTGCAGATCAGACAACGCTTCAAAGTTTAGTTCAGCCGTTCGATTGGAATAATTGGGCAACGTTGAAGGTTAACTTTCTGGCTTGGCGCGCGCTAATGGACAAGGTGGCTTCTAAAGCTGGATTAATTGAAAGAGGAGTGAGCATTCCGAACAACATGTGCGATAGATGCGGGATCGGGATTGAGGATGTCGACCATCTTTTTGTTTCTTGCTTATTCGCCAGAAGTATTTGGTGGAATATTTTTGCGTGGATTAGAGTTCCTTTCCCGTTGGCGGCTTCTTCGCTCGCGGATATCTTCGAGTATATCAAGCATAGTCCGGGTTCAAGTAAGTGGAGGAAAACGGTGCACCTCGTTATTCTAGCTACTGTTTGGAGGATTTGGATGGCACGTAATAAAAAAACGTTTGATGGAGCCTTTGTCCCTGTCAGCAGAAGCGTGGAATTGATCAAGGAAGATTCATACCTGTGGATCTGTTATAGGAGGAAGTCGAATGCCCTGGAATGGAAGAAATGGATCGCTTTCGACATTTTTGAATTGCTGTAATCTCCTTCCTTTTTGTCTGTCTTGTTTCTGTTGGTGGTGTTTTGTTTTTGGACTTTTTCTTTTCTAGCTCTTTGCTGGGTTCTATATATATATATATATAGAATTTTCGTCGTTAAAAAAAAAAACTTATAGAAAATGAGTAGGTATATCATAAATGTAACTCAGAGATCCAAATTAAATATGAAAGATCACCCCATTCAAATCTTGGATTTTACTAATCATCACATATCTTCCTCACAGTCGAAATGCAAACCATGTGAACATCTTCCATAAATCTTTTCCTTAATTTAACCATATGACATTCACTACATGATCCAACTGAAACCACAAGATTCATTATAGTAACAATAAACCCATCAAAACCTCCCTTTAAATAACCCGACCCACAACACAAAACCCAACATCTTTAACCCCTCTAAAACCACCACCCCCTTTCACTCCATTCCCCCACCAAAAAATGGCCTCACATTCACCCCTCTTCCTCTCCATCACCCTTCTCACCATCTTCACACTTGCAGAATGTGGTTCGATCGGTGTGAACTACGGCCGGGTCGCAAGCAACCTCCCATCACCAACAAAAGTAACCCACCTCCTAAAATCCCAAAACATCAACCGGGTCAAAGTCTACGACACCGACCCGACAATCCTAACTGCCCTATCCGGATCCGACATCAAAGTCACAGTAGACCTCCCTAACGAACTCCTCAAAACCGCCGCTAAAAAACCATCATTCGCCACTAATTGGGTCCAAAACAACATTCTACCATACCACCCCAAAACCCAAATCGAATCAATAGCCGTAGGTAACGAAGTATTCGTCGACCCGAAAAACACAACCGGGTATTTAGTACCCGCTATGAAAAATATCCATCAAGCCTTGGTTAAATTTAACCTACATTCCGTTATTAAAATCTCATCTCCCGTTGCATTAAGTGCGTTGCAGAATTCTTACCCGTCTTCAGCCGGTTCGTTTAGACCGGAGCTGATTGAACCGGTTTTTAAACCGATGTTTAATTTTTTGCGTCAAACCGGGTCTTACCTGATGGTTAACGCGTACCCGTTTTTTGCTTATGAGTCAAATGCTGACGTCATATCTCTTGATTATGCGCTTTTTCGTGAGAACCCTGGGGTGGTTGATGGTGGTAACGGGTTACGTTATTTTAGTCTGTTTGATGCTCAGATTGATGCGGTTTTTGCTGCGATGTCGGCGATGAAGTTTGATGATATTCCGGTGGTGGTGACGGAGACTGGATGGCCGTCCAAAGGTAATACATTGTAAATTGATTGTGATTACTGATTTAACTTACAAGTTATTACGGTTGCAATGAGGTGTGACAACATCTCAAAATTTACACTCTCTTTCCGAGTCTCATTTAACAGGGGAGATGAGGGAAAATAAATGAAAATATGAAAACACCATGTTCCCGAGTTTTTTTAGGGGGTGCTACTATACACACCCCCTATTACTTTCTACACCCCCCTCCTCTCACATACTTACAGGTGGGGCCTGCGTGAGACCGACAGTGTATGTGAGAGGAGGGGGGGTGTAGAAAGTAATAGAGGGGATGTGTATAGAATAAGCCTTTTTAGGATAGTATAGGAGAGGAGAGAAAAAGGAAGAAAATATGACAATATATTTATCCTCCTAGGTTGGAGAGATTAGGAGAGAAATTTTTCCTTCCCCTCCCCTGTTAAATGAGACTCGGGAACACAGTGTTAGAGTACACTGCGAAAATGGTCCCTGAGGTTTGGTCATTTTTTCACTTTAGTCTAAAACTCAAACCTTTTGAATCTAGGTCTTGTGGTATCAATTTTGTTGTCATTTTATTCAAAATCAAAATCTGGTCAGATTTTTTAGTTAACATTCAGCTTTTCTGTCTTTTTCCTCACTTTTAATAAATGACAAAATGTTCTTTTAACGTTTTATTATAACAAACTAAAAAAATCTAATCGTTTTGCCCTTCTTTAGGAAAGGAACAAAAAAGCTGGATTTTAACTGAAAATCTAAATAAATTTTGCTTTTGGATGAAAATGATAACAAAATTGAAACCACATGGACCCAAATTCAAAAGGTTTGAGTTTTGGAGTAAAGTGACAAAACTGACCAAACCTCATAGACCATTTTGGCAGTTTACTGCAAAATTTATTTTTAATATGTTAAATGTATGGTTTTTCGGTTCTCTACTTCTTAGTGTTCCCAATGAACCCTCCGCATCCCATATGGTTATATGCTAAGCATATTTAAAATAAGAAAAGTTAAAGAAATATAATGCTCAGGTTAAATAGGATAAAATGTTTATTTTTATGGTGTAAATTTAGGAAAAAAATTATTAACATAAAAAAATAGCAGGTGAAATTGTTTTAAAAATTAACCATATGTTTTAAAAGATTCCACCATGTGATTTAAAATTGTTTTTAAAGTAAAACTCTTAATTTTGATAAATTTACTTTTTTATACTTTAAATACGCGTTAGAATATAGATATACATAATCTCTAACTCACTGTAATTACATTGTGTCTAATAAAAGGTGAAGGTAACGAAATCGGAGCTAGCGTTGAAAACGTGGCAGCATACAACGGAAATCTGGTCAAACGGATACTCACGGGCGCCGGAACACCGCTCCGTCCAAACGCAAAACTAACCGTTTTTCTGTTCGCGTTGTTTAACGAGAACGAGAAAAACGGGCCAGAGTCGGAGCGGAACTATGGATTATTTTACCCGAACGGGGAGAAGGTGTATACGGTGCCATTTACGGTGAACGATTTGAAGGAATACAGAGATAAACAGTCTCCGGTGGTCGGGTCGGGTCGGGTTAGGTCTTTGGATCCGGTGAAAGGGGGCGGGTTCGGGTCGGGTACGTGGTGTGTGGCGAGTGACGTGGGGAGGGAGAGGCTGCAAATGGCGTTGGATTATGCGTGTGGGGAAGGGGGGGCTGATTGCCGTCAGATTCAACCGGGTGCCACGTGTTTTGATCCTGATACGATTGAGGCTCATGCCTCTTTTGCGTTTAATAGTTATTATCAGAAGACTGGACGTGCTGCTGGCTCATGTTATTTTGGTGGGGCTGCTCGTATTGTAACGCAACCACCTAGTACGTACTCAATCACTCTACTTCCTTTACTACCTTTACCTATAGATATTCAATACAATAGTATTTTATTGTAAAAGTCCCGTTTGGGCTGAATATTCTCTGATTACTTGCTATAAGGTAGAGTACTTGCTATAAGGTAGACTGTCGAGGCATGAGTACTGGTCGCCTATGCCTAGGTCGATTACTCTCTGAGTATATCTTTGCATAGGCGAGTATTCCTGAGTACTCTAAAATCTGACTAGGGAGCGCCTAACGACTTTTACGACCATTATTTTTACAATAAAAATATAAAAAGTGGTCGGTTTATACATTTCATAATACTTATACTAATACGTGAATATAAACCATAAGCATTAAATTTTTTTTACGTGTATAGTCTATCTTCATAGGTAAGTCATTTGTGAATTTCTAAAAAGATTCGAACCTAATGCAAAATTCACGAGTTTGAATTTAGTATAAGCATTTTCAATTAGTTTCAGGTTAGACCTATGAACCTGGCTAGCTAAACCTAACCTATGAACATGTCTAGCTAAACGGGTCGTGTTTTATCGTAAATAATAATTTTGGGATAATTTTTATTTGTAAAGTACATTTTTTAATTTAATAAGTCTTTTCAAATAGTGGTAATTTCAAGAACATAGAAGACTGGGATGTTTTTGGAATTACTAGATTTTTAAGGCATTGGCTAACGTGCGCCCCTGTTTGTGCTTGATGGAGTGGGCCAACTCTGACATGGTGGTGGGGTGGACCAAAATATTATTCAAGATGCTTTTAGATTATGGACCTTTTGTAGAGGTTAAAGTTGAAGTAAAAAACTTTATTACAGTAAAATGTAAGTGTAATTAACAAGAATACATAATATAAATTATTAACAATAACCTTATATTGCATCATTATCATTTTTTCAAAAGTAACAAGTGATTTATACTCTTATTATTTTTAAAAACAAAAAAAAAAAATATTTGTATAATTATCATTAATTGTATGAAAGGCAATCACATTTTGCATCATTCTTCATATGTAAAAGTGTAGAAATATATTAGCTATTTTAGTGAACTCTAAAGAATAGTACCAAGCTTCAAATGTTATGGTCTAATTTTACTCCTAAATGTTAACAAATAATAACAAAAGTGGTCAAGATATTGTGTAGAAAAGATCTTTGAAATTGAAGATTATAACCATAAAGAAGTCATTAACATTTTGCTTTTACTGTTGCTTTTTTTTTTCTTTATTGAATGTTGAAGGCCTAATAAAGTGTTTTCAATTATTTTTGCAGAATATGGGAAATGTGAGTTCCCCACTGGATACTAAAAAGGTTCAACAGATGCTAGTATTAATAGTAGATTTGTATCTTTACTTATTTTATAATTTTTTAGTTAAGAGTGGTAGTATTAGTAGATTTTTATAATTTTTTAGTTAAGAGTGGTAGTAGATAATCTAATAAATTCATTTTGCAAATTGTTATTTCATTATTAATAGTAGTAAATTTTAGCGTTTCAGAACAAAATTTTCATTTCAACCAAGTACAATTTTTTTAGTAGTGACTTTTTTCTTTTTTTAGTGACCCAATGTCATTTATAAGTCTACATAGTATGGAATAAACCCTTAACTAGCTTTATTCAGCCACATCAACTGAACACTACATCAGCAGGGGTTTTATTCCCTTTTGTCAATAACATCTATGATACGGAATAAAGTCTCCTAATAGCGATATTATTGGTAAGGTGTGGAAAGGAAAGGATAGGATGTAGCTAAATTTTACATCTATTCATAACTATAGAAAGGCTGCTTTCAGAGAGACTAATGTCTTCACAACAAAGACACCATATATATATATATATATATAGTAAAATATTTTTTGAGTCATTTGTTTTAGTGGTTTTAATCATTTACAAAATAAAAAAAGTTTAACGTCTTGAGTCCCTAACCGTTTATTTTATGACGTTTTGAGTCCCTATGTTTTAGTGGTTTTAACCACTTAAGTCCAAAATCAAAATACAAGTGTTAAAAAGTTGGACTCAAAATGTTATAAAATGGGTGGTTATGGACTCATAGCGTTAAATTTTTTGATTTTGGACTTAAGTAAAAAAATTACTAAAACACAGAACTCAAAAAGTAATTTACTCATATATAAATAAACATCTACCAAATAGTAAAAGTAGTGAAAACATTACTGAACAATAGAGACAAATATAACATCAAGGAACAATGAACATATAGACATAAATGCAAGAACACACAAACAAATTCCCCCTAAAGTGTAAAAAAACAAATAAAAAAATAAAATATCATTGAAACAACTAAAAATATACAAACCAAATTTTAAAAAAAATTCATATAACCCAAATAATTAAAAAAAACTACTTGTCCTCGTCGTTCTTGTAATTTATCATGCGATCTAAACATAGATGTTTTAACCAAATCCGATCGAAGATCCAAGTGTGTGTTTCTTCTTCGTATTTTCAGGCGGATATCTTCTTTCTCGGCATAGGTTAGAATTGGTTTTGACGGCTGAACAGTATCTTATAGTCTGGACAAATGGCTCGGCCCGTGTTCTCCAGAATCATATTATGTAATATAATGCAAATATACATTATATTTCTCATTTTTTTATTCTCCAATGTAGGCGATGGTTGGGCAATGATAGTCAATCGTTTCTTTAACACCCCAAATGCCCGTTCGATATCTTTTCTCGCCGACTCGTGTTTTTTCTTGTAGTACAATCGTTTTTCATCATCAGGGCAAAAGAGACTTTTCATCAAGACGATCCGCTCCGAATATATACCATCAACAAGATAATACATATACTTGTAATGCACATCATTTGCATAAAATGATGAATCCGGTGCAACCCCGTTTCACATTTTTTTCTTCAATATAGGCAATGGTTGGGCAATGATAGTCTATCGTTTCTTTAACATCCCAAATTGTCGTTTGATATCTTTTCTCGCCAACTCGTGTTTTTTCTTGTAGTACAATCGTTTTTCGTCATCAGGGTAAGAGAGGCTTTTCATCAATACGACCTACTCCGGATATATACCATCAACAAGATAATACTCGTACTTGTAGTGTACACCATTGGCATAAAATGACGAATCCAGTAGAACCCCGTTTCTCAATTTTTTTCTTTTCCAATATAGGCGATGGTTGGGCATAGTCTATCGTTTCTTTAACACCGCAAATGCCTATTCGATATCTTTTCTCCCAGACTCGTGTTTTTTCTTGTAGTATAGTTGTTTTTTGTCATTAGGGCAAGGGAGACTTTTCATCAAGACGGCCCACTCCGAATATATATCATCAACAAGATAATACCCGTACTTGTAATGCACATCATTTGCATAAAATGATGAATCCGGTACAACCCCGTCTATGACATCATCGAATAGATTTGATGATTGTAAAACAACAAGATCATAGTTTACACCGGCTATGCCAAATTACGCAAGTCATATCCATAAATCTTGAGACGCGACTGCTTATAGGATTAGGGTTGGACCATCGTAATCACCTCGAGTGTGTTGGTCATTCAAAGCAGTTGGACATGCCGCCCAATCCCAATACTAAAAACAAAAACAATAATAATAAAACAAAAAAAAATTATACCTTGTCAAGACCATCCCTACACCTGCGTGCGAACATTCTTAAACACTTGTCCCATGCTTTGCTCGTCATGCCAGATGCTAGTTGTCGAATGGAGGCCGTAGATTTTTGCAACGACGATAATCCGTCTTTACCCCATGCATTCGCTCTTTGTTTAAGAAATGTACATCCGCGCTCTAAATCGCCACTAATTCGCAAAAAGAAGATGGCGGCTCATATGATAGCGGTGTCGAAATTGCCCATCATTGTACAACGGATTATCAGCAAAATGATCACTCACCATAAGGGTTGTGAGCACCGATCCGATCTCGTTCAAGATGTGGTTGTCTAGTACCTGGTTGTGACGATTCGTCTTCGTCTCCTAAAAACTGAACAGCCTCCTAGGCCACAGCTATATATAAAAATTTAGATTTTAGTGGGTTTGTGAGAGTGGATTGAATATATGGAGTGAGTGTATGTATATGAGTTTATTTTAGATTTATTTATTTTTAAAAATTATTAGCTTTCCATCGTTCTTGCGCTGGCGAGCCCTCAATAGCGCCCCTACTATAGCGCTCGTGGTATGGTGTGGGAAGCGTTATTGACAAAAAAAAAACTTGATGAGGTGGAGGGCAATGGTGACCCATACCACGCAACCTAAAAATAAGTATATATTAAGAAGTGATATATTCAAATAGGCGGAAGAAACTCATGTCAATACGTATTGTGTAACTAGTTTTACTCGTGTATAATCCTTTATTTCCATCAATGCATATTTAAATGTTTCGTTTATGTGACCGACAATCACGTATCCATTTATTTTCTGAAAATCAACATACACAAATCCAATTTATTTAGAATTCGGGTAGATATCAATGAGGCAAAAAATATATGGCGGATAACTTGGGTTGTAAACCGGGTGAAATTCCTTTCTTATATCTTGAGATAAAAGTGGGAGAAAATAAAATAGAATTGGTAATTGGGACCCAGTTATCGAGTTTGTTAAAAACTGGGCCTTTCTATTGGGGAATGTGACTTTAATTATATCGATCCTAGAATGTTTACCAAATTAGTATTTTTCACTCTTCAAAGCCTCGGAAAAAGTTATTAATGATTTATAAGGTATTTTGAAAAAAATGTTCCTTTGGGGAGGGAATTTGGAAGTGAAAAAATTACATTGGGTCGCTTGGGATAGAGTTTCTATTCATAGAAAGCTTGGAGGCCTTAGTTTAAGCAAATTAAAAAACATCAATAGCGCATTGCTTGCAAAATAGGTTTGACGTTTAAAGAAAGAAGTTACGGCATTACGGAGAAGATTAACCATAGGTATTCATGGGAATATTAAAGGTAGTTAGGCACTTCCATGGAACAAACAACTTTCTAGAAACTAGGCAAACATAGTGAAGTTCAAATCAAGATAGGTGTGGGGGTCGGGTGGGATCTCTTGGAGCTATATTCGGTCTCCTACATCAAAAGTAGAAGAAAAGAAAGAATTGATCGAGTGCAACAATGTGATTGAAGGCTTTCGGTTATTAGATTTGGAGGATACGTGGTCGTGGCTGGGGGATAGATCTGTTAGAAACCTGCTTGTACACGATACCGACTGCAACAACAATTATATAATAGAATGGAGTAAATGGGTCCCTATGAAGTGTAGTATCTTTGTTTGGTGGGCGGTGTCACACCCCGACCACGTAAAACAACGAAACGTGGCGGAAACGTCGGGGAGTGTTGTAACAGAATTAATTGTTTCACAACCATGGTAATTAAAGTTACGTTTTATATATCAATCAAGAGAGTTACATTGTCTTAAACAAGAAACAAAGAGTACATAACATAATTAAACTAATCCTTGCTTCGTTTTAAGTCACTAAGGCACAGGTCCGCCTAAGTGTGTCTCGATCATCCTATGTAACAGCTCCTGAAAACACATGTGAAAATAGGTACGTCAGCATAAAAATGGCTGTGAGATACATAGGTTTTGTAAAAAATAGGATTCATGACTTGCGTTTAGAGAAACTATTTAATAAAAAGTAGCCATGAATCTTGTTGAATGTTTCCGTTCATAAATCATTTGAAAAGTGATAAATAAACCAAATGGTAAATATGTATAAAAGAATAATGTATGGTTAAGTGAATAACCATGTAAAATGAGTTTGTATAAGTTAAGTTATTTGTAAAACGATGTTTATGTGAAGATTGTATTGTAGATGTAATATGTCTAAACTGAAATGGTTTAAATAACGCTACGATATGTAATACCATAAAAGCACTTATATATAGGAAGTACCAGCGGCGTATCCACCATGTTTTTATCGTGTTACACGTCGCCTCGTTACTTAAATCACTTACCCAAACAACCACCAAAATGTAATGTTTAACAATTGTAGAAATGGTTATGTATGGTCAAATACGGTTCACACGGTTCAACAGTTACAAATGGTTCACATACTCAAATGGTTACAACGGTTCACATAGTCAAATGGTTACAACGGTTCATATAGTCAAATGGTTACAACGGTTCACATAGTCAAATAGTTACAAACGGTTCAAAATGTAATATAATGTGTTCATATGCTGGATGAACATATGCAACAAAATGTAATGTAAAACAATGTACTAAGTATGCTAAGTTAACATACAAAGCAGAAAAGTCATGTAAATCAATGTGCTAGCATGCTCAGTCAACATACATAGCAGAAATGTAAAGTAAAACAATGTACTAAGTATGCTTAGTAAACATACATAGCAAAACAATGTAATGTAAATCATGTACTATATATGTACTAATGAACATAGCAAGTATATGATGTGAAAACAGGAAAACACGAAAGTAACAAGTAGGCACATGTGTTTCACCCCAAAACGTTTGAAAACAGTAAAAGAGGGGTCTATGTACTCACTTGAGATTGCTCAATAGACTTTAGATATCCACAAAGCAAAGCTAGAAGACCACGGATTCAAACGGCACCTAATATAGGTATTTACATTAATAAACGGACCTATTTGGAGGATCGGGTAGCATGAGGGTTCGTAAACCAAATAAGCGTGAGAACTTATGTAATATGGTTTAACAAAGCCTACATACTAAAACGAAACTTATCCTAAGTGCTTTTGACCCGTTACGACCCGTTTAGGTAGCTTATGCTACTTTAACGCGCCGTTCGCGTAAAACGCGTTCGGATTGCCTAACTAGTCCTATGACAAGTAAAATATGCCTTAACATGTTTAATATTGTTGCCAAATCAGTTTAGATACCAAAAGTTATGTTACATATGCTTAAAATGAATTTTGGCGTAAAAATGGCATTTTGGTAATTTACCTAAGGCATATAAACTACCTATCATACAACTAACTAAACGTCGTGACCATAAGGTATAACCTCAAAAGGTTATTCCCTATATACTATGGTCACCTAAGGTGTTTGGTCGGATCCTAATGATCGACCAAATGGGTCGGGTTCAAAAGTATAAGCGATTGATTAGATCGCTTACCTTTACGACCCTAGACAAGCACAAAACTAAAAGTGACGAGCTAAGCATGTTAAAACATGCTTAAATAAGTTAGAAAACAAGTTTTGATATCAAAACAAACGGTTTTGATATCCTAGAGTAGTTTGGTTACAAAATACGCGAGAAAACGCATTTTGGCCGAAACTACGACTCGTCACTGAGCCTAGATAACGTGGTAATCAGTAGGTATAGTCACTAGGGACTATAACCATCGTGATTACGCTCACGTTATGAAGTTCAAACGAACTTCGCGTTGACCATAAACTGGTCAAAGCAGAAAGTCAAACGCAGTTTGACTTTAACGACAAAAACGAATGAAAAGAACGAAAGAATACTTACAGAAGGTCCCCGCAAGCTCTTGTTCCGATTTACTCTTAGGTATGAAGCATAAACTTCAACTTAGAGAGACAAAATCATATTCAAGTGTGCTTTGGGATGAAGTGAGGGTGGGTATTTATAGGAATTCAAGAACCGTTAAGATCGTTCATCGAAAACTGAGCTTTGATCTGGACCTTACATGTGTGCCCATGGTTTTCTAAAACCATGGGAGCCCCTAATAATAGACTAGGTTCATTGAATACCAGCCCATAGTTTTGCAAAACCATGGGTTAAACCATAAACACTTCAAAATGGACTAGGTTCATTGAATCTGCCAGAAATTTCAAAAATGGTCCATGCACTTGTAAAACTTGATTTTTGGCACTTTTAAGCAACGTTAACCCCATTTCAAGGCTCTAAAATAAAGTTAAAGTATAGGGAACTTAAAATGTGCTAAAAAATATGTCCGATGTCGGTTCGTTTGGCCGTACGGTTGCGTTGTTCGGTTAATTACGACGTAAGTCGTAATGGACGCAAAAACGATCCAAATTGCGTGACGAATGGATTTTCAACAAGACAATAACTAAATCATAATATTTTAACGATTACATAAATTTTTGGATGTCCGGATGTATTCAGAGTGGAAGTTATGCTCGAAAATGCAAACTTATGCACTTTTTGACGCTTTTAGTCCCTGAATGACCCAAAAGTTTATTTTAGCACACCGTACTCCTCAAAGCCTATTTCTAAGCTATGTAAAGGATATTTATGATATGTTTAACTTATGGTCATGTTCCGGAATGTCTGTTCCAGTACGAATCGTCATACTTTCGCAGTTTGTCAAATTTAGTCCCTGTAAGCGAATTAACTTGATTTTGCCATACCAAAGCCTTCAAAACTTATTTCTAAGTTATGTAAAGGTTATTTAAGGTATGTTAAGCATGTTTCACTATTCCGGAGTGTTTGTTGCATTAAACTGGTTATATTTACGCATCAGTTCGCATATAACCTTCCTGAAAGCGATTTAAAGCAAGAAATCGAACAAGAATTGATATGTGCAAACGATACACATATTTATACCAATTACAAGTATGAAACACAATATTTCATTGATTTGGTATTTGTTTGATGGTTGTAGTGACACAGGTGTCACAGTCTCCCCTACTTCAGGAAATTTCGTCCCGAAATTTATTCGTAGGAGTCTGTCTGTGACTTTGTGTTAAATGATCATCAAAGATATGCAAGGCATAATCCTGTCATTTTCCTCAACGGATATTCTTCAGAAGTGAAAATGAACGAACGGAGTCATTTTCCTCAACGGGTTCTTCGGAAATGGAAAATGAAGGATTTAACAAAACGGATATTCATTTCCCTTAACGGATATTCTTCAGAAGTGAAAATGAATGGATGATTCATTTTACTCAATGGGTTCTTCGTTAGAAACGGGAATGAAGGAATAATCAACGGATATTCATTTCCCTTAACGGATATTCTTCAGAAGCGAAAATGAACAAACGGAGTCATTTTCCTCAACGGGTATTCTTCAGAATTGGAAATGAAGGATTAAACAAACGGATATTCATTTCCTCAACGGGTAATCTTCAGAAACGAAAGTGAACATACGGAGTCATTTTCAACGGTCGCTTCATCAGAGTTGGAAATGAAGGATTACACAAACGGATATTCATTTCCTCAACGGAAAATCTTTAGAAACGAAAATGAACAGACGAGTCATTTTCAACGGTTGCTTCATCAGAGTTGGAAATGAATTGGGTTAACTCTAGATACACGACAGAACTTGCTGTGATTTCTGTGCACTAAATTCCATAATTATGTATGCATCCATAATTACGTAATTCCTTGCACAGTCCGCACAGTTTGTTTTGTAATGTTTAGGGGAAGAAAATCAAACCTGTGACGAGGGTGACTACCGTAGGGTCCTTTTAATTAGACCACCAAGGAGTCCTTTCAGCTATATCATCGCATGATATTCCTAACCAGATTTTTGGATCAATTTGTTTAACTAGACCACTTCAAGGGGTCTAATTATGGAGTAGTACTTTATAATCCAAGGGACTTAATTACAACATAGAAGTCCATTAAGGATTTAAGGTAGTACCTTTGGGTATCCTACTATGAATCCCTTATACGTAGATACGGAAGATTCTACGAGGATTTGGATAACATAATTTGGATCACACAGAAACATAAAAGGGAACACATAAGCACATAATCACATAATTGTTTTCTTGGTTATTAATTGTTATTATCTTGTTATTGATTGTTATTAACTTGGCGTTGATTTGAACATGGGTATTCAAGGCATACCAGGAACCCAGTTGATGGACTTCAACGTCCTCAAGCATCTATCTGAAAAGATAGGATGATCTTCTAAAAAAATTCGATTTTTACAAGGAATCACCATATTCGAATTAAGGTATACAACAATTAAGGACTTACAGAAATATCCTTACGTACCCCATTAAGGAGTGGGTATTCGTCCAGAGTTGTAACTTGCACCTTGTACTTCGTTTTCCTTGGAGGAAACGGTTACTTAGGATTTTCGTGGAAAACGCAAGAGATCATACAATGGAAGAAATTTGGGGGTAGTCTGTTCTTCAAGGAATACGGTTCCTTGATTGTCGGTATCGTAGGGGATATGTTGTTTATTCATGCAACCACAATAAACATATTGCAATGTAAGTAAAAGATTTATTTATAAACAACATCAACAACTGTTTCATGGACCTTGACAACAAAAGAAAATAATACATAAGACGTGATTATTTCTAAACAGCGTTGTCTTCCATTCGGTCAGATGCTCATCCCTGCACTGGATTCGCATTAGCAAGCTTTGGGCAGTTTCTTCGGAAATGGCCCATCTCGCCACAGTTGAAACAAGAACCTGGTGGAAAACGACCTTGAGCAGGATTGTTGTTAACTTGGTTGGGTACAGCTGCAGTTGGGCAAACCCTCGCTGTATGACCTATAAGTCCACAAACTTGGCATGTGCGGCACTTCGCACCATCATGATGATGTAGGCTACATTGGTTGCACAAGGGTGCAATTCCGTTGTAGGGCTTCCTCGCAGGGGGTTGAGCTGGTTGGTTGGGGACGGATTGACCATTGTGAGTGACCATGGCGAAGTTCTGAGAAGCCTTTCGCTTCTTTGACTTCTTAGGGGATCCAGTCTGTTCATCCATGGTCTTTGATTCCTCGATTGGTTTCTTGTCACCCTTTCGAAAAAGTTTACCTTTCCTGATCTGAGATTCAGTCAAGGTTGCAGCTAGCTCAATGGCCTGTCTAACTGTAGTAGGGTTACTACCAGTCAAAATGTCTTGTATTGAGTCAGGGAGGCCATCAATGTACTTTTCGATTGCCTTATCCAAAGGCGTGACCATGTTTGGGCATAACAGACTTAACTCTTCATAACGGTCCGTGTAGGCTCGATGCTCACTGCTATCTTGCTTAAGATAATCAAATTCCCTTTCTAGAGCCCTTAGCTCATGACGAGGACAAAATTCCTTCATCATAAGAGCCCTAAGCTCGGCCCAAGTCTGTGCTAAAGCAACCTCGGCACCACGGTCTCTCATCACCCCGTTCCACCATGTAAGAGCCCTCTTCAGAAACACACTGGAAGCAAACTCGACCTTGCGATTATCAGGACACTGAACGTGACGAAATGTACTCTCAGTGCTCTCGAACCATTGTAGGAGCCCAGTTGCTCCTTCAGAACCAGTAAACTTGAGTGGCTTAGCCGAATTGAAACTCTTGAAATTGCATGGAGCATTATTGTTGTTGTTGGCTTGGTTCAGTTGAGCAATAAGATTCGGGAAAGCAGCAGCCATTTGCTGCGCGATGATTTCTGCCAGTTCGGCATTCGCTATCTGATTGTCGCGTCGAGGAGGCATTCTAAAAGGAGGGAAACATGAAAGGAAACGAGCGAGATGATTAGATGAAAAGGATGAGGTGATACAAAATTTGACAAAAGCAAAGATGGTGGTCATTTGTTTGTTACCACAAGGCAAACAAACGACACATTGTGACTAATCAAAGTAAATGGGTTAAAAATAATGTATCGCGAAGACATGCTCGCCTATAAGTGAACACTCACCCCAAGAGTTCCCAGGTAAGAGTGACTGGTCCGATTATGTGGATTTGTACGAACACTCTAGCCTTAGACAGAAAACCCAGGGTACAGGCATTCACTCTTCCAGTTTGCACGTGTTCACACTGTTTAGGACCCAAAACTTTGACGAGATTTTGAAAACTCAAAGGGGTTCAAAACCTTATAACAGCGGGTTCAAAACCTTACAATAGAGGGTTCAAAACTGTAACACCCCGAAAACGGGTTTGGTAATTAACCCACGTTAATACTAAAAGACGGGTAAAGTACCGTTAGTGGTAAAAGTAACCCGGTGAATATTAGGATTTTAAATAAATAAACCTAATATTAAATAAAAGTAGTATAAAGGCTTTTGAGGAAAAAAGTTTATAGAAGGCCCGACCTAACGGGACTTAAAATAAACTTAGTTATAAATTTCCCCAAACCCACTAATTTAACCAGGAATGTTTAACCTAGTTAATAGATGGGAATATTGTTAGGAATAAGTAGGTTGTGGCCTACTTAATAACGAACCAAACACGAGGGGTTAAAATGGGATAACTTAACAAAGTTATTTAATAAAAGAAAATCAAAATAAAACACACACTTCAAGTGTGTGTTCTGGATCGACATCAGGGAGCTCCCCATGGAGCCAAACCCTAACCTTCAACAAATCCAGCAAATTGAAGGTCAAAAATGAAGCTCAAATTCACAACCAAACATGAATAAACGATTACCAAGTCAAGGGGATCGTAAGGTATGTCGAATTTCTAACATTCATGAAGTTGTGAAAATTAGTTAATCTTGCATGATACGATCTATGCATGAATCATAGAATTTATGGCTGAATTTGAGATATAGGATTGCTTAGGAACAAACCCTAAGTGAAGATATAGAATAAATTGCTAGGATTTAGGTGTTTGGTTGAAACACCACACCTAGCTAAGTGGGTTTTATTGTTATGATGAAATTGATGATAAGACTATGTTTAGAATCATCATGCATGAGAATGAATGGAAGGTGTTTGATTAAACCATGAAATTTGGGTACATGAGCATACTTTCATGAAAGGGGTTTAGTAAATTATGATGAATTAGTGATTTGGGTTCATATAAATAGGGTTTGGAATCATGATGTCTACTAATTAATATGTAGAACTTAATTGTATTGATGTTCGGATGAATGTCTAATGCTATGATGAAACGGGTTTTTACATGGAGATGGAAACCTTTAGTTCTTGCTTAACAAATGAATAATTAACTTTGATAATCAAGAGATAAGTTAAATTGATATTGATAATAGCATGAACTTAGATTTGGAAAGTAGTTAAAAAGGTGGCGTAAGAATAATGCCAATCGGATACTTGACAAAGTGCTTAAATGAATTGTCGGGGTTTATGATATAATCACTTATGTTAATAGGCAGTTTGACCTTTGAAAGTCAAACTGACCAAAATGAAATCAAATGGTGAATTTTGATGTAAAACCCGTAAGATAGAATAGTCATAATTAATGATGGCTAATTTAACCGTCTTACGAATTATGATGATAGTTTGACGCTTGACAAGCTAGGTGGAGGCTTGGAAAGGAAGCGGGTCAAACAAAGCAAGAATGAAGGAAAAGCGTAATTCGGATGCAAGGTAAGTATATCTTACACTAGTCATATATTTCAGAATATCCTTTTGTAGTATTACGAAAAAGATAATTATAACGTAAGCCATAGTAGGCCAAAAAGTGTTAAGAAATGGAATTATAAGTAAGTGACCGCACGGTGTAAATCGGAGCGAGACATATATATACGAGGTAGTAATAAATATCATCTCGCTAATATAATCGGTCAATTCGGCCAAACGGGTCAAAAAGTTGTAGACATCACCTTTTTGACAATATCGACTAATGATTCTTTTGTCGAGTTATATGCTTACAGGATTAGATAACCAATGGATACTCGCATCGTTCTTAATTAGCGATTATAAAGTAAGGTGTTAAAACCGGGTTAATAAGTTGATTCGGGCCAGGTATGAATAATAGATTAACTCCTCATTTAGAACTTGGAGATCTATGAGAGTTAGGCAAAGTAAAAAAAAAGGGACATTCGGTTACCTTAAAAGGTAAACCGAAGGATTTAAATTATAGACAGTGTGTTTTGAAAACAAGATTCGGTTAAAAATGAGAGTTTGGGCGTGCATGGCTTAAGCAAGCCCTTCGTCGTAAAAGAAGGGTTAAAAGTGACCAAAATGCCCTTGTAAGCAAAAGTAAGCAAACAACCCTTAGAAGTCGCTTGAAATCGAGTTTTATAATCAAGTCAATACTTAGAATAAGTATAAAAGCAAAAGATGTAAAATATTGGTCAAAAGACTCTATAAAGAGTCCTTGCCGTAAAATAACGTTTTGAAGGGTAAAATTTGTAATATATAAATCACCACATTGAATCCACCACAATTATAGTTGTGGTGGAAGATCCTTTGATAAGAAATGTGGACATATGTATTTGGAAATGAATGAAAGCAATTGGTGCTTAAAATATGCTTAAATACCTCAAACGGGTCAAAATAAGCATATGAGTGAAAATGGGTTAAAGAAGGTATATGATTCTGTAATTGGAACCTATTATGTTAGACATCATTGAATTTAATAGGTTTATGAGAAATAAGGGTCAAACAAACTTGTTTGTTTGATAAAATCATGAACGGGTCAAATTTGGTAAAAAGGGTAATAAGCCGAAGACTTAAAAGTCTTAAATTTTGTTAATCCGGATGTTGGATTTTGACTCCATATGATGAAGGGTCAAATTAAAATCATGTAGGAAGAAACGGTGGGTTAAACGGATAAGCGGTTTGAAAGATACGAAAGTTTTCGTGTCAATAAACGGCAAAATGGAAAGCTGGAATGCAGGGGCCACCGTAACTTACGGTGCCACCGTAAGTTACGGTGGAGCTGAAGGTCTTACGGCAGCCCCCTACTGTTTTACGGTAGGGGCATGTCACACCAGGGGCCACCGTAACTTACGGTGCCACCGTAAGTTACGGTGGAGGCCAGTTGGAAATCCATATTTTGAGATCAAGAGTTTAACGTTGGGATTCTTTACTTCCATTATCATTACCAGATTTGTTTAGACACATTTTAATCCCCATATGACTAAAACATTTCATGTTTATGAAATGTAGGTACATTTTGGATGCCGAAAGACGATCAAGCTCAACGAAGAACCGAACACAATAAAGACTCATGCTTCCGCACATTGCCTTGTCGTAAATCTATACGACGAATCTGATTACGTTATGCCAAATAACTTATGATTTGTAAAAGTTTTAATAAACTCGTGTTTTTATAATATGTGCAGTCTTAACTACACATCTAATTGTTGGTATTTACATGTAAAACCGTTAAATAGAAACTAGGGTGTTACAAGTTGGTATCAGAGCCTTGGTTTAAGAGATTCGAGTATGGTGGGGAGGAACCATGCTTGGACTTAAACCTTATGCTCTTGACAAAGAATAGTGTTCGGTTCGAGGCTTGATCGCAAATCCGGTAAGTGCATGTATGCTAATGGTCTAGCGTATTAAAGTGTTGTAGACAACACATAGGGTTACCGTGTAATACACGTTACCCCAATTAAATGATTGATATAGTTGACAAAAATACGCGCGTTGACGCGTATAGTAGAAAAAGCCTTGTATTATAATACAGGCGATTATTGAAGTTAATATTACTAACTTTTGTGAATATCTTGGTTGAAGGACACTTGCATTTAAAGATGACAAGAGTTGAACAAGTTAAGGATATGATAGAGGAACGGTCCGAAGTATGACGATAGGAGCATGCTCACTAAGGACTAAATCACATAACGACCGCGAACAAGGTTAATGGCAAGAAACGCCCGTCGGGGCAAGCATTACCAGTGCGTGTTTTTAAATATAATCGCACAATTAGCAATATGCAACAAACATGTAGAAAATGATCGTTGCATAGGTAAAGTAGAAACTTGGAAAACCTGAACAGAAATACATATCCAGGATATAATTTCCAAGAAAACTGAATAGAGGCGTTACTTACATAAGGCGTGATGTGAAAACTATAAAAAGGTCGTGTATGTCATGTGTTAAGTCGCTTACTCTGGCCAAGTAAGTAGTGGCATATGATACCACGAGTTTCTTATAGCGGACACATTTACATCCGATGTAGTAAGGGCAGAGTGAATGGGACTAATTAAAAAGTACCCAAATGAATCAGATAAGCAAAATATTTGATAATAATGTAAACGCACAACCGAGTGACGGAAGCGTATTACATCAGAATAATGAGCCCGAGTGAAGGGACAAAGAAAACGCAAGCATGAAAAATGATTTAGACAAGTATTGGGAGGGAGTGTACTTACACTCGAACCCAGAAAACGCAAGCATGAAAAATGATTTAGACAAGTATTGGGAGGGAGTGTACTTACACTCGAACCCAGAAAACGCAAGCATGTAAAATGATTTAGACAAGTATTGGGAGGGAGTGTACTTACACTCGAACCCAAAAAACGCAAGCATGAAAAATGATTTAGACAAGTATTGGGAGGGAGTGTACTTACACTCGAACCCAGAAAACGCAAGCATGTAAAATGATTTAGACAAGTATTGGGAGGGAGTGTACTTACACTCGAACCCAGAAAACGCAAGCATGTAAAATGATTTAGACAAGTATTGGGAGGGAGTGTACTTACACTCGAACCCAGAAAACGCAAACATGTAAAATGATTTAGACAAGCATTGGGAGGGAGTGTACTTACACTCGAACCCGGAAAATGCAAATATGTCCTTTAACGGGTCGTTTTTGTAAAACGTCAAACTTAAAGACAAAGTCGGAATATAAAAAAATGAAGCGAGGTCTTAATGCATACCGGGAGGGTTGCAATAATAACGACTTCGGTAAAACACCCGGTTGATGGGTAAGAATTAAACACATGCGTAAACCAAGAGACGTGAACGTGGGTCTAAAAAAAAATCAAAATCAAAGTAACTTGGATTACGAGTTATGACTATAAAATCTCGTATATAGAAATTGTGAGTAAATATGTTCAACTATTCGAAGTCGAATGGGTTGAATAAAGAATAAAGTTGATTGTTTATAAGTGATGGATTTCACATTTATAGGTCAAACATGTTGAATACAATATAACGCCGAATGACACAAATGAGCGCTAGCCAGATAAAGGTAGCGTTAAATGCAAGAGAATAATGAGCCCGGTAATGGGATATAACCAAATAAGAATAAATTATGGACTGTCAATATCCTGGTATAGATAATTGACAAAAGTTAAGGAGAAGATCCTAAAACAAAAACTTCGGTTTTAGTAAGAAATAATGTTTTTACAAACATAAATTCTGATAGGAATTTAAATAGTAAGCATGAAAGATACAAGTCTTGACACTGATAGGCGCAAGACGATATATTCGAAAAGTGATATTTTCGAAAATGAAATTTTGATATAAATTAAACATGATGTAACACAATCACGGTCAAGAAATGTAATGTGAAGTAGAATCACATTATAACCAAGCAAGCGGTAAAAAGTAACTGGACTAATAAGTCTAATTAGCGAGACCCGTCAAGGTCATTTAAATAAATTTGGTTTGCTTGTAAGCGGTAGGTTCGGTATGACTGAACCGAATAAATAAATTTGGAAGACAAAAGAAATTGCTGCTAAAAGTGAAAGATTTCATTAAAGACCTTTAAACGGGTCAAAATAACGGATTCATAAAGAATTCGATAGTATATGAAAGCGATGGATATCGCTAAGTTAACTAAACTAGTGGAAATAACGAGATTACGTTATTTTAAGTTGCACTATGTCGTATGAGATACGTAGACAATTAGTGACCAAAAAGATGCTACCATACTTATCTGGTAATACTAACAATTAGTTAAAAGTATAATTAATGTTCAAATGATGTCTCGGATCAAATACATTGAGTTTAAACTCAATGAATTAAGTAAGAAAGGGTTTCGAGGACGAAACCTCTTTAAGGGGGGTAGACTTGTAACACCCCGAAAACGGGTTTGGTAATTAACCCACGTTAATACTAAAAGACGGGTAAAGTACCGTTAGTGGTAAAAGTAACCCGGTGAATATTAGGATTTTAAATAAATAAACCTAATATTAAATAAAAGTAGTATAAAGGCTTTTGAGGAAAAAAGTTTATAGAAGGCCCGACCTAACGGGACTTAAAATAAACTTAGTTATAAATTTCCCCAAACCCACTAATTTAACCAGGAATGTTTAACCTAGTTAATAGATGGGAATATTGTTAGGAATAAGTAGGTTGTGGCCTACTTAATAACGAACCAAACACGAGGGGTTAAAATGGGATAACTTAACAAAGTTATTTAATAAAAGAAAATCAAAATAAAACACACACTTCAAGTGTGTGTTCTGGATCGACATCAGGGAGCTCCCCATGGAGCCAAACCCTAACCTTCAACAAATCCAGCAAATTGAAGGTCAAAAATGAAGCTCAAATTCACAACCAAACATGAATAAACGATTACCAAGTCAAGGGGATCGTAAGGTATGTCGAATTTCTAACATTCATGAAGTTGTGAAAATTAGTTAATCTTGCATGATACGATCTATGCATGAATCATAGAATTTATGGCTGAATTTGAGATATAGGATTGCTTAGGAACAAACCCTAAGTGAAGATATAGAATAAATTGCTAGGATTTAGGTGTTTGGTTGAAACACCACACCTAGCTAAGTGGGTTTTATTGTTATGATGAAATTGATGATAAGACTATGTTTAGAATCATCATGCATGAGAATGAATGGAAGGTGTTTGATTAAACCATGAAATTTGGGTACATGAGCATACTTTCATGAAAGGGGTTTAGTAAATTATGATGAATTAGTGATTTGGGTTCATATAAATAGGGTTTGGAATCATGATGTCTACTAATTAATATGTAGAACTTAATTGTATTGATGTTCGGATGAATGTCTAATGCTATGATGAAACGGGTTTTTACATGGAGATGGAAACCTTTAGTTCTTGCTTAACAAATGAATAATTAACTTTGATAATCAAGAGATAAGTTAAATTGATATTGATAATAGCATGAACTTAGATTTGGAAAGTAGTTAAAAAGGTGGCGTAAGAATAATGCCAATCGGATACTTGACAAAGTGCTTAAATGAATTGTCGGGGTTTATGATATAATCACTTATGTTAATAGGCAGTTTGACCTTTGAAAGTCAAACTGACCAAAATGAAATCAAATGGTGAATTTTGATGTAAAACCCGTAAGATAGAATAGTCATAATTAATGATGGCTAATTTAACCGTCTTACGAATTATGATGATAGTTTGACGCTTGAAAAGCTAGGTGGAGGCTTGGAAAGGAAGCGGGTCAAACAAAGCAAGAATGAAGGAAAAGCGTAATTCGGATGCAAGGTAAGTATATCTTACACTAGTCATATATTTCAGAATATCCTTTTGTAGTATTACGAAAAAGATAATTATGACGTAAGCCATAGTAGGCCAAAAAGTGTTAAGAAATGGAATTATAAGTAAGTGACCGCACGGTGTAAATCGGAGCGAGTCATATATATACGAGGTAGTAATAAATATCATCTCGCTAATATAATCGGTCAATTCGGCCAAACGGGTCAAAAAGTTGTAGACATCACCTTTTTGACAATATCGACTAATGATTCTTTTGTCGAGTTATATGCTTACAGGATTAGATAACCAATGGATACTCGCATCGTTCTTAATTAGCGATTATAAAGCAAGGTGTTAAAACCGGGTTAATAAGTTGATTCGGGCCAGGTATGAATAATAGATTAACTCCTCATTTAGAACTTGGAGATCTATGAGAGTTAGGCAAAGTAAAAAAAAAGGGACATTCGGTTACCTTAAAAGGTAAACCGAAGGATTTAAATTATAGACAGTGTGTTTTGAAAACAAGATTCGGTTAAAAATGAGAGTTTGGGCGTGCATGGCTTAAGCAAGCCCTTCGTCGTAAAAGAAGGGTTAAAAGTGACCAAAATGCCCTTGTAAGCAAAAGTAAGCAAACAACCCTTAGAAGTCGCTTGAAATCGAGTTTTATAATCAAGTCAATACTTAGAATAAGTATAAAAGCAAAAGATGTAAAATATTGGTCAAAAGACTCTATAAAGAGTCCTTGCCGTAAAATAACGTTTTGAAGGGTAAAATTTGTAATATATGAATCACCACATTGAATCCACCACAATTATAGTTGTGGTGGAAGATCCTTTGATAAGAAATGTGGACATATGTATTTGGAAATGAATGAAAGCAATTGGTGCTTAAAATATGCTTAAATACCTCAAACGGGTCAAAATAAGCATATGAGTGAAAATGGGTTAAAGAAGGTATATGATTCTGTAATTGGAACCTATTATGTTAGACATCATTGAATTTAATAGGTTTATGAGAAATAAGGGTCAAACAAACTTGTTTGTTTGATAAAATCATGAACGGGTCAAATTTGGTAAAAAGGGTAATAAGCCGAAGACTTAAAAGTCTTAAATTTTGTTAATCCAGATGTTGGATTTTGACTCCATATGATGAAGGGTCAAATTAAAATCATGTAGGAAGAAACGGTGGGTTAAACGGATAAGCGGTTTGAAAGATACGAAAGTTTTCGTGTCAATAAACGGCAAAATGGAAAGCTGGAATGCAGGGGCCACCGTAACTTACGGTGCCACCGTAAGTTACGGTGGAGCTGAAGGTCTTACGGCAGCCCCCTACTGTTTTACGGTAGGGGCATGTCACACCAGGGGCCACCGTAACTTACGGTGCCACCGTAAGTTACGGTGGAGGCCAGTTGGAAATCCATGTTTTGAGATCAAGAGTTTAACGTTGGGATTCTTTACTTCCATTATCATTACCGGATTTGTTTAGACACATTTTAATCCCCATATGACTAAAACATTTCATGTTTATGAAATGTAGGTACATTTTGGATGACGAAAGACGATCAAGCTCAACGAAGAACCGAACACAATAAAGACTCATGCTTCCGCACATTGCCTTGTCGTAAATCTATACGACGAATCTGATTACGTTATGCCAAATAACTTATGATTTGTAAAAGTTTTAATAAACTCGTGTTTTTATAATATGTGCAGTCTTAACTACACATCTAATTGTTGGTATTTACATGTAAAACCGTTAAATAGAAACTAGGGTGTTACAAAAACCTAGTAATCAATCATCCATGAATAGATGATTAATTTTCAAAGCGGATTCGGAATTGATGTTCTCATTGCGGTTATCACCTAAGGATAGGTGACGGTTTTTGTTTTAAAAATCTAAACGCAAATCTTCTTGCGTTATGGTCCTAGGAAGGTTATAGTCTAGGTCAAAGCATTACTAATAACCTAATTCCCTATAACCATTGGCTCTGATACCAACTTTTCTGTCACACCCCGACCACGTAAAACAACGAAACGTGGCAGAAACGTCGGGGAGTGTTGTAACAGAATTAATTGTTTCACAACCATGGTAATTAAAGTTACGTTTTATATATCAATCAAGAGAGTTACATTGTCTTAAACAAGAAACAAAGAGTACATAACATAATTAAACTAGTTCTTGCTTCGTTTTAAGTCACTAAGGCACATGTCCGCCTAAGTGTGTCTCGATCATCCTATGTAACAGCTCCTGAAAACACATATGAAAATAGGTACGTCAGCATAAAAACGCCTGTGAGATACATAGGTTTTGTAAAAAATAGGATTCATGACTTGCGTTTAGAGAAACTATTTAATAAAAAGTAGCCATGAATCTTGTTGAATGTTTCCGTTCATAAATCATTTGAAAAGTGATAAATAAACCAAATGGTAAATATGTATAAAAGAATAATGTATGGTTAAGTGAAAAACCATGTAAAATGAGTTTGTATAAGTTAAGTTATTTGTAAAACGATGTTTATGTGAAGATTGTATTGTAGATGTAATATGTCTAAACTGAAATGGTTTAAATAACGCTACGATATGTAATACCATAAAAGCACTTATATATAGGAAGTACCAGCGGCGTATCCACCATGTTTTTATCGTGTTACACGTCGCCTCGTTACTTAAATCACTTGCCCAAACAACCACCAAAATGTAATGTTTAACAATTGTAGAAATGGTTATGTATGGTCAAATACGGTTCACACGGTTCAACAGTTACAAATGGTTCACATACTCAAATGGTTACAACGGTTCACATAGTCAAATGGTTACAACGGTTCATATAGTCAAATGGTTACAACGGTTCACATAGTCAAATAGTTACAAACGGTTCAAAATGTAATATAATGTGTTCATATGCTGGATGAACATATGCAACAAAATGTAATGTAAAACAATGTACTAAGTATGCTAAGTTAACATACAAAGCAGAAAAGTCATGTAAATCAATGTGCTAGCATGCTCAGTCAACATACATAGCAGAAATGTAAAGTAAAACAATGTACTAAGTATGCTTAGTAAACATACATAGCAAAACAATGTAATGTAAATCATGTACTATATATGTACTAATGAACATAGCAAGTATATGATGTGAAAACAGGAAAACACGAAAGTAACAAGTAGGCACATGTGTTTCACCCCAAAACGTTTGAAAACAGTAAAAGAGGGGTCTATGTACTCACTTGAGATTGCTCAATAGACTTTAGATATCCACCAAGCAAAGCATGAAGACCACGGATTCAAACGGCACCTAATATAGGTATCTACATTAATAAACGGACCTATTTGGAGGATCGGGTAGCATGAGGGTTCGTAAACCAAATAAGCATGGGAACTTATGTAATATGGTTTAACAAATCCTACATACTAAAACGAAACTTATCCTAAGTGCTTTTGACCCGTTACGACCCGTTTAGGTAGCTTATGCTACTTTAACGCGCCGTTCGCGTAAAACGTGTTTGGATTGCCTAACTAGTCCTATGACAAGTAAAATATGCCTTAACATGTTTAATATTGTTGCCAAATAAGTTTAGATACCAAAAGTTATGTTACATATGCTTAAAATGAATTTTGGCGTAAAAAGGGCATTTTGGTAATTTACCTAAGGCATATAAACTACCTATCATACAACTAACTAAACGTCGTGACCATAAGGTATAACCTCGAAAGGTTATTCCCTATATACTATGGTCACCTAAGGTGTTTGGTCGGATCCTAATGATCGACCAAATGGGTCGGGTTCGAAAGTATAAGCGATTGATTAGATCGCTTACCTTTACGACCCTAGACAAGCACAAAACTAAAAGTGACGAGCTAATCATGTTAAAACATGCTTAACTAAGTTAGAAAACAAGTTTTGATATCAAAACAAACGGTTTTGATATCCTAGAGTAGTTTGGTTACAAAATACGCGAGAAAACGCATTTTGGCCGAAACTACGACTCGTCACTGAGCCTAGATAACGTGTTAATAAGTAGGTATAGTCACTAGGGACTATAACCATCGTGATTATGCTCATGTTATGAAGTTCAAACGAACTTCGCGTTGACCATAAACTGGTCAAAGCAGAAAGTCAAACGCAGTTTGACTTTAACGACAAAAACGAATGAAAAGAATGAAAGAATACTTACAGAAGGTCCCCGCAAGCTCTTGATCCGATTTACTCTCAGGTATGAATCATAAACTTCAACTTAGAGAGCCAAAATCAGATTCAAGTGTGCTTTGGGAGGAAGTGGGGGTGGGTATTTATAGGAATTCAAGAACCGTTAAGATCGTTCATCGAAAACTGAGCTTTGATCTGGACCTTACATGTGTGCCCATGGTTTTCTAAAACCATGGGAGCCCCTAATAATGGACTAGGTTAATTGAATACCAGCCCATGTTTTGCAAAACCATGGGTTAAACCATCAACACTTCAAAATGGACTAGGTTCATTGAATCTGCCAGAAATTTCAAAAATGGTCCCTGCACTTGTAAAACTTGATTTTTGGCACTTTTAAGCCCCGTTAACCCCATTTCAAGGCTCTAAAATAAATTTAAAGTATAGGGAACTTAAAATGTGCTCAAAAATATGTCGGATGTCGGTTCGTTTGGCCGTCCGGTTGCGTTGTTCGGTTAATTACGACGGAAGTCGTAACGGACGCAAAAACGATCCAAATTGCGTGACGAATGGATTTTCAACAAGCCAATCACTAAATCATAATATTTTAATGATTACATAAATTTTTGGATGTCCGGATGTATTCAGAGTGGAAGTTATGCGCGAAAATGCAAACTTATGCACTTTTTGACGCTTTTAGTCCCTGAATGACCCAAAAGTTTATTTTAGCACGCCGTACTCCTCAAAGCCTATTTCTAAGCTATGTAAAGGATATTTATGGTATGTTTAAGTTATGATCATGTTCCGAAATGTCTGTTCTAGTACGAATCATCATACTTTCGCAGTTTGTCAAATTTAGTCCCTGTAAGCGAATTAACTTGATTTTGCCATACCAAAGCCTTCAAAACTTATTTCTAAGTTATGTAAAGGTTATTTAAGGTATGTTAAGCATATGTCACTATTCCGTAGTGTTTTTTGCATTAAACTGGTTATATTTACGCATCAGTTCGCGTATAACCTTCAAGAAAGCGATTTAAAGCACGAAATCGAACAAGAATTGATATGTGCAAACGATACACATATTTATACCAATTCCAAGTATGAAACACAATATTTCATTTATTTGGTATTTGTTTGATGGTCGTAGTGACACAGGTGTCACAGGCGGAAATGGGTTGGCATCCGACCAAGGTAGCTTCAGCAAAAAAGAACATTCAGGTCGTTAACACATTGTGTGTTCTTTGTGGGCAGACGACTGAGACTGCTGATCATATTATTACTGCTTGTGAGTTTGCGTGTAGGTTTTGGGGTGAGATCGAGTCTTGGTGGAAGTTCCTCATACATTCGTTTTTCGGTTAGAGACATCTTGTAGTTACACAAACATGTTGGTTGGTTGAATCAGAAGAAGGAAGTTTTCCATGGTGTCAATGTTATAACTTGTAGGAGAATATGGAAGGCAAGAAACGAAAGGTTGTTCAAAGGAAAAGAAATAAAGGCGGAAGAAATAATAAGAGAAATGAAATCTTTAAGCTTCTATTGGTATAAACATTAGATAAAAATCCAAAGGTTTAGATTGGGCTAAGTGGTGTAAATTTATGTTTATGTAAATTGTGTATGGCTGGTTAGCCGCTGTTACTGGCAGAGGCCTGTGTGTTTTTAATGAAATTAAACTTTAAGAAAAGTTATTCTCTGCGTATCATTCTATTGTCATCAATACAATGGTAGTTGGCTAAAAACATTTGCTATGTACGCGCATGTGCTTTGCGTATCACTTATTACAATGGTAGTTGGTTAAAACATTTGTTATGTACGCGTCTATCACTCATTAGGGTGTGCGGAACACATTAATCACAACATGAGATGGTGACATGGTGGCTTGGTAATGAAAGCGAACACTTCACTGGTTGTTCGGTGTCGAGAATTTTGATGCTGAATCGGGACAGTCATCCTCGTTCTCCTGATCACTTTTTTTTCTCTTCTCTTCTCCCTCATTATTTATTTTATAAATTATGTAAAATATGTTTCAATGAGAATGGGATGAAATGAATAATTTTTATTGTTTTGGGATGAAATCGAAAAACTATGATGTGACATTGTAAAGCTTAAGGATGGTGATGGATGGATCCATCCATCCTTGTAGGCATATGGTGTCGATGGTAACATAAACTTTTAATTGCTATGAAATTGTGATCATGTTGACAATGTCCTTATCTTTTGCCTTTTATTATTCATAAACTCTCCAAATGAAAATTACATCGAAATAGAAGGCAAATGAGCAACAAGATGCGCAACTACCCCTTTTTAAATAACAGACCAAATCTTTTAAAAACTACATCCAAAGATCCCCATAACATCACTATGCATGACCCTTTCGACTCGACGAAGTAGGTCCACAGCCTCTGGCGCAAGGAGACCAAAAGTATCAAAAGCAAATAGGATAAATATAACAACCCTTCTGGAACCCTTAACGTGACCCTAGATGTCTTAAAATATACCCCGTACGCGAGAAACGAGCCCGAAATACCCTTATACTTATAAAAAACAAGAAAAACGAAATCTGAGAGTCGTTCGCGGGGCACGACCCCCTTAGCCATTTCCTTCGCGGGCCGCGACTGGCTTAGATTGCCGGTCACGGCATCCCGCCACATGGCAGGTGACTCATCAAATCTAGCCCATTGACTCGACTAAGTTATAGTCGACACGTGCTCTCTCGCGGGAGGCGAGAGAGTTAGCTTTGGTCTTCACGGGCCGCGAGCCGCCATACGACAAGCCTATAACTAGGGTCGATCAGTTCATTTGCAATTCATTCAAAAATCAAAATTCTCTCTCAACTTCTGATAGTTATTATTATACCCGGGCATAATACCACTCTAAAAGCGAAGCTCTGCCTCATTGTAAGTATTATAACCCTGCTATTACCCTACACGATCGATTTAGGGCTCCGTAACGCATGTCAAGGTTCTGCCTGACTTAGTCGTTGGAGTTCTGTCTCGTGTTACACCCAATTGATTTAGGACTCCGTAATGCATGTCAAGGCTCTGCCTTACTCAGTCATTGGAGTTCTGTCTCGAGTTGTACGGTTAATGTGATTTGGGTTATTTTACTAACACGTGTGCATTGTTTAATTTTAATAGATAATAACCAGGAGATTCCCAGGAAGCTTTAAGTTTTACCTAAGTAAACAATGTGAGTACATTCACTTTTTCTCATTATTTATGAGTACATCTTACTTTTTGTCACCTTTTTGTAAACTGTTTTTTCAAAACCTCAAATGTTTTAAAATATAATTAACAGTGATTGAGTCTATGTATTCTACAATTACTGCCGGTATGTTGGGGTTTTGTATACAAAATATGAAAGACGTTACCATTGGACAAAGAGTTAGCCAATGAGTAATATGACCCACAAGTCAGGTGTTGATAGTACTGAATGAGTAATTGTGTAGATATAAACATTGTAATCGCTCTCAATACTGTGAAATTATAAAAGTTGTTTTGATTAAACTGGGATGCACTCGCCAGTATTTCTTGCTGATAAAATGTTTTTAAAACGCGTTTCAGGTAATACAATGTGAAAGCCAATAGAAACCATCTGGAGAGCACTGAAGGCTTAGAAAAGTGGCTATAAAAGTTACTTAAATAAAAAGGAGTTTTTGTTTCAATAATTAGGGTTCATCCCTACAAATGTATTGCCAAATAAACTTGGGTTTATCCCAATGATTTGTTATAAAAAGTTTGGTGTTTTACTCTGATGAAAATATTTCCTAACTACGGTCCTGATGTATTCCGCTGCTAAATTAATAAACACCGATACCACTAATCTGTATCTCGCGGCACCCGCTCCCGGGATAGGGGTCGGGGGTTGCGACAGAGAGTGGTATCAGAGTTACAGCCACTGGTTTAAGCCAAAGAAGTGTTCTACTAACACTTAAATTCTGTGTTAGGAAATAACTTATGTGATTACATGTAAATATTTTTTTTGTGTTATTTGACTATTTATTAGTTAACAGTACGAGTGAGCAAGGAACATCGGACGCTTATCGTCGCTTAGATAGTTCACCAAAAGATGAAGGAACATCATCTCAACATAATCCCTCAGGATACTCAGCTGATACTGAGGAAGAGATATTTATATTTAAGGCACATTCTGAGGAACCTATCACTACTAAAAAGAAAGGTTGGTTTAATAGAGGAGCACATGAGAGAAGAAAAAGAAAGAAGAAGTTACAACAACAGAGATCGATAGTCAGAGCTAATAGGGAAGCAAATGCACAAACTCAGGAGACAGTCAATAGGCCATCTTGGGAAGAGGAATTAGATAGACAGTTGGCCGATTTTCATATGTTAGCCACTACAGCAGTAGACGCTAACCTAAACCAAATAGCCGAACCGCCACTGTTACCTTTATTCCCAGGCCAACAAATGCTAGAACCCAACCAAGAAAACCAATTCCCGATACCTACATTTGACCCCAAAGAGTTACCTAGAATCCCAACCCCAATGCCTTTAGAACGTGATCCGAGGTGGGATGACGATAGAACATTTTTTGAAATCAATAGTGCAGATCCTTACGAGGAACCCGTACCCCAGAACCCTGACCCAGTAAACCCACCAATGAGTCGAGAATGTGTGCAAGAACTCCGTCAGTATGGAGAAAGTTTAGTAAATGAAGGGAATATGTAACACCCCAAAAGCGGGTTTGGTAATCAAACCACGTTAATAGTAATGACGGGTAAAATACCGTTAGGGGTAAAAATTAACCCGGTAAATATTAGGAATTTCAATGAATAAACTTGATATTAATTAAAAGAAGGATAAACACCTTGAGGAAAAACAAAGTATATAAAAGGCCCGAGTTAACGTGACTTAAAATAAAACGGGTTATGACTTTCCGAACCCACTAAGTTAACTAGGAATAATTAACCTAGTTAGTGATATGTGATTAAGTGATAAATAATGAATTATAGCTTCCTTCGAACAAAATAAAACATGAGGGACTAATGTTGCTAAGTGGGCAAACTAGTTTTATTAAAAATAAGAAAATAAAACACAACACACACTAAGTGTGTGTGTGTGTGTGTGCGTGTGCGTACGATCAGGTGCAGGAGCAAGAGCTCCAACCCCTAGCTCACCCCAAATTCACCAAATTGAAGGTCAATTAAGACCCAAATCAATACATGAACACATAAAAACGATCACCTAGTCATGAGGATCACAAGGTATGTTGAATTTTGTTATTTGGTGATACTTTGAAATTATGATGAACAATCATAATCAAAATTCTGGAATGAATGATGAATTTATGAGCGTTGTTGTGATGAAATTCATGTTTAGAAACAAACCCTAGTTGAAAACTTGATGAATTAGTGTTAAAAACTAGGAATTTGATGATTAACCATACATGTGCTAGTGGGTTTTTATGCCATTGTGATGAATACATGATTATGTATGTTAAATTGTGAGAAAACTGATGATATGATATAAGTTCTAGATGTTATTCATGTATACTAGACTTAGAGGTTTGATTTTGATGTTAAAACTTGGTTAAAACGATAACCATAATTTAGATAAGAGATGCGTATAAAATCTCGCCTACAAGATGTTTGTTAAAATGCCCGAATGAATGTTGATGCGATGAAATTATGAAAGAAACGCGTGATTTGCTAATTTGACTAATTACATGTGATATGGGACAAAACGGGAACTAATCATAATGTTCATTGAATGTAATCGTGCATATTATAGATTAAAGGCAGTTGACTTCTGAAAGTCAAATTAACCAATGATGAAGTCGAATAGTAGTTTCGACATAAAAATCCGTAAGAAGAAATAGTCGTAATTAATGATGACTAATCTAATCGTCTTACGAAATATGATGATAGTTTGATGCTTGACAAGCTAGGTGAAGCTCGGGAAGGAAGCGGGTCAAACGGATCAAATACGCAGGAAAGGCATAATCGGATGCAAGGTAAGTAAAGCTTACGCCCCTTTATATTATTTACAAAATACTTATTTGCAAGTATTTTATTGAATTCTATTAAGTGATTGGAATATGATGTTCCGGCATGATTTAATGAGAGTCAGAACAAGGGAGAATGTTAAGAAACCATGAATTATGGTAAAAAGGGCAAAATGGTAAATTAGTCATGTGATGATGAACAAATAAGAAACGGTTTTTAAGTAAAACGAGTTCAAGGAGAAAACCGGGATAGGTTTAAGGGGTGAAATGGTAATTAAATACCATCTCATATGGATGAATGGTCATTTTGACTAAATTTATCAAATGGTGTTGTTAACACCATTTGACAATAACATCTGATAATCGCTTGTTGAGTTTTGTGTTCACGGGAATTAACATAAGGTTCGCGTTACTATTAACTAGTGATTAATAGTGAAACGGGTCGATATTATGACCCGAGCCAGGTACGCATGAATAAGTTATAGTTAAAAGTGCGATTTTGGTCAAATAATTAGTGAAAGCCCATCGTCGTAAAATGAGGGACTTAAATTGACCAAAAAGCCCTTGATGGATAAACCGGGCAAACGACCCTTATGGGTTGTTTAGAAATTTGTATTATGATTATGAAATCCTTAGACACATATAAAAGTAATAGGCATAAACTTTCGTGGGTCAAATGCCAAAGAATGGGTCATTGCGTAAAATGACCAATTGATGTGTGTAAAATGCAACATATAAATTACATCAAATAAGGCATAAAACTAACTCTTTTTTAGTACTAATGTTGGAAAAAATGTGCTTTTGTCTTCCTTTTGTATTTTTAGGTCCAAATGAGCTTAAATGAACAAAATGAACAAATATGCAGCAAAATCTAACATAAATACAAAGAAAAGGAATAAACGTGGCATGCCCGACCCCTCGACAGCATCTTCCCAAGCAAAAACAAGAGATCAGAAGGCTGACCACGGCCCCGTGGCCAGCGGACACGGGGGCGTAGCCAGGTGCCTGTAGAAAAGACAAACTGATAGAAGCTTCTATTCCCAGCAAGGGGGCGTGCCTAGCTCAACACGGGCCGTGGTCAACGCTAAGATTCGCAGAATCTTGCAAATCTTGATAGTACAGATAAGCTTCTGCACACGGGGCTGTGCCCAGCGAACACGAGGGCGTGTGGAGCTAATGCAGACAAATTGTAATTAATGAAGAAAGAGAAAGAGGATGGCCACGGGGCCGTGTCCAGCGGACACGGGGCCGTGTCCGGGCTTCTGTACAGGCTATAAATAGGGGTGCTTGGCTCAATTCAAAGGCATCCCTTGGCAAACCACATCTCTCCCACTTCACCACCACTCCACCACCATCACAACACCCACATCCACCACCATCATCCATCATCCACCTTAGAGTGTGTGTAGTAGTCTCGGGATTCAAGATTGATAGTAAGAGTTCTTGACAATCAAAGGCCATGTTTGCCTAAGTCTCTTACATCACTTGGTGAAGACAAGCATTTAATGTAATACTTTTGATTTTTAATCTTTTCGCACTTTTTATTTGGTTTTGTATTAATGACTTTAATAACTAGTTTCTTATGTTGAAGGTGAAACTTCCTTATCATTTGTCCGTGGTGTCTTGCCGTTATTTTACTGTCTATATAAAATAAAAGATTTTCACCATTCATATCTCTACGGTCTATATAGAGATATGTTGGCTACCTGATCGGGGGTTAAGGGAATGGTTTGGTAAGGTTCTTGCATTGTTCAGTGTATAGATCCTGCAAGGACCTGGATCAAGCTTACTAGGACCTCCTTCAATACCCATTGGTATTGGATGGCGGGGGTGCGAATGGCTTGATCCTATCATATGTAAACTACTACTAATACATTAACCCGACTACTTGGGATTGTATCCTGCTGATTCAAACCACTTAGCCGAGGGTAACGTCGCCTTCAAAAGAGGGGCCTACCACATTACGCATTAATAACTTAATTAATTATCTTTCAATATTCCGACCCTTTGGGATTGTATCCTTGCTGACTCAAACCACTGGGTTGAGGGTAACGTCACCTTCAAAAGAGGGGCCTACTACTATAACTAAGATAATCTCTTAAAAAGTGCAAAAGTGCGGAAATCATCAAAGGTTACATTAAAGGCGAGTCGGATCCAAGTGATTCATCTTGTCTATCTATTTTATTTTATTTTATTTTCATTTTTCATTTTTCAGCATTTTAGTTTTTATTTTTCATGTTTAAAAACCTTTTTCTAAAACTTTTGATTTGATTAGACGTTGAGGATAAACCGATACTAAAAGCTCTTGTGTCCTTGGACGACCTCGGTAACTTACCAACGCTATACTACGCTCACGATGGGTGCACTTGCCCATATGTGTGTTTTGTGTTAGTAGAATATTGTGTTTTATAAATTTAAAACTTGACTAATGTGTTAAAAAGGACTTAAAATATAAAGAAAAATATATAACGCTACACACGCATCACCAATCGAAGGGTAAAAATTCGGGATAAGGGGTTCATTATGTTAAATCCACCACAAAAATAGTTGTGGTGAAATATAAGTAGTTATTTAAATATGGGAATGCGAAGTGCGAAAAGAGAATAACGAGTCGATGCTTAAATGCATAAAAGATCCTCTAAACGGGTCAAAATGAATTATGTGAAAACTTGGATATTGGCCGTGTAATTCACAAAAGTTATGAATCCAAGATAAATATTTTGTATTAAATACATTGGTGTATGATTTATGATTTACTAGAAACAAGTTCATGATTTTTAAACACAAACGAGTCAAATGCGTAGAAACTAAATATAAAGCCGAGGGCTTAGAATCCAGAAAATTGTTAATCCGGATGTCAGATTTTAACTCCATGTGATGGAAGATCAAATTACGATCGCATAGGAAAAAGAATCGCGTAAAACGGATCAATAACGAATAAGTTATGGTCGTTTCCGTAAAAACTAGTGTAGCTGGCAAAGTGCAGGTCCCAGAAACGGACATGCTGGAAAAGGGTCTCCCTCGCGCCACGCGAGGGAGCAAGGTGGTTCTGGCGCGTGGCATGACGGAGCCAGTTTCTGAAAAATTGTTTTTTTTTTCTTAATTATTTTGCCTCGCGAACTCGTTTAAACACGTTTTAAACTACGTATGACTAATTCAATTCATGTTTTATGAATTGTAGGTATAATTTACAGTACCAAAGAATGATCAAGCTCAACGAAGAACCGAACACGATCAAGTTACAAGCTTCCGCACATTGTTAATCGTTATTTTTAAACGACGAATTTAGTCACATTATGTGGTATACTTGAAAATTGTAAAAGTTTTAATTAATCCGTATTTTCCAATGTAATTGTAATTATAATTATATGATTTTGCTTGTAATTTAAAGCGAAATCCGCTTAAAAATAGTAAGGGTGCTACAGAATAGAGTCCGACAGATAGGGGAAAATTAGTTTGGAAGTATGATGAAAATGAAATGCAGTACTGGATGAACGCTACTTAGAAAATGCCTAGATATATGTGTAATTTTGTATTTTGATAAAAAAAATCTATAGATAGACTAAAATAGATACGGATGCATAGCTACTAATATATTTGATTTCCAGTTTTCTATATATATATATATATATATATATATATATATATAGAAAAGAGTAAAAGTCGCAATGATCGACGTTTTTGATCAAATTGTCTGTGTAATTGTGTATAAATATTGGTACTAAATTTCATTATGTGATAATTAATATATGATAAATATTCACAATTCAGATGGACAACGAAGTAAATTAGGAAAACCAGAATAATGAGTGTTATGGTGTGACAACTGGCACAAAACTGGTAATTTCCGTACAATTTAATTATTATTTAATATCTGCAAGTATGTGCTTAGATGTCAACATTGTCTGATTTCATGCTATACATGTGAATTCATGCACGTTTTATACTTCAAATATTGTTTTGTGCATTACTGTTAGCGTTGCGTCAGAAAGACTAGTAAACTCACCGGTAAGACACATTGTGTCAGTAATTCTGCAGAAAGCAGTCAGACAGTAGAATTGGGGCCTAGGAGTAGGCCCAACGTCTAAAATACATTAAAACCCAAGTATGGATACAAGGGTTAACATATAACACTTTCCGGAAGCTAAATTATGCATTAAAAAGCACCCGAAATACACTTAAAGTGCTGAATTCAACATATTTCAACAAAATTCAGCATTTTAACAAGTTTGTACCATGCAAAAACATGACTAGATGGTCCTGAATGCTTTCCTAAGTATCGGGAATTGAAAGTGTCACAAAAGGGTACTTAAAGATCACTAAACGGAGTAGTTTGACACTTTAACGAACCGGTATCTAACCAAACAACCGGACACTACCCGAAACATCAAAATTATACTAGAAGCATTGTTTTAATGTTTCTGAGCTAGTTATAATCCCTGAACACCATAACACCTCTTATAACATATTAACACATTAAATCCCTAATCAAGACACTTGAAACCTAACTTGATTATGTAATTAGTGATTGAAACTTACACTTTACCCCCCCCCCCCTTAAGTGGACGGTCACAAGAGTGGCCCCACCAAAAATCTTCCCTTGATTCACCAAGATCTTGCTTGATCTTCTCTTGATTCACTTTGATATGCTAGAGATCATGTCTTGTACTTAGTGAACATATTATCCAAAGGTTAACAACTAAATATGGATATAAGAAGATCATCATCCTCATTCACCAATCACACACCACTTTCTCCTTCCCCCTTGCCCACTCACGGCCGTAGCCAACCACCCACACCACCATCATTTCCATCTCATTCTCATCCATTCCAAGTTCATCCTAAGGTGCAAGAAGGTGTCTAAGGAAGTTTGGAGATCTTGGACCTTGAAGGACCTTTCCCATTTGCTTTTATCCAACACATTTGTCATCTTCAACCTCTTGTGTTCATCCCTAGCCATAGAGCTAGTAGTAAGGCCCTTATGATCCCTTGTTACTTCATATTTAGTTGGTTAAAAGATGATGAACATTGTTAATCTTGATGAACACTAAAGAACATGATCATGATACTTTAACATAAGCTTAATAACATAAGAATACATGTTGAATGACGATGATTTTCTTCTTGATGATTGATGATTTGTGTTAGTAATGTTAGACATCATAAGAAACCTAATAGATTGTGATTAAACACATGATCTAGTAAGTTAAGGTGAGGATCTTGTGAAAGACCAAGATGATCATACTTTATATACATGAACTTAAATGATGAAATTTGTTTTCATATGTAATGATGATTTAAACAAAATACAAATCTTGTAAATAGATGATTACAAAAATAATTTTCTCAAGAAACCAAGTTTATTTAAAAGATTTACAAAGTCATGGTTTCTAAGTAAACTAATCATATTTTTAGTGATAAATCAAGACTAGAGACATGTGTGTAACAAGAAAAATACAAAAGAAATATTTTTAGAAAAATCATCTTACAAGTTGTAAATGACCAAATCTTTTAATAATGTGATTTACAAACAAAGTAAATATGTTTTAAGGGGTAACTAAACCTACTAAATCCCCCACCATAGCCCAAGTGGTTAGGCCGGCTTCTTCCCTTTGGGAGGTCGCCGGTTCGACTCCATCTTGCGGCATATGGTGCGGGGACGTCCCAATGATGGATTTTTTCCTTCCGAGGTATGGAGCGGTCTTGAGGGCAACCCGGTTTTACCCAACTGTTACCCCAGCTACTCGTGTGGGGGCAGCATGGTTTCCGGGCGGAAGTCAGCTCGCGCGCCGGCCGGGGCCCGATCGAACATCGCGTCCGGAGATGCGGGGTTGACGGGGAATGTCTTTGACATGTCCCCGGAGACCATTCGGTCTTGTACAGAAAGTCTCCTTCCAAAAAAAAAAACTAAACCTACTAAATAACATGGTAAGTTACTACAAGTTCTTACAAAAACTTCAAGTTCATTATGTAGTGTAATTTACATGATCTTGGCTTATGGTAAGTCTTGATTGTGTTGTTGACGATTAATGATGATTTTGAAAGAAAATAAACACATGTTTTGAAAACATGTGAAACCTCCATTTTTAGGGGAAACTATGTCAAAATTTTTGTAAAATTTTGACACTTAGAAAAATATAAGTTTTGGTGAAACTTATTCCCTAAAAATTTACCTAAAAATATTTACCAAGGTTTCCCTAGTTTTTGTATAAATTTCAAGTTAAGAAATGATGATTTCTTCAAGATAAAAATTGATATGAAGTATGTATATTTTTTAGGAAAATATATATATTTATTAATCACCAAATTTTGTGCTAAGTGTATGTAATATGTATTATATGTAATAGTGTATTAGGACTTGAAAATACACTAAATACTCCTAAGGAGTAAAAATACAAAAATACACATACAACATGCATAGACAAATACACGAGAATATATTTATGAAAATATATTTCCTAATGGATTATGTAACTTGGACAAGTTATGAACTTAAAATGTATTTTGGACGAATATATAACTCGGGTGAAAAATACAAGATACTTATATTTATTGGAAAAATAATATAAGTAAGACACATAGTTAAAAATATAAATTATTTTTAACAACAAGGAACACATACATAAAAGATGGTGACTTGTACTTGTGCGATACAAGTCTAGTGACTGACGTTAATAAAACACGTATAGGTCACGACGCTATAAATACAACCGGTGAAGTTTACGGCGCAGGATACGCAAAGTTGTGAGTTCATGTCCCCACTTTTAAACTTTTACTTGTTTTCTAAACTTGGGTAAAATACATTTGTTATGGTATGTTGGATACTAAAACTAAGGAATTATACTTTAGACCATGTCACGAATAGGGTTCCATAAGCACCATTAATCAGTTACATACCAAGACCGCGGAACAAAAGGTTAGATCTAATGGGTTTCAGGCAGCCACACTCTTGGTCATTCTAGTACCAAGCAGTGCTTTTGTGTCTCTAGTCGTGAATCGACAGTCGTGGATTCGACATCTAAAAATGCCTATGGTTTGGATGCTTCCTATGTCGTGTCACATGTTAATGGCCTTGCAAACCATTAGCGATCTCGATTTCCTTATATTTACAGAAATACTTGTTTCATACAAATTACATACCATGTTTTCATACAAGTATACAAACGTTCAATACAAAAACTGCATGAATTCACACCAACATTATGTTGATGATTTTCCAAAAACTCACATGTATTTCAGGTAGCTAAAGTGGATGTGCGCGCGGTCATACTCTTGCTCTTGGATGTTGTTTATGTTGTTAGCTATGTTTTGTCAATACTCCTATGCCGTTTTGCTGGGTTTGGTTGTTATGTCCCACTCCGTGTGGTGATATAAGGACCAAAACCCTTATGCTTGTCTTTGAATAATGTTGTAAACTTTTCAGACAATGTTTTATGCTGTGATGTAAACTCTAAACTTAACCTATGTTTTTAATTACGTAATGATTTGGCATTTGGAGTTATTTTTACGAGCATGTAGTATGTTTACCATTCGTATGCAATGAGAACCTTTTAAGATCACACCTCGTGCTTCCGCCTTAGAAAGGGGTGTGACATATGGGTGGTTTTCTACTCATATATCCTGAATAATATTCTGACTATGTTTCTTTTGTTATGACCAGGATACCGGATCAGGATATTGGTAAGATCCTGATGCAATATCCTGGTAGTAACTAATTAACTCATGTGCATATTAAATGGTGCAAGTCTCTAACGATCAAGTGGACTTCTTCTCCGCAAGACTCGGGCAAATCTGTTAGATTATGGACGTTGAAGCCGGAAGACGTGGACTACAACGTTCACATAAGGAATATTCGTTAAATCCCGGAATCATAGGATAGTTACTTAGTTTCTTTTACTATAAAAAGGATTGATCAGATCAGATTAGAACACACAATCTATCGTACACTCTTTCTCTCCAGCTGCAAACACTCACAACACACTTACACTTGTATCGAAATCACATTGTAACACTTAGTTGATCCGCATCATATCTTGCACTGTATCCTGATATTTGAAGCAATAAGAAGAACAAGGCAGCTGCGATTGTCAGCTCCCGAGGTTTTATGCCGGCGATCTAGATTTATCAAGGGCTTTCCTCGTACATCCTGTGTCACCCTTTACATTCTTGCTCATTGTTTGATTGTAGATACAGCTCGATATCCTGAGCCGTATCCTGAAAACTGTTTTTACAAACAACTTAATCAGCATATTTCCAATACACATTCTTAGCACACTACCTCACTTAACTAATTTGATCACTTAATTGCTTCGGTAATTTTTGACCAAAACAATGAGAATAACGGAAACCAAATAGATAACAGTGTCATCCAACACATAGTAGCACAAGGAATTATAGATGCTATGCCCTATATTATCAAGACTGTTAAAGAAGCAGAAAATAATAAATCTGCAAATGGAAGTAAACGCCAACACACTGAGCCAAGTCATAGTGTGAACGATAATAACAGACCTATTATCCAAGCTCCAATTCCTAAAAGAAGAAGAACCGCTTCTTACGGTTGTTCTTATAAAGAATTCTTGGCCTGTAAACCAATAGAATTCTCAGGCAATGAAGGAGTCATTGCAGCCTTACGTTGGATAGAAAAAACAGAAGCAGTCATAAAAATAAGTAAATGTGCAGATGAAGATAAGATTATGTTTGCATCTAATATTTTCAAAAATACAGCCTTAGAATGGTGGAATACTATTCTCCATTCTAGGGGAAGCGACAAAGTTTATAATATGGAATGAGTCAACTTTAAGGAAATGGTTGAAAGAAAATTCTGTCCTCCTAATGAGAAGGAACCAATCGCCAATAAGTTCCTAAATCTTAGAATGACTAGAATAGATTGCAAAGGTTACACTACCATATTCTTTGAATATGCTAGGATAGTGCCAACCTTAGCCTCACCTGAACCAGTGTTAATCTCCCGTTATATTTGGGGATTAATTAGTGAGATTAGACACGTAGTCAAGGCAGCTAGACCACAAACCATAGAAGAAGCAGTAGAACTAGCTAATACCCTGACTGATGAATTGGTACGCACTTAAGAGGAAAACCAGAGAAAGAACCTAGCTCAAAAGCTTACCCAGGAATTTCGCTACGGTAATTCCAATCATGGGAAAGGTACAGGTTCTTCTGCACCCTATTGTAGGTATTGCAAAAGAAAACATTTTGGAAGATGCTCCGTATACTGCAACTTTTGCAAAATACCTGGACACAAGGAAGAAGACTGTAGGAAGTAACCTAGCAATAGGATATGCTTTAATTGTGGAGAAACTGGGAATATCAAACCGAACTGTCCGAAACTAGCTCTAGCAACAACCAACAAGGCTAAGACAACTGAAGCTCCAAAAAGAAATGCCAGAGCGTTTGTTATGACAGCTGAGGAAGCCAAGATGATTCCGGATGTGATTGCCGGTACGTTCTTAGTTAATAATATATTTGCAAAAGTATTGTTTGACTCTGGTGCAAACCAAAGTTTTATCAATACTTCTTTCTACAAACTTCTTGACCAACCCTTAGCCAAACTTCAATAAGATTGTCTAGTAGAGACAGCCAACGGAGAATCCATTAAGATAAGTGAAATCTTGCAGGGTGCAACAATAGAAATCATCAACCATCATTTCTTTGCTAACCTTTATCCAATGAATCTGGCCAGATTCGATGTTGTATTAGGAATAGATTGGTTGGTGCCAATCGTGCCAGTATTTTATGTGATCAAAAGTCAGTGCAAGTAAGTACACCAACAGGTGAAAAGATCACAATCAAATGAGATAAGCTAACCAGATCGACAAAATTCATCTCTGTGATGAACGTCGCAAGTTATGAAAGGAAAGGAGGATTAATATACATGATTTCTGTAATCATTAATACTAAAGGAAAAGAATTAAAAGATATTCCTGTAATATCTAAATTCTCATACGTCTTTCCAGAGGATTTACCTGGATTACCACCTGATAGAGAGGTTGAATTTATGATTCACCTAATACCAGGAACGACACCGATTGCCAAAGCACCATATTGATTAGCACCAACGGAGATGCAGGAATTGAAGAAACAATTGGACGAACTTCTTGACAAAGGTTTTATACAACCAATTTCATCGACGTGAGGAGCATCGATATTTTTTGTTAAAAAGAAAGACAGATCGATGCGTATGTGCATTGATTACCGAGACTTGAACAAGGTTATGATTAAGAATCGGTACCCATTACCGAGAATCGATGATCTGTTCGATCAACTTCAAGGAGCTCGATTCTTTTCTAAGATCGACTTACACTCAGGATATCATCAACTGAAAGTACAGGAAGAGGACATTCCTAAGGCTGCTTTCAGAACAAGGTACGATCATTATGAATTTACCGTCATGCCATTTGGTTTAACCAATGCCCCAGCCGCATTTATGGACATGATAAACAAGATATGTAAACCATACCTGGATAAATTCATAATTGTCTTTATATATGATATTGTCATTTACTCTAAGAGTAAAGAGGAACATGCAGCGAATCTACATACACTTCAAACATTGTTGAGAAAATAGAAGCTTTATGCTAAATTCTCAAAATGTGAATTTTGGTTACAAGAAGTGAAATTCCTTGGACATCTGGTTAATCATGAAGGAATTCATGTGGATCCCACAAAGATTGAGGTGATTACTAAATGGAAAGTCTCTGAGTCACCAACGGAAGTAAGAAGTTTTCTTGGACTGGCAGGATATTATAGACGGTTTATCCGAGATTTCTCTAGGATAGCCATTCCATTAACCAAACTGACCTGCAAATCAGTTAAGTTTGAATTGGGACCAAAACATGAAGAATCTTTTAAGATTCTTAAGCAAAGTTTAACCAACGCACCCATACCCGCATTACCAGAAAGAACTGAAGACTTTATAGTCTATTGTGATGCGTCTAAGTTAGGATATGGATGTGTGTTGATGTAACGTCAAAATGTTATAGCTTATGCCTCTAGACAACTTAAGAAACATGAAGAGAATTATACAACCCATGATTTAGAATTAGGAGCCATAATTTTTGCCCTTAAGATTTGGAGACACTATTTATATGGAAATAAATTGTTGTCTTCACCGATCATAAAAGTTTAAGGTACATTTTTGGGCAAAAAGAATTAAATATGAGACAGAGATGCTGGATGGAAGTTCTTAGTGATTATGATTGTGATATCCAGTATCATGCTAGGAAAGCTAATGTAGTAGCTGATGCTTTAAGTCGAAAGTATCATGAAAAGCCGAAACGAGTGCGTTCTCTCAGATTAAATCTACAAGTATAATTAAATGATCAAATTAGAGAGGTATAGGAAACAACAATCAAGGACGATGCTGAAAGTTTAAAAGGAATGATTAAGGAATTAGAACAAGGAACAGATGGAATTTGGAAGTTCCATAAGAAAATGATCTGGATACCTAAACAAGGAAAGCTCCGCCACAGAATTCTAGAAGAAGCTCATAAGTCTAAGTATACGATACATCCCGGAAGTTATAAGATGTATCAAGATCTAAGAAAGAATTTCTGGTGGATAGGAATGAAAAAGGATATAGCAAACTACGTTGCTAAATGTTTAACCTATTCATAAGTTAAAGCTGAACATCAGAAACCCTCAAGATTATTGCAACAATTAGAGATGCCAATATGGAAATGGGAATTGATAACTATGGACTTTGTTACCAAATTACCCAAGACAAGAAAAGGAAATGATACAATCTGGGTGATTGTTGACAGATTGACCAAATCTGCTCATTTCTTACCAATGAAGGAAACTTTTAGTATGGAACAGTTAGCCAAGCTATATGTAAATGAAATAGTTTCACTCATGGAATTCCTTTATCTATTGTATCCGATAGACAAGTTTCCAAAAAGCAATGGGAACCTGGTTAAATCTAAGCACAGCTTATCATCCTCAAACGGACGGACAAAGCGAAAGGACAATCCAAACAATGGAAGATATGCTTAGAGCCTGTGTAATTGATTTTGAAGTAAATTGGAACGATCATTTACCATTAATAGAATTTTCATACAATAACAGCTATCATACTAGCATTAATCCTGCACCTTTTGAAGCACTTTATGGACGAAAGTGCCGAACTCCAGTCTATTAGGCAGAGATTGGAGAAAATCAATTATCTGGACCAGAGATAGTACAAGAAACAACAGATAAGATAATTCAAGTTAAGGAAAGACTAAAAGCAGCACGAGATCGTCAAAAGAGTTATGCAGATTCGTTAAAAGAGGAAAGCTAAGCCCAGGTATGTTGGACCTTTTGAGATTATTATAAGAATAGGAGCCACAGCCTATCAGCTACAACTGCCAGAGGAAATGGCAGGAATACATGATGTGTTTCATGTATGTAATCTCAAAAAGTGTTTAGCAGACGAATCATTAGTGATACCTCTTAAGGACATAGAGGTAAATGAGAAACTTACGTTTATTGAGAAACCCATTCAGATTGAAGATAGAAAGATCAAGAATCTCAAACACAAGAGATTAGATATGGTCAAAGTAAAATGGGATTCCAAGAGAGGACCAGAGTACACTTGGGAACTCGAGTCAGAGATGTAAAGGAAATACCCACACCTGTTCCAGTAGACCTCGAGGACGAGTTCTAAAACAAGGTGGGGAGGATATAACAACCTTCCTGGAACCCTTAACGTGACCCTGGATGTCTTAAAATATAACCCGTACACGATAAACGAGCCCGAAATACCCTTATATTTATAAAAAAAACAAGAAAAAAGAAATCTGGGAGTCGCTCGCGGGGCGCGACCCCCTTAGCCATTTCTTTCGCGGGCCGCGACTGGCTTGGATTGCCGGTCAAGGCGTCCTGCCACATGGTAGGTGACTCATCAAAGCTAGCCCCTTGACTCGACTAAGCTATACTCGACACGTGCTCTCTCGCGAGCCGCGAGAGAGTTAGCTTTGGTCTTCGCGGGCCACTAGCCTCCATACGACAAGCCTATATGTGACAAACCGAAGTCTCAAGGTTCTTTGTGTACGTGTCATTTCTATTCCTGTTCTTGTTCCGTCATGCGTTGTTAACATGTGTTCGTTATGTGTATTTATTAAGGGTGTTTGTATGATTAAATGCTTAGAAAGAATGCATAGAAGTTATTAAGTGTCTTTGTTATATGATCGAGCCTCACACTTGGGCTTGGGGCCGCACACTTCTCTCGGCTCGCACATCCCCTTTGCATTCTCGGCCCATGCTACCCGAAGCCCGATCTGAACCCGCATACCTCTAATTTGAATCACGGTTATGCATGTATGTCCTCATAATCTCAAAAAGCACTCAGGGCAGCAAACCCTAAACCCCCTTTGACGGAAGCTCTTCTCTCCACAACCCCTTTGATTTGCAAGCATCATCTACCTTAGTTACCACCATCCTACTCCTATCGATCGGTATGGTTGTTTTGTCATTTATGTAATTTACATGATTGATTAACCTTGAGAAGGTGGTGTTAACATGAATGTAATTGATAAAAGTTTTCTGATCTCGTGGAATGTTATTGACATGTATTATTAGAACATGATTTAGGGTTAGTCCGTAGTTGGATCGATGTTGACTGAATAAGGAAGTGGTTAATTATTTAACATGTTATGATTGTAAAGGAGTTGTTATGAATCGGCTGGAATGTTAAGGGTCATCACAAAACTAGATAATGTTCATAGCGTTTAACTGATGATGTAGGGTTCATGCTGTAAATGGTAAACATCATGTAATAATCGTCTGTTATTGTTGCTTGACGAAATCGATGGTACGATGATGATTATGGTGATAATAGGCCTGATGTGATTATGAATAACGATGAGGTTAATTATGAATCAATGACTAGGGTGGATTACTATGATTTACAAATGATTTATGATGTGCCACTCATGATTTTCGGTTTGAATGATAATGTGCATTCATTGGAATAATAGGGGTTCTTGAATTGATTGCATAATTACAATGATTAACTGTTAGGCGATAATTAAAGAATTGTGGATTGATTTTATAACTAATTGGGCCGTGCATCTGGGCTAAGTTGCACACTGATAATTGAATGGCACACATACACTCGCTTTAGGCCGTAGTTAAATTGGGCCGCACAACATCTGAGATGTATACACATGCACATTTGGGCCACGCACTAATATTAAATTAATTCACTTGGTCCTGGCATGTAAGTTGGGCCACACGCACTAAACCGGGTCACTTGTAAGATGGGTTGCACACTTAGCATTGGTTCACGTAAATGAGTATGGGGGGGGGGAGGAAAAAGCGGGCCACATACCACTGGGCTTGCACCAATTTGGGTCTGGGTTTGGTCGCACAGATCACGGCTGTCCGCAGACCGTGATGGGCTTTTGACAGTGGACCGCATGTTATCTGAGCCCACTCAGGTTGGGCTTCAATTGGAATAGAACATACACACTTGGATGAGTAATGTTGATAACGGTGATATGTTAATAACAGGTGATTATGTAAACAAACAGGTGTGAGATTCAAATACCCACTATGTGATGATATGATGTATGGTATCGACTGATTGAAGTACATGATCAACTACTACGCTTTGCATAATATTATGTGTGGGTTTCATGTACAATATGCATAAGGAATATATGGCTTAGTGCCATAAAACTAACTGTTACTGGTAATTATATTAGGATTCGGTTGACCCACTATAAACACGTACCTAATCCTACCGAGCAAACCAAAGGTGAGTTCATTCCTCTTGAGCATGCGTCCCGGTGGTTGGGACAGTCATTGGGTATCCCTGAGAGGGATAGGTTTTTGGGTAAATCAATTGGGTATTCCTGAGAGGAATACGTCTTGTGGGTAAAATCTGGAATGTTAGATAATACACTCATTTCCTATCACCTAAAGTCCGATCTTATACCGAATAGTTACCTGAGAGGTAACGGGGTATTAGTTGATAGCGCTATTAGGCTTGGAAACCTCACATCGTACCTGAGAGGACGGGCGTGAACTAATGACCTTAAATCATGACCAATGCTTAGATAGGGGGCATTGGGGATGGGCAAAATAATCTGGAGCCATCTTGTACGGTACTCGAGTTATTATCAACATTACTTTCGGAATTGTTATTAAACTGGATTAAACACTTGGTAACCAAACGTTTTCATACACTTGTGTGCATGCTCGCAGGTTATTGATATGTGTGGATGTGAAACTTGCTGTCTGGGATGCTGGAGTGGTCATGGGTCGAGCTACATGGAAACTTGAAACGAGACTAGTTGATTACATACACTTGGGTTTTGGTTAAACTTTATATTATGCTTCAGCTGAACATAACAAGTTATAAATAATATTTTGTAACACTTTATCTTAATGAATGAAAGCTTTTATTTGAAATCTTGTTATGAGTTCAATGTGATTGGTGGCTAGATCCTGGTACGTCACACATCCCGCGGTGTATCCGCATGTGGTTTTGGGGGTGTGACACTATAAATAGGGTGGATCAGTTCATTTGCAATTCGTTCAGAAATCAAAATTCTCTCTCAACTTCTGATAGTTATTATTATACCCGGGCATAATACCCCTCTAAAAGAGAAGCTCTGCCTCGTTGCAAGTTTTATAACCCTGCTATTACCCTACACGATCGATTTAGGGCTCCGTAGCGAATGTCAAGGCTCTGCCTGACTCAGTCGTTGGAGTTCTGTCTCGTGTTACACCTGATTGATCTAGGACTTCGTAATGCATGTCAAGGCTCTGCCTTACTCAGTCATTGGAGTTCTGTCTCAAGTTGTACGGTTAATGTGATTTGGGTTATTTTATTAACACATGTGCATTGTTTAATTTTAATAGATAATAACTAGGAGATTCCCAGGAAGCTTTAAGTTTTACCTAAGTAAACAATGTGAGTACATTCACTTTTTCTCACTATTTGTGAGTACATCCTACTTTTTGTCACCTTTTTTATAAACTGTTTTTTCAAAACCTCAAATGTTTTAAAATATAATTAACAGTGATTGAGTCTATGTATTCTATAATTACTGCCAATATGTTGGGGTTTTGTATACAAAATGTGCAAGACGTTACCATTGGACAAAGAGTTAGCCAATGAGTAATATGACCCACAGGTCAGGTGTTGATAGTACTGAATGAGTAATTGTGTAGATATAAATATTGTAATCGCTCTCAATACTGTGAAATTATAAAAGCTGTTTTGATTAAACTGGGATGTACTCGCCAGTATTTCTTGCTGATAAAATGTTTTTAAAACGAGTTTCATGTAACACAATGTGAAAGCCAATAGAAGCCAGCTGGAGAGCACTGAAGGCTTTGAAAAGTGGCTATAAAAGTTACCTAAATAAAAAAGAGTTTTTGTTTTCAATAATTAGGGTTCACCCCTACAAATGTATTGTCAAATAAACTTGGGTTTTATCCCAATGATTTGTTATAAAAAGTTTGGCGTTTTACTCTGATAAAAATATTTCCTAGCTACGGTCCTGATGTATTCTGCTGCTAAATTAATAAACACTGATACCACTGATCTGGATCTCGTGGCACCCGCTCCCGGGATAGGGGTCGGGGGTTGCGACAATAAACACGTGTTTGGTCCTTATTAAACTGATACAAACTCAAAACCTGCATTGAATATATTTTGCGATAGCTTGTTTAAAATAAAATTGCACTTTGTCTTCAATTACCTTACCACCTTAACGACAACATATATATGTTTCTAGTCCAACCAACATGTCTATGTAAACAGTTATGTTCCTTCTCAGCATCATTGTGAACATGTCATTTGGTCATCAAACACATGTTTAAGACAATTTCGTTTGAAACACATAACTTGTGAAATTATGAGGTTTGGTAAGATTGTTCTGATGATTACGATGAAACGCCATTTCAATGTAATAATCATTGATCAGGTAATCTTTATGTAATCTATGTTGTAGAGTTACATGGATCAAGTACAATTACTCATCAACGTAGTTTCAATGGTGGGATCATTTTCAATAATGCCAAGATACATATCATTAGGTATGTGCAAGTTGTGGTCCGGTTATGATATTTCCTTAAATATGACCACAACCGAACTTTGGTTTTGGTGAATCGGTAATGAAACTCGGTTATGATCAATTTAAGTTACTTAACTAAGGCAAGTTTGAACTAAATGAACATGGAAAAAAGAATCAGTGACATCAAACTGGAACTGGAATGGCATGAAGGTGATACCCAGGCTAGTGAAAACGGACGGTGTAAGCATTACTCTTTCATATGAGCACTTCCACTATTAAGAAGTATCAACCCATTTCATGGAATCAATTTTAGCACAGCTCGTTTCATTGAACGCTTTAACAATAAAACAAGTTTGAAACTAGTCGGTCTAAACGTATTCTGAATTCTCAAAATTATTCGTTATAACACCGACACATACCTGATCCACATATGGTCATATATTCATCTCAACATAATCATATCTTAAATTCTTTTTGGTTCGGTGTCACACCCCGACCGCCTAAAACAACAAACCGCGGTGGAAACATCGGGGAGTGGAGCGACAGCATTATTGTTTCACAACCATGGTAATTAAAGTTTTGTATTATTAATTAAAGTATTTACATTGTCTTTGAATTAACGAAAACATAACATAATTTAACTGTCTTTTAAGTCACTAAGGCCCAAGTCCGCCTAAGTGTAGCACAAACATCATCATGCATTAGCACCTGAAACACATGTGAAAATAGGTACGTCAGCATAAAAATGCCTGTGAGATACATAAGTTTTGTTTATGAAGGATTCATGACTTGTAGTTTAAGAGAAATGTTTAACCAAAAAGTAGTCATGAACCTTGTAAAACTGTTTTCTTTTATAAAATCATATGAAAATCAAATGATTTAAAATAATAATGCATGGTTAAATAAATAACCAAGTAAAAATAAGTTTGTATAAGACATGTTGTTTGTAAAACAATGTCATGTAAAAATGTTGTTGTATAAAAATGTGTCATGTCTTTGTTTCTGTCGAAGTGGTTTAGATAACGCTGCAATATGTAATATCATAAAATCACTTATATATAGGAAGTACCAGCGGCGTATCCACCATGCTTTTATCATATTACACATGCCTTGTTATATAAGTCACTTATCAATAATCAACCAAAATGTCTTGTTTAGACAAATGTCAAAAATGTTTATGTGTAAACCATGTACAATGTCAGGTGTAAACTGTGTCATGTACAATCAAATGTGATGTATGGCAAGTAGAGAGCATCTGCTCAAACCATATGTATAATGTCAAAGTGTAACCAAATGTCATGTACGGTGAATAAAAAGTATTTACTCAACCCCGTATGTAAAATGTACAAAACAAAGTCTTTGAATAAACCTAAGTTTAAATCAAAGGTTATGTTTTGCAGAAAACAATGCGTTATGATTACAAACATTTATGCAATAATGTTTATCGCATACATTCAAGCCTTGCGACTGTAGGATAAACCCTTAACAAGTTAAAGGTTTATCAAATATGTTTTCGGATTCTGTCATTCCCTACTTCCAAACAAACCTAGGAAGTCGGGAACGGGATTTATCAAGTCCTATGGTACCATTACATACTACCGAGCGGCGTGATCAATGTTAATGAATGTATTATTGTCGCATTAAACATACCAAATGTCATAACCAATGTAAGCATGCTATGTGAAAACCATGTACTAAGTATGCTAAGTAAACATACATAGTAGAAATGTTCATGAAATCAATTGTGTTAGCATGCTTAGTAAACATACATAGCAGAAATGCAATGTAAAACAATGTGTCCATATGCTGAGTAAACATATGCAACAAAAGTGTCTATGAAATCGATGTGCTAGCATGCTCAGTAAACATACATAGCAAAACATAATGGAAATCATGTACTATATATGTACTACGTGAACATAGCATGTTTACGTCATAAAAGCAATGAAAGCATGAAAGTAACAATGTAAGCACATGTGTATCACCCCCAAAATATTGAAAACGGTAAAAGAGGGGACTTTGTACTCACTTGGGATTGCTTATTAGCCTTGGAATAAAGACCAAATAAAGCTTCAAGGATCACAGAATCAACAAGGCACCTAATATAGGTAACGACGTTAATAAACGGATCCTAAATCGGAAGATAGGATAGAATGTGGCTCTATAAATCAAATGAGTATTGGAACTCATGTGGCATGATTTAATAGACCCTACATTCTGATTAGAAATTTAACCTAAGTGCTTTTGACCCGTTTCGACTAGTTAAGGTAGTTTAAGCCACTTTAACGTGTCGTTTGCGTAAATCTAAGGTTGGATGGTTATCTATGTCCTATGTTAAGTCTTACATGCCTAATTATGTCTAAATATGTTACTATATCATTTTAGATATCAAAAACTTTTTCACATATGCAAAATATGAATTTAAGCTCAAAAAGGGCATTTTGGTCATTTTCTTAGGGCATATAAACGACCTAATGGATAACTAACCAACCTATGTCATTATAAGGTATAACCTTAGCAGGTTATTCCCTATGAAACTATAATCACCAAATAAGCTTGGTCGGATCCTAATGATCGACCAAACGGGTCAGGTTCGAAAGTCTAAGCGGTTGTCGGGACCGCTTAACTTACGACCCTAAACAAGCACTAAACTAGTAGTGACGAGTTAAACATGTTAAAACATGTTTAACTAAGTTGGAAAACTGATTTGGTATCAAAACAAAGGGTTTTAATAACCGAAAATAGTTCCGTCGTAAAATGCGCATAAATACGCATTTTGACCGAAACTTTGACTCGTCACTACGCCTAGTCAACGTGGTAATCAGTAGGTATAATCGCTAAGGATTATAACCATCGTGATTACAATCACGTTGCAAAGTTCAATTGAACTTTGACTTGACCAATTGATGGTCAAAACCGAAAGTCAAACTGTTGGTCACACTGTTTGACTTTCAGCTCTATATGGCTGAAAATAAGAACTAAGCCATGAAAGAACACTCACAATGCTCTATGGCTGAAAGATTAGACTTATTGAACTCAGGTAGGTGGCTCCTTAAGCAGGAAATCCTCCACTTAGAGTCTAAAAATGAGAATGAGCAATGGATAAGTGAAAGAGTGTGGGTATTTATAGCTGTGGAGAGTTTACAAGATCATTCCAAGTGTTTGTGTGATCACCAAGCAATAAATCTTGGCCCTACAAGTGTCTAAGGACAGCTAACATGCTTGGAGAAGTGTTAACTTGGTCATCACACAAAGAATTTGCAAGAACAGCCCTTGAATTATCGAACAGGAGCTGAAAATGAAGTTTCTGTCACTGGAGGGTCTGTCGCGCCCCGCGTAGGAGATGGGGCTGGCCTTCGCGACCCGCGACCTCCAACCAGTTCAGCAAAGTTTTGATTATTTACATATTTGGTCCCTGCATGCATTTAAGCTGATTTTTGACGCGTTTAAGCCTCGTTAACCCATTTTCAAGGCTCTACAAGGACGTCAAAGTGTAGGGAACTAAAAATATGCTTAGAAAAATCACGGATGTCGGTTCGTTTGGTCGTATGGTCACGTTGTTCGGTTAATTACGATGAAACTCGAACTGACGCCAAAACAATCCAAATTAAGCGACGAATGGTACTTTTGCATTCCGATCACTAAAATAAAATTTTTTAGTGACTACAAAAAAATGTTGGATGTCCGGATGTGGTCAGAACGTAAGATATGCGCGTAAATGCAAACTTACGCCGTTTTTTGACACTTTTAGTCCCTGTTTGATCAAATAAGCGTATTTTCGCATACCGAACCACTCAAAGCTTATTTCTAAGCTATGTTAAGGTATTTATAGTATGTTTAGATTATGATAATGTTCTGGAATGTACGTTGCCATACGAAATGACACACTTTTGCAGTTTGACGCAAATAGTCCCTGTGAGCGAATAAACTTGTTTTTGCCATAGCAAACCCTTTAAAACTTATTTCTAGGTTATTGAAGGTATGTTAAGCTTATGTTGCTGTTCCGGAGTGTTTGTCATGTTAAACTGATTATGTTTACGTATCAGTTTGCGTATAACTTTCCAGAAAGCATATAAGAGTTTAAAACCGAACAAAATTCAAAAAGTGCAAAATGTCAAACATAAATAAACAAATATTGGGATCAAATCACATTATTTTATTGATATTGAATTTTTCAGAGTTGTACAATGATTACACAAGCACAGATCTCACAGTCTCCCCTACTTTAGGAAATTTCATCCCGGAATTTATTTAGAGGAAACTTGTGAGAATTGATGTGGATATTTTGCCTTCGTTTGATCTTCATGTTCCCAAGTAAATTCTGGGCCATGTTTAGATTCCCAGCGAACTTTGACAATAGGTATGCGCTTGCGTTTGAGCTTCTTGACTTCACGGTCCATGATTTCCATTGGTTTCTCCACGAAGTGCATCGTGTTATCAACAGGAATTTCATCAAGTGGTATGTGGAGGTTCTCATCAGCTAAACACTTTTTGAGATTGGACACATGGAAAGTTGGATGAACATTTCCAAGTTCAGGAGGTAGCTCTAGTCTGTAGGCTACTTTTCCGATTCTTTCAACGATCTTGAATGGTCCAACATATCATGGTGCAAGTTTTCCTTTCTTTACAAATCTAATCACACATTTCCAAGGGGATACCTTGAGTAGGACGTGATCACTGACTTGAAATTTTAAGCGCTTGCGTCGTCGATCCGCGTAACTCTTTTGACGGCTTCTAGCAGTCTGTAGGTTATCGCGAATCTTCTTGACCTTATCTGTAGTCTCTAGAATGAGTTCAGGTCCAGTAAGCTGAGCTTCACCTATCTCATTCCAGCAGACCAGTGAACGACATTTTCGACCGTATAAAGCCTCGAAAGGAGCCACGTTGATGCTAGAGTGATAACTATTGTTGTAGGAGAATTCGATCAACGGTAGATCCGAATCCCAACTACCACCAAAATCGATCACACAAGCTCTAAGCATATCCTCCAGTGTCTGGATTGTTCTTTTAGATTGACCATCCGTTTGAGGATGATATACTGTGCTCAAATTAAGTTGGGTTCCCATAGCAGATTGCATGGTTCTCCAAAAGTGAGATGAGAATCGAGCATCTCTGTCAGATATGATGTTCAAAGGAACGCCATGTCGAGATACAATCTCATCTATGTATATCTTGGCAAGTTTGTCAGCAGATAGATCCTCACGGATCGGCAAGAAATGTGCTGACTTTTTAAGACGATCAACAACTACCCAAATGGCGTCATGACCTCTTTTAGTTCATGGCAGCTTGTTAATGAGATCCATAGCAATGTTTTCCCATTTCCAAACTGGTATCTCTGGTTGCTCCAATAATCCGGAGGGATGTTGGTGTTTTGCCTTAACCTTAAGACAAGTAAGGCATTTGGATACATATAAGGCAATGTCTTTCTTCATACCTGGCCACCAATACTGGGTTCAAAGATCCTTATACATTTTGTCTGCACCAGGATGAATCGAATAACGGGACTTGTGAGCTTCATCCATTAACAAGGTGTGAAGATTGTCTTGACCTCGGACCCACAAACGGTCCATGAAATAGTATGACCCATTGTCTTTCAGTTCAAGCTCAGGCTTAATATGATATGGTAATTCCTTACCTATCAAGTCTTGTGAAACACAAGTATGTTGAACCTGAGAAATGCGGGTTTGAATGTCAGATTAAACCTGAACACAGTGAAGTTTGGCACGTTCCTTACGACTCAATGCATCAGCCACGACATTCGCCTTACCAGGATGGTAGCGAAATTCGCAATCGTAGTCATTTAGAAGTTCAACCCAACGTCGTTGCCTCATGTTTAGTTCTTTCTGATTGAAAATATGCTGGAGACTTTTGTGGTCAGTGAACACCACACATTTTGTACCATACAGGTAGTGTCTCCAGATTTTGAGAGCAAAAACTACTGCACCTAACTCAAGATCATGAGTTGTGTAGTTTTTCTCGTGTACCTTTAACTGTCTTGATGCATAGGCTATGATTTTCTTTCTCTACATAAGAACGCAGCCAAGTCCTAAATTGGATGCATCACAGTATACGACAAAGTCATCGTTTCTCTCAGGTAAAGTTAAAATAGGTGCATTGTAGAGCTTCTGTTTCAAGGTCTGAAAAGCTTCTTCCTGTTTAGGTCCCCATTCAAAAGGTTTATTCTTCTGAGTTAAAGCAGTGAGAGGAACTGCAATCTTGGAGAAGTTTTCAACGAAACGGGGGTAATATTCCGCAAGACCAAGAAATGAACGAACCTCGGTAGGAGTAGTAGGTGTATCTCAATCCTTAATCACACTGGTTTTGGCGGGATCTACATGAATACCTTGTTTGTTAACGATGTGTCCCAAAAATTGAACTTCCTTAAGCCAGAATTCACACTTGGAGAATTTGGCGAAAAGCTGTTCTTTCTTCAGGAGTTCCATAGTAAGACGAAGATGTTGTTCATGACCAGCTCACGTCTTAGAATAGATCAAAATGTCATCAATGAATATGATGATGAACTTGTCCAAATAAGGCTTACAAACCCTATTCATCAAGTCCATGAAAACAGCAGGAGCATTAGTTAAACCGAAGGGCATAATAGTAAACTCATAATGACCATATCTTGTACGAAAAGCTGTCTTGGGAATATCTTCTTCGAGTACACGAAGCTGATGATACCCAGAGCGTAGATCAATATTTGAAAAGCAAGTAGCACCCTGTAACTGATCAAAGAGATCATCAATGCGAGGTAGGGGATATCGATTCTTGATGGTAAGCTTGTTGAGCTCACGATAATCGATACACATCCTAAAAGATCCATCTTTCTTTTTCACGAATAGGACAGGAGCGCCCCAAGGTGAAAAGCTTGGACGAATGAATCCTTTGTCAGAAAGCTCCTGAAGCTGTTTGGATAACTCTTGCATCTCAGACGGTGCAAGACGGTAATGTGATTTAGCAATAGGATTAGCACCAGGTACAAGATCAATATGGAACTCAACTTGGCGTACAGGGGGAAAACCAGGTAATTCTTCAGGAAATACCTCAGGATAATCCCGAACAATAGGGATAACTTGAATAGACTTACCTTTGCCTTTCTCCTCTACGATATGTGCTAAGAAAGCCACATAGTTCTTTCGTAGGTATTTTTGGGCTTGGGTATAAGTCATGAGTTTAAGGCTACTAACGGGTTTCTCCCCACGAACTTCTAAGATCTCATCATTCGAAAGCGGTATTCGGACAATCTTCTCAAAACAAACCACCTCAGCATGGTATTTGGCTAACCAATCCATTCCTACTATAACATCGAAGCTCCCGAGTTGCATCGGTGTGAGGTCAATAGGAAAAAGATGGTTATTGAGGTTCAACTGGCAACTTCGAAGAACAGAATCGAGTACAACGGGTTCACCACTAGCTACTTCTACTGTCAAGGGCTTTCCTAGTTTTGTTCTAGTCATGGAAAGCAAAGGCTCAAAAGCTAAGGACACAAAACTCTTATCGGCACCCGAATCAAAAAGAACAGAAGCAGGTTGGTTGTTAACAAAGAACGTACCGTTCACCACTTCGTTATTTGCGCGTGTCTCATTTGAATTCAAATTAAAAGCTCGACCACGAGCATGTGCCTGATTTGCGTTTGCCAACTTCGGGCAGTTGTTCCTGTAGTGGGTCAGATCCCCACAATTGTAACACGAGCCATGCGGGTAGTGAGGTCGTGCAGGATTCTGGGCAGGGTTTTGTGCTGCCTGATTTTGGTTAGGAGCGAAGCGACAAGTGTTGGCAAGATGACCCGATTTCCCACAGTTAGTGCAGATGCGGCACTGTATATGTGGTTGATGGTGGCTGTTACATCTGTTGCACAAGGGTGCATTGCCAACATACTGCTTCTTGGCAGCAGGCTGATTAGGAGCTGCCTGATTAGCCTGTGCTGTAACAGCGAAATTCTTGGAAGCCTTATGCTTCCTAGATTTCTTTGAGGACTCAACTTTCTTCCCCTTTTGATCCTTGGTGTTATCAGACTGTTTCAGCTTCTTGTCACCTTTCTTGTGGAGTTTACCCTTTTTGACTTGAGAGTCAGTTAGGGTTGCAGCTGTCGGACGGTAGTTGGGTTGCTGCCAGTGACAATATCCTGATCAGAATCTGGCAAACCGTCTATGTATTTCTCAATAGCCTTATCCAAAGGCGTCACCATCGCCAGACAGAGCAAGCTTAACTCCTCGTATCTGTCAATGTAAGCTTGGTGTTCACCACTGTCTTGCTTAAGGTCAAGGAACTCATTTTCAAGTGCCCTCTGCTCGTGACGAGGGCAGAACTCTCTCATCATAAGAGCTCTAAGTTCCTCCCATGTTTGACCAAAAGCAACATCAGCACCTCGATCTCTCATTACCCCATTCCACCATGTGAGAGCCCTCTTTTGGAATACACTCGAAGCAAACTCGACCTTACGGTTATCCGGACACTGAACATGGCGAGCAGTGCTCTAAAGACTCTCAAACCACTATAGGAGCCCAGTTGCTCCTTCAGAACCACTAAACTTGAGCGGTTTAGCCGAGTTAAAGCTTTTAAAGTTGCACGGAGCGGGTGCATTATTGTTATTGTTGGCTAGGTTTATTTGAGTGATGAGATTCGGTAGCATAGCAGCCATCTGCTGTGCGATAATAGTTGCAAGTTCAACATTGGGTTGTTGAACGTTACGTCGAGGAGACATTCTAAAAGAGGAAGCATGAGAGAAAACGAGTGAGATGATATGGTGAAAAATGAGATGTTATAAATACCGACAAAATGTAAGGATGGTGGTCATTTGTTCGTTACCTCATAACAAACAGACGACACACAGTGACAAATCAAAGTAAATGGGTCATGATAATGTATCGCGAAGACATGCTTTAGCCTATAAGTGGACACTCACCCCAAGAGTTCCCAGGTAAGAGTGACTGGTCTGATACTGTGGATTTGTACGAACACTCTAGCCTTAGACAGAAAACTCAGGGTACAGGCATCCACCCTTCCAGATTGCACGTGTTCACATTATTTAGACCCAAACTTTGACGTGATTTTGAAAATTTGGATGGCACCAGACTAAAAGAGATCATCCAAGAATGGACGATTGATTTCAAAATCATCTTGGAATTTGTGTTCATGTTTTGGTAATCACCTAAGGATAGGTGATGTGTATTGTTTAAAGATCTAAACACAAGATAACTTGTGTTAGGGTCCTAGAAAGGTTATAGTCTAGGTCAAAGCATTACTAATAACCTAATTCCCTATAACCATTGGCTCTGATACCAACTCTTCTGTCACACCCCGACCGCGTAAAACAACAAACCGCGGCGGAAACGTCAGGGAGTGGAGCGACAGAGTTATTGTTTCACAACCATGGTAATTAAAGTTTTGTATTATTAATTAAAGTGTTTACATTGTCTTTGAATTGACGAAAATATAACATAATTTAACTGTCTTTTAAGTCACTAAGGACCAAGTCCGCCTAAGTGTAGCACAAACATCATCATGCATTAGCACCTGAAACATATGTGAAAATAGATACGTCAGCTTAAAAATGCCTGTGAGATACATAGCTTTTGTTTATGAAGGATTCATGACTTGTAGTTAAAAAGAAATGTTTAACCAAAAAGTAGTCATGAACCTTGTAAAATTGTTTTCTCTTATAAAATCATATGAAAATCGATATGAAAATCAAATAATTTAAAAGAATAATGCATGGTTAAATAAATAACCAAGTATAAATAAGTTTGTATAAGACATGTTGTTTGTAAAACAATGTCATGTAAAAATGTTGTTGTATAAAAATGTGTCATGTCTTTGTTTCTGTCGAAGTGGTATAGATAACGCTGCAATATGTAATATCATAAAAGCACTTATATATAGGAAGTACCAGCGGCGTATCCACCATGCTTTTATCATATTACACACGCCTCATTATATAAGTCACTTATCAATAATCAACCAAAATGTCTTGTTTAGACAAATGTAAAAAATGTTTATGTGTAAACCATGTACAATGTCAGGTGTAAACTGTGTCATGTACAATCAAATGTGATGTATGGCAAGTAGAGAGTATCTGCTCAAACCATATGTATAATGTCAAAGTGTAACCAAATGTCATGTACAGTGAATAAAAAGTATTTACTCAACCCCGTATGTAAAATGTACAAAACAAAGTCTTTGAATAAACCTAAGTTTAAATCAAAGGTTATGTTTTGCAGAAAACAATGCTTTATGATTACAAACATTTATGCAATAATGTTTATCGCATACATTCAAGCCTTGCGACTGTAGGATAAACCCTTAACAAGTTAAAGGTTTATCAAATATGTTTTCGGATTCTGTCATTCCCTACTTCCAAACAAACCTAGGAAGTCGGGAACGGGATTTATCAAGTCCTATGGTACCATTACATACTACCGAGCGGCGTGATCAATGTTAATGAATGTATTATTGTCACATTAAACATACCAAATGTCATAACCAATGTAAGCATGCTATGTGAAAACCATGTACTAAGTATGCTAAGTAAACATACATAGTAGAAATGTTCATGAAATCAATTGTGCTAGCATGCTTAGTAAACATACATAGCAGAAATGCAATGTAAAACAATGTGTCCATATGCTGAGTAAACATATGCAACAAAAGTGTCTATGAAATCGATGTGCTAGCATAATGGAAATCATGTACTATATATGTACTACGTGAACGTAGCATGTTTATGTCATAAAAGCAATGAAAGCATGAAAGTAACAATGTAAGCACATGTGTATCACCCCAAAATATTGAAAACGGCAAAAGAGGGTACTATGTACTCACTTGGGATTGCTTATTAGCCTTGGAATAAAGACCAAATAAAGCTTCAAGGATCACGGAATCAACAAGGCACCTAATATAGGTAACTACGTTAATAAACGGATCCTAAATCGGGAGATAGGATAGAATGTGGCTCTATAAATCAAATGAGTATTGGAACTCATGTGGCATGATTTAATAGACCCTACATTCTGATTAGAAACTTAACCTAAGTGCTTTTGACCCGTTTTGACTCGTTAAGGTAGTTTAAGCCACTTTAACGTGTCGTTTGCGTAAATCTTAGGTCGGATGGTTATCTATGTCCTATGTTAAGTCTTACATGCTCAAATATGTCTAAATATGTTACTATATCAGTTTAGATGTCAAAAACTTGTTCACATATGCAAAATATGAATTTAAGCTTAAAAAGGGCATTTTGGTCATTTTCTATGGGCATATAAACGACCTAATGGATAACTAACCAACCTATGTGATCATAAGGTATAACCTTAGTAGGTTATTCCCTATGCAACTATGATCACTAAATAAGCTTGGTCGGATCCTAATGATCGACCAAACGGGTCGGGTTCGAAAGTCTAAGCGGTTGTCGAGACAACTTAGCTTACGACCCTAAACAAGCACTAAACTAGTAGTGCCGAGTTAAACATGTTAAAACATGTTTAACTAAGTTGGAAAACTGATTTGGTATCAAAACAAAGGGTTTTGATACCCAAAAATAGTTCCATCGCAAAATGCGCATAAATATGCATTTTGACCGAAACTTTGACTCGTCACTACGCCTAGTCAACGTGGTAATCAGTAGGTATAATCGCTAAGGATTATAACCATCGTGATTACAATCACGTTGCAAAGTTCAATTGAACTTTGACTTGACCAATTGATGGTCAAAATCGAAAGTCAAACTGTTGGTCATACTGTTTGACTTTCAGCTCTATATGGCTGAAAATAAGAGCTAAGCCATGAAAGAACACTCACAATGCTCTATGGCTGAAAGATTAGACTTATTGAACTCAGGTAGGTGGCTCCTTAAGCAGGAAATCCTCCACTTAGAGTCTAAAAATGAAAATGAGCAATGAACAAGTGAAAGAGTGTGGGTATTTATAGTTGTGGAGAGTTTACAAGATCATTCCAAGTGTTTGTGTGATCACCAAGCAATAAATCTCGGCCCTACAAGTGTCTAAGGACAGCTAACATGCTTGGAGAAGTGTTAACTTGGTCATCACACAAAGAATTTGCAAGAACAGCCCCTGAATTATCAAACAGGAGCTGAAAACGAAGTTTCTGTCAATGGGGGGTCTGTCGCACCCCGCGTAGGAGATGGGGCTGGCCTTCGCGGCCCGCGACCTCCAACCAGTTCAGCAAACTTTTGATTATTTACATATTTTGTCCCTGCATGCATTTAAGCTGATTTTTGACGCGTTTAAGCCCCGTTAACCCATTTTCAAGGCTTTACAAGGACGTCAAAGTGTAGGGAACTCAAAATAAGCTCGGAAAAATCACGGATGTCGGTTCGTTTGGTCGTACGGTTACGTTGTTCGGTTAATTACGACGAAACTCGAACGGACGCGAAAACGATCCAAATTAGGCGACGAATGGTAATTTTGCATTCCGATCACTAAAATAAAATAGTTTAGTGACTACAAAAAATTTTTGGATGTCCGGATGTGGTCAGAACGTAAGATATGCGCGTAAATGCAAACTTACGTCGTTTTTGACACTTTTAGTCCCTGTTTGATCAAATAAGCGTATTTTCGCATACCGAACCACTCAAAGCATATTTCTAAGCTATGTTAAGGTTATTTATGGTATGTTTAGCTTATGATCATGTTCCAGAATGTACGTTGCCATATGAAACGGCAGACTTTTGAAGTTTGACGCAAATAGTCCCTGTGAGCGAATAAACTTGTTTTTGCCATACCAAACCTTTTAAAACTTATTTCTAAGTTATGTAAAGGTTATTTAAGGTATGTTAAGCTTATGTTGCTGTTCCAGAGTGTTTGTCGCGTTAAACTGATTATGTTTACGCATCAGTTTGCGTATAACTTTCCAGAAAGCGTATAAGAGTTTAAAATCGAACAAAAATCAAAACGTGCAAAATGTCAAACATAAATAAACAAATATTGGGATCAAATTACATTGTTTTATTGATATTGAATTGTTCAGAGTTGTACAATGATTACACAAGCACAAATGTCACATTCGGTTTGGTAAACATCCAGTTACAGGACACCTTTAACCATAACCGATTAATTGGTTAATTCATTTCAGTGGCGGCCCCGTTATCGATTAGTTCCGGTTAACTGTTAAAGTTTGCTCACCCCTACATATCATATCCCCCATTTGACACCAACACACACAAATAGTATAGAGCCAACGTGTGCAATCAAGGTTTTAGAACCATGAGTAGATATAATTGATAAAACAACATCACCTTATTGTAGTCAATTTTGTGTAATTAAGGTGGTAAAATATCGTAAGTAGGTATACTTGATAAGTATTAATCTTATTGTAATTACTAATTAAGTTTGTGTAGTCAATATTTTGTTTAACTTTAATGTGAGTTTGTTTGTTTTTTTCTTCGAATATTGCAAATGAACAAACAATTTCACATGCATATAAATGTTAAAAACATTATACGAGCCTTATTGTTTCTGGTGTAAATATAACTCAAGCTATAAAATTCACGAGCAATAAAAATATAAAACATATGTAATTCCTAAGAGCTTGTTCAATCTATAGCTAAACTTCTTCATGAACATACAAACAAGTATACATGAAAAATATACCCTACCTTTCAGTTGAGGTACAACATTTACAAATTAAATAGTAGGGGAGGGGTTATTTTGATTTTTTTTTTAACGAACAACAGAATCAATCATGAGCACTTTTGAGGCACCCACTGAACAAACGGAGTACTCCGAGAGTAACCCGAGTCCACCACCAATTCCGGGGAAAACCCGGTAACCCACCCGTCCGTAGGCACGACAGTAAAATTACCGGTAAAAACCGTTTGACTCAAGGATCCAACCCAGGTTTCCCTGGGTCTCCTATCATTGCCCATCAGTACCTCACTCTGCACCAAGTGGGAGTGAGAGTTGAACCTGCATCTCTCGATATAAAAAGTCGTACAAACATAAAAAGTCGTACAAAGAGTATCAAATGGACTCCGATTGACTTCATTCAAGCGGCATTGGAACCGTCTCATCAAACTCTACGATGTGAAATTTTAGGTTTTCACTTTTGGATTTATAGATTGTACATTTTAGAATTTTTATTTATTATCATTGTGTCTTTTCTATATTTGCGTCATTGTGCATTTTTTGCGACTCATTGTGTCTTTTTCCTCGACATTGTATTATATTTTGCTCGACATTGTGTCAGCCTTTGTGATCCATTATGTCTTTGTACACTTCTTATTTTTAGGAGTATTTATAGAATAATTTAACCCTTATATAAAATAAGGAAACATTACTAAAAGAAGTTACACACTAAATGAACGTCCCATAATTTATAGTAAGGTTTCATCATATTGTCCATATGGAATAACGGGGAAGGATCCACTAAAAAGTGGATTTTGCCTAAGTAACCTAAGAATGATTGTGATGATGACATGTGACACTCCTAATAAGTAGGAATGAAGGGCATTTTGGACCTTATAAATATGAGTGAAAATGACATGTGGCACTTCTTTTGTTTTTTAAAAATACAACAAAAAAATCTAGTACAAAAAAAAATCTAGCACAAAAAATTTAGTACAAAAAATCTAGCACAAAAAATCTAGTATAAAAAAATCTAGCACAAAAAACGTAGTACAAAAAAATATAGCACGAAAAAATTCCGCAAAAAAATGTAGTACAAAAAAATCTAGCACAAAAATTGAGAAAAAAAATTAAGACAAAAAAATTAGCACAAAAAATTTAGCACAAAAATATAGTACAAAAATCCAGCAAAAAAAAAAATGTTATACAACATAGAAATACAACACATTTTAGTGGGTTTTTTTAGTCTTCATATTTTATATAGCAATATGGTACTCAAATTAAAGATAAAAAGACGCTTGATTTTATGGTGAAATTTTTATGAAAAAATGTCGTATAAAAAGTTATGAACGTTTAAAAAATTGGGGTGAAATATGCATGTGCTTGCATGTGGAGAGAGAAAGTCTATAAATATGATTTTCCCAAGATACCCTTGCACTCCTCCTTTCTCCTACACTTTCATCTTAACCATTGATTTGAAAAATAAATGATTTAGATTCCTTCTCATCCTAATTAGGGAAAATTAACTTTTTATTTGATCTTATCCCATGGAATAACTTAGCAGATGTTTAACCAATTGTCTATATAAAATATTACGGTTATTTATGACTTATTACAAAGCATTTTAAAAGTTACAATTATCCCCAAATAACCTCTCCAAATAGTGCACATTGGGCTCTTCCGTGAATTATGGACAATCTCTAAGACATTTCTCACTTAAGTAAAAGTCCTCTTAGGGTTCATACTATATCCTTTGTCGTCAACCAAATCTTCGGGAAATTGTGTTTCCCGGATGAAGGAATATGAAGTCACCGTCCCCTCTGACGACGGGCCAGTGGGTAAACCCACTTAACCCGCTTTGGGCCTTTTTGTCTGAAAGCCCAACTATCTGAGAAGCCCATCGAGTATAATAACCTTGCTCACTAAGGTTTCTCCACTTCGGAAATAGGCGGGAAAAACAGCCAACAAAAGCAGCAGACTTCATTTAATGTTTGATAGGAATGGGATCCCGTCTGAAACCTTGTACTTCTCCGGTTCAAACATTAATTAAGGTAAGCATCTCGCCGCTGGGAGCCAGACACGTGTCTGCACTCCCCGAGAACTCCTAAAAACCGTTAGATCACATGTGGGAAATATCTAATGAGATAAGGGCTAGTCATTATATAAGAGAAGGCATACAAGAGGAAAGGCAGGTATCATCGTCTCCAGCTCTCGCTCATTTAATATATCCTCATTTACTACACACATTAATCCCCGACCAATATTCCCTCATATTTATTATCTACACACACACAAAATGAGATTCACACCAAAAGAGGAAACCTCCCGGTGATCATACTCACCGGAAGAAGGCTCCTCCCATTTCCGGCAAGTTTACTTACTCTCACGCCGGAGCTTGGTCACGGATCCCCCTCCCGGGGTCCCCCGTGACGAGGCTAACGGTTTGTTGTTTTGTAGCAAGTAAGGACAGGAGCTCTTGACGTCACCGAAGATCCATCAAACGACATCCGTGGGTTGGGTATTCGACATTGGCGCCATCCGTGGGACATCAGCCTGCCCGGTGTTCCCACACAAACACTCGACGTCCAGAGAACAACTTATCCTGCTAAAAACATGGCAACCCCACATAACTCACGTGTCACTGAGACAGCACAGGACGACTTGGATAAAGTCACTGTAGAGGACATCACTCATGAAGAAGATGATGAGAATCAGGGAGGAAACCTGAGGGAAACGGAACACATCACTCCCGACTTCGTGGCCATGCACAGGGAAAAGATAACCAAGCATCTTGAAGACCTGAAGAGACAGGAAAGACTCGAGAGCCTCAGGGCCAGGCTTTCCTTCGATACACCCTCCAGCCAAGGGGGAACTAACCTTCAAAACAAGAACAACAACGGTGACCAACTGGAAACGTTCATGTCTGCCCTGAGGCAGATGTCTTCTGAAGAAAGAGAGGATCTGATCACAGGCCAGAAACCCAAGGAGAAAGGAAAGGAGGAAGACAACTTTGGTGACGACGGCTTGGACCAGCCATACTTGCCACGAGACCTGGCTGAAGTCTCAAAGTTCACTAGAAGAATCTCGGAAGCACCTATGCCCCCCAAGACCAAGTTACCCCCAGGCTTCGATCGATATGACGGGACGAGAGATCCCGAGGATCACTTACATGCCTTCCGGGGAGCGGGACAGCTGGGACGATGGCCTATGCCGATATGGTGCCACATGTTTGTACAAACCCTGACGGAGGGGGCCCGCCTTTGGTTCGATAGCCTTCCCCCTGGGAGCATAGATAGCTATGAAGAGCTAAGCGAGAAATTCTTGAGGAACTTTGGACAGCAGAGAAAGGTGGTTAAAAATCCAAACGAGATCCTTCATATCAGGCAAAGAGACAACGAGCGGATCGATCAATACATGGAAAGGTTTATCAAGGAAAGTATGAACATTAAAGACGTCCCGGAGGTCATGAAGATTAGCAGTTTCATAAACGGACTAAAACATGCCCAGCTGTGCGAGAAGCTGGGGGAAGAATTCCCCCATTCATTTGACAGCCTCATGGACAGGGTCAGGGCCTTCGTCAGAGGGAAAGACACGGTTAGCAAAGCCAAGGAGGCAGACGTCACACCCCGGAGGATCGCCCCGGTCACAAAACCCCCGGACAAAGGTACACCCTACTCTCGAAAACCTGCTTTTGATAGAATGATGCATGACAGAATGAGACCCTCGTACTCCCCATACAAACCCCGAGGGAGGGGTCCCCCTTCGCACTCCGATAATTTCACACCCCTTATCAAGACACCAAGTGAGATATTGGCTACTGAGCGGATTAAGAACTCCTTCCCAAGACCACCACCCATAAAGCCCGGGCCGAAGGCACAACCAAATGAATATTGTGAATTCCACAAAGGCCCCGGGCATAAAACCGACGACTGCCTCTACTTAAAAAGAGAAATAGAGGCTGCAGTAAGAACGGGAAGGTTGGCCCACCTGGTCAGGGAAATCAAAGAAGGGGGAGGGGATCGCAAGGGAAGAGATGCACGGGAACCAGGGAGGGCAGACGTTGATATGATTAGAAGGAGAAATGAGTTTGATACCACCCGAAGTGTAAAAGCCAGAATCCTAGGTTCCCCAAACTGCATGAAAGCTTCCATCCTCATGCCACATTTAGAAGAAAGCGAGGTGCAACGACTCCCGCTGAACATCTCGGCTGTGATAGCTGGACACAAAGTGTCCAGGATACATGTGGATGGAGGGTCAGGCGTTGAAGTAATATACGAACACTGCTTCCTTAGGTTCGACAGGGACATAAGGGATAGGCTGGAGGAAGACTCAATCCCATTGGTAGGGTTCAACAACAGTGTATCACATCCCCTAGGAAAAATCCGGCTCCCATTCACGGTCGGCGTGGGGGATAGGGTCCGGACAATAGATCTGACCTTCACGGTGGTCCGGGCACCCTCTAAGTACAATGCAATCTTGGGAAGACCCGGGATTGGCGATCTACAGGCACAGGCCTCTACACCCCACGGAGCCTTGGTATTCCAAACGCCAAAAGGTCTCGCATGGGTTAAGTCTGCCTACGAGGTAGTTTCCTCCGTATCCAAAGAAGAAGAGCCAGGAAAGACCCAAGGGAAGAAGGTGGAAGAATGGGTCCTCTGTGATAGATTCCCAGAACAAACAGTCAAGGTGGGAAGTCATTTGAGTGACAAATGTAAGAGTGCCCTGAAGGAGCTACTCCTCCATAACATAGACGTGTTTGCATTCCAACATGGAGACATGACGGGGGTCCCGAGGAGTCTAACAGAACACCGGCTTAACACCTTTACATGGGCGAAACCGGTGAAACAAAAGAAGCGGAGTATGGGGCCCAGTAAAAGAAGGGCTGCCTGTGAAGAAACTCGAAAGCTACTCAGAGCGGGGATAGTCAGGGAAGTTAAATACCCATCCTGGGTTGCCAACCCAGTCATGGTTCAGAAAAAAGACGGGGGATGGAGGATGTGCATCGATTTCCAAGACCTAAATAAAGCATGTCCCAAGGACTGTTATCCCCTTCCGGAAATAGACACCCAAGTGGACTCCCTGTCTCAATACCCTCTGAAGTGTTTCCTTGACGCCTATAAAGGGTACCACCAAATCCAAATGTCGATAGAAGATGAGGAGAAAACCGCCTTCATCACAGACGAGGGGACTTTCTGCTACACCAAGATGCCATTCGGCCTCAAGAATGCTGGGGCCACATACCAGAGGTTTATGAACAGTTTGTTTAGGGAGCAACGAGGGAGGAACCTGGAGGTATACGTTGATGATATTGTTATCAAAAGCTTGACGGAGGCAGCCCTGATAAGTGATATAGCCGAGACTCTCCACACCATGCAGGACGTAAACATGAAGTTAAACCCTGGGAAATGCTGTTTTGGAGTAGAGGAGGGGAATTTCCTGGGGGTAGTGGTCACCAGGGGAGGGATCAAAGCAAACCCTGAGAAAACCCAGGCAGTAGCCGATATGCGATCCCCCAGGTCCCTGAAGGACATCCAACAGTTGAACGGAAGACTGATAGCACTAAACCGTTTCTTGTCGAAGGTGGCTGATAAGACCCTTCCCTTCATGAAGGTATTGAAAGACTGCCTCCAAACAAACAAGTTTAAATGGACCGCAGAGGCCGAAGCAGCCTTTCAAGAAATGAAAGCATACATCTGCAAGCTCCCAATGTTGGCCACCCCAGTACCTGGGGACCCATTGCTCCTATATCTATCCGCCTCAAAAACGACCATAAGTGCGGTCATGATGGTAGAAAGGGAAGGGAAGCAGATACCCATATACTTCATCAGCAGGACTCTCAAAGGACCTGAGGAACGGTACATGCCCTTGGAGAAACTCGCATTAGCCCTTGTCTTCGCATCCCGAAGACTCAGGAGGTACTTCCAAGAGCACAAGATCACTTTAATGACCGATCAACCCCTTCAAAAGGTACTCAGGAAGCCAGAGTTGTCAGGACGGCTAGCTAAGTGGGCCGTGGAGTTAGGGGAACACTCCCTGGAGTTTAAACCCAGGACGGCCATAAAGGGGCAGATACTGGCCGACTTCTTAGCAGAAGTTCCTGAGGACGAAGAAAGGGAGCTCTTGAAATGGGAAGCTTTAGAGAAAGAAGAAAGGGAGAAAGAAAATGAGGCGGTGTGGAAATTGCTTACCGATGGAGCATCCAGCGAAGAAGGAAGCGGGGCCGGAATCACACTGATAAGTCCCGAGGGGGTAGAGCTGACATACGCCGTAAGGCTGGATTTCGAGAACACCAACAACACCGCCGAGTATGAAGCCCTCTTAGCCGGGATGAGGTTGGCGCAGAAGATGAGAGCAAAACACGTGGAGGCTAGCACCGATTCACAGTTGGTAGTAAAGCAATACCAAGGGGAATACGAAGCCAAGGATAGCACCATGGCTCGATATGTGGCGAAGGTTAAGGAGACAGCTGAAGCATTCAGAACCTTCAAACTAGAATACATCCCTCGAGGGAAGAACATGAAATCTGATGCACTCAGCAAGTTAGCTTCAGTGGCATTCGACCATCTCGCGAAAGAGGTCAAAGTAGAAGTCCTGACATCCCCCTCCCTTGACACAACGGAGGTGGCCACGATCGAAGGCCCCCAGGAAACCTGGATGACCCCAATCGTTAACTTCCTCCGGGACGGGACTCTACCCGAGGGGGAATGGGCAGCCAGAAAAATAAGAGTTAAAGCCCTACAATATGAATTGATTGAGGGGGAGCTGTACCGAAGGTCGTACCTGGGTCCATCCCTAAAGTGTATCGATATGGAAGAGGCCGAATATGTGCTCAGGGAGATGCACGAGGGGATCTGCGGAATGCACTCAGGACCAAGAACGGTAGTAAGAAGAGTAATGAACGCGGGGTTTTACTGGCCACGAATGTACGAAACGGCGTCTGAAGAAATCAAGAAGTGTGATAACTGCCAAGTACATGCACCAATGACCCACCAGCACAAACACCCTATGGTCCCAGTCTCGACATCCTGGCCATTCCAGAAATGGGCCATTGACATAATTGGGCCTTTCCCGGAGGGCCCAGGGGGGGTCAAATACGTGGTGGTGGCCATTGACTACTTTACTAAATGGATTGAAGCAAAGCCCCTGGCAAAGATTACCGGAGACCAGATGAGAAGATTCGTGCTGGATAACATCATATGCAGGTATGGGGTCCCGAAGGAGTTGGTGAGCGACAACGGGGTCCAATTTGCTGGGAGACCCTTCAAACCATGGTGCGAGCAGATGCGGATCCAGCAGGTGTTTACCTCCGTTACCTATGCCCAGAGTAACGGGTTGGTGGAGAGAGCCAACCAAAGCGTCATCAAAGGAATGAAGGGTAGGCTTGGGAGAAAACAGAAAGGCTGGCTGGAAGAACTTCCATTTGTGCTATGGGCATACCGAACTACTCCCAAAAGTTGCAATGGGGAGACCCCATTCAGCCTTACCTACGGAACGGAGGCTATGATCCCTGCAGAGATCGGGTCCCAAACTGCCCGAATGAGGTTAAGGGATGAGGAGAACGAGCAGGATCTAAGGATGAACCTGAACCTGTTGGAAGAAAGAAGAGAGATAGCAGCAGTGAAGGAAGCTCATTACAAAAAGCTCCTGGCAAGTTACTACAACACCCGGATGAAAAAACTCAACATCGTCCCAGGGGACCTGGTTCTCAGAGCCAACGAGGCCAGTCTGCAAGAAAACACCGGGAAATTGGGCCCCAACTGGGAAGGACCGTACAGAGTCACTTGGGAAAACGGTAAGGGAACATGCAAGTTGGAGACGCTAGAGGGAAAAGAGGTCCCCAGGACCTGGAACCTCATGCAGCTCAGGAAGTATTACATGTAAGGGGTGCACCCCCAAGAAAAAACGGCCGAGAGCCACTTTTGTAATAGATAACTATATGTACGGGGATCTCCCCCCAAAAGGATGGACCTTTTGTAAACAATCTATGCCGGGGGGTATAGATCCCCCTAAGATTAAATGAAAGACGGACGAGGACGTCCCATTTTGAAAATCATGGGTAACCATACCTAGGCAGACGTGCCCACGAACACCCTTTATATCTAAAAACTAGAGCAAACAAACACACGTGTATGAGGCATTCAAAGCATGCCCGAAGCCCGGCCGTGGGGCTAATAAAGGTCTAGCTAACCTAAAACGGACAAAAGCAAGTTAAAAACATAACACTGCATTATAAACTTGTCCACCGATTGGCCTCGAACAGACAATCACAGTTTAACGAAGCAAACAATAAAAACAAATAATGCAAACACACCCATACATAGAAAATCATGAGGGGGAAATCTGCCTTATTTAGTATGAGATACATATACAAAAACAAGCCCCAATAACTTGGGCAAGAATCAAGCAATACACGGGATTACAAAAACGACCAGATGGCTCCCAGCTCCAGATTACAAAAACAAGTCCCTTTGGCTTCTCGCTAAAGCAGCTTGAAAGTTCCCAGAAAATTACCAAGCTAGCCTCCGATAAATACCCCTGTAAAACAAAAACAAACGAGACAGGGAACAGGCAACAAAGCAAGGGAAGAGCTATACATAACCATAGGCCATACGATTAGCGATCAAGATGGCCCCCAACACAAAGGACCATCCAAAAAAGGCCAAACAAAACGTACAAACATCCCAAAGTAAGTTAGAGTTATTACAACCACATCGAAATTTGTCAAATGTTCAGAATTTACTGGGGATCACCCCCGGAAAGGGACGGCGGAGACGAGGGACCCGCGGAGGAGAACAGGGCCTTCAGTTCGCCAATTGAAATCAAGGGATGCTCCAGGATTTTGGCAAGAACGGCTGGGGTCTTATGCCCAAACTCCTCGTTCAGCTTGGAGAGTTTCTTCTTGACCTTGGAGTCATACAGAGGAGTCTCCTTCCTATCCAAGCCCTGAGCAGAGTACTTGTAACCATCCTTCAACCCCGACTGATACCCAACATCCCTATAGGCCCTATACACCTGTTCCAAACCGCTCTTAAAATCCTCCGACTGAGCTACAGCAGAAAGAAAGGCCCCAAAACCTTCGGTAATTAGCCAATGCTTCTCTCCCGCCAACCGTTGATTATCATCAGAAGCCACCCCATAGTCCGAGTAAATGGTATTGATCTGCTCTTGGGAAAGGGAGTCAACCTCCTTCAAATGCTTCAGCTCAGCAGCAAGCTCCTCCTTCTCCTCAATCAGCGATGCCATCTCCCGCTCCCAAGCTCGCTCCTTCCTTTCAAGCATAGCCCCGGCTCCCTGAACAAAGAATCAGTGAGTATATATATAAAAAAAAAGGGGGGGGGGAGAGAGGTCTATGCACCTTCTCCTCCTGCAACTTCCTCTCAGCATCAACCACCCGGCTCCTAAGCTCAGCAACAGCCGACTGGGAAACCTTAAGCTCAGTCTTAAGCCCCTCGTTTGCCTTCCTCAGATCATCAATCCTCTGAAGCATCCCAGCACCCCTGAAAAAACTTTCACATAGGGACATACTGTATTGATCTTCAAAAAGATCATCCCTCAAGGCAGAATTTACAAATTTATGTGAGGGAGGAACAGCATGATTCAGAAAGTCCCTAGCAGCTTCAGGAGTCCCTATAACGGAAGAGTCAGTTACCTTCCATTTAGGGACATAGGTAAAGGGAAGGGCATCGGCAAACAAAGGGGCAAGAGGGGATCGATGAACAGGGCCTTCAAGGGCGGCAGGCTTGCTAGTCCCAGTAGCATGTGGGGGAGAAAGGTCGAAGGCTGAGGAAAAACGAGCCACTCCCGCCTCAGAAGCCTTGTCCCGGATACGGGAAGGGGAAGGACCAGTAGGTATTTCTATAGGCTCCAAGGAACTCCCCTAAGAAGTAAGAGCAGAAACGGTCAGGAACTACACAGAAAGACAAAGGAAAAACGGAAGAAAAGAAAGCTTACCAACAAAGGAGCACTCACTAAGCTTGAGGACTTCAAGTGCTTAGACAAGGAACCTTTGACCCCAGCGGGGGGGAGGTCGGAAGCAGCTCTAGAAGAAGGGGGAGGCTTCTGGCCACTGGCACTACGGAGCCTCTGGCGGATGCTACGGGATACAGGACCCGGTTGGGGGCTAGCAGACTTCCTTTTACGAACCAGCTGTATCTCCACTTCTTCATCGTCACTCAGACCAGAAGGATGAACGGGAGGAAGGTCGGGAGAACTCTCCTCCTCACCAGAAGAGTCCCCCTCAACACCACCCAGGGTAACAGAACCCCCTGCCTGGACGGACCCCCTCATAACCTGCGCTTCCACATTCAACCGGGGATCAACCTCATCATCAACCACATACTTTACATCCTTGGAATCACCCTGAAGAAGCCTCCACAGAGTTATCTCTATACAAAAAGAAGACACAAAAGATGACTACGGAATCTCCAAAAGAATAATGAAAGAATAAATGCAAAAGGCAAACCAAGAACAAAGAAATACCTTTCTTGCCGAAAAAAGCCCTCGGACGGACAGGATAAGAGGGACTCAGCCCCCCCATAGCAAGCATTCCCTCAGAGAAAGTAAACGCCCTTGTCAAGTTATCACACATCTTCTTCCACTGAACAGTCTCGGCTGCAGAAAGGGTGGGAATGGTGTCCTCAATAGCGGCATCAAGATCCTTTGGAACAGGGGACTCCGGAAACATAGCCGCAGATACAAATATGAATCTACACTTCCAGTCTTTTGGGTAGGTAGAGGTTGGCATAAAACTGTAACAAGGTCTCGAAACACCGTTCGGCCGTTTTGCAAAAGTAAACCAATCCCCGTCCGAAATCAGCCGGTAAAACATACAGAATAGAGGGACAGAGGGTTCCCCGGAGATAGCGGCACAGGACAGTTCGAAATGAACTACCCTCATAAATCCCAAGGGGTGAATCTGCGAGAAGTGCACGCCGAAATGACGAAGCAAAGAAATCTTAAACGCGGAAAGGGGGTACCGTACCCCACAGGAAGAGAAGGCCAGGGTATAGATTGGGACTCTTTCCGGTGTGCATTCCGCTGAGTCGTCGGGACCCGGCAACGAAGGAGAGAACCGCTCAGGGATGTTATATGTTTTAACAAAGGATTTCAAGTCTTTTGCAGTCAACACAGACCTTATTGAAGACCGGCCACCGCGACTCATGGTTGTAAGAAAATGGTGATACAGGGGAGCAGTTACAGAGAAGAAGAGAGAGTTGAAAAGTTTGAATGAAAAATCGGAAGGGCCAAGTAAGGGTTTTAAAGAAACGCCGCTGACAGGCAAGTAACCGTCACGTCGGTTGTCTCTTCAAAATTCAAAATAAGGGACACGTGTTGCCTAGGGACTAGCTCCCGCTATAATGAATCCGGCGATGTAATCATTAGTAGAGATGGCTCATTACAACCGATCCCAGAGGGACCGACTAGAAAAAACTACTCTCAAAGCAGTTATGGCTCAGCCCTGGATCATGAGCCTCGGGTCTCAGAACCAGGGACTAAAGATGACTTGACGACGGGCCAGTGGGTAAACCCACTTAACCCGCTTTGGGCCTTTTTGTCTGAAAGCCCAACTATCTGAGAAGCCCATCGAGTATAATAACCTTGCTCACTAAGGTTTCTCCACTTCGGAAATAGGCGGGAAAAACAGCCAACAAAAGCAGCAGACTTCATTTAATGTTTGATAGGAATGGGATCCCGTCTGAAACCTTGTACTTCTCCGGTTCAAACATTAATTAAGGTAAGCATCTCGCCGCTGGGAGCCAGACACGTGTCTGCACTCCCCGAGAACTCCTAAAAACCGTTAGATCACATGTGGGAAATATCTAATGAGATAAGGGCTAGTCATTATATAAGAGAAGGCATACAAGAGGAAAGGCAGGTATCATCGTCTCCAGCTCTCGCTCATTTAATATATCCTCATTTACTACACACATTAATCCCCGACCAATATTCCCTCATATTTATTATCTACACACACACAAAATGAGATTCACACCAAAAGAGGAAACCTCCCGGTGATCATACTCACCGGAAGAAGGCTCCTCCCATTTCCGGCAAGTTTACTTACTCTCACGCCGGAGCTTGGTCACGGATCCCCCTCCCGGGGTCCCCCGTGACGAGGCTAACGGTTTGTTGTTTTGTAGCAAGTAAGGACAGGAGCTCTTGACGTCACCGAAGATCCATCAAACGACATCCGTGGGTTGGGTATTCGACAAGGTAGCTTTTTGTGGTTATGTTCATTCCATTATTATATGAGATTAACTAGTTGGTATAGCAAGGTAGCTTTTTGATTCTTTTACTATATTAAACAAACAAATGAAAAGATTGTGACGAGTTTTAAACACAAAAACGATGTACGTATATAATGATGACTTAGTTACCATATAAATTGACCACCCGTACTGGGGGGTGTTTTCACTATTTTTTTCTCAAAAAAACGCCCCCCACGCCCCCTAACCGCTCCCCTGGCCGTTTTTTACAAAATTTTTGCTTGGAGCGTTCTTTTTTCCACGCCTTGCTTCAATTTTCTTGGTCAATCACCGGTATTCTTCTTTTTGTTGTCCAATATCATTTTTTATGGTTTTTTATTTAATTCTTTTACACTCACTTTAACATAATGCCCCACAATGCCCATATCACCACTACACTCATTTTAGAAAAATGCCCTATAATACCTCATTACTGGCTAGACTGCCACATAACGCAAAACACCTAAACGTAGAGACATTATTTGTGTCTAATACAATTTTGTATGTAAAACTAAAAAGTAAAAGAGTAAACTGCAATTTTACATCCTGAGGTTAGGGGTCATTGGCATGTCTACCCCCCTAAGGAAATAATTGCAATTTTATCCCCCACTGTTTGCTCTTATGTTGCATGTTTACCCCCCGGGCCAAGTTTCCGTTAGAGAGTGATGAAATGTCCAAATTGCCCCCCAACGTATTCCTCTTCCTCATTTAAGAGCTTCAAGCCCTAGTTTGTCTGTGTAAACCCCTGTTCTCATTGTCTTCTTCAATCGACCCCCAAAATCGCTGAACATGTCTTCATCTTCTTCCTCTGTGCTGCGATCCAAGGAGACCATGAGCAAAAGTCAAGCTTCAGACATCATATGTCCTTGTGGTGCGAAAACAGTGTTCAAAGAATCACAATCCAAAGCTAATCCTGGTCGATGGTATCTTAGATGTGTAAGTTTCCTCTGTTTAATGGTTATTGAAACTCAAGTTTCTTTCTTCTGTTGCTTATGATGTCCGATAACAGGTTGGAGGATGTGGATTCCTCAGATGGCCTGATGTTGGTGAAGAACAAGGATGTCCGATTTGTCGAGAGGTAATGCCTGCTTTAATTCAAAGCATTAAAGATAAGGATGAGTTGGCTAAGTGCAAAGAACAGTTGGCTCGGTACAAGAATGGCGATGTATTGAAACTGAAGATGTACTTTGTGATTACTTGGGTCTTGATTGTTCTACTTTTTTTGCTTAAGTAGTTTAATGTGGAGAAATTGGATTTGGTTGTGTATTTTGAGTGTAACTGTATTTGAGTTATGAGTTTTGAAGTTTATGCAATGGTCCTTTTCAAGTTATTATATGTTTGTTTTGGTAGCCTGCTTGTAATTCTGTAGGTATGGATGACAAAGAGAATGATAAAGTTGAGAATGAGAAAGATATTGCTAAGGATGAAGACGTCGTTGCAGCCGAAGAACCAGACAGTTATGTATACTTTGAAGATCAAGAGTCTGAGATACTCAGACCTTACATGGAGCAAGAAACTGATTATGAAAAGATATTCGGAGATCCGACAAAGGATTATGACCCTGAAGTGCTGGAACATGCATGGGATTACACATATTGGGATGAAGAGGATGATTGGTACTTTGACCCATATGAAGGGGAGCATGGTTCTGATTCGGATTGGTCTTGTTTGGATGATTGTCACTGGAAATAGGCTAGATTTGTTTGGTTGTATGTTTGTATTTTGGACCTCTTATTTGTACTAAATGTTGCAATGTAATCGAATGACCTTCCGCCAAAATTCTGTTTGAACACATTTTTTGTACTAAAGCAGCCGTATACAACATAAAGAAGCCATGACAGTTGTAAACCAAACATAAAGCAGCCATGACATTGTAAAGCAGCCATATTGTCTTGAACAAACAATTGTAAACGAAAATACAAACTTGACAAACCAAACATAAAGGTACACACCAAACATTGTCTTGAACAAACTTGACAAACTTGACAAACCTAACATTGTCTTGAACAATCAAACAAATAAACATAGTCTAAAGTTACAAACCAAACATTGTCTTGAAGAAACTTGACAAACAAACATACTCTAAACTTACAAACCATCCATCACTCATCAAGATTGTAAACTGGTGCACCTTGAGTGGCAGTGTGTGATTCCTGTGAAGCAGTGGATTGTTCACCCCCTTGTCCTTTGCAGCTCCTGACATTGTGACCCATGTTCCCACATTTACCACACTTGATGCTAGTTCCCTTTCTGGTCATTTTACCTCCTATGTCGAACTCCTGCTCAAGCTCTTTTTCACCAAATGCCTTCTTTCTTTTCTTCTTTGGCCTTCCAACTTGTGTATGATGCTTTGGTGGGATGAGTGTTGTTGGACACTCTGAAGGAGTCCACATCTCCGGCCCGTTGGTTGGCTCTATCACATTGTCATAGACTTTCTTCCATGTTGACAACCAATACACATCATCCACCAACTCTTCTGGTATGCCAGCATCAATGTTATTCCTTGACATATCCCATATGGCTGCAACTGCATGTTTGTAAGGCATCCCTGTCAAATCCTACTTCCTGCATGCACAAGTTTTATGTTTAACATTCACAACACACTGTGATCTCGGACCGGTTACTTGATACTTGTCTGAATCAACCATTAGAATAGACATTTCAGCAGCCTGTTTCTTGATCTCATCGAAGACCTCAGTGGCATGAGGTGTCAGTGGCCCCATACACTTTGCTTGCAATTTCTTGACATTCACTATCCTCTTGGTCATATACTCCCGAATGAATTCTAGGTATGTGATAATCGGCTTGTCCCTTGCTCCTACGATTTGTCTGTTAAAAACCTCACATATGTTGTTCAGCAACATATCACATTTAGCACTTCCAGAAAAATATGCTCTTGACCAAGCGGTGTATGGGATCTCATTCAGCCAGTCATACATAGCTCGTTCTGTTGTCTTAATTTCTTCCATAGCTTTGTTAAAGTATGGAATAGATGTCTTCCTTCCGACTGACCAAAGCAAATTCTTGTAAAGATCTCCACGCCACTTGGATTTCATGTTCTCATGGATGTGCCTCAAACAAAATCTGTGCTCACCATTAGGAAAAACAGCTAGCATAGCAGGAATCAGACCTTGTGATACAAAATGCAATTAATCACAATATTTTGCTACCAAAGTTTTTTGCAATGTATTAATTAACACTTAAGAAGTTATTACCTTTTGTCTGTCACGATGAAGGTGAAACAAGAGTCAGCCGTAACAGTTGCAAAAGCCATTTCCAGGTTTGTGTTGTTTCTGCCTCAACAAGGGCATAACAAACTGGATATATGCTATTGTTCCCATCAATACCAACAACACTCAAGATCTGTCCAGGAAATGGACCTTTCATGAAACAACCATCCACACCCAGCAATGGTCTTCCAATCATCTTAAATCCTCTCATCATAGAGGCAAAACAAAAATAAACCCTTCGAAACTGCCTTGTAGGAATAGCTGAGTTCCCACATGGCTCCACATCAATTTTAATTGTACTACCTGGGTTGGCTTTTAGAAGTTCATCACAGTATGACCTTAGCAAAGCATACTGTTCTTGGTAATCACCATAAATCTTCGTAGTTGCTATCCTCTTGGCTCTGAAGACCTTATGTAGTGATATTTCTAGTTGATGCTTCCGAAGCAGTTGACTTTGGATTGCATGAATTGGCATGTCTGGATTGCTTTCAATCATAGGTTGGATCTCTCTGGCAATCGAACTCATTGTATACAAAGAAACGACCCTTGTTGTCAAACAATTGTGTTGATTATGAATGGTCTTCACACACCACTTATCCTTGTCCGTGTTCCTTGAGATGTGAACTGCCCAAGGACAGGTGGGCTTGATATGCCTTTTAAGGTGCTTGTATTTTTGCCCTACTTTGGTGCATTTACTATTTTGCCCCTCTTCTCCCTTTTTTTTACAGGACCAAGTAGTGGTGGATTGCTTCCAAAACATACTACCCTATACCTTAACAATTCATTTTTTAGAATAAACACATCCCTCCTTGCCTTAAGAGCATAACTTTTCACCATCTGATTCATCTTTTTCTTGTCATCAATAAGCTGACCAACATAGAATGGCAAATCATTTGGACCTTTTAAAGCACTCTTGTTTCTCCTCCTTATCTTCCTGGCAACCTTATCTCTAAGGCTTGAATTGTCATCAGACCCACTTTCAAAAACCTCCAGGTCAACAGGCTGATGACCTTCTTCGCTTCTCTCATCATCATGATCCCCATAACTTGAACCATCCAGTTCTTCCCTAGTAAATTCAACATTAGCCCTAAACCTCTGCATATCCACCTCTATTTCATAAACTAAATTATCTTCCTCAACATACTCATAATCAGGATTACTTCCGTCACTCTCTTCCTCATCTTCATTCATACTATGATTCTGATTATTTTTTGTAAATGATGCTGGAACAATTGATTTACTTGCCCCTACATGACCTTCACTTGTATTTTCCAATATTGTTGACCTCCGGTGTTCAACATATATGTCTATCATGTGGACTCCTTGACGCACATGATCAAAGATAGGCTCTAAGTCAACATCACATTTTAATGTCCTAAGACCAAAATCCAACGAACAGTACGGTTCCTTGTAATGAATGCAGAAAAACAACCCATCATTGTATCATAATTTCTTAACCATCTCCTCTAAAACATCAGTATTCAACACTCTAAAATCTACATGATCAATGTAGTTCATCTTCCCACCAATGTATTTCCTATTTGGGTTTTCTACAAAATTACCTCCATGGTGAAATTTTATGCTAAATTCAGATTGAGTTTCACCTGTAAACAAACATCAAAAACAAATTAACACAGAAAAAAGTTAAAAATTTACCTGATTCAAACCCTGTGAGCTTGCATATCACTTACGGTACATTTCAGCCGGTTCGAAATACTGATCTTCAGCTCGTACCTTCCACAATCGAAGATCCATGCTCGTAACAGAACTTCTAATCAGCTGTAATTGTTGAAGAATGCCTGATCGCGAGTGCGGAGTTCTTGAATTTTGAGTTAGGTTAACTTCGGGGTTTCAAAGTGATGAAAGGGGGATTATATGAGGTTGCAGGTCAACAGGAACGCGAATTTACCTATTTGCCCTTTGACCATTAACAGAAAACGCTAAACTCTAACGGAAACTTGGCCCGGGGGTAAACATGCGACTTAAGAGCAAACAGTGGGGGGTAAAATTGCAATTATTTCCTTAGGGGTAGACATGTCAATAACCCCTAATTTCAGGGTATAAAATTGCAGTTTAATCAAAGTAAAAACATGTGTTGGTCACATTTGTTGCACTACAAAACAAATGTTGGACACATACTATTCACCATAAACAGAAATCTCAGTCACAGCAAAGATTCCCCGTGCCTCCCACTTCCCTCCAAATTTCATTATTGCTCACTCTTGTGACACCAATTACATATATATTATATAATTTAATTTAATTTAATTACCACACTATATTTTATAATAATTATAATTAACCTCCATGTGCACCGGACATAACATTCCCCTCCTCTTAATAAAAGCAGGATATCGGCGGACAGCATTAGCAGACGATTCCCATGAAGCATCACGTTTTCCACCATTCGTTTAATTAATAAGTATATCTTTTTGGGTGTAATGGAGTCAACACGAGCTATGCTAAACTTATAGCTCAATGCTTTTTAAATATTATAATATAATATAATGTTTGGTTAGATTTGTTTAATATTTATCTATATAGTTATGTATAATTAATTTTGTTGTAAATACATGTATGAGTATATTTACATAAATTATAGGCTCGTATATACTTTCAAGCCTTGTGTATGACATTAGGGTAACAACAACAGCAACAACCATACCCAGTAAATCCTACAAATAGCAAAGCTACTTATAGGTTCTGGGGAGGGTGAGATATAGACAGACCTTGCCTCTAGAGGTTGCTTCCAGAGAGACCCTCGGCTCCAAAACGAACAGCATACCAACACACCAAGTCAAAGAATATAGAAATAAAAAGTCACAAACACCAATAAAGTGATTAGAGTGACACAATATAATGTAAATCATGTATAATAGCATACAACATCATTTTGGCATAAACACAAGAAGGAAATCACCAGTAAATTCACTTATAGAATAAGAAAAACTACGTCCCTAAAATACACCAAAGACCTTACTGCAATATCCTCTAGAAGTCCTTAACCCTAATCCTACGCCTCCACGAAGTCCTATCTTGGACCATGTCCTCAGAAAGATGCATCTCTAGTAAATCATGCCTAATCTGCTCATCCCATGTCAGTTTGGGTCTGCCTCTTCTTCTCCTGCCCTCCACAGTAACAGTTTCCACTACTCTAACTGGTGCCGTCATTTGCCTCTGCTTCACATGCCCAAACCATCTCATTCTCCCCTCCTTAATCTTATCCGATATACTAGCCACTCCTAATCTTTCCCTAAAAACCTCATTTCTTGTCCGATCTAACCCCGTGTGTCCACACATCCACCTCAGCATCCTCATCACTGCTACCTCCATCTTGCGCAATTAAGCTTTATGTTAGACTCAGCTAACAATATTTAAGTTTATGGCGATTCAGTTTGGAATAGTTCACGACCGACTTGAATTGTTTACATAACTATATATTGCTCGCCTTGATAAAGTGTCCATATTGGAAGTTTTGATCCATGCAATTGGCTATACATAACTCCAACAATTTGACCAAGCGTCACAGGGATAAGAATCTAAGGCCACATGAGATAGATTCTCATCAACATGGATTTTTGGCTCGATAGATACTGATGCCACAGAACGACCATCACGATCAACCCCATCCGAGTCGAATATTTATATATTTTAATTTGAATATATAACTTTTCCATTAAAATTGTATTGTTTTTTCCGTTACAACTATAACTGGGAAAATGTCACAGAATAGTAACCAAGTTTCAAAAGTGTTCTAATTAGGTCACTCGTATCGTTTTTGTCCCAATCAGATAACTTAACAATCAAATCGAGCTATGTCCTTTTTTTACATGTGTCAAGAGAAAAATGGAGCATAAGATGCTCGGGTCGAATTTTTTTTATTATATAAAATTACATTTATTAAAAATAAAAACACTTTAATTACATTAAAAATTAAAAAAACAAGTTAAAATCTACATCATCACTCGACGTTAGCATCAAATAAAATGGGAAAAAGAAACAAAAATCTACATGACAACGGTTACCTATGAAATGGCTGAAAAACCATTTATTTTAACGAAAAATGAATGTTTAGTGACCTGATTGACTTAATTAGAACACTTTTAAAACTTAGTTACTATTCTACAAAGTTACCCCTTTATCATTATACACAAGTTATGTTAGTTTACCATTTATATTTTTGTGTTTTACTTTTATAACTGTGTTATTATAATTGTAAAACAACATAGTTATATGGTATAACAACACAATTTCATATAGTTATATGGTATAACAACACAATTTCGTACAATGTACAATGAAAAAAGTGTGTGTGTTTTTTTAAATCAATATTCTACTAAAATAAAAAATGAAAATATAAGATTTTACGGTGTAATTAATTTTAAATTATGTCGCATGAAAAAATTACACAGTCGAGGAAATTAAAAAAAAAAAAAAAGCCAATAGAGAATCTATTTAACCAGTAGATCAATTTTTTCCATTTTTTTAATGATGATATCACAACGTCTTAGTTATCATACTTGTGATATATTAAAGTTTGTAGAATACAGTTTCAATAATGGATCATTTTTCAAACGTATAAAATTTACCTTTCTAAACTTTCAAAAAGAAAATCTTTTTTAGTTTGCCATGGATGTGAAGGTTGTCATGGCATCAACTAACAAATAAGAATTCGTAAGTTGGTTTTGATTTTACACATATTATATACCAAAACAAGAATAGGTGTAGTTGTTAGCAATGTTTTAAATACCGGTACAAACCGGCCGATTATATCGGTTAAACCGGATATCAGACACGAGTCCGGTATGATAAAGACCGGTAAACCGAATATGGTATGTCATATGTACTCTAACGATTCAAGCCATTGAACCGGTTTGCATTATTTTAAGATTTGATTTCTTAATTTTAATAAAATACAATATTAAGGTAATCTTGATCTTCCATATTTCTGGTATTTAACCTAGTGTCTTTGATGAAGCAGTGGTTAACCAAAGGAGGTTAATTCACTGGTCTCTTCAAGTAGGGTTAATCCCTTCTTTGCGAGGATCGATGGCTGGATCGTCCGCTGATCTGTCTCCTGCACAAGGAAAACACACTGTGACTCGTAACAAGGAGGATGGGGTGGGTGGTACTCCTTGTTACCACTCTCCGGCATGAGAATCAGTAATTTGCTTGAGAGCAAAGTGTGTGATAGTAGTAAGAGTGAAAGAGTAGATAAACGATACCTCAAACCTGGTCCATGATTGGTATTTATAGCCGAGGAGTGAAGGAGGGTAATTGAGTGGCTAGACTGACAACGCCAGCCCATTGCAGGTGTGCCAGGCTTGTCGGTCACGGAGGTGACGCCACGTCCCACTGTGGCTGTCAGTCTGTCTGCCAGCGTTGCTTACGTGTAGGCTGACCGATGACTGTCATTGGTGCCACTTGTTTCTGGTCACCTAAGTTAAGGTGTTAGTCCCACTTGCGTCATCAATAGGATGTGGTGCTGGGCCGCATCGCTATTTGCGGTAACTGCAGTTGTTTTCGCGTTCCTTGCTCTGACGAAAATGTTTATAGGATGCGGTGCTAAGCCGCATCGCTATATGGGGTAACTGCCGTTGTTACCTTATCCCTTGTTGTGACGAAAATGTTTATAGGATGCGGTGCTAAGCCGCATCGCCATGTGCAACATCCGTTTTCATACAAAAGGTAGGTCTTCTCATCACTTGACCTATTGGAATCGCCAACTGCGTTCGCGCGTGCCCGCACGAACGCAGATAAGTCCTTGCTGGTGGAGGTATTTTATAAGGGTGATGGTCACTCGCGATTGCTTTGGTGCGAGATTTGGGACCATACCCCTTCAAGTCTGTCGCAACCCCCGACCCCTTGGCCCGGGAGGCGGGCGATCGCGAGCTTCGCACATTTGGTGGTATCGGTGTTTATTTAATTTGGCAGCGGAATTTACATCAGGACCGTAGTTGGGAAATATTTTATCAGAGTAAAACACCTCATTTTATAAATAATAAACACCTGGGTAAAACCCAAGTTTCCATTCATAATATGTTTGTAGGGATAAACCCTAATTTATTGAAACAAAACTTCTTCTTTATTTAGGTAACTTTTATAGCCACTTTTCCAAGCCTTCAGTGCTCTCCAGCTGGCTTCTACTTGACTTTCACATTTTGTTACCTGAAACGCGTTTTAAAAACATTTGTCAGTGGAAAATAATGGTGAATGAATCCCAGTTTAATCAAAACAGGTTTTATCATTGTACAATATTGAGGGCAATCCAGCAATTACATTTGTTTACATCTACTTTCATTACCACCCACGGCACTTTCAATCCTGACTTGTGGAAATGTTACTACTCACAGTGTAGTAACAAATTTTGTATACAAAACCCCAACATACCGACGATTATTGTAGAATTACAAATACTCAATCACTGTGAAATATAATTTATAACAATTGAGGTTTTGAAAAAACAGTTTGCAAAAATAAAGGATTACTCACATTGCTAATTTAGGTATTTCCTTGGTATTTCCCGGTTATAATCTATTAATTTAAACAATGCACACGTGTTAGTATAATACCCCAAATTTACATTAGTTATACCCTCCCCGAGACAGAACTCCAACGACTAAGTCAGGCAGAGCCTCAACATGCGTTACGGAGCACTAGATCAATCGGGCAGCGTATCTAATACGTAACCGGGGGTTATAATACTTACAACGAGGCAGAGCTTCACTAATTAGGGGGTATAATACCCGGGAATTAATTCTATTACTTTAGAATTTGAGAGAGAGTTTTGAGAATTGAAAGACGAAAACTGAATTTTGAATTTGCTATTTATAGGGCTGGAACAGGGATCTCTCGCTCCCCGCGACAGACATACAGGGGTGTGTCGCGCCCCGCGAGCTAGGTCGAGTAGGCCTTAGCCTTGACCAGTCATAGGGGTAGGTTCGACACGATGCTGCCACGTGGCAGCTCAGGGTGCGGCCTGGTAGCCAGGCTGTCGCGCCCCGCGACAGAATCAGTAAAGGGGGTCGCGGCCCGCGAGCGCCCCATAGATTTTGTTTTTATTTAATTTTTGTAAAATTAAAGGTATTTCGGGCGGTTTTTCGTATACGGGGGTGTATTTTAGGGCGTATCAGGGTGTTTAGGTATTTTGGGAGAGTTGTTATATCCTCCCCACCTTGTTTTAGAACTCATCCTCGAGGTCTACTGGAACAGGTGTGGATATTTCCTCTGCATCTCTGATTCAAGTTCCCAAGTGTACTCTGGTCCTCTCTTGGAATCCCATTTTACTTTGACTAGAACTAATCTCTTATGTTTGAGATTCTTGATCTTTCTATCTTCAATTTGTAGCGGTTTCTCTACAAACTTAAGTTTCTCATTTACCTCTATATCCTTAAGAGGTAGTACTAATGATTCGTCTGCTAAGCACTTTTTGAGATTACATACATGAAATACATCATGTATTCCTGCCATTTCCTCTGGCAATTGCAGCTGATAAGCTACAGGTCCTATTCTTCTAATAATCTCAAAAGGTCCAACATACCTGGGGCTTAGTTTTCCTCTTTTGATGAATCTGACTATCCCTTTCCACGGGGAAACTTTTAATAACACTTTGTCTCCTACTTAAAATTCCAACGGTTTTTGCCTGTTATCAGCATAACTCTTTTGTCGGTCGCGTGCTGCTTTCAGTCTTTCCTTGACTTGAATAATTATGTCCGTTGTTTCTTGCACTATCTCTGGTCCAGATAATTGTTTTTCTCCAATTTCTGCCCAACAGACTGGAGTTCGGCACTTTCGTCCATAAAGTGCTTCAAATGGTGCAACATTGATACTGGTATGATAGCTCTTATTATAGGAAAATTCTATTAATGGTAAATGATCGTCCCAGTTTCCTCGAAAATCAATTACGCAAGCTCTAAGCATATCTTCCATTGTCTGAATTGTCCTTTCACTTTGTCCATCCGTTTGAGGATGATAAGCTGTGCTTAGATTTAACTTAGTTCCCATTGCTTTTTGGAAACTAGTCCAAAAATGAGAAGTAAAACAACTATCTCTATCAGACACAATAGATAAAGGAATTCCATGTAATGAAACTATTTTATTTACATATAACTTGGCTAATTGTTCCATACTAAAAGTTTCCTTCATCGGTAAGAAATGAGTAGACTTGGTTAATCTGTCTACAATCACCCAGATTGTATCATTACCTTTTCTTGTCTTGGGTTATTTGGTAACAAGTCCATTGTTATCAATTTCCATTTCCATACAGGCATTTCTAATTGCTGCAATAAACCTGAGGGTTTCTGATGTTTAGCTTTAACTTGTGAACATGTTAGACACTTGGCAACATAAGCTGCTATATCTTTTTTCATTCCTATCCACCAGAAATTCTTTCTTAAGTCTTGATACATCTTATCACTACCGGGATGTATCTTATACTTAGACTTATGGGCTTCTTCTAGAATTCGGTGGCGTAGGTTTCCTTGTTTAGGTATCCAAATTCTTTTCTTATAGAATCTCCAAATTCTTTTCTTATGGAATCTCCAAATTCCATCTGTTCCTTGTTCTAATTCCTTAATCATTCATTTTAATTTCTCAGTATCATCCTTGATTACTGGTTCTTGTATTGCTCTAATTTGCTCATTTAAATCTATCTGCAGATTTAATTTGAGAGAACGTACTTTTCTAGGCTTATCATGATACTTTCAACTTAAAGCATCAGCTACTACATTAGCTTTTCCTGCATGATACTGGATGCTACAATCATAATCACTAAGAATTTCCATCCAGCATCTCTGTCTCATATTTAACTCTTTTTGCCTGAAAACATATCTTAAACTCTTATGATCGGTGAAAATGGTAAACTTACTACCATAAAGGTAATGTCTCCAAATTTTAAGGGCAAAAATTATGGCTCCTAACTCTAGATCATGGGTTGTATAATTCTCTTCATGATTCTTAAGTTGTCTAGAGACATAGGCTATAACCTTTTGACGTTACATTAACACACATCCATAACCTAACTTAGAAGCGTCACAATAGACTACAAAGTCTTCAGTTCCTTCTGGTTACGCTAGTATGGGTGCGTTGGTTAATCTTTGCTTAAGGATTCTAAAGACTTCTTCCTATTTTGGTCCCCATTCAAACTTAATTGATTTACTTGTCAGTTTTGTTAATGGAATGGCTATTCTAGAGAAATATCGGATAAATCGTCTATAATAACCTGCCAGTCCGAGAAAACTTCTCACCTCCGTTGGTGATTCAGGGACTTCCCATTTACTAATCGCCTCGATCTTTGTGGGATCCACATGAATTCCTTCATGATTAACTAAATGTCCAAGAAATTGTACCTCTTGTAACCAAAATTCACATTTTGAGAATTTAGCATAAAGCTTTTCCTTTCTCAATAATGTAAGAAGTGCATGCAGATGAGCTGCATGTTCCTCTTTACTCTTAGAGTAAATGAGAATATCATCTATAAAGACAATTATGAATTTATCTAGATATGGTTTACATATTCTGTTCATCGTGTCCATAAATGCGGCTGAGGCATTGGTTAGACCAAATGGCATGACTGTAAATTTATAATGACCATACCTTGTTCTGAAGGCAGTTTTAGGAATGTCCTCTTCCTGTACTTTCAATTGATGATATCCTGAGCGTAAATCGATCTTAGAAAAGAATCTAGCTCCTTGCAGTTGATCAAACAGATCATCAATTCTCGGTAATGGGTACCGATTTTTAATCGTGACTTTATTTAGTTCTCGATAATCAATGCACATACACTTTGATCCGTCTTTCTTCTTGACAAACAAGATTGGTGCTCCCCATGGTGATGAACTTGGTTGTATGAAACCTTTCTCCAAAAGTTCGTTTGAATGTTTCTTCAATTCCTGCATCTCTGCTGGTGCCAAACGGTAAGGTGCCTTGGCAATCGGTGTTGTCCCTGGTAGTAGGTGAATTCGGAATTCAACTTCCCGATCTGGCGGTAATCCAGGTAGCTCTTCAGGAAAAACATCTGAGAATTGAGATACTACGGGAATATCTTTCAATTCTTTTCCTTTAGTGTTAATGATTATGGAAATCATATACACTAATGATCTTTTTCTTGCATAACTTGCTGTTTTCATCACAGAGATGAATTTCGTGGATCGAGATGGCTTATCTCCTTTAATTGTGATCTTTTCACCTTTTGGTGAATTTACATGTATTGACTTTTGATCACATAAAATACTAGCTTTATTGGTTACTAACCAATCCATTCCTAAGACAATATCAAATCCGGCTAGGTTCATTGGGTAAAGGTTAGCAATAAAATTATGGTTTAGAATTTCTATTCTTGCTCCCTGCAAGATTTCAGTGATCTTAATGGATTCTCCATTTTCCGTCTCCACTATACATTCTTGTTGAAGTTTAGTTAATGGTTGATTAAGAATTTTGCAAAATGAAGTATTAATAAAACTTTAGTTTGCACCAAAGTCAAATAATACTTTAGCAAAAACATCATTAACTAAAAACGTACCGGCAATCACATCCGGAATCATCTTGGCTTCTTCTACAGTTAGAACAAAAGCTCTAGCATTCTTAGTATTATTGTTGTTCATGGCTGGAGCTAGTTTCGGACAGTTCGGCTTAATATGCCCCTTTTCTCCACAATTGAAGCACACTCCATTACTGGGTTTCTTCCTACAGTCTTCTTCCTTGTATCCAGGTATCTTGCAGAAGTTGCAGTAGGTAGAACATTTTCCCGAATGTTTCTTCTTGCAAGACTTACAGTAGGGTGCAGAAGTAGAACCTACATTCTTCCTACGGTTGGAATTATTGTAGCGAAATTCCTGGGTAAGTTTCTAGACTAGGTTCTTTCTCTGGTTCTCTTCTTGCGTACGTACCAATTCATCAGTCAATGTATTTGCTAGTTCTACAGCTTCTTCTATGGTTTGTGGTCTAGCTGCCTTGATTACGTGTCTAATCTCACTGATTAATCCCCAGAGGTTACAGGAGATTAATACTGGTTCTGGTGAGGCTAGAGTTGGCACTACTCTAGCATATTCGAAGAATATGGTACTGTAACCCTTACAGTCTATTCCAGTCATTCTAAGGTTTAAGAACTTATTAGCAATTTGTTCTTTTTCATTGGGATGACAGAATTTCCTTTCTACTATGTTCTTAAACTAAGTCCATTCCATATAATAGACTCGGTCACTTCCCCTAGACTGAAGAATAGTATTCCACCATTCTAAGGCTGCATTCTTAAAAAGATTGGAAGCAAACACGATTTTGTCTTCCTCTGCACATTTGCTTATTTTTAAGACGACCTCTGTCTTTTCTATCCAGCGTAGAGCTGCAATGGCTCCTTCATTGCCAGAGTTTTCTATCGGTTTGCAAGACCATAATTCTTTGTAAGAACAACCATAAGACATGGTTCTTCTTCTTTTCGGAATAGGCAATTGAAGTAACGGTCCATTGTTTACGCTGTGACTGGGTTCAGTAGGTGATCGTTTACTTCCACTATTACTTTTATTATTTTCCGCCTCTTTAACAGTTCGGATGATATATGGCATAGCATCTCTAATTCCTTGGGTTACTATGTGTCGAATGGCACTGTTATTTATTTGGTTATCATTATTCTGGTTTTCCTGATTTTCTTCGTTGTCCATCTGGATTTACAAACAATTATCAGGTATTAATATCACAGAATAAGATTTAATGCCAATAATTGCACAACAAACACATAGGTCAAAACCGCCGATCATTGCGACATTTACTCTATTTTATATATATATGCATCTATTACAACTATAACTGGAATTTAAAACATACTACTAGTTATGCATCAGTAAGTATTAGTTTATCTATTTTAGTTGGTTTATGATTTTTTTTCAAACTACTCGCGTTTATATATATATATATATATATATATATAGGGAGAAGATCATGCGAGAACCACCTCTTATTGTGAGAACCGCGAGAACCAATGTGAACACAACCAAAAATGCCTAAAAATAGCTAAAAATCACACAAATTTTTTTTTTTTAATATTTTTTATATAAAAATCGCTACTTTTCGAAGCAAAAAAAAAATTTTAAATTTTTTTTTGCCACTAAAAGTAGCGATTTGAGCATAAAAAATATTAAAAAAAAATTTAGATTTTTTTTTATTTTTTTAGATTCTTTTAGATTTTTTTTTTAGGTTTTTGGGGGGTGGGGGAGGGGGGGGGTTAGGGTTTTTTTTAGGTTTTTTGGGGGTTTTAGTTTTTAGCATTTAGCTTGGGGGGGGGGGGTTAGGTTTTTTTTGGGGGGGGGGGGGTGGGGGTTAGGTTTTTTTTAGCTATTTTAGGTTGTGTTCACATTGGTTCTCGCGGTTCTCGCAATAAATGGAGTTCTCGCATGAGCCCCTCCCTATATATATATATATATATATTATTACTAGGGGTTCATCCAGTATTGCATGTTCCGCTCGTCATACTTCCAAACGTGCTTTTCCCATATTTTCCTGATCCTCTCTCCTTCATCAACTAACTCCTCACCAAAAGTGCGGAGTTCCTGCACGTTTTCGGTACTCATTGGTGGTGGCGGTGTGGGTATTGGTTCAGGGTATGGTGGTAAAGGGTCTCCATACGGGTACAGGTTTTCTAGGATTTCCCTAACATACTGGTCAGCATCCCAATATGGATCTAGAGGGTCAAGTTTGGGTATGGTGCTACAGGGTTTGGCATGGGCTCCTCCTGTGGGTAGAGTTCTCGGTAATCCCTATGGTCGTCATTCCACGGATCGTATGCTAAGGGATTGGGTGCTGGAACTCTAGGTATATCATCTGGGATAAAAGCTGGTATGGGAACTGGTTCTTCTTGGTTGGGTTCTATTTCCATTGGCTGAGTGGGAAACAATGGTAGTGGTTGTGGTGCAATGTTTGTTCTAAGTTTGGGTCTGCGGCAGTGGTAGCTAATATGTGAAAATTGGCCAATCGCCTATTGATTATGTCTTGGGTCTGGGCGTTCATCTCCCAATTTGCTGCTGCTTAAGCCCTTTGTTGCTGCAATTTCCTCATTCTTTTCCTACGCTCATGTGCTCCCCAACTGAACCATCCTCTCTTTTTGGTAGGGAATGGTTCTACGGATTGCGCTTTAAAGATGAATATCCCCTCTTCGGTGTCAACTGAGTACCCCGAAGGAGTAGGCTGGGAGGAAGTTCCTTCATTTCTAGGAGAACTAGACAATTGACGATAAGCGTCCGATGGTCCTTGATCACTCATACTGTAACTAACAGATTGTCAAATAACACAAAACAATAATATACACGTATGCACATAGTCACGTAGATTATTTCCTAACAGAATTGACAATTTCAATGTCAGCAGAACACTTTTGTGGCTGAAATCAGTGGCTGTAGCTCTGATACCACCTCCTGTCGCAACCCCCGACCCCTTGGCCCGGGAGGCGGAATTTCCATCAGGACCATAGTTAGGAAACATTTTATCAGAGTAAAACACCTCATTTTATAAATAATAAACAACTGGGTAAAACCCAAGTTTCCATTCATAATATGTTTGTAGGGATAAACCTTAATTTATTGAAATAAAACTTCTTCTTTATTTAGGTAACTTTTATAGCCACTTTGCAAACCTTCAGTGCTCTCAGCTGGCTTCTATTTGGCTTTCACATTTTGTTACCTAAAACGCGTTTTAAAAACATTTGTCAGTAGAAAATACGGGTGAGTGAATCTCAGTTTAATCAAAACAGGTTTTATCATTGTACAGTATTGAGGGCAATCCAGCAATTACATTTGTTTACATCTACTTTAATTACCACCCACGGCACTGTTAATCCTGACTTGTGGAAATGTTACTACTCACAGTGTAGTAACAAATTTTGTATACAAAACCCCAACATACCGACGATAATTGTAGAATTACAAATACTCAATCACTATGAAATAAAATTTAAAACAATTGAGGTTTTGTAAAAACAGTTTGCAAAAATAAAGGATTACTCACATTGCTAATTTAGGTATTTCCTTGTGATTTCCTGGTTATAATCTATTAATTTAAACAATGCACACACGTTAGTATAATACCCCAAATTTACATTAGTTATACCCTCCCCGAGACAGAACTCCAACGACTAAGTCAGGCAGAGCCTCGACATGCATTACGGAGCACTAGATCAATAGGGCAGCGTATCTAATACGTAACCGGGGGTTATAATACTTACAACAAGGCAGAGCTTCGCTAATTAGGGAGGTATAATACCCGGGAATTAATTATATAACTTTAGAATTTGAGAGAGAGTTTTGAGAATTGAACGACGAAAACTGAATCTTGAATTTGCTATTTATAGGGCTAGAACAGGGATCTCTCGCGCCCCGCGACAGACACACAGGGGTGTGTCGCTCCCCACGAGCTAGGTCGAGTAGACCTTAGCCTTGACCAGTCATGGGGTAGGTTTGACACGATGTTGCCACGTGGCAGCTCAGGGTGCGGCCTGGTAGCCAGGCTGTCGCGCCCCGCGACAGAATCAGTAAAGGGGGTCGCGGCCCGCGAGCACCCCATAGATTTTGTTTTTATTTAATTTTTGTTAAATTAAAGGTATTTCGGGCCGGTTTTCGTATACGGGGTGTATTTTAGGGCGTATCGCGGTGTTTTAAGTATTTTGGGAGAGTTGTTATAAAGTCCCCCCAGTCCAGTGTTGTTTCCTCATGCAAGTTGCAGGTGGGAGGAATACTGGACTATTAGGTCGATTGGGTATCTTTGGAATCGGTTTGGAGAAGATTCTAGGCTCGGCCGGTTTCTCCTGCTTCAAGTAAATCAATTTGGAGATCTGGTAGAGTCGTGTGACGTCTCTTCCGTACCGGTGAGTAAGTTCAGGCTGATGTTGAAACATCAGATGATAGTTCTGGTAGTGTGATCTACCTTTTTCTGATGTTATCAAGCATGGTTGTCACCTGTTGGTGTGCCGAACTAACCTTTAAGATGGTGGTTGAAGATGAGTATGAACTCTCCATTGCCCGCAACTCTAGGTGTAACCTTTGCGGTTGCTGATGCAATGTGGAGGTGTCATGCCGATGCTTTATGTTCATCAACTGGACATGTAACGATGATCCTTTCTTTGTGGGGTATTCGTTTTCTTGCAGTTTAGCTCTCAAGTAAACAAAGTCATAAGCAGACTTGTTACCACCATTGCTTGGCTTGTTGCTCAATGAGATCACTGCGGTTACTTAGGAATCTAGGTGAAACTCGTCCGCATTCGTTCTGTAGCCACTTTCGGTTGCAGGAAGTTTGTGATTAGTTTTCCTTGAAGTAGCTTCGATCATCGTTGTGATGACTTAGTCGTGGCTCTTCTGTAGCCACCGTTTCCATAGTCATGGATCGGCTGTAGCCACTCATGAGTGTCTGCGGTTTGTAACAGAAGACTCGCTTTAAAAGAGTGTTGCACTTGATGTGGCTCTTGAAGGATCTGGAGTCAGGATTGCTGATGTGCGGTCGCTCATCATAACCATCCTTTCATTAGTGGGAAGCTGTTAGTGTCCCCTCAGCGGTTTTGAACTAGAGATGTGGGATTTAATGCTTGAAGAGGCTTTAAGGAGTCTTGTTCTGCCTATTCCTAAGATGCGGTTTTCACAGTCAAAAGAACAGTGCTGGTTCTGAGTATCTGACACACCTGTGCTGGCTCGTATGTGTTACTCTCTGCATATTCCACGTGTGGGAGTGGAATTATGAAGATCTTGGATATCCCCCTTTATAAAGTATGTAAATATATATTTTTCCTTTTTTGAGGGGGTATGTAAAAAACGACATGCGGTATAGGTTATGGTATGAGATACCAGATAAATCGCATGCCGCGTACAAGAAGTTTGTCTTCATTTTGTCGCTTACTGTAGACATTGTAGACCGCAAGTGTGGGTTGGTGGAAGTTGGTGAGATTTAGCTGGCATGTGCTGAAATGAAAGGACGTTTGAACTGCCCAAGGCCATAACTGCACTATAGCAGGAGTGCAAAAGGTCGTGTATTGTCAGGTGCGTGGGCGGCCACGCGCGCGTGGTAACCGTCAGGAAAACCGTCGCTTGACACGTAGCGATTTATGATAGGCTCCGAAAGCGCATGTCTGTTTGGTTACCGTGATTGCATTAATTGCGATGAGTATAAAAGGGGAAACCTTTTAGGGTTTCCCCTCACTTTTCAAAATTTCAAAATTTTTCCGGCGAGAGAAATCAGTTTTCTTCTTCTTCTCCGATCAAAACTTTGAGTTTTCTGGTGAGAGTTTCATAGTTTCTTGTTCTTGTTCATTGTTTTCTATTATCAATGGCTAATCCTTCTAAACCATCTTCCACTGCTCCTGTAAATCCTGATCCACCGCCGTCGCCAGCGGTGGAGGAGGAGGCGGAAGTGAACGCTCCTGGCAAATTCTAGCCAGTGTTGAAGTGGACGGAGTTGTCGTTCCAGAATCTGATGACGATTATCCAAATGTCGGCTGCCTATGTGGCTAGGTATCCCCAAGAGGGTGATACTGCCGGTGATGCTCCGGCAGGATATGTCAACGTGTTTCCTGACTTGTTTGATGTCTGTAGTCTCCGGCTTCCACTGACCGTTTTCATGGTGGAGTTATTGGAGTATTACAAGATCCACATTTCCCAACTGAGTCCGTTGGGAATGGTACGTGTTCGTAACTTTGAATACACATTTCGTGCTCAGGATCTTGAGCCCTTGGTAGAGGATTTCCGACGTTTCTACCAATTGACTGAGCAACTTGGTTTCTTTTCTTTCCGTGTGCGGGAAGGTGCTCCAAAGCTTATGAGCCCACCCAAGGGCATGACTAAGTGGAATACTAAGTTCTTCTATGTGAAGGCAGTCGCGGTCACTGCTAAGCTGCCGTTTAGAAATGTGAGGGGCACTATTGAAACCGAGCAGCTGAGTACCCCGAAAGAGGGGCAACAAGCTTGGTTCTCACATCTGCACGTTATTGCTTCCAAGAAATTGGTGAACATGCAGTTGTAGATACTGCGAATGATGTTAGGTGGCAGACTGGATAGGAAGGCAAGGCCTGTGTTGCGGGAGAAAAACAAAGGTAAGTGCCTGTGCGTTCTTCTCATTTGTTTGCGATTTTGTTTGTGTTAATAATTTGTATAGATGGGTTGGCAGTGGAAGATCCACTATGGAGGATGTTTTATCCTGACTTTGAGGGCAAGATTGAGATTGTAAAGTACGATCCGGACGAGGAATGATGGAATGAAACCATTCTTAGCAACTTCTGGGTCCCTGATGAAGCTGCACTGAATGTCGTGTTGCTAGAAGGTAAAGGTACTTGAGAACTGATTGTAATGAACCGCAGGTCATCTTGGGGCGTTGGGAGACCCTGATGCGACGGGTTTTCCAAAGGTGTCTGCGAACTTGGTGGTTGATAAGCAAAGGCGTAAGAAAAAAGCGCATGCTATGGTTACTCTTCCCCTTTTGGTGCCAGTGGCAGCAGGTACCTTTCGTCCTCGTTTACGCAAATACGAAGATTACGTTGTAGTGTCTGACACTCTTGGGAGCTTGAGTGTTCCAGGTGGTTTTGCGGGCGCAAGTGGCGTGACCGTGGGCACTAAGCCTGTTGATGATAAAAAGCGGAAGGGAGACGCCACTGTTGCTGGTGGGGAGAAAGCACCTAAACTCCAGAAGACTCAGGCGACAGTGGTTCCGAAGCATAAGCCTGCGGGCTCTGCTTGTAACTTACTATCATACTTTACAACTTTTATATCCGCATTGAATCTGATAGTTATTATTTGTTTTGTAGAACCCTTGGAGGAACCAGTCTGCGCGTCTACTTTATCGTCTTCCCCACCGAAGGTAGTGGATGCGGAAGCGCAGAAGAAAGGTGGAGAGGACCCTTCTATTGAGGTGGTGAGTAGTGAAAGTACTCCTCCAACTGTGCATGCGGAGCTATCGTCAAACAAGACCGGGGGTGAAACGATCTTTGATACGTTGGATTTGTCCAACAACTTGATCGACCCGCGTGGTGAAGGGGAGAAGGGGGCCGAGAAGCCAAAGTCCCCTATTTTTTAAAAGGTATCCAGTTCTGCTGCCGCATTCAAAGAAGTTGAAGATCAACCTCCAATTCAACCGGATGAGTCTGAATTGGATTATTATTATCGCTTCTATTCTGAAGCGCGTAGCTTTACTGTCCACCATCCCCCTGGGGTGTTTTGCAAGGGGGTGAGGTGATAAACTATCCCTCTGCATGTAGGGAAATTCTGAGTGGAGTGGGGACCCATTTTGAGACTGCTTGTCCTCGCGGCCTTAGTAGCCAAAATTTGCAGAGTCAGCTTGCCTCCATGCTTGTTGGGGGTTCCATAGTCGCGAATGTGATTATGGAAGATTACACTACCTTAGCTCACAGGGAGGAGGAAACTATCCGGCTAAGGGCACAAGCTGAGGCGATGATGAAAACTACTCAATCGGCTGAGGAGCAGTTGAAGAAGGAGAAAGCCGCGTTTGAGAAGCTGAAGCAGACTGAGAGGTGGGCTGATGTGCGTGTGGTGTTATAGATTTTTTTGTATATTTTAAGCCCTTTAACACTTTTTAGCCAAGTTTTAAATTTATAAAACACGATATTTACTAACACTAAACACACATATGGGCAAGTGCACCCATCGTGAGCGTAGTATAGTGTTGGTAAGATACCGAGGTCGTCCAAGGACACAAGAGCTTTTAGTACCGGTTTATCCTCAACGTCTGATCAAATCAAAAGTTTAGAAAAAGGCTTTTAAAAAAGAAAAAAAACTAAAATGCTAAAAAATAAAATAAAATAAAAAGAGATAGACAAGATGAATCACTTGGATCCGACTCGTATTTAGTGTAACCTTTGATTATTTCCGCATTTTTGCACTTTTTAAGAGATTATCTTAGTTATTGTAGTAGGCCCCTCTTCTGAAGGAGACGTTACCCTCAACCTAGTAGTTTGAGTCAGCAAGACTACAATCCTAAGGGGTTGGATTATTGAAAGATAATTAGTTAAGTTATTAATGCATATTATGGTAGGCCCCTCTTCTGAAGGTGACGTTACCCTCGGCTAAGTAGTCTGAGTCAGCAAGGATACAGTCCTAAGTAGCCGGGTTAAAGTATTAATAGTAGTTTACATATGAGGGGATCAAGGAGTTCGGACCCCCGCCATCCAATACCAGTGGGTATTGAAGGAGGTCCTACTAAAGTTGACCCAGGTCCTTGCAGGTTCTATACACTGAACAAAGCAAGACTCTTACCAAACCGTTCCCTTAACCCCCGACTAGGTAGCCAACATACCTCCATATAGACCGTGGAGATATGAATGGTGAAAATCTTTTATTTTATATAGACAGTAAAATAATGCCAAGACACCACAGACAAACGATAAGGAAGACTCACCTTCAACATAAGAAACTAGTTATTAAAGTCATTAATACAGAACCAAATAAAAAGTGCGAAAAGATTAAAAATAAAAAGTATTACACTAAACATTTGTCTTCACCAAGTGATGTAAGAGACTTAGGCAAACATGGCCTTTGATTGTCAAGAACTCTTATGATAAATCTTGGATCCCGAGACTACTCACACACTCTATGATGGATGATGGATGATGGTGGTGGATGTGGGTTGTGATGGTGGTGGTGGGTGGGTGAAGTGTGAGAGAGGTGGTTTGCCAAGGGATGGTTTGCAAGTGAGCCAAGCACCCCTATTTATAGCCTGTACCGAAGCTCGGACACGGCCCCGTGTCTATTGGGCACGGCCCCGTGTCTATTGGGCACGGCCCCGTGTCCACCCATCTTCTCTTTCTTCATTAATTGCAGTTTGTCTGCATTAGTTGACCACGCCCCCGTATCCGCTGGGCACGACCCCGTGTGCGGAAGCGTATCTGTACTATCAAGATTTTCCTAGATTATGCGAATCTTAGAGTTGACCACGGCCCCGTGTCCGCTGGACATGCCCCCGTGGTGGGTGATAGAAGCTTTTACAACTTTGTCTTTTTTGCAGACACTTGGGCACGCCCCCGTGCTCAGTGAGCACGTGGCGTGTTCAGTCTTCTGTTCTCTTGTTTTTGCTTGGGAGATGTTGTCGAGGGGTCGGGCATGCCACGTTTATTCCTTTTCTTGTTTTATTGCTGGATTTGGCTGCATTTTTTCTTCTTTTGTTCATTTAAGCTCTTTTAACCCTGAAAATACAAAAGGAAGACAAAAGCACACCTTTTCCAACATTAGTACTAAAAAAGGGTTAGTTTTATGCCTCAATTGATAAAATTTATATGTTGCATTTTGCACACATCAAATACCCCCACACTTGAATCTTTGCTTGTCCTCAAGCAAAACTCTTTATTTTGTGGCTTACACACCCAAATGGAATGGGTAGAAGAGAAGGTTTTGGGCTTGTCATAGAGTGTCGGGATTTCCGAGATTCTTTATTAGGTTTTATTTTTATTTATTTACAATCTTATTCGTCATTATTTATTTAAAACTTTTCATAAGAGAAATTATTTATTAGGGCATAATATGCCTCTTTAAAATTCCATTTATATACAAGTTCACATACCTCACGGGGGATCACTCAACACTCGTCCGAAGATGTATTTTTGTGAAACACTCGAGAGCGGCATGGAACTTACACCTACCATAAGCTTGTCAAGTAATCAATCCTCCTCCTTTTTAACTAAAAACCTTTGTAAATATCAAGAGGACTTTTGGGGGAAGGGTTAGGCTTGGGTTAAAGGTAGGTGGTTGGGTTAGTGGTTAGTAGAAAAGGGAGAAAGGCGTAAAAAACTTCGGTTTTCGTAAGACTTTTTATTTTTGTAACTTTTTATTTTGATGAAGCAATTCTTCAAACAAAGTTCTTTTTGATAAACTTGTTTGTTTATTTCTTTTGGCTTCATCATCAATATATATATATATATATATATATATATATATATTCGATAAGGAAGTCATAAGAAAAACCGAGTTTTGTTACTAAAATAAAGCGTTTAAAATAAAAAAAGGTTTTGGTGGGTAAAAAGGGTGTTTGATTTGGGTTAAGAAATGAAAAGGTTTAGGCTTAAAGGGGTTAACTAGGGGGATTTTGGGTAGGTGGTAAAAAAAAAGAAAAAATAATGGTGTTGAAATAAAAAGGGTTAGTCCTAATGCCTCCATCATTTACTTACTTGGTTTTAAGTTGGTAAGGACCGGGAATGTATTGTCGTGGCAAGTTCTAGAGTTGTAAGAACCAAGCGCCTATTCACACAGGAAACAAAAAATGAGCATTTAGTTTAAAGATGTGTATTTGTATGCTCAATAAAGGCTCAAAACTCACTTTTTGTGGGAATGAGTTTTTATGTGATCAAGTATATATAATCAAATTTTAACTAGATTTGTCATGTTGTTTCATAATTTTCTTGTGTTGTTTCTTTTTATCACGACGCTATCAGTTGTAAATTTGTAAAAATATAAACTTTTTAGAACTTGAAATTCCCAAATTAAACCTAGACAAGTAAAAAATGAATTTTTTTTTGTGAAAAAAATTTGGGGTGTTTAGCGGTTCCAATAGAGTTTTGTGTAAGGCTTGTAATTAGGACTTGCAAAATTCAAAGTTTTAGCATCCCCCCCCCACACTTAAATTACACATTGTCCTCAATGTGCCCCAAAAATAAGTTTTTAGGTTGATTGAATGTGTAAAAAGATGTGAAATAGCAAAATTTTATGTTACTGGGCGTTTGGACACGGCCCCGTGGTGTCCGGGCACGGCCCCGTGTTTAGATTGCCAGTAAGAGAAAATAAAACAAAGTAACAGAAGGTTGGACACGGGGGGTGTGTTCAGTGAGCACGCCCCGTGTCCAGGTACCGGAACTGGGCATTTTTCTGCAGATGGTTGAGCACGGGGCGTGTTGGATGAGCACGGCCCCGTGCTGAACTTGCTGTAACGAAGAAAAATCTGCGGGTGGCCCTGTTTTTGTGCATGGGGTGCTGGTGCAAGTTTCCCCTTAGTATCCTTCACCATCCCGAGTGTGTTTTACCCATTACATCATCATCCAAACACCAAATTAATTAAAACCATCATTCATTCAAACTAGCACATTACATTAGGTCCTAGAGAATTTAAAGACAAGGCAGAAAAATAAAAACTAGAGGTCCTAAGATAGATGGGTCAAATGGTACATAAAATCATCCTAAGGAGTTCTACTTTAATAAAAATCAAAATTCCGGAAATAGCTTTCCGGTATTTAAAAGTCTCGTAGAACTTTTAGACCGAGGGGTATTCCCTAGATGTGGTTAAAGCCATTCTTCTATCTCTCTTGGGAGGAAGAAATCTGGCTTGGTTTCCTCAACATCTTGCGTAGGGGGAGTGACACCAACCGGAACCCCTTGTAGTATGTCTCGAGGGGGCTCCGGGTGTATGGCGTACCATTCGGCCGGTATGATGACTTCCGGTACCACATTCCATTCCCTTTGGGTGATAATTGGTACCAAAGGAGGAGAAGCAAGAATGTTCAACCTTTGGTGCAAAAGGTTGACCTCTCGAAGACATCCCTCTAGTCCCACCGTCAAATGATTGATACGGTCGACCAATGCTTCTTCCACTCCCGTCATTTCATCAATAGCTTCTCTTAAAGCGTAAACGTAGTTTACAAAAGAATCTTCAACCGTTGATGACCTTCTCCCTTGTCGGTTTTTTCTAGAGTGCGATGAAGATGTACCACTAGTTCTGCTCGCCATTCTGAGAAAACATACCGAAAAGAGTTCAATTTTTATGGAAACAGTACCTCGGACACGGCCCCGTGCTCGATGAGCACGGCCCCGTGTTCAGATGTCTGCAGATTTTTGGAACAAGGAATCTTGGAGTTTTAAATTGTTTTCGTGATTTTTAAAACATTTTTAAGCAGAAACAACTTAAAACATTGTTGTAGAACTTATTTTTAACAAGATTTCTTGAATAAAAATCTAACAAACACCTCAATAAAGCTTGGAATTATGGAGATTTCAAGCTCTAATGGAGGTATTAAGAAAAAAATTGAAGGAGAAGGTAATGGATAAAAGTGGAAAAGACAAGATGTTTGTTGGGAACCTTCTTTAGAATATACCTAGGATGGTATGTGTGAAGATCCACCAGATCTTTGTCTTTGGAGTGGTCCAAATGTGCAGGAATCTTGCTGTATTTATAGAAAACGACAGCACGCTGCACATGGCACCGTGTTGGCTGGACACGGCCCCGTGTGCAGACAAGATCCTGACACATTTTGTCCGTATTCTGACAAAAAGTCAGAAAGGAATCTTTCGGTGGACACGGGGGCGTGCTGACCTAGACACGGCCCCGTGTCTAGAGGCTGTTTATGAAGTTTCATCTATTTTTAAGGAACTTATCCGGATCGGGCGGTTCCTTACTGTATCGAACAACCCCAAAGTGCCTGAGATACCTTAGTTGCTCTAGATTAAGACGAGAACGCAAGAGGTTGTCGGTGAGGGTGATTCCTATGCTATATGTAGGTGGACAAGTCCAACCCTTTCCCGTGCTCTCGTTAAAGAAGGTGTATGCCGAATCGCTCAGGTCTATGTATGCACCGAACGAAGTCGATAGGGAGTCCTTCACGGCACAATCGACACAGGGACGACTATGGCTCAAGTCTTCGCTAGAGTTAGAGGTGATTTCGGGAACAACGAAGTTGTTTTTATTCGAATGCGATCTCAATAATTCTTCTTGGGCTTCGTCTTGAGGTGAAATAATGATATCCATCTCAAGTTCTTTCACCCAAGTAAGAATTAGATCTTCCATTTGAAATAATTCATCGAGAAGCATTTCTCCTAGAAGGGTTGATTGAGAGAATTCGAGGGAGAGATAGGGATTATTTTTACTTTCGCCCCTCTTAAGGCTACAGGAAAACAATGGGTCTATATAATGGGGCTTATAATTTAGAAAATAACATTCTAAATCTTTATGAGGGCCACCACATATTTGACACCACGTACCATAAGAGTGCCGAAAGTAAAAAATATCAGTATCACTCATGTTTGTGTCAGAAATTACCAACCGTCGGGATCTTACGGTTATGTTTTCAGTAACTGAAACTTGGGCACGGGGCGTGTTGAGTGGGCACGGCCCCGTGTTCAGCTTACTGTCTGACTTAAAACAGGATTGCCAGTACCAAAGATTAGGCACGGGGGTGTGTTCAGCGGGCACGGCCCGTGCTAAGTTCCGCAGAAGCTAAAAAATTAAGAAAAATCCTAAAAAATAGAAAAATAAAAAAAAGTGATTAGGTCGTTGATTCCTAACTTTCTTAAAATCCTTGTGTCCCCGAAAAACGGCGCCAAAAACTTGATGTGCGTGTGGTGTTATAGATTTTTTTGTATATTTTAAGCCCTTTAACACTTTTTAGCCAAGTTTTAAATTTATAAAACACGATATTTACTAACACTAAACACACATATGGGCAAGTGCACCCATCGTGAGCGTAGTATAGTGTTGGTAAGATACCGAGGTCATCCAAGGACACAAGAGCTTTTAGTACCGGTTTATCCTCAACGTCTAATCAAATAAAAAGTTTAGAAAAAGGTTTTTAAACAAGAAAAATAAAATAAAACTAACTAAAATGCTGAAAAATAAAATAAAATAAAAACAGATAGACAAGATGAATCACTTGGATCTGACTCGTATTTAGTGTAACCTTTGATTATTTCCGCACTTTTGCACTTTTTAAGAGATTATCTTAGTTATTGTAGTAGGCCCCTCTTCTGAAGGTGACGTTACCCTCAACCCAGTAGTTTGAGTCAGCAAGGATACAATCCTAAAGAGTTGGATTATTGAAAGATAATTAATTAAGTTATTATTGCATATTATGGTAGGCCCCTCTTCTGAAGGTGACGTTACCCTCGGCTAAGTAGTCTGAGTCAGCAAGGATACAGTCCTAAGTAGTCGGGTTAAAGTATTAATAGTAGTTTACATATGAGGGGATCAAGGAGTTCGGACCCCCGCCATCCAATACCAGTGGGTATTGAAGGAGGTCCTACTAAAGTTGACCCAGGTCCTTGCAGGATCTATACACTGAACAAGGCAAGACTCTTACCAAACCGTTCCCTTAACCCCCGACCAGGTAGCCAACATACCTCCATATAGACTGGGGAGATATGAATGGTGAAAATCTTTTATTTTATATAGACAGTAAAATAATGCCAAGACACCACGGACAAACGATAAGGAAGACTCACCTTCAACATAAGAAACTAGTTATTAAAGTCATTAATAAAGAACCAAATAAAAAGTGCGAAAATATTAAAAATAAAAAGTATTACACTAAACACTTGTCTTCACCAAGTGATGTAAGAGACTTAGGCAAACATGGCCTTTGATTGTCAAGAACTCTTACGATAAATCTTGGATCCCGAGACTACTCACACACTCTATGATGGATGATGGTGGTGGATGTGGGTTGTGATGGTGGTGGTGGGTGGGTGAAGTGTGAGAGAGGTGGTTTGCGAAGGGATGGTTTGCAAGTGAGCCAAGCACCCCTATTTATAGCCTGTACAGAAGCCCGGACACGGCCCCGTGTCCACCCATCTTCTATTTCTTCATTAAATGCAGTTTGTCTGCATTAGTTGACCACGCCCCCGTGTCCGCTGGGCACGACCCCGTGTGCGGAAGCGTATCTGTACTATCAAGATTTTCCTAGATTCTGTGAATCTTAGAGTTGACCACGGCCCCGTGTCCGCTGGACACGCCCCCGTGGTGGGTGATAGAAGCTTCTACCACTTTATCTTTTATGCAGACACTTGGGCACGCCCCCGCTCAGTGACCACGGATGGTGTTCAGTCTTCTGTTCTCTTGTTTTTGCTTGGGAGATGCTGTCGAGGGGTCGGGCATGCCACGTTTATTCCTTTTCTTGTATTATTGTTGGATTTGGCTGCATTTTTGCTTCTTTTGTTCATTTAAGCTCTTTTAACCCTGAAAATACAAAAGGAAGACAAAAGCACACTTTTTCCAACATTAGTACTAAAAAGGGTTAGTTTTATGCCTCAATTGATGAAATTTATATGTTGCATTTTGCACACATCATGGGCCGCATCTGCCGGCCTTCAACAGGTTCGTTCTCTTGCCAAACTGTTTTCTGAGGAGCGCAAGCATTGGAAGGAAGCTTGTGCTATAGAAAATGAAAAGTTTTTCCGTCTTCGTCAGGAGTTGAATAAACTAAATGCTGCTAACGTCACGCTGGTCAAGGAGAAGACCGCAGCTAAAGCAGATGTGAAGGAAGTAGAAGCACGCGGTGCTGCGACACTCAAGGAGGTGGAGGCGGGTGCGGTGAAGGAGCTTGCGGATGTGGATGCTGATCGCACCAAAACAAACAAGCTTGTGGAGGAGCTCCAGGTATGAACTCTTCTATGCATGAGTTGTTTCCTTGTTTTGACTAGGGTTGTAGATTGCCTTACTATACTTGTTTATATCGTTTACAAATAGGCGGAACTGAAAAATCGAGATATTATTCTTGGTGAAGTGACTTCCCGCGCTACTGAAGCTGAGACGCGGGTAAGGCAGACTGAGGAAGAGAGAGATGGATTGGCCACCTCACTTTCCCAGGTCAATAATGATCGTGCTTGGATGCGCCAGCATGGTATCAGGCATGTAAGTATCTATGTGCCTTTTTATTCCTTGTGTTTGCTTTAGTAATGTTGTTGTTGTCATGTAATCAGATTGTGAAGGCTATCCTTGATGCCCCTGAGAACGCGGCTGTGGTTACTAAGATAAACGAGCGTGCGCGTCAGGTTGGGTTTAACGATGTGAACCCGTTCTTTAGTAGCAAATTTACTGATGAACGATTCGGGTTTCACGGTGTGGATACCGAAGCTGCGTTTGGTTCCGCGGTAGATGCGTACAACAATCTGTTCATTCCTGCCCTTGATCGTATTGAAGCATGTCTGGAAGCGGAAGATTATGTGGACCGTCTATGTATGTTGTTTAACCCAGTGAAAGAGGGTGAAGGCACTGGTGGTGCAAATGTAGAATATGTTTGGCCTGCGTGCCTTTTTTGCCTTCTTTCATGTAAATGTTCAAAGACCATGTAAAGGTTGTCCTTTATGCACCTGATAGGTGCATAAGTATTCTGGATATAAAATTTTTGTTTGGCTCAAAGTATGCAAGTAAAGGGTATTTACTTCTTGCCTTTGTGTGAGCGCGAGTGAGTTAATATTATTTAAGGCCAATGTTTAAGGCGCGTGTAAATAATATTAAGTCAGGATTTGCCATTTGCATGTCTAGGTGATATGCAAGTATGTGCGGCTCAAAGCATATAGGTAAAAGGTATTTACTTTTTGGCTTTGTGTGAGCGCGGGTGAGTGAATATTAATTAAGGCCAATGTTTAAGGCGCGTGTAAATAACATTAAGTCAGGATTTGCCATTTGCATGTTTAGGTGATATGCAAGTATGTTAAGTGTGTGCCTCTGTTGGCTTTAGAGTGTGGGTGAGTCGACACTTTCATTATTTCTGTTCCACTGGTTAGGGAATGCGTGAAGTAATGAGTATATTGTACACCCTTGTCGTGTAAGTAGTAGTCAATTCCCGTTTTTATCCCGATAGGGCCTAGAAAATGCATTATGGTTTGAAAAACCCATAAGCAATCCGCTGTGTGCATTAGGTCGGATACATCGCAACGTTTGCACTTGCTGACCTATTACAATATTTGTGTGTGGTTGCCACTTTGTATGGGTTTTGCGAATGAAGATTTTGCCAATCTGTTTTTGTAGATACCGCAAAGTGTAACACACATTTGTAATAGAAGAGATAAACAATGTTGCGGTAATTGTTTGTTTATTTATTAACAGATGGCCTGTGGGCCATTGGGTTACATGGAAATGTAAATTGCAGTGACGTGTGCGCGTATATACATATTTTTACCATGAATAAACACACGATTCGGTTTTAAATTTATAAAAGTGATTATTACTTTTACATCAAAACACACACGAAAGAGGCAAGTATACCCAGTCATATATGTAGTAAAGTATCGGTAAGAACCAAGTATCGATCCAAGGAAATGGGCGTAGAAATAATACTAGACCTTTGTCACTAAACTACAGGTAAAAACATAAGTTTGTTTGATTTTAATTAAACTAAAGTAAGCATAAACAAATACATAAAAAAACATAGTAGAAAATAAATAAATAGCCTTGCTTAATACACAACCAAAGTATGTAAACTAAGTCGGTTTTGGCACTAGAAGCATTCGGTCAATTTTCCAATTTAAGACAATTAGTATCCCTTTCGGGAATCCTAACATGACAATCATTCGGAAAGTTAAAACAATAAACACACTTTAACCACCTAAAATTGTTCTTTAACGTGCAATTGATAAATGTCTATGAAAATCTCTTAAAAATGAGTTAGTCATCCGTTAGGAGTTTTCTAACCGCACTTAATCAAGGAAAGCAACACCGATAAACACAATGCAACCACCGAGACAAGCATAAACTAGATTAAATCACAACCGAGTTCATTTTACAAATCTTGCACAATAATTCACCAAGATAGCAATTTTGGCCTAAACTACTAACTAAGCTAACAAATCATGGCAAGAATCTATAACGACACCATCTAACCCGTTAAGGTCCTTACGTGACGGCAAGCTCTCTTGATTAACAATAATTACATTTTATTAAATCACTAACCATTTCTAGTATCATGATGCATACATTTAAACCAAGCTAACTAGTTAACCAAGTTCAAAGTTTACTAATACAAGATTAATTAAGCTTCATTTTTCAACTATCTTAACTAACCAAGCATCAATCATCCAACATAATTACTTATAATCAAGAATTCAATATCAATAACAAGGTTGCAAACTAATCATCAAAGATAATCATAGAAAATACTTCAAAGTGTCATTACAAACAAAGTTTAACATACTAATGGCTATAATTTAGCAAGGGATTGTTGTGTTTTTTCCCAAAGGCTACAATAATACATAAATAATAATCTGAATGCTTGAAAAGATTAACAAAAACATGGAAAGATTAGAAAACCAAACCATAAACAAGCACTAGACTAAGGATCCGGATAGTAATGGAGCTAAACGGCACGATGTGGCTTGAATCCGGGTCATTAGCATAGCCTCCGGAGCCTGTAAAATCGCCAGTGAAGCTCCCAAAATTCCAGAATGTCGAACATAATGTTTCTGTTCTGTTTTTATATTTTTTCACTGTGGCACGGTCGTTCTTCCTGTGGCACGACCATGCACTTTAAGCAATTATTGGGTATGGCACACCATACTGCATGACGTCATCAGATCGTTGACCAGATTCGAAATAGCACGACCGTTCTTCCTGTGGCACGGTCGTTCTTCGCCGGGTTCTTGTTGCACGCTTGGTCGCACCGGTCGTTCAGTGCCGAGAGTTTGGCTGATCATCGGATCCGCACGGGGTGCAAATAATGGAACGACCGTGCGTCACCGGTATGGTCTTGTTTGCCTTGCACGCCTAGTCGCACTGCTCGTTCATTGCCGGACTAATCAACAACTGTCGGAGATGCACGGTCGTGCATCAGGTCGCACGACCGTTCCACAGGCCCAGGTCAGTTTCCTTAACAGAATGTCCGCAGCTTCGTCGTTTTGTCTGGAAAGTCCTCGTTTTCGCTATCATCTTGTCTGGTATGCTGTTTTAGGCCTGTAAACAAAAGTGTAGATAATTAAGCATCCGAATGACGGTTTTACGGCCAAAAACGCATAAAATAGGGGTAAAACGGGGGACTAAAATATGTGTAAATTAACTAATATCAAATCTCCCCACACTTGAACCTTGCTTGTCCTCAAGCAAGCTGAACTAAAAAGCAATAAAAGACATAAACAAACAAGAACGATAATTTACACACTATTTTATTGAAAACTACTATAAACGGTTAGCCGGTTTGTCGAAAGACAACATCAAAAGACTCAAACCCAACAAGCATATGCAATTATAAAGCGACAACCAAAAAGCCGTGACTTCACATTTAATTGACTCACATGTTAATCTTCACACGACTCACAATGTTCACACACTCGGTTTTATTTATGAAACATACATAAAATGTGTATGTGTAAACACTCAATGCCTAGTCAATGAAATGTGCAATATCATAAGCTTGTCATAAGATCTCGTCTCCACCAACTAACATGCAAACAAGTGTAAATCAAGAGGTCTTTACGGGTTGTAACGTTAGGCTTGGGCGAAGGGTATGGAAGTGGACATTTAAAGTGGCGAAAATGGTTAAAACTCGGTATTAGCGTTTAACTAGCAAGAAAATAATACAACTATACATACAAACGCCTTAAAAAGGCGACTAAAGCGCAATCGAGCTTATCAACGAAATTTTAACATTTAAGCATTCAAAATTGCTCGATTTCTATCAACTTCACCCTATTTTAGGGTGTTTTATTTTCTGCTGTTTTTTTTTTTTCAATAACAAGGTTGTTAAACTATTATTTTGACCGAGTTTCAACACTAAAAAGGTTTAAAACATAAAAAGGCTAAATTTGGCTAAGTGGGCGATAATGTGGGTAAACAAAGGTAAACGAGAAGGCTCGACATGGTTAATCCTAAAGGGTAATATAAGGTGAACGGGAAGCACAACACAAAGAACAAGTACACAACAAAGGGTAATCTAAGTGCCTCTATCACTTTTACACAAATCCGCACGTTCATGGTCTTAACAAACATACTGGTGACAAGTTCTAAATTACACATAACATCCGGCTCACTCCTATATCCGAAATGAACAAATATATAACAATCAAGGCTCAAATATGCTCACGTAACGGAAGGAATGGGTAAAAGTGTGAAAACTATCATGTAAGTCTTTCTTTGTTTGTCACGCTTTCCGGTTTCCTTTTTCAAAAATATTTTGCTTGTCGAGTTTTTATCAAGTCCGAAGCTTTCTAAAACACAACCAACCGGTTTATTTACTAAAATATATACATAAAACAGGTATTTTTGAATGATTTTTCTGATTTTTTTTTTAAAGAGGACAAACAAAGTTAACACAGTTAACCCCCTCCCCACACTTGAACTTCGCATTGTCCCCAATGCGAGACCCGAAATATAGAGAAAGGGATAAAAAATACTCCCCTCAAGATGATGTTGATGCCACAAGACTTCCGAAGCTGTATCTGGTACGTGCTCCGGTCCAAGATCCGATAGCTAAAACCTGCTAGTATGTCACATGTGCACCCAAAACATAACAGAAACAGAAAAAACACAAATCAACCATAATATACATAAATATAAATACTACAATCCAAACAAAACACAAAGTAAATTGTCTGAAATACATAACCGGGGTGTTTGAAATAACAGTCAAAATAAACACCCAAAAATAAATAAAGTACTGAAATAGAAAACACCACCAACTGCTATCACCACCGCCAACTACTCATCTCCATCATCATCTCCTCTCGTATAGGATGGGCCGGCATCGCCATAACCAGGGGGTTCCACGGTGGGAACTGCGGAGGGTGCTGAAAGTAGTCGGGGTATGCGTGATGCATCTCCCCGAAAAGATATGAGAATCCCGCACTGAGCCCCTGATATAAAGTATCCTGGCTCTGCCGAAGCTGGTCCTGTGTGGCCCGAAGCTGAGCCTGACTGGCCCGAATCTTGTCCTGGCTGGATCTAATCTGGTCGAAGTAGGTACCATGCTGCTCCTGCGTCACTCGCATATCCTGGAACTGCTGGTAGAACTCGGGCCAGTCCTGATGGAATGCATGGTGATGCGGCGAGTGTGGTGGTGTCGATGGCTGGTGCTGGTGCTGGTGCTGCTGCTCCGGATTATGCTCTCCCATCTCAACATCATCATCTTCCTCCTCATCTTGAGGCAACGGGTCCCAGACCTCGTTATTCAACCCTCTCAACCTATCCCCCTATCAAGCTCAACAATCACCCCCATGGCCTTCAGCGACCTGATATCGACATGAACCCCCTCAGTAATCAAAGTGAGACCCTGAAGAACCACCTCAGTCATATAGCCTTCGTTGTAGGCTATTTCGGTCACATACTGACCGCCATGTATCTCACTGTTCGGAGTTCGCCCCGAGCTCTTCACGAAGTACTCAGCCATTCGTGCGGCTAGGTTGATAGGTGCTCCATCAACCAACGCATAAAGAAAAAGCAAATCTGGTGTTGGACAGTTACCAAGACTGTCCATGCGACCGCATATCGTATGGCTAAACACATGGTGCATCACTCGCACCAAGGGGTCTCGCAATCTAGAAGCCTTCGACATCCTCGGGTTGTAGGGGTCCCCAACTGCATTTGCTGCCCAAAATGCATCCCGTGCTGCGTCAGAAGGAAAGGTGAACTGATTAGTGAAGACATCGGGATCATCCATGTCATCCCTTGTATAGACCCCGAGCCTCCTTCCCAAACGACCAACTGACCACGTATGCCATCGCCCACATAACCTGAAAGTTACACGATTCTTGTAGCGAAATTTGGGTCTTCTATTAGCAGCCGACTTTTCATAGGCATAAAATGCAAAGAACTCTATAGTCAGCTCCCGGTAAACGAGTCGGTTGCAACCGACCAGATTTGCAAGCGGGCGACTCATCATGTCGTCTAGTCTGTCATACTGATGGAGTTCACGCATGACTTCCCAATCCAACCATCGGGGGACTCCGAACTGTCCCCGCCTTTCCCACAAGGCGTTGCGCTTCGGAATGCAAAGAGCCTCTTTCTCAATGTCGGGGTCAAACTGAAGGAAAGGGTGATCCATGTACGAGGAATAACGTTAGAAAGATGGAAACAGGAGAAATTTGAATCACAAACAGGCGAGCAGCCAATTATGAAGAAGCTGTGAAACTGATCTGGGCATATGGCACGGTCGTGCGACGTGACGCACGGTCGTGCGTCGCCGATGACAATGACCATCTGCCCAGAAATGTCGGAACTGCACGGCGTGCGACCAACGGCACAATCGTGTAACACCGACCAACAAACAACTTATCGTGAAACAACGGCGAGGCACGACCGTTCCATACGAGGAACGTCCGTGCGACTTGGTTTTCTGCAGATTTTGACCCAGGCTCTAAGTAGCCCGATTTTTTCACAAATCTTCAAGTTTTTACATAAACAGTGGTCAGAAAAATGCACCAGATGTTCACGATACTACGATTCAACAAGGGTTAGGGTTTCGATTTGTTTATGAAGAGAACCCTAAAAATTTCCTTGAAGAATCGGAAGAAATCTAACCTAGAAAGCAAGGAAACAAGAAATCTACAACTAGGAACGTACCGTGCGAAGAAGGGTGTGAGATCGTGCGAAAAACCGTGCGATTTGATGAAGTATCGCTCTGGAACGGCCTGGTGCTGGTAGGGTTTCGCGAGTTATGAATGGGGGCTGCAGATGAGGGTATTTATAGTGCCAAATGACAAAACTGCCCTCAGCCTGACGCACGGTCGTTCTCCGTTTGGCACGGTCGTGCGTCGCCGACATCTCCCAAACCCTAGCAACTATTCTCGGAAATGCACCGGGGGTGCGATCCACCGTGCCGGCTCTCGGAGACGCACGGTCGTGCGACCCGAGGAACGGTCGTGCATCAGGTGCAGATCAGAAATTTCCGCAGAAGCTATTTCCAGCAACTGTTTCGGCCGTTTTTCGCCGTTTTTTCAACACGCCAACTGTTCTAACAATATTGCAATACAGAACCTTCGCTCGGCACGTATGAAAACTAAACAAACTAACGTAAACTACCTAACTAACCTAAATTACGCTAAAACTATAAAAATATAAAAGCGGACTATTTTACCCTTATAGCGCCAAAGACGCTCCTGCTACATTTTTGTCGGCGAGTCAGTAGCGTAGACTAATGCTAAATTTTTGTCGATGAGTCGATAGCAAGACTCCAAGCTAAAACTAGAAAAATTACTAAAAAGACGATACTACCTCTAAAGCGCAAAATACGCTCTTGCTACATTTTTGATCTGCGAGTCAGTAGCGTAGACTCTCTCCTCCCCACACTTATGATGTGTGCGGGGTTTGGAGTTCAATTACCTCCACCACCGACTCTATCGGCCCGGCAACGTACAACTTCAACCGGTGACCATTTACCTTAAATGTAACGCCATCCGCGTTCTCTACTGCAACAGTACCATACGGAAATACTTCCTTAACCGTGTATGGTCATGTCCAGCGTGAATGAAGCTTCCCAGGAAATAAGCGCAGCCTTGAATTGTACAGAAGAACAAGATCACCCGCTTGGAATTCTTTATGGACCTTCAAGCGTTTGTCGTGAAGTTTCTTCGTGCGCTCTTTGTAGAGTACGGAGCTTTCATAGGCTTGTTGTCGCAATTCTTCTAATTCATGAATTTGGAGAAATCGGGCTTCACCGCTTCACCTCTGGTTTTTAGGTCCAAATTCGCGGTTTTCAAAGCCCACATAGCCTTGTGCTCCAACTCCACCGGTAAATGGCATGCCTTTCCGTATACCAACCTAAAGGGGGTGGTCCCTATAGGGGTCTTATAAGCTGTATGGAATGCCCACAATGCATCCTCAAGTTTGTCCGACCACTCCTTGCGGTTCGCTCCAACAGACCGCTCAAGGATGCGCTTAAGCCCACGGTTCGTGACCTCCACCTGCCCGCTTGTCTGCGGATGATAGGGCGTGGACAAACGGTGATGCACACCGTATCGGGACAAAGCCTTTTCAAGCTGTGTATTACAAAAATGAGCCCCTCGGTCACTAATGAGCGCTTTAGGAGCGCCAAATCGGGCGAACAAACTCTTAAGAAACCTCACAACTACTCTGGCGTCGTTAGTGGGTAAGGCTTGTGCCTCCGCCCACTTTGATACATAGTCAACAGCCACGAGTATGTACGTGTTTCCACGTGAGGGGGGGAATGGTCCCATGAAGTCTATCCCCCAAACATCAAAGACTTCACAAACTTGTATCCAGTTCTGGGGCATTTTGTCGCGTGCTGATATGTTCGTCGCCCTCTGACAAGCATCGCACGCTTTCACCCAACTTTGCGCGTCACGAAAAATGGTCGGCCAGTAAAACCCGGAATCCAACACCTTCTTCACGGTGAAGTTGGCTCCGTGGTGGCCTCCGGTAGGTCCCTCATGACACTGGCGCAGAATATCGGTCGCCTCAGTCCCTGATACACATCTTCTGATCACCTGATCAGCACCCACCTTGAACAAGAAAGGTTCGTCCCATATGTAGTGCTTTAGATCTGAAAAGAATTTCCTCTTTTGCTGGTGAGTCAACCCTTTTATCAGAATTCTACAAGCAAGATAGTTCGCAAAGTCGGCGAACCATGGCGACTCATCGCATATCTCAACACCCATCAAAGATTCGTGTGGGAACTTGTCATTGATTGAATCCCAACGCGAATCCTCGATGTCTCCATGTTCTAACCGAGATAGATGGTCAGCTGCTACATTCAAAGCACCCTTTTTATCTTGTATCTCAATATCAAACTCCTGCAGCAACAAGATCCATCTGATTAGACGCGGTTTAGCGTCCTGTTTGCTGAAGAGGTATCTAATGGCTGCGTGATCAGTGTATACAACGGTTTTCGAAAGCACTAAATACGATCTAAATTTATCAAATGCGAAAACGACCGCCAAGAGCTCTTTTTCAGTCGTGGTGTAATGCTCTTGAGCGTCGTGAAGAGTTTTGCTCGCATAATAGATCGGATGGAAGTGCTTTTCCTTCTTTTGACCCAGAACGGCCCCTATAGCGTAATCACTCGCGTCGCACATGATTTCAAATGGCAGACTCCAGTCCGGTGCGACTAAAATAGGGGCCTCAATCAACTTTTGCTTGAGAAGGTCAAAAACCCTCAAGCAATCATTTCCAAACACGAACGGAGCATCTTTCTCCAACAAACGGGTCATGGGTCTGGCGATTTTTGAAAAATCTTTAATGAATCGCCGATAGAACCCGGCATGACCGAGAAAGCTCCGTATAGCTCTAACAGAGGTGGGGGGCGGAAGTCGTGAAATAACGTCGACTTTAGCTGGATCAACTTCCATGCCCGCGTGAGAAATTTTGTGTCCCAAAACTATGCCCTCCTTCACCATGAAGTGGCATTTCTCCCAGTTAAGGACCAGATTAGTCTCCTCACACCTCTTCAACATTTTTTTAAAATTTTCCAGACATTGATCAAAGGAATCCCCAAATACCGAGAAGTCGTCCATAAACACCTCCATGGAATCCTCAATCATGTCGTGGAAAATGGCGACCATACATCGTTGGAAAGTGGCCGGTGCATTACACAGCCCAAATGGCATACACCGGTAGGCGAATGTACCGAAGGGACAGGTAAATGTGGTCTTCTCCTGGTACTCAGGAACGATAGGAATTTGAAAGTAACCAGAGAACCCATCCAGAAAACAATAATATGACTTCCCTGACAGACGCTCCAACATTTGATCAATGAATGGAAGCGGGAAGTGGTCCTTGCGAGTGGCGTCGTTGAGTTTGCGATAATCAATGCAAACCCGCCATCCAGTGACCGTCCTGGTTGGAATGAGCTCATTCCTATCGTTTGTGACCACAGTCATGCCCCCCCTTTTTGGGCACTACCTGCACAGGACTGACCCAAACAGAGTCGGAAATGGGATAGATCATACCAGCATCTAACAACTTAATCACTTCCTTTTTAACTACCTCTTGCATGTTTGGGTTCAGCCGCCTCTGGTGCTGCGCACACGGCTTGAACTGATCCTCCATTAGAATTTTATGTGTACAGAAGGAGGGATTTATTCCTTTTATGTCCATGATTTTCCAGGCGATTGCTTTCTTATGAAGTTTCAACACATCAAGCAGTCTGCTCTTCTCTTCTTCTGCCAATCCAGATGAAATAATGACAGGCAAATGACGCTCCTCATCCAGAAATGCGTACTCCATGTGCGGTGGGAGCTCTTTAAGCTCCAAGGTAGGAGGATCTTCCACTGAAGGCTTCGACTTCACTTCACTTACGCGATCAATTTCGGTGAATCGATCCGGACTCTGGGGACCATCGTCACCAATCTGATAGACTGGCTGCTCTAATTCGTGGCCCTCCTGCGTAATGCCATCTAGGTCCCCACACAACAGATGTGTGTCCGAATCTATCTCCTCGATCGTACCCTGGAAATGCGTGCTCACATAAGTGTCGACGATGTCGACATAATAGAGCGCGTCGTCTTGACTCTGAGGATACTGCATAGAACGTTTAATGTCAAACGTCACATGCTCATCGTTTACTCGGAGTGTGATTTGGCCCGCCGCCACGTCCACAATCGTCCGGGCGGTATTCAGAAACGGGCGTCCAAGTATCAGAGGCACTCTTGAGTCCTCATCCATGTCCAGGATAACAAAATCCACGGGAAATACAAACTTGTCAATCTTAACAAGCATATTCTCTACAAACCCGCGTGGATACTTGATAGAACGATCCGCAAGTCGAATACTCATCCTCGTAGGTGACGGCTCACCTAGATCCAACTTTGTAAAAACCTTATAGGGCATAAGGTTTATACTCTCTCCTAGATCTGCTAACGCATTACTGACAGACATATTGCCAATGAGGCAAGGAAGCGTGAAACTGCCTGGATCTCCCATTTTTGTAGGCAGGCGATTCTGGAGAATAGCATAGCAGCTTTCATTCATAACCACGCAAGACATGTCCTCGAGCTTTTGTTTGTTTGAGAGGATGTCTTTCAGAAACTTTGCATACTTTGGCATCTGGGCCAAAGCTTCAACAAACGGTATGTTTATATGCAATTGCTTAAACATTTCGAGAAACTTACCGTATTGTTCATCATTCTTCTGCTTCTTCAGCCCTCCTGGATAAGGCACTGGAGGCGTGTAACCCTTGACCGGCTCCTGGACTTGTGCTATACTTGCTGGGAGTAGCCTGGCTTGCACCTCGTCCGGTGTGTCAGTCGGGACCGCTTCAGTGATCGGCGTTGAGTCCGATATGACGGGTCCGGTAGGTTTTCCACTCCTGGTCATCACAGCATTCACATCCCTGTGTCCACCCGGGTTTGGTTCTGTATTACCCGGAAGACCACCCTAGGGTCTTTTAGACATCATCTGTGCCAGGTGACCAACCTGATTCTCTATATTCTGAATCGAGGCCTTGTGACTCCTCATTTCTCCCTCATGAGAAAGAAAACGATCCTCGCTCTGCTGGTAGCATTTTTCAGCTAACTGATTCGCGCTCGAGGAGCTAGTAAGAAGCTGGGCCATCATATCCTCCAGCTTAGAACTAGACTGAGGGGCCTGTTGCTGGGAACTACTCCCAGAGCCCTGATTTTGATATGAATATGGACGCTGCTGGTAAGATTGGTTGTATTGCTGGAACTGCTGACCTTGACCCTGACCCTGTTGCGCTGGAGCGCGCGGAGTGAATCCCAAAGGATTTTGATTGCCTGTATTCGCTCGCCACCCAAAATTTGGGTGATTTCTCCAACCGGGATTATAGGTGTTGCTGTAAGGGTTGTTCTACGGCCTCACTTGATTACTCACGAAATCTACCTCTTCGTGGCCCTCGTATACGACTCCCTGAAAACATGCCCCAGGCTCGTGTGACACTCCACACTGGTCACAACCCGAGCCCGCATGCGCAATCATCTGGGACCTGTCGAATCTCGATGCGAGAGCCGAGATTTGTGCAGTAATGGCCGTGTAGTCGTCTACAGCATGGACTCCTGCGCGAGATGAAGATGATGATGCCCGGCCTCTGTCTCCTTCCCGACGCGAGCTGGATTTCAACGCAGCTTTCTCTATAATATCATACGCTTCATTCGGCGTCTTAGTTCCTAGATCGCCTCCCGCGTTCACGTCTAATCGCTCATGTGTGTTGTAACTGAGCCCCTGATAGAACGTCAAAACCAGCTGTCTCTTGGAGTAGCCATGATGTGGCACATCAATCAACAAATCCTTGAATCTCTCCCAAGCCGCATGCAACGACTCACCCTCGTCCTGGTGAAAGGATACAATTCGGTTCCGTAGCTTGTTCGTTTTCTCAGGTGGGAAATATTTCTGCATAAACTGCTCCGCCAACTGATTCCAGGTCCTGATGGACCCGGCTGGAAGTGACATAAGCCAAGCTCAAGCTTTGTCACGTAACGAAAACGGAAACAACCTTAACCGAATTGCATCCTCCGAAACACCTGTAATCTTAAACGTAGAACAAACATGGAGAAAAGCAGCAATATGCCTCCCGGGATCCTCGTGCTCACGTCCGTCAAACTGTACTGAATTTTGTACCATATTAATAATACTAGATCTAATTTCAAAAGTAGGTACATCAATAGTAGGTTGAAGGATACTCGGCTCCAGGCCTGCCCTTCCAGGCTGATTTGTCTCATTCAACGGTCGCTCATCGTCTGCCATGATTACGTCTCCTTCTGAGCCCTTGGCTTCAACAGGTACCACCGGCTCCGGCCAACCACTGGCGAGCAGTATCCCAACCGCCAGACCTCTCGCGCGTAGACGTCTCCTTAGATCACGTTCGGGCTCGTCTGACGGTTCAACAACTTCTGGAGCGGGGGTCGAGAACATTAACCTGCAAACGAAAATTTGACACAGTGAATATTTTATTAATAAAATAATAATAATAATTTTTTTTTCGCTGAATAGAAGCAGAATTTTATTAAAAATGAGCTGAAAATTTTATAAAAATTCGAAAATGGGCCCGAAATTTTATAAAAATCAACACAATAAAAATAAATGAATCGGCTAATACAAAAATGATTACCCGAAGCCGAAAAATCAAAGAATAAATAAATAAAAAAAATCCGGATTAAATAAATAAATGGAACAAATCGAATTAAAAACAAGAAATATTAACAAATAAATAAACAAATAAATAATCAATAAAGTATACACAAATATTAACAAGTATATACGCCGATAAAAAAATGACTCGGGTCGTTCCTAAAGCTCGCCACTTCCCCGGCAACGGCGCCAAAAACTTGACGTGAGCGCGACTACACATATTTTTACAATGAATAAACACACGATTCGGTTTTAAATTTATAAAAGTGATTATTACTTTTACATCAAAACACACACGAAAGAGGCAAGTGTACCCCATCATATATGTAGTAAAGTATCGGTAAGAACAAAGTATCGATCCAAGGAAATGGGCGGAGAAATAATACTAGACCTTTGTCACTAAACTACCGGTAAAAACATAAGTTTGTTTGATTTTAATTAAACTAAAGTAAGCATAAACAAATACATAAAAAAACAAAGTAGAAAATAAATAAATAGCCTTGCTTAATACACAACCAAAGTATGTAAACTAAGTCGGTTTTGGCACTAGAAGCATTCGGTCAATTTTCCAATTTAAGACAATTAGTATCCCTTTCGGGAATCCTAACATGACAATCATTCGGAAAGTTAAAACGATAAACACACTTTAACCACCTAAAATTGTTCTTTAACGTGCAATTGATAAATGTCTATGAAAATCTCTTAAAAATGAGTTAGTCATCCGTTAGGAGTTTTCTAACCGCACTTAATCAAGGAAAGCAACACCGATAAACACAATGCAACCACCGAGACAAGCATAAACTAGATTAAATCACAACCGAGTTCATTTTACAAATCTTGCACAATAATTCACCAAGATAGCAATTTTGGCCTAAACTACTAACTAAGCTAACAAATCATGGCAAGAATCTATAACGACACCATCTAACCCGTTAAGGTCCTTACGTGACGGCAAGCTCTCTTGATTAACAATAATTACATTTTATTAAATCACTAACCATTTCTAGTATCATGATGCATACATTTAAACCAAGCTAACTAGTTAACCAAGTTCAAAGTTTACTAATACAAGATTAATTAAGCTTCATTTTTCAACTATCTTAACTAACCAAGCATCAATCATCCAACATAATTACTTATAATCAAGAATTCAATATCAATAACAAGGTTGCAAACTAATCATCAAAGATAATCATAGAAAATACTTCAAAGTGTCATTACAAACAAAGTTTAACATACTAATGGCTATAATTTAGCAAGGGATTGTTGTGTTTTTGCCCAAAGGCTACAATAATACATAAACAATAATATGAATGCTTGAAAAGATTAACAAAAACATGGAAAGATTAGAAAACCAAACCATAAACAAGCACTAGACTAAGGATCCGGATAGTAATGGAGCTAAACGGCACGATGTGGCTTGAATCCGGGTCAAAAGCATAGCCTCCGGAGCCTGTAAAATCGCCAGTGAAGCTCCCAAAATTCCAGAATGTCGAACAGAATGTTTCTGTTCTATTTTTATATTTTTTCGCTGTGGCACGGTCGTTCTTCCTGTGGCACGACCGTGCACTTTAAGCAATTATTGGGTATGGCACACCATACTGCATGACGTCATCAGATCGTTGACCAGATTCGAAATAGCACGACCGTTCTTCCTGTGGCACGGTCGTTCTTCGCCGGGTTCTTGTTGCACGCTTGGTCGCACCGGTCGTTCAGTGCCGAGAGTTTGGCTGATCATCGGATCCGCACGGGGTGCAAATCATGGAACGACCGTGCGTCACCGGTATGGTCTTGTTTGCCTTGCACGCCTAGTCGCACTGCTCGTTCATTGCCGGACTAATCAACAACTGTCGGAGATGCACGGTCGTGCATCAGGTCGCACGACCGTTCCACAGGCCCAGGTCAGTTTCCTTAACAGAATGTCTGCAGCTTCGTCGTTTTGTCCGGAAAGTCCTCGTTTTCGCTATTATCTTGTCTGGTATGCTGTTTTAGGCCTGTAAACAAAAGTGTAGATAATTAAGCATCCGAATGACGGTTTTACGGCCAAAAACGCATAAAATAGGGGTAAACCGGGGGACTAAAATATGTGTAAATTAACGAATATCATGCAGCTTACATATAGCAGCGTCGAAGCTGTTGTGCGTTGCATGTCCTTGCGATAGTGTCTCCTTCTAACGTTTGCAGTTTGTATGCGCCTTTGCCCAAGACCTCTTGGATGAGATAGGGGCCTTCCCATTTTGGGGCAAGTTTCCCTGGGCGCTCTGCGTTAGAAGCTTCATTATCGCGAAGGACGTAATCTCCCGGGTTGAACGTGCAAATTCGGACGCGCGCGTTGTAATATTTTTTAAGCTTTGTCTTGTACTTAGCCTCGTTGATTGCTGCGTTTTCACGCCTTTCTTCCAAGAGGTCTAAGTCAAGCCTACGCTCATCGCTGTTGTCAATTTTGTTGACGGCCAGCATTCTAGGTGAAGGGGGACCAATTTCGACTGGGATCACTGCTTCAGAGCCGTAGACTAGATTGAAGGGTGTCTCGCCATTGCTTGTCTTTGGGTTGGTCCTATGCGCCCATAGGATACTTGGGAGTTCATCGACCCAGCCACGCCTTGCTGTTCCCAACCGTGCCTTTATTCTTTCGACTAAACTTTTGTTGATACTTTCTACCCGGTCGTTCCCTTGAGGATGCTCCACGGAAGAGAAAACATGTTCAATGTTTAGTTCTTTCAACCAATTTTGGAAGTTATCGGCTGCGAAGTTGGTGCCGTTATCGGTTACGATGCACATTGGTAAACCGAAACGGCAGATGATGTGTTCCCAGATAAACTTTCTTGTTATCATAGTGGTGGTAAAGGCTAGTGGTTTCGCTTCTACCCATTTGGTGAAGTAGTCCCACCACGTCTATTGCCCATTTTTGGAAGGGCCACGCGGTGGTTACAGGGATCTGGTTGTTCTTTGGGCGCAATGTTTTCGGTGCATGTCGTTGACAGTTGAAACACTTGCGCAGGATCTTAACAGCATCCAGGTGCATACCAGAACAGTAATACCCAACGTTCATGATTTTGGCCACTAGCATGCGCTGGCCTGCATGTATGCCACATATTCCTTCATGTATTTCTCGGACCAGATATGTGGCATCTTGAGGGTCGACGCATCGTAGGAGTGGCCCCAGGTATGACTTGTGGTATAAGATACCGTCCCCTATTTGATAGTGGCACGCCTTGTATTGCAGTTTGCGTGCCTCCGCTTTGTTCTCTTGGGCGATGCCTGATTGTAGGTATCTTATGATTGGTGTCATCCAGGACGTTGTACCGTACTGGATGACATTGACCTGGCGCAAGGGTACTGAAGGGTTTTTAAGGAATTCAATGCGTATATCCTTTGCCAGGTGTTGGAAGCTAGTTGATGCCAGTTTAGAAAGTGCATCCGCTGGTTTGTTTTCACTCCTGTTGATATGTATAATGTTGAAGGAGGCGAACTATGATGTTAGTTGCTTAGCTTGTTTGAGATAGAGGATCATGATGTCCCCTTTGGCGGCATAGTCTCCACGTATCTGACCCGCAACTAGTAACGAATCGACGTGAGCTTCCAGATGTTGCACTCTGAGTTTGACTGCCAAACGTAACCCCACGAGCAATGCCTCGTATTCCGCCTCATTGTTCGTACTTTTAAAGTCAAGACGTATGGTGTAAGTGAGTTCTTTGCCGTCAGGGCTGACGAGTCGTAGACCTACACCCGCGCCGTCCTCATTGGACGCACCATCAGTGTATAGTGCCCAGATGTATGGTGGGGACGGCGAAGGGTAGGATTTTGTTCATCTTCGCATTCTTGGATGCGATTTACCGGTACTTACGTGGCGAATTCAGCTAAAACTTGACCCTTAATTGCTGGGTGCGGCTTGTAAACAAGAGTGTGACCACCAAGTTCGATAGCCCACTTAGCAAGTCTTCCAGGGATTTCGGGCTTGGAGAGAATTTGCCCGATCCTATAGTTGGTTAAAATGGTGATAACATGATCTGCAAAGTAACGGCACAGCCGTCTCGATGCATGTACCAGCGCTAGGACCAATTTCTCCATGATGGAGTATCTTGTCTCTGGGTCATTGAGCATTTTGCTGACATAATAGATTGGTGTTTGGACCCCTTTCTCTCCACTATGAGTACCACGCCAACCGCGTTGTCTGCGGCGGATAAGTACATGATGAGTGGTTCTTTTTTTGCGCGGTGCGGTGAGAGTTGGTAGCTGGATCAAACATTCTTTCATCTCCCGGAAAGCGCGTTCTGCCTCTGCAGTCCATTGAAACTGTTCTTTCTTTAGGAAGTTGCGCAAGGTGCTGATAAAGTGATAAGATTTAGCCGCGTGGTTGGCCAAGAATCTGTTTAACGCGGCGAGCCGGCCGGTTAGCCTTTGCATCTCCTTTATCGTTAAAGGCGATGGTATGCGCTCGATCGCCTGAACCTTTTCCGGGTTAACCTTGAATCCATCCTTTGAAACGATGAATCCAAGAAACTTTCCTTCTTCCATCCCAAACTAGCATTTCCCTGGGTTGCGCCTCATGTTAACACTTCATAGAGTTTGGAATGTCCTTTCAATATCTTGGAGCATGGTATCTTCTTCCATGCTCATGACGACTAGGTCGTCCATGTAAATCTCGACACACTTGCTGATTTGATCACCAAAAGTGTCTTTAAGCAATTTTTGATAGGTTGCACCTGCGTTGCGTAACCCAAACGGCATTTTTGTGTAGCAGTAATTTCCGGTAGGAGTGCGGAATGCCGTTTTGTCTTCATCCTCGATTTCCATTTATACCTGATGATAGCCTTTGTAGCAATCGAGGAAACAGTTCCATCTGAACGGTGCTAGATTGTCGACTTTTTTGACGATTTCTGGAAGTGATTAACAATCTTTGGGGCAGGCCTTGTTAAGGTGTTTGTAATCGACGCACATACGCTAGCCCCCGCTTGCTTTTTCTACCATGACTGGGTTTGACAAGCAAGTCTGTTATTTCACTTCGCGCAGGATCCCTACGGAGAGCAGTTCCTTGACCTACTCATTTATTGCGTCGTTCTTTGCGGATCTCAGGTGACGTTGTCCCTGGATCACGGGTTTGATACCCGGTAGGGTATTCAAGAAGTGTTGCGCGACTTCACGTGGGACTCCTGTCATGTCGGAGGGGGTCCACACGAAGATATCTTTATTCCTGAAGAGAAGCTGCTTCAGGCGCGCTCTCGTGTTGTTGGATAAGGTGTGGCCCAGTGTGACCTTCTGTTCGGGGTACCTTGCGTTAAGTACCCATTTTTCTAACTCGGTGTTGGGGGTCAGCCTTGCCGCCTTGGCGGGACGCAACTCGTACGTTGACATAACTTCTCTGCGAGCGTAGATTATCACGATCCCCGTTTCGGTCGGAAAACCGATAGCAGAGTGGGGAACGGACGTTATCATGTTGAAATCGCCCTATGATTCTCTGCCGAGAAGCACGTCGTAGCGGGAGGTATGGGGTAAAACCATAAAATTTACTTCCTCGACCCGCGTGTGCTTACCGTTGGTAAGGCGCACGGGGAATGTGATTTGGCCCAGGGTGAACACTGTTTCCCCCGCAAACCCGGCCAATGGGTAGTCCACCGGCTGCAACCGATCTTTGTCTTGTTGATCAAATTGGTTGAAACATTGCTCGTAAATGATATCGGCAGTACTGCCCGGGTCTATAAATTGACGCTCGGTGCAGTAATGAGCCAAGTAGCCGGTTATGACTACGGCGCGCCTGTCCCGCGGTCCGTCTCGTACTTTGGGGAGACGACTTATTCGTCACGCCAGTCGTCGTCCCCCATCCTTGCCGCTTTGCGTGGTTGTTTGCGGATCGCACTGATTATGTGGGTGGTTGCCACATACATGGCCTTTTTGCCACTGAAGGTGCCCTCGTCGTTGGGGGTGATGCGCTTAGTTTGCTTTGACGCAGCTGGCAATAAGTGTTGCAACTTCCCCTTTTTTAGAGCTCGTTCAATCTCCAAGCGGAGACTGATGCAATTGTTTGTGGAATGGCCCGAGTCTTTATGGTATTCACAATTGAGGGTCAAGTCTTGCCCTTTTTTAAACTTCTTTGGTTGGGCCGGTCGCAAGAACTGTGCGTCCGTGAGAAAGACGTCCTTGGTGACTTCGTAAGCTCGGTCCAATTGCGGTCCCGAGACTATTTCTTGGATGCCCGCTGATCTCGCTAGGCATTAATGGTTTCCCTGGCTTCGGGCTGAGACCCGCACTGGGCGTATGGTTTGGAATCATTGCCTCGATTCCATGTATCCTGGTTGCGCTTGTTGTTGTTGTGCTTGGGCTCTTAGCGGGAGGATTGTCCTTCCGTCTAGAGGCGGGCTTTACTAGTGTGGGGTTTGAGAGACCGTTTGGTTTGGGCGTATGTTTTGACTGCCGTCATGACGTCGTCCCATTTCTCTGGCAAGCCATTCTTGCCCGATATTGTCATAATCATTTCATCGTGGTTAACAGCTCAGAGGAAATGATTGCGGGCCAATTGGTCCGCTACCCCGCCAATTTTGAGGCATTCTTTGTTGTATCGGATGACGAAAGCTTCCAAACTTTCATTCTCTCCGCGCCAGATGTTTATAACGTCTAACGAATCGCGCTTGTGACGTCTTTTCTGGCTAAAATGAGCAAGAAATTTCTCTTGCAATTGTTCGAATGAGGCCAGTGATCCTACTGGCAAAGAATCAAACGAGGTCCTCGCTAGTCCGATGAGGGTCTGGGGGAAAAATGGCACTAGGTGGGCTTTTCCCAACGACCGATGACCCCGGCCCCAGTAAAGACGTTCATATGGTCGTCGGGGTCTGAGGAACCATTGTACTTGCCCACCGTGAGCGGAAGTTTGCTCATAGTGAATGGGGCTAAGGCAATCTCCTTTATGAATTTGGGGTTTTCGGCGGCGGACTTTGGCCTGTAGGGTTGATTTTGATCATGATTTTCGGCGCGATCGTATATGGTGTGGGGTTGTGTGGGTGGATAATAATTGTAATTCCTCGATTGGCTGTAAGCTGATTCAGAGTCCCCACGGTAAGTGTGGTCGTCTGGGTCAGTACGATCGTATCCCTCATTGTGGGGATGACGACACAGGCGGCTGTGGATGCCGGACCCTCGGCGAGGGGCTAACTCTCGTCAATATTCTCCGCGTGGACCCAGGCGGTCATGTATTGGTCCCTTAGCCCGGGACCCATATGTGGAATCATCTTCCTGGAGTGTATGGACACTACAGTAGGAGGATCCATGTGGCCCGCGCCTATCCCTTGAAGCGGGGTGTGTTGGTGCCTTGCCCTCGTATTGCAAGATACGAGCCGCAGGTATATATGGTCCGGGCGTAGGCCCTCCGAGTACTTGCGCATCTACGGAAGCTTTGTTATAGTATACAGCTAGAGCAGCCTGTTGTTGGAAGTACTAGGTGTGGAGATCCACACTTGGTGGCAGTACTGAGGCGTACTGTGAAAATTCCAGAATAAACACGGGGGGAGCGCCCCCTGTGCGGATGTGCCAATGTGGCCTATTTGTTGGACCAGGGGAGCTTTCCCCGTAGGTCCTGCGTTTGTGGGGGTAAAGTTCTCCCCAGTAGCATTGTGTTGACGATCAGATATGATCTTTAAGAAAGAGAAAGATGGAAACAAGTGCTAAGAGTAGCGGTGGGCGCCAATGATGAAACAGTGGTTAACCAAGGGAGGTTAATTCACTGGTCTCTTCAAGTAGGGTTAATCCCTTCTTTCCGAGGATCGATGGCTGGATCGTCCGCTGATCTGTCTCCTTCACAAGGAAAACACACCGTGACTCGTAACAAGGAGTATGGGGTGGGTGGTGCTCCTTGTTACCACTCTCCGGCGTGAGAATCAGTAATTTGCTTGAGAGCAAAGTGTGTGATAGTAGTAAGAGTGAGAGAGTAGATAAGCGATACCTCAAACCTGGTCCGAGATGGGTATTTATAGCCGAGGAGTGAAGGAGGGTAATTGAGTGGCTAAACTGACAACGCGCAGCCTCCTGCAGGTGTGCCAGGCTTATCGGTCACGGAGGTGACGCCACGTCCCAATGTGGCTGTCAGTCTGTGTGCCAGCGTTGATTACGTGTGGGCTGACTGGTGACTGTCATTGGTGCCACTTGCTGTTCTGGTCACCTAAGCCAAGGTGTTAGTCCCACTTACGTCATCAATAGGATGCGGTGCTGGGCCGCATCGCTATCTGCGGTAACTGCGGTTGTTTACGTGTTCCTTGCTCTGACGAAAATGTTTATAGGACGCGGTGCTAAGCTGTCGCAACCCCCGATCCCTTATCTGCCCCGAGAATGGGCGGACGCGAGCTAAGAGTTTCGGTGGTATCAGCTTGTTAATTTAGCAGCGGAATTTACATCAGGACCGTAGTTAGGAAATGTTTATCAGAGTAAAACCACCTTATTTATTATTAATAATCACATGGGCAAAACCCAAGTTTCTTATTACAATACGTTTATAGGGATAAACCCTATTTTATTGAATTTAAAACATCGTCTTTTTAGATAACTTTTATAGCCACATTTTTCCCAAGCCTTCAGTGCTCTCCAGCTGGCTTTTTACTAATGGGTTGTCACATTGTGTTACCTGAAACGCGTTTTAAAAACATTTGTCAGTGGGAAATACTGGTTAGTGAATCCCAGTTTAATCAAGAAACATTTTATCAATTAAAACAGTATTGAGAGCGATCACATTGTTTATTTCTACACAATTACTCATTCAGTACTGTCAATCCTGACTTGTGGGTCATATTACACATTGGCTAACTCATTGTCCAATGGTAACGTACTGTCGTCCCGACTTACTACTCGCAGTAGTAAATTTTGTATACAAAACCCCAACATACCGGTAGTAATTGAAGAACTACAAAGACTCAATCACCGCTTAATCACATTGTAAAACATTTAAGGTTTTGTAAAATATTACAAAAAGGTTAACAAAAAGAGGATAAACTCACATTGCTATCTTAGACTTCGCGTAAGGGTTTCCTGGGAATAATCTATAATTTATACAAATGTACATAGGTTAGTATCATAACCCCTTGAAAATATTAATGATACCCTCCCCGAGACGGTATTCCAACAACTACGTCGGGCAGAACCACGACAGTTGTTACGGAACCCTAAATCAATCGGGCAGCGCATCTACTACGAAACCGGGGTTATAATACTTACAATGGAGCAGAACCTTGCTAATTAGGGGGTACAATACCAGCTTTCTATGCCTAATATTCAGAAATTGAGACTGAGAAACGAAGAATGAACGAATTGAAATGAAATCCGATGCGTTCTATTTATAGGTGCTGATCTTGACTCTCACGCGGCCCGAGTAAAAGATAAGCGGGGCTTTACGCGGCTCGCGTCAAAGCTAGGTCAACGCGTAGCTCGTCCGGTGTAACACCTCGAAAATTTCGGGTTCAATAATAAAACGACACGTGTCATGTAAGACAAAACGCGTCGTAAACCCGAATTTAATAAAGATAATTCGGTAGGATTTAATGTGGCGTCATGTTAAATTGTTACCTCTGAACGACCTCAATTATAAATCCCAAGACCCGATATAATATTATTACACATCTTTCATGCCAAGATTCAGAAAAATTATTGCCAATAAAGAACTTGCAAAAACATGATATGATCTCTTGATGAAATTGAATGGTAAACCGATGTTTTCGGGTCTTGTAAATGCATTCAAATGGAACAAGTTCAAATGGTAGGGTATTCTACAGGATGATACACTTTGTGAGGGTCCTAAGTTGCAAATAGAGGCCACAAAGTCGTGCAAGTGGGCTGCCTTTTCGAATAAATGAAGAAACAAGCAAACAGCCCCTGAAGAGGCCATACGCATCGTAGGCCTAATGTCCCTACGATGCGCAGGGGGTGCCCAGTTCCTGAAAAACGGGCTGTTGCCTGTTGTGCGCGTTTCTGACCCACTAAACCGGTTTTTAACATTATTTAAAGACCCCTAACTGTGCTAGAACATTAGGGACAAGTGTTGGATGGTTGTGGTTAGTCCTAGTATTAGTTGTCAACCAATCATGGTGAGTTCTTCACTATATAAAGCACAACATGTTGCAACATACATTCCCACACTTGCAACTGATCATTGGAGCATTCCTGGAGCTAAGGAACTCTCCCTTCTGATCAAAATTCGTGCATTGGACTATTGTAAGTCTTCTAGTTCTTATTTGGTTGTGTTTAGCTTAGTTAATTAGCTAAAAGTCAAACCGTCGTAATTACGGTTTGACTTCGAGATTAATCACTAATGACTCAGTCTTATCTCGAATTAAAAGTAGTTTTAGAATGGTATTTATGTGGGTAATAAAACCCCAAAAGGGTTTCCCCTTATCACCATCCTAAACAGGTCAAATGTCGGGTCAAAGCTTTACTTAAAAAGTCAACATATTGCTTAAATTGTCATTTTTGCATAATTAGCTATCTAGAACATTTGTAACCTGTTTGAACATTGTTATAATTTAGAAATAAGTGTAAGAACATGTCCCAACATGTTCAACCCGACTATTTCCTGTTTAGACCCGGTTCGGAACCGAAAGTCACATAGTTTGACTTTTCGGTTGGCTTTCAGTTCTGACCCGTTTGGGCATATTTTAGAAATGCCACAGAGCTTAAATTGGATTAGGATACATGTTAGACCAACCCTCTGTGATCATACACCTTGGTTCACTAGTTATCCAATTTATATGCAAGTTTCCGTTAAATGCTCATACTTGGACCGTTATGCCCTTATTACCTTAAATCATGATTTATGAAAATGTAAAAGTGTAGAATCCTTAGTTACTGATATTTAGACTTGTATGCAAAGTTTGACATCAGTTTGACTTATAGATTAAGAGTTATGCTCGTTATCGCAAAACTAATGCTTTATGTTAACATAATGGCGTAATTAGCGTATAGCCTAGTTAAACATACTTTTTGGTATCAAACGAATTACCCACTGATGTAATATAATATTTTGGGAATTTTAAAGATTTTTAATTAATTTTAGGCTGAGCATAACTCATAGTCGTAGGCTTAATTCGGAAATTGTCGGTTTTGCCCTTACGGGCCATAAAATGAGTTTTACACATCTAAACGACTCCAAACCTTTTTCTACTGATTGGTTATGATAAATAAATTATTTTAAGCCTTCTGGAAATATAAAAATATCAGATTTAAGTATCGAACCCGGTAATGGCCTTTAATCGCCTAAATTAGCGTTTTTAACGCATAGTATGTTCTAAAATCATATTGGACATACCCGGGTTGATACCTACTGATATAAGAAGCAAATTATCATATTTTAACAGTAAGCAAAAGTTGATGAACTCAGACTTCAGTTTTGAGCTTGTCGGCTTATGTGAAATTACCAAAATACCCCCACGGGGCCTAGTTTGGTTAAAAATGATAAATTTCACATACATGCTTTAGCCTACTGTTAAAACTCATCAAATTGAGTATGTTTGCTGTTTACATCAGACCTGTAACTCAGTTAGACATTTAAACTCTTTTACAAACTTTAAAATGACCAAACTACCCCTACGGGGCATAGTTTGTGTTTAAATTAGTTCGGGGCATAACGAAAGACATCCTACTGATATTACAACATATTTGGAGCATATTAACTTAGGAAACCTGTATATGGCTCTTACGGATACCCGTTACGCATATTACGCGTTCGGCTCGGTTTATGTAACAAGTTTACATAAATTAGCCGAAACGGGTCAAACCTTATCGGTTTTATCTCAAAATCCAGAATGTGAATAATAAACCCATATTAAACAAGTCTTCAAACTTGTCGTGTCTGAATCACATTCTATCCGGTCTTCGCTTAATAGTGCGTACGAACCGTATCTTTGAAACTAGCAGGTCTAAGCTTAAGCATAATTAAAGACCCGCTAGGATTCTAATAGGTTATATTTAACCTTCGTTCCAGATTAGGAGAAACAGTAAAAGCTACCTGCTATTTGATTATTGTGACTATACTTTGCATCAAGGTAAATACTTTTAACTTATTTTCCCTATACGGGCTTGGGTTACGGTACATAGCGTACCGCTTGATCGGGCATCAAATCTTCCATCGCTTAGGTGGTTAATTGAATAATTTGATCGGCTCGTTTTAAACAGATGTGTTTACTTTACAGCCTTTGGGGGGTTAATGACCATGTCCCGGATATCCTCGGCATTATCTTACGAGATAGCCACGACCTGAGCACGGGGTGTAGGCGTACTCCCGTGTATAACTCACTTAAAGTGGTGTGTCTATTGATCTTTAACCCGGAATACGTTCCGGGCTACTGAACGCATAAGTAACACGTAAATCGTTCACAAGATTATAATATTAAATAATTCTCCCAAGTTAAATAAAATGTTTATGCCATGTGCATCCAAACCAATTTTCAATCATTTTATAAAATGAGTCAGTTGAATGTATTTACCAGTGTAAACTGACGTATTTTCCCAAAAAAATTAAATGCAGGTACTAGGCGAAATAGGCTGGGATTCTCCTAAGCATCATTAGAAGTCTCGCAAGCTTTAGATGCCGAAGTCTGTTGAACCATAAACAATGTTTTTAATTCGATCCTACTGTGGATAAACACCGGATAATTGTGACTTTGTTTACAATAAATAAATTCGGTTGTATCTTATTTTAAATTTGCTTCCGCTGTGCATTATTATATTGTGTTGTTTGACTATTACGTTGCCAACCACGTCACGATACTCCCCCACCGGGCCCACCGGTGACACGTGGAAATCGGGGTGTGACAGGTTGGTATCAGAGCCAACACTGAGTGAATTAAACACTAGCCTTTTGTGTTTAATCTCAGTTACACAATTGCACATATCTAAACCTTCGAGTCTAGACTTATAACTTAGGACAAATTCCACCTTTTCGGTTTTTGTTTTGTCCTTTAATTTTTATATTTTTGTTATTGTTATCTCATGCTTTATTGACAGGAATAACAAAGATGCCTCCAAGATTCTTGCGCACGCGAGGACGCGGAAAGGGGCCGGTAGCCGCCCCCAACGACCATGAAGCAGGGCCGTCTAATACACGAGCTCCAACTGCGGCAGAAAGCGAGAATCCAAGACGGAACAGGAGAAACCTGTTCGAACCAGCAAGGAGATATGTTTCGCACAGTTCTACCCCTCCTGCACTTAACCCATATGAACCTCACAACACACAACCTTCATATGTACCACTACAAAGGTTTCTGTCCCATCATTCCTATGGGGACCCCACGCCTATCTTTCGAGGCCAGTTTAACCCGGCCGATTACCTACAAGAACCCGTGGGTTTCAACCCACTAGGGCCAGACGACCACTTCTCTGGTGATCAAGCTGACGACATGGATGAGGATACTGACCCCATCATGCCAGCTAGCGGTACGCCGAATCATCCGATCGAAATATCAGACGGATCATCCTTTCACGGGTCACCCTACGGTGGTCCAGATAGTTTTCAAGCCCTATTCGATCAGCACCAGTGGTACTATACACCATCACACCACTCGTCGTCACATGGGCAGCATCAGTAGCAGCATTCTCAGCAGCACCAGGAGCCACAGCCACAGCCGCATCATCAAGATTCTTCAGAGGATCACCGCTTTGTGGCAGTTACGCCACCACCTCCACCGCCACCAGTTCAACCGCCACCTCCTCAACCGCCAAGGCGTAGAAGAACCGGTGCCCGTATGTCGGTGAGACCGGGGGGTTTCACTTTCGATTCCCCACGACAGTCTAGTGCTAGTCACTACCCACCGCACTATGAGGACCCACAAATGGGTGGGCCTTCGCAGCCAGCTTTTCAACAGCCACCGTACATGGGTTTTGATAACCCAATCCCAGCGTACACGGGTCCAAGTAATTACAACCCGTTTGAACCACCAGCTTACCACAACTACGGATACGCTGAGGCAGACCCTTATATGGAAGCAGCAAATTATAACGCCCTCAATGCCCAAGGACCCTACGGAGATCCATGGGGGGTAAGTCACCCGAATCAGGGATACCCAATACCTCCCAGGCCTATCATTAGAACGCAATCGCAGCCACCACGGTTTTCTCCCCCAGAAAGGGAGGAAATTCTTCATAGGTTGGCGCAAGTCGAGCGGGAAGCACACGAGGATCGTAGGGAAAGACAGACGTTCCTTCAAGGGTTGGTTGGTTTGATCAAGGGGAAGAAAAAGAAGGATCGTTGAATTCTTCCATCGCTGATGTATTAGTCCCTGCGTGGACTTATGTTTGTTTAAGTCCCTACGTGGACAATCGTTGGTGTGTTAGTCCCTAAGAGGACTTGTGTTTTTCTGTAAGATCCCTACGTGGGCATGTCTTCTGTAAGACCCCTGCGTGGGCATGTTTGTATGTTTTAGCTCCTGCGTGGGCAAATTCCATGTGTAAAAGACCCGTTTAGGGCGACATGTAAAATAGTGAAAAATTAATGGAGTGTTATTTTTATAAATTTCATGTTTGCCATTTGTGCATAAATAGATTACAAATGAAATAAATAAATTAAAATCATTCTTTTTAATCTGCCTAAGAAATTATTTAATTAAGAATCTTTAAGTGTGAAACCTAGCCTCATGTCAAATATAAGACCGGGCCAAAATGGTAAGACCGGTTTAAAAGATTCAAATCCCTGTTAACATCTTAAAACATGTTAACACTCCTGGCAGAAGTGATTCGTTAAAAATCACATGTCATTCTTAAATGAATAAGGATTCTTTAGAAGATTCCTAATCCAGTTTAATGATCTCTGAATCCTGGATTTACATCATCAATTAAGATGATTATACTTAACCATACGTGGTAATATAGTGCCTACGGGCCTTGCTCATTTCTACATGAGCCAAAAGACAGTGGTAGCTATGACTCCCTGCCTAATAAAAGTAATGAACTAGGTTCAAACAATAAAAGTCTTGATTCTCTGAAATCATAGCTTATAATTTAAATTGTCCATGTGACCAAGCCTTATGTGCTAATATATATTGTTATTGTTTATGTTTAGGATAAATTTTAATTGAAATCCTAAATTAATACGATTAATAAGTTAACCAAATATGGTCTCTGTTTACCATGGTTAACGAGTTACCCTAAGGGGGTAATTCTATAATAAACTCCCAAATAAATTATTGTCCTTGTTTTCTGCAACAGTTCAATACAAATGGCTAACTCTAATGAAGTCAATAGCCATCCTGTGGAGCCGAATGAGAACGCCCAGATTACATTAACGGGTGCTGAACTAAAAGCAATCATAGACGGCGCCATCACTCAAGCTTTGGATAGACAGTATGAAGAATACAGTAGTACCCGAAGTAGGACCCACTCTGTGTCACATTCAAAGCCAAGGACACATTCTGAGGCTCATAACAAGCCTCCTCCCAAAAAGGATGAACCAAAGAAAAACGGTGATGATCGCCAGTCCACCAACCACCAAAGTAATCCATCTCAGCAGTTAGTACTGCATCAGGGACACCGTAACAAGGGTTGCACATATAAGTACTTTGTGTCTTGTAAACCCATGGATTTTACGGGGGAGAAAGGAGCCGTAGACTGCATGACGTGGCTGGATGAAATGGACACGGTCGTGGACATCAGCGGATGCGCTGAAGGTGATGTGGTTAAATTTGTCTCACAGTCCTTCAAGGGTGAGGCATTAGCTTGGTGGAGATCTCTGATGGAGGCCTCAGGAAAGATCCCATTGTATAGCATGACGTGGGATCAATTCATTGCACTGATCAAAGAAAATTTATGCCCTCAACATGAGGTGGAAAAGATAGAGTATGACTTTCTATCACTGGTAATGAAGAACCTCGATTGTCAAGCTTATCTGACGAGCTTCAATACACTATCCCGGGTGGTACCTTATCTGGTAACCCCGGAGCCTAAAAGGATTGCTCGTTTTATTGGAGGTTTAGAACCCGAAATCAAGGCCAGTGTAAAAGCTTCTCGGCCAGTTACCTTCAGGTCTGTAACTGACCTTTCTTTATCCCTCACACTGGATGCGGTCCGACAGAGATCGCTGAGGAATAAGGATGCTGAGAAGAGGAAGCGAGAAGATGATGGTTCGCGTAGGTCAAACAAGAAACACCGTGGGAGTGGTGATCACAAGAAGGGATAGGATTCGAAGAAAGATGGGCGTCGTTCTGGAGAGAAGCCCACATGCAAAACTTGCAAGAAACAGCACTTTGAAAAGTGCAGACTCGAATCAAACTCGAATAACGAGTCAAGGTCTTTTGCTTGTGGTTTGTGCAAATCCAAGGAACACAAAACCTTGGATTGCAAGAAGATGAAAGATGCAACGTGCTACCGTTGCAATGAAAAGGGCCACATAAAGACTAACTGCCCTAAGTACAACAAGAAGCCTGAGGAGGCTAAGAAGACTAATGCCAGAGTCTTCAGGATGGATGCGAAGGAGGCTGTGCAGGATGATAACATCATAACAGGTACTTTTCTTGTAAACGATGTTTTTGCAAGAGTACTTTTTGATTCAGGCGCAGATAAGTCCTTCGTAGATCATAAATTTTGTAAATTGTTGAATTTACCTGTCAAAACCCTAAAAGTGAATTATGAGGTAGAGTTAGCAGATGGTACCATTGAAACCGTCTCTACTGTGTTAGATGGATGTGTTATATCCATTAAGAACCATTCTTTTCCTCTGTCTCTACTTCCGTTTAAATTAGCCGGTTTTGACATAGTTCTGGGTATGGACTGGTTATCTCATAACCAGGCCCAAATCGTCTGTAACCAGAAGCAAGTAGTAATAAAGACTCCGTCTGGTGAATCACTTACCATTCGGGGAGATACCCAGTACGGACTGCCTGAGCACGTGACTATGCTCAAGGCTTCAAAGTGTTTGAAGAAGGGGTGTGTCATCTACATGGCACAGGTAATTATTGATGAGCCTAAACCAAAGTTAGAAGACATCCCGGTCATCTCAGAATACCCAGAAGTGTTTCCTGAAGATCTACCTGGCCTACCACCAGATAGACAAGTCGAATTCATGATCGATATCATTCCCGGAGCTGCACCAGTTGCTAGAGCACCATACAGATTGGCACCCACAGAAATGAAGGAGTTGCGGACGCAGCTAGATGAATTGCTGGCTAAGGGTTTCATTCGACCTAGTTCATCTCCTTGGGGAGCGCCAATCCTGTTTGTCAAGAAGAAGGATGGGTCGATGCGTCTGTGCATCGACTATCGCGAGCTTAATAAAGTCACGATCAAGAATAGATATCCATTGCCCAGGATCGACGATTTGTTCGATCAACTTCAAGGGGCAAGTTACTTCTCAAAGATTGATCTGAGGTCGGGATACCATCAGTTGAAGGTTAAAGATGAAGACGTTCACAAGACTGCATTTAGGACTCGATACGGTCACTACGAGTTCCTAGTGATGCCTTTTGGGCTCACTAATGCACCAGCCGCGTTCATGGATCTCATGAATCACGTCTGCAAACCTTACTTAGATAAATTTGTTATCGTCTTCATCGATGACATCCTTATTTATTCTAAGAACCAAGCTGACCATGAGAAACACCTTCGTTGTATTCTCAAACTTCTACGTCAGGAGAAGCTCTATGCCAAATTCTCTAAATGTGAATTTTGGCTACGAGAAGTCCAATTCCTTGGACACGTGGTCAGTGAGCGTGGTATCCAAGTGGATCCCGCTAAAGTTGAAGCTGTTATGAATTGGCAAGAGCCAAAGACGCCTACGGAGATTCGTAGCTTCCTGGGGTTGGCAGGATATTACAGGCGTTTTATTGAAAAATTTTCAAGGATTGCTGCACCCTTAACTTCCTTGACCAAGAAGAAAGTAAAGTTCGTTTGGGGTCCTAAGCAGCAAGAGTCCTTCGATGTTTTGAAACAAAAGTTGAGCAACGCTCCTGTGCTTACCTTACCTGAAGGCGCTGAAGAATTTGTAGTTTATTGTGATGCATCACACACTGGCATGGGGTGTGTGCTTATGCAGAAAGGCAAGGTGATTGCCTATGCATCACGACAGTTAAAGGTGCACGAAAAGAATTACACCACCCATGACTTGGAATTGGGTGCCGTTGTGTTCGCACTAAAACTGTGGAGGCATTATCTTTATGGAATCAAGTTTGTGATCTTTTCTGATCACAAGAGCCTCCAGCATCTGTTTAACCAGAAAGAATTAAATATGAGGCAACGCCGTTGGATGGAAACTTTAAATGATTATGATTGTGAAATCAAATACCATCCCGGCAAAGCGAATGTAGTCGCTGATTCCTTGAGCAGAAAGGAAAGGGTTAAACCCATTCGAATCAACGCCAAGCGTATGGAGATAAAGAACAGTTTGATAGAAAGGGTGTTAGCTGCACAGAAGGAAGCTGTGTTGGAAGCTAACTATCCTAATGAAAAGTTAGGAGTAACTGAGGAGCAGTTAACTCTTAGCAAGGACGGAATTTTGCGGTTAAACGGACGAATATGGGTTCCAATTTTTGGAGGACTTCGTGATGTCATCCTCCAAGAAGCCCATAGTTCCAAATACTCCGTTCATCCTGGAGCTGATAAGATGTACCAGGATTTAAAGGCAAATTATTGGTGGATAGGCTTGAAAAAGTCTGTAGCCGCCCATGTAGCAAAATGCTTGACATGTGCGCAAGTCAAAGCCGAGCATCAGAAACCATCAGGTTTGCTACAACAGCCTGAAATTCCTACGTGGAAGTGGGAAATGGTAACTATGGATTTTATTACCAAGTTACCCAAGATGAGGAAAGGAAATGATACGATATGGGTTATAGTTTACCGACTGACTAAGTCAGCTCATTTCTTGCCCATCAAGGAGACTTATAGCTCCGATATGTTAGCCCAGTTATACGTGGATAAGATTGTAGCCCTACACGGCATACCTGTAGCTATTATCTCTGACCGAGATACTAGGTACACGTCACATTTTTGGAAGAGCTTCCAGCAATCTTTGGGCACACGTTTGAACTTTAGTACAGCTTACCATCCTCAGACAGACGGTCAGAGTGAGCGTACTATTCAAACGTTAGAAGACATGTTGCGTGCATGTGCGATCGAATTGGAAGGTAGCTGGGATAAGAACCTACCCTTAATCGAATTCTCCTACAACAATAGCTACCATACCAGCATAAAGGCTGCGCCTTTTGAGGCACTATACGGTAGAAAGTGTAGATCGCCAGTTTGTTGGGCGGAAGTTGGAGAAGTCCAGTTATCAGGGCCAGAGATCGTGTTTGAAACGACGGACAAGATTGTCCAGATTCGTAACAATCTCCAAGCTTCCCGAAATAGGCAGAAGAGTTACGCGGATCCAAGTCGTAAGGATTTTCACTTCGAAGTAGGTGACAAAGTCCTGCTTAAAGTGTCACCCTGGAAAGGAGTGATGCGATTTGGTAAGAAAGGCAAACTAAGCCCGAGATACATAGGACCTTTCGAGGTTATCGAACGTGTCGGGTCAGTTGCCTATAAGTTGAACTTACCAGAAGAGCTCAGTGGAATTCACAACGTGTTCCACATCTGCAATTTAAAGAAGTGTTCCGCTGACGACACACATGTCATGCCACATACAGATGTGCAAATAGATAAGAGCTTAATGTTTGTTGAAAAACCTTTGTCGATTGAAGATCGACAGGTAAGGAAGCTTCGAAGGAAGCATATACCTTTTGTAAAGGTCAAATGGGATGCCCGTAGAGGTCCCGAATTCACGTGGGAGGTTGAATCCACGATGAAAGAAAAGTACCCTTACTTGTTTCAGTAAATCTCGGGTCGAGATTTATTTTAAGGGGGTGAGGATGTAACACCTCGAAAATTTCGGGTTCAATAATAAAACGACACGTGTCATGTAAGACAAAACGCGTCGTAAACCCGAATTTAATAAAGATAATTCGGTAGGATTTAATGTGGCGTCATGTTAAATTGTTACCTCTGAACGACCTCAATTATAAATCCCAAGACCCGATATAATATTATTACACATCTTTCATGCCAAGATTCAGAAAAATTATTGCCAATAAAGAACTTGCAAAAACATGATATGATCTCTTGATGAAATTGAATGGTAAACTGATGTTTTCGGGTCTTGTAAATGCATTCAAATGGAACAAGTTCAAATGGTAGGGTATTCTACAGGATGATACACTTTGTGAGGGTCCTAAGTTGCAAATAGAGGCCACAAAGTCGTGCAAGTGGGCTGCCTTTTCGAATAAATGAAGAAACAAGCAAACAGCCCCTGAAGAGGCCATACGCATCGTAGGCCTAATGTCCCTACGATGCGCAGGGGGTGCCCAGTTCCTGAAAAACGGGATGTTGCCTGTTGTGCGCGTTTCTGACCCACTAAACCGGTTTTTAACATTATTTAAAGACCCCTAACTGTGCTAGAACATTAGGGACAAGTGTTGGATGGTTGTGGTTAGTCCTAGTATTAGTTGTCAACCAATCATGGTGAGTTCTTCACTATATAAAGCACAACATGTTGCAACATACATTCCCACACTTGCAACTGATCATTGGAGCATTCCTGGAGCTAAGGAACTCTCCCTTCTGATCAAAATTCGTGCATTGGACTATTGTAAGTCTTCTAGTTCTTATTTGGTTGTGTTTAGCTTAGTTAATTAGCTAAAAGTCAAACCGTCGTAATTACGGTTTGACTTCGAGATTAATCACTAATGACTCAGTCTTATCTCGAATTAAAAGTAGTTTTAGAATGGTATTTATGTGGGTAATAAAACCCCAAAAGGGTTTCCCCTTATCACCATCCTAAACAGGTCAAATGTCGGGTCAAAGCTTTACTTAAAAAGTCAACATATTGCTTAAATTGTCATTTTTGCATAATTAGCTATCTAGAACATTTGTAACCTGTTTGAACATTGTTATAATTTAGAAATAAGTGTAAGAACATGTCCCAACATGTTCAACCCGACTATTTCCTGTTTAGACCCGGTTCGGAACCGAAAGTCACATAGTTTGACTTTTCGGTTGGCTTTCAGTTCTGACCCGTTTGGGCATATTTTAGAAATGCCACAGAGCTTAAATTGGATTAGGATACATGTTAGACCAACCCTCTGTGATCATACACCTTGGTTCACTAGTTATCCAATTTATATGCAAGTTTCCGTTAAATGCTCATACTTGGACCGTTATGCCCTTATTACCTTAAATCATGATTTATGAAAATGTAAAAGTGTAGAATCCTTAGTTACTGATATTTAGACTTGTATGCAAAGTTTGACATCAGTTTGACTTATAGATTAAGAGTTATGCTCGTTATCGCAAAACTAATGCTTTATGTTAACATAATGGCGTAATTAGCGTATAGCCTAGTTAAACATACTTTTTGGTATCAAACGAATTACCCACTGATGTAATATAATATTTTGGGAATTTTAAATATTTTTAATTAATTTTAGGCTGAGCATAACTCATAGTCGTAGGCTTAATTCGGAAATTGTCGGTTTTGCCCTTACGGGCCATAAAATGAGTTTTACACATCTAAACGACTCTAAACCTTTTTCTACTGATTGGTTATGATAAATAAATTATTTTAAGCCTTCTGGAAATATAAAAATATCAGATTTAAGTATCGAACCCGGTAATGGCCTTTAATCGCCTAAATTAGCGTTTTTAACGCATAGTATGTTCTAAAATCATATTGGACATACCCGGGTTGATACCTACTGATATAAGAAGCAAATTATCATATTTTAACAGTAAGCAAAAGTTGATGAACTCAGACTTCAGTTTTGAGCTTGTCGGCTTATGTGAAATTACCAAAATACCCCCACGGGGCCTAGTTTGGTTAAAAATGATAAATTTCACATACATGCTTTAGCCTACTGTTAAAACTCATCAAATTGAGTATGTTTGCTGTTTACATCAGACCTGTAACTCAGTTAGACATTTAAACTCTTTTACAAACTTTAAAATGACCAAACTACCCCTACGGGGCATAGTTTGTGTTTAAATTAGTTCGGGGCATAACGAAAGACATCCTACTGATATTACAACATATTTGGAGCATATTAACTTAGGAAACCTGTATATGGCTCTTACGGATACCCGTTACGCATATTACGCGTTCGGCTCGGTTTTTGTAACAAGTTTACATAAATTAGCCGAAACGGGTCAAACCTTATCGATTTTATCTCAAAATCCAGAATGTGAATAATAAACCCATATTAAACAACTCTTCAAACTTGTCGGGTCTGAATCACATTCTATCCGGTCTTCGCTTAATAGTGCGTACGAACCGTATCTTTGAAACTAGCAGGTCTAAGCTTAAGCATAATTAAAGACCCGCTAGGATTCTAATAGGTTATATTTAACCTTCGTTCCAGATTAGGAGAAACAGTAAAAGCTACCTGCTATTTGATTATTGTGACTATACTTTGCATCAAGGTAAATACTTTTAACTTATTTTCCCTATACGGGCTTGGGTTACGGTACATAGCGTACCGCTTGATCGGGCATCAAATCTTCCATCGCTTAGGTGGTTAATTGAATAATTTGATCGGCTCGTTTTAAACAGATGTGTTTACTTTACAGCCTTTGGGGGGTTAATGACCATGTCCCGGATATCCTCGGCATTATCTTACGAGATAGCCACGACCTGAGCACGGGGTGTAGGCGTACTCCCGTGTATAACTCACTTAAAGTGGTGTGTCTATTGATCTTTAACCCGGAATACGTTCCGGGCTACTGAACGCATAAGTAACACGTAAATCGTTCACAAGATTATAATATTAAATAATTCTCCCAAGTTAAATAAAATGTTTATGCCATGTGCATCCAAACCAATTTTCAATCATTTTATAAAATGAGTCAGTTGAATGTATTTACCAGTGTAAACTGACGTATTTTCCCAAAAAAATTAAATGCAGGTACTAGGCGAAATAGGCTGGGATTCTCCTAAGCATCATTAGAAGTCTCGCAAGCTTTAGATGCCGAAGTCTGTTGAACCATAAACAATGTTTTTAATTCGATCCTACTGTGGATAAACACCGGATAATTGTGACTTTGTTTACAATAAATAAATTCGGTTGTATCTTATTTTAAATTTGCTTCCGCTGTGCATTATTATATTGTGTTGTTTGACTATTACGTTGCCAACCACGTCACGATACTCCCCCACCGGGCCCACCGGTGACACGTGGAAATCGGGGTGTGACATCCGGATCAGCACTAGGCTTGACACGATGATGACACATGTCGGCCTGGGGTGTTGCCACTATTTTGATCTCACACGGCCAGCGTAAATGTAAGCTAAAGCTTACGCGGCCCGCCTGAACTAAAGAAATCAACGGAGTCAGTTTCCAACCTTGATACCGCCCGCGTAAAGGCTTGGGGTGGGTCTACGCGGCCCGCCTCAGCTTAAAATTCAGATTTTATATTTTATTTTTAATGCTATACTGTATTTCGGGCTCGGTTTTCACATACGGGGTGTATTTAAAGACATATTGGGACATTTTAAGATATAATAAGGTGTCGGAAATATTTGAGAGTGTTGATTTTTATTGAGGGTTGTTACATCCTACCCACCTTGTTTTAGAGCTCGTCCTCGAGATCTATTGGAATAAGTATGGATATTTCTTTTGTATTTCTGATTCAAGCTCATATGTATACTCAGGTCCTCTTTTGGAGTCCCACTTTACTTTGACCAGAACTAGTCTCTAATGCTTGAGGTTCTTGACTTTCCTGTCTTCAATTTGTAGAGGTCTTTCTACAAACTTGAGTTGTTCATTTACCTCTATATCCTTAAGAGGTACTATTAGTGACTCATCAGCTAAACACTTTTTGAGATTAGATACATGAAACACATCATGTATTCCTGTCATTTCCTCTGGCAGTTATAGCTGATAGGCTACAGGTCCTATTTTTCCAATAATTTCAAAAGGTCCAACATACCTGGGATTTAGCTTTCCCCTTTTGATGAATCTTACTACTCCTTTCCAAGGAGAGACCTTTAATAATACTTTATCTCCTACTTGAAATTCTAATGGTTTGCGTCGGTTATCAGCATAGCTCTTCTGTCGATCACGTGCTGCTTTCAGTCGTTCCTTGACTTGAATAATTTTATCAGTTGTTTCTTGCACTATCTCAGGTCCAGATAGTTGCTTTTCCCCAATTTCTGCCCAACAGACTGGGGTTCGGCACTTTCATCCATAAAGTGCTTCGAATGGTGCAGCATTGATACTTGTGTGATAACTATTATTATAAGAAAATTCTATTAAAGGTAAGTGATCGTCCCAATTACCTCCGAAATCGATTACACAAGCTCTAAGCATGTCCTCCACTGTCTGAATTGTCCTTTCACTTTGTCCGTCCTTTTGAGGATGATAAGCTGTGCTTAGTTTTAACTTGGTTCCCATTGCCTTTTGGAAACTTGACCAAAAATGAGAGGTAAATCGACTATCCCTATCAGAAATAATTGATAAAGGAATTCCATGTAAAGAAACAATTTCATTTACATATAACTTAGCTAACTGTTCCATACTGAAAGTTTCCTTCATAGGTAGGAAATGAGCTGACTTGGTTAACCTATCTACAATCACCCAGATTGTATCATTACCTTTCTTTGTTTTGGGTAATTTAGTAACAAAATCCATTGTTATCAATTCCCATTTCCACACTGGCATTTCTAACTGTTGTAGAAATCCTGAGGGTTTCTGGTGTTCAGCTTTAACTTGTGGACAAGTTAAACATTAGAAACATAGGCTGCTATGTCCTTTTTCATTCCTATCCACCAGAATTTTTTTCTTAAATCCTGATACATCTTATTATTTCCTGGATGCATCGTATACTTAGACTTATGGGCTTCTTCTAAAATACGATAACATAGGTTTCCTAATTTAGGTATCCACATTCTCTTCTCATGGAATCTCCAAATTCCATCGGTTCCTTGTTCTAATTCTTTTAGCATACCTTTTAATTTTTCAGTATCATCCTTGATTACTGATTCTTGTGCTTCTTTTATCTGATCATTTAAATCTACTTATAGATTTAATTTAAGAGAACGTACCCTTTTTGGCTTTTCATGATACTTTCGACTTAAAGCATCTGCCACTACATTTGCTTTTCCTTCATGATACTGGATATCACAATCATAATCACTAAGCATCTCCATCCAGCGTCTTTGCCGCATATTCAACTCTTTTTGCTTGAAAATATACCTTAAACTCTTATGATCAGTAAATACAGTAAACTTACTACCATATAAGTAATGTCTCCAAATCTTAAGAGCAAAAATTATAGCTCCTAATTCTAAATCATGGGTTGAGTAATTCTCTTCATGATTCTTAAGTTGTCTAGATGCGTAAGCTATAACATTTTGACGTTGCATCAACACACATCCATAATCTAATTTAGAAGCGTCACAATAGACTACAAAGTCTTCAGCTCCTTCTGGTAATGCTAGTATGGGTTAATCTTTGCTTAAGAATTCTAAATGCTTCTTCTTGTTTTGGTCCCCATTCAAACTTAACAGATTTACAGGTTAGCTTAGTTAAGGGAATGACTATTCTAGAAAAATCTTGAATAAATCTTCTATAATAACCGGCCAATTCTAAGAAACTTCTAACCTCGGTTGGTGATTCAGGAGTTTTCCATTTAGTTATCGCCTCGATCTTTGTGGGATCTACATGAATTTCTTCATGATTGACTAGGTGTCCGAGAAATTGTATCTGTTCTAACCAAAATTCGCACTTTGAAAATTTAGCGTAAAGCTTTTCCTTTCTTAATAGACTTAAAAGTGCGTGCAAATGCTTTGCATGATCCTCTTTATTCTTAGAATAAATGAGAATATCATCTATGAAGACAATTATGAATTTATCCAAATATGGCTTACATATTCGGTTCATCATGTCCATAAATGCAGCTGGGGCATTGGTTAAACCAAATGGCATGACAGTAAATTCATAATGGCCATACCTTGTTCTAAATGCGGTTTTAGGAATGTCCTCTTCCTGTACCTTTAATTGATGATATCCTGAACTTAAATCGATTTTAGAAAAAAATCGAGCTCCTTGTAGTTGATCAAACAGATCATCGATTCTCGGTAATGGGTATCGGTTTTTAATCGTGACCTTGTTTAATTCACGATAATCAATACACATACGCATTGATCCATCCTTCTTTTTAACAAACAGTATCGGCGCTCCCTATGGCGACGAACTTGGTTGTATAAATCCTTTCTCTAATAATTCGTCTAATTGTTTCTTCAATTCTTGCATTTCTGCATGTGCCAAACGATAAGGTGCCTTGGCAATCGGTGTTGTTCCTGGTATTAAATGGATTCTGAATTCAACTTCTCTATCTGGAGGTTGCCCTAGCAATTCTTCTGGAAATACATCTGAAAACTGAGATACTACTGGAATATCTTTTAAATCCTTTCCTTTAGTGTTAGTGATTATGGAAATCAAATACACTATAGAACCTTTTCTTATATAACTTGCAGTTTTCATCACAGAGATAAATTTTGTAGATCTAGATGATTTATCTCCTTTAATTGTGATCTTTTCACCTTTTGGTGAATTTACTTGAATTGACTTTTGATCACATAAAATACTGGCTTTATTGGCTATTAACCAATCCATTCCTAAAACAACATCAAATCCTGCCAGATTCATGGGATAAAGATTTGCAATAAATTTCTGATTTAAAATCTCTATTCTTGCTCCCTGCAAGATTTCAGAAATCCTAACGGTTTCTCCATTAGCTGTCTCTACTAAGCATTCTTGTGGTAGTTTAGTTAATGACTGATTTAGAAATTTGCAAAATGATGTATTAATAAAACTTTGGTTTGCACCAGAGTCAAATAATACTTTAGCAAAAACATCATTAACTAAAAACGTACCAGCTATGACATCTGGAATCATCTTGGCTTCATCTGCAGTCAGAACAAATGCTCTAGCATTTTGAGTATTCTTGTTGTTTGTAACTGGAGCTAATTTCGGACAATTCGACTTGATATGACCTTGTTCTCCACAGTTGTAACATATCCTATTGTTAGCTTTCTTCCTGCAGTCTTCTTCCTTGTGTCCCGATATTTTGCAAAAGTTATAGTATATGGAGCATTTTCCTGAATGCTTTCTTTTGCAATTCTTACTGTAAGGTGCAGAGGTAGAACCTATATTTCTCCCACTGTTAGAATTTCTAGAACGAAATTCTTGTGTGAGCTTCTGGGTTGGGTTCCTCCTTTGATCCTCTTCTCGGGTACGGACTAATTCATCTGTCAAGGTATTTGCTAGTTCTACAGCTTCTTCTATGGTTTGAGGTCTAGCTGCCTTGACTACGTGTCTTATTTCCCCGATTAATCCCCAGATATAACGGGAGATCAACACTGATTCTGGTGAAGCAAGAGTTGGCACTATTCTAGCATATTCGAAGAATAATTTAGTGTATCCCTTACTATCCACACCAGTCATCCTAAGGTTTAAGAATTTGTTTGCTATCTGTTCCTTCTCATTTGCGGGGCAGAATTTCCTTTCTACGTTGTTCTTAAATTCTTCCCATTCCATATTGTAAGTTCTATCACTTCCTTTTGATTAGAGGATATGTAGGTCCCCTATTCGTATGGATCTTTCACAGAATTGTCTTTCCAATCAAGAGTGCGGAATCCTCTTGATCAGAATATCACAGAAACAAGTAGAAAACTGAAACAGCAAATCACTTTCAAACTGGGTTTCTATTGATTATCAATCACTCAAGAATTACAATCAATCTAAACCCTAACCACTCTCAAATTCGTCCAAGCTTTAGGAGCTCTCACGAAATTCTCACAAACAATGTTCTGGCTGATTAACCTCAATCCTAAAGCCTAACCTTGTTTATATAACACAAGGTTACTACTTGGGCCAAGGTTAAACATCATGGACTGCGAATTGGACAGGCCCAATTCGCCTCCATCACCCTAATTGGGTTTTGTTTAGCCCAAACTCTATTAACTCACTAATACAAAGCTAAACCCGCTAACTGTTTATCGTTTAACTAATTACAAGATATCCAAAGACCAAATCTAAGCTGTTGTCACAAACATGCACCAACAGGATAGTGTTCCACCACTCTAGTGCTGAATTCTTAAACAGATTAGAAGCAAACAGTATCTTATCTTCTTCAGCACACTTGCTTATTCTTAAGACTGCCTCAGTTTTCTCTATCCAGCGTAGGGTTGCAATGGCCCCTTCGTTTCCCGAGAATTCCATTGGTTTACAAGACCAGAATTCTTTATAAGAACAACCGTAAGACACGGTTCTTCTCCTTTTGGGAATAGGCATTTGAAGTAAAGGTCCATTGTTCACACCGTTTTCGGGTTCGATGGGTCGCTTACTGCTATGCTTACTTTTATTATTCGCTTCTTGAATAGTTTGAATAATAAATGGCATGGCATCTATGATTCCTTGTGCCACTATATGTTGAACAACACTATTATCCATTTGGTTTCCATTGTTATTGATGCTTGGATTCTCATTAACCACGTTAATGTTACTCTGGTTATCGTTATTCAGATTTCCTTGATTTCCTTCGTCGACCATCTGAATTTTAAACATTTACCCCGTTATTAATATCACAAAATAATATTAATATAGTCAATTACATGACACGCATTTTTGCCAAAAGCGTCGATCATTGCGACTTTATTCTATTCATATACTATTATGCATCTATTACACACTGGTACTGAAATAAAAACTACAATACTAACTGAAATAGAATTATACTAATAGTATTAGGCATCCGTACACACATATATATTATTATTATTACTACTACCGTTTTACTATTCTCACATTCACAGATATGGATTTATCCAAAAATCCATATTGCGCTCATTGTATTTCCATACGAGACGCTCTCCCACCCGTCGCATTCTCTCACTGCTTTCTAAAATTTCCTCCCCAAAAGTCCTAAGTTCTTGCACGTTTTCTGCACTCATTGGGGGTGCAGGTTCTAGGACTGGGTTTGTAATCCGGGGTGCGGGTTCCTGATATGGGGGTGAAAGTGCCTGAAATCGGTAAGGATCTTCTAAGATCTCCCTAATATAGTTATCATGGTAATAGGGATCTAAAGGGTCCATACCTGGGTAGGCTTCTATATTCTGTATGGGTGTGTCTTCATGTAGCGGGTAACATTGCACAAAGTCCCTATTATCGTCCCACCAGGGGTCGTAATTTGGGTCTAGGGGGTTTGGTGCAGGTACCCTAGGGATTCCTTCTGGGTTGAAGTCATGCATCTCCACTTGGTTTTCAAGGTTTTCTATTTCCATGGGTTGATCTGGGATTAGTGGTTGTGGGGCTACTAGTTGTTCCAGACTTGGGTCAGCAGCAGTTGTAGCTAGGATATGGAAATTAGCTAGGCTTCTATTAAGCATATCCTGTGTATGGGCATCTGTCTTTCGCTTAACGGCTGCTAAGGCTCTTTGCTGTTGCAACTTTTGCATTCTTTTCCTACGTTCAAAGGCTTCCTTACTGAACCATCCTCGTTTCTTATGAGGGAATGGCTCTTCTGAATGAGCTTTAAAAGCAAACATTCCTTCTTCCTGATCAGCAGAATACCCAGAAAGGGCAGGCTGTGAAGAAGTACCTTCACTCGTAGGTGAATCAGACAACTGACGACACATGTCGGAGGGTCCTTGATCACTCATACTGTAAACTAATAAATAGTCAAATAACACAAAACACATAATCACATAACAAATAAATACAGTTATGCACGTATTTCCGTAATTTATTTCCTAACACAAAATTTAGAATTTAAGTGTCAGCAGAACACTTCTTTGGCTAAGACCAGTGGCTAGGCTCTGATACCACCTTCTGTCGCAACCCCCGATCCCTTATCTGTCCCGGGAACGGGCGGACGCGAGCTCAGAGTTTCGGTGGTATCAGCTTGTTAATTTGGCAGCGGAATTTACATCAGGACCGTAGTTAGGAAATGTTTATCAGAGTAAAACCACCTTATTTAATATTAATAATCATATGGGCAAAACTCAAGTTTCTTATTACAATACGTTTATAGGGATAAACCCTATTTTATTGAATTTAAAACATCGTCTTTTTAGATAACTTTTATAGCCACATTTTTCCCAAGCCTTCAGTGCTCTCCAGCTGGCTTTTTACTAATGGGCTGTCACATTGTGTTACCTGAAACGCGTTTTAAAAACATTTGTCAGTGGGAAATACTGGTGAGTGAATCCCAGTTTAATCAAGAAACATTTTATCAATTAAAACAGTATTGAGAGCGATCACATTGTTTATTTCTACACAATTACTCATTCAGTACTGTCAATCCTGACTTGTGGGTCATATTACATATTGGCTAACTCATTGTCCAATGGTAACGTACTATCGTCCCGACTTACTACTCGCAGTAGTAAATTTTGTATACAAAACCCCAACATACCGGCAGTAATTGAAGAACTACAAAGACTCAATCACCGCTTAATCACATTGTAAAACATTTAAGGTTTTGTAAAACATTACAAAAAGGTTAACAAAAAGAGGATAAACTCACATTGCTATCTTAGACTTCGCGTAAGGGTTTCCTGGGAATAATCTATAATTTATACAAATGTACATAGGTTAGCATCATAACCCTTTGAAAATATTAATGATACCCTCCCCGAGACGGTATTCCAACAACTACGTCGGGCAGAACCACGACAGTTGTTACGGAACCCTAAATCAATCGGGCAGCGCATCTACTACGAAACCGGGGTTATAATACTTACAACAGAGCAGAACCTTGCTAATTAGGGGGTATAATACCAGCTTTCTATGCCTAATAATCAGAAATTGAGACTGAGAAACGAAGAATGAACGAATTGAAATAAAATCTGATGTGTTCTATTTATAGGTGCTGATCTTGACTCTCACGCGGCCCGCGTAAAAGATAAGCGGGGCTTTACGCGGCCTGTGTCAAAGCTAGGTCAACGGGTAGCTCGTCCGGATCACCACTAGGCTTGACACGATGATGACACGTGTCGGCCTGGGGTGTTGCCACTATTTTGATCTCACACGGCCCGCGTAAATGTAAGCTAAAGCTTACGCGGCCCACCTGAACTAAAGAAATCAACGGAGTCAGTTTCCAACCTTGATACCGCCCGCGTAAAGGCTTGGGGTGGGTCTACGCGGCCCGCCTCAGCTTAAAATTCAGATTTTATATTTTATTTTTAATGCTATACTGTATTTCGGGCTCGGTTTTTCACATACGGGGTGTATTTAAAGACATATTGGGACATTTTAAGATATAATAGGGTGTCGGAAATATTTGAGAGTGTTGATTTTTATTGAGGGTTGTTACATAAGCCGCATCGCTATATGGGGTAACTGCCGTTGTTACCTTATCCCTTGTTGTGACGAAAATGTTTATAGGATGCGGTGCTAAGCCGCATCGCCATGTGCAACATTCGTTTTCATACACAAGGTAGGTCTTCTCATCACTTGACCGATTAGAATCGCCAACTGCGTTCGCGCGTGCTCGCACGGACGCAAATAAGTCCTTGCTGGTGGAGGTATTTGATAAGGGTGATGGTCACTCGCGATTGCTTTGGTGCGAGATTTGGGACCATACACCTTCAGTCTTCTATTCCAATATTTCGTCGTTGTTGGAATTGTTACTCACCTCGTACAATGCAATATTGTTTATAACTAATAAAAATATTCTTAAAAAGCTTAATAGTTTACAATAAAAATATGATTAGTTACATAAATCCTAGTTAGGATTTGATTGTTTTTTGAGATGAATTTGTATTTTATAGAATTTATAGGGTTAACTAGTAACCCGGTTCAACCGCCCGATACAACTCGTTTCAACCGGTTGAACCATTTTAGAGAACAAACCCGGCATGACTTAAAAACCGGTTTTTAAAACATGGGTTGTTAGTTGTTATAATTCGAAATATGGGCTTTACTATTGATATAAAACAGATTTTGTAGGATTATTTGTTTCAAGATTTGGGCTTAAGATTGATAATACCAAGTAGGCCTGACTCGGCGTCTGTTGGGCCGATTCTTCTTTAACCAAACTTTAAATTAGGCAAAAGTAAAACAAGAATAGCATCTTCACTTTGCCAGTTGATATTAACAAGGTTTAGTTCGGGAGTAAAACAAGTTATAGAATAAATAAATAAAATAAATTATACACATTTATCAATTTTTGTTATACTCAATTAAATATAGAATCTTTATAACCTACATCAACCAAAACATATATTTAATAAAACAATTTAAATTAAGAAAGACATATATCAAAGCAACTTTTTTTTTCATTTGTTCTAGGTTTACATACAACTACGTTGATTTTAGTAAAAAAGTGCGTTAGATGCACGTGGTTTCAAATTAATGCCATCTAAAAGGGATTTGGTTTATAGTTTTCTGTACGATGTCTCAGGATGAGGATATTTCGACTTGGGACGCATTTTATTTGGTAATACCATTAGATGGGTTATTTTTTATTGGCACTGAATACACGTAGGGTAATGTTTCATATTTCAACGAAAATAACTTTTCTTTTACTATTCATAAGGTTTTGTAGTTTACTTTACTATTTAAATAACTAAATATAGTTATTGGAAAGTGGTCGGTTGATGGTTCATAAAGTTGTAGAATTTAATACGTCTCCAAGATAAACCTATATTCATTTACGTACCTATATTCATTTACGTATGATGTATAAGTTATTCATTTGAATTTGTTTTTATTTTGCATTAATAAAGTTAAAGCAATAAGTGGACACAAATTGACCACCATGTGAAAAGCACATGCGCTTATTCTAGCAACAAGAAAAGACAATATCCAAAAGGGGGAACAAAGTAACAAAGAATTTCAAGAAATGGAACAAGAGAATCTTGTAATGGTCAAGTGATTCTATGACTCCATCTTTAGCCTTTACATAGGAAAGAAAAAGGGTAGGATAACAAGAGATCCACCCCTATCTCCGGACTTTGAAGGTGCATTTATGACAACAATACAACAAAAAGTTGTTTCGTAACCTTGAAGGGACAACACTGTTTTAAGCGTTTACCCCCCCCCCCCCCCCCCTCTGTAGCAGACGTCTCATGTTCAAATTGAACTTCCACTAGCTTTCTGTCTTGACCCCTTGAATGCCACATGATGTGGCAGATCCATGAATTATTATCACGTGAGGCAAAAGAGACTAAAGAGTGGTTTCAAGATTCATACGTAGATATTTGAAGAACAAATAGGTCAAAAACGACAATAGACTACATGAATCTTAAGCACCTTAGTAATCAAACGATTAACTGCTTTAATGATCCAAAGAGTGGTTTTGAGATTCATATGTAGATTTGATCTATATTTTGGACTTCATATTCTCCTCCACTTAAACCTCACAATTTTCCTCATTGTGTCTCTTCTTTGCATCATTTGACCTTTTTTTTTTTCATTCACCTTTCGCCCTTGTGACTAACCTCAATTTCGATTAGGTCCCTCGATAATTACACAATAATAATTGAGTGATTACTTTTGAAGTCATTATATCTAATAAGTAGTATGTTGCAATCATATTGAATGCACAAATGGAAAAGAAATGCTACATGCCAAGAAAGTGGATAGAAAATTCAAAATTGTCAAACAATTAAGCTTGGACCAAAAGAACACAAACAAATTCCAGTTCGATGGCTGGCGCTCTATTCGTTATCAGCCACTTGCAGAGAAAAAACCACTTCGACTAACTACCTAAATGATTATGTAAACTTCAAATAATACCCACTTGGTCCAACTCGTTTGCAAGTTGTTGAGTTTCGGTTGCGGATATTGTTTCTATGGACAATCCCAAAGTCATCCCCGTAGACTGTATAGGTTATTCGGGCGATCATAAGTTCATAACCAAGAAAACAAGCTTTTAACAACAAATTTCAACTTTTTAAATCGGGTACATTAACAATTTACTAAAGTCCTAACAGCGAGAAAAACCAGTTTAAGTAATCCTCAAGGAATGGAAAATATCATTCCTGAACAGCTAAACATATTCCGCGAAAACAATGTCTATTCCAGTTTATTCCAATCTGTGGAAACGAAAAAGACGAAAACGCCCTTCAGTGATATTGTTTTTTATCTCCTAGAACAAGAACATGGACATGGTGGTATATCTTTAAACCCGGATGCATCAAAAAGCTCCATAAACCTTTGATCTGAAAGTCTAGCTTTTGCAGCTGCAAATCGTTGGTACTCGTCAAAAATCGATGTTAAACACCATCTTTGTATCTTTCTCAAACATCCCACAAGACAACCCGTTCGGTGCTGGAACAAGAAAGAACAGTAACTGTTAATAACATAATGGATATATAGATACAGAAGACTATATTACAGCATGCCGTATATGATCATACCTTGCCTCTTTTGCAATGAATTAGCAAGGGGTGATTTCTTACATCTGGTAAACAAGTGAAAAAAAAGAACAATGAGAAAAGGCCCAAATGGAATACCTTTTAAATTCAATGTGGATCGATAGATGTTAAGGGCATAGATTGCATACCAAGAACCACTTTCAATGCTTCACGAATCATGTCTTCGGGGATATTAACAAAAGGTTCCTACATTGATATTGCCATTAAAACCATCAGACATGCTCTAGGGACTAAAATTGTCTTCTAAAATGAGAGAGACAATCGATGCTTTGAAAGTTAAACAATATGATCAAGCAAAAGCAATGTTTTCAGAACCGGACCGGACAACAAATCGACAGTCTTACCGGTTCACTGGTCAAGACGTTATAAATAATATAAAAGTTATCTATAACAAAACAATAGGTGAAAATACTCTATTATACATTTATGTGATATTATAACTTCAATAAAATACGAAGACTAAAATATATAAATTATGGAGTGTTCAGTTCCGGTCCGGTTCTAAAAACACCGAGCAATGGTACAAACTATCTTAAACTCAATAACCAAACAAAATGTACACCCATTGTAATATACTTTGGGAATCTAATTTCTATCACCAAACTGCATAATTTGCATAAATATATAGCAAATGTTGCATCAATTTATTCTAATATATATAAAAAAACACAACACAACACTATAACTATAATATTTATACCTTAGTTCCTTCAATTCCAAACTGAAACAAACGAATCCCATTAGCCTTCAAAAACTCCATATTATGCTCCGGATACGGTTCAGGGCACAAATACCTATAAAATCACCACAAAACACCAAAAAAAGTTAAAAAAAATAAAAATAAAAATAAAACAGTCAGATTCCGTACAAAAACAAACACGCAAGTTGATCGGCAGTTGCGTAACCCCTAATCAATTAATCATCACAATAACAACCAATTTCAAACCCTAATTTGAACAAAATCAACAAAATCCAACACCAATACTCACAATTTTGAACAATAGATACACAATTATACACAAACAGTGACATACACAATAGAACGGAGGCCTAGGGTTTTGAGAAACGGGAAATTAGCGGTATCAGGGAATCCAGAACGGAATATTCCGTTATCCACCATGGAGAAGTTTAACGGCGGCGTGAAATGCTCCTCGCCGTTAGAATCGAGCTTATCGGCGGCTATGGTGGATTGCTTGATCAGCGGTTGAACGACTTCGATGGTGCGACACGTGTCAAGCTCTGGTTGGTTGAATTCAGTGTCCAGTTTCATTTTGAAAAAGAAGTTGTTGAGAGATGAAGAGGAGAGTGTTGTGGCGGTTATGAATAATAGTTGCAGGATTTGGGGTTTTATAGGGGAGAATGGAGAGTGTGTGACACGTGTCGTGTTGTAAGAGGCTGGTCAAACGTTGTGTATAGAGGTGTTGGCTTTTTTCTTTTTTCTTTTTTTTTTTTTAACTTTCTTCGTTTCTTCTGGTTAGAAAACAAATATTGACCCATGGTTTTTTCTGGGAAATGTATATTGACCCATGAACTTTTTTGTTGTTCTAGAAAGATATGGTAAATTATATCGTAACGCATGGGGTTTTCAAGATAAGTGTGAAGTGGACATGAGGTGTGAATGTTTGAGGTGGAGTAAGTTTTTACAAGGTTATGCGATATGGTAGAGACTCATCATTGGAGGATTATTCGTCACGTAGATCGAGTGTGAGGATGAGGCAAAGATGATGGAGGTAAGGAAATGGAGGATGGACCTAAAATATATATGTAAATGTTGTATGTATATGTGTGTGAGAGAGGAGGTTTTGTCATTTGTGAGCGTCCTCCCCGTCTAATGTCCGACGATTTGACGACGCCTGTGGGGAGGGAAATGAGGGTCGGTGCGGCTTTTGAAGCGGGACGGGCTGGGGACGACCCCCACACCCTCCAGCCTAATGGGGTTGTTGGTGATATAATGTTTATTGACTTGATTTTGTAACTTTTTTTAGTAGGGTCTGATCTTGTCAGACTCAAACAAACTCTAATTCCGAATCACTTGTTCTTACTAAGAACTCTAATTCCCAGTCCTTGTTCGATTAAATATGTTAAAGACTTGAAGCTAATCGTAACCAAAATCTATAAAAATCATATATACAAAACATATAATTTTATGCATTTAGTATTTAAATTGACACTTTGATACCGGAGATCAAGGGTGGACCTAGTAAGGGATTGTTGGATCATCGTGTGACCCTAACGAGTCAATCAGAAGAGTTTACAATCTATTTCAAAGGCGGAATCAGAGAAATAGACGTGTAACAGCTTGATATTCCCTAATTATCTTCTTTTTATTGATTCCAAAGCTTTTACAGATCGTTTGACAAACTGGCAGCACCTCGGCTCTGAATCGGGAAAGTTACAAATGAACTAGCAACAACCCTATATATAGTGTTGGTAATTCCGTTTGAAAGTAGCAATGGCCATTTCAAGCGGAATTAAACTTGTTAATTTCGTTTGAAACTGCCAGTGGCACTTTCAAGCGAAATTACATGCAAACACATATAAAACCTTAATTTCTAACCTGTTGCGTGCTAGTTTATCCTATCTAGACATAAGACTCAATAATAGACGAAGTTAACAGACATTAGTGCACCAACAGACTCCCCCTTGGATGTTGACGAAGTCTTCGGCGTCGAGTCTTTAGTCTTTGTCTCTTTTCAATTTGTCTAACAATGTATGCTTCCTTTAAATCTTCTCTTCTTCTCTCAACAGCTAGCATGAATCACAGAAACTGAATCTTTAACAACCTTCAAGCTCCCCCTTGAATGTAGATCCAGGAACTGCATCTGACTTTTAAGTCTTCAGACTCCCCCTATCAGTAGGCTGGGATTTTGCTTTACTGTTTTCTCAATACAAGCCTGTCACCTGCACAATCTCTACCTAAACATAAGATTTATGATTATAACAGTTTCAATCCAAACTTACCATTCACCTTCATTTGATGGTCTTATCAGTATTTAGAAATCCACTTAAGTATCCAGCTCCAAATTAATGACCCTGAGAACTTAATTTGTCTACCAAGTCCAACTTAATGACCTTGGTTGACCTGAGATAAAGCACACTAACATTTTGTACAACTAGTTCAAACAATTTTCTGAAATTTGCAAATTTCAAATTAATGAACTTGTTTTGACTTTTCAATTTCACAAATTTAATATGATAAGCTCACGACTCATTTTCCAGCTCAGAAACTTCCTGCATCTGCTTCAAATTGCGAATCTGAAGATCAGCTTTCCACTTTGGTTTGTCGGAAAATAAAGCAGAAATGTAAAATCTTTTTGGATTTTTAATAAAGTTTCTAAACTAGAAATGAAATACAGAACTAAAATGCAGTAAATGTAAACTATTTACAAACATATTTTTGGTGAGCGTGTTAGGGAATCATATCAGCTATTCGACAAGTCACAAGTACCGTTAAGCTTAGATTTCATACTCAGAATTAAACAATTCACTTAGATTGTCGATATACTGATCCACTTAAATTCTCACACAAATTTCAATCTGTCCAGGATACGAATTAGGTGAATTAAGAACTTAAACTCATTCATGTGTCCCACCTCTTAAATATACTCCCGTATCCAGATCCCAATATTCAGTCTTACAGGTGAGTATACCACAGATGATATCTGTAAGGGGTTAAATTGCGAGGGCCGTGAGAGCTCAGGTCAGAACTTCCGTTCAGCAGAGAGATGACGGCTTCGACTTTTGGTGTGTCCCCTTTAGAGGATCTTTTCTTCACCAGCACATGATTAGCATTTTTCAATGTTTTATCATTTTTTATGCTGAGGGCGGTGTTATATTTCAAGCAAGCGGTAAAGTATTATACGGGGACTAGGCCATTGCTTCCGCAAAATCAGAAGTCCCGGGATAATACCCCAGATAACACTGAGTATAAAGACCTAGTATCTCAGAAAGAGGGATCTTTCAAACGAAATTTCAGGGGTTACCTATATATCCAAGTAGTGTTCCCCACGAAATAAGTAAGTAAAGATTTAGGTTTATATCCCGAACAAACCTACTAAATGTGTAAAAACCTATCGGCACATCATCAGCGAGACTGTTTAACCCATTTAAACTTTACATATCTTTAGCATACCGTAACTGTCAAGCCGATGTACTATCATTTTCCCTTTTTACACAAGCTCTTTTATGGTTTTCTATTGTTTTTGTATTTTGAAATATCTCATGTTTTTGGATTTTTAAATTTTTTTTTACTGTTTTTGTATTTTCTGAAAATATTACCCTATACTCTCCCCCTAAATACCAAAACAAGTAAAAAATCGACAAACCATTACAGATTGCTTCTCAACATCATCTGCAATGTCTCCTTCATCAACGCCAAGAATCTCCTCCAACACCGATAAAAGCTTCATACCGTTCAGTTTTAGCAAATATTGAAAACGAGTTTTATCAAATGCTTTGGTATGTAAATCAGCTTTTTGTTCGTCAGTGTGGATTTTCTCAATTCGTATCAACTTCTTCTCGAAACAATCTCGGATGAAGTGATGACGAATTTCAATGTGTTTGGTTTTAGCGTGATGTACTGGATTTTTAGTAATGTTAATTGCTGCCTCATTATCAACAAAGATAGGGGTGTTAAGAAATTGCAAACCGTAGTCGCGCATCTGTTGCTGGATCCACAAGATCTGAGAACAGCAACTGCTAGCAAATACATATTCAGCTTCACATGTGGATAAAGCTACAGAGGTCTGCTTCTTGCATTGCCAGGTAACCAATCGTGGTCCGAAAAACTGGCACCCCGCTGTTGTTGATTTAGCGTTAACTTTGCAGCATCCGAAATCAGAATCAGAATACCCTTCGAGCGTGAAATCGCCTTCTCTTGGATACCACAACCCCAATGATGGATTTCCTTTCAGGTAGCGTAATATCCGTTTCACAATCACCATATGCGAAACTCTAGGATTTGACTGAAACCGCGCTGCGAGGCAGGTTGGATACATAATATCGGGTCTTGAAGCTGTCAAGTACATCAGTGATCCGATCATGGAACGATACAACGTTTCATCTACCTTCTCTCCGGTGAGATCAGGTTTTATCCCATGATTCGTTGCTAATGGGGTGGAAGCTGGAGTAGATCTTGACATCCCAAATTTCTCCAAGATATCATGAACGTACTTCGTTTGATGTATGAATATTCCCTTAGGCAGTTGATCAACTTGAAGTCCCAAGAAGAATTTCATCTCACCCATCGATGACATTTCAAATTTTTTGCTTCATAACTCTTTCGAAATCTTTGTACAGATTTTCATTAGTTGACCCAAATATAATGTCATCCACGTATATTTGAACTATCAGAAGATGTCCATCGACCTCTTTGGTGAAGAGAGTGACATCCACTTTTCCACGGATGAAGCTGTTGGCAAGCAGGTGTTGAGACAATGTCTCGTACCAAGCTCTTGGGGCCTGGTGTAAACCATACGGCGCCTTATCCGGTAAATAGACCTTGTCTTTGTGGATTGGATCGGTGAAGCCCGGTGGCTGTCCGACATATACCTCCTATTTTACCTTCCCATAGAGAAACGCCGATTTAACATCTAGCTGATAAACTTTAAAGTTTTTCCAAGATGCAAATGCTAAGAAGATTCTGATCGCTTCTAGTCTAGCAACCGGAGCATATACTTCAGTGAAATCTATACCCTCCTGCTGACTAAAACCCTGGACTACGAGTCGAGCTTTGTTACGAATAATAACTCCTCTATCGTCTCTCTTACACTTGAACACCCATTTAGTGTTTATCTTCCTCTGACCATCAGGCAAGTCTACCAATTTCCACACTCCTAACTTCTCAAACTGACTTAGCTCCTCCTGCATGGCATTAACCCAAGAATCTTCAGTTAGTGCTTCCTTGTATGTTCGCGGTTCAATCTGCGAAATAAAACAACTAAGTGAAAACTCAGTTTGTAAAGGAGCAACTGTAGAATAAAAACAAGTAAGCCCTTGGTCAATTTGTCGTCTAGTGCGAACGCCTGATTGCAATTCTCCAATAATCAACTCCTCTGGATGATATGAAAGAGTTCTCGACATCACCTCGCCTGGAACATCTACCTCGCCTTCCAAATTTGTGACATTTTGATTTGCACCTTGTTCACTGACTGGAATTGTTTGACTTGAGATCTGGATCTGCTCCCCCTCAGAATCTGAATCACCACGATCGAAAACTGGTCTATCATCAGATTCTTGATTATCGTTGACTACCGTCTGATTGTCAAGAGATTGTTGAATATCATCATGTTCTCCAGCATTACTTGGACCTGCTTCATCATCGTTCGAAGCTTGTCGTTGACGAATGTAAGTTTCTGCTGGGAATCTTTCCTGCGATTCTTCATACTCTCTCAAAATATCCAACTCGTCAAAGAAATCTGGTTCTTCTTCAATGTCAAACGAATCCCATAAAGTATCGTAATTAAAACGCCATGAGTCACCGGGATTCTGAGGCGGCATTGTATACCCCTGACACTCAACATTTTTATATTCCGATGTTCCGCTTCAAGCTTGGAACAAAGACTCTTTTCAATGGACTTGCATAACCCACGAAAATTCCTTCAATGCTCTTTGCACCAAATTTCCCAAAAGGCTCTAGAACTGTGCAGGGAGACCCAAACGGTTCAAGATACTTCAGGTTCGGTTTGCGGTTGTTGATCAACTCGAAACATGTCTTGTTGAATTTCTTCACTGTGAGAACCTGGTTGAGTGTATAGCAAGCGGCTGACACTGCTTCTGCCCAAAAATTGACTGGTAGCTTTGAATCAGCAAGCATCGTCCTGGCCGTTTCAATTAGCGTCCTGTTCTTTCTTTCAGCTACTCCATTTTGCTGCGGAGTGTAAGGAGCACTAAATTCTTGCAGTATACCTCTTTCATCACAATATTCTTCCATCTTGTTGTTCTTAAACTCAGTACCGTTGTCACTCCTAATTCTTCTGATTCGAGTTTGGTACAAGTTTTCAATTTTTCTGAACAATGGCATCAAACTTTCAAACGTCTTATCTTTTGACTTCAGAAATGATACACATGAAAATCTTGAGTAGTCATCTATTACTACTAGACAGTAGAGATCCCCAGTTATACTTTTGACGTTTACTGGACCAAACAGATCCATATGGAGTCTTTCTAACGGTCTTGAGACTGAGTTGACTTTCTTTTGAGGATGTGATTTCTTCTTTTGCTTGCCTTTGATGCAGCTAATGCACTCCCCCTCAAGATGAAAACCTTTCACATGAACACCAGTTACTAAGTCGTTGTGCACCAGGTGATTCATTTTTCAGAGATGAATATGGCCCATCTTTCGATGCCATAACTTTGATTCTTTTTCCGTTGCTCTTGACACAAAACAGTGAGCCTGACCCGTGGTTGTAGTAGCTACGCTCATGTCCAACACGTACAGATCATTGACTCTGGGTGCTCTCATGATAACCCACTCTTCGGGAACAACAAATCCTGGTTTCAAGATCAAACATTCTTTGTCTGTAAAGTGAGTTGTATACATACGATCACAAATCTGAGAGATGCTCAGAATATTGTTTTCAAGCTCAGCGATGTAGTTTACTCTTTCAAACGTAACAATTCCATTTGATAAAGTTCCTTCACCAACTATTCGACCACCTTGATTTCCTGCGAATCCCACATAACCTCCATTAAACCCTCGAACATCGTACAGTAGGGTCTTCTTCCCTGTCATGTGCCGAGAAGCTCCACTATCCATAATCCAACGTGAAACGGATCTAGGAAGCTCCTGCACAATTCAAAATCATTTAATGAGATTTTGATGCTACCCAAGCCTCTTTCGACTCAAGTAACTTGACATTGATGCGAGTTTTAGCAGTGTAAAGTGGCGGAAAGTTTTTGTCATTCATCTTTAAACTTTCTTCCGATCCAACCTCAACCTCTTTGTATAAGAAAAACTCATATTTCTTAGGTTGACTGTTGGTTGACCTTTCTTTTGAACATTCTTCTTCTCTGGTGGAGTAGAAGATTGTTTTTCCAATTGTTCATAATAATCCAAAGGTACACACATCTCTTCCTGAGTGGTAGAAGATGCTTGTTTTGTAGACTCAGAAACCTTTGGTTTAGATGAACTTTCTTTCTTGTCAACAATTTTTGGCTTCCATGTTTGTTGAGACGAAGCAACCCGTTTGTAAAATTTGTCAATTTTAGTTACCACATTCTTAACAGGTTCAGTTTTGAGTTTTGTGTTCTCGTTTTTCAAAATTTTCTCAACAACCATTGGAGCTTTGCCTTTTGCATCAACTTTCTTTTTCTGACTTTCAACAACTTCAGACTTAGGCTTAAAGTTGGTGCACTTTCGTGCAATGTGTCCAACTTTGTTGCACTTGAAGCATGTACGAGTATCAACTACCCAACTTGTGCCTTCAGTCTGAGGTTGTAAAGCCCTCTTCTCAAAGAACTCTTGATTTGATTTTGAAAAAATTTCAGATTCTTGCTCGGAAAGTGAGCTTGAACTTGAACTTTTAACAAACACCTTTTTCTCAACAAATTTCTTGTTTTGAACATTTCTTCTTTGATTTCTCTTACCATCCTGATAACCACCCGACCATTTGTTTTTATTGTAGTTAGAAAAACGTGGCGGTACTACAGGCTTTTTGTAGTAAGACTTATCTTTTTCAAAATTTAATTGTCTTTTCGCATTTTTCAAACCTTCAATTTCAGACCCATCAATCTCTATCAACTTGAACACATTCCTCAATTTTCCAACATTCACATTCTCCAAAGGAAAATCACGATCCGAATACAACTTATCTGATCCTGCCATCTTGTACATCACAAGATGTGGTTCTTCACTTAAGTTGTTTTTGGATTTTGATTTTGGAATATATTTGTCCAAAAAGCATTCATCATCCTCAGTAGTGTCACTATCAGATTTCAAAACACTTTCAACCACACTTTTAACAACTTCTGATTGAACACTTCCTTCATCGGATGATGAAGTGAATGTGACATCAATTGTGTCTGGAAGATTCACTTCATTTTCTTCTTCATCATTAACCAACCCTGATTTTTTCTTTAAAAAATTATTTAGAACTGGTGGTGGAACCTGATGATACCCCACCCCGGTTCCATCAGAATATACATCTTCGCCTGCTTTGTTCTTTCCAATTGGTTTAGGAACTATATATTGAAGAACAAAACTTGCGGAGCTATAACTATTCAGTTTCAACTGAATGCGTTCATTTTCAATTTTAACTTCTTGAAACTGAAGCTTCAACTTAGCAATCTCATCTAGTTGTTGGTTGATTAACTCTTCTTTTACCCTAAGAACACCTGACAGTTGAACATTTTCTTTGTATGTCTTACCATTTCTCTCATCAGAATCTTTTACCGTGCGTTTTAGCTTCTCAAAATTTTCTGAAAGTTGACGATTTTCATGAATTAGCTTTTCGTTTTCTTTCCTAATTCTTTCTACTTCAATTTTATCATTTTCAATTTTCTCAGTTAATTCTTTTACTCGATCATTTGAAGCTTTTAGCATTTTGTCACGTTTTAAGATCTGATCCTCAACGTCTCTGACTCTTCCTGTCAGATCTTCGATCTTTTTACCTCTGTGGTAAGCAATTGTACTACAAACCTTGCAGTCTTTCATGCAATTTTTGCAGTCGCTCTCAGTTTTAGCTTTCTTACCTGACTCATTGATTGCATCATTCTGACTGACCTTGTTTTTGGACTCAGTGCCAAAACCAGAAACTACCTCTAGTTCTTTCGCATCAAACACTTTGTCAGCCATCTTCTTCAAATTCTCAGCAGTAAACTCTTGTGACGTGTCAATAATCCCGTCATCAATTTTCTTTGACTGCAGCTCTTTCCCTTTCTCCTTTTCTTTTTCTTTTTCTTCAGCTTCTCATCCTCCCCACCATTCTCTCTGTAAGGCATCTTCTTCTTCAGCAATTTGTTTGGTGAGAGTTTCTACATCAACGGTTTTTGAATCAACAGCTAAGTTACCATTAGGATCTAGGTAACATTCTCTATCAGCATCCCATCTTTTTGCCATCTTTGCTTCATTGTATATACGAGACATTCTAATCATCCTGTCTATGGCTTTCGCCTTCCGGTTGATGTATTTCTCTTCTTCGTTTCTGCTATCTTTGAAAGGAACAACTTTTGTTACAAACGCATAGCCTACTGCATCCTCCTCCGGTAACACATCACTCCAATCGTATCCCTCATCATCATGAATAACAGCAAGAGCTCTTGATTTTTCTTTGGGGGTATCTTCAAGCTGTTTCATTCTGGGAGGTTCAAATTTGTTTTGATGGTAAATTGCTCTTTTGTAGTAATCCTCTCTGAATGGATTTGCAGTATCATCAGCAGGTGCGTTTCGACACTCACGTTTAAAATGTCCCGTTTGTTTACATTTGAAGCACGTGACTTTTGATTTTTCAAAACCCAGTTTGGTGGAAGGTCCACCAATAGAATGTCTGCCTGTAATCTCCATGAACCTTTGAGCTCGTCTAACTGCACTAGCCATACACCACCTGATATCGATCAACTCCATCTCTTCTGGGTCGATCTGATCATAATCCTCCTTGGTGAGGTTTGTGTTTCCAATCTTACCCGCAACAAGGCTTTCATATGACTCTAGAACAAATGCCAAAAACACAATTTGCTGTTTTGCAGATTCCTCACTGAAGTTTTGTGCATTCTTCAGATCCACAACAATATTACATTGGAACAGATTCTTTGGAACAGATTGGCTTGAAGTTGTTGATAATGAACCACTATGAAAACCACTGCTTGGACTTTCTTGATTTGACTTGTTAGAACTTTCAGCTGAGAAAGCTGTCTTAGGAGACACATTCTTCGGGATCATATTTCCTCGGTAATACAGCTCAACATTCTGCTGGTATGAGGAATGATTGACTTTGAATGATTTCTTGAGCTCCAGCTCATGACTCTCCAGTCTTTCAATTAACAGATCAACCGTCAGTTTCTCTGACTCGGTTGTATTCTTCAGCATCAAAGCAAAGTATTGCCAGTCTTTCTCATCCGGCAACGAGTCAAACAGTTTGTCAACCAATTCTTCTTGAGAATAAATGATTCCATGTCTTGCCAGCTCCATCTTCAGATGTCCAAATCTTTCAATCATCTTAGATACAGATTCATTTTTCAAACAGCCAAATAAATCAAATTCTTTTCTTAACAATTTCTTTTTGTTTTTGACTATCTCAGCACTGCCCTCACATTTTATTCTCAATTTCTCCCATAGATCTTTCGAATTTGTGTACTCAATCAACGCTATTATGTCGTCTCTCACAGACTGATGAATCAATGCAATGCACTTTTGTTCAGCAACATATCTATCTATCTCCTCATTTTCTGTCAAACTTTCAAAATCCGATCTTCCCATAACGAAACCGTTATTCAACATCTTCCAACTTGAATATGCAAATGCTTTTAGCCATTCTTCAAACTTTTTATCCCATTTATTGTAATCTTCAATCGCCATCAGCTTGGGAGGTTTGTTGTACGTCCCATAAGCACTTTCCACACTTAAAGCATCAGAAAGAGTTTTCTTCGCACTCGGAGTTGAAACGTTTTCATTTGTGTTGTTTGATGTATCATCTCCACTGTTTCCCGTGAAAGCAAAAACGTCACAGAACGGATTCATGAACTCATCCATCTTTACGTATGAAGGGGTATGGTCCCAAAAAGCCGCGCAACCCACTGTAAGGTCGCGCGGGACCATACTCCTTAATCAACAATTTTCTTGATCGCCAACCTCGCGCGGGCTACAACATACCTGTGTAGCGCGGCGCGAGGTCCACATAAGAGTAAACTCCAGTTAGCAACACTTAGCATTCTAAAAGGAACATCTGAAAGCCCATGCCGCGCGCATGATAATAACGTGCTCAGCAAGAATCGTGCGTGACTACGGCGCGAGGCCTTTCCAGATAGTACACAAGGTACAAGTGACAGAATAAAAGAGCCAATCAGGGTCCTTCTGTTCCTGCGCAATCGTGCTCCACGATCGTCTGACATGCAGGAGACAAAAGTACTGAAGGACGCCTATGTGGCACCAATCATAGGGCTGAGACAACTGCCCCACGATCTCCACTTACATGCTGATGGCAGAAGGCCGACCAGGCCGACAACAGTGACACGTGGCTCCAATCACGTCGCGCCAACTCCACAAAGCTCCTAGAAGCCACTAACGGTCGACACCAGTGAGACAAGGAGCATATCCTCCATGTTGTCGCCTTCCGGCCCAAGGCCCATCAGCCCACACCCTCTTACACCTCTCCGGCTATAAATAGAGACCTTCACTTCACAGGTTAATTCATCCCATTCCCTCTACTCTCTCTTAATACTTTAATCTCTCCCCAAAGCAGTCGCTTATTCTCACGCCGGAGCCCGGTTAAGAGGGAAACCCCCACATTCCCCTCTTAACGAGTAACGGTGTTTTGTTTTGTAGATAAACCACGATCATTAGGAGCTCAGGATACTTACGAGAAGATTAACCATCATGGTAGAAACATAAACCAAACCGATTAGTCCCTTAATCAGCTACGTGTTTCTTCATTGGCGCCCACCGATTCTTTCTACAACCCACTTTCATCTTCTTATTTCCTGAGTTTTCACTTTTTTTTTCCTTCGATCATGGCTGGTCAAGGAATCATCCCCGAATTTGTTGGTCTTGGAGCAGACCCTAACGCAGCGTTGGGGGTGGATAATCAAAACATCCAACCCCAACACGTTGAAGAAATCGGAGAGATCGAGATGGCCAACACCGGGGGTCCTCGCGGGAGCTTTACCCGCGTCAATCAAACTACCCCAGGAAACAACGGTGCTGGACCATCGAACCCAGCTCCACATCAGAATATCTCAGCGCTATTGGGGCTACCAGAGGGCGAAACCCCAGCCTCATGGTACGCCAAGCAACTCGCCACCATCAACGCGACATATCAATCCTTGAGCGCGCAATAAGCAGTTCTAACGGCAGAACCTTCCTTGGTTACACCAACCGGCCCAAGTCACGGGCCGCGCCCGATGCCACCACCGCAAAATATCCAAGGAAGAGCCAACAGACCTCCCCCTACCCGAAGGCTAAGCGTGCAGGACACGCGCGACACACGGGGGGAGACAGAAAGCTACTATGACGAACCGTCAAATTTCCAAAGAGGCCCAGTTCATAGCCGGCTCACGCCGTGCAACATGAACGATGAGTGGGAAGAAACTGACCCGAACGATCCAACCTGGGAAAACGATGACGAAACTTCGGTCTTCAATCGTTTGCAAAGAAATCACGAGTATTACAAACCAAGGCAACACGTTGGTTATACCGAGGAGGCGGAGCGTGACTTTCGCCTCGCCTACCGACCAGAAGAAGCTATAGAGCATTCGAAGTTCATCCCAAAGATAGCGCTAGCGCCGCTCAAGAGAGAAAAGTTGCCTCCGACCGTCGGAAAGTTCAACGGATTGACTGATCCAGACGATCACGTCAGAGTGTTTACTAGGGTGGGCTGCATGGGAGGTTGGAACATGCCCATGTGGTGTCATTTGTTTATCCAAACATTAACGGGGGCTGCTCGCGCCTGGTTCGACAGCCTTCCTCCGGGAAAAATAAAATCATGGGTAGATTTCAGGACTCAGTTTCTGAGTCACTTCAGTCAGCAAAGGCGATACCAGCGCGACACAGCTGAAGTTGAAGATATCTGGCGAAGAGATAACGAGGGTTTGGAAGATTTCATTACGCGCTTTAACAAAGAATGTTTGGAGATCGGTGGCGTGAGTGAACAACTCATGCGCTGCCATTTCAAGAAAGCAATCCGTTGTGATAGCCTGATTAGAACCATCACTGGGAAAGATGGAATGCCAAAGGAGTGGGACAAACTCATGGAAGCCGCGAAGATAGTCGCGCAAACGGAAGAGTCTCTCGCACGAAACAACAACTATCGTTCTGAAGATAGATTTTCCAAAGGGGGTCACTCGTGCGATGATAACAGGCGCAACAAAGGCAAAAACCCTGGGTGGAAGGCCAACCACTCCAGCGGTTATAGCGATCGACCCCGTTACGAAGAACGATCCCGCTATAAGGAAGACGCGCGTGACACCATTGACCGCATCGGTTATAGAAAGGCAGTCCGAGACGATAATCGTGAAAAGCATTGGACTCCGCTCATAAAAACACCAAAAGAGGTGCTAATGACGGAGAACCATGACTTCAAGGCTCCCAGGCCTATGACGAACAAAAAGGGACAAGACCCCAATCTGTATTGTGATTTCCACAAGGATACAGGCCACTTAACAGATGATTGTTACAGCTTGCGACAAGAGATCGAGAGGGCACTAAAGAGTGGAAAGCTGAGCCACTTAGTGAAGAATGTGCGCAAAGAAACGCGACAGCTCCATCGCCACGATGAAGGAAATCACAAGAAGGTTCGACGCCTGGAGACACACATGGTCAATGGACCAAGGTATAGCGCAAGAGAAAAAGGCAAGAGACCTTATGAGCCTTCATGGCAAGAACAGCAAGTTATTTTCCCGGTGGTGCGCGGGGGCCCCCGAGCCACACGACCCATCGTCATCACCGGTATCATCGGCCATTATGAAACTGAATACGTCTTCATTGACCCGGGGAGTACAGCAGACATCATCTATGAACAATGCTTTAACCAGTTCGACGATGAAGACAAAGCGAGACTCGAACCAGTTGACTACCCACTGTCTGGGTTCTGCAATGAAATGGTCTTCCCGTTAGGCCAAATCAGCTTCCCCGTCACACTCTCTGACGGGAAGCATTCGAGGACAACAAACGTCAACTTCATGGTGATGCCTGTTAAGTCAAGACATGACGTGCTGATCGGGAGAGAGACGCAAGGTGAGTTGAATATGATTACTTCCACCCCCCACTCAGCGATTGGTTTCCCAACCAAGACGGGGGTGGCAATCGTTTATGCAAAGAAAGAAGTGATGTCAACTGAAGAGATGCGCCCAACAAAAGCGGCGAAGGTTTCAGCAACCGAGCCCGAAAGATGGGTTTTAAATCGCAAATATCCGGAGCAAACGGTGACGATAGGTCACGCTATCTCACCAAATATCAACAAACACTTAGAAAAATTTTTGGTTTTAACAAAAACAATTTCAAGCGAAATCAGCCGTTCAAGCGAGATCAGCTGTTCAAGCGGAATAAGCTTTTTCACACGGAATAGGGCTTCACACGAAATTACTCCTCTCACATGGAATAGCAATTCAAATGGAATCAAGTCACTTTGAAGCGAAATTAGTAATTCCGTATGAAATCACAGACAGGTTCAAACGGAATTAGTGATTCCGTGTGAAATACGCAGCACTTTCAAACGGAATTAGTGATTCCGTGTGAAATCTCAAACGGAATTAGTGATTCCGTGTGAAATGAAAGACAGTTTCAAGCGAAATTAACCAAAAAGGTTAATTCCGTGTGAAATCACAAGTATTTTCCAACGAAATTAGTGATTTCGTTTGAAACAGCACTGAAACTTTCGAGCGGAATTAGGATGACATCATCCTGTCGGCCAACATTTTGTCAAATTGACCCGGATTTTGATCGAATTTTGGTCCAATTCTTTCAAGGGTTCTTTAAAACAGTGTTAATATGTGAAAATTAAGCCATTTTGTCCGTTAAAATCTCGTTTAATTCTGAAAAGAAGGAGTAGAAGTCAGAATTTCAAGCTGAATTGGTATAAACTCTTCGTCCTGAGCTCTGATACCACTTGTTGGATCGTCGTGTGACCCTAACGAGTCAATCAGAAGAGTTTACAATCTATTTCAAAGGTGGAATCAGAGAAATAGACGTGTAACAGCTTTATATTCCCTAATTATCTTCTTTTTATTGATTCCAAAGCTTTTACAGATCGTTTGACAAACTGGCAGCACCTCGGCTCTGAATCGGAAAAGTTACAAATGAACTAGCAACAACCATATATATAGTGTTGGTAATTCCGTTTGAAAGTGGCACTGGCCATTTCAAGCGGAATTAAACTTGTTAATTTCGTTTGAAACTGCCAGTGGCACTTTCAAGCGAAATTACATGCAAACACATATAAAACCCTAATTTCTAACCTGTTGTGTGCTAGTTTATCCTATCTAGACATAAGACTCGATAATAGACGAAGTTAACAGACATTAGTGCACCAACAGGGATGGGTGGGCGGACGCACCATTTAAAAACACTAGTGTATTATGTAAGGTAAAATCCTATCTACACCCCTTGAAATTTTTGTTAAACCCCTCATCTGCACCCCTTAAAAATATTTCCTGGGTCCGCCACTATTAGAGATAATCCATTGTGGTCTTTAATATAATTTGACGTAGTATGTTAGCTTTTGATGTGCAACCACGTATGTTTTGTACGTTAAATGATAATGAGAAACAAGTTAACAAAAAGATGGATTCAATCTTTGTGTAAGATTAACATGATATGAATTAATAATTGAGATACAAAACCGCCAGAGTTTTTTTTAATGGCTAAATTTGAGCATCATAGAATTGGACATGTGATTTCTCATATCCTAAACTAAAAAACTCACTGTTAAACTATTTTCAAAGGGTCCTAATATTAACACATGGGAAACTTATTTACACATGGTGTATACGGGCCGTATACTGTTATACGGCCCGTATACACCATGTGTAAATATTTTGCCTGGTCGTATACAATGTATACGAACGCGTAAACGGGACGTATACTGTTATACGGCCCGTATTCTTCGAAAATTAGATTTTTCTCAAAGTATTTAAGGGATTTAAGGTGTCAATCACACGAGATATTTTACAGTCGTGAGGTGCTCAAACCTTTCTAAAAGTAGAAAAAAATAAAACATTAACAAGTAACAAAGATTGAATAACAAAAAAACGTGTCGTATGAGTGTAATAAAACGGAAGCTATCAACGCTGGATTACGGGCATGGTGTTATTCTTTATTTAATATTTACAGAATAAAAGGAAGGGTGAGACATTTGATGAGAGTTGTAAGGAGTCTGAGTCTTCGGTTTCATCAGCCTGTACCGAATAAACCAAATTCGCAACAATGAGTCTGAGTCCATTGTTGTTCGTGAATGTTTCGAATCATCATAGAAGACGTGTCGGGTTCTTCTGCTAGTGGTCGGGCTTCCAATGCTCACACAGGGTGATAAACAACGCTGATATGAACACAAACCAACTGCTTTATCTTGAGTCGTCGGGAAAACTTCTCCTCAGGGGAGGGTGAGTAGTATGAGTCTGAGTCCATTGTGGTTCGTGAATGTTTCGAATCATCATAGAAGATTATCAGGATTTTGTTGGTTTGTTTCCAGGTAGGGTTTAGAATGTTTGAAGTATTCTTGGTTCAATACCAACTCTTCTGAAAGACAAGAATACAACGTTCATGTATCACAAGGAATGACCGATCTAAGGCAGAGAACCTGATTCAGATACACAAATTCATCACCGGTTTCTACAGCACAAGCACATACACAATTAGGGTTTAGAATGTTTGAACTATTCGGATTTTATTGGTTTGTCGGGTTCTATAACTACAATCCTTCCAACATTATTGAAAATTAACGTAAACAAATCTTTCAAGGTCTTAAGTGATGGACAATTGGTTAAAAGATGTAGAATAGTTTGTGTAGAGATCTTTACATAAATCAACCATGGTTTCTCGACAAATGAAGTATTATCTGACAAAACTCAAAACAATTGTAATTTTCCCAGTAATCATCCATAACAAGGGTGAGCTCGTGTATTGGACCCTGGCGCAGCAACAAAACTTGGTGTAAATCATTCATGTCCATGTTTTTCCTTGTACTTGCTACGTCAGATGTTAGCTCGGAAGTTCTGTTACATAAAGTAAACCGAAGGCTTGGAATATTGGTCCACTTGTACCTCCATTCCCTAGAGAGAATACTTGTCCTTGCTGCCTCTTCGGTTGGTAAAAGACATAGGATGGTTTCTAATACAGGCTCTTTTAGAGAAGCGTTGGGATTCAAGGGTTTATGAGTCAAAGTTAACATTCAGATTCAAATCCAGTAAGCAGATGATTTTGTACTTGGTTTATTCTCTTTAATCTATTAGAACGATCCTTGTTTTGTCACGTACATGCGTTTAAATCCCAACATCCTTGTTTTGTCACGTACATTTCGTAAGAAACTTTTCGTGCACTGAACCTTCAGTTGTGTACGCAAATTCACCACCAGTTTCTACAGCATAAGCACATACACCGGTTTCCAAGTAGGGTTTAGAATGTTTGAAGGAAATGTTGGTTCAATTTGTAGATCAACAAATGATTGGTTTAATACCAACTGCTCGAAATCCCTTTCGTTTTTTGGATCGTTCTAATAGATTAAAGAGAATAAACCATTATTACTTCCAGATTCGCTAATTTCACTGTTGATCTATTAGAACGATCCTTGCATTGGGTACAATTTGTTGGAATTTGTGGATCAACAGAAATAACTGAAATAACTCGCCATTCTCTTGCACCTTCAACTATGTTTGTTCGGTTGAGTTATTTTTCGACTGTTTCAGTTATGATTCAATAAATAATATCTGATTAAGAAGCACTAAAACGGCTGCGGTTGTCCAATTGAGGGTTACTCTGTTATATACATCAATAAATCATTGGTTTAATACCAACTACTTGAAATCCCTTTCGTTTTTTGGATCGTTCTAATAGATTGAAGAGAATAAACCAATTTTTACCATAAGAATACGGGCCGTATACAATTATACGGGTATACACAAAGTTAAAAAAAATTACCGGATCGTATATAATTTATACGATCTGTGTATACGGGCCGTATACTTTTATACGAATCGTATACTATAGGTAAAAAATGATTGTATCAGACTCTCTCCCCCTCCTTTTCTCTCTCTGACAACCCTAGGCCCAAACCACCGCAATCCACCACGTTCTGCGAAAAAAAAAACATCATCCGTTCATCATTGTTCTTGAAGATGAAGATGAAGAAACGAGGGTTTATTCTCTTTAATCTATTAGAACGATCCTTGTCTTGAGAACCTGATTCTGATTTAAACAATGCACGAAGATCCTTGCATTAGACACAATTTGATGGAATTTGTGGATCAACATAAATAACTGAAATAACTCGCCATTCTCTTGCACCTGTATACATTGATTGTGGATTTAACTTGCAAGAATTGGGTCCGTCGCATGATAGAAGATACATATCGTCCGTTCAAGTTGAGCTTACTGATGCAATTTGTTGGAATTTGTGGATTTCAGTTGGTTCAGATCTCGGAAGTACTGAACAACCGAAATTGTTGGAATTTGTGGATTTCGGTTTCATCAACCGGCTTTGAAAACCGGACGGAATCTACGTAGAAACTGTTGGAATTTGTGGATTTCCGTTGGTTCAGAAACTTAACAAGAGAAGCAACTAAAAAAAATACAACTGATTACTCGGTCGAATAATGGCCAATAATACGTTCATTATATGTGGTTCCAATGTCCTACTACTACAATCCTTCCAACGCCTGATAAAAGATACATATCGTCCGTTCAAGTTGAGCAAGAATTGGGTCCGTCGCATGATAGAAGATACATATCGTCCGTTCAAGTTGAGCTTCCTGATACATATCGTCCGTTCAAGTTGAGCTTCCTGATACATATCTTCTTGAGTATTTTTCTATCTTTATGCTTGCATCCACCACAGTGAATATTAACTTTGAGTGAATGAGTCTGTTTAACTACAACACAATAATCGTCGACGTCGTCGCTGGGGTTTTTTCTCTTCCGGTTACCAGGCCTATCATCTCCGTCTATGTTTGGTTTCCTCAACGAAGAACCATCAGCCATTATCTGCCCTTTTTCCTTTGGTTTTCTGGTTTATTTTGAGAAAGAGAGAGAGAGACAGGGGAGGGTGAGGGTTTTGAATTGATTCCTGTGCTCAACTTTCAAGTACTGCGCTCAAGTTTCAAGTACTGGAGTGAAAGATTTGTTGGAATTTATGGATCAACAGAAATAACTGAATACAACCGGTCAAATCACACACTATATAAAGTGTAAACTTATCGTGTGTTGTAGTTTGGAAAGATGACCGAATAGAGATCTGAATCAAGATTTACGTCTGATGTCCAAGTTTGATCACATTTTGACTGAAATAACTGAGAACCTGATCCTTGTTTTGCTTCAAGGATTTACGTCTGATGTACAAGTTTGATCACATTTGACTTTGTTCTTCGTTTTTTGGATCATTCAAATAGATTAAAGAGAATAAACCATTTTTTACCCTAAGAATACGGGTCGTATACTATTATACGACCCGTATACACCATGTGAAAAAAATTTACCGGATCATTTTTTACCCTTTAAATACGGGTCGTAAACTATTATACGGCCGTATACAGCATGTGAAAAAAATTAACCGATCGTATACAATGTATACGATGATTGTATACGGGACGTATAATATTATACGGCCCGTATACTATGGGTAAAAATTGGTAAAAAAAATGGTTTATTCTCTTTAATCTATTAGAACGATCCTTGTAATCATCAACCGGCTTTGAACGAGTGTAGAACACTCGTAATCCTCAACCGGATTTGAAACCGGACGGAATCTACGAAGAAACTGTTGGAATTTATGGATTTCGGTTGGTTCAGAAACTTAACAAGAGAAGCAACTAACACAAAGTATCTCGATATGGTTGGTGTAAAAGCTCACATTTTACTACGTTTACCATGTTTTTTGACAAATCATCTGCTTTCTGAATCTGAATCTGAAAGTTAACTAGACCCCTCAAGTTGTCATTAATAACAACTAAGCGTCTGGAGAAGTTGATATAGGAGAGTTGATGCAATTTCCAAGCATTTTATCGTGTGTTGTAATTTTAATGAAGCAATGAAGATTGAATTTGCAAACCGCATCCTTCTTCTGTTATGATTCGAAACATTCCGAATAACTAGCAGAAGAACCCGACACGTCTTCTGTGATGATTCGAAACATTCCGAATAACTAGCAGAAGAACCCGACACGTCTTCTGCTAGTTACCCTTTTCTTCGATTTCAACGAGGCAACTTTCCTTATCACCCGAACTGGTGATTTCTTATCCATACTATTCTTCATAGCCATATTCCCACTCACAAGTTGTTGATCTTTGGGTGGTGATTTACTCCCGAACAAACCATGCCCACCTTGACCAGAATAGATAAGCGTATCACTCTAATGATCCACTTACATTCGAATAACGCTAAGAATCCACAACGCTTATGGCCAGATTCTTTCCTTCAATCCTGGCAAAATCAATGCCTGCTTGTTTTATTATTTTCGTCTACATGTGTTTTGAAACAGTACGTTTTCCATCCGTGCCTGCTTGAATTGAAGAAAGCAAAGGTCTCTTTGCTTCGTCCACTAGAACTATTTGTGTATGCATTCTTTTGGTAGTTAACAACACTAATTAGTAAAAAATCTGTAAAATTAATCATATCGATTGCTATAACAGGATGGATGTGACACACACAGATAGATAAGCTGTCACAGTTGTCAAGACTGTTTGTCGGGTTTCCAATGCTCACACAGGGTGATAAACAACGCTGATACGAACACATGTGTTTCGAAATAGGCTTTGTTCTTGGTTAATTGAAGTTACACGTAACATCTAGTTATATTCAGATTTAAACAATGCACGCCTCAACTGAGATAACGGACATCCATCAAGCTCAAAAAGAAAACTTGTGTTTCCCATAGTCACAAAAGATTGCGGTTTGTATTTCGCATAGCCACCGTTTCCGTAGTAAAAAACGGTTGCGATTTGCACACTCAATCTTCAATACTTCATTAAAATACCACTAGTAGAAGAACCCGACACGTCTTCATGTTACAGAGAATGTTCTAGAAATTGAAGGAAAAGGAAAAGATTTGTTGAAATCGAATTTGACAACTATGACAGCTTATTAAAAGTAGCAATCACCTTCAATCATTTCCTAGTCAAATCAAACAATATAAAGTTTAAAGTTATCGTGTGTTGTAGTTTGGAAAGATGACCGAATAGAGATCTGAATAACAAACTATGGAGAACTTGTTTGTGTTCGGGTTCTTCTGCTAGTTATTAGGAATCGATAAATAACCAACACGAAGATCTCTGCGATCGCTAAGGTTTCCAACAACGGACTGGTCGGTAACGTTACTCTACCTGTGCTCCGATTTAAGCGGCGTGTTCCGATCAACGTTTATCGACATTGTTAAAGTTGATGAAGAGTTTAGAAACCCTAAAATGATTGTGTTTTTACCGGAAAAAACATGATACTTGAAAAAAACACAATTATATACGGCCCGTATACAGTTATACGGCCCGTATAAATGTGGTAACATCACAAACTTCCCAAAATAAATCCATTGAGCCGTATACGTTTTACAAATCGTTTACCGATGTATACGGCTCGTATAACTATATACGGGCCGTATATAATAAATTCAAAAAAAACATTCTCTGCGCATTTTCCTATTAAAAAACATTCTATACGGACCGTATAAGTGTATACGGCTCGTATACACTAAAGGATGTGAAAATAAGATATAGGGGGTGTGGGAACAAGACACCCCTTTTCAAATCACCAACACTGTTAAACTATTTTCAAATGGATACAAAACCACTACTTGTATAAGAGCTGTTCAAAATATATATATATAAGCAATAAGAGATAAGAATACATTTACTTCATCACAAAGCACTCGGGATCTGTTTTTTCATTTATTACACTTTACTCAAATAAAGCACACAATAATTGTCATCCTCCTGCTGATACTAGTTCCTAGTTTATTTTATAATAAGGCGATGGGGGTGTGGGTTGGGTGGGGTGTCAGGCGACCCGACGGGGACGCCCCCCTCTCTTTGGTGTCAACTAGAGAAATTCCCCGACCTCTCCAATGAAATTTTGCGCTATACCTAACCCCACTTTTATATCAAAAAACTTCACACATCTCAAACCATTCCTACTTTTAAAAAAGTATTTGTTCTTTATTAAATGGCAAGATAGGTTTGGACCGACGAGAAAGAATTCGCTTTGGTTACAGCTTGGGTGAATAAATCCGCCACCCCTTCTCGGGTTGCCATGAATCAATCATGGTTGAGGGATTTGTTTAACGAATTTCGTCAACAAATGGGTGAAACCGATCGCAACGTACATGCATTTCGTTCGAAATGGAGACTATTGAACTGACGTGTTACGGTATTTGAGCAACTCTACCTACACACGGGGAGGCTATACACGAGGCCCTTCACGTGTACCAAATGTCACAAAGTCATAACTTTAACCACATTTCGTCGTAGCAAATGCGACAGGTTAATCCACGTTGACAAATGCTACGAGTTGTTCCACATCATTGAGGATTAGTTTTTCTTATGTCATTTAATCATGTCTTTTTTTATGCATTTGTTTTTTTTATTATGTACTTTTTTTATTTAATTAATGAATTAATATTTCTTATTTTATAGTTTTGATAAAATCAATGTAAATAAAATGAAAAAAGAAAAAAAATAGAAGGGGGAAGTGGAACCACACCTCTACTTGAGGGAAGAATGTTGAGTTGGAAGACGAGGATGATGTGATGTTGAGGTGGACAAGGGGGAAAAAGACGGAAGAGAGAACCACACCCCACACCCTAACCACTTCTATTCTATACGTCCACTAATTTTTTCTTGAACGACAAATTTGGATCACTAACGGATCACTGTAGTATTATCGTGGAACCAGCGGAATAATCAGATCATATACAACTTCACTAGGCAATAATCCATATACACAAATTCAGAAGTAAACCCAATAAATATGGGAACCCCCCGTTCCTGTGAGAATCAAATCCAGAACCTCATGGTCTTTAAGTCTTATCTTACCCCTAAAATACCACTAGACTATAATGCCCTGGACATACATCCGCTTATTAACATCGCTATTACCGAATGAGAGGGTTTTACGTTTGTAAAATAAAATTGGAACTAGGATCAAGACCCGCGCGCGTTGCGCCGCGGGGCTTTTTTGAGTTGAACACATAATATGATGCTAAAGAACCGTAGCAAAAAGCAAACACATATTTATAAATTTTAGTTCGTGCAAACTTTAATCAAGTGCAGGTCAATGAAATGGGCTACATCAAAAAATATTAATGTTACAAAATTATAACAAAAACCAAGCATAAATTTATAAACTGTAGGGTTCTTGCAAATTGGGATGAGCTCGGTACCGACCGGTACCGAAAATCCCCAAAAGTGGGTACCGGTACCGAGTATACCCGGTACGGTACGGTACGGTTCGGTACCGGTATTTGAGGGTAAAAACCGGTAAATACCGGTACCGAACCGGTACCGTACCGTATCGGTACCGAAAATCTCAAAAGTCGATACCGAATCGGTACCGAAAGTGTACCCGGTTCGGTAAGTTTGGTACCGGTACCGGTTCGGTACATAGTAGAAAATCATCTTATAAAACATAATGCACACAATACAACTCCTATTGCACAATATTGTTGCAAAATCATCTTACAAAGCACAATACACACAATACAACTCCTATTGCACAACATTGTTGCAAAATAATAGTATATAAATGAGGGTTTTACGTTTGTAAAATAAAATTGGCTAGACTTTATTCATCAAATATAATTTTGGACGTCCTTGCGGCTGCGTACAAGCATGAAGACGAGGAAAGGTGATTTTAGGGAAAATGGACTTGGCTAAATTTTTGGCAACTTCTTCCTTATGTTCAAGATCTTGTATTTACTTGTGGGATGCATATATAATTATATATGTAATAAATTAATAAAAATTAATTCGAACGAACCGAGCCGAGCGGACCTTTGCTCATTCTCGGCTCGTTTGCAAATCGAACCAAACCAAGCGAGCATATTCCGAGCGTTTTCCGAGCGATCGGTGAGCGAGCGATGAACGGCGAACGATTTGAACAACCCTAGTTACAACCTCTTAACTTTAATAAAGTTATATTTTAAATTATAAATACATTTTATGTTACGTGATTCTTTATGGTTTTGTTTTTAAATCATTTACGCGGGTTATTTTTATCTACATTTCGATGTGAATATTCGTAACTTTGTTTTTAAACGAACCGACTGTTTAAGTGTTTTTTTAATTGTTCATTTTTTAAAAGTCCGGCACTCATCTCTAAAGACACCATTGCGAGGTGTTTTTTATTTACATTTGAACTGACCTGCTGTAATGTGTGGCTCTTATGTTTATCTTATATACGTTTTAGTGTAAGTTTGGGTTCATTTTATATATCAACGCTCCATCCATTTTATTTCTATCCATGTTTCGACGTAAATTTTCGTAACATTGTTTTTTAAACTGACCGATTGTTTTAATCGGCTTTTAAACCATTTGGTTTTTCAAAACGCTTGGCCTTCATCTTGAATACGCCATTGCGACATGTTTTTTATCTACGTTTTTTTTACCAACCCGTCATAATGTGTAGCTGTCGTATTTATCTATATATACGTTTTGTTGTAAATTTTGTTCGAATAATTTGGCTTTCGTATACGACATAACTTTTCCATGACTTTCGAGTATATCATCGCGATGTGGTTTTTTTATCGGTGCGTTCGCAATTTGCTTATTTTTATCTAGGTTCAAACCCGTCGCAGAACGCGGGTGGTAACCCACTAGTATTTTATGAAACTCAAATTAACTTTTAGGTAAATACTTTTATTCATTGATGTACTTTACATTTTTTTTTTATATTTCATGCAATCATTTGATACTTGTACAAATATTAGCCATGGTGGAAACTATATATGATGTTAAATTGACGAATATTATTATTGATATATAGCTATATACGAACCACGACATTGACTTTTACTTTCGATCCCCTATCCATTAAAGTTAATTGCACATCTCATAACATTATGAAAATATCATTTGACACCGAGTTAGATCACATTTTCTTAACCATCTTAAATTCTATTTTGTCGTATAAAAAGTAATGATTAGGGTGGGCGGAGTGGTAGCGGGGAGGGTAGTTTACTGAGGGGGGAGGTGTTGCCGGGGGTGGAGCGGTGATCAGGGATTGTCCAAGTCGGTTACTGGGTGAGAAACCGAAAAAGAAGAGAAGTGACGGAGGAGAGAGAGAGGGTTAATGGTGGGCCCCAACCCCTTTCAACCAATCACATTTTTTTAAATTGTTTACCACTCTCTATGTGTTTGACCATTACTAGTGATTGAGTGCAAGATGAGGAGTGAAGTGAGGACTTAACATGGCATGACATTATTGGTTAGAAAATTGTTTAAACACTCACCATTTGGTGACCACTCCCTCCACCCTTATACCATAAAGTACTATAGGTTGAGATTTTCAACTTGGCTTATTCTATACACACACCCCCTCATTCCTGATTACACCCTCCCTTGTGAGAGGAAAACTGTCGGTCCCACGCAGGCCCCACCTGTAAGTATGTGTTTCACCATATTGTCTACACATAAAACATTATTTGACAATATGCTATTATAAAATTTAAAAGACACAAAACTTAATTTTCCATATATTTAAGACTCCAAACCAAAACACTTCTATAAGAACAAAATAATAAATGTTCGTGATACGGATCGGAAGTGCACTCAAATGGCTCAAGAACAATTGATTAATCAAAGACCGAAACCATAAAGGTTTTCTTGACAAACGTCAAATTTCATAAACTGAATAATAATCAACCAACGTTTACAATAACCAAAACCCCTATAAATAGATCTTAAAAACACTAAAATAGATAACAAAATAAACGGATAAAAAGAAAACCAAATAAGATACCAATAAAATAAAGATAAACTAATATTAAATCATAGATAATAATCCCGGTAATTGTTTTCCATGCGGGTCTTTTCGCGGGTTGGGTCGGGTCACGGGTAGGTCCGGGTCTCCTGCATCATTCTCCCCCTCTTCGAGAAAACTCGTCCTCGAGTTTTGCCTTTGGACCAAAGTCGCCTGGATCAAAAGGAACATCAAACCGATTCTTATGCACTATTAACACGACCCACACAAACAGCTCGAAGGGACCATTGGACCATTTTCTGTTCTCTTGTGTCATTGATTTGTAATGAACAGTAGGCTCATTAAAATCGAGTAGGACAGACCCGAACCGAATTTTGGTGTCCATAGACATTTGTTGGGCTTTAGAAATCGCCACTCCACCAGGTCCAACTTTATTTGTTTCATAGGCAGTAACATATGAATCCGTCGTGTGGTTGCCGACAATTTTATGTGGACCACCATTCAATTTTAATTCATCCTGCGTGGGATGAGTTCCATGTGTATTTCCATCATCCTCATCCCCAATAGTTTTCAAATCATATTTGGAAACACAATTATCAACTATTGCAACTTTATTGCAAACAACCGAGATTTTTTTCCCACTAGCAAATCTATTCCATTTTGAATTCCCACAACAATAGGATCTTTAGTCAAATCTCGTTCCAATGGAAATTCCGTTTCATTCGGCTTGAAATAAGGAACATCCATGGAGGCCGAGCGAGTACCACCACCATCTACCGCCGAACCCAATTCGTCATCCGGTAAGTTCCGATCACCACCGGTAACCAAAGAATAAACCGCTACATACACATAAATTTTTTTTGCAAACATACCTGCGATCTTCGGACTCAAGGAATTCTCATTCAATCTCACGACTTCATCGAAACCACAACGATATGAACCACCGGTTGCCCAAGCATACCACACATCATCCTCATACTCATCAAATACGGGAGAAGAATCATAGATAAGGTCAGGATCCTCGTTGCCTCGGGCGACGAATCTACGGGGATGATAACCATCACATGATTCACGAAAGTTTTCATGGTCCACAATCTCGTTGCCTCGGGTGGCGAATCTACGAGAATGATCACCATATCCTCGCGGATTAAAAGGAACTCCGTCGTTGCCTTCGGCGGCGAATCTACGAACGAAAGTTTCTTCTTTTCCACGTAGAGCCATTTGAAAACCAAAAGCTCTGATACCAAATGATACGGATCGGAAGCGTACTCAAATGGCTCAAGAACAATCGATTAATCAAAGACCGAAACCATAAAGGTTTTCTTGACAAACGTCAAATTTCATAAACTGAATAATAATCAACCAACGTTTACAATAACCAAAACCCCTATAAATAGATCCTAAAAACACTAAAATAGATAACAAAATAAACGGATAAAAAGGAAACCAAATAAGATACCAATAAAATAAAGATAAACTAATACTAAATCATAGACAATAATCCCGGTAATTGTTTTCCATGCGGGTCTTCTCGCGGGTTGGGTTGGGTCGGGTCACGGGTACGTCCGGGTCTCCTGCATCAGTTCGGGCTTTTTTGAGGTTTCGGGTTTTTCGGGTTGGCGTGTTCGGTGTTTTGGCCAGGAAAAATGACTTAATAACCGGACCATTTAAATTTCGGGTTGGTCGGGTTCAGGTTTTCAGGTATTCGCTAATTCGGGTTCGAGTGGCTTTGAATTCGGATCGAGTTTCGGGTTTTGGATAAAAAATGAACAACCCTAGCTGCAAAGACGCATAAAGGGGCGCTAACCTTCACTCTGCAATATACATGGCGAGCGCCAAAGGACAAGTTGGTGGAGCCTTAATTGTTTTGACCTCTGTCAAACAATCGAAATTAAAACAAAAGTTTTTTTTTGATTTTTTTTAGTTACCATATGTAACCCATTACCATTTTATACCATACAAATTTTCCTACACAATCAACATCAATCCACTCTATATTTTTTCCCTTCACCATGTTTCCCAACAACAAAAATATAAATGCATTTAGTCTGAATCACCCGTTTTTTTTCTCACTTCAACCGATGGACCCAAGAACCCATACCGAATAAACCCACAAATGGGTGAAGTAGAGTACTATCCGATCATGCTATCTCTACGATCCCTGCATCTATCATCACCGCTACTCGTATGGGATTTCATCTACTATTCTCAAATGCCACATTTGGCTCCAGGGCTGGGCAAACCATTTTGGAGACCTAAAGCGAAGTAAAAAATTCGAGGCCCTTTCTCATTTTTTTTGGGTTCGTAATCTTTATTTTTTATGCTTTTTTTGGGTTTAAGGTTTAGGATTTAGGGTTAAGAGATCCTAGTTAGGGTTCGGTGAGCCGGTTCCAACGCCGCTAGAACGAGTCGAACTGGAATTCGTTTGAGTCGGTTCCCCACTTTTTTAGTGTTCCTCAATGAACCCTTCCATATATATATATATATGTTAGGGCCTAAGTTTTGACTGTTATGGATCCCATATTCTGAGGCGTCTTCTGGATATATTATCCTAAGTGTGTAGTAAGGGACCTCGGAGGATCAAGGATCCTTAATATTTGTTATGGTTTCTAATGATTGTTCTCGATGTTTTCTTATGTTTATACGCAGGGAAGCAACATGGTGGACCAAGTCTAAGTTGGAATATCGGTGATAAGTTGCTGGAAGCTAGCACGTGCCTGTTTTCCAAACGGTTATGAACGAAGACGTGGGTCTAGCGACATTTTCGGATTTAGTTGTTATTGTTATATTCAAAGTGGCTGATCAAGTGAAATAGTTAATACACATTCGCATACACACACATTAACCAGAGAGAGCTCACACTCAAACACTCATTGCAAACATAAGTTCATTATACAATGCTTGATCAACATCCGAAGTTGTATTTGATTTCATTAGCTAATATACTCGGTGGTTGATAGTTTTCACCACCCGAGGTTTTTATGCCGGCGATCTACTAGTGATCAAGGGCTTTTCCTCATATAAATCATTGTGTACCGTTTGCATTTTTTATTCTATTGTCATTTCATTTAAACAACCACTCTATCTCACAAACAAATTTGTTTACATTATCCTTAGAGTGATTTTTGATCAAAACAATTTGGCGCCCCCCCGTGGGCTGGTGGTGCTTTAATTCTAAAAAAATTCTATTAGTTTCAGCCTATTTTCATCAATACCATAATACTATGGCCTCTCAAGGGAAACCTGTCTCAACTGCCATGCCAATGACAACCTTGTCACAAAGCTCCATGTCGTTGCCTCCTGCCCCCCCCCCCCCCCAAAAAAAAATTCTAGAAGAACAATGAGAATGCTAAGAAGAAGAATCCAAGCCTTCTACTACTTCATCTTCTATAAATACTGACAATAATATTTATGTTTTGTATTTGCACATGAAAAACTACATGGAACAGCAGAACAAGACTAACCAAAAGGTCCTTTGCTATATCGAAGACATTAAGAAGCAGAAGAAGACAATAGAGGATCAGTCTCCACTGATGCCCAGGGTGCTAGATTTTGTCACTCCGGCATCAACAACTCAACAATCCAAAGGATCCTCCTCTCAACCACAAGGATCCTTTATCCTGCAAAAAGGATTTGTGGGGATATCTTAGCCTCAAGGATCCTCCTTCTTCACAGAAGGATATGTGGAAATGTTCCCGCCTCAAGGGTCCTATTTCCATCAACAAGGATCATTAGTTCGACCTCAAGGATCCATGGATTATCCAAAAAGATCTTCAACGTAGACCTTTCCTGGGTCTGGTGTCTTTCAGGATCAAGAATCCTCAGGGAGACAACCAATAAGAACTTATGAAGTACACGAAGGAGATTTCATCCCCATGCAGACTATTGCTTCTTCTGGCCCTACCATAACAGCAGAGATGTCTTATCCTAGATTCTCTTCCGAGATACCACCTTTGAACCAACCAGGAGGTAACAGTTTCAATACTAATTATCCTCAAGGATCCTCATTCCGCATAGAAGGATATGTGGAAATGTTCCAACCTCAAGGGTCATATTTCCATCAACAAGGATCATCAGTTTAACTTCAAGGATCCATGGATTATAAAAAAAGATCTTCAACGCAGACCTTTCCTAGGTCTGGTGTCTTTCAGGATCAAGGATCCTCAAGGAGACAACCAATAAGAACTTCTGAAGTCTGCGAATGGGATTTCATCCCCATGCGGACTATTACTTCTTCTGGCCCAACCATAACAGCAAAAATGTCTTATCCTAGACTCTCTTCCGGGATACCACTTTTGAACCAACCATGAGGTAACAGTTTCAATAAGTTATCCTTAGATACTAATTATGGCTATGTGCAGGATACAAGAATCAACCAATTTAAGGCCAGGGAACTACAGAAACTCAAGGATATGATATCTAGTGTTCAGGGAGTAGTCAAACCTATTCCTGAAATTCTAGACGGAAGCCATAGGAAATCTCGCTTTGCTCCACTAATTTGTAATGCAGAGATACCTAAACGCTTTCAAACTCCTAGTAGGAAGTTGTATGATGGCACAATCGATCCAGAGTAGCATGTAGCCCAGTATAGGGAAAGGATGGAGATAAACCCCATCCCTGATAGACTAAAAGAAACTTGCTTATGCAAGGGTTTTGGATCCACACTTACTGGATCTACACTAAAATGGCTACTAAGTCTTCCTCCTTACTCTTTTACTTCCTTTTCACACTTAGTTAATCTTTTTAATAATCAATTCTCTTGTAGTAGAACTTTTGAGAGATTAACTAGTGATTTATATAGGATTACCCAAGCTCGTGACGAATCCCTTAGGAATCATGTCACTACATTCGGGAGAGAATCCTTGGAAATCCCAAACCTTGACATTGCACCTGCTATAGAACCATTCAAGATGGGATTACAAAAGGATTCTCCTTTTTATGATGATCTTGTGATGACTCCATGTAGAAACCTAGATGAAGTCAGGAAAAGAGCCTTGAGATTCATCAAGCTGGAAGATGATAAGAGGATCCAAGATAGACTGAGTGGTTCTGCAAAATATGATCACTACGATAAGCAAGGTCCTTCTTCATGAATAATAGATCCAAACCCTACACAAGAATAGATAACCAAAATGTCCATGCAGTGGAACAAGATGAGGACGAAGAAAAGTATCCTAAGATATCTGAATATGGTCTATCTATTGATACTAGTGGAATAATGCTTGCCATGCAGAATGTAGGTGAGAAGGCAAGATAGCTAAGGAAGAATGATAAATCAACCTCCTTCAAAGACAAATCCAAATAGTGTGCATACCACGAGGATTTCAGGTATCTGACAGATGAATGCATTGTATTAAGAAGGGAGATAGGCTACCCCTCAGCAAAGGTCACTTAAAAGAGCTGCTAGGCAAAAAGAAATCAAGAATCCAGGATCCTGAGAACACACTAAAAGAGCCGCTCCACCTCCACCCAATGCTCAAGTGATCAAATTTATTTCTGGAGGATCTGATATATGTGGTACTTCTTTCTAACTTCCAATATATATAGAGGGAGTTAACTCTATCCAAAAAAATTGTGTTATTGATAGTTTATGTTGTTGCATTGTAATTCTTGCAGGCCTTGGATACATGAGATGAAGGCTGTTCCATCAACCTATCATCAGTGTGTGAAGCTTCCAACCCCTTGGGGATTGGTGAAGATAGACAGTGATCAACAGGAGGCTAAGAACTGCTACACTTAATCGATGAAGCCAACTTAAAAAACAAGGACAACATAGCAATTACAAAAGCCTCCAAGAGATGCCATGGAGGCAAAGGAACATGATGTTAAAGAAATAACTTTGGAACCTGGGGATCCTGATATCAAGGTGTTCGTAGGATCAGGGATCCTTGATACCATAGAACAGGATCTCATATCCTTCCTTAGAAGAAGAAAGTATACCTTTGCATGGAAACATGAAGACATGACAGGTATTTCTAAAGATATTATTACACATAAGTTGGGTATAGACAAATCTTTTCAGCCCCATCCATTAAAAGAGAAGGAAATCTGCACCTAAGAGAAATGCTGTCATCCAAGAAAAGGTAAATAAACTTCTAAAAGCAGGTATGATTAGAGAGGTAAAATATCCAAGATGGTTAGCCGATGTAGTGATGGTACAAAAGAAAAATGGAAAGTGGAGGGTATGTGTCGATTTTACCGATTTAAACAAGGCATGTCCCAAGGGTCCTTTCCAACTTCCACACATTGATTCCATGGTTGATGCAACAACTGGTCATGAGTTGCTTACCTTTAGGGATACTTCATCCCACTCTTCATGATTAATAATGGAGTCCAAAATAGCATTTACATTGTCATCGGTCTCTTCTTCTCATCCAAACCTTCTTCAAGAACAAAGCACACAAAATGATATATCACTGTCATCAGTCTTTTTTTCTTGAAGATTTGTCCATCTCATTCAGTAAAATCTTATTGAGTTAGCCCCCTTACCTAAGAATCCATTCAGTGAAACTTCATGGAGAACAATACTGAATCTCCAAGAAACGACATTTGCCATATGTGGTTTTTTAACTTTTTGGCGTTTTAAAGTGAATGGTATTTACTAACACATGGCGTTTGCTTTTTGGTGTGATCAATGGAAGGTCCTGAGACGTTTGTTTATATAAGATGTTTTTGGCGCGTAGTTTAGGCGGGATTTTATTGTAATAAATGTTAGTAATAAAGTATCCGTCGTTTCAGTTACTGTTTGTTCAGCTTTATTTGCTAAGGCTGTAACACGTCCCATCTTTAATTTTGACATTTTGTATTTAATGGCGTTTTGTAGATAAAAATGATAGAATACAACTAATTAACTTTTGGTGTCTGGCATTTGTGGCATTTGGTGTTTTATAACTAATTAGAGAAATATAGTATTTTGATTATTTGAAAAGTACACAACAAACACAGAAAAAATTACACAAAAGAAAAAAAAAGAAAAAAAATTAAAACTCCTCGTCAGAAGGGATTTTGTCTGAGAAGTGTCCATCACTCCCCTCGTCTTCTTCTTCGGATTCTTCTTCGAGTTTCTCATCCAAGTCATCATTTTCACTTTCATTGGCCTCTTGTTCTTGAAGATTTTGAAGCCTCCATTTGAACATGTCCCGCAACAAAGCCAATTTTACGTTCATGTTTGTGTTAAAACATGTTGCGTTATGTAACTCCTCTAGGAACCCAAGACCCTGCTTGGTCATGATGTTTTCAAGCATGTAGTCTTCCTGCTGCCCGTTGTCAAATATAACAGTGACCATGTCAATGTCTTCACCAAAACGCCATGATCTGATGACTAGGTCCATTTTTGCATTTGCCTTGTTCGGCCCAAATTTTCTTGTTAATCTTCTTATAACCGTATGTGTTTTATCACAGTGGTTATCAAGAGGGACCCCAAGTGCTAGGATCCCCCTCTATACTTTTTTCTTTCAAGTTCAATATGGCTTTGATTGTTTTAACAAACACTTTTTTTCTATTGTCAAAACGGATTACGAATCTTCTGATTCTGAGGGTGTATCTCCATGAAACGATGGTTGCCATTTTTCTTCATTTCAGAGGTTTTTTTTTTTTTTTTTAAATTTGGCGTTTTGGTTAAAGATGGTGTTTTTAGTATGATCAATGGAAGTGATGGTAACGTCTTTTATATAACGATGTTTTTGGCGCGTAGTTGAGGGAATTTTTTATAATAAATGTTAATAATTAACTTTCAGTTACTGTTTGTTCACATCTATCTGTTAAATCTGCAACGCATTTTATCATTAAGTTTTGGCGTTTTGAATTAATGACGTTTTAGATAAATATGTCGTTTCATCTGGAAGTGACTGATGTGTATGGAATGTAGGTTAAGGCCGGAATCTTGAATGACATTTTTTTCATTAGTTTGGCGTTTTGTATTAGAGCAATAAAATGACCCTTTTACCCTTAATAAAGCACGTCCAAGTAATAAAGTTGATGTTATTTACGAAATCGTCACTGCGTCATTCTAATCCATAGATTGTTTTGATCCAATGGATGAGGGGCGTTCTCACTGTTTTCACACTTTTAGGCGTTTTTCCTAGATCTTGCCCATATATATATATAAGGGAGAACACTTGATACGATGCGAATGTTTTCTCAATAAAAATATGTTACGTCCCAACATACATGAATGGTTTTCTTGTTAATAAAAACCACGATTCTTATTATTTCGATTTAAACAGTACTTATATATTTTTCAAGACAATCTTAAAATATATTTTTATTCTTATATTGGTTAAAGTTTAGTAGACAAATAATTTGGTGTTTAACTAAACCTAACATTTCTATCTATTATGGGATGGAGAAATAGCTGCCAATGTATAAAAAATTGAGAGCATTGTCACTTCTGCAATATGAACCCAGCTCTCCACAAAAAATAATGGATGCCTAACCAAAACACCACACTCACATTAATGTTTAAAATTGTCATATCTAATATCTATACCTTATATACGTTTACTTTCTTTTAAACTAGATTTTTCCCCGCCCGCGTTGTGGGGCACTAAGCCGAATATTTCTCTTTTATAACATGTCCGTCTGTGTTTCGGTTACTTGTACATACTACTCATAACACGATCTCAAAAAAAAATTTACATTGAGTCAACCAATTAAATTAAAACACTATCATACTTTTGCTTAAGAAAAATAAAAATGATAGAAAAACAATAAATTTAAACTGGGGGAAAAATAAAAATTACACCGAGTAAAACAATTAAAACAAAGCACTACTATAGTTTTGTCAAAAAAAATAACTAAAACGTTGGCATGACTCTAATTTTACACTGGGGTAAAAATCGTAATTTGACTGGGAAAGCAAAGGAAAACTATGGCAAAAATGTAAATTTAGATTAGGGGCAAAATTGTAATTTGGCTGGGTGGGGAAAAAACAAAACTAATGACAAAACTGTAAATTTAAACTGGTCAAAATCGTAATTTTGAATCGAGGGCAAAATGGTAATTTTTAGTTGGGGGCAAAAGCATAATTTTATTTTGAACTGGGGGTAAAAACGTAATTTTGAACTGATGGCAAAATCATAATTTTAAAGCGGGGATAAAATCGTAAATTTGTTGAGCCAATGGGGGAGTCAGGCAGCTTCCTGACACTATTCCCCCATCTTGTGTCTGTAGTTATACACTGGGGGCAAAATCGTAATTTTACTGGGAAAGCAAACAAAAACGATGACAAAAATGTAAATTTAAATTGAGTGCACAATGGTAATTTAGCTGGGAGGAACAAAACAAAACTAATGGCGAAACTGTAAATTTAAACGGGGCAAAGTCGTAATTTTGAACCGAGGGCAAAATTGTAAATTTTAACTGGGACAAAAGCATAATTTTATTTTGAACTGTAGATAAAAACGTAATTTTAAACTGATGGTAAAATCGTAATTATAAAGCAGGGACAAAATCGTAATTTGATTTGGCCTAAAGCAGGTGAACTACTGTTCACCAAATTTTATAAATATAATAAGTTAATGAAATAAATAAGTAAACAATGAAATAATAAAAAATATAAATAATATTGTAAACATGTTTGTGTACTGTTCATGGCTAGTTTACTTTAATATGTATATATATATAATAATGGAAGCCTTTTGAAGGCCCTAGACCCTTGCCTAGCCTCATTACATTATTGGGCTCTATTCGGCTCATATTCGCCATAATTCTCACAATCCATACTCGAAATCTAACCTGTAACCAAAACCCAAGTGACTTCATCCAAGAGTTGTAGACACGTAAGAAGGGTCCGGATCAACAACATTCCCTGAAGACAATTGTAGAGACAATTGAGTTTAGAAAGGCGGCAAATATGAGTTTAAAAAATATTTAACACAATTGTGGTTAACTTATTATAAAACATCCTTGAAAAGAAAAGGTGGCAAATATGATTATCTTATAATATTTAATCGTTGAGTTGTTAATTTCAACGGTTAAGCTAATAATTCAAATACATAAATAGTCCTAATAAAAAATATTCAGAATTTTAATCCTATCACATAATTGTCATTTTTTATAATGTTGTACTTTCAGTTAGTGACTGGTAAGGTATTATCAGCCAAAAGTTAACACCAAAATAATCATAGAAGAATGGTGATTGCATGCAATAATAGCATTATTTATTTAACTTTTGTTCTTTTATATATTTTACTTAGCATTATTGATGCGTTGATATCTTCCCATGATATTATAATCTCCCAAGTAAAATAGAAAAGAAAGGTTATCAAGAAAGCGTTCGCAACGGCTAGCATAAACTAAAATTTCCATGCCTCCAATCTTTATTCAAGTATAAAAAAAAGCAAAATCATACGTGGTTAAAAATTCGTTGTTTAATCGTATTAAGTTTATGTCTTTACATGAATTTGAGTTCCGAATGGCCTACTTTGATGTGATTTGTATCTTGCAAGTCTAACAGAGTGTAAGGAGCTATTTGAGAGCTTTACGGAGCATCGAGATGAAGCTAGGACCATCCGAACATGCGAAATGAAGAAAACCGGCTCGGAACCAGCTAGTCGTCGTAGACAGAAGCAATCTGTAGACAGTGATGCAGTGCGTCAGGCTTAATAGGCGCGCCGCTGGTGCCGGGTTATCCCGTCGCCAATGCGGCCTATAAAGTTGCAACGCAGATTTTTGTTTTTATGTTGTTTGGACCGAAATATTGAAGAGTTATCAAGGAGTTACGGGTTTTGAAACGAATTATCTTGTTCTTGGAGCCAAGAAGTGAAACAGCATCATCCACCATCTCTCCCAATCACAATCATCATCACATCCAATCCTAAACCCTAATCCATTATCATCAATCCATCATCCATCTCTATCAATCAACAATCACCATCCAAACCCTAACCCTAACCCTAACCTTCTTCGTTTCAAGATTTGAGATTCAATCAAGGTGACTTCGTTCGTGTGTTCTTCTTCCATGTGCATGTATTATCGACCATGAGCGGCTAATCTATCGGGTTTCACCCCGGTGTAGATTTTTGTAAGATTTCTAGGGTTTCAAACATTGTGTTAAATTTGATTTGTGACTAGTTGATTGTGATATTTGAAACTTATGATAATTGACTTGCATTTGTATTGAATTCGTGAATTGTCGAGTGAATCATTAAATTTGACTTTGCGAAATGTTTAATTTGCAATTATGCCTTGTCATATGTTAGAATCATGTCTTGGTAACGAAGCGCATTGTGGTCCGTTCTTGCAACGTTGATAGCTCTTGGCACCTAAGCGATGTGACACTAAGGTTTTTAATCATCAAACGCAACTAAATCAAGTTAAAGCGTGTAGGAACCCTAGGTCTCGCATATATCGATCTGGGAGTGAACCTTGTTCTCTAATACAGTTTTAAAATCAAGTTTGTGCAACTTCGAGTAATTTGTTTACATAATTATTAGTCAACTTGTTAGTCCAATCCGACACCTTTTCCAAACAAACCAAACAAAGAAATAATCATGATTTGCAAGCTTCATAAGGTGTTTCAAAATTAATAATCAATTGAATCATGTCACAGGCTACAGACTTTTCGTGGTTCAACCCCTGACTACCACTAGCTATTAGTTTGGGGTAATTTGGGTTTATAAATATTATCTATGACCGGGGCGCGACACTCTGATCAAATTTCGGTGCCGCTGCCAGGGAGATCGTGCGCTTTGTGTTTAGGAATTGTTTGATTATTTGTGTGATTAACTGTTTAAAGTGCTTGATTTCTTTTTGTCATATTCACTTTATTTGTTACGCGGGTGTGTTACTTGTGCAGATTACAGGTAGTGCACGCATACGAGGAATTCCAGAAGAACCTCTTCACTAGCGTTCGAGCCATAAATTGAGCGACTTGTACGAAGGAACTTAGCCAACCAGTTAGAGACAACACTTTCCCTAACCCGCCCAACCAAAATTCACCAAATACCCCATCCTTTGGAACCGTCCAAATAGATAATCTAAATCAAAACCAAAACCAATACCCATAATACCCACGTGGAAATCAAAATAAAAACCAACGCCTAAATCAACCTCAAAACAAACGCCAAAATCCACTCCCACCAAATACCAATAACCACAATGTCAACCAAATTATGGTAACCCTGTGAATAAGCCACAAATCCTCAACATTGATGAGTTAAGGAATAACATCAATGATGATGAACCATATAGCGTTTCCAGTTACCAATCACTGGAGCGAGTTAGTCTGCACAATGATCATTCGGTTGAAGTCGAGAACTACAACAACTGGAATTGCAACGAGTTTAAAGATGGGGGGTATGGTAATTATGAGTTCAATGGGAACTTCTACGATGGTGGAGATTTTGATGAAGAAGACGGGTACCAGAATGCAAATTTTGGGTACGTAGATGGCGAGTGGGATTATGGGTACGGGTATGGTAATGAAGATGGTTATGACAGCAACCGTCAACCACGAAACAACGCTCAAGGGAACCGGAACAACGGTAACAGCAACAACAACAATAATCTAAACCAGAACCAAATTCCCTGATTTGTGTGGGCAGCTAACCAAAGACCCAACCAAGTGCGACCGGTTCATCAAGAGGTCAACCATCCTCAAAGACGTCAAAATCAACCTCAACAACCGGTACCCCGAGGTGTTAATGGTCGGTTTAGACCGATAATCACCGAGAATGACTCACTAATTGCTCCTCCTACGCGGGGAAAACGCTCATTCGATTCCAAACCCAACTGCATCAACATCCTACCTAATTTTCACGGTTTGGCCAACGATGAACCATACACGTACTTAGCTGAATTTTCCGCCTTGTGTAACACAGTTGAGGGTCACGATTTCTCTCAAAATGAAGTGAGATTGAGGCTGTTTCGATTTTCGTTGAAGGGCAGGCTTCTTACACTTCTGGCTAATAGTATTCACACTTGGGAACAAATGCAACAAGCGTTCCTTGATGAATATTATTCTATAGCGAAGACCGATGATGCAAGAGATGAGATTCGGTCGTTTCGGCAACAACAGGGTGAGCCAATGCATGTAGCTTTCACCTGTTTCAAAGAGCTAATCCGGAAATGCCCTCATCATCAAATCGAGTGATGCGAATTAGTAAAATGCTTTGTGAAAGGGTTGGAGAGGATGGGCAAGAACTCCAAAGCAGTGTTGTAACAACTCTCACCAAACCTATTATTTATTATTATTTGGTTCAATAGGAAACCCTAATTGAGACCCCCAAGTGATCCTGCATAAACCCTAAAATTTTCAGAACAATCGGAATCATGATCAGGGCCCCTAAAACTCAGGGGGGGGGAAACCCTAGTTGCTATTATCTTGACAGTTTTACGTGTACAACAAATTTTAACGCAAGACCAACTCACCTGAGCTACTGGGATACGGGGCTACCCTATGATAGGGTAGTACCCCTCGCGCCACGCAAAGGCCCCTCGCGCCACGTGAGGGCGCCCTTTTTCCAGTATATATTCAGGGGTTTGGCACTTGCAATTACGTGTTGGTTCGACGTTAAAATTCGATTCATGCATTGAGATATCGTATAAACAGTCCCAAAACACACACAAATCACGAATCGCTGCCACAAAACAGGGTAATAACTCGATCGCTGCTACGATTCAATGTCCGATCGATTAAACTATCCAATGGATGTTTAAGTGCTGCCCACATTAGGGTTATGTTTTGTCATTCGTCGTGAATTCGATGGATGTTTAAGTATCGCGCTTTGTCATTCGTTGTGAGGGTTTAATCTCGTGAGTTATCGTAAATGTTGTATTAGTTACTAACCTAGTTCTTGTGTGCATTATTGTTAAATTAGGTTAACAAGGCTAATCAGTAGGCTAGACTCTGCTCGTATTAAATCTGCAAAGTGAGTCCATTCTCTTTCCTCACAGTTTCTGAGTCATTCACTTTTTATCAACAATGTTTTACAATACTCCAATTATTTTCAAAGTTATAATTACAGGGATTAAGTCTTTGTAATCTCCAATTTACAGCCGGTATGTGGGGTTTTGTATACATTACTTGATAACCGTCACCATTGGACAACGGGTTAGCCAAGGGGTGATATGACCATAATCACAGACACCATTGGACAACGAGATAGCCAATAGGTGGTCGAGTGATAAATACCGTGGGTAGATGGTTGATATGTATAAACATTGTAATCGCTCTTAATACTGTAAATTATAACAACACGTCGTTTTTAGTAAAAAGAATGATTCACCAGTATTTCCCCGCTGACAAAACCTTTTTCAAACATGTTTCAGGTGATCTGTTGTGATCCAAGAAAAGTGCCGTGAAGCACTACAAAGCTTAAGGAAGTGGCTCAATATAAATAAAGAAACATGTTTTGTAAAATAGGGGTTTCCCAGTGAAATCACCTTGATTGTAAATTACGGGGTTATTTCGAATTATGAAATAAAATAATCAGGCATTTTCAGTTTTAAAAAGATCCTGCTAAAATCTTTCGCTGTTAACTCAATTAAATAAATACCACGGGATTTTCTGTCCCGCGGCTCCTGAACCGGGTCAAACTGGGTCGGGGGCCGTGACAGAAAAATGTGGTATCAGAGCCACTGATTTAAGCCAATTAAGTATTTAGAAAATACTTAATTTTACTGACTGTCAATTTTGTGATTATGTGTTTTATTATTTGAATATTTGTTTACAGTATGGGTAAGCAAAGACTTTCGGATATCTACCATAAATTAGATACTTCACCAAAAGAAAAGGGAAGTTCATCACAATCAAATTCCTTAAGATACTCAGTAGATACTGAGGAAGGAATATTTGTTCGAAAGGCACAATATGAGGAACCACTTTCTCCTAATAAAAGAAGTTTGATTATTAAGAAAAGTCAGGAGAAAATAAAGAAATCACAACCAAAAGAAAAGAGAGTTAATCAAGAAACCCAGAATCTAGATAGTAACCCACCATGGGAAGACAAGTTAGATGAAAAATGGGCAGATCTCTATATGCTAGCCACTGTAGCAGTAAATGCAAATCTTTAATTACTCTGACCCAGTCTTAGCACCTATATCACCTACAAGCCAGAAACTTTACCCAGTAAATAAATAAGTTTACAATAAACCCTAGTATGTTGTAATTGTCAGTTGTCCTTTGTATTAAATTAGTCACACAGTATGCAATAAAGGTTATCTGTGAAATTTTGTTATAAAATTTTAACTTAGTATTTTTGCATATATGCTAAACAGCATGAATGAGTTATCTGAAGCCCTTCAAAATCTCAATCTCTATCCGGTGAAAATAGAAGTTTCCAAAGACTTTACTGGTTATATACCCGATGTAGAAGAACCTATGGAATTCCACGCTCCACCACCGGAGAAACCAAAGCCTAAGAAAAAGAGAAGATTCGTAGGCTGGAGGCGTGTACGCAGGAGAAAACCAGCAACTAGAAAGATTCCCAAAATAGAGAATACCATAGATAAAGGAAAAGGAATTATGATCGGGGAAGGTTCTAGGCAAGTAGAAATGGAAATTGGGGAAAGTTCTAAACAAGTCGAGGAGTTGCCATTACATGAAGAGTTAGATCGCATATTGGCAAGCTGTGATATCATTAGTCCTATCAATACTAACCTTTACCCTTATCCTGCTGAAACTCAACTTCCAATAAATTTGGAACCAGCCATTCCAGACCCACATATACACACCCAACCTTTAGGAGAAATGGACGAGTGGTGGACTAATGACTGGCAGTTTCAAAACCTCCTAAATAACCCTTATACCTTTTTCCCTCAGTTCGACCCAGAACCTATACCAAACCCACCAATGAGCACTGAAAACTTAGCTGAACTCCGCCATTTTGGCGAGGAGCTGATAGGTGCAGGGAATAGGATTCGGGAGGTGGGAGAGCAAATCTCCTGGAAGTACGACGAAAGGGAACGGCGCTACTAAAGTGCCCAGGAATAGGATGATGGTGAAGCTGTGATTGTATAATAGTAATAATGATAATAAAATAAAGTCTGTAAAATAACCTACAAATAAAACCTTTGTAAGATAACAGTGTGTATTGATGCATAATACATATATAAAAAGGGAAATCGAGGAATCGATAATTTTGGATATATATATGTGTGTGTTGTGAAATTTGTATGATTATTTTAATTGTTATTTACTCTATACTAATAAATTATATAACGAGGTTAACCAATCTGAGCAACACCAGGAGGATCAATTTATGACTAAGCAAGATATAGAAAATATCGTTGCTCAAGGAATAGCCAATGCTATTCCAGCAATCCTTGCTGCTGCCCAAAAACCTGTTGAACCTCAACAAATCATTCCTAGTAAACGTACTTCTGAAGATAACTTCAGCAATAGCGTAAATGGAGGCGGTAATCATACTAATCACGATAATGATCCACGACAGGCCCCACTCCCTAAGAAAATGAAAGCTGCAACTCCTGGTTGCACTTACAAAGAATTTCTTGCCTGTAAACCTGCTGAGTTCGCAGGAAATGAAGGGGCGACTGCGGCACTGCGTTGGTTGGAGAAAACTGAAGCAGTAATTATGATAAGTAAATGTAATGAGGAAGACAAGGTTATGTATGCGTCGCATCTTTTTAAAGAATGGGCGCTAGAATGGTGGAATACTGTACTTCAAGCCAAAGGAAGAAATAGGGCCTATGCCATGAGTTGGGAGGAATTTAAGCAGTTAATAGAAAGAAAATTCTGTCCCGAATACGAAAAAGAACAAATGGCAAATAAGTTCCTGAACCATCGAATGATGGGTGTAGACTGTCGAGGATAAACTTCGACATTCTTCGAATATGATAGAGTGGTACCAACACTGGCTTCGCCAGAACCGATACTTATTTCTCGCTATATTTGGGGATTGATTAGCGAAATCCGTAATATCGTTAAAGCTGCGAGACCTCGCACTATTGACGATGCGGTAGAATTAGCTAACACCCTAACTGATGAGCTGGTACGCACAAGAGATGAAAATAGGAAAAAGGAACTGGCTCATAAAATTACCCAAGGATTTCGTGTGGGTAATAATAGCAACTTCAAGAAGAGAGGAACAGGGCAATCTTCAACTCCGCCGTTCTGCAGAAATTGCAGAAAGAAACATTTTGGAAAATGCAATATAACCTGCAATTTTTGCAAAGTTGTAGGACATCGTGAAGAAGACTGCAGAAAGAAAACAAGGGTCTGCTATAACTGTGGAGAAACGGGACATTTCAAAACAGAATGCCCTAAATTGGTTAAACCAGCAGACAATAAAGCCAAACCGGCCGACGGAGCTACCAAGAAGAATGTTCGAGCCTTCCAATTAACTACTCAGGAGGCAGAACTCATTCCAGATGTGATAGCTGGTACGTTCTTAGTTCACAACGTCTATGCAAAAGTATTTTTTGACTCTGGTGCAAACCAAAGTTTTATAAATACTTCATTCTGCCAAGCTCTTAATTTACCCTTAACCAACCTTAGACAGATTTTTACAGTTGAAACAGCTGATGGGAATTCAGTTAACATAGATAAGATTTTACAAAAAGAAAATATAGAACTTTCAGGTCATAAATTTCATGCAAACCTATTACCAATGAATTTAGCTGGGTTCGATGTTGTGTTAGGAATGGATTGGTTAGTAGCCAACCATGCTCAAATTCTTTGTGACAAGAACTCTATAGAGATTCGTGCACCCACCGGAGAAGTAATCATGATTACAGGAGATAAGCCACGTAAACCCATGAAGTTCATTTCAGTAATGAAAGTTGCTAGTTATGAACGAAAGCAAGGAATAGTATATATGATTTCAGTAATCATTAGTACTAAGGATAAAGAACTTAAGGAGATTCCTGTAGTCTCAGAATACCTAGATGTATTCCCAGAAGAACTCCCGGGATTACCACCCGACAGGGAAGTTGAATTTAGAATTCATTTAATACCTGGAACTACACCGATAGCTATGGCACCTTATCGATTAGCACCCACAGAAATGCTAGAATTGAAAAAGCAATTAGATGAATTACTAAGTAAGGGATTCATACAACCTAGTTCATCCCCTTGGGGAGCTCCAGTGTTGTTTGTGAAAAGGAAGGATGGTTCGATGCGAATGTGTATCGATTATAGGGAATTGAATAAGGTTACAATTAAGAATCGATACCCATTACCTAGAATTGATGATCTTTTTTATCAACTTCAGGGAGCTAGATATTTTTCTAAGATCGATTTACGCTCCGGATATCATCAGTTAAAGGTACAAGAAAAAGACATACCTAAAACTGCTTTCAGAACTAGGTATGGTCATTACGAGTTTACAATTATGCCCTTCGTATTAACGAATGCACCTGCAGCATTCATGGACATGATGAATAGAATCTGTAAACCGTATCTGGATAAATTTGAAATTTTCTTCATCGACGATATACTTATTTATTCCAAAAGTCATGACGAACATTGTCAGCACTTGCATGCACTCTTAACTTTGTTAAGAAAAGAAAAACTTTACGCCAAATTCTCCAAGTGTGAATTTTGGCTACAGGAAGTGCAACTTTTAGGACACATGGTGAATCATGAAGGTATTCATGTAGATCCTGCTAAGATAGAAGCAATTACCAATTGGAAGGTTCCACAGTCAGCTATGGAAATTAGAAGCTTTCTAGGATTAGCTGGATACTATAGGAGCTTTATTAAGGATTTTTCCAAAATAGCAGTACCATTGACTAAGCTAACCTGTAAAGCGGTTAAGTTTGAATGGGGAACTAGGCAAGAAGAGGCTTTTAGAATTTTGAAGCAAAAGTTAACCAATGCTCCAATTCTAGCTTTACCAGAAGGAACAGAAGATTTTGAAGTTTACTGTGATGCTTCTAAGTTAGGTTTAGGATGTGTGTTAATGCAACGCAAGAAGGTAATTGCGTATGCTTCGAGACAATTGAAAAAGCACGAGGAAAACTATACGACTCATGATTTAGAATTAGGAGCCATAATTTTTGCCCTTAAAATTTGGAGACATTATCTGTATGGAAGTAAGTTTACTGTCTATACGGATCATAAAAGTTTAAGGTATATATTTGGGCAAAAAGAGTTAAACATGAGACAAAGGAGATGGATGGAAATACTAAGCGACTACGACTGTGATATTCAATATCATGAAGGAAAGGAAAATGTAGTTGCAGATGCCTTAAGTCGTAAGTATCATGAGAAACAACGACGGGTTCGTGCTCTTAGATTAAATCTACAGTTAGATTTAATGGAACAATTAAAGAATGTTCAAGAAACAGCAATCAAGGACGATGCTGAAGGAATGAAAGGACGAATAAAAGAATTAGAGCAAGGAAATGATGGAATTTGGAGATTCCATAAGAAAAGGATTTGGGTACCTAACCAAGGAGAATTAAGAAATAAGATCTTAGAAGAAGCTCATAAATCTAGGTATACCATACATCCAGGAAACAATAAAATGTACCAAGATTTAAGAAATAATTTCTGGTGGATAGGAATGAAAAAGGACATAGCTAGATATGTTTCTAAGTGTCTTACTTGTTCACAAGTTAAAGCAGAACACTAGAAACCTTCGGGTCTACTTCAACAATTAGAAATGCCTGTATGGAAATAGGAACTCATAACAATGGACTTTGTTACTAAGTTACCCAAAACCAGAAAAGGTAATGACGCGATTTGGGTAATCGTGGATCGATTAACCAAGAAAGCTTATTTTCTACCCGTGAAGGAAACCTTTAGCATGGAACGGTTAGCAAAGTTGTATGTAGATGAAGTAGTATCTTTACATGGAGTTCCACTTTCCATTGTATCAGATAGAGATAGTCGTTTCACTTCCCACTTCTGGACAAGTTTTCAAGAAGCAATGGGAACTCGACTAAATCTAAGTACTGCATATCATCCACACACGGACGGACAAAGTGAAAGAACGATCCAAACCCTGGAGGACATGCTTCGAGCATGTGTGATAGATTTTGGTGGAAATTGGGACAACCACTTACCTTTAATTGAATTATCCTATAACAATAGTTATCATACAAGTATTGAAGCTGCCCCATTCGAAGCACTTTATGGACGCAAGTGTAGAACTCCAGTTTATTGGGCAGAAATAGGAGAAAGTCAGTTGTCAGGTCCTGAAATCGTACAAGAAACAACCGACAAGATCACTCAAATCAAGGAAAGACTAAAGACTGCTCGTGATCGTCAGAAAAGTTATGCCGACAATCGACGCAAACCACTAGAGTTCCAAGTTGGAGACAAGGTACTTTTGAAAGTTTCTCCTTGGAAAGGAGTAGTTCGGTTCGGTAAGAAAGGAAAGCTGAGTCCAAGATACGTAGGACCATTTCCAGTAATCCAACGTATAGGACCAGTTGCCTATCGCTTACAACTACCAGAAGAATTAGCTGGGGTACATGACGTATTTCATGTATCCAATCTCAAGAAATGTCTATCTGACGAGTCCCTGGTAGTACCTCTTCAAGATATAGAGGTAAATGAAAAGTTAAAATTTGTTGAGAAGCCATTACAAATAGAAGATAGAAAGATCAAGTTTCTCAAGCACAAACAGCTCGTGTTGGTCAAAGTCAAGTGGGATTCGAAGAGAGGATCTGAATACACTTGGGAGCTGGAATCAGAAATGAAGCGAAAGTATCCTCACTTGTTCCAGTAAATCTCGAGGACGGGATTTTTATTAAGGTGGGGAGAATGTAACAACTCTCACCGAACCTATTATTTATTATTATTTGGTTCAACAGGAAACCCTAATTGAGACCCCCAAGTGATCCTGCATAAACCCTAAAATTTTCAGAACAATCGGAATCAGGATCAGGGCCCCTAAAACTCAGGGGGGGGGGGTAAACCCTAGTTGGTATTATCTTGACAGTTTTACGTGTACAACGAATTTTAACGCAAGACCAACTCACCTGAGCTACTGGGACACGGGGCTACCCTATGATAGGGTAGTACCCCTCGTGCCACGCGAAGGCCCCTCGCACCACGCGAGGGCGCCCTTTTTCCAGTATATATTCAGGGGTTTGGCACTTGCAATTACGCGTTGGTTCGACGTTAAAATTCGATTCATGCATTGAGATATCGTATAAACAGTCCCAAAACACACACAAATCACGAATCGCTGCCACAAAACAGGGTAATAACTCGATCGCTGCTACGATTCAATGTCCAATCGATTAAACTATCCAATGGATGTTTAAGTGCTGCCCACATTAGGGTTATGCTTTGTCATTCGTCGTGAATTCGATGGATGTTTAAGTATTGCACTTTGTCATTCGTTGTGAGGGTTTAATCTTGTGAGTTATCGTAAATGCTGTATTAGTTACTAACCTAGTTCTTGTGTGCATTATTGTTAAATTAGGTTAACAAGGCTAATCAGTAGGCTAGACTCTGCTCGTATTAAATCTGCAAAGTGAGTCCATTCTCTTTCCTCACAGTTTGTGAGTCATTCTCTTTTTATCAACAATGTTTTACAATACTCCAATTATTTTCAAAAGTTATAATTACAGGGATTAAGTCTTTGTAATCTCCAATTTACAGCCGGTATGTGGGGTTTTGTATACATTACTTGATAACCGTCACCATTGGACAACGGGTTAGCCCATGGGTGATATGACCATAATCACAAACACCATTGGACAACGAGATTGCCAATAGGTGGTCGAGTGATAAATACCGTGGGTAGATGGTTGATATGTATAAACATTGTAATCGCTCTTAATACTGTAAATTATAACAACACGTCGTTTTTAGTAAAAAGAATGATTCACCAGTATTTCCCCGCTAACAAAACCTTTTCCAAACATGTTTCAGGTGATCTGTTGTGATCCAAGAAAAGTGCTGTGAAGCACTACAAAGCTTAAGGAAGTGGCTCAATATAAATAAAGAAACATGTTTTGTAAAATAGGGGTTTCCCAGTGAAATCACCTTGATTGTAAATTACAGGGTTATTTCGAATTATGAAATAAAATAATCAGACATTTTCAGTTTTAAAAAGATCCTGCTAAAATCTTCCGCTGTTAACTCAATTAAATAAATACCACGGGATTTTCTGTCCCGCGGCTCCTGAACCGGGTCAAACTGGGTCGGGGGCCGTGACAAGTGTAGACGGCCGACTGGGCCAAGAAGCATCCGATATCGATTCTAGGTTTAAGGATCGGATCGCCACTTTGGAATGAGAATTGGTTTGTATGAAGAAAAAAGATGTGGGTGCGCTTCAATTTGCTGTATGTAAAGACTGTGGTGACATTGGTCACCGAGCTAAAAATTATCAAGTAGACATGACCCGATCCACCGAGGAGGTGAATCAAGTGTACGGAGACCGGAAGCAATATGACATGAACTCTAACATTTATCACCTAGGTTTGAGAAACCATCCCAATCTTAGGTATAGTGACGCCTCGAACCAAATGAACCCGAACTTCCAACCTAGTAATCAAGGTAGGTCTTCGTGCCAAAACCGCCAAGGTGGTAACCAAGGGGGTTACCAATGCAACAATTACAATCATGGGGGTAAGTATGGGTATCAAGGTTGTGAGAACAAAAACTACCAAAGAGGTTACAACCAAGGCAGTAAAGGTAACAGATGGGTGAATAACCAAAGTGGAGGTGATGATCTAAGTGCAAAAATGGACACTTTGATGAATATGACGAAAGAGTAAAAGAAGGACAACGAGGTGCGAGACAAGTTACACGAGGCTTTGGTGAGGCTAACTAGCCGAGGATGTGGCCTAGCTCAAGGGGAGTTGCGGAAAACTCCCAAGTGAAACCACCGTGAACCCAAAGCATCAAAGCCCAAGCACAAACAATGTGAGGAACGTGCATATTAGCACGGTAAGTCTTCTTTCAAATGATAAAGTTTGTAGTTTTGAAAGCATTACACCATCCCAATTTGTTGATGGTGTAGTGGAACATGTGGGTGATGAGCTGGGAAGTGAAAATGAGCAAGAAACAATTTCAGTACCAAAAATTGAAAAATCTTAAAAAAATCTTTTTGTGAAAATTGTTTAAGTGAAATTAATGCTAAGTTCAAGAATGTAACACCTCGTAAAATCACGACCAGTATAATAAAGACACGTGTCATGGACTTTAAACGTGTAATGGATTGATCTTGAGGGACTAAAGTTGTCAAACAATGTAAATATGCAAGTAAAAGGATCAAACATGTCATCATGCCAAACTCGTGCCTCTGAATGACCTCATAGGATGTTCGTATTCTTTGATGAATAAAATTATCGGACATTGAAAGCCGTTTGCGCTTAAACTCGAAACTTTATGAAGCATAGGGGTTAAAAGTGTCAACATGTTAAATGCTACCTCTGAATGACCTTTTAACGAACCCAAAAACATTGTAATAATTATATTTTCGCTCTCAAGAATATTGGATATTAATTTTGTGGAGTTTCAGTGAAAACAAGACTTTTCGGGTGATTGTACAACTAACCGGGAGCTTAACGGAGTTAGTTTATGACCGAAGGCCCTTAAAAGTTAACTTTGGGGGTCAAAAGTGCAATAAACGAAAGTTATTTTAATTAAATATGGACCAGGGACCAAAAATGCAATTAATGAAAGTTGTTTTCCGGTCATAGGGGAGTGTCGCGGCCCGCGTAATATCTTTCTGAGTCTTACGCGGCCCGCGTAAGAGTGCCAGTATCAGAAAATAATGACAGCTGCATGTTCAGCCAGTTCCACCGCCTTTGCATGCCTGAATTCGATACCAGGGACTATGCCAATGGTTTTTCATGCAATAGGGACACCTGGTACCATCTGGGATCATCATAGGGACACATGCAAAGATCTTGGAGCTTCCATTTTGCTATATAAGGCCTTGTTCATTCACTTGTCTTTTGCACACTTGAAATTTTATTTCAAAACTCACTCTTTGGAGCGTCCTGGAGCTCAAGGAAGTTTTCTAAAGTTCCATATTCGTGCTAAGTACCCTAGTAAGTGTTCTTAGCTCCCTAAGTTCAAGTTTTATTAGTTTAATGACCAAAAGTCAAAGCAATCGTAATTAAGCTTTGACTTAGTGATTAATCACTAATGGTCCAGCCATTATTCGAATTGAAAATGGCTATGAGTTGGTAATTATGTGGGTAATTAACCCTTAAAAGGGCACCCACTGATTATCACTCTAACTTGGTCAATTGTCGGGTCAAACTTGTTATTAAAAAGTCAACAGAATTCATTTTTGCAAATAAATTCATAACTGATAATGTAGAAGTTATGGAACATGTTTAAACACTAAAATAACTTGGTAAATAATATAAGAACATGTTTAGGCATGTTCAACCCGACAATTCTGAGTTTAGGCTCGGTTCGCAACCGAAAGTCGCAAAAGTAGACTTTTGCTTTGACTTTCAGTTCTGACCCGATTTAGCTTGTTTTAGATACGCCTTATGGTTCCTTTAGGACCATATTATAGGTTAGTATAACCCTCTGAGGTTATACAACTTGGTTTCATAGAAATCCTAGTTCATTGCATGTTTCCGTTAAATGCTTAAATGTTGACCATTATGCCATTTTTATATAAAAACGAGATTTTTGAAAATGTGAGAGGACAAAAACCTTTATTACTAATTTATAAACATTTCCTCAAAATTTAACATCAGTTTATGGTCTAAAATGAGAGTTATGCACAATATCGTAAATGAAAGCGTTTTTATTAATTGAACGGCATTTTCGACATAAATCCTATTTAAACCCAAATTTTGACACCAAAACTTTTACCCACTGATGTAATATAATATTTAGGAATTTTTGGAAATTTTTATTTAATTTTAAACTGGTCATAACATAGAGTTCTTGCATAGGCTCGGTAATTGACATATAATTCTTTTTACAAGATTATTTTTAAATAATTATCCCAAGTGATAAAAGAATATTTGTGCCTTGTGCATTTAAATCAAGTTTCTTAAATATTTTCAAAAGTGCCGGTTAATTGTATTTACCAGTGTAAACTGACGTATTTTCCAAAAAGGTTAAGTGCGGGTACTAAGCGAAATGGGCTGGCTACTCCTAGTATCAAATAAAGAGTCTTGCAAGTTTTTGATGCTTAAATCTGTTGAATAATATTTCTTTTTATCTTTGATCCGCCTGTGGATCCATCTTACAACCCGTTTGTAATATTTTATGTTACTTTCGAATCGGTTTGTATAATTATTACTTTCAGACTTCTACTGTGCATTTAAACTGTGATTATTGACCATAATGATATCAACTACGTCACGATACTCCCCACCGGTAATACGTGGAAATATCGGGGTGTGACAGGTTGGTATCAGAGCCAACATTGGGTGAATTAAACACTAGCCTTTTGTGTTTAATCTCAATGACACAATTTGCACATTCCTTGACCTCCGAGTCTAGGCTGACAACATAGGACTAATCCTAATCTTATTGCTTTCTTTTGTTTGTTTTGACATGAACATAAGAAATTCCGCCACGATTCAGAAGAGGAGGATGAGGCAAGGCGCCAATCACTGCTCCTAATGACCACGAGGTCGGGCCATCACACCGGCGAACTCCTTCAGCAACCAAGAGCTCTAGTCCTCAAGAAGACTGGAGAACGTATTTGGAACCCGCGAGGCGTTCTGTCTCGCTAAGCTCTTCGCCCTCGTATCACCACTCCTTTGGGCCACAATCAGAGAACGAGCCCAATGATTCTCACCACTCCTACCTTCCATTGCAGCGGTCGAGTTCACACCAGGCATTTCAGGACCCGACCCCATACTTTCGAAGCCGGTTCAATCCGGCAAACGTGAGTGAATAACCAATGGCCAATAACCCATTGGGACCAGAAGACCACTTTCCTGGAGCCCAGGATATGGATATGGATGAAGACCCGGATCCGGAGCCACCAACTGGGACGCCCACGCATCCCATCGAGATTTTTGACGGATCATCTTTTCATGGTTCGCCATACCGGGGCCCAGACAGTTTTGCAGAAAGGTGGGCCACATACCACTGGGAGTTTACTCCCCCTTACAACCCACCTCAACAGCAGCAACAGGATCCCTCTGAGGATTCGCGTTTCCAGGCGGTTACGCCACCGCCACCGCCAGAGCAGCAGCCGCCTCCCGAACCACCGAGGCGAAGAAGATCAGGTGCACGGATGTCCATGCGAAGAGAGGATTTTCACTTCAGCACCCCTCAACACTCCAGTGGCAGCCACTACCCGCAACTATAAGAAGACCCGCAGATGGGTGGGCCTTCAAACCCAGTTTCTGAGGTCGATTCTCCGCCAGTCGCACCACCACCACCACACATGGGTTATGATAACCCAATTCCTTCTTACGCCGGTGCAGCGACGTATAACCCTTTTGAGCAGCCAGCTTATCCTGGCTACAACTACTACAATGCCCCCGATGTTGACTCATATCTCGTAGCGGCAAACTACAATGCTCTTCATCCCGAAGGACCCTTTCAAACTTCATACCAAACAGGGTACCCAGCCTATGGGTATCAATACCCACCACCTCCTCAACCTCTGCAGTAGCAGCAGCCGCAGCCGCCACAGATCGAACCACCGCAGCAGCAGGAGATTCTTCAAAGGTTGAACCAGGTGGAACGTGATGTTCAGGTGGAGCGTAGAAGCCGTCGGGGTCTACTTAAGGGTTTGGCTGATTTAATCAAGGGTAAGAACAGAAGGGATTATTTAAATTCCTTATTTATTTGTTTTGTAATTTTTAATTTTCAATTAAGTCCCTGCGTGGACATTTATTTAGGTACCTAGTCCCTGCGAGGACTTGTATTTTCATTTTAGCCCCTGCGTGGGCAAGTTATTTATGTAAAAGTCTCGTTTAGGGAATCTATGTACTTCTCTTTATTTATTTATGGAATGTTTTAATTTTAAAATTTCATTTGTCACCATATGCATGAATATAATATTTGAAATAAATCAAATATCATTCTTTTTTATAATTAATCTACCATTGATTATTAAGTGAAATCTTAAAGGTAAAAACCTAGCCCACGTGTCATTCTAAGACAGGGCCATGATGGTAGATCCTTTTTAAGATTCAAATCCTTGTTAACATCTGAAAACATGTTAACACTCCTGGCAAATGTGATTCGATAAATTCACATAAGTCATCCTTATATTGGATTCTTCCAATTCCTTTCCTTTATTAATTAAACATCCATTAGTGATGATGTGCCTGCGGGCCATAATAATTGTCAAATAAGAAAAAAGACAGTTATAGTCTATGACTCCCTGTCAAGATAGGTAATGAACTACATTCAAACCTAAATGTCTCGATCCTATAAGATCATGGCTTATAATTTAAAATTGTCCTTGTGACTAGGCCTTTTGTATGCCGCCCTATTATCCTTAATAGTTTATAACTGGGATAAAATATAATAAAAATTTAAATAAATTAAATTAACCAATTTGGCTTAAAGATTACCATGGTTAATGAATTGCCATAAATGACAATTCCATAATAGACTTCTGAATGAATCATTATTAATATTTTATGTAGCAATCAAGCTACATGGCCGGATCAGATGAGGTTAACAGTCACCCGCGGGAGAATAATGATATTACCAGAGTTAATGTAGCTGGTGCGGAACTGCAGGCATTAATAGATAATGCCGTTACTCGAGCTCTTGACAGACAGTTTAATGAATCAAGTGGTACTCGCGTCAGAACTCAGTCTGTACCACATTCAAAACCACCCTCCAAGACTCATACAGCTCACAGAGACGATTCCCATCACTCATCAAATCAGAGGAGTGTTCCATCTAAGAAGGTTGTGCTCAATCAAGAGCCACGTGTTAAAACCTGCTCATATAAGTATTTCGTCTCCTGCAAGCCCAGAGACTTCACAGGGGAGAAAGGAGCCATTGATTGCATGACATGGCTAGATGAGATGGATACAGTGGTTGATATTAGTGGTTGTGCAGAACAGGCCATTGTGAAGTTGTTTCACAATCATTCAAAGGTGAAGCTCTAGCTTGGTGGAGATCGTTAATCTAAGCTACTGGAAAGATCCCGTTGTATAATCTGACTTGGGATCAGTTTGTTGCTTTGATCAAAGAAAATTTATGTCCTCAACATGAAGTTGAGAGAATTGAGACTGATTTCTTGACCTTGGTCATGAAGAATTTGGATTGTCAGGCATACCTTACCAATTTCAACACCATGTCTCGATTGGTTCCGTACTTGGTCACGCCAGAACCGAAACGTATAGCTCGTTTTATTGGAGGTCTAGCTCCAGAAATTAAAGCAAGTGTGAAAGCATCTAGACCTACCACATTCAGGTCTGTGGCTGATTTGTCGTTATCTCTTACTCTCGATGCGGTCAGGCAGAGATCGCTTAAGAATTCTGACAAGGGGAAAAGGAAACGTGAGGATGAGAACTCACGCCGTTCTGATAAGAAACATAAGGGGAACTCTGAGAGCAAGAAGGGTTCCGGATTTAAAAAGGATAGTCAGCAGTCGGGTGAAAAACCCAAGTGTAAAACCTGCAAGAAGCGTCATCTCGGGAAGTGCATGTTCGAATCGAAATCCCAATCACAGCCCAGAGCTTGTGGGATCTGCAAATCAAGTGAGCATAAAACATTGGATTGCAAGAAGATAAAGGATGCGACTTGTTACAACTGTAACGAGAAGGGGCATATCAAGTCCAACTGCCCAAAGTATGCAAAGAAACCCGAAGAGGGTAAAAAGACCAATGCTCGGGTCTTTCAAATGAATGCTCAGGAGGCCATTCAAAACGACAACGTGATAACAGGTACCTTTCTTATCAATGATGTTTATGCTAGAGTATTGTTTGATTCGGGTGCAGACAAGTCTTTTGTGGATGATAAGTTTTGTAAGTTATTAAATCTGCCTATTAAAACTCTAAGCATAAAGTATGAAGTAGAATTGGCTGACGGAACTATAGAGACTGCTTCAACCATGTTAGATGGATGTTTTATATCCATTAGGAACCACTCTTTTCCACTTTCTTTGCTTCCGCTGAAATTAGATGGATTTGACATAGTAATAGGCATGGATTGGTTATCTCATAACCAAGCTCAGATCGTTTGTGACAAGAAGCAAGTGGTTATCAAAACTCCTTATGGTGAGCCGTTAACAATACAAGGAGAAACGCAGTACGGGTTACCTAAGCAAGTGTCCTTGTTTAAGGCATCGAGGTGTATGAAGAAAGGCTGTGTCATTTATATGGCACAGGTAACCCTTGATGAACCAAAGCCCAAGATTGAAGACATCCCCGTTATTTCTGAATATCCAAATGTCTTTCCTGAAGAACTACCTGGTTTACCCCCAAATAGACAAGTGGAGTTCAGAATCGATATCATTCCTGGAGCAGCACCAATTGCAAGATCACCTTATCGTTTGGCTCCAACTGAGATGAAAGAGTTAAGGACTCTGTTGGATGATCTGTTGGCAAAGGGTTTCATTCGACCTAGCTCGTCCCCTTGGGGAGCACCGATTCTCTTTGTGAAGAAGAAAGATGGATCAATGCGTTTATGCGTTGATTATCGTGAGCTGAACAAGGTAACGATCAAGAACAGATATCCGCTACCTAGGATCGATGATCTATTCGATCAGCTTCAAGGAGCAAGTTATTTCTCCAAGATTGATTTAAGGTCAGGTTACCATCAACTGAAGGTCAGAGATGAAGATGTGCATACGACTGCATTCAGAACTCGTTATGGTTATTATGAGTTCTTGGTGATGCCTTTCGGGCTCACTAATGCACCAGCAGCTTTCATGGATCTTATGAATCGCGTTTGCAAGCCGTACTTGGACAAGTTTGTCATTGTCTTCATTGATGACATTCTTATTTACTCGAAGAGACAAGCCGATCATGAAAGACACCTTTGATGTATCCTTAAACTTCAACAGCAAGAGAAGCTCTACGCCAAGTTTTCAAAGTGCGAGTTTTGGCTTCGTGAAGTCCAATTTCTTGGACATATGGTGAGCGAGCATGGTATCCAAGTGGATCTCGCTAAGATTGAAGCGATTATGAATTGGCAAGAGCCTAAGACTCCCACAGAGATACGCATCTTTTTGGGTCTAGCAGGTTATTATAGACGTTTCATCGATTACTTTTCAAGAATTGCTGCACCTCTAACATCGTTAACTCGCAAGAATGTCAAGTTTGACTGGGGTCCCAAGCAGCAAGAATCCTTTGATATTCTTAAACAGAAGTTAAGCAATGCACCTGTGTTGACATTGCCAGAAGGTATTGAAGAATTTGTGGTTTATTGCGATGCATCGCACACAGGTATGGGATGTGTGTTTATGCAGAAGGGCAAGGTTATTGCATATGCTTCCCGACAATTAAAGGTGCACGAGAAGAATTACACCACCCACGATTTGGAGTTGGGTGCCGTTGTATTTGCACTGAAGCTTTGGAGGCATTATCTTTATGGGACTAAGTGTGTGATCTATTCTAATCATAAGAGTCTTCAGCACCTGTTTAACCAGAATGATCTTAACATGAGACAGCGTCGATGGATGGAGACACTAAACGATTATGATTTTGAAATCCGATATCATCCAGGCAAAGCGAATGTAGTCGCTGATGCTTTGAGCAGAAAAGAAAGGGTTAAGCCTATTAGAATCAATGCCAAGAGCATTGAATTGAAGAACAGCTTGAATGAAAGGTTATTAGCCGCTTAGAAGGAAGCTGTATTAGAAGCTAACTACCCAAATGAAAAGCTGGGCGTAACTGCTGAACAGTTATCGTATGGCAAGGACGGAATCCTAATATTGAGTTGGCGAATATGGGTTCCAATTTATGGAGGACTTCAAGATGTGATTCTTCAAGAAGCTCATAGCTCCAAATACTCAGTTCATCCTGGCAGTGATAAGATGTACCAGGATTTAAAGGCAAATTATTGGTGGATAGGCTTGAAGAACTTATGTGGCTAAATGTCTGACGTGCGCTCAAGTTAAAGCAGAACACCAGAAGCCGTCAGGTTTGCTGCAACAGCCTGAACTTCCCACTTGGAAGTGGGAAATGGTAACTATGGATTTTATCACTAAGTTACCAAGGACAAAGCATGGGAATGATACTATTTGGGTTATAGTAGATAGACTGACCAAGTCAGCCCACTTCCTACCTATTAAGGAAACATACAGCTCTGACAAGCTAGCTCAGCTGTACGTGGATGAGATTGTATCTCTCCACGGAGTGCCAGTGTCTATTATCTCTGATAGGGATACAAGATACACATCGCATTTTTGGAAAAGCTTTCAGCAATCTTTAGGCACTCGATTAAACTTCAGCACTGCTTATCATCCTCAGACGGATGGGCAAAACGAACGTACGATTCAAACGCTTGAGGATATGCTTCGAGCATGTGTTATTGATCTAGGAGGAAGTTGGGATGATCATCTTCCATTGGTTGAATTTTCGTACAATAATAGCTATCATTCGAGTATTCAAGCAGCACCTTTCGAAGCTTTGTATGGAAGAAAGAGTAGGACACCAGTTTGTTGGGCGGAAGTTGGAGATGTCCAACTATCAGGACCTGATATAGTCCTGGAGACGACGAATAAGATTGTTCAGATACGCGATCGTCTCAAAGCTGCCAGGGATAGGCAGAAAAGCTACGCAGCTAAAAGGCGTAAACCTCTGAAATTCGAGGTAGGTGACAAGGTGTTACTTAAGTTATCACCCTGGAAAGGAGTAATGCGTTTTGGCAAGAAGGGCAAGTTGAGCCCAAGATACATAGGACCATTCGAGATCATCGAATGTGTCGGGACTGTAGCTTACAAGTTAAATCTGCCAGAAGAGCTTAGTGGAATACATAATGTATTCCACATCTGCAACTTAAAGAAATGTCTAGCCGATGAGTCACTATCAATGTCGCACAAGGACGTGCAGATAGATGAAAGCTTGAAGTTTGTTGAAAAACCTTTGTCAATCGAAGTTCGACAGGTTAAGAAACTTCAAAAGAAGCATGTGCCGATTGTGAAGGTAAAATGGGATGCCCGAAGAGGCCCAGAATACACATGGGAGGTTGAGTCCAAAATGAAACAGAAGTACCCTCATTTATTTCGGTAAATCTCGAGGTTGAGATTTCTTTTAAGGGGGTGAGGATGTAACACCTCGTAAAATCATGACCAGTATAATAAAGACACGTGTCATGGACTTTAAACGTGTAATGGATTGATCTTGAGGGACTAAAGTTGTCAAACAATGTAAATATGCAAGTAAAAAGGATCAAACATGTCATCATGCCAAACTCGTGCCTCTGAATGACCTCATAGGATGTTCGTATTCTTTGATGAATAAAATTATCGGACATTGAAAGCCGTTTGCGCTTAAATTCAAAACTTTATGAAGCATAGGGGTTAAAAGTGTCAACATGTTAAATGCTACCTCTGAGTCTTACGCGGCCCGCGAGAGAGTGCAAGTATCAGAAAACAATGACAGCTGCATGTTCAGCCAGTTCCATCGCCTTTGCATGCCTGAATTTGATACCAGGGACTGTGCCAATGGTTTTTCATGCAATAGGGACACCTGGTAACATCTGGGATCATAATAGGGACACATGCAAAGATCTTGGAGCTTCCATTTTGCTATATTATAAGGCCTTATTCATTCACTTGTCTTTTGCGCACTTGAAATTTTATTTCAAAACTCACTCTTTGGAGCCTCCTGGAGCTCAAGGAAGTTTTCTAAAGTTCCATATTCGTGCTAAGTACCCTAGTAAGTGTTCTTAGCTCCCTAAGTTCAAGTTTTATTAGTTTAATGACCAAAAGTCAAAGCCATCGTAATTAAGCTTTGACTTAGTGATTAATCACTAATGGTCCAGCCATTATTCAAATTGAAAATGGCTATGAGTTGGTAATTAAGTGGGTAATAAACCCTTAAAAGAGCACCCACTGATTATCACTCTAACTTGGTCAATTGTCTGGTCAAACTTGTTATTAAAAAGTCAACAGAATCCATTTTTGCAAATAAATTCATAACTGATAATGTAGAAGTTATGGAACATGTTTAAACACTAAAATAACTTGGTAAATAATATAAGAACATGTTTAGGCATGTTCAACCCGACAATTCTGAGTTTAGGCTCGGTTCGCAACCGAAAGTCGCAAAAGTAGACTTTTGCTTTGACTTTCAGTTCTGACCCGATTTAGCTTGTTTTAGATATGCCTTAGGGTTCCTTTAGGACCATATTATAGGTTAGTATAACCCTCTGAGGTTATACAACTTGGTTCCTTAGAAATCCTAGTTCATTGCATGTTTCCGTTAAATGCTTAAATGTTGACCATTATGCCCTTTTTATATAAAAGCGAGATTTTTGAAAATGTGAGAGGAAAAAAACCTTTATTACTGATTTATAAACATGTCCTCAAAATTTGACATCATTTCATGGTCTAAAATGAGAGTTATGCACAATATCGTAAATGAAAGCGTTTTTATTAATTAAACGGCATTTTCGACATAAATCCTATTTAAACCCAAATTTTGACACCAAAACTTTTACCCACTGATGTAATATAATATTTAGGGATTTTTAGAAATTTTTATTTAATTTTAAACTGATCATAACATAGAGTTCTTGCATAGGCTCGGTAATTGACGATAATGCCCTTTTCGCTAATAAAATGAGTTTTACACATCCTTTACATATCAAACCTTTTTCTACTGATTTTATATAATAAATAAGTTATTTTAAACTATAAAGGCTGGTCAAAAATCTCAGATTTGTTTAATCAACCCGAATATCGTCAAATACCGACTTTTATGCGATTTAGGCGCATAGTATGGTTTAAAACCATATTTGGCACCTAAGACTTATTACCTACTGATGTTATGAATACATTTTTTATACTTAAACAGTAAGTAAAAGTTTTAAACTCATATTTCCAAATTTGACCCTTAGAACATATGTGAAATGACCAAAATGCCCCTTCGGTGCATAGTTTAGTCATAAAAGATAAATTTCACATATATATGATATCCTACTGATATAACTTATTAAAATAAATATTTTTACTGATTATTTTAGACCAGAACCTCAGATTACTATTTAACCTCTTTTATAAACCTTAAAATGACCAAAATACCCTTTCGGGGCTTAATTAGATTTTAAATTCGTTTTGGGCATAATGGAAGGTATCCTACTGATATCATAACATATTTTAAGCATATTAACTTGTGGAACCTGTTCATGACTCTTTTGGTTACCCGTTATGCACTTTTCGTGTTCGGTGCGGTTTATGTAACTAGTTTGCATAAATTAACCGAAACGGGTCAAACCTTATCATTTTTACCTCAAAATCCAGAATGTGTTTAGTTTACCCATATTATACAAGTCTTCATACTTTTCGGGTCTAAATCACATTCTAATCCGGTCTTTGCTTAATCTTGCGTTTTGAACCGTATACATTTCTTTAAAACTAACCGGTCTAAGTTTAAACTTAAGTAAGACCCGTTAGGAATCTAATAGGTTATTAAAACCTTCGTTCCAGATTTAGGAGCCGAGTAAAAGATATTTGCACTTGCTGATTGTTGTACGGCTGAGATTAAATTATATTTTGCTCAGGTAAATACTTTTAACTTATTTTCCCTTATACGGGCTTGGGGTACGGTATTTAATAATACCGCTTGGTCGGGTATTGAATTTTTAATCGAATAATGGTTAAATCATTGAGATAACCCGTTTAATCTGTTTTGTTTATTTTAAGCCTTTGGGGGGTTAATGACCATGTCCTGGATATCCTCGGCTCATTCATTGAAATGGCCACGACTTAAGCACGGGGTGTAGGCATACACCTGCCGGTGCGTATGTAAAAAGATATACCCGCTTGTTGAGAATAACTCGCTGTGGGTTTATATTATGTGGTGTGTCTATTAATCTTGTTCCGGCTTCTATCCCGGATCCTGAATGTATAATAAACATATAATTCTTTTACAATATTATTTTTAAATAATTATCCCAAGTTATAAAAGAATATTTGTGCCTTGTGCATTTAAATCAATTTTCTTAAATATTTTCAAAAGTGTCGGTTAATTGTATTTACCAGTGTAAACTGACGTATTTTCCAAAAAGGTTAAGTGCAGGTACTAAGCGAAATGGGCTGGCTACTCCTAGTATCAAATAAAGAGTCTTGCAAGCTTTTGATGCTTAAATCTGTTGAATAATATTTCTTTTTATCTTTGATCCGCCTGTGGATCCATCTTACAACCCCATTGTAATATTTTATGTTACTTCCGAATCGGTTTGTATAATTATTACTTTCAGACTTCCGCTGTGCATTTAAACTGTGATTATTGACCATGATGATATCAACTACGTCACGATATATAACAACCCTAAAGAAAACCGACACCCTCGAATATTTTCCGACACCCTAATATATTTTAAAATATCCCAATACGTCCCAAAATCATGGTTGTAAAACAAGGTTTCCAAGGCCGAGTACTCCCCGACTAGTCGCTACAAGGCACGTTGCCGAGGCGACTTTCTTTGACTCCGCCTAATTACTCGGAGTCGGTCAAATGCGGTCAACCTCTGCCAGAATTGGATCTAGTAGGTCAAGTCGGGCCAAGTTTGACTTAAATAATAATATAACATAATTCTATGCCTATCATATTAAATAATGAATATAATTTTCACGTATTTTGTTATAAATATTAGTAAATTTGTGTTATCTGACATATATTTAATCTCCAAAAAGTAATTTATTTATAATTTAACATGTCCGGGTACTCCCCGTGTACTGTCCGCCAAGACCGTGTACTCTCAACTCCCCGGTCGACCGACTAGGGAGCGCCTAGCGACTTTTGCAACCATGCCCAAAATACACCCCATACGTAAAAACGGGCCCCGAATACCTTAAATATTATTAACTTTAATTAAAAATATGATTTTTGGGTTGACGCGGGCCGCGTAAACCCCACCCCAACCCTTACACGGGCCGTGTAAAGGTGAAACCTGGGTGAACTCTGGGCCGCCACGTGGCCCAACACCCGACGAGCCTACTTGATGACCCGGATCACTTACGCGTTGACTATAGTTGACGCGGGCCACGTAAGGCCCTTGCCTTGTTTTACGCGGGCCGCGAGAAAACCGAGATGAGGCCCTATATAATAGGAGCTCGGGATATCATTTCAGTCGCTCAATTTCTTTTCTTTCTTACGAATTTCCACATAGTAGAAGCCATACTCGGGTATTATACCCCCTAAATAGCGAAGTTCTGCTCCGTTGTAAGTATCATAACCCCTGGATACGTATTAGATACGCTGCCCGATTGATCTAGGGTTCCGTAACGGCTGTCGTGGTTCTGCCCGACGTAGTCGTTGGAATGCCGTCTCATGGAGGGTATTACTAATATTAAAATGGGTTATTATACTAACACGTGTGCTTTTGTGTAAATTATATATTGTCACCAGGAAACCCTTACGAAAAATCTAAGACAGCAATGTGAGTTTATCCGCTTTTTGGTAAACCGTTTTGTGAATTGTTTTTACAAAACCTCACATGATTAATTATATTTTAAACAGTTATTGAGTATTTGTAAGAATACAATTATCATGAGTATGTTCGGGTTTTGTATACAAAATTTGTTACCACCTGGTCAAGGAGTAACATTTCCACAAGTCGGGTCTGACAGTACCATGGATGTTAATTGATATGACTTGGAAACAAATATAATTGCGAGACCGCCCTCAATACTGTACAATGGTTTTTATTTAAACTTGATTAAACTGGGATTCACTCACCAGTATTTCCCACTGACAAATGTTTTTAAAACGTGTTTCAGGTAACAAAATGTGAAAGCCAAATAGAAGCCAGTTGGACAGCCCTGAAGGCTTGGAAAAGTGGCAATAAAGTTACCTAAAATAAAATAGATGTTTTTATTTAATAAAATAGGATTTATTCCTATGAAAAGGTGTGTAATGCAAACTTGGGTTTTATCCCATGTGTTTAATATTATGAAAATGTGGTATTTTACTCTGATCCAATATTTCATAACTACGGTCCTGATGAAAATTCCGCTGCCAAATTAGACAAACACGCGATACCACCAAAACTGGCTCGCGGCCGCCCGTTCCCAGGGATTTAGGATCGGGGGTTGCGACAGAAGGTGGTATCAGAACTAAGCCACTGATTCAGCCACAGAAGCGTTCTGCTGACATCAAAAATTCAATCTGTTAGGAAATAAATTACGGGAATACGTGCATAATTGTATTTATTTGTTATGTGTTATTTGACTATTTGTTAGTTTATAGTATGAGCGACCAACGACCATCTGACGCGTACCGTCAATTGTCTGGTTCGCCTAGAAGCGAAGGCACCTCCTCTTCTCAGCCTGCCCTCTCAGGGTATTCTGCTGATACGGAAGAAGGAATCTTTGTGTTTAAGGCTCAGTCAGAAGAGCCATTTCCTCAGAAAAAGAGGGGATGGTTCAGTAGAGGAGCACACGAGCGTAGAAAACGTTTGAAAAAGGTTACAAGACCAGAGAGCACTAGTAGCAGCCAAGAGAGAGACAGATGCCTATGCCCAGGACATGATCAATAGGGGTATAGCCAACATCCACATCCTAGCAACCACTGCAGCTAACCCTAATCTGGAACAAATAATAGCACCCCAACCACAACCCCCAATTCCTGACCAACCAATGGAAATAGAAAACCCTGAAAATCAAATAGAAATGCATGACTTCAATCCGGAGGAAATACCTAGGGTACCAGCACCAAACCCCCTAGACCCAAATTACGACCCCTGGTGGGATGACAATAGGGACTATGTGCAACGCTACCCGATACATGAAGACATGCCCATGTCAAACATAGGAGCCTACCCAGGTTTGGATCCTTTAGTTCCCAATTACCACAACGAATACATTAGGGAGATTTTAGAAGATCCTTACCGATTCCAGGCACCTACACCTCCATACCAGGAACCCGCACCCCAGATTCCGAACCCAGTCTGAGAACCTGCACCCCCAATGAGTGCAGAAAACGTACACGAACTTAGGACTTTTGGTGAGGAAATTTTAGAGAGTAGCGAACGGATGAGACAGGTGGGCGAGCGACTCGTCTGGAAATACGACGAGCGCAATATGGATTTCTGGATGAATCCATATCCATAGATGTGATGGTGGAGACGGTAATAGTAATAATAATAATAAAATAAAATGTGTGTGTACGGATGCATACTATTATTAGTGTAATTTTATTTCAGTTGGTATTGTAATTTTTATTTCAGTACTGGTGTGTAATAGATGCATAGTATATGAATAGAGTAAAGTCGCAATGATCGACGCTTTTGGCTAAATTGCGTGTCATGTGATTTACTATATTAAATATTATTTTGATATATTAATACGTGGTAAGTGTTTAAAATTCAGATGGCCGATGAAGGAAATCAAGATAATCTGAATAACGATAACCAGAGTAACATTAACTTGGTTAATGAAAATCTGAGCATCGATAACAATGGAAACCAAATGGATAATAGTGTCGTCCAACACATAGTGGCACAAGGAATTATAGATGCAATGCCATTTATTATTCAAACGGTTCAGGAAGCGAATAATAAAAGTAAACATAGCAGTAAGCGACCAATTGAACCAGAACACAGCGTGAACAATGGACCCGTACTTCAAGCGCCCATTCCTAAAAGAAGAAGAACCATGCCTTATGGTTGTTCTTATAAAGAGTTCTGGTCCTGCAAACCAATAGAATTCTCGGGAAATGAAGGACCCATTGCAGCTCTACGCTGGATCGAAAAGACTGAGGCTGTTTTAAAAATAAGCAAGTGTGCTGAAGAAGACAAAATAATGTTTGCTTCTAATCTGTTTAAAAACTCAGCCTTGGAATGGTGGAACACTATCCTCCAATCAAGAGGAAGTGATAGGGTATACAACATGGAATGGGAGGAATTTAAGAATATGGTAGAAAGGAAATTCTGCCCTCCCAATGAAAAGGAACAGATAACGAATAAGTTTCTGAACCTAAGAATGACCGGGGTAGATAGTAAGGGCTATACTACCACATTCTTTGAATATGCCAGAATAGTACCAACCCTTGCATCACCTGAACCAGTATTAATCTCCCGTTACATCTGGGGATTAATTGGAGAGATTAGACATGTAGTCAAGACAGCTAAACCTCAAACTATAGAAGAAGCTGTAGAACTAGCAAATACCTTGACAGATGAATTAATCCGTACTAGAGAAGAAGACCAGAGGAGAAACCTAACCCAAAGGCTTACCCAAGAATTCCGTTCTGGGAATTACAACCGTAGGAATATGGGTTCTACCTCTGCACCATTCTACAAGGTCTGCAAGAAAAAGCATTCAGGAAAATACTCCACTCATTGCAATTTCTGCAAAGCACCTGGACACAAGGAAGAAGATTGAAGGAGAAAATCCAGTAATGGACTATGCTTCAACTGTGGAGAAAAAGGTCACATCAAGCCGAATTGTGTGAAACTAGCTCCAGCTGCGAACAACAAGAACACTAAAAATGCTAGAGCATTCGTTCTAACTGCAGATGAAGCCAAGATGATTCCAGACGTCATAGCTGGTACGTTTTTAGTTAATGATGTTTTTGCTAAAGTATTATTTGACTCTGGTGCAAACCAAAGTTTTATTAATACTTCGTTTTGCAAACTTCTAAATCAGTCATTAACTAAACTACCACAAGAATGTCTAGTTGAGACAGCGAATGGGGAAACGGTTAGGATTTCTGAAATCTTGCAGGGAGCAAGAATAGAGTTTTTAAACCAAAAGTTTATGGCAAATCTTTATCCCATGAATCAGGCAGGATTTGATGTCGTTTTAGGAATGGATTGGTTAATAGCCAATAAAGCCAGTATTTTACGTGATCAAAAGTCAATTCAAGTAAATTCACCAAAAGGTGAAAAGATCACAATTAAAGGAGATAAACCCTCTAGATCCACTAAATTCATCTCTGTGATGAAAACTGCAAGTTATATAAGAAAAGGATCTATAGTGTATTTGATTTCTATAATCACTAACACTAAAGGAAAAGAACTAAAAGACATTCCAGTAGTGTCTCAATTTTCAGATGTATTTCCAAAAGAATTACCAGGACTACCTCCAGATAGAGAAGTCGAATTCCGAATTCACCTGCTACCAGGAACGGCACCGATTGCTAAAGCACCTTACCGTTTGGCACCCGCCGAAATGCAGGAACTGAAGAAACATTTAGATGAATTATTGGAAAAGGGATTCATACAGCCAAGCTCATCACCGTGGGGAGCGCCAATTTTATTCGTTAAAAAGAAGGACGGATCAATGCGTATGTGCATTGATTACCGTGAATTAAACAAGGTCACAATTAAGAATCGGTACCCATTACCGAGAATCGATGATCTGTTCGATCAACTACAAGGAGCTCGATTTTTCTCTAAAATCGATTTAAGGTCAGGATATCATCAATTAAAGGTACAGGAAGAGGACATTCCTAAAACCGCATTTAGAACAAGGTATGGCCATTATGAATTTACTGTCATGCCATTTGGTTTAACCAATGCCCCAGCCGCATTTATGGACATGATGAACCGAATATGTAAGCCATATTTGGATAAATTCATAATTGTTTTTATTGATGATATTCTCATTTATTCTAAAAGTAAAGAGGATCATGCAAAGCATTTGCACTCACTTTTAAGTCTATTAAGAAAGGAAAAGCTTTATGCTAAATTTTCAAAATGTGAGTTTTGGTTAGAACAGGTACAATTTCTTGGTCACTTAGTAAATCATGAAGGAATTAATGTGGATCCCACAAAAATCGAGGCAATAACCAAATGGAAAACCCCTGAGTCACCAACCGAGGTTAGAAGTTTCTTAGGATTGGCCGGTTATTATAGAAAATTTATTCGAGATTTCTCTAGAATAGCCATTCCTTTAACTAAGTTAACCTGTAAATCCATTAAGTTTGAATGGGGACCAAAACAAGAAGAAGCATTTAGAATTCTTAAACAAAGATTAACCCATACACCCATACTAGCGTTACCAGAAGGAACTGAAGACTTTGTAGTATATTGTGACGCTTCTAAATTAGGTTATGGATGTGTATTAATGCAACGCCAAAAGGTTATAGCCTATGCCTCTAGACAACTTAAGAATCATGAAGAAAATTATTCAACCCAAGATCTAGAATTAGGAGCAATAATTTTTGCTTTGAAAATTTGGAGACATTATCTTTTTGGTAGTAAGTTTACCATATTTACCGATCATAAAAGTTTAAGATATGTTTTCGGGCAAAAGGAGTTGAATATGAGACAAAGACGCTGGATGGAGATGCTTAGTGATTATGATTGTGATATCCAGTATCATGAAGGAAAAGCAAATGTAGTTGCCGATGCTTTAAGTCGAAAGTATCATGAAAAGCCAAAAAGGGTACGTTCTCTTAAATTAAATCTACAAGTAGATTTAAATGATCAAATTAGAAAAGCCCAAGAATCAATAATCAAGGATGATACTGAAAAACTAAAGGGTATGATTAAGGAATTAGAACAAGGAACAGATGGAATGTGGAGATTCCATAAAAGGAGAATGTGGATACCTAAATTAGGAAACCTACTTCATCATATATTAGAAGAAGCCCATAAGTCTAAGTATACGATGCATCCTGGAAGTGATAAAATGTATCAGGACTTAATAAAGAATTTCTGGTGCATAGGAATGAAAAAGGATATAGCAGCCTATGTTTCTAAATGTTTAACTTGTTCACAAGTTAAAGCTGAACATTAGAAACCCTCAGGTTTGTTACAGCAACTAGAAATGCCAGTGTGGAAATGGGAATTGATAACAATGGATTTTGTTACTAAATTACCCAAAACAAGGAAAGGTAATGATACAATCTGGGTGATTGTAGATAGGCTAACCAAGTCAGCTCATTTCCTACCAATGAAAGAAACTTTCAGTATGAAACAGCTAGCTAAATTATATGTAAATGAAATCGTTTCATTAAATGGAATTCCTTTATCAATTGTTTCTGATAGAGATAGCCGCTTTACCTCTCATTTTTGGTCAAGTTTCCAAAAGGCAATGGGAACCAAGTTGAATCTGAGCACAGCTTATCATCCTCAAACGGACGGACAAAGCGAAAGAACAATTCAGACAATGGAGGACATGCTTAGAGCTTGTGTAATTGATTTCAGAGGTAATTGGGACGATCACTTACCTTTAATAGAATTTTCTTATAATAATAGTTATCACACAAGTATCAATGCTGCACCATTCGAAGCACTTTATGGACGAAAGTGCCGAACCCCAGTCTGTTGGGCAGAAATTGGGGAAAAGCAACTATCTGGACCTGAGATAGTACAAGAAACAACTGACAAGATTATTCAAGTCAAAGAACGACTGAAAGCATCACGTGATCGACAGAAGAGCTATGCTGATAACCGACGCAAACCATTGGAATTTCAAGTAGGAGATAAAGTGTTGTTGAAAGTCTCTCCTTGGAAAGGAATAATAAGATTCATCAAAAGAGGAAAGCTAAGTCCCAGGTATATTGGACCTTTTGAGATTATTAGAAGAATAGGACCTGTAGCCTATCAGCTACAACTGCTAGAGGAAATGGCATGAATACATGATATCTTTCATGTATCTAATCTCAAAAAGTGTTTAGCTGATGAATCACTAGTAGTACCTCTTAAGGATATAGAGGTAAATGAACAACTCAAGTTTGAAGAAAGGCCTCTACAGATCGAAGACATGAAAGTCAAGAACCTCAAGCATAAGAGACTAGTTCTGGTCAAAGTGAAGTGGGACTCCAAAAGAGGACCTGAGTACATATGGGAGCTGGAATCAGAAATGCAAAGGAAATATCCACACCTATTCCAGTAGATCTCGAGGACGAGCTCTAAAATAAGGTGGGGAGGATATAACAACCCTAAAGAAAACCGACACCCTCGAATATTTTCCGACACCCTAATATATTTTAAAATATCCCAATACGTCCCAAAATACACCCCATACGTAAAAACGGGCCCCAAATACCTTAAATATTATTAAATTTAATTAAAAATATGATTTTTGGGTTGAGGCGGGCCGCGTAAACCCCACCCCAACCCTTACGCGGGATGTGTAAAGGTGAAACCTGGCTGAACTCTAGGCCGCCACGTGGCCCAACACCCGGCGAGCCTACTTGATGACCCGGATCACCTACGCGTTGACTATAATTGACGCAGGCCGCGTAAGGCCCTTGCCTTGTTTTACACGGGCCGCGAGAAAACCGAGATGAGGCCCTATATAATGGGAGCTCGGGATATCAGTTTCAGTCGCTCAATTTCTTTTCTTTCTTACGAATTTCCACATAGTAGAAGCCATACTCGGGTATTATACCCCCTAAATAGCGAAGTTCTGCTCCGTTGTAAGTATCATAACCCCTGGATACGTATTAGATACGTTGCCCGATTGATCTAGGGTTCCGTTACGGCTGTCGTGGTTCTGCCCGACGTAGTCGTTGGAATGCCGTCTCGGGGAGGGTATTACTAATGTTAAAATGGGTTATTATACTAACACGTGTGCTTTTGTGTAAATTATAGATTGTCACCAGGAACTTACGAAAAATCTAAGACAGCAATGTGAGTTTATCCGCTTTTTGGTAAACCTTTTTGTGAATTGTTTTTACAAAACCTCACATGATTAATTATATATTAAACATTTATTGAGTATTTGTAAGAATACAATTATCATGAGTATGTTGGGGTTTTGTATACAAAATTTGTTACCACCTGGTCAAGGAGTAACATTTCCACAAGTCGGGTCTGACAGTACCATGGATGTTAATTGATATGACTTGAAAACAAATATAATTGCGAGACCGCCCTCAATACTGTACAATGGTTTTTATTTAAACTTGATTAAACTGGGATTCACTCACCAGTATTTCCCACTGACAAATGTTTTTAAAACGCGTTTCAGGTAACAAAATGTGAAAGCCAAATAGAAGCCAGCTGGACAGCACTGAAGGCTTGGAAAAGTGGCAATAAAGTTACCTAAAATAAAATAGATGTTTTTATTTAATAAAATATGATTTATTCCTATGAAAAGGTGTGTAATGCAAACTTGGGTTTTATCCCATGTGTTTAATATTATGAAAATGTGGTATTTTACTCTGATCCAATATTTCCTAACTACGGTCCTGATGAAAATTCCGCTGCCAAATTAGACAAACACGCAATACCACCAAAACTGGCTCGCGGCCGCCCGTTCCCGGGGATTTGGGATCGGGGGTTGCGACACAATACTCCCCACCGGTAATACGTGGAAATATCTGGGTGTGACAAAGGATAAGGGTTTGGGGGTTAAAACCAACCCATATCCGTTAGCTGTACTAAACCCAAATAATGCATCAATGTTGAAAAAACAGGACCCACCTAAGGACAAGAGGTGGGAAAATTTGAAACAAGCTAAAATAAATTTACTGTTACTTGATGCCACTAGAAAGGTCTCGACTCATGTCGAGTATTTAAAAGAGTTAAGCACCGAGAAACGGCAGAATAAATTACCTCACAATTTGATTTGATTTCACGTGTCGGTGTCATTTTATCGAGTGCTCTTCCCAAAATGCCCAAGATCCCGGAGATCCTCTAATTCCAATCCAAATTGGTAAATTTAAAATTGAGAGGGCACTCCTAGATCTTGGAGCTTGTGTGAGCATATTGCCTGGGAGTCTGTATGACCAATACAATTTTAGTCCTTTGAAGAAGTTTGACACCTGTGGTATTAGTTGATAAAACTTCCACGCATCCAAGGCGATGGTGGATGATGTGATTATGAAGGGTAAGGATTGCTACTACCCAGTTGACTTTTTGGTAGTGGACTATGTTGGAAGTGTTGAAGTCACACAACCTATAGTTATACTAGGTAGACCGTTCATAGCAACTACTAATGCTATAATAAATTGTGCAACGGGAATGGCAAGCATGAAGTTTGGGGATCGGAAATTGATTTTTAATGTATTTCCCAAGTTTACTAAGCCGCTAAGTGAGGATAGGTGTCCTAAGGAGGACATTAATCCAAACAAAAAGAAACGTGCTATGGTTGGTAGGATTGGAGAAACAAAGAAGAAAATGGTCAAGAAAAAGGTGAAAAAGTCGCCACAAGAGAAGGAGGAAGAGAGCTTAAAGAGGCCCCGTCCATTTGGGACCAAATGGTATGAATCGCTAGTGGGTGATTTGGAAGAGTTTGTGAGAGACAGACACTCTGATCGACCACCATGAGATGGTATGATTTTTGTTCTTATCGAATATTTTTCCTTTTTTTATTTTTAGCTTTATCTTATTTTATAGTTTTTCTTCTTATGTTTGTATTTCTCTTCTTGAATTTTAATTTATTATATAAATGAATTTCGTGGGCGTGTTATCTATATAACCATCACGAGACCTCCTCGTCCTCCCAAGCTATCGAGGGGTTTAAAGGGCTTACGTGCATACGCTAAATGTCGCTGTGATTCCTACGAAAGTGAATTAGCATTATCGTTGTTGTAAATCAATTTTCCGCAAAAAATCGATGTTAACTAACGAATGGCTTGGTAAATCTTTCATAAAAATGGTAAAAATGGATTAACTAATGAGTTTTGATTTTTGTGAGAAGCTCGCTTCAACACGAATATTGAGATTTGTAGGTACATCTATGTTCGTTATAGGACGGTCTTTTCCATTAAATGATCGAAGAGAACATGAAGAATGAGCAAAACCATGTGCATACGGTTCTTTTTCTTGACTTCGATTATTTAGTTAGTGAATAAGTTGATTGTACTTTGTAAATTTTTGACCGGGGTGGAATTTTGGGAGAATACTCGTATCACATCCTTTGCGCTTTGAAAAACCCCATCCAAAATACTACACGTTGAGGACAATGTTGACCTCAAGTGTGGGGATGAGGAGAAAAAAAAGTTTAAGATTTTTAACCCTTCATTTAAAACTACACATTGAGGACTATGTTGACATCAAGTGTGCGGATGGGGGAAAATTTCAATTTTTTTTAAAAACTATCCTCTTTTAAGAAGTCTAAAAGCACGATTAACTAAGTCAACAAGAGATTGCACGACCTATTTGGTCTTTTGTCATGGCCAAGTTCTGAAAATTAGCATGGTAGCTATTCAACGAGTGTTTTGATAGAAAATTACAGACGGTTATTTAGGAATAGTCCGTCTAAGAAGCGAGTCATGTTATGCACATCACATACCATGCCCTCTTTCTATGTGAGATATTGAGCCACTTATACACATTACATTTATATGTTCCTTTGTTTGAGTGTGCCATTATGATACATATTGTAGAACTTGCAATTTTTGATACGTTTAAGACCATAGCCCAATTAAGAGCACAAGAATGATAAAGGCATTAGGATAAACCATTTATTTTTGCACCATTTATTTCCTATCTTACCCAAAATTAATCTCTTAGTCGCCAACTTTGAGCCTAAACCTTTCGTTTGACCAATCCACTTAGCCCTTGACCCTTTCAACCTTTTTGTTTTTAAACCCGAGTGATGAAAACTCGATTCTAGGTTGTGTTGGTAGTATCATTTCAGGAAAAAATACAATGAAAAATAGCAGAAAATCGTTATGAGAAAGTCCAAAATGATGTATTAGTTGTTCATTGAATAAAAGGCGAATTTGTGTCTTGTGTTTGATGTTTAGTCGTTTAGTAATTCATGTAATAAAAATTGAATCTTTTATCAGCATAGCCACTTTTAAATATCTCATCATACCCTTCGCCTAGCCCCATTACAACCCGATAAGACCTTTTTACTTGTGCTTTGTTTTTTTGTAAACTGGTGGAGAATGATTGAGTTACAAGCATATACGTATATGTATTCTAATCGGTTTGAGTGTTCACTATAAAATACTAGTGCATAATTGCTAGTTATACGTAAACCGAGCAAAGAGAACATTGTGAGAGATGTTCTTGGCATGCTGGTTTTAACGGTCAGTTAATCTTGGGCAATCACCTTATGAGTTAAAATTGTGAAATCCATTTTATGTGTGGTTTTATATAATTGCATGTTTGTTGTTCAATGTTAAATTTTCTATTTCCCTTTTAAACTTAATTTAAATATAATTTATTAGTTAATTATACACGAAGTATAAAATATATATATATATAAATAAATGTAAAAGTAGGTGATGTTAGGGGTTGGTTCCGGTACAAAACATATTTATCCTACAAACCGTAAGAACATATCCTAACACTTAAAAAAAATTAAACTAGCACATACCAAAACAATACATACATAAAGGTAGCACTTTTGAATTATATTAGCACATGAAAATTAATCAAGATAATTGATTTTAGCACATATTTGAATGATATCAGCATTTTTCTTAATCAGCATATTGAAAACAAAAGGAAGATCCAAATAAAGAATTAATTGCTTATTAGCATATTTATAGAGAATTCAATATAATTGCTATTATTTAGGATATTATTTTATCATTTCTCTATAATTGGTTGGATGTCACGTGACACTTTTTAAATGGTTCTTATAGTTTGTATGCGAAATATGGTTTTTATTTAATCCTACTCCGGTGATGTTAGAAAGGTGATATAAAGTTTGTATAGGTGTGTATATTATGAGGAAAGTTCAGAGGTTTTTGAGAGAAGTTTGATGTAATGCTAAGATGACATTCTATGAAAGAAAGTCTTAACTCTGATAACATTTCTTTGAAAGAATCTCTTAAATCTGATAACATTATGGATGCTCTTATTATTGTTTTTATACTATATATCTTATAGATAAATAAAAGCTTTAAAGCAGATTTATAGAATTTTGTGAGGGTAATTACTAACCTAATGCATCCACCGTGTGCGATCCTAAGAAGTGATAATATTTCTACACGATGAATAACGTTATGAAATTCATAAATTTAAAATAGTTATAAAATTCATAAATTTAAAATAATAGTTTCTCGATCAAGTGATATTTTACTCTTATACTCAACAATAACTATAAAATTATTATAATGATCAGAAAAGGTAAGATTATATATATAATGAATAGCTTATATTGCTTTTTTTAATCTTTTCAACATAAACTCAACAATAATTATTATATTGATTAAAAAATAGATTAAAATGACAGCAATAATTATTATATTGATTAAAAAATAGATTAAAATGAAAATGTTTTGAACATAAATACATTTTGGTCTCTAAAAGTTTTTCAATATATACTCGGCAATAATTATTATTATTATTAATTTATTATATTGATTGATTAGAAAGGTAGATGGGAAGCGACTCTCGAAAACGTAGGCCCGAGAGGATTCATCCGAATCATACCTGACGAGGCATGCAACGTTTCCTTTTCATGCAAGTTGAGAGTGATTTCAAACAGTTTTGTAACAATTGACTTTTTTGTATTAGGCTATCGTATTTTTCAAATTGAAGAGTCATGTTGTCCTATTCCGGCCAGACTATGTTGTCTTAACCAGCCTGCGCGCGTTGGCTTCAAAGTTTGGCTTAGACGTTCCTCCGGAAAACCATACCGCTGGCTGCCACTAGACAGTCGTTGTGCTACCATAAGAGAAGAACTCTTTAGCGTAATACATGGTGGAACAAAAAGCCGGGTGGGCTCAGAATAGAACGTGACACCTCAGTAAATTTTCTAGTCTATATCCATTATTGCCCGATCTATCAATTGATTAAAGTGGAGATTCAACTTACCAATCATTATTTATTGGAGATCTTGACCAAGTGGCTATTTCTTTTTTTCCTTTTGTATATCATTAAAAATTAGATGTATAGTGATAAAAGGGTGTTTGGTTTGTAAGTGAGTTTGAATATGTGCTCATACTGGTGGTAAGGTGCAACACTCTTAACATAGAAATATAGAATAAATTGTTCAAATTCTACAAAGTTCATATGCAAGTGGTTAATAGAAAAGTAGATTAGCATTGATGTATGGTGATAAAAGGGTGTTTGGTCTGTAAGTGAGTTTCAATATGTGCTCATACTTGCGGTAAGGTGCAACACTCTTAACGTAGAAATATTGAATAAAATTTTCAAATTCTACAAAGTTCATATGCAAGTGTGTAACAGAAAAGTAGATTAGCATTATTAGCCGTTCTGAAAAAGTTTAAATGTGCATGTGTGTATATAACTATATATAGACACACATTAATTTAAAAGAAAACAACCGTTATAAAAAAGTTTAAACGTGTATGTGTGACATGCATTAATTTAAAAGAAATATGAAAAAGAGAAAGGGAGAGGGGTAAATGAGTAAAAGGCGATATGTAGGTATGAGATTAATTTTAATTTTTTTTTTTGAATTCGAATCAAATATAATATAAGGTGATAGTTACCTATACTCGTTTACTCGTATATAAACCATATATAATGGGGGAGCGGGTCTTGGTAAATGGGTAAAAGGGGATATTTAGGTATGAGATTAGTTTTAAATTTTTTTATGAATTTAAGTCAAGTATAATATGAGGTGTTAGTTACCTATACTCGTTTACTCGTATATAAACTATATATATAATCTATATCTATCTGTACTTTCTATAAAAGGAGAAATCCCAATGACATAAGAAAAGCTGATGTACCAGCCAAAGAGGCTGTCCAACAATGTTTTTCTTATGTCATTACTGCATCATAAAACCCAATATATAAAATCATTTTAAAATTCAATCAAACCTCTACCAATAACATCTACACTTCATTCACAACTAAAACATATGCTCTTCACTTTACATTCAAACCTCTGCTCATCGTAACCAAAGTAAACCTCTGGCCAGATTCAAAACTTCTGGCTCCAGGTTCAAAATTCAAAATTCAATCCATATATTCGAACCCTATAAATAAGATATATGAATCTGGCTCCACATTCAAATTTCAACTCTATCTCTCTCGCTCATATCTGCGAGCGTATCTCTCTCTCTCAAACGCATAGCTCTCATGATACAGCCGGCTAATCTCCGATTACACTTCTACGTTCGAACATTTGTTGATTCTGTTTACACATCATCTTTCCAATATCATGTCTTTGAACTTCTGTTTACATATTATCGTTCCAGTATCATTGGTCCAACATCGTCGTTTCAATGAAGCTTCCCTTCACACATTAACCTTTCAACATCGATGTTGCAGTATCATTGTTGCAACATCGTGAAAAGTTGCATGTGCTACATTCTTTGATGGGAGAGTTGCATTGTTCCAACATCATTAAATCAAAACTCAGCTTTTCTTGTGTCAGTGAGATTTTCTTCTTTTATACAAAGTGTAGATTGGTGCAATATCGTGAAAAGTTATATGTGTTACCTTCGTTGAGAGGAGACCTTTGCATTTTAGGTTTGTTTCTTATTTTGATTACATGTAGTTTAATTTGATTATGAAGAAATAATTGTTGATAGTTTTTATTGACAGTGACATTTTAGAATATGTTAAGATGCATATTGAGATTATTAAATTAAATAAACATACATAGAAAAATAAAAAATTACTGAAATATTCATAAAGTATTACACACTAGAGTTAACACTTGCTAGGATTTCGTAGACTCTTGCCTTTCTCCATGTGATTTCATGCTCTCTTTTGTTTTTCGGATCAGTTAGCATGTTGCAGATCTTCTGATCCTGTTTTAGTAATTGTGTCAGAAACTCTTCTGCATTCTTCTGGAAATCTGATGGAGGAGAGTGGAGGACTTCATCAAGCAAGGCTATGTTGTTCCAGGTTTTGTTGTAATTAGTGTCATTGATTATGTCGACTTTCTTGTTTAGTTCTTCGTCTGTTCTTTTTTCTTTGAGTGACCACATCGAGAATTGTGTTTTAACATTGCTGGTGTCTGACCAGTGGTAGAAGCTGAAGTTTTCTATGTAGATTTTTGTTGGATTTTCTGATTTTGATTGGTTTTTGACAGACAGTGATTTATAGGACAATTTGTTGATGTTTTGAATCAAAAGTAATAATCGGTCTTTTATAGAGTTTAAAAACGCGTCTATATGGTAAAAGAAGAGGTTAATTGTAATTATGATAATCTGTTTTTTTTCTTTGAAGTTGTAAAATTTGTCCCTTGGGTTTCTTAATATTTAATTTTATAGTTTTCCCATAAAAGTTGAGGTTTGAAAAGGTTTTTTCATTAAAAGACTGCTATTTTGAAATATAAATTAATATGTTTATATTAAATCTACACGTTTTGATTTATTAGATTATTAAATGTACAATGAATTTAAGTGTGATTTCTTTCACTGTTAGATATTTCAGTATATAAACTCATTGCCACTTCATCTGTTTTTCATCACGTTTTCCTATGAAGATATCATACTTTCACATCACTTGAGTAATATAGTTTATTGAAATGGTGTCATACACTTCTGCAAAATCAGATGATTTAAAGCAGTGTTTTATGAGGCAAATTGAGGAACATGTGTATGAGGATAGGGCTACTCTTCGAGAGCTAAAGAGATGTTTTGATGGACTGCAAGTTGGCCTGTTCACGAGAGAGCAGGTTTCCAGAAATCTGATGCGGATGCCTTCAACTTCCGTTCGTGAGCTTTGTGTTGTCAGTAACATAGAGTGCGGTGATAAAGACGTGGAGTTCATGGCGATGTTGAAGGACATACATCGAGAGGTTCAGCAATCGATGGAGTTGAAGCTAAAATTTCTTAATTCTTGCTATTATTGTTAGATTTGAAAGTTTCATTGTTCAGTATGTTATGTAATTATTGGTCTTTTAATGTCATGAATAAATTAATATACTTTAATCTTATGAATCTTTGTTGTTGCATTTTACTTTTACTTATTTAGTGTTTGAGTTTGATTTGATTATGTTGATGTTGAATTGTGTGTGAACATATGTTTGGTAAGTCAATAGAGGTTTAATAGAATCAAGGGTTGGTTTAAGGGTGAACAGATGAGTGCAAAGATAAAACAAGGTATAAAATTTGATCATTGATAACAGTTTTTTGAAGAATTTGCTCCTGCAAATTACAGAGAGTCAATAATTGGAGTTGTAAAAGGTCTGTTGTAGTTAAAGTCTGGTAAAAAAGAACATCTGCTGATGATGAAAGATTGAAGAAGGAAAGGTCTGTATGGGAGACCAGATGTTAAAGAACAACAGATGATATTCAAAATATGTTGAGCCAACAAAAGGTTTTTATAGTAACAGTGGTTAGGTTAATAGCAGATGTTGGGAGTTTGTTAGTCCATTAGATTAGATGTTGCACAGTATGTGAACATTGTAATTGTAGACGTTTGTATAAGCATGCTGCTGTTATCATATATTCGAACATTCTTATGGAACAATTGTGTATCCTAACGACTGTTGATTTACCACTGCCGAATAAATGAATAAATTTTAATACTATTAATATTTGTTGTCACATCTTCATTTTAATTATTTCAGTCGTTCCTAAGTATTATTATAATTTTGAATAACATCAAAGGATTGCAGACTGATATTGATGTTGATGTGTAATTGTCTTTGGGTTTGATTTAGATTATATTGATGTTGAATTATGTCTGAACAGATGTTTGTTAGTCAACAGAGGTTTAAAAGGATTAAAGGTTGGTTTATGGCTGAACAGATGATTGTAAAGACAAAACAAACTTGAATATTTGCTCATCAATAACAGTTTTTTTGGAAAAAATTGCGGTAAGACCAAATTACAAAAAGTCAATATTTGTTGTTGTAAAAGGTTTGTTGTAGCTAAAGTCTAACAAAAGATAGCATCTGCTGATGAATAAATGTCTGAAGATGCAAAGGTCTGCTATGGGCCAACAGATGTTAACGAACAACAGATGATATTCAATCTTAAAATGCTCAACAAAGGTTTTGATACTAACAGTGGTTAGGCTAATAGCAGATGTTAGACTAATGACTGTTGAGTTACAACTGTTGAAAAAAACTGTTTTTGAAACCTCTGCTTGCCTAAATATACATCCACTGCTGAAAGGTACCGTCTATTGTCATAACTTCTGTTTATCCTAATGACTGTTGATTTACTACACTGCTGACTGTCATCCATTATCACAAGAGAGGTTCTGACGTGGACAGATGTTAGCTAAAAATAAAAACACTGGTGAAAGTTATTATCTGTTCTCATAACTTCTGTTTATCTAACGACTGTTTGACTCACACTGTTCCCAACTTCTGTAGTCGGCCAACAGAGGTTTCCAAACAACTGTCATCGGTTGTTACAAGAGAGGTTCTGACGTGGACAAATGTTAGCTAAAAATAAAAACACTGCTGAAAGTTATCATCTATTCTCATAACTTCTATTTATCTAATGACTATTTGACTCACACTGTTCCCAACTTCTGTAGTCGGCCAATAGAGGTTTCCAAACAACTGTCATCGATTGTCACAAGAGAGGTTCTGACGTGGACAGATCTTAGCCATCAGATATTTGTAACTACTGCCACGTCAGCCTTCACTTTTTCTCTCTATATAAACGCTATTTCATCCCTAAACCGAGCTTTTACCACTGCCGTCTCGAATTCAAAATTCTCAAAAGCAGTTTCCAACAAATTAAAAACCCTCCAACTTAAACCCTGTTTCATCCCCAAATCACCTTCTTCTCCGATCATGTCTCTGAACATCAAAAACCCTCACAACTACCTCCCCATCTTCAAGAAAACCAACAAATATACTAGCTTTCACTCAATAATTAACCTTTTAACGTCATCAAAATACAAATCAATCCTTACTGCTGATGCTCCGGTTCATGCGGAAACACTCCAACAATTTTGGTTTAATGCTGAAATAGAGTCTGAAGATAATAATCCAGTTGCCATCACATCTAAGGTCGGGAAAAGTGTGGTACGAATTTCTCCATCTACAATTTCCACTACATTCGATTTGGACGACTTGGGAGGTAAGACCAACTTTGAAAAACCTGAACTTCATACAGAGTTCATTGAAAGAGGGTATAATGCACAATTAAAGGAAGTTACTATGTATAAACCAAACTTCCCTCCGCCAATGAAATTTTTGTTTCATACTCTTTTAACTTGTCTCTCAGCCAAGACCACCGCATTTAATGAGATACCTTTAAACATTCAGTATTTGGGTTATGCTATTTTAACAAAATCTTATTACAATTTATCACAAGCAATGTTTTCTGATTTGTTAACTAATGTGAAAAATGTGAAAAAAATTGAAAAAAGATGTTTGTAATAATGCTTTCTGTTGTATCTAAGACTTCTAAGCTACTACCTACGTAAACAAGTGTCACAAACAGATTTTGAACAAGGTGTAGCTTTTCAAATAAATAGTCTTAGAAGTAAAACTTTTACCAGGCTTATGGATAAAGAGTCAAAAGTTTCAAAAACAGAAACAAAGGGGGATGAGCCTGTTTTAGATGCGTCCAAATCTGTTGCTCAAACCTCTATTGTTGAGCCAACTGCTCTTGGTGATCATGACACCACAACCGGTGTTGTGAAACACACACCAGCAAAACGCAAAAAGAAACCTATCACATCCAAAAAGCCCACCAAAACCAAACAAAATAAAAAGGTTCCTCTGGAAGATGAGATCCTAGAGGTTAATCCAGTGACAACATAATTGTCACTTGAACAACTGCTGCTACTTCCTCACAGTTGTTGGAAAGATCTCAACCCATCCAAACTCCTCATGTGTCCTCACAAAAGGATCATGTTGTAAGCACAGGGACACCACAACATGAAGTAGACCTTTCATATGAAAGTATATTTAAAAGCCCCTCTCCCAGGGCAATCTCGCTTTCTACACCACAACCCTCTTCTCAAGTTCCATCAACAATATTACCTCTGTTTGAAGCAATTGAAATTCAGAAACAAAACAGTTCCTCTCATCCACACATTACTGAGAGTAGAGCCAAACAAATGACTGTGTCTGAACCAATTCAATCTGCTATCCTACAAACAGTTGAAGAGGTTATCCCCGTTGAGTTTTACGAAACTCTTGGTGGTAGTTCAAGTGGAGCAGCCACTACAACTGTTGAACCCATTGGTGATCAGTTGGACAGTGGTTACATCATTAAGATTCCCTTGAAGGCAACCACTGATGAGGTTAGAACTGTAATCTCTGCTTTAGTGGGAAGTCCCCAGAACCAAGAAAAAGGGGCATATGTTTCTGATGATATGGAGTCTTCTCCTATTATCAAAACAAATACAACCACTACAGGTGGGAATTCAGATGATCCTATTAAAGTAGGTGATTAATTAAGTTATAAGGATTTGACGGTTAGAGTGTCTACCATTGAAACAGATGTTGTTAAAATGAAAGAATTGATGACGCAGATGATATAGCTTTTTAAAAGTCAACCTACCACACAGGAAATTGCCAATGAGCTTTGGAATTCTATGCAACCTATCCTTCAAGCTCAGAGGAATTTGGATGAAAGTAACTACAATTTCAGTTTGGAATTTATCAGAAATTTGGTTGATGCTAGGTATAAAGACACACAAGCAGACGTTATGAACATTAAGGAACATCTGTTGAAACTTACTGGCTCCACCCCTAAATCAATCTTTGAGAAAGATGATGATGATATTGATGATGCCAAAAAGGGGGAGAAAGATTCACTGAGAAAGTTGCCACCAGATTCAAAAGCTAATCCTACAGAAATTGTATCCTCTGCTGAACCTAATTCCAAACCTTCTCCAAAAAAACCACCACAAAAGAAGGAGAAAATAGCTTCAACACCATCATCACCCATTCTGTCAATAGATGCTGATATAACAGATGTTAGCCAAACACCTGCTGAGACACCAGTTGTTTCAGCAGAAGTTTGTCAAACATCTACCATGATCATTTTCACTACACCAACCACAATCTAACCACCTCCAATGTCACATAGATTTCCCATACATTCATCTTCACTACCAAAATGTTCTCCTTCACCAGAAATCATGTCCACATGATGTGTGCAAAATGCAACATATAAATTACATCAAATGAGGCATAAAACTAACCCATTTTTAGTACTAATGTTGGAAAAAAAGTGTGCTTTTGTTTTCCTTTTGTATTTTCAGGACTAAATGAGCTTAAATGTACAAAAGGAACAAATATGCAGCAAAAACTAACATAAATACAAAGAAAATGAATAAACGTGGCATGCCCGACCCCTCGACAGCATCTTCCCAAGCAAAAACAAGAAACAGAGGGCTGACCACGGCCCCGTGCCCAGCGAACACGGGGGCGTGGCCAGATGTCTGCAGAAAATGACAAAATTTTAGAAGCTTCTATTCCCAGCACGGGGGGCATGCCCAGCTCAACACTGGCCATGTTCAACGCTAAGATTCGTAGAATCTTGCAAATCTTGATAGTACAGATACGCTTCTGCACACGGGGTCGTGCCCAGCGGACACGGGGGCGTGTGGAGCCTAATGCAGACAATTGTAATTAATGAAGAAAGAGAAAGTGGATGGCCACGGGGCCGTGTCCAGCGGACACGGGGCCGTGTTCGGGCTTCTATGCAGGCTATAAATAGGGGTGCTGGATTCACTTCAAAGGCATCCCTTGCCAAACCACCTCTCTCTCACTTTGCCACCACTCCACCACCACTACAACACCCACATCCACCACCATCATCCATCATCCACCTTAGAGTGTGTGTAGTAGTCTCGGGATCCAAGATTGATCGTAAGAGTTCTTGTCAATCAAAGGCCATGTTTGGCTAAGTCTTTTACATCACCTGGTGAAGACAATCATTTAGTGTAATACTTTTGATTTTTAATCTTTTCGCACTTTTTATTTGGTTTTGTATTAATGACTTAAATAACGAGTTACTAATGTTGAAGGTGAAACTTTCTTATCATTTGTCCGTGGTGTCTTGGCGTTATTTTATTGTCTATATAAAATAAAAGATTTTCACCATTCATATCTCTACGGTCTATATAGAGATATGTTGGCTACCTGGTCGGGGGTTAAGGGAATGGTTTGGTAAGGTTCTTGCCTTGTTCAGTGTATAGATCCTGCAAGGACCTGGGTCAAGCTTACTAGGACCTCCTTCAACACCCACTGGTATTGGATGGCGCAGGTGCGAATGACTTGATCCCCTCATATGTAAACTACTATTAATACATTAACCCGGCTACTTGGGATTGTATCCCTGCTGACTCAAACCACTTAGCCGAGGGTAACGTCGTCTTCAAAAGAGGGGCCTACCACATTACGCATTAATAACTTAATTAATTATCTTCCAATATTCCGACGCTTTGGGATTGCATCCTTGCTGACTCAAACCACTGGGTTGAGGGTAACGTCACCTTCAAAAGAGGGGCCTACTACTATAACTAAGATAATCTCTTAAAAAGTGCAAAAGTGCGGAAATCATCAAAGGTTACATTAAAGGCGAGTTGGATCCAAGTGATTCATCTTGTCTATCTGTTTTTATTTTTATTTTTCAGCATTTTTTAGTTTTTATTTTTCATGTTTAAAAACTTTTTCTAAACTTTTGATTTCATTAGACATTGAGGATAAACCGGTACTAAAAGCTCTTGTGTCCTTGGACGACCTCGGTATCTTACCAACGCTATACTACGCTCACGATGGGTGCACTTGCCCATGTGTGTGTCTAAGTGTTAGTAGAATATCGTGTTTTATAAATTTAAAACTTGACTAATGTGTTAAAAATGGCTTAAAATATAAATAAAAACATATCATACTAGACACGCATCAAGTTTTTGGCGCCATTTCCGGGGACACAAGGATTTTAAGAAAGTTAGGAATCGACGACCTAATCGTTTTTTCTTGTTTTTCATTTTTTTAGGATTTTTTTTAGATTTTCCAGCTTCTGCAGAGCTCAGAACGGGGCTGTACCCGCTGAACACGCCCCCGTGCCCAATCTTTGGTACTGGAAATTCTGTTTTAAGTCAGACAGTAGCTGAACACGGGGCTGTGCCCACTGAACATGCCCCCGTGCCCAAGTTTCAGACACTGAAAACAGAACCGTAAGATCCCGACGGTTGGTAATTTCTGACACTAACATGAGTGATACTGATCTTTTTTACTTTCGCTCCTCTTATGGTGCATGGTGTCTAATATCTGGCGAAACTCATGAAGATTTAAAATGTTATTTTTTAAATTACACTCCCCACTATTTAGACCCATTGTTTTCCTGTAGCCTTAAGAAGGGTGAAAGTAATAACAATCCATATCTCTCCCTCGAATGCTCTCAATCATCTCTTCTAGATGAAATGATGCTCGAAGAATTATTTCAAATAGAAGAAGTAATTCTCAAATTGATAAACAAACTTGAGACAGAAATAAACAATTCGTCTCAAGACGACGATCAAGGGGAATTGTTGAGGCCGCATTCGGAATATAACATTGTTGCTCCCGAAAGCACCTCTAACTCTTGTGAGGACTTGAGCGATAGTCGTCCCTGTGTCGATTGTGCCGTGAAGGACTCTCCATCGGTCTCCGCCGATGCATACATAGACCTGAGCAATTCGACATATACCTTCTTTAACAAGAGTCCGGATAAGGGAAATAAAGGTTGGACTCGCCCACTGGTATTTAGCATAGGATTCACCATTTCCGACAACCTCTTGCGTTTTTTGTCTAAATTAAGAGCAATTTAGGTACCTCAGGCACTTCGGTGTTGTTCCGTCCAGTAAGGAACCACCCGATCCGAATAAGCTCCTTAAAAATAGACGAAACTTTATAAAAACTTCTGGCCACGGGGCCGTGTCCAGGTCAACACGCCCCCGTGCCCACCTGAAGATTTGTGTCTGGTTCAAAATCAGAATACGAACAAAATGTGTCAGACTCTTGTCTGACCACGGGGCAGTGTCCAGCCGACACGGGGCCGTGGTCAACGTACTGTCCTTTTCTATAAATGCAGCAAGATTCCTGCACACTTGGACTCATTCCAAAGACAAAGATCTGGTGGGATCTTCACATATACCCTACAAGGTATATTCGAAAGAAGTTTCTCAACAACCATCTTGTCTTTACTACTTTTGTCTATTGCCTTCTTCTTCATTTTCTCCTCAAAACCTCCATTAAAACTTGAAATCCCCATGTTTTCAAGCTTTATTGTGATATTTGTTAGGTTTTTATTCAAGGAATCTTATAAAAAAAAAGTTTTACAACACTGCTTTTAAGTTATTGCTGCTCAGAAATGTTTCAAAAGTCAGAAAAACAATTTAAAACTATAAGATTCCTTGTTTCAAAAATCTGCAGAGAGGTGGCAACGGGGACGTGCTCAACGAGCACAGGGCCGTGGCCGGAGTACTGTTTCATTAATCTGAAACTTTTCGACTTGTTTTCTTAGAATGTCAAGACAGAATAGCAGAACCTCCTCAGCTCATTCAAGGAACAGTCGCAGGGAACGAAGGCCTTCGATCGAAGCAACCCTTGTGCATTACGTAATGGCGCTAAGAGAAGCACTCGATGAGATGACATCCGTGGAAGAAGTTCTAATCGACTGTATCAACTATCTAACGGTGGGACTAGAAAATAGCTTCTAAGAAATCAACCTTTTGCACCAAAGGTTGAACATTCTTGCGATGCCTCCTATGGAACCAATCCTTCCCCAGGAAGATTGGAACTTGGCACAAGAAGTTATTAATCCCACCGGATGGGACGATATTCCCCCGGAGCCTCCTCTTGACGCCTTACAAGAGGTTCCGGTGGAAGTTGCACCTCCTCAAAATGAGGAAGACAATGAGCCCGCCTTCCTTCTACTTCGAGAGATAGAAGAATGGCTCAACGATGTGTGAGGGGCCCTTTTCGGAGAAGAAGTTCTACAAGCCTTTTTTTTAAACCGAAAAATTATCTTTTCGGAAATTTTGCCCTTACAATAAAAATTATCTAGGCTAGGACTTCTTTGTGGTTTGAAATTTCTTGTATTTCATGACCTATTTATCCATATTTAGTTTATGCTTTTTTTTATTATGTAATTCACTCTTGGATGAATGATGGTTTCTATGAAATAAATGGTGTTTGGATGATGTTGTAATGGAATAAAACACACTCGGAATGGTGGAGGTTACTAAGGGAAACTTGAACCCACACCCCATGCACAAAAACAGAGCCTCCCGACAATTTTTTTATATTACAGGAAGTTCAGCACGGGGCCGTGCTCAGCCCAACACGCCCCCGTGCCCAAGGATCTGCAGAAAACGTCCAGTTCAGGTAACTGGACACGGGGTCGTGCTCACTGAACACGCCCCCGTGCCCAGCCTTCTGTTAATTATGATACTGGCAATATGAACACGGGGCCGTGCTCAGCCCAACACGCCCCCGTGCCCAGCCTTCTGTTAATTATGATACTGGCAATATGAACACGGGGCCGTGCCCGGACCAACACGGGTCCGTGTCCAGACGCCCAGTAACATAACATTTTGTTTTAAAAACCTTTTTACACATTCAATCAGCCTAAAAACTTATTTTTGGGACACATTGAGGACAATGTGTAATTTAAGTGTGGGGGATGCTAAAACCTTGAATTTTGCAAGTCCTAATAACAAGCCTTACACAAAACTCTATTGGAATCACTAATCACCCCAAATTTTTTTTCAAAAAACTTTTCATTTTTTTTACTTGTCTTGGTTTAATTTGGAAATAACAAGTTCTAAAATGTTATATTTTTACAAATTTACAACCGATAGCGTTGTGATAAAAAGAACCAACATAAGAAAATTATGAAACGGCATGACAAATCTAGTTAAAATTTGATTATATATACTTGATCACATTATAAACCCATTCCCACAAAAAGTGAGTTTTGAGCCTTTATTGAGCATACAAGCTTACATCTTTAAACTAAATGCTCATTTTTCGTTTCTTGTGTGAATAGCCGCTGGGTTCTTACGACTCTAGAACTTGCCACGACAATACATTCCCGGTCCTTACCAACTTAAACCCAAGTACGTAAATGATGAAGGCATTAGGACTAACCCTTTTTCTTTTCAACACCATTATTTTTCATTTTCTTTTTCACCTACCCAAAACCCCCATAGTTAACCCCTTTGAGCCTAAACCTTTTCGTTTCTAAACCCATAAAACAAACACCCTTTACCCACCAAAACCTTTTCTTTTAAACCCTTTATTTTAGTAAAAAGCTCGATTGTCTCGTGACGTTCTTTATATAAAAAAAAATTGAAGTCTAGCAATAAACAAACAAATTCCTCAAAGAAACTTTTTTGAAAATGCTTAGTTTGAAAAAAGTCACAAAAACAAAAAGTTTTATGACGACTGACGCTTTTTACGCTTTTAGCTTTTTTTACTAACCGCTAACCCAAAACCACCTACCTTTAACCCAAGCCTAACCCTTCCCCAAGTCCTCTTGATATTTACAAAGGTTTATAGTTAAAAAGGAGGATGATTGATTGCTTGGCAAGCATATGGTAGAAGTAAGTTCCATGCCGGTCTCGAGTGTTTCACAAAAATACATCTTCGACCGAGTGTTGAGTGATCTCCCGTGAGGTATGTGAACTTGTATATAAATGGAATTTTAAAGAGGCACCTTATGCCCAAATAAGTAATTTCTCTTATGAAACGTTCTAAATAAATCATAACAAATAGGATTGTAAATAACATAAAAATAAAACCCAATAAAGATCTTGGATTCCCGACACTCAAGACAAGCCCAAAACTTCTCTTCTACCCATTCCATTTGGGAGTGTAAGCCACAAGATACAGAGTTTTGCTTGGGGACAAGCAAAGATTCAAGTGTGGGGGTATTTGATGTGTGCAAAATACAACATATAAATTACATCAAATAAGGCATAAAACTAACCCTTTTTTAGTATTAATGTTGGAAAAAGTGTGCTTTTGTCTTCCTTTTGTATTTTCAGGAGTAAATGAGCTTAAATAAACAAAAGGAACAAATATGCAGCAAAAACTAACATAAATACAAAGAAAAGGAATAAACGTGGCATGCCCGACCCCTCGACAGCATCTTCCCAAGCAAAAAACAAGAAACAGAGGGCTGACCACGGCCCCGTGCCTAGCGAACACGGGGGCATGGCCAGATGTCTACAGAAAATGACAAAGTTGTAGAAGCTTCTATTCCCAGCACGGGGGCGTGCCCAGCTCAACACGGGCCGTGGTCAACGCTAAGATTCGTAGAATCTTGCAAATCTTGATAGAACAGATACGCTTTTGCACACGGGGGGGGGGGGGGGGGCGTGCCCAGCGGACACGGGGGCGTGCGGAGCCTAATGCAGACAATTGTAATTAATGAAGAAATAGAAAGTGGATGGCCACAGGGCCGTGTCCGGGATTCTGTGCAGGCTATAAATAGGGGTGCTTGGTTCACTTCAAAGGCATCCCTTGGCAAACCACCTCTCTCTCACTTTGCCGCCACTCCACCACCACTACAACACCCACATACACCACCATCATCCATCATCCACCTTAGAGTGTGTGTAGTAGTCTCGGGATCCAAGATTGATCGTAAGAGTTCTTGTCAATCAAAGGCCATGTTTGGCTAAGTCTCTTACATCACTTGGTGAAGACAAGCATTTAGTGTAATATTTTTTATTTTTAATCTTTTCGCACTTTTTATTTGGTTTTGTATTAATGACATTAATAACTAGTTTCTTATGTTGAAGGTGAAACTTCCTTATCATTTGTCCGTGGTGTCTTGGCGTTATTTTACTGTCTATATAAAATAAAAGATTTTCACCATTCATATCTCTACGGTCTATATAGAGATATTATGGCTACCTGGTTGGGGGTTAAGGGAATGGTTTGGTAAGGTTCTTGCCTTGTTCAGTGTATAGATCCTGCAAGGACCTGGGTCAAGCTTACTAGGACCTCCTTCAATACCCACTGGTATTGGATGGCGGGGGTGCGAATGGCTTGATCCCCTCATATGTAAACTACTATTATTACATTAACCCGGCTACTTGGGATTGTATCCCTGCCGACTCAAACCACTTAGCCGAGGGTAACGTCACCTTCAAAAGAGGGGCCTACTACTATAACTAAGATAATCTCTTAAAAAGTGTAAAAGTGCGGAAATCATCAAAAAGTTACATTAAAGGCGAGTCGAATCCAAGTGATTCATCTTGTCTATCTGTTTTTATTTTTATTTTTCATCATTTTTTAGTTTTTATTTTTCATGTTTAAAAACTTTTTCTAAACTTTTGATTTGATTAGACGTTGAGGATAAACCGGTACTAAAAGCTCTTGTGTCCTTGGAAGACCTCGTTATCTTACCAACGCTATACTACGCTCACAATGGGTGCACTCGCCCATGTGTGTGTCTAAGTGTTAGTAGAATATCGTGTTTTATAAATTTAAAACTTGACTAATGTGTTAAAAAGGGCTTAAAATATTAATAAAAACATATCACACTCGACACGCATCACCACACGTAAGAGAAAAACTCATATTGTGTTAGAAGATGACGAGGAGATTAAATCAGCAATCCCTGTATCATCTGCCTTCATTCAAAACAGTCCATCCTCATCATTTCCACCGAGAGAACCTACTTCATCTCTTCCAATTGCTACACTACCATCAGTCATTCTTCTGGAAGCTCAATATCCTCTGGAGTTAGTCATTGTTAAAGATGAAATTGAATCATTCTTCACAATAAAGGATCCATCTAAAAGATCCTTCCCATTTCTTTATGGCTATAAGAAGCCTCAAAAGTTAGATGAGTATCTGAAATTAAAAGTATCCCAGGCTGAGGTTATAGCAAGAGAGAATAGCACACGGATGGATGACAGGGAATACCAGAGGTTCTTATCATTTCAGCTTAGCAAAGTCGTAAAACTTGAAGACTATGCTAGGGACCTGAGTAAATCCATGTCTGAGAGGCCAGTAATTCCTGAACTTCAGATGCAACTGAGGGATGATTATGTTGGACACATTATGAAGTACAAACCATATAATGCAACCGAAGGTCAATTCAAAGACTGGTCAGCAGATGCTCTTAGAGAAGAGATCGACAGAATCACAAAAATGCGCAATGATCCTCTGGTAAAGCCAACTCTACCTAATTGGAAGAAAGTCAAAACAGTGGATTCAGATGAGGCATTGAAGTTTAAAAGAATGAGAGCAGAGCTTGTGGCTGCTGGTTACGGTCCAGCTAGATCCATTGCCAAATGGTCTAAACTGAAGATAGTTGAGACCTACAAAAAGCTGGAAGAACTTAGAGTTGAAGATCCAAATGTTCTTCAAAACCCAGTCTATCCTACAACTGCTGCTCTGTCTCTAAAGATCCGTACTCCGAAAAACTCTCTCATCATCTGCTTTATTTGAATCCATTGCAAATTTAGTTAGCAGACCACAATCACCAAACTCATCTTCAATAATTCTTTTCCCAAGAAAACCAACTGATCCAAAAATAGTAAAGTGGAAGTCATGCTCAAAAACCCAAGTATTGACTTTGATCAGATCAGATGGTAGTGTTGAAGAGATTAAAATGGATAGTGCATATAATCTGAATGCATACGATCTCCAAGATTTGTTGGACCTTCAACTTGAAAGGGATGATGAAGAAGACATGTTCTCCCTGGACTTTGAACTACAATTCAAATGACAAATCAGGGAGATGTTGATGAGAAATAAAGAAAGATTTTGGTATCATCTGTTGTATAGGGAGATTGTTGGATCAGCAGCTGTGACATTGTCTCCAGTAGCATATTTAACCAGATCACAACATGTAGCAAATGACATGTTGCTGCGTAACAAATTCTTGTTTGAGGTTTGATGAAAGTTGTTTAGGCAGGTGATCGTATGTTCTTAGTTAATGTTTGTTAAAACTTAAGTTGTATTCGAATTTTATTAAGTTTGTTAGACATCTTTTATATGTACTTATGTTTATAACAGTTTACATTGTCAATGGGTGGATACTCTCTTTTTTGAATAAGAGAATGGAAATAATCATATGTAACTGATATATTAACCGATGATCTATGTTTATAGTTGTCCTTTAGCTATAATAGATAACACGTTTTGGTACAATATCTATATACCTATCTATACTTTCTATTAAAATGTGTTATGCATGGTTTTCTATGCATGGTTTTCTAAAAGCCACCCGTGTTTGCACACGGGTCTTACCTCTAGTACTATATAATAAAAGAAACTAATTGAGAGACATTTGTCATTATTCTAGACCATCATTAATTGTATATAATTGTTATTTAACTTAAATTATTAAATTTAATATGTTTCAAACATTTAAGAAATTATGAATAAAGTTCCATAAAATATCTTATTATTTATTTATATTAATTAGCAGGTTAGAAATTATATCTTAATTCCTTAATTGTAGATAATTATTATTTAATTTAAATTATTAAATTTAATATATGTTTAAAATGCAAGATGAATAATATTTACATTTATCATACTAATAAATTTATCTAAAAACAACCATCCTTTTAAGATGCAACTCACGTTCAGATATTTAAATTTTAAAGTTATAAAACTTAATAATTACCGATATTTTATACTTATCTAATAAATTTAAATATTATTTTTTTGATATAAGTTTATCTAATTGGCTAATTGCTATATGACTAATCTAGACATTTCAACACTTTTTTAGAACTAATAAATTAAGGTCACTATTATTTAAATAAAATTTGGGTTATTAAATGTATGTTCACATGATTGTTAAAACTCGTGAGAAAGTAGATGATACAGTTTATCTTTTAATCGATGGTTCAAATGTTTTCTATTTATAAACTTGACAAACATCACAAGTTTCGATCATACATGACACAAATTTTGTTTGGATATCAGAAAAGCGTCTTAAAAATATCGTTTTATAATTGTTAAATTTTTGTTATTAACTACTTGATTTTTTATTTACTTAACCCGTGTAATACACGGGGTTGTAAGCTAGTGATATACTATATAATATTAGAAATAAGAATAAGCCGTAAGAAACTTAAAATATTAAAATCATAAAAAATTATAAATATATTTGAATATTTTTTCTTTTTTTGAAGATATTTAGTCTATTTTTGAGGTGTGTGTTTAAGATTAAATTTTGGGTAATGTGCATCCTGGTAGAGGATTCTGTACATTAATCCATAAGTGTGAGAAGTGTATTATAACACTATATATAACATTATATAACACCATATAAACACCGTATAATAATATGTAACACCATATAACACTATGTAACATTATATAACACTATATAACAAATATAACACTATAGTTTGTCTGATAGCATGTCTATGATAGATGTATAGTGTTATATATGTAACACCATATAACACTATACAACAAATATAATACTGTAGTTTGTCTGACACTATATAGTGTCATATAGTGTTACATAGTGTTATATGGTGTTACATATTGTTATACGGTGTTTATATGGTGTTATATAGTATTATATATAGTGTTATAATACACTTCTCAGATCTCACACTTCTGGATTAATGTACACTATCCTACCCTAATAGATAATTATTAATCAGATAAGACCATAGACGGTATATTCATAAACACCCATGTGATAAGTAATAAGAACCCGATGATTATGAGAGGGTGCTACTTTCTACACCCCCTATTTACTTTTTTCACCCCCTCCTCTCACATACTTACAGATGGGGCCTGCGTGGGACCGACAGTTTTCCTCTCACAAGGGGGGTGTAATCAGGAAGAGGGGGGTGTGTATAGAATGAGCCTTATGAGAACCCATATAAGACATGATTTTATAATAAGTATCAAAATATGATTATAAAAAACTATCATTGATTAGAAAAATCGGTCTAAATTCATATCTTATTTGGTTATTCAAATTTGAACTCTTAAATTAAATGCCTTTTGAAACTTTTTAAATAAGATTTTACGAGAAGTTTGTAAACTTGTTTAATAATTTCATTATCCAGATTAAAAACTTAGTTAAAGTTAGTTTTTCAATATATGATTTATTAATCCATTTTTTTGTAAAATAATGGCATTCTTTTAATATTGATGATCACAACTAGGCATATACAAAATCAGTCTATTTAAAATTGGTCAACTGTAAAAACATAAAAAGACAAACATGCTACAACACAAGATCAATGGTTAAGACATATGAGAACGTTTATACAACAATCAACAATTGTGTAAGTGTGTTTTAATATTAAAAACAAAACAAAATATACAACGTGTGAAAATGATTAAATAATTAATAGAAGACATGAAAATGACTCGATAAATAAAGATCAGTCACTTAATTTTTTTTATAAAGATCATATCGTTTTCCACATGAATAAATGAATTTATAAAATTTAAGGAGCTTTTATAAAATTCAAAGTTTTCATGAGATGCTTAATCAAAGAAATAGTTTTGTTGGGGAATATTCTATAAGAAGATTGTTGCAACACAAACTCACATTAACAAACACATACTAAAATATTTAGCTAAACATCTTTAACCTTCATAAATAATTTAACCAATTATTAAAAAAAAAACCCTCACCAAATTGAGGTTGGTTAAAAGATGTATTTCTAAAGAGTCATAAGTTGTCATTGAAAGTGCGACAAATCAAGTTTTGGGTTTTATGACACTCCCCCCAACACCTAGAAAACAAAAGGAAAACTTTAGAAACATCCATGGTTGGTCGTAGATCAAAACCACAATCGATCATAGTTTCATCACGATTTTTGGTGTTATTTTGTTCTTAGAAGTAAATAGAACACATCTCCGTCTTCAATCCGGCCCACCCATTGAAATGAAAAAAATGTCATGTTCACACATTTTTTAAGTGATGTTTACTCTCTTTAGCAAGCCCCAACACATAACCTTAAGAAAAGTAATAAAGTATAGGATCAAAATAATATTTACCTTGAAAGTCAAACTATGTCTTTTGATCTCACGTGTGTCTTGTGAATTAATGCAACTCCGACTGCTACGAAATATGATAATATCAAAAGCCCGAAGATGCAACTTCATAACCAATGTTTTTAACGTGCACATATAGGGATAATAGTTGTAATATATATATATATATATAAAATCAAGATTATATATTGTGATAGAAAAATCCTACTTACAGGGCTGGCTCAACCATTTTAGAGACCCAAAGCGAAGTAAGAATTGAGGGCCCTTTATCAACAAAGAATTTGGTCCGAAACTAGTGTAGGAATCCGTTCGTGTAAAATAAATAAAATAATTTATTAACTTAAATTACAAGAACAAAAACAGAATTACAACTGAAATAAAATACTATTACAACTGAAAAGGGAAAAACAAGAACAGACGAAACTGTTCTTGGCTGAGGATCGTGTTAGACACGGGTCCCTTAAAACAAATTTCGTGTCTCCCAGGAGAACACGTTTGTTTCCAGGATACAACAGCCGCAAGCAGTTGCACTGCCGGTCTTGACTTCAACCCGAAGGTGTACCTTGAACGCTTGAAGAAGAGAAGAATTTCAGAGAGGAGATTGTAGAATAGCTTGTGAATTCGGTATCTAAACTGGTGAAAGGAGCCTCCTATATATACACCATGTTGAACTCGAAACTGAAAATAAATTAAATGGGAGAATTAAACTGCATTAGACGTCTTTAATGCATTTTAATTCGTCACTTAATTCTCAGTCAAACGCATTAACTTTATCAGTTTCGAATGCTGAAAATGTAACTGCACAGCATTAACTGCTGCTGGAAGCTTCTGCACGCGCGCGCGCGCCATGCGCGGTGCGGCCTCTTGGCTCACAGCCGTGCGCCCATGTGCGGTGCGGCCTCTTGGCTCACAGCCGTGCGCGCATGCGCCACGTCACCATGCGCGGTGTCCTCTTGGCTCAAGTCCATGCGCGCGTGCGCCACGTCACCTGTGCGGCTATACGAGCGCGCCACACAGTCGCGCCGTATTGGCTCACTCTGGTGCGCCGCGCACGACACAGCAGGACCCATGCACCATGCGTGCACCCGCGCATGACTGCCACGTCATGCGCCGCATCACATACCACTTGGTCCTTGCAACCCTTGTGCTCCACCACGCGCACGTGGTCAAAAATACAAAGGCGGCTCTCAAGCGGCTCGCGGCGATGCGAAGTGCAAAGTGCGCCATCAAAGCGCCACATTGCGCCTCATCGCCCACGCCACGCGCGCGCGCGCGCGAGCGTGTGCGAGTGCGAGTGCGAGTTAGGGTGCTCCGCACCCTTCGCGAGGACACTAGTGTGTGCTTCCATGAAACAATAAGGATGGAGAGTTCCCACTTAAATACCCCTTTAAGTTCCAACTCTCATCCGATGTGGGACAAGGTGCCACTTTCCCATTTTTTTTTTTCAGCATTTAAGTTTCAAACACCAAACTTTGAGCATCGATATCTCATTCATCTTAGCTCCATTTTGGACGTGGTTTAGTTCGTTGCGAAGCCCTTCCGACATAGAACACACACCCACAAATAAATATATAAAATCCGCTCATTTTATTATATTTATTTCTAGTCCAAAATAGGAAAAAATCATTTTCCTATATTTGTGAAAAATGCTATTTTCACAAAATTTCCAACAATCCCCCACATGAATGGAAATCGATCTATCAAGTTTCAACGATACACGTTCAACAGTTGAGTATTGCAAGATAGGTAGGTGTAACCTTTGAACCTCCTTTTGTGAAGCATACTTAGCCTCCTAGGGTCTTGTAGACGCGGTGTCCTTGAACAATCCCCCATTTATGTAGGCGACAATATACATTCACGCAATACTCTCCCTAGTCGAGTTAAGACCTCATGGTTGTGTCCGTTCTTGGTCATGGAACACGTTCCTGGTTCTGCGAGAGCTCTAGGATTTGCGCCTCCCCACAAATCCATTTGAAGCGACCCCACTTCTCTCTAACATAGGTGATTCCTCTGAATCATTAAAAGCATCATGGTTAATTTTGATTTCCTCTAAATCCTTAACCTCAACATGCTTAACCTTTCCTTCATGTCACTGATTGGAATGGACTAGGAAGTATACAACTCCCTTTATGAATTTTGGGGCACCCCCCACAGTGACTCCCTTTGGGTTTATGATTAAGTTTGCCTATTGAACCTAGATCTTGGGATCTCCAGTCAACTAGGTTAGGTTTCCCTCATATTCCCTTCATCTATGGGCTTTAGTCCCATTCCTCTTGACAACCTATACACCTTATCTGTGCTTAAGCCTTTTGTTAACGGGTCCGCAATGTTATCATTTGACCTCACATAGTCAACTGAGATAACACCCGTTGAGATAAGTTGTCGCACCATGTTGTGTCTACGTCGAATGTGCCTTGATCTGCCATTGTACATCATGTTTTGTGCTCTAGCAAGAGCAGACTAATTGTCACAATGTATGCAAATCGCCGTCAACGGCTTTGGCCATCTTGGAATATCTTCCACAAATTGACGTAGCCACTCCGCTTCTTCCCCGCTTTTATCTAAAGCGACGAATTCGGATTCCATCGTAGATCTAGCTATAACCGTTTGCTTGGAAGACTTCCAAGCTATAGCTGCGCCAGCAAGTGTAAACACATATCCACTTGTCGATCTATGATCTTTTATATCCGATATCCAGTTCGCATCAGTGAATCCTTCGATCACTGCTGGATCACGGGTATAATGCAATCCATAGTCTCTCGTGTATCTTATATATCTAAGCACCCTGGTGATAGCTTTCCAATGATCCTCGCTCGGATTACTGGTGTATCTACTTAGCCTGCTCACAGCGTACGCTAAGTCGGGTCTAGTACATGTCATTAGATACATGAGACTACCAATGATCCTTGAGTATTCTAACTGAGAAACACTCTCGCCTCTATTCTTCCTTAGGCGTTGGGTATTATCAATTGGAGATCGAGCTATACTCGTATCGTCCGAATTGAATTTCCCAAGGATCTTGTCCACGTAGTGAGATTGACTCAACACAAGACCATTTTGGGTTCTAGTGATTTTTACTCCAAGAATCACATCCGCGAGACCCATGTCTTTCATGTCAAACCTCGCTTTCAACATGTCTTTCGTTGAGTTGACCATCTTATCATCACTCCCAATGATAAGCATATCATCTACATAAAGACATAGAATCACATAACCTCTTGGTGTGTCTTTAAAATAAACACACTTGTCGCACTCATTTATTTTGAAACCATTGTCAATCATGACATGATCAAACTTTTGGTGCCATTGTTTTGGAGCTTGCTTCAAACCATACAAAGACTTGACCAATTTACATACTTTGCCCTTGTTTCCAGGGGCGGAAAAACCCTCGGGTTGTTCCATGTAAATTTCTTCTTCTAAATCGCCATTTAGAAATGCGGTCTTTACATCCATTTGGTGAACTTCCAAATTTCTTAGAGCCGCAATTGCAAGAACCAATCTTATAGAGGTTATTCGCGTGACAGGCGAGTAAGTATCAAAATAATCTAGACCCTCCTTTTGTCTAAATCCTTTAATCACTAACCTTGCCTTGTATTTATCAATACTTCCGTCAGCTTTCATCTTCCTTTTGAATATCCAACGATATCCAAGTGGTTTGCAACCAGGTGGAAGATCTACTAACTCCCAAGTATGATTTTGCAATATAGAATCAATTTCATTCTTAATTGCTTCTTGCCATTGAGGTCCTTCCGCGGAGGTAACCACTTCACGGTAGGTATTGGGCTCACCCTCAACCATATAGCTCATGAAGTCTGGACCAAAAGATTTTTCAACCCTTTGTCGTTTACTTCGTCTAAGCTCACCCTCCTCGACCTCGGGGCGTTCATGTCTTTCATCTATCCTCGTAGATGAACTTGGTCCTGCTTCATCTAACCATGTAGATGAACTTGGACCTGCTTCATCAAACGCTCTTGATGAAGGCGCATGTGTTTGTCCTAACATAGGAAACACATTCTCAAAATATGAGACGATATTAGGATTTGCCTCCATGATAGTGTGTTTATGTACATCGGGATTCTTGGATTCATATACAAGAAAACGATGCGCACTACTTTGATGTGCATATCCAATGAAAATACAATCAACAGTTTTGGGTCCTATCCTAAGAGCCTTAGGAGGTGGTACAATCACCTTAGCTAGGCACCCCCACACTTTCAAGTATTTGTACGAAGGCTTCCTTTTTCTCCATAACTCATATGGAGTTTCGTCCCTATTTTTCAAAGGTATCTTGTTCAAAAGATAGTTTGCTGAGAGAATGGCGTCCCCCCACATTTCTCGGTTCACTCCCGAGCTTATCAACATGGCGTTCATCATTTCTTTCAATGTGCGGTTCTTTCGTTCCGCAACGCCATTTGATTGTGGAGAATAAGGTGGTGTACACTCATGTACAATGCCACTTTTTGCGCATAAATCCGCAAAAGGTGCAACATATTCACCTCCTCGATCGCTTCTCAAAGCTTTTATCTTCTTTTTAAGTTGATTCTCAACTTCATTTTTGTACAAGATAAACTTCTCTATTGCTTCGTCTTTACTCTTAAGTAAATACACGTAGCAATATTTCGTACAATCATCAATAAACGTGATGAAGTACTTATTTCCTCCACGCGTGGGAACCGCTTTTAAATCACACACATCGGTATGAATTAAATCAAGGGGTTCGGTTATTCGTTCAACCGATTTAAACGATGATCTCGTAAGTTTGGATTCAACACATGTCTCGCATTTGTGATTGGACTCGATATGGAATGTTGGTATCAAGTTTAATTTAATTAAACGTCTTAATGAATTAAAATTTACATGTCCTAGTCTACCATGCCAAACATTAGAAGACTCAATCATGTAAGTAGAAGTAGAATTTTCATTCATTTTCTTGTTTTGGTTAACAACCATTACATTCATTTTGAACATACCATTAAGGGCATAGCCCTTTCCAACAAACATTCCACGTCTAGACAAGACAAAATTGTCCGATTCAAACACTAGACGAAAACCAAACTTGTTGAGCATCCATCCCGACACGAGATTCTTGCGTATCTCTGGGACATAAAGCACATTGTTCAAGGTAAGCTCCTTGCCCGAAGTCATCTTCAAAACGACCGTGCCTTCCCCCTTGATGCTTGCGGTAGCTTTATTCCCCATATAAAGCTTTTCTTCACCCGATGCTTCCTTGAATGTAGAGAAAAGAGTCTTGTCTCCACAGACATGGCGGGTTGCACCCGTGTCAACGAACCATCCTTTTGGGTTTTCACCCATTGCGTTGACTTCTTCAATCATAGCCGCTTCCTCGGTTATCATTGCGATTAGAGGCATACCATCCTCATCAACCATATGCGCACGCTCACGCTTAGGTTTGTTGCATTGATTAGCACGGTGCCCCGTCTCGTTACAATTGTAACAAATACCTTGGAAAGGCGCAGACTTCTTTTTCACAGCCCCCTTTTTAGGTCCAAGGTTGCTAACCTTTGCTTTCCCTTTGTTGTCCTTTTTACCCTTGCCCTTCTTGGCCTTTGAGGATTCCCCAATTTCCACCATATTTGCTTTAGCCGAAGCTTGCAAAATGGTGCCTTTTTGGGCTACCCTGTTTTCTTCTTCTATACGAAGACGAAGAACAAGATCCTCGACTGACATTTCCTTTCGCTTGTGTTTAAGATAATTCTTAAAATCCAACCAAGCAGGAGGTAATTTCTCGATCATGGCAGCCACTTGAAACGTTTCGCTGAGTACCATTCCCTCAGCATGGATGTCATTAAGTATAATTTGCAACTCTTGGACTTGGTTCATAACAGACTTGTTATCAACCATTTTAAAGTCCAAGAAACGGGCGACAACAAATTTCTTTGTTCCCGCATCCTCCGTTTTGTACTTTTTCTCCAAGGACTCCCATAATTCTTTGGAAGTCTTGATATTATAGTACACATTATACAAAGCATCCGAGAGACCGTTGAGTACGTAGCCTCGACATATAAAATCCGAGTGCTTCCACGCCTCTACCGCGCTCAGAGCCTGAGCATCGGTCTCCCCTTCCGCAGGTTGGGGAACGGTCTCCGTCAAGAACCTCGCAAGGTTCATGGTGGTCAAGTAGAAGAACATCTTCTGTTGCCACCTTTTGAAGTGGAGACCCGAGAACTTCTCGGGTCGTTCAGCATGATTCGCCACTGTGGTCGCTCCCACAGTGTTGGCAGGGGTACCGACAACAACGTTGACGTTGGTATTTTCAGTCGACATTCTGAAAAATTTCAAGAAAACAAGTTAAAATTCTGTTTTCAAAATAACAAAGACGCTACTTTATTATTATTAGGAGTTCAAAAAATTCAGCCGTGTAGCTTCTAAGTCCAACTTTGAAGACTACAACAGTAGGATTTTTTAGAACTTCAGCGACATAAAGGAGTAGAAGCAGATTCTGTTTTGACAAAGTCGCTACTTTGAATCAAAACATGAAGAAAATCTGTTTTTTTTAAAACACAACTGTATGAATTCAAAACTGGTTCGAATTCACAACAGAAAGTGTAAGAGATTCTACACGAACGGTGTTTTAAAAAATTTGTTTTAAGATTGTAGGAATCCGTTCGTGTAAAATAAATAAAATAATTTATTAACTTAAATTACAAGAACAAAAACAGAATTACAACTGAAATAAAATACTATTACAACTGAAAAGGGAAAAACAAGAACAGAAAAACACGAACAGACGAAACTGTTCTTGGCTGAGGATCGTGTTAGACACGGGTCCCTTAAAACAAATTTCGTGTCTCCCAGGAGAACACGTTTGTTTCCAGGATACAACAGCCGCAAGCAGTTGCACTGCCGGTCTTGACTTCAACCCGAAGGTGTACCTTGAACGCTTGAAGAAGAGAAGAATTTCAGAGAGGAGATTGTAGAATAGCTTGTGAATTCGGTATCTAAACTGGTGAAAGGAGCCTCCTATATATACACCATGTTGAACTCGAAACTGAAAATAAATTAAATGGGAGAATTAAACTGCATTAGACGTCTTTAATGCATTTTAATTCGTCACTTAATTCTCAGTCAAACGCATTAACTTTATCAGTTTCGAATGCTGAAAATGTAACTGCACAGCATTAACTGCTGCTGGAAGCTTCTGCACGCGCGCGCGCGCCATGCGCGGTGCGGTCTCTTGGCTCACAGCCGTGCGCCCATGTGCGGTGCGGCCTCTTGGCTCAAGTCCATGCGCGCGTGCGCCACGTCACCTGTGCGGCTATACGAGCGCGCCACACAGTCGCGCCGTATTGGCTCACTCTGGTGCGCCGCGCACGACACAGCAGGACCCATGCACCATGCGTGCACCCGCGCATGACTGCCACGTCATGCGCCGCATCACCTACCACTTGGTCCTTGCAACCCTTGTGCTCCACCACGCGCACGTGGTCAAAAATACAAAGGCGGCTCTCAAGCGGCTCGCGGCGATGCGAAGTGCAAAGTGCGCCATCAAAGCGCCACATTGCGCCTCATCGCCCACGCCACGCGCGCGCGCGCGCGCGAGCGTGTGCGAGTGCGAGTGCGAGTTAGGGTGCTCCGCACCCTTCGCGAGGACACTAGTGTGTGCTTCCATGAAACAATAAGGATGGAGAGTTCCCACTTAAATACCCCTTTAAGTTCCAACTCTCATCCGATGTGGGACAAGGTGCCACTTTCCCATTTTTTTTTTCAGCATTTAAGTTTCAAACACCAAACTTTGAGCATCGATATCTCATTCATCTTAGCTCCATTTTGGACGTGGTTTAGTTCGTTGCGAAGCCCTTCCGACATAGAACACACACCCACAAATAAATATATAAAATCCGCTCATTTTATTATATTTATTTCTAGTCCAAAATAGGAAAAAATCATTTTCCTATATTTGTGAAAAATGCTATTTTCACAAAATTTCCAACAACTAGTACTTATGATTTCTATTTAACATGAAAATTATCAATAAGGAGCTAATCAATTTATAAATTAGATGGTTTTCATACTATGCAAATAAAGTACAAATAATGAAGATTAGTAAATGAATTTAATAATTTAGCAACCATACAAATAAAAGCAATATGAGTAGCGAGTTTATTAATGAGAAAATCTAAATAAATAAATAAACTCATTGTTAATCCATTCTTCTTTTGCATGACATTTTAGAGGCCCATTAAAAATGGTGGCCCTAGGCTGGTGCTTTATTTAGATTGCACTAGAGCCGGCCCTGCCTACTTAACTAATACGCTCGCTATACCAACCCACCATTTAAGTATGTTGTCAAGGTGTCTTTGGCAAACGAAACTTCTGCTCTATCACCCGAGCCTAGGGCTAGCATTTGCTCAAACATGTAGGTAGAATCATCAAGCGTATCACACTCCCCCCTTATGTACTAATTTGTGGTTCTTGTTGTAACATTTGTCTAACTCAACAGCTTGTATGCAATGAATTATACACATTAAAACTATTTACGATTAAATGCTCAAAATCTTCCAATACCAACAACGACCCACAAATAACCCACTCGACTCTTCCCTCAGTTATCACCTCAAAATTTCCAAATATACTAAAACCAGTCTAGGTATGCAATATGTTAAAATCCAAAATAAACCGCCCTTTTGTCAGAAGTTCGGACCCGATGCCCGTCCATTTCTTTATGGGTGGATTTTCTATATGGACAGCCGGCTAGATTATATGTCGGAGACGACCATATTTGGTCCACCACCGGGGTTCAGCAGGGAGACCCCTTAGGGCCTCTTCTCTTTGCCTTAGTTTTGCATCCCCTCATTCATCAGATACGAGATAGATGCAAGTTACTCTTCCATGCTTGGTACTTGGATGATGGTACGATTATAGGAGATGCTAAAGAGGTGGCTAAAGCTTTAGAAATCATCAGGACTAAGGGGCCTTGTTTGGGGCTTCAACTTAACGTCAAGAAAACAGAAGTTTTTTGGCCATCGTGCAATGGAGTTAAGACGCAAAAGGGTTTGTTTCTTAGTGGGATTGGAAGGTCGGCGTCGGGTGTCAAACTCCTCGGGGGCGCTGTTAGTCGGGATGCGGGTTTTATCAGTAGTTTGGCCGTGAAAAGGGCATATTGTGCAGTGGATCTGATGAGCTATCTTCCACATCTGCGGGACCCTCAATGCGAGCTCCTCTTACTACGCTCTTGCATGGGTGTTGCTAAGTTGTTATTCGGCCTCAGAACGTGCCAACCCACGTTTGTTGGGGAGGCTGTTTCGGTTTTTGACAAAGGCCTTAGGAGAGCTATCGAGGATATTGTGGTTTGCGGGGGTCCATTTTTTGGGGATCTTCAATGGAGGCTTGCATCCCTTCCGATCCGTTTTGGGGGTTTGGGTTTATGTTCGGCTGAGGATGTATCTACGTATGCTTTCGTGGCCTCGAGGGCACAATCTTGGAGTTTGCAGGACCACATTCTTCGGGACTGTGGTATTGTCGGGTTAGATTCTGATTATGTGTGTGCGTTGGATTGCATGCATATATCCCTTCCGGATTTCGATCTTGGCGGTTTCTCTAATAAGGACACCGCCCCTCCTAAAGCCCAGAATGCTTTGGCGAGTGCCCTATTTAGTAGAACTGTCCAAAGTTTGGGAGAGAAGTTTAGTCTATCCCCTCGTCAGAAAGCCGTGTTCGATTGTCTCCGGGCTCCTCATGCTCAGGATTTCCTGACAGTCATCCCCATTGAAGGACTAGGCCAACACATGTCGGCAGTGGAATACCGGGCAATTCTTAAGTACCGGCTAATGATCCCTCTGTTTCCGGTTGATGAGCCTTGCCCAGTTTGCCGCAAGGTTTGTTTAGATACTTTTGGCGAGCATGCGGTGCATTGTAAGGAGTTGCCTGGTTTTAAATACAGACATGATTTGGTAAGGGATATTCTGTTTGATGTTTTAAAGCGGGCGGGGATTTCGTCGAAAAAGGAGGCTCCGGTGAACTTTCTGACGGATCCGCTTGATGGGAGGTCTACTCTTCGACCAGCTGATATTCTTGTGTTTGGGTGGGCCAGGGGAAAACATGCTTGTGTGGACCTTACAGGAGTGTCCCCTCTTGTTGGGCTCAAGGATAATGGGTTTGCTGCTGGCCAAGCTGCGTTGAAAGCGGAATCAAGCAAAGTCGCTAAACACGAGAAGGCTTGTTTAGAGAATCAACATGTGTTTATCCCATTCGCTTTTGATACATTTGGTTCCCTAGCCCCAGAGGCTGTGGAATTTCTAAACAGGGTCCAACAGGTTGTGAATAGTAATCTCTCAACCTTTAAGGGTCGTTTCGTCTTTAGTAGGATTGGTTTTGCAATTCAAAAGGGGGTTGCGGCGCAGCTTGTTGCCCGTTTACCTGCCACTTGTTTGTAATTTGCTAATTTGGAATAATATTGTTCATTTTGGAAAAAAAAAAATTATAAAAAAAAAAAAAAAAAAAAAAAAAAAACCTCATGTGACAATGCTAAGGATTGGTTTGTATAGCGAGATCATCCTAAGCACATGATACTCCCCAATAAGCAGAGACGTCTCTGAGAATTCGCGTACCTTGTTCGAGCTTGAAAAAATGTGCCAATCCGTAATGTTTTTTTATTATTTTTTTAAAAAGCAAATTAGTATTCGGCTCAATAAACCTAATGCCACGTGGGCTAAATTCTAAACCATAAAAAATGATTTGTAAATGAGCCTATATTGGAAATGGTATGTCTTTACTATTTGAAAAAAATAACATATGTATATATATCAGAATTTTTTAAAAAATCACGTGCCCCTCTAAATCACGGGCCTTATGCGGAAGGTACTCCCTATACACCATCAAAGCCGCCACTGCGAATAAGTAAATGCTAATTACAACATACTAGTTACAACATAGTAAATGCTAATGATAGCTAAAAATTTTAACGACAAATTTGGATCACTAACGGACCATTGAGGTATCGCCGTGCCGCCAACAGAACCACCCAATCATATCCCTTGTTAGAATCGAACCCATAACCTATTAGTTCCAAAACCTTATCCCATCCCAAGATGACAGTATATAAATAACCAAAACTCCTAATCAAAACTCAAAAAATAACAAAAACTATTTTGTAATAAATGATATTAAATAACCAAATGTACATTTATGTATTTCAATAATGTATGTGAATGGAATGATTCGAGTTGATACCATTGAACATGAGGGTGGGGGATTTTAAAAATACGATTCAATGAGGGACCCAAGAACCACCCGAATTACGTGGCGGGCAGCTCTCGAAATTGCATGAAATGACACAAAACACCTTGCCAGAAACAGCATATTATTCGAATGTCCTTTCATTTATTCCCTTTCCAAAAGTACAATAATAATCTATGAATATATTAATGGCCATGTCTATTCACACACACATGTAGTCTATCCACACACCCCCCAGTGTCGAGCTGTGGCCAGAGCGCTGCGTTTTGGTCCGGTTAACCAGACAAAGACTGACGGGTGTCTGACGGGTCTGTTGACCGGACCAAAACGCCGAGCTTTGGCCGCGTTCTGGTCCTGTCAACCAAACAAAGACTGACACCCGGCCAGTCATTTGGCTGGTTGACAGGACCAGAACGCGGCCAAAGCTCGGCGTTTTGGTCAGGTCAACAGACCCGTCAGAAACTCGTCAGTCTTTTGTCTGGTTGACCGGACCAAAACGCCGCGCTCTGGCCACAGCTCGACACTGGGGGTGTGTAAATAGACAAAGGGGGTAGGTGGGGTGTGTGAATAGCAAGACCCATATTAATTTTATTTCGTGTATGATAATCACTACTTTTATTTTAAGAATCAAAGGCATAGTACACCTTTAAGTTTTTGTCTATTTTTAAAATTTAAATATCTTGCTTTATTTTTATTTAATAAAATAACAATAATAATAGTGATATAAGTTCTAAATCAGATCGGGACAATTTCAAATTTGTTTCAATAACACTTTTGTAATTCATTTTCCTAACCATGTGAATGAATCGATGCTTCGGGACATTGTGATCATTGGGGATATGTGTCTCACGTGTATATTACGAAGAAGTTGTCCATGTTGGGGAAGCGATATTCGCATTTATTCTCTTCATTCGAGTTGAGGATCATATGGGTTTGGTAAGAAACTTATGTACAACATGTTTTTGGAAATCACCATTTGTACTTAGATTTGGCTAGAGTTGTTAAACAATAATCAAAATTGGATGAAAGGTAACATGGAATTGAAGCCTAATTCTATTTTCAATTGGACCAAACAACACTCTAATCCTCGGAACGGAACTTCTAAGACGGGTATGAAGGTGTCTTATGCTTTAGTAGTTAAAGGGAATCGAATGGGAACACGAGGTAGTAAGGTTGAGACAAAGGCTGAAGGGGTTGCCCACCCTAACCAACAAACGATTAACATGATGGCTAATGATCTTATTCGATTGACCAGGGTAGATAACATGTTGCTAGCTCAGACTAGAGACGCTAGTATTTTGAATAATTAGTTTGTGATTTTTCCGAAGAAAGGATTCTTTCAAGTGGTATTCAACAATGTAGGGGGTTTGTGGGTTTGGATTACATTTTAAGAATCGTGAATCTTGTATCTGTAAGCCCCTAGTTCGTATTTGACAAAAAGTCGCAGCGGAAGTTCATGCCATAAAATTTCATTCCTTATAAATACCTTGACTTACTTAAATCTTCATTTTAACACAACTTTTTCACATGAAGTCATCAATCGAATCATTTACAATTAAAAACATAATATGGGTTTTTTAAATTTCATACACCAACGTTCCCGTACAATCTGTCATGTGACTCGATCCTCGATCTCTAATCCTTGAAGATCCTCATGACTCGTACTACCTGCGCTCACCACATAAAATTCATAACATTAGTATGCATTATAAACATACAAAATTTATTCACGTTTACTTTTCGTTCCGTTAACTCTTTACATCCCAGCTTTCCATCTAATCATACAATCCGTGGTGAGACTTCTTTGCTATTCTTGCGTTACACTTCATTCACCAGGCACGCTAATATTATCATTAGTACTCAATTTCATTGGATACATGCGTACCTACTTTCATACATACTTATACATATTCATACGTTCGCACATAACCAATTACATACGTACATAGGTTCATACATACCTACCTACATACATATAAACATACATCCTCATAAAACGTAAGTTAAATTAGTCATACGTAGCTTAAAACGCATTTAAACGAGTTCCCAAGACAAAACGAGACCAATAAACAACTTTGGCCAAATTATGCACCGCCGCGTCGCGCGACGGCCACATGGTAACAATCGGCGCCACTAGGCGCTGATTTCAGCGCACCACAGAAGGAAAATAACAATTGGCGCACTAGGCGTTGTTTTTGGTGCACTAGGCGCTGAATTCCAGGTCTGACTCGCGAATTTCATATTTTTCGCCTAAACGTTCATAACTTACTCAATTTTGATCCAATTTACACGATTCTTTTTCCTACGTGATCGTAATAATCCTCCATAACATGGGGTAAAAATAAAAATCCCATATTTGGACTACCAAAATTTGGGACTTTTAGCCTTCGGCCTGATGCCCTTTTTACCAAATTTTGACCCGTTCATGCATTTATCAACATAACTCGTTTGTTTGACCATAACTTCTTATGAACCTAATAATATCAATGACGTCTATTATAAAAGACTAAATTCTTGGATGTCTTGCATCCTCTTAACCCATTTTCGCTCAAAAGCTCATTTTGACTCGTTAAAGGTTTATTCTGCATTTTAAGGTCCTTGGCTTACGAAAATCATATTTATCGCTTTCCTACTTTTTCAAAACATTCACTTAATCAAATAGCTTGTTTCTAATCAACTTTTAAGACCGTTTGCCCGATTTACCCATCAAGGGCGTTTTTGTCAACTTTGTTCCATCCTTTACTACAAAGGACTTCCTTTAACATTTGACTAATCGCACGACTTAACTATAACTCAAATCGTACATACCTGGCTCGGATCAAAGCTATGACCTGTTTTAATATTTCGTGCACTAAATGGCTAGTTAATAGCAACATAATTCCTTTCGCTATTCATCCTGTGAATGCATAATACTTGACAAAACAATTCATTAGTCAATATCGCCAAATGGTGATATCTTCACCATTTGACCCGTTAAGTCTAAATGTCCATTTCATCCTTGTGGGACTTTAGTTAGTCATTATCCCATTCATGTAACTTATTCCTTCGTTAACTCGTAACCAAAGTACACCTTTAAGTTTTTGTCTGTTTTTAAAATTTAAATATCTTGCTTTATTTTTATTTAAAAAAATAACAATAATAATAGTGATACAAGTTCTAAATCAGATCGGGACAATTTCAAATTTGTTTCAATAACACTTTTGTAATTAATTTTCCTAACCATGTGAATGAACCGGTGCTTTGGGACATTGTGATCATTGGGGATATGTGTCTCACTTGTATATTACGAAGTAGTTGTCTATGTTGGGGAAGCGATTCGCATTTATTCTCTTCATTCGAGTCGAGGATCATATGGGTTTGGTAAGAAACTTATGTACAACATGGTTTTGGAAATCACCATTTGTACTTAGATTTAGCTAGAGTTGTTAAACAATAATCAAAATTGGATGATGTGATCCAGGGTAACATGGAATTGAGGCCTAATTCTACTTTTAATCGGGCCAAACAACACTCTAATCCTCGGAACGGAACTTCTAAGACGGGTATGAGGGTGTCTTATGCTTTAGTGGTTAAAGGGAATCGAGTGGGAACACGAGGTAGTAAGGTTGAGACAAAGGCCGAAGGGGTTGCCCACCCTAACCAACAAACGATTAAGATGATGGCTAATGATCTTATTCAATTGAACAGGGTAGATAACATGTTGCTAGCTCAGACTAGAGACGCTAATATTTTGAATAATTAGTTTGTGATTTTTCAGAAGAAAGGATTCTTTCAAGTGGTATTCAACTATGTAGGGGGTTTGTGGGTTTGGATTACATTTTAAGAATCGTGAATCTTGTATCGAATTGAAACAAGATGATGAATTGAAATGATACTTTAAAGACATTCAACCAACTCCTAAGAACTCTGTTCCTAAAGAAAGGCTCATGTGAATTTAAATAGAAGGACTCCCTTTGTGTGCCAGGACACCCAATGGTTTTAAGAGGGTTTGGAATCTTGGGGTGAAGTTATGTTTTATGCGGAAGATAAAGATGAGAATCTATCGTGTGGTTGAATGTGCATTAAAACCTAGACAAAGTCTAAGATTTTGGAAAAAGTAACAATTTCCATTGAAGGGATCAACTATGAAATTTTCATTAATGAATATGACGGATGGGTTCCTACTTTTGGCAAGGAAGCAGAACTAGATTCTTCATATGATAGTGAGTCGGAATATAAATACTCCAGCAACTCTCAGATGATGTAGACAATATGTTTAAAGAAACATTGGTTGAGGTGAATCTAGGTGGTAAAGATGCTAACAAGATTGCAACAAACTTGGGACCAATTGAGCTTGAGGAAGGCAAAGTACAAATAAATAAAAAAGAGGATATATACGAAATCGTTAAGGTAAGAAATAACTTACGTTACGGTGAGGATCTGAAAGAGGGCGAATTTATGGAAAATAGCATGCTCGAGCTGAGCATGCTTTGTTTGAAAAGCCAAGAGATCAAACGACATTATTTGAAGAACACGGAATGCATATTGATATCGATGTGGAAATTTCGAAGGGGGGTAGTTGGGCCGATGAGGTGGTACGTGAAGAAGGAGATTTTAATCCAGTAGAAAAAAATTAATAGTAAGGTTGACTATGCTTGCCACAATGGGTTTAGTGATCAATTTCTGGTTTAGTAATCCGAGTCTAGGATTAAGAGGGTCGATAAAAGATTCGTGGTGTGGGTCGTTAATACTCACAATTTAGAATCATTTTCCAGCAACTTGTTGAATTTTGAGGAGGCTAATGTCAATGGTGGGTATCAAATTTGTTTTTTCTTAAGGTATGAGTTCTAAAGGTGGTAAACGTGTTATTTAACCCAATTTGACATGGCTTGATTTTGTTGTTCCATCAACAGACAATGTTTCAAAAATAGAGAACAAATGGTTATAGAAAGATCACAAAGGAAAGACTCAAGGCCCAGTTTCTTTATCTTAGTTGCATAAATGGATCGAATACTTGCCCGTGGTTTTAAAGATATGGAAAATAGTGGAGAAAGAATAATATAATATTCTCTTAAATAATGTTTTACAGGTGCGGGTTCAAGATAGGATCGACAAATCTAGTTCCGAGATTGACAAAGTCATCTGCAATTCCAATATGAAGGATGATGGTTAGGTCATATTGGATCCATGGTATAATGTAGTAGATTTTCAATTTTGTCATTGGGAGATTATTCTCGCATTTCTCCCTTTAATGTGTAATTTTGCTTCTATTTCATGTGCTTATTTTTCGTTTGTATCTCTATTTCTGTGGCATTTTGTGTTTGAGGGTTGTTTTCCTGGATTAGTTTGTATTTGTGTCTCGTTCTGTCTAGTTTCTTACTAAATAGTTTGGATTTGACAATAAATGTTGCTAGCAATAATAAGATTATCCGAAACTATTATCTAGTTTGGTTTCTCTTTTTAACTTCCTTTAATCTAATATTTCTATCACCCTAAAATAAGATGTGAATTTATCTAATCTAAGTGTGAAGGAGTGAAAGCAGGAGTCAGGAGATATATGATGAAGGGCAGGATGCCATGAGGGTGAGATGGAATGTGAAAGAGGGTGGTGTGGGATGGTTTCTCATGAGGCGAGTACACGAATAGAGATAAAACAAAGCAGGAAAAGGGATATGCATGATGTTAAGAGTGGAGCCAGATTAGGCGTAAGTCAACCAGTCCTAGAGGACTCATTAGAGGCGTTAACCCCTAGGATGTTGTTTTGAGAAACCGACTATGGTTTGTTTTGCTTTAAGGCAGCCAGTCCTAGTGTTAGGGCATGGATTTTATGCTAAGGATCATCTATCCTGAGACTGGGCCTGAATCACGGATCCTTAATGGATAATGCAAGGAGTCTGAGGATCAAGGATCCTTACTATTGTTTATGTTTTTAACAATTGTTCCTTGTGTTCTTAGTTTACGTTTGCAGGTATTTGTGGGCTAAGTCAACACTAGAATCTCGGAGGAATATGCTATTTTTGGCATGTGCATGAGAGTCATAACCGTTCAAGAAGGTCGTGGGAAGGCTAGCGTGATCTTTGGAGAGTTAGTTACTAGGATTTCTTTTATCTTTAAGGGGTAACAAGCTCATTTTAGAAACACAACAACCTACATTCGAACTCCCTGATCTACATTGGCGAACACACACACTTTCACATCAGCAATTCATTGTATTGAGCTTGTTATCATCCAAAGTTGTAACCTTTCTTGATCAATATAGTTGATAGTGATAGTTTTCACTATCCGAGGTTTTTTATGCCGGAGATCATACATTTATCAAGGGATTTTTCCTCGTATAAATCGTTGTGTTCATTGTCATTTCCTTTTGATAATTGTTCATACATTTTTCCATCTAATCAAGCACCTAACCTCACAAAAATCAGATTTGGTTACATTATCCTTGTGTGATTTTTGACCAAAACAGTTTGGCGCTCACCATGGGGCAATTGGTACTTCATCTTTGAAAAACTTTGTTCATTTTATTCATTCTTATTCATTACCTTCAACCACATGGCTTCCCAGAGAAAAACTTCTTTAAGCTCCATGTCGGCGATCACTTCATCACAGGGCATTCCACCATTGCCTCCTGCTCCCACTGCATCTCAGAAGAATGTTGAGAATGCTCGAAGAAGCCAACCCCTGTTTTCACAAAAGCAACTACTGCTGTTTCTTCCTCTACACCTACTAACAATGATCTTTACTCTTTGATTTTGCAGATGAGAGGATACATGCAACAGCAGGATGAAACTAATGGCAGGATCCTTCGTGAGATTGATGAAATCAAGAAACTGAAGAAGTCAGCGAAGGATCACTCCCCATTGATGCCTAGGTCGTTGGATTTCACTACTCCACCAACAACCATCCAGCATTCCAAGGCATCAGGTGTCCAGCATCAAGGAGGATCATCAAGTGTGCAATATGGATCATCAGCAATGACGCAGGCTCAAGGATCCTACTTCCAGCCTCAAGGATCCGCTTTTCAGCATCAAGGATCCTTCCCTAGTTCGGGAGGATATTTGGGAATGCTTTCGACTCAAGGATCCTACCCTCAGTATCAAGGATCCTCATCGCAGGTTCAAGGATCCATGGAATATCCTCCAAGGCCTTCAGCACCGATGTATCCTGGATCCAACATCTTCCAGGATCAAGGATCCTCAGAGAGTCAACAACCCAGAAGTTCTGAGATTCATGTTGGAGACTTCATTCCCATGCAGACTATTGCTTCATTTGGTCCCACTCTTGCACCAGAGCTGCCTCATTTTTGATACACTTCTGGGGTTCCAATCCCAAGCCAGTCAGGATGTAACACTTTCAATACATCTTATGGTACTAATCATGGTCTTATGCAGGAACCGGGAATCAATCAGGCCATGGCTAAGGAGTTACAAAAGCTTAAGGATATGATATCCAGTGTCCCGGGAGTTCCTGAGATCCCGGATGGAAGCCACAAGGTGTCTCGCTTTGCACCACCCATATGTAATGCTGAGATACTAAAACGGTTCCAAACACCCAATATGAAGCTGTATGACAGTACCACCGATCCAGAAGAACATGTGGCACAATACTGGGAAAGAATGGAGATCAACCCCATTCCAGAAAGGTTAAAGGAAGCCTGCCTTTGCAAGGGTTTCGGATCCACATTAACTGGATCAGCTTTGAAATGGTTGCTAAGTCTTCCTCCTTACTCAATTACTTTGTTTTCTTATTTGGTTAACTTGTTCAATAATCAGTTTTCATGTAGTAGAACATTTGAAAGGTTAACTAGTGATTTATATAGGATCACCCAAGGTCATAATGAATCATTAAGGGATTATATAACTAAATTTAGTAGAGAATCCTTAGAAATCCCTAACTTAGATATTGCTACTGCTGTCGAAGCTTTTAAAATGGGTTTACTAAAAGATTCTCAATGATGATCTTGTTATGACACCTTGCATGAACCTAGATGAGGTGAGGAACAGGGCCCTTAGGTTTATCCGTTTTGTTGGGATTGAACCCTACCAGAGGAACAGATAATGTAAAGCCAAAACCAGGTCACAACAGAGGATTCACAATAAATAGTAGTTTACACTTGCTTTCCCCTTGACAGTGGATATCTATCAGCTGATGAACCTTAAGTACTGCTCAAAAGAACAACTGATGATCCAAACGCTGATGAAATCCTAAAGACTGCTGAAGACAAACTTTGTCGCTCTATCTACTGCTGTCTCTTAAGTGCTGCTGAAGACACAAACACTGCTCATTCAAGGACTGATCACCTTTGAAGAAAGCACTGATGTTGTTGTTGAGCATCAGTGCTTAGGCTACAACAGTGGAACGTGAAGCAGTTGTTCTCTCATGTTTTGTATTTTATTTACAATCAGTTGTTAGACATCAGTAGTTTGTATAAGGACAGTAGATACAGGTTGTTAGGCTGTTAGACGTCGCTTTCATGGTGACGTCAGCTGAGATACCTCAGTGGTTTGGTTTGCCTATAAATGTAACAGTACCCTGTACTGTTACATTTGATTGACTGAGTGGGTTCTTCTCCTCATGTCTAATCCTTTCATCTTGTGTGCAACCAACCTTGGGGTATCAGGCTGAGGGGGAGTATAGTTTGTAAGCATATCTGTAATCTTTTGCTTTGATTTGTAATCTTTTGACTCTATGTGAAGCAATTGTTTATCAAACTATTTTCTCCTTTGATTGTGTTTACAAAGTTTGTTTTCACTTCCGCTGCACTTAACATGTTTTCATACTCATTGATTGATCATTTTAAACAAACAAACACTATCATGTGAGCCTCCGATCCTAACAATTGGTATCAGAGCCTGGACAGTCAAATTCGATCTAACAATCAATTTGACATAACAGTTCGGCTCAAAATTCATTGATACTAAGGGTGGTTGTATTTAGTTGAAAAACAGAGTACTGTGTAAATCATGTTCAAAATGATTTTTCAAAAACTCTGAAAATCAACCAAGATGTCATATGACACACAAATTTCACACTACAAGTGATATCATGCAGAAGTCACTCATAGTTTTCAGATCTGTAAAAATATCTGTTAAATTATGGGATTGTTCTATATTTTTCAAAATTGATTTCAACAGTTGTTTTGATATTTGTGATGTTTTCATTAAATACTAAAGTATGAACCTCAGATTGACAAAACCTATGATTCATAAGACATTAGTGTTTTGTTTTTCTATAAAGAGGAATTTGAAACTTTAGGTATTCAGATCTTATGTGTTGAAAATAGGTTGAGTTCCTCAAAAGGACAAAATCAACTATGTAAAAATACATTAAGATAAATTCACAAAACTCAGAAGTGTGTTTATCTCAAAACTTTTGAAGTCAAAAGAAAAGAGTATAAACATAAAACACTAATGAGTCAAAGTTTAGGGTAATAATGGTCAATTAAGCAACTATGTGCATTTATCTGTTCAGAAAAAGGTTTTGATTCCAGTAAATGAACTCCAAAGAGGACTAGATAAATGTTCAAAAATTTTTCTCCATGTGTCCTCAAGTTTGCAATCAATTGTCAAAGAAAATGGTTCCAAACAGTGGTCAAAATGTATCCAAAAGTTTCTTTCCACTGGTGACCACTGACCATTTTCAAAAACTTATGAATGATATGATTATATACTCTACTGAAATTATACCAGATCCTTTTTGATACTATTCTCAGAAAGATCCTTTAACTATTTTTGTTGTTCAAAGGATTTTCTCAAATAATCAGGATATATTATTCATTTTTTTTGGAATAATATATTTGGAACTTATGCTTGTTTTTGTTGGCAATAGTTTCAGCTCCTGTCAGGATGTAATACCTCATTTTTATGGTATTAGTGTCCTCATAAATGGGTCAAAAGGAAATGGTACATATGTCATGATCATGTCATACTCAGGTTTGCTCCTAAATTTTTATAAAAGGTTGATTGCAAACTGTGCTTAAAATACTAGGGTACTCATGTTTTAATTGAATATTAAACGAAAATGAGTTGCCTTAGCAAAAAGTTTTCATCATCTGGGTACTAAACCACTGTCCTTCAAAATTGACATGTGGCAAAACCTTGAATGAAAATCCTCAAAATTGTTGCTGTAACATCTGTCTTTCAGATATTTACCATTTACCCTAACCACTGTTTTGTTCCAAATTCTGATTCCTAAACACTGTCCACTGCTGAAAGTTAACCACTGATTCCTCATTTTCTTGAAAAGCACTGATGCTCAAAATCAGTGTCTTATCCACTGATATGCAATCCACTGATAGTAAAAATCATCCACTGCCCATAATTTTTACCGTTGTAACCACTGATGTTTGATACGTCAGTGGCTCTTAAAACAACTGTTCTACATACTTCATCCGTCTCATCAGTGTTTGACACGTGGTCAGTTTTTAGCCCTCAGATCTTAATAACCGCTGCCACATCAGCGATCATTTTTAAATAAAACCCTGCCCTAAACCCCCAAACAGGGTTTTACACTGTCGAATTGAATTCCAAAAATTCTCTTCTCATAGCAGTTTCCAACCCTTCTCCTCAAAATCTCCAAAATCCTCCTCCGATTCTTCTTCATCAAAATGACGAAGTCAAAAGGAAAATCAAAATCAAAACCTACATCACCATCACCTTCCAAAGAGGTCGCTCAAACGGCCGAAGATCCCATCGAAATACCATTCAAACAATCTCACAACTATCTGGGTTTACTCACAAAACCTACTGATAATCACACCTTTGACACCATCTGATGTGTGTAAAATGCAACATATAAATTACATCAAATGAGGCATAAAACTAACCCTTTTTAGTACTAATATTGGAAAAAGAGTGTTTTTGTCTTCCTTTTGTATTTTCAGGATTAAATGAGCTCAAAAACGCAAAAGAAGCAAAAAGACAGCTAAATCCAACATAAATACAAGAAAAGGAACATTAGTGGATTGCCCGAACCCTCAACGGCACCTTCCAAAGCAAAATAGAGAAAACAGAAGGCTGAACACGCCCCGTGCTCAGCCAGCACGGGGCCGTGCCCAAGAAGCAGCAGAAAAGACAAACCTATAGAAGCTTCTATTGCCCACCACGGGCCGTGCTCAGCGGACACGGGGGCGTGTCGAAAGTACAGCAGGCGCATTTATTGTAATTGCGAATTACAATTAATGAGGAGAGAGAGTGTCAGACGGGCACGGGGCCGTGTCCAGCGGATACGGGGCCGTGTCCAGCTCTCTGTTCAGCCTATAAATAGGAGTGCTTGGATTCATTTCATCTCATCCCTTGGCACACCACCTCTCTCACACTTCATCCACCACCCACCACCATCACAACACCATCATCCACCACCATCATCCATTGTCCATCATAGAGTGTGTGAGTCGTCTCGGGATCCAAGATTGATCGTAAGAGTTCTTGACAATCAAGGCCATGTTTGCCTAAGTCTCTTACATCACTTGGTGAAGACAAAGTGTCTAGTATAATACTTTTTATTTCTAATCTTTTGCACTTTTTATTTGGTTTTGTATTAATGACTTTAATAACTAGTTACTTATGTTGAAGGTGATCTTTCCTTATCGTTTGTCCGTGGTGTCTTGGCATTATTTTACTGTCTATATAAAATAAAGGATTTTCACCATTCATATCTCCACGGTCTATATGGAGGTATGTTGGCTACTTGGTAGGGGGTTAAGGGAACGGTTTGGTGAAGGTCTTGCCATTGTTCAGCGTTTAGAGGTCCTGCAATGGACCTGGGTCAAATTTAGTAGGACCTCCTTCAATACTTCACGGTATTGGATGGCGGGGGTCCAAACTCTTTGATCCCCTCATAAGTTAACTACTATTAATACTATAACCCGGCTATTTAGGACTGTATCCCTGCTGACTCAGACTACTTAGTCGAGGGTAACGTCACCGCCAAAAGCGGGGCCTACCACAATACTGCATTAATAACTTAATTCATTATCTTCCAATAATCCACCCCTTTAGGATTGTATCCCTGCTGACTCAAACTACTGGGGTGAGGGTAACGTCACCTTCAAAAGAGGGGCCTACTACAATAACTAAGATAATCTCTTAATTATGTGCAAAAGTGCGGAAATAATCAAAGGTTATACTAGATACGAGTCGGAACCAAGTGATTCATCTTGTCTATCTGTTTTTATTTTATTTTTATTTTCAGCATTTTAGTTAGTTTTTATTTTTCTTAGTTTAAAACATTTTTCTAAACTTTTATTTTGGTTAGACGTTGAGGATAAGCCGGTATTAAAAGCTCTTGTGTCCTTGGACGACCTCGGTATCTTACCAACGCTATACTACACTCAACGATGGGTGCACTTGCCCATATGTGTGTTTAGTGTTAGTGAAATATCGTGTTTTATAAATTTAAAACTTGGCTAAAATAAGTGTTAAAAAGGGCTTAAAATATACACCTAAAATATACGACACTTTATCGCACATCAAGTTTTTGGCGCCGCTGCCGGGGACACAAGGATTTTAAGAAAGTTAGGAATCAACGGCCTAATCATCTTTTATTTTTCTTTTTTATTTTTTAGGATTTTCTTAGTTTTTCAGCTTCTGCAGAGCTCAGCACGGGCCGTGCCCGCTGAACACGCCCACGTGCTCAATCATTGGAACTGGCAATCCTGTTTTACATCAGACAGTAAGCTGAACACGGGGCCGTGTCCACTCAACACGCCCCCGTGCCCAAGTTTCAGTTACTGAAAACAGAACCGTTAGATCCCGACGGTTGGTAATTTCTGACATAAACATGAGTGATAGTAATTATTTTTACTTTCGGTACTCTTATGGTACGTGGTGTCAATTATGTGGTGGCGAACATGAAGAAGTAAAATGCTACTTCCTAAATTATAGGCCCCGCTACATGGACCCACGATCTTCTCACAACCTTAAGAGGGGCGAAAGTAAAAATAAGCACTATTTCTCCCTCGAATGCGCCCAGCCAGATATTCTAGGGGAAATGTTCCTTAGCGAATTATTTCAACTAGAAGAGCTAATTCTGAAATGGATAGAAGAGCTTAGGAAGGATTTTATTAATCCGCCCCAAGACGATACCCATGAAGAAATGTTGGAACCGCATTCCGACAACCTCGTTGCTCCCGAAAATACCTTCGTACCTAGCAAAGACTTGGACGATAGTCGTCCCTGTGTCGATTGTGCCGTGAAGGACTCTCCATCGACTTCGTTCGGTGCATACATAGACCTGAGCGATTCGGCATATACCTTCTTTAACAAGAGCCCGGAAAAGGGTTGGACTTGTCCACCTAGAATGAAAATAGGAATTACCCTCACCGACAACCTCTTGCGTTCTCGCCTTAGTCTAGGACAATTAAGGTATATTAGGCACTTTGGGGTTGTTCCAACCAGTAAGGAACCACCCGATATCAGGGAGATCCTTGAATTAGCAAAACTCCATAAAGCAGCCTCCAGACACGGGGCCGTGTCCAGGTCAGCACGCCCCCGTGCTCACTAAAAAGATTCTCTGCTGATTTGGTCAGAATACGGACAAAATGTGTCAGGATTTTCTCTGAACACGGGGCCGTGTCCAGTCAACACGGGGCCGTGCCCAGGGCGCTGTCGTTTTCTTTAAATGCAGCCTGATTCCTGCTCATTTTGACCACTTCAATTGACAGAGATCTCTGGAATTTTCACTCATACCATCCTAGGTAAGTGTCAAAAGAAGGTTCCAAGGGACCCTCTTGTCCTTTCCACTTTTATTCATTTCCTCCTCTTTCAAAATTTTTCAAAAGTTCCTCCATGGAAGCTTGGAAATCCTTTGATTCCAATCCTCTATGTGAAGTTTGTAAGATTATTTGCTAAAGATTCTGGGCTAAAGTTAGTTGAATAACTTTACTTTAATTTATCCGAGCTTAAAACCCAGATAAAAATCATAAAAATAATTTAAAACTCCAAGAGTCTTTAGCCAAAAATCCTGCAGACAAATGGACACGGGGCCGTGCTCAACGAGCACGGGGACGTGTCCAGGGGCTCTGTTTTGTAAAAATTTAGTTTTCTTCGGTTTTCTTCACAGAAAATGGCAAGCAGAACAAGCGGATCATCTTCAAGGAATAACCGACAAGGGAGGAGATCTTCAACAGCAGAAGACTCTCTTATAAACTATGTTTACGCTCTAAGGGAGGCTATTGATGAAATGACGGGAGTGGAAGAAGCATTGGTCGACCGTATCAACCATCTTACTGTGGGGCTGGAGGGCTGTCTCCATGAAGTAAACCTCTTGCACCAGAGGTTGAACCTTCTCGCCTCCCCGCCTTTGGTACCCATAATAACCCAAAGGGCGTGGAACGTGGTGCCCGAAGTTGTCATTCCAGCTGAATGGTACGCCATGCACCAAGAGCTTCCTCGAAGAGTGGTGCAAGGAGTCCCGGTGAATGTTCCCCCTCAACCACCAACAGCAGAAGAAAACGAAGCCGCATTCTTCCTCCCTAGGGAGATCGAAGAATGGCTTTAAACAAAGTTTAGGAAGGAACTCGTTCGGCTAAAAGTCCTACTCTATCGGGAAATCATTCTCGAAATTTTCCTAAATTAGTAGAACTCCTTATGATAACCTCGTGTACTTGCTGACCTATCTAGTTAAGTTTTAATTTTAGTTTAATTTAGGATTATGTAAGTTCTCTCTATGATGAAATGAAATGATGGTTTTAATGTCTGGATGGTTTGTAATGAATAAAACACACTCATGGTGGTAAAGGATGAAAAGGGGAACGAGAAAAATGATCCCATGCACAAGAACGAGGCAACCCGACAATTTTCTCCCTTTCAGAAGGTTCAACACGGGCCGTGCCCAACCAACACGGCCCCGTGTCGAACCACCTGCAGAAAACGCCCAGTACAGGTAACTGGACACGGGCCGTGTTCACCCAACACGCCCCCGTGTCCAGACTTCTGTTTCTCTTATTTCAATTTTGTTACTGGCACTTGAACACGGGGCCGTGCCCGGATAACACGGGGCCGTGTTCAGTGCCCAGTAACACAAATTTTTGCTTTTTAAACACTATTTTACACATCTAATCAACCTAAAAATTTATTTTTGGGACACATTGAGGACAATGTGTAATTTAAGTGTGGGGGGGATGCTAAAACCTTGAATTTTGCAAGTCCTAAATACAAGCCTTACACAAAACTCTATTGGAACCGCTAATCACCCCAAAATTTTTTCAAAAATTTCATTTTTTTTTACTTGTCTAGGTTTAACTCGGGAAATTCAAGCTCTCAAAAAGGTTATATTTTTACAAATTTACAACCGATAGCGTAGTGATAAAAAGAACCAACATAAGAAAATTATGAAAAGGCATGACAAACTTATTTAAAATTTGATTATATATACTTGATCACATAAAAACCCATTCCCACAAAAGTGAGTTTTGAGCCTTTATTGAGCACACAATTCCATATCATTTGACTAAATGCTCATTTTTCGTTTCTTGTGTGAATAGCCGCTTGGTTCTTACGACTCCAGAACTTGCCATAACAATACATTCCCGGTCCTTATCAACTTAAACCCGAGTAAGTAAATGATGGAGGCATTAGGACTAACATTTTTTTTTCTACACCATTATTTTTCTTTTTCTTTTACCACCTACCCAAAAATCCCCCTAGTTAGCCCATTTGAGCCTAAACCTTTTCGTTTCATCACCCAAAACAAAAACCCTTTCACCCACCAAAACATTTTTCATTTTTAACCCTTTATTTTAGTAACAAGTTCGGTTCTTCGTGAAAAAAAAAAATGAAGTAAAAAGAAAATAAACAAACAAAGTAAGCAAAAATAACTTTGTTTGAATAAAAGCTTCATCAAAAATAAAAAGTTGCAAAAATACGAAAACCGACACTTGTTACGCTTTTTAGCCCTTTTTCTACTAACCACTAACCCAACCACCTACCTTTAACCCTAGCCAACCCTTAACCCACAAAGTCCTCTTGATATCTACAAAGGTATAAAAGTTAAAAAGGAGGAGGATTGATTTTTTGGCAAGCCTATGGTAGGAATAAGTTCCGTGCCGCTCTCGAGTGATTCACTAAAAATACACCTTCGGCCGAGTGTGAGTGATTTCCCCGCGAGGTATGTGAACTTGTATATAAATAGAGTTTTAAAAAGGCATGTTATGCCCAAATAAGTAATTTCTTTTATGAACAGTTCTAAATAAATCATTACGAATAGGAATGTAAATAAATAAAAATAAAACCCCAAAAAGATCTTGGAAATCCCGACACTCTATGACAAGCCCAAAACCTTCTCTTCTACCTATTCCATTTGGGAGTGTAAGCCAAATATTAAAGAGTTTTGCTTGAGGACAAGCAAAAGTTCAAGTGTGGGGGTATTTGATGTGTGTAAAATGCAACATATAAATTACATCAAATGAGGCATAAAACTAACCCTTTTTTAGTACTAATATTGGAAAAAGAGTGTTTTTGTCTTCCTTTTGTATTTTCAGGATTAAATGAGCTAAAAAACGCAAAAGAAGCAAAAAGACAGCTAAATCCAACATAAATACAAGAAAAGGAACATTAGTGGATTGCCCGAACCCTCAACGGCACCTTCCAAAGCAAAATAGAGAAAACAGAAGGCTGAACACGCCCCGTGCTCAGCCAGCACGGGGCCGTGCCTAAGAAGCAGCAGAAAAGACAAACCTATAGAAGCTTCTATTGCCCACCACGGGCCGTGCTCAGCGGACACGGGGGCGTGTCGAAAGTACAGCAGGCGCATTTATTGTAATTGCGAATTACAATTAATGAGGAGAGAGAGTGTCAGACGGGCACGGGGCCGTGTCCAGCGGACACGGGGCCGTGTCCAGCTCTCTGTTCAGCCTATAAATAGGAGTGCTTGGATTCATTTCATCTCATCCCTTGGCACACCACCTCTCTCACACTTCATCCACCACCCACCACCATCACAACACCATCATCCACCACCATCATCCATTGTCCATCATAGAGTGTGTGAGTCGTCTCGGGATCCAAGATTGATCGTAAGAGTTCTTGACAATCAAGGCCATGTTTGCCTAAGTCTCTTACATCACTTGGTGAAGACAAAGTGTCTAGTATAATACTTTTTATTTCTAATCTTTTGCACTTTTTATTTGGTTTTGTATTAATGACTTTAATAACTAGTTACTTATGTTGAAGGTGATCTTTCCTTATCGTTTGTCCGTGGTGTCTTGGCATTATTTTACTGTCTATATAAAATAAAGGATTTTCACCATTCATATCTCCACGGTCTATATGGAGGTATGTTGGCTACCTGGTAGGGGGTTAAGGGAACGGTTTGGTGAAGGTCTTGCCATTGTTCAGCGTTTAGAGGTCCTGCAATGGACCTGGGTCAAATTTAGTAGGACCTCCTTCAATACTTCACGGTATTGGATGGCGGGGGTCCAAACTCTTTGATCCCCTCATAAGTTAACTACTATTAATACTATAACCCGGCTATTTAGGACTGTATCCCTGCTGACTCAGACTACTTAGTCGAGGGTAACGTCACCGCCAAAAGCGGGGCCTACCACAATACTGCATTAATAACTTAATTCATTATCTTCCAATAATCCACCCCTTTAGGATTGTATCCCTGCTGACTCAAACTACTGGGGTGAGGGTAACGTCACCTTCAAAAGAGGGGCCTACTACAATAACTAAGATAATCTCTTAATTATGTGCAAAAGTGCGGAAATAATCAAAGGTTATACTAGATACGAGTCGGAACCAAGTGATTCATCTTGTCTATCTGTTTTTATTTTATTTTTATTTTCAGCATTTTAGTTAGTTTTTATTTTTCTTAGTTTAAAACATTTTTCTAAACTTTTATTTTGGTTAGACGTTGAGGATAAGCCGGTATTAAAAGCTCTTGTGTCCTTGGACGACCTCGGTATCTTACCAACGCTATACTACACTCAACGATGGGTGCACTTGCCCATATGTGTGTTTAGTGTTAGTGAAATATCGTGTTTTATAAATTTAAAACTTGGCTAAAATAAGTGTTAAAAAGGGCTTAAAATATACACCTAAAATATACGACACTTTATCGCACATCACCATCATTGATGCATTATCTACATCAAAGTACAAAACTTTATTGACAGCAAATGCTCCTATCTATCTGCAAACCCAGAGAGAGTTTTGGAAAAAGGCGTCGCTTGAAAAACAAGACGGAAAAGTCATAGCCATTAACTCCTCGATACAGGGAAAAGCGATCAAAATCACACCAAAATCGATATCAGAAGTCTTCATACTCGACGATCAGAACGGTAAAACCTCTTTTGACAAAAACGAGTTAAAAGCTGATTTTCTGAAAAGGGGTTATGCAGAAGAACCAAAGGTAGATACCCTACAAAAGGGTTATTTTCCATCTGCACCCAGGTTTTTATTTCACACACTCTTGATGTGTGCTTCAAATAAAACAACATCTTTCAACGAAATACCATTGAAAATTCAAAGCCTGGGTTACGCTATTTTGAATAATAAAGACTATAACTACTCCCAGGAGATTTTCAATGACATGGTGAAAAACGTTGAAAATAAAGCATTTTTACTTTTTCCAAGATTTTTGAGTTATTATTTTGAACAAAAATTTGAAAAGAAAAATGTAAATTTGCTCAAACAAGGTGTTCATTGTCAAATAAAAAGCATAACAAAAGAAACATTTTCAAGGATGATGGCACCAATAAAAACAAAAGCAGGGGTATCTGAGCAGACTTTAGCGGTTACAACTGCTCCTCAGGTATCAGCTGCTGAGCCCACTGCTCCAGGTGATCATAGCAGCACTCCCACTGCTTTGAAACCCACACCTGCCACCACTAAAAAGACCAAAAAGAAAACATCCAGAAAACCCACCAATCCCAAAACAAAGGCAACTCTGGAAGATGAGATCCCAGAGGAAATGCCTGTGACAACACAAAAGTCACCACAAACCACTGCTGCTACTTCCTCACAGCAGTTGGAAGAAAGATCTCAACCCATAACCGAAACTCCTCCTGCATCCTCACAAAAGGATCAGGTTGTAAGCACAGGGACACCACAATATGAAGCTCTGAATCCACTCGGATCCATCTTCCTCAGTCCTGATCCCAAGGACATGTCTCTTTCAACCCCCATCCCCTCACCAATAATAATGCCACAATCCATGCTACCTCTGTTGCATGCAGCTGCTATTGCACAGACACAAACCAGTTCCTCTCTATCACCTATCACTGAGAGTATACATCCACAAGTGACTGGGTCTGATGCTTATACTTCTGCTATCCCAGCAACAGTTGAGGAGGTTACACTGCAGGAGTTACAAGTAACTCCTGTCAATAGTTCAAGTGGAGCAGCAACTACAACTGGTGGATCAACAGATCCTCAGTTGGACAGTTGTTTCATAAGTAAGACTCCCTTGAAGGCAATTTCTTCCATGGCAACATCGGTGACCACCAGTGAGTTGGATCTAACCACTGGTACCATCAAAGGTTTATCGAGTGCCGAAGAAAGAAGTCCCCAGTACCGAGAACAAGGGGCATCAATGGATGATTTTTGGGACTCTGTTCCTAAGTCACACATTGATATAACCACCACAGGTGGGGATTCAGATGATCCCAGTAAAATGGGTGATGATTCAAGATATCAGGAATTGACGGGCAGAGTGGAAAAACTTGAAGAATCAGTTTCTGAAATAAAGGAGATGGTGCAAGAGATTTTAAAAGCTCAGAAAGCACAATCCTCTGCTGTTCCTGCTCAAGCATCTGCTCCACAACAAGCACCTGCTGCAGATGAGCTTTGGAATATTTTTCAACCCATGCTTGAAGCACAACAACTTATGGCTGACAAAAAGCATGCCATTCAAGTACAAATGCTGACCAACATGGTTGAATCAAGGTTCAAGGATACTCAAGCAGATATCAAGGCTATTAAGGCCAGTATCCAAATTGCCACTGGCAAGGCTCCTTCAACTTTACTATTCTTTGATGACCCCCTTGCAGATAATGCCAAAAAGGGGGAGATATTGAAGCAAATGAAGAAAAAGGGAATTGAACATGGCATTCATATTGAACCTGAAAAAGAAAAAGAAAAAGAAAAACAGGTCTCAAAACCTGTTAGTCAAACAGCTGATACAGCAGCAGTTACAAAAACTGCTGCAGCAGCAGTTTCAAAAACTGCTGTCAGTAGCCAAACAGCTGCCATATCATCAACACTCACACCCCCAACACACACCACTCTACCACACACCACTAAAACTACTGCTCCACCATCATCATCTACAATCATACCATCACCACTGCCTCCTGTCATAAAACAGAAGACAACAGATGTTACAACATCTGTTGTAATGACAACAGTGATTGAAACACAAGTTGTTTCAACCACTGTCAGTCAATCACTGCCACAAACCACTGCTATCCAATCTACCACCACTGATCCACCCAAAACATCATCTGCTTCTTCTTCATTAAAAAGGAGAAGAAATCTCATATCAGATGATGACTCACCACCATCACCACCAACATCACCACGTCCATCCCCTGCTCAAAAGCAGAAGACAACCGCTGACATATCAGCAGTTGTAATGACAGCAGATGTTGAGACACCAGTTGTTTCAACAGTTGTTAGTCAGTCATCCACCACTGCTCTCACCTTTCATACTTCACAACCAAGGCTCTTCAACAGAATAAGAAAACCAATACCTGCTGATGAGGGTACATATGATCCTAATGCTGCACAACATCCACTGGAACTTGAAGCTATCAAAAATGAGATGAGGCAATTCTATACAGAAGAAGATCCTTCAAAAAGGAGATTCTCCTCACTCATAGGCTACTTGCCACCAGAGGATATGGATGATTACCTCAAACTCAAGGCAAAGCAGGCCAAAGTAAAAGCCAAGGTTGATAGTGACAAAGAAAAGTTAAGCGAAGATGGCATTGCTAAAAGACTGGAGTTCTACTTCACAAAAGTAAAGCAGATAGAAGGGTTTGCACAAGACCTAGACAAAGAAAAGGCTGATCAAAAGAAAGAATTAAGAAAACAATATCTAGCCTACATCATGAAAGAAAAATTCGATCCTGCTGAAGAACAACAGTTCAGAGAATGGCCAGTAGTAGCTCTTAAGCGTGAGGCAGAAAGGATTGAAAGGATTAAGAATGATCCTACGAAGAAGAAGAATGCTCCTAACTGGAGAAAATATGAAAAGCTCATTGCTGACTTAACTGCTGAATATAAAAGAAAGAAAAGGGAGCTGGTGGATGCGAAAATGGATACTGCTGAAGCCATATCAAAATGGTCTAAACAGCAGACCGATGAAGCCTATGAAAGGCTAAAGAAAAGAAAGATAACTGTTTCAAGCACTTCTAAGAAGCAAGAACAAATGATGAAGCTTGAACAGAAGATAGGAAACCTCGACACACTGTTCCGGTCTACTTTTGTAACAAATCAAGAAGAGGGTGAACAGGTGACTGAAGAAGAGGTAACTGAAAAAGAAGCAGAGTACTTCAAAGATACCATCACAAAAATGGGTCTAAAAGAAGATACTTCAACAAAGCTTCAAAGCCTTTTTAAGGCATTAAACAAACCTGCGTCTCCAAACACTGCTAAAGACAAGACAGAAGCTGTAAGACAAGAACTTATTGAACAAGAAACTGCAGAAGATATAGCTGCAGCTGACAAAGTCTTTGAAGAAGCTTTCAAAAGAATGTCTGAAAGTCTGCAGTTGTTTTCAAGGCCATTATCCCTCAACTCATCTGCAAATAAGTCTCTCCCAAGAAACCCACTTGGCTTAAAAATACTAAAGTGGATGTCTGATCAAAAGACTCACGTATTGACCTTGGTCAGAGCCAATGGCGATGTGAAGCACATATCAAGGAAAGAAGCACTAGGCCTTAGTGTTCAAGATTTGCAGGATCTCCTTGGGCTTTCACTGTGTAGGGATGAGGATGACCAGAGTGCAAAGGAATTTGAAGCTGAATTCAAAGAACAAGCTAAGGCACTCTTGATGAGTAATAAAGGTCCTGAATAATGAAAGGTTTTGGCATTATCTATTCCAGGGGGAGATTGTTGGGATTGAACCCTACCAGAGGAACAGATAATGTAAAGCCAAAACCAGGTCACAACAGAGGATTCACAATAAACAGTAGTTTACACTTGCTTTCCCCTTGACAGTGGATATCTATCAGCTGATGAACCTTAAGTACTGCTCAAAAGAACAACTGATGATCCAAACGCTGATGAAATCCTAAAGACTGCTGAAGACAAACTCTGTCGCTATATCTACTGCTGTCTCTTAAGTGCTGCTGAAGACACAAACACTGCTCATTCAAGGACTGATCACCTTTGAAGAAAGCACTGATGTTGTTGTTGAGCATCAGTGCTTAGGCTACAACAGTGGAACGTGAAGCAGTTGTTCTCTCATGTTTTGTATTTTATTTACAATCAGTTGTTAGACATCAGTAGTTTGTATAAGGACAGTAGATACAGGTTGTTAGGCTGTTAGACGTCGTTTTCATGGTGACGTCAGCTGAGATACCTCAGTGGTTTGGTTTGCCTATAAATGTAACAGTACCCTGTACTGTTACATTTGATTGACTGAGTGGGTTCTTCTCCTCATGTCTAATCCTTTCATCTTGTGTGCAACCACCCTTGGGGTATCAGGCTGAGGGGGAGTATAGTTTGTAAGCATATCTGTAATCTTTTGCTTTGATTTGTAATCTTTTGACTCTATGTGAAGCAATTGTTTATCGAACTATTTTCTCCTTTGATTGTGTTTACAAAGTTTGTTTTCACTTCCGCTGCACTTAACATGTTTTCATACTCATTGATTGATCATTTTAAACAAACAAACACTATCATGTGAGCCTCCGATCCTAACACGTTTAGAGGATGACAAAAGGATCCAGGAGAGGTTGTTAGGATCCTCAAAGCAAGACAAACAAAGATCCTATTTCAAGAATAAGAGATCCAAGTTGTTGGTGCATCCGTCTGTCGACTTCGTCTTGTATCGAGTCTTGTTTTAGAATGTATAGATCAGGGCACGTTGTACGAGAAAAATGTCAAATATAGGTTGTGAGGTAATTTCGCACGAAATTACAAGATGTAATTCCGCGCGAAATCACCAAGACACTTCACACGAAATCAGTGATTTTGAAATCAGTGATTTCGTTTAAAAGTAATTCCGTTTGGGACTGGTTCAAGCGGAATTAGCTCGCCTATATATACTAGATTGGTCCATGTCATTTATAACGAAATTAGATTCCGGTTTGAGAGCCGAAGTGCCGCCGAAGTGTCTACTAGCTGTAAATATTTGTCAAATCAATCGTAAAGACATTTAAAGTGAATTGCAAGCTGTTTCGAACTTGATACGTTAGTTTCCGCCTCTCGCATTGAGAAGAACACCTCTGAACGACTCGTTTCGGGTCTGAAAACGATCCTACAAGTGGTATCAGAGCTCAGGAGGAGGAGTTCTACCAATTCAGCTGCAATTTCTGATTTCTACATCTTCTTTTTCAAAATTAACAACTTTTCACGGTTAAAATTGGCTAATTTTCTCACATATGGTGCAAAACTGTGTTTTAATAAATCCTTGAGAGAATTGGACTGAAATTCGATCTAAAATTGGTAAAATGGATAATTTCGCTTGAAAAACAGCTCGAGAATGATGACGTCAGCGGTATTTCGCCCAGAATTAGACCTTTATTTCGCTTGAAATCAGTATTCCGTTTGAGTGATTCCGTTTGAAATTAATATTCCGCTCCAAATTGTTATTTCGCTTGAGTGATTTCGTGTGAAATCACTAATTTCGCACCAGATTGTAATTCCGTTTGAGTATTTCGAACGAAATAAGTAATTTCGTTTGAAATAGGGTATTCCGTTTCTGGAGGTGATTCCGTTTGAGAGGGTTTCCGTTTAAGAGTGTTTCCGTGTGAGTTGGTATTTCGCTTGCAATTGTAGCAGAGGTGATTTCGTTTCAACTGTGATTCCGTTTGAAAGTGTTATTTCGTTTGGAAGTGTCTGTTTTGTGAAAAAGTTTATCGAATCATGGAAGAGGAATTCTATAATACGTTTGCTACAGCCCCGACTACTCCAGCTACCATTGCTCAGAGCATGAACATGGAAAACGAAACTGGAACTTTACAAAAACCCCCGAAACTCATGGGAATTGAAGAGTATTATGGTTGGAAAGATCGGTTTGAGAACTGGGTTCAAGCTAATCATTTGAGATCTTGGGAGTATATTGAGAAAAAGTATGTCAAACCGCGTACAGATTTGGGAGTTATCAAAACAATTTCTGAATTTACGGACAAAGAACGAGACATGTATAAAGCTGAAAAGATGATGATCAGTCTGTTACAGCAAGCTATTAAAGAAGACATCTTCATTTTGCTTCAGCACGACAATACTTCACGATCGATCTGGGATGCACTTAAAACTAAATTTGAGGGTAGTGAGAAAATGATCAGGAGCAAGAAAGCATTACTTAAAAAGGAATTTGATTTGTTTTCGAGCTTGCCGGGTGAATCATCAAAGAAACTGATTGAAAGATATTGCCATTTAGTGAGAACTATGTCTTTGTTAGAAATTGTCAAAGATCAAGAAGAATGGGTCGACAAGTTAGCTGATGCATTACCTCAGAAAGAATGGGGTACGTATTTGATGATCTTGAAGAACACGGGAGAATATGACAAGTTGACTATTTCACAATTCATTGAAAAGATTGAGGGTCAAGATCTGGAACAACAGAAGATTGCAAGAATGAACAATCCGAGTGGTCAACAAGATGTTAAAATGTATTACAAAGGAAGTGTTCAAGAGGTTGAATTAAGTCCAAAAGTTCAAACTGCTTTCAGTGCTGAAAATTCATCTGGATCAGTCAATCAAAGTCCAAGCAGTAGCAGTGGTTTTTCTTCATATCCAAATGTTAATCCAAAGAGTTCTACATTAAGTCATCAGTTTCAAAACTCAAACAACAGTAATGGTCAAGTGTTGAATTGCAATATTGCATTGCATCTTCAGAATGGTCAAAATTTTTCTGAAGAGATTGCCAAAAATCACATGTCGTTACTTGCTACTGTATTAGAATCATATGAAGGATTTGTTGCAGGGAGGATCGGGAATCCTATGCTGACGAAAGAGGATTACGATCAGATAGATGCAGAAGAGATGGAATTAATGGATATTAAATGGTGTTTAGCTAGTGTGTTGAGGAGAGCTGAAAAATTTAAGATGATTACTGGAAGAGATGATTTTAGGGATGCAAATGTTTCTACTTTGGGTTTTGATAAATCTAAAGTTACTTGTTTTTGATGCAGGGAGAAAGGTCATTTCAAGAGGGAATGTAAAAATCGTGAAGCAAGTGGAGCACAGAATCCATTTGGAAAAGATGATTACTATCGGAAAGCTATATACCAACAAGTTGCTGATCAACCGTACAAACAAAAAGAGCCACAAACTGCTCATGCTAAAATGATCGTAGAAGCAAATAAGAAAGCATATTATGGTATAATCGATCAAGATGATGAGAAAGTGGCTGAAGGTTTTAGTTGGGACAAATACATTCCACCTGATTCCAAAGTGGCTCTTACTGCACAAATCATTCAAGAGTCAGTGTTTGATCAGTCATCATCTGATGACAGTGATGATGAAGAGGAGACACAAATAAATATTGGAAAATCTATGTTATCTCCTGAAAGTTTTGAATTTTATTTTGCAGATAGATTGGAGAAGCTGAAGGAGAGACGAGCAGCAAAAGAACAGATAAAAATGAAATGTGAAAGTATTGCTCAACAAGCGAAAAGTGAACAAAGTGAAGAAGTTAAAGTCACTGAGAAAGTTGTAGAATCAGAGAAAGTTATAGAAGTTGAAAAGATAATCGAAGTTGAAAAGATTGTTGAAGTCATCAAATCGTGTCAAAAATGTTTGGAATCTTGCAAGCAGTGTGCAGAAAAAGATGAGAAGTTGAATGAGTTTGAGAAAATGAAAGAGAATTTATTGTTTAATCTCAACTACGTGAAAGAATCATATGATGTTTTGAATAGAACGGTAACTGGTCTACAAAAGACAAATTCCGAAAGAGAAGATGCGTTGACAATGATGAATGCTGTGATGATGTCAAAGCAGAAAGCCATAAATTTTTACATTGAAGAAAGTGCAAAATGGAAGCAAGAGTTGGAGACTGAAAAGATAGAAAATGAAAGAATTAGACGATTGTTAAAAAGCTATTCTAGTTCGGATTATCTGATTGATCGAATTTATCCAACTGTTGCAGGTTTAGAAGTATTTCAAGATGAGAAGACTGACAAGAAGGATACTGGTAAGAAACAGAGTGTCGGTTATAACAAGTGTCCGCCTCTGATCTGGGAAGGTTATTCTCCCAGAAAACCAAATGAGGAGCAAGTCAAAAAGGCTGTCAATATAAAGTTAAAGTCCGAAACAACTGACGAGTTACCAGAAAATATTGACGTTACATTCACATCGTCTAACACTGATCATGAGTCTGAGTTAATAAAGAAAGTGGTCGATCAGGTGTTGGATAAAGATGAGGAGTCAGAGTCAAAGTCCGAATTCAAGAGTTCGAGTTCATCAGTTGACAGTCAAAAGTCGTCGGTCAAAAGGGTTTACAATAAAGAATTCTTGTTATCAAAATCTAATTTGAGTGACGAACCAATCAAAGTGGCATATACTTTGAATGATTCAGACAAATTATATTCTGATGAGGAATTTCCAGTAAGAGGTGTTAAACCAGAAATGATTAAAAAGGTTTTCAAATTAATAGAAATTAATATTTCTAAAATAAAAGATGAAAATCTTTCTGAGAAACCAAGTCCTTATACCTCAAGAGTTCAACAACGTTTAAACAAGAAAAAGGGTTACAGTTCTGGTTCAAGTTATCGAAAGAAACCAAACCATAACGGTAATTTCAAAAAGAAAGGCCTGGGTTTTATTCCACCGAAAAATAATAAAAATGAGAAAACTTATAAACCAAAAACTGTATTTGTTTCAGGAACAAGCTCGGAAGAAGAAGAAAAGAGTTCATTCTGGAAGCAATCAAACAAAGAATTCCTTGCTAAGAAGCAAGAGGGAATGAAGAATGGAGCTTATCAAAGAAAGGAAACAAGAACCTGTTACAGATGTCTAGAAGTTGGACACATTGCCTGGAATTGTCCTAAGGCAACCAACATCAAACAGGAAGTTGTTTCTAAACTCAAAGAAAAAGTTGTTGATAAAACTGAACCACCAACTGAAAAATTCAAAGTGTTTAAAAATTCTACATATGAAGTTGGTGAATGTTCGAAGAAAAGATTTTACAAAAGAAGAGTTAATCTTGACAACCAAATGTGGGTTGTTAAGAAATCTAAGGTGAAATCTAGCGATGAATCTGATTCCACAAAATCAGAGGAGCCACATGTTGAGGTAAAAGATGAAAATTCAGTTCTTCAAATGGACGATGATAACTTTCCACCATTGAGGGCTGAAAATTTTAAATCAAAAGTTGGAAAGGTTGAGATTTCAAATCAATTCTATTCTGAAAAGAAAGAATTTGATGTTGAAAAGGTTTTTAATGGAAATGTGAAAAAGATTTTTGGAAAAATGGTCGAGGGAAAAGTGAAAGGGGTAAAATATTTTTATGAATCAGAGAAGGCAACTTACACCCCAACCCCAAGTGAAGTTGAAGAGATTACATCCAAAGCTGGTCAGGCTTGGGTGTCTGTGTTCTTTACTGAAAAATCCTGACTTGCCGGAGCTCTCAAGTGGGTAATCGTGGAGCATGAATCGGCATCATTCTTGAAAAATTGTTTTTGTGAAACATTTAAAAATTGTTAAATTTTACAGGTTGTGAATTTGTCGGAGCTTCCAAGTTGGTAATTGTGGAGCAGGAATCGACATCTTTCTTGAGAAATTCACAGTTTGTGATATTTCGACTTACAAGTGGTAAATCAGGGACATTAAGTTGTACTTGATTTTCTACAGGTGGTAGTTGTTGATTGAATTTAAAACTGTTATATTTCTTAAAAAGGGTGAAGCTGAAAGAACAATGTGATGAGTTAATCCCTTAACCTACAAGAGGTTTTATGAAATCATCAAAACTAATTTTCCGGAAAAACCATTTGATTAAAACAAACTTAAGTGTTTTGAAATCATAATGGGAAAATAGTTTGTTGTAAGGGGGAGTTCTGATTGTTTATGCCAAATGGATGGCGATTTGAAGCAATTCACAACAGTTGTCATTTTACTTGTACAGTTTGTTTTGAAATCTGTTTAAATGATTTTGAATTTTAGAGAGAGTAAGAAATTTTCAGAAAATCCAAAAACATTAGAAAATTTGAAAAATACAAAAACATGATAAAATTCAAAATGAGTTTTGTTGAGATAAAGAGGAAATGATAGTACATCAGTGGACTATCACAGCACGCTAAAGAATTGGAAAGTAAAAAATGTGATAAACGGTCTCACTGATGATGTGCCAGTAGGTTTTTGCAGATTTAGTAGATTGTGACGGGATATAAATCTAAATTTCAAACTTACTTATATCGTGGGGAACATCTCTCGGATATATGGGTAACCCCTGAAATCTTGTTTGAAAGGTCCCTCTGTTGGGATTGAACCCTACCAGAGGAACAGATAATGAAAGCCAAAACCGGATCACAACAGTGGATTCACAATAAGCAGCAGTTTACACTTAGTCTTCTCCCTTGAAAGTGATTATAACATCTGATTGTCTTGTATCCACTGCCCGGATACAACTGCTGCTATTCTTCTAACTACTGATGAAGTCTGAAGACTGCTGAGACCTAAGCACTGCTGGTATAATCTACTGATGACAAAGCACTGCCCATTCAAGGACTGATCAACCTTGAGGAAAGCACTGACATAAAGAGAGAGCAGTAGTTTAGTATATCATCTGTTTTATGTATAGTTAGTGGGTAGGTTTAGCAGTGTTTGTATAAGATCAGTAGATACAGGTTGTTAGGCTGTTAGACGTCGCTTTCATGGTGACGTCAGCTGAGATGCCTCAGCGGTTTGGATTGTCTATAAATGGAACAGTACTCTGTACTGTTACATTTGATTCGTTTTGAGTGAGCTATTCTCCTCAATTCAATCCTTTCATCTTGTGCAACCAACCACTGAAGTATCAGGCTGAGGGGGAGCTTAGTTTGTAAGCATGCTTGTAATCTTTTGAATTGCTTTGTAACCTTTTGACTGATGAAAAGCATTTGTTTATCTAAACTATTTTCTTCCTAGATTGTGTTTACAAAGTTTGTTATTCATTTCCGCTGCACTTTACATTGTTTCATATTCATTCATTGTTCAAATTACACAAACAAACACAATCATGAGAGCCTCCGATCCTAACAATTGGTATCAGAGCCTGGACAGTCAAATTCGATCTAACAATCAATTTGACATAACAGTTCGGCTCATAATTCATTGATACTAAGGTTGGATGCATTCAGTTGAAAAATAGAGTACCGAGTAAACCATGCTCAAAGTGGTTATTCAAAAACTCTATAAATCAACCAAGATGTCATATGACACACAAATCTCACACAACAAGTGATTTCATGCACAAGACACTCATGGTTTTCAGATCTGAAAACATATCTGTTATACTATGGGATTATTTCTTATTTTCAAAATTGATTTCAACTGTTGTTATGAAATTTGTGATGTTTTCATTGTATCAGATGCTAAAGTATGAACCTCGGATTAACAAAAACCTATGTTCATAAAAACATTGGTGTTTTTTCTAATCGAAAGAGAGGGAAATTAAAACTTTAGTCACTTGATCTTTTCTGTTGAAAAACAGGTTGAGATCCTCAAAAGGAACAAACCAACCTAGTTAAATTCACGTTAAGAAAAACTAGGGTAAAAAATATCCAGATCATAAGTGATGTGAAATTTGGCATGAGCACGTGTGTTAAGGACCAAATCTCTCAAAACAATTCTACAAAATGATTTTGGAATAAGTATTCCTTCAATAAAGACCTCCCAGTAAGTATCTCATTACTTATAAATGGGAAGGGTGAAAGGGGAAGAAGAAAATTCACAAAAGCTCAGAAGTGTGTTTATCTCAAAACTTTTGAAGTTAAAAGAAAAGAGTATAAACATAAAACACTTTAGAGTCAAAGGTTGAGGTAATTGTGGTCATTAAGCAACTATGTGCAACCATTGGTTTAGGAAAATTCAGGGAACAATAGTATTCCCAGTAAATGTATTTAAAAGAGGACTAGACAAATTTTCAGAATCTTCACATGGTAACAAAGTCTACAACTGGGTTTTCAAAAACCCATGTGAACATTTGTCCTCATTTCGGTTGTCAATCAATCAATAAGAGAATGGTACCAAACAGTGGTAAAAGTGCATTTAATATTTCATACCACTGTTGTCAAACCACTGACCATTTTCATAAGCTTGGGTTTGATATGATTAAAAGTTTCAGTGGAAAATTTATACCAGATCCTTTTGTTGCTGTTTTCAGAAATTCCTTTAATTTTTTTTTAAAAAGGCATTTTCTCGAATAAAGCAGGATATATTATTCTAAATTTTTTTGAATAATATATTTTGAACTTTTACTGGTTTTTGATAGTAAAAGTTTCAATCTCCTGTCAGGATAGATAACTTTTATTTTTGTTGGTTAACTTATCCTCAAGCAGATCAAAAGAAAATGGTATAGTTGTCAAGGTCATGACAAACTCAAATTTGCTCTTACTTTATAAAAAGGATTGATTGTCAACAGATCTTAAAATACTTGGGCACTCATGTTTTAATTCAAATATTATGACAAGGATGAGCTGCCTTAATAAAAAGTTTATATCATCTGGGGTACTAAACCACTGTCAAGAGGTTGAAAAAGCTTCAAAATGTGTAATTGACATGTGGCAAAACCTTGAATGAAAATTCTCAAATCAGTTGCTGACATACTGGTCTTTCAAATCATTACCTTACCTCTAACCACTGTCTTGTTCAAACATCTGTTTCCTAATTACTTTCCACTGCTGAAAGTCAACCACTGATCTTTCACCTTCTTGGCAAACACTGATGTTCAAAATTTGTGTCTTATCCACTGATATACTATCTACTGATAGTAAAAATTATCCACTGTCATAATTTTACCGTTGTAATCACTGATGTTTGCTTCATCAGTGGCTTTCAAAACAAATGTTCTCCATTATTCATCCATTTCATCAGAGGTTGACACGTGGTCAGTTTTTAGCCTTCAGATCTTTGTAACCGCTGCCACATCAGCATCCATTTTTCTTTTCCCTAAATAAAACCCTGATCAAAACCCCAAACATGGTTTTACATTGTCGAATTGAATTCTAAAATTCTTTTCTCAAAAGCGGTTTCCAACCTTCCTTCTCAAAGCATTCTTCGATCTTCTTCATAAAAAATGACGAAATCAAAATCGAAATCAAAATCAAAATCACCATCATCTTCAAAAGAGGTCGCTCAAACGGCCGCTGAATCCGTTGAAATACCATACAAATCTCCTCATAACTATGTGGGTTTACTCACAAAACCCTCAAACAACCATACCTTCAATTCCATCATCGACACCATATCTGCATCAAAGTACAAAACTTTGTTGACAGCAGACGCTCCCATTTACTTGCAAACCCAGAGAGAGTTCTGGAAAAATACTACGCTTGAAAAACAAGACGGTAAAGTAGTAGCCATTAACTCCTCGATACAAGGGAAAGCGATTCAAATCACTCCGCAGTCAATCTCAGAAGTCTTCAAACTCGATGATCAGAAAGGTAAAACTTCCTTTGATAAAAACGAGTTAAAAGCTGATTTTCTGAAAAGGGGATATGCAGAACATTCAAAGGTAGATACCTTACAAAAAGGTTATTTCCCATCTGCACCCAGATTTTTATTTCACACACTTTTTATGTGTGTCTCAAATAAAACAACAGCGTTTAACGAAATACCATTGAAGATTCAATGCCTGGGCTATGCTATTTTAAATAATAAAGATTACAACTATTCCCAGGAAATCTTCAATGACTTGGTGAAGAATGTTGATAGTAAAGCATTTTTACTCTTTCCAAGGTTTTTAAGCTATTATTTTAAACAAAAATTTGAAAAAGAAAATGAAAATTTGCTTAAACAAGGTGTTTATTTTCAAATAAAAAGCTTAACACCTGAAACATTCACTAGAATGTTGGCACCAATAAAAACAAAAGCAGAGGTGTCTGAGCAGAATTTAGCAGTTACCACTGCTCCTCAGACATCTGCTGCTGAGCCCACTGCTCCAGGTGATCATAGCAGCACTACCCCTGCTTTGAAACCCACACCTGCCACTACTAAAAAGACCAAGAAGAAAACATCCAGAAACCCCCCCCCCAAACCCAAAACAAAGGCAACTCTGGAAGATGAGATCCTAGAGCAAATGCCAGTGACAACACAAATGTCACCACAAACCACTGCTGCTACTTCCTCACAGCAGTTGGTAGAAAGATCTCCACCTTTGCCTCATACTCCTCCTGCATCCTCACAAAAGGATCAGGTTGTAAGCACAGGGACCCCACAATATGAAGCTCTGGATTCAATCGGATCCATCTTCCTCAGTCCTGATCCCAAGGACATGTCTCTTTCAACTCCCATACCCTCATCAATAATATTACCACAATCCATGCTACCTTTGTTGCATGCAGTTGTTATAGCTCAGACACAAACCAGTTCCTCTCAATCACTCATCAAAGAGAGTACACTCCAACAAATGACTGGGTCTGATGCTTATACCTCTGCTATCCTAGCAACAACTGAGGAAGTTACACCCCCTGAGTTACAAGTAACTCTCGGTGGTTGTTCAAGTGGAGCAGCAACTACAACTGATGGATTAACAGATCTTTAGTTGGACAGTTGTTTCATTAGTAAGACTCTCTTGAAGGCAATTTCTTCCATAGCACCATCGGTAACCACCAGTGAGCTGGTTCTAACCACTGGTACTATCAAAGGTTTATCAAGTGTTGAAGAAAGAAGTCCCCAGTACCAAGAACAAGGGGCATCAATGGGTGATTTTTGGGACTCAGTTCCTAAGTCCCAGATTGATACAACCACTACAGGTGGGGATTCAGATGATCCCATTAAAGTGGGTGATGATTCAAAATACCAGGAATTGACGGGAAGAGTTGAAAAACTGGAAACCTCAGTTGCTGAAATAAAAGATATGGTGCAAGAGATTTTAAAAGCTCAAAAAGCACAATCCACTGTTGTTCCACCACAAGCACCTGTTCCACCTCAAGCACCTGCTCCGCCACAAGCAATTGCTGCAAATGAGCTCTGGAATATCTTTCAACCCATGCTTGAAAAACAAAAACAGATGGCTGATCAGCAGCATGAGATACATGTGAAAATGTTGACAAACATGGTGGAGTCGAGATTTAAAGATACTCAAGCAGACATCAAAGCTATCAAGGCTCATCTCCAAAGCACTCCTGGAAAAGTTCCCTCTACTATCCTTTTTATGGATAACCCCCTTGCAGATAATGCCAAAAAGGGGGAGAATATCAAACAGTTGAAGAAAAAGGGAATTGAAGATGGTCTGTATGTTGAACCAGAACAAGGAAAACAGCCATCTAAAATCTCAAACTTCCATTCAAACAGCTGATACAGCAGTAGTTGCAAAAACTGTTGTCAGTAGCCAAACAGCTGTCATCTCATCAACACACACAACTTCACCACACACCACCAAAACCACTGCCATACCACCACTTCCTGTCATAAAACAGAAGACAACAGATGTTACAACATCTGTTGTAATGACAACAGTGGTTGAGACACCAGTTGTTTCAACAACTGTTTGTCAGACACTTTCCACCATTCAAACCAATGATCCACCAACGACATCATCAGTCTCTCCTACAATAAAAAGGAGAAGGGTTTTCATTCCTGATGATGAGTCACCACCACCATCACCACCATCAAAAACCACTTCACCACTTTCAACCCCTACTCAAAAGCAGAAGACATCTACTGACACATCAGTAGTTGTAATGACAACAGAGGTTGAACCACCAGTTGTTTCAACAGCTGTTAGTCAACCATCCACCACTGCTCTTATCATTCCTACATCACAACCAAAATCCTCTTCATCAGTAAAGCTTCACAAAAGAAAAAGAGAAACAACTCAAGTCACTGATGAAAAATATGATCCTGTTGCCGCAAAATATCCACTGGAACTAGATGCTGTGAAAAATGAGATGAGACAATTTTACACCGAGGAAGATCCTTCACAAAGAAGATTCCCTTCCCTCATTGGCTTCATAGTTCCAGAAAAAATGGATGAATATCTCGAATTAAAAGCAAGGCAAGCAAGGATTAGAGCTAAACTTGAATGCAAAGATGAAGGTGATGAAGCCATTGCAGAAAGAATGGTACTCTTGCTCACAAAGGTCAAGCTAATGGAAGACTTTGCACAAGATCTAAGCAAAGAAAAGGCAGATCAACGAAAAGCAATAAGAAAAGAGTATCTTGCATACATAATGAAAGAAAAATTATATTCAGCTGATGAAAAGCAGTTTGAAGAATGGCCAATAATTGCTTTAAAGCATGAAGCTAATATGATTGAAAGGATTAAAAATGATCCAAGTAGGAAGAAGACAGCTCCAAATTGGAATAAGTACAAAAAGCTAATTGCTGATCTTACTTCTGAATACAAAAAGAAAAAGCAGGAACTGATAGATGCTAAAGTTGATACTGCTGAAGCCATAGCAAAATGGACAAAGCAGTATACCGACGAGGCATATGAACGGCTGAAGAAAAGAAAGATAACAGTTTCAGGCACTTCTAAAAAGCCAGACTACAACAAGATAGAACAGCAACTTGATGCTCTCAAAACACTGATCACATCAAAAGTTAGCCCGAGCCTTGTGATAAACCAAGAGAAAGGGAAACTGCTGACCAGTGAAGAAGAAAAAGAAAAGGAAGCTGAGTACTTCACAGAAGCCATCAAGAAAATGGGTCTAAAAGAAGATAGTTCAGTGAGCCTTCAAAACCTTTTCGAAAAGGTACTAACCAAACCTGAATCACCAAACATTTCAGCAGATATCTCAGACAGTGAGCTTGATCAACAAAAGACACAAGAGCAAATTGACAAAGAAGTTGCAGAAGATATAGCTGCAGCAAATGAAGTCATAGAAGAAGCTTTCAAAAGAATGTCTGAAGTTAAGGATACTGCTTTACAATTTTTCTCAAGGCCAAAATCTCAAAGCTCATCAGAAAATAAATATATCCCAAGAAACCCATTGGGTTCAAAAGTACTAAAGTGGATGTCTGATCAAAAGACCCACGTATTGACTCTGGTCAGATCCAATGGCGAAGTGAAGTACATATCAAGGAAAGAAGCACTAGGCCTTAGTGTTGAAGATTTGCAGGATCTCCTTGAACTCTCACTGTGCAGGGATGAGGATGACACAAGTTCCAAAGACTTTGAAACAGAATTTAAAAGACGAGCTAAGGAACTTCTGATGAGGAATAAAGATCCAGAATAATGAAGGGTTTTGGCATTATCTGTTCCAGGGGGAGATTGTTGGGATTGAACCCTACCAGAGGAACAAATAATGAAAGCCAAAACCGGATCACAACAGTGGATTCACAATAAGCAGCAGTTTACACTAAGTCTTCTCCCTTGAAAGTGATTATAACATCTGATGGTCTTGTATCCACTGCCCGGATACAACTGCTGCTATTCTTCTAACTACTGATGAAGTCTGAAGACTGCTGAGACCTAAGCACTGCTGGTATAATCTACTGATGACAAAGCACTGCCCATTCAAGGACTGATCAACCTTGAGGAAAGCACTGACATAAAGAGAGAGCAGTAGTTTAGTATATCATTTGTTTTATGTATAGTCAGTGGGTAGGTTTAGCAGTGTTTGTATAAGATCAGTAGATACAGGTTGTTAGGCTGTTAGACGTCGCTTTCATGATGACGTCAGCTGAGATGCCTCAGCGGTTTGGATTGTCTATAAATGGAACAGTACTCTGTACTGTTACATTTGATTCGTTTTGAGTGAGCTATTCTTCTCAATTCAATCCTTTCATCTTGTGCAACCAACCACTGATGTATCAGGCTTAGGGGGAGCTTAGTTTGTAAGCATGCTTGTAATCTTTTGAATTGCTTTGTAACCTTTTGACTGATGAAAAGCATTTGTTTATCTAAACCATTTTCTTCCTTGATTGTGTTTACAAAGTTTGTTATTCATTTCCGTTGCACTTTACATTGTTTCTTATTCATTCATTGTTCAAATTACACAAACAAACACAATCATGAGAGCCTCCGATCCTAACACCCTCTTTCTGAGATACTAGGTCTTTATGCTTAGTGATATCTGGGGTATTATCCCGGGACTTCTGATTTTGCGGAAGCAATGGCCTAGTCCCCGGAGAATACTTTACGCTTGCTTGAAATATAGCTCACCCTCAGCATAAAAAATGATGAAACATTGCAAAATGCTAATCATGTGCTGTTGAAGAAAAGATTCTCTAAAGGGAACCCACCAAAAGTCGAAGCCGTCATCTCTCTGATTTTGCGGAAGCAATAGCCTGAGCTCTCACAGCCCTCGAAATTAACCTTTTACAGATATCATCTAGGTATATTCACCTGTAAGACTGAATATTGGGATCTGGATACGGGAGTATATTCTGAGGTGGGACACGCGAATAAGTTTAAGTCTCTAAAACATTAATCTCGTATCTCGAAATAATTGAACTTTGTGTGAAAATTTAAGTGGACCAGTATACTGACAATCTAAGTGAATCGTTTAGATCAGAAAATGTTTAAAACTTAACGGTGTTGGTGATTTGTCTCAAAAACTGATATGATCCTCTTACACAAACTCACAAAAATATTGTTTGTATATATTTCTTTACTGCATTTCATTAAAAGTAAAAATCCAAAAAGATTTTCGACAACTGATGTTGGAGAGCTGATTTTCAAAATTTCAAGTGCTAAACATGATGAACATTTCGTGAGGGGGAGTTTGTGTTTAAATAAGAAAATGTTTTGAATATTTGTTTACAAGTGGTCATCGGAAGTTTTTTTTTAAATGATAAATCTTTCTGGATGATACCTGCTAGTGGTTTATAAAATTTTCAAATTTTAAATTTTGTGAAATTTATTTTTGGGTTGAGATATGTGCAGGAAACAAGATAAAAGCCAGTCAGAGATCTTGGGATAGAAGATTGTAGAGCCAAGTTCAGATCCTGATGTTCACGCAAACTGAGGATGTTGAAGAACTTAAGGAATCAAGAGATCTGTTCAAGAGAAAATGAAGCCAGATTGAGATCCTAGAGAGAAGAGAAAGAAGATTGTGGAGATTTACATTGTTAGATACTTCGGAAAAGATTGAGAGGACTAATAAAGACTGAAGATTGAAGACTCGACACCGAAGACTTCCTCAACATCCGAGGGGGAGTCTGTTGGTGCATCCGTCTGTCGACTTCGTCTTGTATCGAGTTTTGTTTTAGAATGTATAGATCTGGGCACGTTGTACGAGAAAAATGTCAAATATAGGTTGTGAGGTAATTTCGCATGCAATTACAAGATGTAATTCCGCACGAAATCACCAAGACACTTCACACGAAATCAGTGATTTCATTTGAAAGTAATTCCGTTTGGGACTGGTTCAAGCGGAATTAGCTCGCCTATATATACTAGATTGGTCCATGTCATTTATAACGAAATTAGATTCCGGTTTGAGAGCCGAAGAGCTGCCGAAGTGTCTACTCGCTGTAAATCTTTGTCAAATCAATCATAAAGAAATCTAAAGTGAATTGCAAGCTGTTTCGAACTCGATACGTTAGTTTCCGCCTCTCGTATTGAGAAGAACACCTCTGAACGACTCGTTTCGGGTCTGAAAACGATCCTACACAAGTCATACACTAAACCTAACAACCAGAATGTGCATGCTGTGGAGCAAGAGGAAGACGATGAGGATTATCCTCCTATCTCTGAATATTGTTTTGCTGCTGATAATAGTGAACTAATCCTTGCTATGCAAAAATTAGGTGACAAAGTTAGATGGCCAAGGAAGAGTGACAAGCCAGCTGCTACCAAAGACAAATCAAGGTGGTGTGCTTATCATGAGTACTTTGGTCATCTCAAAGATGAGTGTATAAGATTAAGGAAGGAGATTGGTTATCTTTTGAGCAAAGGATACTTGAAGGAGTTGTTTGGAAGAAAGAAATCAAGGATCCAGGATTCTGAGAAAGTTCCTGAAAAAGCTCCTCCTCCACCAGCTGATGCTCAAATCATCCACTTCATCTCCGGAGGTTCTAATATCTGTGGCACTTCATTCTCAGCAGCTAAGAGACATGCAAAGGAAACAAAGATGGAGAATGGGGACAGACCTGTTCAGACCTTCATCCTTGCCCAGCAGAAAGTGATATCATTTGATGAGGATGACCATGTGGACATACAGGATCCACCTCATGACGGTTTAGTTATTACATTATTTATCTCTAACCATTTTGTTCGCAGGATTCTCATTGAACGGGGAAGCTCAGTGAACATAATCCAGTTGGATATCCTTAAAAGAATAAATATTCCTGAATCTGACATTGTCCCAATATCATATGTCCTTGTGGGATTCAGAGGAGAGACAAAGAATACATTGGGGGATATTAAACTTCCAATTTATATAGAGGGAGTGAATTTTGTTCAAAAATTTTGTGTTATTGATTGCTTATCTTACTGTAATGTTATCCTTGGCAACATATCAGCAATGTGTGAAGCTCCCTACTCCATAGGGTGTGGTGAAGATCGAAAGTGATCAGCAAGAAGCAAAGAACTGCTACACTTCATCAATGAAACCAGCCTCCAAGCCTAGGGAAGCATAGCATTTAAAGTATCTTCCAAGGGACGTCATGGAGGCAAGAGAGCAAGACGTCAAGGATATTCTATTGAACCCTGAGGATCCTGAATCCAAAATTTTTATAGGGTCCGGGATCCTAGACAGTATTGAGCAGGATTTAATATCCTTCTTGAAAAGAAGAAAATCTACCTTTTCTTGGAAACATGAAGACATGACAGGTATATCTAAGGATGTTATTACTCACAAACTTGGTATTGACAGATCTTTTAAACCAATACACCAGAAAAGGAGGAAATTTGCACCCGAAAGAAATGTCATTATCCAAGAAGAGGTACACAAATTGCTCAAGGTAGGTATGATTAGATAGGTAAAGTATCCAAGATGTCTAGCCAATGTGGTAATTGTTCAAAAAAAGAATGGAAGGTGGAGGGTATGCGTTGATTTTATTGACTTAAACAAAGCATGTCCCAAGGATCCTTTCCCTTTACCCCACATTGACTCCATGGTGGATGCTACGGTGGGTCATGAGTTGTTAACTTTTATGGATGCTTCATCTGGATTTCAACAAATTTAGATGGAACCATCTGACCAAGATGATACAGCCTTCATGACTCCCACTGGTATATATTGCTATATTGCTATGCCTTTTGGATTAAGAAATGCAGGTACGACATACCAAAGGCTAGTGAATATGATGTTCAAAGAACAGATTGGACACACAATGGAAGTCTACATAGACGATAGGATGGTCAACTCCAAAAGAGCTGAGGATCACCTGAAGGATCTGGAAGAAGCATTCAATATCCTTGACAAATACAACATGAAGTTGAATCCTTCCAAATGCCATTTTGGAGTTAAAGCTGGTAAATTTCTAGGATACATGGTGACAAAAAGAGGAATAGAGGCAAGTCCAGAACAAATCAAGGCCATTGTGAACATCAAGTCTCCTGCCAATGCTAAGGATGTGCAAAGATTGACAGGAAGAATCTCAGCCTTGAACAGATTCATCTCAAAGTCCTCTGAAAAGTGCAAAGAGTTCTATGATATCCTGAGGAAGAATAAAAAGTTTGAATGGACTGAGAAGCATGAAAATGCCCTCAAAGCCCTCAAGGATTACCTATCCTCAGCACCAGCTCTAATGAAACCAGAAAATGGGGAAACATTATCCTTATATTTAGCTGTTTCCACTAAGGCAGTAAGTGCGGTCCTAGTTAAGGATCTTGAAGGCTCTCAACATCCGGTATACTATGTAAGTAAAAGTCTACTTGATGCTGAGTCCAGGTATTCTCATTTAGAAAAACTTATTCTTCCTTTAATCATGGCATCTACTAAACTCAGACATTATTTTGAAACTCACCCTATTGTCGTTAAAACTAACTTTCCTATCAAGAATGTTCTCAAGAAACCTGAAATGTCAGGAAGGATGGCAAAATGGGTAGTCAAGCTTAGTGCATATGACATTAAGTATGAACCTAGGACTGCCATCAAGTCCCAAGCCTTAGCTGACTTTGTGGCTGATTTCAGTAGTGATCTTCAAAGGGAAGCTGAATTAGAAGTTCAACAACTTGAGGAGACCAAGGATCCTTGGACACTCTTCACAGATGGAGTTTCAAATGTCAAGGGAACTGGACTAGGCATACTACTAAAATCGCCACAGGGGGACATTATACCCCAATCAATTGCTTGTGAATTTCAAACCGCCAATAACGAGGCTGAGTATGAAGCCTTGATAGCAGGTTTGCAATTAGCCAAGCATATGAGGATCAGGTATCTTGAAGTATATGTAGATTCTCTATTAATTACTAACCATTATAACTGTTCTTATGCTGTCAAAGGTGAAAAGCTAATCAAGTACTTAGAAATAGTCAAGAAATTGGCAGATTCTTTTGCTTCTTTTAGTTTAACACAGGTACCCAGGGAAGAGAATGCAGAAGCTGATGCCCTAGCTAATCTTGGATCATCATTGAAGATTCCAGAGGATTTGAAGATACCCATCATCCATGGTTTTACCCCTGCAATTGAGGATAACATAGCCATGGAGATAGTGGAAGATTCTGCAATTATACCTAGTGATGGTGCACAGTCAAGTTCAGGATCCTGGATCCTTCCTATCCGGAAATATATACAGAATGGAGAAATTTCTGTTGGAGAAAATCCTAGAGCCTTCAAAATTAAGGTATCTCAATTCACATTATTAAATAACATCTTATATAAAAGGTCTCTTGCAGGTCCATATTTAAGATGCATTGAGGATCCAGAGATTCAAGAGGTTTTAAAGGATTTTCATGAAGGAGATTGTGGGAATCACACTGGGGGCATAGCTCTATTTTCAAGGATCCTCAGAATAGGATATTTTTGGCCCACAATAAAGAAGGATGTTGTGGAATATGCAAAGAAGTGTGATGCCTTTCAAAGACACAGTAATATCCTACATCAACCAGCAGAGCCCCTGCATCTTATATCCTCCTCTTGGCCATTCATGAGATGGGGAATGGACATAGTCGGCAAGCTTCCTAAGGCACCCGGAGGAAAAGTATTTATGTTGGCCATGATTGATTATTTCTCCAAGTGGATAGAAGCAGAAGCCTTTGCACAAGTCAGAGAAAAAGAAGTTATATCCTTTATCAAAAGAAATATCATTACTAGATTTGGCATACCTACTGAAATTGTTTGTGACAATGGATCCCAATTCATTGGGAGCTGAAACTTTTGTGACAGCTGGGGAATTAGGATGATAACATCAACACCAGTCCACCCACAAGCTAATGGTCAGGCAGAATCATCCAATAAGATCATCATCAACAATTTGAAGAAAAAGGTGGATCCAAGAAAGGGAAATGGGCAGAAGACTTACCATATGTATTATGGGCTGATAGAAAAACTCCCAAGAATGCTACTGGTCAAACTCCATTCTCTTTAGTCTTTAGAGATGAATCTGTGATCCCTACAGAAATGGTAGTCCCTACTGCAAGAACAAGCATCCGTGATCCCGAAGGAAATGCTAAAAACTTGGCTCAAGACCTGGATACTATAGAAGAACTCAGGGATTTGGCAAGGATAAGGTTGGCTAGCTATCAACAAAGAATGGTTGGAGCTTACAGCAAGAATGTCAGGATCAGAAAGTTTCAAGTTGGTGACATGGTATTGAGGAAGACATTCCAAAATACCACAAATCCTGCTTATGGCAAACTAGCACAAAAATGAGAAGGCCCCTATCTAATTGAAGCTGAAGCAGGAAAGGGGGCATATCGTTTGTTAACAATGGATGGTGACCTCTTACCAAGAGCTTGGAATGTTGTTCTTCTAAAGAAGTATTTCATGTAAGAAGGATCGAGGATCTTTAGAAATCCAGATACTTTGTTCATGTTGATGATCCTCAGAGGATATATGATCCTCATTCTGGTAATGATTTGCTTATTATTTCATAAGTTATTTATTTAATTCATTATGAGGAAAGGGTGTTAGATTTATAACATTCTTTTCCATCAAGTTTTATGTCTTGCAGTAGTATATGCATTTTTGACAAAGGATCAAGGGGTTGGCCACCTCTCCAAAGTTTTTGGGCTTGTCCCCAGTCTAAGGTATCCATTACCTTCTACGGTTTAAACGTCTTCACCTTTCACACGAATTGGGTTTTGACACCCTCTCCAGTTGCGCATGAATATCCAGGTATAGTTCGAGGCAATGGGACCAATACCAACTTTGGGGGCTGAAAAATTCATTGTTGTTAGCTATATGCAGGATCCTAAGTATAATGGTAGACGTACCATACATATGTTCCTAAGGTTTCTAACGTTTGACGTTAGCTAAGGTTTTGGCATTTTCATGTCACTCATGTTGGGATAGTCGCCAGTTTGGGCCATACTCCAGTTTACACAAGTATATCCCAGTTTTTGGGTTTGTCCACAGTTTGTTGGGCTTGTCCCCAGCTTGTTGGGCTTGTCCCCATTTACTAATGATTTTCTCATGTGATGTATGGCTTAGTCCCAAGTTATGTATTGTTACAGGTTCACAGAGCCTAACAGCTAAGGATCCAGGATCCTAACTTCCTACTGATTCTTATGTCTTATTAGCATAGTTGTAAGTGTTAAGGATATAGAATCCTAACTTGGATTCGCTGGTATGATCCTTCATTTGCCTTTATTCTATTTTTGGCTTATTGGTATTACCCTTAACCTTTGACAACAGGATATGTGATCCTTGATCATATAATGTTAAGTCTTTTGAAGAACTTGTTTTGACATAAAATTAATATTCTTTTTAACAACCTAAGATTTCCCAGGTTTTATAAAACAAGGTTAATCAATAAGAATTCAACATAATAGAATCTCAAACATAAAATAAATATGTAACACCCAGCATAGTCAAAAGCTTAAAATTTTATTTATTTATTCAAAAACCCTTTGAAAGGTTGTCAAAATTGCCTACCCAAGTTTCTACCAGCAAAACGTGGCCCGTCCACTTGGGTTGGCAAAGGGTGTCCATACTAACGGGTTAAAAAGTGTAGGAAATAAAGAGCAAGGGGAACTAAAGGCTTCATCCTCCACAAACAGAAGGATCCATCCACTTTTGCTACCCCCAATTGTCCAAAGGATCGGTGATCCTTAACCCTAAAAGCTATTGTTTAAGTACAGACCATAATTGTTCAAGTGAAAACACCATCAACCAAAAATAACCACAAATCCTAAAAAAATGGGCTCCGGTCTCGTCTATAATATCCATCATCGCCCATTTGTTGCAGCCTACATCTTGGCTGCCTCATCCACCTTAGCTTCACCACTGCCACCAGCCTCTCCACCAGCCTCTGCCGCATCCACAGGATCCTTGTTGCCGCTTCCACCAGCTTCAATGGTCAGCACCTCCTCAGCATCCTCATCATCCCCAAGCTCATGCAGCCTTTGCCTCCAAGTAGTAGTATCCCACTCAGCCCTGTTGAAGGAAGGATCAACAGCCTCCTTAGCCATCTGGAGCCTGATCTTCAGGGTCACAATAGCAGCAGAGTTTTTGGCCTCATCAATGATCTCCAATCATTCCTTGGAAGCAGTCATCTCAGCAACAAGAACCTGCTTCTGCAGTGCCTTATTCTCCTTCTCCAAGTGAGCAATCCTTTTGTCCTTGGCAGCTACAATGGTTTGGAGGTCCAGGATACGCTCCTCTGCATCAGCCAAGTGTTGGCCTTGAAGGATTTGGATCTCAGCAAATTTCTGCAAGCAAAGGATACATCATTAAGATCATTTATCCTTGACAGGATGCAAGTTTTAGGATATGTGATCCTTACCTCGGAGACAGCTTCATGGAGTTGTTGCTCAATCAGGGGAAGATCACCGGAGGGTTCACTAGGCTTCTTTCTCTTACTTCTTGCTTTGGTCCGGGTGCTCATGCCTTTGACCTCAGGGATGCATTGGCCTGCGGCCAGCTCCTTTTTGATGGACTTGGGGGAGACGATGCCTTCGATGTTACTCACTCCGAATCGGGAGGCAGACTTGGATGACTTAGCAGCACCTACAAGTATGGATACTTACTTGACATGGTGTAGGAAGTGGAAGAGGCTTCTTCTAAACCCTTAATCTTTGGTTGGTATGTCCTGATACTTGAGTCCACGTTCCAGAAAGCAGCAACTCTTCCAGGAGTGGCAGGAGTATCTGTTGGAGATGATAAGCTAGCAACTGCATAAACAAAAAACATAAGCATCCGTTATCCTCTTCAGAAAGAAAAGATAATTTTATGTGGTCCTAGCCTAAGGATCCTATATCCTACCCTTCACGTTCCATTTTTTAGGAAGATGATTCCCATTCGGAATGGAATCTCCCCTAATAAAAAATAACTGATTTCTCCAGTTGGAGTCGTTCTTGGTGACCTTGAGGAGAGGGTGTGGGTGTTGAGGCTTGGCTTTGAACAGATAACGGTGGGATCCATGGCTAACCAGATTATACAAGTGATTGAGCTTGGTAAGACCAAGGCTAATGCCTTCTTTAGCAATGATGTGTTCAAGGGTGTAGAGAACCCTCCACAACATGGGAATGGCTTGGCTGTAACAGAGGCCAGTGAAGGTAAACAGACTCTGGGTGAAAGCTGGAAAAGGATATGAGAATTCGACTTGAAAAGAGGCAGCAGGCAGCAGGAAAGCACACCCTTTCATTACGGAATCAAAGGGTCTGAAGATGGTACCCAGTGGAAAGTGGGGGTGCATCTGATCAATTTCAGGGTCGGTTGTCACACCCCGATATTTCCACGTATTACCGGTGGGCCCGGTGGGGAGTATCGTGACGTAGTTGATATCATCATAGTCAAAGATCACAATTTAAATGAACAGCGGAAGCAAAAGATGAATCACATTACAAACCGAATAAAAAGTAATATCAAAGTATTACAAACGGACTGTAAAGGATCCACAGGCGGATCAAAATATAAAAAGATCATTGTTCAACAGACTTTAACATCTAAAGCTTGCAAGACTTGATTAATGATGCCAGGAGTAGCCAACCTATTTCGTCTAGTACCTGCACTTAGCCTTTTTGGAAAATACGTCAGTTTACACTGGTAAATACAATTAACTGACTCATTTTGAAAATGTTTTAGAAAATTGATTTGAATGCACATGGCATAAAAGTTCTTTTATAACTTGGGACAATTATTTAAAAATAATCTTGTATACAGTTTTACTTATTTGTCGTCCGTTAGTACCGGTTAAGATTAATTGACACGCCACAGGTATAATGCCCACAAGGTTGATTCCTTTAAGTGGATTACCAGTTTTTACATATAGAACTGTCTGGTGTATGCCTACACCCCGTGCTTAGGTCGTGGCCATTTCTTTGAATGATGCCATGGATATCCAGGACATGATCATTTAACCCCCAAAGGCCATACACCAAATAATACAGAATAAAACGAGTTATGTAAATACATTAATCACAATCCGATTTAAATGACTACATACCCGACCAAGCGGTATTATTATAATACCGTATCCCAAGTCCGTATAGGGAAAATAAGTTAAGAGTATTTACCTGAGCAAATATTCAAATTTATCTCAACCGTATTCAATCAGCAAGTGCAGATAGCTTTTACTGGGCTCCTAATCTGGAACGAAGGTTTTAATAACCTATTAGATACCTAACGGGTCTTTAATTAAGCCTAGACTTAGACCGGATAGTTTTAAAAGAAGATATACGGTTCAAAACGCACGATTAAGCGAAGACCGGAATAGAATGCTGATGTGCATGAGTGTTATTAGTTTTTAATGTATATGTTAAGCCCTTTTTAACACTTTTTAGACAAGTTTTAAATTTATAAAACACGATATTTTACTAACACTAAACACACATATGGGCAAGTGCATCCATCGTGAACGTAGTATAGTGTTGGCAAGATACCAAGGTCGTCCAAGGACACAAGAGCTTTTAGTACCGGTTTATCCTCAACGTCTAATCAAATCAAAAAGTTAGAAAAAATGTTTTTAAACTAGAAAAATAAAAATAACTAAAATGCTGAAAAATAAAATAAAAGTAAAAAACAGATAGACTAGATGAATCACGTGGCTCCGACTCGTGTTTAGTGTAACCTTTGATTATTTCCGCACTTTTGCACTTTTTAAGAGATTATCTTAGTTATTGTAGTAGGCCCCTCTTTTGAAGGTGACGTTACCCTCAACCCAGTAGTTTGAGTCAGCAATGATACAATCCTAAAGGGTCGGATTATTGAAAGATAATTAATTAAGTTATTAATGCATATTATGGTAGGCCCCTCTTTTGAAGGTGACGTTACCCTCGGCTAAGTAGTCTGAGTCAGCAGGGATACAATCCTAAATAGCCGGGTTAAAGTATTAATAGTAGCTTACATATGAGGGGATCAAAGAGTTTGGACCCCCGCCATCCAATACCGGTGGGTATTGAAGGAGATCCTACTAAATTTAACCCAGGTCCTTGTAGGATCTATACACTGAACAAGGCAAGACTCTTACCAAACCGTTCCCTTAACCCCCGACCAGGTAGCCAACATATCTCCATATAGACCGTGGAGATATGAATGGTGAAAATCTTTTATTTTATATAGACAGTAAAATAATGCCAAGACACCACGGACAAACGATAAGGAAGAATCACCTTCAACATAAGAAACTAGTTATTAAAGTCATTAATACATAACCAAGTAAAAAGTGCGAAAAGATTAAAAATAAAAAGTATTACACTAGACACTTGTCTTCACCAAGTGATGTAAGATACTTAGGCAAACATGACCTTTGATTGTCAAGAACTCTTACGATCAATCTTGGATCCCAAGACGACTCACACACTCTATGATGGACGATGGATGATGGTGGTGGATGATGGTGTTGTGATGGTGGTGGGTGAAGTGTGAGAGAGGTGGTGTGCCAAGGGATGGTTTGCAAATGAGCCAAGCACCCCTATTTATAGCCTGAACAGCAGCTCGGGCACGGCCCCGTGTCCATCCTCCTTCTCTTTCTTCATTAATTGCATTTTGTCTGCATTAGTTGACCACGCCCACGTGTCCGCTGGGCACGCCCCCATGTGCAGAAGCGTATCTGTACTATCAAGATTTCCCCAGATTCTGCGAATCTTAGAGTTGACCATGGCCCCGTATCCGCTGAGCACGACCCCGTGGTGGCTGATAGAAACTTCTACAGCTTTGTCTTTTCTGCTGACACTTGGGCACGCTCCCGTGCTCATTGAGCACGGGGCGTGTTCAGCCTTCTGTTCTCTTGTTTTACTTGGGAAGATGCTGTCGGGGAGGCTGGGCATGCCACGTTTGTTCCTTTTCTTGTATTTATGTTAGATTTAGCTTCCTTTTTGCTTCTTTTGTTCATTTGAGCTCATTTAATCCTGAAAATACAAAAGGAAGACAAAAACACACCTTTTCCAACATTAGTACTAAAAAAGGGTTAGTTTTATGCCACAATTGATGTAATTTATATGTTGCATTTTGTGCACATCAATTCGATTTAGACCCGACAAGTTTGAAGAATTGTATAATATGGGTAAACTAAATACATTCTGGATTTTGAGATAAAAATGATAAGGTTTGACCCGTTTCGGCTAATTTATGCAAACTAATTACATAAACCGATCCGAACGCGAAAAGTGCGTAACGGGTAACCAAATGAATCATGAACAGGTTTCCTAAGTTAATATGCCTTAAATATGTTGTGATATCAGTAGGATACCTTCCATTATGCCCAAAACGAATTTAAACTCGATTTATGCCCTGTAGGGGTATTTTGGTCATTCTAAAGCTTTAAAAGAGTTTAAATATAAATCTGAGTTTCAGGTCTGATATAATTAGTAAAAATACTTACTTTAATAAGTTATATCAGTATGGTATTGCATATATGTGAAATTTATTAATTACTTGCATTTTGTGCACATCAAATACCCCCACACTTGAATCTTTGCTTATCCTCAAGCAAAACTCTTTATAATGTGGCTTTACACTCCCAAATGGAATGGGTAGAAGAGAAGGTTTTTGGGCTTATCGTAGAGTCTCGGGATTTCCAAGATTCTTTATTAAGTTTTATTTTTATTTATTTACAATCCTATTCGTCATGATTTATTTAAAACATTACATAAGATAAATTACTTATTAGGGCATAACATGCCTTTTTAAAATTTCATTTATATACAAGTTCACATACCTCACGGGGGATCACTCAACACTCGGCCGAAGATCTATTTTAGTGGATCACTCGAGAGCGGCATGTAACTTATTCCTACCATAAGCTTGCCAAGCAATCAATCCTCCTCCTTTTTAACTATACACCTTTGTAAATATCAAGAGGGCTTTTGGGGTGAAGGGTTAGGCTTGGGTTAAAGGTAGGTGGTTGGGTTAGTGGTTAGTAAAAGGGCGAAAAGGCGTATAAAGCGTCGGTTTTGTAGGACTTTTTTATTTTTTTGAAATTCTTATTTTGATGAAGCCATTATTCAAACAACGTTATTTTTGATAAACTTGTTTGTTTATTTTTCTTGTGCTTCATCATAATTTTTTTTTTGGAAGTCATGGGAAAAACCGAGCTTGTTACTTAAACAAAGGGTTAAAAATAAAAAGGTTTTGGTGGGTGAAAGGGTGTTTGGTTTGGGTTATGAAATGAAAAGGTTTAGGCTCAAAGGGGTTAACTAGGGGGATTTTGGGTAGGTGGTAAAAAAAAATAATGGTGTAGAAATAAAAGAGGTTAGTCCTAATGCCTCCTTCATTTAATTACTCTGGTTTAAGTTGGTAAGGACCGGGAATGTATCGTCGTGGCAAGTTCTAGAGTTGTAAGAACCAAGCGGTTATTCACACAAGAAACGAAAAATGAGCATTTAGTTTAAAGATATATATATTTGTATGCTCAATAAAGGCTCAAAAACTCACTTTTTGTGGGAATGGGTTTTTATGTGATCAAGTATATATAATCAAATTTTAATTAAGCTTGTCATGCCGTTTCATAATTTTCTTATGTTGGTTCTTTTTTTTATCACGACGCTATCGGTTGTAAATTTGTAAAAATATAACCTTCTTAGAACTTGAAATTCCCAAATTAAACCTAGACAAGTAAAGAAAAAAATGAAAATTTTTGAAAATATTTTGGGGTGATAAGTGGTTCCAATAGAGTTTTGTGTAAGGCTTGTTATTAGGACTTGCAAGATTCAAGGTTTTAGCATCCCCCCACACTTAAATTACACATTGTCCTCAATGTGTCCCAAAAATAAGTTTTTAGGTTGATTGAATGTGTAAAAAGGTGTGAAAAAGCAAAATTTTATGTTACAGGCGTCTGGACACGGCCCCGGGTCGAATGGACATGACCCCGTGGTCAGAGTGCCAGTAACAATTACTTACAGAAGGTGGACACGGGGGCGTGTCGGCTGGGCACGACCCAGTGTCTGGCAAAAGTCTGCAGAATAAAACAAACAGCAGGTCTGGGGAAGTGGGCACGGGGGCGTGTCGGCTGGACACGACCCTGTGTGGACAATCTGCAAAGGTGAAAAACAGGTTTCTGGCTTCGTTTTTCCTGCTCCGGCTTTAGTAGTACTAATGGTTAGTACTCTAAGCCTCGTATGTACCTGTTTTATCAATAAACACTAATCCAAACCATAACAAGCATCCTAAATTACCATAGTTCAACATCCACGTCACAAAGTTAAAAAGAAAAGAAAATGCAGAAAATAAAAGAGTTAAAGGAAAGTAAATTGTTCAACACACGGCACGCAGGCCGGAAATTGTTCAAGACAAGAAAGGGTTAACCTGTGGGACCACCAACCAGCTGCTCCTAACTCTACTCCTCCCGCCTAGTCCATGTCCTCGTCCTCGTCCTCATCATCATCTTCTCCTCCGTTCCCCGCCATGTACTCCCGGATATTCCCAATGTCATCATGAATGTCGGATATGTTTCTCTCGATTGCTCCAACCCGGGTGTACGTGTTGCTCGCCATGTTATAAGTGTTCCTGGTGCACATGAGGTTTTCCTGCAACAAATCATGTAAACTTTGGAAGTTAGGAAAACCGCCTCCTTGTGAGGAGGATTGGCCCGGATCACCGTGGGGCTGGTATTGGTACTGAGGAGGGTTTTGAAATTGTGGAGCGTGAAGGATGAGTGCCTCTTGCGGGTTCCATGCATGTCCCTGGACTCTTTGGAAACTAACCGACCCGTCTTCGGCTTCATAGATCAAGTTCATGGAGTGGCAGATGTGTATGTCCACTCTTCCCGACCATGGGCTCTTTTGGAAAGACCGAGGCATGTCCACGAAGTGCTTGAAGAGGCGGTAAATCCACCCCCCGAAGAAGATAGGGGTTGGTGGAGTAGCAAGCCGGTTCTAATGCATGTTTCGGAGCAGGAGGTACGGAACATCGAGGTTTCTGCGGTTGTGAATGCAATGAAGGACCACCAGATCTCTCAACCCAACGACGCCACTGCTATCGTGCCTTTAACTAAGAGAGTAGGTGAGGACCCGATGAATGTAACGGTAAAGAGGGTCCCTCAACCTAGTGCTCTTAGTGCTGCTTGGGTTGTAGTGCCCATCTCCTATTTGAGCCCAAGCGGCTTGGCGTTCGTTTTCTGACAATTCACGTAACCCTCCGGTGTTCTCTTCATTACCTGCATCTTCCTCCACATACAACCCAACTATCGACCCAAACTGTGCCATCGAAATCGAGTACTTAGTCCCCCCACATCGGAACTCTACCCCATCATTGTCAAATGGGTCACTCCTTGAATTGAACACGAATGTGCTATAGAAATCCAGAGTATATTCGAGAACCGAGCGAACGCGAGTAGTAGGAGCGATTCTTAGCGGCCCGGTGACTAGGTTGTTGAAGCGGTCCCTTTGGTTCACTAATCCCAAAAGATCCATGCACACTTGTCTTGGGTATTCCTCCGGTCTGGTTCGAAGCACGTCGTATCTTGCTTTAGCGTCCTGCTCAGCTGCATTGAACCTTGTGAATTTCTTTGACATCTGAAAGAATACACCAAAAGTTAGCACGAAACAGTGAAATTTTCGGACAAAACTGAAAACAGCGAGCTTGAAACGGCCCCGTGTTCAGCGGACACGACCCCGTGTCCAGGCGTCAATTACTCAAAAACTTCATTTTTCGACCCGGTTTCGAAAACTTGAAAATTTTTGGTCCAATAGGTGCGGTTTCGCCCGAAAATGAAACCCCAAGTGCCGGTTTTCCCAAAACAAACCCTTTACCCCTTCGATTTTATCTTTTTCGGTTCAAAAACAAGGGTTTGGGGTTTTTGTGAGAAATCGGGCAAATCTATGAACAATACAAATGGATTTACTTCCTATAACACTAATCTAAACTAATGCTAACATATTTATGCAAAAATTTGAGGTTCGATTCGGATGAACTTCAAGAACCCTAGATTTTTTCCCAAATTTTTGATGTTTTAAGTACATGCAAATGCTTAATCTAACTACAAATGATGATAGAATCATACCTTGATGTTGTTAGAAGTAGAGAAGACGTCGAAATCTGGCAGAAAAATCGCCTGAACCAGTGCGTTTTTGGGGAAACGGGGCGTGTGGAATGAAGTAACTGTTATGAAAAAGGGGTTTTATCCCGACAGTCGCGCGGACACGGCCTCGTGCCGAGCGAAAGTAATAAATATTTTTTTTAGTGCTCGTGTGTGCCCTTATTTCCCAAAAACTTGGTTAGAAGACTTACCGATTTGGATGTCAGCCCATTCGTTCGTAACTTACCGAGTATGATGTTGATGTTTTTATTCTTCGACCATTTGAAGCGAGATTTCTTCCTCTTCATCCTCAATGAATCCTTGATAGAGCTTCAGCCGTTGGCCGTTGGCCATTGACTTTGAATGGAATCTCATTCCGAGATTTAATTTCTACTGCACCGTGTGGGAAAATATGGGTGATGGAAAAAGGTCCTGACCACCTAGACTTTAATTTACCAGGAAATAATCGAAGTCATGAATTAAACAATAGAACTTGATCTCCTACTCGAAATTCATTAGGCTTAATGTGTTTGTCGTGTAACTTTTTCATTCTTTCGTTATAAATTTCAGAGTTTGAGTATGCATAAGTCCTTAATTCGTCTAATTCATTTAATTGACAAAATCGATTTCTACCAGCGAATTCTAAATCTAAGTTTACATTTTTTATTTGCCCAGTAGGCCTTGTGAGCTATTTCTACTGGCAAATGATAACTTTTTCCATAGACGAGCTTATATGGGGTTGTACCTATTGTTGTTTTATAAGCAGTTCGAAAAGCCCATAAAGCATCATCTAATTTATCGGCCCATTCCTTTTTATTTAACCCTACGGTTTTTTCAAGTATTCGTTTTAAACCTCTATTAGTCACTTCGGCTTGTCCGTTTGTTTGAGGGTGATATGCTGTTGAGACCCGGTGATAGACCCCATACCTTGTTAAAAAAAATTCAAGTTGATGGTTGCAAAAAATGGGTACCTCTATCACTTATTAATGCTTTAGGTGTTCCAAAACGAGAGAATAATTTTTTTTCAGAAATCTTACCACGACTCTTCCATCGTTTGTTGGAAGTGCCTCGGCCTCGGCCCATTTAGAGAAGTAATCTACTGCCACAAGTATATATTTGTTTCCTTTTGACGGTGGGAAAGGTCCCATGAAGTCGAGTCCCCACACATCAAAAATTTCACAAACAAGAATGCCATTTTGTAGCATTTCGTTTTTGGAAGAAATATTACCTGTTCTTTGGCAAGCATCACATGTCTTGACAAGACTTTGGGCGTCTTTGTAAATGGTTGGCCAATAAAATCCTGAATCAAATACCTTTCGTGCAGTACTAGCGGCACCATGATGTCCTCCGTATGGACCTTCATGACAATGGCGGAGAATTCTTCGTGCTTCGCTACCATGTACGCATCGTCGGATGAGTTGGTCGGCGCACATTTTGAAAAGATAAGGATCTTCCCAAAAGTAATGCTTTACATCAGCAAAGAATTTCTTTCTTTGATGATGTGGCCAACCTTTTGCGACTATACCGCTAGCTAGGTAGTTAGCATAGTCGGCGTACCATGGTTCTTCTCTGTATTCCACCATTTCTAGGGACTCTGTTGGAAATTTTTCGTTGATTTGCTCGTCCCTGGTTGCCTCCAAAGCTGGGTCTTCTAAGCGTGAAAGATGATCTGCTGCGGTGTTTTCTGCTCCTCTTTTGTCTTTGATGTCAATATCAAATTCTTGGAGGAGTAAAAACCACCGAATCAAACGTGGTTTTGCGTTCTGCCTTTTGAAGAGATATCGAATGGCTGCATGATCTGTATAGACTATAGTTTTAGAAAGAACAAGATAAGAACGAAATTTATCAAAAGCAAATACCACAGCTAGTAACTCTTTTTCAGTTGTTGTGTAATTTTCTTGTGCATCGTTAAGTGTTTTACTAGCATAATAAATTGGGTGAAAATGCTTCTCTTTTCTTTGTCCCAAGACAGCTCCAACTGCAAAGTCACTTGCAACACACATGATTTCGAAAGGAAATTTCCAATCAGGCGCTATCATGATAGGTGCATTGACCAGCATATCCTTTAGGGTTAGAAATGCTTGATTGCAATCCTTGTCAAAGATGAAAGGGGCATCTTTTTCAAGTAATTTTGTTAGAGGTCTTGAAATTTTAGAAAAGTCCTTGATAAACCGCCTATAAAATCCGGTATGCTCTAGGAAACTTCTGATAGCTCTAACAGAGGATGGGGGTGGCAATCAAGAAATAGTGTCTATTTTGGCTCGATCAACCTCCATTCCTTCGCTTGAGATTTTATGACCGAGTACTATTCCCTCCGTTACCATGAAATGGCATTTTTCCCAGTTAAGGGCGAGGTTAGTTTCCTCACATCGGGATAGCATTCGTTCAAGGTTATCGAGGCATTGGTCGTATGAATCCCCAAAGATAGAAAAGTCGTCCATGAAGACTTCTATTGTCTTTTCTATCATGTCATGGAAGATGGCTACCATGCAACGTTGGAATGTTGCGAGGGCATTACATAGACCAAATGGCATGTGTCGATAAGCAAAAATTCCATAGGGACATGTGAAGGTTGTCTTTTCTTGGTCTTCGGGTGCTATCGGGATTTGAAAGTAACCTGAAAAACCATCCAAGAAACAGTAAAATTTATGACCGGATAATCTTTCTAACATTTGGTCAATGAAGGGCAAAGGAAAGTGATATTTCCTCGTTGCTTCATTTAATCGTCTATAATCTATACATACCCTCCATCCTGTGACGGTTCTCGTTGGTATTAATTCATTCTTTTCGTTAGTTATTACCGTCATACCTCCTTTCTTTGGAACTACTTGGACGGGACTTACCCAAGGACTATCGGAGATAGGATAAATAAGTCCGGCGTCAAGTAATTTGATGACTTCGTTTTTAACCGCTTCTTGAACATTTGGATTTACTCGACATTGTGGTTGTATTACCGATTTGTAGTCATCGTTCATTAAAATTTTGTGCGTGCACATGGAAGGACTTATTCTTTAATGTCTACAAGCTTCCAAGCGATTGCATTTTTGTGTTTTTTCAAAAGATTAATTAATTTTTCTTTTTCTAAACTACCTAATTTAGATGAAATAATTACAGGTGATTTACCATCTTTGTCTAGAAAAGCATATTCCAAACCTTTTGGAAGTTCTTTGAGCTCAAGAGGTGGGTCTTTAGGAGACTCCTTATTTGGCTGCTCATTTTGATCAAGAACTTTAAAAGTTTGTTCTATGGCGACCTCTTCTTCAACAAAGTGGTCAATCCTTTCACTTGTATCGGGTGGTTCATCTTCATCTTCAATTAGGGGGTCATTATTGCCGAATGGATATTTCATTGACCGCTCAAGATTGACACTTTTTTTAAATGCCCCTAATTGAATTGATAGATTGTTGTACTTCCGGTTTTTCAAAGCTTCATGAGTTTTTACAAAAGGTCGTCCCAACACTAGAGGAGCGTCATCGAGGATGACAAAGTCGGTTGGGATTACCATTTGATTTGTTTGAACCAAGACATCCTCAACTACACCGATTGATTTTATTACTTTCCGATTAGATAGAAAAATGGGTATTTGAAGTGGAGAAAAATCACTAATACTTAATTTTTCGAAAATGTAGTTGGGCATTATGTTAACACAAAGATCTTTATCAATAGTGACATTACTAATAAACGAATTTTGAAAAAAACATGGAACCGGTGTGATGTTGATTTCAAATGGGTCTTCTTTTATTAGCGAGGTTTGATCGTTAGTTAACTTAATACTTACCGTTTCGTCAATTTTAGTGTTAGTGTTTAACTCTTTTAAAAACTTAGCATGAGTGGGAATTAAACAATGATTCTCAAAAGAAGGTGACAAGAGATTAATTTCTTCAAAATTAGACTCTTCTTGAATTTTAACGTTAACGGACTCACCTTTTTTGTTGTTTAACTCATGTGTAGGTTTTTCACTTATTTGTTCTTCCATTTTTACACTTTCAACTATCTCCTCTTTATTACAAGTTAATGCTTCTCTTGCGCGGGACTCCTCTTCCCTTGCGCGAGATTCTTTTATGTAGCGCTCGATAGTTTTAAGGTGCTCTAATATCCTATCGGTCACTTCGGTAATAGAGTAAGGATCGGGATTTTCAAAGCTTGAATCCGGTTGTTCGATCCTTTGTTCCTCATAATACCCATATGAAGTAGATGGTTCACACCATTGTTCTTCATTGTAAGTATATTATGGATAAGGGTCGTAATTTTGTTCTTCATAATACTCATATGAGGTGGGTTGTTCATGCCATGGTTCCTCATAATAAGTATATGAAGGTGGTGGCTCATATCTTGGTTCCTCAAAGTATGAGTATGAAGGATCATACCTTGGTTCATCAAAATATGAGTATGAGGGAGAAGGTTCATACCTTTGGTCTTCATAGGATGTGTATGAAGTTGATGGCTCGTACCTGGGCTCCTCATAGTAGGTGTATGAAGTGGATGGTTGATATAAGTTACAATATTGGACCGAGTGCGGGTTACCACAATTAGTGCAATAGTTTTCCCTATAATCATCCTCCTCATAGGTGTAGTTGTAACCTCCTGAGTATTGATCCATAAGAATCACTCAGCAGACCACAACAAAGTCTCGAGATCAGAAAACAAAAATAAAAACGGAAACAGAGGCTGGACACGTCCCCGTGTTCAGTGGACACGGCCCCGTGTTCAGGATCTGTATCTGGGCGTTTGAATTAAAGTTACTGATTTCGTTGAGCACGGGGGCGTGTTCAGTGAGCACGACCCCGTGTTCAGGCTTTGTATCTAGGTGTTTTATGAAAAATATGCAGCACGGCCCCGTGTTCAGTGAGCACGGCCCGTGTTCAACTTACTGTAAATGCAAAACTAAATTAAAATGCAGAAAAATGTGAGCGCGTTTTGAAAAAGTTTTGAAAAACTGATTAGGCCGTCGATTTTAAGCTTTCTTGAAATCCTTGTGTCCCCGGCAATGGCGCCAAAAACTTGATGTGCGTGAGTGTTATTAGTTTTTAATGTATATGTTAAGCCCTTTTTAACACTTTTTAGACAAGTTTTAAATTTATAAAACACGATATTTTACTAACACTAAACACACATATGGGCAAGTGCACCCATCGTGAGCGTAGTATAGTGTTGGCAAGATACCGAGGTCGTCCAAGGACACAAGAGCTTTTAGTACCGGTTTATCCTCAACGTCTAATCAAATCAAAAAGTTAGAAAAATTGTTTTTAAACTTGAAAAATAAAAAATAACTAAAATGCTGAAAAATAAAATAAAAGTAAAAACAGATAGACAAGATGAATCACCTGGCTCTGACTCGTGTTTAGTGTAACCTTTGATTATTTCCGCACTTTTGCACTTTTTAAGAGATTATCTTAGTTATTGTAGTAGGCCCCTCTTTTGAAGGTGACGTTACCCTCAACCCAGTAGTTTGAGTCAGCAAGGATACAATCCTAAAAGGTCGGATTATTGAAAGATAATTAATTAAGTTATTAATGCATATTATGGTAGGCCCCTCTTTTGAAGGTGACGTTACCCTCGGCTAAGTAGTCTGAGTCAGCAGGGATACAGTCCTAAATAGCCGGGTTAAAGTATTAATAGTAGCTTACATATGAGGGGATCAAAGAGTTTGGACCCCCGCCATCCAATACTGGTGGGTATTGAAGGAGATCCTACTAAATTTGACCCAGGTCCTTGCAGGATCTATACACTGAACAAGGCAAGACTCTTACCAAACCGTTCCCTTAACCCCCGACCAGGTAGCCAACATATCTCCATATAGACCGTGGAGATATGAATGGTGAAAATCTTTTATTTTATATAGAAAGTAAAATAATGCCAAGACAGCACAGACAAACAATAAGGAAGAATCACCGTCAACATAAGAAACTTGTTATTAAAGTCATTAATACATAACCAAGTAAAAAGTGCGAAAAGATTAAAAATAAAAAGTATTACACTAGACACTTGTCTTCACCAAGTGATGTAAGAGACTTAGGCAAACATGGCCTTTGATTGTCAAGAACTCTTACGATCAATCTTGGATCCCGAGACGACTCACACACTCTATGATGGACGATGGATGATGGTGGTGGATGATGGTGTTGTGATGGTGGTGGGTGGTGGGTGAAGTGTGAGAGAGGTGGTGTGCCAAGGGATGGTTTACAAATGAGCCAAGCACCCCTATTTATTGCCTGAACAACAGCTCGGGCACGGCCCCGTGTCCAATGGGCACGGCCCCATGTCCATCCTCCTTCTCTTTCTTCATTAATTGCAGTTTGTCTGCATTAGTTGACCACGCCCCCGTGTCCGCTGGGCACACCCCCGTGTGCAGAAGCGTATCTGTACTATCAAGATTTCCCCAGATTCTGCGAATCTTAGAGTTGACCACGACCCCGTGTCCGCTGAGCACGACCCCGTGGTGGCTGATAGAAGCTTCTACAGCTTTGTCTTTTCTGCTGACACTTGGGCACGCCCCCGTGCTCATTGAGCACAGGGCGTGTTCAGCCTTCTGTTCTCTTGTTTTGCTTGGGAAGATGCTGTCGGGGAGGCTGGGCATGCCACATTTGTTCCTTTTATTGTATTTATGTTAAATTTAGCTGCCTTTTTGCTTCTTTTGTTCATTTGAGCTCATTTAATCCTGAAAATACAAAAGGAAGACAAAAACACACTTTTTCCAACATTAGTACTAAAAAGGGTTAGTTTTATGCCACAATTGATGTAATTTATATGTTGCGTTTTGTGCACATCAATGCGATTTAGACCCGACAAGTTTGAATACTTGTATAATATGGGTTAACTAAATACATTCTGGATTTTGAGATAAAAATGATAAGGTTTGACCCGTTTCGGCTAATTTATGCAAACTAATTACATAAACCGATCCGAACGCGAAAAGTGCGTAACGGGTAACCAAATGAATCATGAACAGGTTTCCTAAGTTAATATGCCTTAAATATGTTGTGATATCAGTAGGATACCTTCCATTATGCCCAAAACGAATTTAAATTCGATTTATGCCCCGTAGTGGTATTTTGGTCATTTTAAAGCTTTAAAAGAGTTTAAATATAAATCTGAGTTTCAGGTCTGATATAATTAGTAAAAATACTTACTTTAATAAGTTATATCAGTATGGTATTGCATATATGTGAAATTTATTAATTATAACCAAACTAAGCACCGAAGGGGCATTTTGGTAATTTCACATAAGCTTTAAAGGTCAAAATTAGAATTGTGAGTTTAAAACTTTCGCCTACTGTTTAATTATGAAAATTTAGTTAAAACATCAGTAGGGATCAAACCTTATATGTTAAAATAGTTTTAACTTATACTATGCGTTAAAAACGCGTAAAAAGGCGATTTTAAGCGATTTCCGGGTTTTATAAGAAAAGCTGATATTTTTATCATTCCAGAAAGCTTAAAATGTTTTATTTATCATATAAAATCAGTAGCAAAAAGTTTGGTATCAAAATGTTGTGTAAAACTCATTTTTATAGGCCAAAAGGGCAAAACCGATAATTACCGAATTAAAGCTATAACCCTATGTTATGCTCAGTCTAAAAATAATCAAAAATCTTTAAAAATTCCAAAATATTATTTTACATCAGTGGGTAAAAAGTTTGGTATCAAAATTTGGGTTTAGATAGGCTATACGCTAATTATACCGTTTATTTAATAAAAAGCTTTTCATTTTCGCTAATGAGCATAACTCCTAATCTAGACCTCAAACTGATGTCAAATTTTAGGGACAAGTTTATAATTCAGTAATAAAGGTTTCTATCCTATCACATTTTCAAAAATCTCGTTTTAAGGTCAAAAGGGCATAATAGTCAACATTTAGGCATATAATGGAAACATGCAAATGAATAGGATAACTAAGGATCCAAGTTGTATAACCTCAGAGGGTTATACTAACCTATAACATGGTCCTAAAGGAATCCTAAGGCATATCTAAACTAAGCTAAATCGGGTCAGAACTGAAAGTCAAAGCAAAAGTCTACTTTTGCGACTTTCGGTTCCGAACCGAGCCTAAACTTGAAATTGTCGGGTTGAACATGCTTAGACTTGTTCTTATACTAATTACCAAGTTATACAGGTGTTAAAACAGGTTTCATAGCTTCTATATTGCTAATTATGAATTTATTTGCAAAATAGCTTTCTGTTGACTTTTTATTATTAGGTTTGACCCGACATTTGACCAAGTTAGGGTGATAATCAGTAGGTGCCCTCTTAGGGGTTTATTACCTACATAATTACCAACTTATAGCTACTTATAATTTGACTAATGACTGGACCATTAGTGATTAAACACTAAGTCAAACCTTAATTACGATAAGCTTGACTTTTGGCCCTTAAACTAATCAAAACTGAAATTAGGAGGTTAAGGAAACTTACAAATGGTCCTTAGGACTGAAAAGAACTCCAAGGAGGTTCCAAATGCTCAGGATCCTCCAGAAATGAGAAGATAGCAAGATTGGAATGAAATTGTGAGCTTGAACAATGAAACCCACCTCCTATTTATAGTTTTTGGAGGATGATTGGATGATGACAAGTGTTTGAAGGGTTAACCAGATCACTACACCTGTTAGGACAGCTATTGTCTTGAAGCCCAAGGATTCGGTTTTGATTGGATGAGAATGGAATAGAGTGGAGACCAAGCAAAATTCGTATCTGGAACCTGCATACGGACCGTATGGTCCTTGGTATACGGTCCGTAAGGACCCTGTCAGCTCAGCAAAGTTTCAACTGTTGACACATTTGGCCCCTGCACTTGCATAGTTGAGTTTTTGGCACTTCTAACACCCGTTAACCCCATTTCTAATCTCTTTAAGGAAGTTAAAGTATATTTAACTTCAACCATGCTCAAAAATATTATGGAGGCCAGTTCGTTCGGTCGTATGGTCGCGTTTTTCGCTTAATTACGACGAACGTTCGAACGGATGCGAAAACAATCCAAATTACGCGACGAATGGAATTTTATCATACCGATCACTAAAATAAAATATTTTAATGCTTACATAAATTTTTGGGTGTTCGGATATGTCCATAATGTAAGATATGCGCGAAAATGCAAACTTGTGCACTTTTTGACATTTTTAGTCCCTGCTTGACTTAAAAGTTTATTGTTGCGCACCAAACACCTCTAAGCCTATATCTAAGCTATATGAAGGATAATGAGGGCATTTTTAACTCATGGTCATATTCCGGAAGGTCCGTTACCATACGAATCGGCATACTTTTGCAGTTTGACGCATATAGTCCTTTAATCGCACAAAGTAGCGCGAAATGTCGTTTACTGACGTCCAAGCCTTCCATGGCCCATAATGGGCATTCCAAAGCATGAGTTTAATTATTGCCATGCTCTTGATCTCTTAAATGGTCACCAAAAGGCGTAGATTCAAAAGTTGACGCTTTAGGTCCCTCTAATGCGCAAACTTGCGCATATCATCGTTTAATAGCATCGAAGCCTCATCTAATCCATATTAGGCATTCTTGAGAGTATTATTAAATATCACGATGCTTTGGGTTTGCTAAAAGGTCATGCAGAGGTATAATTAAACATATTGACACTTTTAGTCCCTCTAACTTGCAAGGTTGCGCGTATCTTTACTTATAGGCATAAAAACCTTAGACGGCCAATAATTGGCATTCCCGAGAGTGTAATCAAATATCATGAAGCTCTCGGTTTGTTAAAAGGTCACTCAGAGGTAAGAGTTAACATGTTAACGCTTTTAACCCTTCATTGCGCAAACTTTCAATTAATTACTCAAACGGCTACTCTTGATCAACATGTGGCCCATTTGTGAATATGATTACCATGTAATGTTATTCCGAGGCTTATAATAAACATGCTATCATTTCCAGTCCTTCTATAATCAAATTTTTCGATTTTTTGAAAAATTAGTCCTTAAATTTCAATGTTTGACTTCATTAGGGTTTATTACACGTGTCAATACATCATTGGACGTGATTTTTACGAGGTGTTACATCGGTGAATCTACAAAGTTCCTGAGATGGTTCCTTCAGAAGGTTTTGGCTTTTGGGGGACTGTTTTTCTCTTGATCCCTATTTGGTGAGACTCGGATCATGGTTCTCGTCATGATGAGATGCAGAAAAGAAGAAGAAGATGAACAGAATTTGAGAGAAAGGGGAAGGGATGATACCTGCTTGATCTTCGAATGAGGATTTAAAGGAAATACCTTCAACTTAAATGGAGAATCCTGACCCTATCTCTAACCTATTTATAATGTTGTTTGTTGCAGGGGGAGTCTTATCAGTGACGTCAGAATGGAACGGCTAGTCCGCTTATAACGGCTAGTTTTAGGGTGACGAGTGATTTGATCCCAATGAAAATATGACTCATCTCGTTACAACTTATTCCTCATATTTTGGGGGCAATTGTTAGGGAATGGATTTTATGCTAAGGATACTAAGACTGGGCCTGGATCATGGATCCTTAATGGATAATGTAGGGAGTCTGAGGATCAAGGATCCTTACTATTGTTTATGTTTTTAACATTGTTCCGTGTGTTCTTAATTTACGTTTGCAGGTAGTTGTGGGCTAAGTCAATACGAGAATCTCGGATGAATATGCTATTTTTGGCACGTGCATGAGAGTCATAACCGTTGAAGAAAGTCGTGGGAAGGCTAGCGTGATCTTCGGAGAATTAGTTACTAGGATTATTTTTATCTTTTAAGGGGTAACAAGCTCATTTTAGAAACACAACAGCCTACATTCGAACTCTCTGATCTACATTGGCGAAGACACAAACTTTCACATTAGAAATTCATTGTATTGAGCTTGTTACCATCCGAAGTTGTAACCTTTCTTGATCAATATAGTTGATAGTGATAGTTTTCACTATCCGAATTTTTTATGCCGGAGATCATACATTGATCAAGGGCTTTTTCCTCGTATAAATCCTTGTGTTCATTGTCATTTCCTTTTGATAATTGTTCATACATTTGTTCATCTACTCAAGCACTTAACCTCACAAAAATCAGATTTGGTTACATTATCCTTGGGTGATTTTTGACCAAAACACCTAGTATCCTATTATTTTAGGTAGTAAGACCAACTTACACTTTTTTCTATCTATAAAATCCTATTACAAATACATCCCTAATGTAATTGTAATTGTAATTTTCACTACCTTCGAAATTATATTAACTCGTCTATTGCAGACCATAAACGTAGGTAAGTTTAAACCAAACTGTTATGGGTGGTTTTCTAAACATATATCCTGGATAATATTCTGACTCTACTACTTTTTATTGTGATCAGGATACCGCATCAGGATATTGGTAACATCCTGATGTAGTATCCTGATAATAACTAATTAGTTCACGTGCAGATTAACAAGGCAAGCTTATAACGTTCGAGTGGACTAGTTCTCCTGAAGACTCGGACTAATCAGTTGAAAAGGGGACGTTGAAGCCGGAAGAAGTGGTCTACAATGTTCTAGAAGGGAATATTCACAGCATCCCGGTTTTATAGGCTAGTTTGTTATTTTCATTTTACTATAAAAGGGAATGTAGGGATCGATAAACACACACAATTTTTTTCACACACTTTTGCTTTCTACTAGCTGCAATCACTCGCAATCACCAACACTTACACTTGAAATTCATTGTAACACTTAGCTGATCCGTATCATATCCTGCACTGTATCCTGACATTTGAAGAAATAAGAAGAACAAGTCAGTTGTGATTGTCAGCTCCCGAGGTTTTGTGCCGGCGATCTAGATTGATCAAGGGCTTTCCTCGTACATCTCGTGTCACCCTTTACCTTTTTTTGCTCTTTGTTTGATTATAAATATAGCTCGATATCCTAAGCTATATCTTGAAAACAGTTTTTGCAAACAACCAAACCAGGATGTTTTCAATACACATTCTTAGCACACTACCTCACAAAACTAATTTGATCACTAAATTGCTTAGGTAATTTTTGACCAAAACAATTTGGCGCCTACCGTGGGGCAATTGGTGCTATTTATATTAAAAGTTTTTGTAAAATCATTACTTGGTTTTCTGCTCTCAAAACTTTTTGCTACACTATTTTCAATGGCCTCAAAATCAAACATGAGCTCTTCTACCGTGTCCGCTACAACCTCTGCAACAATTGGTTCGGTGCTTCCACCACCCCCAAGAACACAACCCTCTTCATAACCTCAGGCTCCTCCAAGAAGGACTGAAACTCATGTGGCTTGGGATATTATCCCCACTCAGAATGTTCAAGGATCTGCTGCCTTAGGGAGAACTCCTATTATGGCTTCTAATGATGAAATTCTAACTTTGTTTGGTAGTATACAGAATCAGATGAAGTAACAGCAGGAGACCAACCAAATGCTGATAAGAGAGATACAACTCTTGAAATCCAGCTCAAGCAGGCCTGCTGAAGATAGTGTCACTCCCTTGCAGCCTAGAGCTTTGAACTTTAGTTCGGCAGTATATACTGAGGACAACAGGGGCAATATTGTGCCTAGTCATTCTCATAGTCATACTCCTGAGATACCATCTTCGGTTAGGGGGTCAACTATGAGAAGTTCAGGATATGCTCCTGGATATGGCCAGACTCCTCAGGCTGGTAATGTGTCTAATAATACTAATACTCTTGCTACTAATGGTATTGGATCTTTGCAGGATGCAGGTATGGCATCAGCATTCTCTAGGGAGCTTCAGAAGTTGAAGGATATGATATCCAGCGTACCTGGGGTGGTCCAGCCAATTCCAGAAGTGTCCCAGGATAGCCACAGGATATCCCGGTTTACATATCTTATTTGTGATGCTGAAATCCCGAAAAGATTTCAAACCCCCAACATGAAGCTCTATGACGGAACCACGGATCCTGAAGAGCATATCACTTAGTATAGGGAAAGGATGGAAATTAACCCTATCCCTCCGGATCTCAAGGAAGAATGCCTCTGCAAGGGTTTTGGCTCTACTCTGACAGGATCAGCCTTAAAATGGCTCCTAAATGTTCCACCTTATTCAATCACATCATTTACTCACTTAGTCAATTTATTTAATAGTCAATTTTCTTGTAGTCGAAGTTTTGAGAAACTAACCAGTGATCTCTACAGGATAACTCGAGGGCCTCAGGAATCCTTAAGGGTTTATGTGAACAAATTTAGCAGGGAATCTCTGGATATCCCCCATCTTGATGTTGCAATGGCTGTGCAGGCATTCAAAATGGGGTTGCAAAAAGATTCCCAATTTTACCAGGATCTTGTAATGAATCCTTGTAGGAATCTGGATGAAGCTCGCAACAGGGCCTTTAGATATATTGACTAGAAGATGATAAAAATATGCAAGAGAGGATGAACTCATCCTCAACTTATGAATCAACTAACAGGAAGTCAGAATCCTTATACAAACCATATCGCTCTAAGCCATAAGGCAGGAATGACAGCAAGAAAGTGAATGTTGTCGAAGACGAGGATCCTGAGGAGTATCCTGAGTTGTCATAATATTGTTTTTTCTGTTAATATACCTGAACTAATGTATGCTATGCAGGGTTTAGGAGGCAAAGCGAGGTGGCCTAAGAAGAACCAACAAAAATCTTATTGGAAGGATAAATCCAAGTGGTGTGCCTTCCATAAGGATTTTGGACATGTTACGGAAGATTGCATAGCCCTGAGGAAGGAGATAAGCTATCTGCTAAGCAAAGGATATATGAAGGATCTTCTGGGAAGAAAGAAGAATAAGGGTCAGGATACTGAGAAGGATCCTGAACGAGCAGCATCACCTCCAGCTGATGCCAAGATAATCAACTTTATTTCAGGAGGATCCGACATCTGTGGAACCTCTTATTCTGCAGCAAAAAGACATGCAAAAGAGGCTAAGGCAGAACGGGGAGATAAGCCAACCAGGATGGCAACCCTCACAACTGATAAAGTGATAACGTTTGAATGTGATGATAGGGATACTGTCCAGGATCCCCATCATGATGGTTTAGTAATAACTTTATATATTGCTAATCATTTTGTGCGCAGGATACTGGTGTATAATGGTAGCTCCGTCAACATTATTAAGTTAGAAACGCTGAAAAGGATGAATGTTTCCCCGATGGACATCACTTCAAAATCCATTGTACTTGTCGGGTTCAGTGGAGAGGCCAAGAATACTATGGGAGAGATAAAGCTGCCAGTTTATGTTGAAGGAGTCAACTCAATGCAACGCTTCTGTGTCATGGACTCCTTATCCTGATACAGTATTATATTGGGTAGGCCATGGATCCATGATATGAAAGCTGTGCCTTCAACCTATCATCAGTGTATCCAGATCCCTACCCCTTGGGGGGTTGTCAAGGTGGAAAGTGATCAACAAGAGGCGAAGGAATGTTATTCTTCCTCGATGAAATCCTCAACAAAGCCCAAAGCAGGACAGCAATCAAAGATGCGAGCCCAGGATATCGTGGAGGCTTCAGAGCAGGATGTTAAGAAAATTATCCTGGACCAGGATAATCCAGATATCTCGATGCTCGTAGAAACCAATATCCCTCAGGATATTGAAAACCAGTTAACTAACTTTTTGAAATGCAGGATGTCAACATTCGCATGGAAACATGAGGATATGACAGGTATTTCCAAGGATATTATAACTCATAAGCTCGGAATCAACAGGTTTTTTAAGCCTGTCCAGCAAAAACGAAGGACGTTTGCTCCTGAACGGAACGCAATAATTCAGGAAGAGGTTGAAAGATTATTAAAGAGCAAGATGATCAGGGAAGTTAAATTTCCCAAATGGCTAGAAAATGTGGTCGTTGTTCAAAAGAAGAATGGGAATAGGAGAGTTTGTGTAGATTACACAGACTTGAACAAAGCATGTCCTAAAGATCCATTCCCTCTGCCTCATAAAGACTCGATGGTAGATGCAACTCCTGGTCATGAAATGTTAACTTTCATGGATGCATCCTCAGGATTCCAGCAGATCCAAATGGAACCCTTGGACCAGGAGGATACTGCTTTCATGACACCAAGAGGTATTTATTGTTATACTGCTATGCCTTTTGGTTTGAAAAATGCATGTGCAACGTACCAGAGACTGGTGAATATGATGTTTAAAGACAAATTGGGGGACACCATGGAGGTGTACATTGATGATATGGTGGTAAAATCCAAGAAGGCTGAGGATCATCTCCGGGATATTGAAGGAGAATTTGATATCCTAGACCAGTATAATATGAAGCTAAATCCTGCCAAATGCCATTTTGGAGTGGGGGCAGGAAAGTTTTTAGGATATATGGTAACTAAAAGGGGGATAGAAGCAAGCCCGGAACAGATCAAAGCTATCCTAGATATCAAATCACCATCCAACATGAAAGATGTGCAAAGATTAACAGGACGAGTAGCAGCATTAAACAGGTTTATATCAAGATCCTCGGAGAAATGCAAGGAATTGTACGATATCCTGAAGATGAACAAGAAATTCGAATGGGGAGAAAAGCATGAAGCAGCCTTGCAGGAATTGAAGCAATATCTTTCAACTGCACTTCTATTATCCCTGTATCTTGCAGTATCTGGGAATGCAGTAAGTGTTGTTCTAGTAAAGGATCACGAAGGTCTGTAGTATCCTGTCTATTATGTTAGTAAAAGTTTATTAGATACTGAAACTAGATATTCTCATTTAGAAAAGTTGATATTGGCCCTAGTTATGGCATCAAGTAAACTTAGACATCATTTTGAGACACATAGGATTCATGTTCAAACTAATTATCCTGTTAAAAATGTGCTTAGGAAACCTGAGATGTCGGGTAGAATGGCTAAGTGGTCAGTGAAATTAAGTGCCTATAATCTAGTATATGAACCTAGAAATGCTATAAAGTCTCAGGCTCTAGCAGACTTTGTGGCTGATTTCAGTAATGATATTCAAAATGAAGTAGACCTAGAAGTACAACAGCTAGGAGAAAACATAGAATCCTGAACATTATATACTGATGGTGCATCTAATGTGAGAGGTGTAGGATTTGGTATACTACTAAAATCGCCACAGGGGGACATATTACCCCAGGCTATTAGATGTGAATTTCCTGCCACTAATAATGAAACAGAATATGAAGCTTTGATTGCAGGATTAGAGTTGGCCAGGAATATGAATATTAAGAATTTGCAAGTATATGTTGATTCCTTGTTAATTACTAACCATTTTAATGGATCCGATGCAGTCAAAGGTGAAAGGTTAATCGAGTATCTTGAAATTCTCAAAAAAATTAGCAGGATATTTCGATGTTTTTACACTTGAACAGGTAACAAGAGAGGATAATGCTGAAGCAGATGCCTTGGCAAACTTAGGATCATCAATCAAAATACCAAAAGTAACTCAGATACCAATACTACATATCCTATATCCTGCGATGGATCTTTTCAAATCTCAGGATAAGGAAGTAGCAAGTATCCAGGATCCTGATGATGAGTATCCTGAGGAGGATCCTAAGTCCTGGACGGCCCCAATCATGAAATACATCAGAGAAGGACACATCCCAAAGGATGAGAATACTAAGGCTTTTAGGATGAAGGTATCCCGATTCACTATTATAAATGATGTTTTGTATAAGAAATCTCTTGCAGGACCATACCTGAGGTGCTTGGAGAATCATGAACTAAGGAAGTACTTCAGGATATACATGAAGGCTTGGAGGATCATGAACTAAGGAAGTACTTTAGGATATACATGAAGGAGATTGTGGTAACCATACTGGGGGTAGATCGTTATTCTCAATGGTGTTAAGAACAGGATACTATTGGCCGACGATGAGGAAAGATGCCGCAGAATATGCTCGAAGATGTGATGCGTGTCAAAGGCACAACAATATACTACATCAACTTGCTGAACCACTATTTCCTATTGCTTCCCCTTGGCCATTTATAAAATGGGGTATGGACATAGTGGGAAAGTTGCCGAAAGCTCCAGGATGAAAAGTTTTTATGCTGGCAATGACAGATTATTTCTCTAAATGGGTTGAAGTTGAGGCATTTGTTCAAGTCAGAGACCAAGAAGTAGTATCCTTCATAAAAAGGAATATCCTGACTAGGTTTAGGATACCAGCTGAGATAATTTGTGACAATGGTTCTCAGTTTATCAGTAAAAGGACAACCGATTTTTGCAAGAGTTGGGGAATTAAAATGATCACATCTACTCCGGTACATCCTCAAGCAAATGGATAGGCAGAATCCTCGAACAAGATAATTGTCAACAATTTAAAGAAGAGACTAGGAGCTAACAAAGGAAGATGGGCAGAAGAGTTACCCTTTATTTTATGGGCCGACAGGACAATGGTAAAAAGTGCAACCGGCCAAACCCCATTTTCCTTAGTATTTGGAGCAGAAGCAGTGATCCCAACAGAGATGGTGATACCTACAGCAAGATCCAACCTCCGGGATCCTGAGAATAATCCTGAAGCTCTATGCCAAGAGCTGGATACCGTCGATGAGATAAGGGATGCGGCAAAATTAAGAATGGCAGCATATCAACAGAGGATATCCAGAGCATACAACAAAAACCTAAGGACGAGATGGTTTCAAGTTAGAGATTGGGTATTAAGGAAAGCTTTTCAGAATACTACTAATCCTACTGATGGAAAGTTGGCTCCTAAATGGGAAGGACCATATGAGATTGAATCAGAATTTGGGAAAGGAGCATACATACTTAAGAATATGGAGGGGGATATATTGCCAAGATCCTGGAATGCTATACACCTCAAAGCCTATTTCAAGTGAGTTTAGAATTGAATTTCTAACTCAGGATGGTATGAATACTATCTCTTTTAAATATAGTTTTATTCCTGTTGAACCCAATACTGACTTAGGAATCAGAGGAGTGTTAGCCAAGCTAACACCCACCTTAGTTTAAGGTTGTTTTGCAGAATATGCTTCGGGATGTCACTCCAGGATATACACTCAGGATGAATCGAAAGATTAGAGGATTGGCCCCCTCTCTCACGTTTAAGGGATCCTGATCCCTTCACAGGTTTAAAGGTATTCACCTTTCTCTCGAATTGGGTTTGAACACTCCACGTTATCCAGGGATAGTTCAAGATAGCGGGACCAGTCCATGTAAAAGTGGCTGACAATTTCGTTATTGTTGACTATATCCTGGATCCTAAAGGTATATGAGGATTGATCACCCTCTCTCACAAAAGGGTATTTTCATACTCTCTAAGGTTTAAAGGTTTTCACCTTTCTAAGTCTTGGAGTTTATACACTCCCGCTTGTAGCGCACGAAAATTTGGGATTTCCCCAATATACTTAGGGTTTACCCCCAGAATATTGAGGATCTATCTCCAGAATATTTAGGGTTTATCCCCAGTAATACTAAAGTTATTCACAAGTATACAATCAGTTGCGATGGATGCCCAAAAATTCCTAAGTATTTAAAGACACCATGCACAGGGGACATTCCTACTAAGGCGTTGTGAACAGTTCAAAGGATCAAGTTTGGACTTGGTTTACTAAGTCTCCCAGACTGGGGACATCTTCGATGGGATGGTTGCAAAAGAACTGAAGGTTAAGAATGAGATATATTCTATCTATGTTTGACAAAAGTTTTGATATAATATTTATGAGTATCCAGACCAGGATATATTCTGAGGATATTTGGTCAGAATATTTGAAATATTATACTAAGATTAAAAATTGAAACTACATTCGAATCAAACAATATGTAACAAGGTTTGCAAAGTAAAAATGGATAAAAATGGATAAGGCCAAAAAAGGGTTAGTTCATTATTAACATAGCAAAAGATTGTGCTTTTGGTTTCATCTCAAACCGAGACCAATCCACCAAAAGCACAATTAGTTTTTAACCATATTTACTTAAACAGTTGAAGGTTTCATCTTGAAACCCAAGATCCATCCACCTCCAACTGTTATATTGTTCAAAATAAAGCATACTAATTGATGACCAAGGGCTTCGTCCTGAAACTCAGGATCCCTCCACCTTTGGCCATCATATTGTCTAAGTGCAGGAAAGTAAATTGTTTAACAGACAGGAAATTAAATTGTTCGACAACCATAAACCATCAAATTTAAAAAGTGGGCTCCGGCTTCGACATCAATATCCATCATCGCCCACTTCGCTGCCTTCAAGGGGCAGTACCCTCTTCAACCATAGCTTCATCAGCATCCGCCCCAGCATCTTCTCCAGCATCACCACCAGCATCATTCCCAGCATCCACATCGGCATTGACCACCTTCTCAGCCACCTTAGCAGGCTCCTCAGCAATAGGCTTCACAGGATGCTCCACGGGATTGCCACCAAGATCCCTCAACTTCACCTCCCAAGCCTCAACATTCCATGAGGGGCATTCGAAGCCCAGGGCCTTAGCCTCATAGGCCATTTTCAACCTAGCTTGGAGGAGGGAGATGACAACAGAATTCTTGCGGCCTTCCCGGTATGAAGCCATATCCTGCTCGTGTTGGACCTGGGCAGCATCAGACCTAGCTTGAGCCTCGTGGGTGATCTTTTTTTATGGCAGCGTGGTGCTCTTGGGTCGTTGCTTTATACTTGGCTTCATAATGCTCTGAATTGGCAGTGGCAATTGCTGCTTGATCCGCGATGGTGGTTTCAGCCTTCCGCAACTTAGCCTCTAACATCTTGTTCAGCCCGCATGAATCTTCGTAAAGGAACACAAGCCGCTCGAGGCCCTGTAATCAGGCAAACAAATATCAATATATGTACTCAAAATATGTGTTCGGCATATATGTGCAGGATATAAGGGAAGACGTCCCTTATATGTGTTCGGCATATATCTACCTGGTTGAGGAAGCCAGTCATGAACTTGCTGGACTCCGAGAATCCATGATTCTCAAAAGGGAAGACGTCCGAGGCAGCAGGGGAGTCTGGCTCCTTCCTTTTACGAGAACTAGAACCACATGGCTTTGAAGCAGTAGAAGGCTTGGGGACAGCGGCAGCTTTGGAACTGGTGGGCTTCGATGTAACTGCTGGTTTGGGGTTAACCTCCTGTTAGACTTGAGCAGCACCGGAGTAGTTATCCAACTCTTCAAGGTCAAAGCCTTCTAGGTTTATAACTGGTGCTGCACAAAGGGAAGAAATACTAAGTCTTTATATATTTTCAAAATATAATCGGTTTGATAAGTGAAAGTAACTTATAAAATTATGCTTACTAGACATGTCGGAACTTGATTTATGGCTTGAGCTTGTGAATAACAGGGTAAAGGTCCTTTCACTCTCCGGGAGCTGGTAGATTTCCTTGATTCTTGCTTCTGATTCTGTAGGATCATTGTTTGACCCGAATGAGTCGTTCAGAAGAGCTTTATATCCGAATCAAAGGCAGAATCAATGAAACGGACGTGAAAACAGCTTGATACTCTTTAATATGTCACTATGATTGATTTAACACTGATTTACAACCTGGAGACGATTCGGCGGAGCTTCGCTACTCAGATCCGAAAGTTACAAATGAACAACCAAGTGCCACTATATATCGTAATGATATTTCGCTTGAACTGACCAAGGCAGTTTCAAGCGGAATCAGCTCTGTTGATTTCGCTTGAACATGTCTTGTCAGTTTCAAGAGAAATTACCAACAAATTCACTAAACTTAGTTTCTCGCACCTCAAGCACTGGTTATCCTATTCTATCTTATTACATGACTCGATACAAGACGAAGTCAATAGACATATTGCACTAACAGACTCCCCCTTGGATATTGACGAAGTCTTCAGTGTCGAGTCTCTATCATGACACATCTTCAGTCTTGATCAGTCTTCAAGCTCTTTCCAAATTATCTAACATTGTAAGTGTTTTGGTCAAAAATTACCGAAGCAATTTAGTGATCAAATTAGTAAAGTGAGGTAGTGTGCTAGAAAGTGTATTGAAAATATGCTTGTTAAGTTATTTAGAAAATCAGTATTCAGGATACGGCTCAGGATATTGAGTTGTATCTATGATCAAACTATAAGCAAAAGTAAAATAAACGACACGAGATGTACGAGGAAAGCCCTTGATCAATCTAGATCGCCGACATAAAACCTTGGGAGCTGACAATCGCAGCTGCCTTGTTCTTCTTATTACTTCAAACGTCAGGATACAGTGCAGGATATAGACCAGATCGCTAAGTGTTACAATGCCTTTGTATGAAAGTGAGAATTGCTTGAAAGCGAGTGTTAGAGTGTAGCGAGTGTGAATGTGATGTCCTATTCGATCTGGTATACCCACCTATTTATAGTTACAAATTAGAAACTAAAATTCCTATAAATATGGGATGCTCCCGAATATTCCATAAGTAGCCGTTTGGAGCCAAATAAATCGGGCTTAACGTCTTTCTTCGAACAACTTGGACCGAGTCTTCCGCGGAATGAGTCCTTGTGAACGTTGCTAGCTTCTAACCCACGTACCTGCACATAATCCGTTAGTAATCCTGAGGATACCATTCAGGATGTTACCAATATCCTGAACCAGCATCCTGGATGTAAACAGATACTATATAACCAAGATATAAATCAAGATACTCTCGAGGATATGGGCTCATAATTTCACCCATAACAATTGTCCCCAAAAATGTTACCGTTTGATATCCTGCACTAACGGTTACATTTTTCACGGTGGCCGAGGTAATTAATAGATAAGACTAATGATGTGACCGTTTTCAACTACCCAGCCAATATTTACTCATCATGCCCTATATGTTCTCATCCTCATCTCCTTTTTTAATCATAATCGACAAGGAAAAAGGTAATATTCTCTCTCTCATCTTCATATTCATCTTTATTATCTTTCTCCGGCGAAAAATTCAGGCGACCAAATGCCTAGGCAAACAAGGTCCAGTTCAGGTGACTCGGCTCCCACATTCATCCACCAGAACCTTCTCCAAGAACCGGAGAAGGAAGCATGTACCTTCGATAGTGCCCACCTGTCGGCCTTGAAATCCTCCGGCATCTTCCCGGTAGGAACCGTATTTAGACCCTTTGACCGGGAAATCCGGTCGGATATGGTCTCCAGCAAGTGGATATGCTTTAGTGCTTTCCCTTTTACCCTAGGGCTACAATTCCCTTTTCCGGATTTCATCACCGAATTCTTTAATATCACCAAAATCTCTTTCAGCCAAACCATGCCAATGCTCTGGCGTGTTTTGTCTGTTCTTGACCAAATCAAGAGAAACCACATTCCTGATCTTTCTGTCCATGATCTGCCCCTAGCTTACAAACTTAGATGCCACGGATCATGCAGATTTCTGTTTTACTCTACTTTCGGTGACCCATTGATACTTCGTGCCACCAGGAACGAGGATGGTTGGCAATCCAAGTATTTCTTTGTAAAAAGGGATTCAATCCCTGGTGGAACAGATTATCCGATGAGATGGTTGAAGAAGGGTAGGATTTAGGGTTTAAAGATGATCCTGCCTCTTATCCTGCTTTATATCCTGAACTAACCAATTTCATTTTCTCTGTTGTGTATGCAGCTGATTTCAGGAAGATTGCACCTCCCCTTGCTGATTCTCAAAAAAGAATAGACGCCATCAGACTGCTTTCAGAAGCAGAGAGAAGCTTTAACCCATCTCCACCAACTCCAAGCCCTCTTTCAAGCGCAAACATGTCTGGTAAGAATCCTGCAAGATATCCTGTACACATATGTTTTTATTTGATATTCTTAGGAGAGATTTAGAATTTTACTCCCTGTGTGCAGATTCCAGCAAAGTTCCAGTCTATCTAGACCTTGATGAACTCGACAGCTATCCAACTCCAGCCACAGTCAAGAAAGAAACTCCTGCTGCTACTAGCTCCAAGCCACTCCCGGCTCCCAAGGCCAATCCAAGAACTCGTGCTTCCACAGCAAAAAAGAGGAAAGGTCTTGAAGTCACTGCTCCAGGTTCAGAAGGGTTCTCCTATGACGAACTCAACTTCTCTGATTCCTTAGAGCCAATGACATCCTTTCTCAACAAGGTAATATCCTAATTCATATCCTGCACGTATATCCTGCATGTATGTCCTAATAGGATATCCTGACAGGATATCCTGGTCAATATATATTCTAACTTATACCTGTAATTGATGTGCAGGGCCTCCAGCATTTGCTCCACTTGTATAATGATGCTTGTGGTACTGTTGCACTTCATGAAGCCAGGATCAAACAGCTTGAAAGCACCGTCGCTGACCAAGGTGCCATTGCTGAAGCAAAGACCCGGCACTACGAAAGCCAGCTGAAGAAGGTCACCCAAGACGCTGAGGTCAAACTCGCCACTGTTCAAATGGATCATGATCAAGCCTTGGTCAACTTCCGGGAGGGAATCAAGGCTTCTGCTATCGTCTCCCTATTACAAGCACGCATCAAGATGGCCTACGAGGCCAAGGAGACGGGCCTTGTTTGTCCATCTTGGCCAGTCGAATCCTGGGTGGCCAAACTAAAGGAGCTCGGAGGCAAAGCTGTGCCACTTCCTGTTGAAGCTGGAGAGTCTTCTAAGTCACCAGAGGTGGTGATCCAGGCTGGAGACAAGAAGGATGCTGGAGCAGATGCTGGGATGGATGCTGGTGAGGATGCTGCTCAGGATGCTGGTGCTGAGAAGTCTGAGAAGGTTGGAGAGGATGCCGCTGTGTGAGGACATTTAGGTGGGCGATGACGGATATACGTGCCAAGGCCAGAGCCCACCTTTTTGAATTTGAATGTTGGTCTGTAATCCCTTAAACAATTTACTTTTCTGCACCTTACTTTTCTGCACCTGAACAATTTACATTTCCTGAATGCTTTTTGAACAATACAACAGTTGGAGGTGGATGGGTCTCGGTTTGAGATGAAACCTTCAACTATTGGGTAAATATGGTAAGGAACTATTAGTGCTCTTAGTGGATGGGCCTTGTTTTGAGGTGAAACTAAGAGCACATCTTTTGGTATGTTAATAATATAACTTCTCTTTTGACTTTATTATTGTTGTCATTGATATACAAATTTTACTTGTGAAAACTGTTTGGTTTGTACATTTTTAGGAATATATTATAGACGTATCCTAGAAGATAACCTGCAATACTCATACGTTTATAAGTAACAACATTTTAAACTTCCAAATTTTCCAGAAATCGTAATCTGGCAATTCAAATTCCCCTATATCACTCCCCCTATCAACAATCTTTATAGATTTGGCAGTGTTAAGTATCCAAAATCCTCACAGTTAATCATCCAAGTTCAAACTAATGACCTTGGAGATATCACAAACTGTTTTTGATTTTTGATTTTTAATATTTCAAGTTTCAAATTAATGAACTTGTTTTATTTTCAGAAACACAATCAGCATACTCAGATTTTGAAACTTAGCATTCCAGACATCAGTTGTCGAAAATAAAGCAGAGTCAAAAATATTTTTGTATTTTCTGAAATATAGAGCAGTAAAGAAATATTTACAAACATATTTACATACAATATTTTTGTTTGAGTTCGCGTCAGAGGATCATATCAGTTTATGACAAGTCACAAGTACCGTTGAGCTTATTTACACATTAAGAATTAAACAATTCACTTAGATTGTCGATATACTGATCCACTTAAATTTTCATACAAAGTTCAACTGATTCAAGATACGAATTAGGTGTATTAAGAACTTAAACTTATTCATGTGTCCCACCTCTTGAATATACTCCCGAATCCAGATCCCAATATTCAGTCTTACAGGTGAATATACCTAGATGATATCTGTAAGGGGTTAAATTGCGAGACCGTGAGAGCTCAGGTCAGAACTTCCGTTCAGCAGAGAGATGACGGTTCGACTTTAGGTGTGTTCCCTTTAGAGAATCTTTTCTTCAACAGCACATGATTAGCATTTTTCAATGTTTCATCATTTTTTATGCTGAGGGCGATGCTATATTTCAAGCAAGCAGAAAGTATTATACGGGGACTAGGCCATTGCTTTTGCAAAATCAGAAGTCCCATGATAATACCCCAGATATCACTAAGCATAAAGACCTAGTATCTCAGAAAGAGGGGTCCTTCAAACGAGATTTCAAGGGTTACCTATATATCCAAGTAGTGTTCCCCACGAAATAAGCAAGTTTGAATTTAGGTTTATATCCCGAAAAAGTTTACTAAATGTATAAAAATCTATCGACACGTCCACGGTGAGATCGTTTAACACATTTTGACTTTCCAATTCTTTAGCGTACTATAACTGTCTACTGATGTACTATCATTTCCTCTTTTTACACAAAAACTCAATTTTTCATTTTATCATGTTTTTTACTTTTTCAAATTTTCTAATGTTTTTGGATTTTCAGACAATATTACTCCCCCTAAAATGCAAAATCATTTAAAGAAAATTTGACAACCAATACTGATAGCTTTGTCTCGCCATCCATTTTCTGTTTTTGTGTACTGATTTGCAGAAAAATCTAACATACCCCCATGATTTACAACACATTGATATTTTACAGTTTGAAAACCGTTTTTCAATCTTGTGAAATTAATCATGTTTGTTCAGCCGTGAGTGTTTTGGCATATTCAATCAACATATTTTTGTATTTTTGAATATTTGACAAATTTAAAAAACAAACATATTTTTTGTTTTTCAAAATTTTTCAATTTTTAGGGTTTTTGAAATATTGTTTATTTATATACAGAAAAAACAAATAAACTCCCTGTTCAACCAAACCAGGGTTCAGCAGCCACCTCTCCTCGTTGTGTCAGGCTGCTCCGAATTCGATTTTCACAATCTTCAATTTTCCTCGGATGCACCTGCACATATAGACTACTTGATTACTTGAACAATTTAGCCCAGGTCTCTTGAACCTTAGGCATTTCAACACAATATGCATCATTTAACTTCGGAAAGTCTTTGTCATCAAAGACTTTTTCAACTTTGATTTCAACGTTTTCATCTTTTACCAAATTTACTTGTTTCTTAGCACTCCATGTCTGTCCTTTCGGAGTACCTCTTTTGTAAAAATGTGAATCTTTTTGAACATTTAGATTTTGAACAACAACTTTTGGTTTCCAAAACTCTTGGGGTTTTGTCATTTCAACAGTTGTTTTCCAAATTTGTGTTGTTCTAACTCAGGGTGTGTGAGAATTCCAGGTCTGTTTTGAATCGAACATGTTCAAGTTTGATTTCCAATTTTGATTCGAAACAAATTTGTTTGTGTACCTCCAAGTTTGTTTTGAATCAAATCTGGTTGTCCTGTGTTTCACATCCTTAGATTTTTGTATTTCAACATTTTCAAACTTCTTTTTGTCAACATCCACAGGTTTCTGATTTGGACACTTTCGTGCAAGATGTCCAATTTGATCACACTTGAAACATGTTCTCTTGGACACATCTTTGACCTGTGGTTGTTGCTTTTTCTTTTGAGCACAAAACTCTTCATTAGACTGATGTCTAAATTTGAGTTTTTCCTCTTCTTCAAAACTTTTTCCTTGAAGAAAACTCATTTTTGCCTGATAATTTGGTACCTTATTTTTCTTCCAATTCTGTTTCTTCTTATAACCCAACCCAGCCTTCATGTTTTTCTTTTTGAAACCAGGTTTTTTATAAAAAAAGTTTTGTGACCTTTTCCAGCAAACTTAGGAATTTCAAACTTTTCAATCTCAACCATTTTGAAAACTTTATCAACCTTTTCTGAAATCACATTCTGAATCGGAAATACAACATCTAAGAATAATTTGTCCGATCCAATCATGGTATAAACCAATCCTTTTGAATCACCATTCAAATTTTTCTCTGATTTTGTGTTTTTCAGATATCCATCATGAAAATTACCTTCATTTTCATCCTGTGATTCAGATTTACCTGTATCAACCGACTCTTCTTTCAACACACTTTCAACGACCTTACCTACCACCTCTGAATCATGAGAATCATCAGATTTGGAATAGGTTATATCAATGTTGTCTGGCAATTGATCTACCATGTTGAAAGCTTTTTCGACCTTTTCCTCATCATAAAACACAAATTTTTCCGGTGGTGGAACTTGATGAAACTCTGAGCCAATACCTTTCGTGTTTTGCTCAGAAGCTTTCCCATCCGATTTTATGTTGAAAATACGTTCAAGCACATATGACGACGCATGATAACTTTTTAATTTGTTGTTATCCTGTTCAAAATCAGCAATCTTACGCTTAAGTTTAGCAACATCTTTGTTTTGGTCAAAAATTACCGAAGCAATTTAGTGATCAAATTAGTAAAGTGAGGTAGTGTGCTAGAAAGTGTGTTGAAAATATGCCGGTTAAGTTATTTAGAAAATCAGTATTCAGGATACGGCTCAGGATATTGAGCTGTATCTATGATCAAACTATGAGCAAAAAGTAAAGTAAATGACACGAGATGTACGAGGAAAGCCCTTGATCAATCTAGATCTCCGGCATAAAACCTCGGGAGCTGACAATCGCAGCTTCCTTGTTCTTCTTATTGTTTCAAACGTCAGGATACAGTGCAGGATATAGACCAGATCGCTAAGTGTTACAATGCTTTTGTATGAAAGTGAAAATTGCTAGAGAGCGAGTGTTAGAGTGTAGCGAGTGTGAATGTGATGCCCTATTCGATCTGGTATACCCACCTATTTATAGTTACAAAGTAGAAACTAAAATTCCTATAAATATGGGATGCTCCCGAATATTCCATAAATAGCCGTTTGGAACCAAATAAAGCGGGCTTAACGTCTTTCCTTGAACAACTTGGACCGAGTCTTCCGCGGAATGAGTCCTTGTGAACGTTGCTAGCTTCTAACCCACGTACCTGCACATGATCCGTTAGTAATCCTGTGGATACCATTCAGGATGTTACCAATATCCTGAATCAGCATCCTGGATGTAAACAGATACTATATAACCAAGATATAAATCAAGATACTTTCCAGGATATGGGCTCAGAATTTCACCCATAACAATTGTCCCCAAAAATGTTACCGTTTGTCATCCTGCACTAACGGTTACATTTTTACGAAGACCGAGGTAATTAATAGATAAGACCAATGATGTGACCGTTTTCAACTACCCAGCCTATATTTACTCATCATGCCCTATATCTTCTCATCCTCATCTCTTTTTTAATCATAATCGACAAGGAAAAGGTAACATTCTCTCTCTCATCTTCATATTCATCTTTATCCTCTTTCTCCGGCGAAAAATTCAGGTGACCAAATGCCAAGGCAAACAAGATCCAGTTCAGGTGACTCGGCTCCCACATTCATCCAACAGAACCTTCTCCAAGAACCGGAGAAGGAAGTATGTACCTTCGATAGTGCCCACCTGTCAGCCTTAAAATCCTCCGGCATCTTCCCGGAAGGAACCGTATTTAGACCATTTGACCGGGAAATCCGGTCGGATATGGTCTCCAGCGAGTGGATATGTTTCAGTACTTTCCCTTTTACCCTAGGGCTATAATTCCCCTTTCCGGACTTCATCACCGAATTCTTTAATATCACAAAAATCTCTTTCAGCCAAACCATGCCAATGCTCTGGCGTGTTTTGTCTGTTCTTGACCAAATCAAGAGAAACCACATTCCTGATCTTTCCGTCCATGATCTACCCCTAGCTTACAAGCTTAGATGCCATGGATCATGTAGATTTCTGTTTTATTCTACCTCCGGTGACCCATTGATACTTCGTGCCACCAGGAACGAGGATGGTTGGCAATCCAAGTTTTTCTTTGTTAAAAGGGATTCAATCCCTGGTGGAACGGATTATCCGATGAGATGGTTGAAGAAGGGTAGGATTTAGGGTTTAAAGATGATCCTGCCTCTTATCCTGCTTTATATCCTGAACTGACCAATTTTATTTTCTCTGTTGTGTATGCAGCTGATTTCAGGAAGATTGCACCTCCCCTTGCTGATTCTCAAAAAAGAATAGACGCCATCAGACTCCTTTCAGAGGCAGAGAGAAGCTTCAACCCATCTCCACCAACTCCAAGCCCTCTTTCAAGCGCAAACATGTCTGGTAAGGATCCTGCAAGACATCCTGTACACACATGTTTTTATTTGATATTCTTAGGAGAGATTTAGAATTTTACTCCCTGTGTGCAGACTCCAGCAAAGTTCCAGTCTATCTAGACCTCGACGAACTCGACAGCTACCCAACTCCAGCCACAGTCAAGAAAGAGACTCCTGCTGCTACTAGCTCCAAGCCACTCCCGGCTCCCAAGGCCAATCCAAGGACTCGTGCTTCCACAGCAAAAAAGAGAAAAAGGTCTTGAAGTCAGTGCTCCAGGTTCAGAAGGGTTCTCCTATGACGAACTCAGTTTCTCTAATTCCTTAGAGCCAATGACATCCTTCCTTAACAAGGTAATATCCTGACGCATATCCTGCATATATATCCTGCACGTATATCCTAATAGGATATCCTGACAGGATATCCTGGTAAATATATTCTAACTCATACCTGAAATTGATGTGCAGGGCCTCCAGCATTTGCTCCACTTGTATAATGATGCCTGTGGTACTGTTGCACTCCATGAAGCCAGGATCAAACAGCTTGAAAGCACCGTCGCTGACCAAGGTGCCATTGCCGAAGCGAAGACCCAGCACTACGAAAGCATGCTGAAGAAGGTCACCCAAGACGCTGAGATCAAACTTGCCACCGTTTAAATGGATCATGATCAAGCCCTGGTCAATTTCCGGGAGGGAATCAAGGCTTCCGCTATCGTCTCCCTGCTACAAGCACGCATCAAGATGGCCTACGAGGCCAAGGAGACGGGCCTTGTTTGTCCATCTTGGCCGGTTGAATCCTGGGTGGCCAAGCTAAAGGAGCTCGGAGGCAAAGCTGTGCCACTTCCTGTTGAAGCTGGTGAGTCTTCTAAGTCAGCAGAGGTGGTGATCCAGGCTGGAGACAAGAAGGATGCTGGAGCAGATGCTGGGATGGATACTGGTGAGGATGCTGCTCAGGATGCTGGTGCTGAGAAGTCTGAGAAGGTTGGAGAAGATGCCGTTGTGTGAGGGCATTCAGGTGGGCGATGACGGATATACGTGCCAAGGCCAGAGCCCACCTTTTTAAATTTGAATGTTGGTCTGTAATCCCTTAAACAATTTACTTTTCTGCACTTTACTTTTTTGCACCTGAACAATTTACATTTCCTGCATGCTTTTTGAACAATACAACAGTTGGAGGTGGATGGGTCTCGGTTTGAGATGAAACCTTCAACTGTTGGGTAAATATGGTAAGGAACTATTAGTGCTCTTAGTGGATGGGCCTTGTTTTGAGGTGAAACTAAGAGCACATCTTTTGGTATGTTAATAATATAACTTCTCTTTTGACTTTATTATTGTTGTCATTGATATACAAATTTTACTTGTGAAAACTATTTGGTTTGTACATTTTTAGGAATATATTATAGACGTATCCTAGAAGATATCCTGAAAGATATCTTGATCAGAATATTGGAATACAACCTATAAATTGTCCAAATAAAAAGGAGAGATCATACCATAGATTCTTAGAGAATCAATTTCATTCCTCCATTATAAGTTTGTCCCCAGTGCATACTTATAAACTTGGATCCATCCTTTGAATAGTATAATGTATGTCCCCTGTGTTCGACACAGAAACGCAAATGTATTCATACTTTGACTTGAATAAATTCCGAATACCCCAGGACAAAACCCCTGATATCCTGAAATGAATCCTTAGCATACTTGGGATAAACCCTTAATATCTTGGGGATAAACCCTGATATCTGGGGATAAACCCTAAATTTCATGCGCTACAGGCGAGAGTGTATAAACTCCAATTCTTAGAAAGGTGAAAACCTTTAAACCTTAGAGAGTATGAAAATACTCTTTCGTGAGAGAGGGTGGTCAATCCTCATATACCTTTAGGATCCAGGATATAGCCAACAGTAACGAAATTGTCAGCCACTTTTACATGAACTGGTCCCGCTACCTTGAACTATACCTAGATAACTTGCGCTCCAGGCGAGGTGTTTAAACCCAATTCGAAAGAAAGGTGAATACCTTTAAACCTTTGAAGGGACCAGGATCCCTTAAACGTGAGAGAGGGGGCCAATCCTCTAATCTTTCGACTTATCCTGAGTACATATCCTGGAGCTATATCCTGAAACATATCCTGCAAAACAATTGTAAACTAAGGTGGGTGTTAGCTTGGCTAACACCCCTCCGATGCTTAAGTCAGTATTGGGTTCAAGATAATAAACAAATATATTTAAAATAGAATACATACCATTCCGAGATAGAAAATAAATTCTACTCTTACTTTAAATAGAGCTTTAAATGTATTGCATTCCAGGATCTTGGTAGCATATCCCCTTCCAAATTCTTGAGTCGATATGCTCCTTTCCCTGCTTCTGACTCGACTTCATATGGTCCTTCCCATTTCGGAGCTAACTTGCCATCGGCAGGATTAGTGGTATTTTGAAAAGCCTTTCTTAGCACCCAATCACCAACTCGAAATCTTCTAGTCCTTATGTTCTTATTATATGCTCTGGATATTCTTTGTTGATATGCTGCTACTCTTAGTCTTGCTGCATCTCTTTTTTCATCTATAGTATCCAAATCTTGGCATAAGACTTCAGGATTCTGTTCAGGATCCTGTAGGATAGATCTTGCAGTAGGTATCGTCATTTCTGTTGGAATCACTGCTTCTGCTCCAAATACCAAGGAAAACGGGGTTTGGCCAGTTGCATTCTTTACCGTTGTCCTATCAGACCACAAAACAAAGGGTAACTCTTTCGCCCATCTTCCTTCTTTGGCTCCAAGCCTCTTCTTTAAGTTATTGACTATTATCTTGTTTGAGGATTCAGCTTGCCCATTCGCTTGAGGATGTACCGGAGTAGATGTGATCATTTTGATTCCCCAACTCTTGCAAAAGTCAGTAGTCCTTTTGCTTATAAACTGGGACCCATTATCAGAAATGATCTCAGCTGGTACCCCAAACCTAGTCAGGATATTCCTCTTTATGAAGGATACTACTTCTTGGTCTCTAACTTGAACAAATGCTTCAGCCTCAACCCACTTGGAGAAATAATCCGTCATTGCTAACATAAAGACTTTTCCTCCCGGAGCTTTTGGTAACTTCCCTACTATATCCATCCCCCATTTCATGAATGGCCAAGGGGAAACTACAGGATATAGTGGTTCAGCTGGTTGATGTAGTATGTTACTATGCCTTTGGCATGCATCACATCTTCGAGCATATTCTGCAGCATCTTTCCTCATCGTTGGCCAATAATATCCTGTCCTTAATACTTTCGAGAACAATGATCTGCCCCCAGTGTGATTACCACAATCCCCTTCATGTATATCCTGAAGTACTTCTTTGGCTTCAGGATCCTCCAAGCACCTCAAATACGGTCCTGCAAGAGATTTCTTGTATAAAACATTATTTATAATAGTGAATCGTGATACCTTCATCCTAAATGCTTTAGGATTTTCATTTCCGGGGATGTGTCCTTCTTTGAGATATCTCACAATTGGAGCCATCCAGGATTTAGGATCCTGTTCAAGATATTCCGCTCCAGGATCCCGAATACCCGCTACTTCTTTATCCTAAGGATTCGTTGCAGGATATAAGACATGTAATATTGGTATTTGGGTCCCTTCAGGTATCCTGATCGATGATCCCAAATTTGCTAAGGCATCCGCTTCAGCATTATCCTCCCTTGGTACCTGTTCAAGTGTAAAAACATCGAAATATCCTGCTAATTTTTTGAGAATATTGAGATATTCAATTAATTTCTCACCCTTAACTGCATAGGATCCATTAAAATGGTTAGTAATTAACAAAGAGTCAACATATACTTGCAAAATTTTGATACTCATACTCTTAGCCAACTCTAATACTGCAATTAAAGCCTCATACTCTGCTTCATTATTAGTAGCAGGAAATTCACACCTAATAGCCTGGGGTAATATGTCCCCCTGTGGCGATTTTAGTAGTATTCCTAATCCTACTCCTCTTATATTAGATGCACCATTAGTATATAATGTCCAGGATCCTGAGGATTCTCCTAACTGTTGAACTTCTAGGTCTACCTCATCCTGAATGTCACTACTAAAATCAGCCACAAAGTCAGCTAAAGCCTGAGACTTTATGGCATTTCTAGGTTCATATACTAAATCATAAGCACTCAACTTTACTGACCACTTAGCCATCCTGCCTGACATTTCTGGTTTTCTAAGTACATTTTTAACAGGATAATTTGTTTTAACATGAATCCTATGTGTCTCAAAGTAATGCCTAAGTTTCGTTGATGCCATGACTAATGCTAGTATCAATTTTTCTAAATGAGAATATCTAGTTTCAGCATTTAACAAGCTTTTACTAACATAATAAACAGGATATTGCTGACCTTCATGGTCCTTTACAAGGACGGCACTTACAGCATTCCCTGATACTGCGAGGTATAGGGATAATGGTTCACCATTCTCAGGCTTCATCAGTAGAGGTGCGGTTGAAAGATATTGCTTTAAATCCTGTAGGGCCGCTTCATGCTTCTCACCCCATTCGAATTTTTTGTTCTTCTTCAGGATATCATAAAAATCTTTGCATTTTTCTGAGGATCTTGAAATAAATCTGTTTAATGCTGCCACTCGCCCTGTTAATCGTTGAACATCCTTCATATTTGAGGGTGATTTAATGTCCAATATGGCTTTAATCTGCTCCGGGCTCGCCTCTATTCCTCTTTTGGTCACCATATATCCTAGAAATTTTCCTGCCCCCACTCCAAAATGGCACTTAGCAGGATTTAGCTTCATGTTATACAGATCCAGGATATCAAATGCTCCTTTAATATCCTGGAGGTGATCCTGAGCTTTCTTTGATTTTACCACCATATCGTCAATGTACACCTCCATGGTGTCCCCCAGTTTGTCTTTGAACATCATGTTTACCAATCTTTGGTATGTTGCACCTGCATTTTTCAAACCAAAAGGCATAGCTGTATAACAATAAATACCTGTTGGTGTCATGAAGGCAGTATCCTCCTGGTCAGAAGGCTCCATTTGGATCTGTTGAAATCCTGAGGATGCGTCCATGAAGGTCAGCATTTCATGCCCGGCAGTGGCATCTACCATTGCATCAATGTGGGGAAGAGGAAATGGGTCTTTAGGACAAGCTTTGTTCAAGTCTGTGTAGTCGACACAAACTCTCCATTTCCCATTTTTCTTCTGTACCACAACCACGTTTGCTAGCCACCTTGGGAACTTAACCTCTCTGATCATCCTGGACTTCAATAATCTCTCAACTTCCTCTTGGATAATCGTATTCCGCTCAAGAGCAAACTTCCTTCTTTTTTGCTGAACGGGCTTGAATGATTTATCAATTCCAAGCTTGTGAGTGATAATGTTTTTGGATATGCCTGTCATATCCTCATGCTTCCATGCAAACGTTGACATCCTGCATTTCAAAAAGTTAATTAACTGTTCTTCAATATCCTGAGGGATATTGGTTCCTACTAGCACCGAAATATCGGGATTATCCTGGTCCAGGATAATTTTCTTCACATCCTGATCCGGATCCTCCACGATATCCTGGGCCCGCGTCTTTAATTGCTATGCTGCACTAGGCTTGGTTGAGGATTTCATCGAGGATGAGTAGCATTCTTTCGCCTCCTGCTGATCACTATCAACTTTGACAACTCCCCAGGGGGTAGGGATCTTGATGCATTGGTGATACGTTGATGGCACAGCCTTCATATCGTGAATCCATGGTCTTCCCAGTATGATGTTATAGCAGGATAGAGAATCCATCACACAGAAACGTTGTATCGAGTTGACTCCTTCAACGTATACTGGTAACTTTATCTCCCCCACTGTGTTTCTAGCCTCTCCACTGAACCCAACAAGCACGGTAGACTTTGAAGTGATATCCATTGGAGATACATTCATTCTCTTCAGAGTCTCTAGTTGGATTATGTTAACGGAGCTGCCATTATCTACCAATATCCTGCGTACAAAATGGTTAGCCACATATAACGTTATTACCAGAGCATCATGGTGAGGATCCTGGACAGTATCCCTGTCATCAGCATCAAATGTGATCACTTTGTCAGTTGTGAGGGTAGCCATCCTGACAGGTTTGTCTCCCCTTTCGGCCTTAGCTTCTTTTGCATGTCTATTTGCCGCCGAATACGAAGTCCCACAAATGTCGGATCCTCCCGAAATGAAGTTGATTATCTTGGCATCCGCGGGAGGTGATGCTGCTCGCTCAGGATCCTTCTCAGTATCCTGACCCTTATTCTTCTTTCTTCCTAAGAGATCTTTCAGATATCCCTTGCTTAGAAGATAGCTTATTTCTTTCCTTAGAGCAATGCAATCCTCAGTTACATGTCCGAAATCTTCGTGGAAAGCACACCATTTTGACTTATCTTTCCAGTCGGCCTTTTGTTGATTATTTCGAGGTCACCTAGCCTTGTCTCCTAAACCCTGCATGGCATACATCAATTCAGGAATGTTAACAGAAAAGCAATATTCAGACAACTCAGGATACTCTTCAGGATCCTCATCTTCGACAGCATTCACTTTCTTATTTTCATTTCTACCATATGGCTTAGGCCGATATGGCTTGAATGAGGATTCAGACTTCCTGTTAGTTGACTCATAGGTGTTGGATGAGTTCATTCTCTCTTGCATCTTCCTGTCATCCTCCAATCGAATATATCTTAGGACCCTATTTCGAGCTTCATCCAAGTTCTTGCATGGGTTCATTACAAGATCTTGATAAAATTGAGAATCTTTTTGCAGCCCCATCTTGAAAGCTTGCACAGCTGTTGCAACATCAAGATGTGGAATGTCTAAGGATTCCCGGCTGAACTTGTTCACATAATCCCTAAGGGATTCTTGAGGCCCCTGTGTTATCCTGTAGAGGTCACTTGTTAGTTTCTCAAAGCTTCTACTACAAGAAAACTGACTATTAAATAAATTTACTAAGTGAGCAAAAGATGTAATCGAATGCGGAGGAACATTCAAGAGCAATTTCAAGGCTGATCCTGTTAAGGTAGAACCAAAACCCTTGCACAAGCATGCTTCCTTGAGATCCGGAGGGATAGGGTTAATCTCCATTCTTTCCCTATACTGAGCAATATGCTCCTCAGGATCCGTAGTTCCGTCGTAAAGCTTCATGTTGGGGGTTTGAAATCTCTTTGGGATCTCAGCATCACAGATAGGATATGCAAAATGAGATATCTTGTGGCTGTCTTGGGACACTTCCGGGATCGGCTGGACCACTCCAGGTACACTAGATATCATGTCCTTCAACTTCTGAAGTTCCCTAGTAAGTGCTGATGTTTCACCTGTATCCTGCAAAGATCCACTATTGTTAGTAGCATGAGAATTATTATTATTTGACACGTTACCCGTCGGAGGATGTTGCCCATATCCTGAAGCATTTCCTGAGCTCCTCATGGTTGACATTCTGACCGAGGAGGGTATTTCAGGAGTCTGATTCTGAGGAAGGCTGGGCACAATATTCCCCCTGTTATCCTCAGTATACACAGCTGAACTGAAGTTCAAAGTTCTGGGTTGTAATGGAGTGACAATATCCTCAGCAGATCTACTCGAGCCAGACTTCAGGAGTTGTATTTCCCTCAATAGCATTTGGTTTGTTTCCTGTTGTTGCCTCATTTGTTCCTGCACACTTCCAAATAAGGTTAGAATTTCATCATTAGAAGCTAAAACGGGAGCAGATTCCTGAACACTGCGAGTAGGGATAATATCCTGAGGTCGTGAAGAGGCTGGCATCCTTGGAGGAGGTGGTGGAAGCACCGAACCGGTAGTAGCAGAAGTCATAGCAGACACAGTGGAGGAACTCATGTTTGATCTTGAGGCCATTGTAAATAATGCGGCAAAAAGTTTTGAAAATAAAAAACCGATTAACGATTTCCCAAAGATTTTTAGCAAAGAGAGCACCACTTGCCCCACGGTGGGCGCCAAATTGTTTTGGTCAAAAATTACCGAAGCAATTTAGTGATCAAATTAGTAAAGTGAGGTAGTGTGCTAGAAAGTGTGTTGAAAATATGCCGGTTAAGTTATTTAGAAAATCAGTATTCAGGATACGGCTCAGGATATTGAGCTGTATCTATGATCAAACTATGAGCAAAAAGTAAAGTAAATGACACGAGATGTACGAGGAAAGCCCTTGATCAATCTAGATCGCCGGCATAAAACCTCGGGAGCTGACAATCGCAGCTGCCTTGTTCTTCTTATTGCTTCAAACGTCAGGATACAGTGCAGGATATAGACCAGATCGCTAAGTGTTACAATGCTTTTGTATGAAAGTGAAAATTGCTAGAGAGCGAGTGTTAGAGTGTAGCGAGTGTGAATGTGATGCCCTATTCGATCTGGTATACCCACCTATTTATAGTTACAAAGTAGAAACTAAAATTCCTATAAATATGGGATGCTCCCGAATATTCCATAAATAGCCGTTTGGAACCAAATAAAGCGGGCTTAACGTCTTTCCTTGAACAACTTGGACCGAGTCTTCCGCGGAATGAGTCCTTGTGAACGTTGCTAGCTTCTAACCCACGTACCTGCACATGATCCGTTAGTAATCCTGAGGATACCATTCAGGATGTTACCAATATCCTGAATCAGCATCCCGGATGTAAACAGATACTATATAACCAAGATATAAATCAAGATACTTTCCAGGATATGGGCTCAGAATTTCACCCATAACAATCTTCAATATAAGAATTTACAACTTGTTGTTTTATTTCATACATTCGTTTTAATTCATTTGATGTTTCAGAACAATAGTTCAATCTTGATTGAACAAATTTCATTTCACTTTTTACTTTTTCATATGATTCTTTTGTAATGTGATAAGCCAATTTTATTTAATCATACTCCTTTTTCATTTCTTGGCAAATATTTTATTTTTGAAAACATTCTTCTGTCATTTTAGAAACATTTTCTTTCAAAACTTCATTCTCTTTTTCTAATTTTTTATATTTTTCTGAAAGCGTTTCATTATTTTCTTTTAAAACCTTTTCATTTTCAAACATTTCTTTGCACTTGTTTTTGAAAACTTCTTCAAGTTTTGTGAAATCAAGATCTCTTGTTCTGATCTTTTCGTCTTTTTCAGTACAAGCATTGCACATTTCCATGCATTTCTTGCACTGTTCAACAGTTTCAGTCAAGATGTTAGAATCAGAATTTACCTTAGTGATTGTCACCTTGGTGTTTGCTTCAACTTCAGTCTGATTCTGGTTAGCATCATTCTTCTTATCTTCACTAGCACCAGCATCACCAACAACAACTGTTGAACTCTCAATCTTCACCTTTATCGAACTTTCCTTCTTCTTCTTGGCTTCTTCAACTTGCTGTTTTTCAGTAACAACCTTTTCTTTCTCAAATACCTTCTCTTCAACTTTCTCAAATCCATCTTTCATTTTTTCTTCAACCTTGACCTCCTCAGCAACCTTCTTCAAATCATCAACCATCTTCTCAATATTCTTCTTCATTCTTTCTTCATTCCTCTTCCTTATTTTTATCGTCATAGCATCCCTGATGATTTTATCTAGCCTTTTCACATATGTCTTGTCTTTTGCAACATTGGAGTAATATTCACCGGATCGAGGAATAACAAGGAGAACATCATCATGAACTATGTCACTTCTTGGAACAACCGGTTCACCTTGTTTGTTGACATAACAGTCTTGTTTCTTATCCCATCTTTTGTTCGCAACAACATTCTCATATTCTTCCTGCATTTTCTCCATTCTGCACCCCACAATGAATCTTTCTCTTTCAGTCTTCTCTTTCAAAATCTCTTCTCGAGTTTTCTCCTTTATCTCAACTTTATATTTTTCTTCATTGTTTTCCTCTTTAATTTTAGCAACAAAAACATAATGTTTGTTGTTTGATGGTTTTCTGCCATGAGCTGTTTTTTGAATATCAACACGATCTTCATCCGGACAAATCTGGCTCCAATCAAATCCTTCATCATGATGGATTACAGCACAAGCTCTTGACTTATCTCGAGGTTTATCTTCAATCATTTTCGGCTCTTCTTTGCTTCGGTGATAAATTGCCTTTCGGTAATAATCATCATTGAACGGATGTTCATTTCCACCAACTGCAGAATTGTTGCATTCTCTCTTGAAATGACCTTTCTGCTTACATTTGAAGCAGGTCACTTTAGATTTATCAAATCCAAGCTTTGTTGATGGACCGCCCAATGATTGCTTCCCAGTAATCTCCATGTATCTTTGAGCTCTGCGAATGCAACTTGCCAAACACCAGCGAATGTCTATGAGCTCCATTTCTTCCGGATCAATCTGGTCGTAGTCTTCTTTGGTCAATTCGGAGTTTCCAATTTTACCAGCTACAAGACCTTCATATGATTCCAGAACAGATGCAAGGAAACTCATTTGCTGCTTAGCTGCATTGATACTCATTGACGGAGAATTCTTTAGTTTGAGAGCAATGTTGCACAGAATTTCCTCAGTTTCATCAGTACTTGATTTTGAAGATGAATGATATCCAGAATGGTAACATGATGAGTTTGTTTGTGGTTCTTTCATCTTATCACCACTGAATGCTGTCTTTGGTGAACTAGCAACTTTCTCCGAAGGTACATTGCCTTTGTAGTATAGACCAACATTCTGATGATGCTATGAACCACTCATCTTGTTTTGCTTTTGTAGCTCCAGATCATGACTCTCAATCTTTTCTAACAATGCATAAAGAGAAATTGTATCAAATTTATCATCATTTATCAAAATAAAAACAAACGTTTGCCACTGATCAGCTCGTGGTAACGCTTCAATTACTTTGTCTACAATTTCTGCTCTAGTTTTTACAATTTTAAATCTTTCAAGTTTAATCTTTAAATGGCAAAACCTCTCAATCATTTGCCTCACTGTCTCTCCTTTTAAACTATCAAATAAATCAAATTCTTTTTTTAATAACGCGATTTTGTTTTTCTGAATTTGTTTACCCCCCTTAGCTTTTGCCTTCAAAGCTTTCCACACAGACTGCGATGACCCATCATGTATTAATAATGAAAAAATGTCATCTCGAACTGATTGCTGAATCAAAGCAATCATCTTCTGTTCGTATGAAAATTTCTTTTTGTCTTCCTCTGAAAAATCTTTAATCGGAATTTCTTCTCCTTTGTCATTTGTTGGGTTAGCATATCCAAACTTCAAACAAAACCAACTCTCATGTGCATATGCCTTCGTCCAATTGACAAACCTCTCATTCCACCATACATAATCTTCAATGTTATCCAGCTTCGGAGGTTTTGAATAAGTTCCATAAAAGTTGTCATGTTTGATGTTGTCCTTGATCGTTTTAGTTATCGCTTTAGGTGTAACCTCTGAAGCATCCATTGTATCCGAGGTAAACGCGTTGTAAAACGTGTTGAAAAACACTTTAGCCATGATGTAAACCTGAACACAATCAAACAAACACAATCAGAATCAATAATATCAAATATTCCAAAACAGACTGACACTTGGTTGACGTGAAATGATTTCGTCACAAAATTCCACTTTTTAAGCGAAATCACTTGTATAACTCTTTCAAGCGAAATCAGAAATAATCTTCAAGCGAAATAGTTCTTTGAAGCGGAATCACATGAGTTTTTCAAGCGGAATAGCTGTTTCGAGCAGAATAATTGGCTATTTCAAGCGGAATAGTATATCTCAAGCGAAATCAGCTGAATATTTCAAGCGGAACCATGATGTTCATTCAAGCGGAATAAGATTTTTGGCCAGTTTTTGTAACTTTTAAGCTGAATTTTAGTCTGATTCTTTCAAGGCTTTGTTAGAACACTGTTTCGCATGTACTGTGAAAAATTCAATCCATTTTGACCATGAAATCTTGTCCAATTTGAAAAAGAAGGTGTAGAAGTCAGAAAATAGATGATATCAAGCTAAACTCTTCTTCTTGTGCTCTGATACCACTTGTAGGATCGTTGTTTGACCCGAATGAGTCGTTCAGAAGAGCTTTATATCCGAATCAAAGGCGGAATTGGCGTGTGCGTATATATACATAATTTTGCAATGAATTTACACACGATTTGGTTTTAAATTTATAAAAGTGATTATTACTTTTACATCAAAACACACACGAAAGAGGCGAGTGTACCCCGTCATATATGTAGTAAAGTATCGGTAAGAACCAAGTATCGATCCAAGGAAATGGGCGGAGAAATAATACTAGACCTTTGTCACTAGGCTATCGGTAAAAACATAAGTTTGGTTGATTTTTAATAAACTAAAGTAAGCGTAAACAAATACATATAAAAACATAATAGATAATAGATAATAGATAAATAGCCTTGCTTAATACACAACCAAAGCATGTCAACTAAGTCGGTTTTGGCACTAGAAGCATTCGGTCAATTTTCCATTTTAAGACAATTAGTATCCCTTTCGGGAATCCTAACATGACAATCATTCGGAAAGTTAAAACGATAAACACACTTTAACCACCTAAAATTGTTCTTTAACGTGCAATTGATAAATGTCTATGAAAATCTCTTAAAAATGAGTTAGTCATCCGTTAGGAGTTTTCTAACCGCACTTAATCAAGGAAAGCAACACCGATAAACACAATGCAACCACCGAGACAAGCATAAACTAGATTAAATCACAACCGAGTTCATTTTACAAATCTTGCACAATAATTCACCAAGATAGCAATTTTGGCCTAAACTACTAACTAAGCTAATAAATCTTGGCAAGAATTTATAACGACACCATCTAACCCGTTAAGGCCCTTACGTGACGGCAAGCTCTCTTGATTAATAATAATTACATTTTATTAAATCACTAACCATTTCTAGTATCATGATGCACACATTTAAACCAAGCTAAACTAGTTAACCAAGTTCAAAGTTTACTAATACAAGATTAATTAAGCTTCATTTTTCAACTATCTTAACTAACCAAGCATCAATCATCCAACATAATTACTTATAATCAAGAATTCAATATCAATAACAAGGTTGCAAACTAATCATCAAAGATTATCATAGAAAATACTTCAAGTGTCATTACAAACAAAGTTTAACACACTAATGGCAATAATCTAGCAAGGGATTGTTTGTGTTTTTGCCCAAAGGCTACAATAATACATAAACAATAATCTAAGTACTTGAAAGATTAACAAAAACATGGAAAGATTAGAAAATCAAACCATAAAAAAGTACTAGACTAAGGATCCGGGTAGTAATCGAGCTAAACGGGACAATGTGGCTTGAATCCGGGTGAAAGCTAATGCCTCCGGAGCCTGAAAATCGCCTGTGAAGCTCTCCAAAAATCCAGAATGTCGAACAGAATGTTTCTGTTCTGTTTTTATAATTTTCGCTGTCGCACGGTCGTTCTCCATATGACACGACCGTGCACTTTAAGCAATTATTGGGGATGGGTCACCATACTGCATACGTCATCAGATATTTGACCGGATACGATATCGCACGACCGTTCTTCGGATGGAACGGTCGTTCAGTTCCGGGTTGTTGTTGCACGCCGAGTCGCACTGGTCGTTCATCACCGAGATTCTGTTGGTTCATCGGATACGCACGGTCGTTCCTCAGATGGAACGCCCGTTCTTCACCGAGCCGCCTTGTTTTCCTAGAACGCCCAGTCACACCTCTCGTTCATTGCCGGGTTGATCAACTTTTTCGGAGATGCACGACCGTGCATCAGGTGGAACGGTCGTTCCACACGCCCAGGTCAGTTTTCTTAACAGAATCTTCGCAGCTTTGTCGTTTTGTCCGGAAAGTCCTCATTTTTGCTATCATCTTGTCTGGAATGCAGTTTTAGGCCTGTAAACATAAATGTAGATAAATAAGTATCCGAATGACGGTTTTACGGCCAAAAACGCATAAAATAGGGGTAAAACGGGGGACTAAAATATGTGTAAATTAACGAATATCAGGAATCAATGAAACGGACGTGAAAACAGCTTGATACTCTTTAATATGTCACTATGATTGATTTAACACTGATTTACAACCTGGAGATGATTCGGCAGAGCTTCGCTACTCAGATCCGAAAGTTACAAATGAACAACCAAGTGCCACTATATATAGTAATGTGATTTCGCTTGAACTGACCAAGGCAGTTTCAAGCGGAATCAGCTCTGTTGATTTCGCTTGAACATGTCTTATCAGTTTCAAGCGAAATTACCAACAAATTCACTAAACTTAGTTTCTCGCACCTCGAGCACTGGTTATCCTATTCTATCTTATTACATGACTCGATACAAGACGAAGTCAATAGACATATTGCACTAACAGATTCAGCACTTGGAGGGGCCAATTCCTTGAAATTTGCTACAAAAAGAAAATAAAAATATCAGGATGTCAGTTCAAGATATATTTTCAGGATATATTTGGGGATATTCCTAAAACCCTAAATCCTACCAGAAGTCAACCATTTCACCGGCAGGTCAAAACCCTTAGCAATGGAATCCATTTTTACAAAAAAGAACTTTCGTTGCCACTGATCCTCATTCTTTTGTGGCCTTGAGAATAAGGGGATTCTTGGAAGTTGAAAAAAGGAGAAAACGGCTGTTGCCGTGAGAACGAAGACGATATGCAATAGGAAGATCCTCGATAAAGAGATCAGGAATATGACAAGATTTGATTTGGTCTAACACCACTAAGACTCGCCAAACCATAGGCATGGTCTGGGCATAACTAAGACCGGTGAGTTCAAAGAAACGGAAGATAAAGGCTGGAAAAGGATATCGGAGTCCCAAGGAAAAAGGATAAGCTAGGAAACACACCCATTCATCGGAATCTATGTCCGATCGGACCTCTCGGTCGAACGGACAGATGATCGCACCGACGGGAAAAGCACCAGAATCTTTTAAAGCAGCAATATCGGCATTATCAAAGGAGCAAACCTCTTTTTCAGGTTCTTTGAGAAGATTTTGGCTTTCAAAGGACGGGATTGAGTCGGCTGTACATGATCTTGTTCGAGAGGCCATGGAGGATCTTAACAAAGAAAAAGAAGGAAAATAGAAAGGAAAGGGAAAGAGAGTACCTGAAATTAGCCTGGAGTGTTATGATCATGATGCGAATGACTTAGGTAAATATAGGCTGAATATAGGGGGTATTGAGTTGCAGTTTGTCATTCCAAGCGTCTAATCAACTTAAGTGCCTCGATCCAAGAGATAAGATTTAAAATATATCCGTTTGAATCTGGGATTCCAACAGATATATTTTGGGGACAATTGTTATGGGTGGTTTTCTGAACATATATCCTGGATAATATTCTGACTCTATTACTTTTGATTGTGATCAGGATACCGGATCAGGATATTGGTAACATCCTGATGCAGTATCCTGATAATAACTAATTAGTTCACGTGCAAATTAACAAGGCAAGCTAAAAACGTTCGAGTGGACTAGTTCTCCTGAAGACTCGGACTAATCAGTTGAAAAGGGGACGTTGAAGCCGGAATAAGTGGTCTACAACGTTCAAGAAGGGAATATTCGCAGCATCCCGGTTTTATAGGCTAGTTTGTTATTTTCATTTTACTATAAAAGGGAATGTATGGATCGATAGACACACACAATTTTTTCACACACTTTTGCTTTCTACTAGCTGCAATCACTCGCAATCACTCGCAATCACCAACACTTACACTCGAAATTCATTGTAACACTTAGCTGATCCGTATCATATCCTGCACTGTATCTTGACATTTGAAGTAATAAGAAGAACAAGGCAGCTGCGATTGTCAGCTCCCGAGGTTTTGTGCCGGCGATCTAGATTGATCAAGGGCCTTCCTCGTACATCTCGTGTCACCCTTTACCTTTTTTTGCTCATTGTTTGATTATAAATATAGCTCGATATCCTGAGCTAAATCCTGAAAACAGTTTTTGCAAACAACCAAACCAGGATATTTTCAATACACATTCTTAGCACACTACCTCACAAAACTAATTTGATCACTAAATTGCTTAGGTAATTTTTGACCAAAACACGAACCATGTAAATCATGTGTCTCTATTATTTTATTATTTGTTTTCGTGTGAGTTAGAAAGAATGGGATTTCTGGTATATTGTTGTTTTTGTGTGTCAAGAATCAACATCATATAATTATCATCATCATCAAGAATCAACAACATTAGCTGTTAATTATGATTATCGATCATAGCAGCAGCAACATCATATTCAGTCATGAATGTAGCCCATAGTAGGCCTAAGAATGATACAACGATTCCAATGTGAATATTCTAATATTGGTAGTGCTCACCAATAATCTCTCTAATCAATGTATATATCATCTTTACACATTCTCCTAGTGTGTGAATGGACATTACAATTTGGGTCACCATACACATATTCTCCTTCTAATTTATTATGTCATTTTTAATATGAAAAACGTGTAGGGAAAATGAGTCTTTTATAAGTGAAACTAAATACATATACTAGTTTATTTGTGTGAAAAAAAGTATAGCAAGACATACTTTGAAAAACATATTTCATTGAATGTAAAATCCAATTAAGTGAAGTAAGATTACGATGTCTTCAACAGTATCTTTGGATGTAAGAAAAAAATAAACTAAACCGTTATGGTTGACTAAGGATTTGTGTTCTACACAAGTAACATAAATGAGGTTCTCTTCTAATACGAACATGTATGTCTCTGTGTATAACAATCGAACCAATAATTGTGATGTTGGAAAAAGATCGTGTGTCCAAAATAGCATCGAGCTTTTCAGCGGTTTTATAATTATGGGAAAAGAAGGTAGTGAATAGAGTATCCCAACTAACTAAAAGATGCCGGTGTCTTTTTATTATGAATGAAACAATTTTTTAAGAGTTATCGTTGTATTTTTTTTTTCAATAGTTAAGTTCGTTTTTGCTCCCTGGGTTTGTCACTTTAAACGCTTACGCCCCGATAATTTAAAAATTGCCATTTTGCTCACTTTGGTTGGCACTTTTACTCTAATTTGCTCCATGACCCTAACTCCATCCAAAATGTTCGTTAACTAGGAGGATATAACATCAGGCATTCAAGCTTAATCACTATCTCTTTCTCACCATCCACCATGATCACTTGCCACCACAACCAGCTGCCACCACCGCCACCATCTGACCAACGTCTTCCATCTCCTTCTATCTCATGATTTACCATCAAACAAATGTGCACCAGCTTCACCCAACCACTACCACAACCACCATCACGTTGCACCAGCCCCACCCGACCGCTCCCACCACCTTGCACCCCTTCCACTCGACCGCCACCACCTTGCACCACCCCCACCCGACCGCCCCCACCATCATGCACCACTTCCACTCGACTGCCACCACCTTGCACCACCCCCACCCACTCTACACACACACTCTGACGGCTCTCACCTAACCCCTCAAGTCTTCTTAAAGTATATTTGAAACCCGATCCAGTGGTTAGAGTTCAGACCACCTCTACCCAATCTACACACACACACTCCGACGGCGAGTGCGTACCAGATGTGAACCCTACGACAGATGCTGCAAATGAAAAGATTTCAAAACCATGAACCCTAGATCAAAGCCCTATCTGTGAGAAGCCGGAGAGGCCAGTGGTGAACAAGGGGCAATGAACTGAACCTAACCCTAGCCACAACCCCATTTCTTCCAAGTTCTAACCCATTGTTTGGCGAACTCAAAGTTGAATCAACGGTCATCGGTTGGCAGATGACGTTAGCGGTGGGGTGCTCAGGTGGTTATTGTCACACCCCGATATTTAGGTTCACCTGGCGGGCCCGGATGGGGTATACGTGACGAGATTGATATCAAATACACAAATAGCACAGCGGAAGTCTTGGATTTTAAATACTATTACAAATATAGGTGTCCAAATGTTCAAAATATAGTACAGACAGATAGTGTATCAAACGATCCACAGGCGGATCGTAAATCTACAAAATGAAATAACAGGCTACTAGGATTCGTATGCAAGGAATTGCAAATTCCTTTTAAGCATTACCGGGCTCAGTCTTTTGAAGATACGTCAGTTTACACTAATAAATACAAATAACCTACACATTTTGAAAATATTTCGAAATCATTTTCATGTACACAATGGTACATATAATTTTCATAAATAAGTTGGGATAAACTATTTCTCACGTTAGCAGTTTTACAAGCTTGATAATTCATACGGGGCTCGGAAACTATGTCGAGACATGATTAACCGACACACCACTTTAATTCCCTTATTGGGCAAACCCGTATTGGGTTATAAAATCATTTTAATATAGTGTTAGCATCTGTTAGGTGCATGCCTACACCCCGTGCTTAGGTCATGGCCACATGCAATTAAATGAGCCGAGGATATCCAGGACACGGTCGTATTAACCCTCAATGACTTAGTTCAAGCAAAACAAATTAAGATGGGTTATTTGAATTCCAGACACATAGGTCATCGATTTCATACCCTACTATGCGGTAATAATATACCGTATCCCTAGCCCGTATAGGGAAAATAAGTTAAGAGTATTTACCTGGATTAATAATCTCACAATGCAAGATATAAATAATAATCACAGCCGTTTATCAATTAACTAAGCTTGGTTGCAGTCTACTGGAACGCCTTAGTCTGGAATTAATGGTATAATAACCAATTAGAATGTTAATGGGTCTTATTCAAGTCATAGACTTGGACCGGTTAACATAAATTAATGAAAACGGTACGATACGCTAGATTAAGCGATTACCGGATAGAATGTAGTTTAATCCCCACAGGTACTGAGACTTGTATAATATGGGTAAATAATATACATTCTGGAATTTGAAAAGAATTGACCCGTTTCGGTAAACTTACGTAAACTAGTTACACAACCTCAACCGTACGCGCATAAGTGGTATCGGGTGATCGGATGAGCTATAAAAAAGTTTAACATTCAAAAATACTTTAATTATGTTATAACATTATGTTATCATTATCAACTGTGATTGATCATTATGTTTTAAAACCAAAATATGCACCATAAGGGCATTTTAGTCATTCTATAGCATAATTCAAGAACTTGTATAAAAACTTATGTTATCAACAAGTTCATTATGCTAAAATATGTTAATTATATTACCATATCAGTATGTTATCCATTTCATATGTTTATTGTTGATTAAAACAATGTTTTGCATAAAAAGGGCATTTTGGTCAATAATAAGCATATTGTAAGAACTTGTGTAAAAACTCAGAAACTGATTATGATCAAGTAGTATAACCACATAGGGTTATTCTACACTATAATATGATCATAATGCAACTTAGAATCAGTAGCTAAAGTTGCTAAATCGGGTCATAATCGAAAGTCAAAGCAGAAGTCAAACTGCTTGACTTTCGGTTGCGAACAATAAACTGGAAATGACTGGCTGAACATGTTTATACATGTTCTAATATTAGTTACCAGTTGAGAAGATGTTAAAAACATGAGTTAAAACGTTTACAACTTCATTTTATAAGTATTCCGAAAATCTGTCGTTTGACTTTTTATTAAACATAACTTTGACCCGTCATTTGACCAACTTAACGTGATTTATAGGAGGTGCCCTTTTGAGAGATTAACACCTACCTTATTACGATCGCGTAGCCATGTTCGATTTGAACAATGGTTGGACCAAAATGGTATAAACTGAAAGTCAAGGCAAAAGTCAATTTGCTTGACTTTCGGCTAATAAAAGCCTATTAAAATGAAAAGAGCTGGAAAGAACACTTACTTGTGATCCTTTGAATATTTAGAACTCAGGGAATGCTCATTTAAGATGAGGAACTTCCAGATAGAGTAGAGAGAAGTGAAATGAGAAAGGTGCAAGGAATGAGTGATGAATGAGGGTCCTATTTATATTTGAAGAGTTTGGAGATGGATCAAGACAGGTGTTAGAGTTGTTGTAGGATGTCTCCAGGTGTTCTTGGACGTGTCAAGAGCTGCAAAAAGGTGACATTGTGCGAGCAAAGTGGCAAGAGGGCAGAGTTACTTGGCCTTCAAACAAAAATCTGCCACTTGCAGTTCCTTACGGATATTAAGGGATAAGTCCATGCGATCCATAAGGACCTTATGCACGCAAAAATAGACAAGAGCCTTACGGACCGTAAGCCGTAAGATCTTGTGGTCCGTATACGATCATCAGGAACCAAAAATTTGATATTTCTCATATTTAGTCCCTCCACAATCATACTTTCCAATATTGGCAAAAATAGTCCATCTCGTCCAAATTTTAGGCATATTTCAAAGTGGGCACGTGTCGATATATTATCCGATGAAATTTTCGAGGAGTTAGAATTACTGATACGTGATGGTGACGGTGGGGTGTTAGGTGGTTGCCGGCAGGTGATGATGAAGGTGGGGTGCTCAGTTTATAGAGAGTGAGAAAGAATGATTATGTATATATATATATATATATATATATATATATATATATATATATATATATTATGCATAGAAGACTAAAATGGCCTACATTTATTAGTAACATTACTAAATTGCCCCCTGAGTTAAGAGACATTATGGATGGAGTTAGAGCCGGGAAGCAGATTAGTGTAAAAGTGCCAACCACAAGGAGCAAAATGACAATTTTTAAACTAGTGGGGCATAAGTGTTAAAAGTGACAAAACTTAGGGAGCAAAAACGAAGTTAACTTTTTTTGCAATCTATTTTTTAGTTGCTCATATACCTCACCTATACTACATTATGATGCACTTGGGAAAGACATTTTAAGATACCAAAGGTTAAGAACTTTTTCTTGTTTAATGCATAAGCTACAACCCTAATAAGAGGGTATGTTAGTCTTTCAAATATTAATTACCGTTTAATCCCCTTATTTTAATTACATTCTAATTACATTTTAGTCTCTCATCTTAACAAATTCTAGTTAATTAATTGTTACACTTTATCCCTTTATAAAAAAAACTAACTACCCACAATTTTAAACGGCCATTACTTTTTCGTATGTTAATATTTCTTAGAAGATTACATCATAAAAACGAGTATTTTATTATCTTTAGTTTGAGTATGATATTGGTGTAATTTTTTCATTTTTAAAGTTATTGATATGTTTCGTGATTAACAATGTTTATGCATGAACAATAACTGGACTGTTAAGTGAAACTGAATAAAAAACATATGAAACCAAACCGAAATCAACAAAAAACTGAATAAAATGAAAACTGATTAACCAAAAATTGGTTATCAGTTTTTTTGTACCCTCGTTTAACCAAAGTTAACCAAACCGAACCAGTGATATTTTCATTTATTTCTAGTTTTTATACTCTGGTTTATGTATTTCATATTTTATACCTTCATTCATGTATTTATACATTCTTTCATGTATTTATATCTCCATTTCATGTATTTCTAAATAAAATTTTTAGCCCAATTTTGGTTTTGGCTATTAACGAACCAAACCAAAACCATCAATCTAACTGAATAAACCGAACCGATTAACCAGAAAAGATTGGTTAATAAAATAGACTAATCGATGAGTTTGGTTTCAACTTCGATTGGGGGATAATACCAAACTGACAGAACCGTACACACATTGATCGTATGTGTGAGTGTTCTCGTTTTTCACATCACAATATGAATTTGGTTGCACTTTTATAGCCACGCAATTGTGAAACAACAGACATATTTAGTTGCATTTTTGTAGCCACGCAATTGTGAAACAAGCATATTTAATCCTTGTAATCAGTGGCGGGCCCAGGAATTTTTCAAGGGGTGTGGAATATTTTTAACACGTCAAACGTCGTTACAAACATATTTAAAATGTTGTCCTACTGGTTTTCATAAGTTCATCGCTACATAATTTTCAATTTTACTAAACATATAAATCACTCCATGTCACATATAATTCGCTTCCTAAGTTCATAAAACAACACTAAAGTACTAAATATATGAATCGCTCCAGAATTTTCAATTTTACTTTTCAAGCTCTAGTAATTATTGATTACTTGTATCTTGTAAGTTGTAACAACCAAAAAATCATCTAAACAACAAAATCACCATACTAAAGTCTAGAACAACAAAACAAAATCAAAAGACATAAAATTTCAAACCTTTTTATCATCTCTACAACTCTATTTCTTCTAAAAAATCAACATAAAACCACAATATAGCGTTAAAAAATGAAGGTATCTTGTATTGTTTGGATTCCGATGAGTTTAGTCACCGGATATTGACGAATTTCGGCGTGAAATTGAAGGTTAGCTGTTGTTGTCGTTGCTGGGCAGTGGGAAGCTAGGATCGCAGACGAGAGAGAGTGGGAAAAAGGCTGAAACAGAATCGGAAAGGGCGGTTTGGGGTGGGTTATTTTATTATACTTCAAATTTTGTTGGGTTGGATTAAGTGGGCTTGGGCTAAATTGTTTAATGAAATTGAGTGGGTTACAAACTTATAATTGAGGTTATATTTTTTTTTAATAAAATTCAGTGTTTATGTTATATTTTTATTATAATAAATGTTTATTAAATTTTTTTTACAAATTAAAATTTTGATTTTTTTTTCTAGGTGGGGGGGGGGGGGGGGGGGGGGGCGCAAGTGAAAATTTTCAAGGGGTGCGGGTGAAAATTTCCAAGGGATTAGTTCGGGATTTTATCGAAAAGTTAGCACCAATTTTTTTTAACGGGTGCGGCCGCCCACCCACGGATGTTGGTAGGTCCGCCCCTTCTTGTAATAAACAAAACTAATTGTAATATGGAACTATGTGGTGAACCAAATTGTCATTTCATTTAGACAAATGTTACAATGTCTCGTACGTAACTGCTTGGTGGAAGGTAAGACAGGATAAAAATTTGTAGAGACATCATTCGTAGGAACCATGTTTCATGTTCGTACTATCAACCATCCATCAACAACAGCAAAGTCGAGTTGTCGTCATTAACTGAACCATTAGAATCACCCATCAATAGTAATGCCCGACCCATGCATGATGCATCTATCCGTTGCAACCTTGTTATGTTGTTCTAAGCTTCTTAATAAACATCAAATAAGAATTGTATATTCATTTGCCACGCTTCTTAAGTGGTATACATACTATATATAGGGTTATGGAGAAATCAGTCAAAAGTGTGAAAACTGTGAAAACGATTCTCAGCCACAAGATCTTCTGATTTGTAGCTGAGATTGATGCAGTGATATTTTTGTATATACTAGGAATCTTAGAACTACTAGGATGGGTAAAATGAGATGATTCTAGCAAGGGTGCACATGCTAATCACATGTCATTTCCTCCATAATATTTAAACGTCCATAACTTTTTATACGTCTTTTTTTAATACTCTATAAAATCCAACGACTTTTTTTAATATTTCCAACGATAAAACTATTGATATACTTTTTGAGGCGTTTTTATTTGGACACCCAATTCATGTCATTTTTTTAGTTCAAAAGTATAACAATAGTATACTTATTGGAAAGATAACAAAGCACTCGATTGTTATGGGAGTTTTAAAAGATGGTGGAATATGCATGTGATCTTCAAGTGCATGGTCTTTGGCATCTGAATGTGTTAGTGGTCTGTGCATGAGCTTTTTACAATATTATCCTTACTGTAAGTTAGCACCAACGCCACATGTCAACACCAAAATCGTTTTCGTCGTTTTCACAGTTTTAAGCGTTTTTCCAAATCATACCTCTACATAGTATACGAGTTACACCATACAACCTAACAAATAAGTGGTTGTCCGAAAACACACCTCCTAATAGCAAAGAATTATGGGTTCAAATTCCGTTATATGTATGTAAGTTTTTATTGTTGAAGAAGATGTTAATAATCTTAGACAAATTCATTTATAATATATATAAAGTTATATAACTATATGATTATATGAGCATCAATTTATAAGTAATTTCGTTTTTTCTCCATGTAACTTTAAAAGCCAGATCAACTCAATTATATAATATGATTAAAGATCATGTACAAGAGAGGAATTTTGTACGAAGTGTAGGAGAGAATGATGTCCACACATTTTTTTTTCTTAATTTAAGGAGGGAAGGGTATGGTGGTCTTTTCTCCTTTTAACTAGTTTACTCTTTGATTTTCAAACGGTTATAACTTTTTCATACGTTAATATATTTTTAAAAAAAAATTACATCGTATTAACGAGCATTTCATTCTCTTTAATTCGAGCAGCCTATTGCTATAGTGTTCTTAAAAATAATTTACAGTACTTTAAATACCCATTACATGATTACGTGATTTTGAATACCCGGTACATGACTACGTGATTTTTGAATACCAATAACGTGATTACACATTCAACATAAATCATTACGCGTTCAATGTAAATTCATTACGTGATTACACATTCAATATGATTTGTTATAAGTAATGTTAATACAATTATGTTTATTACGTGATTGCACATTCAATAATAAGAACTTGATTGTTTATACTTTATTACGTGGTTAAATCTCTAATATACGACATTATGTTGTTAATATAGGTTGGTTTGGCAAAAATTTTTGTATATAATTTATCCTTAATACGTGGTTATACCTGTTATGGGTGAGATTCTGAGCCCATATCCTGGATAGTATCTTGACTTATTTCTTTATAATATGATAAATATTCATACTCAAGATGCTGACTTAGGATATTGGTAACATCCTGATGTGGTATCCTGAGGGTCACTAACGAATATTTATGCAAGGTGTACAAGTACAAGTCCACAACGGTCACGAATGTAACACCCTGTGATTCGAAAGTCAAAGTCAAAGTCAAGATTGAAGTCAAAGGAAGAAAATATTGCTAATTGCGATCTGTCACTCCTTGCTCAACTAGTGTTTGACTTCTTTGACTTGTAATCAAATCTATTTATTTATTTGCTTTAGTTGTATTATGTGGAGTATCTATTAATAATCGAGGTTTAATCGCTATTTAATCGCATGTTTGATCGATTTATCGCTCATCGCTATCGCATCGCAACTCGAATTATGTGTTCTGGATATTGTTTTACGTGTGTGTGCCATTATGTGTTACTTGTGCATGTTATGTTTATGTTGAGGTGTTAATCGCAAATCGCAATCTATCGCATCGCAATCGAATCGCAAATGCTAAACACAAGTTAATTATAGTGATTGTATGTTAGATATAGTAGTTATGTAGCCAATGGGTAATACTATCGCATCGCTCTCTCGAATCGCATCGCAACGCTCAACACGCGAATCGAAACGTCAAAACTCATCGCGTCGAACTCATGGATCGAGTGGCCAACCGATCGAGTGGCCATCTGATCGGATTGCCATCCGATCGGGCTGCCACCCGATCGACCAGCCTCTTTCCCCACTTTCTTATAGGGAAACCCTATAAATACCTACCTGTCACATCACTTGTGATGTGACAGCTCTCTTGTTCGACCAGCCGACCTTCAGCCCTCATTTCTCTCAATTTCTCTCGATTCTTGTAAGTTTTCAACCTAAATCTTGTACTTTTATGATCTACACGCACTTCTACACCATTTTCACCTTTGAATCTCAACTTTTAACCGTGAAATCACCGGATTTGAGGTGTTCTAGAGTGATGTCATCAATGGAGTTCTTAGGAACTTCAATGGTTGGCTTCATTCCACCAAGAACGACTTAGATCTGAAGGATTTCCACATGAATAATCAATATTTTCGCATAGATCCACACAAATTCATGGTTAAAAGGATTGAGAGAAGGTTTTCCAACTTTCTTTCAACTCTTTTACACTCAATGTACCCAAAACCGATAGAATCGGAGCTCGTTCTGATCTTACACTCAATGTACCCAAAACCGATTGCCATCCGAACTTGGTACACTTGCATCGTTTTACGCACCGCTCATCGTTTTGCTATCGTTAACTGTTCAGGCTAATTTCTCTCAGCGCTCCCTTCAATCCAAGGCAGTGTTTATTAAGTTAAACGCTATCTGTGAGTATACTCGATCCCTTTTTGCTTTATGCACTTTTGGGTGTTACATACGTTACTTATTCAAAATCACATCGAACACACAAAACAACACTATTTATACGCTGACCATTAATACATGTTATACGTGACTCGATGAATGCCTGTTTGTTATGTTAACACATTGATTGCTGTCTACCTGCCTTAGCAACGATAGTACTATAGTTTGGACTCAGCACCTGTTCACTCAGGGGTTGTTAAGGACAATTACTTTACGTGTTCACAGTGGTGAATATGTGATGCGCACTCGCTACTCGCAGTCATTGGTATTGATAGGATCTTTGTCGATAACTTACATGCTTCACATTATACGTTATACATGCTGGTTATGCATAAACGATTTCGAACTCTATTATGCTATTACCAAACTTGTATGCTCACCTTTACACTATGTGTATTGACCTATATTTTAACGTATGTGACAGGTGTTTGAATGCTAGGATTGATGTGCTTACCTTCTTTTGTGGAATCAAGTAGGATGGAGTCTAGAAACAAGAAAAAACAATTTAAATCTGAGTTGTCAGAACATTTGACTTGTCTTTGAGATATTTGGTCTGTAATAATTATTTACTTTGGTATGATTATGGTATGGGACATAATATTTAAATATCTGGTAAAATAGTTGTTATGGATTTCTCTTGCACAATCTGTTTCCCTCAGTGCCGCGCCCCGATGTTTCCGTCATCGGTTGGGGTGTAACAGATTGGTATCAGAGCCATAACTATAGGGAATTAGGCAAGACTCGACCTAATGTCTTAGAACGACCTAGTCTATAGTCTAAGTACCAACAGACCGACTTGTGCATACCCAGTAGGGGTTTTGTACGAGCTTACCCACTATTTCTCGCTCAAACTCGCTGAACACTACACACTTGCGCAAACATCGCATGCTACAGTTCCGCGCAAGATCAGCCTTTCCTAAGGCTGATTACACACACCAACGGATAATCTGGTTAAGATTAGGTGTGAAAACCGCAAACTCTCAACCAGATTACTCGTTCAAATTTTCTATTTTTACTATAAAACAAGAGAATTTGCGTTGAACCAGGAGTGAAATCCATATTTCGACGCAAATCTCCTTATCTATCTCGTGATTTCATCACACAAGCAGGAACATACTCGCTAAGTTAGGGGTGAAACCCGAACCTTGATGACTCGTTCTACTCCTCAATGTAGTTTTACAAAACTCTCACCAAAGTCTCGACGGACTCCAACGATTTGAGGTCACACAAAGACTGGAGGGATGCGTGCCGATCGCTCGAATCAAAGCGAGAGCACAGTCCCGAAGGCCAAAGTGTGCACCTAAGGTCCTTGTGAATAGTCGAACTACTTTGGGTAGTCAATGTCTACACGCACCCGAGATAATCTATCCTCGATTTTATGTGTTTCGATACTTGATTTGCTGCAGCCAACTTTGTGATTTACCGATTTTATGTGGATTTTATATGTTTTATGTGATTGCATGTTTCGATTTTGGTGATTTATTCGTTTTCGCTGTTCATATTGACCAACACGCACTGCACATCTATCTCAACACGCAAATAAATCGCTGGTCATTATTCGCAATCGCCGCTCGATACTCGCAATCGCTATATTTAATCGCTATACGCGCTGTGAAGGATAGGGAATACATGCAACATATAGTTAGGTTTCTGTATTCTGACTGCCTCATGTGCTTCTGTGCCTTAAGTGCATACGTGTCTCTGTGCTCTACGTGATTATGTGCTTACATGTTTATGTGCCTATGTGATTCTGTGTTTATGTGGATACGTGTTCCTGAGCTTTATGGTGAATCGCTAGACTATACTAGGAATAATCGAGTAAGTGTTTTGAGTCCTATGGCGCTGTCTGGTGCAGACAATGTCGTCATCTGGATCTCGCGCTACCCAAGCCGCACGTCAAAAACAGGCAGATAAACGCCTCGCCTCTATGGTTACTAAACAGATGGCGAAGGTTATTCCTCATATCGTCAGTGAACTTCATGAGAATGCAAGCAAATCTTCTGAAGAGTCCCGAACTGATTCGCCAAAAGCTGCTTTTAGCTTCAAGCAGTTCAAAGCCTACAGACCGAAAGAGTTTACTGGTGAAGATGGTCCTACGGCCATGTTCCAATGGTTTGATTCTATCGAGGTCACCCTGCGTTCGAGTGGTTATCCTTACAATCTCCGTACTCTCAATGCAACTGGCATCTTCTAGTCCCGCGCTTTAGACTGGTGGACGGCTGAGAGAAACAAACGCGGAAATGATGCAGCTTATGGGTTATCATGGGATGAGTTGAAGGACGTAATGATGGAAGAGTTCTGCCCTCCCCATGAGCACCAAAAGTTGGAGGATGAATTCTGGCACATTAAGCAGAAAGATGGTGACAACGCTGGTTTGACTGTGTGCTTCAAGTAGTTGAGTATTATCTGTCCGGATCAAGTCAAGACGCCCGAAATCGCCATCAAAAAGTATATCCGTGCTCTTCCGGATTGCGTGGCTGATTTTGTTCAAGCCGCAAAGACGTCAACGATTGAAGAAACGTACTTGCTCGCAGCTGAGATCAACGACAAGCGAGTCAAGTCTGGTGTCTGGGATAAAGCTCCCAAGAATCTGCATCAAGCTACTACTGCTTCAACCGCTGAAACCGTCGCCGCTCCTCAGTCATCCAAGCTCTCAAGACGCAAGAGAAAGAACAACAGCAGTTCCAGCAACAAGCACTGTGATGTGACCAATGCTGCCCCACTTCAAGCTGTTCCAGCTCCTCAGCAACACCAACACCGCCAAGTAGCGGCCCCGGTTACCAACGCACCGCCGACAAAGCGTGCGTACACTGGTCCTCATCCGGTCTGCCCTACTTGTACTTATCACCACCCAGTGGGAATCGCCGGCAGATACTGTGCCCATTGCAACATGTACGGCCAGTTCACCGCCAACTGCCGTACAGGTCCACGTCAAAACCCTGCTCCAACCTAAGGTCAAGCTCCTGCTCATCAAGCTCTCCTTGCTGCTCCTCAAGGCCATCAAGCGGCTCAGGCACCCGCGGTCAATGCTAGAGCTTGCTATGCATGTGGTGATCCCAACCACTTCGCCAACATGTGCCTGAACCGAGTGGTCAAGGAAGAGCCACAACAGCAGCAGCCCCAGCAGTAGCCTCAGCAACAACCAGCAGCACGCGGACGTACTTTCAAGATCAATGTCCTACAAGCTCAAGCCGATAACAACGTGGTCAATGGTACGTTCCTTGTGAATGGTATTTATGCTTCGTGTTTATTTGATACTGGAGCAGATAACTGTTTTGTATCGTTGGGATTCGAAAACTCATCTCCCCTCGACGTTCGATGTTGAAGTTGCCACCGGAAGAACCGTCGCTGTCAATTCTGTTCTTCATGATAGTACTCTTGAACTCAACAATCACGTCTTTCCTATCGACCTTATTCCGATGCAGCTCGGAAGTTTTGACGTCATAGTAGGCATGGACTTTCTTCGTGAAAACCATGCCGAAGTTGTTTGTTTCGATAAGATGATTCGATTCTCGCTCGCTAATGGTGATCAATTGTGCATTTATGGTGAAGTCGCGTCGAAGAAACTCCAACTCATGTCGTGTGTTCAGGCTGGCAAGTATCTCTGCAAGGAATACCAAGCTTTCTTGGCACACACTGTAGTAGCAGAGAAAAAGGAAGTTAAGGGAGTGAATGATGTCACCGTGGTTTGTGAATTCCCTAACGTGTTTCCTGATGATCTACCCGGGTTACCACCCGCTCGTGATAATGATTTGCGAATCGACCTCATTCCTGGAGCCAACCCTGTTGCTAAAGTGCCTTATCGCCTCGCTCCTTCTGAAATGTGCGAACTCTCGAGTCAGCTCCAGGAACTTCTTGATAAAGGCTTTATTCGCCCTAGCACCTCTCCATGGGGCGCGCCTGTCCTTTTCGTAAAAAAGAAGGATGGTTCGTTCAGGATGTGTATCGACTATAGGGAGTTGAATAAGTTGACCATCAAGAATCGCTATCCCTGCCCCACATCGATGATTTGTTTGACCAGCTACAAGGTGCTACGTGTTTTTCTAAGATCGATCTACGCTCAGGCTATCATAAATTACGCATTCAAGAGGAGGATATACCCAAAACCGCGTTTCGAACCCGCTATGGTCACTATGAGTTTGTTGTCATGCCTTTTGGTTTGACCAACGCTCCTGCAGACTTCATGGATTTAATGAATCGAGTGTGCAAACCCTTCCTTGATCGCTTCGTGATCGTATTCATTAACGATATCCTGATCTATTCCAAGCAAAAGCCGAACACTCGCAGCATCTACATTTGGTTCTTGAATTACTCCAGGGAAACCGTCTCTACGCCAAGTTCTCCAAGTACGAATTCTGGCTAGATGAGGTCCAATTCTTGGGTCACATTGTCAATAGTCAAGGTATCCACGTTGACCCTGCGAAGATCGAAGCTGTTAAGAGTTGGGTTACACCCAAGAATCCGTCTGAAGTCCGTTCTTTCCTCGGACTGGCAGGCTATTATCACCGTTTCATCGAAGGTTTCTCCAAAATTGTTGTGCCATTAACTTCTCTCACGCACAAGGATAAACCTTTTGTTTGGGGATCCAAACATGAGGAGTCCTTTCAAACCCTCAAAACCATGCTCTGCAATGCTCCCGTGCTCTCACTACCCGACGGAAGCGACAATTTCGTAGTTTACTACGATGCCTCAAACCTTGGTCTTGGTTGTGTTCTCATGCAACGAGACAAGGTTATCGCATACGCTTCTCGATAGCTCAAAATCCACGAGAAAAACTATACCACACACGACCTCGAGCTTGGCGCAATTGTTTTTGCGTTAAAGATTTGGCGACACTACCTTTATGGTACCAAGTGTACGATCTTCACCGATCATAGGAGCCTACAACATATCTTTGACCAAAAGGAACTGAATATGCGTCAACGCCGGTGGGTAGAACTGCTCAACGATTACGACTGTGAGATCCGTTACCATCCAGGCAAAGCAAACGTCATTGCCAAAGCTCTCAGCCGACGAAGCTACTTGCTTAGCGTTCGTAACTCCCAAGCCCAGTTTAATCTCGAAGCTCTTATCCATGACGCGCAGCATGCTTGTTTTACCGAGCGAACTTTGAAGAAGGAAAGAATTCTAAATGATGGCGCCCAACTCGAGAATAAGTCGAATGGTATCTTTCATTACTTGGATCGAATCTGGATTCCTAAGCGTACGAACTTGCGACAAATTCTGATGGACGAAGCCCACAAATCTCAATATTCTATTCATCCCGGTGCTGACAAGATGTACCAGGACATGCGCTACAAGTACTGAAGGAGATGCTCCGTTCGTGTGTCATAGATTTCGGTGGTAATTGGGACGCGTACTTACCTTTGGTTGAATTCTTGTATAATAACAGTTATCATTCTAGCATACAAATGGCACCATTTGAGGCTTTATACGGAAGGAGATGTCGATCGCCTGTTGTATGGCATGAGATCGGAGACGCGCAAGTTACCGGTCCCGACCTGTTGCAAGAAACGACAGACAATATCCTCCAAATTCGACACAATCTGTTGAAAGCTCGGAGTCGACAGAAAAGTTACGCTGAAAGACGCCGCAAGACCCTTGAATTTGACATTGGCGATCACATACTCCTAAAGGTTGCACCTTGGAAGGGGGTGATCAGATTCGGCAAGAAAGGAAAGCTCGCGCCTCGATATGTTGGACCCTTTAAGATTCTGGAAAGGATTGGAAAAGTGGCCTACAGAATCGAACTACCAGAGGAACTTAGTAACGTTCACCCGACTTTCCACGTCTCGAATCTCAGAAAGTGCCTAGCCGACTAGGAGTTGCATGTCCCTCTTGAGGATTTACAAGTGGACGAAACATTACACTTCATGGAAAAGCCCGTCGAGATCGTGGGACGAGAAACCAAGGTACTCAGATGCTCACGCATTCCCATTGTGAAGATTCGCTGGGAAGGCAAACGAGGCGCCGAGTTCACCTGGGAACTCGTAAGCGAGATGCAGGCGAAGTACCCGCAGTTGTTTGTTACGGCTAAACCCTAATTTCAGGATGAAATTCCCTTAAGTAGGGGAGGCTGTAACACCCCGTGTTTCGAAAGTCAAAGTCAAAGTCAAGATTGAAGTCAAAGGAAGAAAATATTGCTAATTGCGATCTGTCACTCCTTGCTCAACTACTGTTTGACTTCTTTGACTTGTAATCGAATCTATTTATTTATTTGCTTTAGTTGTATTATGGGGAGTATCTATTAATAATCGAGGTTTAATCACTATTTAATCGCATGTTTGATCGATTTATCGCTCATCGCTATCGCATCGCAACTCGAATTATGTGTTTTGGATATTGTTTTACGTGTGTGTGCCATTATGTGTTACTTGTGCATGTTATGTTTATGTTGAGGTGTTAATCGCAAATCGCAATCTATCGCATCGCAATCGAATCGCAAATGCTAAACGCAAGTTAATTATAGTGATTGTATGTTAGATATAGTAGTTATGTAGCCAATGGGTAATACTATCGCATCGCTCTCTCGAATCGCATCGCAATGCTCAACACGCGAATCGAAACGACAAAACTCATCGCGCCAAACTCATGGATCGAGTGGCCAACCGATCGAGTGGCCATCCGATCGGATTGCCATCCGATCGGGTTGCCATCCGATCGACCAGCCTCTTTCCCCACTTTCCTTTTTGGGAAACCCTATAAATACCTACCTGTCACGTCACTTGTGATGTGACAGCTCTCTTGTTCGACCAGCCGACCTTCAGCCCTCATTTCTCTCGATTCTTGTAAGTTTTCAACCTAAATCTTGTACTTTTATGATCTACACGCACTTTTACACCATTTTCACCTTTGAATCTCAACTTTTAACCGTGAAATCACCAGATTTGAGGTGTTCTAGGGTGATGTCATCAATGGAGTTCTTAGGAACTTCAATGGTTGGCTTCATTCCACCAAGAAGGACTTAGATCTGAAGGATTTCCACATGAATAATCAATATTTTCGCATAGATCCACAAAAATCATGGTTAAAAGGATTAAGAGAAGGTTTTCCAACTTTCTTTCAACTCTTTTACACCCAATGCACTCAAAACCGATAGAATCGTAGCTCGTTTTGATCTTCTACTCATTCTTAGTGTTATGTTAGTTCCAGATCTGAATTCTATATAAGAGACTACTGATTTCGGGTTTGAACATGAACAACCGACTCGAACGGTGAAACGGTCGGACTAGGGTGATTCCTATTCGACTGGCCACCCGATCGACTGACCATCCGAACGGATTACCACCCGATCGACTAGCCATCCGATCGGATTGCCATCTGATCGGATTACCAACCGACCTTGGAACACTTGCATCGTTTTACGCGCCGCTCATCGTTTTGCTATCGTTAACTGTTCAGGCTAATTTCTCTCAGCGCTCCCTTCAATCCAAGGCAGTGTTTATTAAGTTAAACATTATCTGTGAGTATACTCGATCCTTTTTTTTCTTTATGCACTTTTGGGTGTTACATACGTTACTTATTCAAAATCACATCGAACACACAACGCAACACTATTTATATGCTGACCATTAATGCATGTTATACGTGACTCGATGAATCCCTGTTTGTTATGTTAACACATTGATTGTTGTCTACCTGCCTTAGCAACGATAGTACTATAGTTTGGACTCAGCACCTGTTCACTCAGGGGTTGTTAAGGACAATTACTTCACGTGTTCACAGTGGTGAATATGTGATGTGCACTCGCTACTCGCAGTCATTGGTATTGATAGGATCTGTGTCAATAACTTACATGCTTCACATTATACGTTATACATGCTGGTTATGCGTAAACGATTTTGAACTCTATTATGCTATTACCAAACTTGTATGCTCACCTTTACACTATGTGTATTGACCTATATTTTAACGTATGTGACAGGTGTTTGAATGCTAGGATTGCTGTGCTTACCTGCTTTTGTGGAATCACGTAGGATGGAGTCTAGAAATAAACAAAAACAATTTAAATCTGAGTTGTCGGAACATTTGACTTGTCTTTGAGATATTTGGTCTGTAATAATTATTTACTTTGGTATGATTATGGTATGGGACATAATATTTAAATATCTGGTAAAATAGTTGTTATGGATTTCTCCTGGACAATCTGTTTCGCTCAGTGTCGCGCCCCGATGTTTCCGTCATCGGTTGGGGTGTGACAACGAAGACCTCTTCCCCTGAAGACTCGGTCTAAGTTGTTCGAAGAAGAACGTTGAGGCCGCTTTACTTGGTCTCCAACATTAACTAGGGAATATTCGCTGGCATCCCACAATTATAAGAGATTTTGTTTTCATTTTTTAGCTATAAATAGACAGATAAACCATATCAAATAGGAACACACTCACTACTCTCGAGCTCTCATACTTTCTCTCGCAACTCTCACTTTCTGAAAAAACATTGTAACACTTAGTAGCGATCCGGTCAATATCCTGCACTGTATCCTGACATTTGAAGTAATAAGAAGAACAAGGCAGCTGCGATTGTCAGCTCCCGAGGTTTTGTGCCGGCGATCTAGATTGATCAAGGGCTTTCCTCTTACATCTCGTGTCACCCTTTATTTTTTGCTCATTGTTTGATTATAGATATAGCTCGATATCCTGAGCTATATCCTGAAAACTGTCTTTTGCAAACAACTAAATCAGGATATTTTCGATACACGTCCTTAGCACACTACCTCACTTAACCAATTTGATCACCAAATTGCTTAGGTAATTTTTGACCAAAACAATTTGGCGCCCACCATGGGGCAAGTGGTGCTATTTCTACTAAAAGCTTTTGCAAAATCATTATTTGGTTTTCTGTTTTCAAAACTTTTTGCTACACTATTTTCGATGGCCTCAAGATCAAACATGAGCTCTTCTACCGTGTCTGCTACAACCTCTGCAACAATTGGTTCGGTGCTTCCACCACCTCCTTGTAACACCTCGTAAAATCACGTCCAATGATGTGTTGACACGTGTACTAAACCCTAATAAAATCAAACGTTGACTATGAGGGATTAATTTTGTGAAAGATCAAAAACTTTGATTATGGAAGGACTAGAAGTGTTAACATGCTTAAAATAAGTCTCTGAATAACCTCCCACGATAAATCGAAAGTTTGCACGGTAAAGGGTTAGAAGCGTCAACATGTTTAATTATACCTCTGAATGACATTTTAATGAACCCGAAACATTATTATATCTAATCGTATTCTTGGGAATGCAAAACATTGGCCATTTAGGGCTTTAATGTCGTTAAACAGTAAATACGCGCAAGTTGTGCGTTAGAAGGACCAAAAGCGTCGACATTTAAAACTACACCTTTGAGCGACCATTTAAGCGAACTGGTGTGAACTGGAGTGCCGTAATACTCCATTATACTCTTGAGAATGCTTGTTATTAACTTTGTAAGGCTTTTACGCTATTTCGCGTTAATACGCGCAAGTTCGCAAATTAAAGGGTTAAAAGCGTCAATACGTCAAACTAGGCCTCTGACTGACTCTTTTAACATGTCGAGAGGTTTATGATGCTTGGTTATACTCTTGGATGTGCCTAATGTTGGAAATACAAGGCCTTGCGTGCTAAAAACATCGTTTCAGAGGAGTTCGGAAGTGCAGGGGCCAAACTTGTCAACAGATGAAACTTTGTGTGAGCGGGTCTGGTCCTTACAGACCGTATACCTGGACCCTTATGGTCCGTATACCATGCCCAGTAACAGAATATTCAAAAACCAGCTTTGGTTTGCCTCCTTGTCTCACATGTTTGATTCTAGGGATCATTTGATGGTTTGGAAAGATGGTATTACACCTGTAATCATCTTGTAACTTCTCATAACACTTGTTGATCATATAAAGACCCTCCAAACACTATAAATAGAGGTGAAATCCTTCATTTCATTTCACACATTTCTTGAGTTCTTGCTCTCTCTTCTCAAATCTGAGGATCCTAATCATTTGGAACCTCCTTTTGAGTTCTTTTCAGTCCTAAGGACCACTTGTAAGTGTTCCTTTCATGCTTGGTTATTTTGTTTGGCTCTTAAAGCCGAAAAGTCAAGCGTTTGCTATAAACGCTTTGACTTTTAGTTAGACCTCGTATGGTCAAACCATGGTTCGCAACGAACATGGCTACGTGATCGTAATTAGGTAGGTATTAAACCCTCAAAAGGGCACCTCCTAATTATCACGTTTACTTGAGTTAATTGTCGGGTCAAAGTAATTAAAATAAAAGTCAAACGGGTCAGTTTTTAAATAAAATTCATAACTGATAATGTAGAAGCTATAAAATCAGTTTTATCACTTTAATAACTTGGTAATTATTAATTGAACATGTCTAAGCATGTTCAACCGGACAATTACAAGTTTAGGATCGGTTCGGAACCGAAAGTCGCAAAAGTAGACTTTTGCTTTGACTTTCAGTTCTGACCCAATTTAGCTTAGTTTAAATATGCCTTATGGTTCCTTTAGGACCATGTTATAGGTTAGTATAATCCTCTGAGGTTATACAACTTGATTCCATAGAAATCCTAGTTCATTGCATGTTTCCGTTAAATGCTTAAAATTGACCATTATGCCCTTTTGATACTAAAACGAGATTTTTGAAAATGTGAGAGGACAAAAACCTTTATTACTGATTTATAAACATGTCCTTAAAATTTGACATCAGTTCGTGGTCTAAAATAGGAGTTATGCACGATAGCGTAAAATGAAAGCTTTTTATTAATTAAACGGCATTTTTGGCATAAAACCTATTTAAACCCAAATTTTGACACCAAACTCTCTACCCACTGATGTAATATAATATTTAGGGATTTTTAGAAATTTTTATTAAATTTTAAACTGATCATAACATAGAGTTCTTGCATAGACTCGGTAATTGACGATAACGCCTTTTTCGCTAATAAAATGAGTTTTACACAACCTTTACATATCAAACCTTTTTCTACTGATTTTATATATTAAATAATTTATTTTAAACAGTAAAGGCTGATCAAAATCTTAGATTTCCTTAATCAACCCGAATATCGTCAAATACCGACTTTTATGCGATTTAGGCGCATAGTATGGTTTAAAACCATATTTGGCACCTAAGGCTTGTTACCTACTGATGTTATGAATAAATTTTTATACTTTAACAATAAGTAAAAGTTTTGAACTCAGATTTCCAAATTTGACTTTTATTACATATGTAAAATGACCAAAACGCCCTTACGGCGCATAGTTTGGCCATAATTGATAAATTTCACATATGTATGACATCTTACTGATATAACTTGCAAAATAAATATTTTTACTGATCATTTTAGACCAGAACCTTAGATTGATATTTAACCTCTTTTATAATCTTTAAAATGACCAAAATATCCCTACGGGGCTTAAATTGATTTTAAATTCGTTTTGGGCATAATGGAAGATATCCTACTGATATCATAACATAATTAAAGCATATTAACTTGTGAAACATGTTCATGACTCTTTTGGTTACCCGTTATGCATTTTTCGCGTTCGGTACGGTTTATGTAACTAGTTTGCATAAATTAACCGAAACGGGTCAAACCTTATCATTTTCACTTCGAAATTCAGAATGTGTTTAGTTTACCCATATTATACAAGTCTCCATACTTGTCGGGTCTAAATCACATTCTAATCCGGTCTTCGCTTAATCTTGCGTTTTAAACCATAAACCTTTCCTTAAAACTAACCGGTCTAAGTTTCAACTTAAATAATACCCGCTAGGAATCTAATAGGTTAATAAAACCTTCGTTCCAGATTGAGAGCCCCAGTAGAGGTACTTGTGCTTGCTGATTAGAATATACGGCTGAGTATAAATTGCATTTTAAACTCAGGTAAATACTTTTAACTTATTCTCCCTATACGGGCATGGGATACGATATTATAATAATACCGCTTGGTCGGGTATTGAATGTTTAATCAATTAGTGGTTAAATTATTGAGGTAACCCGTTTTAATCTGTCTTGTTTGAAACAAAGCCTTTGGGGGTTAATGACCATGTCCCGGATATCCTTGGCATCATTTATTAAGAAATGGCCATGTCTTAAGCATGGGGTGTAGGCATACACCTGACAGTTGCGTAGGAAAAACGGTGTCTCACTCTCTTATGCGCCTATACTTGTGGTGTGTCTGTTAATCTTGACTCGGTTTCTATATCGGGCCCTGAATGTATAACGAACATATAAATCTGTATACAAGATTATTTTGATATAATTGTCCCAAGTTATAAAAGGATATTTGTGCCTTGTGCATTTAAATCAATTTTCATAAATGTTTTCAAAAGATTTAGTTAATTGTATTTACCAGTGTAAACTGACGTATTTTCCAAAAAGATTAAGTGACAGGTACTGTACGTAATTGGCTGGGAGCTCAGAGCGTTAATAAGGAATCTTGCAAGTTCTAAACGTCTAAATTCTGTTGAACAGTGTTTATTTTTCTGTTTTAAGATCCGCCTGTGGATCCATATACAACCGTTGTGTAATACTTTATTATACTTTCGAATTGGTTTGTATTATTATTACTTTAGACTTCCGTTGTGCATTGAACTGTGATTATTTGACTATGATAATATCAACTATGTCATGATACTCCCCACCGGGCCCACCAGTAATACGTGGAAATATCGGGGTGTGACACTCCTCCATGGACGCAAGCCTCTTCACAGCCTCAGGATGTTATCCCCACCCAAAATGTTCAGGGATCTGCTCCTGTTTTGGCCTCTAATGATGAAATTCTAACTTTATTTGGTAGTACACAGGATCAGATGAAGCAATAGCAGGAGACCAACCAAATGCTAATGAGAAAGATACAACTCTTGAAATCCAGCTCAAGCAGGCCCGCTGAGGATACTGTCACTCCCTTGCAGCCCAGAGCTTTGAACTTCAGTTCGGCAGTATATACTGAGGATAACAGGTGGAATATTGTGCCTAGCCATTCCCAGAGTAATATTCCTGAGATACCCTCTTCGGTTAGGGTGTCAACTGTGAGAAGTTCAGGATATGCTTCAGGATATGGCAAGAATCCTCAGACCGGTAACGTGCCTAATAATACTAATACTCTTGCTACTAATGGTATTGGATCTTTGCAGGACGCAGGCATGACATCAGCACTTTCCAAGGAGCTTCAGAAGTTAAAGGACATGATATCTAGTATACCTAGGGTAGTCCAGCCGATTCCAGAAGTATCCCATGATAGCCACAAGATATCTCGATTTGCATATCCTATATGTGATGCTGAAATCCCAAAGAGATTTCAAACCCCCAACATGAAGCTCTATGACGGGACCACGGATCCTGAAGAGCATATTGCTCAGTATAGGGAAAGGATGGAAATTAACCCTATCCGTCCGGATCTCAAGGAAGCTTTCCTCTGCAAGGGTTTTGGCTCTACTTTAACAGGATCAGCCTTAAAATGGCTCCTAAACGTTCCGCCTCACTCAATTACATCATTTGCTCACTTAGTCAATTTATTTAATAGTCAATTTTCTTGCAGTCGAAGTTTTGAAAAAACTAACCAGTAATCTCTACAGGATAACTCAAGGACCTCAGGAATCCTTAAGAGATTATGTGAACAAGTTTAGCCGGGAATCCTTAGATATCCCACATCTTGATGTTGCAACAGCTGTGCAGGCTTTCAAGATGGGATTGCAAAATGATTCTCAATTTTACCAGGATCTTTTGATGAATCCCTGCAGGGACCTGGATGAAGCTCTGAACAGAGCTTTAAGATATATTCCACTGGAGGATGATAAAAAGATGCAAGAGAGGATGAACTCATCTTCAACCTATGAATCGACCAACAGGAAGTCAGAATCCTCGTACAAGCCATCTCGTTCTAAGCCATATGGCAGGAATGACGACAAAAAAGTGAATGATGTTGAAGACGAGGATCATGAGGAGTATCCTGAATTATCAGAATATTGTTTTTCTGTTAATATACCTGAACTAATGTATGCTGTGCAGGGTTTGGGATACAAAGCGAGGTGGCCTAGGAAGAACCAACAAAAGGCTGATTGGAAGGATAAATCCAAATGGTGTGCCTTCCATGAGGATTTTGGGCATGTTACGGAAGATTGCATTGCCCTGAGGAAAGAAATAAGCTATTTGCTGAGCAAAGGATATCTGAAGGATCTTCTGGGAAGAAAGAAGAATAAGGGTCAGGATACTGAGAAGGATCCTGAACGAGCAACATCACCCCCTGCAGATGCCAAGATAATTAACTTTATTTCAGGAGGATCCGACATTTGTGGAACTTCCTACTCCACAGCAAAAAGACATGCAAAGGAAGCTAAGGCAGAAATGGGAGATAAGCCAACCAGGATGACGACCCTTACAACTGATAAAGTGATCACGTTCGACAGTGATGACAGGGATACTGTCCAGGATCCTCATCATGATGGTTTGGTAATAACTTTGTATGTTGCTAATCATTTTGTGTGCAGGATACTGGTGGATAATGGCAGCTCCGTCAACATAATTCAACTAGAAACATTGAAGAGAATGAATGTATCCCTGATGGATATCACTTCAAAGTCCACTGTACTTGTTGGGTTCAGTGGAGAGGCCAGAAATACTGTGGGAGAAATAAAGTTGCCAGTATATGTTGAAGGGGTCAACTCAATGCAACGCTTCTGCGTCATGGATTCCTTATCCTGCTACAATATTATATTAGGTAGGCCATGAATCCATGATATGAAAGTTATGCCATCAACCTATCATCAGTGTATCAAGATCCCTACCCCTTGGGGGGTTGTCAAGGTGGAAAGTGATCAACAGGAGGCAAAGGAATGTTATTCATCCTCGATGAAATCCTCGACCAAGCCCAATGCAGGATAGCAATTAAAGATATGAGCCCAGTATATCGCGGAGGCTTTAGAGCAGGATGTTAAGAAAATTATCCTGGATCAGGATAATCCAGATATCTCGGTGCTCGTAGGAACCAATATCCCTCAGTATATTGAGCATCAGCTAGCTAACTTTTTGAAATGCAGGATGTCAACATTTGTGTGGAAGCATGAGGATATGACCGGTATTTCTAAAGATATCATCACTCACAAGCTTGGAATTGACAGGTCATTCAAGTCTGTTCAGCAAAAGAGAAGGAAGTTTACTCCTGAACGAAATACAATTATTCAAGAGGAAGTCGAAAGATTATTGAAGTCCAAGATGATCAGGGAGGTCAAATTTCCAAAGTGGCTCGCAAATGTGGTCGTGGTTCAAAAGAAGAATGGGAAATAGAGAGTTTGTGTAGATTACACAGACTTGAACAAAGCGTGTCCTAAAGACCCATTCCCTCTACCTCATATAGACTCAATGGTGGATGCAACTGCCGGTCATGAGATGTTAACCTTCATGGATGCATCCTCAGGATTCCAGCAGATCCAAATGGAACCTTCAGACCAGGAGGATACTGCTTTCATGACACCGACAGGTATTTATTGTTAAACTGTTATGCCTTTTGGTTTGAAAAATGCAGGTGCAACGTACCAAAGATTGGTGAACATGATGTTTAAAGACAAACTGGGGAATACCATGGAAGTATACATTGACGATATGGTAGTGAAATCTAACAAGGCTGAGGATCACCTCCAGGATATTAAAGGAGCATTTGATATCCTGGATCAATATAACATGAAGCTAAATCCTGCCAAGTGCCATTTTGGAGTGGGGGCAGGAAAGTTTTTAGGATATATGGTGACTAAAAGAGGGATAGAAGCAAGCCCAGAACAGATCAAAGCCATCTTGGATATCAAGTCACCTTCCAACATGAAAGACGTACAAAGATTGATGGGACGAGTAACAACATTAAACAGATTTATATCAAGATCCTCGGAAAAATGCAAGGAATTCTACGATATCCTGAAGAAGAATAAGAAATTTGAATGGGGAAAGAAGCATGAAGCAGCCTTGCAGGAGTTGAAGAAGTATCTTTCAACTGCACCTCTATTGATGAAGCCCGAGGATGGTGAACCATTATCCCTGTATCTTGCAGTATTAGGGAATGCAGTAAGTGTTGTTCTAGTAAAGGATCACGAAGGTCAGCAGTATCTTGTCTATTATGTTAGCAAACGTTTATTAGATGCTGAGACTAGATATTCTCATTTAGAAAAATTGATATTGGCTCTAGTTATGGCATCAACAAAGCTTAGACATTACTTTGAGACACATAGGATTCATGTTAAAACTAATTATCCTATTAAAAATGTGCTTAGGAAACCTGAGATGTCAGATAGAATGGCTAAGTGGTCAATAAAATTAAGTGCCTATGATCTAGTATATGAACCTAGAAATGCCATAAAGTCTCAGGCTCTAGCTGACTTTGTGGCTGATTTCAGTAGTGATATTCAAAATGAAGTATACCTAGAAGTACAACAACTAGGAGAAACCTCAGAATCCTGGACATTATATACTGATGGTGCATCTAATGTTAGAGGTGTAGGATTGGGTATACTACTAAAATCGCCACAGGATGACATATTACCCCAGGCCATTAGGTGTGAATTTCCTGCCACTAATAATGAAGCAGAATATGAAGCTTTGATTGCAGGATTAGAGTTGGCTAGAAACATGAATATTAAAAGTTTGCAAGTATTTGTTGATTCCTTGTTAATTACTAATCATTTTAATGGATCCTATGCAGTTAAAGGTGAGAAGTTAATCGAGTATCTCGAAATTCTCAAAAAAATTAGCAGGATATTTCGATGTTTTTACACTTGAACAGGTACCAAGAGAGGATAATGCTGAAGCAGATGCCTTGGTAAATTTAGGATCATCAGTCAGGACACCGCAAGGAACCAAGATACCAATACTACATATCCTATATCCTGCAGTGGATCTTTTCAAATCTCAGGATAAGGAAGTAGTAAGTATTCAAGATCCTGATGATGAATATCCTGAGGAAGATCCTAAGTCCTGGACAGCTCCAATCATGAGATATCTCAAGGAAGGACACATTCCAAAGGATGAGAATCCTAAGGCCTTTAGAATGAAGGTATCACGATTCACTATTATAAATGATGTTTTGTATAAGAAATCTCTTGCAGGACCATGCCTGAGGTGCTTGGAGGATCCCGAAACTAAAGAAGTGCTTCAGGATATACATGAAGGGGATTGTGGTAACCATACTAGAGGCAGATCATTATTCTCAAAGGTGTTAAGAACATGATACTATTGGTCGACGATGAGGAAAGATGCTGCAGAAATGCTCAAAGATGTGATGTATGTTAAAGGCACAGTAATATATTACATCAACCTGCTGAACCACTATATCTTATTGCTTCCCCTTGGCCATTCATGAAGTGGGGGATGGACATAGTAGGAAAATTGCCCAAAGCTCCAGGAGGAAAAGTCTTTATGCTGGCAATGATGGATTATTTCTCTAAATGGGTTGAAGCTGAGGCATTTGTTTAAGTCAGAGACCAAGAAGTAGTATCTTTCATAAAAATGAATATCCTGACCAGGTTTGGGGTACCAGCCGAGATAATTTGTGACAATGGCTCTCAGTTTATAAGCAAGAGGACTACTAATTTTTGCAAGAGTTGGGGAATCAAAATGATCACATCTACTCCGGTACATCCTCAATCAAATGGACAAGCAGAATCTTCGAACAAGATAATTGTTAACAATTTGAAGAAGACTAGGGGATAAGAAAGGAAGATGGGCAGAAGAGTTACCCTTTGTTTTATGGGATTATAGGACAACAATAAAGAGTGCAACTGGGCAAACCCCATTTTCCTTAGTATTTGGAGCAGAAGCGGTGATCCCAACAGAAATGGTGATACCTATAGCAAGATCTAATCTCCGGGATCCTGAGCAGAATCCTGAAGATCTGTGCCAAGAATTGGACACTGTGGATGAGACAAGAGATGCAGCAAAGCTGAGGATGGCAGCATATCAACAGAGGATATCCAGAGCATATAACAAGAATATAAGGACTAGAAGGTTTCAAGTTGGAGATTGGGTGTTAAGAAAGGCTTTTCAGAATACTACTAATCCTGCCGATGGAAAGTTAGCTCCAAAGTGGGAAGGACCATATGAGGTTGAATCAGATTCTGGGAAAGGAGCATACCGACTCAAGAATATGGAAGGGGATATACTACCAAGATCCTGGAATGCTATACACCTCAAAGCCTATTTCAAGTGAGTTTAGGATTTAATTTCTAACTCGGGATGGTATGAATTCTATCTCTTTTTATATATAATCCTATTTAATTCTATTTGAACCCAATACTAACTTAAGCATCGGAGGGGTGTTAGCCAAGCTAACACCCACCTTAGTTTAAGGTTGTTTTGCAGAATATGCTTCAGGATATACACTTAGGATAATTCGAAAGATTAGAGGATTGGCTCCCTCTCTCACATTTAAGGGATCCTGATCCCTTCAAAGGTTTAAAGGTATTCACCTTTCTCTCGAATTGGGTTTAAACACCCCACCTGGAGCGCAAGTTATCCAGGGATAGTTCAAGATAGCGGGACCAGTCCATGTAAAAGTGGCTGACAATTTCGTTATTATTGGCTATATCATGGATCCTAAAGGTATATGAGGATTGATCACCCTCTCTCACGAAAGGGTATTTTCATACTCTCTAAGGTTTAAAGGTTTTCACCTTTCTAAGTTTTGGAGTTTATACACTCCCGCTTGTAGCACATGAAAATCAGGGTTTATCCCCAGGATATTAAGGGTTTATCCCTAGTATATTAAGGGTTTATCCCCAGGATATTCAGGGTTTATCCCCAGAAAAACTAAAGTTTAAGAACAAGTTTCGAACAAAATATAGTTATGTTTACATTAAGAATTCCTAAGTCTTCAAATATACTTAACACAGGGGACATACACCTTAATACAATTCAAAGGATGGACTCAGATTTCTAAATGTGCATTGAGGACATTCATAAGATGGAAGATTGGAATTGACTCTCTAAGAGTCTTTGGTATGATCTCTCCTTTTTATCTTTTGAAATCTTATCTGAGTAACTTGAGTTTTTAAGTTGTGTAGCGGTATCCTGACCAGGATATCTCTCAGGATACTTTCAGGATATGTTCCCAAAATGTTTCTCTAGGATGTATAAAGAAAAATATTTTTAGAATAAAATACATACAATAAAAATATAACAACAAAGATAAGGCCAAAAGAAAGTTATATTATTAACATAGCAAAGTTTGTGCTTTTGGTTTCATCTCAAACTGAGATCCATCCACCAAAAGCACAATTAGTTTCTAATCATATTTACTTAACAGTTGAAGGTTTCATCTCAAACCGAGACCCATCCACCTCCAACTGTTATATTGTTCAAAATAAAGCATGCTAACATTGATGACCAAGGGTTTCATCCTGAAACTCAGGATCCATCCACCTTTGGCCATCATATTGTTCAAGTGCAGGAAAATTAAAGTGCAGGAAAAGTAAATTGTTTTGAGATTACAGACCAACATTCAAATTTAAAAAGTGGGCTCCGGCCTAGGCATCAATATCCATCATCGCCCACTTGAATGCCCTCACACAGCGGCATCTTCACCAGCCTTCTCCATCTTCTCAGCTTCAGTATCCACACCAGCATCCTCTCCAGCATCCTTCTTTTCTCCAGCCTTGTCCGCCACCTCTGCTGCCTTGGAAGTCTCACCAGTCCCAGCTTTAGCAGGATATGGCACAGGATTACCGCCAAGCTCCTTCAACTTTGCCACCCAGGAATCAACCGGCCAGGATGGGCACTCAAGACCTGTCTCTTTGGCCTAATAAGCCATCTTGATACGAGCTTGTAGCAGGGAGACAACAGCCGAATTTTTTATTCCTTCCCGGAAGGAGACCATGGCCTGTTCATACTCAACTTGGACGGCTGCCAGCTTTACTTCAGCGTCCTGAGTGACCTTCTTCAGCTTATCCTCGTAGTGCCGGGACTTGGCTTCAGCAATAGTGCCCTGATCAGCAACAGTGGTCTCAAGCTGCTTGACCCTGGCTTCTGGAAACTTGGCTGTAGTACAGGCATCGGTGTAGAGATGGAGTAGATGCTGGAGACCCTGCAAGTCAAAATTCAAGTATAAATTAAAACTTGCTAACCAGAATATTCTATCAGGATATATACGCAGGATATAGTACCAAGATATTACCTTGTTAAGAAAGGATGTCATCGGCTCTAAGGAGTCAGTAAAGCTGTGTTCTTCATAAGAGAACCCTTCAGAGCCTGGAGTGCTGACCTCGGAACCCTTCCTCTTCTTGGCGGTAGAGGCACGAGTTCTTGGGTTGGGCTTAGGAACCGGGACCGGTTTGGAGCTGGTGGTGGCAGGAGTTTCCTTCTTGACGTTGACTGGAGTGGGATAACTGTCAAGTTCATCGAGGTCCAGAAGGATAGGAACTTTGCTGGAATCTGCATACAGGGAGTAACTTCAAAACTCTTTCTTAAACCATATCAAATGGAAACATATATGCAGGATATTGAGCAGGATTCTTACCAGACATGTTTGAGCTAGAAGGTTGGCTTGGAGATGCTGGAAATGGGCTGAAACTTCTTTCAACTTCTGGAAGAAGTCTGATGGTATCGATTCTCTTCTTTGAGTCGGCTAGAGGAGGCGTAAGCTTTCTGAAATCGGCTGTATACATGGAAATAAAGGAATTAGTTCAAGATATAAGACAGGATGTAAGACAGGATCATCCTAAAATCCTAAATCCTACCCTTTCTCAACCACTTCACCGGATAATCCGCTCCACCAGGGATTGAATCTCTTTTTACAAAGAAAAACTTGGATTTCCATTCCTCTTCATTCCTGGTGGCACGAAGTATTAGTGGATCACTGGAGGTGGAGAAGAACAAGAATTGGCAAGAGCCGTGGCATCTAAGCCGGTATGCTAAGGGGAGGTCATGAACAGAAAGATCAGGAACATGGGTGTTCTTGATTTGATCAAGAACAAGCAAAACTCGCCAAAGCATTGGCATTGTTTGACTGAAGCAGATTTTTGTGATGTTGAAAAACTCGGTAATAAAGTCAGGAAACGGGAATTGTAGCCCTAAGGTAAAAGGAAAAGCGTTGAAGCACAGCCACTCGTCGGAAACCATGTCCGATCGGATTTCCCGATCAAACGGCCGGAATACTGCCCCCTTTGGGAAGATGCCGGAGGTTTTGAGAGCCGACAAATGAGCGCTGTCAAAGGAGCATATTTCTTTCTCCGGATCTTGGAGAATATTCTGGTGAATAAACGAAGGGGCAGAGTCGCCGGAGCTGGATCTGGTTTGCCTCGCCATATGATCGTCGGAATATTGTGTAGAATATAGGGGAAAGAAGATGGAGATGAAAAAGAGGATTTTACCTTTTACTTTTCGGATGAAGGTTAAATGAAGATAAGGATGAGAAGTTATAGGGAAGTAATGAGTAAATATAGGCTAAACGGTTACAAGTTGTCACATCAAAGTCCTATCTCATAATTACCTTGGAATACGTAAAAATGTAACCGTTAGGACTCAGGATCCTTAACGGTAACATTTTTTGGGACAATTGTTATGGGTGAAATTCTGAGCCCATATCCTGGATAGTATCTTGATTATATGATAAATATTCATACTCAGGATGCTAACAGAGGATATTGGTAACATCCTGATGTGGTATCCTGAGGGTCACTAACGAATATTTATGCAGGGAGTACGAGTACAAGTCCACAACGGTCACGAAGACCTCTTCCCCTGAAGACTCGGTCTAAGTTGTTCGAAGAAGAACGTTGAGGCCGCTTTACTTGGTCTCCAACGTTAACTATGGAATATTCGCTGGCATCCCACAATTATAGGTGATTTTGTTTTCATTTTTTAACTATAAATAGACGGATAAACCAGATCAAATAGGAACACACTCACTACTCTCGAGCTCTCATACTTTCTCTCGAAACTCTCACTTTCTGAAAAACATTGTAACACTTCGTAGCGATCTGGTCAATATCTTGCACTGCATCCTGACATTTGAAGTAATAAGAAGAACAAGGCAGCTGCGATTGTCAGCTCCCGAGGTTTTGTGCCCGCGATCTAGATTGATCAAGGGCTTTCCTCGTACATCTCGTGTCACCCTTTACTTTTTGCTCATTGTTTGATTATAGATATAGCTCGATATCCTGAGCTATATCCTGAAAACTGTCTTTTGCAAACAACTAAATCAGGATATTTTCGATACACGTCCTTAGCACACTACCTCACTTAACTAATTTGATCACTAAATTGCTTAGCTAATTTTTGACCAAAACAATATCTGAAATATTAGGTATTCCATATGAAATATTATGTTTTACATGTTTTGTTTTTACGTAATTACGTAATCACTCAATAGGGTTTCACATAAATACTATAATGAAATCATGTAATCACGAATTGGGTATTTAAAATCATGTAGCCTTGTAATGATACATAGTCAACTATTGTTGCGTAATTACGTAATCACTTAGTGGGGTTTCACATAAATACTATAATGAAATCAAGTAATCACATAACAGGTATTCAAAATCATGTAGTCACTTAGTGGGTATTCAAAATCACGTAATCACGTAATGGGTATTCAAAATCCTGCAATTTTTTAAGAAAAATATAGCAATAGACTGCTCGAGTTAAAGAGAATGAAATGCTCGTTAATACGATGTAATTTTTTTTAAATATTAACGTATGAAAAAATTATAGTCGTTTGAAAAACAAGGGGAATTGGGTTTATGAGTCAACAATATTGGATATTCCTATTTTACCATTTTCCTCACTTGTTCCCTTGTTTTTAGTTATGGGAATTCTATATTTGGGGACCACTTAATCTCAACCATTGATTTTGTAAATCAAAGACCAAACTTTTCTCCTACACTTCGTATAATTTTTTTCCTCTTGTTTCTCTAGATAATAAATAATATTTTAAGTTATCATTCTAGTTTTTGTATAGTGTATTAAAATTATTATGCTTCGCTTTCAAAGACTTGTAACAAAAAGACAATACAGCTTACCTCTAACAATGTGACATTTATATCAAGGTTGAATTTGTTACGGGAAATGTATGATTTTAAGAGTGATTCTTGGTCAATTATTCATTATCCATTAATGTTAATGAGTGGGTTGATTTCCTTCAGAGACATGGCTACAGAAGAAGGAGATGCGCGTAAAGCACCGCCCCGTTAAACCAATCATGATGGGGAAGTACTATTCATGATCATTTACAATTCATATATAGTTAATTAATTAATTAATTAATTGGATTTTGGATTTTAATAATCCTAAGTTTCACTTATTGGCCGATAATAATTCAAACTTTAAAAATTCCATCCAACGATCCCAACTTGTAAGAATTTGGCCCCCAATTGATCTTTTTCTAACATAGTTGCACTTAAGTCAATTAAGGAATCTGTAGGTACACTTGAATCTATTGAGAATGTCAAATTATTATATGTTTGAAAAAGATCAATGAAGGTCAACTTTTACAAGTTGGGATCGTTGTATGAATTTTTTAAAGTTGGGATTATTATCAGCCAACAAGTGAAACTTATGATTATTAAAATCTAATAACCCTAATTAATTAATTATTAATGTAGGTGGAATTGGACAAACCTATGTATTTTTGTTTCTATAAACTTTTTTACAATATTCAAAATAAAGATACAGTAACACATCCGTATATATTTGATTTTGACATAGGAAAGAAAAGTGTGTTTTTAAAATGAAAAATAAAAATAAACAAATCGGTTTTGAGGGTGTTTCCCTTAGTAATCTACTAATTTCCTTGATGTTTGAAAATTGATGCTCGAAATTGATAAGTCACCAAATATGTCTGTTTCTTGTGGGGAACCAAGCCCAATTGGTATCGTTTGTCGGCATTAATGGATAAGGAAACTAGGGGGAATGATTCACTAAAAAGTGGATTTTGTTTAAAGAACGATTGTGATGATAACATGTAACACTCTTAATAAATAGAAATGAGTGGTATTTTGGTCCTTATAAATATGATTGAAAATGACATGTAACACCCCTTTTGGTTTTTTTTAAATACAACAAAAAAAATCTAGTACAAAAAAATCTAGCACAAAAAATCTAGTACAAAAAAATATAGCACGAAAAAATTTAGCAAAAAAATGTAGGACAAAAAAATCCAGCACAAAAAACTGAGAAAAAAATTTAAAACAAAAAAATCCAGCACAAAAAATTTAACACAAAAATATAGTACAAAAATCCAGCACAAAAAAATATTATACAACATAGAAATACAACACATTTTAGTGGGTTTTTTTAGTCTTCATATTTTATATAGCAATATGGTACTCAAATTAAAGATAAAAAGACGCTCGATTTTACGGTGAAATTTTAATGAAAAATAATGTCGTATAAAAAAATTATGAACGTTTAAAAAATGGGGGTGGAATATGCATGTGTCTTGCATGTGGAGAGAGAAAATCCATAAAGAGGATTTTTCCAAGATACCCTTACACTCCTCCTTTCTCCTACACTTTCATCTTAACCATTGATTTGGAAAATAAATGGTAAAGATTCATTCTCATCCTACTTAGGCAAAATAAACTTTTTATTTGATCTTACCCCCAAGGAAACTAAAAAGATATACAAATACATAAAACATGGTTTACAAATGTTTTGGTATTTTGTATTTAGATATATATGAATACTTTTGTCAAATTGGATTTTTATAATTTAATTTATGATTCACAGGTCCATAATAATTTGTACTAATGATTTAACAAATTACACTTCTAACTTATACTTCTATTTTTTAGGGCAATTTCATTCCAACGAATAAGTAACTCCGTACGTCCTAGTAAATAGCTGACTCATTTTTTATCCTAAATCAAAATTTCGTTAATTAGTTTGCAAAAAGTAAATGAAAGTTGTTGGCAAACGCATTTACTTTTCCATTAGAGTAGATTACCCTTAATAACGAAAGTAAAAGTTAAAAGTGTCAATAACTTATAACTTAGATTATTAAAATACAATCTACCCTATTTGATTTTCAATTAGTTAGGTGCCTTATACTCACAATTATAGGTAATACAATAAGTTTAATATAAAATATGTGTGGTTTTACTGTTTTAGTTCTTCATTGTGCCTTCGACCTTGATCCTCATAACAGAAAGAATATCATTAACTACGAAATTACCAGTTTAAATATTAATAAAAAGTACTAAATTAAGTTGCTTGAATTACACATTTTGAAGTAGGTACTTCTTCTCCAATCAATACTATTAACGTAAGGGTCTAAAATGTGATTTGTGATTGCGTGATGCCAAAATTCAAACCTTTAAGAAGATCGAAGAATAATGAACTAATGATAAGTATAAAAAGTCAAAAATGTTGAATAAAGAAACCCACCCATGTGTCAAATGTCAAACGATAAATTCAAGAAGGAATCTGGATGTCATAAATTTATTTTTATTTTTTTGAACGGCCAACATAAAGATATTATTAATAAAAACTAGCTAGATGCTAGCACCAACCATACATACATACACCATTGTACAGAAAACAGACCAAAGGCTGAGGACTTCGACCGGTATTTAATCCAATTAAAGCTCATAGTCTTCACTTCCTCTATAACCTTCCTCTATAACCTTCGCGATAGATGCCGGACGACCCGAGTACACCATTTCATTTCGTGCAAAAATGTGTAGTGCAAAAATCATTGTTTGCGGTGGAATGTAATTGTTAACGGGAGCAACGGCGAAATTTGAGATTTCCGACTGGAGGGTCGAAAACGTATATGCCCAAAAATTTATATACGAAAACTACATACTCTCTACTGAGCGAAAAGTTCGGGGGTCAGCCACCCCCTCCCGCCCCCACTATGCTGCGCCCCAGCTTCCTATAGTAGAATTGACAATTTATGATCCGTTAACATGACATGACTCGATAGAAGTTAAACGGGTTTGGTTTTGGTAATTTGGTGTAAAGGAGTCAAGGTCAAAATGGGCCTACACGTTAATGCACGATTAAAAACGTGTCTAAACAGATTCAAACCGCCTAACCAATTTATAATATGTAACCCATATAAGTAACCGTGTTAAATTGGGTTGACTAGTCAACATTACACGATTAACACGTGTTTATCAAAACGGCGTATTTATATAACTTTATAAGTTATTAAAAATATTATTCTATATAAGTTTCCATCGTTATCTGAAGCAACTTACAATTAAGTTTTGCAAAGTTTATGGTCTTCTAATAAAAATGTGTTAAAGTCATGACAGTTAAACGTATTGTATTGTTCGTGCTACTAAACTTATTATATTTAATTACGTTATATATGTTGTGTCGTGTCCTTCGTGTAATATAGAAGAGATCACGATCCGTAGTTGTTATTCATCAGTGTTCTCTCTAAATTGATAGAGATCGTCATGCCCAAACAGCCAAACTTCTCTCAAACAAGATACATATCATTCTTTCTTGTTACAACATGAAACTTATCGATCACCACTTAACTTTGTATCAAGAAACCACTTACTAATACATACAAGAATATTACAATTTGTGACACCAGCACTCTTTCTTTTCGAACCTCTTGATTTATTCAATAAATGACGTATTAATAGAATATCACTTTAGATAATATTGTTTATAACTTTTATATTTTTTTTCAAGTTAAAAGAAAAAAAAAGTATCTTTACTTCTTTAGATATATGAGAGAAGGAGAGTTAAAAAATTACTAGTGGCTTGGCGATCAATATCGTGGTTGAATTGTGTATTGACCATGATTATTCTATAGTAATTCTCTTCTCAATTTTATATTTGTTGCAACGTGCTCTAACTTGTTTGTATAACATTATTTTATGACTTAAATATACTAACGAAGGGTGGTCAATATTAAAGTATGTCATAAGCCCACAAACTAGGAAAATAACCATTGCTCAAATTGCATAATATATTCCTTTACACAAGGAAATAGCCCATTGTTTTCTATCTAAATGACTACTTCCATCTAAATGACCCCTTCCACATGTGAACAATTTTGAATTTGGTGTAAAGTGAGTTTGTTTTCTTAAACGACCCCTTCCATATGTGATTAGACCAACAATTTTGAATTTGGTTTAAAGTGAGTTTGTTGTCTTAACAAAGATTACTTTGAAATTTTCTTGTAGGAACCGTTCGCATAAATTATAAATAAAATAAACAAATTTTATTAAAATGATTACAATACAGAAAGCTGGAAAAACAAAGTACTATTACAACTGAAATAAACAAATACAAGAAAGGGGTAGAAGCAGAATTGACTGAGGCACGTGTTCAACACGCTTCCCTTAAAACAAATTCCGAGTCTCCCAGGAGTACTCGTTTTGTTTCCCAGGGTACAACAGCCGGAGCAGTAGTACTGCCGGAGAAGACCTACAACCCGAAGGTTACCTTGAAGCGAGTAGGAAGAAAATCAGAAAGTTGTAGAGAATTGTATGCATATGCTGTTGTTGCTGGTTTTCTCTTCTGCTGGGTATGGAGCTGTATTTATACAGCTCCTAAGTCGAAACAGTCAAAACGAATTAAAGAGAGGTTTAAATTGCATTAAACGTCTTCAATGCAATTTAATACGTCATTTAATTCTCAGTCAAAGCCAGTTAACTCGTCAGTTACGAAGCTGGACTGAAACTGCTCTAATATTCAATGCTGGAAGCTTTCTGTGCGCGCGCGCCCATGCGCGGTGCGGCCTCTTGGCTCACAGCCATGCGCGCATGCGCCACGTCACCTGTGAGCCTATACGAGCGCGCCACACAGTCGCGCCGTATTGGCTCACTCTGGTGCGCCGCGCACGACACCGCAGGACCCATGCACCATGCGTGCACCCGCGCGCGCATGCGCATGACTGCCACGTCATGCGCCGCATCACCTACCACTTGGTCCTTGCAACCCTTGTGCTCCACCACGCGCACGTGGTCAAAAATACAAAGGCGGCTCGCGGCGATGCGAGCGTGCGAAGTGCAAAGTGCGCCATCAAAGCGCCACATTGCCCACGCCACGCGCGCGCGAGCGTGTGCGAGTGCGAGTGCGAGTTAGGGTGCTCCGCACCCTTCGCGAGGACACTAGTGTGTGCTTCCATGAAACAATAAGGATGGAGAGTTCCCACTTAAATACCCCTTTAAGTTACATCTCTCATCCGATGTGGGACAAGGTGCTACTTTCCCTTTTGTTTCAGCATTGAATGTTCCAAACACCCAACTTTGAGCATCGATATCTCATTCATCTTAGCTCCGTTTTGGACGCGGTTTAGTTCGTTGCGAAGCTCTTCCAACATAGAACACAAACCCACAAATAAATATATAAAACCCGCTCATTTTATTATATTTATTTCTAGTCCAAAATAGGAAAAAATCATTTTCCTATATTTGTGAAAAATGCTATTTTCACCTATTTTTCCAACAATCCCCCACATGAAAAATGCTATTTTCATCAAATTTCCAACAATCCCCCACATGTATGGAAATGGATCTTTTCCTTACACTTTTCAACGATAAACTTCGACAGTTAAGTATTGCAAGATAGGTAGGTTGAAACCTTTGAACCTTCTATTGTGAAGCACACTTAGCTTACTAGCGGTGTGTAGACGCGATGTCCTTGAACATACCCCCATTTGTGTAAACGACAATACACTTCACACAATACTCTCCCTGGTTTGGCCAACTCCTCATTTTCGTGTCCTATTATGGTCCTGGAACACTAGACTGGTTCTGCGAGAGCTCTAGGATTTGCGCACCCCACAAATCCATTTGAAGCGACCCCACTTCTCTCTAACATAGGTGATTCCCCTGAATCATTAAAAGCATCATGGTTATTTGATTTCCCGAAATCGTTAACCTTAATATGCTTAGCCTCACATCAATGTCACTGATTGGAATGGACTAGGAAGTATAAATAACTCCCTTTTTATTTAGTTTGGGGTACTCCCCCACAGTGACTCCGTTTGGTAATATGATTAAGTTGTCCTATTGAACTTAGATCTTGGGATCTCCAGTCAACTAAGTTAGGTTTCCCTCATATTCCCATTTACCACGGGCTTTAGTCCCATTCCTCTTGACGACGTTTCTACTAACTCTCTGCTTAAGCCTTTTGTAAACGGGTCCGCAATGTTATCCGCTGATCTCACATAATCAATTGTGATAACACCCGTTGAGAGTAGTTGTCGTATCGTGTTATGCCTACGTCGCATATGCCTTGATCTGCCATTGTACATCAAGCTTTGAGCTCTACCAATCGCTGATTGGCTATCACAATGTACACATATGGCTGGCAAAGGCTTTGGCCATCTTGGAATATCTTCCACGAATTGACGTAGCCATTCCGCCTCCTCGCCTGACTTATCCAAGGCGATAAATTCAGATTCCATTGTGGGCTATGACCGTTTGCTTAGAAGACTTCCAAGCAATAGCAGCTCCTCCAAGTGTAAACACGTAACCACTTGTTGATTTGGAATCTTTATTATCCGATATCCAGTTTGCATCAGTGTATCCTTCGATCACTGCTGGTTGTCGGGTATAATGCAGTCCATAATCTCTTGTGAATCTTATGTATTTAAGCACCCTCGTGATAGCTTTCCAATGATCCGCGCACGGATTGCTGGTGTATCTACTTAGCCTACTCACCGCGTAAGCTAAGTCGGGTCTAGTACATGTCATTAGATACATTAGACTGCCAATAATTCTTGAATACTCTAACTGAGCAACTCCATCTCCCTTATTCTTCTTAAGATGTTGGGAGGTATCAACTGGAGTTCGAGCTACACTCGTATCTCCCGAGTTGAATTTTTCAAGAATTTTATCCACATAGTGAGATTGACTTAACACAAGACCTTCTTGGGTTCTTATGATCTTTACTCCAAGAATCACATCCGCTAAACCCATGTCTTTCATGTCAAATCTCGCTTTTAACATGCTTTTAGTAGCTTTGATAATTTTATCATTACTCCCAATGATAAGCATATCGTCTACATAAAGGCATAAAATCACATAACCTTCATTTGTGTCTTTGAAATAAACACATTTGTCGCACTCATTTATTTTGAAACCATTGTCAATCATGACATGATCAAACTTTTGGTGCCATTGTTTTGGTGCTTGCTTCAAGCCATACAAAGACTTGACGAGTTTACATACTTTACCCTCTTGACCTGGGGCGGAAAAACCTTCAGGTTGGTCCATGTAAATCTCTTCTTCTAAATCGCCATTTAGAAATGCGGTTTTAACGTCCATTTGGTGAACTTCCAAATTTCTTAAAGCCGCTATAGCAAGAACCAATCTAATCGAGGTTATGCGCGTCACAGGCGAGTAGGTATCAAAGTAATCTAGACCTTCCTTTTGTCTAAATCCTTTAATCACCAACCTAGCCTTGTACTTATCAATACTTCCATCAGTTTTCATCTTCCTTTTGAATATCCAACGATATCCAAGTGGTTTGCAACCAGGTGGAAGATCTACTAACTCCCAAGTATGATTTTGCAATATAGAATCTATTTCATTTCTTATTGCTTCTTTCCATTGAGGTCCTTCTGAAGAAGAAACCGCTTTCAATGTGGAAGTGACACGTGTCTCAATGATTAGGTAGACTCTTCCAATGCCCCTCAACAGACTCATCCAATGCCTCAGCAGACTCTTCCAATGCCCCTCAGCAGACTCATCCAATGCCTCAGCAGACTCTTCCACTTCATCTTCACCACCACCACCACCGTCACCACCACCGCCACCGCCACCACCGCCACCACCACCACCACCGCCGCCGCCGCCGCCACAACCATAAAATATACTACTAATCTTTGAAGTCGAAAATAATAGTATTAAAGATATCAGAAGTTATAGGGACCACGTTCTTGCATAGACCGAAGGATCTTGAAGATGTGTTGGAGCTCAAGAAGGATCTTGAAGATGAGGTGGTGGTGGTGGCGGTGGCGGCGGTGGCGGTGGTGGTGGCGGCGGTGGCGGTGGTGGTGGTGGTGACGGTGGTGGTGGTGGTGAAGATGAAGTGGAAGAGTCTGCTGAGGCATTGGATGAGTCTGCTGAGGGGCATTGGAAAAGTCTGCTGAGGGGCATTGGAAGAGTCTGCTGAGGCATTGGAAGAGTCTACCTAATCATTGAGACACGTGTCACTTCCATATTTAAAGAGGCATGAGGGGTCTTGAAAGAGGCATCCCGCACATTTGAATCCGTGATGCCCTGCTCCAAGGAGGCATCAAATGGCTATTTTGGTGGTCAAACTATATTCTTGGCTATTTTGGTAAATTTCCCTAGTTTGTATACTTTGTTTTAGTTCCCATGTCTTAGTCCGGCCATCGTACATAGGATAGATGTACGACAATTGCATCTGTGGAAGCATGCCTAATATTCTTTGCGCACATTTTGATCAAAATTGAATTAGACATTATCGTCAATTCACCACTAGACTGGGGATTTTTTGCACTTTTGTGAAGTTTTCTTTTAAGTTCTTTATTTGTGCATCCTTAATGGTCGATAAACGATACGCAATGGTGGCGACCACACTTCTAAGTTCAACATAACTTTTAAATTTGTGTAGGGCACTCGATGATCAATCAAGGCCAATCCATGACATTGACTAGATTATGTGTAAGGATTTATTGTTCTTTGTTGTTTTCATATGACCTGTAAGCTTATGACATATGGATGATCAATTATAAAACATTTCCATCACATGTTCTTATTCTTCTTAGAGTAAATTACAAAAATCGTCCTTTCTTTATGTATGTTATTGCAAAGTGTGTCATTTGTCTTTAATAAATATAGAAAACATAGCTAATGTTTACAAAACCTAACATGTTATATCCTTTACCCCAAACTCTGTTTATTTTTTAGTTAACTCATGTCACGTGAGGACCACGTGAGGGCACTGTCATTTAACCTACCCACTTGTCTTCCCTCTATTAAAAAACCCTAAATCCCCAATTCAACATACAAAACCCAATCCTTTCATTCACATCATCCCCGGCTCAAAACCTACAAATCCCTAATCACTGCAATTACCCATAAACACGATCAATTTCAACAAAAATGGTTATTATAAAATTATGAATGTTTGAATCATCTGACCTTATCAAGGTCAACAGTCGGTTTGGATTCGGGTTCAAACCCTCCAACACCTTCACCATTTCTTCAATTTCAGTTTTCTTCTCACTTGATATCCCAAAAATCCCTCGACTCAACCCTTTTTTTTGGGGGGGGGGGGGGGGATTGTTGAATGTAAGTGTCTACCTTGAAGGGTTTGGTTCATTTTTGTTTTGAGGTGAGTGATTGTTGAGTAATTTGTTTGAAAGTTGTCGATTTGGTTGTTTATGAGATTAGAGGTTTGGTCTGAAACTTTAATGGCGAAATTGGATTGAATGAAGTGTTTGTGAGTGGGTGGTCTAGTTAGTTTTGGGATTGTTGGTGGGTAAATGTTAGATATTTTAGTGTAATCTGGGATTGACTTGGTGATCAAGCGAATAATAATACACATCAAGCAAGTTAGGAGGTGCGGGAGTGCACGCTTGTTTGAGTTATTATAATTCGAAGTGTACGGGCGGAGCTCGTACTCTATGGGTGTTCCAAAGGGGCAGCGCCCTCTTGGTGGGGGTCCAGGGGCAGCGCCCCTAGAAGCAGGGTCCAAGGAGCGGCAGCCCCTGGCGGGGTCCAAGGGGCAGAGCCCCTGGCTGGGGTGCCTTGCCAAAATTGCATCAGAAAAAGTTATTTTCTGGAAAATGCAACTTTTTCGAAACATAAAAATTGGCAGTTTTAGGAAGGCAGTTTGTCTTAAAATTGAATTAACTGCCTAATGGCAGTTAACCATCCCTAACCCAAAAATTCATATACAGTTTTCTTGGTCACATTTTCTCTGGTTCAGACAATTCCACAAAAACATACACTAGTTCAATTTCTCGCAAATCAGAGTTGTATCCGATTGAATTATTCGGGTGAACCAGCGAAATAATTTGATCTGAGAGTGATATCACGCCTCTCTGATCATCCGGCTTTCTGAAATTCCCCAACAAGGAAGCACGTGAGATGGTGAGATGTTGGGATGGAGAAGCGTTGTCGCCATTTTTGGGTTTGGAGTGGTGGTACCTGGGTGGTGCTGGGGGCAAATGTTGGTGGCGGGTTTGAGTGGTGGTGACGGGCGGTATGGGGTGTGTGGAGGTGGTGGTCCGATGGGGTGTATGGAGGTGGTGGCGGAACCCTTCTCTCCATTCAAATTGTAGAGAGAGAGAGTGTGTGTGTGTGTGTTTAGGGAGAGAGTGAATTTTGAGATGGAGAGAGAGGGGATTTTTATGTTTATTATTTTAGTATTTATGGTAAAATGACCAAAATACCCTCATGTGGGGTCCACTTGGTCAAATTTAATCATAAAAACTAATTAAGTTAGGGCTAAGACTACCTGTAGTGAGGGGTTTTTTGGCGTTTTTTTTTTTTCCAAAAAACGCCCCGCACGCCCCACACCCGCACCCTTGGGCGTTTTTTTTCAAAAAAAATTCCCCCAGGCACGCTTTAAAAAACGCTCCAATCTTGCCCCTTTTCAAATTATGACCAATGGCATTTTTTATGGTTTTTTTTAATTTAATTCTATTACATAATGCCCCACAATGTCAAAATCCCCACTACACCCATTTTAGAAAAACGACTCCATAATGCTCAATTGCTTACTGGACTGCCACATGGCGCAAAACGCCCAAGGGTGGAGGCATTATTTGTGTCTTCCACTACACATGGTCTAAAGGACATAACATGTAGGGGTTTGCAAACATCGGGTACGTTTTTTGTACTATTTGAAGATAAAGAACATAATTTGCAATCTGGTGTCAACATAAAAGAAGATTTTTGTAATTTACTCTTCTTATTATAAAAGATTGTAAATTTATAATCATGATTCATATATGCACTAACGAGATTGATGGCTAAGAAGAAAGAAGCTGATTCAATTTTCGCAAAGTTCAAGGTTCAATTTCACCATGTTAATCATATAATTCAATATGTGTTGAATCTCAGGGATACATATTTGTGAGTCAAAAAAATTTTGAACCTCGGACAATGGCTTCACTGATAACTAAATGAATCTATTAAATTATGTTCCAGTTATAATCAAATAAAACATTTTGCTTGCCTACAAGTTGTTCTATTGAAGCAAGGTGTTCCAAGTTTAAATTAAATTTATGGCTGCCAATTAGTGGCGAAGTTTGAGATTTCCGACCGGGGATCGAAAAAGTACGTACCAAAAATTTCTATAAAACCGGGGGGTCAAAAACGTATATACCCAAAAATTTCTATATGAAAACTACATACTCTCCACTAACGAATGAAAAGTTCGGGGGATCGACTGCCCCCACAAAGCTACGCCCTTCCCTTGCTGCCAATTATTGTGCAAAGGTAGATCGAAATAAATCACTTTGTGGGCTAAACATATAGGCTTAAAGAAAAAGAAAAAAAAAAGTAAGCATCCGAAAATGGGCCTTGCTGCTTGGGCGAAAAGCTGATGAGCCAGCGAACTTTTGGGTTCGGATCCCTCATTTAACCAAATTTTTTTCGAGTAATTTACACAAATTGTATTTTATTTATATTACTAGGTTATAATCCTGTATATTACACGGACTGAATACTGAAAACTCTTTGTTTGCAGAACACAATAAAACAATTATTTGTCCTTACTAATAATCTCATAAGCTTTTAATCTCCTACGCATAGTAATCAACACCCAACACATTTTTAAAATGTTTAATAACTTTTATTGCAGTAATCAATTCTTTACATCACTAAGGGGCTGTTTGGTAGCCTCTTAATGACCATTCAGATGCTACCTCTTAATGGTTTAAAACCTCTGAATGAATAAGAGGTATCCTCAAGTCTGAATGGTTAAGAGGTAACCTCTGAATGGTAAATCATCACATGTCACATTATTCTACCTTCTCATTGGTAAAATTCTTAATGGTTCCATTAAGAGGTAGCCTCTTAATGACCATTCAGAGGCTACCAAACAGCCCCTAACTAATAAAGTTATGAAAATTTCAAGAATACAATAATTATGTTAATGTAAATATACAATCACAATAATTATACTAATGTAAAAGTCCCATGGATGAATTATACATGCATTGATCAAATGAACATAATTCAACAAAAGAAAAAAAAAAGCAAACAAACAAACTTCATGAGTTTTCAACTCTAATTAATTACATGTCTTTCATATCTAAAAGTTAAAAGAACAATTATCCAATAGCATCAAGTTTGCACAGACAAAATCACTTAAATTTGTATAACATAAGAACTTCTGTAAAAAAAAATTATATATAATATGATATATGATATATTAGTGTTGTAACTAAGATATTAACTATTCAAATGTTTAATTTATCAAGCGTATGATTTATATATATCCTTATTTCTATATATTTGCTAAATATTTTTATTGGGAAATATCAATACATATGCATAGAAATATTATTTTTGATTATTTACATATTTATTCAATCGTAATTCTTGGCCAAATATAAAATTATTTGTTATAATCTACGTTAAAAGATATGCTATTCAACTTATACCAATCTTTATCAAATATTAGTAATTTTTGCATTTATCAAATACTGGGTTATTACCCGGGATTGCTTCTCGGGCTCGGGAAACTTAGTTATATTAATTATTATTTGTTATTAATACGACCTCATTACATCAAGCATCTCATTGCATTCAACAACAATGTCTTCACATCACCAGATTAGATCATGAACCCGTATTAGAGGTCAAACAAAAGCACAACATGACCACATGAATAACATCATTTCCACTTTTACTTCAATGCACTTATATGATCGGGTGATTTGGGATTTTGTAAAAATGTTTGTTCTTGTACTTCTTTACAAATTACATAGAATTCAAGAAAACGAAACAACGAATTAAACAGATGTTGAGTTATTCAAAGTTCTGTTGAATACTAAATGAGATGTTGAGCAAAATTCAAACAGATGTTGACCAATAGTCAAACAGATGTTGACCTTAAACAGATGTTTGGTTTAAGGCCAAACATCTGTTTATGGCCAAATATCTGTTTAAGGTCAAACATCTGTTTAAGTCCAAATATCTGATATAGAAGGCCAAACATCTGTTTAAGGCAAAACATCTGTTTAAGGTTAAACATCTGTTTATGGCCAAATATCTGTTTAAGGACAAACATCTGTTTAAGGACAAACATCTGTTTAAGCCTGAACAAATGTTTAACTTAACCAGATCTACTGTCTTCTCACACTGTTTTCCTCTTCAAAGCACTGTTCAACCTAACATGGGTTTCCATCAACTGTTGACCAAAAGTCAAACAGATGTTCAAACCACTGTTTGTTATTGTACTTCTTTACAAAATTACATAGAATTCAAGAAAACGAAACAATGACTTAAAGAACTATAATTTAACACCCAATCTAATCGGGCAAAGCAATCTATTATCTGACAATTTCCTGGTTTTTACAACATGAAACACAACATCATCATGCCAAATACAGTCATATATATACATCCATTATTCTGAATTCATAAACCCATAAATGCAGAAGAATGTCACATTTGCGATTAATAAACCAAGTTTCTACTAATTGCAGTTATTATTAGCAAAAAGAAGCATTATATCATCTAAATATAAAACACAAACTGCTAATAACAGTGTTTTATCATGTTAGCCATACATATCAACAAAACATCAAGTTAATAAGTTCAAAAAAAAGACCATGCAACATCACCATCAAAAAATTCATAGTTATAATATCCGATATCAGAACATACTTAAAGGTCGTTGTTAAACTGAAGTAACGTCATTTAATACGATCTTCTGCTGCGAAGACACGTATGTGATGTCACACCCTGGCTTTGCGGAAGCGTGGTTAATTTTGGTGTGACTTCTTAATACCATAGCTTAATCATACCAAAGCTATATGAGTTAAAAACATGCAAGATCATCCATTAAGTTTTGAAAAACCAAACACAATACCATTGTTTTAACATACCCTGACAACCATAATCTTGTTCAACAAACATTACAAACTGAAACATAACATAAACATGGTTTAAGGACCGTGTCTTGTCCAGGAAAGAGACACATCCCCTAAACCCCGGATGACCTCGGAAACTAGTGCAGCGGAAAACATGCCATACCGTGCCAGATCTCGTTAATTTCCTGAAATACATGTAAGTTGAAAAATCAACAATAATGTTGAGCGAGTTCATGTGCAAGTGAGTAAGTAAAACACTTGTAGTATAAAAGTTGTCGTGGTATGTAGCAGTGTAAGAGGACTTGTGATCACCAATGGTTTGCAAGGCCATTAGCATGTTGTGAAATGCAAGTAGGAAGACACAACCCTAGCCGATTTTTGCGTTGGGCAACCAAGTCACTCCAGGTCCGTTCTGTTGGTCCTCAGAGAGGTCCGTTCTGTTGGGCCTAGAGCTGGGCTCGCTACACCCAGATAGATCTACCGCTTAAGTCCCTCGGTGTTCTAACTACCCATTCACATGATCTAAAACCTCCTTACGTTAATCATACCATGTATAAAGTACTTGTAAACAAAGTAACATGTATTTCACCCCCGCAGTTAAGAAAACTGAAAACAGTTAGAGAAAAGGGGGACATGAACTCACAGTCGGTGCGTCTCTACCAAGTGTCTCCAAATCTGAAAGCTGTGCGACGACCTACAAGTGCTAATTCTATTAGACGGACGGCCGTGCCTTAGCTTTATAGTTTAAGTTTTTGGGAAATAGTTAGACAACTATTTCGTGTGTTTGTTCTGTATATACTTGGTAGTTAAACTCCTTCCCAAGGATGGGGGATACAATACATGTGCGTAAGTTACGTTTTATCAATCTTGTGGTAATGTAATTACCGGTGTAACTTATGTATTCATGGTGAAAGCGTTCGCAAAGTTTTGGGATCATTAACGCTTGTAAATATTATTTTTACTCTAAAATAATATTTATGTAATTTCACAAAATAATCATAAACAGTGTTGTGACAAAACATATTTATCACGTTAACTTAGTGAAAATCCCACCTCCGAATATTTGGTAAATAAAGTTCTGGCGAAATTTATGTTTCGAAAATATGTCAAAAATAGTTCTAACACTTGTTGTGTAAATAATTCTAAGTGTTAGGTTTTTAGAAAATTTCGCCAGAGTTTCCTCTGTAACTGGAGGTGGCCACGCTTTCAAGCGTATCATTTTCTTTTAACAAATCAATTCAACAACTTCTTTATTCAATCAAACAATTTCCGACACATCCATCTAGTCGACAAGTATGTAAATTGTATAATCGCATGAACTTGTTGTTTTTCCGCAACCATAGTGTAAAACCCTTTTATATTTGTAGATCTTTACATAAAGTAACTTTGATCTCGTAAAAACCTTGTGATTAGAGAAATCCGTCTTTACAACTTCTAGTCATTTTTCCCAAAAATAGTTATTTGTCGGATCTTTTCATTTCACAAGTGTTTATACACTTGTGGTTTATAAAATCATGTTTGTTAGTGTAAGATCCATATTTTTAGAAAACATGATTTATTTAACGTGTGGTTCTTTGAAAATACCACTTGCGGATACGTAGATCCGCTAGTTTTAAACACTACCGTACAAGTTGAATCACTTTTACACAAGTAAAATATTTTTACACAAGTTCATGTCTCGTGTGTGGTAGAGTTTCACCTTTTAACCCTTGTGTTAACTAAAAACGAGCTTATGTGAAGATCCATGATCTTACAAAGTCGGGTTAAATGGTGATCCGAGCTACCAAAATCATAGATCGGGTCTAGATAAACACATCTTTCAAGTACTACAACTTTTACACATGTTACAAGCTATTAACCGCCATTTTTAGAGTTTTTACTAGACTTTAATGCTTCAAAACGTATGTTATCGATATTTTACCGACAAAATTCCTGTTAACCACCTTAGATATGATCAAATAAGAGTTTTAAGTGTTATACCTCTAGCTCTAAGCTAGGGAAGATTCTTGATGGAAAAAGGGTGGATAAAAGCTAACGGAAGTGGTCCTTCGCGTTCCGAGTGCACCAAAGCTCCTAATACGTAACCTTTAACACTTGAATGATGGTGGAATTGCTTGAACAAGAACCGAAAGTATGATGGTGGGAGGAGTGGGGTTCGGCCGAGATGAAGGGAGAGCAAGAGAGAGAGTTGAAGTTGGTGTTGTGAAGTGATAATGAACATGTGTTAAGTGTTTATTTTATAGACAAATTAAGAGGTGATTATCCATTGGGTTTTATGTCACAAAGATACTAAACACACCTAAATAAAATAATCAACTTTAGTACTTGTATGTTCCCCATGGTTGGGGCCGATTCCAATGGGGGGGGGGGGTATCTAGTTCGATTGTAACCAAGTAGTTAGGATGGAGTTTAGGTTAAATAGGTTAGTTAAGTATTAAACTCCGTTAGTAATAAATAGCGTGTTATGACGGGTGTTAGGGTAATCAGGGACCCTAACTGGCTCAGAGAAATATAAATAGTGAAAATAGTAATATTTTCATGTTCCGGGTAAAGTCCGGTTGTTCGGTTGGATAGTAATCCGTTAAAGCGTTACGAAAGCTTTAAAGTGTCGTTATTATTATTTTTAGTGACATAATTCAATTCCAACACTTTAGAAAGTGTCTAGTAGTATTTTCCCCATATTTTGGCACTTTACTAGTCAGCTAGAAGCTGGATTATTTATTAAAGTGCTGTGTTTTGTACTTAAAGTACGTTTTTAGGCACATCCAATCAGTGTATCTTATTCCTAGAGACGCACTTCCACAACCCTTATAACCCTACACTCACTACCAGTGTAGTCAGATATTTGAGGCTCTTAACAGGCCTTAGAGGCAGTGTCTGCCTGATGCTGGTTATATCAGCATGTTCACTGTGTATCCGTTTAGTGCTACTGTGCTTTTTGTGCATCATGTTTGTCACCAAGGTTCAGCATGTAAATAATGTAGTGACAGCAAATAAAGTATGATGCAAGTAAGTGCATGTATCAGTATGCCGGTAGCAGTTTATCAGCAATTTCAGTTAAGCACAGTAATTTAGCAGTAATTAATCATTAATTAAGTCGTACGGATACCTGGTTTAGTGCGGGTTGTCACATGTGAAGTGCAACATATCACCAAACCTCAAGTTATTCTCAGTCATGAACTTCCGCCAATAATCCAATGCGTAACGTGGCTTGCATTCATTTAACTCAGTCTTCACATCATAAACATCCACAACTCCAACCATGTTTTGAACTTTCAAGGGATGAAGATCAACAGAAAGACTCGCTCGTCTGGCAACTTCAGCAGGAAGACCCTACATGTATTGTGTGGAAGAAAATAATAGTCAAACAAATAAACATAAATCATTCGTTTGTTTAGAAAAAATGGTATACCAGCCTATAGTCTCCTTTGCGAACAAAATGAAAGAACTCAGGGTCGAGAAGATGTCCAGAATGTTTTTTTGCAGTCTTTGTACTCTTATTTCTACGGTTACGCTTTTTGTGAACATTGCCGGCTCTCTTCCCCTTGATGAAAAAGTAAACATATACATGTGAATTAAAGGAATGTTGAATATATGCGCAAAAAAAAAAACAGTTTATATAACATATACTCATTAAGTGGCGAGTATAGATACCTTAACCTTATGAGCAGATGAAGAACATCCAATATGATCAATTGTGCCGATAGGTAAGGCGGCATTTCCCTTAGTCGTATTCTTGACTGTCTCCTTTCTCTCAGAAGTAAGTTTACATTTCTTCTTAACATGTTGTCAGAGAGTAACTTTAATAACCATAGCAATATAACAATATTTAAGATGGTAAACTTACATCTTGTGTTTTGTTCGATCGTGAAGACATGCGTCTCTTCGACGTGCATTCAGCATCAAACTTGACTGGTTTACGTGAGTTAACAGCCTTTGGTAGTGCATTGGTTGGTAACTTCTTCTAAATATTACATTATTGGATAAATATAACATCAGTAAACAATATTACTAATAGTTGTAAAAACATTAAATTCTTATATGTGTTAAATTAAAAATAAATAATTTTAATAATTTAGTAAGTACCTGAGTAACGGTTTTTCTTTCACCTAAAGACGCAACTTTATCATCATCATAGATGTCCTGGTCAACATTAATGGAATAATTAATAAAATGGTAAAAGAGTGAATTGCAAGGATTGTACTTTATCTTTATACCCATTTGCAGGCGTTGTCCTTTATGTTTAAAATTGACGAGTTTTGTATTTTATGTTTTCAAATGATACACGTTTTGTCCTTTAGCCCTAACCCAGTTAGATTTTTCTGTCAAATCTGGTCATGTGCAATGCACATGAGGGTAAAATTGTCTTTTCACCTTATTCTTTAAAAATACATATAAAAGAAAAAGAAAATATTATATAGCATAACAAAACCCTCACAAATTCCTTCCAGCCGTACAAACTTCCAACCTCTCATTCCTCATCTTCTCCACCACCTCTACACGCACTCCCTTCTCTCAACTCCATCTCACAAAACTCGCATGACGCTTAACTTAACCTCTCCATGGCCAAATCGTCTCCATCTTCACTCCACTCACCACCACCGCTTCAACGAAACCGCATCAAATTCGCAACCGTTTTGCAGTTTTCGCACTCTTAATTATAAAAACAACAACATCAAGGCTTCGTTGAGTGAGAGTTATCACGAAGGTGCTGTAGCGGATGGTGATGATGATGCTGGTAGTAAGGATTATGAGTTGATTGTTAGTAAAGTTTCGGCTGCAAAAGCTGCGAGTGAAGCACTCCAAGTGTTCGGTGAAATGTCTAAGAGAAGCGGTGGTGTTGTGAGTACGTCTGATTGACGTGAGATTATTTCGGCTGCGTTGGATCGGAACAATGTGGATTTGGCACTGTCTGTTTTTCAAGCCATGCGATCAAGTTTTGATGCAGGTATATACGAACTATATTGGTGTCTTCAATTCTTTATTCCTAAATTAGAGTGAATTTTTCTTAAGAATTTTGTTAACTTTTAGTTAGACCTTCTGATGACATGTAATTTTTTAATAGTTAGTGAGGTAGTCAGGCAGAGAGACCTGAAAGTATATTATTCTATATTTTTGGGAACTTTATTTCATCCAGTTTTGTGGAAATTAAGGAATTAGTGTGGAAATTAACGAATTAGTGTGGAAATTCACGATTAAAGAATATTTTTCTTTTATATGTATTTTTAAAGAATAGGGTGAAAAGACAATTTTACCCTCATGTGCATTGCACATGACCAGATTTGACAGAAAAATCTAATTGAGTTAGGGCTAAAGGACAAAACGTGTATGATTTGAAAACACAAAGTACAAAACTCGTCAATTTTAAACATAAAGGACAGCGCCTGCAAATGGGTATAAAGATAAAGGACAATCCTTGCAATTTACTCATTCTAAAATTAATAAATCATTTACTGCTAATGCTAAATACATATGTACGTTGAATACATTCTCAACATAATCATCCTTGGATATCTTAAGTACACTATCATCGTCAGATTCAGGTTTCTTCGACAGCCAAATCTCGGTCTCGTTTCGATAAACTAATAACTCAAAAACAACATTATCAATTCTCCTAAAGATAAGCAAATCATCCTCCAGTATCCCAACATCGTTGCACATTTCCGGCCATCCTTTAGCAAATACAAAGTTGGTATCAAACTTAGACGCCTCAACATTCCAATAAGAAACCTTATAACATATTTGATATTTGCCACTTGGTGGGCTGTTTACGTAAAATTGTTTAATGAAACAATCTTCGATTACCTGCATAAAATTAGAAATAATGAATACTATACGTGAAGTATGTAACTTATGAGAATAAGTGTTAACACGTTTAAGGTGCAAAAGAATTGAAGTTAAGATCAATAGTCATACCGTAAAACCAAATCTTGCATAACGATTAAACGTGAAATAAGATTCACCACAAATGCCATCCACAAAACATGAAAGTTCAAGCCCAAAATCTCCTAATGGTCTAAAAACCAACAAAGTATCCCTCGGCAGATTAAGATCTTTAACAACACTGTCCCAACCATCAGTTATTACTGGCATTGAATTTTGTGTTCTAACCCTCACAACCCATTTTTTTTACCACACTCATGATAGATTCGCAACTTAACTTTTTCCCAACAGTCTCCCCACTTTTGATTAGCAAAAGCTAAAGGTACATCCTGTATATAATTTTTATGTAGTGTAAGAAAATATAAACCATAACAATTGTTAAATATATATTTCAATAAAAATAAATCATGTATATAAAAACATGTCATACCACTTTCAATGATTCTGGGTTATCAAGAAACTTCACAAATGTTGAAAACATAATAAAACCTGAATCAGTAAAGATGTTAAAAGATTGAAATTAAAAAGTTGGCTTCGAAGATGAACATGAACTTTTTGTATTACATGCTATAACTGTTAGAAAAAGTATATTAACTAAACTAAAAAGTCAGTATCACACAATGTCATTAACTTGTTTTAATATCTAAATCAGTAATCAGTTATTACAAAGGTAGAAAACAAAGATATAGTTCTTGATGATTATAAAAACATGAACAAACAAATTCCAAACAACAAAACACCAAAGTGTTGAAAAATACAAACAAATCGTTGATCAACATTTAATTAGAACTTCCGTAACTGCTTTCAATAATGATTGTTTAACAGAGTATCTACTGAAATTAATCATAGAAACAGAGTATGTGTTAAAAATTTTCCGCAAATAATGAGTATTTTAACATGTTCTCAACGAATGATTCAAAGACCTAACTAAACCCTTCTTCAATGTATAGCAATAAACGTTTAAAATCATATTTGTAGCAAAATAGGATTTGAATTAAGATCTGTTAAACACTACAAAGTTCATTACAATATGAATGTACATACCAGTTGCTCAAGAAAAAACGGTAAAACCTCCGGTGATTGAAGTGTAGAAGTCGGAGATTATGAAACTTGAAACCCTAGAAAATGACAGCGAGGAAGAGATTTTTGAAAGAAGAGATGATAGATGTTTGATGTGTAATGATGCTAAAGGTAGAATGACGGTTGTGTTTTCGTTTTCCCATATTTTCAAGTGATGAAAAATATTTACACATACACCCCTTATTGAATTTGTTATTTACATTTACATTGAGATACAAGAGTAAACTGGATGATTAGTTGAATTCATTTGGTATTCACATTAACAAAAAAAAAAATCTTATAGCAAAGCCATTAATATGTCATATTTTTTGTATGCTTTTAATCATGTATTAATCATAATTAGCTTTTAACATAAGTAAGTTTCTCGAGCTCGGGAAGCAATCCCGGATGAAAACCTAGTTTTATTATATATACACCTCGATTATCGATCTATTCCAAATAGTCTTCCTGTATCATTTTCTTCCATATTGACAGTGAACCCGGGGATCTTCAAAATTGTCTACGTTGTAAATTACTTACGAATAAATTTATCACACATGATTCTGAGATGCAAAACACAATAGAGTTTATAAAGTTTAAACCAAATAAAGTTTAAACCAAATAGTAATTAAGAAAATATATATACAACTATACTTATAACGGTGGAAGTTAAAACTCCGAAAAAACAATGATTACAAGCTAGTAAAAACTTCTTTGTAAACGACATTAGAAGTCTTATTTGTTGGATTTCCATCAGTGTCGAATATTAGTATTTTAACGCCTTCTCTGGTCTTGACCATTGATAATGCAACGTACAACTGACCATGAGTAAAGACAAGATCTTTCAAATAAATACCAACCTTTGATAACGATTATCCTTGACTCTTGTTAATTGTCATGGCAAAACAAACTGATAAAGGAAATTGTCTTCGTTGAAATTGAAAAGTTATTTTTTTGTCAGACGGGATCATATTAATCCTTGGAATAAAAACTCTCATGCCAACGTTACCGCCAGATATTACTTCAGCTTCGATAACTCGTTTACCAAGAAAAGTAATTTGAAGCCTTGTACCGTTACATAACCCTTTCTGTTGATCAATGTTTCAAAGAAGCAACACAGGAACACCAACTTTAAGAACTAATCTGTGATTAGGCAAGCCAGAAATCTTAAGAGCATTCAAATTTTCTGTTGAGTATAAGCTTTCTTGAAAAGAATCAAGAATTTGTTCAGTTTGACATATACTATCAGAACTCAGATACTCTTTCGCATCACCCGGAAATAATGAAAGCAATTGATCGTTAATTTCATGAACTAACTCATTTTTGGGTGCTAGAATTGCTCGCTCCGAAAAAAATCCAGGAATCCTAAATTGTTCGATAATTGAAGGGTATACGAAGTCAATTAAACTTTGTATCGGGTCACAAATATCAGTGATTAGTAGATCACCTGGTATCTCTATAATTGCTTCACCATCATTATCATCTCCAACGTTTCCTTCACCAATATCAATAAGCCATTTTGCAAATTCACTGATAGACTCCATATTTGAACTTTCAGCTCCAATAGTTAGACGCAAGTTTTTAGTCAGCCGTAACAGTCTGCATTTTGACCATATATATGAAGAGCTTAAAGATGCACTAATAATTTCTTGTCTAGTACCATTAGGAATAACATGTAGGATTTGTCTAAAGTCACCACCAAATACAATAACTTTACCTCCAAAAGGAATATCCGAACGAATACTCCTACCTTCCGAAAATACGTCGGTCATCGTCCTATCTAAATGTTTAAAGGCATGTTTGTGTACCATCGGTGCTTCGTCCCATATGATTAATTGGGTTTCCTTTAACAATTTGGCAATATCACTATTTGGCTTAATATTGCACATTGAATCCTCTGTTATATTAATGGGGATATGGAACCGAGAATGAGTTGTCCTTCCATGGGAAAGTAATAACGAAGCAATACCATTTGAAGCGACATTTAAAACTATTCCCTTTCTACATCGAACAGCTGAAGCCAAAGTCTTCCATAAGAAGGTTTTTCCAGTTCCACTGTAACCATAGACAAAAAAAGGCCTCCTTTACGGCCTACAACTGCTTCCATTATTTCATCAAAAACCGCTCGTTGTTCATCTGTAAGAGATTGATGCAACCTGTTAAACTCAGCTTGTACTTCATCTATGTCATGTGACAACTCTTCATTGATCAGACGATTAGTAGCATCACGTAAGGAATCGTCGTCATGGTACGACATAGTGAGAAACCTTCATAATGATGAACCATTGGAAATTAAATAGTTTTCAATTTTCAACAAAGTAAGGTTCTTAGTATGATATTCAGGAAGCACTAAACCTAACAAATAAAAAAACTAACATTATTAATTAAAAAATCGAAATGTAGTATGTGAAATAAAAAAGATAGATCAGAACCTGAAATATTTGTTTCTTTTTGACGTTTATAAACAATATCACCAGCTAAGTATTTCCACGTGTTCTCCTAAACAAAATCTGGCCGTGAAAGAGTATTTGATAAAACAGGGTAGCAAATAAAGCTCGGAGATACCCAACATGTACTTCAAAACTTGCTTCTTTAATGGCCTCAACGTATTCATTGTCATCATCTAAGAGTCCCATCGCATAGCAAGCATCTCTAAAAGTCGGAATAATTGGCCGTTAACTGTACGTATCTCCTCGAATGATCTAGGCCCATTAACTTTATTGAGTAGTATCCTCAAAAAATAAGGTTCGCCCAATGCAGGAGATACAGAATGAATCCGGCCAACACACTGGTACATCTTACGTACCTGCCAACATCTATCTTTAAGTATCCAAACAAATTTGGAAGGAAACTCGACATAAGTCAGCTTTCTAGCATCTTCATTTGTCTCGTTCAACTTCATCCATTGCACAAATATTGAAGAAGCAACAAAAGGCTTGCTTAAAACATTATCAATATCGTCATCCGCACCATACACAACATTCTGTTGGCCCGACAAATGAAAGGGAAGCCTCATAACAGCAGGATACCTATAATGAACCTCATTAGAGAATATTCTCCAGGATGCCTCACATGCTGAAATATATCTACAATCATAATACTCCTTGATCTCGTCTTTTGGCTTTTCCTTAATGGTTGGATTTGTATCACCAGAAACAACCGCAGTAGCCATATCAGGCCTTTGTTAATGTACTTGAATAAATATTTCACTGAACCGGCTTGATTACACCATTCAACATTAATGTGTGCTTGATATCTTTTCAAAAGCCTTTTGTTATAAGGAACAACACTTTTGTTGTCTAATCTAACACTAGATTTTATAACTATATGACCTGAATCTCTTATTCTGTATACAGGGAAACCACTTGAATCAATAGTTGTATGTGGTGTGAATTTCTTCAGAAAGTTTTTTGAACATCTTTTATCAACCATGCAAGGACAATTCAAATTAGCATTCCCACACGGACCATGAATCAAATAATCAGTTACAAGAGAATAAAGTTCAGGATCTTCTTTTTTATCGGGAATTTCAACAGAAATAAATGGATCTATGTGATCTACAGTGGGAAGTTTGTGATTGACCTTCATGAATAAGCATATATGTGCATGAGGAAGACCACGCTTTTGAAATTCTACTGTATAAACAACTAAATAAAAAGGAAAAATAAATAGATTTAGTAGTTGATAACCTTGATTACAAAATATATATCAGAGGATAAGATGTGAAAACGAAATAACATACCAGCGTTAATCTCACTGAAATACTTAGAATCCTTCACATCTTTGTGTATGGAATCAAGCTTCATTTTAAACAATCGACACAATATGTCAGGCCTGTCTTCGGCTTTGATGGTTGAATCTTTTAGAAATCTTTTTACTTCTAGCCACTTAGGATTACACGTTATAGTTATGAAGAAATCAGGGTACCCATACCACTTACATAAGACCATTGCATCGAGGTAATTTTGTTGCATGAATCTTGCACCACCAGTAAATGAAGAAGGAAGTATAACAGGCTTTCTAGTATCTGTTAAAACTTCCTTACCTTTAGATTTATGCTTTTGAAGATTCTCAAACGTTTCAGAGCGAAGGTTCGCTTGTTGCCTCCGGATGTACTTTAGTCTTTCGCTCTCAATCATTGTGTACGCATCAACCAAAAACTGTTGTAACAATCTTCGCCCATTTAAAATTAAGGAAAATCCATAAGTTCTATCTTGGATCCTATATGAAAAAAAGTCTCTCATTGTGCACTTTGGTTTTATTATCTTTTGTGTGGACATAAAATCTCTATGAGGAATATCAACTCTATAACCATCATCACCATATGGGAAAAGTATCAGATATTGCAGAGCAAGATACGATGGGTGTAATTTGCTAATACGCTGGAGCATTCCAGACTGAGTCTCGACAATAATATCACGATGGTCTATAGCTTTATCTATGTCTCCGACAACCAAAGCAGCAACTTCAGATGTGGTGGGTAAGTTATATGTCCTGCCATCTTTTTCTCTTCTATAAATAAGTCGCAGACTAAGGTTGGCCTCTGGAGATTGGTGAAAATGGTCTCTGACCATCCTATATGTCTTAACCAACATATTTTGTGAATCTAATAAAGCCCTCAAATACTCTATCATTTCGACATCAAGTTCTTTATCAGTAGGCGATGAAGGTTCGGTTCTTTTGCTGTTAAAAGAAAAAAAAACAACATAACATAACTATAATAGTATCTCGTTTTATAAAAACTTATAGAATATGTTGAGAAAAAGTAACATTTCAGTTTACCTACAACCACTGATGAGTTTAGAATGAATAAACCAAACTACTATTTGGTACTAAGTAAAACAGCTGATGGAAACCTTGTAAGCACTGCTAGTGATTAAAACACTGATGGTACTTAACAACTGATAGTGAACTACTGATGGTTAACAACTGCTGTTGTAGTAAACAGTGGATAAAGAATCAGTGATTAAGGATTAAGTGTTAAGGAAGAGTAGTGGTTAACAACTGCTGATACCAGCCCAAAACTTATAGAATATGTTGAGAAAAAGTAACATTTCAGTTTACCTACAACCACTGATGAATTTAGAATGAATAAAGCAAACTACTGTTAAGTCAAACAGCTGATGTAAACCTTGTAAGCACTGCTAGTGATTAAAACACTGATCGTACTTAACAACTGATAGTGAACTACTGATGGTTAACAACTGCTGTTGTAGTAATCAGTGGATAGAGAATCGGTGATTAAGGATTAAGTGTTAAGGAAGAGCAGTGGTTGGGATACAAGGACTGATACTTACTTTCTTGTAAGTTCAGGGGGTGTTTGTGCAAAGTTCTTACAATAGGTTGTTGTAACAGAATTTTTTGGTCTTAGTATAAATAGGGGGTTTGGGTTAGATAGTAGTAAGTTCATTGTTTTTCAATTCATTGTAATTTATTTTCTTGTATTTCAATTTCAATTCAATTCAATAACAATCGTTGGTTTCGAGTTTTCTCTGGGTTCAATTTCTGGTTGTTCTTTAACAGAATAAAAATGAACTTAGAAATCACTCGTACCTGAATAATGCATGTCAGTTTGTTATTTTATTTTCGCTATCATGTATGTCTAGCTAACAAAACTTAGCTTCATTTCCATCTAGAGGTTTGAGACTACCCATGCAATGATAGTTTTGGCCACTGATACGAAATATAAATGGAGCATTGCCCTTGTTGATGTTAGAATCAACCTTTCCACCCATAGATGTAAAAGAGAACATAGAGTTGTATCGTCTTATGTTCTTCTGGAAGAACTTGCTTTTTGCATTTGAGAAAGAAAACAAATTTTGATAAGACGGATGTGCATCCTTTACAGGCGGTAGCTGAACTTTACCACACCCACAACACATACTATAACTTAGCTTATTCATAGTTAAACGACCTTTTCCACCTTCTGATGTCCATAACTTTGCACTACAAACCTGACATGTAAGCACTTGGTCACCATGGTCCAAATAATCTGTTAAAAATGATTGATAGTTATATTACAGGTTGCATACAACAAATGTCCTAAAATAGTAATATAGATTAAAACCTTTAGATATCCCTTTATAAGGATCTTCATCAGTGCACAAAAACACATCGTCTTCATCTGAATCCAAATTCAGCGTAGGTACAGGAGTATTATCACGTTTCTTGCACTCGAGGTTACGTTTACCAGAAGACAGCCGTGTAAGGATAGAGGTACTACCCAATATCGGCTGATTGTTACTGCTAATGATGCTAGAAGTAGGGGTGTGCAAAAACCGAATTAACCGAACCATAACCGAATTAACCGACAAAACCGAACCGAATAGAAAACCAGTGGGTCGGTTAATGATTTTTTTTGAAAACCGAAAGTAGCGGGTCGGTTATGGTTATGATTTTTTCCATAACCACCATAACCGAACCAACATGTAATAAATCTTTGTAGGATTTAGGACTTTTCACCATATTTTTAATATTTGATGTTTTTGACTAAAGATTTTTAGTACTTATGGGTTTTTCATATCATTTTGTGGTTTTGTTTGAATGTTTATTTGAATTTATGGAATGCATCATATCACTTTATTTGAATATTCGATAATAATTAGTATTAATATTATAGATTATATGTATTCTTTAATACAATGTAATATACTAATATATACAAATATGCAATAAAAATTTATTCCATGTTAAAAAAAATAAGCTATTTTTAGCTAAGCTAAATACACGGTTAACCACCCATCACTGACCCACTATAACCATCAAAACCAAATAACCATAACCACCATAACCGATCGGTTATGGTTATGGTTATCCAATAACCGACATCGTGGTTATGGTTATGGTTTTTGGTCAAAACCGACCCATGCACACCTCTAGCTAGAAGTAATGGAATATCGACGGTTGATATCTAACGGTGTACCTATGTTTATGCCGTTATCTGAACGTTCAATATTTAAACATACATGTTAGTACAGGTCTGTTGTTCAGTAACGTATTTATCAAAAGAAACAATAAAGAAACAAAATACATACCTGGTGTAGCTGAAATTAAAGAACCAGTAGCATTTCTAACTGCTCGACGTGCAATGGAGTACATATGTTGGTCTGTAGTATCAGAACATTCCAGCAAATTTACATTGTCAGAAAAGATGTTACGGACATTCGTTAATGATGACGATGCATTCTTTGATTTCTTATTATCAAGTATTAATTTTCGAAGTTTACGCCTTTCATCCGGTGAAGTAACTGAATAACAGAGAAAGTATAATATGTACGAAACACAAGAATCAGTCCCCTTGCAAACATAAAACAGAAAAAAAGTATAATTATAATCAAATTCAAGAGCTATTACCATTTGAGATATCTGAAAGAGGAGATCTATTTGAGATATCTGAAAGAGGAGTTCTCATAAGAGGACCTACAAAAAAACCACGTAGAATTATGATTTCAATCTGAAATCTGATTTGTGTTTTCGGAAATGATGAGTTAAGAAGTTAGCATTTCACTTACTGTGTAAATTTCATTGAGATGAATTAGCGGCCGTAGAAGATGAACGTAAATTCCTTGACATTGCATACGTGAGAGAAGGAGAAGGATTCAAAAGAAGAAAGAGTAAAAGATCAGGAACATTAAAAAAATAGAACCAAACTGTGGTTTTTAAATTTTGAATTATAATATGTGATACCTAGGGATTCACATATCATCAATAAATTATAATATTCCATTTTATCATTTTCTAATTAAAAATCATTTCATGAAGAGAAAAATAGAATCGTTTCAAATTATTGAACTAATTATTTCAAGGAATCTATTACATTGAGAAAACATTAACAACAAATTTTGTAATCTTTGTAGAATGTAAATCGAGTGTTCATCGGTTAGGTTTATGGTTTATTTGTATATGATTTATAAAATATTATTATCTTTATTTAATAAATAATTAAGTTAAACGGTTTATTTTTCAGTTATCCAAATAAACCAAACAAAACAAATAAAATAAAACGTGAATCCATAAACCGAACAAAAAACCGAATAAAATGTGTTTCGGTTTACGTTTCTTACTTGGTTACGGTTTTTCTGAACACCCTACTTTGAATCACTTAGATAAATTTGAAGGATATAAATAAGCTATTGAATGAGATGACTTAAATAAATTAATGGGAGAAACGGGCACAAATTAAATATTATTTAAAAACTGTAATATATGACGGATACTTATTAAACCTTAGTGGCCAGGGATAACGGTAAAAACCAATAAAGAACAACCACATCCACTGATAATCCTATATAGATTATGAGATAAGATGATAAGATTAGAAATGCTTAAAGATTACAAATGTTTGTAGATAAAAAAGTTGTTATTTGGCTTTATACAATATATATTATAAATTGTTGCTTCTCTTCATACACATAACTTTTAAAAATAAATATTGAATATTGAACATCTCAATATTTATTTAACATATACATTATAATATGCAAAGAAAGGTCATACTCATTATAATATTAGAACAATACAGTATAATAAGCAGATAAGTTTTAGTGAATTCAAAACCACACAATCATAATCCGCTGTCACCGATTAACAGGACCTTGATGAGGCAATCATAATCCGCTCGAGCCCTAGCAGGGGGAGCAGCCATATCTAACAATTATTAATCAAATTGTGCGATAAGAAACCCTATGAGAGCTTCTTCTTCTTCTTCTGAGTGTACAAAAGGGTTCATTGTGTTCAGAATGAGAAAATAGATAAAACCAAATAAAATTTCTGAATGAGAAAATAGATCTTACATGAATATTCTGTTGTTCAACTACTCGACGGTACATGATTTAGGGTTTCAAACGCAGATGTATCCAATAGAAGTAACCTCTGCCGAAGGTTGTTGAGGAGATGGAAATGTGAAGAAGGAGAAGGATGAACATCAGAAAGAAAGGAGATCCTGTATGTAAGCGTGAAGGAGAAGAATGAAGTAGCGGATGAAAACTTTGGTATTTAGGGTTTGTGAAAAAGTGAGAATAAAGGGGATGGCACTGTTGGGCGGGAAAAGGGAAAAAAGGTAGCCCTCATCTACTGACACGTGACCCAAATAACTTTCATTTATTATATATAATAGATTAGTATTTTTGCATTGAAGACGATGCAATAAAAATATTTATCAGATATATAGAAAAGAATATATAAATCATACACACGGATAAGAACATATAGATAAATCACACACAAATATCATTCCTAATTATATGAATCAAATATTCATTTACTAGGTTACCCGTGTATTACACGGTTTGAATAAATGAATTTTATATATAAAATAATAAAATAATATATTTTTAAAAACCTTCTTTATTAGATGGGTTGAATACATATAACTTTATATATTAAATATTAAAAAATTATATCTATAAAATTCATATGTATTATATGGGTTGACTAAATGTAATTTTATACCAAATAATAAAAAAGTTATATCTTTAAAACCATGTGTATTACACGGGTTGAATAAATGTAATATTGTTTCCCAAATAATAAAAAAAATTATATCTTATAAAAAATAAAATTTATTAGAGATAATTACAAAATTGTAAAGAATAATAGTAAATTTGTATATTACAAATAACAATTAGGTGTCTGTAAAAAAGAAACTAACGGATATACCTAATACACGATAGATAGAGTTATTGCGAGGATAGTTCTAGAATTTTTTTTATATTTATATTTCATTACACTTTCTCAAAACTAAATTAATAATGAGGACACACAATGTTTATGTTAACATGGGACTATGATATTAATTTTTTTTTTATAATTTATGGCTAATATTCACGTGTATGGTGATAAAATTACACAATGATATAAGTTTGAATATTATATTTATATTTATATTATTTTAACAAAATATTAGATTAGAAGATAATAATAATAATAATAATAATAATAATAATAATAATAATAATAATACTAATAATAATAATAATAATAATAATAATAATAATAATAATAATAATAATAAGAGTTAAATGACATTTTATGCCCTGTGATTTGGGCCATTTTGTCAGTTTAGTCCAAAGGTTTCATTTTTCTCCTGTGGGTCCAAAAAGGTTTCACCGTTGCCATTTTAGTCCAATGGGTTAACTTCATCCAATTTTTCTGTTAACTAGAAGAACAATTCGGTCATTTTATATGTAATTCTGTTAGCTTATAAATGGTTTCTTTTATTATATAGTATAGATTATTTATCGATATTACATTTAAGATTGTAGGTCCCCTTGATGTGTATGGATCTTCAACAGAATTGTCTTTCCAATCAAGAGTGCGGAATCCTCTTGATCAGAATATCACAGAAACAAGTAGAAGAACAGCAATCACTTTCAAACCGAGTTTCTATTGATTATCAAACAAACGTATTACAATCAATCTAAATCCTCACACAATTTCGTCCAAGCCTAAGCACTCTCACGAAATTCCTCACACAAACTGTTTTGGCTGATCAACCTAAACCCTAAAGCCTAACCTTCTTTATATAACACAAGGTTGCAACTTTAGGCATGGGTTCCTGCATGGGCTAGGCCCATTTCGTCCCCCATCACCCAATGTGGGTTTTGTTTAGCCCAAACTCTATTAACTCACTAATACAAAGCTAAACCCGCTAACTGTTTATCGTTTAACTAATTACAAGATATCCAAAGACCAAATCTAAGCTGTTGTCACAAACATGCACCAACAAACTCCCCCTTGACAATAGCTTCATAAAATAACTTTGTCTTCAGTCGTCTTGCAATCTTCATGTTATCTTGCACTGTCTTTGGTCTTTGGATAGCTTCAGCTTCAATAGCTTCTGTCAGCAACAGACTCCCCCTAAGCTGATGCATCCAATCACCAAATCTTCAAAAACTTTAGCGTTTGAGTAAACTCCAGTTCAGCATTTGTAAAGCAATCTTCAAACTCTTCAACTTTGTCTGCAATATAGAAAGGAGGTTCTACCATGCATCCAATCAAACTCTCATCTTCACAGCAACTCAGCAACACACTGCTTCAATCTGTTTACTATAAAACAAACATCTCGAGAAACCATAAGAATTTTTCAACAAGGTTAAATAAATTATTATTTTTCAAGAGATAGTTAAACTGTATCACAGATTAAGCCTTTTCAATTTCATCACCAACACGCAAAACTTTTTAATCACACCCTATAACCCGCATGATTTAAAATTTTGAACTCACTTTCTAACACCGTCTCCCCCTATCAGTAACAATTCCTCCAAGAATAACAGTTTTCCGTACGTTAAGAATTTTAAACAGAAAAAGTCACTATTTTTGTATTTTTGTAGTTTCTGAAAGCAAGTAAATAACAAAAGCAATAAACTCTCTATTTTTGTGAGAATCACCGGTAAGAAGATCATATCAACAGAATCAAACTGTTTTCCACACTATTACATAATTCTTTATTTAATTTTTCGTGAAAAGCAGTCCAAGACGATTACCAGTATGTTTGTCCACTTAAACAAAATGCATGAACATTTCAAGTACCATTACCGTATGATACGTTAAGGTAATATTATTACTGATATACTAGTGTGTCCCACTTCAGGATATACCCCCGCGATCAAGGTATGCACAAAGATTCATCGTAGTAGGTGAGTATACTGATGTCATCCTTTAAGATATCCTGACAGTGTCTAGGTCTGCATATAATCTGTTGTATCATGTTTTAATTGCTTAGCAATGAACACCCAAATAAAGACTAATCAAATCCTGGAAATATAAACAACACACTCTATCATGCAAGTATCTTCCCTACCACATATTTCACAAGTCCAATCCAGATTTCTGAAATCTTAACTGGGAATAGGTTGAGAAGAGAACAGAATAGATCTTTAGGAGAGATGGTATAATATACAGATCAAATGAGGTTTTCTCAGTTTGATATAGGTTTCTTGGGTTTCATTTGGGCACTTGAGGGCCTCTTTCGGGTGTATTAGATCTATAGCGCGACAACGTACAGCTAGGTCAGCATGTATCTGGATGCAGCAGAAGCTGTCGTTGCCTAGCACCTCCAGGTCAGCATATATCTGGATGTAGCAGAGGAGGCACACGACTTTTTTCAGAGAAGATTTCAGAATCAGATCAAAATTGTGTGTATCGGGACAACATACAGACATTCAAATAGAAATGAGTTAATTCCAAGTGACTTTCTTTCCTGGGGTCATGTACAATTTTAGTTCTGAACAGAAGGACAGCCAAGATATCCCTAGATGAAATAACAGTATAAAGACCCAAAACTTCATATTTTGGCAATCTATCAACACAAGATTTAAGGTCATTAAACCATACACCACTGATGTGTTCCCCACTCATACACAGTTAGTTTAGGTTTATATCACATTGGTAAGTTGATTATTTCATGCTTTTTGCCTACTGGTACATCATATGATGAAGCTGCTATCACACTTAAGCAATTTAATTTCATTTTCAGTGTGACAGTCTAACTTGCCGATGTACTATCATTTCTTCTTTTTCACACAGTGATAACTCATTTTTGATTTTCTATTTTTTTATGTTTTTGATTTTTCAATGTTTTTGTATTTTTTATTTTTAAGAAAAGCAGTAAACTATTTACAAAATTCTTATGAAAAACCAGTTATTCATGATTCCTCATCCCGTTGAGTTCGACTAAATGTTCAAAGCGAGCCCTGTCAAAAGCTTTAGTATAAAGATCTGCCAGGTTATCTAGTGTGTCGACTCAGCACTTTGAACTTCAATTTAAATCAATAAATATAAATATATCAACAATCTCACATTCCCCTTCATGTGCCTAGAGCAGCCACTATCAACATAAGTTGATAATCCTCCTTAGCAGCTCCTGCACACACCAACTAAAAAATTAGTTAGATTGGGGGACCCAAGCCTTAATGGTCTTGGGTCGTCCAAATTCACCAACCACTGGAACATCCATCCAATATCCATTACTCCTAACTGGAGTCTTGGATCTCAAACCTGTTGATGGAATATGATTTTGATTTCCACTAGGTCTTTGGTCCTGAGGGTTCCTATACGTGTTTGGACTATTTGACCTTTGAAAAATTTGATTTTGGTGCCTCGAATTTTGATTCCAAGAAGCTTGATTGTTATAATTTCTAAAGCCATTGTTATAAAAAGTTCGACCACCATTATTTTGGTATCGATTTTGATATTGACCTTGACTTCTGAAATTATTAGTATTTCCATTAAAATTGTTCATTCTAGGTGAACTGCTTCTAGGTCTCTCATATCTGCCTGGTGGAGATCTAGGCTGAAATCTTTGTTGATTTATTTGAAAACGAGGAACTTGTGGAGTTCCTTTTTCAGCCTTATCTACACCAACAGCAACATTCTCTGGTTGCTTAGGAGCAGATTTCTTTGGAGAATTTGAGCCTTTCTCCTCACTATCACCTTCCTTCACTGGTAATTTCCCTCTCTGTTTTTCACTAAGTTTTGCTTCACTCTTTTTGTTAGGACAGCAGCTAGCTACATGTCCTTTGATGTGACACTTGAAGCACGATCTCCTTTTCGAAGACTTCTTAGCTGGAGTCTCTGAGGTAGATCCCTTATCAGATGGTGATGATCCCTTGGATGAACCTTGTTTAGTTTGCTTGATTTCAGATTTTTCTATGCTCTTATTTTTTGCAAACTCTACATTCGATTCATTTTCAATAACAGCAGTTTCGTTTTTCATATCACTACCTTGAACAAAATTAATCTTTTTAACAAAAGCTTGATTTGTATTCTTAGGCGGTGAATTTTTCTTTTTCAAAGGTTCCCTGTTATTGTTTTCCTTAGCCTCATCACTCTCAGATCCATCACCTTGACTTGAAGTGGATCCGAAACTACTTGGTGCAGATGCCATAAAGTTTGCTAGCTCATCTTCACTAGGCATGAATGAATAGTCATGACTAAGAGGAGGTGGAACTTCATTAAAGCCCTGGAAGCCCACACTGGTCTTTTCATTACTCTTCTTTAACCCACCCATCATGTGTTTCATAACAAAAGACGAATCTCTGAATTGACTTAATTTCTTTTCAAGTTCAACAATTTTGAGTTGTGCATCTGACAACTCATTGCATTTTTCAGAAATCTCTTTTGTTTTCTCAGCCATCATGTCATGAGCTAAGTCTATGACTTGAAGTTTTTCATTCAATTTGCAAGTTAAAGCTTCAATTTCAGCTTCATAACCTCTTATCTTCTTCAAGTATGTAGATTCATTTCTTTTAGCAAAAAAGTTTGCTTCTTTTATGTTAGACATCTCACTTACCAGACTTTGATTTTGTGTTCTCAGCCTGTCAACCTCAGCCTGTAGTTTACGACATCTTAAACACACAGAATTAGATTGTACCTTTTCCTCATGAACTTCTGAGGTTTCATCAGCAACAACCTGTTCAGCTTCACTCTCTTTCCATACTTCAGCATCCACTTTTGCTTCAGCATTCTCCACTTGAGCTTCAGCATTTTTCACTTCAGATTCAGCATCACTCACACTAGTTTCAGCCTCATCAACTGGCACTATCTCTGCCATGAATGCCTGCGTGGCACTCTCATTTCCCTGATATTTCTTTTGTAATGCATCCCACATATCCTTTGAATTAGTGTACTTGTTGAAGGTATGCTTGATGCTATCAGGTAAGGACATCTTTATCACAGCCAAGGCTCTCTTTTCAGCCTCATACATCTTTTTATCATCCTCTTTCATGTTCGCATAGTCTGTTCTACGTGGTCTGCCCTCAAAATCGTGTGTTGGGTTTGTGTACCCATCTTCAATACAGATCCACATACGTGCATCCTGAGATTCAATGAAAGATTTGAAGTTGTCCTTCCATGTAAGATAATTCTCCACCTTCATCATCTTAGGTGCTTTCAAATTCATCATGCTTGACATTTTAAAGTAACAGACTCTTAAAACCGTACAAAAGATCTCCGAAAACAATGGTTACCAAATTACACCTTTAGAATCGTCTCGAAAAGACAAATCCAATGATATATAATGTCGAAAACCGAAATCGGGATTTTCCAGAGTTTTTTTTTACCCTAAAAATACAAGGAATTCAACGGTCCAAACGGTTCTGTCTAACGAGCTACGGATCAATTTCTATTTGCAAAACACTGAAATTTTATCGACGCTTGCCAACGAAAATTCCACCACTTTAAATATGCTGGTTTTAAGTCCTCAGTTAATTTCGCTGGGTCACTGATTAAATTCGCTGGGTCAGTGATTAAATTCGCTGGGTCTGTTACTTGTTCAATTTCGCTGGTTATCTTTGCTGGACAAATTCGCTGGATTAATTTCGCTGTTACGACGACCTGTAAAGTCGCCGAAAACCGTAGTAATTTCGCTGTGGATAATTACCCGGTTACCAAAGTCGCCTTTGGATTTTAGGTTCGCCGGATCAAACAATTTCGCTAATTTCGCTGATCAGTCTGCGAATTTGGTAAATACGCCTATATTCAAATTCGCTGGTCCAGTAACTATGGAAACTTAATCTTCTCAGAATTCAGCAGATTTCGTATCAATTTCCTGCAAAATCGAACAAGCAAATCAGCAAACTTTTGACAAATTTCTGATGAACTTAATGAAGAACACGAAAACAGTTTTCAAATCTTCAAGAAATTCAGCCAAAAACTCTTCCAGAATCAACACAGTCTTTCCAGAAATCCTGCAAAACACCAAACAAACAAACAAACCAGAAGATCAAAACAGCCAAAAATTTCGAAAATTTTATCAAACACAAAAAAATTTTTCGAAACCCTAATTTTATCAGATTTCAAAAATTCGAAAATCTCCCTGTTTCTACAGACACAATTCTGAACCGAGCCTTCAAGAGCCTAATGCTCTGATACCAATTGTAGGTCCCTCTGATGTGTATGAATCTTCACAGAATTGTCTTTCCAATCAAGAGTGCGGAATCCTCTTGATCAGAATATAGCAGAAAACGTGTAGGAATCAGAAACAGCAAATCACTTTCAAACCGGATCTTTATTGATTATCTATCAAAGTGATTACAATCAATCAAGATCCCTAACAACCTAAATTTCGTCCAAGCTATATGACTCTCACGAAATTCCTCACAAACACTGTTTTGGCTGATTAACCTAAACCCTAAAGCCTAACCTTGTTTATATAACACAAGGTTGCAACTTTAGGCATGGGTTCTACATGGGCTAGGCCCATTTCGTCCCCCATCACCCAATGTGGGTTTTGTTTAGCCCAAACTCTATTATCTCACTAATACATAGCTAAACCCGCTAACCGTTTATCGTTTAACTAATTACAAGATATCCAAAGACCAAATCTAAGCTGTTGTCACAAACATGAACCAACAAACTCCCCCTTGACAATAGCTTCATAAAATAACTTTGTCTTCAGTCGTCTTGCAATCTTCATGTTATCTTGCACTGTCTTTGGATAGCTTCAGCTTCAATAGCTTCTGTCTAACGAGCTACGGATCAATTTCTATTATTTATTAAAATATTAATTTAAATTTTAAAATGAATATGAATATAAATTATGAGGTTGAAGGACAGGGTGACATGTGCCATTAACTAGAATCGTTTATTAGAAGTTAGATTAGATTAAATTGATTTTTTTTTGTTCTTTGTCTTCAAGAAGCACATAATATGTTCTTTATTTATAAGTTTTGCACGCTCTTTGTCCTTTAAGCTAATTGATGTTAGCTTTTCAGTTAATTTTAAGGTAAAATAACCATTTTGTCTGAATGATATAATATGAGGTTTATTTATAAAGGACATAACCTGTAATTTACTTAAGTTCTTTTATCTTTTTAGTTTTATTCCTTACACTTTTTTAAATAAAAATATGTGTTTTGTAATTTATTTTTTTTCGTTTTGAGATTAAATTATTTACTTTTTTATTTTACAAATAATGTAATTTTTGTACTATATTTTTACATAAATTGTTGATGTAATCGAGTTATTTTTTATCATTTTTACAATTATTATAAGTTATTTAAGCAAAATTTACACCAAAATGTGGAGAAAAGTAACCATATCGGTTACGTGTTATAATGAGTCGGTTTAATTTTGCTAATTTGATTCAATTTTATTTGGCAAGTAAAGCACATTAACTGTATATTTGCATTCCATGTCACTTTTCTAATTTTATTTAAAAAATTACAAACTTCTATATGAATAATAATTTTGGGATGAAGTATACTTAAAAAAAAGTCTTTTTTTTTATCCCTTTTCACTTATGTTATTTTACTTTGTTATAATCATGTTTAACCAACAAGAGGCTAACTTAATATGGTGAATTTCAAATAGATATCAATCGCATCAGGTTAGAGCTTAAATTTTATAGATCCGAACACAATTCATTGTTTTTATGTCAAAATAGAGCTTAAATTTTATAGATCTGAACACAATTCATTGTTTTTATGTCAAAATATCAACATTAAGCAAAAAAACCATATAATTCAAACATGACTCATGTAAAATGTTTATATAAACATGTCAAACATGTTGATAGGTTGTAATTGGCTAAGTTGTACACGGTTTGTAATAGGTTGAGGGATTGAACAGTGGTTGTAAACTAGCCGCAAAGGGGTGGTGAGTTACGGATTGTTGTAACAAACTCGGAACATGTTTAAACATATGGTAAACGAATTGACATGTTGAACTTATAAATTATGTATTTTTCAATGTTTTGTTTTGTTTTAAACATGTTGACAAGTCAAAATGCTTAATGTTAGAAATGCAAGTTAAATGAACTGCTTACTAAACATGCTTGACTTGTTTAAGAAAAAAATATGATTACTTTGATCTTAGGTTGGTGTCTTTATCAGGCATTAGCACGTCATTTTCTTATTAAATAAACAATTGTACATGAATATTTAACTGATTGTTACCGATGACACCTTTCAATTATATATATTATATATTAAAAACACAACCTTGTGAATAGTAACTCCACAACACGACAAAAGCCACGTGACAAACCTATTAAATAGTACTTCAGCCGACACCTCCTATTTCTTCTCTGCATCTTGAAGAAACCCTAACATCTCTCAACCTATTAAATAGTACTTCAGCCGACACCTCCTATTTCTTCTCTGCATCTTGAAGAAACCCTAACATCTCTCAAGTCACACCAAGTCTCTGCCTCTCTCCCTCTTGCAACTCGGACCACCGGAGTGAGCTCCGGCGACAAGCACATACCCAGCTCCGGTTCTCTTCTCCAGCCGCATACCCACCTCCAATCTCTGGTCTCTCCTTAAGATCGACTGTTCACGAAACGGCAGCTCTCTGGAGAACGGCCGGTGTCCGGCGAGGGTGAGAGCGGTGATGAAGTGGTGGCTCGAAGTCGAAACAGAGACGGAGAGGGTCAAGACGGTGGCCGCGTTCTTCCAAAAACCCACCCAACCCTAACACCAAACCCACCATCACCGTCATCCATCATATCTCCGGCCACTTTTTCCGATTCCGATGGCTCTGCATATCGCCAAACGCCTCCTCCGCACCCGCGCCACCACCCCTACCGTCGCACTTTTCTCAGCCGTTGATCGGAGCTTTTCCTCCACCTCTTCCGATCTGATCCGCGCCACTCTCTTCCCCGGTGACGGCATAGGTCCCGAGATCGCTGAATCTGTTAAACAGGTCCGCTTTGTTTTCACGGTTATACTTTTCATCAGAGTTATGATGATTTGATGCTTTACTGTTTAGGCTTTTGTTGTGTTATACTGTTGTTATGTATATTAATTATTATGTTTGTGGTTTGAAATTTCATTGTTGTGTGTTGTTTTGTTGTGAATTTAACACTGTTTGGTTGATGGAATTTACTAATTTCATTTGATATGCAGTTTGAGATCTATGAGTCTGTTGGTTAACCTAATTGTTGGTTTTTGGATGTATAATGGAACTGCTAGCTAATGTTTTCGCTTATTTGTTGAATTATAAAAAATGAAGTTATGTTGTGTGTGTGTTTGCACTTGGTCAGGTGTATAAACATGTTGTATTCATTGGGTGAAATTAAGGACATAATTGGTTTTTATACCTGAGTGGTCGAATGGGTGCGCGTGTGTAGCGTAATCGAATTCAAGTGTTTGGAAGATGTATATGTTTAGTTTTCATGATTGATAAAATGTTAGTACTTGGTTCTGATTAAGTGTTATTTTTCAGTATAAAGTATAAGTTGAATCAATGATGAGAAGTGAAGATTACTATTAAACTTATTTTGTGTGTGTTTGCAATTGGTCTATTTATAAAGCCTCGGTATGTTAATATGTACGGGTCGAAGAATACTTTTATAGTAAACCTACTTTTGTAAAAGGGTTCAATCTACTAAGAAGCAAAAAGATTTTAATTTGTCAAATAGCATTTGATACTTATTTTTATTTGCTGCATACATACCCAATACTTATTGATTATTGGTTTTTGTATTAATGTAGAGCTCTTAAATTCCCCTGCAACTTTTAGAGGTATAGCGAAGAGAGGGACCATTAAAAAGGACAACTAAAGCTCAAATGCGGTTAGTTTTTTTTAATCACTGAACACTATTTATGTGCAATATCCGATCTCCTAAGCTACAATGTTCGGGTTGAATCCCCTTATTGTTTGCAATAATTCAATTTAAGTAATTTAAGTAGCCGCAACACGGCGACACGAAAAAAAACCTAGTTTAAATTAAAGTCTCGGCTAGCAAGTAGTAGAAATGTAAATTGATGAAAAGCGAAGGGGGTGAAATAGAAATAGAACTAGCAGGGCGTTCAATGGGAAATTGAATGAAACGGGAAACTACATAGGAATGGAATTAATAATTTATTATTATCAATTTAGAATAGTTAATTAGGGTGAGGATCAAATAGAAAGTTTATTTTGACTAGCAAAGATAGGAGTCAATAAGATTACAACATGTTGCAAAATTTAAAATAAAGATAAAGGGTATTTTAGTCAATCGTATCCAATCTTCTTCCTTCTTTTCCCCAATAACTTCAAAACCCACCATTTTCAAGACCCACCATCTTCAACCTATTCTTCACTTTCTATCTCAATAATCACTACATTATAGTGCGATTTTCGTCACCAGTCAATGATTCAAACACCCAATCAACGTGTTCTTCAACTTTTTTGAAGAAACCCAGTTTAACTTCATACAATATCTCATTTTTTCCCATGATTTTGAAGCGAATCACTCGATCCGTTCGATTCGATCGCTGATAAGTGTTTCTATCATTCAAATTTCGTTAGTCGTTGAAGAAATTGACTTCGATCGATGTAAGATTGTTGAATTGCATTTTTACGATCTGGGTTTTTGAATTGAGTCTTGGCGGGGGTCCGGGGGCTGCGCCCCTGGGAGCAGGGTCCAAGGGGCGGCAGCCCCTAGCTGGGGTCCAAATTGCTTTAATAAAATTGCATCAGAAAATTTAATTTTCTGGAAATTGGCTTATTTTTGTAGATTTTGATCTCTACTTCCTGGTTCAGACAATTTTTGAAGTGTTTTTAGTCATTGTGTTTTACGTAAAAAACATTTTTATGTGTTTTCAGTCCATTGCGTTTTAGAGAGAACATTTTTTTTTCTATTTTTAGGCCATTGCATTTTAGAAATAAGACAGTTTTATATGTTTTCTGGCCATTGCGTTTTAGAAAAACACATTTTTGAAGTGTTTTTAGTCCATTGCGTTTTAGGTAACACACATTTTTATGTGTTTTCAATCCATTGCGTTTTAGAAAAAATGCATTTTTTAGTGTTTTCTGGCGATTGCGATTTAGAAATAAGACATTTCTTTGTGTTTTTGGTGCATTACGTTTTAGGTAAAACACATTTTTATGTGTTTTCAGTCCATTGCGTTTTAGAAAAAAAATCATTTTTAAGTGTTTTCTGGCCATTGCATTTTAGAAATAAGACATTTCTTTGTGTTTTTTGTGCATTGCGTTTTAGGTAAAACACATTTTTTATGTGTTTTCAGTCCATTGCGTTTTAGAAAGTACACTTTCTTTTGTGTTTTTAGGCTATTGTGTTTTAAAAATAAGACATTTCTTTGTATTTTTGATGCATTGCGTTTAAAAAAAGTCATTTTTTACGTTTTTTTTTCATTGCGTTTTACGCAACTGGACTTTTTCCCACTGTCGCAACTGGGTTTTCGAAAAAAAATTTCGAAAATATAGCAATACTATACTCGTTTTAAAGATAAAAAACGTTCGCTTTTTTCGTGCAATTTTTATAAGAAAACAATGTCGTATGAAAAAGTTATTAACGTTTAAAAAATGAGCGGGAATTGGAGGAGAGAGAAACTATTGTACTTGGTTGACTAGAATACCCTTACACAAACTTACGCGCCTCTTTTCTTCTCTCCAATTTCACTCATTTAATCTTAGGCCATGATTAAATCAATTGATGGTCAAGATTACTTCCTAGCCTTCCTAGCCAAAAAAAACTTCCTATTTTATCCTAACCCAAGTTATGTCACACCCCAACCGATGACGAAAACATCGGGGCATGGCACTGAGCGAAACAGATTGTCCAGGAGAATCCATAACAACTATTTGTTATAATATATTAAAGGTTCAAGTCCCATACAACAAACATATAAAATAAAAACAGTTATTATAGACATTGTTCTCAAAGACAAGTATCCATTCCGACAACTCAGATTTATTTAGGTTTGTTTCTAAGACTCCACCCTAGCTTGATTCCCACATAGCAGCAAAACACAAGCATCCTAAACACCTATCACATACTGTAACACCCCGTGTTTTCGAGAAGTCAAAGTCAAAGTCAAGGTCAAAGTCAACGACCGATTTCGCGCAACTTGACTTGTAGAAGATTTCTTTTATGTGTTTAATTTAGCTGTATTATGTGGAGTAAGTGTCACTAATTACAACAGTTGACGTATTGCAATCGCTATTCAATCGACATACGACTGTGAACTGTAGGAAGTAACAATGCGATAAAGTTAACGAAACGATAATCAGACTATGCTAGTCCAATCGACATCGAATCGAATCGCAACTCGAACTACGTGTTTTAATTATGGATATACGTGTGTGTGTGCCTTATGTGTTACTTGTGCATGTTCATTTATGTTATGTGTGGAATCGAAATCGAACTCGAAATGCAATCGAACTCAATCGACATCGAACTTGAATCACAATCGAACTATGATAATTAGTGGAGAAGAGATAGTGTGAGATATGAGTGGTTGGGACTAAAAGTAATTTGAATAGGAAAACTCTATCGAACCGCATCGATCGCAATCGAAATCGAATCAGCAAAAATCGTCGCGTCAAACACACCAACCAAGTGCCATCCGGCCGGATAGCCATCCGATCGGATAGCCACTTGGACATGGGTGTCAGGTGCCATCCGACCGGACAGTCATCCGGGCGGTGTGCTATCCGACCGGACAGCCCTTTCCTCTTTTGGAATCCTATAAATACCCCTGTCACTTTCATCATTTCCACTTTTGGAAATCTTCTGTCCGAACAGCTCGTGCTCTCCATCTTTTCTTCGATTTCTCTCAATCCAGGTAAGATCTCGTCCTAAATCTTGTACTTTCTTGATCTACACGCACTCCTACACCTTTCTATCTTTTGAATCTTAACTTTTAACCGTGAAATCACTAGATTTGAGGTGTTCTAGGATGATGTCATCATGAGTTCTTGAAGAACTTCTTGTTTTGGCCTCAATCCCCCAAGAACAACTTAGATCTGATAGATTTCCATAATGAAAGAGGATTGAAAGATGGTTTCCAACTTTCTTTCAACTCTTTTACACTCAATACACTTAAAACCGATAGGATCCGACCCTGATCTAGTCTCCTACTCATTCTTAGTGTTGTGCTAGCTCAGATCTGGATTCTACCCACGAGACCACCGATTTCGGGTTAAACAAGGACAACCGTCTTGAACCGGTGAACTGACTAAACTAGGGTGATTCCTGGTCAGTTTGGTCACTTGGGTCAAGATGGGGTTCCGTTGATTAAAGCGTTATCAAAATGTCTCGATAAAACAACAAACAAACAAAACGACCAAGTGTAAGACGAACGAATTGCTGTCCGACCGGATTACTCTTCGGATCATGGGATACTGAGACTTTAAAGACTTAAACAATTTTCAACATGTTCAGCAACAGGATTGCCACCCGGTCGAATGAACATCCGACCGAGTGACACACCTGCTATGAATTATTTCCACTAGGGAACCTCATCACTAAGGTCGCCGTCCGACCGGACTACCATCCGACCGAATGACAATCCGAACGGATCGTTGTCCGCACGATTGACCGTCCAATCGACCGACTTGAAGGATAGAGATACTTCAATGTTTTCAAAATGCTACAACGAAAACTTCAAAGGACAAGCCATCATACACAAACAATTTCACCTTATAGGAAGAAACAATCCACTCGAATAGTCATCCGACCGGACTACCATGCGACCGAATGACCATCCGAACGTATTGCCATCCGCACGAAATGCCGTCCGATCGGATCACCATCCGACCGAACTGCTATCCGACCCATTCCCACTTTGTACCTTTTTCGTGACACTTATCGTTATGCTATCGAACTATTCAGGCTAACCTTACTTGCTAAGCACTCCCTTCAATCCATCAACCGCTGTGAGTATACTCGACCCCTTTTTGCTTTATGCACTTTTGGGTGTTACATACGTTACAACTATTCAAAACACATCAAACACACTACTCAATACTATTTGAACGCTAACCGCTAATGCATGTTATACGTGGCTTATGAATGCTTGTTTGTTATGTTTACACATGGAACGCTGTCTACCTGCCTTAGCAACGATAGTACTATAGTTTGGACTCAGCACCCGTTCACACGGGGGTTGTTAAGGACAATTACTTGCATGGATTACGGTGGTAATCATGTATTGCGAACTGCCCCGGGCAGTCAACTCGTAGTCATTGGTACCGATGGATCTATGTCGATAACTAACGTGCTTCATTTCACTATGTGTACGTGCTGGTTATGCGTAAACGAATTCGAACTCTATATGCTATTATCAAACTTGTATGCTCACCTTTATATTTTATGTATTGACTTTATTTTAACGTATGTGACAGGTGCTTAGGTTGTTTGAATGCCTAGCTCACTGTGAAATCGAGGCTAGGAAAGGTCTAGGATGCTCTCTGCGCAGCGATGAAATCGAAGCTAGGAAAAGAGGTCCTAGAAACCAATAAATAAACTATCTATGTATAAATCTGAGTTGTCGGAACAGAATTTCTTGCCTAGATTTTATCTGTAATAATTTGTTTGCTATTTGAGACATGGTATGGGACATGTTACTTTAAATTGAATGGTAATGATAATTGTTATGGAAACTTCTGGACAATCTGTTTCGCTCAGTGCCATGCCCCGATGATTCCGCCATCGGTTGGGGTGTGACAGATTGGTATCAGAGCCATAACTATAGGGAATTAGGCAAGACACGACCTAGTCCGGGTCGATGTCTTAGATACCTAGTCTATAGTTAGGAACCAACAGACCGACTTATGCATGATCGTTAGGGATTTCGCATAAGTTTACTACTATTCCTCACTATTCTCGCTTATGCTACACAATCACTGCACTCGAATTTTCAACTATGAAAGAGTAACTAAGCCGAGAATAGGTGTGAAAACCGCAAACTCTCGACTAAAGTTGCTTAATCAACCCGCATTTTTATCTACAAACGGGGAGAATTATGCCAAATCAGGAGTGGAATCAGTATTTTGATGAATAATCTCCTCTGTTTTATTAAAAACAGGAACGAAGTTGTTAAGCTAGGGGTGAAACCCTAACCTTGAAGACTTGTTCCGCTCATTTTACAAACTCTCACCAAAGTCTTGACGGACTCCAACGACCTGAAGTCACAATACGACTAACGGGATGTGTGCCAAACGCCCAAGAATTGAGGCAAAGGCATAGTCTTGAAGGTCAAATGTGCACAACGGATCCTTGCGAATAGTCGAATCACTTTGGTTAGTCGAAGTCTACTAGCCGCAGATAATCTATTTCTCGATTTTTATGTGTTTTGATTCGGAGCCCACAACTGCTGACTTTGATGATTCGCTGATTTTATGAGTTTTGTGTGTTTCATGTTTACTTGTTAGCGTTTTGAGATATCACTGGTTTCGATCTAACACCCTTGCTTTCGCTACTCACACAACGCACTACACGTCGTTAACAAGTCGTTGAATTATGGCCGACCTTATGCTACGATATACGCTTATACTACACGACTCGATATGTCAAACACGACCGCTATATTCGAAGACTCGCGAACTGTGAATGATAGGTTTCTGTACTCTAACTGCCTCTTGTGGCTACATGATTAGGTGCCTCTGTGATTACGTGCGTATGTGGTTATGTGCTTTTGTGCTCTACGTGCTTATGTGTTTACATGATATGTGTGTTCCTGAGCTTTAGTAAGTAGTAGACGTGTGAGGTGAGATTCGAATACAATGTGTTGAGTCCCGAGACGATGTCTGTTGCAGACAATGTCATCTGGATCCCGTCATTCCTCACTTTCTCGTCAAGAGAAGAGAGACAAGCGTCTTGCTGCCATCATCGCTAAAAGTGTAGCAAAGGCCGTGAGTGATGTTTACGAGAATGCCAGCAAATCATTTGAGGAGTCCAGAACTGAAGCTCCTAAAGCAACCGCCAAAGCCTTCAATTTCAAACAATTCAAGTCGTGTGGGCCAAAAGAATTCACTGGCGAGGGAGGTCCTACTGCACTATTCCAATGGTTTGATTCCATTAAGGTCACTCTACGACAGAGTGGTTGCCCCGATGACCTCCGTACTCTGAATGCTATCGGCGTCTTTCAGTCCCGTGCTCTAGACTGGTGGACGGCCGAGAGGAAAAAGCGAAGGAACGATGCAGCCTACGGTCTGACGTGGGACGAGCTCAAGGAAGTCATGCTGGAAGAATTCTGCCCTCCTCATGAACGTCAAAAGCTAGAAGATGAATTTTGGCACATACAGCAAAAGGATGGTGAAAATGCTGCACTCACTGCTCGCTTCAAACAGCTCAGCATCATCTGTCTCGATCAGGTCAAGACTCCATACATGGCGATCAAGAAGTATATCCGAGCCCTGCCTGACTGTGTTGCCGATTTCGTACAAGCGGCTAAGACTACGATGATCGAAGAAACTTATCTACTGGCTGCTGAAATCAATGACAAACGGGTCAAGGCTGGTGTCTGGGATAAAACTTCAAAGCACCTGCATCAAACTACCACCGTCGCACCAACTGATGAAACCACCACCTCATCAAGCAACAAGAGGAAGAACAAGAGAAAGAACAGCTCCAACAACAAAAATTGTGCGATCACTGCTGCACCAATTCAAGCTGTACCAGTCCAACAACGTCAAGTAGCGGTGCCTGTGGCAAATGCACCTCCTGCAAAGCGTGCATACACTGGGCCACATCCGCTCTGCCCTACTTGTACCTACCATCACCCGACTGCTATTGCTTGCCGATTCTGTGCTCATTACAATATGTACGGCCATTTTACTACCAACTGCCGTATTCAACAAGCTCCTGCTCATCAAGCTCTACTCACTGCCCCTTAGGGTCAACAAGCTCCTCCGGCACCCGCGGTCAACGCTAGAGCCTGCTTCGCATGTGGCGATCCTAACCATTTCTCCAACGTGTGCCCAAACAGGGTTGTGAAGCAAGAGCCCCAGCAGCAGCAGCCTCAACAGCAGCAGCAGCAACAACAACAACAAGCAGCACGCGCAAGAACTTTCAACATCAATGTGCGTCAAGCCCAAGCCGACAACAACGTGGTCAATGGTACGTTCCTTGTGAATGGTATATATGCTTCGTGTTTATTTGATACTTGAGCCGATAATTGCTTTGTGTCGTTCGAATTCGAGAAACTCCTTAGTCGTAAACGCTCTCACCTCTCCTCGACATTCGATGTTGAAGTCGCTACCGGAAGAACCGTCACCGTTAATTCTGTACTTCGTGATTGTACTCTTGAGCTCAACAATCACATCTTTCCAATCGACCTTATTCCGATGCAACTCGGAAGTTTTGACGTCATAGTAGGCATGGACTTTTGTAGGTCCCCTTGATGTGTATGGATCTTCAACAGAATTGTCTTTCCAATCAAGAGTTCGGAATCCTCTTGATCAGATCAGAATATCACAGAAACAAGTAGAAGAACAGCAATCACTTTCAAACCGGATCTTTATTGATTATCAATCAACTGAATTACAATCAATCAAGATCCCTAACAACCTAAATTTCGTCCAAGCTATATGACTCTCACGAAATTCCTCACAAACACTGTTTTTGGCTGATTAACCTAAACCCTAAAGCCTAACCTTGTTTATATAACACAAGGTTGCAACATTAGGCTGGGTTTGCTACATGGGCTAGGCCCAATTCGTCCCCCATCACCCTAATTGGGTTTTGTTTAGCCCAAACTCTATTAACTCACTAATACAAAGCTAAACCCGCTAACTGTTTATTGTTTAACTAATTACAAGATATCCAAAGACCAAATCTAAGCTTGTGTGCTTCGACAAGATGATTCCATTCTCGCTCGCGAATGGTGATTTATTGTGTGTTTACGGTGACACTACTTCGAAAGATCTCAAGCTCATGTCATGTGTTCAAGCTAGCAAGTATCTCCACAAGGAATACAGGGCTTACTTGGCTAACATTGTAGTAGCGGAGAAGGAAAAGAAAGAGAAGAAGGAAGTAAAAGACGTTCCTGTGGTTCGAGAATTTCCTAATGTTTTTCTAGAGGATCTTCCCGGACTACCGCCAAGTCGTGATATTGACTTTCGTATCGACCTCATTCCTGGAGCCAACCCTATTGCCAAAGCTCCCTACCGACTCGCGCCGTCCGAAATGCGCGAACTCTCGAATCAACTCCAGGAATTACTTGAGAAAGGTTTCATTCGCCCGAGCACCTCTCCTTGGGGCGCGCCAGTCCTTTTCGTCAAAAAGAAGGATGGGTCATTCAGGATGTGTATCGACTATCGGGAGTTGAATAAGTTAACTATCAAGAACCGTTATCCCCTACCCCGCATCGATGATTTGTTCGATCAATTTCAAGGTGCTACGTGCTTTTCGAAGATCGATCTACATTCAGGCTATCACCAACTACGCATTCAGGAGGAAGATATACCCAAAACCGCGTTTCGCACTCGATACGGCCACTACGAATTCGTTGTTATGCCTTTTGGTTTAACCAACGCACCAACGGTTTTCATGGATCTGATGAATCGCGTGTGTAAACCATATCTCGACCGTTTCGTCATCATATTCATCGACGACGTCTTGATCTATTCCAAATCGAAAGCCGAACACGCGCAACATTTACGTTTGGTTCTCGAGCTACTCCAGGGGAACCAACTCTATGCCAAGTTCTCCAAGTGTGAATTCTGGCTGGAGGAAGTTCAGTTCTGGGACACATTGTTAATAGTCAAGGTATTCACGTCGATCCTGCGAAGATTGAAGTTGTTAAGAGTTGGATTACGCCTAAGAACCCGTCTGAAGTTCGTTCTTTTCTTGGACTAGCAGGTTACTATCGACGATTTATTGAAGGATTCTCAAAGATCGCTGTACCACTTACCGCTCTCACGCATAAAGACAAGCCTTTTGTTTGGGGAACCGAACAAGAGTCTGCCTTTCGAACCCTCAAGCATAAGCTTTGCAATGCTCCTGTTCTCACGTTGCCCGACGGAAACGACGATTTCATTGTCTATTGTGATGCCTCGAACCTTGGTCTTGGTTGTGTCCTCATGCAACGAGATAAGGTTATAGCTTACGCATCTCGTCAACTCAAAATCCACGAGAAGAACTATACAACCCATGATCTCGAGCTAGGCGCAGTTGTTTTTGCGTTAAAGATTTGGCGACACTACCTGTATGGTACTAAGTGTACGATCTTCACCGATCATAGGAGCCTACAACATATCTTTAATCAGAAGGAACTTAACATGCGTCAACGCCGATGGGTAGAACTTCTAAACGATTACGACTGTGAGATTCGTTATCACCCAGGAAAAGCAAATGTTGTTGCTAACGCACTTAGCAGGCGGAGTTATCTGCTTAGCACTAGTAATGTTCAAGCCCAATACGATCTCGAAACCCTCATTCGTGAAGCTCAGCATGCATGTTTTAATGAACGCACACTGAAGAAGGAAAGAATCTACCACGATGGAGCCCAACTTGTGAGCAAATCGAATGGAATATTCCACTTTCTGGACCAAATTTGGATTCCTAAACGAACCGATTTACGACAAATCTTGATGGACGAAGCCCACAAATCCCGGTATTCTATTCATCCCAGTGCCGACAAAATGTACCAGGATCTTCGCTACAAGTACTGGTGGCCCGGCATGAAAAGGGATATTGCTCTCTACGTTGGAAAATGCCTGACATGTGCAAGAGTCAAGGCTGAACATCAAAGACCCTCTGGCTTACTTGAACAACCACCGATCCCCATGTGGAAGTGGGAGAGTATAGCTATGGACTTTATAACCAAGCTACCGCACACGTCATCAGGTCACGACAGCATTTGGGTTGTGGTTGACCGATTGACTAAATCAGCTCACTTTTTGCCAATACGGGAAGACTACAAGGTAGAAGGATTAGCCCGAATCTACACCGACGAGATCATTTGTAATCATGGTACGCCTCGCGACATCATCTCTGATCGTGATGCTCGGTTTACCTCGCGACTGTGGGAAACGTTTCAAACGGCACTCGGTACATCGCTTAATCTAAGTACCGCTTTCCACCCTCAAACCGACGGTCAGACGGAAAGAACGATTCGTACTCTTGAAGACATGCTCCGTTCGTGTGTCATAGACTTCGGTGGTAATTGGGATAAATACATGCCGTTAGTCAAATTCTCGTATAACAACAGCTATCATGCAAGCATTCAAATGGCACCATTCGAGGCTTTATACGGAAGAAGATGTCGATCGCCTATTGTGTGGCAGGAGATCGGTCATTCGCAATTAACCGGTCCTGAGCTATTGCAAGAAACGACAGACAGAATTTTCCAAATTCGAGACAACTTGGTAAAAGCTCGGAATCGACAGAAAAGTTATGCCGATAGACGACGCAAGCCCCTTGAATTTGACGTTGGTGACTACGTACTCCTAAAGGCAAACGAGATGATCTAAGTGTACCTCTCGATGACCTGCAAGTGAACGAGACGACGCAACGTCCACCCGACTTTCCACGTTTCGAACCTCCGAAAGTGTCTGACTGTGCATGATCTAAGTGTACCTCTCGATGACCTGCAAGTGAACGAAACATTACACTTCGTGGAGAAGCCTGTTGAAATCATGGATCGCCAAACCAAGCAGCTCAGGCGCTCTTGCATTCCTATTGTGAAAGTCCGATGGGAAGGCAAACGAGGCGCAGAGTTCACTTGGGAACTCGAAAGCGACATGAAGGCGAAGTACCCGCAGTTGTTTGAGGAGAAAGTCTAGAAAGAGAAAGTTCTCCACGTGATTCACGGTGTTGTACAACCTTCAGCTTAATTTCGGGACGAAATTCCCTAAACAAGGGGAGGCTGTAACACCCCGTGTTTTCGAGAAGTCAAAGTCAAAGTCAAGGTCAAAGTCAACGACCGATTTCGCGCAACTTGACTTGTAGAAGATTTCTTTTATGTGTTTAATTTAGCTGTATTATGTGGAGTAAGTGTCACTAATTACAACAATCGACGTATTGCAATCGCTATTCAATCGACTTACGACTGTGAACTGTAGGAAGTAACAATGCGATAAAGTTAACGAAACGATAATCAGACTATGCTAGTCCAATCGACATCGAATCGAATCACAACTCGAACTACGTGTTTTAATTATGGATATACGTGTGTGTGTGTGCCTTATGTGTTACTTGTGCATGTTCGTTTATGTTATGTGTGGAATCGAAATCGAACTCGAAATGCAATCGAACTCAATCGACATCGAACTTGAATCACAATCGAACTATGATAATTAGTGGAGAAGAGAGAGTGCGAGATATGAGTGGTTGGGACTAAAATTAATTTGAATAGGAAAACTCTATCGAACCGCATCGATCGCAATCGAAATCGAATCAGCATAAATCGTCGCGTCAAACACACCAACCAAGTGCCATCCGGCCGGATAGCCACTTGGACATGGGTGTCAGGTTCCATCCGACCGGACAGTCATCCGGGCGGTGTGTTATCCGACCGGACATCCCTTTCCTCTTTTGGAATCCTATAAATACCCCTGTCACTTTCATCATTTCCACTTTTGGAAATCTTCTGTCCGAACAGCTCGTGCTCTCCATCTTTTCTTCGATTTCTCTCAATCCAGGTAAGATCTCGTCCTAAATCTTGTACTTTCTTGATCTACACGCACTCCTACACCTTTCTATCTTTTGAATCTTAACTTTTAACCGTGAAATCACTAGATTTGAGGTGTTCTAGGATGATGTCATCATGAGTTCTTGAAGAACTTCTTGTTTTGGCCTCAATCCCCCAAGAACAACTTAGATCTGATAGATTTCCATACGAATACACAAAGATCTCGCGTAGATCTAAGCTTAAACATAATGAAAGAGGATTGAAAGATGGTTTCCAACTTTCTTTCAACTCTTTTACACTCAATACACTTAAAACCGATAGGATCTGACCCTGATCTAGTCTCCTACTCATTCTTAGTGTTATGCTAGCTCAGATCTGGATTCTACCCACGAGACCACCGATTTCGGGTTAAACAAGGACAACCGTCTTGAACCGGTGAACTGACTGACCTAGGGTGATTCCTGGTCGGTTTGGTCACTTGGGTCAAGATGGGGTTCCGTTGATTAAAGCGTTATCAAAATGTCTTGATAAAACAACAAACAAACAAAACGACCAAGTGTAAGACGAACGAATTGCTGTCCGATCGGATTACTCTTCGGATCATGAGATACTGAGACTTTAAAGACTTAAACAATTTTCAACATGTTCAGCAACAGGATTGCCACCCGGTCGAATGAACATCCGACCGAGTGACACACCTGCTATGAATTATTTCCACTAGGTAACCTCATCACTAAGGTCGCCGTCCGACCGGACTACCATCCGACCGAATGACAATCCGAACGGATCGTTGTCCGCACGATTGACCGTCCGATCGACCGACTTGAAGGATAGAGATACTTCAATGTTTTCAAAATGCTACAACGAAAACTTCAAAGGACAAGCCATCATACACAAACACTTTCACCTTATAGGAAGAAACAATCCACTCGAATAGTCATCCGACCGGACTACCATCCGACCGAATGACCATCCGAACGTATTGCCATCCGCACGAAATGCCGTCCGATCGGATCACCATCCGACCGAACTGCTATCCGACCCATTCCCACTTTGTACCTTTTTCGCGACACTTATCGTTATGCTATCGAACTATTCAGGCTAACCTTACTCGCTAAGCACTCCCTTCAATCCATCAACTGCTGTGAGTATACTCGACCCCTTTTTGCTTTAAGCACTTTTGGGTGTTACATACGTTACAACTATTCAAAACACATCAAACACACTACTCAATACTATTTGAACGCTAACCGCTTATGCATGTTATACGTGGCTTATGAATGCTTGTTTGTTATGTTTACACATGGAACACTGTCTACCTGCCTTAGCAACGATAGTACTATAGTTTGGACTCAGCACCCGTTCACACGGGGGTTGTTAAGGACAATTACTTGCATGGATTACGGTGGTAATCATGTATTGCGAACTGCCCCGGGCAGTTAACTCGTAGTCATTGGTACCGATGGATCTATGTCGATAACTAACGTGCTTCATTTCACTATGTGTACGTGCTGGTTATGCGTAAACGAATTCGAACTCTATATGCTATTATCAAACTTGTATGCTCACCTTTACATTTTATGTGTTGACTTTATTTTAACGTATGTGACAGGTGCTTAGGTTGTTTGTATGCCTAGCTCACTGTGAAATCGAGGCTAGGAAAGGTCTAGGATGCTCTCTGCGCAGCGATGAAATCGAAGCTAGGAAAAGAGGTCCTAGAAACCAATAAATAAACTATCTATGTATAAATCTGAGTTGTCGGAACAGAATTTCTTGCCTAGATTTTATCTGTAATAATTCGTTTGCTATTTGAGACATGGTATGGGACATGTTACTTTAAATTGAATGGTAATGATAATTGTTATGGAAACTTCTAGACAATCTGTTTCGCTCAGTGCCATGCCCCGATGATTCCGCCATCGGTTGGGGTGTGACACATACGTTAAAATAGAGGTCAATACACATAGTGTAAAGGTGAGCATACAAGTTTAATAGATATATTAGAGTTCGAAAGCGTGCACGCGCAACCAGCATGTAACATGTAAAATGCGAAGCTAGTAGGTTATCGACAATGAAATATGCACAGACTAGACTGTGAGTTGTAGAATGCGCAACACATATCACCACTGTGACACGTGAAGAGGTAACCTTAACAACCCCTATCCACGACAGGTGCTGAGTCCAAACAAATAGTACTATCGTTGCTAAGGCGTCAGGCAACAATCACTGTGTTAACATAACATACAAGCATTCATCGAGTAACACGTATCATGCAATAACGGTCAGCGTATAAATTGTGTTTGCGTTGTGCGATTGATGTGATTTAGAATAAGTAACGTATGTAACACCCAAAAGTGCATTAAGAAAAAAGGGATCGAGTATACTCACAGCGTTGGAAATGGATTGAAGGGAGCGCTAGAGTGATTAGCCTGAAAAGTTAACGATAGCATAAGCGAAGAGCAGTGCGTAAAACGGTGAAAAGTGACCAAGTGTCGAACGGTAATCCGATCGAATGACAATCCGATCGGATGGTCATGCGATCGGATGTCAATCCGTTCGGATGGCCATTCGGTCGGATTGACATTCATTTGGTAAGGATGTGTTTATGTATGATGGCTTTGAAGTTTTCGTTGTAGCATTTTGAAAACAGAGAAGTATCTCTACCCTTCAGGTCGATCGATCTAGCGATCCGATTGGCAAGACACTCAGTGAGAACAAGTTCACAACAGGATAGTTACTCGATCGGATAGCAATCTGATTGGATGACAATCCGTTAGCTCTGACTGTACATTGAACTTGTTGAAAATTGTTTAAGCGTTGAATCCTCAAGTGCAATCCGATCTGATTGCAGTTCGATCGGATGGCAATCCGATCGAACAGCAATCCGTCCCAACGCATCTGATCATTTTGAACTTGTTTATTTTGAAAGTTTGCGGTTTGTTCGAGACTATTTGACAACGTACTAAACAACATAACCTCGTCAAGTCCCAAGTCGTCCGATCGAACAGGAATCACCCAAATCCGATCAGTTTACTGGCTCGTGACGGTTGTTCTTGTTTAACCCGAAATCGGTTGTCCCCTTGGTAGTAACCAGATCTTGAACCAACTCATCACTAAGAAAGAGTAGAAGATCAGAACAAGCTCCGGTACTACCGATTTTGAGTGCATTGAGTGTAAAAGGGTTGAAAGAAAGTTGGAAAACCATCTTTCTATCCTTTCAACTTTAAAAAAGTTTAGATCTATGCAAAATCATTGTTTATTCATGTGGAAATCTTTCAGATCTAAGTTGTTCTTGGTGGAATAAAGCCAAATCTTGAAGTTCATAAGAACTCCATGATGACATCACCCCAGAACACCTCAAATCCGTTGATTTCACGGTTAAAAGTTAAGATTCAAAGGTGAAAAAGATGAAGGAGTGCGTGTAGATCATAGAAGTACAAGATTTGAGTTGAAAACTTACAAGAATCGCGAGAAATCGATAGGAAAGAGGGCTTGAGTGCGGCTGGCCGAATGAGGGAGCTGTCACATCACAAGTGATGTGACAGGAGGGTATTTATAGGGTTTCCAAAAGAGGAAAGTGCACAAGTGTCGGATTGGCCATCGATCGGATGGCGCTTCGATCGGATGGCAATCCGATCGGATGGCCACTCGATCGATTGGCCATTCGATCCAAGTGTCCGGCGTGTTGAGTTTTGTCATTTCGATTCGCGTGTCGAGCGTTGCGATGCGATTCGGGTGAGCGATGCGATAGTATTACCCATTAGTTACACAAATAACCTAACTACTATATCTAACATACAATCACTATAAATAACTTGCGTTTAGCGTTTGCGATTCAGATTGCGTTGCGATAGAATTGCGATTGCGTTGCGATAGAATTGCGATTGCGTTTGCGATTAAACACCTCAACATAAACATAACATGCACAAGTAACACATAATGGCACACACACGTAAAATAATATCCAGAATACATAATTCAGGTTGAAATGCGACAGCGATGCGATTAGCGATAAGTTGATTATCGATTAAACATGCGATTAAACCTCGATTATTAATAGATACTCCACATAATACAACTAAAGCGATTAAATAAAAAGATTCGATTACAAGTCATTAATGTACAATCAATAGTTAAGCAAGGAGTGACAGATCGCAATTAGCAATCTTTTCTTCCTTTGACTATGACTTTGACTTGTACTTCGACTTTCCAAAAAGCGGGTTGTTACAAGTTAATTATGTTTTATATTTATTATTATTAGCCAGAGGCGTAGGATTTAAGGGGCGGGAGGGCCGCCCGACCCCCCGAACTTTTTGGTCAGTAGTGTTATATATGTACGTTTCGTATAGGATTGTGTAGGTATATACGTTTTCGACCCCCCGGTTTTATTAAAAAATTAGGTATATACGTTTTCGACCCTCCGGTTTTAATTTTTTTATTTATATAGCCCAAATAAAATATTTAATTAGCCCAAATATTGTAGCCCAAATCATTATATTTGGTAGAATACTAGAATGTATATTATATAACCCAAATCAAATCATTATATAACCCAACACAAAAGCCCACCCTATAAAAAAAAACCCAAATTCGTTTACTTTGGACATCGACTAGAAGAAAAGAAGCCACAATCCAGAACTGCAGAAGGGGGGGGGGGGGGGACGCAGGTTCCAGTCTTCCAGAACTGTTAGACTTCAGCTTCTTGTTCGAGAACAGAAGCCAAAACGCTGCTCGTTGTTGTGGTCTTGTACTCTTGTTCGACTTCTTCAATCTTCATAAGGTTAAAGGTATGTGTTTTTTTATCTTTAGGTTTAATTTAGGGCTGCAATTTATGTGATTTAGGTTGAAATTAGGGGTGAAATTGGTCCGAATTTTTGCCCTAAACTTGTTTAATCTTCTGTTCTGTAACTATGTCTAATTTTTATTTGTTTAATCTTATTGTGATTTGATTTAGATAGAAATAAGAGTTTGAAATTTAGGGTGATTTGTTAACTTGTTTTGTTATTAGATTATGCTATAGGGAAGAATAAAATGATAACTTCTTTTTTCAAAAGAAAGAATGAAGAACAAGTAGAGGGAATTGTTGATGGAAACAATGAGATTAAACGTCAAAAAGTTTCAATAAGCGAACCGGTTAATGAAGCGAATAATGAACCGGGTACCCAACTTCCTCTCTCCTTTTTAATGTTTTGGTGTCTTTGTTCGTTTTGTTTGTTAAACAATGTTTACGTTTTTATGTTTGAGAACGTTTTTTATTTTTTATTAATGTTTGACCCGACCCGAATCACCGACGTCCGATCTGAACATACACCTCGAAACTACGTGATAGAAAATTTTTTTAGGTCCGTTACCTTCCGACCCCCGAACTTTTTTTTCAAGCTTCACCACTGTTATTAGCTATAACTTTCTAATCGTACTTTTGTTCCAAAGTATATCTACAATGAACCAAATTTAAAACTAAAAATGGCAAGATATAACTAAGCATGTAACACAACAAAACTAATAACTGATAAAACATAATAGCTAAAATATAACAATATACTTAATAATATAATGGGGAATCACAAGTAATCACACTAGCATCTTACTGTTAACATCACCTATCACTTTGCCTTTTTAGAGGAGTATTAGGCTAGACGGTATGGAACCGTCCTCAGCCCCGTCCTCCACCGGCGACGCCACGTCCCCGTCGTCACCCCACGCCGCCCCCCTCCGTCCCGTCCTCTTCGTCCGAAATTCAGCCGTTTGCGACGGACCAAACAGGTGGGCCCCCTCTCTTTCTTCTCGGCGCCGGATCCTTCACCCCCATCCCCGCCCCACCCGTCTTCATCCCCTCCCCGTCTTCATCCGTCACCATACCCAGCAGCCTTACTAGCATTGAGGTCAAACCAAATGTTAGCATCTGAAGAGGTAGTTACTAGGATAGTTAAATGAATAAGATGTTTTAGTTCTTTTCATCTTTTATATTTTATAGATGCTTGTTCTTGTTTCCATTTGGGCTCATATTTGTCTATATCCCATACATGTTCATGTATGAAAATGTGCAACGTAAGTAGTATAGTACTCCACGTTAGTGTTTATCTTCAACTGTTCATCAAACCAACCGTATTTCTTTTGTCCTAGTTGTATAACGATGCTGTTGAACTTGCCTACATGCCTTTTTAATCATTCACTGGTGTGAGCATAGGTTGTTAGTTGTTATCACAACACCAAAAAGGTGTCTCGATCCGCATGAACCCTCTTCCAGGAATAAGTGGACCGGCGTTCCTAGTAATTCAGTCGTTAGATACGTGTAGCCAGGGCCGGCCTTGAGAATTCATGTACCCTGTTCGAGCTCGAAAAAACGTGCCCTTAGGTCTTAACTAAACAAAAAATTTAAACTAGTTTTTCATACAACTTTGAACCGTTGACAAAAATATAGCATTCGATAAACAATGCAATTAACAAAATACAAAATATAGTATTCGAATGAGTGACATACCGTAAATGCCAATTGCATAGCACCCTTTTGTGACTTCACCAATTCATCAACTCGTTTCCTCTTTTGACGTTTTTGCCAGGAGTCATTAACGCCTAAATAATCATTAATCGACAAAGTTTGTATCAACATAAATTAACGCCTAAATAATGTTCGACAACATAAATTGCAGAAATCGACATACGTTACCTGAATTCGACATAAGTTAACTGAATAAATGAATTCGACATAATAACTGAAATCGTAAATCAATCCTAAATCATAAGTAAACTGAATTCGACAATTGATTTTTAGTTGTTTACCTGTGAATTGATCCGACTCAGACACTCAGTGATCGAAGGCTCAAGGCTGTGCTGTGACTGTGAAATCGAAGGCCTGCTGGTTGTGTCTCTGATCAAACGACACCTAAAAAATTGCATAATGATGATGATCGAAGGCCTGTTCATGTGCGACGTTTCATTACCCAGTCCCGGATGAAAGAGTTGCCGCCCAGAATTCTTTTTTTTTATTAGTTTTTAGAAAATATTTGGTATTGACTTACTAACCTAATGGGCTAGATAGTTTAAACAATATGATTTTTTATAAGTGGGCCTATGTTAATATTTTTTTTGTTATACCCTATTAATTTTTTTTTACATATATAATATCGGATTTTTTTTTAAATTACGTGCCCTACGAAATCACGGGCCTTGTTCAGTTGTCCTCCTAGCCCTCCTTCAGAGCCGGCTCTACGTGTAGCCACACCATTGCAAGTGTGACATGGTGATTCATGCACATTGTCGTTGTGTAGTGCCTAGGGCTGTAAACGAACCGAACGAACACGAACAAGGTCTTGTTCGTGTTCGTTCGTTAAGGAAATAAGTGTGTTCACGAACGGTTCATGAACACTTACCGAACGAGATTTTATGTTCGTGTTCGTTCATTAAGGAAATGAGTGTGTTCGCGAACGGTTCACGAACACAAACGAATTTGGCGAACGCGACAAAAGATAAAGATAGATGGCCTAGAAAGTAGCACTCGAAATTGAATCCCTTATTGTGGAACGGAGGTCGATTGTATTCTGGAGGTAAATAATGAGAAATAAAAGGAAAATGATGCATAAACAAGGTGAAAGTGGGTTTCCTAGTTTAATTGTTAGGGAAATAAAATAAATAAAAGTTTAATAATATAAAAATTACAAATAAAATATAAGAAAGGACAAAGATCTTCAATTAAAACACAAACATACGAACATAAACGAACGCAAATCAACGAATGTTCACGAACATGTTCACGAACACCGTTCGTTCACGAACACAATCAAACGAACGAGACCTCTGTTCATGTTCGTTCATTTAACTAATCGAACGAAATTTCTTGTTCGTGTTCGTTCGTTTATTAAACGAACGAACATAAACGAACTTCCTGCCGAACGGTTCACGAACTGTTCGCTGAACGTTCGGTTCGTTTACAGCCCTAGTAGTGCCATTATGGATATTTGAGTGACTGAGATTTGAACCCAAGTTAGTATTAATATTCCCCCTTGCATCGATTTGAACCTAGGAAAGAGGTAGGTGGGAAGCTTTGCTCTTGGAGGTTCTGGGTTCAAATCCAGGCAAGAGAGATTTTAATACTAACTATTAACTCTTTTAACAACATTCTAAACTTACGCTGTTAAAAAGAATTGAACGATAAAATTTCATTAAACCACAACACCAGGCAGGAGCTGGCCTCTACAAACCAAAAATGTTAATGTTATCATATGTTATTTTGAGATGAAAATAAACTTAAAAAGGTGAGAAACACGCGGCAACATTTTCACAAACTTAATTTTGTAATTTTAAAATTCAAAGGAATTCTTTTCTCTTGGGGTGGGAGTTGAAGAAAAGTCAAAGCTAAAATAATGATGGTACCAAATTTTCAAAAGCCCAAAAAACAAACTCTCATTATGCTTCCTGCCCCTGTCGATATGTAGAAAATGACACCTCAATAACAACCTTTATTACAAAATACTCGATTATACCCAACCCCTTTTAACCACCCACCCACCCACCCACTCCCCATATATAAAATGGTTGCACCCATATATCATGCATCAATGCACACATGAATGTTCTAACTTGATTCAACCTTAAAGACCCTCCTCTCCAAGGCTCCAACCACTACACTCTTTGTGTTCTAGCCATGGCTAATCACCCAATCTTCTTGTTTTTGATACTCCTATACAATCTGGTTCAATATGATGGCCGAATGGAGCAACACTTGTCAACCTTTTGATAACAATCATGGCGCTATCCCTCCTGAGCTTATTCTTCTTATGTTGTTTATTCCTAGTGTCCAACTTCATAAAGGTTGTTCAAGTTTTCTTGACCTTGCAAGCCCGTTGAATACTTTGGTACATTTCAAGATTATCTGTTTAAACAACTTTGCCGTGAAGTGATGCAAGTTCTACATATATTTCTATCCCTCTTGAGCTAATATAGTCTATGTATAATGTGTATACAACATTTGTAAACTTATTTCTCCTTTTGAAGTGGCATAACCTTTTTCTTTCTTCTAGTTATGTATGTAAACTAGAGGGTCAAACCCAAGCGCTGCATCGGGGATGTTAAAATTTGTAATGCTTGATTTCGACAGCTACAAAAAAAGTTTGTTTATTATGGTTTTATTGCACAAAAGATGTATGGTTTAACCCAAAAAAAAGTCGTGTTTATATCAATCGAAAACTATAAAAATAAATACCGGAACCAGTTTCAATAACACTGTTACCGCTACCGATGTTCGGTTGGTACCAACTTAGTTCGCACTATATTGCTATTTCAAATACAACTATGTTTTAATATAATTTATAATATTGGAACATGGAGGAAAAAAATTAAAACGCAAACGCATATTTAATGGGTGAAACCCACACGTTGCGGTATTAAGTTAAAAAGTTGTAAGGCTTGATTTTGATAGTAAAAAGGAATACGTTAACAATGATTTTATTTCATATAAATAATTTATATGATGTAACCAAAAAGTAATAATATAATACTTATCCAACACTTCACTATACATAATAATGTAATACTTTCTTTAGAACGGCAAATTTTATATTGAACTAAGTGGTCGTCGGTCGGTTTGCGAGACTGACCTCAGTTTGAGAATCCATAAGGTTTCTTTATAGAGGGCATAACACCTGTCTAACGGGCCCAAATCACGTTCTAGAGGAACCCTGATGCCAATTACGCCACCATAAGAGTCGAAACCGTGTTCTCGGATTTGAACGAGCGATTTCTAAAAAAAAGCCTACTTCTTATCTTTATTGCCATTTCCAACTCCACTAAACGGAGCGACTTTAACACTATCATATAAGTTTATTAAAAAGTATTATTTTTGTTATCACTCTATATATTAATTACTCTGTATATTAATTTTGAACAAACTGAACAATATAATACTTTGCAATTTTAAGTTTTAGCCACTAAAGTATTTGGCTCTATGCATAAATTTTGAACAATACAATACTTTTGCAATTTTAAGTTTTAGCCACTAAACTATTTGGCAAATTTGGAAAGTTGTTAAATGCGCAAATTTTGCATACGTGTCTGTGATTCGATTACGTATGAAAAAAAAAAAAAAATTATTAACTATTTTGTTGCCGACCTCGGCTTTTCACAAGAAAATGTTAAATGTTATATAAAATTTTGTGCTCAAGCAAGAATTTTAGAAACAATAGCATATTGTTTTTTCTTTAAATTTGTTATTTACTTTATAATTTAAATTTAAATTGTTTTTATCATATTATTTTTCCTCTTATAGCTTTTAAAATACGATGTTTTATAAAATTTTGAGCATATCGTTGTGACTTATTTATTTTTATTTACGTTTCGATATAGTTTTTACTCAATACCGAGTTGTGAATTGTAATGTACAAGTGATCGAAGCACAAACATGCATGTCATTAAAGTTGTCTCTCAGCTTAGTTTTTTTTATATAAAGTGACGCCGTTTACCCCTTTTTGTTATTTCAATAGTATAATGTGACGTACGTATTTTAATGTTTTATTCGAAAGCAGATCCATCAGACATATATATTTATTCTTTACCATGACGAACCATCCGAACATTCCACCAGTTCCGTGACAAACCGAGTCGATTCCGACCAACTAACATTAGTACCGGTATTGATATTATCAGAACCAGTAACAGTTATTATCGGAATCGATGCCGGTATTAGTTTTTATGGTTTTCGTGATGTATTTCTTTCTGCTGCTATACTGAATTCTATATCGTATTTGATACCGTAACGAACCGAACTGATAATGACAGAATATCCGCGCAGCGCACGAAGAATCCCACTAGTTCTATATCAATTGAACAAGAGTATATGCAAGTGAAATTAACACAAGCCCAGACCCAGTTCACACTATTCATAAACTTATGCATATAGACCCGAAAGGCTTGAAAATAGTATGTTTCCAAACATGTAGTTTGTAGTTATAGATGTAAAATCTTGTGTGATACTCTAATATGAATATTTGAGTATAAAAATACCTTTAAAAGGTTAGTTATTGTGATATAAAAATCTTAAATATAAACCCAAAAAAGTTAGATACAAGTAAGGATTCAAGGGTCCAAAAAAAAGTAAATGCATGTGAGATTAGCATGGGTTACGGCCTAATTCACTAAGATGTGTGTGGTACCGGTACCGTACCGTACCGAACCGATATCAGTATCAAAATTTATTAAAACTGGGTATCGATACCAGTACGACACTGGTACAGTACCGATACCTAGTACCAAATGCTCATCCCTACAATTCACTATGCATAGTCCAAAGAACAAAGTCTTGAAAATACTATATATATTTCAATGTCAAGGACTCAAGGCACTACAAAAAGCAAAAATTTATTGACCAATTTAATTCAAACCTGTTTTTTCAAGTACCTTTTTATCTTTGAACTTTAGAGACAAACTACCTTTACTTCATTTGTCCTTTGTCACATTTTCTGCAAAGTTAAAAACAAGGGACCAATTGACAGTTTTACATTACATATACATTTTTTGTTACATGAAAATGAAGAGAGATTTACATTTATAAACGACTTTTATATCATGAAAAATTATAAGTTTTGCGTCTACGTATCACTTTTATCACATGAAATTTAAAATGATAGGTTTCTGAAGATGTATAATATAATTCACAAGTTAATTGTGATGAGAGTTATTGGATTTTATCACTTCCAACTATTAGGTATTGACCGCTGCCACTCTCAACTATCACTTTAACTCCCACCACTCTCAACTTAATACTTTGTGTGTTGTGTCACTCCGCAAGTGAACATTTCTTAGTGTTTGACTTGTGTTATTGATGATATTAGGCTAACACTTTATGAATTACTAATGACTGTAGGTTAATCTGCCCCTAAACAAAAGGGGAGCCAAAAACCAATCAACCAGAGTGACACGACACACAAAGTCTTAAGTTAGGAGTGATGGGAGTCAAAGTGACCGTAGAGAGTGGCAGCGGACAATACCCAATAGTTGAGAGTGATAAAATCCAATAACCCTTGTCATGAAGATAAGGGTTTTTGAAGATGTGTAAGGCTAAAGGGTGTAGGGGTCATGGTTGGGACACGATTCGCCACGTAGGAACATGAATGGAAGGCTACATCACCCCCTTGCATGATCCACCATGATTTGCATGGATTAAACCATGGCAACCATGGTCCTCCTTTCCATTTTTCAAGACATCATTTTCTTTTTCTTTACACAAAGATAAATTAAAATAAATAAGGGGATAATGGTTTGGCTCATGACCACACCCTTAGAGTATTGGTTTTGGATGGTGGATTAGAGGTGGGTGACATGACACTAACGTGGATGGTCATGGTGGTCATGAGGGTCATTACCACACCCTATAGCCTAATATAATTCACAAGTTAATTGTCATGTAGCTAAGGTAAATAAAATATTTTTATCTAAACTGATAACACACTTGAATTATAGTGAAACCAATAAATTCGTAAGTACTAGGGGCGGAAAGGGCATTCTAGGGTAAGTACCATAGCCCTGACCAACCACCACTCGCCAATGATTAAAAAGTGCACTAAGTACCCATTAACTAGTAAGTAGTGACAGCGGTATTATGGCATGGGTACTTAATAGAGTCAAATGCCCCAACCAATAACAAGCCAACAACACATCTCAAAAGTCAACCTAGGCTTGGGTCTAGGGCCTCCAAAAAAAACATGCCCCCCCCCCCATTTAAAAGAAAATTAATATGCTAACTATTAATACTAGTGCAAACTTATTGTTTTAGATTTGTTTGATTCCTTATAAAAGCAAACCACTTTTTGTTATAGTTGTGTTAGATTTTTGTTTGGTTTCAAACACGTATAAAGCAGTTGAGCATCATCTGTCCGAGTCAAGTGGACACTACTAAGAAATCCATCAAGAAATACATCTGTGCTCTCCCTGACTGTGTCGCTGACTTTGTTCAAGCAGCGAAACCGGCAACAATCGAGGAAACTTATCAGCTCGCCGCAGAAATCAACGACAAGCGAGTCTTGGCTGGAACTTTCAAAGTCTCGACCAAGAGTCTCAACCAAGCTACTACAACGCCAAGCACCGACATTGCACCATCTCAAGCCCCCAAGTCTAATTGTCAAGGTCGCAAGCGAAGGAACTCCAGCAAGAACTGTGCGGTAGTCGCACCACCCAACACCCAATCTTGCCAGGTTACTACTCCCAACGCACCGCCCGCTAAGCGCGCAGATATTGGGAATCACCCACTGTGCCCTACTTGCGCCTATCATCATCCAGTGGAGACAAACTGCCGTTTCTGTGTCAACTGCAACATTTATGGGCACTACACAGCTAACTGCCGCTCAGGCCCTCGTCAGCAAACTCCTCAAGCTCTCGCAGCACCGCCAGCTCAACCTCTCACTCCCTAGGTCAACCCAGCACTTCCGACACCAGTTGCTCATGCCCGTGCTTGCTACACTTGTGGAGATCCCAGCCACTTTAGCAATGTCTGCCCGCAACGTATTGTAAAGCAAGAGCCGCAGCAGCAGCAACCACAACAACAGCAACAGCAGCAGCAGCAGCAACAACCGCAAGTTGCACACGGGAGAACTTTCAACATCAATCTCCGCCAGGCTCAGAATGACAACAATGTTGTCAATGATACATTCTTTGTCAACGGTATTTATGCATCATGCTTATTTGATACTGGAGCTTATAACTGTTCTGTATCGTCTGAATTCGAAAAACTTTTAAAATGTAAACGCGCTAAACTCCCAAAGACCTTCGACGTAGAAGTCGCCACCGGAAGAACCGCAACCTGCTACCCCGAATCGATGATTTATTTGATCAACTTCAAGGTGCTACGTGTTTCTCAAAGATTGATTTACGTTCCGGCTATCACCAGTTGCGTGTACAAGAAAAAGACATCCCAAAAACCGCTTTTCGTACTCGTTATGGCCATTATGAATTCGTGGTCATGCCTTTTGATCTCACAAACACACCAGCGGTCTTCATGGACTTGATGAACCGTGTGTGCAAAGCCTTTTTGGATCGTTTCTGTAGGATCAGTTTTTAAATCCGAACGATTGCGAACCGATACGTGTGACGTGCGGAATCCGTACACGAACGTGGACCGAACACAAGAATGTACTATAAATGTGATTCTATTGAATATACGACAAGTACAAGTACCACGAATCACCTTGAGCAATAGTTTCTCTCTCTAGTTTCTCTCTCTAAGCACCAAGCTCCAAATCTCTCAATTGGTAAAAAGTCCTAAAATGAAACACTAATGCTCCTATTTATAGGCCAAGGCATAAGGGATTTCCCCTTATTTACAAGTTTGCCACCTTTCCTTTTCCCTACTTATAACACAATAAAATCACGTTTACTACTATTCTCTGCTACGAACTGGATTGACGGAGGCGATAAACATTACTACACTAAAAGACTCCCCCTTGGATATTGCCGCAGTCAATCTCGTAGCGTCTTGTCTTTCTCTCTCTCTGAGTCTTCTTGAATGTTTGATATCATCAGCAACCACAGACTCCCTCTTTCTTGAACAGACTCCACGTGGATCTGTCTCCGGCTTCAGTTGCTCCCCCTCTCGATTAGACTCCTTTTCTTCAGGCTCCCCCTTTCGTCAAGCTTCCGTGATTTTGGGATCGACACCTGGCTTTCCGGATACAAGCTCCCCCTTGCGTCGAGCTCGTCTTCAGACTCCCCCTTAGACTTGGCTATCGGGATTGTAATCTTGTACAACATCTGCAATCCTAAAACATTTATAAGTAAGAATGTTTTGAATGTCCAGGATTGGTGACCTGGCTCTCTCAACATATGCTAAAATATTTTTACAGTGAAAGCATTTTCAGTTGTCCAGGAATCGTAACCTGGCTCTTTTAAATCTTTTTAAATCAAGATCCTGGCTCTCAATATAATAATATGAATATATCCAGGATTACTTGATTCTCTCCCCTATCAACAAACTTCATAGATTTGGCAGTATTAAGAATCCAAAACTGAAATCTAGCTCTTTACAACAGATTTTAACAATTTAAGCATCCAAATCCCTCACAGTTAATCATCCAAGTCCAAATTAATGACCTTGGAGATTTCACAAACTGTTTTTATTTTTGATTAAAAATTTCAAGTTTCAACTTAATGAACTTGTTTTATTAGAAACACGTTCAACATACTTAGATTTTGAAACTCAGCTTCTCAGACATCGGTTGTCGAAAATAAATCGGAATCAAAATCTTTTTGTGTTTTTCTGAAACATAAAGCATGTAAAGAAATATTTACAAACATATTTACAGACAATATTTTTGTTTGAGTTCGCGTCAGAGGATCATATCAGTTTATGACAAATCACTAGTACCGTTGAGCTTTTTAACACTTTAAGTTCTAAACGATTCACTTAGATTGTCAGTATACTGATCCACTTAAATTTTCACACAAAGTTCAATCGATTCGAGATACGAGATTAGTATTTTAAGGACTTAAACTTATTCGCGTGTCCTACCTCAGAATATACTCCTGTATCAAAATTCCCTAGATTCAGTCTTACAGGTGAGTATACCAATTTGATATCTGTATTCTGGGTTAGTGCGAGACCTTGAGAGCTCAGGTATGATCTTCCGTTCAGTCAAAGAGATGAAGGCTTGACTTTAGGTGTGTTCCCCTTGGGGATCTTCTTTACAACTGCACTTTATTCGTATCTTTTGATATTTTATCAATTTTTATGCAGAGGGTGAGCTTTAAAAGCGCGTAAAGTATTATACAAGGACTAGGCCATTGCTTCCGCAATATCAGAAGTCCAGGTATAATACCCCAGATTTCAAACAGTATAAAGACCTAGTATCTCAGAATCAGGCAATCTCTCAAACAAGATTTCGGGGGTTACCCATATATCCGAGAGATGTTCCCCACGGGATAAGTAAGTAATTGATATTTAGGTTTATATCTCGAATTCAATCTACTAAGTGTGTAAAAACCTACTGGCATATCATCAGTGGGACCGTTTATCACATTTAACATTCCATTTCTTTAGCGTGCTGTGATTGTCTACTGATGTACTATCATTTTCTCTTTTTACATAAAAACTCATTTTTTAATTTTATCATGTTTTTGGCTTTTTCAAATTTTTAAATGTTTTTGGATTTTCTAACATTTTCTTACTCCCCCTAAAATTCAAAACATTTAAAGAAAACTTGATAACCGATGTAGATAGCTTTGTCTTGCCATCCATTTTCTACTTTACATGCTTTGTTTTGCAGAAACTATACCCCCATGATATACAACACAATGATATTTTACAGTTTGAAAACCGTTTTTCAATCTTGTGAAATTAATCATGTTTGTTCAGCCATGAGGGTTTCGGCATATTCAATCAACATATTTTTTATTTTTTTTGACAAATTTAAAAACAAACATATTTTTTATTTTTAAATTTTTCAGTTTTTTTATGATTTTTGAAATATGGTTTATTTATGTACACATACAAACTAACTCCCTGTTTCTTAGTGACAGGGACCAGCAGCCTTCTCCTCTAGTGCCATGTTGCTTCGATATTCCTTTAGTTGACATTCAGTTTTCTTTGGGAGCACCTGCACATATACACAACTCAATTACTTGAATAATTCAGCCCAGGTCTGTTTGACCTTAGGCATTTCAACACAAAATTCATTCAATGATGGAAAATCTTTGTCATTTTGTACAAAAAAAAATTCATCTTTGACTTCAACTTTTTCGTCATTCACGGAAGTCACTTGTTTCTTAACCACCCAGTTCTGTCCTTTTGAAGCACTTCTTTTGTAAAATCGTGACTCGTTTTGATTATTTTGATTTTGAACAACAACTTTTGATTTCCAAAACTGGTTTGGTTTTGTCATATCAACCGATGTTTCCCAACTTTGTGTTGTTCTGAATCTGGGTGTGTGAGAATTCCAGGTTTGTCTTGAATCAAACCTATTCTGGTTTGATTTCCAAGTTTGATTCGAAGCAAACTTGTTTGTGTTGTACCTCCAAGTTTGTTTTGAATCAAATCTGGTAGTCCTTTGTTTCACATCCTTAGATTTATGTTTTTCAACATCAACAGGCTTTAGGTTTGGACACTTGCGTGCAAGATGTCCAGTTTTATCACATTTAAAACACGTTTTCCTCGAAACATCTTTAGCCTGTTGTTGTTTCTTTTTCTGAGCATAGAACTCTTCATTAGACTGTCGTCTAAATTGGAGTTCTTTCTCTTCTTCCAAACTTTTCCCGTGAACGAAATTCATTTTCTTTTGAAAATTTTGCTTTTCAACCTTTTTATCTTGATTTTGTTTCTTTTTATAACCCAACCCTGCCTTCATGTCCTTCTTTTTGTAACCAGGTTTGTTATAACAAGCTTTCTTGCTCTTTCCAGCAAATTTTGAAATTTCTGACTTTTCGATCTCTACCAGTTTAAACACTTTGTCAATTTTATCCGCAATCACATTCTGAATCGGGAACTCATTATCTGAGAATAATTTGTCCAATCCAATCATGGTATAAGCCAATCCTTTTGGATCATCATTCATAACTTTCTCAGATTTTGAATGTTTAAGATAACTATCATGAAAACTTCCCTCATTTTCATTCTGTGATTCAGACTTACCTTGGGTATATTCATCTTTCAAAACGCTTTCAACAACCTTACTTACCACCTTTGAATCATCAGATTTGGTGTAAGTCACATCGATATTTTCAGGTAATTGGTCAACCTTGTTCAGACCTTTTGCCACATTTTCCTCATCATAAAAAGTATAATTATCTCTCAATGGTGGTGGTACCTGATGATATTCTAAACCAACACCATTTTTATTCTTGGCAGAATCTTTGTCATCTGGTGTGATGTTGAAAATGCGTTCGAGAATGTACGAAGAACTATGATAACTTTGAATTTTTGTAACAATCTTTTCTTTTTCAACCAGAACTTGTTTGAGATTAGCAACTTCATCAACACACTTGTTTAATTCAAGTTGCTTTTCTTCAAACTTTTTCTCATAAAGTTCTTTTGTTGTTAAAGTTTTAGACAATCTTTTGTCTAAACATTTAACTTGTCTCTTCAAAGTATCATAAGCTTCTTGTACTCTCTGACTTGAACATTTTATTTTATCATATTCTTTTTGCAGATCTTGAAAATTATTATCCTTTTTAACACAATCTTCACATTTTGTCAAACATTTTTGTTTTAAAATTTCAATTTCTTTTTCAAAATCTTGACATTTCAGTGTCAGCTTTTCAATCGTTTGTTTCAAAACTTCTTCATTTTCAAGCATTTCTTTGCATTTTGTTTTGAAAACATTTTCAATTTTATTTATTTCAATATCTTTTGTTTTTATCTTTTCATCTTTCTCAGTACAGGCTTTGCACATTTCTATGCAATTCCTGCACTTATCTTTAGTTTTATCAACATTTTCATCATTGTTTAATAATTCAGAAGATTCGGTTAGAGTTTTTACCTCAGTTTCATCTGGCACTTTTGATTCTTGTGTTTTCAACTTCTGATTCTCATCATTCTTTTGTTTGTTCTCATCAGCATCCCCCGTTGTTTTCTTCACCTCTTCAACCAGCTTCTCAATCTCTTCTTCTTTCTTCTTTCTCAACTCCATCATCTTTGGTAAACTTGCCCCAAATACTTCTTTTAAACGTTTATACAGATTGGCTTCATAATCTTTCTCAGATAATCTCCTCGTATGAAATGTGTCACGATCTGGAAATAAATTTGCCACTGCATCAAAATCCACCTTCTTAGGATCAACCACTGGATTACCTTGTGGATCCAAATAGCATTCTCGCTCAGCATCCCATCTTTTTGCTTTTTGTGCTTCCATAAAAGGAGCATACAACTTTTTGATTTCAAAACTAGCATTATCTCTATGCCATCGTTTATCATCAACCACTTCAGCTACGAATGCGGATCCAATATAATCTTCTTCTGGAAGAACCTTGCTCCTGTCATAACCTTCATCGTCCTGAGTAACTACTAGAGCCCTCGACTTCTCTTTTGATGAACCTTCGCTGATTTGCTTTTGATTCAACTTTGATGACTCACTGTTGCGATGATAGATTGCTTTTTGATAATAATCATATTTGAATGGATTCACAGCTTCATCAGTTTGCCTGTTTGTGCACTCTTTCTTGAAGTGCTCTTTCTGTTTGCACTTGAAACAGGTAACTTTCGATTTGTCGAATCCTAGTTTTGTATCAGCAGTTCCCAAACATGATCTTCCGGTGATTTCCATAAACCTTTGTGCTCTCCTCATAGCGCTAGCCATGCACCATTTTATGTCTATCAGCTCTATCTCCTCTGGATCGATCTGATCATAATCTTCCTTCGTCATATTCGGGTTTCCAACCTTACCCGCGATCAGACTTTCGTACGATTCCAAGACAGATGCTAAAAACACTATTTGTTGCTTGGTAGCTTCTGCATTTAGACTTTGAGAGTTTTTCAGATCTATGGCGATATTGCACTGGACTATGTTCGGATTTGATGAATTTGAAGCAAATGAATGATAACCCGGATCTTTTGAGAAACTGTGTTGAGATGATTCCTTTGAACTTCCTGCACTAAATGCCGTCTTTGATGCTTGATCAATCATGTTTCTTTTGTAGTATAGATCGACATTTTGCTGATATTGTTGCTTTTCCATTTTGTTTTGCTTTTGTATTTCCAAATCATGACCTTCAAGCTTCTCGATTAACCAATCAAGGGTCACTTTGCTCATATCATTGCTGTTTTTTAATATCATGACATAGTTTGACCAATCGTTTTCATTTGGAAGAGCTTCGATCAACCTGTCAATGATCTCTTCCTTATCTTTGAAAACACCAAACCTCTCCAATTTGAGTTTAAGATGGCAAAATCTTTCAATCATCTGAGGTATTGATATTCACCAAATTACCTATGTTTTATTCCCCCATTTTACCCCTATTTTATGCGTTTTTGGCCGTAAAACCGTGAATCGGACAATTAATCAGGTATACTTTTGTTTACAGGCCTAAAACAGCATGCCAAATAAGAAGATGATGAAAACGAGGACTTTCTGGGCAAAACAACAAAGCTGCGAAGATTCTGTGAACATTCTAATCTGGGCAATTGGCACAGCCGTGCAATTAATGGAACGGCCGTGCGGATCCGACAACTGAGCCCTGCCCAGCAATGCACGCTAGTGCGCTCAGGAGTGCAAGCCTATCTCGGAGTGGAACGGCCGTGCATCTCGAGGCACTCCCGTGCACTTCTGACAGAAAGCCCCAGATCGGAGATGCACGCCAGGTCAGAAGCTCGTGCCAACCAATCATCAGGTATGAACGCTCGTGCGACCCGTGGAACGGTCGTGCGACTACGAAGACCAGTCAAGATCTGATGATGTCACATAAGTCTGGTGAACAGTATTTTAAAAGTGAACGGTCGTGCACTTTATTGGCACGACCGTGCGATCTGAAAAAGTTATAAAAAACAGACAGCAGCATTCTATTCATAATTCTGGACTTTTGGGAGCTCATCAGGCGATTTTACAAGCTCCGGAGGCTCTTGCTTTCACCCGGATTCAAGCCCCATTGTGCCGATTAGCTCCGTTACTATTCAGATTCTCAATCTTGTGCTTGTTTATGGTTTGATTCTTGAATCTTTCCATGTTTTTGTTCATGTTTCAAGCATTTAGGTTGATGATTATGTATTATTGTAAGCCTAAGGGCAAAAACACTAGTATCCCTTGCTTAATTACAACCATTAGTATGTTAATTATGTTTGTAATGACACTTTGAAGCATTTTCTATGTTAATCCTTGATGATTAGTTTGCAACCTTGTTTATTGATGTTGATTTCTTGATTACAAGTAATTATCTTGGATGATTAGTGTTATGGGTCATTTTCTGCATATATATCCTGACTGATATTCTGGGTCTGATTGTTTATTTGTGATCAGGATATTGGATCAGGATATTGGTAACATCCTGATACGATATCCTGGTAGTAACTGATTTAACCACATGCAGATTAGAAGGTGCAAGTCTCCAATGTTCAAGTGGACTTCTTCCCCTCAAGACTCGGGCAAATCAGTTAGCTTGTAGACGTTGAACCCGAAAGACCAGGACTGCAACGTTCGTATGGGGAATATCCGCCGAATCCCGGAATAATAGGATATTTAGTTAGTTTTCTTTTACTATAAATAGATTGATCGGATCAGATTAAGGCACACACTCTTACGCACACTTTTACTCTCCTGTTGCAAACAATCACTACACTCAAACACTTGTACTCGAATTACATTGTAACACCTAGTTGATCCGCATCATATCCTGCACTGTATCCTGATATTTGAAGTAATAGAAGAACAAGGCAGCTGCGATTGTCGGCTCCCGAGGTTTTGTGCCGGCGATCTAGATTGATCAAGGGCTTTCCTCGTACATCCTGTGTCACACTTTACATTTTCGCTCATTGTTTGATCATAGATACAACTCTATATCCTGAGCCGTATCCTGAAACTGTTTTTGCAAATAACTTAACTGGAATATTTTTAACACACATTTCAAGCACACTACCTCACTTAACTAATTTGATCACTAAATTTCTTCGGTAATTTTTGACCAAAACAATTTGGCGCCCACCGTGGGGCAAGTGGTGCTATTTCTACTAAAAGCTTTTGCAAAATTGTTACTTGGTTTTCTATTTTCAAAGCTTTTTGCTACACTATTTTCAATGGCCTCGAGATCAAACATGAGCTCTTCCACCGTGTCTGCTACAACCTATGCAACAATTGGTTCTGTGCTTCCACCACCTCCTCCGAGAATGCAAGCCTCTTCATAGGGAACTGAAAGTCATGTGGCTCAGGATGTTATCCCCGCTCGCAATATCCAGGGATCTGGTCCTGTTTTGGCTTCTAACGAAGAAATTCTAAATTTGTTTGGTAGTGTACAGGAACAAATGAGGCAGCAGCAGGAAACTAATCAGATGTTGATGGGAGAGATACAACTCTTGAAATCCGGCTCGAGTAGGCCTGCTGAAGATACTGTCACTCCCTTGCAACCCAGGGCTTTGAACTTTAGTTCTGCAGTTTATACTGAGGATAACCGGGGGAATATTGTGCCTAGCCATTTCCAGAATCATACTCCTGAGATACCTTCTTCAGTAAGAGTATCAACTGTGAGAAGCTCAGGATATGCTTCAGGATATGGCCAGAATCCCCAAGATGGTAATGTATCTAATAATAATAATACTCTTGCTACTAATGGTGTTGGATCTTTGCAGGATGCAGGTATGACATCAGCATTTTCAAGGGAGCTTCAAAAACTGAAGGACATGATATCTAGTGTACCTGGGGTGGTTCAGCCAATTCCTGAAGTATCCCTGGACAGCCACATGATATCCCGGTTTGTGTATCCCATTTGTGATGCTGAAATCCCAAAAAGATTTAAAACCCCCAACGTGAAACTCTCTGACGGAACTACGGATCCTGAGGAGCATATTGCCCAGTATAGGGAAAGGATGGAAATCAACCCTATCCCTCCATATCTCAAAGAAGCATGCTTGTGCAAGGGTTTTGGTTCTACCTTAATAGGATCAGCCCTAAAATGGCTCTTAAACGTTCCTCCTCACTCAATTACTTCATTTGCTCATTTAGTTAATTTATTTAATAGTCAATTTTCTTGTAGCCGGAGTTTTGAGAAATTAACCAGTGACCTTTATAGGATAACTCAAGGACCTCAGGAATCCTTGAGGGATTATGTGAACAAGTTTAGTCGGGAATCCTTCGATATCCCACATCTTGATGTTGCAACGGCCGTGCAAGCCTTCAAGATGGGGTTGCAAAAGGATTCTCAATTTTATCAGGATCTTGTAATGAATCCCTGCAGGAATCTGGACGAAGCTCGTAACAGGGCTTTAAGATACATTCGGCTGGAGGATGATAAAAAGATGCAAGAGAGATTGAATTCGTCCATGACCTATGAGTCAACCAATAGGAAATCAGAGTCCTCGTATAAACCATATCGCTCAAAGCCAAATGGCAGAAATGATAGCAAAAAAGTGAATGCTGTTGAAGACGAGGATCCTGAGGAGTATCCTGAGTTTTCTGAATATTGTTTTTCTGTTAACATACTTGAACTGATGTATGCTATGAAGGGTTTGGGAGACAAAGCAAGATGGCCCCGGAAAAATCAACAAAAGGCTGATTAGAAGGACAAGTCCAAATGGTGTGCTTTCCATGAGGATTTCGGACATGTTACTGAGGATTGCATCGCTTTGAGAAAAGAAATAAGCTATCTCTTAAGCAAGGGATATCTGAAGGACCTCCTGGGAAGAAAGAAGAATAAGGGTCAGGATCCTGAGAAGGATCCTGAATGTGCAACGTCGCCTCCTGCAGATGCAAAAATAATTAACTTTATTTCAGGAGGATCCGACATCTGCGGTACATCATATTCTGCGGCGAAAAGGCACGCGAAGGAAGCCAAAGCAGAGAAGGGAGATAAGCCAACCAAGATGTCAACCCTCACGACTGACAAAGTGATCACGTTCGATAATGATGACAGGGATACTGTTCAGGATCCTCATCATGATGCTTTAGTAATAACGTTATATGTTGCTAACCATTTTGTGCGCAGGATATTAGTGGATAATGGCAGCTCAGTCAACATAATCCAGCTGGAAACGTTGAAGAGGATGAATGTATCCCCAATGGATATTACTTCGAAGTCCACTGTGCTCGTTGGTTTCAGCGGAGAAGCTAGGAATACCGTAGGAGAGATAAAGTTGCCTGTGTATATTCAAGGGGTCAACTCAACGCTGCGCTTTTGTGTCATGGACTCTTTATCCTGCTATAATATTATACTAGGTAGGCCTTGGATCCATGATATGAAAGCTATTCCGTCAACCTACTATCAATGCATCAAGATCCCTACTCCTTGGGGAGTTGTCAAGGTGGAAAGTGATCAACAGGAAGCAAAGGGGTGTTATTTTTCTTCAATGAAATCCTCAACAAAGCCTAGTGCAGCATAGCAATTAAAGATTCGAGGCCAGGATATCATGGAGGCTTCAGAGCAGGATGTAAAGAAAGTTATCCTGGATCAGAATAATCCGGATATCTCGGTGCTCGTGGGAACCAATATCCCTCGGGATATTGAAGATCAATTGACTAACTTTTTAAAATACAGGATGTCAACATTCGCGTGGAAGCACGAGGATATGACAGGCATTTCCAAGGATATTATAACTCATAAGCTTGGTATCGACAAGTCATTCAAGCCTGTCCAACAAAAGAGAAGGAAATTTGCTCCGGAGCGAAATGTGATCATCCAAGAGGAAGTTGAAAGACTACTAAGGAGCAAGATGATTAGGGAAGTGAAGTTTCCTAAATGGCTGGAAAATGTAGTTGTGGTGCAAAAGAAAAATGAGAAATGGAGAGTCTGTGTAGATTACACAGACTTAAACAAAGCTTGTCCCAAAGACCCATTTCCTCTTCCTCATATTTACTCAATGGTGGATGCTACTGCCGGCCATGAGATGTTAACCTTCATGGATGCATCTTCAGGATTCCAACAGATCCAAATGGAACCTTCAGATAAGGAGGATACTACCTTCATGACACCAACAGGTATATATTGTTACACTGCTATGCCCTTTGGTTTGAAAAATGCAGGTGCAACATATCAAAGATTGGTGAACATGATGTTCAAAGAAAAGCTGGGGGACACCATGGAGGTGTACATTGATGATATGGTAGTAAAATCTAAGAAGGCTGAGGATCACCTCCAGGATATTAAGGGAGAATTTGATATCCTGGATCAGTATAACATGAAGCTAAATCCTGGTAAGTGCCATTTTGGAGTGGGGGCAGGAAAGTTTCTAGGATATATGGTGACTAAAAGAGGGATAGAAGCAAGCCCAGAACAGATCAAAGCCATCTTGGATATCAAATCACCTTCTAACATGAAAGATGTTCAAAGACTGACAGGACTAGTGGTAGCATTGAATAGATTTATTTCAAGATCCTCAGAGAAATGCAAGGAATTTTATGATATCCTGAAGAAGAACAAGAAGTTTGAATGGGGAGTAAAGCATGAAGCAGCCTTGCAGGATTTGAAGCGGTATCTTTCAACCGCACCTCTATTGATGAAGCCCGAGGATGGTGAACCATTATCCCTGTATCTTGCAGTATCGGGGAATGCAGTAAGTGCTGTCCTTGTAAAGGACCATGAAGGTCAGCAGTATCCTGTTTATTATGTTAGTAAAAGTTTATTAGATGCTGAAACTAGGTACTCTCATGTAGAGAAATTAATATTAGCCCTAGTTATGGCGTCAACGAAGCTTAGACACTATTTTGAAACACATAGGATTCATGTTAAAACCATCTATCCTGTAAAAAAATGTGCTTAGGAAACCATAGATGTCAGGTAGGATAGCTAAGTGGTCAGTGAAATTAAGTGCATATGATCTAGTGTATGAACCTAGAAATGCCATAAAGTCTCAGGCTTTAGCTGACTTTGTGGCTGATTTCAGTAGTGATATTCAAAGTGAAGTAGACCTAGAAGTACAACAGCTAGGAGAAAACTTAGAATCCTGGACGTTATATACTGATGGTGCTTCTAATGTAAGAGGTGTAGGTTTGGGTATACTACTAAAATTGCCACAGGGGGACATATTACCCCAGGCTATTAGATGTGAGTTTCCTGCCACTAATAATGAAGCAGAATATGAAGCTTTAATTGCAGGATTAGAATTGGCTAAAAGTATGAATATCAAGAGTTTGCAAGTATATGTTGATTCTTTGTTAATTACTAATCATTTTAATGGATCATATGCAGTTAAAGGTTAGAAGTTAATCGAGTATCTCGAAATTCTTAGAAAATTAGCAGGATATTTTGATATTTTTACACTTGAACAGGTACCAAGAGAGGATAATGCTGAAGCTGATGCCTTGGCAAATCTGGGATCATCAGTCAGGATACCGGAAGGGACCCGAATACCAATATTACATATCCTGTATCCTGCTACAGATCCTCAGGATAAGGAAGTAGTAAGTATTCGAGATCCTGATGATGAACATCCTGAGGAGGATCCTGAGTCTTGGATGGATCCAATCATAACATATCTTAAAGAAGGACTTTTCCCAAAGGATGAAAATCCTAAGGCCTTTAGAATGAAGGTATCACGATTCACTATTATAAATAATGTTTTGTATAAGAAATCTCTTGCAGGACCATATCTGAGGTGCTTGGAAGATCTCGAAACCAAAGAAGTGCTTCAGGATATACACGAAGGGGATTGTGGTAACCATACTGGGGGCAGGTCGTTATTCTCAAAGGTGTTAAGAATAGGATATTATTGGCCGACGACGAGAAAAGATGCTGCAGAATATGCTCGAAGATGTGATGCTTGTCAAAGACACAGTAATATATTACATCAGCCGGCTGAGCCACTATATCCTATATCTTCCCCTTGGCCATTCATGAAGTGGGGAATAGATATAGTAGGAAAATTGCCAAAGGCTCTAGGAGGAAAGGTCTTCATGTTGGCAATGACTGATTATTTCTCTAAGTGGGTCGAAGCTGAAGCATTTGTTCAAGTTAAAGATCAAGAAGTGGTATCCTTCATAAAAAGGAATATCCTGACTAGGTTTGGAGTACCAGCTGAGATAATTTGTGACAATGGATCTCAGTTTATAAGTAAGAGGACTACTGACTTTTGCAAGAGTTGGGGAATCAAAATGATCACATCCACACCGGTACATCCTCAAGAAAATGGACAAGCAGAATCCTCAAACAAGATAATTGTCAACAACCTGAAAAATAGACTAGGAGCTAAAAAAGGAAGATGGGCAGAAGAACTACCCTTTGTTTTATGGGCTGATAGAACGACGGTGAAAAGTGCAACTGGTCAGACCCCATTTTCCCTAGTATTTGGAGCAGAAGCGGTAATCCTAACGGAAATGGTGATTCCAATAGCAAGATCCAACATCCGGGATCCTGAGCAGAATCCTGAAGTAGTTTGCCAGGAATTAGATACGGTTGATGAGACAAGAAACGCAGCAAGGCTAAGGATGGCAGCATATCAACAGAGGATATCTAAAGCGTATAACAAGAATATAAGGACTAGAAGGTTCCAGGTTGGAGATTGGGTATTGAGAAAGGCTTTTCAGAATACTACTAATCCTGCTGATGGAAAGTTGGGTCCGAAATGGGAAGGACCCTATGAGATTGAATCAGAATCCGGAAAAGGAGCATACAGACTCAAGAATATGGAGGGGGATATGCTACCAAGATCCTGGAATTTGATACATCTAAAGCTCTATTTTAAGTGAGTTTGGAATTTAAATTCTAACTCAGGACGGTATGGATTCTATTTCTTTTAATGTCTTTTTAATATTATTTATTGTTATGAACCCATTACTGACTTAAGCATCGGAGGGGTGTTAGCCAGGCTAACACCCACCTTATCTTACAATTGTTTTGCAGTATATGCTTCGGGATATAGCTCCAGGATACTTGGAAAGATTTGAGGATTGGCCCCCTCTCTCACATTTAAGGGATCCTGATCCCTTCCCAGGTTTAAAGGTATTCACCTTTCCCTCGAATTGGGTTTAAACACCCCGCCTGGAGCGCAAGTTATCCAGGAATAGTTCAAGATAGCGGGACCAGCCCATGTAAAAGTGGCTGACAATTTCGTTATTGTTGGCTATATCCTGGATCCTAAAGGTATATGAGGATTGATCACCCTCTCTCATGAAAGGGTATTTTCATACTCTCTAAGGTTTAAAGGTTTTCAACTTTCTAAGTCTTGGAGTTTATACACTCCCGCCTGTAGCGCATGAAAATTTGGGATTTTCCCCGGGATATCTATGGGATTACCCCCAGGATACTAATGAATTATCTCCAGTATACTTTAGGGTTTACCCCCTGTAACATAAGAACTATTCAGACGATTAAAACTAATGTTCAAAAAAATTTCTAAGTGTTCAAAGACTTCATGCACAGGGGACATTCCTCCTAAGACGATTGTGTAGAGCTCAAAAGATCAAATTTGAACCTAGTGTACTAAGTATCTCGGACTGGGGACATCTTAGTGGAAGAAGTTGCAAAAGGATTGAAGTTCGATACTAGGGTTATACTCTATTCCTGGGCTTCATCCTGAAACCCAGGACCCATCCACCTTTGGTCATCATATTGTCTTAATGCAGGAAATGTAAATTGTTCAAAGACATGAAAAGTAAATCGTTCAAACAAACCATGACCATCAGACCTAAAAAAGTGGGCTCCGGCCTAGGCACGTACATCCATCATCGCCCACTTGACTGCTTTTAAGGGGCAGCACCCTCTTCCATCATGACTTCATCAGCAAATTCTTCCCCGGCATCCCTTCCAGCATCCTCTCCAGCATTCCTCCCAGCATCGCCACCAACATCCTTTGAAGCACTAGCATCATCTATCTTCTCAATCACCTTAGCGGGCTCCTCTGCAGCAGGCTTTGAAGGGGGCTCCACAAGGTTACCACCAAGATCTTTCAGTTTCATCTCCCAAGCCTGGATATTCCATGAAGGACTTTCAAATCCCATAGCCATAGCTTCGTAAGCCATCTTCAGTCTGGCCTGGAGGAGGGAGATGATAACAGAATTTTTGAGGCTTTCCCCGTATGAAGCCATGTCCTGCTCATGTTGAAATTGGGCTGCATCGGACTTGGCTTGAGCCTCGTGAGTGACCTTCTGGATGGCAGACTGGTGCTGTTGGACCATTGCCTTGTATTTAGCTTCGTAATGCTCCGATTTAGCGGTGGCGACCGCTGCTTGGTCCGCAATGGTGGCTTCGGACTTTTTCAGCTTACTCTCTAGCATGACGTTTGTGCCACAAGCATCTTCATAAAGGAATACCAGACTTTCGAGACCCTGCAAAATAAGAGAACAGGTATTAGCCTTAATAAACATTTATAACCAGCATATGGTGCAGGATATAGGTCAAGGATACTAACCTGGTTGAGGAAGCCGGTCATGAATTTGCTGGATTCTGTGAACCCATAATTCTCAAACGGGAACACGTGGGGGCTAGCAGGGTAATCTACTTCCTTCCTCTTCTGGGAGCTGGAGGCCCGGGTCCTGGATGCTGGGGGACCTTTGGGAGCAGAATCGGTTTTCGAACCGGAAGGCTTTGGAGTAGCAGCTGGCTTCGGGTTGGATTCTTGCTTGGCAGGTGCAAGGTTAGAGTAGCTATCCAACTCGTCGAGTTGGAAGCCTTCAAGATTGATAACCGGAACTGCTTAAGGGAAGATACGTTCAATCTTATTATACCCTTGAAATATAACCGGTTTGATAAAAATAATAATAATAATAATTTCTGAAAATATGCTTACCAGACATGTTGGAACTTGATCTTTGACTTGAATTAGTAAGTAGCAGGGTAAAAGTTCTCTCACTTTCTAGAAGCTTGTAGATTTCTTTTATTCTTCCTTCCGATTCGGCACTTAGGGGAGCTAATTCCTTGAAGTTTGCTGCAAAAAATAAACATAGCAGGATATCAGTTCAAGATATAGTCTTGGGATATGAGTGGGGATATTCCTAAAACCCTAAATCATACCGGAAGTCAACCATCTCTTAGGAAGGTCAAAACCCCTGTCAATGGAGTCCTTTTTTACAAAAAAAGAATTTTCTTCTCCATTTATCCTCGTTCTTGGTAGCCTTAAGAATGAGAGGATCTTTGGAGATAGAAAATAGAAGGAACCGGCTGGAACCATGGGATCTTAAACGATAAGCCATCGGAAGATCTTCAATGCACAAGTCAGGCATGTGACGAGCCTTAATCCGTTCCAAGTTAACTAATACGCGCCAAACCATGGGCATGGTTTGGGCGAGGCTAAGGCCGGTAAGCTCGAAGAAACGAGATATGAAGGCTGAAAATGGATACTGAAGCCCTATGGAGAAAGGATAAGCAAGAAAGCATACCCACTCGTCGGAACAAAAATCCGATCGGACATCTCGGTCGAATGGACGGAAGATTGTTCCGGCAGGAAAGGCACCGGAAGCCTGTAAAGCCGCGATATCGGCATCATCAAATGAACACACCTCTTTCGAGGGTTCTTTAAGCAGGTTTTGCTTGTGAAAGGGGGGAACGGAATCCGCCGTTTGGGATCTACTGCGGGTAGCCATGGAAAATATCGACCAAGGAATAAGTGATTTAAACAAGAAAAACAGGGAAGGGAAATAGAGAAAATACCTTAAATTTGCTTGAAGAAAGAGATTATCATAATGAAGAATCCCTCGGCTAATATAGGCTGGGTATAGGGGGTAAAGAGTAAATGTCGCATTGGAAGTTACGTAATGTTACCTCAATCGTCATTTCATTTTAATTGCCTCGGTTTACGAGATAAAGTTTTAAAATATATCTGTTGGATTGGTATACCAACAGATATATTTTGGGGATAATTGTTATGGGTCATTTTCTGCATATATATCCTGACTGATATTTTGGGTCTGATTGTTTATTTGTGATCAGGATACCAGATCAGGATATTGGTAACATCCTGATACGATATCCTGGTAGTAACTGATTTAACCACGTGCAGATTAGAAGGTGCAAGTCTCCAATGTTCAAGTGGACTTCTTCCCCTCAAGACTCGGGCAAATCAGTTAGCTTGTAGACGTTGAACCCGAAAGACCAGGACTGCAACATTCGTATGGGGAATATCCGCCGAATCCCGGAATAATAGGATATTTAGTTAGTTTTCTTTTACTATAAATAGATTGATCGGATCAGATTAAGGCACACACTCTTACGCACACTTTTACTCTCCTGTTGCAAACAATCACTACACTCAAACACTTGTACTCGAATTACATTGTAACACCTAGTTGATCCGCATCATATCCTGCACTGTATCCTGATATTTAAAGTAATAGAAGAACAAGGCAGCTGCGATTGTCGGCTCCCGAGGTTTTGTGCCGGCGATCTAGATTGATCAAGGGCTTTCCTCGTACATCCTGTGTCACACTTTACATTTTCGCTCATTGTTTGATCATAGATACAGCTCTATATCCTGAGCCGTATCCTGAAACTGTTTTTGCAAATAACTTAACTGGAATATTTTTAACACACACTTCAAGCACACTACCTCACTTAACTAATTTGATCACTAAATTGCTTCGGTAATTTTTGACCAAAACAATTAGTATATGGTTAGTTGAGATAATTGAAAGATGAAGCTTAATTAATCATGTATTAGTAGACTTTGAACTTGGTTAACTAGTTTAACTTGGTTAAAATGTGTGCACCATGATACTAGAAATGGTTAGTGGTTTAATAAGGGGTAATTATTGTTAATCAAGAAAGCTTTCCCTCACGTAAGGACCTTAACGGGTTAAATGGTGTTGTTATGAATTCTTGACATGAATTATTAGCTTAGTTAGTGATTTATGCCAAAATTGCTATCTTGGTGAATTTATGTGCAAGATTTGTAAAATGAACTCGGTTGTGATTTAATCTAGTTTATGCTTGTCTCGGTGGTTACATTGTGTTTATCGGTGTCACTTTCCTTGATTAAGTGAGGTTAGAAAACTCCTAACGGATGACTAACTTATCTTTAGGGGATTTTCATAGACATTTATCAATTGCACGTTAAAGAACAATCTTAGGCGGTTAAAGTGTGTTTATCGTTTTAGCTTTCCGAATGATTGTCATGTTAGGATTCCCGAAAGGGATACTAATTGTCTTGAAAATGGAAAATTGACTAAATGTTTCAAGTGACAAAACCGACTTAGTTTTTTTACTTTGGTTGTGTATAAAGCAAGGCTATATATCTATTTTCTTATTTGGAGTCTATTATGTTTTTTTATACATATTCGTTTATGCTTATTTTAGCTTTTAGAAAACCAAACTCTTATCTTCCTACCGGTAATTTAATGACAAAGGTTTAGTATTATTTCTCCGCCCATGTCCTTGGATCGACACTTGGTTCTTACCGATACTTTACTACATATATGACGGGGTACACTTGCCCTTTCGTGTGTGTTCTAATGTTGAAGTATAAATCATTTTTATAAATTTAAAACCGAATCGTGTGTTATATTCTTTGTAAAAACAGGTATATACGCGCACACGTCAAGTTTTTGGCGCCGTTGCCGGGGATGTGGCGAGCTTTAGGAACGACCCGAATCATTATTTTATCGCTGTATATACTTGTGAATATTTGTAAATATTTTCTTGATTATTTATTCGTTTATTTATTTGTTAATATTTCTCGTTTTTTATTTAATTTATTCGTTTTCAAGATTATTTTATACTCTTGTAAAATTTTTATTCCATTTATTTGTTCGAATTCGAACTTGTTATTCATTTATTCTTTGAATTTTTGGCTCCTAAAAATCATTTTCTCACTAGCCGATTCGATTGTTTTACTAGTTTTGATTTTTACAAAATTTTGGGCCCATTTTCGGATTTTTATAAAATTTCAAGCCTATTTTTACAAATATTCTGTTTCATTTAAAAAAAAACATTATTATATTAATAAAATATTCATTGTGTCTATTTTTCGTTTGCAGGTTGATGTCCTCAACCCCCGCTCCTGACGCTGTAGAGCCTTCAGACGAACCCGAGCGTGATCTGAGGAGACGTCTTCACGAGAGATCTTGTGCGGTTGGGTTGCTGATCGCAGCTGGTGAGCCGGAGCTGGTGGTACCCACTGAAGCCGAGGGCTCAGGGGACGAGGGAGACGCAATCATGGCGGACGACGAGAGACCTTTAAATGAATCTAATCAGCCCTGAGGGACAGGCTTGGAGCCCAGTATTATTAGACCAACTATAGATGCACCTACTTTTGAAATTAAACCTAGTATTATTAATATGGTGCAGAATTCGGTACAATTAGACGGGCGCGAGCATGAAGATCCCGGACGACATATTGCAGCTTTTCTTGAAGTTTGTTCGACGTTCAAGATTCGAGATGTTTCGGAGGATGCTGTTCGGTTGAGGTTGTTTCCATTCTCATTGCATGACAAAGCGAGAGCTTGGCTTATGTCACTTCCAGATGGGTCCATCAGGACCTGGAATGAGCTGGCGGAGTTATTTATGCAAAAATACTTTCCGCCTGAGAAAACAACCAAGCTGAGAAACCGGATTGTGACTTTTCGCCAAGATGAGGGAGAGTCGTTGCACGTGGCCTGGGAGCGATTTAAAGATTTGTTACTTGATGTTCCACATCATGGCTTCTCCAAAAGACAGCTGGTCTTGACGTTCTATCAAGGACTCAATTATGCTACGCAGGAGAGATTAGATGTGAATGCAGGAGGCGACCTAGGAATAAAGACGCCCAATGAAGCATACGCTATCATAGAAAAAGTTGCGTTGAAGTCTAGCTCACGTCGGGAAGGAGAGAGAGGCCGGACATCATCGTCATCATCTCGCCCAGGAGTACACGCTTGTTAGTGCACTATGTCTGTTGACTTCGTCTTGTATCACGTCATGTAATAGCATTGAGAGATCAGAGCTCGTTGTACGAGAAAATAGGATAGGTGTATGTGTGAGGTAATTCCGCACGGAATTAGACAAGGTAATTCCGCACGGAATTAGACAAGGTAATTCCGCACGGAATTAGACAAGCTAATTCCGCACGAAATTAACTTTGTTAATTTCGCACGGAATCACAACACTATATATACCCGTGTCTCTGATTCATTTGTAACGGAATTAGAAATTGTACCGAAGTGCTGTCGGTTTGTCTCCAGGTGCTGTAACTCTATCAAATCATTAACAGAGACATATTAAAGTGAATCAAGCTGTTTCTACGTCCGTTTCACTGATTCCGCCTTTGATTCGGATATAAAACTCTTCTGATTGACTAATTCGGGTCACACAACGATCCTACAAGTGGTATCAGAGCTCAGGAGGAAGAGTTATTTGTGATTACAGCTGAATTTCTGTCTTCTACACCTTCTTTTTCAAATTGGACAACTTTTAACGGTCAAAATGGTTTGAATTTCACACATCTTATGTGAAACAGTGTTTTAACAAACCCTTGAGAGTTTCAGATCAAAATTCGAAGTAAAAATGACAAAAATGGGCCAAAAAACTAATTCCGTTTGAACGAACAACATAATTTCGTTTGAAAAGGTTTAGTAATTCCGCACGAAATAACTAATCTCGTGTGAAAGAGGTAATTCCGCTTGGGAATTTCGTTTGAAAGGGGTAATTTCGCTTCAAGTATTAATTCCGCACCAAAGTGTTTTCGCGTGAAGGATAGTTTCGTTTGAAGTTATGATTTCGCTTGAAATCTGATTCCGTTTCAAGACTAATGCCGTTTGAAAGCTGATTTCGAATCAAATCTCATTTCGTGTCAAGATCATTTTGCACCAGTCGTGTGTCAGTCTGTTTCAGGTTATTTGATATTGTTGAAACTGATTGTGTTTGTTGTTTTGTCTCGAGGATCATATCATGGCTGAAGAATTCTACAACACTTTCTACAACGCATTTACCTCAGATACGTTGGAAGCTTCAGATGTTACACCCAAAGCGATAACAAAATCAATTAAAGACAACATTAAACATGACAATTTTTATGGAACCTATTCGAAACCACCTAAGCTTGATAATATTGAGGATTATGTTTGGTGGAAAGAAAGGTTTATCAACTGGACTAAAGCGTACACACATGAAAGTTGGTTTTGTTTGGAGTTTGGCTATGATAAACCTACTGATGACAAAGGAGAAGAAATCCCGCTTAAAAGTTTTCAAGAAGAAGACAAACGAAGATTTTCATATGAGCAGAAAATGATTGCTTTGATTCTACAATCAATTCGTGATGATATCTTTTCATTATTAACTCATGATGGGTCTTCGAAATCTATATGGGAAGCTTTACGGGTGAAAGCTGAGGGGGGTAAACAAATCAAGAAAAACAAAATTGCATTATTAAAAAAGGAATTTGATTTGTTTGATAGTTTGAAAGGTGAATCTGTTATGCAAATGATTGAACGATTTTGTCACCTAAAAATTGAACTTGAAAGATTTGAAATTGTGAAAACAAGAGAAGAAATAATTGACAAAGTAATTGAAGCGTTACCACGAGCTGATCAGTGGCAAACGTTTGTGTTCATTTTGAAAAATGATGCTTTATATGACACAATTTCTCTTGATGTTTTGTTAGAAAAAATTGAGAGTCATGACCTTGAGTTACAAAAGCAAAGCAAGATGAGTAGTTCGTCGCATCATCAGAATGTTGGTCTGTATTACAAAGGTAATTTACCTTCAGTAAAAGCTGATAGTTCACCAAAGACAGCATTCAGTGGTGAGAAGATGAAAGAACCACAAACAACCTCATCAAGCTACAATTCTGGATATCATTCATCTTCAAAAGCAAGTCCTGAAGATTCTGAAGAAATACTGTGCAACATTGCTCTTAAATTGAAGAATTCCCCAACAATGAGCATCAATGCAGCTAAACAGCAAATGAGCTTTCTTGCATCAGTTCTGGAATCATATGAAGGTCTAGTAGCTGGCAAAATTGGAAACTCAGAGTTAACCAAAAAAGACTACGACCAGATTGATCCAGAAGAAATGGAACTCATTAACATCCGTTGGTGTTTGGCGAGTTGCATTCGTAGAGCTCAGAGATATATGGAGATTACCGGGAAACAATCTCTTGGTGGTGCTTCAACAAAACTTGGATTTGACAAGTCCAAAGTGACCTGCTTCAAATGTAAGCAGAAAGGTCATTTCAAGAGAGAATGCAATAATTCTGCGGTTGGTGGAAATGAACATCCGTTCAATGATAACTATTACCGAAAGGCAATTTACCACCGAAGCAAAGAAGAGCCGAAAATGATCGAAGATAAACCCAGAGAGAAATCTAGAGCTTGTGCTGTAATCCATCATGATGAAGGATTTGATTGGAGCCAGATTTGTCCAGAAGAAGATCGTTTGGAAAATATAGTTACAACTCATGGCAGAAGTTCATCAAAAAGTCAACATTATGTTTTTGTTGCTGAAATAAAAGAGGAAAACAAAGAAGAAAATGTTGTTGCTGAGGTCAAAGAGAAAACCAGAGAAGAGATTCTAAGAGAGAAAACTGAGAGAGAAAATTTCATTGTTGGATGCAAAATGGAAAAGATGCAGGAAGAATATGAAAATGATGTTCGAAACAAAAGATGGGATAAGAAACAAGAATGTTTCATCAACAAAGAAGGTGAACCAGTTGTTCCTAGAAGTGACATAGTTCATGATGATGTTCTTCTAGTAATTCCTCGATCCGGCGAATTTTATTCAAATGTTGCAAAAGACAAAACATATGTAAAAAGGCTGGATAAAATCATCAGAGATGCTATGACAACAAATCTGAGGAAGAGGAATGAAGAAAGAATGAAAAAGAATATTGGGAATATGGTGAATGATTTGAAGAAAGTAGCTGAAGAAGTCCAATTTGAAGAAGTTAAATTGAAGCAGTTAAAGAGGAGGATGTGAAGGAAGAAAAAGTTGTTGAGAAAGAAGCTGTTATTGAAGAACAGCAACTTGAAGAAGCTGAAGTGAAGATTGAAAGTTCAGCTGATGTTGCTGGTGATGTTGGTTTTAAAGATGATGATGGTATTAGAAAAGAAGAAAAGCAGAATAAAGCTTATCAGAAGGAGGTAGAATCAAACACCGAGGTGCCAATCACTAAGGTAAATTCTGATTCTGAAACTAAAATTAAAATCATTGAACAGTGCAAGAAATGCATGGAAACGTGCAGTGCTTGTACTGAAAAAGATGAAAAGTTCAGAACATGAGATCTTGAGTTCACAAAAATTGAAACTGTTTTCAAAATTAAATGCAAAGAAATATTAGAAAATGAAAAAGTTTTAAAAGATAATAATGAAATGCTTTCAGCAAAATGTAAAAAGATAGAAAAAGAAAATGAAGTTTTGAAAGCAAATGTTTTGAAAATGACAGAAGAATGTGATCAAAAAGAAAATGTTTGTCAAGAAATGAAAAAGGAATATGATTCAGTAAAATTGGCTTATCACATTACAAAAGAATCATATGAAAAAGTAAAAAGTGAAATGAAACTTATTCAATCAAGATTGAAATATTGTTCTGAAACAACTGATACGTATAAGCGAAATTATGAAATAAAGCAACAAGTTGTTAATTCTTACATTGAGGATGTTGCTAAGCTAAAGCGTCAGATTGCTGATTTAGAACATGATAATAACAAGTTAAAAAGTTATCACGCATCGTCATATGTGCTTGAACGTATTTTCAATATAAAACCGGAGGATGGTGAGTCTGAGCAAAACAATAAGGGCATTGGCTCAGAGTTTCATCAAGTTCCACCACCGGAAAAGTTTGTGTTTTATGATGATGAAAAGGTCGAAAAAGCTTTCAACATGGTTGATCAATTGCCAGATAACATTGATATAACCTATTCCAAATCTGATGATACTAGTGATTCAGAGGTGGTAGGTAAGGTCGTTGAAAGTGTATTGAAAGAAGACTCAGTTGATACAGGTAAATCTGAATCACAGGATGAAAATGAAGGTAATTTTCATGATGGATATCTGAAAAACTCAGAATCCGAGAAAAATTTGAATGATTATTCAAAAGGATTGGTTTATACCATGATTGGATCGGACAAATTATTCTTAGATGTTGTATTCCCGATTCAGAATGTGATTTCAGAAAAGGTTGATAAAGTTTTCAAAATGGTTGAAATTGAAAAGTCTGAGATTTCAAAGTGTGACAACCGTCACTTTTCCGTACATTCCGTACACGAAATGAACAGTAATTTGTGCTTAAATGACGGTGCAGGATCTGGTTTACCAGACAAATAAATTTCTGAATTCCATGCAAGTGAATTCATGCACATTTTGTGCTACAAAATATAGCTTTATGCATAAACGAGAGCGTTGCGTCAGAAATATTAGTAAACTCACCGGCAAGACACATCGTGTCAACAGAATTGCAGAAAGCAGTCAGACATTAGAATTGAGGCCTAGGTGTAGGTCCGACGACAAAAGCACATTAAAACCCAAGAGTACATGTAAGGGTTTAATTTATAGACATTGCGAAAGCAAAAATAAGCACTAAAAAGCACCCGAAACGCACTTTAAGTGCATAATTTCGTATAATTCAGCTCAATTCAGCATTTAATCATATGAATATTAGGCAGAAATTTCGTTTTATCATCCAGAATATTTCCCTAAGTGTTGGGAATTGAAAGGGTACAAGAAGGGTACTTAAAAGACACTAAAAAGTGTGATTTAGCACTTTAACGAACCGGTGTCTAACCGAACAACCGGATAATATTTAATCCCACAAATATTCTGTTATGATTAAAATTTTATTTTAATCAGGTTCGTGTTGAAAAATAAATTAAAATGCTTAAAAACGTTATTTTTCAAGTTTAAGCGCGTACCGTGTGTTCCTACGCGACACAATGCTTACACTGCAAAACGCAGACAACGCAGCAAACCCAGGAATATGCCAGGAATATACCAGGAATATGCCAGGAATATACCAGGAATATACCAGGAATATGCCAGGAATATACCAGGAATATGCAAGGAATATACCAGGAATATGCCAGGAATATGCCAGGAATATGCCAGGAATATGCTATATGGAAGGTCTATAAATACCACCATTTCATCACTCCATCTTCACTTCCCTCTCTCCCTCCCTTGTTCTCGGCCCAACCAAGCACCACCGCCACCCTCATTTACCAACTCATCCATCCATTCCAAGGTGATATTGAGGAGTAAGAAGGCCACTAACGAAGCTCGGTGCAAGCAGATCTTGAAGGACCTTCTTCATTTGCTTTTATCCACCTCTTTTGTCCTCTTGAACTCCCCTAGCCTTGTGCTAGTAGTAAGTGCTTCTAAACATCTTCTTGTTCTCGTTTATGATGGTTAATAGATGATTTAATGGCTAAAAATCATAAACACTAAAGATCACCAACTAAAAGTCTATTAAAGTGATGAATATGATGGTTAATAGATGGATAATTGTGTAAAACTTGTTAAACTTGTTTTGTGATGATTATTTTGTGTTGATTAATGCCAGTAGTAGTTCGGATCGTCATCTAACCCGGCTAGGTTATGTTCTTAGAACATGAGCTAGTGTATGTTAAAGTATAAAAAGGACTAAATGATGAACACTACTACTCTTAAACATGAACTTGTGTAAAAACAATTTATCTTATGAAATGGAGTTCTAAACTAGTAGATCTAAAGATCTACAAGTGGTATTTTCGAAAGACCAACTGTAAGACAAAACCATGTTTTAAAACTTGATCTTTCATGAAGTAGAGGTGTTTTTATGAACAAACAAGTGTGTGGACACTTGTGTAACAAAAGTTTTAACAAAGAAATAATTTTCGTAAAAACCGACTAGAAGTTGTGAAACTTCATATTCTTTAAAAATAAAGTTTTTAAGAAATTAAACTTATTTTTAAAGATAACAAGGCTTACTAAATGTGCTAGTAAATTACTACACATTTTTGTAAATATTCAAGTTCATGAAATGGAGAAATTAGTAATTGTTGTTGATGATTATTGTTGATAATTGTTGTTGATGATTGTTGACGATTTAAAAGAAAATAAACACATGTTTTGAAAACATGGGAAACCTCCATTTTTAGGGGAAACTCTGTCAAAATTTTTATAAATTTTGACACTTAGAGAAATATAAGTTTTTGGGGAACTTATTCCCTAAAAATGTATTTAAAGTATTACCAAGGTTTCCCTAATTTTTGGTGATAAGAAATGAGGATTTCTTCAAGAATAAAAATGGATATAAGTATGTATATTTTTGAGAGAAAAATATATATTATTTTATCACCAACTTTTGTGCTAAGTGTGTATAGTATGTGTTATACGTGCTAGTGTATTAAGACTTAAAAATACACTAAATACTCATGAGAAGTATAAACATAAAAATACACATACAACATACAAGATACATAATTCGGGTGCAAAGTGCAAAACACGAGATACTTATATTAATTTTAGAGAAAATAATATAAGTAAGATACGTAGTTAAAAATATAGAATATTTTTAACACAAGAATACGTACACAAGAGATAGTGATTGTACTTGTGCGATACAAGTCTAGTGACTAACGTTAAGAAAACGCGTATAGGTTACGACGTAAATTAAGCAAATCCGGTGAAGTTTACGACGCACAGGAACGCAAAGTTGTGAGTTCATGCTCCCCCTTTTCTCTTTAACTGTTTTCAGGTTTTATAACTCTCGGGGGTGAAATACATGTTACAAACATTACAATTTTTACAAATGGTAAAAAAGAAAATACGAGAAGCACTCTTGGTGAGAACGAGTACCGAGTGCAATATGATTTGAGAATACAAAAGAATACGAGAAGCACTCGTGGTGAGTGCAATATGATGAGCTTTAAGAAAAGCCTAGAAAATACTAGATCATGTGAGCTTAAACTAGATATTGAGATGCCATTAATACTAAATTAGGGACGAGGGTTAGATCTAACGGGTACGGCCGAGCCCCACTCATGGTCCTTATGTGACCTCTTGAGTGCTTCGGTGTCCCAGTCGAGGGAAATCGACACAGTCGAGGGAAATCGACACAGTCGAGGTTAATTGACACAGTCGAGGGTAATCGACACAGTCAAGGGAAATTGACACAGTCGAGGGTAATCGACACAGTAAAGGAGCCAACACTAATGCTCCATATGCTCACATGCCTTAAAGGAGCCAACACTAATGTTCCATATGTCCTCACATGCCTTAATGTCCTTGTACAAACATTCAAATAGTACGTGGTGTACACAAGAAAACTTGATTTATACATGAACACTTTATTTATACAAGATACATACAATGTTTTCACACAAGATATGCAAAATGCATGAACTCGCTCAACTTTATGTTGATGTTTTCCAAAATTACATGTATTTCAGGTGACAGGATGGATCTTGGGCGCAAGTGTCGTAACTAAAAGTAGACTACAAGTTTAGATGTCATCCACTTTTGTTGAATTGTAACCTTGTCAAAGGTCGTGTTTTGAAAACTTAAATAACACGTATTGTAATACTCAAATTTTCATGAATGGATGAACATCGTTTTGATCATGTAGTTGTTTATTACGATTGAATGCAATGATAACAAGCTAGTCACACATCATACGCTTCCGCAAAAGACAGGGTGTGACAGTTTGGTATCAGAGCTTCGATTGTAGTGAACTAGGATTCCTTCTCGAGTCTAGACTACAATCACTAGAGTTCTCTCACGAAAACATTTTACAAAAAGGTTTTCATTGCATTCACGAAAGCGCCAAGATCCACAAGTCAGACACTTTTCAAAAAGTGACAAGGCAAGGACATTAGTGAGGAATACCTTTAAAATAAGGTGCCAACCAAAGCATAGTCTACACGAGTTAGACTTGCCAAAAACAAAATGACCCCCAAAAAACGAGAGTTATACGTGATATAATACATTAAATTGCTTGATTATGCTAAGGAGCATAAATGTTATTGATATACATATAAATAAGTGTACGGAATGATTATTGACGTGAATGAGATACTTTCGACTCTGACTCCTATTACTATACGTGACTCGCACGATGAAGCTACCGACCTCGCGTCCTTTGCAAAGCTCATGGCTGGGAGTGATTACCAAACAAGATGCTGAGCTTGCTTCCGTAGGAGATGGCTGCTCTTCCCCCTCGATCGTGAAGGTGCCTAACTACGGTGATGATGACGAGGCAGAGGCGGCAACCTTGAACGAATTCTCAATCAACGGGACGAGATCCCTGCGGCTTATGTGAAGCAAGATTGACGATCTGCTTAACCAGAAAAGGGAGATGAAGTATTCCTCTCGAAGGTGCCCCTCCAACTACTAGGAATTCTCTCTATTCCTATTCCATCTAATCATCATTCCTATACGCGCGTAACGATAACGAATGTTAGCGCGTGGACCCTCGCAAAGGTCCTTTCCATGACAAGAGGTATAAGGACAGTAGTGTCCCCTCTTTGATTGATCATCTGCTTGGACGAGAGAAAATTTGGGTAACTGTGCAAGACAATTTATTATTATGGGGGCCCACGTAATAACGACTTGTAGTGCACAGGAATCCTGGTGGACTCTGCGGGCCGAGCTAATGAAAACCATACAAAATTAATCTATAGGTGTCCTCACCTTCATCTGGTAGAACAACACATAGATCAGTGCTTTAGCACGTTAGAAAGTAAGAAGCCTGTCTTAGTCTACTTCGTGACTGACACTTCTACCTGCATACGAGACGTTTGAGAAAACGATGTTTAAGCAAAAGAGGTGGAATGACATTCAGGAAGAATCAGTGACGATACACTCTCTACCACCTCGACACGGACAACCCCATCTAAGGGAAAGTATACGCACCAGTAAAGCCAAAGACCTAAGAAAAACCAATGTAGAAGGAAATAACTAAAACTTGACTGACCGAGACGATGTAGCCTCGAGTTCATTTCAAACAATAAGCCAAGTTGGCAAGCCTATGTGAAGGCTCAATAACTGTTTCCTCGCTTATACACTGATTATATATACATGTGAAATTGGGTGATTACATAATGGCTTACGGTGCTATGTATCTCATAGACAATCGGAATGTTGTCTAACCTACTTCATACCATTTTGGCAGAAGATAATGCCGCCCAGGCGAGACACAAACACCAGTACGTTGCCAAGGACAGAAGCCGAGCTGCAAGAACGCATCTCACAGGCAATTGCGCGACATGAAGCCCTCCGCTCTAAGCACAGCGATGGCACTACTGAAAATAACCCTCCAACTGGCTGCACCTATAAACAATTCCTGGACTGCAAGCCATTGAATTTTGATGGCACAGGAGGTGCCGTTGCATTTGTTCGTTGGGCAGAAAAGACTGACTCCATTCTAAGAATGAGTAACTGTTCGCCCCGACAGAGTGTTACTTATATTTCAGGGTTATTCGTAGATGGCGCACTCTCCTGGTGGAACCTTCAGGTTCAAACCTTTGGTGCAGATGCTGCTTATGCACTGAGCTGGGACGAGCTCAAGGAAATGATGGAAAAGAAATACTGTTCTAGGGATGAAATCCAGAAGCTTGAAGTGGAGTTCTGGAACTTGAAAATGGACGGACCGAAGATTCCTGAATACGTCCAACGATTTCACGACTTATCTAGGGTCGTCCCCTACTTAGTCAAACCGGAATTCAAAAGGGTTGAACGATTCATTTGGGGACTTGCACCTCAGATCAGGAGCATGGTTACTACCTCAAAGCCCTCAACCATTGCAGAGGCTATCGATATGAGTGTCACTCTTACTGAAGAAGCTCTTCGTGCGGGAAAATTTTCGGAATCTGAGGATAACAAGAAAGAGACTCATGTGGAGTCGTCAAGCAACAAGAAGAGGAAGTCCTCAAACCTAAAGATGAGCACCCAAGTCAACTATGGAAGCTCTAAAGCAAACAAAAGAAAGAAAGTGAATCCGCCACATGACAGGAAAACTGATAGAGCCACTAATAAGGTTGGTGGTAAAATATACTCGGGGACTAAGCCGAAGTGCGGAGAATGCAATTTTCACCATGAAGGTCGATGTCTGAAGCCTACGTGCGGAAAGTGTGGAAAAGAAGGGCACAGTAAGGATGCCTGTTGGGCGAAGGACCCAGATGGAAGAAATAAGAGAATACCAGGTTGCTACAAATGTGGTGAAGCAGGGCACTTTAGGAAAGATTGCCCTAGGAAGAAACAAACAAGGAAGGGTTTTCATGATTGAAACTCGTGAAGCACGCCAGGATCCAGATGCGGTTACGGGTACGTTCCCTATTAACCAACCTAACGCATCTACTTTTAATTAATAATGGCATCAACTTTAACCTTACATGCTTGGAACTTAAGAAACTGCTTGGCCTAGTTTCAAGTATAATAGACGCCCCGTATTCTTTAGAAATGGGCATATAGGAGGCTAGTTTAAACAGTCGAAGCGATTAAGGATTGTATTTAGGGACTCAGAAGGCCGGAACCTTCTGTTACCATTGACTCGCGAAGTCATAAAATGATAGTCAGCATGGAGCATAAATCCAAGTACAGCTGAAGTCGTTCGACATGAGAAAATCAGACGCAACCCTCTTGCGGATGATGAAACCCAACTTTCCTGCAATAGGTGTAAGGATGCTAGACCCCACAAGGCGGCAGATCTACGACATCCCTCATTGGTCGAAGAGGCATGGAAACGCCTCCGAGTAGACTGCAGAGCCTGAGAACATCCCCGTGATGAAAGAAGTCCCAGTAGCCTTTTCAGAAGACTTGCCAGGAACGCCTCTCTATAGCGACGAGAGGAGTTCAGAATAAATCGCGTGCCAGGAGCAGCACCAGTGACGAATGACGCCATACCGACTAACTTCACCAGCGAAGCATGAACCTCTGATATAACTGCAAGAGCTGCTAGACAGAGGAAATTAAGGACATAACATCCTTAATTAAGGAGACAAGGAGAAAGTTGGTAGTCTCCACGTTACATAAACTTCGGAAAATTGAGAATCAGAATCCTTTGCCAAGGATCAACTTGAGGACAAGAGGTCCTCCACTGTGAATACAAGTGGAAATATCCCTAAAACGACCTATAGGACTTGCTTCGAGCATTACAAGATCCTTGTCGTACCATTTGGCTTAACACATGCATCGACAATATTCATGGACCTCATGAATAAACGTGTAAGCCATGCCCGGAAGGATTACGATCATACTTATTGACTACATTCTTATATGGCCAACGACCAAGGAAGGTCGTGAGCAACAGCTGCAATTTACCTTGCAACTCTTAGAAAAAGCACAGTTATGTGCAATGATGACGGAAAGCAGATTTCGAGTTCGCGAAGGGAAAGCTGAAGAATACATGGTGGATAAGAACGAAATTCATGCCAACCCTGCAACCAAGAGCTAAGGAGCTATAGTTGCAATTATGTGACGTCTCACGACAAAGTCTCGATTGTACGTCGATGCAACGAGACCACGACATTGCATACGCGGCACATTGATTAAGGAATCATGAGAAGAGACCTTGAGATAGATACAGTAATTGCGCGCCGCAAACTGGACGTCATTACCTGAGAGGAAACGCTGCATGATCTTTAATGATCACAAGGGTTGCAGCACACCGATGATCGTAAGAACTCGAATATGAACTGAGCTGCTGAACGATGCAGACTGTATGAACACAATACGTGCTTGTGTGATAAATTTTAATGAAAAAATCGGAACACTCACTTGCCCTTAGTGGAGTTTTCCTACAACGGCATCTATCACACCGCCGTCTAAACCGCTTCGTGTAAAGCTTTAGACGGAACATAACGAGTCAATTCCCGTCATGATTGAACGGATACAGAAATAAGCAATCAACTAGCCCGAGATGGCCCAGGAAAACTAGAGGCAAGATCGCTCAGATATGTGATCATATCAGGACAACCCGCAGAATACAGAAAGATTACGCCGATGAGCGGCAGAAATCGTATGAATTTGAGACAAGAAGTATGACTAAAATGAGAGCCTCGCCTAGAGGAGGCGTAGTATGTTTTGGAAAACGAAAGGGTTGAATCCCCGGTGTAGGGATCAGAACCATTGCTCACAAGATGAAGCTCCCAGAAAAAGATCAGTAGTGATCACGACACATTCATGTGTCTAGTCTGTAGAGGAGTCTGACTTAAGGAACGGTCATTGTTCCCATAAATAAGATTCACGTCAATGACAAACGACAAGAATTACTATAGAAACCTATTGAGGTTTTGGACCAAGAGTCCGTGATACTATAGAAACCTGTTGAGGTTATGGACCAAGAGTCCACAAGATACAGAGAAGTCATGATCGACCTACTGGAGTACGATAGAATTCATGACCTGACCCAGAGATTTCATGGGAACATAAAGACAAATCATGAATCTAAGTGACCATATTGGCTTCACAACTCCCCTGCGACCGATGGCATCGCTTGAATTTCGGGACGAAATTCTTTTAACGGGGGGAGACTGTGACAACCGTCACTTTTCCGTACATTCCGTACACGAAATGAACAGTAATTTGTGCTTAAATGACGGTGCAGGATCTGGTTTACCAGAAAAATAAATTTCTGAATTCCATGCAAGTGAATTCATGCACATTTTGTGCTACAAAATATAGCTTTATGCATAAACGAGAGCGTTGCGTCAGAAATATTAGTAAACTCACCGGCAAGACACATCGTGTCAACAGAATTGCAGAAAGCAGTCAGACATTAGAATTGAGGCCTAGGTGTAGGTCCGACGACAAAAGTACATTAAAACCCAAGAGTACATGTAAGGGTTTAATTTATAGACATTGCGAAAGCAAAAATAAGCACTAAAAAGCACCCGAAACACACTTTAAGTGCATAATTTCGTATAATTCAGCTCAATTCAGCATTTAATCATATGAATATTATGCAGAAATTTCGTTTTATCATCCAGAATATTTCCCTAAGTGTTGGGAATTGAAAGGGTACAAGAAGGGTACTTAAAAGACACTAAAAAGTGTGATTTAGCACTTTAACGAACCGGTGTCTAACCGAACAACCGGATAATATTTAATCCCACAAATATTCTGTTATGATTAAAATTTTATTTTAATCAGGTTTGTGTTGAAAAATAAATTAAAACGCTTAAAAACGTTATTTTTCAAGTTTAAGCGCGTACCGTGTGTTCCTACGCGACACAATGCTTACACTGCAAAACGCAGACAACGCAGCAAACCCAGGAATATGCCAGGAATATACCAGGAATATGCCAGGAATATACCAGGAATATGCCAGGAATATGCCAGGAATATGCCAGGAATATACCAGGAATATGCCAGGAATATGCCAGGAATATACCAGGAATATGCCAGGAATATGCCAGGAATATACCAGGAATATGCCAGGAATATACCAGGAATATGCCAGGAATATACCAGGAATATACCAAGAATATGCCAGGAATATGCCAGGAATATGCCAGGAATATGCTAGGAATATGCTAGGAATATGCTATATGGAAGGTCTATAAATACCACCATTTCATCACTCCATCTTCACTTCCCTCTCTCCCTCCCTTGTTCTCGGCCCAACCAAGCACCACCGCCACCCTCATTTACCAACTCATCCATCCATTCCAAGATGATATTGAGGAGTAAGAAGGCCACTAACGAAGCTCGGTGCAAGCGGATCTTGAAGGACCTTCTTCATTTGCTTTTATCCACCTCTTTTGTCCTCTTGAACTCCCCTAGCCTTGTGCTAGTAGTAAGTGCTTCTAAACATCTTCTTGTTCTCGTTTATGATGGTTAATAGATGATTTAATGGCTAAAAATCATAAACACTAAAGATCACCAACTAAAAGTCTATTAAAGTGATGAATATGATGGTTAATAGATGGATAATTGTGTAAAACTTGTTAAACTTGTTTTGTGATGATTATTTTGTGTTGATTAATGCCAGTAGTAGTTCGGATCGTCATCTAACCCGGCTAGGTTATGTTCTTAGAACATGAGCTAGTGTATGTTAAAGTATAAAAAGGACTAAATGATGAACACTACTACTCTTAAACATGAACTTGTGTAAAAACAATTTATCTTATGAAATGGAGTTCTAAACTAGTAGATCTAAAGATCTACAAGTGGTATTTTCGAAAGACCAACTGTAAGACAAAACCATGTTTTAAAACTTGATCTTTCATGAAGTAGAGGTGTTTTTATGAACAAACAAGTGTGTGGACACTTGTGTAACAAAAGTTTTAACAAAGAAATAATTTTCGTAAAAACCGACTAGAAGTTGTGAAACTTCATATTCTTTAAAAATAAAGTTTTTAAGAAATTAAACTTATTTTTAAAGATAACAAGGCTTACTAAATGTGCTAGTAAATTACTACACATTTTTGTAAATATTCAAGTTCATGAAATGGAGAAATTAGTAATTGTTGTTGATGATTATTGTTGATAATTGTTGTTGATGATTGTTGACGATTTAAAAGAAAATAAACACATGTTTTGAAAACATGGGAAACCTCCATTTTTAGGGGAAACTCTGTCAAAATTTTTATAAATTTTGACACTTAGAGAAATATAAGTTTTTGGGGAACTTATTCCCTAAAAATGTATTTAAAGTATTACCAAGGTTTCCCTAATTTTTGGTGATAAGAAATGAGGATTTCTTCAAGAATAAAAATGGATATAAGTATGTATATTTTTGAGAGAAAAATATATATTATTTTATCACCAACTTTTGTGCTAAGTGTGTATAGTATGTGTTATACGTGCTAGTGTATTAAGACTTAAAAATACACTAAATACTCATGAGAAGTATAAACATAAAAATACACATACAACATACAAGATACATAATTCGGGTGCAAAGTGCAAAACACGAGATACTTATATTAATTTTAGAGAAAATAATATAAGTAAGATACGTAGTTAAAAATATAGAATATTTTTAACACAAGAATACGTACACAAGAGATAGTGATTGTACTTGTGCGATACAAGTCTAGTGACTAACGTTAAGAAAACGCGTATAGGTTACGACGTAAATTAAGCAAATCCGGTGAAGTTTACGACGCACAGGAACGCAAAGTTGTGAGTTCATGCTCCCCCTTTTCTCTTTAACTGTTTTCAGGTTTTATAACTCTCGGGGGTGAAATACATGTTACAAACATTACAATTTTTACAAATGGTAAAAAAGAAAATACGAGAAGCACTCTTGGTGAGAACGAGTACCGAGTGCAATATGATTTGAGAATACAAAAGAATACGAGAAGCACTCGTGGTGAGTGCAATATGATGAGCTTTAAGAAAAGCCTAGAAAATACTAGATCATGTGAGCTTAAACTAGATATTGAGATGCCATTAATACTAAATTAGGGACGAGGGTTAGATCTAACGGGTACGGCCGAGCCCCACTCATGGTCCTTATGTGACCTCTTGAGTGCTTCGGTGTCCCAGTCGAGGGAAATCGACACAGTCGAGGGAAATCGACACAGTCGAGGTTAATTGACACAGTCGAGGGTAATCGACACAGTCAAGGGAAATTGACACAGTCGAGGGTAATCGACACAGTAAAGGAGCCAACACTAATGCTCCATATGCTCACATGCCTTAAAGGAGCCAACACTAATGTTCCATATGTCCTCACATGCCTTAATGTCCTTGTACAAACATTCAAATAGTACGTGGTGTACACAAGAAAACTTGATTTATACATGAACACTTTATTTATACAAGATACATACAATGTTTTCACACAAGATATGCAAAATGCATGAACTCGCTCAACTTTATGTTGATGTTTTCCAAAATTACATGTATTTCAGGTGACAGGATGGATCTTGGGCGCAAGTGTCGTAACTAAAAGTAGACTACAAGTTTAGATGTCATCCACTTTTGTTGAATTGTAACCTTGTCAAAGGTCGTGTTTTGAAAACTTAAATAACACGTATTGTAATACTCAAATTTTCATGAATGGATGAACATCGTTTTGATCATGTAGTTGTTTATTACGATTGAATGCAATGATAACAAGCTAGTCACACATCATACGCTTCCGCAAAAGACAGGGTGTGACACAAAGTTTGCTGGAAAAGATAAGAAAACTTTTTATAACAAACCTAGTTACAAGAAGAAAAACATGAAGGCTGGGTTAGGTTATAAAAAGAAACAAAATCTAAATAAAAATGAAAATCAAAATTTTAAGGCAAAAATGAATTTTGTTCAAGGAAAAAGTTTTGAAGAAGAAAAAGAACTCCAATTTAGACGTCAGTCTAATGAAGAGTTCTATGCTCAAAAGAAAAAGCAACAACCACAGGTCAAAGATGTGTCCAAGAGAACATGTTTTAAGTGTGATCAAATTGGACATCTTGCACGAAAGTGTCCAAATCTGAAACCTGTTGATGTTGACAAAAAGAAGTCTGAAAACGTTGAGAAACAGAAATCTGATAATGTGAAACAAAGGTCGACCAGATTTGATTCAAAACAAACTTGGAGGTATAACACAAACAAGTTTGTTTCGAACCAAACTTGGAAATCAAAACCTAATAGGTTCGATTCAAGACAGACCTGGAATTCTCACACACCCAGATTAAGAACAACACAAAGTTGGAAAACAACTGTTGATATGACAAAACCGAATGAGTTTTGGAAACCAAAAGTTGTTGTTAAAAAACAAAATGTTCAAAAAGAGTCACATTTTTACAAAAGAGGTACTCCGAAAGGTCAAACATGGAGTGCAAAGAAACAAGTGACTTCGGTAAAAGATGAGAAAGTTGAAGTCAAAGTTGAAAAAGTCTTTGATGACAAAGATTTTCCGAAGTTAAATGATGCATATTGTGTTGAAATGCCTAAGGTTCAACAGACCTGGGCTAAATTGTTCAAGTAATCAAGTAGTTTGAATGTGCAGATGCTCAACAAAACCGAAGATTGTGAGAATGGAAGTTGGGCAGCCTGGCACAAGAAGAGGCTGCTGGTCCCTGCAACTGTTGAAACAGGGAGTTTGTTTGTTTTCTGTATATAAATAAACAATATTTCAAAAACCCTAAAAATTGAAAATTTTGAAAAAACCAGAAATATGTTTTTTTTTAATTTGTCAAAAATATTCAAAAACCAAAAATATGTTGTTTGAATACGCCGAAACCCTCACGGCTGAACAAACATGATTACTTTCACAAGATTGAAAAACGGTTTTCAAACTGTAAAATATCAATGTGTTGTAAATCATGGGGGTACATTATTTTTCTGTAAATCAGTGCATGAGAGGCAGAAAATGGATGGCGAGACAAAGCTATCAGTATTGGTTGTCAAATTTTCTTTAAATGTTTTTGCATTTTAGGGGGAGTATTGTTGTTAGAAAATTTGAAAAAGCTAAAAACATGATAAAATTCAAAAATTGAGTTTTTGTGTAAAAAGAGAAAATGATAGTACATCAGTAGACAGTTACAGTATGCTAAAGAAATGTAATGATTAAATAGTATTAAACAGTCTCACTGATGATATGCCGATAGATTTTTATACATTTAGTAAACTTTTTCGGGATATAAACTTAAATTCAAACTTGCTTATTTCGTGGGGAACACTACTTGGATATATAGGTAACCCCTGAAATCTCGTTTGAATGACCCCTCTTTCTGAGATATTAGGTCTTTTTGCTTAGTGATATCTGGGGTATTATCCCGGGACTTCTGATTTTGCGGAAGCAATGGCCTAGTCCCCGGAGAATACTTTACGCTTGCTTGAAATATAGCCTACCCTCAGCATAAAAATGATGAAACATTGAAAAAATATGCTAATCATGTGCTGTTGAAGAAAAGATCCTCTAAAGGGGACACACCAAAAGTCGAAGCCAGCTGAACGGAAGTTCTGACCTGAGCTCTCACGGTTTTTCGCAACTTAACCCTTTAACAGATATCATCTAGGTATACTCACCTGGAAGACTGAATATTGGGATCTGGATACGGGAGTATATTCAAGAGGTGGGACACATGAATGAGTTTAAGTTCTTAATACACCTAATTCGTATCCTGAATCAGTTGAAATTTGTGTGAAAAATTAAGTGGATCAGTATATCGACAATCTAAGTGAATTGTTTAATTCTTAATGTGTAACTAAGCTCAACGGTACTTGTGACTTGTCAAAAACTGATATGATCCTCTAACGCTAACTCAAACAAAAATATTGTCTGTAAATATGTTTGTACATATTTCTTTATTGCTTTATATTCAGAAAATACAAAAAGATTTTTGATTTTGCTTTATTTTCGACAACCGATGTCTGAAATGCTAAGTGTCAAAATCTAAGTAAGTTGATTGTGTTTCTGAAAATAAAACAAGTTCATTAATTTGAGACTTGAATTTTTAACAAAAATAAAAAAAAGTTTGTGATATCTCCAAGGTCATTAGTTTGGACTTGGATGATAAACTGTGAGGGATTTGGATGCTTATATTGTTAAATAGCCAGTTTCTAATTATGGTTCACTGAAACTGCAAAATTCTGAAATTTGTTGAAAAGTGTTTGTTTAAAAAATTTGAGTAAGCCAGGTTTTCAATCCTGGAAGATCAAAATGTTGTTACTTATAAATGTTTGAGAGTTGCAGATACCAATCCAGACCACGATCCTGATAGCAGAGTCTAAGGGGGAGTCTGAAGACGAGCTCAAAAAAAGGGGGAGCTTGTAACCGGAAAGCAAGGTGTCGATCACTAAAGCACGGAAGCTTGACGAAAGGCGGAGCCTGAAGACTTGAAGAAAAAGATTGAAGGATGCTTGCAGTGTTAGACAATTTGGAAAGAGCCAAAAGACTGATCAAGACTGAAGATGTGTTATGCTAAAGAATAGACACTGAAGACTTCATCAACATCCAAGGGGGAGTCTGTTAGTGCACTATGTCTGTTGACTTCGTCTTGTATCACGTCATGTAATAGGATTGAGAGATCAGAGCTCGTTGTACGAGAAAATAGGATAGGTGTATGTGTGAGGTAATTCCGCACGGAATTAGACAAGGTAATTCCGCACGGAATTAGACAAGCTTATTCCGCACGAAATTAACTTTGTTAATTTCGCACGGAATCACAACACTATAAATACTCGTGTCTCTGATTCATTTGTAACGAAATTAGAACTTGTACCGAAGTGCTGTTGGTTTGTCTCCAGGTGCTGTAACTCTATCAAATCATTAACAGAGACATATTAAAGTGAATCAAGCTGTTTCCACGTCCGTTTCACTGATTCCGCCTTTGATTCGGATATAAAACTCTTCTAATTGACTAATTCGGTCACACAACGATCCTACAACGCTGTGGATGACTACACAGCCATTACTGCACAAATCTCAGCTCTATCAGCGAAGTTTGATAAGTCCCAGATGGCTGCACAGGCTAGCTCAGGGTGTGACCAGTGCGGAGTGTCACACAAGCTTGGTGCATGATTTCAGGGAGTTGTGTATGAGGGCCAAGAAGAGGTAGATTTTGTGAGTAATCAGGTGCGGCCGCAGAACAACCCGTAGAATAATACATACAATCCAGGATGGAGGAATCACCCAAATTTTGGGTGGAGAGCGAACGTGGGTAATCAGAACCCACTAGGATTTGCCCAGCGCGCTCCAGCGCCGCAGCAGGCTCATGGTCAGCAGTTCCAGCAATACAACCAACCTTTCCAGCCTCGTCCATTTTTGTATCCGAATCAGGGTGCAGGGAGTAGCTCCCAGCAGCAAGCCCCTCAATCAAGTTCTAAGCTGGAAGAAATGATGGCTCAGCTTCTTAGTAGCTCCACGAGTCCAAACTAGTTGGCTGAAAAACGATACCAACAAAGCGAAGATCGTTTTCTAGCCCACAAGGGAGAAATGAGGAGTCAGAAAGCCTCGATTCATAATATCGAGAACCAGGTTGGTTAGCTGGAGAAGATGATGTCGAAGAGGCCCCCAGGTGGTCTTCCAGGCAACACAGAGCCGAATCCGCGCGGGCATGTAAATACGGTCATGACCAGGAGTGGCAAGACTATAGGACCCAACATATCGGACTCACCACCGATCACTGAAAAGGTCCCGACTGATACACCGGACGAGGTGCAAGACAGGCTACGCCCAGCAAGTACAGCACAAGTCCAGGAGCTAGTCAAAGAGTACACTCCTCCAGTTCCATACCCTGGCCGGCTGAAGAAACAGAAAAACGAAGAACAATACGTTAAGTTCCTTGAAATGTTTAAGCAACTGCACATAAACATACCGTTTGATGAAGCCCTGGCCCAGATGCCGAAGTATGCGAAGTTCTTGAAGGACATCTTTTCGAATAAGCAAAAGCTTGAGGATATGTCCTATGTGGTGATGAACAAAAGCTGCTCTGCAATCCTTCAAAATCGTCTGCCCACCAAAATGGGAGATCCTGGCAGTTTCACGCTTCCTTGTTTGATCGGAAATATGTTTGTTAGCCATGCATTGGCTGATTTGGGAGCGAGTATCAACCTAATGCCCTATAAGGTTTTTACAAAGTTGGATCTAGGTGAGCCGTCGCCTACACGAACGAGCATTCGACTAGCTGATCTTTCCATCAAGTATCCACTTGGATTTGTTGAGAATATGCTTGTTAAGATCGACAAGTTTGTGTTTCCAGTGGATTTTGTTATCCTGGATATGGATGAGGACTCTAGGGTGCCTTTGATTCTCGGACGTCCATTCTTGAATACCGCCCGGACCATTGTAGATGTAGCTGTGGGCCAGATTACACTCTGAGTGAATGATGAGCGTATGACCTTTGACATCAAGCGGTCGATGCAGCACCCAGAGAGTCAGGATGATGCGCTCTACTATGTTGACATTGTTGACACGTATGTGAGCACACATTTCCAGCGCACGATTGAGGAGATTCATTCGGACACACATCTGTTGTGTGGGGACCTAGATCGCATTACGCAGGAGGGCCACGATTTCGAGCAGCCAGTCTATCAGATTGGTGATGATGGTTCGCAGAGTCCGGATCGGTTTACAAAGATTGATCGTGAGAATTAAGAAAAGTCGAAGCCTTCGGTTGAAGATCCCCCATCTTTGGAGCTTAAGGAGCTTCCGCCCCATTTGGAGTACGCATTTCTAGACGAGGAGCGCCGCCTGCCGGTTATTATCTCATCATCTTTGACGGACGAGGAAAAGAGCAGACTGCTTAGTGTTTTGCGACTTCATAAGAAAGCACTAGCGTGGAAGATTATGGATATCAAAGGCATCAATCCTTCTTTTTGTACTCACAAGATTTTGATGGAAGACGAGTACAAGCCCTGTGCACAGCCTCAGAGGAGGTTAAATCCCAATATGCAAGACGTGGTTAAGAAAGAAGTGATTAAGTTGTTGGATGCCGGATTGATTTATCCTATATCTGACTCTGTGTGGGTGAGTCCCGTGCAGGTAGTACCCAAGAAAGGTGGTATTACTGTAGTCCCAAATGATAGGAATGAGCTGATTCCTACCCGTACCGTCACTGGGTGGCGAGTTTGCATTGACTACCGCAAACTCAACGATGCTACTCGCAAGGATCACTTCCCGCTTCCATTCATCGATCAGATGTTGGAACGTCAGTCGGGGAAGTCGTATTACTGTTTCTTGGACGGGTTTTCTGGATACTTTCGAATTCCTATTGCTCCTGAGGACCAGGAGAAGACCACCTTTACTTACCCTTTTGGCACATTCGCCTACCGGCGGATGCCTTTTGGGTTATGCAATGCACCGGCGACCTTCCAGAGATGCATGGTTGCGATTTTTCATGATATGATCGAAGATTCTATGGAGGTTTTCATGGATGACTTTTCGGTATTTGGAGATTCCTTCGATCATTGTTTGGAAAATTTAAAGAAGATATTAAAGAGGTGCGAAGAGACGAATCTTGTCCTAAACTGGGAGAAGTGCCACTTCATGGTAAGAGAGGGCATAGTGTTGGGACACAAGATTTCGCGTGCTGGTATGGAGGTCGATCCAGCCAAAGTGGACATTATCTCACGACTTCCACCGCCTACCTCTGTGAGAGCGATACGGAGCTTTCTTGGTCATGCGGGGTTTTATAGGCGATTCATCAAGGATTTCTCAAAAATCGCTAGGCCCATGACCCGTCTGTTGGAGAAAGACGCTCCGTTCATTTTTGGGGATGATTGCTTGAGGGCTTTTAACCTTCTCAAGCAAAAGTTGATTGAGGCCCCTATTCTAGTAGCGCCTGATTGGAGTCTGCCATTTGAAATTATGTGCGACGCGAGCGATTTCGCTATAGGAGTCGTTTTGGGTCAAAAGAAAGAAAATCACTTTCACCCGATCTATTATGCGAGCAAGACTCTTCACGACTCTCAGGAGAATTATACCATGACAGAAAAAGAGCTCTTGGCGGTTGTTTTCGCATTTGACAAATCTAGATCGTATTTGGTGCTTTCAAAAAAAATTGTGTATACTGATCACATAGCCATCCGATATCTTTTCAGCAAACATGACATCAAACCGCGTCTCATCAGATGGATATTATTGCTGCAGGAGTTTGATATCGAAATTCAAGATATTATTGAATGCAGCGGTTGACCATCTATCTCGGTTGGAGCGTGGACACATCAAGGACACGCGTTGGGATTCAATCAATGACAATTTCCCACACGAGTCGTTGATGAGTGTTGAGATATGCGATGAATCACCTTGGTTCGTAGACTTTGCGAACTATCTTGCTTGCGGGATTCTGATTAAAGGGTTGACTCACCAACAAAAGAGAAAATTATTTTTGGACGTCAAGCACTACATTTGGGACGACCCTTTCTTATTTAGGGTTGGTGCTGATCAGGTGATAAGGAGGTGCGTTTCAGGAAAAGAGGCGACCGACATTCTGCGCCATTGTCACGAGGGACCTACCGGAGGCGACCATGGAGCCAATTTCACCGCCAAGAAGGTGCTTGATTCCGGGTTTTATTGCCCGACTATATTTCGTGATGCGCAGAGTTGAGTTAGGGCGTGCGATGCTTGCCAGATGGCAGCAAATATATCGGCACGTGATGAAATGCCTCAGAACTGGATACAGGTATGTGAAGTCTTCGATATCTAGGGGATAGACTTCTTGGGACCATTTCCCCCCTCACGAGGAAATAAATATATCCTGGTTGCGGTTGATTATGTATCAAAGTGGGCGGAGGCACAGGCCTTACCCACCAATGATGCCAGGGTAGTCGTGAGATTTTTGAAGAGTTTGTTTGCCCAGTTTGGTGCACCGAAGGCGCTTATCAGTGACAGAGGGACTCATTTTTGCAATACACAACTGGAGAGAGCTTTGTCCCGTTATGGTGTGCATCACCGTTTATCCACGCCCTATCATCCAAAGACAAGTGGGCAAGTGGAGGTCACGAACCGGGGGTTGAAAAGGATCCTTGAGCGGTCGGTAGGTGCAAACCGCAAGGATTGGTCAGACAAACTAGATGAAGCATTGTGGGCTTTCTGTATGGCTTACAAGACCCCTATTGGGACTACTCCCTTTAGGCTTGTTTACGGAAAGGCATGTCATTTACCTGTGGAGTTGGAGCACAAAGCGATGTGGGCTCTAAAAACTGAAAATATAGATCTAAAAACCGGAGGTGAAGCGCGGTTCCTTCAGATTCACGAGTTAGAGGAGCTACGACAACACGCTTATGAGAACTCCGTGTTATACAAGGAGCGCACCAAGAGATTGCATGGTAAACGCTTGAAGGACCATAAACAATTCCAAGCGGGTGATCTTGTTCTTCTCTACAACTCGAGGTTGCGTTTATTTCCAGGAAAATTACATTCACGTTGGACAGGACCATACACGGTAAAAGAGGTATTTCCATATGGGACTGTTGCAATAGAGAACACGGACGACGTTATTTTCAAGGTAAATGGTCATCGTTTGAAGCTTTACGTTGCCGGGCCGATCGAGTCGGCGATGGAGGTTATCGAGCTCCACGTCCCGCACACATCATAAGTGTGGGGAGGAGAGTCTACGCTACTGACTCGAGGATTAAAAATGTAGCAAGAGCGTCTTTGGCGCTTTAGGGGTAAAATTGTCTTTTTTGTGTTTTTGCCGTTTTTTAGTGTTTTTGGCATGTTTGGTAGATTTCATAGGTCTGTACAGTTTTTAAACGTGCCGAGCGAAGGTTCTAAGTTGGAATAATATTAGAACAGTTGGCATAGTGCGAAAATGGCAAAAAATTGGCGAAACGGCTGCTGAAACAGCTTTCTACAGCAGACAGACATATATGCAGATCTTGCACGACCGTGCCACAGACCGCACGCCCGTGCGGTTGCGGGCCAGCCAGCATCTCGAGTCACACCCCCAGTGCATTGCCGAGATCATAGTGCCAGGGTTAGCCATTGTCGGACATGCACGGCCATGCGGTTGCCCGCACGACCGTGCGAGAGGCCAGGGGCAGTTTGGTCATTTGTTCAGTATAAAAACCCTTATCTGTAGCTGTGACAACTCGAGTTTCCGACTTTCACTTTCATATTTATTGCACGTTGCCTTTGACTGTTTGGTTGTTTGACTTGTAACTGTACATGTATGTGTTATAATGAAATGTATTGTGATTTTTGCATGTATGTGATTGATATTATAACATGAGACTTATTATATTAGAAAAACACTTAAACTGTTTAACACATGAAAGGACCTGACCAAACAAGTGTGTTTCGCCATGACCTAACTGACGAAACAGGGGTCGGTTTCATCATCATCATCTCGACGAAACAAGTGTTTCGCCGAGCCCAGTTTCGCCATAAAGCCCAGTTCGGGCCCAGTACACTTTTTCACGTATAAGTTATACGGAACCACTCCATTCGTCACACTTTAGCAAAAACAGAAAACCCTAGAACTCTCTTGTGTGTGACGGCAGCCCTGTGTTTCTTCAAACTCTCTCTAGCGAATCAAAACCATCATCTTTGATACCTCGGTTAGTTGATTTCTGAATACATATTTGCATGATTACTTGATCGATGAAACGGCTGTGAATGTATGTCTTTGCAATTGTTTTGATTGATAGGCTCACTCTAGAAAGTCGATCATATGATGAATACTTAGGGTTTCATGAATCTCTCAATGATTATGCATGTTAGCGGTTGTTAGTATAGGGCTGATTATGTATTTATCGGATAATCCTTATGATAGTATAGCCAACATAACCGAATGATTATCGATTGTGCATATGTATTGATTTCGTGAATTGTATGATTTTCTAGCAAACGGTTATGCATAGGGTATGGATTACATGAGTGTTGTTTTGTGATGGTTACATGATTTTACTGATGATGATGATCAATAATACTGATGACGACTGTTAGCAGGGATTAGGGTTTCTGTGATAACTGCGTAACTGATACTTGTTCACGAAACGGAAATTTACGGCAAAACAGGAGGGGTGTTTCGCCAAGGGTAATCGACGAAACGGGACTTTGTTTCGCCAAAGGGGTGAACGACGAAACAGTGTGTGTTTCGCCAAGGATATGAACGACGAAAGGGATGGGTTTCGTCGAAGAGGGCTCACGGTGAAACAAAAAGGTGTTTCGCCGATCTGAATAATTTGCACAGTAACTTGACTATTTCTGTTAAAACTTAACTGGGTTAACTAACTGTTGTTAGATGCTATGCACGACTTGAATAATGTTGATCTCATGATTATGTGCTACTTGATGATTGTATATGCATGCATGAACTTCGTGAATACAAACTAATTCTGTACACGTGCGTACTTTAGGACGTGATTGATTAACTGTGAGCATACATTAGCATACCGAGCAAACCAAGGTGAGTTCACACTCTTACCAAGGCATGGGATTCCCGGGGTTGGGAATGGGTTGATTGATTACTTATGCTTAAGGGTTATCGGAATTACATACCATAGGCCTCGGGAGAGGAAGGTTATTGGTAGATACTGCTAGACTAGTGATACATATACTTCTCTTCGCACACACGCCGGGATTGGCCGCGATAATAGAACAATCTTCGCATACATGCCTGGAATGGCCGCGAACCATACTTTAATCTTCGCACACATGCCGGGTGGGCTGCGATACAAATATACCTAGTCTAGAAAATATGGGAAACCCCCACTAAACTTCGCAAACATGCCTAGAGGGCCGCGATACCATTACATATGATACATGATTACTAAACGAGCTTACGATTTACGATACGAACACTATAACTAAATAACCAACTGTGAACTCGCTCAACTAGTTGTTGACTCTCTGTTACATGCCTTGCAGGACCATAGGTACTCTTGGAGCTTGCACGGGAGGCGCGGTCGTTGTGGGCACGGATTGTGGATCTTATGATAAAACATTTAAACATTTGAACTTATTACTTACGTTGGGTTTACAATTATGCTTTCGCTAGACACTTAACATGCTTTGTTTGAACACCTTTCATATTGTTTGGTTACATTACATTTAATACTTATTATGTTCAATATGATTGGTGGCTTGATCCTGGTCAGTCACGCCTCCAAGCGGTGATACTCCGCGTGTGGATTTTGGGGGTGTGACAGATTGGTATCAGAGCCATTGGTTATAGAGAACTCGGTTTTAATAAGGGGAAAACGTTTTTATTAAAACCAGACTATAACCAGTACAGTGCTCAACGATCCACAACGACGCCTCACTCCGCGTGCAAGACTCAACATTTTAGGTAATATGGTATATGTTTTATTGCCTACTTGCTAGAATTACATAGAACTTTGCTCATGGTATGCTTAGATATACATAACCTCTGTTGCTTGAGAACACTTGTGTGCTCACTCTCTTCTGTCATCGCACTATTCGCGAACCTCTCTTACTTATGTTACCTTTGCTATGAAGATCATGGCTGGACGCATTAACTTGACACAAGCCTAGTTGACGGCTCTCATTAACGAACAAGTTGCTGCGGCAGTTGCAGCCGCACAAGCAGGAGGTCAACTACCTGTTTGCACCTTCAAAACTTTCATGGACTGTCGTCCAACTACATTCAGCGGCACTGAAGGAGCCGTAGGTCTCCTCCACTGGTTTGAGAAACTAGAATCTGTGTTCGAAATGTGTGAATGCCCTGAGGCACGCAGGGTGAAGTATGCTACCGGTACACTCGAGGGTTTAGCCCTCACATGGTGGAAAGCTCAGGTCCAAATGCTGGGGTTGGTTGCAGCTAACGCCACCCCATGGAACAATTTTAAGGAGATGATCAAGGAGGAATACTGCAGTCGTGACGACATTCATAAGCTGGAAGTCGAGTTCTTCAACCTCAAGATGACGGGGTCAGAAATTTAGGCGTTTACAAATAGATCGAATGAGCTTGCATTACTGTGTCCTACTATGGTGGACCCTCCAATTAAGCGTATCGAACTTTATCTTAAGGGTCTAGTGCCAGAGATCCAAAGTCATGTGACTTCAGCAAACCTTGCCACCTACCAGCAGGTTATTCAGTTGGCTCACCGTCTCACTAATCAGGCGGTGGAGCAGAACAGGTTGCCTAAACGCATCAGTGCTACCACTACCGCTACTACTTCAGCTACTCCTGCTACTCCCAGTGACAACAAGCGGAAATGGGAGGGGGATTCCAGCAGGGGTTCGGCTACCGTTCAGTCTCAAGCACAGCAGCAGCGCAAGACAAATGATTTCCAGAGTCCGAGTCAGCAATCTTCTGGTGGTCAGGGGCAGGGTGGATATCGGGGAATTCATCCACTGTGTAACAGGTGCAACAAACACCACAGTGGTCAGTGTCGCAAGGGCCGCTGTCAGAGATGTCTAAGGATAGGTCATGAAGCTAAAGACTGCAGGAGCTCAAGGCCTGCGAATCAGAACCAGCAACAACAGCCACCAGCTCCACGAAACCAGCCACAGCAACAACAGCAAGGAAATAGGGGATGCTTTCAGTGTGGGGCTGAAGGCCACTTTAAGTGGGATTGCCCTCAGTTAAACCAGAATCAGAATAACAACAACAATAATCAGGGCAATGGGAACAACAATGGAGGAAACAACAACAATGGTGCTAGGGGTCGTGCATTTGTGATTGGTCAGGCTGATGCAAGGAACGATCCAAATGTGGTTATGGGTAAGTTTCTTCTCGACGACTTTTATGTTACTGTCTTATTTGATTCGGGTGCCGATACCAGTTATATGTCCCTGAAAGTTAGTCAAATGCTTAAACGCGCACCAACACTTTTGAACACCAAACATGTCGTAGAGTTAGCTAATGGTAAAAGTCTAGAGGCCACACATATAGTTCAGGGTTGTAATCTTATCCTCGCTGGTCAGACTTTCTCTATCGATCTCATTCCTATAACTCTGGGTAGTTTCGACATCGTCATTGGTATGGATTGGTTATCTCAACAACAAGCAGAGATCTTATGCAAGGAGAAGGTCATTCGTATTCCCCGTACTGGCAAAGAACCTCTCGAAGTTCAAGGCGACAAGAGTGGTGTCGTGAGTGGCATCATTTCCTTCCTGAAGGCTCAGAAGTGTTTGCGAAAGGGCCACACAGCTATACTAGCACTCGTTACAGATACATCGACGAAGGAAAAGAAGTTAGAGGATATTCCAGTTGTACGCGACTTTCCTCAAGTGTTTCCTGAAGAGTTACCTGGGTTACCGCCTCATCGCCAGGTCGAATTTCAGATCGAGCTAGCTCCTGGAGCAGCACCCATAGCTCGAGCACCTTATCGCTTAGCTCCAACCGAACTGGAAGAACTATCTAAGCAATTGCAAGAACTCTTGGAAAAGGGTTTCATACGTCCTAGCTCTTCGCCCTGGGAAGCTCCAGTATTATTTGTGAAGAAGAAAGACGGTACTTTCCGTATGTGCATAGATTACCGCGAACTGAACAAGGTGACTGTGAAGAATCGCTATCCTCTTCCACGTATCGACGACCTATTCGACCAGTTGCAAGGGTCGAGCTATTACTCGAAGATTGACCTGAGGTCAGGCTATCATCAACTGAGAGTCCGGGATGAGGACGTCTCCAAAACAGCATTCAGAACTCGCTACGGCCATTACGAGTTCTTGGTCATGCCATTCGGGTTAACAAACGCACCTGCGGTTTTCATGGACCTTATGAACAGGGTGTGCAAACCCTATCTTGACAAGTTTGTTATCGTTTTCATCGATGACATCCTGATTTATTCGAAGAGTCAGGTGGAACACGAACAACATTTACGACTTATTTTGGAACTCCTTCGAACGGAACAGCTGTACGCTAAATTTTCAAAATGCGACTTCTAGCTTCGTGAAGTCCACTTCCTAGGCCACGTGGTAAATAAGGATGGGATTCATGTTGATCCATCCAAGGTAGATTTGATCAAGAACTGGCCTGCACCTCGCACACCAACCGAAATACGCCAATTCTTGGGTTTGGCAGGTTACTACAGAAGGTTCATCAAAGACTTCTCAAAGATTGCACAGCCGCTTACACTACTGACACAAAAAGATGTTGTTTATCGTTGGGGTAATGCACAGGAAACAACGTTTCAGCACTTAAAGGATAGACTTTGTAGCGCACCTATCCTCTCATTGCCTGAAGGCACGGATGATTTTATAGTCTACTGCGATGCATCGATCCAAGGTCTTGGATGTGTGTTGATGCAACGGGATAAAGTCATTGCTTATGCTTCGCGCCAACTTAAGATTCACGAACGGAATTACACTACACATGATTTAGAGCTGGGAGCTGTTGTTTTTTGCACTCAAGATATGGCGACATTACCTGTACGGTACCAAGTGCACTATATACACTGATCACAGGAGTCTCGAACATATTTTCAAGCAGAAAGAGTTGAACATGCGACAACGACGATGGGTTGAACTGTTGAACGATTACGAAAGTGCTATAAAGTACCATCCGGGCAAAGCCAATGTGGTGGCCGACGCCCTCAGTCGAAAGGATACTACACCTAGGCGTGTACGAGCATTGCAACTCACTATTTAGTCTAGTCTTCCTACACAGATATGAGATGCTCAGGTAGAAGCGTTGAAACCAGAAAACGTCAGGGCTGAAGCTCTACGCGGCTCAAGGCAACGGCTAGAACAAAAGGCAGACGGCGCCTACTATGTAACAGGACGCATTTGGGTCCCACTCTATGGTAACTTACGCGAGCTTGTAATGGATGAAGCTCATAAGTCTCGCTACTCAGTACATCCTGGTTCGGATAAGATGTACTACGACTTGAAAACTACATATTGGTGGCCTAGCAAGAAAGCGCACATAGCAACTTACGTTAGCAAGTGTTTGACTTGTGCGAGAGTCAAAGCGGAATATCAGAAACCTTCAGGCCCACTTCAACAACCTGAGATACCACAATGGAAATGGGAACAAATTTCCATGGATTTTGTTACTGGTCTACCTAGATCTCAGCGCAGAAATGACACTATTTGGGTGATCGTGGATCGACTCACAAAGTCTGCACACTTCCTGGCTATTAAGGAAACAGACAAGTTCTCTACCTTAGCAGACATCTACTTAAAAGAAGTGGTTTCAAGGCACGGGGTGCCAACCTCCATTATCTCTGATCGTGATGCACGTTTTACTTCAGAACTGTGGCAAGCAATGCACAAATCTTTTGGCTCTCGTTTAGACATGAGCACAGCTTATCACCCTCAGACGGATGGGCAGTCTGAGTGCACTATTCAAACTTTAGAAGACATGCTTCGTGCATGTGTAATCGATTTCGGCAACGGCTGGGAAAAACATCTCCCGTTAGTGGAGTTCTCGTACAACAACAGCTACCACACCAGCATTAAAGCCGCTCCATTCGAGGCATTGTACGGGCGTAAATGCCGGTCACCTCTTTGTTGGGCAGAGGTGGGTGATAGTCAAATCACAGGTCCAGAACTGGTAGTTGATACTACTGAAAAGATTGCTCAGATACGACAACGCATGGCGGCAGCTCGTGACCGTCAGAAAGCATACGCCGATAAAGACAGGAAACTACTCGAGTTACAGGTTGGGGATCGAGTGCTACTCAAAGTTTCACCCTGGAAGGGTGTTGTTCGTTTTGGCAAAAGGGGCAAGCTCAATCCACGATACGTTGGACCATTCGAAATCGTTGAGAAAATAGGCAAAGTGGCCTACAGACTGAACTTACCAGCCGAACTCAGTGCAGTTCACAACGTCTTTCATGTGTCGAATCTGAAGAAGTGTCTGTCAGATGAGACCCTCATAGTTCCTTTGAAGGAGCTCACTATCGACGAACAGTTGCATTTCGTCGAAGAACCAGTTGAAATCACGAACCGGGATGTTAAGGTCCTCAAGAACACTAGAATACCGCTAGTACGAGTTCGATGGAACTCCCGTCATGGCCCAGAGTTTACCTGGGAACGAGAAGATCAAATGAAACTCAAGTATCCCCAGTTATTCGGAAACAATGCAACCACTACTGAGGCTGAAGCTACTACAGAATTTCAGGACGAAATTCCAACTCAACGGGGGGATGATGTGACACCCCAGGAAAATCAGTGAACGACACAACTTACCTAGCTCCCTCAGTAACCGCATGCTAAATTTCGGGACGAAATTTCTTTCAAGTTGGGGATAATGTGACAACTCGAGTTTCCGACTTTCACTTTCGTATTTATTGCACGTTGACTTTGACTGTTTGGTTGTTTAACTTGTTTAACTTGTAACTGTACATGTATGTGTTATAATGAAACGTATTGTGATTTTTGCATGTTTGTGATTGATATTATAACATGAGACTTATTATATTAGAAAAACACTTAAACTGTTTAACACATGAAAGGACCCGACCAAACAAGTGTGTTTCGCCATGACCTAACTGACGAAACAGGGGTCGGTTTCATCATCATCATCTCGACGAAACAAGTGTTTCGCCGAGCCCAGTTTCGCCATAAAGCCCAGTTCGGGCCCAGTACACTTTTGCACGTATAAGTTATACGGAACCACTCCATTCGTCACACTTTAGCAAAAACAGAAAACCCTAGAACTCTCTTGTGTGTGACGGCAGCCCTGTGTTTCTTCAAACTCTATCTAGCGAATCAAAACCATCATCTTTGATACCTCGGTTAGTTGATTTCTGAATACATATTTGCATGATTACTTGATCGATGAAACGGCTGTGAATGTATGTCTTTGCAATTGTTTTGATTGATAGGCTCACTCTAGAAAGTCGATCATATGATGAATACTTAGAGTTTCATGAATCTCTCAATGATTATGCATGTTAGCGGTTGTTAGTATAGGGCTGATTATGTATTTATCGGATAATCCTTGTGATAGTATAGCCAACATAACCGAATGATTATCGATTGTGCATATGTATTGATTTCGTGAATTGTATGATTTTCTAGCAAACGGTTATGCATAGGGTATGGATTACATGAGTGTTGTTTTGTGATGGTTACATGATTTTACTGATGATGATGATCAATAATACTGATGACGACTGTTAGCAGGGATTAGGGTTTCTGTGATAACTGCGTAACTGATACTTGTTCACGAAACGGAAATTTACGGCGAAACAGGAGGGGTGTTTCGCCAAGGGTAACCGACGAAACAGGACTTTGTTTCGCCAAAGGGGTGAACGATGAAACAGTGTGTGTTTCGCCAAGGATATGAACGACGAAAGGGATGGGTTTCGTCGAACCATACTTTAATCTTCGCACACATGTCGGGTGGGCTGCGATACAAATATACCTAGTCTAGAAAATATGGGAAACCCCCACTAAACCTCGCAAACATCCCTAGAGGGCCGCGATACCATTACATACGATACATGATTACTAAACGAGCTTACGATTTACGATACGAACACTATAACTAAATAACCAACTGTGAACTCGCTCAACTAGTTGTTGACTCTCTGTTACATGCCTTGCAGGACCATAGGTACTCTTGGAGCTTGCACGGGAGGCGCGGTCGTTGTGGGCACGGATTGTGGATCTTATGATAAAACATTTAAACATTTGAACTTATTACTTACGTTGGGTTTACAATTATGCTTCCGCTAGACACTTAACATGCTTTGTTTGAACACCTTTCATATTGTTTGGTTACATTACATTTAATACTTATTATGTTTAATATGATTGGTGGCTTGATCCTGGTCAGTCACGCCTCCAAGCGGTGATACTCCGCTTGTGGATTTTGGGGGTGTGACAGAATCCCCCATTCTCATTCGCGAAAACCCTACTGCACCAGCCGTTCAAGACTGAGTTTTCCTCAAAATCGCACGATTTTTCGCACGGTTTCTCCGATCCTTTCGCACGGCATGTTTTTTTTCTCTTCGATTTTCAGTTTCATCCTTGTTCTAGGCTTAGATTCTCCGATTTCTTCAAGGTTTTTTGGGGTTCTCTTCATAAACAAATCGAAACCCTAACCCTTGTAAGATTGTTGTGTTTCGTGAACAACCGGCTGATTTCCTGACCCCCGTTTGCCCAAAAGTTTGTTGATTTTCTGAGAAATCCTGCTGTTCTGAATCGGGGGTTAAAATCTGCAGAAAATTTGAGTCGCACGGTCGTTCCAGATTGGCACGGTCCGTGCGATTGCGGCTGTTCACGATGGTTGGTTGTGGTCTCGGTGATACACGATGGTGCCATTGATTTCTCGCCGTGCAGTTACGACAAACGCCGACCACCATTGCTGATTCTCGGTGACGCACGACCGTGTGGCTGGTCGCACGCCCGTGCGAATCGCCCAGATCAGTAAGACAGTAGCTTCATAACTGTGTGCTAGGCTGTTTCGAATGAAATTTTTTTCCTGTTTCTCTTGTTCTAATTGTCATCCCTCATGCAGATGGACCATCCCTTCCTACAATTCAACCCCGACAACGAGCGGGAAAGTCTTTGCATTCCGAAACTTCATGCGCTATGGAATAGGCGGAATTAATTCGGCATCCCCAGAAGACTAGATTGGAATGTAATGATCGAGTTAAACCAACGCGAGTGGCTCGAATACATGTTGACACTTCTGTTCTCGCGTCTGGTCAACATTGACCGGCCGATCTATCGAGAGCTTACGCTAGAATTCTTCGCTTCCTACTCGTACGACAAGCCAAAAGCGAGTAAAGATCCTAACTTCCGCTACAAGAAACGGATAAATTTCAGATTAGGCGGTCGTTGGCATAGTTGGACCGTGGGAAGGTTAGGTCGAAGACTCGGAATATACACCGATGAAGAAATGGATTCCGAGGTCTTTACTAATCAGTTTACCTTCCCCGGCGAAGACGAGCGGGGCGAGTTTTGGGCACAAATTGCGATTGGCGACCCCTATGATCCTCGGATGTCCAAGGCTTCAAGATTACGAGACCCTTTACTTCGGGTTATGCACCACATATTTAGCCATACTATCGCCGGGCGGATGGACAGTTTGGGAAACTGTCCTACACCGGATCTTATATTTATTTATGCGCTCAAGGAGGGGGTCCACATCAACCTCGCTGCGAGGATGGCTGATTACTTTGTGCATAGTTCGGGTAGAACCGCCAACAGTCAGATACATGGTGGTCAGTATGTGACCCAAATTGCTTACAACAAGGGAATAATGACTGACGAGGTGGTTCAGGGTCTTACGTTGGTTACCGAGGGTTTGTATGTTGACATCCGTTCTCTGAAAGCGATAGGGCTTATAGCAGAGACAGGTCATGGGGATAGGTTGAAGGGGCTCAACAATGAGGTCTGGGACCCGTTGCCTCCAGAGCCGGCGGAGGATGAGGATATGGAAGACGAGGAGCAGCATCAGGAGCCGTCACACACACCACCACACTCACCACAACAGCACCACTCCCCACAGTATCAGCACTGGCCCCCCAGCATCCCCTCCTATCCTGAGTTCTATGGCCAGTTCCAGCAGATGCAGGTCAGTCTCGAGCAGCAGCAGGCCAGTTTAGAGCAGCTGCATGTTAGTCAGGAGCAGCTGCGGGCGAACCAGGAGGCAATTAGGGTGAACCAAGACTTCATGCGCCAGGAGGTGCAGGCCGGGTTTTCATACCTTTTTGGGGGTCTTCACCATGCATTCCCTAACTACTTTGCGGAGCCCGCACAGTTCCCTTTCGGGAACCCAGGCGGTTATGGAGGGGCAGGCCCATCCGGCACAGGAAGAGATGCGGATGACGAGGAGTAGTGGGAGTTGTGAGTTGGTGGTTATGATATTTTAGTAGTTTATTTCTTTGGTGTTCATTTTGATCTTCCTTTCAAACACTCGTGGCTATGTACTTTATTTTTCAGACACTTTAGTTTGTTTGCTTTATTTTATGTTTGGATATTTAGTACTCCTTTTATGTATGTAAATTATGGTTTGTTTGAGTTTAGATTGTCGCTGCCTTCCGTTTTGTTTTGCTTTGCTTTGCTTTGTGACATCCTTACAGATTTTTGAAGCAAGTCTTGGACCGGAGCACACCACAGAATCAGCTTTGAAGTCTCGTTTCATCTAAATCATCTTCAGGGGAGTGTTATTCTCCTTTTTCTCTATGTTTCGGGTTTCGCATTGGGGACAATGCGAAGTTCAAGTGTGGGAAGGGGGTTTAACATGTTGACTTTGTTTGTCCTTAAAAAAATTAGAAAAATAAATCAAAAATATCAGTAAATTATATATATATATATATATATATTTTAGTAAATAAACCGGTTAGTTGTGTTTTAGAAAGCTTCGGATATGATAAAAACCCGACAAGCCAAATAAATTTTGAAAAAGATAACTAGAAAACGTGACAAACAAAGAAAGACTTGCATGTTTATTTTCACACTTTTACCCATTCCTTCCGTTATGTGAGCATATTTGAGCCTTAAATCTGTTATATATTTGTTCATTTCGGAGTAGGAGTGAGCCGGATGTCACGTGTAGTTTAGAACTTGTCACTAGCATGCTTGTTAAGACCATAAACTTGTGAAATTGTGTAGAAGTGATAGAGGCACTTAGAAAACCCCTTTGTTTGTAGCCTTTTCCTTTGTGTTGTGTTTCCCCTAAACCCTACATTACCCCTTAGGATTAACCATGTTGAGCCTTTCCCGTGTTTTCCTTTGTTTACCCAACAAAATCACCCACTTAGCCAAATGTAGCCTTTTTTATTTTTAAACCTTTAGTGTTAAAACTCGGTTAAAAATCGTTTAACTAGCGTTTATTGTAGTTGTTGTTCATTGTACAAAGCCATTAGATTATATATATATATGAAAAAAAAACAGAAAAATCAGAAAATTAAACACCCTAAAATAGGGTGAAGTCAACAAAATTCGAGCAATTTTTAATGCTAAGATGATGAAATCTCGTTGATGAGCTCGATAGCGCAAAAGTCGCCTTTTTAAGGCGTTAGTATGTATAGTTTTATTGTTTTACGCTAGTTAAACGCTATTACCGAGTTTTAACCATTTCGTCACTTTAAAATTCCCATTCCATACCCTTCACCCAAGCCTATTGTTACAACCCGTAAAGACCTCTTGATTTGTACTTTTTCGCATGTTAGTTGGTGGAGATGAGATCTTGTGACAAGCTTATGACATTACACGTTTCATTGACGAGGCATTGAGTGTTTACACATACACATTTTATGTATGTTTGACAAAAATAAAACCGAGTGTGTGTGAACATTGTGAGGTGTGTGAAGATTAGCGTGCTAAGTCAATCGGAGTGAAGTCACGGCTTTTTGGTTATCCATACATATATTTGAATGTGGCTGTTTGGTTTGAATCACTTGATGTTGCGTTTCAAAAAACTGGCTAACCGTATGTTTGTTTATTAATAGGTAATTTGGTAAATACTTGTTCTTGTTAGAATCTAGCTTTTGTTACATTTTAGTTTTAGCTTGCTTGAGGACAAGCAAGGTTCAAGTGTGGGGAGGTTTGATATTCACCAAATTACCTATGTTTTATTCTCCCATTTTACCCCTATTTTACGCATTTTTGGCCGTAAAACCGTGAATCGGACACTTAATCAGGTATACTTTTGTTTACAGGCATAAAACAGCATGCCAAAAAAGAAGATGATGAAAACGAGGACTTTCCGGGCAAAACAACAAAGCTGCGAAGATTCTATGAACATTCTGATCTGGGCAATTGGCACAGCCGTGCAATTAATGGAACGACCGTGCAGATCCGACAACTGAGCCCTGCCCAGCAATGCAAGCTAGTGCGATCAGGAGTGCAAGCCTATCTCGGAGTGGAACGACCGTGCATCTCGAGGCACTTCCGTGCACTTCCGACCGAAAGCCCCAGATCGGAGATGCACGCTAGTTCAGAAGCTCGTGCCAACCAATCATCGGGTATGAACGCTCGTGCGACCCGTGGAACGGTCGTGCGACTACAAAGACCGGTCAAGATCTGATGATGTCACATAAGTATGGTGAACAGTATTTTAAAAGTGAACGGTCGTACACTTTATTGGCACGACCGTGCGATCTGAAAAAGTTATAAAAAACAGACAGCAGCATTCTATTTGTAATTCTGGACTTTTGGGAGCTCATCAGGCAATTTTACAGGCTCCGGAGGCTCTTGCTTTCACCCGGATTCAAGCCCCATTGTGCCAATTAGCTCCGTTACTATCCAGATTCTCAATCTTGTGCTTGTTTATGGTTTGATTCTTGAATCTTTCCATGTTTTTGTTCATGTTTCAAGCATTTAGGTTGATGATTATGTATTATTGTAAGCCTAAGGGCAAAAACACTAGTATCCCTTGCTTAATTACAACCATTAGTATGTTAATTATGTTTGTAATGACACTTTGAAGCATTTTCTATGTTAATCCTTGATGATTAGTTTGCAACCTTGTTTATTGATGTTGATTTCTTTATTATAAGTAATTATCTTGGATGATTAGTATATGGTTAGTTGAGATAATTGAAAGATGAAGCTTAATTAATCATGTATTAGTTGACTTTGAACTTGGTTAACTAGTTTAACTTGGTTAAAATGTGTGCACCATGATACTAGAAATGGTTAGTGGTTTAATAAGGGGTAATTATTGTTAATCAAGAAAGTTTTCCCTCACGTAAGGACCTTAACGGGTTAAATGGTGTTGTTATGAATTCTTGACATGAATTATTAGCATAGTTAGTGATTTAGGCCAAAATTGCTATCTTGGTGAATTTATGTGCAAGATTTGTAAAATGAAATTGGTTGTGATTTAATCTAGTTTATGCTTATCTCGGTGGTTGCATTGTGTTTATCGGTGTCACTTTCCTTGATTAAGTGAGGTTAGAAAACTCCTAACGGATGACTAACTTATCTTTAGGGGATTTTCATAGACATTTATCAATTGCACGTTAAAGAACAATCTTAGGTGGTTAAAGTGTGTTTATCGTTTTAGCTTACCGAATGATTGTCATGTTAGGATTCCCGAAAGGGATACTAATTGTCTTGAAAATGGAAATTGACTAAATGTTTCAAGTGACAAAACCGACTTAGTTTATATACTTTGATTGTGTATAAAGCAAGGCTAAATATCTATTTTCTTATTTGGAGTCTATTATGTTTTTTTTATACGTATTCGTTTATGCTTATTTTAGCTTTTAGAAAACCAAACTCTTATCTTCCTACTGGTAATTTAATGACAAAGGTTTAGTATTATTTCTCCGCCCATGTCCTTGGATCGACACTTGGTTCTTACCGATACTTTACTACATATATGACGGGGTACACTTGCCCTTTCGTGTGTGTTCTAATGTTGAAGTATAAATCATTTTTATAAATTTAAAACCGAATCGTGTGTTATATTCTTTGTAAAAACATGTATATACGCGCACACGTCAGGTATGGTTTCACCTTTCATGCATGTAAACAAGTCAAATTCCTTTTTCAATAACGATCGTTTGTTTTTGATAATTTCTTCACCACCCATACATTTTCTCTCTAAAGCCTCCCACAAACCTTTAGAAGTAGTTTCATCAAGTAATGAAATAATATCGTCTCGAACCGATTGATATAGCAATGTAATCATTTTTTGTTCAGCACACATGTGTTTTACTTCTAGTTCTGTGAATTCTTCAATTGTCAATAAGATTCTACCTTCTTTTGTTGGTTCTTTATATCCTAACTTCAATTTTAACCAACTATCATGAGCGAATGCTTTTACCCAACCCTCAAACCGCTTTTTCCACCAATTATAGTCCTCGATATTCATTAATTTCGGTGGTTTTTGTTGATTTCCGTACACATTATCATATTTCAAACTGTCTGAAATCGTTTTTGAAATGCTGCTAGTCTCCGACTTTGTTTCAGAAGTGTAAGCATTATAAAAAGTGTTGTAAAACTCTTCACCAACGTCCGACATCTTCGAATTGTGTCTTGATATTTGCACCTTGTTCCTCACCTTGAGTTTTTCGCCTTGTTTATCACCTTTAATCACCTGAATCAAGTAAACAAGCAATCAGTTTTAAAAAAAATCAGACAGTTGGATCGGATGTGTATTCGATCGGACAAGGTCAACGAAGATCAACAGAGTAACGATGATAGGATAACAACGAATCGGATGGTGATCCGATGGAGTGACGATCCGATGCCAGACAATATGCTCTGGATCGGGTGGTGATCCGATCGAATGACGATCCGACACTTGCACATTGTGCTTTGAATCGGATGGTGACCCGATCGAGTGGGGATCCGATGCTTGACAATGTGCTTTGTATCGGATGGTGACCCGATTGAGTGGGGATCTGATGCTTGACAATGTGCTTTGAATCGGATGGTGACCCGATTGAGTGGGGATCCGATGCTTGAAAATGTGCTTTGAATCGGATGGTGACCCGATCGAGTGGGGATCCAATACTTGACCAATATATGTTGAGGATCGGACAGTGATCCGATCGAGTGGTGATCTGACACTTATACCAGAATCACAAGGAAATGAAATGATTAGGATCGGATGGCAATCCGTATGGATTGTCACTCGACACTTGAAACTCAACAAGGCTGAAGTTAATATACGTGAATCGAATGGTGATCCGATCAACTCCCCAACCGACAATTGCCACAAAATGTAATATGAATTTCAAACAGAACACATGTAATCTGACAACAACTTATTGAGCCACACAATTCTTCACATGCATACTGAAGACTCAAAACCAGTTGGTCCGACCTGGTTTGAGCAGAGCTTCAGATGACCTGGCAAGAACCTGCAAGATCACAAGGAAACAAGCACACCGTTAGCCTCGTCACAGGGAGGGGGGCCTCTCTGTGACCAAGCTCGGGCGTGAGAGTAAGTATTTGTGAGGAGGAAATAGGTCAGGAAGAGAGAGGAGAGTTTAGAGAGAGAAAGTAGCGATTACCCCTTGCTGGAAGTCTTGGCGGGGTATTTATAGTTTTTAGGTACGCTGACGTGGCGAGTTAGTTAGGGTCGGACCAGTCATTGTCATGACGGTTAAAGCTGTGGGTCCCAGTTAGTTATGGCGTATCAATATGCTTAGTCATTCCGTTCTAAAGCATGGGGTGCGATCTGACCTTTAAGTGATGAAGTTCGGTTCTATGTTTGTTGGTCATTCGGTCCGACCAAGGACGTATCCTCATCAAGTCCCCCTAGTTCGTAGCGTTTCCTTGGTATAAGCTTCGAACTAAAATGGCGAAATTTTTGGCGAATTGACCCCCCTGATTCGTCGCTCGTATCGTTGATTTTTGAATTTCAATTTTTTAGGTGGTGACTTTTGTTATGTAACTGACGGTCGTTTTATCTTCCTCCTATCTGACGTGACGTTTGACTTGCGTCAGTTATCATGACGTGTCGGCATCTTATTGGAGGCCCTATGGCGGTGGAGAAAACATCCTTTATATATAAAGAAAAAGTTACTTTTCTTTTTTTATTTTTACTTGTGTTGTCTTCTTCTCCCTTTTCTTTTCCACTGAGACGAAACACAGTTCATCCCTTAGGTTAGTGTCTTCTTCATATGATGGCGAATAAAAGCAACTTGTCTGGTTGCTTTAATATTTTGAATAAAAATGGGTTAGCATGGTATGTAGATAAATACGTGATTCCTGCCTCCTTACACCCTGTTCTCCCCGAAAAGAATACGCCCATTTATCCTTTTGTTCCGGGGAAGATAGGGGTTTACACTCGCTTGTTCGACTACTGCAACTATCGTCTTCCTCTGACGAAGTTCTTGGTCGAAGTTCTTTTATTTCATGAGGTTCAACTTTCTCAAATGAACCCCTTTGGCCTTGCCAAGGTGTGTCATTTTGAGTTATCCTATCGTGGTTTGGGCTCCGACCCGGATTTGGATGTGTTCCGGGCTTTTTACAAGTTGAATCGGTCCGGTAGTTGGTATACCTTCGAGGTAAGGAAAAAGAATGCTTGTTGTTATACATGGATTACTACCAGTTTAAAGGATTGGAAAGACCATTTCTTCCTGGTTGATGATCGATGCGTTCCGGCTGAGATAACATGGAGATTGAAAAAGTCACGCCTCCCACCCCCTCTTCCTGAAGACTTTGAGTTTAATAGAGATTTATATGCGACTTTGATCAAGGAAGCCGGACGCATACAAAAGTATCCGGAACACATTCTTGTCATGGGACGGATAAGCACGATCTGGGCCGAACCGGAGTGGTATCCTACCCTTAGGTGGAACGGAGAGGGTTAGTCAAGCGGCGCTTTTTGCATTACTTACTGATTATTTTATTGTTCGTTTGTATGCTTTTATCACGCCGGACTATGGATATTATTTTTTGTTTGTTTTTGTGCAGCTATGGGTTTGAAAGAAGCTCTAAGGTTGAAATCCTTCGACTCCACCGAACTCGACGTTCGGGCCACCAAGACACCGAAAGGTGATCCGCCATATTTGAGCATAGTACAGGAAAACCTTTATCCAATTAGAGAACCAACTGCTCCAATCAATCAAGGAGGATCAGCGGGACAGGGTGGTTCGGGTTTGGTTCTGTCGACCGTAGCTCCAACTAAAGCTGATGTGGTGATTGGTGAGAAGGGGAAGAGAACCAAGTCGAGCAGTGCGAAAGGATCCGGTTCCAAGTTTGTGATATATGGCTCGGAGCATCTTTCTGTGGAGGATGAAGGGGTGCATGCTGAAGAGGAGGAAGAAAAGGGTGATGCTGGTGGTGCTGAGGAGGGTCCTCAAGTTAGTTTGAAAAGAAGACGAACTACTTCTTCCCAATCTGATCCGAATCTCAAACTGGTGAAGAGGAAGAAAATGGATTTCCAGACCATCACTTTGGAGGATGATGAAGACGATCAGGCCACCGAGTTTTCTACTGCTGGGGGCTTGTTGGAGAATTTGGATGCCCACCTTCATGGTGGTCGCACCCCAAGGGATCGTCCGGTCAATATTCCGACGAGCCCGTTATCTTTCGGAGGGCCGACTACCAAAGTCATTGAAGATATCCACATGCCCGATCCTCTATCTTTCAAGAAAGTCGAACCTTCTCCTTCGGGTAAGCCTACGACGGGGGTTGCGTCTAATGTATCAAGGCCGAGCCCCCAACCGATTGATGGTGGGGATAGTGCCTCTTCCTCCCCTTTATGGTACGAAACTGAAGCTGTTTTCTTATGCCGGGAGCTAGGTTCGGGTGACGCTGTGGACGTGGATTCTGCTCGTGCTCTGGAGAAGTATGTTCCTGAATGGTCGTTAGCAAATAAAGATAGGATCGTGGATGCCTTATCGGCGAAGTTGGCATTGTTTCATCTTGGGACTCCGGCCGAGCATGCGCATTACCGGAAGATGAGCGGCCCAGAACTTGGAAATGCTCTGATGTTAAATCAAGCCCAATCGAAAGTTGGGTTGAGGCGGAATCGAACTGTCATAGGTTCGAGCGTGAGATTGCCAATTTGAAAAGCGAGGGTTGTATTCGATCGAAGACCAAGCAGGAGCTTTCGTCTCTCCGGTCTCAGGTGGATCGTCTAAAAGAGCAAATCACAGAGGCGAAAGAGGTTAATAAATCCTCGCAGGCTTCGGCTGCAGCCACCTATGAAGCCCGGGACAAGGCTCTTCAAGACCTGGAAGCTTTCAAGTTGAAGTTTGTTGATTTGGAGAAAAAACTATCTGATGCAGAGAAAAGAAGCAAGGCTGAGTTGAAGGAGATGCAGACGTCCTACGACCAACTTCTGGCCGATCATCATATCTTGATTAGTGGTATGTTCGTATCTTATTCTTTACCGTCTTCTGTTTTCATTCCTTTTTTTTAATCCTTTGCTTTTTTTGTCAGCCAAAGACGAGCTTGAGAGGGCTCGTGACAGGGCTATCGAGTCGCACCGAACAACGATTGACGAGGTGAAAGGCATGCTAACTCGTTGTGATGGCGAGATGGTCGAACTGTACGCTCAGGTGTAGGAGCTCATGCTTACCAAGCAGTGGTTTTTTACGGACGGGATTGCTTGGGTGTTTAAGTTGGTTCACCAGAGCCCTGAGCTGGAGAAAGTGGTCGCTGATTTAGTGAACAGCGTTAACGTGGTTGGAGTGAATGAAGGGATTAAGCAGGGCTTCCAAGCGGCTAAGGGTTCAGCTCGCTCGTTTGAAGAAGTCTCTGGGTACGACGAAGGGGCCCAGGATGCACTGAATGCTGCGATACAAGCTTTAGATAATTTCCACATTTCCGTTCTTGGAAAGGTTGCTGACTTGGTGGATAAGCCCTTGTCCGTTATCAAACAGAGGAGTGAGCTTCCCATTGTGAAGGAAGATTATGAATCTTGATGTTTGGTTTTTGTAATCATACAGTATTTTATTTTCGTTGTGGCATGTAACGGTACAACTTAACTTTCCACTTATAGTTTTGATGAACATGTTAGTTTTATATGAAGTAATATTTTTGGTGAAAATATTCATGCCTGGCTTTTCAGCTTTTAGTTTGCGTCCAAACTTTTTGCTGTTTGGCCAGATTATTGTTCGGCCACCTGGGTGACCGGATCATAGCAAGAAGTTTCTTGTGAGTTGACTTCTTTTGCTTAATAGGTTTTTATAATCAGACCGTATCAGATACGGACCTTCTGCTTAATAGATTTTGTTATTTTTGGAACTATTTAAGCCTTCTCGATCGGCGCGAGGCATGGGTCGAGGCCCGTTCGTGCACATTTTATATTGTCCGGACTTATACATATTCTAAGCTTTATACTTGTAAAAATGCAGATCGCTTTATTTAATGGTTTACTTAATCATACTTCCGGGGAAGACCCTCCCGGTTTACAAGGAAAATGGAAATACATTCGGGGCATTACCCTCCCGATTCGTACATGAAAATAGGGAATATTAGAAAATAAAAGATAGAGATCTTTTTTGCCCGTAACGGACTATTTTCTACATGAAGCACTTTTTTAAATGAACCCCATTCCATGTCCTGGGTACGGGAGTTCCGTCGAACTTCTCAAGTACGTAAGAACCCTTATCGCTTGCTTCTTTTATGCGGTACGGCCCTTCCCACTTTGGGGTCAGCTTTCCAGGAGCTTCTACACGACTTGCGTCGTTGCTTCAGAGTACAAAGTCTCCGACCTTAAACTTGTAAAGCTTGGCTCGGGCATTGTAGTATTTTTCGATCTTCTTCTTGTACTGCACTTCTTTAATTGTCGCGACGTTCCGACGTTCTTCCAATAGATCGAGATTGGATAGAAGCTCCTGTTCGTTTTCTTCCCAATTTTTACACCTTTGATTTGGGAGTCCAATTTCTACAGGGATCACGTCCTCAGTGCTGTATGTAAGACTGACCGGTGTTTCTCCGTTACTAGTCTTATGCAACGTTCGGTGAGCCCACAACACGTTCGGCAGCTCATCTGCCCATCCTTTGCCTTCGTAATCAAGTCCTCTTTTTATTCCATCTACGATCCGTCGGTTTATCTGCTCGACCTGCCCGTTCCCCTGAGGGTGAGCAACCGAGGAGAAGACTTGGTTAATCTTCAAATTCTCGCACCAGCGCTTGAATGGATTCTCCGCAAATTGTTTTGCATTATCCCTTACTATGTAGAGCGGAAGGCCGAAACGGCACACGATCTGCTCCCAAAAGAATCTCGTTACATTATAGCCAGAGATGACTGTGAATGGTCGGGCTTCCACCCACTTGGTGAAATAATCCACCGCCACTAGCAGGTATTGGGCGCTTCCGCTCGATCGCGGGAAGGGTCCGACTATGTCGACGCCCCACTTCTGGAAGGGCCATGCGGCGGTTACCGGGATCATCTCATTCTTCGCCCGAAGGCTTACTGGTGCGTGCTTTTGGCATTCGTCACATTGCTGGAGTTCTTTAACTGCACTCTCGTGCATCCCTGGCCAGTAATATCCTGCGTTTTTTACCTTCGTTACGGTCATCTTTGTCCCGGCGTGAATCCCGCAAATGCCGTAATGTATTTCTCTGATGATATAGCTGGCTTATTCTGGATCGAGGCATTTTAACAGAGGTCCGAGGAAAGTCTTTCGGTACAAACCCCCTTCCTGCATCTGATACTGAAGAGAGTTGATCTGGATTTTTCTAGACTCGGCTTTATCAACTGCCAGAACATCGTGTACCAGGTAGTTGATTATAGGTGTCATCCATGTTTGTGACGGAGCTTCCACCTGCATGACATGAGGAGTGGCAATTGATGGTGTGGTCAACACTTCCACCCTTACTTCTTTGGCCAGATGACTGAACGATACAGATGCCAATTTGCTCAATGCATCGGCCTCTTTGGTTTTGCTGCGGGGGATGTGTTCAACCTTACATGAATCGAACAATGCCATAGCTTGCTTCACATGTTCCACATATTCGATCATGTTGGCTTCCCTTGCTTCATATTCTCCGTTCACCTGATTCGCTACCAGCAACGAATCCACATGGGCCACTACATTTTTCGCTCCGACTTTGGCCGCTAATCGTAAACCAGCTAACAGGGCCTCATATTCAGCTTCGTTATTAGAACTCTTGAATTCTAATCGGAGTGCATACGTCATATCCGTGCCATCTGGATCGGTGAGTATCAAACCTGCTCCAGCACCTTCGGTGCTCGAAGCCCCATCTGTGTACAGAGACCAGGGCTTGTTTGGAGTTTGTTCTGTTTCTTCCATTTCTTTTTCCTCCGGCATTTCTACTAGAAAATCAGCTATCACCTGCCCTTTTAACGGGCCCTTGGTTCTAAAGGTGATGTTGAATGCACCCAACTCAATCGCCCATTTTGCCATACGACCTGAAACTTCGGGTCGTCGGAGAACGTGCTGGATTCTTTGATTCGTTCGAACCTCAATTGGATGGGCTTGGAAATATCGACGAAGTCTTCTTGAAGCGTGGACTAATGCCAAATCTAGCTTTTCCAAACTTGAGTATCTCGTTTCATAATCTTTCAATGTTCGGCTCACGTAGTAGATGGGGATTTGTGCTCCGATTTGGTGAGCGACAAGCACAGCGCTGATAGCACCACGTGATGCGGCTAAGTAGACCGTTAACACCTCGTCATTTTCTGGTACGGTGAGGGTGGGCAAGGTGCCCAGATAGACTTTAAGCTCTTCAAAGGCTCGTGCAACTTCTTCGGTCCATTTAAACTCCGATCTAAAACTTTTTCTAAGCACGTCCATGAATGGGAGAGTCTGTCTGCCGCTTTTGACAAGAATCGATGGAGGGCGGCCAATCGCCCATTTAAGGACTGGATCTCTTTAATCGATACCGGAGGCTTCATGGTGAGGACAGCGTCAATCTTGTCGGGGTTGGCTCACAAACCCTTTGATCCGACCATGACTCCCAAGAACTTTCCTTCTTCTACCCCGAACGTACATTTTTTAGGGTTTAGTTTCATATTGATGCTTCGGAGTCGGGTGAATGTTTCAAGTATGTCTTTCAGCATGGCGGCTTCGTCGTGACTCTTGATTACAATATCATCGACATAGATGCTGGTACATGGCACCGGCGTTTTTCAGACCGAAAGGCATCTTGGTAAAGCAATAAACTCCTTCATTGGTAACAAATGCTGTCTTGTCCTCATCTTCGACTGCCATCTGTATCTGGTGGTACCCCTTATAAGCATCTAGGAAGCATTTTAGCCTGAACGTGGCGACAGAATCAATCTTCTCATCAATCTCCGGTAGTGGAAAACAATCTTTCGGGCATGCATCATTTAGATCGGTGAAATCGATACACATTCTCCATGAGTTAACCTTTTTTCGCACCATAACTGGGTTCGACACACAGGTTTGGTACCGGACTTCTCGAATAATCCCAACATCTAGGAGGCTCTTTACATCTTTGGCAATTGCCTTGGCTCGGTCCGGTGCCATGTGCCTTTTTCTTTGTGCTATTGGCTTAATTGACTCTTTTACGTTCAGATGGTGTTGTGCCATAGACCTGGGAACCCCTTGCATATCGGAGTGCTTCCATGCAAAGACATCAATCGAGTTGCTCAGCAATTCCTACAGAATCTTCTTCGTTCGTTTTGGGAGCTGAGCACCAATAGCCACTTGCTGTTCCGAGAAATCCGGGTTAATCGCCCAAAGTTCTGTAGGCACTTCAGATTTTTTGGCACTTGTCTCTGCTGCATGCTTTACCTCTGCTACGAACAAATTTGATTCTGAGAAAATAGTGGCGACCCGTGCTTCGGTGGGGAATTTTATGGCACCGTGTATCGTCGAACTAATTGCTCCGAGAGCTCGTAACCCGGGGCGTCCGAGTATTATATTATGCGACGAATGAGTACCCATAACCAAAAAGGTTAGTTGAACAGTTCTGCTTTTGTCATTATCTTCGAATGTGGTCGGGAGGGTGATCTGCCCTATCGGACGAACCACCTCTCCCGAAAAACTTATTAGAGGAGTAGATACCTCGATCAATCTCCTCTTTGTTTGGGGGTTCAGCTGCTGAAAACATTGTAAGTACATTATTTCAAAGGCGCTTCCTCCGTCTACGTAGATTCGCCGGACCAAGTGTCCTGCGACTACGGCCGATATCGTGATTGGTCCATCTCGAGCATCTTCCGGATCGATCGGAGGAAAGTACGTTGGTTGGTGCATCCAAGCTGCCATATGTTGGTTCGACCGCTTTACCCCTTGGTTCGGTAGCCCGAATCATGTTGATTCCAGCCTCGGTGTTCGGATTATCAATCGTCGCTGCAGATTTCTTCCCATCCTTTACTTCTTTTACGAGATGGGAGAGTTTTCCGGATCGTACGGCCTTCTCGATATCTTGTTTTAACGCCCAACATTCGTCAGTCGTGTGCCCCTTGTCTCGGTGATACTCGCAATACTTCTTAGAATGCTTATCTGAGGTAGGCCGCTGCTTTGAAGGTGTAGGAAACCGGGTAGTTTCCGTACTAAGGATCTCGCTCGGCGATTTGGTTAGTTCAGAGAAAGTGTTGAAACGTACGTTTCCAGTTCGAAAGCTGTTTCGATCAGACTTTTGATATGGCCCACGGTTTCTATTCCAATTACTGTTTCTATCTTTTGGGGGCGATGCGTTCCATCTCCATGACGCGGTACAGGCCTTTGCATTCTATGCCGCTGTTTCATTCGGTTGACCGCAAGCGCTTTTTCCTCGGACAAAGGCTCAGGCCCGTTCCATGAGTATCTCCATGGTTTTCGGAAGGTCTTTGTGGAGTTTTTCTACGAGCTGATTATTTCGGACTCCGTGACAAAATCCGGAAACACGGAGCTGATCGACTGCTCCACTTATCTGCATGCTCTCTCGATTGAAACGATCGATGAAGTCTTCCACGGACTCTCCATCGCGGCGTTTTATATGTTGAACTTCGGTTATGTCCTTCTTGCAGCGACGCTGCTGGCAGAAGTTTTGCAAAAACATACGCCGGAAATCTTCAAAATGATCAATCGATCCTTCTGGTAAACCGTCGAACCAAACCCTTGCTGACCCAGTAAGAGTCTGAGCAAACATGTGACACCATGCTGGCATGGGCCATTGTTCGACTTTAGCTGCTCTGGCGAAGGCAAACATATGATCGTCTGGGTCGGACGTGCCATCATAGAATTTTAACGTTGGGGGCATCTTCAATTTAGCCGGGAGCGGTGCATTAACAATCCTTAGCGTAAACTTCGACTGAGATGTCATGGACGTAGGATGATACGGCATGATCAACTCCTGATCCTGAGGGTTTAGACCCATAGATCCCTGGCGAAACAGGCCATTGAGACCGTTATTTATCGGAGCGCTCGTAAACGAGGAAAATTATGCAACACATGTTATAGGAGTGGAGATTATGGGACTTACCATAGATCCAGAGGTGAAAGCTCCGACGGAGACGGGATTAGCCCCTGGATAAACACTGCTGAACAAGTTCGTGCGGAGACTCTGCAACATTTCTTCCCGCTGCTGCTGCTGCTGTAGTTGTCGTAGCAAGTCAGCATTCCGTAGGAGGAAAGCGTTGTCAAAACTAGGCAACGGCGTAGCGAAACTGATAGTGTGGTGACAGAGCTTGCTATCACAGAACTTGTAGGCGGAGGTACTATCGCCGATCCTGCATGGATCGCTGCAGTGGCAACTGCTGTAGGGACAGCTGTGGATGCAACATTACCTTCCCAGATGTCGTTATAAGACGGGAAAGTGTTTGTGGAAGCAGCTGTTGTGGATTCCATGATTGCAAGTGATCAGAACTAGCAAAGCAAATTGTGTGAATTCGAGGGGATGGCGCCACCGAAGACTCAAAACCAGTTGGTCCGACCTGGTTTGAGCAAAGCTTCAGATGACCTGGCAAGAACCTGCAAGATCACAAGGAAACAAGCACACCGTTAGCCTCGTCACAGGGAGGGGGGCCTCTCTGTGACCAAGCTCGGGCGTGAGAGTAAGTATTTGTGACACCCCAGGAAAACCAGTAATCTTCGCAAACCTGCTCGGGGAGCCGCGATACGAAACAGGTAAACAACGTCACACAATTAGCTAACAGGTAAACAACGTCACACAATTAGCTTCCTCAGTAACCACATGCTAAATTTCAGGACGAAATTTCTTTCAAGTTGGGGATAATGTGACAACTCGAGTTTCCGACATTTCACTTTCGCAATTATTGCGCGTTGGCTGTTTAATCGCTTGACTATTTGACTTGTAACTGTACACGCTGTATTATGACAAAACATATTGTGATCATTTCATGTTTTTGGGATGGATGTTATAACATGAAACTTATCGGGAAAACTTAAACTGTTTAACATATGCAATGGCTCGACGAAACGAGTTGTGGTTCGCCATAAATCCTCACGACGAAACAGGTGTGTGTTTCGTCACATACATCTCGACGAAACAGAAGTATGTTTCGCCGAGCCCGGTTTCACCGAAGCCCATTAAGGGCCCAACACGTAACGACGAGTATTTTAGCGAATCAACCAGTTTGTTCGTCACACTTTTGGCAAAACAGAAACCCTAGAACTCTCCCCACTGTGACGGCAGCTGTGTGTGGTTTCTCCAAGCTCTCTCTAGCGATCAAAACCATCTTTATTATTACCTCGGTTAGTCGTACGTTTGTAAAATTGCTACGTAATTCTTTGATCGGTTTGATACATGTTTGCGTATATGCTTGATTTATGAAACGGCTGTATGTTTTGCATTTGTTAACTGTTGATGTTGGGTATGCGATGTTAGTATGATTCTTTCTTGCTAATGATTGTCCTGGTAGTTCATTATAAAAATCGATGATTTTATGCATTGGTTTCCTTGAACTTGTTTGTGTGTCTCGATGAACAATCAAAGTGGCTGGCCCACTAAATGCAATCAGCATGATAATTCAATTATCAAAATTTACACATGAATCTCACTGATGATTTTTGGTCCAATAGAACTGGGGTGAATGGTTATTAAGGGGTAGATAGCCTTGGATATAAAAATGGCGGCTGTGTTTGTAGTTTTGTTAAAGTCAAACCATGTGCACACTTAGGGTGTATTGTCAGATTAGATAAGGGATTAATTCTATGTGTGAATGATCTTGCAATCCACTACATATTTTGGGTCCAATAATAGTATGAGAACATGTAATAATGGTCGGCCATGGATGTTGGGATTTATAAAAGTAATGATAGATGTCAACCGATAATTTATTATGATTCTGTGTGTTTGCTGTTGTGTTGCGACGAAACAAAGTGATGCCCTTGTGGTCTCGACGAAACACCTGCCTCGACGAAACACATGAGTGTTTCGCCGTAACCAAACTCGACGAAACCCATGGGTGTTTCGCCGAGACAGTATGCAACCAACCTAACTTTTTGTAAACTGATGCATGTTACTTGTAATATTAAACATAATACTTACGAACTAGAGTTCTTACATGTTGATAGAACTTGTTGATATGGTAAAATCTAGTATCCCTAAATAGGGATTGGGTAGAGGGTGAAGTATAAAACAGTTAGATGGTTGATCTAATCTGATGTCTCGGATTGTGAATGTTAAATGTTAAACCGTGCATGCCTTAAGTCATATAGCGTATTCATTGGATTAATTTGAACTTGTATAGCCGATAAATGCAAGGTGTTGGTTGTTACTTGCGTGTACGTGATGAATCTTGACTGTTAGTCGAATCTTGTGAATGTAAACTAATTGCGTATACGTGCCAAACATTAGGACGCGACTGATTAACTGTGAGCACATACTTAGCATACCGAGCAAACCAAGGTGAGTTCACACAGCCAAGGCATGGGGTTCCCAGGGTGGGAATGGGTTTGGATTATTTGCTTGTACTTACCTAGCTTATGGAACTTAGTTATATGGTCCTCGGGTGAGGAAGGATTATTGATAAGATACGATTAGACTAGTGATACTAATAGAACTGATCTTCGCACACACGCCGGGGTTGGCCGCGATAATATGACTGATCTTCGCACACATGCCAGGGTTGGCCGCGATAATATGACTAATCTTCGCACACATGCCTAGGGAGGCTGCGAACTATACACTAAACTTCGCACACATGCCGGGTGGCCGCGATACAAATATACCTAGTCTAGAATACTCGGGAAGTTTTCCCTAATCTTCGCATACATGCCTAGAGGGCCGCGATACGAACTAATATGATACATGACTTAATGAACGAACACAAGGCTTACTATACTATTACAATTACTGAACTATTAACTGTGAACTCGCTCAACTAGTTGTTGACTCTCTGCTGCATGCCTTGCAGGACCTTAGGTACATATGGAGCTTGCACAGGGAAGGAGCAGGTCGTTGTGGGACATGGATTGAGGATGCCATGTTAAATATTTAAACACTTGAACTTATGATTTACATTGGGTTTACATACTTATGCTTCCGCTAAAAATTGATACTATACTTTGGTTTTTGGAACACCTTTCATATTGTTTGGTTGATTTACACTTACTATTTACGTTGTTCAATATGATTGGTGGCTTGATCCTGGTCAGTCACGCCTCTAAGCGGTGGTACTCCGCGTGTGGATTTTGGGGGTGTGACAGATTGGTATCAGAGCCATTGGTTATAGAGAACTCGGTTTTAATAAGGGGAAAACGTTTTTATTAAAACCAGACTATAACCTGTACAGTGCTCAACGATCCACAACGACGCCTCGCTCCACGTGCAAGACTCAACACTCTATGTACTACTATTCATGTTTACATTGCCTACTTGCTAGATTACATAGAACTTTGCTCACGGTATGCTTAGATAAACGTAACAACTATTGATTGAAACACATGTGTGCTTACTCTCTTCTGTCATCGCACTTTCGCGAACCTTTCTCACTCATGTTTCCACTGATATGAAGATCATGAGTAGACGCGTTAACCTAACTTAAGCCCAGTTGGCGGCTTCGATCACTGAACAAGTTACTGCAGCACTCGCAGCTGCCCAGGCAGGAGGTGTAACCTGCCATTACCACTTACTCTAGGATCTTTAGATCCTACTCTCGTAAACCAACACTCATGCTCAAGTATGTTTACTCTTACGCACACAACAGGTCAACACGCTCAGCCACCTGTGTGCACGTTCCAAACTTTCATGGACTGTCGTTCTAGTACTTTCAGTGGCACTGAATGGGGGCCGTTGGACTCCTCCACTGGTTCGAGAAGCTCGAATCGGTTTTCGAAATGTGTGAATGCCCTGAGGCTCGTAGGGTGAAGTACGCCACTGTTACTCTCGAAGGCACTGCGCTAACTTGGTGGAACGCGCAAGTTCAGATGCTGGGGCTGGCGGCTGCTAATGCCACCCCATGGAATGATTTTAAGGAACTGATCAAACGTGAATACTATAGTCGTGATGACATCCACAAGCTGGAAGTGGAATTCTTTAACCTGAAGATGACTGGGTCAGAGTTAGAAGCATACACGAAACGATCCAACGAACTGGCAGTGTTATGTCCAACTATGGTGGATCCTCCCATCAAACGCATTGAGCTGTACCTCAAAGTCTTGGTACCAGAGATTCAAAGTCATGTGACTTCTGCCAACCTTGCTACTATCCAGGATGTTACTCGTCTTGCTCATCATCTCACAGACCAGGCAGTGGAACAGAACAGGCTGCCTAAGCGTATCGGTGCTACTATTACTACTACTCCTGCTACTCCCAGTGATAACAAACGAAAATGGGATGGAACCTCCAGCAAGGGTTCGACTACGGTTCAGTTCCAGGCACAGCAGCGAAAGATCGATGACTATCAGAGCCCTGGTCAGCAATCTTCTAGTAGTCAAGGGTTGTAACCTCGTTTTAGCTTGTCAGACATTCTCCATCAACCTCATTCCTATAGTCTTGGGTAGTTTTGACATCGTCATTGGTATGGATTGGTTATCCCAACAGCAACCAGAAATCCTATGCAAAGAGAAGATTGTTCGTATTCCCCGTTCTGGCAAAGAACCTCTCGAAATTCAAGGCGACAAGAGTGATGCTGTAGTGGGCATAATCTCCTTCCTTAAGGCCCAGAAGTGTTTGCAAAAGGGGCACACTTCTATTTTAGCGCTTGTTACGGACGCGTCAACGAAAGAGAAGAAGATAGAAGATATTCCAGTAGTACGCGACTTTCCTCAAGTGTTTCCTGAAGAGTTACCTGGGTTACCGCCTCATCGCCAGGTTGAATTTCAGATCGAGCTAGCTCCAGGAGCAGCGCCTATAGCTCGAGCACCTTATCGCTTAGCTCCAACCAAACTGGAAGAACTGTCTAAGCAATTGCAAGAACTCTTGGAAAAGGGTTTCATTCGCCCTAGATCTTCGCCCTGGGGAGCTCCAGTACTATTTGTAAAGAAGAAGGACGGTACCTTCCGCATGTGTATAGACTACCGCGAACTGAACAAGGTGACTGTGAAGAATCGCTATCCTCTTCCATGCATCGACGACTTATTCGACCAGTTGCAAGGGTCGAGCTACTATTCAAAGATAGATTTGAGGTCAGGCTACCATCAACTGTGAGTCCGGGACGAGGACGTCTCCAAAACAGCATTTAGAACTCACTACGGCCACTACGAGTTCCTGATCATGCCATTCGGGTTAACAAACGCACCTGCAGTCTTCATGGATCTTATGAACAGGGTGTGCAAACCTTATCTTGACAAGTTCGTCATTGTATTTATCGACGACATTTTGATTTACTCCAAGAGTCAGGAGGAACACGAGCAGCACTTACGACTTATTTTGGAACTTCTACGAACGGAACAACTATACGCTAAGTTTTCAAAATGCGACTTCTGGCTTCGTGAAGTCCACTTTCTAGGCCACGTGGTAAACAAGGATGGGATTCATGTCAATCCATCCAAGGTAGATTCGATCAAGAACTGGCCTGCACCTTGCACACCGACAGAAATACGCCAATTCTTGGGTTTGGCGGGTTATTATAGAAGGTTCATCAAAGACTTCTCAAAGATTGCGCAACCGCTCACATTACTGACACAGAAAGGTGTTGTTTATCGTTGGGGTAATACACAGGAGACAACATTTCAGCACTAAAAGAATAGACTCTGTAGCGCACCTATCCTCTCATTGCCTGAAGGCACGGACGATTTTGTAGTCTACTGCGACGCGTCTATCCAGGGTCTTGGATGTGTGTTGATGCAGCGGGATAAAGTCATTGCTTATGCTTCGCGCCAACTTAAGATTCACGAACGGAATTACACCACACATGATTTAGAGCTGGGAGCTGTTGTTTTTGCGCTCAAGATATGGCGACATTACCTGTATGGCACTAAATGCACCATCTACACCGATCACATGAGTCTCGAGCATATTTTCAAGCAGAAAGAATTGAACATGCGACAACGTAGATGGGTCGAGCTACTGAACGATTACGAGTGTGCCATAAAGTACCATCCGAGCAAAGCCAGTGTGGTGGCCGACGCCCTCAGTCGAAAGGATACTACACCTAGGCGTGTACGAGCGTTGCAACTCACTATTCAGTCTAGTCTTACTTCACAGATACGAGATGCTCAGGTAGAAGCATTGAAACCAGAAAACGTTAGGGCTGAAGCCCTACGCGGCTCAAGGCAACGGTTAGAACAAAAGGCAGACGGCGCCTACTATGTAACAGGACGCATCTGGGTCCCATTCTATGGTAACTTACGCGAGCTTGTAATGGACGAAGCTCATAAGTCTCACTATTCGGTACATCCTGGTTCGGATAAAATGTACCACGATATCAAATCTACATATTGGTGGCCTAGCATGAAAGCTCACATAGCAACTTACGCCAGCAAGTGTTTGACTTGTGCGAGAGTCAAAGCGGAATACCAGAAACCTTCAGTCCCACTCCAACAACCTGAGATACCACAATGGAAATGGGAACAAATTTCCATGGATTTTGTTACTGGCCTACCTAGATCTCAGCGCAGAAATGATACTATTTGGGTGATCGTGGATCGACTCACTAAGTCTGCACATTTCCTGGCTATTAAGGAAACAGACAAATTCTCTACCTTAGCAGACATTTACTTAAAAGAAGTGGTTTCAAGGCACGGGGTGCCAACCTCTATTATCTCTGATCGTGATGCACGTTTTACTTCAGAACTTTGGCAAGCGATGCACAAATCCTTCGGCTCACGATTAGACATGAGCACAGCTTATCATCCTCAGACGGATGGGCAGTCTGAGCGCACTATTCAAACTCTAGAAGACATGCTTCGTGCATGTGTAATCGATTACGGCAACGGCTGGGAAAAACATCCCCCGTTAGTGGAGTTCTCGTACAACAACAGCTACCACACCAACATTTAAGCTGCTCCATTTGAGGCATTGTACGGGCGTAAATGCCGATCACCTCTTTGTTGGGCAGAGGTGGGTGACAGTCAGATCACGGGTCCAGAACTTGTACTTGATACTACTGAAAAGATTGCTCAGATACGACAACACATGGCGGCAGCTCGGGACCGTCAGAAAGCATACGCCGATAAGGGCCGGAAACCACTCGAGTTCCAGGTTGGGGATCGAGTGCTACTCAAAGTCTCACCTTGGAAGTGTGTTATTCGTTTTGGCAAACGAGGAAAGCTTAACCCACGATACGTCAGACCATTCGAAATCATTGAGAAAATAGGCAAAGTGGCCTACAGACTGAACTTACCAGCTGAACTCAGTGCAGTTCACAACGTCTTTCATGTGTCGAATCTAAAGAAGTGTCTGTCAGATGAGACCCTCATAGTTCCTTTGAAGGAGCTCACTATCGACGAACAGTTGCATTTCGTCGAGGAACCAGTTGAAATCACGGACCGGGATGTTAAGGTCCTCAAGAACACCAGAATACCTCTTGTTCGAGTTCGTTGGAACTCCCGTCGTGGCCCAGAATTCACCTGGGAGCGAGAAGATCAAATGAAACTCAAGTATCCCCAGTTATTCGAAAACAATGCAACTACTACTGAGGCTGAAGCTACTACAGAATTTTGGGACGAAATTCCAAATCAACGGGGGGATGATGTGACACCCCAGGAAAACCAGTAATCTTCGCAAACATGCTCGGGGAGCCGCGATACGAAACAGGTAAACAACGTCACACAATTAGCTAACAGGTAAACAACGTCACACAATTAGCTTCCTCAGTAACCACATGCTAAATTTCGGGACGAAATTTCTTTCAAGTTGGGGATAATGTGACAACTCGAGTTTCTGACATTTCACTTTCGCAATTATTGCACGTTGGCTGTTTAATCGCTTGACTATTTGACTTGTAACTGTACACGCTGTATTATGACAAAACATATTGTGATCATTTCATGTTTTTGGGATGGATGTTATAACATGAAACTTATCGGGAAAACTTAAACTGTTTAACATATGCAATGGCTCGACGAAACGAGTTGTGGTTCGCCATAAATCCTCACGACGAAACAGGTGTGTGTTTCGTCACATACATCTCAACGAAACAGAAGTATGTTTCGCCGAGCCCGGTTTCACCGAAGCCCATTAAGGGCCCAACACGTAACGACGAGTATTTTAGCGAATCAACCAGTTTGTTCGTCACACTTTTGGCAAAACAGAAACCCTATAACTCTCCCCACTGTGATGGCAGCTGTGTGTGGTTTCTCCAAGCTCTCTCTAGCGATCAAAACCATCTTTATTATTACCTCGGTTAGTCGTACGTTTGTAAAATTGCTACGTAATTCTTTGATCGGTTTGATACATGTTTGCGTATATGCTTGATTTATGAAACGGCTGTATGTTTTGCATTTGTTAACTGTTGATGTTGGGTATGCGATGTTAGTATGATTCTTTCTTGCTAATGATTGTCCTAGTAGTTCATTATAAAAATCGATGATTTTATGCATTGGTTTCCTTGAACTTGTTTGTGTGTCTCGATGAACAATCAAAGTGGCTGGCCCACTAAATGCAATCAGCATGATAATTCAATTATCAAAATTTACACATGAATCTCACTGATGATTTTTGGTCCAATAGAACTGGGGTGAATGGTTATTAAGGGGTAGATAGCCTTGGATATAAAAATGGCGGCTGTGTTTGTAGTTTTGTTAAAGTCAAACCATGTGCACACTTAGGGTGTATTGTCAGATTAGATAAGGGATTAATTCTATGTGTGAATGATCTTGCAATCCACTACATATTTTGGGTCCAATAATAGTATGAGAACATGTAATAATGGTTGGCCATGGATGTTGGGATTTATAAAAGTAATGATAGATGTCAACCGATAATTTATTATGATTCTGTGTGTTTGCTGTTGTGTTGATACGAAACAAAGTGATGCCCTTGTGGTCTCGACGAAACACCTGCCTCGACGAAACACATGAGTGTTTCGCCGTAACCAAACTCGACGAAACCCATGGGTGTTTCGCCGAGACAGTATGCAACCAACCCAACTTTTTGTAAACTGATGCATGTTACTTGTAATATTAAACATGATACTTACGAACTAGAGTTCTTACATGTTGATAGAACTTGTTGATATGGTAAAATCTAGTATCCCTAAATAGGGATTGGGTAGAGGGTGAAGTATAAAACAGTTAGATGGTTGATCTAATCTGATGTCTCGGATTGTGAATGTTAAATGTTAAACCGTGCATGCCTTAAGTCGTATAGCGTATTCATTGGATTAATTTGAACTTGTATAGCCGATAAATGCAAGGTGTTGGTTGTTACTTGCGTGTACGTGATGAATCTTGACTGTTAGTCGAATCTTGTGAATGTAAACTAATTGCGTATACGTGCCAAACATTAGGACGCGACTGATTAACCGTGAGCACATACTTAGCATACCGAGCAAACCAAGGTGAGTTCACACAGCCAAGGCATGGGGTTCCCAGGGTGGGAATGGGTTTGGATTATTTACTTGTACTTACCTAGCTTATGGAACTTAGTTATATGGTCCTCGGGTGAGGAAGGATTATTGATAAGATACGACTAGACTAGTGATACTAATAGAACTGATCTTCGCACACACGCCGGGGTTTGCCGCGATAATATGACTGATCTTCGCACACATGCCAGGGTTGGCCGCGATAATATGACTAATCTTCGCACACATGCCTAGGGAGGCTACGAACTATACACTAAACTTCGCACACATGTCGGGTGGCCGCGATACAAATATACTTAGTCTAGAATACTCGGGAAGTTTTCCCTAATCTTCGCATACATGCCTAGAGGGCCGCGATACGAACTAATACGATACATGACTTAATGAACGAACACAAGGCTTACTATACTATTACAATTACTGAACTATTAACTGTGAACTCGCTCAACTAGTTGTTGACTCTCTGCTGCATGCCTTGCAGGACCTTAGGTACATATGGAGCTTGCATAGGGAAGGAGCAGGTCGTTGTGGGACATGGATTGAGGATGCCATGTTAAATATTTAAACACTTGAACTTATGATTTACATTGGGTTTACATACTTATGCTTCCGCTAAACATTGATACTATACTTTGGTTTTTGGAACACCTTTCATATTGTTTGGTTGATTTACACTTACTATTTACGTTGTTCAATATGATTGGTGGCTTGATCCTGGTCAGTCACGCCTCCAAGCGGTGGTACTCCGCGTGTGGATTTTGGGGGTGTGACAGTATTTGTGAGGAGGAAATAGGCCAGGAAGAGAGAGAGGAGAGTTTAGAGAGAGAAAGTAGCGATTACCCCTTGCTGAAAGTCTTGGCGGGGTATTTATAGTTTTTGGGTATGTTGACGTGGCGAGTTAGTTAGGGTCGGACCAGTCATTGTCATGACGGTTAAAGCTGTGGGTCCCAGTTAGTTATGGCCTATCAATATGCTTAGTCGTTCCGTTCTAAAGCATGGGGTGCGATCCGACCTTTAAGTGATGAAGTCTGGTTCTATGTTTGTTGGTCATTCGGTCCGACCAAGTACGTATCCTCATCACATACTGTTTGAATTGAATATACTTCACGTGATTGCTTAGCCAAACAAATTCAAAAGATTTGACCACAAATGCATAATGGCCGACAAGACAGTGAATGGACTTGATTCTTTGCCGTCAATTTATAATCACATGCAAACTGATGACAAATTCAAATATATTGATACACTAATATTACTTCTATTGGACCGAGTTCTGTTGTATTTAAAGAAATCACATGTATCGGATCAGACTATAAGAAACAGTATTGAATGGACAGGCAAGGTATCGGATGGTGATCCGATCGAGTCACCACTCGATCATTGAAATACAAAATGACATTTACTTTCAAACAAATCACATGTCACCACTGAATGAATTCAAATGTAATCTTGACTTAATTGGACCGCTAAAATGACTCACTTAATCCAAAGTCACGTGACTATGGGCCACAATCATTAATTCACCTCATGGATTCTGACATACAACACATTCAAGGCCACTAATTGAAATTACATGTATATGGCCGACATCATTTATATCTAATTAATTCTTATTGGGCCGATGACAGTTAAAGAAAAGATATAATTGGACCACAGATGATAATCAACAGATACGAACACGTGAACCTGCCACTTTAACAGTTCAATGTAAAAAAGAGTTTGTCGATCGGATGGTGATCCGATCGAGTCACCACTCGATGATTGGAGTTTAACAAACCAAACACAATGCAACGGATCGGATGGTGATCCGATCGAGTAGCCGTCCGACACTTTGACACCACCCACTTACCGACAATCTCAATTTATATTCAAACTGATTATCAGACTAAGCGGTATGGAGGCCCGTCGCCGCCCCAAACTCCCGCCGCCGCCCCAAGCTCCCCACCCCCCATGCCCGTCGCCGCCCCAAGCCCGGCAACTTCGGCTCCCACCATCCGAACTCGACGCCCCTCTCTCCTCTCTCCTAACACACACACATCTATACATACATACATACATACATACATACATATATATATATATATATAAAGGGGTTCATCCCCCACCCCCTAGGTCCATCCCCTCCTAGCCGAGCCTACGTGGCGCTGACGTGGCGGCCCATCCCTTGGGGATGGGGCTCTCCATACCCACTAGTCATAAGATAATGTGATGACCTAACACAATTAAACCTGATTGGACCGATCACAATCACATGCAAACTGATATCAATTGACTTTCAAAACACTTGAACAAATAATGAATTGAATGAGAATATAGTTCAATGTTGAATGAATAAGACTTTGGATCGGATGGTCATCCGATCAGTGACCATCATGAATGACAACAGCAGCAACAATTAACATCTTGAACTTTTTCGAACCACAAAAATTAAGATTTCTCTCAAACCGCTTTGAATTATGATCTGAAAATTTGTAGGGTTATTCGGTTATGATTTTCGCACATAATACTAAAAAATTAGCCAATTTGAACCGTTAAAACCCAGTTAATTTTGCAATTTTCTAAAGAAAAATAAAGAACAAGAATAGGATAAGAAAATTTGACAAATCTGGATGAATTTGACTCTGAATCTGCTGAATTCGTGTGAGAATTTGTGTGTTTGATCCGTGCAATCGAGCTCCTGCTCTGATACCGCTTGTAGGATTGGTTTTTGACTCTGAATGATTGCGAACCGATACGTGTGACGTGCGGAATCTGTACACGAACGTGGACCGAACACAAGAATGTACTATAAATGTGATTCTATTGAATATACGACAAGTACAAGCACCACGAATCACCTTGAGCAATAGTTTCTCTCTCTACTTTCTCTCTCTAAGCACCAAGCTCCAAATCTCTCAAATGGCAAAAAGTCCTAAAATGAAACACTAATGCTCCTATTTATAGGCCAAGGCATAAGGGATTTCCCCTTATTTACAACTTTGCCACCTTTCCTTTTCCCTACTTATAACACAATAAAATCACGTTTACTACTATTCTCTGCTACGAAATGGATTGACGGAGGCGATAGACATTACTGCACTAACAGTTTCGTCATTGTGTTTATCGATGATATTCTTATCAACTCGAAGTCGAGAGCCAAACACACGAAACATCTTCGTTTAGTTCTCGAACTCCTTCAAGGAAATCTCCTCTACGCCAAGTTCTCCAAGTGTGAATTTTGGCTCGAGTAAGCTCAATTTCTCGGTCACATCGTTAACAGTCAAGGAATTCACGTCGATCCCGCAAAAATAGAAGCTGTAAAGAGTTGGATAATGCCGAAGACTCCATCCGAAATCCGTTCATTTCTCGGATTGGCGGGTTATTACCGTCGATTCATCACCGACTTCTCTAAAATCGGCGTACCTCTTACCGCCCTAACTCATAAGGACAAACCTTTTGTTTGGGATGCTGAACAAGAGGACGCATTTCAAACTCTCAAGCGTATGCTTTGCAACGCTCCTACCCTTGCACTTCCCAACGGAAACGACGATTTCGTTGTTTATTGCGATGCCTCTAACCTAGGTCTCGGTTGTGTTCTTATGCAACAAGACAAGGTTATCGCGTATGTGTAAGGACCTGCAAAAATGTCCAAAAACGACCCGTAAGTGAAAACCGGGACCCCTGAAACCCTAATGTGCATGAAAAATCAAGAAAATGTGAAATTTGGTTTTCACGCGGGCCGCGTAAGATATAAGGGTTGTCTACGCGGGCCGCGATAACTCATAAAATCTCCGGATCAGCTAACAGGCCACGTGTCGCACACGTGGCAGACCTAGGTGTGACACGCTAGCCCTAGTCGTAGACTAGGTGGCCCTCGCGGGCCGCGTAAGATTAAGAGAGGGTTTACGCGGGCCGCGTAAAACCCTAATTTCAGCTATAAAATGCTTAGTTCAAGGCCTGTTCACCTGCACTCGACAAAACTTTCAAAAGACGAAGTATACTACTGAAAAGTCACAATTTCACATAGGGAGACGCTGCTACGATACAGGGTATTAACTCGATCACTGCTACGATTCAATGTCCGATCGATTGAAACCAATCCGATGGATGTTTAAGTGCTGCCCGAATTAGGGCTATACTTTTCATTCGTCGTGAGGGTTTTAATCTCGTGAGTTATCGTAAATGTTGTATTAAGTTACTGACCTAGTTCATGTGCATTGTTATTTAATTTAGGTTACAAGGCTAAATCAGTAGGCTAAACTCTGCCCGTTTAAATCTGCAAAGTGAGTCATTCTCTTTTTATCAAAAGTGTTTTACAATACTCCAATTATTTTCAAAGGTTATAATTACAGGGATTAAGTCGTGGTTATCTTGAATCACTGGCTAGTGGGGTATTGTGCACATTACTAATTTCTCACGGTTAGGTTCATCAACCTAACAGTGATAATCATCACTACTTGGGTGAAAGGACCCAATAGTGGTATGACCATCGTCACCAGGAGGTAACACGGCGCCAGATAAAAATAAGATAGTAGCCATTGTAATCGCTCTTATGCTGTAATTTATAAATATGTGTCATTTTATCAAATTGAGTGACTCGCCAGTATTTCCCCGCTGATAAAATATTTTTAAAAACATGTTTCAGGTGACCTACTGTGACTCAAGGAAAGTGCTACGGAGCACTAATAAAGCTTGAAGTGGTGGCTCAATTAAATAAATAAACATGTTTTGTAAAACAGGGAATTTCCTCGTAAAATTCCTCTATTGTAAATTTCGGGGTTTATCCCAAATTATGAAATAAAATAATTGGGCATTTTCAAGTTTTAAAAGAGCCTGTTAAACTTCCGCTATCAACTCAAATAAGAAATACCACGGGTTTCTGTCCCTCGGCTCCTGGACCGGGTAACACCGGGACGGGGGCCGTGACAGAAAAAGGTGGTATCAGAGCCACTGATTTAAGCCAATTAAGTATTTAGAAATACTTAATTTTTCTGATTGCCATTCTATGATTCTGTGAAAATTTAATTGGCAAAATTTTAACTTAGAATTTGGTGTGTTTCTTCATGTATGCTCACAGCATGAATGAACTATCAGAAGCACTTCAAAAATTTTCTATCAATAGCTCAGATATGGATACCACCGGTACCTTTACCGGCTACCAGGCTGACACTAAAGAGCCAATGGTATTCCAAGCCCAACCTCAGGAAAAACCAAAACCGAAAAGGAGAAGAAGACTTGTAGGCTGGAGGCGTGTGCGTAGGAAGAGGCCAGCAACACAAAAAGTTATAAAGACTGAGGATCCCAAAGATAAAGGCAAAGAAATAGAGATCGGAGAAAGTTCAAGGCAAGCCCAAGAGATGCCACCTTAGGAGGAGCTGGACCGCCAACTGGCAAATAGCGACCTCATCGGACCTGCCGATGAGACTCTCTTCAATTACCCAGCTGAAGCCCAACTTCCAGTCAATCTGGAACCTGCTATTCCAGATCCTCTTGTTAACTCCCGACCTCTAGGAGAGCTGGAAGAATGGTGGACCACTGACTGGCAGTTCCAGAATCTCCTGAATAACCCTAATACATTTTTCCCTCAGTTTGACCCTGAGCCTCCACTACACCCACCTATGAGTTCAAAAAACTTGGCTGAACTCCGCCACTATGGCGAGGAACTAATGGACGCAGGAAATAGGATCCGGCAAGTAGGGGAAAGGATATCCTGGAAATACGACGAAAGGGAACGTCGTTTCTGAAGTGCCAGCTGACGGGATCGTATGTGGTTGTGGGAATGTGTGTTTAATAATAATATAATAATAAAAATATAATTATGTAAAATAACTAAAAATAAAACTTGTGTAATATAACTAGTGTGTACGGACGCATATAAAAATATATAAAATATGAAAGTCGAAAAATCGACAATTTTGGCTATGCGTATTGATGTGATTATGTGCGATTGTTTTATTATGTTTGGTTATTATTTATTTTGTGCTAATAACTTATATATATTAATTACCAGATGGAACACGCTGGTAATGAACCAGTTAACGAAGTTAACCAATCTGAGCAAAACCATGAAGATCAATTTCTGAATAGACAAGATATAGAAAATATCGTTGCTCAAGGAATAGCCAATGCTATTCCAGCAATCCTTGCTGCTGCCCGAAATCCAATTTAACCTCCACCGCCTACTCACAGTAAACGTACTCGTGATGACAATTTCAGTAATAGTGTAAATGGAGGCGGTAACAATAATAATAACGGCGATATAATGCAAGCCCCATTTCTTAAGAGAATGAAAGCTGCAATGCCTGGTTGCACTTACAAGGAATTTCTTGCTTGTAAACCGGTGGAATTTGCAGGCAATGAAGGGGCAACGGCCGCACTGCGTTGGTTGGAGAAAACCGAGACAGTAATTAAAATAAGTAAATGGGCCGAGGAAGATAAGGTCATGTACGCGTCGCATCTTTTTAAAGAAGGGGCACAAGAATGGTGGAATACGGTACTACAAGCCAAGGGAAGCGATGTGGCTTATGCCATGAATTGGGAAGAATTTAAAAGATTGGTGGAAAGAAAATTATGTCCCGAATACGAGAAGGAACAAATGACAAATAAGTTCCTCAATCACCGTGTTGGACCATTTTAGACCCTAAATAGTCAGTAGAGAACGTTCATCTTCGCGTATAAAGGCGGAATCAATGTACACAAAGTAACAACAGCTTTTCCTCTTTAATTCCTTCTCTATTGATGCCTTCTGAAATGATTTTGACAGAGTTTCGTTACAAAGCATATGACCAGGTTTCGCTCCAAGTTACAAATGAGGTTCACATATAGGGTATTTATAGTTGACTGATTTCGCTCATATGACTGCCTATAAGCGAAACCCCATGTGACCAAAACAGCGAAACCACCTGGTGACCTAAGAGCGAAACCCTAACTAACTAATGTACACATAAGCGAAATCTCAGCATTAAACCCTAATTTGACTCTCAAGCTCCAATCTAACCTATCTTGACCTAAGACTCAAAGTAAACGTAGTCAACAGACATCTCATGCACCAACAGACTCCCCCTTGGATGTTGACGAAGTCTTCGGCTCCGAGTCTTCAGTCTTGGTCTTTTCTCCAACTCTGCCTTTTCATCATAAACATTCTATCTTCACAGGTTCACAATCTTGTCCTGGCTTCATCTTCAGACTTCCCTTTGATCGTTGATCCAGACTCCCCCTTTCACAGTCTCCCCCTCTCAATATGCTAGAATCTGAGGTCTTGATCTGGTTCAAGCTTTGACATTTAGCTTCCGTGGGAATGATGAAGTCCAAAACCTGTGTCTCAAACATCAAACATTACAAACTATCTTTTCAACAATAAGTCACAAACTCAATCAGTTTTAGAAAGCCACTCAAGTATTCAGGTCCAAGTTAATGACCTGATTACTCAATTAATCTACCAAGTTCAACTTAATGACCTTGGTTGATCATTTGACGAATCAAACTGATTTTGAAAACATTTTCAAACATTTTTTTCCGAAAATAACAAGTATCAAGTTAATGACCTTGTTTTTTACTTTTAATAAATCAAACTCCATCAAAGTAAGCTCTCCTCATTTTTCAGCTCAGAACCTCCTGCATCTGCTTCAACATCTGAGAATCCAACAATCAACTCTCCAATTTGGTTTGTCGGAAAATAAAGCAGAAATAAAATCTTTTTCAATTTTTAAAAAGTTCTAAACTAAGAAATGAAATACATAAAACTTAAATTGCAGAAAGTAAACAAAGTAAACTATTTACAAACTTATTTTTGGTGAGCGTGTCAGGGAATCATATCAGCTATCAGACAAATTACAAGTACCGTTAAGCTTCATTTCATACTCAGACTTAAACAATTCACCTCGATTGTCGATATACTGATCCATCTTAAATTCTCACACACATTTCAAATTACTCAGGATACGATTTAGATGTTTTATGAACTTAGCTCATTCATGTGTCCCACCTCTTGAATATACTCCCGTATCCAGAATCCCAATATTCAGTCTTACAGGTGAGTATACTACAATGATATATGTACATAAATTAGGTAATGCGAGGGCCGAGGGATCTCAGGTCGATACTTCCGTATGCGCAGAGAGATATCAGCTTCGACTTTACGGTATGTCCCCTTTAGAGGATCTTTTAGCTACAACAGCAGCGACTATCAATTTTATTGTTTCATCAGCATGTTGAGGGTTTATGCTATGTTTCAAGCATTTGTGGAAAGTATTATCCAAGGACTAGGTCAGAACTTCCATTCAGGAGAAGTCCCGGAATAATACCCCAGACATCATTGAGTATAAAAACCTAGTATATCAGAATACGAGACCTTTCAAACGAGATTTCAGGGGTTACCTATATATCCAAGTAGTGTTCCCCACGAATTTCACAAGTTTGAAATTTTAGGTTTATATCCCGAATAAATCTACTAAATGTGCGAAAACCTATCGACACATCATTAGTGAGACTGTTTAACTCATTTAAACTTTACAAATCTTTAGCATACTGTAATTATCTAGCCGATGTACTATCATTTTCCCTAAATACACAAGCTCTTTTTCAGATTTTATATTGTTTTTGAATTTTTTCATTTTTTACTGTTTTTGTATTTTCTGAAAATATACCTATATACATCTACTACTCCCCCTAAATACCAAAACAGGTAAAAAATCGACAAACCGTTGCAGATTGTTTCTCGTCTTCATCCGCAACAGTACTCTCATCAACGCCGATAATTCCATCCGACACCGAAAGAAGCTTCATACCATTCAGTTTTAACAAATATTTAAACCGATTTTTATCAAAAGCTTTGGAATGTAAATCAGCTTTCTGTTCGTCAGTGTGGATTTTCTCAATTCGTATCAACTTTTTCTCGAAACAATCGCGAATAAAATGATGACGAATTTCTATGTGTTTAGTTTTAGCGTGATGTACTGGATTCTTTGTTATATTTATAGCGGCCTCATTATCAACAAAAAGAGGTGTGTTAAGAAACAGCAAACCGTAGTCGCGCATCTGTTGCTGTATCCACAGGATCTGAGAGCAGCAACTGCTAGCAGAAACATACTCCGCTTCACATGTAGATAGCGCCACAGACGTTTGTTTCTTACACTGCCAGGTAACCAATCTAGGTCCAAAGAACTGGCATCCTGCAGTTGTTGATTTGGAATTGACTTTGCAGCATCCGAAATCTGAATCGGAATACCCTTTGAGCGTAAAATCGCCTTTCCTAGGATACCACAACCCCAATGAAGGAGTTCCTTTCAGGTAGCGCAATATCCTCTTCACAATGATCATATGCGAAGCTCTCGGGTTAGATTGATATCTTGCTGCGAGGCACGTTGGGTACATGATATCAGGACGTGAAGCAGTTAAGTACATCAAAGAACCTATCATGGAACTGTAGAACGTTTCATCAGCCCTATCTCCGGTAAGATCTGGGTGAATCCCATGATTTATTGCAAGTGGGGTAGCAGCTGGAGTAGAACTTGACATCCCAAATTTCTCTAGAATATCACGAACATACTTTGTCTGGTGAATGAAAATTCCCTCAGGAAGTTGTTCAACTTGTAGACCCAAAAAGAATTTCATCTCCCCCATTGATGACATTTCGAACTTTTGCTTCATCACTGATTCAAAGTCTTTGCACAGACTCTCATTTGTTGACCCAAAAAATTATATCGTCCACATAAATCTGAACTATCAGAAGATGACCGTCGACCTCTTTAGTGAAGAGAGTGGCATCCACTTTTCCACGGATGAACTTGTTGGCTAGTAGGTGTTGAGACAATGTCTCGTACCAAGCTCTCAGGGCCTGGTGTAAACCATACAGCGCTTTGTCTAGCAAGTAGACCTTGTCTTTGTGGTGTGGATCGGTAAAGCCCGGTGGCTGACCGACATATACCTCCTCTTTTACCTTCCCGTAGAGAAAAGCCGATTTTACATCTAACTGATATACTTTGAAGTTTTTCCAAGATGCGAATGCTAAAAAGATTCTGATTGCTTCTAGTCGAGCAACTGGAGCATACACTTCAGTGAAATCTATACCCTCCTGCTGACAGAAACCCTGGACAACGAGTCGAGCTTTGTTACGAACTACAACTCCTCTATCGTCTCTCTTACACTTGAACACCCACTTGGTGTTAATCTTCCTCTGGCCATCAGGTAAATCCACTAACTTCCACACTCCCAACTTTTCAAATTGGCTAAGTTCCTCCTGCATTGCATTGACCCAAGAATCTTCAGTAAGCGCCTCTTTGTAAGTTCTTGGTTCAACCTGCGAGATAAAACAACTCAATGAGAATTCAGTTTGCAAAGGAGCAACTTTTGTATAAAAACATTGTTGGACCGTTCTTGACCCGAAAACGTCAATCCGAGTAACTCATTTTCACATACAAAGGCGGAATCAAAGTATGCGAAATTACAACAGCTTGTTCTATCAATTTCCTTTCTTTTATTGCTTTTCTGATGAAATTTTGACAGAGATTCGGCTCCTAAGCATACACCAACAACTATCTGATTCGCTCTAACAAACATCCTATATATAGACATTGTGGTCCGCTTATACGGACATGCCGTATAAGCGATCCAGACTTTGACACTAAAGCGAACCAGACCTACTTTGACATATATCCGAACCAGACTTACCCTATGAGCGAACCAGACTAAACCAAGTGTCATAAAAGCGAACCAGACTAATAAAATACATATTTTGACACTTTTGATCCTCTGTTGACCAATCTTGACTTGTGACTTCTTGTAGACGCAGTCAACAGACATTTCATGCATCAACAGACTCCCCCTTGGATGTTGACGTAGTCTTCAGCTCCTGAGTCTTCAGTCTTAGTCTTCTCTTCAACTCTGTCTTTTCATCATAAGCACTCTATCTTCACATTCCCATTAATTGTTGATCCAGACTCCCCCTTTCACAGACTCCCCCTCTCAGTATGCTGGGATCTTGAAATATCTGGTTCAAGCTTTGACATTTAGCTTCCATTGGGAATAATGAAGATTAAACCTGTTACTCAACCAACAATCATTACAATCTATCTTTTCAACATTAAATCACAAAATCAATCAGTTATAACAATCCACTCAAGTATTCAGGTCCAAATTAATGACCCTGATTACTCAATTAATCTACCAAGTCCAAGTTAATGACCTTGGTTGATCTTTCGACGAAACAATACTGATTTTAAAACAACAATTTCAAACATTTTCTGAAAATAACAAGTATCAAATTAATGAACTTGTTTTTGACTTTTCAAACAATTCAAACTTCTTCAAAGTAAGCTCTCCTCATTCTTCAGTCCAGAATCTCCTGCATTTGCTTCAATCATCTAAGAATCCAACAATCCACTCTCCACTTTGGTTTGTCTAAACTAAAGCAGAAATAAAATCTTTTTGGATTTTATCGAAGTGAACTAAACTAAGAAATGAAATACAGAAAACTTAAATTGCAGAAATTAAACAAAGTAAACTATTTACAAACACATTTTTGGTGAGCGTGTCAGGGAATCATATCAGCTATTCAGACAAATCACAAGTACCGTTAAGCTACATTTCATACTCAGATTTAAACAATTTACCTCAATTGTCGATATACTGATCCATCTTAAATTCTCATACAAATTTCAACTTATTCAGGATACGATTTAGATGAATTAAGAACTTAGATCATTCATGTGTCCCACCTCTTGAATATACTCCCGTATCCAGAATCTCAATAATCAGTCTTACAGGTGAGAATACTACAATGATATCTGTATATAATTTAGGTGTGCGAGGGCCGAGGGATCTCAGATCGATACTTCCGTATACGCAGAGAGATATCAGCTTCGACTTTTCAGTGTGTCCCCTTTAGAGGATCTTTTTGCTTACAACAGCAGCATATATCAATTTTATTGTTTCAGCATGCTGAGGGTTTAATGCTGTGTTTCAAGCATTGCAGCAAGTATTAGCCAGGGACTAGGTCAGAACCACCGTTCAGCAGAAGTCCCGGAATAATACCCCAGACATCATAGAGTATAAAGACCTAGTATATCAGATTACGAGACCTTTCAAACGAGATTTCAGGGGTTACCTATATATCCAAGTAGTGTTCCCCACGAATTCACAAGTTTGAATTTAGGTTTATATCCTGAATAAATCTACTAAGTGTGCGAAAACCTATCGACACATCGTCAGTAAGATTGTTTAACTCTATTATACTTTTCAAATCTTTAGCATACTGTAATCGTCTAGCTGATGTACTATCATTTTCCCATATACACAAGCTCTTTTTCAAATTTTATCATGTTTTTGTATTTTTGCATTTTTTACTGTTTTTGTATTTTCTGAAAATAACTATGTACAAACACCTACTCCCCCTAAATACCAAAACAAGTAAAAATTCGACAAACCATTGCAGATTGTTTCTCGTCTTCATCCGCAACAGTACCCTCATCAACGCCAATTATGCCATCCGACACCGATAGAAGCTTCATACCATTCAGTTTTAACAAATATTTAAACCGATTTTTATCAAAAGCTTTGGTATGTAAATCAGCTTTCTGTTCGTCTGTGTGGATTTTCTCAATTCGTATCAACTGTTTCTCAAAGCAATCACGAATAAAGTGATGACGAATTTCTATGTGTTTAGTTTTAGCGTGATGTACTGGATTTTTAGTTATATTTATTGCGGCCTCATTATCAACAAAAAGAGGTGTGTTAAGAAACTGCAAACCGTAGTCGCGCATCTGTTGCTGTATCCACAAGATCTGAGAGCAGCAACTGCTAGCAGAAACATACTCCGCTTCACAAGTAGATAACGCCACAGACGTTTGTTTCTTACACTGCCAGGTAACCAATCTAGGACCAAAGAACTGGCATCCTGCAGTTGTTGATTTTGAATTGACTTTGCAGCATCCGAAATCCGAATCGGAATACCCTTCGAGCGTAAAATCACCTTTCCTAGGATACCACAACCCCAATGAAGGAGTTCCTTTCAGGTAGCGCAATATCCTCTTCACAATGATCATATGCGATGCTCTCGGGTTAGACTGAAATCTTGCTGCGAGGCACGTTGGATACATTATATCAGGACGTGAAGCAGTTAGGTACATTAAAGAACCTATCATGGAACGGTAAAACGTTTCATCAGCCCTGTCTCCGGTGAGATCTGGGTGAATCCCATGATTTGTTGCAAGTGGGGTAGCAGCTGGAGTAGAACTTGACATCCCAAATTTCTCTAGAATATCATGAACGTACTTTGACTGATGAATAAAAATTCCCTCAGGAAGTTGTTCAACTTGTAAACCCAGAAAGAATTTCATCTCCCCCATTGAAGACATTTCAAACTTCTGCTTCATCACTGATTCAAAATCTTTGCATAGATTTTCATTTGTCGACCCAAAGATTATATCGTCCACATAAATCTGAACAATCAGAAGATGACCATCAACGACTTTAGTGAAGAGAGTGGCATCCACTTTTCCACGTATGAACTGGTTAGCGAGTAGGTGTTGAGACAAAGTCTCGTACCAGGCTCTCGGGGCCTGGTGTAAACCATACAGCGCTTTGTCCAATAAGTAGACCTTGTTTTTGTGGATTGGGTCAGTAAAGCCCCGCGGCTGACCGACATAAACCTCCTCTTTAACCTTCCCGTAAAGAAACGCCGATTTAACATCCAACTGATATACTTTGAAGTTCTTCCAAGACGCAAATGCTAGGAAAATTCTGATAGCCTCTAGTCGTGCGACAGGAGCATAGACTTCAGTAAAATCAATTCCCTCCTGTTGACTAAATCCCTGAACAACGAGTCGAGCTTTGTTCCTTACGACAACTCCTCTATCATCCCTCTTACACTTAAACACCCACTTAGTGTTAATTTTCCTATGACCATCCGGCAAATCAACTAACTTCCACACTCCCAATTTCTCGAATTGACTAAGTTCCTCCTGCATAGCATTGACCCAAAAGTCTTCAGTGAGCGCCGCTTTGTAAGTTCTTGGCTCAACCTGCGAGATAAAACAACTTAATGAGAATTCAGTTTGCAAAGGAGCAACTTTTGTATAAAAACATGTAAGCCCTTTATCAATCTGATTTCGAGTGCGAACGCCTTTCTGCAATTCTCCTATGATCAACTCCTCTGGATGATATGAAAAAGTTCGCGGCATCACTTCGCTTTGAACATCTACATTTCCCTCCAGATTAGTAACATTCTGCTCTGCATCTTGTTCACCAACTTGGTTTGTTTGACCTGAAATCTGAATCTGCTCCCCCTCAGAATCTGAATTTGAATCACCATGATCAAAAACTGGCATGTTTTCAGCTTCTAGATTATCATTCTGAGCCGACTGAATATCCTGAGCAACTTCATTTTGTTGGACATCATCATGTTCACCAGCATTACTTGGACCTGCTTCATCATCATTTGAAGTTTCCCGTGGTCTTCTTGAATACTCAGCTGGGAATCTTAACTGCGACTCATATTCACGCAAAATATCCAACTCATCAAAGAAATCTTCATCATCCTCTGATTCTTCTCTCATGTCAAACGAATCCCAAAGTTTGTCATAATGATAACGCCATGAATCACCAGGATTCTGTGGCGGCATAGTATAACCTTGACATTCAACATTTGCAGCTTCAATAATCCGCTTCTCACTTGGAACGAAGACACGTCGCAATGGATTTGAATAACCAACAAATATACCCTCAATGCACTTCGGACCAAACTTCCCAAAAGGTTCTATAACCGTACAAGGTGACCCGAACGGTTCTAGATACTTCAAATTCGGTTTGCGATTATTGATTAGCTCAAAGCATGTTTTGTTGAACTTCTTGACAGTAAGAACCCTGTTGAGCGTATAGCATGCGGCAGAAACAGCTTCAGCCCAAAAATTAATCGGTAACTTTGAATCTGCGAGCATCGTTCTAGCCGTCTCGATTAGCGTCCGGTTTTTGCGTTCTGCGACTCCATTCTGCTACGGAGTGTACGGAGCACTAAACTCATGCAAAATACCTCTTTCATCACAAAATTCTTCCATCTTGCTGTTTTTGAATTCGGTACCATTATCACTTCTAATTCTCTTGATACGCCTTTGGTACAAATTCTCTATCTTCCTGAACAGCCCCATCAAACTGTCAAATGATTCATCTTTCGTCTTCAAGAAAGAAACCCACGAAAATCTGGAATAATCATCAGTAACGACCAAACAATAGTAATCTCCTGTAACACTTTTAACATTCACCGGACCAAACAAATCCATGTGAAGTCGTTCCAGAGGTCTCGAAACTGAATTGACTTGCTTTGTAGGGTGTGACTTTTTCTTCTGCTTGCCTTTGATGCAGCTAATGCACTCCCCTTCCAGATGAAAACCTTTGATATTAACACCCAATACCAAGTCATTGTGCACCAAATGATTCATTTTTCTAAGATGTATATGCCCCATCTTTCGGTGCCACAATCTGGATTCTTTCTCAGTTGCTCTAGACACAAAACAATGTGCTTGACCAGTAGTTGTAGTTGCTACAGACATATCTAACACATATAAATCATTCACTCTAGGTGCCCTCATAATAATCCATTCTTCAGGGATAACAAAACCAGGTTTCAAAATCAAACACTCTTTATCAGTGAAGTGAGTAGTATACTGATTGTCACAAATCTGCGTGATACTAAGCAGATTGTTCTCCAGCTCAGTGATGTAGTTAACTCTCTCAAACGTCACAATCCCATTGGATAATGTTCCTTCACCAACAATTCGACCACCTTCATGACCAGCAAATCCCACATAACCACCATTAATGTTTCTCACATCATACAGCAATGCAGTTTTTCCTGTCATATGTCGAGATGCACCACTATCCATAATCCATCTAGATACCAGTTGTGGAAGATCCTGCACAAAACAAACTACGATTTAAACAACTTCAAGAAAGATGCCGATTCATGCTTCGCGAAACAGGAAGCTCCGGCAATTCAAACTGCTTATTCAAATATGGTGTCCACCCAGGCCTCATCAGCCTTAGGTGTAACCTTGACTCTCGCAATTTGAATTTTGAAATTTTCAGCCTTCAAAGGTGGAAAATTTGCATCATAATCAACCGAAATTGATTCTTCAGCCTTTTTCACTTCTGAAGTTGAAATTTTCATTTCACTTTTTGGTTTCCAAATTTGTTCAGTTAATGCAACCCGTTTATAAAACTTGTCATTTTGAGTTACCAATTTCTTTACAGGTTCATTTTTTGCTTTTACATTGTTGATTTTAACGTTTTGCTTCTTAACTACTTTCTTCTCAACATACATTGGTGATTTACCCTTCACATCAACCTTCTTTTGTTGAACCTTCACAGCTTCAGTCCTAGGCTTCACATATGTACACTTTCGTGCAATATGACCAACTTGTTCACATCTAAAACAAGTACGACTATCAGCTACTCGACTCGTGCCTTCAGACTGAGCCTGTGAAGCTCTCTTCTCAAAAAACTCTTCATTCGATTTTGAAAAGATTTCATTTTTCTCATCAGAAAGTAAACGTGAACCATTCACAAACACCTTCTTTTCAGTAAACCTCTTGTTTTGAAAACTCTTCTTCTGATAACTATTACCACCTCGATAATCACCCGACCAATTGTTTCGATTGTTATTGTAAAAACGTGGTGAATAAACAGTTTTCTTGTTATAAACCCTGTCTTTCTTTCGACTCAGATTATTCACTGCTGACAACTCGACTTCAACAAGTTTGAAAACATTTGTCAATTTGTTCATGTTAACATTCTCTATTGGAAACTCTGAATCCGAAAACAACTTATCTGAACCCATCATCTTGTACATGACAAGGTTTGATTCTTCATCTAAGTTGTTCTTGGACTTTTGTTTCTGAATGTATCTATCTAGAAAACACCCATCCTCCTCAGAAGTGTCACAATCCGGTTTAAGCACTTTGTCTACCACACTTTTCACCACATCACTTTGGACACCCTCGTCATTGGAAGATGTGAACGTGACATCAATGTTTTCAGGAAGTTTAACTTCACTTTCTTCCTCAATTTCCACCAAACTAGACTGCTTTTTCGTGTAGTTGTCTAAAATTGGCGGTGGAACTTTGTGAAAACCTACACCCGTTCCATCAGAAAACACATCCTCGCCATCTTTGTTTTTCCCTATAGGTTTAGGAACAATATGCTGCAAAACAAAGCTTGCTGATTTATAGCTGTTAAGCTTCAACTGGATTCGTTCATTCTCAATTTCAGCTTCTTGAACTTTAAGTTTCAATTTAGCAATTTGATCCAGTTGTTCATTAATCGATTCTTCTTTTAATCTCAAAACAGCTCGTAGATGTTCATTTTCTTTAAAAGTTTTGCCATTTCGATCATCATTATCTTTGACAATGTTTTTCAATTTCTCAAACTTTTCAGAAATTTGACGGTTTTCAAGAATTAACTTTTCATTTTCAGATTTTATTTTCTCACGTTCAGTTTTATCATTTTCAATTTGAGCCATTAATTCTTTGTTCCGTTCAGTTGAAGCTCTTACACTTTTGTCACGATCGAGAATCTGATTTTCAACATTTCTAACCTTTGTTGTCAGATTCTGAATTTTCTCATTATTAAGATACGTGACAGTGCTACAAAAATTGCATTGTTTGGTGCAATTTTTGCAGTCAGCATTTCCTTCAAACTTGTTACCTGACTCAATTTTGTTACCTGACGCATTTGTTGACACACTTTGACTGACCGACCCCTTTGACTCAGTAACAGAATTAGGATCTACCTCAAGTGCTTTTGCAGCTAGCACTTTGTCAGCCATCACTCCCAGATTCTCAGCTGTCAACTCTTGCGTAGTATCAATTATGCCTGTATCAACCTGCTTTTCTTTCTTCTCTTTCTCCTATTTCTCCTCTTTCTCCTTTCTCTCTTTTTCTTTCTCTTCTTCAATCATTTTCGAAGTTGGAGTTCCCCACCACTTGTGTTGCCAATATTCATCTTCTTCTTTGTACTCCTTGATGATGGCTTCAATATCAAGTGTTTTGTCATCAATTGCAATGTTCCCATATCTATCAAGATAGCACTCTCTATCTGGATCCCATCTGTTTGCTCTTCTAGCTTCCAGAAAAATACCAGAAAGTCTGATAATCTTGGTTTCAGCAGTCATTTTCCGGTAGTGATACTTCTCTTCCTCAGTACGATCATCTTTCCATGGCTTAGGTTCATCATTGCTTGCCATAAATGCGTAACCAACCGCATCTTCTTCCGGTAGAACTTCCTTACTCCAATCATACCCCTCATCATCATAAATCACAGCAAGAGCCCTTGATTTGTCTCTGTTGTCTTCAACCTGCTTCAATCTAGGCGGCTCAGATTTATTCTGATGGTAGATTGCCTTTTTGTAATAATCATCTCTGAAAGGGTTCTCTGACTCATCAGCATAAGCGTTTCGGCATTCTCGTTTGAAGTGACCCTTCTGCTTACATTTAAAACATGTTACTTTTGACTTGTCGAACCCCAGTTTTGTAGACGGACCACCAATCGTTTTTCTTCCAGTAATTTCCATGAAGCGTTGTGCACGTCGGACTGCACTTGCCATTGCCCAACGAATGTCGATCAGCTCCATTTCTTCAGGATCTATCTGATCGTAGTCTTCTTTCGTCAGATTTGTATTCCCGATTTTTCCAGCCACCAATCCTTCGTAGGATTCCAAAATAGACGCCAAAAAGACCATTTGTTGCTTGGCCGACTCCGCATCAAAATTCTGTGCGTTCTTCAGATCTATCGCGATATTGCAAGAAAACTTCGCATCAGAATGATTTGCAGAAGATGTAGATCCACTGTGATAACCACTATGGCTTCCACTGCTTTGATCACCTTGACTTTCTTTTCCAACTGTAGAAACATTCTCAGCAGAAAATGCAGTTTTTGGAGAAGTAGCTTTCGGCATCATGCTTTTTGGATAGTACAGTTCCAGATTCTGTTGATAAGATGACTGATTAACTATGTACGTCTTTTTCAACTCTAGCTCATGACTCTCGAGTTTTTCAATCAGCAAATCTAATGTCAGCTTTTCTGGTTCTTTGATGGTATTCTTCAGCATCATCGCATAATATCTCCAATCCATCTCATCAGGCAACGAATCGAACAATTTGTCGATAAGATCTTCTTCAGAAATGTCAATCTCATGTCTTACTAATTCTAGCTTCAGATGACCAAACCGTTCTATCATTTTACACACTGACTCGTTCTTTATACAACCAAACAGATCAAACTCTTTCCTAAGAAGTTTCTTTTTGTTTTTTACAATCTCTTTGCTTCCAAGACACTTCTTTTTGAGTTTTTCCCATAAGTCTTTAGAATTAGAGTAATCTATTAGCGAAATAATGTCTTCACGCACCGATTGAAACAATAATGCCACACATTTTTGCTCAGCCACAAAATTATCAATCTCTTCAACTGATCTTAATGCTTCACCATTCTTCTTTCCTTGTGCAAAACCATTTTTCATACTTTTCCAGCAAGGAAAAGCAAATGCCATCAACCAATCTTCGAACTTTGTTGCCCACCTGCTGTAATCTTCTATAGCCATCAGCTTAGGAGGTTTGTTAAATGTTCCAAATGCACTTTCGGACTCCCAAGCTTCCTTCTTTCTTTCTTTCGGTGGACTTTTGTTTGCATCACTTGAAGAAGTATCGTTGTTTCCTGAACTGCCCGTGAATGCGTACATATCGCTGAAAGGATTCATGAAAATATCATCCATTTTATCGTACCTGCAAAATCAATCAACACTTAGAAAAGTTTTTCAAGATTTTTGAAAATTAATCCACAAAATCGAACCAATCTGTCCACGTGACAGATAAGCGAACTAAACAGAAAGTGTTTGTTCGAGCGAACCAGAAAATCTGTTCGAGCGAACCAAAACTTTGTCTGTATAAGCGAATCAGATGTTGTCCTTTCGAGCGGACTAAACACAAATATGTTCTCTCGAGCGAACCAGAAAAAGTAAGTTCGAGCGAATCAGCTTTTGTCCGTTCGAGCGGACCAGCTGATGTTCAAGTAAATCAGATTTTGTCCGTTCGAGCGAACCAGCTTGTACGAAACAGCGGACCAGAATCAATGTCTGTTCGAGCGGACCAGGTAATGACCGTTCGAGCGGTTCAGAATAACCAGGTCAGTGTCCGTAAAAGCGAACCAGATCAATATCAAGTATGTCCACTTGAGCGGACCAGACAATTTCAAGTATGTTCACTCGAGCGGACCAGACAATATCAAGTATGTTCACTCGAGCGGACCAGACAAGAATTCTAGATCTGAAACTTGCAATGTCTGTAAAAGCGAACCACAAATTTTAATCAAATTATAGATCGAATTACAAACTGATACTTTCAAGGATTGTAATACAGTTAATTCCGAACTCAATGAAATGATTTTCGTCCAAATCCGATCACTAATCCATTCCAGATCTAAGTTTAAAGTTCTGTCCGAAAACTGATTACGATTTTGATGAATTTGAATGAGTTTTACGGTGTTTTAATATCTGAAACTGTTACGGAATTATTAACAACAAGTTTCAATCAATATACTCAAACTTCAAACCATTTTGTCCGTCAAAACTTGATAAAATCGAAAAATAAAAGAGAAAGTATGAGTAGAAATGAGATAATGTCGCAGAATCAGCTGATGTAGTATGAGCTCCTCGTCCTGATGCTCTGATACCACTTGTTGGACCGTTCTTGACCCGAAAACGTCAATCCGAGTAACTCATTTTCACATACAAAGGCGGAATCAAAGTATGCGAAATTACAACAGCTTGTTCTATCAATTTCCTTTCTTTTATTGCTTTTCTGATGAAATTTTGACAGAGATTCGGCTCCTAAGCATACACCAACAACTATCTGATTCGCTCTAACAAACATCCTATATATAGACATTGTGGTCCGCTTATACGGACATGCCGTATAAGCGATCCAGACTTTGACACTAAAGCGAACCAGACCTACTTTGACATATATCCGAACCAGACTTACCCTATGAGCGAACCAGACTAAACCAAGTGTCATAAAAGCGAACCAGACTAATAAAATACATATTTTGACACTTTTGATCCTCTGTTGACCAATCTTGACTTGTGACTTCTTGTAGACGCAGTCAACAGACATTTCATGCATCAACAAACATGTAATCCCTTTATCAATCTGTCTTCGAGTGCGGACGCCTGTCTGCAGTTCTCCAATAATCAACTCCTCTGGATGATATGAAAGAGTTCGTGGCATTACTTCGCCTGAAACATCTACATCACCTTCCAGATTAGTAACATTCTGATTTGCACCTTGTTCACTGACTGGGTTTATTTGACTTGAAATCTGGATCTGCTCCCCTCAGAATCTGAATCACCATGATCAAACACTGGCATGTTCTCAGCTTCTTGATCATCATTTTCTGCCGACTGATTACCAGGAGAAACTTCATCATCATGTTCACCAGCATTACTAGGACCTGCTTCATCATCATTTGAAGTTTCCCGAGGTCTTCTAGAATACTCAGCTGGAAACCTTTGCTGCGACTCATATTCACGCAAAATATCCAGCTCATCAAAGAAATCTTCATCTTCCTCTGATTCTTCTCTCATGTCAAACGAATCCCACAGTTTTTCATAATGATAACGCCATGAATCTCCAGGATTTTACGGCGGCATAGTATAACCTTGACATTCAACATTTCCAGCTTCAATAATCCGCTTCTCACTTGGAACGAAAACACGTCGCATCGGATTTGCATAACCAACAAATATTCCCTCAATGCACTTCGGACCAAACTTTCCATGAGGCTCTATAACAGTACAGGGTGACCCAAACGGTTCTAGATACTTCAAATTCGGTTTGGGGTTATTGATTAGCTCAAAGCATGTTTTCTTGAACTTCTTGACAGTGAGAACCCTGTTGAGCGTATAGCATGCGGCAGAAACAGCTTCAGCCCAAAAATTTATCGGTAACTTTGAATCTGTGAGCATAGTTCTAGCCGTCTCGATTAGTGTCCGATTTTTGCGTTCTGCAACTCCATTCTGCTGCGGAGTGTACGGAGCACTAAACTCATGCAATATACCTCTTTCATCACAAAATTCTTCCATCTTACTGTTCTTGAATTCAGTACCATTGTCACTACGAATTCTTTTGATACGCCTTTGGTACAGATTCTCAATCTTTTTGAACAACGCCATCAAACTCTCAAACGTTTCGTCTTTCGTTTTCAAGAAAGAAACCCACGAAAATCTGGAATAATCATCAGTAACGACCAAACAGTAGTAATCTCCTGTAATACTTTTGACATTCACAGGACCAAACAAATCCATGTGAAGTCTTTCCAGAGGTCTCGAAACTAAATTGACTTGCTTTGTAGGGTGTGACTTTTTCTTCTGCTTGCCTTTGACACAGCTAATGCACTCCCCTTCCAGATGAAAACCTTTGACATGAACTCCTGTAACCAAATCGTTGTGCACCAAGTGATTCATCTTCCTTAGGTGAATATGCCCCATCTTGCGGTGCCACAATCTCGATTCTTTCTCAGTTGCTCTGGACACAAAACAATGAGCCTGACCCGTGGTTGTAGCAGCTACGCTCATGTCCAACACGTACAGATCATTAACTCTCGGTGCCCTGACGTGATGTCGTGGTAACAATCAAATTTAATCCCAATTACTACTAAATAGATAGTGGCAAGTGGGTATTGAACACAGGAAGTTTGTGGAAAATGTGTTATTTGCTAGAGTATCTAACTTGACTAAATTAATCTAATTGCAAGAAAAGTAAAATTCAAGATTTGTTTGAGTGAATTGGTTTTAGGACTAACTTCAACTAAATAAATTGCAAGAGGAAAGTTTGGTTGTAAACAAATTAGAAACAAGTAACCATCTTTAGTTTCCGGTTTGCTATGACACTTATGTTAACATTCCACTAGAAAGAACTACATAGACATAGTTCATATGTGATCAATTGCAGTGATGAAAGGGAACTAAGTACTCAGATTCCTAGAACGTGAGGTTGTTACCCGATGATCAATCAACCCTTACCCAAGCCTAACTATACCCATGATATCTCGATTGCCAACGGCACCAAGAACGTATGGTTTCTAATTAGTTCAGCACAAGGATTAACAATTTACTAAAAAATAATCACATACCATAACAAGCAATTCAATAAAGAGAAGATTGTTATTCTAGAAATATGGAAATAACATAAATGTCTTGCAAACCTTCCACCAAAGATAGTCACAAAATACTTAGCCACTCATGGCTTGAACAAACATTGTTAAACAAGTTTTGATCTTCAAAAACAATTCAAACATCCAAAGACTAATGATCCAAGATTGTTTCAAGCCCCAAAAGTTCTCCAAGTTACTCCAAAATTCGTGTACAAGCCAGTGGTAACCGATTGACAATGATAAGTCCCCATAAATCATCTTGAAAGCAGCATTAAATGAGGAAGTTACATGAAAACATCAGTCGGAGCCATAACCTACGGCTCCCAGCCGTAGGTTACGGCAGTCAGCACATCCCGGTTCAACAATAAGCCGTAGGTTACGGCTAGCAGCTTTGCTTTACGGCCTTCTCTCCTGTTTTACGGTAGTGCATCCGGACCAAGATGGGAGCCGTAACCTACGGCCCCTAGCCGTAGGTTACGGCGGTTAGTGAAATTTTTTCCTTCTTTCCTTATCAAGTCTCTAGCTCCTTCACACTTCATTTCCAGCAACTCCCAACATCCATCCAACCTTCTAAAACCTGCATCTTGAGCATTATAATACCTGCACATCAAATCCTCTAGTGATTACCATGTTCAAGCAAATAACCGTGTATAGTATGGGATTTTAATCATTTTAAGGCTCTTAAGGGTTGTCCTACGGACCACCCGTCACATCCCCACTCTTACCCGTTGCTTGTCCCAAGCAACCCATTCAAAACGATTCAAAACCTAAGCGATCAAACATGCAAACCAAGCTAAATGTGCCGTCCTTTTACTAACTTTCAATCATACCACAAGACACACCCCTCACACAAACTCTCGGTGACAAGAAAAATTAGCATGTTATGATAAACCACTCAACGCGTGTATGTGTGTGTGCGACAATAAGCTTGTATGAAAATCAAATTTCCTCCTAACCAATATCTAGCATGCTTTTGAATCAAAGGAACTTACGGGTTGTAACGGGGCTAGGTGCAAAGGTAGGAGAATGGTGGAATACATATGAAAGAGCTAATTGATTTGACCCGATTTTATTTTGACTACTAAACAGAGCAACATCAACTATATACAAGACATCATCACTTCTAAACTATTATTGCAACTAAACACTTCTTTTTGTATTTTTCTCATATTTTTTTTTACATAAACTTCAATAATATATACAAGAACATCAACACTACATACTAAATTTCCTAAACCGGGTCATCTCAATAGGTAAAATTTATATAGGAAGTAGGCTTGGGTTACAACCGAATGGTTTAAGGCTCAAACGTGGCTTTCTAAGGACCAAACCCCCACCCCTCACAATACCAAGCTCATATATGTAAAGTATGAGGTCCAACCCACCAATCCCGCACTCTCGCACATCTAGACGAGGCTACCTAAAAGTCCCCTATCATTTCCAAAAGCATGCTAATTCTAGGATTTAACAAGTATTCACACACAAGTTCTATTAACACACTACACACACCGCCACTCAAACAATGAAATATCAATAACAATCATGTGTGGCTCAAATCCTCACCAAGAAAAGACTAGGAATGGGTGTCGGTGTGTCAAATGGCACAATATCAAGTTTTCAAATTTTAACAATTTTCGCTTGGATTTACAAAAAATTTAAAACTCTCAAAAATTTCCCCATCCCCACACTTGGGATACATTGTCCCAATGTATGGCTTTGAGGGAAGGATCGCTTTTAACCAACAACATTAGCCTTTGCTAATATTCTCAAATCCCAACTTTCTTTTTGTATTTTTTTTTAACTAAAAACACCACCAACTTTCACATCCCAAAACAAAACATCAAACTAATACACCCCCAAACCTCCCAACCATAAACAAAAGCAAACAACTAACTACCAATATTTCAAAGCTAAAGAACACAACAAGACTAAGGAAAGAGTACATTGACCTGGTGAAGTTTGCCACAACAGATGTTGTAGATAATCTGATTTCCTATCACCACCTTCACCCAAATATCCGTACATCTTCCCCACACTTGAATGTCGCCATGGCCCTGAAACGTAGAAAGATAAAAACAGCAAGATCAATATAAAACCCCGGGTTGCCTCCCGAGCAGCGCTAAGTTTTGAGTCTTCAGCCAGACCATGCCACCCCCGTTTATGGTGGCTCAAAGAGGCGGTTCCTGCCATCTCCATCACTTCCTTATGCCATTGAGTAAAATGCATCCATCTTGTTTTGACTCGGTGGGTAATCAAATACGCTCTTGCTTGAACCCATATGCTTTTCTTCACGATCAGGTGGGTGATTTCTTCTCATTCTTTGAAACGCCTTTTCACTAAACCCGCTATCCTTCGCTACAACAAAATCGTAATTAATCATCTTAGTCTGAACATCAAATGACTACTTACGGTTCTTTTCGGTCATAGTAATGATTCCTTCTCTACAATCAATTTGAGCATTTGCCGTATAGAGAAACGGTCGACCCAAAATCACCCTTTGTTGTGACGCCATCGTGGTAGTAGCATAATCTAAAACCAGAAAATCCACCGAGTATTCGAATTCTCCCAACCGTATCATAACATTCTTAACCATTCCCCGTGGACGCCTCCAACTCTCATCCGCCAAGCTCACCATGGTGTCTACATCTTCAAGCGGACCGAAATCGTACATGTCATATAACTCACTCGGTAACACACTCATGCTCGCCCCATAATCCAACAATGCATGAGGAATTTTTAGTTTCCCCACTCGGATAGGCACGATTGGTGCTCCATACTCTTTTTCATTCTCGATATCGGCATCTTTTTCCAAACCTGCATTCACTTGATACGAAGAAGTTAGCAATGTTTCATTAATTTTTTTACTAGGAACGGTGCTTACCACATTGATATTAACACTTTTAATGTTTTTGGGATTTATCACCGTGTCACTTGGTAGCTGGCCTTTTGCTTTCTTCAATATCGCCACTTCACTTGCAAGTTGACCCATTTGGGTGGTCAAAGTTTGAATCACTTTATCACGGGCCTCGTCCTTTTGCATCCGAACCTCAACACGTTGATTCATTCGTTGCATTTCAACTTGCATCGCCTTCAACATCTCCATTACTTCGTTTCCACCCGAAGAGCTTTGACCCGTTTGATATTGCCTTTGAAATCCTTGGTTTCCTTGGAAATTCGGGTTAGCTTGACTTGAAGGGTTTCCATATCGAAAATTTGGGTGGTTCCTCAAACCGGGGAGGTAAGTGTTGGAATTCATGTTATAGTTTCTACCACCCCCTCCTTGACCTTGTACCGCATGAACTTCTTCATATTGCCCTTCCACCATTCCTTGGCAATTTTCAGCCGCATGACCTATTTCATTACACAATGCACAAACATCATAAATTTGGTTAGTAGTTTGAACATTACCATCATCTATTGCGTGCACTTGAGGTCGGGCAATGGCCGGTCGTGCTCTCCTCGATGCTTGAGCTTTTCTTTTTGATGTAATTGCCATGTTCTTCAAAAACTCCCAATCATCATTCTCGTAATTTGTACCAAAAGTCCCACCGGTAATAGACATTAAGTCGCGAGCATCTTCGGCACTCAACCCCTCGTGGAAGGCATTCATTAACTCCCAAAGTTCAATCCCATGGTGAGGGAAATTTTTGATCATCATGATGAAACGTTCAAATGCCTCATGGAACATTTCACCATGTTGTTGTTGAAAACTCCTCAACCCCTTCCTAGCATCGTTAGTCTTTTGAGCGGTATAAAATTTGTCTAGGAAAATTTGTTGCATCTCCGCCCAAGTATAAATAGATGCTGAAGGCAAAGTGTAGAACCACTTCTTTGCCTTGTCCTCCAAAGAAAATTGAAACAGGACTAACTTGACATCATCAGCCGAAAAACCTTGACTCCCAAGAGTATTGCAAATTGAGTCATAGGCCTCTAAGTGGAAATACGGTTCCTCCGTTGCTAACCCTTTATATTTCGGCAAACTTTGCAAAGAATTTGTTCTCACTTCAAAGGTTCTCCCTTGATCATTGTGAGGAATAACAACCGGTGAGGGATTTTGAGTGATTACCGGCCAAAAATGCGCTTCAATTCCTCTCGCATGTTCTCTAAGATGCCTTCTTGGCACACCCAACCGACCCCTCGGATGAATAGGACCCGTTGGTCTTGGTATATGCCCTTGTGGTGCGAATGATTGTTGAAATTGTTGTTGTGGCATCGGTGGGTGTTGAATTGGCCTTTGGAATTGAGGTTGTACATTTTGTGGGCGAACTTGTTGCAATGGTGTAGGACGTTGCACTTGTAGCCCTTGTGGTCTTGGCCGAATATGTTGTGGTATGAGTTGTTGTTGTTGTTGTGGCATTCCACCGACACTTGCCATCCCTTGAGATTGGCTTTGCACATAACCGAACTCTCCTTGATCACCATAACCCCCATAAGCATACCCGTCTTCATCATAGCCCTCAAAATCTTCGTATCCTTCCTCATATCCATCTCCCCCTATACCCGAAGTTTGCCCAAATGGAAGGGTCGAGTATTGAAAACCCGATTGGTTCGATGGTCTAAATGTAGAAGTTGCATGAACGACAGTTGAACCTTGGGGTAATGTATATGTTGAGGATGATTGACCTGAAACTGGGAAGAAATGAGTGAGTGGTGGAATCGTAGTTGAAGGGTTAAAGGAAAGTGAAGGTTCTTCTTGAGTGGTAATGGGTTGGGTGATGTTGGTTGGTGCAACATTGTGAGGTAAAGTAGGATTGGTAGTGGTGTTTGGGATGGTGGTATTTGGTGAAGGGTGAATGGATGATGGTATGAAAGGTGGTATGAGTTCACCCGTGGTGGGTGGTGGTTGTGGTGGATCCATGTATCGAATTGGTGTAATCGGTGTAATTGGTGTTGTTGGTGAACCGCTAATTGTGTTTTCCCTTAACAAAATTCTGTTTGCTCACAAAGTTCGTTCGATTTCCGGATCAAATGCTAATGGTGAAAGCTTGTGAGAGCTCCTAGTACGCATGCACCTGTCAATACCTGCACACTATCACACCCAGCATAAACCAGAAAAATAACAAACTTAAAAAGATCAAAATAACACACGTTGCGCACTACTCCCCGGCAACGGCGCCAAAATTTGACGTGATGTCGTGGTCACAATCAAATTTAATCCAATTACTACTAAATAGATAGTGGCAAGTGGGTATCGAACACAGGGAGTTTGTGGAAAATGTGTTATTTGCTAGAGTATCTAACTTGACTAAATTAATCTAATTGCAAGAAAAGTAAAATTCAAGATTTGTTTGAGTGAATTGGTTTTAGGACTAACTTCAACTAAATAAATTGCAAGAGGAAAGTTTGGTTGTAAACAAATTAGAAACAAGTAACCATCTTTAGTTTCCGGTTTGCTATGACACTTATGTTAACATTCCACTAGAAAGAACTACATAGACATAGTTCATATGTGATCAATTGCAGTGATGAAAGGGAACTAAGTACTCAGATTCCTAGAACGTGAGGTTGTTACCCGATGATCAATCAACCCTTACCCAAGCCTAACTATACCCATGATATCTCGATTGCCAACGGCACCAAGAACGTATGGTTTCTAATTAGTTCAGCACAAGGATTAACAATTTACTAACAAATAATCACATACCATAACAAGCAATTCAATAAAGAGAAGATTGTTATTCTAGAAATATGGAAATAACATAAATGTCTTGCAAACCTTCCACCAAAGATAGTCACAAAATACTTAGCCACTCATGGCTTGAACAAACATTGTCAAACAAGTTTTGATCTTCAAAAACAATTCAAACATCCAAAGACTAATGATCCAAGATTGTTTCAAGCCCCAAAAGTTCTCCAAGTTGCTCCAAAATTCGTGTACAAGCCAGTGGTAACCGATTGACAATGATAAGTCCCCATAAATCATCTTGAAAGCAGCATTAAATGAGGAAGTTACATGAAAACATCAGTCGGAGCCGTAACCTAAGGCTCCCAGCCGTAGGTTACGGCAGTCAGCACATCCCGGTTCAACAATAAGCGCCGTAACCTACGGCTGGGAGCCGTAGGTTATGGCTAGCAGCTTTGCTTTACGGCCCTTCTCTCCTGTTTTACGGTAGTGCATCCGGACCAAGATGGGACCTAGCCGTAGGTTACGGCGGTCGGTGAAATTTTTTCCTTGTTTCCTTATCAAGTCTCTAGCTCCTTCACACTTCATTTCCAGCAACTCCCAACATCCATCCAACCTTCTAAAACCTGCATCTTGAGCATTATAATACCTGCACATCAAATCCTCTAGTGATTACCATGTTCAAGCAAATAACCGTGTATAGTATGGGATTTTAATCATTTTAAGGCTCTTAAGGGTTGTCCTACGGACCACCCGTCATGCCCTCATGATAATCCATTCCTCAGGTATTACAAATCCCGGTTTCAAGATCAAACATTCTTTATCAGTGAAGTGAGTAGTATACATCCTGTCACAGATCTGGGAGATACTCAGCAGATTGTTCTCCAGCTCAGCAATGTAATTAACTCTTTCAAACGTCACAATCCCGTTGGATAACGTTCCTTCACCTATAATCCTTCCTCCTTGATTACCCGCAAAACCTACGTAACCACCATTGATATTTCTCACATCATACAGCAACGCAGTCTTCCCTGTCATATGTCTTGAAGCTCCACTATCCATGATCCATCTGGATACAAGTTTTGGAAGTTCCTGCACATAACAAACTTTGACTTAAACTTTAATAAAGATGCCGATTCATGCTTCGCGATCAAGGAAGCTCCGGCAATTCAAACTGTTTAGTCGAACATGGAGTCCACCCAGGCCTCATCAGCCTTGGGTGTAACCTTGACTCTCGCAATTTGAATTTTGAAGTTTTCAGCCTTCAAAGGTGGAAAATTTGCATCATAATCAATTGGAATTGAATCCTCAGAAGGTGAAATCTTTTTCTCACTTTTTGGTTTCCAAACTTGTTGAGATAATGCAACCCGTTTATAAAATTTGTCATTTTTAGTTACCACTTTCTTTACGGGTTCATTTTTCACTTTGGTGTTGTCATTTTTCACACTCTTTTTCTCAACAACCATTGGTGCTTTACCCTTTTCGTCAACTTTCTTCTTTTGAATCTTCACAGTTTCAGTCTTAGGCTTCACATTGGTACACTTTCGTGCAATGTGACCAACTTGATTACATCTGAAACATGTTCGAGTATCAACAACTCGACTTGTGCCTTCAGACTGAGACTGTGAAGCTCTTTTCTCAAAGAACTCTTCATTCGATTTTGAAAAAATCTCTTTCTCTTCATCAGCAAGTGAACTCGAACTGTTCACAAACTTTTTCTTTTCAGCAAACCTCTTGTTTGGAACATTTCTTTTCTGATAATTCCTACCACCCTGATAACCACCCGACCAGTTATTTCGATTGTTATTATAAAAACGTAATGGATTAACAGATTTCTTGTAGTATGATTTATCTTTCTCAAAACTCATTTTTCTCTTTGTTTGACTCAGATTGTTCACTTCTGACAACTCAACTTCAACCAACTTGAAAACATTTGTGAATTTGTTCACATTTACATTCTCAATCGGAAACTCAGAATCCGAAAACAACTTATCTGAACCCAACATCTTGTACATGACAAGAGTTGATTCTTCATTTAAGTTATTCTTGAACTTTTGCTTCGGAATGTATTTGTCCAAGAAACATCCATCTTCCTCAGTAGTGTCACTATCCGTTTTTAGCACATTTTCAACAACACCTTTTACAATATCATTTTGGACACTATCGTCATTGGAAGATGTGAACGTGACATCAATTGAATCTGGAAGATTCATTTCACTTTCTTCTTCAATTTCAACTAACCCTGATTGCTTTTTCGTGTAATTATCCAAAATCGGCGGTGGAACTCTATGAAAACCCACCCCGGTTCCATCAGAATAAACATCTTCGCCAGCTTTGTTTTTCCCGATGGGTTTGGGAACAATGTGTTGCAAAACAAAGCTTGCGGAGCTGTAACTGTTAAGCTTCAACTGGATTCGCTCATTTTCAATTTCAGCCTCTTGAAATTTGAGTTTCAGTTTAGCGATTTCATCCAGTTGTTGATTGATTGATTCTTCTTTTACTCTAAGCACTGCTTTTAGTTGAACATTTTCTTTATAAGTTTTACCATTTCGATCATCATTATCTTTCATTGTGCTTTTGAGTTTTTCAAACTTCTCAGAAATCTGACGGTTTTCAAGAATTAACTTTTCATTTTCCTTTTTAACTCTTTCATGGTCAATTTTATCATTTTCAATTTGGTTAGTTAATTCTTTTATCCGTTCAGTTGAAGCTTTAACTCTTTTGTCACGATCAAGAATTTGATTCTCAACACTTCTGACTTTTGCTGTCAGATCTTCAACTTTCTTACCGTTGAGATACGTGACTGTATTACAAAATTTGCACTCTTTGATGCAATTTTTGCAATCAACATTTCCATCAATTTTCTTACCTGACACATTTGTAGACAAGTTTGATCTGACCTGGCTTTTTGACTCAGACACGGAGTTAGAGTCTACCTCAAGTGCCTTAGCAGCCAGCACTTTGTCAGCCATTTTTCCGAGGTTTTCAGCAGTTAACTCCTGCGTTGTGTCAATAACCCCAGTGTCAACTTTCTTTGACTTCTCTATCTCTTCTTTCTCCTTCTTCTCTTTCTCTTCTTTCTCTCTTTTCTCTTTCTCTTTCTCGTCTCCAGTTCCCCACCATTTATTCTGCCAATAATCATCCTCATCTTTGAACTCCTTGATTATGGCTTCCAGATCAAGATTTTTGTCATCAACTGCAATATTTCCATATGGATCAAGATAACACTCCTTGTCCGGATCCCATCTTCTCGCTCTCTTCGCTTCCAAATAGATACCAGATATTCTAATTATTCTATTTTCAGCCAGCATTTTTCTGTATCTATACTTCTGCTCTTCAGTCATGTTGTCTTTCCACGGAATAGGTTCGTTTTTCGCCAGGAATGCGTAACCAACCGCATCTTCCTCCGGTAGAACCTCTTAACTCCAATCATAACCCTCATCATCATAAATCACCGCAAGAGCTCTAGATTTCTCTTTGTTGTCTTCAACCTGCTTCAATCTAGGCGGCTCAGATTTATTCTGGTGATAAATTGCCTTCTTGTAGTAATCTTCTCTGAAAGGGTTCTCCGACTCATCAGCATATGTGTTTCTGCATTCTCGCTTGAAGTGACCTTTCTGCTTACACTTGAAGCATGTCACCTTGGACTTATCAAATCCTAGCTTGGTAGATGGACCACCAATTGTCTTCCTGCAGGTTATTTCCATGAAACGCTGTGCTCGACGAACCGCACTGGCCATGCACCAACGAATGTCGATTAATTCCATTTCTTCAGGATCTATTTGATCATAGTCCTCTTTCATTAGGTTGGTGTTGCCTATCTTCCCTGCTACTAACCCTTCATACGATTCCAACACAGATGCTAGAAAGATCATCTGCTGTTTAGCCGACTCCTCATCAAAATTCTGAGCATTCTTTAAGTCTATTGCGATGTTGCATTGAAAACGATTCTTTGCATTAGAATGACTTGTAGATGATGAAGATCCACTGTGATAACCACTGTGATTTCCACTGCTTTGATTGCTTTGACTTTCTTTGCTAGTTGTGGACACATTCTCAGCAGAAAAAAGCAGTCTTGGGAGAAGTTGCTTTTGGCATCATGCTCTTTGGATAATACAAATCCAAATTTTGTTGATAAGATGAGTGATTGACTTTGAATGTCTTCTTTAGTTCCAGCTCGTGACTCTCGAGTTTCTCAATCAACAAATCTAAAGTCAACTTTTCTGGATCCTTGATGGTATTCTTCAGCATCAATGCATAATATCTCCAATCCATCTCGTCTGGCAACAAATCGAACAATTTGTCGATAAGCTCATCCTCAGGATATCTGATATCATGTCATGCTAATTCCAGCTTCAGATGACCAAACCTTTCTATCATTTTACAAACTGACTCGTTCTTTAAACATCCAAATAGATCAAACTCTTTTCTAAGAAGTTTTCTTTTGTTTTTCACAATTTCTGAACTTCCTAAACATTTTGTTTCTAGCTTCTTCCAGAGATCTTTTGCATTTGAATAATCGATCAATGAGATTATGTCCTCCCGAACGGACTGAAATAACAATGCCACACATTTTTGCTCAGCCACAAATGATTCAATCTCCTCGGCTGATGTTAAAGTTTCACCATTTTTGTTTCCATGTTCATAGCCGTTTTTCAGACTCTTCCAGCTAGGAAATGCAAATGCCATCAACCAGTCTTCAAACTTTCTTGACCACCGACTATATTCCTCGATAGACATTAGCTTTGGAGGTTTATTGAAGGTTCCAAAGGCACTTTCAGATTCCCAAGCTTCCGTTAACTTTTTCTTCGTATTCGGCGGATTCTCATTGTTGTTGCTTGTAGATGAATTGTCTCCCGAATTTCCAGCAAATGCATACATGTCGCTAAACGGGTTCAAGAATATGTCATCCATCTTGAATGTACCTGCAAAAATCAGCCAACACTTAAACAAATTTTCAAAATTTTGGAAAACAGTGACTGATAAGCGAAATATCAGTTATTGTGACACAAAAGCGAAATAGCAATATGTCAAATAAGCGAAATCAAGAATGTGTTCCTATAAGCGAAATCAGGACTTGTCAGACAAGCGAAATCGGGACATGACAGATAAGCGAAATCAACAGACACTGTCCTTATGAGCGAAATAGGCAATTACAAGTCCGTATGAGCAAAATCAGATAGGTTCTAATGAGCGAAATCAGATGATTATGTCCGTATAAGCGAAATTAGACTGTATCTAAAAGCGAAACCCCTTCGATGTCTTAAAAGCGAAATCAAGTTTTTAGGTAGTTTTTTCCATTTTTAAGCCTTATTTTAACCTGATTCTTTCTAGGGTTTGTTATTACTGTGTTTCACACGTTATATTCAAAATTCAGACCATTTCAACCGTAAGAACCAGTTCAAATCGAAAAAGTATGAGAGAAAGTGAGTAGAAGTAAGAGAATCTGGTAGAATCAAGCTGTAGTAGTATGAACTCCTCGTCCTGAGCTCTGATACCACTTGTTGGACCGGTTTAGACCCTAAATAGTCAGTAGAGAACGTTCATCTTCGCGTATAAAGGCGGAATCAATGTACACAAAGTAACAACAGCTTTTCCTCTTTAATTCCTTCTCTATTGATGCTTTCTGAAATGATTTTGACAGAGTTTCGTTACAAAGCATATGACCAGGTTTCGCTCCAAGTTACAAATGAGGTTCACATATAGGGCATTTATAGTTGACTGATTTCGCTCATATGACTGCCATATAAGCGAAACCCCATGTGACCAAAACAGCGAAACCACCTGGTGACCTAAGAGCGAAACCCTAACTAACTAATGTACACATAAGCGAAATCTTAGCATTAAACCCTAATTTGACTCTCAAGCTCCAATCTAACCTATCTTGACCTAAGACTCAAAGTAAACGTAGTCAACAGACATCTCATGCACCAACACACCGGATGGTAGACGTTGATTGTCGAGGGTATACTTCGACATTCTTCGAGTATGCTAGAATTGTACCAACCCTGGCTTCGCCAGAACCGGTACTTATTTCTCGTTACATCTGGGGTTTGATTGGCGAAATTCGGGATATCGTCAAAGCTGCGAGACCCCGCACTATTGACGATGCTGTGGAATTAGCCAACACCCTAACCGACGGGCTGGTACGCACAAGAGAAGAAAATCGGAAGAAGGAAGTGGCCCAAAATATTACACCAAGGATTCCATGTGGGTAATAGTAGTAATTTCAAGAAAAGGGAACTGGGCAATCTTCCACTGCTCCATGCTGCGGTACCTGTAAAAGAAAGCATTTTGGAAATTGCAAAGGATATTGCAATTTCTGCAAAATTCCGGGGCATCAAAAGGAAGATTGCAGGAGGAAGAAATCAACAATCTGCTACAACTGTGGAGAAGCTGGACATTTTAGGCCAGGCTGCCCGAAACTGGTCAAACCAGCTGACAACAAAGCCAAACCTGCAGACGGAGCTACCAAGAAGAATGCAAGAGCATTCCAGTTGACTACCCAGGAAGCCGAGCTAATCCCTGATGTTATAGCTGGTACGTTCCTAGTTCATGACGTTTATGCAAAAGTATTATTTGACTCTGGTGCAAACCAAAGTTTTATAAATACTTCATTCTGCCAAGCTCTTAAACTACCCTTAACCAACCTTAGACAAATCTTTACTGTTGAAACGGCAGATGGGAATTCTGTTAAAATAGATAAGGTTTTGCGAGAAGAAAAGATAGAACTCTTAGGCCATAAATTTTCTGCAAACCTGTTACCTATGAATTTAGCCGGATTCGATATTGTGTTAGGAATGGATTGGTTAGTAGCTAACCATGCTCAAATCCTCTGTGATAAAAATTCCATAGAAATTCGTGCACCCACAGGAGAAGTAATTATGATTACTGGGGATAAGTCGCGTAAACCAATGAAGTTCATTTCAGTAATGAAAATTGCTAGTTATGAACGAAAGCAAGGAATAGTGTATATGATTTCGGTAATCATTAACACTAAAGGTAAGGAACTTAAGGAAATTCCAGTAGTATCAGAATACCGAGATGTATTCCCAGAAGAACTACCTGGATTACCACCCAATAGGGAAGTAGAATTTAGAATTCATCTAATTCCTGGAACTACACTGATAGCCAAGGCACCTTATCGGTTAGCACCCACTGAAATGCTAGAATTGAAAAAGCAGTTAGATGAATTATTAAGCAAAGGATTTATACAACCCAGTTCATCCCCATGGGGAGCGCCTGTGTTGTTTATGAAAAAGAAAGATGGTTCAATGCGAATGTGTATCGATTATAGGGAATTGAATAAGGTTACAATTAAGAATCGATACCCATTACCTAGGATCGATGATCTTTTCGATCAACTTCAGGGAGCTAGATATTTTTCTAAGATAGACTTACGCTCAGGATACCATCAATTGAAAGTACAAGAAGAAGACATACCTAAAACTGCTTTCAGAACTAGGTATGGTCACTACAAGTTTACAGTCATGACATTTGGATTAACAAATGCTCCTGCAGCATATATGGACATGATGAATAGAATCTGTAAACCGTATTTGGATAAATTTATAATTTTCTTCATCGACGATATACTTATTTATTCCAAAAGTCAGGACGAGCATTGTGAACATTTACGAGCACTCTTAACCTTGTTAAGAAAGGGAAAGCTTTACGCCAAATTCTCGAAGTGTGAATTTTGGCTACAAGAGGTACAATTTTTAGGACACATGGTGAATCACGAAGGTATTCACGTAGATCCCTCCAAAATAGAAGCGATCACCAAATGGAAGGTCCCGCAATCAGCTATGGAAGTTAGAAGTTTTCTAGGATTAGCTGGATACTATAGACGATTTATTAAGGATTTTTCCAAAATAGCTGTACCATTAACTAAGCTAACATGTAAAGCAGTTAAGTTTGAATGGGGACCTAGGCAAGAAGAGGCCTTTAGGATTTTAAAACAAAAGTTAACAAACGCCCCAATTCTAGCCTTGCCAGAAGGAACAGAGGATTTTGAAGTTTACTGCGATGCTTCTAAGCTAGGATTAGGATGTGTGTTAATGCAACGCAAGAAGGTAATTGCGTATGCCTCAAGGCAATTGAAAAAGCTCGAGGAAAACTATACGACTCGTGACTTAGAGTTAGGAGCCACAATTTTTGCCCTTAAAATTTGGAGACATTATCTGTACGGAAGTAAGTTTACTGTCTATACAGACCATAAAAGCTTAAGATATATATTTGGGCAAAAAGAATTGAACATGAGGCAAAGGAGATGGATGGAAATCCTAAGTGACTACGACTGTGATATTCAATATCACGAAGGAAAAGCAAACGTAGTTGCAGATGCCTTAAGTCGTAAGTATCATGAAAAGCAAAAACGAGTTCGTGCTCTTAGGTTAATCTTGCAATTAGACTTAATGGAACAACTAAAGAATATTCAGGAAATAGCAATCAAGGATGATGCTGAAGGAATGAAAGGAAGAATAAAAGACTTGGAACAAGGGGCTGATGGAATTTGGAGATTCCACAAGAAAAGGATTTGGGTACCTAAGCAAGGAGAGTTAAGAAATAAGATTTTAGAAAAAGCCCATAAATCTAGGTATACCTTGCATCCTGGTAATAATAAGATGTACCAGGATTTAAGGAATAACTTCTGGTGGATAGGAATCAAAAAGGACATAGCTAGATATGTATCTAAGTGTCTTACTTGTTCACAAGTTAAGACAGAACACCAGAAACCTTCAGGATTACTCCAACAATTAGAAATGCCTGTATGGAAATGGGAACTAATAGCCATGGATTTCGTTACTAAGTTACCCAAAACCAAAAAGGGTAATGACGCGATTTGGGTAATTGTGGATCGATTAACCAAATCAGCTCATTTTCTACCCATGAAAGAAACCTTTAGCATGGAAAGGTTGGCAAAGTTGTATGTAGATGAAGTAGTATCCTTACATGGAGTTCCACTCTCCATTGTATCGGATAGAGATAGTCGTTTCACTTCCCATTTCTGGACCAGTTTCTAGGAAGCAATAGGAACCCGATTAAATTTAAGCACTGTATACCATCCTCAGACAGACGGACAAAGTGAAAGGACGATTCAAACCCTGGAAGACATGCTTAGGGCATGTGTGATAGATTTTGGTGGAAACTGGGATGATCACCTACCCTTAATCGAATTCTCCTATAATAATAGCTATCATGCAAGTATTGAAGCTGCCCCATTCGAAGCACTATACGGATGCAAGTGTAGAACTCCAGTTTGTTGGGCATAAATAGGAGAAAGTCAATTATCAGGTCCCGAAATTGTGCAAGAAACCACCGACAAAATCACTCAGATCAAGGAAAGACTGAAGACGGCCCGAGATCGCCAGAAAAGTTATGCAGACAATCGACGCAAGCCACTGGAGTTTCAAGTTGGAGACAAGGTACTCCTAAAAGTTTCTCCTTGGAAAGGGGTAGTCCGCTTTGGTAAGAATGGAAAACTGAGTCCAAGGTACATAGGACCATTCCCAGTAATTCAGCGAATAGAACCAGTCGCCTATCGCTTACAACTACCAGAAGAATTAGCCGGGGTACATGACGTATTTCATGTATCCAACCTCAAGAAATGTCTATCTGACGAATCCCTGGTAGTACCTCTGCAAGATATAAAGGTAAATGAAAAACTAAAATTTGTTGAGAAACCATTCCAAATAGAAGACAGAAAGGTCAAGTTTCTCAAACACAAAAGATTGGTATTGGTCAAGGTCAAGTGGGATTCAAAAAGAGGGCCTGAGTACACCTGGGAGCTGGAATCGGAAATGAAGCAAAAGTATCCTCACTTATTTCAATAAATCTCGAGGACGAGATTTTAAATAAGGTGGGGAGGATGTAAGGACCTGCAAAAATGTCCAAAAATGACCCGTAAGTGAAAACCCGGACCCCTGAAACCCTAATGTGCATGAAAAATCAAGAAAATGTGAAATTTGGTTTTCACGCGGGCCGCGTAAGACATAAGGGTTGTCTACGCGGGCTGCGACAACTCATAAAATCTCCGGATCAGCTAACAGGCCATGTGTCGCACACGTGGCAGACCTAGGTGTGACACGCTAGCCCTAGTCGTAGACTAGGTGGCCCTCGCGGGCCGCGTAAGATTAAGAGAGGGTTTACGCGGGCCGCGTAAAACCCTAATTTCAGCTATAAATTGCTTAGTTCATGGCCTGTTCACCTGCACTCGACAAAACTTTCAAAAGACGAAGTATACTACTGAAAAGTCACAATTTCACATAGGGAGACGCTGCTACGATATAGGGTATTAACTCGATCACTGCTACGATTCAATGTCCGATCGATTGAAACCAATCCGATGGATGTTTAAGTGCTGCCCGAATTAGGGCTATACTTTGTCATTCGTCGTGAGGGTTTTAATCTCGTGAGTTATCATAAATGTTGTATTAAGTTACTGACCTAGTTCGTGTGCATTGTCATTTAATTTAGGTTACAAGGCTAAATCAGTAGGCTAAACTCTGTCGGTTTAAATCTGCAAAGTGAGTCATTCTCTTTTTATCAAAAGTGTTTTACAATACTCCAATTATTTTCAAAGGTTATAATTACAGGGATTAAGTTGTGGTTATCTTGAATCACTGGCTAGTGGGGTATTGTGCACATTACTAATTTCTCACGGTTAGGTTCATCAACCTAACAGTGATAATCATCACTACTTGGGTGAAAGGACCCAATAGTGGTATGACCATCATCACCAGGAGGTGACACGGCGCCAGATAAAAATAAGATAGTAGCAATTGTAATCGCTCTTATGCTGTAATTTATAACTATGTGTCATTTTATCAAATTGAGTGACTCGCCAGCATTTCCCCGCTGATAAAATATTTTTAAAAACATGTTTCAGGTGACCTACTGTGACTCAAGGAAAGTGCTACGGAGCACCAATAAAGCTTGAAGTGGTGGCTCAATTAAATAAATAAACATGTTTTGTAAAACAGGGAATTTCCACGTAAAATTCCTCTATTGTAAATTTCGGGGTTTGTCCCAAATTATGAAATAAAATAATTGGGCATTTTCAAGTTTTAAAAGAGCCTGTTAAACTTCCGCTGTCAACTCAAATAAGAAATACCACGGGTTTCTGTCCCGCGGCTCCTGGACCGGGTAACACCAGGACGGGGGCCGTGACAGTATGCGTCTCGACTACTCAAGACCCACGAGAAGAACTACATCACCCACGACCTTGAGCTTGGTGCAATTGTTTTTGCGTTAAAGATATGGCAACACTACCATTATGGTACAAAGTGTACGGTCTTCAGCGACCAGAAGAACTTACAACATATCTTTAACCAAAAAGAACTGAACATGCGCCAACGCAGATGGGTTGAACTTCTCAATGACTATGATTGCGAGATACGCTACCATCCCGGCAAGGTAAACATCATAGCCGATGCTCTCAGTTGACGAAGCTATGTGCATAGTATTCGTAATGTTCAGGCCCAAAATGACCTTGAAGCCCTAATTCGCGACGCGCAACACACATGCTTCCTTGAGAATACCGTGAAAGAGGAAATGAAGTGTGGTGCCGAAACTCAGTTAGCGAATAAATCGAATGGTATCTTTCACTATCTCGACCGAATTTGGATTCCTAGTTGCAATAACCTCTGGGAGATATTGATGACTGAAGCTCACAAATCTCGATACTCCATTCACCCCGGTGCCGACAAGATGTACCAGGACCTCCGTTCTAGGTATTGGTGGTCGGCCATGAAAAAGGATATCGCTCTGTATGTTTCGAAATGCCTAACTTGCTCGAAGGTTAAGGCCGAACATCAGCGACCCTCTGGGTTAGTCGAACAACCCGAAATGCCGATGTGGAAATGGGAAAGTATAGCCATGGATTTTATTACAAACCTCCCCCGCACGCCTTCTGGTCACGATAGCATTTGGGTTATCATTGATCGTCTTAGGAAATCTGCTCATTTCATTCCGATACGAGAAGACTTTAAGGTTGAACGATTAGCACAAATCTATACCGACGAAGTCATTTGTTGACACGGGATGCCTCGTGACATCATCTGTAACCGCGATGGTCGTTTTACCTCACCTCTATGGGAGACATTCCAATTCGCTCTCGGTACGACTCTCAATCTAAATACCGCATTCCATCCCCAGACCGACGGTCAGACTGAGCGCACGATCCGCACCCTCGAAGACATGCTTCGTTCGTGCGTTATAGATTTTGGTGGTAATTGGGATTCGCATTTACCGTTAATAGAACTTTCGTACGATAACAGTTATCACGCTAGTATACAAATGGCACCCTTTGAGGCATTATACGGTAGAAAATGTCGATCGCCTATTGTTTGGCACGAGATCGGAGATGCATAGATCACCGGTCCCGAGTTAATACAAGAAACGACAGACAAAATTCTCCAGGTAAGAGACAATCTCTTGAAAACTCAGAGTCGTCAAAAGAGCTACGTCGATAAACGCCGCAAGCCCCTAGAGTTCGAAGTTGGAGATCATGTCCTCCTAAAGGTTTCACCTTGGAAAGGGGTGATCCGATTCGGCAAGAAAGGGAAACTAGGGCCACGTTACGTGGGCCCCTTTAAGATTCTGGAAAGAATTCGTAAAGTGGCCTACCGACTCGAATTACCGGTTGAACTCAGCAACGAACACCCGACTTTTCACGTCTCAAACCTCAAGAAGTGTCTGGCTATAGAAAATCTTCATGTACATCTTGAAGACTTGTAAGTAAACGAAACACTACACTTCGTGGAAAAGACAGTAGAAATCATGGATTGAGAAACCAAGAAACTTCGATGTAGTCGCATTCCCATAGTGAAGGTTATATGGGAAGGCAAACGCAGCGCCGAGTTCACTTGGGAACTCGAAAGTGATATGAAAGTTAAATACCCACAACTCCTTGTTACTTCTACTACTTAATTTCGGGACGTAATTCCCCAAAGTAGGGGAGACTGTAACAACCCGACTTTTGGTTGTTCTTATTCTTATCGTTAATTCATTCCTAAACGCTTGTACTCCGAGATTCGATGATTAACAAGGGTTAACTACATTTTTAAACGCATTTTATATAGCTTATTTATTGCATTTAAACGTTTATTACTTAAACGCTCATCGCAACGCAAACTCAACGAGAACTCAAAACGCGGATTTATTTATATTGTTTGTGCATTTAAATGTTAAATATGTTATATGTGTTTGATACTCGCTTAAACGCTCAATCACTTACTCGCGCAACTCGATTTATCACGCTAAAACGCAACGCAACACAACACTTGATACCTCGCTAAAACACTTAAAGTACTCGAACTAACTAACGCAACCAAACGCACCAAACAAACATCCGACACACGAAACGGGAATCACTCGCATGAAACAGGCCCCTTCGTACGAAGGCACCACCTTCGTATGAGGCGGCCCTTCGTACAGAACCCAACTCACACCAAATGTCTCCTCTCTATAAATACCCAGCTCACTCCCTCATTCACAACTTGCTGCCACTCCCACAAGAACACTCCCTACCTGCCTTCTCTCAGCATCCCAAGTAAGAATCACTATTTTTACAAGTATCACAAGGATTTCCACAACAATTTTTCATGAGTTTATCTCCGATTTCATCTAAACTTCTCTATTTACGAAAACCTTCATCTTTTTCATCAAAACTTCTGATTTTTTCTATAGACTTACACCTAAACGAGTGTATTGGGCTTAGCTTTGGCTTCCCAAGATAGAAATCTAAGTATGTCGCACTCACCGAGTGTTTAATCCAAGGAAAACTGTTTTAAAATCGATTTTACACTAAAACGGACCAAAACCGACATATGTTTCGTTCACTGGATAGTGGGTCGAAGCGGTGTCGAAATCGTCATGAAAAGGACTCTAAAACACATCTGATTCAGGAAAAAGCACAGTTCCGAACGCATGAAGACGCAAAAACAGCCACTTGTACGAATGGGACTAGCTTGTACGAAGGCACCCCCTTCGTACGAGGCACCCTTCGTACAAACCAGCCCATGTTCCCACATGTGACTAAGTCGCTCAAAAGACATCTCCGGCTCTAAGTTTAATCAGTAGTTTAAGGTTAGAGAGATGAACACTCGATTTCCCGAAGAAAGACACGAAGGACACTCAATTTTGGACACGGAAACAAGCGACTTGCACAAAGCACCCGGCACCCTTTGTACGAAGCACTCATTCGTACGAAGTGCCCCTTCGTATGAAGAACCTGTCACTCGACACTCCAACTTGACCGTTTCAGCACTTTGGAAGACTTATGCACTTCTGTTCCCGTACGCAGGCTGAACCGGCGTTCCCTCCACTCCCTTTGTCACACCCCAACCACGTGGAACATACAAAACGTGGCGGAAACATCGGGGAGTGTTGTAACAGAATTAATTGTTTCAAATCCATGGCAATTGAAGTTTCGTTTTATTAATCAAATATGAAAGATTACATTGTTTTAAACAAGAACCAAAGAGTACATAACATAAAGTAACTAGTTCTTGTCTCGTTTTAAGTCACTAAGGCACAGGTCCGCCTAAGTATGTCTTGATAAATTGTCACACCCCCAAAATCCACACGCGGAGTACCACCGCTTGGAGGCGTGACATGACCAGGATCAAGCCACCAATCATATTGAACACATAAGTGAAATAGTAAATGTCATACATCAATACGATAGGCGTTTTCAAAACCAAACATAAACAAGTGTGTAGCGGAAGCCATAAAGTAAAACCCAACATAAGTATAAGTACAAAATGTCATAAAGTTTAACAACACATTCACGATCCTTGTCCACAACGACCGTGTCTCCCGTGCAAGCTCCATAAGTACATATGGTCCTGCAAGGCATGTAACAGAGAGTCAACAACTAGTTGAGCGAGTTCACAGTTGGTTGTTCGGTTATAGTAATTGTATGGTAAACTATATGTTCGTTTAGTAACTCTTATATCGTATGTACTTGAATCGCAGTCTCTTAGACATGTGTGCGAAGATTGTGGGGGGGGGGGGGGTTTCCCATGTTTTCTAGACTAGGTATATTTGTATCGCAGCCCACCCGGCATGTGTGCGAAGTTTAAAGTATGGTTCGCAGCCATTCCAGGCATGTGTGCGAAGATTAGTTCTATTATCGCAGCCAATCCCGGCGTGTATGCGAAGAGAAGTATATGTATCGCTAGTCTAGCAGTATCTACCAATAACCTTCCTCTCCCGAGGCCTATGGTATGTAAATCCAATAACAACTCAAGCATAAGTAATCATCCAAACCCATTCCCACCCCGGGAATCCCATGCCTTGGTAAGAGTGTGAACTCACCTTGTTTCGCTCGGTATGCTAAGTATGTGCTCAAAGTAAGTCAATCACGTCCTAAAGTGTGCACGTATACACAATCAGTTTGTATTTACGAAGTTGGCACGTATGTACAATCATAGTGGACAACACATCAAAAATCACCAAGTAGCACATTGCACGTATTCATGATCAGGCGTAGCATCTAACAGCAGTTAGTTAACTCAGTTAAGACTTAACAGAAACAAATTACATAACAGTTTACCCAGTCGGCGAAACACCCCTGTTTCGCCGTAAAACCCTTTGACGAAACACTTCTGTTTCGTCGATTACATTCTTGGCGAAACACAACCTGTTACGCCATTCACCTCTGACGAAACACCCCTGTTTCGCCATTAACCCTTGGCGAAACACCCCTGTTTCGCCGTAAACTCCATTTCGTGAACAAGTATCATTTACGCAGACAACACAGAAACCCTATCCCCTGCTAACAATCGGCATCAGTATTATCGATCATCATCATTAAAATCACGTAAGCATCACAAAACAACACTCATGTAATCCATACCCTATGCATAACCGTTTGCTAGAAAATCATACAGTTCACGATATCCATACATATGCACAATCGATAGTCATACATAAATCATTAGCACAGAAATCATCATCTAGTCCTCATGTAACTTACGCGTATAATCATATTTGATCCAGAAATCAAGCATATACACAACATGTATAAAGAAATCAAAGGACAAAGAAACCGATTAGACGAGCACGCACTAACCGAGATATCCGGGATGAACACGGGAGGATTAGAGAGAGAAAGATGATGGTGGAAGATGGGTATCGCCTTCACACAGTGGAGAGTTCTAGGGTTTCTATTTTTGTTCAAAGTGTGAAACAGGAAGTCGGTTCACGTTAAAACACACGAATTACCGTTCTGGGCCCTTAATGGGCTTGGCGAAACTGGGCTTGGCGAAACAGACTTCTGTTTCGTCGAGAAATATATGGTGAAACAGTCTGTTTCGTCGGGTCCAGTCTGTTTCGTCGGGTCCTTAATGTGTTAGACAGTTTAAGTTTTCAACAGGTTTCATGTTATACAACCAAACACAAAATCATACAAACACAATGCGTTTTATCATATCATAACATGTACAGTTACAAGTCAAACAAGTCAAACAACTAACAATCAAAGTCAACGTGCAATAAATACGAAAGTGAAAGTTGGAAACTCGAGTTGTCACATTATCCCCAACTTGAAAGAAATTTCGTCCCGAAATTTAGCATGAGCATGCGGTTACTGAGGAAGCTAGGTAAGTTGTATCGTTTACTGGTTTTCCTGGGGTGTCACATCATCCCCTCGTTGAGTTGGAATTTCGTCCCGAAATTCTGTAGTAGCTTCAGCCTCAGTAGTAGTTGCATTGTTTTCGAACAACTAGGGATATTTGAGTTTCATTTGATCTTCACGCTCCCAGGTATACTCTGGGCCGCGACGGGAGTTCCAACGAACTCGTACAAGAGGGATTCTCGTGTTCTTGAGGACCTTAACATCCCAGTCCGTGATTTCAACTGGTTCCTCGACGAAATGCAATTGTTCGTCGATAGTGAGCTCCTTCAAAGGAACTATGAAGGTCTCATCTGACAGACACTTCTTCAGATTCGACACGTGGAAAACGTTGTGAACCGCACAGAGTTCAGCTGGTAAGTTCAGTCTGTAGGCCACTTTGACTATTTTCTCTATGACTTCGAAGGGTCCAACGTATCGTGGATTGAGCTTGCCTCGTTTGCCAAAACGAACAACACCCTTCCAGGGTGAAACTTTGAGTAGCACTCGATCCCCAACCTGGAACTCGAGTAGTTTCCTGTCTTTATCTGCGTATGCTTTCTGACGGTCACGAGTTGCCGCCATGCGTTGTCGTATTTGAGCAATCTTTTCAGTAGTGTCAACTACCATTTCTGGACCTGTGATCTGACTGTCACCCACCTCTGCCCAACAAAGAGGTGATCGGCATTTACGCCCGTACAATGCCTCAAACGGAGCAGCTTTTATGCTGGTGTGGTAGCTGTTGTTGTACGAAAACTCCACAAGTGGCAGATGCTTTTCCCAGCCCTTGCCAAAGTCAATTACGCACGCCCTAAGCATGTCTTCTAGAGTTTGAATAGTGCGCTCAGATTGCCCATCTGTCTGAGGCTGATAGGCTGTGCTCATGTCTAAACGAGAACCAAAATATTTGTGCATTGCTTGCCACAGTTCTGAAGTAAAACGTGCATCACGATCAGAGATAATAGAGGTGGGCACCCCATGCCTCGAGACAACTTCCTTAAGGTACACGTCTGCTAGAGTGGAGAACTTATCCGTTTCCTTGATAGCCAAGAAGTGAGCAGACTTTGTGAGTCGATCCACGATCACCCAAATAGTGTCATTTCCTCGCTGAGATCTAGGTAGGCCAGTAACAAAATCCATGGAAATTTGCTCCCATTTCCATTGTGGTATCTCAGGTTGTTGGAGTGGGCCTGATGGTTTCTGATATTCCGCTTTGACTCTCGCACAAGTCAAACACTTGCTAACGTAAGTGGCTATGTGAGCTTTCATGCTAGGCCACCAATATGTAGTTCTGAGGTCGTGGTACATCTTATCCGAACCAGGATGTACTGAGTAGCGAGACTTATGAGCTTCATCCATTACAAGCTCGCGTAAGTTGCCATAGAGTGGGACCCAGATGCGTCCTGTTACATAGTAGGCGCCGTCTGTCTTTTGTTCTAACCTTTGCCTTGAGCCGCGTAGGGCTTCAGCCCTGACGTTTTCTGGTTTCAATGCTTCTACCTGAGCATCTCGTATCTGAGAAGGAAGACTAGACTGAATAGTGAGTTGCAATGCTCGTACACGCCTAGGTGTAGTATCCTTTCGACTGAGGGCGTCGGCCACCACATTGGCTTTGCCCGGATGGTACTTTATAGCACATTCGTAATCGTTCAGTAGTTCGACCCATCTACGTTGTCGCATGTTCAACTCTTTCTGCTTGAAAATATGTTCGAGACTCCTGTGATCGGTGTAGATGGTGCACTTAGTGCCATACAGGTAATGTCGCCATATCTTGAGCGCAAAAACAACAGCTCCCAGTTCTAGATCATGTGTAGTGTAATTCCGTTCGTGAATCTTAAGTTGGCGTGAAGCATAAGCAATGACTTTATCCCGCTGCATCAACACACATCCAAGACCCTGGATAGACGCGTCGCAGTAGACTACAAAATCGTCCGTGCCTTCAGGCAATGAGAGGATAGGTGCGCTACAAAGTATATCTTTTAAGTGCTGAAATGCTGTCTCCTGTGTATTACCCCAACGATAAACAACACCTTTCTGTGTCAGTAATGTGAGCGGCTGTGCAATCTTTGAGAAGTCTTTGATGAACCGTCTGTAATATCCCGCCAAACCCAAGAATTGGCGTATTTCTGTTGGTGTGCGAGGCGCAGGCCAGTTCTTGATCGAATCTACCTTGGATGGATCGACATGAATCCCATCCTTGTTTACCACGTGGCCTAGGAAGTGGACTTCACGAAGCCAAAAGTCGCATTTTGAAAACTTAGCGTACAGCTGTTCCGTTCGAAGGAGTTCCAAAATAAGTCGTAAGTGCTGCTTGTGTTCCTCCCGATTCTTCGAGTAAATCAGGATGTCGTCGATGAAAACAATAACAAACTTGTCAAGATAAGGTTTGCACACCCTGTTCATAAGATCCATGAAAACTGCAGGCGCGTTCGTTAGCCCGAATGGCATGACCAAAAACTTGTAATGACCGTAGCGTGTTCTGAACGCTGTTTTGGAGACGTCCTCATCCCGGACTCTCAGTTGATGGTAACCTGACCTCAGATCAATCTTCGAGTAATAGCTCGACCCTTGCAACTGGTCGAATAAGTCGTTGATGCGTGGAAGAGGATAGCGATTCTTCACGGTCACCTTGTTTAGTTCGCGGTAATCTATGCACATGCGGAAGGTACCGTCTTTCTTCTTCACAAATAATACTGGAGCTCCCCAGGGCGAAGAGCTAGGACGTATGAAACCCTTTTCCAAGAGTTCTTGCAATTGCTTAGACAGTTCTTCCAGCTCATTTGGAGCTAAGCGATACGGTGCTCGAGCTATAGGTGCTGCTCCTGGAGCTAGTTCGATCTGAAATTCGACCTGACGATGAGGCGGTAGTCCAGGTAACTCTTCAGGAAACACTTGAGGAAAGTCGCGCACGACTGGAATATCCTCTAACTTCTTCTCTTTCTTTGATGTATCTGTAACGAGTGCTAAAATAGCTATGTGGCCCTTTCGCAAACACTTCTGAGCCTTCAAGAAGGAGATGATGCCACTCACGACACCACTCTTGTCGCCTTGAACTTCGAGAGGTTCTTTGCCAGAACGAGGAATACGAATGATCTTCTCTTTGCATAGGATCTCTGCTTGTTGTTGGGATAACCAATCCATACCAATGACGATATCAAAACTACTCAGAGTTATAGGAATGAGATCGATAGAGAAAGTCTGACCAGCGAGGATAAGATTACAACCCTGAACTATGTGTGTGGCCTCTAGACTTTTTCCGTTAGCTAACTCTACGACATGTTTGGTGTTCAAAAGTGTTGGTGCGCGTTTAAGCATTTGACTAACTTTCAGAGATATATAACTGGTATCCGCACCCGAATCAAATAATACAGTAACATAAAAGTCGTCGAGAAGAAACTTACCCATAACCACATTAGAATCGTTCCTTGCATCACCCTGACCAATCACAAATGCACGACCCCTAGCACCATTGTCGTTGTTGTTTCCCCCATTGTTGTTCCCATTGCCCTGATTGTTGTTGTTGTTATTCTGGTTCTGGTTTAACTGGGGACAGTTCCGCTTGAAGTGGCCTTCAACCCCACACTGAAAGCATGCCCTATTTCCTTGTTGTTGTTGCTGTTGTGGCTGGTTTCGTGGAGCTGGTGGCTGTTGTTGCTGGTTCTGATTCGCAGGTCGTGAACTTCTGCAATCTTTAGCCTCATGACCTATCTTGAGACATCTCTGGCAGCGGCCTTTGCGACACTGACCACTGTGGTGTCTGTTGCACCTGTTACATAGTGGATGAATTCCCCGATATCCACTCTGCCCCTGACCACCAGACGATTGCTGACTCGGACTCTGGTAATCACTAAACTTGCGCTGCTGCTGTGCTTGAGACTGTACGGTAGCTGAACCCCTGCTGGAATCCCCTTCCCATTTCCGCTTGTTGTCGCTGGGAGTAGCAGGAGTAACTGGAGTGGTAGCGGTAGTAGTAGCGCTGATGCGTTTAGGCAGCCTGTTCTGTTCCACTGCCTGATCGGTGAGGCGATGAGCTAACTTGATGATCTGTTGAATGGTGCCAAGGTTCGCTGAGGTTACGTGACTTTGAATCTCCGGCACCAGACCATTGAGATACAGTTCGATACGCTTAATGGGAGGGTCCACCATAGTAGGACACAAAATAGCCAACTCATTTGATCTTCCGGTGTACGCTTCAATTTCTGACCCCGTCATTTTCAAGTGGTAAAACTCTACCTCCAGCTTGTGAATGTCATCACGACTACAGTATTCCTCTTTGATCAACTCCTTGAAATCATTCCAGGGTGTGGCGTTAGCAACCGCCAACCCTAACATCTGAACTTGCGCATTCCACCAAGTCAGCGCAATGCCTTCTAGAGTACCAGTGGCGTACTTCACCCTGCGAGCCTCAGGGCATTCACACATTTCAAATACTGACTCAAGCTTTTCAAACCAATGGAGGAGTCCAGCTGCTCCTTCCGTGCCACTAAAAGTAGTAGGACGACAGTCCATGAAAGTTTTGAAGGTGCAAACAGGTGGTTGACCTATTGTGTATAAGAATCAGGACAAAGTTAAACACAAGAGTTAGTTTAGGAGTGTAGGATCTAAAGATCCTAGTGTGAGTTACAACTGCAGGGTATACCTCCTGCTTGTGCGGCTGCAAGTGCCGCAGCAACTCGCTCGTTAATGAGAGCTGTCAATTGGGCTTGTGTCATGTTGATACGTCCAGACATGATCTTCATAGCAAAGATAACATAAGTGAGAGAGGTTCGCGAATAGTGCGATGACAGAAGAGAGTGAGCAAACAAGTATTCTCAAGCAATAGTGTTACGTTAATCTAAGCATACCCTGAGCAAAGTTCTATGCAATTTCTAGCAAGTAGGCAATAAAACATGTACCATATTACCTAGGATGTTGAGTCTTGCACGTGGAGCGAGGCGTCGTTGTGGATCGTTGAGCACTGTTCAGGTTATAGTCTGGTTTTAACAAAAAGTTTTCCCTTATTAAAACCTAGTTCACTATAACCAATGGCTCTGATACCAATCTGTCACACCCCCAAAATCCACACGCGGAGTACCACCGCTTGGAGGCGTGACATGACCAGGATCAAGCCACCAATCATATTGAACACATAAGTGAAATAGTAAATGTCATACATCAATACGATAGGCGTTTTCAAAACCAAACATAAACAAGTGTGTAGCGGAAGCCATAAAGTAAAACCCAACATAAGTATAAGTACAAAATGTCATAAAGTTTAACAACACATTCACGATCCTTGTCAACAACGACCGTGCCTCCCGTGCAAGCTCCATAAGTACCTATGGTCCTGCAAGGCATGTAACAGAGAGTCAACAACTAGTTGAGCGAGTTCACAGTTGGTTGTTCGGTTATAGTAATTGTATGGTAAACTATATGTTCGTTTAGTAACTCTTATATCGTATGTACTTGAATCGCAGTCTCTTAGACATGTGTGCGAAGATTATGGGGGGGGGGGTTTCCCATGTTTTCTAGACTAGGTATATTTGTATCGCAGCCCACCCAGCATGTGTGCGAAGTTTAAAGTATGGTTCGCAGCCATTCCAGGCATGTGTGCGAAGATTAGTTCTATTATCGCAGCCAATCCCGGCGTGTATGCGAAGAGAAGTATATGTATCGCTAGTCTAGCAGTATCTACCAATAACCTTCCTCTCCCGAGGCCTATGGTATGTAAATCCAATAACAACTCAAGCATAAGTAATCATCCAAACCCATTCCCACCCCGGGAATCCCATGCCTTGGTAAGAGTGTGAACTCACCTTGTTTCGCTCGGTATGCTAAGTATGTGCTCAAAGTAAGTCAATCACGTCCTAAAGTGTGCACGTATACACAATCAGTTTGTATTTACGAAGTTGGCACGTATGTACAATCATAGTGGACAACACATCAAAAATCACCAAGTAGCACATTGCACGTATTCATGATCAGGCGTAGCATCTAACAGCAGTTAGTTAACTCAGTTAAGACTTAACAGAAACAAATTACATAACAGTTTACCCAGTCGGCGAAACACCCCTGTTTCGCCGTAAAACCCTTTGACGAAACACTTCTGTTTCGTCGATTACATTCTTGGCGAAACACAACCTGTTACGCCGTTCACCTCTGACGAAACACCCCTGTTTCGCCATTAAACCTTGGCGAAACACCCCTGTTTCGCCGTAAACTCCATTTCGTGAACAAGTATCATTTACGCAGACAACACAGAAACCCTATCCCCTGCTAACAATCGGCATCAGTATTATCGATCATCATCATTAAAATCACGTAAGCATCACAAAACAACACTCATGTAATCCATACCCTATGCATAACCGTTTGCTAGAAAATCATACAGTTCACGATATCCATACATATGCACAATCGATAGTCATACATAAATCATTAGCACAGAAATCATCATCTAGTCCTCATGTAACTTACGCGTATAATCATATTTGATCCAGAAATCAAGCATATACACAACATGTATAAAGAAATCAAAGGACAAAGAAACCGATTAGACGAGCACGCACTAACCGAGATATCCAGGATGAACACGGGAGGATTAGAGAGAGAAAGATGATGGTGGAAGATGGGTATCGCCTTCACACAGTGGAGAGTTCTAGGGTTTCTATTTTTGTTCAAAGTGTGAAACAGGAAGTCGGTTCACGTTAAAACACACGAATTACCGTTCTGGGCCCTTAATGGGCTTGGCGAAACTGGGCTTGGCGAAACAGACTTCTGTTTCGTCGAGATGCATATGGCGAAACAGTCTGTTTCGTCGGGTCCAGTCTGTTTCGTCGGGTCCTTAATGTGTTAGACAGTTTAAGTTTTCAACAGGTTTCATGTTATACAACCAAACACAAAATCATACAAACACAATGCGTTTTATCATATCATAACATGTAGAGTTACAAGTCAAACAAGTCAAACAACTAACAATCAAAGTCAACGTGCAATAAATACGAAAGTGAAAGTCGGAAACTCGAGTTGTCACATTATCCCCAACTTGAAAGAAATTTCGTCCCGAAATTTAGCATGAGCATGCGGTTACTGAGGAAGCTAGGTAAGTTGTATCGTTTACTGGTTTTCCTGGGGTGTCACATAAATCCTATGCATCATCTCCTGAAAACACATGTGAAAATAGGTACGTCAGCATAAAAATGCCTGTGAGATACATAGGTTTTGTGAAAATAGGATTCATGACTTAAGTTTAAGAAAAAGTTGTTTATCAAAAGTCAGTCATGAACCTTGTAAATTGTCTTGTTTTGTAAATCGTTTAAAAAGCGATAAGATCAGATGATATGTATAAATAAATGTAAGGTTAAATGAATAACCATGTAAGATGAGTTTGTATAAGATGAGTTGTCTGTAAAACAATGTATTGTGAAAAGTATGTTATTTGTATAAAATGTTATATGTCTCGAACTGAAATGATTCAAATAACGCTACGATATGTAATACCATACAAACACTTATATATAGGAAGTACCAGCGGCGTATCCACCATGCTTGTATCATATTACACACGCATCGTTACTTAATCACTTAATCAAACCAAACCACCAAAGTAATGTTTAACAATTATAGAAATGTTTATGTATGATCAAATACGGTTCACACGGTTCACAGATACAAACGGTTCACAGATACAAACGGTTCACAGATACAAACGGTTCACAGATACAAACGGTTCACAGATACCAACGGTTCACAGATACAAACGGTTCACATAGTCAAATGATTACAACGGTTCAAAATGCAGTATAATGTGTTCACATGCTGGATGAGCATATGCAACAGAAATGCAATGTAAAACAAAGTACTAAGCATGCACACAATGGACATACATAGCATAAGTGTAATGTAAAACAATGTACTAAGTATGAACTAAATGGACATACATAGCATAAAATGTAATGTAAAACGATGTACTAAGTACGCACACAATGGGCATACATAGCATGAAATGAAATGAAATCATGTACTATAAATGTACTAATGAACATAGCATGTATATGATGTGAAAACATGGAAAGCATGAAAGTAACAAGTAGGCACATGTGTTCCACCCCAAAACAGTTTGGAAAACAGTAAAAGAGGGGTCTATGTACTCACTTGAGATTGCTCAGAAGTCCTAAGATAACCACCAAGCAATGCTAGAGATCTCGGAATATCAAACGGCACCTAATATAGGTAACTACATTAATAAACCGGACCTATATCGGAAGATCGGATAGAATGAGGGTTCGTAAACCAAACGAGTATGGAATCCCATGTAGTATGGTTTAACAAAGCCTGCATGCTAAATGAAACCTAACCTAAGTGTTTACGACCCATTACGACCCGTTTAGGTAGCTTATGCTACTTTAACGCGTCGTTCGCGTGAAACGCGTTCGGACCGCCTAACTAGTCCTATGACAAGTATTATATGCCTAAACATGTTACATAATCAGTTATGTGACAAAAGTTTAGGTTACATATGCTTAATTACCAATTATACATGAAAAGGGTATTTTGGTAATTTACCTAAGGCATATAAACTACCTATCATACAACTACTTAAACGAAGCGACCATAAGGTATAACCTCGGAAGGTTATTCCCTATATACTATGGTCACCTAAAGTATTTGGCCGGATCCTAATGATCGACCAAACTGGGTCGGGTTCGAAGGTATAAGCGATTTATTAGATCGCTTACCCTTACGACCCTAGACAACGTGGTAATCAGTAGGCATAGTCACAAGGGACTATAACCGTCGTGATTACAATCACGTTGCGAAGTTCAAACGAACTTCGCATTGACCATAAACTGGTCAACACGAAAAGTCAAACAAAGTTTGACTTTCGGACTCGAAAAGCAATAAAAGAACGAAAGAATACTTACGAAGGGTCCCCGAATGCTAATCTAGATCAAAATAACTCAGGTATGAAACAATGGTTCCAACTTAGAGTCTTTTTGATCAGATTCTAGTGGGTTTTAGCTATGGAATGGGTTGGGTATTTATAGTATTCGGGTAACCGTTAAGATCGTTTCATGGAAACCGTGCTCGAATCCAAGGCGTACACTTGTTGGAAACTTATGGTGTCTAAAAATGAGTTCTTATCAGCTGACTAGGCAATTGAGAACATGTGGTTATGGATTAAACAGCTGATAACAGGCTGTTAAATACACTGCATCTGGTCTGCAGAACCCTTACGCATCGTAGGGGAAAAATGGTTGCGCATCGTAAGCATACAAGTTTGGCAGAATTACAGTTTTAGTCCCTGTCATGCATTCAGCCCATTTTCGACACGTTTAAGGCCCGTTAACCCCATTTCAAAGCTCTAAAATGAAGTTAAAGTATTGGGAACTTAAAACATGCTCAAAAATATCTCGGATGTCGGTTCGTTTAGCCGTACGATCGCGATGTTCGCTTAATTACGACGGAATGCGCATAAGCGCGAAAAACGATCTAAATGACGCGACGAATGGATTTTTCTTATGCCAAACACTAAAATAAAATGTTTTAGTGCTTACATAAATTTTTGGATGTCCGGATGTATTCAGAACGTAAGTTATGCGCGAAAATGCAAACTTGTGCACTTTTTGACGCTTTTAGTCCCTGAATGAGCCAAAAGTTTATTTTAGCACACCGAACCCCTTAAAGCCTATTTCTAAGCTATGTAAAGGATATTTAAGGTGTGTTTAACTTATGGTCATGTTCCGGAATGTCTGTTACAGTTCAAATTGGCATACTTTCGTAGTTTGTCAACTTTAGTCCCTGTAAACGATTTAACTTGATTTTGCAATACCAAAGCCTTCAAAACTTATTTCTAAGTTATGTAAAGGTTATTTAAGGTATGTTAAGTATATGTCACTATTCCGGAGTGTTCGTTGCATTAAACTGGTTATATTTACGCATCAGTGCGCGTATAACCTTCCAGAAAGCTATATAGAGTTTGAAATCGAACAAGACTTGATATGTGTAAACGATACCCATATTTTTACAAATCCCAAGTATGAAATACAATATTTCATTGGTTTGGAATTTGTTTGATGGTTGAAGTGACACAGGTGTCACACCCTTCCAGGCCGTGTTTAACTGTTAAGCACGCACAGTGAGTATACTCGACCGCTTTTTCGCTTAACGCACTTTTGGGTGTTACATACATTCTCTATCAAAAATGACGCACACGACGCTTAAACTCTTTTAAAACGCTAACCGCTCTGCATGTTATACGTGAATTGTTGAATGGTTGTTTGCTATGTTTACACAGTGATGACTTGCCCTACCACCCTTAGCAACGATGGTACTATAGTTTGGACTCAGCACCTGTATACTCAGGGGTTGTTAAGGATTTCTTACTATCCTTACGTGCGTGTTCACTGCGGTGAACACGTATCGCGCATACCCTACCACGCAGTCATGTTGGTTAGCTTGTATCATTGTCGATAGCTTACTTGATTCGCCTCTCTACGTGTTACATGTTGGTTATGCGCATACACTTTATTACTATACTTATGCTAAAATTGTGTGCTCACCTTTACATTATTGTATTGACTTTATTTTAACGTATGTGACAGGTTGATGGATTACTGCTGGAAATGGTCTAGGATTTTAGAAACCCGCCTAAATTTAATTGCAAGTTTTGTTACGTCTTGTTTTTTTGCTTGAGAAACTTTTGAAATTCATACCGGTTTTTGTGAGAATATCTGTTTGATTGTATGGGAAATTGAACCTTATTAAATATTGTCGTAATTAGTCGTTATGGATTCTCTCGAGCAACCTATTCGCATCATGCCACATCCCGATGATTCCGCCATCGGTTGGGGTGTGACATACCTGGAACCGGTTCCAGTTCCTACCTGTTGTATAGAAGAACCGGTTCCGGGTTCAAAAAACCCGTAGGTTCTTACCCGGTTCCACATTTTATAAAAAAAGGGTTGTACCCGGTTCCTACCCGGAACCAGTTCCTCCGTAAACAAAAAAAACCCGGTGCATTAAATTCTTACCTTTATTGATTTTATTACCGTTGGAATTAATTTCTAGCCGTTGGAATCGATTCCTAGCCATTGCAAGCTGCCCATTTAATGCTTATTACCGTTGGAATCGATTCCTAGCCGTTGGAATCGATTCCAGTAAGTATAAATAGTGACCAAGAATCGATTACTCACACCATATTCATCTACTTCTTGATTATTCTTCTACTTCTTTCTTCATTTGATACTATGGCAACCAAGAATTCCAAAACCACCAACTCTCCATCCATCAACAAGGCTCCTCAATCAGCTCCATATGTCGTTGGGACACTCACACATAATCGCAATATGGATGTATGGTGCAATTGGGATTTGGTGGAAATGAGTGACGGCTCGCAAAAGGCTCAATGCAAACATTGTGGAGCTTTGTTAAGCAATGACTCCAATTCAACTTTGATGAAACATATAAAGAACATATATTGCAAGGCTTTGAAAGATGTTACACCCGGTCAAGTGCAACTCTCAAAGGATGGTTTAATATTTCGTTACGATCACATGATAGCTCGGGATAGGATGGCTAAGTTGGTGATTCAACAACATTCCCGTTTGGACACTTCGACAACCCTCTTTTAACTAAGGTTATTAGAGAGACTCTTCAACCACGCTACAAACATGTAAGTCGTTGCACTTTAAAACGTGATTGTTTAAATTTATGGGAAAATGCAAGAAAAGACTTAATTGAATTTTTTAAAAATCTAAAAACTAGTGTTAACTTAACTAGTGATGTGTGGTCGGCTCCACATGGTTTATCCGAATCGTACATTTGTGTCGCCGCTCATTGGGTTGATCCCAATACGTGGCAAATGATGAAGCGTACGATTACTTTTGACGAGTTTCCTTCTCCTCATACCGGTGAAAATATTTTTAAAATTATAAATGCCACAATCATTAAATATTGTTTAGAGGATAAAAAATTTTCAATATCATTCGATAATGCTTCAAACAACACAATGGCGATCGATAAATTAAAATTAAAGTACAAACCGGTTATTGATTGGGCGTTTTATCACACAAGATGTGTTGCACATATTATTAATTTAGTTGTACAAACGGGGCTAAAGGATACTTTTGTTTCGGATTCTATTAAAGCTTTTCGAATTATGCTTCATAACATTTTCAAAAGTGGAAAAGAGCGATATCAAGAATATAAAAAACTTTGTAACGATGTTAATCAAAAATTAATTGGACCTTATTGGGACATACCAACTCGTTGGAGTTCTACTTGTTTTATGTTCGAAATGGCTTTAAGACAAATGGGCAGGTTAAAAACTTTTCATACATCACTAAGTGATGATTACTTAGTCGACCCTTTTCACGACATGGCTTGGGGAATTTTAAAAGTTTTCAAAACAGCAACAACTAACATTTCGGGTGTTTATTACCCTACTAGTTCTCTTGTTCTTTTGGAATTGTATATGATCACTTCAAATTTTAAAAATTTTGAAAATTCAAGTGACATGTTGAGGAACATGATGAAACCGATGATTGAAAAGTTAAAAAAATATTTTTTGGATCTACCACCCGTTTTTCTATGTGTCGCCGCTTTAAATCCAATTTTAAATGTGCCGGGTGTTGAAGCTTTGATTGAAGAAATATACGACAAGTTGGATATGCATGAGGAGGATCCAAGGTTAAAAGAAAGAATCAAAAAGAATTTTAACACTTGTTTATCAAAACTTTATGATCGTTATTTACAAAAATATGGGGAAAATAATACTAGTAATATGTTTGAGTCTCGATCGTCGGCCATTAGTCGAACGACTACTAATGGAGACCCACTCATAACAATGTTAAATGTCGTTAGAGATGAAACAGCTAAACAACAAAGAGGTAACGCCCCATCAAAGTGAACTTGGTAGATATAAAGAAACATGTTATTCGCTTACTATGACCGCCGATGAATATAAAAAGTTTGATCTTTTGTCATGGTGGAAATCAAAAGAATCGGAATTCCCGATTCTAGCCCGATTCTAGCCACCATGGCTCGTGATATACTAACGGTCCAAGCTTCCACCGTAGCTTCGGAAAGTGCGTTTTCTCTTAGTGGCAGGGTACTGTCCATACGAAGAACAAGACTAACACCGGAATCAATAGAGATGACAATTTGCCTAAAGGATCATTTGGATGCCGTGGACCGTATTCAAGATAAGACAAGTCTAGAAGATGAAGTGGAATTAGAGAACAAGATAGTTGATGAAGAGGAGGATGAAGAAGTACAAACTAATGATTCGGAAGACGATTGTACCGACGTGGCACCACCAAAGCGAGCGGCAAGTCAAATGGACGCATCCACGACATCGACAAGTAAACGTTCAAAGAAATAAACCGGCTTCAATATGTTTGTATGCTTTTTAAAATTGTAGTATTTTATTCAATATAAGGATTTTTTTTAGGAACCGGTTACACAGTATCATTTCAGCAATTTTGGTGGAACCGGTTCTTCAGAGAACCCGGTTCCAACCCTACCCAGGATCGGTTACTATTGGTTCTAGTATTAAAGTTCTAAACCCGGTTAGGAACTGGACCCGGTTCCTACAAGAACCGGTTCCCCTACACTATAACAAGAACCGGGTCCGGGTAGGAACCGGTTCCAGGTACAAAAAAAACCCGATATGCCCATCTCTACCCGGACACAACCCGATCCATGACCCATTTGGTATAGCTGCAAAAGCTTCCATCCACTTCCAAAGCCCAGCCCATTAAGTCTTCTAAGCTTTGTCCTCTTGTCACCCCAATCGACCAGTCCAACAACACAATACATGTATAAACAAGATACAAGACAACTATTAGAAAAATAACATATTGATTGAGCAAATATGCAACTGGCATACATTTAACCTTTCAACAATGTAAGACAATTTTTATTATCTATGTTATCTTTCCGACTAATTTCTACATACACACACACGTTATTATAAACGTTACAGCATTCTTTATTAGTTTAATCATCAAAAGGTTATATTTGTGTACGTCATCAAAACAGATGAACAAACATCATCGTTATTCCTATTCCTATATTTGTCAAACGCAAAAAGATCCTTAAATCACGTTTCCACCTATGCACTTCAACGGTCAAGATCCTTCCACTTCTCTTACACGCCAAATACTTTCCCGCCCTTTTAACGGCCATGATTATTTATAACAACGATATATATAGAAATATTAAAATTTGAAAATGAGGAACATGCGATCTCACATATGTATATTTATCCTGTTATAATTACTAAAATGACCAAACACCCTTTTCACATCCACGGAACTTCAAGGGTAGTTTTGTCTATTACTAGTCGACAATATTCGACAATATTTCAGTGTTCTAATGAAACCAAAATACACTTGACGACTTTAATGTTTTACTTGTAAAAATACATATTAATTTAAAACAAAACAAAGAAATAATTTCATTTTGGTGTAGATTTGAAATATTAAAGTGTCCGAATAAACAAAATTTAAATAATGTATTAAATGGATAACTAAATATTATTTAAAATATATAAATTTTGAAAATTTGGTTCAATCACTGGTCGGGTTCGTCGGTACACCCGACCAGTGCAAACAAATACCGTTCAAAAGTACATAATCAGACTCGGTCTTTAAAAGGTTTCCCATCGACCAACCAATCCAATCCAATCCAATCCAATCAAACATTTTATCAAAAATTTATCATAAGATAAAAAAAAATTATACCCATTTTTTAATTGTTAACCCTCGACCTCTTGGAAAGGGCACCATTTTACGTATCCGTGGTATCAAAATATACCTTGTCTAACGCACGACTTGAACTCTCGACCTCTTGTAAACGACACCATTTTACGTATAGAAGGTATCAAAATATACCTAAAATTTGAAAATCACCAACAAATTTCCTAGAGAGAGAAAGTAAAATTTCTTTGAAAAAGGAATATTTACTCAGATTTCGCATTCATTGCATTGAAAGTTCGATCATAAATCAAGCGTGGTGTTGAGATTTTCTTGCCTTTTTAATCCGATTTCATCTTCCCTTTGATCATCATCCAACTCAATTCAATTTCAATTCATCTGCAAGATCAGAGTTTCTCTGCACATAGGTTCGAATTCAAACTTCTCAACTTAATTTCCAAAACAATTAAACACTTTGCAAACAATTTCATCCCAATACGTTTTGTGTTTTCGAAAACAGTTATTCGATATACCGGATAATCGACGTGTTCAGATGACTGGTGACGTCTCAAATTCTTCAAAGGATCATTCGGATGATAACAATGAAGGTACACATACCCGTTTCGATCAATTTTATAACCGATTATGCGTAAATTGGCATATGCTCTGTTTTTGCTCTGTTTTTGCCCTGTTTTTGCTCTGTTTTTGCTCTGTTTTTGTTCTGTTTTGCTTTGAATCCCCTAATTTTGTTCTCTGGGTGTGATTTTTTTGTAAAGTTTCGAACAATTTGAAGAATTTAGAGGCATTATCTTGTGAAATTTATGTTGTAAATTGGCATATGCTCTGTTTTTCCTCTGCTTTTGCCCTGTTTTTGCTCTGTTTTTGTTCTGTTTTGCTTTGAATCCCCTAATTTTGTTATCTGGGTCTGATTTTTTTGTAAAATTTCGAACAATTAGTGGAATTTAGAGGCGTTATCTTGTGAAATTTTTGTTTAATTTTATTATTTGAACTCTGAGATTTTAGAATCGACACAAAGAATTCCGACGGATGAGAAAAAGGATGAAACGGGCTCGATGACATATCCGGATCGTCCTGGAGAACCCAATTGTGTATATTATTTGAGAACTGGAATGTGTGCATATGGTGATGATTGTAAGTTTAATCATCCCATCAACAATGTTCAGGTAAATTACACAAATACTTTTCAATTACAATTTACAAGTTTCTGTTTTTTAATTTATTTTTTTATATTTTTTAACAAATTTATAGGGTAATCAATATGGAGGTAATCATCCTGAGAGAGTTGGAGAACCAGATTGTGCTGTAAGTTTATGTTTCCGTAATTCATTTCGATATTTTCATTATAAATTTTATCGAAAAGTAACCCGATTTGGTGAATGTTTTTAGTATTATATGAAAACGGGTATGTGCAAATACGGGTTGACGTGCAAATATAATCATCCTCGCGATCGGAATGGTGCTGGTCCGGTCGAGTTAAACATGGTTGGTCTACCAATAAGACAGGTACCATGGATTTTTACTAAAATCTTGATTAATTAGAAAGGTTATGTTAAAAGTTTTAGTGTTTAGATATAACTTGACATATGTTACTATGTTAGGGCCAAGAGTCGTGTTCGCATTATTTAATAACCGGGTCGTGTAAATTTGGAGTCACGTGCAAGTTCCATCATCCTCAACCAGCAGTCGACGGATCCAACCCGCCCGTTTCCAGACCTTTGCCATATGCACCAGCCGGTTTCAGTGGTGCGCATGCGTGGCCATATTTGAGTCAACAAAGTTACTTTCCGGTCATGGGTCACACTCAAGGGTGGACCCCGTATATCGTAAGTAATCGTTCACTAACTTTTAAAGCCCGTTATCAATAACCTCATATCGTTTGTTATTGTTGTATTTAGGGAAATATCAGCCCGATACTTTCGACCAATGGTTTGACGTATGGTGACCATGTTTATCCATCAACACCGTGTTCTAATCTACCCGTGAGGCCCAGTGAGCCCGAATGCCGTTATTTCATGAAGACTGGAACATGCAAGGATGGGTCAGAGTGCAAGTACCATCATCCAAGGGAAAATATGGTTAAAACGGATGCTAGCTCGTTCGGCCCGTTTGGGCTTCCTTTCAGACCCGTAAGTTATACTCCACTTCAACAATGGGCCGTACGAATTATGCTTGTGAAGTGACTTTTTAATGTGTTTTAAATGCAGGGACAACCCGTGTGTCCGTATTATTGTCTATATGGAATATGCAAGTATGGGTCGGGTTGTAAATATGATCACCCTTTGATGGTATATTCGTACAATTTCGTCCCCGGGATGACCACTCTACCAATGGTTGACCCGTCATTGCTTTCGTATGGTGCGATGAATACATCTGACTCGTCTTATTCGAAATCGTCGAAGAAGCATAGCCAGACAAGTGAACAAATTAGCAAAGTGAAGTTGGGTACCGACGATTCTTCTGGTGATCAAGTTGGTTCTTCTCAATCGTCGTCACAGATTCAATCGGGTTGAAATTTGATTACTTATACTTGACATGACCAATGACCAGTTGAACGAGTCAAAACGATTATAACGTCGCCTGAAATGTGTTTTTCACGAATTTAACCTCGCAAAATTGTTTTATTTTTATAGTAACACTATTTTGTTTGTCATCACAATTCACATGTGACATAGTCAATACATTTGTGCATGGAAAGCTTTAAAGAATGAATTTTTTGTGTTTTTTTAGAACTATTGAAATATTCTTCCTACTGAATACTGATTCCCAGGATTAGGATCAAATACAAAGGATCCTAATTGTAAGAAGTGTAAGAAGGATTTATAGAGTGACAAGTGTCCAATAACCTAAAAAAACCCACTACACAAAAAAACCCACTAAAAAAAAAAAAAAAAAAAACTTAAACATCCACCACCACCAAAACACCCCCCACCCCCCCAAAAAAAAAAAAAAAAAAATTCCGAGGGGGTGGGGGTTTAGGTTTTTGGGGGGTGGAGGTGGGGGGGGGGGGGGGGGGGGGGTTAGGTTTTTTTGGTGAGGTATAGTTTTTTTTGCGGGGGTGGGGGGGGGGGGGGGGGTTAGGTTTTTTTTTGGTGAGGTATAGTTTTTTTTTTGTTTTTTTTGCTGGGGGGGGGGGGGTTAGGTTTTTGGGTGGTGGTGGTGGTGGGGTGGGGGTGGGTGTTTAGGTTTTTGGTGGTGATGTAGTGGGTTTAGTTTTAGGTTATTGGACACTTGTCACTCTATAAATCCTTCTTACACTTCTTACAATTAGAAGCCTTTGTAGAATAACTTGACCCTGATTCCCATATGATTGTGTCAATAACATCAAGTCAGGATGGAATATTCTTCCTACTGAATACTGATTCCCATATGATTGTGTCAATAACATAAGTCAGGATGGGTGTTTAGTTTTTTTTGGGTGGTGGTGGGGGTGGGTGTTTAGTTTTTTTTTAGATTTTTTTTAGGTTTTTGGGGTGTTGGGGGTGGGGGGGGGGGGGGGGGGTGGTTAGGTTTTTTGGGGTTTTTTTTGGTGAGGTATAGTTTTTTTTTTTTGCCGCGGGGGGGGGGGGGGGGGTAGGTCTTTGGGTGGGGGTGAGTGTTTAGGTTTTTGGTGGTGATGTAGTGGGTTTAGTTTTAGGTTATTGGACACTTGTCACTCTATAAATCCTTCTTACACTTCTTGCAATTAGAAGCCTTTGTAGAATAACTTGACCCCCACTTGTACATTCGCATGTTAACCCCTATTTGTACATAATCCCACTGTAAACCTACAAAGTCAGTGGATTAAATAATTACTTATTCCCACTGACACACACAAAAAAAAGAAGTCATGTAAACGAGTATGTTTGTTTTCGATTAAGGGTGAGCAAATGTCCATACCCGACCCGACCCTATCAGTAACTGACCCGACCCGAGAACCGGAAAAGCATAAAAAAAAGAACCGAATCAGTACCCTATAACACTGGGTATATGTAAATTAGGTATTATGTTGCTGGAAGAATGAATAAAACCAATCACTAACAGGCCAAAGCCCAATTGGATTTCCTATTCTTTATTACAAATCGGTCCAGGTAAGTTGAACTCGGGTTTTTCTTTTTGTGGACCGGAACCGACCCGATACCCGACTTAAAAGAAATATTGAAACCGACTAATACCGTATATGCTATATCTCGGGTCGGGTTCGGTTTTTTATAGGGTCAGTTCTCGGTTATTTTCGGTCCGACCCTATTTATGCTCACCCCTATTCGATAATGGTCCGATACTTATGAAAGTTTTTTAAAACTAAAATAATATCCGGGCTACGAATTAGATTCAGATTCGGATTCAGATTCGCCATCGCTAAGACTATGAGTGTTAATCTCACACCCAAATCATTCATAGGCCCAACAGGCCAAGAATACTGTTTGTGTTTGAGATTGGATAGTGGATAGTGGATACCACTTATGATATGGGCTTTTCCTGAAACCCAAATGTTTGGCTAATTTTTTTCATCTTGTCAGTGGTTTTGGTTTAATCGTATATTATTATAGTAAACTAGTATTAAGCCCCCGCGTTGCAGCGGTTGTCGTAAAACTGTGTCAAGTAGTTCCAATGCTATACTACTATCAGCAATCACCAACATCGGAAAAGCTTGTAAAAACAAAATAAATAAAAATGGAAAAAATAAAGCCATGCGAAAAGCAAACGTAAAATCTTTGAATCACGCACGCTCGTTGCAGAGAAATTAAACCAAAACGTAAAACATATAAATAATAACTAAGTCAATCCAGAACCCGCGCGTTGCGACGAACCTTTCAAATGGAGAAATATTGATGTGTTGTGTCGGGCCAAACGGGAAAAAATACATGAAAAAATGTTGAACCCTACACGCACGTTACGGCGCATTGACTCACAAAATTTAGAACGAAATGAAAAACTTGGAAATGATAAAAAATATAGTGGACCAAAATTGAAAAATAAAAAGAGTTGAGGTTAAATTCCAAAAGATGAAAAGGGTTAAATAAAATAAAGGGTCTAAATTGTAAAAGAGTAAAAGTTTTGGGTTGGAAATGAAAAAAGAAAATAACCCATACATGAGGTACAACACCATAAATTACAAAAAAAAAAAGTTAAAAATTTTGTTTTTGTAAAACTTGAATAAACTATTATATTAGTAGAGTAAACTCTAGTTAATTGTTAAATAATTATTTATTATCCGCATAATACACAATATGGTTTCAAACTATTTATTATTTTTTATTAGTTTAATATTTATGAATTAATTATTTTCATATTAGTTCAAAAGATATTAATAATTTATTAGATATTAGATTTAGATATTTATAATATTATTAATTGAATTTATTAATATTAAAATAAAGATAGGGATAAAGATAAAGATAAGTGATATCTATATATTGATTATTAATATTAAAAGAAATATATTAAAAAAATATAAATAAAATTTATAAGCTTGAAGGAGAGAATGCCTTGTGGCATTATTTGTAGTCTTTTATTAATATTTAGATTTATACAAGTTCTTTTCTTAATACTGATGTGTTCATCCATCTATCTTCATCTGTGTATCTTTATGACTTTTTTAATGTTCCCACATATACCGAAATTTGGATAACTAACTATAAAACTCCAAATGAATACTCTAAACTTAAATTCAAAAGCGGTAAACAAAAGAAAATCCAAAATTATAATGAACACATTAACATTCAAATTGAAATCTACTAACAACAAATAAAAAAACTAACGAATCCAAATCAAAGTATTAAATGTAAAACTTGAGAAAGTTATACAAAAACTTTTTAGTCTTAAACTATGAAACTAAGAAGAACATAATGAGTAAAGACGAGTAACAATGGGTAAGTGAGACCGTCAAGGTGGAGGTGAAGGTGAAGGTGATGGTGGTAATTAAAGGAGGATGTCAAACAGGGCGTCTCCGAAAACATTAAAAAAATTGGGTCCTTGAAGAGATTAAAAAATTGGGCCCTATCCACCCTATAGTAATATAGTATACAGGGTGAGAGGGGTAGTCACATCTTGAGGAGAGGTAAACTCTCTATCTACCCAATTACATCTTGCTATGTCAATTTCTCTCTCTATGTCCTCTCTTGGAGAGAGGGAAACTATTTTTTTCTTCAAAATATAAAAAAAAATTGTGATCGGTTGAAAAGAGTTGGCTCCACCATTATTCAACTCTCTTTCTTCTTCCCCTATGTGGTGATTATATGCCGAGATCAAGTCCCCTCGCGAGGTAAACTTTAATGGCGGCGATGTTCTCCACGAGATAAACTAGTTTACCTTGTAGTTTGCCGCACCCACCCCTCTCACCCTAAAGCCTAAACATATAAAGACATATGATGATCATATTTCGGAAAAGGATATCTTTATACAGTAAAGACATGTTATTCAAATTTATTAAAAAAACCAAAAATATTATTTAAATTAATAAACAAACTATAAACCAAATAAAAGGATAGAAAATAAATTAGAATAAAATAAAAGGAAAAACTAACTTACTTTTATATTAGTTTATATAAATTAATAAAGTAATGATTCTTAAAGGTTTACTGATAAAAAGACCCAATGCATATTACATTTGTATTAGATTATTAGAGCATTCACATTCTATCCATCAAAACATGTGAAGGGGAGTTTTTATATTATAAAGGGTATAAAAAGTGGTTGTGAGTGGAAGAGAGAGAAAATGTTACTGTTCATCTGTATATTTGGGGGGACACTGTTCACCCAGTATAATTTTTTTAATATATATTGAAAGTGGTTGTGAGTGAAGGAGAGAGAAAAATGTGATGATAATATTATTTAATTGGAAAGGAGAGAGAAAAAGTATTTGTTTTTAGTGGAAATATATTGATATAGGAGTTGTTTTTTAGTGGAATGTATGTATAATTTGATGGTTTGGATGTGAATGCTCTTAGGTCAATCTTTTTTTTTTTTCTTTCACTGTCACTGTTCCTTTGAGCATAAGCGTCAATGACCGGAATATATGGTTATTTGAGTTTTACTTTACTTTTTTCATCTCAAATATTCTTAGGTGCTGTTTGTTTTTTCTGCAGGAAAACCTCTTTTGCTGCAGGCCACATCTGCAGACATCTGCAGGAGAAGAGGTGGACCAAATGTCTGCAGTCTGCAAGGAGAAGAGGGTTTGTTTTTTTTATATAAAACTTCTTCACCATTTTAAAACACACACACAACACACTGATCTCTCTCTACTCTCTCTCTACTCTCTCTCTACAATCTGCACCACCTCCATCATCATCACCGCCACCACTTCACCACCGCCACCACTTCACCACCGTCATCATCACCACCGCCATCATCACCACCACTTCACCACCGCCATCATCATCACCGCCACACACTGATCTCTCTCTACTCTCTCTCTAACAGATCGATGATGATGATGATGTAACAGATCGATTTGGGGTGTTTTGTTTGCCATCGATTTAGGGTTTCGGAGGTGGAGGTCGATGGGTGTCGGCGGAGGTGGGGGTTTCGGAGGTGGGGGTTTCAGATGTGATCGATTTGGGGGGGTTTGTTTCCGATCGATTTGGGGGTTTTGTTTCCCATCAATGATGATGATGATGGTGGCAGAGCAGGGGTGGTGATGATGATGATGATGATGATGATGATGATGGTGGTGGCGGAGCAGGGGTGGTGATGATGATGATGATGATGGTGGCGGAGCAGGGGTGGTGGTGGCGGAGCAGTGGTGTCGGAGCAGGGGTGGTGGTGGCGGAGCAGGGGTGGAGGTGGAGGTGGTGCCAAGAAGAGGTAAAAAGCTTTGGTTTATATCTTCCTCAGGAAGAGGCTGGGGAGAGGTAAAAAGCACTTCTAAAAAAAACAAACACTCTTCTGAGTCTAAACCTCTTCCCGCGTCTGCACGGTGCAGACAGAAAAGGCCAGGAAGCTCTTCTTGTAATTAGTCTCATTTGACAATAATATGTGGTGACTAAAGGTAAAGGAAGGCAACGTGGTTGTTTACGGACTCTTTTATCCCTGAGGCGGCGCTCACCCTGTGCATGCTCAGGGTCGCCCGTGATGTCAAATCCTAATAGTGTAGGACGGAGAGGGGCCATGGAGGACGATGATGAGTACGATGTGCTCTTTGATTGAGAGAGAGAGGATGAAGAGAATGACTTGAAAATATCTTATAAAGTGGGATTAGCTCTTTTTATTAATTTTATAAGAAAATAAAGGGTTTGATTGATTAACTTATAAGAAAATAAAGGGTTTGATTGATTGACTTAGTATAAACTATAATGAGTAAATTAACAACAAAATGCGACATCAGGGTATACGCTATATGACCAATTATGTAACCCTAGCTCAATAAAGAAATAAAAGGTTACATTTTTTGACATTTTGAAAATTGGTTATCATATATTATTATTAACTAATAATAATAACCACCTTATGACCGTAAATAAATATTATTAGAAAATTTATTATTTATAAAAAAATATTTACTTTTAAATATAAATTAAATGCAACCGAATCAAAGAATAATAGCTAGTGAGCATATTTGGGCCAGCTTGTGTTCAACAGAAAGTCATTTCATCTCACAGGAAGTAAAACATTAATTGTTAAAATCTCACATGAATTAAAACAATTGTTAAAATCTCACATGAAATAAAACATTAATTGTTAAATCGTGTAACATTATAGAAGGGGTCGCATATGGTATTTGAATTAAAGCTCCGATTTTTTTCTAGATTTGTGGGCCTGGTGGTAAAACTGGATTGACCCGACAATCTCTTAAAACTCGGGTCATAGACTAGCGGTCCCCAACGGGTCAACTGATTTTTACTTTTATTTTCTAAATTGTTGCTTTATGCTAAAGAGATATAAAATGATAAACACGAATCATGAATAGGATGGCAAAAAAATTCGAATCCGACGGGTATACTCGACACCCGAAATATCCAGGACAGATATACCTGATACCCGATAGGTATGGGATTGAAAAAAAAAATTCGCAGGTATGGGATTTGGTTATACCCGAACCGATTACCCGAAACCTTATAATACCCGTTTACCCGAACCATATGCCTAAAAAATTATTAATTTCAAATATAATTTTTATTTTCTATTTATATTCTAATTGTCCTTCGTTTAGCATTTTTTCCTTATTATCTATACTAGCGGTAAGACCCGTGTGCAAACACGGGTCATTTCTTAGAAAACCATGCATAACACGTATTGACAAAGAGTAAAAAAATAATTAGTGCAGACTTACAAAAGTGATATAAATTAATGATCAATAGGTTTATTCAACAACAATTCCATTATGTTGATAGCAAACCACTGTTGTCTATTAACTGTTAAAAATTTTTGTTGCTTTCCAACAGACTTTACTAAGAACTGTCATCCAGTATCTGCAACAGAGCTTGCCAGATTGATAGATAGTAAGTATCAGATGTTAGTCAACCCATGTTAAAAAGGTCAGTCAACATAAATTACAAAGGTTAGTAAACAGATGTTAAGAGAATAATGTTATTAACAACATGTGTTCTCAGGATAGGCTTAATGCAGAGCAAGTATCAGATGCTTTCAAAAAGTTGTATTGCTTTCCAACAAACATTTCCTAACAACAGTTCCTCCATTATACCCAACAGACGTTGCCAGGTTGACAGATGTTTAGTATCATCATAGATTTTGTAAAACTTCTTTGTAAACCACATTAGTAGTGGTTGTACAGACTCGTTTCTCTTTATCACAAATCAAAATTTTCAACCCCTTCCTACTTTTTACTCTAGATACAACAACATAGAGCTGGCCATGACTAAACACTGGACGTGGAAGATATAAACCAACATGCTCCAATGACTTTCCTTGACTTTTATTTATTGTCATAGCAAAACACAGTGAAAGTGGGAATTGTCTTCGAGAAATCTTCACTGGTATTCTTTTATCAGAAGGTATCATCTTCAGTCTTGAAATCAAAGTATGATGACCTATATTAGTCCCTGTGATAATTTTTGCTTCAATCACAACTTTTTCGAGCTTCGTGACTTGTAAAGTGTACCATTACACAATCCATTTGCCTGATCAATGTTTCTGAGTAACATCACTGGAGCACCAAGTTTCAGTACTAATTTATGGTTAGGTAAACCAGATAAACGAAGATTGTACACATCAGGAGGAAACAATGCCATATTAAGCTCTGATTCCTCCTCCGATTGGCATAAACTATCTGAACTAAAATAAACTTTTTCTTCACCAGGCAGACTGTCTAACAACTCTTTATTTATTGAATCCACTACTTCATTAGTTGGAGCAAGAATCGCTCTTTGTTGGAAATACGTTAAATCCCAAAAAACTTATTCATGTCCGGATATATAAATGAAATCGAGAGAATAAAGTCTACATATAGTTGTGGTTGTTGGTATTATCTCATTTGAGATAAATTATGGGATGGTGATGTATCAAACTTCTATATTTTTAAAACTTACGACTTACGAATATTTAAATTATAATCATGTATGCTTATCTTGTTATTTATATTAACTTAAACCTTTGTTGTACATTCTCCATATATTTTAATTGGCTCTTCATTATACATTACAACTTGAATTATACTTTGTAAATTTATGGGCAGTCATGGATACTTAAAAGGCTTCAACAAATTTATAGACAGTCATCGACACTTAAAAGGCTTCAACAAATTTATGGGCAGTCATCGACACTTAAAAGGCTTCAACAAATTTATGGGTGATCATTGTCATAACTTCACTTGAATTAACCTCTGACTACAAACAAATTTATGCACTCAACCTCTATTTTGGTGATGTCTGACAAACCAAAAGTTCTGTCAAACAGAAAATCTGTTCAAGCAAAGTCTATTGTTCCAAACAACCTCTGCTGATAAACACAAAGACTGTTATAGCAAATAACCTCTGCTGATAAACACAACCTCTGCTGCTGAATATGAATACAAAAGCATCATAAAGCTAACATCTGCTGTTACTTAAAAGGATTTTCTTAAAAGGCTTCAACAAATTTATGGGCAGTCATCGACACTTAAAAGGCTTCAACAAATTTATGGGTGATCATTGTCATAACTTCACTTGAACTAACCTCTGACTACAAACAAATTTATGCACTCAACCTCTGTAACTCTATCTAGATCAAGTCTGACAAACCAAAAGCTCTGTAAAACAGAAAATCTGTTCAAGCAAAGTCTGTTGTTCCAAACAACCTCTGCTGATAAGCACAAAGACTGTTATAGCAAATAACCTCTGCTGATAAACACAACCTCTGCTGCTGAATATGAATACAAAAGCATCATAAAGCTAACATCTGCTGTTACATAACAGATGATACAATCTTTAAACATTTTGACATCTGCTGTTGAAACAAAGGTCTGCCAAACATAACATCTGCTGATCATTCCACAGTATAGATTACTAACATCTGCTGTGCCTTAACAGATGATGCAGCTCAACAGGGGATTTCAAACATCGGTTTACACACGCATCATGATGAACATCTGCTGATAAACACCGAGACGGTTCAAGCAAATGTCTGCCTAAGAGAACCTCTGCTATGGACTAACAGATGATGCAGTTCAACAGAGAATGTTTAACAGTAGTGCTTTAACAGACCATGATCAACAGATGATAATATAATAACAATAATATTAGAACTATAGCAATTACATTTTCATAAATCTAACAACCATCATCGAAGTTGTAACAAAATCTAAACACTGTTACATAAGAAAAACTGATACATAAATACTGATGTTGAATCCGCTGTAGATGCTGAACCACTGGTGTTACTGACCAGTGGTTTTCCTTTGGTTGATCAGGCCTTATGTAACACCCATCTCAATTAAACAAGATTTTAATAATAAGATACACATTTTAATACTAAAATATGACTTTACAAAATCTTGTCATACTAACATTCCCGTATGTTTACAACATTTCAAAAACATATTTATAAATGTTTACATAATTCACTTTTAGCAAAACAACTCTAGATTTGACGCGGAAGCTTCATTTAACGTGTGTTCGGTTCTTGCTCGCCTCTTGATCTTCATCCGGGACTCTTGACATTCACCTATGATCAAAACCAACTTAGAAATCAGTTTTGATAGTTAAATAACAAGTACAACAAGAAAATTGGGTCAAATAATCGAAATAAACAAAAAACAAAATTTTCAGCATTTTAGGCCGTCGCCGCACGCGACGGCAAAAGGCCCTGGCCGTGGCGCGACGCCACAGTCTTGTTTCGACAGAATGTTGATGCTGGTGCTGCATATTCCCAGCATAACCCGGTTTCACGGAAACGAGCATAACTCTCTCGTTTTTAATCCGTTTTACCCGATTCTTTTTCCTACGCGCTCGTAATTTAATTCTCCATCTCATGGAGTTAAAATCCAACATCCAGCATAATAAATTTTGAGACTTCTAAGCCTTCGACTCATTACCTTTTTACCAAATTTTAACCCGTTTATGCATTTATCAAACAAACATATTTGTTTGATCCTTATTTCACATGCACCTCTTCAATTTAATATTATCTACCATGTTAGGTTCTAATCACAGGTTTCTTACACAATTTAAACCCGTTTTCGCTCGTATGCTTATTTTGACCCGTTAAGGGTATTTAAGTATATTTTAAACATGATTCGCTTTCATTTGTATCTAGCTTTATATTTCCGCATTTCTTACCAAGTAATCTTCCACCACAACTATATTTGTGGTGAATTTAATGTGGAGATCTATATATTTCGAGTTTTATCCCTCGGACTATCATTTTACGGCAAAGACCCATATAGAGTCATTTGACCCAAAGATTCGCATATTTCACTTTTTATACTTATTCCAAGTATCTATTTGATCACAAAACTCATTTCTAAACAACCCTTAAGGGTCGTTTGCTCAATTTAACTTATAAGGGCATTTTGGTCACTTTTACCCCTCCTATTACGACGAAGGACTTTTAAAGCCATGTTCGACCAAAATCCCACTTTTAAAACTATAATCTTGTTTAGAAACCATTATATTTCTAAAACACCATAATCATAACTCAATTTATTCGGTTTACCACAAAGATAACCGAATATCTATATTTTATCCTTGTTTAACTCTTATAAAACCTCAAGTTCTACATGATGAGTTGAATCATTATACAAACCTGGCTCGGATCAATATATCGACCCGTTTCGATACCTTGCCTTAGTGGCCGCTACATAATAGCGATGTAAACATCCATATGCTAATTATTCCTAAATCACACAACTCGACAAACCATTAGTCAATATTATCAATGGGTGATATTTTCACCTTTTGACCCGTTTGGTCTAAATGACCATGAATCTTTATGAGATGATATTTATTACCATCTTATCTATATGACTCGCTCCGGTTTACACCGTATAGTCTTTTTACTTATAAATCATTTATTGATTCTTTTGACCCATTATAACTTACGCTATAAAGTGTCTTTCACAACTAACGGTTATTGTCAACAAGTGACTAAAGTACCATTTTTCCCTTATTATTTGCATTGGTTTACCATACAAGGTAATTATTAAAAACTCGTTATCTTTTAGTCATTTCATGACTATTTAACCATATTTGCTCCTTTTTATCCATTTAACATGGTTTATGACCATTGTCTTTTGTTCCGGACCGCACTTGTCGTGTCGGAACATCATAATTTAAATAAGACTTATCATTCATAACCTATAAAATCATTAGGTATTAAATAATTAGAGTGTAAGCTTTACTTACCTTGCATCCATGCCACACTTATCTTTCCGTACTTGCTCCGTTTGACCCGCTTCATCCACAAGCTTTCACCTAGCTTGTTAGGCGTCAAACTATCATCATAATTCGTAAGACGGTTAGATTAGTCATTATCACATACGACTATTTCATCTTACGAATTTTATGTCGAAACTACTATTCGACCTCATCATTGATTAATTTAACTTTTTAAAAGTCAATTACCCTTAATCATATGAGTTGCATATTTGCGTTTAATAACTTATTTAGGCGATCTTATCAACTATCCGGTAGACATTATAATGATGCTACCGTTTTTAAGCTATTTTCTATCCAAGTTCATTACGTTTTCTACACTTCAACTGGTTCAAGCGATTATCAAGACTAATTTATTCATGTATTTTCGCAAGAACCAAGGGTTCTCATTTATAAGTGAAAACCCGTTTTATCATATCACTAGCATTCGTCCGAACACCTAATAAAATCAAGTTCTACATATCAACTAGTAGATATCATGATTTCAAACATCCATGTACATGAATAAAATCACCAATTTCACCATAACATACTTAACCCATTTCATGGCAACTATGAACATATACCTAAACTCATAATTTGTTCAAGTATCATTCCTAATACTATCATCCATGATGGTTTCAAACATGATTATCTCATTAGCTTCATCATATCATCAAAACCCACTTGATAATCTACTTGTTCATCACTTAGAAGTAACCCACATCAAGTATTTCATAATTTCATCATATCTAACGAAATTAGGCATATATAAACATCTAATTTCATCTTTGGATCATAATCTATCAATTTATTCGTAAGTAACCTACTTGTCTTGAATTTCAACTTTAACCAATCTAGGTTTTGTGACATACCTTATGATCCCCATGACTCGGTGATCGTTTTTATATGTTCGTGCATCGATTTGGGGCTTGAATTGAGCTTCAATTTGTTGATTTAGTGTGAGTTAGGGTTTTTGGCTTACTCCTTGTTCCCCTGCTCGTTCTCACGCACACGCACACACACTAATGTGTGTGTAGTGTTTTGATATTTAATAAATATCAAGTTCCAATCTTCTCTTTTGGCCCCTCTAGTTTGTAACTTTATAAAAATGGTTATTACCCAAGTTTTCTTCATTGTTTTAAGGCACATATTTAACTAGGTTGATATTCCTAGTTACTTGGTGGGTTTAGGGAAGTTATAACTCAGTTTATTTTAAGTCCTGTTAACTCAGGCCTCTTATAAACTTTATTTCCTTAAAAGCTTTTATTCACGTTTTGTTTAATATTAGGTTTATTTATTTAAATCCTAATATTTACCGGGTTAATTTTTTTACCACTAAGGGTATTTTACCCGTTCATTAATATTAACGTGGTTTGATTACCAAACCCGTTTTTGGGGTGTTACACCTTAGGTACATAAGTGCTTGTCTTTAACAGGGCTTTGTCTTCAACAGTGGATAGGTCTCATCAGTCTTTAAGTCCATCAGTCTTTACAAGGAGCAGTGGTTAGTTATAACAGTCCTTAGCATGATCAGCTGTTATAACCACTCCATAACCCTTTGAGAGGAAGCAAGTGTCCGTCTTTTCAATTGAGAGGAATCATTACATTACATCCCTTTTGAAAAACAGAATCAATAAATTTAGGGAAAACGGGTTTGAAAAATGATAACCCAGCAGTGGAGGATCTCATTCGACAGCTCCGATAAATTCAATGGTATTCTCAAATAATGCTTCCTAGATTTTTGAAGACCGACAAAGACCGACAAATGTCCACAGTGATGCTTCTTTGGACATTTTTCGGTCTTCAAAAATCTAGGAAGCATTATTTGAGAATATCCTTAAACTTATCGAAGCTGTAGAATGAGATCCTCAACTGTTGGGTTATCATCTTTCAACCCCATTTTCCCTAAATTTATCAATTCTGTTTTTCAGACCACCCAAAGCCACCTATCTGCCTCCAAAGAGATCGAAACAGCTTGAAGCATAACCTGGACTTGCTGTCATTCCACCAGTTGAGTATTTAATCCCAATATACCAACTGTCATTCCACCAGTGGTACACCAATGCAAGCATCTAAATAAACAATAACAAATCAAAGACAAAATCAAAAGCTACAAACATATCAAACAAATTTCATAGAATCATGATTTATTTTAAACACATATACATATATTTTTAAACACATACAGACATTACCTCTTCATCAATAAAGTTGAGATCCATTTTATAACCTTGATTACATTTCGAAGTTCGGCCAACAAACTCAAGACTTCAACACCAAATAACCAATCCAGCAAGATCTACCTGAAGAACATTTAGCATACAAACCTTCAGTTTGTGATAAAAAGAAAAAAATAAAAAAATATCTATTTTTAAACTACCGTTAGTCTGCATAATATTCAAATCGATGTTAAACATGATGAATAAACAGACATCACCAGCTTTTCTTATGTCATTGGGATTTCTCCTTTTACAAACATATCAAAATCAATCTACTCATAATCACATGGTACACCAATGCAAGCATCTGAATAAACAATAACAAATCAAATACAAAATCAAAAGCTACAAACATATCAAATAAATTTCATAGATTCATGAAAGAAATTAGGTCACGGATTGTTACCCGATTTAGCGAGAGAAGAATCTATGGAAGCATTGGAGAAGATGATGATTTGAAGAAACTTCAATCTGGAAAACATGTAACAAAGCTCAAGAAATAACGAAGAAGAAGATGAACTGATTACCAAGTATATTAACAATTACCAAGTGATGCTTATTACCTAATTTATTTTAAACACATATACATCTATTTTTAAACACAAACAGACATTACCTCTTCATCTCTAAAGCTGGGATCCATTTTATAACCTTGATTACATTCGGAAGTTCGGAAAAAACGAACTCAAGACTTCCACACCAAATAACAAATCCAGCAAGATCTACCTGAAGAAAATTTAGCATACAAACCTTCAGTTTGTGATAAAAAGAAAAAAAAATCAAAAAATATCTATTTTTAAACTACCGTTGGTCTGCATAATATTAAAATTGATGTTAAATGCAACGCCTCTTTCGTCTTCATCCTCTTCTCTGTATCTACAGTTTTAGAGATATAGAGTTGAGAGAGAGTAGACAGAGAGATTGAAATGGGTTTTTGAAATTATGATCGGGTTTGGATTTGAGTTTGAATTTATATATTTGAGAGAGAGAAGAATTGAAGCTCTGATGACATTAAATGCAAATTACATATCCCTATAAGTTTTAAATTTCAAATTACCCTCCCATTTAACTGAAACATCAGTGGTTTGAATTTTGAATGAACATCAGTGGTTTCATATTTGAATGTGGGCCAGACCTTTGAAATTTGAAAGTGAGGCAGTGGTTTGATGGCAGATCTTTGAATTATGATGTCACTATGCTCCCACTATGGCTGCCACCTCATCATCGATGACATAAGAAAAGCCTTGTTGGACATGCTCTCCTGCTGACACATCAGCTTTTCATATGTCATTGGGATTTCTCCTTTCATAGAAAGTATTGATATTAAACATAAGAAGATGAATACTAGATTTTTCGTCCTTTAGTCTATTTCATCATTTAGTTTAAACTTTCATTTACCAATGTACTTTAATCATTGTATTATTTTTCTTTTACTTTAACCAAATTACTATTCTATCCCTAAATTTTAATAAAGTTATCATACAACTTCTAAATTTAATAAAGTTGGTATAAATTCAACATCGTCTACGTCTTAAGTCACACGAGTCACCGTGTTTGATATATTTTTAACTATTCTTTTTCTTTGCTATAATGAGTACACCGAATGTATCTTTTTAGTTTAGTTTTTTTTAATGCATGCGCCGATACTTTTTTGATCATATTTTTGAACTTTTCTTTTTTCTTTACTATAACGAGTGCACCGAAACCGACCGAGTTCCTATCATTTTCTTTTTCGTTTACCTTTATTACCTTTGTTATTTACTGTATTGTTTTACCTTTTCTTATTTTTTGATCATCAAAGCCGAGTTACGACACAAATACCATAACACATTTAGATATTGTTTTGCTTAGTTTTACGAATTTATTCATCAATTGTTGTCATGATGTGCGATACGTTCTGAATTCCAACTGCGTCCTTGTGCAACGCGCAGGTGACTGCACCCCTAGTTTCATTTAAAACAATCTATATTGCATAAGAACATGAATGACATTTAGTTTTTAAATTAACCACCATTATATATCTAATCATATCACTAAATACAGATAGCAAACGTTTCTATTGTTAGAAAAAAGACACTATGCTTCTGAAATATTGGAACACAACCGTTAACTATGAAGTAGACTTTCTTTGTAATTTGTATTTCACCGTGAATTCATTTGTTGTAATTAGAAAAGGCATAAAATATACAGAATTTAAACGATAAAAATGTACTTCAGATCCCAACCAATCAACCATTGTTTTTCATATACTCGCGGGTATACCCGATACCTGATGGGTAACTACCCGACATATACCCGACGAGTAATGGGCCGGGTATGGGACACTAGTTTGCAACCGGGTATGGATATGGGATTAGTCATACCCGACCCATTTCCATCCCTAATCATGAATATAACACGTTATATCTTGCATATTCCAAAAAGAGTAAATTACTGTTTTGGCCCCTGTGATTTAGCCAGTTTAACATTTTCAGCCCACAAAGAAATATTTTAACATATTAGACCCCGAGGTTGCATTTTAGAACGGTTTTGGCCCTCTAACACTAACTTTGTTACTTTTTTGCAGTTAAGTGTAATGGTAATTAAGTCATTATATACCTTAGGGGCTGTTTTGGATAATTACAAGGTTCGTTTAATATTTAAGAGATTACTAATGCAATTACTCAAGATTTTTTTATTATTTTGTTATTTTCACTATTATTATTTAATAAAATACGTTTTAAATATACAAATAAATATGTATTTTTATTAACCGTTTGTTTTTATAAAAGCCATTTTAAAAAAAGGGGTATTGGATTTTAATAATCTCAAATTTCACCAATTGGCCAGTAATAATCCCAACTTCAAAATTTGCCTACAACAGTCCCAACTTGTAAAATTTTGGCCACCAATGATCCTTGTCTAACTGGGTTAGTTAAATGTGACGTGGCAGGTAACGCGTTTAAAAACTTAAATGTTGGAGGCCTGTGTGGATGCTGATGTGTTTAAAGAGTACAACACACATACACTCACCCCTATTTAAGACGATGACGATGATGTCGACATTTCAGGGATTGGGTTAAATTATGGTTAAAATGCTTTTTAAATAGGGGTGAGTGTATGTGTATTGTAACTCTTTAAACACATCAGCGTCCACATAGGCCTCCAACATTTAAGTTTTTAAACACGTCACCTGCCACGTCACATTTAACTAACCCAGTTAGACAAGGATCATTGGTGGCCAAAATCTTACAAGTTGGGACTGTTGTAGGCAATTTTTGAAGTTGGGATTATTACTGGCCAACTGGTGAAACTTGGGATTATTAAAATCCAATACCCCTTAAAAAATAATTTCTTTTTTAACATTTTATTTAAACCGTCGATCGTTTTTAAAATAGTTCATTTTTAAATCGTTTATTTTTTAAAATCGTTCTTTTTATAGTCGTCTCTCTTTTATAGTTTTTTAAACACTTCATTTTATAACATTATTTTTAAGTCGTTCACTTTTAAGATTTTACGAAACGACGTGTATAAAAAACAAAAGAAATGTAAGATTTGAAAAAAAGATGAAACATTCAAATAAAAAGTTTGCAAAAGATCATTCAATTTCCAATTTTTTTAAATGGTTTTTTTCTTCAAATCTTTCATTTATTTAGACCGTTTGTTTATTCAAAATTCGTTATTTTTTAACTTTTCGTTTATTAAATTCGTGCGTTTTTTAAACCTTATATTTGTTAACATATTTTTTAAGGTTTTGTTTTTTTTATAAACGTTGTTTTTTTAAATCTTCGTTTAAAATCGATAGTTTTTAAATTTATTCTATTACTCGTTTATTTTCAGAAGTTCATTTTCCCTAACGGCTATAAGAAACTGAATACAAAGTTTCAAAAATGAACGATTTCAAAAACGGTTCAAAAAGGAACGGTTAAAAAAGAAACACTTTTAAAAATCAAGGACTTAAAAAATGAATTGTTTAAAAAAGTTTAAAAATGATTTTAAAAAGAACGGAATAAAATGTATTGTTTAAAAAAACTTTAAAAGACAAACAACTTTAAAAAAACAATGTTAATAAACAAACGTTTAAAAAATGAATAATTTAAAAAACAATAGATGGTTAAAAAAAGGTTAAAAAACAAATGATTTTAAAAACGACATTTATAAGAAATTAAACGTTTAATGAAAATACATATTTATTTGTATATATAAAACATATTTTGTTAAATAATAATGGTGAAAATAATGAAATAATTAAAAAAAAAACTTAAGTAATTGCATTAATAATCTTTTAAATATTAAAAGAACTTTGTAATTATCAAAAAACAACCACTGAGGTATATAATGACCTAATTACCATTACACTTAACTGCAAAAAAGTGACAAATTTAGTTTCACGGGCCAAAATTGTTATAAAATGCAAATTTGGGATCTGATATGCTAAAGACTGAAAGGGTTAAACTCACTAAATCAAGCGGCCAAAAGAGTAATTTACTCCTCCAAAAATAAATAGGTGGTTTGTGAGACAAACTAAAAATTCACACAACTTTACAGAATATAAGTGTCTTTTCATATATACTTTGAAATTAAAATCGTATAAGAGAAGTAAATGCATGGACAAGCAGCTGAGTTATTGGTGCACCTAACTTATCTTCATTATACTTCATTCCATAAGCATCATCATTTACTCAATGGGCTTCTGCCCTCGTGTAGGTCACCCTTGGTTTAACTAATAATATCGCTAGTGTTAAATTTAAAAAGTACATTAGAAACTCGATAAATTAATACTCGATTATTTAATAAACTCTCTAAGATAATATTTTTTGCCGGTCCCGACTCGGGGATAGGGTGCTAAATTAATAATTCGCTAAAATTATAAGATAATACATTTTTGATAATTTCTTTAGACCCCATATAAAATATAAATTAATAATTCCTTATATATAGCATATTACATGAATGATTTATGAAGGTTTCTTGAAAAATGACTCAATTGTCTTTTGTTTTTTGTTGAAATCAATTTCCCCTTGAATCTCGTCTCTAATTTTCCTTAGCATGGTAAGAACTTCTGGTGTTGTTTTCTCATAGCTCAACAAGAAATTGTTCAATGTGATTGCCGCTTTAATAGCTTCGTTTCGCGAAGGGGGCCCCATTGTAGAACTTTCATCATCTTCTTCATCGATATCATCTTTATTAATTCCAATAACGCTTTCAGTAATTTCTTCATCAGTCAACAACTGTGCAACTACATTTTCTTCTGGGTGAGTCAGAACATCTTCGACATCCATTGCATTGCGATAACCCAACTCTTTGATCAAATTCTGGAGTTCTTGAGTGCTTTCACCACCTTCATATGAGTGGGAGTTACTCTAAAGACCGCTTAACTGTATTCGATATTGTCGCTTGACTCACCTGCAAACCATAGTTACTATAAACCCATTCTTGCAATTGCTTTTGAGTGAGACTTGGATTATCCTTGTTGTGCTTGCATAATGCTATTCGAATCTCGTCTGTCATTGTTGTTTTTTTCACACCTTTAAGATGGGAAGCCATGTTGTGTGTATGATTTGTTTGTTTGTGTTAACCTATTTTGATCTTGTATTTATATAGAAAATATTTTTAATGTCCATAAAGTGATACATTGAACACAAGAAGCATAATAAGGTGGGAGATTGAAGGTTTCTTTCAAATTGGGCCGTTCATTTGATATACATGCATTGTATACAATAATTAAGTGGAAGCTTGAAATGTGTTTGTAAACTAAGTATTCTACTATAAATTAATAAAATATTAATTAATATATAAATTAATAATTATTAATTTATCGATTAATTAATAACTCTTTTAATTAATAAATTTTGGTGGTCCCAAGTGTATTATTTTATAGAGTTTCTACTGTATTGTAGGAATTTCCAGATATGAAATAAGTATATATAGTTACAATTGTATATAGGTTACCAAGAAAATCTTAAAGGAGGGTCAAATTTTGTCTATACATCATGATCAGAATGCAGATCCATAAGGCTATGGGGTGTAAGATCGGGCAAGGGGGTCGGGGAGTCCGACGTGGCAAATGGCAACAATCCCCCCCTCCCCCATCGGTGATTGGTGCAATCGTAGGAAATCCCCGTATACCTCGAACATATCACATCTCCATTTCTCTCTTAATTTAATTATAAAAATAGAATGGGATGACATGGAGCCGATGCAGAGGATGATGATGACACTGTATAACCTAAGGTAACATAGTTAATTGTTACTAACACACTATTAAAAAAAAAAAACTCATGGATGAAGTTATATATATGTAGTTTGTGATGGTACGTATATCTCATATGAGGCATACATTTGTAGTTTGCGAGCAACATATGTATTTTGCAAACAACACTTTATTTATTTATTTATTTTTCTAGCAAATATCACATGTAAAAAGAATGAAAACAAAAGCCTAAGTGGTTTTCTTAAAATTTACTTATGACCCCCTCTCTCTATCTCTATATCTATTTGTGTGTGTGACGGGTTCTATACAATGGGTGGAAATGTCGAAAGGCCGGAAGGGTACGAAGCCACAAAAATATGATATGTTTATTTTTTGTTAGGGGCCATGTTCAAACGTAATGCCACACCCTCAATTTCTATTTGTGGAGTTTTTCTGCGAGACGTGTGACTGACCATGATCTAGCCACTAATCATGTTGAACCAAACATCTAATTCTAATAAAAGAGTCATATTAATGCCATATAGCATTTTCTCATTCAAAAGTCTTATTAAAGCCACATGGCATTTTCTCATTTAGTTCACTAATAATATATATTTATATTTCATATGCATAAATATTATGATGCATACTAATAACAATAAATATGTCATAAGGTTTTTTTTAGCTATTTCTTATTTAGTAATTTAAAAGTTTAATATTTCTTTAAGGACAATAGAGATGTTTTAATTGAAAAAATAATAATTAAAAAAAGAAAAATAATAAATTATAACAATAATAAAACTATCAAAATAATAATAACTTTTACATTTTAAAAGAATATATATAATATTGAATTAATTTACCCAATGAATTAATATTAATTAAGAATATATATACATATATAAGGGAGGGCGGGGCACCAAGCGACTTCGACAAACATTCTATAAAATGTCACCTGACAATTCCTAATGTAATTGAGCTTTTTAAATACAAGTTAATTTGATCTATAAGCTTTTTAAATCTAATATGAATTCTAATTCTAATAAAAAAAAGTCATATTAATACCACATGATATTTTCTCATTCAATTCACTAATAATATATATTTAAATTTCATATGCATAAATATTATAATGCATAATAATAATTATATTTTAGCTATTTCATATTTATTAATTTAAAAGTTTAATATTTCTTTAAGAAACAGCTGCTATGTAAGGTTGGCTGGTTTCTAAAAAAATCAGTTTTTACGCATGACCAATAATATGTGGCATTATCCAGAATAAAAAGTAGAGATGACTTTAAGCTGTTGATACTTGCTGAAGATGGTTAAATTACAAACAAAACTACAAATATCGTGTATAAAAAAAGTGTTTAGAAATTTATAAATGTAATGTCTATCTTGATTTTACATTGTTTGATTTAATAAGAATAATTCATTTATGTAAATTGGTTTACATATTATAAAATTACATTATTTTTGTCTTCAAATCCATGTAGTACGCGGGTTTATAAACTAGTTTAAAATAATAAAAACATCACTAACAACATGATTAGCGATAAAGTTTTAGTTGTCCTAACACAGTTTAAGTTGCAGCGAAAAATAAATTAAGTTAAAACCCAACACAAACTTAAAACCACAAGTTTAGTAAATGTTTCAAAAAATAAAGTTTAAACGAACCACCTACTCCATCCGATTGCAACGCTCGTCCATAGCTGTACCTACTGACCTACAAAGCATGCAACTACGTGTCAACAATAAAGTTGGCGAATTCACAAATTTAAGTTTAGCAAAAGTAAAGTTCATAATGTTTCTTTTTATTTAAGTATATATGACTCGGTTAGCTAACCCTCATCACATGACTAAACTGTGTACCGAATGCTGACGTTTCGTTTGTGCCCTCATTAATGTCTATCAACATTAATGCAAGAGTAAAGATTAGAAGTTCACGTCCGGCCTCCAGCACGATGTTAGGTTTGTCAAACCTAATAACGCTATCAACTAATACCCCACATGTGCCCACCTAGCAATCTAATCGGTAAAATATAGGGACTTTCATGATAGAGTTTTTCGTTTAGTCACAGTGTACGATTCTACCTTCAGTGGATAGTATGTTTCAGTGGTCCACACAAGAAACACGTGTGTAGCCTCAAACAGGGCTACCGTAAAAAGGGTTGTTCCAACTAGGAACGCATGCTTTTGGAAAATAATTGTGAACTCACCTTAGTTTGCTCGCTAGTGAACTTGAAGGGTAATCAGGAATGCCAATCTCTTCCTGATAGGTTTACCGTTTCAATTAGTTTAATTTATGAATTGTTACACGTAGTCTAACACATAGCCATAGAATCACGTTGTCATACAATTATTTGTTTAGGTAAGTTTAGACATATGATCGTATTATTCCATAACCGCATTCATAGACACCCGTTAACGTTTCTAATAACAGATAAGACTTTGTTGCAACATATAAGCATATTTAAAACGTTTACAAACACTTTCAGCTCATTAGAGTTTAATGTCCAATAACTATTTTAAATGGTCTTCAATTAAATGAATTATAATAAAACGACTATAATAGTTTAAGTCCATTAAAAAGAAATTAAGCCCAAACAATAATTAACTACTATCAAAAACAATTGTGAATTATATGGCCCAAATAACATTAGCGTGAAACAAGCCCGTACTTCCGCGTTATCTAACTCGAGTAGGTTGTATCGACAAGCGAGAAAGAGACATGGCTTCGGGTTGGGCCGCAACTGGGCCACAACCGAGCTACACGATTGGTCGAGAATCGCGTGGAGAAAGGATGCTACGGCTAAATAATAATACATACTAAGTTAGAATAATTTCTGATGTCATAATCACATACATCATATATAATTTAATCGCATTTTGTAACATTAGCACGTATACGTAACGCAACAAAATAACTTAGGAAAGTGAGCGGTTTTCCTCGAAATTACGGATTGTCACATGTAATCACGTACCATATGTTTTGTAATGACATATGATGTACCAGGTTATGTAATATGTTTACAGTTATAATTGTTTAAAAACACATTCCACGTTACATAATTACATATCATTTTAAATAATTAAAAAAGAAACTGTAGTAATATTATATTCAAATAAAATATAATAAAATTCTTTATTTGATGATATATTTAAAAAAAGAGTTAATTGCCCGGATGGTCCCTGTGTTTTCACGTTTTTTCACGTTTAGTCCCCACCTTTTGGAAATAGCAGGTATGCTCCCTATGGTTTATCATTTTGTTACTCGGATAGTCCCTTGACATTTACTCAGGGGACTATCCGAGTAACAAAATGACAAACCATAGGGAGCATACCTGCTATTTCCAAATTAACTGAAATCTACGCAGGGACTATCCGAGTAACAATATAACAAACCATAGGGAGCATACCTGCTATTTTCAAAAGGTGAGGACTAAACATGAAAAAACGTGAAACCACAGGGACCATCCGGGCAATTAACTCTTAAAAAAATAAAAGTATATAAAGTGATTTGATTTAAAATAGGTTCGTGAACTGGGTTTAAACAAAAAAAAGTTTAAGAATGGTGATCATTTCTATTTTGCTCTTCAAGCCCTATTTTACGTAAGAATTAATTTTTTTTTTCACCTTTTTAAATCTTAACTATCGAATCTGTAATCACTCTACACTTCTCACAAAAGGAAAAGAAAAAAAAAACATTTTCAATGTGATCCCCATGTGTGTATAGAAAAAACCATTAAACTGCATTACTATGACCACACATTTATTTTTGAAGCTTTAAAGTTTATTACTTCAAATCTTAATATGTGATCTCATTTATTAATTAAAATAAACTAGTATTAAGCCCCACATAACGGCGGGACATCACACTATGGAAAAACTTAAAACGAAAGCTAAATACGAAAAATACAGTTGATTGCATAATAATATAAAAATTACAGCCAACATTTAAATTTTATTACACATAAAAACCTTTTCTATTTTTCTAACGTCATGAATGTCTACATAATGTGCGCTACGTGCGTCTAGAGACACCCGCAACTACGCATGTTTCTTCCTAACGCTAGCCACTCATTCGGTCAATTCATTTAGTTTCTCGGTGATACGTCGATCTAAAGATACAACATCTTCCAACACCTTTCAAAGATGTTCAAAAACCTATTGATCATCTTCCGAAGTCGACATCTTGATACACAAAAAAATCAAATAGTTAGGATAATAAATATTGTTGCAACTAGAAGCTTATTTAAAGCCGACTTATACACAACAACTATTGTCAAATCTCATTCTTCATCGCCCTTCAGCTTGCAAACCTAAATTCAAATAAGAAACAACAAAGCAAATATCATTATTGATGCTCAAAAAACTTGGCTGCAACCAGTTGCCTCTTCAAGGCCATCTCAGTTGCTTGGCCGAAGAACAACATCATCATTGCCTACATAACCTGTTACGCATGTCAACAATAGTAATAACCCAAAAATTTTACAACAATGGTAAGAACCCAAAAATATTACAACATCATCATTGATCACATAACCTAAAACACAAGTCAACAGTAGTAATAACCCAAAGATATTACAATAAAAGAATAACCATGTACGACACCCTTATACAGAAAACAACCATAAGGCCAAGAGAGTTTCATCTTTTATACCCAACAAATGTAGAACAAATCAATAAGTAAGTACAATACCCTAATGCATGAAACACCAACAAAGCAAAAAGTACAACGTAACAATGCTAAACCCACTTACAAATTAAGTTGTGGTTTATAAGAGTAAACCATAGGCTCATAACAATTAACATGTAAATCACAGTCTGATTCACAAAGCAAAATCCAATACCATTCCAAGGGTAAAAACTCAAAATTCAGCCATGACTGCAACCAAAGTTGCCCTGCCTTATGACAAAACGTCATCACAGTTGCTATAGACATGCAATGTCCAAACTGAAGGATATGTGTGTGTGTGTGTGAATTGTAAGATTAAATATATTTATTTTATATTTAATCTAGTAGCCATTATAATCATTTACATTATATTGATCAAAATATATAACAATCCTATTAAATAATTAGTTGGTAATTGTTGATGGGCCAAATTACCCTTATTAACTAATTATGGTTTCCTCTTGGGTGCATATATAAGGAGATAATTAGAGGGTTAAAGGGTTAGACTCTAATCACAATAACATCACTCATGAAATCGCCCCTCTCTCCGAACCGAACTCCCTTATTCGGTTTCCCTTACCACCATCATTAGATTGCACCCTAAGGAGGAACCAGACCAAGCTGACAATCATGTCAAACACTGTTGCTGCATCTCCATCTGGATTCTCTGCTGGCCTGTGCTGATGCAATCAAATATATGTTTTCATGTTTTCCATTATGCCTAAAACAGAACTGACCAACATGTGGTATCAGAGCATATGTTGATTAGTCAGTTCTGTTTTCGTATCCATTATTCTGGGATTGAAATCTGGAAAACAGAAATTTTGAAAGCCTAATAAAATTAACAGCCATGTTTCGGGTCATAGTTCTCGAAATTACTGTTTTGAGAAAAAGAAAAGAACAAGAATGGTTTATCATGTGACTCGAAATCAAAATGGGTCAAATTTATGTCCGAAATCTGTATAAAAACATTAAAATTCAGGTTTCGGGTTCCAGAATTATTATTTTATTTTTTAGGGTTCATCATGTGTTCTTAGGAAAATTCGAAATTCCTTTATGTTTTGGAATATAATTTGGATTTTTGAGTGTTATTTCCCTGTTTGATCCAATTTAATTTGTTAAGTTTATTCGAAAACTGTTAAAAGATATACAGTTATAATTTTCGAAATATTATGATAAAATTAAATCATCACTAAAACAGGAAACCATATCTCAAAATCCCTAACAATTCGAATTTTCGGTTATGTTTTCACATTAATAGTTGTAACAGAAGTTTCGAGATAAGTTTTAACCACCCGAGACAAAGGTCTCGACTCGAGACCACCAGAACTCGACTCGAAATCATAAGTGTTCTCAAATGTTGATAACTCGAGACAACGATTTCGACTCGAGATCAGAAGGTCTCGACTCGAGACCACTTAGGTTTCGACTAAGGGCTTAAATCTGTACAACTCGAGACAAAGGTCTCGACTCGAGACCATAAAGGTCACAACTCGAGACCTCATAAGGAGTCGAGATCTCATAATTCACAGCAGTCGAGACCATGATTACGACTCGAGACACTGAGGTTGCGACTCGAGACCATTAATGAGTCAAGACCTCATAATGTTATAAGCTGAGTCGAGACTTGACTCGAGATCTCACTCGAGACCTCATAACTGACTCGAGACCTGACTCGAAACCTCATTATTTTAGGCTGTTTAATGTGAACTAAGATTTAGCTCGGGGCTCCGCCTCGAACCCTAGGTGGTTTGCTACTAAATAATTGGTTTTTTGTAATTAGTTAGTTAATTAATAAGGATCAAATAATGTTTTACAAAACCAAAATGGCTTTACTTGAATGAGCTTCTGATGTATCATTTCTGGCCAAAGCTGATTTGATGCATCTACTTATCATCCAAGTATTATGAAAGCTATGTTAAGTGTGCATCATAAACATGAATGTCTTAATATCTGGCCAAAGCTGATTTAATTTCTTCATAGATGGCATACTTAACAAGTGCATAACTAAAGTGATTGTCTCAGTTTCTGGCCAAAGCTGATTTGTTACAACCACTTTGCACACATGCTTAAATGATTACACTTCTGGCCAAAGCTGATTTGTTTTCATTTAAGTAGAACTTTAAATAAGTCTATTATTTTGATGTTAGTAATAGACATATCACAACCTCTTCACACAATGATCCTTATATTAATGATCCTTAATTAATTTTTATGATCATTTCGTCTGCCTTATTCTTAGTACCCATAATTTTACTCACTATAATTTTCTTCTATAAGTCTATATCTCATCCACTCTAATTCCTAAATCTAATATGTTTTGCTTAAAGTTTCTATAAGAATTAGCTCTTAAATTAAATCCTTGATTATCTCTTAAGACACGATAATCCTATTGCTCTCTTCTGATAAAGCACTACAGAAGAAAAGTAGAGCATGATGATTAGGATAAATCGAACATGATGTCTCTTATGATAATCAAGAATAAGTGCTGTCACTAAAAGGTTATTCCAGAATAAGTCTTTCCTAAGACTAATCTATAATTGTGGAATAATCACTAGAACTCCTAAGATGCATGCCTTCATTTAAAATTATAAACTATAAAGCTAAGTGGTATATGTGAATACATAATAATGTACAATACCATGACCCATAAAGTTAAGGGCTTACGCATGGAAATAAGTACATTTTTTCCAGTACATTACATACTAAGATTTTCACTTGTACAATTTGATGCCTTATAAATCAACTATAACACTCAAAAGTACCAAAGTATAATGAGTGTGTTGATAAGCAATATATGTACATAGAAATATATGTTTGAAACTGGAAAATAAGATGTTATTCACCTTACAACCACTAATACTTTAAAAGAGGATTGTTCTAAGGTCTATAGACAAATTACAAGTGCTAATTCCAACTTTAAGGTTCTTCAAGGGAAAATCTCACTGCATAATTATGCCATTAGACTAGACATAAGCAACGAGACTATCCAGTATTCAAAAGAACAGTTGAATAAGTTAATTAGGTAGTCACTTACTAATGATATTTAAGTCTGATAATTTTTAATATTCCAATTAACACATGATTAGTTGACTCTAGTTCCATACGTTTCCTTACCAGAACTCGACAAATAACTAACACGAGAGTTAGTGACAAAATTAAATGTTAAGACTATAGGAACCATAATAAGCAATCTTCTAATAACGTTTTTCGACACCTTATACATTCTGAAGATTAATCAGAATATAGTATCATAATTAAGCAATGTTATGAAGATTGTGAGGTTTGCATAGTCAACATAAAGTCATACTTACCTTAAACTCTCATTTTATTTATTCTAAATATCTGGATTGAAACATTACTAAGATAAAACTAGATGATACCTTACACTTTCACAACTTTTGTCACCATGCAAATGAGAATTTGACAAAAGGAAAAATGAGACTTATAAATTTCATCCATTATAACCGAAATTCATGAGAAATCATGACATGGTTAATGAGGATGATTTTTTTATCTAATCTTAGTCTAAGTGATTTTAAATCATGACGTTATAGCCCTAAATATTACTTGGCTTAAGGAATAAGTATGGGTCCATCATAAGTCATTCATTGACATTCGTGGAACTTATTCCAAATGGAATATTCAGACATAATTTATTTATCATTTGAAAGACTACCAACTTGTATCTAAATTTTGTCGCATATGGCCCACGGTCTTAGAAGAAATCTATTCATATACATACTTTATAAGATTTCTATTAAATATGTCCCTAAAGTTTCTAATGATATCTGGACATTAAAGAAATCAAATAAAGTCTAACGTATATATGATAGGTTCCCACGTCACGTACCTCATTGAAACTTCTCTTGTAGCATTTCTAGAGATATTTAAAGATCAGTGGGAGCATTAAATGTCTTAATAATAACTTGCAATAGTTGCAAGAGGTGGGGGAGTGAAAATTTTACATTACCTAAATTTGCACCTCTTGTACAAGACACCGCTCCATCACAACATTGTTCTATCATAACTTGTCTCCTTAAAATCTAATGCTACTCTTACAAAAGTTTCATTGTTGCTTAATTGTGGGCACACTTAGATTTCTTACCTAAACTAACATAATCCTCAACAAGAGAAATCACAATGACTAACGTCATTAACTTGTTTCTCTATTAGAATTTGTTGGTCATTAAACATTGACCCTAAGCATGCTGAGTTCCTAAAGTTTTCTAAGGTCAGTGGGAGAAGTCAAAGTCCTTATCATGATTTGTAAGGAATACAAGAGGCGGGGGGAAGAGTGTCATTAAATTTCACTCCGAATTTAACTCCGATTACACCTCTTGTACACCATACTGCACCAACTCTTTCAAACTTAGAAGGAAAATGATAGCAACGTAACCAAGAGCTAATCCATAAAACTGAAACTTCTAATGAACCCAATAATCAACTCAGGAGGTCATCTAGGTTTAAAAGCCTACTAACTTTGATGATTACATAACCTCCCTAACTGAAGTTGAAATGGATTTTGGAAATGTTTACTGATCCTATCTCTTCAAATTAAGCCATTAGTGTCAATCAATCTTCTAAATGGAATAAAACAGTTTTCTAGTAAAACTGATTTTATGTGTTCGTATAACGTTTGGGATTTGATTGAATTACCTAAGAGTGTTCATAACTAAACCAAATCCTGATACAAACGTTAAGACACTAAGAAACATGATTGATTGTCAAAGGTTATACTTAGGAAGAGATAAATTATCAAAGTTTTCTTTGAGGATCATCACTGTTCTAGTAGCTTATAATAGTTTAAGGCTACATTAGATGAACATTAAAAACAATTTTCCCTAACAAACTGGCTGACACATTTACATGTTCATAAAACAACCTGAAAGTTCTAAACTGAAGGTTAAGGAACACTTTGTTTGTAAGTCAATAAAATCCATGTATGGGTTAATGCAAACATTATAATGTGATGAAATCTTAACGTAATTATTTTCATCAACAATCAAGTGGATTAATGTACCTACCTCAAGATGAGTGGGAGCAACTAAAATAAACTTGTCTATATATATGACATTCTTTTGACAAGTATATGTTACATAAGTCAAAGCATTGTTAACACAAACTTTGATATAATAAATCTCAGAGATATCTCTTACGTGATTGATATCATAACATACTGAGATAGACCCAATGGGATATTAGTTTCGTTCCATAAGTTTAACATTAAATGGGTCCTTACATATGTAACAATCAATACTGCTCTCCTTCAGAGGATAATATGGTAAATGAGATTATATTTTTACGCTTCATTAATTGGAAGCCTTATGTAAGTTTAAGTCTATACTCGTTTAGATATTACTCACATTGCAACACACTAGATATGTCTAGATTAATGTGAAGCATCTAATGGAGTATTACAATATCTTTAAAAGAAACGAGAAGCTATGATTTGAAGAAGAAGTGAGAATTAAAACCGGATTATTACTCTAACTTTGAGATATTCAAAGATGACAAAATGTAATTTTGGGTATATCTTATGTCAGCAGACAAAACCTATTTCATGGAGGAGTCATAATGCACTGATATTAACAACCTAAGTTATAACGACATAATATAGTCACTAAATGTTGTTGGAAATTTATCAGTGGACTCATAAGTTTATTAACTCCATATAATTAATGTTTTGAAGACTTAGTGTGATAAAGTCAGCTACCATGACTCCTTGAACAGTAACAGTTCAAGAGGTGCTGCATTAATTTTCGATACGCAATTAATTATTCGTTTATGAACGAATTGAGGAAACTAAGTTTTGTATCGAATACATTCATGATATACTTAAGGATCCTATAACTGAAGGGCTATTACCCATAAGTCTTATTAAGAGAGCTCATAGACTGGTATTAATTAATGGCCATGCGCAATTGCATATCGTACTATGAATGACTAAGTATTAGTTAATTTTCCTCATCAGTTTGATTTTGTATGTCTCTAAGAATATGTCAAGTCGACATAATGGCATATAGACAAATAAAGTTACAAATCAAACAAATGGCTTATGCATATTTTGATCATGACGATTAGGTTTTAAATTAAGGCTATAGTATGATTAATGGGGGTCCTGAGTCGCATAATGATTCAACGGCTGTATTTCTCTGCTATAGTACTTGTTTAAGGCTAAAATGAGTGTTAACTCCTGATCAGGCTTACCTAATACTTATAGTAAATGATTACTCGGCTAAGTGGGAGAATGTAAGATTAAATATATTTATTTTATATTTAATCTAGTAGCCATTATAATCATTTACATTATATGGATCAAAATATATAACAATCCTATTAAATAATTAGTTGGTAATTGTTGATGGGCCAAATTACCCTTATTAACTAATTAGGGTTTCCTCTTGGGTGCATATATAAGGAGATAATTAGAGGGTTAAAGGGTTAGACTCTAATCACAATAACATCACTCATGAAATCGCCCCTCTCTCCTAACCGAACTCCCTTATTCGGTTTCCCTTACCACCATCATTAGATTGCACCCTAAGGAGGAACCAGACCAAGCTGACAATCATGTCAAACACTGTTGCTGCGTCTCCATCTGGATTCTCTACTGGCCTGTGCTGATGCAATAAAATGTGTGTTTTCATGTTTTCCATTATGCCTAAAACAGAACTGACCAACATGAATCTTCAGCAAGCATGCATGTCTCTTCGATGAAGCAATGTCACTCTTCATATAGACCCGAAACAACAATCACCAAGCCACAAATACCAAATCCCATCAACCATAACAAAAAATAAAACAACCATTCCGCATAATCATCACATGACCTCCAACATCAGGAATGAAAACATCAGAAAGAGCCTGCCTAGCAAGTCCTGGCAGTTGATGAATAAGTTCACATGATTATTACTTGCTTATTGAAAGATTTAAACTGTTAAAGCTCTCAAAATTGTTGTTTCCTCGTTTTAACAAAACTAAGACTCGCTCAGCATACCTAAATTTTTAGCATGTGTGTAAGGTAAAAAGAAAGCTGATGTTTGAGTATCGTTCCTTGGCATGGATTGAAGGCTACCTAGAAGAGTGAAAGACTCGCATCCTAGAGAACCTAGTTGATTATCTATGTTATTTGGTGATTTGTTCAAAGATTTGATGGCTTCCTGTAACACCTCGTAAAATCGTGTCCAATTATATAAAGACACGTGTCCTAAACCATAAACGTGTAAAGGATTTATTCCGAAGGACTAAACTTGACATACATTGAAAATACATATGCGGAGGGACTAAAAGTGTCAACATGCAAACTCTGAGTGACCTTTTACCAAACCCGGAGCTTTATAATGTTAAAACATGCTCTCGGAAATGATTAATATTGAATATAAAAGTTGAGGGGTCAAATATGAAAAGTTTCAAAATTTAGTTCTTTGATCAATTGTTTACGGACCGTAAAGGTTCAGGCTTACGGTCCGTAAGGACTGTATCTGGGTGGAATATTTTAAATCGGTTACGCAGCGTATGGGGTTCATGCTTACGGTCCGTAAAGCCTGTATCTAGTCAGAAATTTTTGGACAGCTGCAAGTTTCTCCCTTAAACCGCCCTTTACTCTCATAATTCGAAACCTGGAGCATTTTGATGGTTTTTAAAACCACCAAGGACACCAGTGATGATCTCTGGACACCCCTTAACACCTGGCTTGATCCTTGATCATCCTCCTCAACTATAAATAGGAGTTCTTGGTGCCTTATTTCCTTGCTCATCTCAAAAAATCAATCTTTCTCTCTATCTCTGAGGTTCCTGATCAAAAGGAAGCTCTCTCTAGTTTAAAGTTCTAGCTAGGACCCTTTGTAAGTGTCCTTAGCCACTTTAGTTCAGTTTTTATACGTTTAAAGACCGAAAGTCAAAGTTGCCGCAAAACGGCTTTGACCTTCGGTTTAGACCTAAATGGTCCAACCATTGTTCGAGGCGAATATGGCTACGTGATCATAATTAGGTAGGTGTTAATCCCTCAAAAAGGAACCTCCTAATGATCACGTTTACTTAGTTAATTGTCGGGTCAAAGTAATTGATCAAAAAGTCAAACTAGTCAGATTTTTAAATAATAATCAAAACTGATAATGTGAAAGTTATAAATCATATTTTGTCACTTTAATTACTTGGTAAATATTAATAGAAGATGTCTAAACATGTTCAACCCGAAAATCCTAAGTTTAGGCTCGGTTCGCAACCGAAAGTCGCAAAAGCTTGACTTTTGCTTTGACTTTCAGTTCTGACCCGATTTAGCTTAATTCTTTTATGTATTAAGCTTCCATTGTGACCATATAATGTTGTAGTATAACCCTCTGAGATCATATTACCTGGTCACTTATTAAACTGAATTTTCAACTCTGTTAGGAAATAATCTATGTGACTATGTGCATACGTGTATATTATTATTTTGTGTTATTTGACAATCTGTTAGTTTACGATATGAGTGATCAAGGTCCGTTAGACGCCTATCGTCAATTTTCTAGTTCTCCTAGAGATGAAGGAACTTCCTCCCAGCCTACTCCTTCGGGGTACTCAGCTAACACCGAAGAGGGAATATTCATCTTTAAAGCGCAATCCGCAGAACCATTCCCTACCAAAAAGAGAGGATGGTTCAGTCGGGGAGCACATGAGCGTAGGAAAAGAATGAGGAAATTGCAGCAACAAAGGGCTTTAGCCGCAACAAATAGGGAGATGAACGCCCAGACCCAAGACATAATCAATAGGCGATTGGCCAACTTTCACATATTAGCTACCACTATCGCAGACCCAAACTTAGAACAAATCATTGCACCACAGCCACTACCACTGTTTCCCACTCAGCCTATGGAAATAGAACCCAACCAAGAAGAACAGTTCCCATACCAGCTTTTAATCCTGGTGAGATTCCTAGAGTCCCAGCACCCAATCCCTTAGCATATGATCCGTGAAATGATGATCATAACGATTATCGAGAACTCTACCCACAAGAGGAACCCATACCAAACCCTGTAGCACCATACCCCAAATATTGACCCTCTAGATCCATATTGGGATGCTGACCAGTATGTTAGGGAAATCCTAGAAAACCCATACCCATATGGAGACCCTTTACCACCATACCCTGAACCCATACCCGCACCACCACCACCCATGAGTACCGAAAATGTGCAGGAACTCCGCACTTTTGGTGAGGAGTTAGTTGATGAAGGAGAGAGAATCAGGCAAATAGGGGAAAAGCTCGTTTGGAAGTATGACGAGCGAAATATGCAGTATTGGATGAACCCCTAGAAATAATAGTAAATATATATATATATATATATATACGAGTAGTTTGAAAAATAAAATCAACTAAAATAGATAATCTAATACCTACTGATGCATAACTAGTAGTATGTTTTAAATTCTAGTTATAGTTTGTAATAGATGCATATATATAAATAGAGTAAATGTCGCAATGATCGACAATTTTGACCAATGTGTTTGTTTGTGCAATTGTTGGCATTAAATCTTATTCTGTGATATTAATACCTGATAAATTTTGTAAATCCAGATGGACAACGAAGAAAATCAGGAAAACCAGAATAGTGATAATCAAATAAATAACAGTGCCGTTCGACACATAGTAACCCAAGGAATTAGAGATGCTATGCCATATATCATCCAAATTGTTAAAGAAGCGGAAAATAATAAAAGTAATAGTGGAAGTAAACGATCACCTACTGAACCCAGTCACAGCGTAAACAATGGACCGTTACTTCAATTGCCTATTCCAAAAAGAAGAAGAACCATGTCTAATGGTTGTTCTTACAAGGAATTTCGTTCTTGCAAACCAATAGAATTCTCTGGTAATGAAGGAGCCATTGCAACTCTACGCTGGATAGAAAAGACCGAGGTTGTCTTAAAAATAAGCAAGTGTGCCGGGGAAGACAAAATCATGTTTGCTTTCAATCTTTTTAAGAATGCAGCCTTAGAATGGTGGAATACTATTCTCCAGTCTAGGGGAAGTGACAAAGTCCATAATATGGAATGGACTGAGTTTAAAAATATGGTCGAAAGAAAATTATGTCCTCCCAATGAAAAGGAACAAATTGCTAATAAATTCTTAAACCTTAGAATGTCTGGAGTAGACTGTAAGGGTTACACTGCCATATTCTTCGAATATGCTAGAATAGTGCCAACCCTAGCCTCACCAGAACCAGTATTAATCTCCCATTACATATGGGGATTAATCAGTGAGATTAGACATGTAGTCAAGGCAGCTAGACCACATACTATAGAAGAAGCTGTAGAACTAGCAAATATCTTGACAGATGAATTGGTACGTACACAAGAAGAAAACCAGAGAAAGAACCTAGTCTAGAAACTTACCCAGGAATTTCGCTACGGTAATTCCAACCGTGGGAAGAATGTAGGTTCTACTTCTACACCTTACTGCAAGTCTTGCAAGAAGATGCATTCGGGAAGATGTTCCACATACTGCAACTTCTGCAAAATACCTGGACACAAGGAAGAAGACTGCAAGAAGAAACCCAATAATGGAGTATGCTTCAATTGTGGAGAAAAAGGGCATATTAAACCGAACTGTCCGAAACTAGCTCCAACCATGAATAACAAGGCTACTAAGAATGCTAGAGCTTTTGTTCTAACAGCCAATGTTGTAGAAGGCGCTAGGCGCTAGTCGGGCGGTGAGGTACAGCCTAGGGATTAATCGGGATTAATCGAGATTAATCGGGATTAATCGGAATGGGATTTTTATATGTATTTTTTCAAAATTATATATATATACCCAATAATATAAAAATAATACTTCAAAATTCCCATAAATACTTCAAGTTTCAGATAGTATGGTTCGATTTTGACCGATTTTGACCAATATTGACCGCCTAGGACCGCCTTGGACCGATTTTGATCGATTTTGACCGACTAATATTGTCCGATTAATCCGATTTTTGACCGCCTAGGACCGATTTTGACCGATTTTTGACCATGACCGATTAATTGACCGCCTAGCTCAAAATTAGGCAGTAGATGACCGCCTAGCGCCGATTAATCGGCCGCCTAGGCCGATTTCTGCAACCATGCTAACAGCATAAGGAGCCAAGATGATTCCGGATGTGATTGTCGGTACATTTTTAGTTAATGATGTTTTTGCTAAAGTATTATTTGACTCTGGTGTGAACCAAAGTTTTATTAATACTTCATTTTGCAAAATTCTTAGTCAACCATTAACTAAACTTCAACAAGAATGTCTAATAGAAACGGCAAATGGAGAATCCATTAAGATCACTGAAATCTTGCAGGGAGCAAGAATAGAAATTCTAAACCATAATTTTATTGCTAACCTTTACCCAATGAACCTAGCCGGATTTGATATTGTATTGGGAATGGATTGGTTAGTAACCAATAAAGCTAGTATTTTGTGTGATCAAAAGTCAATACAAGTAAATTCACCAAGAGGTGAAAAGATCACAATCAAAGGAGATAAGCCATCTCGATCCACGAAATTCATCTCTGTGATGAAAACCGCAAGTTATGCAAGGAAATGATCGTTAGTGTATTTGATTTCCATAATCATTAACACTAAAGGAAAAGAATTGAAAAATATTCCCGTAGTATCTCAGTTCTCAGATGTTTTTCCTGAAGAGCTACCCGGACTATCGCCAGATAGGGAAGTTGAATTTAGAATTCACCTACTACCAGGGACATCACCGATTGCCAAAGCACCTTACCGTTTGGTGCCAGCAGAGATGCAGGAACTAAAGAAACAGTTGGACGAACTTATGGAGAGCACCAATCTTGTTTGTCAAAAGAAAGACGGATCAATGCGTATGTGCATTGATTAGCGAGAATTGAACAAAGTCACGATTAAAAATCGGTATCCATTACCGAGAATTGATGATCTGTTTGATCAACTGCAAGGAGCTCGATTCTTTTCTATGATCGATTTACGCTCAGGATATCATCAACTGAAAGTACAAGAAGAGGACATTCCTAAAACTGCCTTCAGAACAAGGTATGGCCATTATGAATTTACTGTCATGCCATTTGGTCTAACCAATGCCCCAACCGCATTTATGGACATGATGAACATAATATGTAAACCATATCTGGATAAATTCATAATTGTCTTTATAGATGATATTCTCATTTACTCTAAGAGTAAAGAAGAACATGCAGCTCATCTGCATGCACTTCTTACATTATTGAGAAAGGAAAAGCTTTACGCTAAATTCTCAAAATATGAATTTTGGTTACAAGAGGTACAATTTCTTGTACATTTAGTTAATCATGAAGGAATTCATGTGGATCCTACAAAGATCGAGGCGATTACTAAATGGAAAGTTCCTGAATCACCAACAGAGGTGAGAAGTTTTCTTGGACTGGCAGGTTATTATAGACGATTTATCCGAGATTTCTCTAGGATAACCATTCCTTTAACAAAACTGACATATAAATCAATTAAGTTTGAATGGGGACCAAAACAGGAAGAAGCCTTTAGAATCCTTAAGCAAAGATTGACCAACGCACCCATATTAGCGTTACCAGAAGGAACTGAAGACTTTGTAGTCTATTGTGACACTTCTAAGTTAGGTTATGGATGTGTGTTCATGCAACGTCAAAAGGTTATAGCCAATGCCTCTAGACAACTTAAGAATCATGAAGAGAATTATACGACCCATGATCTAGAGTTATAAGCTATAATTTTTGCCCTAAAAATTTGGAGACATTACCTTTACGGTAGTAAGTTTACCATTTTCACCGATCATAAGAGTTTAAGATATGTTTTGGGGAAAAAAGAGTTAAATATGAGACAGAGACGCTGGATGGAAATACTTAGCGATTATGATTGTAGTATCCAGTATCATGCAGGAAAAGCTAATGTAGTAGCTGTTGCTTTAAGTCGGAAGTATCAAGAAAAGCCAAGAAAAGTACGTTCTCTCAAACTAAATCTGCAGATAGATTTAAATAAGAAAATTAGAGCAATACAAGAATCAGTAATCAAGGATGATACTGAGAAATTAAATGGAATGATTAAAGAATTAGAACAAGGAACAAATGGAATTTGGAGATTCCATAAGAAAAGAATTTGGATACCTAAACAAGGAAACCTACGCCACCAAATTTTAGAAGAAGCCCATAAATCTAAGTACACGATACATCCCGGTAGTGATAAGATGTATCAAGACTTAAGAAAGAATTTTTGGTGGATAGGAATGAAAAAGGATATAGCAACATATGCTACCAAGTGTTTAACCTGTTCAAAAGTTAAAGCTAAACATCAGAAACCTTTAGGTTTATTGCAACAATTAGAAATGCCTGTATGGAAATGTGAATTAATAACAATGGACTTTGTTACCAAATTACCCAAGACAAGAAAAGGTAATGATACAATCTGGGTGATTGTAGACAGATTAACCAAGTCTGCTCATTTCTTACCGATGAAGGAAACTTTCAGTATGGAACAATTAGCCAAGTTATATGTAAATGAAATAGTTTCATTACATGGAATTCCTTTATCTATTGTGTCTGATAGAGATAGCCGTTTTACTTCTCATTTTTGGACTAGTTTCCAAAAAGCAATGTGAACCAAGTTGAAGGGGTAAGGTCCCAAAAACCTCATAAAAAGGATTTGAGACCATACCACAAACCAACCTTTTTAGCCTTTTGACCTTGCGCGGCCGCGCATTGGTCTTACAAAAGGAAGACAAAGTCAGCAATCTATAGTCGCGCGCCCAAAGGAAAACATAAATCCTTGCGCCTTCTCCCATTTAACAAAGGATCAAAATCCTTTGTTCAATACCTCTGCCTAAATATCCAGACTTGGATATTATTTTACCCAGACTTGGGATTTATCCGTCTGTGTCCACACAGCAAGGTGTCACACCAGATTACAGTAGTAACCTTCTAGAAAGAAATACAATCGTGCACCACCCAGACGGTTATAACCGCCTGGACACGTGTCATCACCACAAGCAACCCTGGAATCACAACGAAGGCATGCAATTGGAGAGTAACCTCCACTTAATCACTTTCCACGTGGCAATCCCCCAGCCATAGATCGAACCACGATCCGTGTGCATTCACATCGGATCGAGACAACTTGACGTTGGATCAAAGAACTTAACGGAAGAAAATATAACCGCTACGGCGTTGGCATCTTCCGTCATCTTTTCAATAACAGGTTTTCCCTCCCAAACTCCCGGTTATAAATATGAGAACTGTTCAGGTATAAACTCAGATCACATTCACTTCTCAAATACTTTATCTTCTCCATTACCAATACTTATTCTCACACCGGAGTCGGGTCAAGGAGAGAACCCTCTTCTCCCCTTGGCGAGGCTAACGGTGTTCTTTTTTGCAGAATCACCGGAGAAGAAGTTCAGTAGCAACTGAATCAACCGAGAGAGAGCTAACCCTTTTATGCGGATTCAAACCCCCTAACTATCTCGGTTCCAACCATTTAGTTAGTGTTTTTTCATTGGCGCCCACCGATTCCTCAGTTTTCTAGTTTCTATCTCGTTTCGATTCAGTTCATTACATTTTCTGTTTTTGCACATGGCAGAAAATTCGTCATCTCACCGGCAACCTGGTCCTCGACCAAACGTCGGAAACAATTTACAACTAGAAGAATCTCCAGAACATTGGTTTAGCAGATGCCAAGCTGCTTTAAACACAATCGTTATTCAAATCGCCAGATCTGATTTACCAAACATCAGATCTGGAAAAGAAATTGATACCACAGTATTGGACCCACCAACACCACGTAGGGGGGGGGGGGGCATCCAATCCAGCCAATATAGCAGTTATCAAAAACAAATACACATGATTCAGGGAGGTCCGTCACGGAGGTCAAATAAACGAAATTATGATCAACATTGGAGAGAACAGCAAGTCGTATTTCCTGTTGTTCCTGGGGGCCCTCAGGAAGAACGACCAGTAATTATTACTGGTATTTTCGGTCATTACCGGACGGATTATATGTTCATAGATCCAGGAAGCTCGATGGACATTATATACGAACAATGTTTTAAGCAACTCGATTCAGAAGATAAGGCACGTCTAGAGCCGGTCGATTTTCCCCTCACCGGATTCTGTAATGAAGCTGTATTCCCATTAGGGCAAATCGCTTTCCCGGTGACCTTATCTGACGGCGAACATTCACGAACAGTTACAGTCAATTTCATGGTCATGCCAGCAACATCACGTCATGATGTTCTGCTCGGGAGAAGATCACAAAGGGAATTCAGCATGATCACTTCCATTCCACATGCTGCTTGCGGATTTCCAACAGAGACCGGAGTTGCAATCCTCTACTCAAGCAAAGAAGTCATGTACGTGGATGACGAACCACTAGCAAAGGTAGTCAAACCTTCGGCACCAAACGAACCAGAGAAATGGGTTCTGAACAACGAATACCCAGAGCAGACCATTCTGCTAGGACAAGCCATTTCACCAGCAACACGCATACAACTGAAAAAATTATTGTCTAACAACAAAGATATATTTGCTTGGTGCCCAGCAGACATGACTGGAGTTCCACGCGACATCGCGCAACATTGTCTAAACATCAAACCATCAGTAGAACCCGTTGCTCAGGGAAGGCGCAACTTCAGTGAAGAAAAAGCAAAAGCAATGGACGAGCAAGTAGCAGAGTTACTTAATGCGGGAATCTTGCGCGAAGTAAAATACCATACATGGGTAGCCAACCCAGTGATGGTACAAAAACATAGCGGCGGGTGGAGAATGTGCGTCGACTTCAAGGACCTGAACAAAGCATGCCCCAAAGATTGCTACGCGCTCCCAGAGATAGACAAAAAAGTCGACTCTCTAGCATCATTCAGATGGAAATGCTTTCTTGACTGTTATAAGGGTTATCATCAGGTCAAGATGAAAAAAGAAGACGAAGACAAAACCGCATTCCGCACAGATAAAGGCATCTATTGCTACACCAAAATGCCGTTTGGCTTGCGCAACGCAGGCGCAACTTATCAACGCTTAATGGACACAGTCTTCAGCGGGGATATTGGCAAGACTGTCGAAGTATACATGGATGACCTCGTCATCATGAGTCATGAAGAAGAGACAATGCTCAACAATATCCAGCGCACGTTCGACTCCTTACGCAGCGTGAATTTAAAACTTAATCCGACAAAATGCTCCTTCGGCATGGAAGAGGGAAAGTTTTTAGGTTTCATAGTTACCAGAGACGGCTTTAAAGTAAATCCAGAAAAAGTGCAGGCTATTCAGCTAATGCCGTCACCCGCAACAGTTAAAGAAATGCAAAGGCTCGCCGGACGCCTAGCGGCTTTGAACAGATTTTTGGCTAATCACGCAGCAAAATCTTATCCATTCATCAGCACGCTACGAAACTGCGCAAAGAAAACTGACTTTCAGTGGACATCTGAAGCGGAAACCGCATTCAAACAAATGAAAGAATGTTTAATTCAGCTGCCAACGCTGACCGCACCAAAAGAAAAAGAACCACTGATTTTATATCTATCTGCCGCGGAAGTAGCGGTTGGTGCTGTATTGATGGTAGAACGCGAGAACATCCAGACTCCAATCTATTACATCAGCAAAATGCTTACCGGCCCGGAAACTCGTTACTCAATGATAGAAAAGCTAGTCCTAGCACTAGTACATGCATCTCGACGCCTACGCAGGTATTTCTCGGGTCACGTCATCACAGTTCTTACCAATTACCACTTAGGCCAGATCTTATCTAAACCCGACGTGGCGGGACGACTGGCCAAATGGGCAATTGAACTGGGAGGATACAACATTTTCTACAGACCAAGACCAGCAATCAAAGGGCAAGTTTTAGCAGACTTCGCCACTGAAGTCCCCATCGAAAAAGTTCAAGAGTGCGAGGCAATCCAGAATCCTACACCCGTTTTCGACGATAGAGTCTGGACCTTGCACACAGATGGAGCGTTCAATGATGACGGAGCTGGAGCAGGTCTCCGATTAATCAGCCCAGACAACCACGAGCTCACATATGCTATACGCTTAGATTTCAAAAGCACGAATAACGAAGCTGAATTTGAAGCCTTCTTGGCAGGTCTTCGCTTAGCGCTAAAAATGGGGGCAAGAAATCTTGAAGCTAACGTTGATTCAAAACTGGTAGCCGAGCAAGTTAATGGCAATTACGATGCAAAAGAAGCAATGGCATTATACCTTGAACAAGCGCGAGTTCTAATCAGCCAATTCCAAACATTCAAAGTTAACCATATAAACAGAAGCGAGAACAAGCACGCAAATGCGCTAAGCAAATTAGCCGCTACCAGCTTCAAACACTTAGCAAAGGAAGTACGTATAGAGGTACTATCCAACCCTTCTATTCATTTCAAGCAAGTAAACGTCATAGAAATGGGAAATCCATCCTGGATGTCTCCGATTATCTTGTACCTTCAACACGGAAAACTTCCGGAAGGAAAAGCAGAAGCTCGAAAAATACAACACAAAGCAATAAATTAGGAAATGGCGGATGGCGTCCTTTACCGAAAATCATTCATGGGCCCATTACTACGCTGTGTCGATAAAACAGACGCCTAATACCTTGTCAGAGAAATCCACGAGGGATTATGTGGGATACATGCGGGACCGCGCATGGTCGTGGCAAAAATAATGAGCGCCGGATACTACTGGCCAGGAATGCACATGGATGCAGTCGATCTATTAAGAAGATGCGAGGCATGTCAACGCCACGCACCAAAGACACTCCGACCCAAAAATCCGCTAATTCCCGTTACTTCCGCCTGGCCATTCCAACAATGGGGCATCGATCTTGTTGGGCCTTTTCCTGACGCGCCAGGCACAGTAAAGTTCATCATCGTCGCGGTGGATTACTTCACAAAATGGGTGGAAGCTAAAGCTTTGGCCTCAACAACAGCAATGGTAATCCGCAAATTTATATGGGAACATATCATTTGCAGATTTGGATTACCATTGCGCATTATTTCCGACAATGGTACAAACTTCGCCGCAGAGGATCTTCAAAAATGGTTTAAAGAAATGAAGATCGAGCACAACTTTGCCTCCGTCGCGCATCCTCAAGCGAACGGGCAGGTAGAAAGCGTAAACAAACAAATTGTTGACGGCATAAAAGCGCGACTCGGGACAGCACGCAGAGGGTGGGTTGATGAAATTCCCAGCATCCTCTGGGCGCATCGAACAATGCCAAAGACTAGCACCGGCGAAACTCCGTTCAGTCTAGTCTATGGGTCTGAGGCCGTCATTCCAGCTGAGATAGGTTTACCATCACCGCGCATGATAGCCATGGAAAAACAAAACAATGAACAAGAGCGAAGAATGGATTTGGATCTTCTGGAAGAAAGGCGCGAGAACGCCGATATAACAGAAGCAAGGTACAAATCCAAGCTTGAAAAATATTTCAATGCGCGCGTCCGCGTTTGCACATTTGTCCCCGGTGATTTCGTCTTGCGCGACAATGAGGCTTCAAACGCTGAAAAGCCGGGCAAATTAGCGCCAAGATGGGAAGGACCATACGTCATTAATGAGGACCTAGGCAAGGGGGCATATACCCTAAAAAGGATCGATGGGACCCTAGTCCCCCGCACCTGGAACGCACAACAGTTGCGCAGGTGTTACATATGAACTAAGTCTTCAAAAGCGGAAAGAACATACAGGCAATGTATTTCTTTATTATATCTTGTATCACAAGCCTTACGCTCTTATCAATACAAACATCATTTTTACTTATATCACTGTTTATTACAAATTGCATGTAATTTCTTTGGTTCGCGCGAAAACAATATGGTCAAACATTGTATACCTCATGAACAGTCTAAAAACAAGGCAAGTTGTTGCGCCTTTTAGACAAACGTTCACACATGAGCACAATACCATCTCTCATTCGCCTTACCTATCCAAAAGCAATTAAAAACATGCAACATATTGTAATTTAAACAAACAATTCACAAGCATAGCAGTGCATCACAATATACAAAAAGTGTAACACAAACACTTAACAAGATCATAGCCATGATTTTCAAAAAATTATCCAGTACCAAATTTACAAAAAGCATTAACAAAAGACGAAAACTGGTCCTAAGGTTAAACACCTAACCAGCATCGGAATCATCACCAACGACAGACACCTGCTCACTCCGACGAGTTTTCTGGCGTTGATACACTAACCGGCATCCTCCTTTCTGAAGCATCGGGAACCGAGCCATTAACCCATCAGCATCCAACACAACGCTAACACCAGCAGTAACATCCATATGCTGAAGAACCTTGCAGTCAGAATCAGTAACCGCCGGAGAAACAGGTATGACCTGGTTTTTTCCCGGAATAGCAGCAAGTGGCGATGAACAAGAAAGAAGTATGAGACCTTCAGCAGCTTCATACACCCTAAAAACATCCAGCAAGAGACGAGTACGGTAAGAACGTTTCATTTTTTTTATAAGAATCAACCAGGAGGTAAGGTATCTCGAAAGGGCATGTATATAAAGAGAACTCGACCTCGGGAAAGGAGAAACCTACCCATCATTAACTGTCAGAATTACATCACATCCAAACGGCGCTACAGGTACCAGGGTCATATCCTCATTAATGAAGTCTGACAAGCGCCACTACGAATCTCAAGAAAAAGAGGAAAATGCCCACTCTTACTGCTAGTTGACGTCATTACATGTCAGAGCATGATTACAAAGTCAAGTTTTTTCCTTTTTCAACAAATTAAAACGTCCAAGAGAAGATTTCTTATTTCTCGCGCCTAAAAAGCAACTCCCTCTCATAAGTCCAGTGCTCCACTTACTTGCATAAGTACAACACTAGACTGGGGGGACTTGAAGGGGTAAGGTCCCAAAAACCTCATAAAAAGGATTTGAGACCATACCACAAACCAACCTTTTTAGCCTTTTGACCTTGCGCGGCCGCGCATTGGTCTTACAAAAGGAAGACAAAGTCAGCAATCTATAGTCGCGCGCCCAAAGGAAAACATAAATCCTTGCGCCTTCTCCCATTTAACAAAGGATCAAAATCCTTTGTTCAATACCTCCGCCTAAATATCCAGACTTGGATATTATTTTACCCAGACTTGGGATTTATCCGTCTGTGTCCACACAGCAAGGTGTCACACCAGATTACAGCAGTAACCTTCTAGAAAGAAATACAATCGTGCACCACCCAGACGGTTATAACCGCCTGGACACGTGTCATCACCACAAGCAACCCTGGAATCACAACGAAGGCATGCAATTGGAGAGTAACCTCCACTTAATCACTTTCCACGTGGCAATCCCCCAGCCATAGATCGAACCACGATCCGTGTGCATTCACATCGGATCGAGACAACTTGACGTTGGATCAAAGAACTTAACGGAAGAAAATATAACCGCTACGGCGTTGGCATCTTCCGTCATCTTTTCAATAACAGGTTTTCCCTCCCAAACTCCCGGTTATAAATATGAGAACTGTTCAGGTATAAACTCAGATCACATTCACTTCTCAAATACTTTATCTTCTCCATTACCAATACTTATTCTCACACCGGAGTCGGGTCAAGGAGAGAACCCTCTTCTCCCCTTGGCGAGGCTAACGGTGTTCTTTTTTGCAGAATCACCGGAGAAGAAGTTCAGTAGCAACTGAATCAACCGAGAGAGAGCTAACCCTTTTATGCGGATTCAAACCCCCTAACTATCTCGGTTCCGACCATTTAGTTAGTGTTTCTTCACAAGTTAAATCTAAGCTCAGCTTATCATCCTCAAACGGACGGACAAAGCGAAAGGACAATTCAGACAATGGAAGATATGCTTAGAGCTTGTGTAATTGATTTCGGAGGAAATTGGGACGATCATTTACCATTAATATAATTTTTTTTATAATAACAGCTATCATACCATTATCAATGCTGCACCATTTGAAGCACTTTATGGACGAAAGTGGCGAACCCCAGTCTGTTGGGCAGAAATTGGAGAAAAACAATTATCTGGACCAGAGATAGTGCAAGAAACAACAGACAAAATCATTCAAGTCAAGGAAAGACTAAAAGCAGCACGCGATCGACAAAAGAGTTATGCTGATAACAGACAAAAACCATTGGAATTTCAAGTAGGTGATAAAGTATTGTTAAAAGTTTCTCCATGGAAAGGAGTAGTTAGATTCATCAAAAGGGGAAAGCTAAGCCCCAGGTATATTGGACCCTTTGAGATTATTAGAAGAATAGAACCCGTAGCTTACCAGCTACAACTGCCAGAGGAAATGGCAGGAATACATGATGTATTCCATGCATGTAATCTCGAAAAGTGCTTAGTAGATGAATCATTAGCAGTACCTCTTAAGGATATAAAGGTAAATGAGAAGCTTAAGTTTGTAGAGAAACCGCTACAAATTGAAGATAGAAAGATCAAGAATCTCAAACACAAGAGATTAGTTCAAGTCAAAGTGAAATGGGATTCCAAGAGAGGACCAGAATACACTTGGTAGCTTGAATCAGAGATCCAGAGGAAATATCCACACCTGTTCTAGTAGACCTAGAGGACGAGTTCTAAAACAAGGTAAGGAGGATATAACAACCCTCCTAAAATTTATTAAACACCCTTATACGCCATAAAATACACCCCGTATACGAAAAACGGCCCCGCATTACCTTTATTTTTACAAAAATCAAATAAAACAAATATTTTAGGTGGCTCGCGGCCCGCGACGGAGGAGACTTAGATGTCTCGACACGTATAGTTACTTGCCGGACACCTAATTTGACGCGTGTCCAGACACGTGCTGAGCTTATACTCGTGACTAACCTGACCTAGGGCCTAGCTAGAGCGGCTGGCGGCCCGCGACAGGCTTAGCCTGTGGGCTCGCGGGGCGCGAAGGAGTCTCAGAACAAGTATAAATAGAGCATCGACATCACATTTCACACTCGCTCACAAATCTCTTTCTCTCTCAAAGATATAACTCAAAAATTTTGGGTATAATACCCACTAAAATAGCGAAGCTCTGCCTCGATGTAAGAATTTAACCCCAGTTACGTATTAGATACGCTGCCCGATTGATCTAGTGCTCCGTAACGCATGTCGAGGCTCTGCCTGACTTAGTCGTTGGAGTTCTGTCTCGGGGAGGGTATAGCTAATGTAAATTTGGGTTATTATACTAACGCGTGTGCATTGTTTAAATTAATAGATTATAACCAGGAAGTCACAAGGAAAGACCTAAATTAGCAAAGTGAGTAATCCTTCTTTTTGTGTAAACCTTTTTGTGAGTAATTCCTTCTTTTTGTAAACTGTTTTTACAAAACCTCAATTGTTTTAAAATATAATTAATAGTGATTGAGTATTTGTAATTCTACAATTATCGTCGGTATGTTGGGGTTTTGTAAACAAAATTTGTTACTACAATGGGAGTAGTAACATTACCACAAGTCAGGATTGACAGTGCCGTGGGTGGTAATTACGGTAGATGTAAACAAATGTAATTGCTGGATTGCCCTCAATACTGTAAAATGATAAAACCTGTTTTGTTTAAACTGGGATTCACTCACCAGTATTTTCCACTGACAAAAATGTTTTAAACGCGTTTCAGGTAACAAAATGTGAAAGCCAAAATAGAAGCCAGCTCGAGAGCACTGAAGTCTTGGAAAAGTGGCTATAAAAGTTACCTAAATAAAGAAGAAGTTTTATTTCAATAAATTAGGGTTTATCCCTACAAACATATTATGAATGGAAACTTGGGCTTTACCCATGTGTTTATTATTTATAAAATGAGATGTTTTACTCTGATAATATATTTCCTAACTACGGTCCTGATGTAAATTTCGCTACCAAATTAAATAAACACCGATACCACTGAATGTGCGAAGCTCGCGGCCGCCCGCCTCCCGGGGCAAGGGGTCGGGAGTTGCGACACAAAGATTAACCAACGCACCCATACTAGCATTACCAGAAGGAACTGAAGACTTTGTAGTCTACTGTGACGCTTCTAAGTTAGGTTATGGATGTGTGTTGATGCAACGACAAAAGGTTATAGCCTAGGACTATAGACAACTTAAGAATCATGAAGAGAATTATACAACCCATGATTTGGAATTAGAAGTCATAATTTTTGCCTTTAAAATTTGGAGACATTACCTTTATGGTAGTAAGTTTACAATTTTCACCAATCATAAGAGTTTAAGATATGTCTTCAGGAAAAAAGAGTTAAATATGAGACAGAGACGCTGGATGGAAATACTTAGTGATTATGATTATAGTATCCAGTATCATGCAGGAAAGGCTAATGTTGTAGCTGATGCTTTAAGTCGAAAGTATCATGAAAAGCTAAGACGAGTACGTTCTCTCAAATTAAATCTGCAGATAGATTTAAATGGGCAAATTAGAGAAGTACAAGAATCAGTAATCAAGGATGATACTGAAAAATTAAAAGAAATGATTAAGGAATTAGAACAAGGAATAGATGGAATTTGGAGATTCCATAAGAAAAGAATTTGGATACCTAAACAAGGAAACCTATGCCACCGAATATTAGAAGAAGTCCATAAGTCTGAGTATACGATACATCCTGGAAGTGATAAAATGTATCAAGACTTAAGAAAGAATTTCTGGTGGATAGGAATGAAAAAAGATATTGGAGTTTATGTTGCCAAGTGTCTAACCTGTTCACAAGTTAAAACTGAACATCAGAAACCGTCCGGTTTATTGCAGCAACTAGAAATGGCAATTTGGAAATGGGAATTGATAACAATAGACTTTGTTACCAAATTACCCAAGACACAAAAAGGTAATGATACAATTTGGGTTATTATAGACAGATTAACCAAGTCTGCCCATTTCTTACCGATGAAGGAAACTTTTAGTATGGAACGGTTAGCTAAGTTATATGTAAATGAAATAATTTCATTACATAGAATTCCTTTATCTATTGTTTCTGATAGAGATAGCCATTTTACTTCTCATTTTTGGACTAGTTTCCAAAAAGCAATGGGAACCAAGTTAAATCTAAGCACAACTTATCATCCTCAAACGGACGGTCAAAGCGAAAGGACAATTCAGACAATGGAAGATATGCTTAGAGCTTGTGTAATTGATTTCAGAGGAAATTGGGACGACCACCTACCATTAATAGAATTTTCCTACAATAACAACTATCATACCAGTATCAATGCTGCACCATTTGAAGCACTTTATGGACGGAAGTGCCGAACCCCAGTCTGTTGGGCAGAAATTGGAGAAAAGCAACTGTCTGGACCGAGATAGTGCAAGAAACAACAGACAAGATCATTCAAGTCAATGAAAAACTAAAAAGCAGCGCGCGATCGCCAAAAGAGTTATGCGGATAACAGGCGAAAACCGTTGGAATTTCAAGTAGGAGATAAAGTGTTATTAAAAGTTTCTCCATGGAAAGAAGTAGTTAGATTCATCAAAAGGGGAAAGCTAAGCCCCAGGTATGTTGGACCTTTTAAAATTATTAGAAGGATAGGACCTGTAGCCTATCAGCTACAACTGCCAGAGGAAATGGCAGGAATACATGATGTATTCCATGTATGTAATCTCAAGAAATGCTTAGCAGATGAATCGTTAGTAGTACCTCTTATGGACATAGAGGTAAATGAGAAGCTTAAGTTTGTAGAGAAACCACTACAAATTGAAGACAGAAAGATCAAGAATCTCAAACACAAGAGATTAGTTCTAGTCAAAGTGAAATGAGATTCCAAGAGAGGACCAGAATACACTTGGGAGCTTGAATCAGAGATGCAGAGGAAATATCCACACCTGTTCCAGTAGACCTCGAGGACGAGTTCTAAAACAAGGTGGGGAGGATATAACAACTCTCCTAAATGTCTTATAACACCCCTATACGCCCTAAAATACACCCCGTATATGAAAAGTTGGCCCCAAATACCTTAATTTTTACAAAAATCAAATAAATCAAAATCAGGTGGGCGCTCGCGGGCCGCGATCCTGATGGGTGTGTGCTTCGCGGGGTGCGACAAGCTAGACACCAGGCAAGCCCCGAGGCCGCCACGTGTCCCAACCGTGTCAAGTCTAGTGGTCGAATCAGCCAAGCTAGGGCCTACCCTAGCAGGTCTCGCGGGTCGCGAGAAAGACATAAGCGGCCGTCGCGGGCCGCGACCCGCTGGTCGATCAGATCTATAAATAGGGGTCAGTGGCTTCATTTTCCAAATCGTTCAGAATCGAAATTCTCTCTCAATCTCAAAATTCTCTTATAGCAAAAATAATACTCGAGCATAATACCCAATAAATATCGAAGCTCTGCCTCGATGTAAGTATCATAACCCCCGGTTACTTATTAGTTACGCTGCCCAATTGATCTAGTGCTCTGTAACGCATGTCAAGGCTCTGCCTGACTCAGTCGTTGGAGTTCTGTCTCGGGGAGGGTATAGCTAATGTAAATTTGGGTTATTATACTAACGTGTGTGCATTGTTTAAATTAATAGATTATAACCAGGAAGTCACAGGGAAATACCTAAATTACCAATGTGAGTAATCCTCTTTTTGTGAAACCTTTTTGTAAACTGTTTTTATAAAACCTTAATTATTTTACATTATAATTAACAGTGATTGAGTATTTGTAATTCTACAATTATCGTCGGCATGTTGGGGTTTTGTATACATAACTTGTTACTACACTGTGAGTAGTAACATTTCCACAAGTCAGGATTGACACTACCGTGGGTGGTAATTAAGGTAGATGTAAACAAAGGTAATTGTTGGATTGCCCTCAATGTTGTAAAATGATAAAACTTGTTTTGATTAAACTGGGATTCACTCGCCAATATTTCTTGCTGATAAAATGTTTTTAAACGCGTTTCAAGTAACAAAATGTGAAAACCAATTAGAAGCCAGATGGAGAGCACTGAACGCTAGGAAAAGTGGCTATAAAAGTTACCTAAATAAAGAAGAAGTTTTATTTCAAAAAATTAGGGTTTATCCCTACAAACATGTTATGAATGGAAACTTGGGTTTTACCCATGTGTTTATTATTTATAAAATGAGGTGTTTTACTCTGATAAAATATTTCCTAACTATGGTCCTGATGTAAATTCCGCTGCCAAATTAATAAACACCGATACCAGCGAATGTGCGAGTTCGCGGCAGCCCACCTCCCGGGGCAAGGGGTCGGGGGTTGCGACAGTGTGCCAAGGAGGACATTGTAAAGTTTGTGTCTCAGTCCTTTAAAGGTGATTCCCTGACTTGGTGGAAAGCTCTAGTGCAATCCACAGGGAAAATTCCTTTATATAACCTCTCCTGGGTTAAGTTTGTTGAGCTTGTGAAAGATACATACTGTCCACAACATGAAGTGGAAAAGGTGGAGACTGATTTCCTCACTTTGATCATGAAAGATATAGACTGCAGGTCTTATGTTACCAGCTTCAACTCAATGTCCCGATTCGTTCCGTATCTGGTCACTCCGGAGCCAAAGCGCATTGCGTGCTTCATTGGTGGGTTAGCCCCTGAGATCAAGGGGAATGTAAAGTCCTCTAAGCCTACCATTTATAGATCGGCTGTAGATCTATCACTATCTCTTACTCTTGATGTTATAAGGAGTAAGTCTAGGAGGACCACAGAGGATGGGAAGAGAAAGAAAGAGGATGACCAGTCCCACCAGTCAAGCAAGAAGAAGAAAGGAAACTCTGGGTTTAAGAAAGATCAGTCTAGTAACAAACCCAAGTGTAAGAACCATGGTAAGAGGCATTTTGGAAAATGCAATCTAGATCCACAAGCCAAGCCTTGTGGAATCTGTAAAAAGAAAGGGCACAAATCTTTGGAGTGCCGAAACCTGATGAGACGAAAAAGACAAATGCTAGGGTGTTTTAGATGAACGCCAAGGAGGCGGCGAATGATGATAAAGTTATAACAGGTACCTTCCTCATTAATGATATTTATGCTAGAGTTTTATCTGATTCAGGTGCTGACAAGTCGTTTGTAGACCTTAAATTTAGTAAGTTGCTGAATCTGCCTATTAAAACTCTAGACATTAAATATGAGGTAGAAATCGCAGATGGTACCTTAGAAACCGCTTCAACTCTTCTTGATGGATGCTTTATATCCATTAAGAATCATTCAATTCCGCTATCTCTATTGCCAATGAAATTGGCAGGGTTTGATGTAGTTTTAGGCATGGATTGGTTATCACGTAACCAAGCCCAAATTGCATGCGATAAGAAACTAGTTAACATCAAAACCCCATCTGGTGAGTTGATCACCATTCATGGAGATACGCATTACGGATTGCCCGACAATGTATCTATACTCAAAGAATCCAAGTACCTGAAGAGTGGATGTGTCATCTACATGGCACATGTGACTGTAGACGATCCAAAACCAAAGATAGAAGATATTCCAATCATTTCTGAGTACCCAGATGTCTTTCCAGATGACCTACCTGGGTTACCTCCTGAGAGGCAAGTAGAGTTCGGGATCGACATGTAGGATCGGTTTTTTGACTCCCTAACGATTGCGTATCAACACGTGTGACGTGCGGAATCCGTACACGTGCGTGGACCGAACACGAGAACCGTATAATCAACTGTGATTCTATAGAAATATGTAACAAATACAATCACGTGAATCACCTTTTGCACTTTCTCTCTCTACTTTCTCTCTCTAGACTTGAAGCTCTCCAAATCATCAAATGTGCAAAAAATTTCTAAACTCTAACCCTAACTCTTCTATTTATAGGCCAAGGTAATAAGGAGGGTTTCCTTATTTACAACAATGCCACCTTGCCTTTTCTATCTAAATATTACAAAATAAGGCTTGTTTTCTTCAGTTTCTTGCTACGAATCGGATTGACGGAGGTGATAGACATTACTGGACTAACACGACATCATGCCTGGAGTAGCACGAGCTCCTTACCGCTTAGCACCAACTGAAATGAAAGAGCCGAGAACCCAACTGGATGACTTACTGGAAAAGGGTTTTATACAACCCAGCTCGTCACCTTGGGGAGCACCCATACTGTTTGTAAAGAAGAAGGATGGTTCAATGCGTCTGTGCATTGATTACCGCGAGCTAAACAAAGTAACAATCAAGAATCGTTATCCATTGCCCAGTATCGACGATCTGTTCAATCAACTTCAAGGGGCAAGCTTCTTTTCAAAGATTGATATAAGGTCGGGATATCATCAACTCGAAGTTAAAACTGAAGATGTACCTAAAATCGCGTTTAGGACGAGGTATGGTCACTATGAGTTCTTAGTGATGCCTTTCGGGCTCACTAATGCACCTGCAACATTCATGGACCTCATGAATCGAGTCTGCAAGCCGTGCCTAGATAAGTTTGTCATTGTCTTTATAGATGACATACTTATATATTCTCGTAATCAAGCTGATCATGAGACACACCTTCGGTGCATCCTAGGACTGCTACAACGGGAGAAGCTTTACGCTAAATTCTCCAAATGCGAATTTTGGATTTACGAAGTCCAATTCCTTGGACATGTTATAAGCGAGTGTGGTATCCAAGTGGATCCCACTAAAATAGAAGCAATCATGAACTGGGAAGAACCTAAGACACCTACTCAGACACGCAGCTTCTTGGGATTAGCAGGATATTACAGAAGATTCATCGAGAACTTCTCAAGGATAGCCGCACCTTTAACTACTCTGACCCGCAAGAATGTAAAGTTTGATTGGGGTCCTAAACAGCATGAGTCTTTTGAAACCCTCAAGCAAAAGTTGAGCAATGCTCTTAACGTTGCCCGAAGGAATAGAAGAGTTCATTGTCTATTGTGATGCTTCACATACTGGCATGGGCTGTGTGCTTATGCAGAAAGGCAAAGTGATTACCTACGCATCACGACAACTGAAAGTGCATGAAAAGAATTACACCACCCACGATCTGGAATTGGGTGCCGTTGTATTCGCACTTAAGTTATGGAGACACTATCAGTATGGAACTAAATGTGTGATATACTCAGATCACAAGAGTCTTCAACACTTGTTTAATCAGAAAGATCTCAATATGAGACAGCGTCGTTGGATGGAAACTCTAAATGACTACGATTGTGAGATTCGCTATCATCCTGGTAAATTGAATGTAGTCGCAGATGCATTAAGCCGAAAGGAAAGGATTAAACTTATACGGATTAATGCCAAAAGTATTGAACTTAAGAACAACTTGAATGAAAGGTTTTTAGCCGCTCAGAAAGAAGCTGTACTGGAGACTAACCTTCCAAATGAGAAATTAGGTGCAACTATCGATCAGTTTTCGCCTGGAAATGATGGAATCCTTAGATTAAATGGTAGAATCTAGGTTCTTATTAATCGAGGACTTAGAGATATAATCCTCCAGGAAGCTCATAACTCCAAATATCCAGTTCACCCTGGAGGTGATAAGATGTATCAAGATCTAAAGGACAACTATTGGTGGATGGGTTTGAAGAAGTCCATAGCCACACACGTAGCTAAATATCTGACGTGCGCTCAAATTAAAGTCGAACATCAAAAGCCGTCAAGACTACTACAACAATTAGAACTTCCCACATGGAAGTGGGAGACGGTAACCATGGATTTCATTACCAAGTTACCAAAAACGAGGCATGGAAATGATACAATATGGGTCATAGTTGACAGACTGACTAAGTCAGCTCATTTCTAACCCATCAAGGAGACTCATAGCTCTGATAAGTTAGCTCAATTATATGTGGACGAGATTGTATCTCTCCACGGAGTGCCACTATCTATAGTATCTGATAGAGATACTAGATACACTTCTCATTTTTGGAAAAGTTTCCAACAATCATTAGGCACCCTTTTGAATTTCAGTACTGCTTACCATCCTCAAACGGATGGGCAAAGTGAGTGTACAATTCAAACGTTGGAAGACATGCCTTGCGCACGTGTCATTGATTTAGGTGGTAGCTGGGATGACCACCTTCCCCTAATTGAGTTCTCCTACAATAACAGTTACCATACCAGCATCCAGGCTGCGCCTTTCGAGGCTTTATATGGGAGAAAAGGTAGAACACCCGTCTGTTGGACAGAAGTTGGAGAAGCTCAATTGTCAGGACCTGAGATAGTCCTAGAAACAATGAACAAGATTGTCCAGATTCGTGATCGCATAAAGGCTGCCAGAGATAGGCAGAAAAGCTATGCAGATAAAAGGCGAAAACCTCTAAAGTTTGAGGTAGGATACAAAGTCTTACTGAAGGTATCACCCTGGAAAGGAGTAATGCGTTTTGGTAAGAAGGGCAAGCTAAGCCAAGGTACATCGGACCATTCGAAATCATCGAATGTGTCGGGAGTGTAGCTTATAAGCTAAACTTACGTGAGGATCTTAGTGGAATTCACAATGCGTTCCACGTCTGTAACTCAAAGAAGTGTCTAGTTGATGAATCGCTAGAAATGTCTCATAAAGACGTACAGATAGATGAAAGCCTGAGGTTTGTTGAAAGACCTTTATTGATTGAGGATCGACAGGTTAAAAAGCTCCGAAGGAAGCATGTACCGATTGTGAAAGTAAAATGGGATGCCCGTAGAGGCCCTGAGTATACGTGGGAGGTTGAGTCCACTATGCGACAGAAGTACCCTCACTTATTTCAGTAAATCTCGGGGTCGAGATTTCTTTTAAGGGGGTGAGGATGTAACACCTCGTAAAATCGTGTCCAATTATATAAAGACACGTGTCCTAAACCCTAAACGTGTAAAGGATTTATTCCGAAGGAGTAAACTTGATAAACATTGAAAATATGTATGCGGAGGGACTAAAAGTGTCAACATGCAAATTTATGCCGTTGAGTGACCTTTTACCAAACCCGGAGCTTTATAATGTTAAAACATGCTCTCGGAAATGATTAATATTGAATATAAAAGTTGAGGGGTCAAATATGAAAAGTTTCAAAATTTAGTTCTCTGATCAATCACTTACGGATCGTAAAGGTTCAAGCTTACGGTTCATAAGGACTGTATCTGGGTGAAATATTTTAAATCAGTTACGGACCGTATGGGGTTGATGCTTACGGTCCGTTAAGCCTGTATCTGGGTAGAAATTTTTGGACAGCTGCAAGTTTCTCCCTTAAACCGCCCTTTACTCTCAAAATTCGAAACCTGGAGCATTTTGATGGATTTTAAAACCACCAAGGACACCTGTGATGATCTCTGGACACCCCTTAACACCTGGCTTGATCCTTGATCATCCTCCTCAACTATAAATAGGAGTTCTTAGTGCCTCATTTCCTTGCTCATCTCAAAAATTCAATCTTTCTCTCTATCTCTAAGGTTCTTGATCAAAAGGAAGCTCTCTATAGTTTAAAGTTCGAGCTAGGACCCTTTGTAAGTGTCCTTAGCCACTTTAGTTCAGTTTTTATACGTTTAAAGACCGAAAGTCAAAGTTGCCGCAAAACGGATTTGACCTTCGGTTTAGACCTAAATGGTCCAGCCATTGTTCGAGGAGAATATGGCTACATGATCATAATTAGGTAGGTGTTAATCCCTCAAAAGGGCACCTCCTAATCATCACGTCTACTTAGTTAATTGTCGGGTCAAAGTAATTGATCAAAAAGTCAAACTAATCAGATTTTTAAATAATAATCAAAACTAATAATGCGAAAGTTATAAACCATATTTTGTGACTTAAATAACTTGGTAAATATTAATAGAACATGTCTAAACATGTTCAACCCAACAATCCTAAGTTTAGGCTCGGTTCGCAACCGAAAGTCGCAAAAGCTTGACTTTTGCTTTGACTTTCAGTTATGACCCGATTTAGCTTAATTATTTTATGTATTAAGCTTCCATTGTGACCATATAATGTTGTAGTATAACCCTCAGAGATCATATTACCCGGACACTTATTAAACTGAATTATATGCATGTTTCTATTATTATGCTCATTGTTGACTAAAATTCCCTTATGATCTCAAAATGAGATTTTTGAATAAATAAGCATGCAAATGAATTAGGTACTGATTAGTAAACATAATTAAAGTATTTTGATACTTACACTCTCGTCATAAACTGATGTTATGCAAAAGATTGTTTATTTAGCCTTTATAAAGACTAAAAATACCCTTTGGTGTATAAATCATGTTTAAAACATAAATTTGACTCAAAACTCTTTACCTACTGTTGTGATATTATTTTTAGGGATTTTTGGAATATTGGGTCAGATTATATACTGACCTTAACATTGAGTTCTTGTAAAAAAATCTATAATTGACGATAATGCCCTTTTTACGAATAAAATGAGTTTTACATATAATTAACATGTAAAACCTTTTCCTACTGATCTAATATGAAAAATAAAATATTTTGACCATTCAAGGCTAGTCAAAATCTCAGAATCACATAAACTTTGCAAATATCGTCAATTATCGGTTTTTATGCTAAATAAGTGCATAGTATGGTTTAAAACCATATTTAGCACCCAAGACGAATTACCTACTGATGTTATAAATAATTTTAAATAATTTTATAGTAGGTTTAAGTCATGAACTCAGAATTCCAATTATGTCCTTAAAAGCATATGTGAAATGACTAAAATACCCTTTCGGGTAGGGGTGTTCAAAATCGGATATCCGGATATTCGGATATCCGAAAATTTCGGATAGTCAATTTTGCTATCTGAATCCGTATCTGAAATTTCGGATATCCGAAATTTCGGATACGGATAATAAAACGGATATCCAATGTTCTAAAAAAATCATTTCAACATAAAGATTTGTCTTTTCATATAATGATGCAAATGTGGAACTGTAACAAATCCATCAAGCAAATATGAGTAGGGGATTTGCAGTAAAGGTGTAGTGGTTCATATAATGAATCCAAACAAAACATTAACAAATCAGACACTAGTTCGTATATTCTGAAAATGGATAAAAATAAAACAAGAACAAATCCGAAATAAAAAAAATCAAAACCAAACTTTAATCAACATATTAGAAGCTTTGAAGCTAAAAAAGAACAAATCTGGAATGTCTCGACTATTATATAAGTTGATTTCTGGATACGCTGATGTTTATGGTCGAGTGAATCTGGAATGTCTCGACTCTAGACTGGTTCGGAATCAAGTTTCAACGACGAAGCGAAGCGAATCGGAACGTGTTCTTGCAGAATTGTTGCAAATGGCGAAGAAGTAGAACAGGGGCTGAGATGTGAGGGTTTGGAATGAGTGGTGAAGGTGAAAAGTTTGAGTGAAAGGGGCTGGAGTGTGGATAAGGAAGAACTAGGGATTTCATTTATTGTTATATATATTTAAAAATAAAAATTTGTATTTAATATTTTCGGATATCGGATATCCGAAATATCCGAAAATTTTCAGAATTTTTTGCACACCCCTACTTTCGGGGCATACATAAATGGTAAACCACACATATGTATGATATCCTACTGTTATAACATCATAACATAAATATTTTTATGGAATGTTATTGACCAGAACATCAGTTTACCTATAAACCCCTTTTATAAATCCTAAAATGACCAAAACGCCCTTATGAGGCTTAATTCGGTTTTAAATTCTTTTTGGGCATACATGTTGACATCCTACTGATGTCTTAACATATTTTAAGCATAATAATATTTGGAACTTGTATATGTTTCATTCGGTTACCCGTTATGCTTATACGCGTTCGGTTCGGTTTATGTAACTAGTTTGCATAAATTAGCCGAAACGGGTTTAACCTTGTCATTCAAACTTCAAAATGCAGAATGTATTTAGTTTACCCATATTTTACAAGTATTTATACTTGTTGGGTCTAAATTACATTCCATTCCGGTCTCCGCTTAATCTAGCGTTTCGAACCGTAAAGTATCCTTAAAACTAACCGGTGTAAGTCTTTGACTTAAATAAGACCCGTTAGTATCCTAATAGGTTAATAAAACCTTCCTTACAGATTAAGTAGCCTCAGTAGAAGATACGTGCATAAAGCCTTAGGAATATATGGCTGAGTAGTAATCCTTGCATAATTAACTCAGGTAAATACTTTTAACTTATATTCCCTTATACGGGATTGGGATACGGTAAATTATTACCCCTTGGTCTGGTATGAGATCATTTAATCTGATTGTGATTTAATAAATCTGCATAACCCGTTTTAATCTGTTTTGTTTGATAACATAAACTTTGGGGGTTAACGACCATGTCCTGGATATCCTTGGCTCATTTAAGTTATTAATGGCCACGACCTATGTACGGGGTCTAGGCATACACCCGACAGATGTAAATGCTAAATATTAATTTACCCACAAGTTGGGGATAACTCCTTTGTGGGTTTTATAAGTGGTGAGTCGGTTAATCATGACCGGCTTCCAAACCGGCCCTAGATGTATGAAAAACATGTAAATCTGTATACAAGATTTTAAATGAAATTGTCTCAAGGTATAAAATATTTTGTGCCATGTGCGCCTAAATCAATTTTCATACATATTTTCAAATGAGTCAGTTAATTGTATTTACCAGTGAAAACTGACGTATTTTCCAAAGACTAAGTAACAGGTACCTCACGAACTAGGCTGGAGCTACTTGGCGTTAATTAAGAGGATCTTGCAAATCCTTAGATGCCTAAAGTCTGTCATACTCTGTTTTATGTATTTGTTTTAATGGTACGCCTGTGGATCTCTTTTACAACCGTCTGTATATTCTTTCATTTTGAACTTTGAACATTTCGGGTTGTAATAGTAATAACTTCCAAGCCTTCTGCTGTGCTATAAGTGTGTTTAATTGTCTATGATGATATCAACTACGTCACGATACTCCCCATCGGGCCCACTGGAAATATGTGGAAATATCGGGGTGTGACACTTCCGTTGCCATTGTTATTAAATTATCAGTTTAAGAACTATTTAATGGTTTTATGATTCAACTAGTGAGGTTCCCAAGTTAAAGGCCTTACAAATTGGTATCAGAGCTAAAGTTTAAGAGATTCAGGCATTCTTCGATGCCTGAACTTAAATTGAAAATGGGACACGTTAAAGGATGCCAGCAAAGGGTAGGCTGTAGCCATCAATTACTGATTCTATATAGAACATTGGATGCCTTAGCATCTAGGACAGGAACTTGAATGCCGATGTCGTTATAATAAGAAATGGTTAGAATTCGAAAGGTAAATTAGAGGTTAACGGCAAGTGGCCACTATTATAAGTTGCATGTTTTACTCGTATTGTTCTTAACTATTTCCCAACATGATGACACTAGTGTTTCCCCTTTTCTAATAGGAACTAGGTTGACTGAATGACTCGTGGTGGTGTACGTGGTTCTAAGAGGGATGGGAGGTGGTGGTTGTATAGGAGGAAGTGGTGGGCTCCGAGTCACCCGATGAGTGATGTGTTCAAATATTAACATATAAATTTCATCAAATGAGGCATAAAACTAACCCCTTTTTAGTACTAATGTTGGAAAAAGTGTGCTTTTGTCTTCCTTTTGTATTTTCAGGATTAAATGAGCTCAAATTAACAAAAGAAGCAAAAAGACATCAAAATCTAACATAAATACAAGAAAAGGAACAAGACGTGACATGCCCAACCCCACGACAGCATCTTCCCAAGAAAAACAAGAGATCAGAAGCCTGAACACGCCCCGTTCTCAGCCAACACGGGGGCGTGCCCAAGTGTCAGCAGAAAAGACAAAGTGGTAGAAGCTTCTATTGCCCACCACGGGCCGTGCTCAGCGGACACGGGGCCGTGGTCAACTATAAGATTCGCACAATCCAGCAAATCTGCATAGTACAAAGATTCTTCTGCACCACGGGGTCGTGCTCAGCGGACACGGGGGCGTGGTCAACTAATAAGACAAAGCTGCATTTAATGAAGAAAGAAAAGGATGTGGACACGGGGCTGTGCCCACTGGACACGGGGCCGTGCCCGAGCTTCTGTTCAGCCTATAAATAGATGTGCTTGGCTCAAGCTCAAACCATCCCTTGGCACACCACCTCTCTCACACTTCACCCACCACCCACCACCACCATAACACCATCATCCACCACCATCATCCATTGTCCATCTTAGAGTGTGTGAGTCGTCTCGGGATCCAAGATTGATCGTAAGAGTTCTTGACAATCAAGGCCATGTTTGCCTAAGTCTCTTACATCACTTGGTGAAGACAAAGTGTCTAGTGTAATACTTTTTATTTCTAATCTTTTGCACTTTTTATTTGGTTTCGTATTAATGACTTTAATAACTAGTTGCTTATGTTGAAGGTGATCTTTCTTTTTCGTTTGTCCGTGGTGTCTTGAAATTATTTTACTGTCTATATAAAATAAAAGATTTTCACCATTCATATCTCCACGGTCTATATGGAGGTATGTTGGCTACCTGGTCGGGGGTTAAGGGAACGGTTTGGTAAAGGTCTTGCCATTGTTCAGCGTTTAGAGGTCCTGCAATGGACCTGGGTCAAATTTAGTAGGACCTCCTTCAATACTTCACGGTATTGGATGGCGGGGGTCCAAACTCTTTGATCCCCTCATAAGTTAACTACTATTAATACTATAACCCGGCTATTTAGGACTGTATCCCTGCTGACTCAGACTACTTAGTCGAGGGTAACGTCACCTCCAAAAGAGGGGCCTACCATAATATTTCATTAATAACTTAATTCATTATCTTCCAATAATCCACCCTTTTAGGATTGTATCCTTGCTGACTCAAACTACTGGGGTGAGGGTAACGTCACCTTCAAAAGAGGGGCCTACTACAATAACTAAGATAATCTCTTAATCATGTGCAAAAGTGCATAAATAATCAAAGGTTACACTAGATACGAGTCGGAACCAAGTGATTCATCTTGTCTATCTGTTTTTATTTTTATTTTTTTATTTTCAGCATTTTAGTTAGTTTTTATTTTTCTTAGTTTAAAACATTTTTTCTAAACTTTTTATTTTGATTAGACGTTGAGGATAAACCGGTACTAAAAGCTCTTGTGTCCTTGGATGACCTCGGTATCTTGCCAACACTATACTACGCTCACGATGGGTGCACTTGCCCATATGTGTGTTTAGTGTTAGTAAAATATCGTGTTTTATAAATTTAAAACTTGGCTAAAAATAAGTGTTAAAGGGGCTTAAAATATACACCTAATATATATAACACTTCACACGCATCAAGTTTTTTGCGCCGTTGCCGGGGACACAAGGATTTTAAGAAAGTTAGGAATCAACGGCCTAATCGTTTTTCTTATTTTTCAATTTTTTAGGATTTTTTTTTAGATTTTTCAGCTTCTGCAGAACTCAGCACGGGCCGTGCCCGCTGAACACGCCCCGTGCCCAATCATTGGAACTGGCAATCCTGTTTTAAGTCAGACAGTAAGCTGAACACGGGGCCGTGCCCACTCAACACGCCCCCGTGCCCAAGTTTCAGTTACTGAAAACAGAACCGTAAGGTCCCGACGGTTGGTAACTTCTGACACAACCATGAGTGATACTGATACTTTTTACTTTCGGCACTCTTATGGTACTATGTGGTGTCAATTATGTGGTGGTAACCATAAAGAATTAGAATGCTTTTTTCTAAATTATAAACCCCACTATATAGACCCATCATTTCCTAGTATCCTTAAGAGGGGCGATAATAAAAATAATCCCTATCGCTCCCTCGAATGCGCCCAACCAGATATTCTAGGAGAAATGCTTCTCGATGAATTATTTCAACAAGAAGATCTAATTTTTAATTGGCTAAAAGAACTTAGGGAAGATTTCAATAATCTTTTCCAAGACAATAACCAAGAAGAGGGGTTGGAACCGCATTCAAACAACTTCATTGTTTCCAATGATACTTCTAACTCTAGTGAGGACTTGAGCGATAGTCGTCCCTGTGTCGATTGTGCCGTGAAGGACTCCCCATCAACTTCGTTTGATGCATACATAGACCTGAGCGATTCGACATACACCTTCTTTAACGAGAGCCCGGGAAAGGGTTGGACTTGTCCACCTACATATAGCATAGGAATCACCCTCACCGACAACCTCTTGCGTTCTCGTCTTAATCTAGATCAATTAAGGTATCTTAGGCACTTTGGGGTTGTTCCATCCAGTAAGGAGCCGCCCGATCCGAAAAAGTTCCTTAAAAATAGACGAACTTCATAAAACAGCCTTCCGACACGGGGCCGTGCCAAGGTCAACACGCCCCCGTGTCCACCAAAAGATTCCCTTCTGACTTTTGTCAGAATACGGACAAAACGTGTCAGGATCTTGCTTGCACACGGGGCCGTGTCCAGCTGACACGGGGCCGTGTCCAGCACGCTGTCGTTTTCTATAAATGCAGCCAAGAACCCTGCACATTTGGACCATCCAGGGACAGAAATTTGGAGGGATTTTCTGACTTACCATCCTAGGTATGTTCTAAAAGAAGGTTCCTACAAGCATCTTGTCCTTTCCTCTTTTATCTATTGCCTTCTTCTTCATCTTTCTTGCACCAAGAACTCCATTAAAGCTTAATTTCAAGCTTTATTGTGATGTTTATTGAATTTCTATTCAAGGAATCTTGTTAAAAATAAGTTACACAACATTGTTTTAAGTTATTTTTGCTCAAAAATGCTTCATAAGTTAAGAAAATAATTTGAAACCCCAAGATTCCTTGTTCTAGAAATCTGCAGAAAGTTGAACACGGGGCCGTGTTCATTGAGCACGGGGCCGTGCCCGTGGTACTGTTTCATTAAAACGAACTGTTTTTGGTTTGATTTCGTAGAATGTCTAGCCAAAACAGCGGAACCTCTTCTGCGCACTCAAGGAACAGCCGACGGGAAAGGAGGCCATCAATTGAAGCAACTCTCGTAAGATACGGAATGGCGCTACGTGAAGCACTTGACGAGATGACTTCAGTGGAGGAGGTCCTCATTGACCGTATAAACTATCTCTCGGTGGGGTTGGAAAACAGTTTCCGGGAAATAAACCTCTTGCACCAGAGGTTAAACATTCTGGTAACACCTCCTATGGAACCAATCCTCCCTCAAGAGGATTGGAACCTCGCACTTGGAATTCAAAATCCTACCGGTTGGGACGACATTCCGGCGGAACCTCTTCTCGAAGAACTTCAAGAAATTCCGGTGGAAGTTACACCTCCTCAACCCGATGCTCATGAGCCCGCTTTTCTTCTCCCTAGGGAGATCGAAGAGTGGCTCGCCGATGTATGAGGAACCCATACCCGTAGGGAGAAGTTTTCAAGCCACTTTTAACCGAGAAATCTATCTTTTCGGAAATTTTGCTAAGTAGAATAATTAGTAGGCTAGAAACTTCTTGGATTTCTTGTGTTTCCTTGACCTAACTAGCTAGTATTTTAATTTTTAGGACTATTATGTAATTCTCTCTATGATTAATGAATGATGGTTTTTGTTTATTTTGGTGTTTTGGATTGTGTTGAAATGAATAAAACACACTTGAGATGGCAAAGGATGCAAGGGAAACTTGAACCAGCACTCCATACAGGAAAACAGAACCGTCCGACAAAATTCTTCGTTTGCAGTAAGCTCGGCACGGGCCGTGTCCACCCAACACGGCCCCGTGCTGCACAGTCTGCAGAAAAAGACCCAGTTCAGGTAACTGGACACGGACCGTGTTCACCCAACACGCCCCCGTGTCCATGCTTCTGTTTCTCTTGTTTAATTTTGTTACTGGCACTGGAACACGGGGCCGTGCCCGGATCACACAGGGCCGTGTTCAGCGCCCAGTAACACAAAATTTTTGCTTTTCACACCTTTTTACACATTCAATCAACCTAAAAACTTATTTTTGGGACACATTGAGGACAATGTGTAATTTAAGTGTGGGGGGGATGCTAAAACCTTGAATCTTGCAAGTCCTAAATACAAGCCTTACACAAAACTCTATTGGAACCGCTAATCACCCCAAATTTTTTCAAAAAAATTCATTTTTTTTACTTGTCTAGGTTTAACTCGGGAAATTCAAGTTCTTAAAAAGGTTATATTTTTACGAATTTACAACCGATAGCGTCGTGATAAAAAGAACCAACATAAGAAAATTATGAAAAGGCATGACAAGCTTAGTTAAAATTTAATTATATATACTTGATCACATAAAAACCCATTCCCACAAAAGTGAGTTTTGAGCCTTTATTGAGCAAACACTTACATATCATTTGACTAAATGCTCATTTTCGTTTCTTGTGTGAATAGCCGCTTGGTTCTTACGACTCTAGAACTTGCCATGACGATACATTCCCGGTCCTTACCAACTTAAACCCGAGTAAGTAAATGATGGAGGCATTAGGACTAACCCTTTTTATTTCTACACCATTATTTTTCTTTTTTTTACCACCTACCCAAAATCCCCCTAGTTAGCCCCTTTGAGCCTAAACCTTTTCATTTCATAACCCAAACCTAACACCCTTTTTACCCACCAAAACCTTTTTCATTTTTACCCCTTTGTTTTAGTAACAAGTTCAGTTCTTTATATGACTTTTGAAAAAAAAAAAAAAAAACAACCTTTGTTGTTGATGATGAAGCAAAAGAAAATAAACAAACAAGTTCATCAAAAATAACTTTGTTTGAATAAATGACTTCATCAAAATAAAAGTTACAAAAATAGGAAGTCATATGAAAACCGACACTTGTTACGCTTTTCGCCCTTTTTACTAACCACTAACCACCAACCCAACCACCTACCTTTAACCCAAGCCTAACCCTTAACCCACAAAGTCCTCTTGAAATTTACAAAGGTATATAAGTTAAAAAGGAGGAGGATTGATTGCTTGGCAAGCCTATGGTAGGAGTAAGTTCCATGCCGCTCTCGAGTGATCCACAAAAATACATTTTCGGCCGAGTGTTGAGTGATCCCCGTGAGGTATATGAACTTGTATATAAATATAATTTTACAAAGGCATGTTATGCCCTAATAAGTAATTTATCTTATGAAAAGTTTTAAATAAATCATGACGAATAGGATTGTAAATAAGTAAAAATAAAATTAAATAAAGAATCTTGGAAATCCCGACACTCTACGACAAGCCAAAAAACCTTCTTCTCTACCCATTCCATTTGGGAGTGTAAATAGCCACATATTAAAGAGTTTTGCTTGAGGACAAGCAAAGATTCAAGTGTGGGGGTATTTGATGTGTTCAAATATTAACATATAAATTTCATCAAATGAGGCATAAAACTAACCCCTTTTTAGTACTAATGTTGGAAAAAGTGTGCTTTTGTCTTCCTTTTGTATTTTCAGGATTAAATAAGCTCAAATTAACAAAAGAAGCAAAAAAAAATCAAAATCTAACATAAATACAAGAAAAGGAACAAGACGTGACATGCCCGACCCCACGACAGCATCTTCCCAAGCAAAACAAGAGATCAGAAGCCTGAACACGCCCCGTGCTCAGCCAACACGGGGGCGTGCCCAAGTGTCAGCAGAAAAGACAAAGTGGTAGAAGCTTCTATTGCCCACCACGGGCCGTGCTCAGCGGACACGGGGCCGTGGTCAACTATAAGATTCGCACAATCCAGCAAATCTGCATAGTACAAAGATTCTTCTGCACCACGGGGTCGTGCTCAGCGGACACGGGGGCGTGGTCAACTAATAAGACAAAGCTGCATATGCTGATGTTTATGGTCGAGTGAATCTGGATACGCTGAAGCTAAAAAAGAACAAATATGGAATGTCTCGACTATTATATAAGTTGATTTCTGGATACGCTGATGTTTATGGTCGAGTGAATCTGGAATGTCTCGACTCTAGACTGGTTCGGAATCAAGTTTGAACGACGAAGCGAAGCGAATCGGAACGTGTTCTTGCAGAATTGTTGCAAATGGCGAAGAAGTAGAACAGGGGCTAAGATGTGAGGGTTTGGAATGAGTGGTGAAGGTGAAAAGTTTGAGTGAAAGGGGCTGGAGTGTGGATAAGGAAGAACTAGGGTTTTCATTTATTGTTATATATATTTAAAAATAAAAATTTGTATTTAATATTTTCGGATATCGGATATCCGAAATATCCGAAAATTTTCAGAATTACTATCCGAATCCGAATTTTTGGATATCCGAAATTCGGATTCGGATATTTCGGATTCGGTTTCGGATTCGGAATTTTTTGCACACCCCTACTTTCGGGGCATACATAAATGGTAAACCACACATATGTATGATATCCTACTGTTATAACATCATAACATAAATATTTTTATGGAATGTTATTGACCAGAACATCAGTTTACCTATAAACCCCTTTTATAAATCCTAAAATGACCAAAACGCCCTTATGAGGCTTAATTCGGTTTTAAATTCTTTTTGGGCATACATGTTGACATCCTACTGATGTCTTAACATATTTTAAGCATAATAATATTTGGAACTTGTATATGTTTCATTCGGTTACCCGTTATGCTTATACGCGTTCGGTTCGGTTTATGTAACTAGTTTGCATAAATTAGCCGAAACGGGTTTAACCTTGTCATTCAAACTTCAAAATGCAGAATGTATTTAGTTTACCCATATTTTACAAGTATTTATACTTGTTGGGTCTAAATTACATTCCATTCCGGTCTCCGCTTAATCTAGCGTTTCGAACTGTAAAGTATCCTTAAAACTAACCGGTGTAAGTCTTTGACTTAAATAAGACCCGTTAGTATCCTAATAGGTTAATAAAACCTTCCTTACAGATTAAGTAGCCTCAGTAGAAGATACGTGCATAAAGCCTTAGGAATATATGGCTGAGTAGTAATCCTTGCATAATTAACTCAGGTAAATACTTTTAACTTATTTTCCCTTATACGGGATTGGGATACGGTAAATTATTACCGCTTGGTCTGGTATGAGATCATTTAATCTGATTGTGATTTAATAAATCTGCATAACCCGTTTTAATCTGTTTTGTTTGATAACATAAACTTTGGGGGTTAACGACCATGTCCTGGATATCCTTGGCTCATTTAAGTTATTAATGGCCACGACCTATGTACGAGGTCTAGGCATACACCCGACAGATGTAAATGCTAAATATTAATTTACCCACAAGTTGGGGATAACTCCTTTGTGGGTTTTATAAGTGGTGAGTCGGTTAATCATGATCGGCTTCCAAACCGGCCCTAGATGTATGAAAAACATGTAAATCTGTATACAAGATTTTAAATGAAATTGTCTCAAGTTATAAAATATTTTGTGCCATGTGCGCCTAAATCAATTTTCATACATATTTTCAAATGAGTCAGTTAATTGTATTTACCAGTGAAAACTGACGTATTTTCCAAAGACTAAGTAACAGGTACCTCACGAACTAGGCTGGAGCTACTTGGCGTTAATTAAGAGGATCTTGCAAATCCTTAGATGCCTAAAGTCTGTCAAACTCTGTTTTATGTATTTGTTTTAATGGTACGCCTGTGGATCTCTTTTACAACCGTCTGTATATTCTTTCATTTTGAACTTTGAACATTTCGGGTTGTAATAGTAATAACTTCCAAGCCTTCTGCTGTGCTATAAGTGTGTTTAATTGTCTATGATGATATCAACTACGTCACGATACTCCCCACCGGGCCCACTGGAAATATGTGGAAATATCGGGGTGTGACACTTCCGTTGCCATTGTTATTAAATTATCAGTTTAAGAACTATTTAATGGTTTTATGATTCAACTAGTGAGGTTCCCAAGTTAAAGGCCTTACAAATTGGTATCAGAGCTAAAGTTTAAGAGATTCAGGCATTCTTCGATGCCTGAACTTAAATTGAAAATGGGACACGTTAAAGGATGCCAGCAAAGGGTAGGCTGTAGCCATCAATTACTGATTCTATATAGAACATTGGATGCCTTAGCATCTAGGATAGGAACTTGAATGCCGATATCGTTATAATAAGAAATGGTTAGAATTCGAAAGGTAAATTAGAGGTTAACGGCAAGTGGCCACTATTATAAGTTGCATGTTTTACTCGTATTGTTCTTAACTATTTCCCAACATGATGACACTAGTGTTTCCCCTTTTCTAATAGGAACTAGGTTGACTGAATGACTCGTGGTGGTGTACGTGGTTCTAAGAGGGATGGTAGGTGGTGGTTGTATAGGAGGAAATGGTGGGCTCCGAGTCACCCGATGAGTGATGTGTTCAAATATTAACATATAAATTTCATCAAATGAGGCATAAAACTAACCCCTTTTTAGTACTAATGTTGGAAAAAGTGTGCTTTTGTCTTCCTTTGTATTTTCAGGATTAAATGAGCTCAAATTAACAAAAGAAGCAAAAAGACATCAAAATCTAACATAAATACAAGAAAAGGAACAAGACGTGACATGCCCGACCCCACGACAGCATCTTCCCAAGCAAAACAAGAGATCAGAAGCCTGAACACGCCCCGTGCTCAGCCAACACGGGGGCGTGCCCAAGTGTCAGCAGAAAAGACAAAGTGGTAGAAGCTTCTATTGCCCACCACGGGCCGTGCTCAGCGGACACGGGGCCGTGGTCAACTATAAGATTCGCACAATCCAGCAAATCTGCATAGTACAAAGATTCTTCTGCACCACGGGGTCGTGCTCAGCGGACACGGGGGCGTGGTCAACTAATAAGACAAAGCTGCATTTAATGAAGAAAGAGAAGGATGTGGACACGGGGCCGTGCCCACTGGACACGGGGCCGTGCCCGAGCTTCTGTTCAGCCTATAAATAGATGTGCTTGGCTCAAGCTCAAACCATCCCTTGGCACACCACCTCTCTCACACTTCACCCACCACCCACCACCACCATAACACCATCATCCACCACCATCATCCATTGTCCATCGTAGAGTGTGTGAGTCGTCTCGGGATCCAAGATTGATTGTAAGAGTTCTTGACAATCAAGGCCATGTTTGCCTAAGTCTCTTACATCACTTGGTGAAGACAAAGTGTCTAGTGTAATACTTTTTATTTCTAATCTTTTGCACTTTTTATTTGGTTTCGTATTAATGACTTTAATAACTAGTTGCTTATGTTGAAGGTGATCTTTCTTTATCGTTTGTCCGTGGTGTCTTGAAATTATTTTACTGTCTATATAAAATAAAAGATTTTCACCATTCATATCTCCACGGTCTATATGGAGGTATGTTGGCTACCTGGTCGGGGGTTAAGGGAACGGTTTGGTAAAGGTCTTGCCATTGTTCAGCGTTTAGAGGTCCTGCAATGGACCTGGGTCAAATTTAGTAGGACCTCCTTCAATACTTCACGGTATTGGATGGCGGGGGTCCAAACTCTTTGATCCCCTCATAAGTTAACTACTATTAATACTATAACCCGGCTATTTAGGACTGTATCCCTGCTGACTCAGACTACTTAGTCGAGGGTAACGTCACCTCCAAAAGAGGGGCCTACCATAATATTGCATTAATAACTTAATTCATTATCTTCCAATAATCCACCCTTTTAGGATTGTATCCTTGCTAACTCAAACTACTGGGGTGAGGGTAACGTCACCTTCAAAAGAGGGGTAACTAAGATAATCTCTTAATCATGTGCAAAAGTGCGGAAATAATCAAAGGTTACACTAGATACGAGTCGGAACCAAGTGATTCATCTTGTCTATCTGTTTTTATTTTTATTTTTTTATTTTCAGCATTTTAGTTAGTTTTTATTTTTCTTAGTTTAAAACATTTTTTCTAAACTTTTTATTTTGATTAGACGTTGAGGATAAACCGGTACTAAAAGCTCTTGTGTCCTTGGACGACCTCGGTGTCTTGCCAACACTATACTACGCTCACGATGGGTGCACTTGCCCATATGTGTGTTTAGTGTTAGTAAAATATCGTGTTTTATAAATTTAAAACTTGGCTAAAAATAAGTGTTAAAGGGGCTTAAAATATACACCTAATATATATAACACTTCACACGCATCAATGAGCAACTAAGCAAGCAGAAACCAAACACGAATAATCTGTTTCGAGTGAAGTTGATGTGCACACTCCGTGCAATAGCGAGGAGTTTACCCTGGAGTCTATCATAAGGGAAACTATTGCGGATGAAGTCTACAAGGTTATCCATGATACGATGGCCTTGATCATGACAGAGGCCCTTCAAGCATTGAAGAATGGGGTACGCGAGATTGTCAAGGGTGCTAAGAATGGCAAGGGTGAGAAGCCTGAGGTTATTTTGATTGGCGAATAAGGTAGCAATTTGGATAAAGAGAACAAGAGGGGATGCACGTACCAAACTTTTAAGTCACGTAATCCCCCACCTTCCAATAGGAAGGAAGGTGCTATTGCCACCACTCACTGGATTCCGAAATGGAAGCAGTTATATCCATCAGTGAATGCAAGCCTAGTCAAGGCGTGAAGTTTGCAGCTCACTCATTTACAACATATGCAAGTCACTGGTGGTACACAATTAAATAGAACAAAAATGCTGAGGAGTTTGAGAAACTAACGTGGGGGGATCTTAAGGAACTTGTAATGAAGAAGTTTTGTCCTAAAATTGAGATCACCAAAACCGAGAGATAGTTGGCAAGAATGGTTCTTTACCTGGGTCCGAGCGTTGACTAACACTAGTGCCCCTCGAAAATCGATTCCATTGTGGAGGTTAGTAGCATCTTGTGGGACGATGTTATCATAGAAGAGCCAGCTCGTGAGGGAAAAAAGAAGCGATGGTCAAACCCTCTTAAGAGGTTCAGAAATGATACCACTAGAAGAAGATAAAGGTTGATGAGGCTAATGTCTATGCTAAGTGTGGAAGGAAGCACTATGGAGAATGTTGGTTAGGTACAAATCTGTGTTATCAATGCGGCTGGACATGGCTCTTCTCCTGTGATTGCCCAAATATCCTTAAGTGTTATAAATGTGGTGGTTTTGGACACCAAGGGAAGGACTACAAGAAGTCCGGAGCTGGAGGCTCTAGAAATAGGCAGGATGAAGAAAAGAAGGGTAATGAGAAGCTGAAGGTCTTAGCAAGAGCTTTTACCATGACTATAGATAGAGCGGTCGCTAACCCGATGTGGTGACAGGTACGTTTCCGATAAAAGGTGTTCTCGTATCACCACATTTTAATTCTGGCGCAAGTATGAGTTTTATTTATACAATATTCTATGATAAGTTGAATGTTTTCATTAAGATGGTGAAAAGCGTATTCGACGTAGAAACCGCAACTGGTAAACCTACCAAGGTTTCTAAAGCAGTGGATAACTGTATGATCGAAATTGAAGGCCATAGGTTTCCTGCCAGGTTACACCTTATGACTTTAGGGGGGTTTGATGTAGTATTAGGAATAGATATAAAATAGAAGATGCGGTTTTACACATATGTAACTGTGTTCATTAGACTATCTGTAGTGTGCGTTAAGCTCCTTCCACATCACCAATTCCCAGCGGCCAAACACTGGAACATGGGCGCCAAAAATCTCTCTGGCAATGGCCGATGTGAATGGAGAGGAGAGAGAGAGAGAGAAAGAGATTGTGGGCGAAGAGAGAGAGAGAGTAATTTTTTTTTATTATTTTCTTTTATTTTTTTACTCAGTCATGTGGTGTCATATCACCTACACTTTTTAGTTAACTCAATGTATCCATGTGAATGATAGTTTAGTTAAATTTTCATTACATACATAACAATGACGTTACCTAAAATTTGGCAGCTTCTAGTTAACCCACTCCACATAATTCTATCATAATCGTTTTCACCTTGATTCATCCTCTTTTAACATCTTGGTACACGTATGTAACAATTTCATATTATCTTGATTATATATGTTGTGTAAGGATCAAATACACAAGAATCTTAACATAAAAAAATATCTTAACATAAGAAGAGAATGATATATATATATATATAGGTAGAGGATATATAGGGGGCCGCTAGAATGAGAACCACCACGAGTTATGAGAACCGCGAGAACCGCGACCCGCGGGTGGCCGTTGACCACGAAATTTTTTTTACGACTAGATGTGTATATTTTAACACCATACGTAAAGTTTGGGTTCAAACGGCGCGCCCGAGGGGGTAGTTTTTTACGCCCAAAGTTTGGGTTTTTTTATTTTTTTTAATTTTTCTTTTTTTTAACCAAACTTTGGGCGTAAAAAACTACCCCCTCGGGCGCGCCGTTTGAACCCAAACTTTACGTATGGTGTTAAAATATACACATCTAGTCGTAAAAAAAATTTCGTGGTCAACGGCCACCCGCGGGTCGCGGTTCTCGCGGTTCTCATAACTCGTGGTGGTTCTCATTCTAGCGGCTCCCTATATATATATATATATATATAGGTAGAGGATCCTGTAAAAAGTGCTTAAAGTGTGAGAAGTGTGAGAAGTGTATTATAACACTATATATAATACTATATAACACCATATAAACATCGTATAACAATATGTAACACCATATAATACCATATAACACTATGTAACACTATATATCTTTATATAACAAATATAACACTATAGGTTGTCTGATAGCATGTCTATGATAAATGTATAGTGTTATATTTGTTATATAATGTTATATAGTGTTATATGGTATTATATGGTGTTACATATTGTTATACGGTGTTTATATGGTGTTATATAATATTATATATAGTGTTATAATACACTTCTCACACTTTAGGCCCTTTTTACACTATCCTTACCCTATATATATATATATAGGATAAGGATCATGTGAGAAGTAGTAGGCTAAATGAGAAACTTGAGAAGCATTCTGGACCACACATTTTCCCTAAGCAAAAAAATGCAAAAAAAAGGTGAAAAAAAGCAAATTTTTTTTTTTTTTTTTGGGAAAAATCGCAGCTTTTTCTTTAAGAATTAAATTTTGTTTTTTTTTTTTAAATTTTGTTTTTTTTTTGGATTTATACACATGTGTATATTGTTAATCTTTTAACTATACATATATGTATATTGTCAATTATACATATATGTATATACATGTTTAAAATTGAAAAATAAGTGTTATTTAGGGTTTAGCATTAGTATTTAGGGTTTAGCTTTATGGTTTAGGGTTTAGCTGTAGGGTTTAACATTAGGGTTTAGTATTAGGGTTTAGCAATAGTATTTAGGGTTTAGCATTAGGGTTTAGCTTTTGGGTTTAGCTTTAACTTTTGGGTTTAGCTTTATCTTTAGGGTTTGTATTAGGGTTTAGCATTAAGGGTTTAGCTTTAGTGTTTAGTTTTAGCTTTTGGGTTTAGCATTAAGGTTTAGCTTTAGGGTTTAGAATTAGGGTTTAGCTTTAGGGTTTAGCTTTAGGGTTTAGAGTTTAGGGTTTAGCTTTAGGGTTTAGAGTTTAGCTTTAGTGTTTATGGTTTAAGATTAACAATATACACATTTTTTCAATTTTAAACATGTATATACATATATGTATAATTGACAATATACATATATGTATAGTTAAAAGATTAACAATATACACACACATGTGTATAAATCCAAAAAAAAATTAAAATTTTTTTTTTTAATCCTTAAAGAAAAAGCAGCGATTTTTCAAAAAAAAAAATATATATATATATTTTTTGCATTTTTTTCACCTTTTTTTTGCATTTTTTGCTTAGGGAAAATATGTGGTACAGATTGCTTCTCAAGTTTCTCAAATAGGGTGGACTTCTCTTAAGATCCCTACCCTATATATATATATATATATCCCATTTATTTAAGCTTGATGTTTAGTTGCAAAAAGTAAAAAAAAATCATGTATTTACTAATAGTGTTATTTATACAATTTTTTTAGATCATAAGACTAAAATACGTGTTTAATAAGATGAAAAAAAATTCAAAAAAAAGAAATCCCTCGTTCATTTTTCACGTTAAGCCATTATGTATGTTAAGATTCGAACTGAAAACTAACTCTAAATGTATTTACCGAATTTATTATTATGATCATCTTGATGTGTTATTATTATTATTATTATATTATTTTTCACCTAAACTTAAAATAAAAATGAGTCACATACGTGTAATTATATACTACGTTAGACCGGGCCGTTGTTAAATAATATATTTTGTCTTATTAAAGTGCCACGTTCTGTATTTAAAAAAACTGAAAGAAAACTTGTTACCATGAGTCATAATAAAATACAATTAATTTATTTCTAGGTAAAAAACAAAATGCAAAAATTCAAATAAAAGCCACTAAATTATATGTGTAATTTATTTCTAGGTAAAAAACAAACAAAATGCAAAAATTCAAATAAAAACCACTAAATTATGTTGTCACAATTTACACTTGTATTTTTCTCAACACTCATCAATCCCTACACTACACATGCATTCAAATATTGTCCATGTGGGTGGGTACTCGTACTCTCACTAGTTTTGAGCATTATTGTCGGTGGGAGACAGGTGGGGGCCCACCGGTCCTCTTCCTTATTTAGAGGAAAGACCCATATAACTAAAGAAAATCCAACCATATCTCTCACCACTGTTTGCCCCACTGCCGCTTAATTCCGCCACCGACGGCCTTAATCAACTTCCTCCGGTTTAATTTAGAAATACCTCGAAGTAAACACTATAAAGATAACACTAGGCTGGTAAAAATGTTCAATGGGTTGGTGGTTCCTTGATAAAGGCAAACCTTAGTTGAAAGGTGTTGTGTTATGTGACAGAATTAAAGAAATTTGTTGTTAAAAAATAATAAATATTTAACTGAATGGTGGGCCATAGGGTGTTGGGTCAGATGGCAAAAACCTTTATAGTTAGCTCCTCTTGAAGATTATTGATTCGAATCTCAGGAAATGTAGCATTTCAAAAAAAAAAACATATAATGTAATTATTAAAGTCTAAAAACATAACACAACAATCTCATGTTGTAGATAAAGAAAGAATATCTAATTTAGAGGATGTTTGGCAACTTTTCAATGGTTAAGTGTTGTACCAATAAGAGGTCTGAATCATTAAGAACCTTATTAAAAGCTAAACAAACAGCCTCTTATTTGGTATTACAATCTCTAGTTAGGCCATGTGTAGTGGTCATCCAAGTGGTTTGTCTTTTTTATCATGTGCCGTCCACGTTATCAAGGCATGAAAATTGGGTAAAATAACATACTGATGAGGTATATGAAATTAGTTGGTTTTGAATTAAAAAAAATGGGTTGGCTAACACACTCCAACCAATATCTGTCTCCTTTAGCTCGTGGTCTAAACTACAAAGGAGAGCCCAAAATTGCATTTCACATGAGGAGAGGGTGATGTAGTGCGTGTTGTTTGGCTAACCATGAGACCACTACACATGGTGTTAACTAAGTTTAGTTTAAGAATAAAAACAGTAAACTCTGTGGATTAAAATTTAAAAGCTTAAAGAAAAGAGAATAAAGTAGCTAGAGTCGGAAGCAATAGCTTTTATCTAAAGTTAGAAGTTGTAGTTTTTGTTTGAATTAAAGAGTTTAACAAGCTAGATGTAACTATAGTTGAAAAAATGTTAAATAAAAAAAACATATAAATAAAACCACACAAAAAAGCTACCTAAGTTTTGGTATAAAAAGATGAATAACAAGACCATGGTTTTAATTTTAAAGAATAAGTAATTTTGATAACTTTGAATTTATGCTTAAGGGTAACTTCTATATCAACATGTCCTGGGACATTGGCATACCGAGAACAAGGAGACATAGACTAGACAAGTCATACAAGTTATGAACAGTGGCTACAATCTGACAAAGGATGTGGAATAACCCTGTCTTAACAAATGATAGATGGCCGACAAAGATAACGCGGACACCTTGGTTTGGCATGGTTGTATTGTAGATGGCGTTAGAAAATGGCATGACCCAAATTCAATAACCACTCTATTTAAACAGCTAGTGCAATCTAATTACGACAGAGCGTGACTTAGTTAAAACATGTAGAGCATGACTTAGAGCATATGTTAATGTCAAACTAACATTGTCTTTATACAAGATTTGTTTCTTACCAATCTAAAGAAACCGGATTATTCGCCATGTTCATGTCAATTCGTGAATAAGTGTATCATCTTTAGGTTCTTGCGTGTGGCACACATGGGTCAATCCGTAAATGGTCTGAAATTTTTGTATCGGCACACATGGGTCATAATGTCGAATTCTACCATATAGTGTAAAATTTGGTTCGTTAACTTTTTATGTATAACAATGGTGTTTATGATAGTATAACTTTATAAGTGTTGTTTCAACGTTATTTATGTTGTTATTCAGTTTGCGGTTAAAAGCTATATGATACTCATACGTAGAGATGAGCATTTGGTACTAGGTACCGATACCGAATTTCCTGTACCGAATCTTTTTTGGTACCGGTACCGGTACCCACTTTTTGGCATTTCCGGTACCGGTACTGATAAAATACCGAATTTTACCTTCAAATACCAGTACCTTACCGTACCAAATATTTCGGTACCAGTACCAGCTTTTGACGAATTTCGGTACCGATACCGGTACCACGCTCATCCCTACTCATATGTGATTTATAAAATAAAATTGTTTATTTGACTTCTGTCAAATCGAAAAAATAATTTAAAAATAACTAATCAAATATCCTACAACTTTTTCGAACTCCCTTAAATCAAAATTTCAAAATTAATAATAAAATCGAGATTCGAGAACTAGTGATTTTGTGAGGATTTTCTAAAAGGGAGGTGAATCAGGTGATTTAAGTTACTTTTCTTAAATATCTTTTGTTTTCATTATAATTAACTGTGATTGATTGTCTAATGACAAAAAAAAGAACCGATGATTAAGGTATCATCCCATGTTTAATTGGTGGACCAAGTCATTGTCATGTAATGTCTTTTTCAACACCAAGATATGGCAATCGAACTAGCATACAATAGTGGAGCTAACTACGAGTCTAAAATTTCATTATTTAAAGCATGTGTTGGATCGGTGCCGTTCAATCAGGGTGGAGGGACCCGTGTCTTGAAACCCATTTTAATCCTTCAACCAAGCCAATAGGATGATGTCACCTCATTTGGACTCGGTTCAACCCAATAAGCATAAGTGTGGAAGGGGGCACCCATCTTGGAAGACACCGGCTAGGAAGACACACGTAGGATGGAAGACAATCAGACACACAAGAGGCGAGTTTATGAAGCAGGAAGTAAAGCCGCCAGGGGGAACCCGCGCCTCTTGCAGCAGTGTTCCCTGGCCTACCCCCTGAATCCGGCTTGAACCCATGGGCGCCCCTTGTTGGTCAAAATAGAACCAATAACCGATGTTTAATTTTTAGATTTTTCCTAAGGGTCATGCTAATCACACACGCTCAAAATTATTTTCACATCCCAAAGCGCCGCGCTATGGCCAAAGCGCGGCGCTATGCTCGACAAAAGTGCTTCGATTGACATTTGAGACATTCCCTACTGTTTGACAGACATAAAGCTGATTATGATGTTTTGTCGTTAACCCTAAGCGCCGCGCTTTGGCCATAGCGCGGCGCTTCGACCCCAAATTTCACCCATTTTACCTTTTAAAAGCAACCTGTGAGACAGACACTTCGACCCTATACATTTTCATTCACAGACACTTCGATATACATTCACCCATCCGTTGTGTTTCTTCAAAATAACGCGCGGTTTTGCTGTATTAGTTACATCTCTTGAAAAACGATGTCGTGGTTAAACAACTATATTTTCGGTCAATATTCTGACGAGACAGTTGTTCCTGATTCTTACGAGGGGACCGCTATTTCTGACTCGTATGAGAAACCGGTCTCGTCCAACTTGAGGGAGGCAGAGGTTGTATCTGGCATTCGTTATCGTGATAACACGGTGACGCTGGATTTGAATACCCCTGTGGAGGACCCTTACGCACAACAAGGTTACTCGAATTTCGGTTACGGTGGCGAGTTCAGCTTTGTACAGCAAGAGTGTGGTCCAAAAGACAGTTACGGTTGTCAACAGAGCTTACAAGGTTATTCGAATTTCGGTTACGGTGGCGAGCACAACTTTGAACATCAAGTATATTCGGACCTCGGTGACGATGGTGAGCCGGGGGATGTGTCTGTTGACGAGGAAGGCTGTTACCCGGTTACGTTTTCGTTTGATACAACGCAGACCTTTTCGTCACGTAAAGAGTTGGTGCGTTGGGTACAAGACACGGCAAAAGACAACGGTTACCTCATTGTGACTAAGAGGTCGAATAAAAGAGGAGAGAATTACAAGATTTGGTTTCAATGTACTTTTGGTGGGGAGCATAAGAGTATAGCTACACAGAGGAAAACGGGTAGCAAGAAAATAGGCTGCCCGTTCGAGATGATCGGGTTTTCGGAATCATCCGGAAGTGTTTGGAGGATCGAGGTGACGAAGGCGAAGCATAACCACACTCCTATTGAAAACTTAGGGGGCGTTTGGTTCGCGGAATGATTTGGAATTGGAATTGGAATTGGAATTGGAATTTGTATAGGAATTAGAATTTGAAGGAATTGTATTTGGAATTTAAACATTCCAATTGGAATTGGAAATTGTTTGAATTGGAATCTCAATTCCATTTTTGTTGTGTTTTGTTGTTAAATGAAATGGAATCCATCACCCCGACACCCACAACCACCAGTTCGGGTCCAAACGTTACGGGTCGAAACGGTTCGGGTCGAAACGGTACGGGTCGAAACGGTTCGGGTCGAAACGGTACGGGACGAAACCGTTCGCGTCGAAACGTTACGGGTCGAAACGGTTCGCGTCGAAACGGTACGTGTCGAAACGGTACAGGTCGAAACAGTACGGGTCGAAACGGTTCGGGTCGAAACGGTTCAATTCCAAACGGTACGGTTTGATTCGAAACGGTACGGGTCGAAACGGTACGGGTCGAAACCGTTCGCGTCGAAACGTTACGGGTCGAAACGGTTCGGATCGAAACGGTACGGGTTGAAACGGTTCGGATCAAAACGATACGGGTCGAAACGGTCGAAGATTCCAATGAATTTACTTTAATTCCTTCACATATAGGAAGGATTTTGAATTCCTTTAGTTAAAGGAATTTGAAGGAATTAATGCCTAATTCCAATTCCAATTCCATTGTTAACCAAACACATGAAGATTGGAATTGGGATTCCAATTCCATCAAATTCTGTGAACCAAACAACTTAAGAGATGGAATTCAAATTCCAATTCCCTTAAATTCCATTGAATTCATGTGAACCAAACGCCCCCTTAGAGGGTCACGCGTATGCGAGAAGGCTTTCTTCGGAGGATACAAAACTGGTTAAGGAGCTGGCAGAGCAAGACATTCCCAACCAAAGTATCTGGCGAACGCTGACAAAAAACAATCCGGCTAGAAAGCTTATTCCGAAAGATATACACAACGCTGTTCAACTTTCACAAAACTATCAACTTTCACCAAACTACGACCAACAGGGTTGAGGGCATGCATGCAACACTAAAAAGTCACTTTCCAAGTCATCGCAACACACTGGATAAACTTGTACTGTATGTTGATCATGTTGTTGATAGACAATACACCGAGATTAGTAGTAGCTTTGAAACAAGCCTCCGAAAAGTGATGACGCACCACAAGAAGCAGCCCATGCTTGCATATATTCTCAGAAAGGTTTCAATATATGCGATTGAGCTTTTGAGTAGGGAACTAAAACGTAAGGAAGACGGGTTGAGAGCCTACGGTGCAAGCTGTGGTTGCCAACTTTTTACCAGCTGTGGTTTGCCATGTGCCTGTCGTTTGGAAAAGTTGGAAAATAAAGGTAATTAATATCTTTGACCTTTCTCGTTATGATTTTGCCACCTAATTTGTTTTCATCCACAGGTCAGCAACTCCGGATCACACACATAGACGTGTTCTGGAAGAAGCTTAACTTCAAGCCTGCAAAGAAAAACATAGAGGATATCGATGTAGACGCGGAATTTGAAAAACTGAAACAAAAGATCGATCCAACACCCCCTCAAGTGAAAAGGAGCTTCTTTGAAAAGTTTCAGCAAATCCTCAATCCAGGGAACAATAACAAAAAACCTCCTGCTGTTCTGAAGAAAACTCGTGGTCGCCCAACATTGAAAACGCAGGAAGAAAGAAAGGTTGAAGCCGCTAGAAAAAGCTCGTACATTCCGTCGGAAGAAACTTGGGTCGAGGCCTCAGATGATCTTCCCCGTCACAGCTCGTACATATCACACGAAGATTCTAGAAGACAAAAGAATACCAAACCGATCAACCTGCACCCTGATTTCCCGATGATCAAGCTCGGTCCTAAGACGGATATAGCGATCCGCAACTACGCATCTCAGATTCCCGAAGTGATCCATCCATACATCGTTAGAATAAAGGACGTGAAACCAGATGGTCATTGTGGGTTTCGATCGGTGGCTGTTGGGTTAGGAGTGAAACAAAATTCATATTTGATGATCCGGAAACAACTTATAAAGGAGTTACGTACGAACGAATCGCTTTGGAGGCAGTTTTTCGATCCGGAAAACATAGGACATTATGATGCGCTGCTTAGACGGATCGCTTTCAAGGGGGTGGGACGAGAAGATATCGAAAATTACATGACGATGCCTGACACGGGGTTTCTTATTGCCCAACGATACGGTGTGATTGTTCACACCTTCGACATACGTGGGAGCAATACAATTTTCCCTCTGCTGGGCGGGCCAAACGAAGCTGAGCAACCTCACCTGGTGGTTGCGGTTGTGTTCGTCGACCATGGGCATTTCATACATGTAGAGCTTGGAGGTTGTTATCCAATGCCTCCCCCAAACCCACTCTGGACAGCGAACAGAACAGAGCGCGTAGCAGCCTGGCACACATTATACAGGGATCAGATCAACGCGTACGAAATGCTTACGTATCGTGCCCCTGACCTTAATGTAACCCCATATTTTCACGATGTAGGTTAAATGTGTTTAATAATAATCACGTTTGTGTTTGTTCAATATATGCGTTACATCACATTAAAAACCGAATGTCATCGACACGACCCAATCAGATTCAATAAGCACTTGTACGACCCAAAATGACCATATACATCATAATACTACAATTAATGAAAAAACACGTCATGTTCATGTGCGGTAGGCGGTTGATACACATAACACCTCTTACAGGAGTACTTGTGCTTTCAAACCAAAATGATACGATATAACGGAATAAGACATCACACGTAACCAATTTGATCCGGAACTTGCAGTATAGTCCATATATAATAAAAAATGATGTATAATGGAAAAAACGTAAAATTTAGACTATTATCGACGCGTTTGTGAATTAAAAACAATTTTAAAAAATTTAAAAAAGGCCCAAAGCGCCCCGCTATGTCCAAAGTGAGGCGCTTTGCCATTAAATAAGAACAGAAGCGCCCCGCTTTGGCCATAGCGGGGCGCTTTGGTCCCTCGTTATACCTGAAGCGAGGCAGCTTCTCCCCCATTTCAACACAAAACACAAAACACACACAAAAGGTGCGATTACACACACTGATCTCCGGATATCTTCGTTTTCAATCTTTCGACCGCTAAAAGGTAAGATCGAACACCCTTAATCGTTTTGGTTAAATGTACATGTTTGATATTTGTTTGATTTGGGCGTTTGGATCGATCAGGTGGAGCTGTTCTTCATCACGAAGAACCAAAGCGCCGCGCCGGGGCCAAAGCGCGGCGCTTTGGTTCATGTTTATTTTTTTTAATATTATTTGTTTAATTCTTTTATATTTAATATTATTTGTTTATTATTTAAAATTTTATAAATAATATTATTTGTTTATTATTTTATATTTAATATTATTTGTTTATTAATTAAAATTTTATAAATAATATTATTTGTTTATTCTTTTATATTTAATATTATTTGTTTATTATTTAAAATTTTATAAATAATATTATTTGTTTATTATTTTATATTTAATATTATCTTGTCAACGTGCAGGGATGGATTCCTCCGATGACGAGATTGAGCATATGGAGGCTGAGGGAGATGTGGGAGAGGAGGGAGAGCCGGCATGTCCGTACCTGCAGTTTCCGCCGGGGTCACGGGCGAGGGGGAGATGCGCGAGGTTGCGCACCATCCCCATTGGGGAGCATGTAGGGATAGACTGGGGCCTGCTGGAGACCGTGGGAGAGGCCGCACGGGCGCGTGAGATAGTTGGACTAGATACTCCTTGGTCGCGCCTATTTGAGTTAGCGATGGAGGACTCGTACCCTGAGCTTACGTGGGAGTTTCTTTCCACGTTTACATACGCGCCGCATCCGGCGGATTACGTGGAGGACCCGGATTTTCCAGTCCACGAGGTTACATTCCGTCTCGCCGGTCAGGAGTTTCAGATGAGTGTGCGGCAGTTTGCTGTCCATACAGGTTTGTTTAAATAATATTATTTATTATTTTATATTTAATATCATTTGTTTATTTAATGTTATTTGTTTATTTAATATTATTTGTTTATTATTATTATTATTTGTTTATTTAACGTTATTTGTTTATTTAATATTATTTGTTTATTATTATTATTATTTGTTTATTTAATATTATTTGTTTATACAGGTTTGTACACAGAGGCCGAGCTTGATACTGATTTATATACGCAGGCAGTTACGATGATGGACAGGCAGACGCTTATCAGTTTCTAGAGGGCCATTTCCAGGGTTCCCTTTGGGAGATCCTGGCAAAAGGCCACCACCATCAAAGACCCCTTGTTCCGATACCTGCACCATGTTATCGCGGCAACTATCGTGCCACGGGGTGCCAGTAGGGAGAAGGTCAACCTCAGTGACCTTTTCTTTCTATACTGCCTACTGCGTCGACAGCCATGCGATCTAGCAGCCTGCCTGGCAGATTACTTTGCCACAGCATACCACCGGCAGCTCCGCGGGTGGGTGCACACTGGCTCATACATCACCGCCATCGCACGCTCGCTCGGGATCGTGCCCGAGGGAGATCCGGTGCTGTCCGATCCGGTCCCGTCTACCAGGTTGGGCCGCGCGTCAGTTTCTAGCATGCAGATCACCCGTACCTTTGATGTTGGTCTGAGGTTTAGGGGCGGAGACGGGTTGATTTGGCAGCCGGAGCCGGTGCCGGAGGTCATCCCGGTTGTTATTGAGGTGAGGGCTGGAGTGTTGGCCCCTCCTGATGTTCAGGCGGCCGCTCGGCAGGCTCAGCTACAGGCTCTGGGACTCGATGAGTTCCCGGGCCAGCCTCAGGCTGAGGCTCAGGCTCAGCCTCAGGCTCAGCCTCAGGCTCAGCCTGTATTAGATGATCCGGCTCAGGAGGAGCATATCGAGGAGATCCCGGTACCACCAGTTCAGCCAGCTCCTGAGCCGCCACAGTACCCGCAGCACGTTTACGCTGACCTGCCTCCGGTAGCGCGTGAGGTGGCTCGGGACTTCGACCGGCGCCTCAGACGCCAGGCCGCACGCCAGGACTGGATCATCGAGACGCTCGTTTCTCTACGAGAGCTCGCTGGGTTGCCTCCACTTCCCCTCCCACCGTCCCCACCGCACGAGGATTAGTACCTTAGTTTGTTTGTATAGTGTTTTGTTATGTATTATGCAGTCAGTTGTACCTTTTTGTTTTGTATGTACAAACTGATATATATATATATATATATATATATTGCAGTTAATCTTCTATTTACATCACGTTGGTTTTGGATTGTTTACGTTTAATTCTTATGGTTTTCTGTACAATTTATTTAACGTGTTCGTTTAATTTAACAAAATAAACTAGGTTAACAGTTTATAAAGACGCACTTATATTATATACGTTCTATAAAAATAATGACGTAAAAAAACGTAATTATAAAACAACGTATTATAAAGGCCACCCATTATAAAACTCAAATACAACTTTTTCCTCCAAAAAACACTACCAAACTAACCCACATCCCACCTATTTCAAAAAAAAAAACAACACAAATTCCAGCCAACGCTTTTTGTCTTTTTGCACACTCAAAGCGCCCCGCTATGGCCAAAGCGGGGCGCTTCGAGTGTGCAAAAAGACAAAGGCCGTGTGCGAATAGACCAGGCCTTTTCATAATCAGTTTTGATATAACTGGTTCGTTAATATATATGGTTATTAGAAAAGATGGTCTGGTTAATCCCGTTATTCACACCCTTATTGGTTAAAATAGAACATATAACTGGTGTTCGATTTTTAGATTTTCATAATCATTTAGTTATAACTGGTTCGGTTAATATATACGATTATTAGAAAAGATGGTCCAATTAATCCAGTTATTCACACCCTTAATGGTTAAAATAGAACAAACAACCGATGTTCGATTTTTAGATTTTCATAACCGATGAGTTCCGTTATAACTGGTTCGGTTAATATATATGGTTATTAGAAAAGATGATCCGGTTAGTTTGATTACTCGTCACCTTTAGAATTGGATGTTTTCAACTAAATTTTAGTTGATAAATCCAGTTATATCTTGAATCAAATCAAACATTAATGACACCCATGAACTACTGGTATGATGTTTGTCCCTACAAATATGGCATGAGTTTAAATCCTTGCAGGTGCAACGCTATGTGGTATTTATGTGCAAATATTGTTGTTAAAAAACGTTGATAATTAGTTTAATTATAAAAGAAATTATGTGGTATTTATGTTTATGTGCAAAATATTGTTGTTAAAAAACATTATGATTATTTAATTATAAAAGAAGATATAGGACTACAAATTTGTTGTTTAAAAAATTATAACAAAACTTTTCGACATATAACATATTATTTGTAATAGATATCAAGGTTATTTTGACGTCGATTTCATTAACTCGGCCATTTAATTACATACAACCATAACCAGACTCATAAAGTTAAACTGGTTATAAGAGAATCATAATCAAACTATCAGTTTATCAATCGGTCCGATTATTTAAATAAGGTTTGGTTTATATGCTACCTGTATAAACATTACCTAGTTATCTGTCGCTATGCTAGGTGATCTGATCGTAGATGGTCTGAACGTTACTCTGCAAAACAGAACCACCCTCCAACGTGAGAATAAGTACTCGTAGATGGAATAACAAGTGTTTAGGATAGAGAGATTGAATGAATGTACTTTATGAGTTCATCGTCTATTTATAGCTTCTGACAAATTAGGGTTTCCCCTTAAGTCGGTGAGTCGGTTAGCCGCATCTCCTATCTTTTCGGAGATTGAACCAACATTATACTTGCCTGGGAATATCTTTTGTATCTTTACTATTATTATTCCGTATTTAATGATGGTTTACCCGACCCATAATGACCGAGCCGGGTAATTCCTCCACATGTCCCCCCAGTCCGTTGCTATGGGAGTGTGCATGGGGTCGGACTTAAAAAATGACAAACACCAAAAAATAAAAATAAAAAATAAAGAACAAAAAAGAAACCAAAACAAAAAAAATTCCTGACGATATACACCTGAAAGGTCGATTGGCGGCGCTAGCTGTCATATGGCATGACCTGCCCATGAGTGCTTGTGCTTACACGTGTCAATTTGGGCTCCAACTTTTGAATTTCAAAAAGGTGGACTGGACAGTATAAATAGGGGTGTAACCCTATGGTATGAAAACTTTTTACCCCCCAAAAAATTTCAATCGTCGCGTCTATTCTTCCTCCTTCTTCAATGGCCCCCAAAACCTCCGATCAATCCCCTCGTGATGATGTCCTATACTTCAAATGGAACAAAACGTCGTTTGATTCTTTGTTGTAGATCTATTGCATTACGTCGGCATGGCACCCCGTAATTCCTTCGGAGAAAGACACTGCCTTTCCCTTACGAAATGTCCAGATCACCCTCTTCGCAGACTTCTTTAAGTTCTGCAACTTCCGCCTTCCGATCACCAAGTTCTGTAAGGAAATGTTTGACTGGTACGCTGTGCATTTATCACAGATACACCCACTTGGCCTTGCTAAACTTCCCCATTTCGAATACGCCTACTTGAATTTAGGGTTTCGGCCGGAGTCTTTGGTATTTCGTGCTTTGTACACCTTAGCTTGGAAAGTACCCTTTTTTACCTTCGGTCGCCGGAGCACTGACGAGGCGTATCAGCGATTGGTACCCTCGAGCTGTCGAGATAAAGACTGGAAGAAAAAATTCTTCTTTATTGATGCTGACATCATTCCTAGAGAAATGCACTGGAAAACTATGGCGTCGAAAGAAAAGATGAAAGATGTTGGGCCGCCCAAGGCGGAGTGTCAGGAAAACGCAATGTTCAAGGGTTTGACCGCTCACCCCTCCGAGTGTGTGGTTATTCCCGAAGGCGCGCTGGCTTTGGTTGAGATGAGCCTGTGTTGGCGTAACATTCAAACATATCCAGCTTCCAGGACCACCGATGGAAGTAAGTTGTCTAAACGCTGTGAATTTCCCCCTTTTCTTCTAATGTGCATAACAAAAGATCTTTTCCAGCCCCCCACGCCTTGGTGAATTTCTTGTACCCGGAGAAGTCTTCGTCTATTTTGACTACTGATCGCCCGCTTCAGCCTGGGGAAGAAAACATCCTACGGGTGCATGCAGGGAATTTCCTAGTGTCCGACCCTCACCTTGATGCTGTGCTCCAAGGTTTCCCCGTGATTGGGACCATAGGGGAAAGTGGGACAGTTATGGTTGCCCCTAAGAAGACTATTCGCATCCGAAAGACTGCAGGGAGAGCAACACCAAAGGTCAAGCTTCCAAAGGTATCATCACAAGGGGCTACCGGGTAGCCGATGTACCAGTCACAGGTTCAATGACAACTACAGTAACCACAGCGTCGGGTCCGCCGTTGAAGAGAATGAAAGCCACTCCTCTGCTACCTAGTTTGATGCCAAAAGGCGTGTCGTGTTAGCAGGTCTTGGTAAGTTGCTTAGACTTTCCCATCCGCCTTTTGTATTTTACTTGCACCTTATTCTTATAACACTTCTGCAGGTCCTATTCCTGGGACGTCACCAGGCGCTGCAACTGTGTCCTCTTTCACCAGTTCCCCTGGAGGCGATGAAATAGCCGCTACTACTGCTAGTGATGTGTTTGTTGCTGGGACATGCGAGATTGCGGGTGTGCCAGTGGGTGTTAGCTCTGGAACTCCCATTGCTACTGTTGAAATTGCTACCCCACGTTTTACTGAAGTCACGACTGTGACCACCACAATGGCCATCTCTACTACTACCACGGAAGTGCTTAGTTTGCTACCCGATCCACCCTCGGCGTCGTGTCAAAAGGGGTTCGTCGTGGCGATGGTCCCGTGTACCAATGTTGTGTCTGCAGGTATACCAACATCTTCCTTGGAGCTTTCCAGCGACAAGGATGTTAGTTTTGATGAAGCGGAAGGATCAAGTAGCGGGATGCACGATGAAGGTAACACCATTGAGGGGTTGTACTTGCCTACCATAACCTGGGATCCACGCATGCCTGACAAACCCTACTAACCGCGGTGGAAAATTGTTGAATCTACCCGCCTGATATATCCCCATGTGGTTAGTCATTGGGTGGATCATGCCTTCCCCTCTGCGGAAGTGGCATATGTAGAGGGTCAGGATTGTACCCAATTGTTGGATGCTACTTTGACGGATGCTGTATCCGGGGTTAAGAGGATCTCAGAGATAAAACATTACTGGATTCAGGACAACCGTGAGCTTCATCAAGCACACCAGGCTGTGCGACAAATGATGGATGAGCTGCATCGGCGAGATAGTTTATTGGACGTTACCAAAGTTAGGGAGTCCCGCCTGTTGGCAGAGAAGCAAAAGGCGGAGGAGGACCTGAAGCGGGTGACTTTGAATCTTGCCGAGGAGCGTGTGATATGGGCTCGGGATTGTCAAGAAAAAGAGAGAATGATATCTCACGCGTTGAAAACACAAAAATAACTAGAGAGGAAAGCGGTGGTGGAAGCGCAGAAGGTTTGTTGTCACACCCGCATCAGAGGCGGAAGTGCGTGGTGTGACTTGATCGGTTTCCATTGCTACGATGTAAGTAAACAAACTATATGAAATAAAACATGCACGATGGTCATCCATTACCATAATAGAAAATACAAGTCATAAGTTGTTTGAAACAAAAGACAACATAAGTTAATAAGTTTTACAAGATAGACTTGTTCAAAATACAGTTTTTAAAATATCAAGACTTTGCATCCTATGTCCCGTTCGAGGACGGGATAAATGGACCAAACCCTTCCAAAATGTGAATGACATCGACTTCTTGACAAACTTGAAACCTTCAGCACCAATATCCACTTAATTTCCTGAAATACATGTAAGTTTAAAAACATCAACAAAAGTTGACGAGTTCATGTGTTTTGTATATGTATCAAATGAATCTTAAAAAGATTTGAAAGTTCGAGTATCGAAAACTGGTATGAAAAGCGTCAATGAACTTATTGATCATTGATGTGTAGCTATGACATCAATATGTCTCCCCCTGCAATTCATACTGCTGAGCCTTTGCCCTGATCTTTCTTGACTCGCCTTTTGACGCTGGCAACTCACCACTTGTTAAGTACTTGACAAGGGGCGTTATCCAGCTTTCATCAACAGTGTTCATAGAGGACACTTCTCCCGACGACATAGACGGCGTGTGTAACATTTCTACTCTTACTTCATGCTCCAATCTGGACGTAGCCAATTTGCTAAGCGCATCGGAGATCTGGTTCTTCCCCCTATGCACGTGTGTCAAACTTACACTGTTGAACAGAGCTATTTAACTTTTCTCTTTAGGGAGATATTTCACCATAGATTCATCTTGGGCCTCGTATGTTTCGTTTATCTGGTTATTGACTAACAACGAGTCTACATACGCGTCTACTCTTGTGGCTCCCATAGCATGCGCCATTCGTAGTCCTACTAATACTGCCTCATATTCGGACTCGTTGTTCGAACACTCGAACTCAAATTTTAGAGCGTACATCAGCTTTATGTCTTTTGGGCTGACTAACATGAGACCTGCCCCTGCCCCTTTGTCGCAACCCCCGACCCCTTGCCCCGAGGGGCGGGCAGCCATGAGCTACACAGAGCTGGTGGTATCGGTGTTTATTAATTTGGCAGCGGAATTTAAACATCAGGACCGTAGTTAGGAAATATTTTATCAGAGTTTAAACACCAAACTTTTATAAATTATAAATACATGGGATTAAAACCCAAGTTCATTGATAATACATTTATAGGGATCACACCCTAATTATTTGAAAACATAAACTCCTTTTTATTTAGGTAACTTTCATAGCCACTTCTTTAAGCCTCCAGTGCTCTCCAGCTGGCTTCTATTAGCTTCACATTAAGTTACCTAAAACGTGTTTTAAAAAGGTTTTATCAGCAAGAAATACTGGCGAGTGCATCCCAGTTTAATCAAAACAAGCTTTTATAATTTTATAGTATTGAGAGCGATTACAATGTTTATATCTATTCAACTACCCCCCACGGTACTGTCAATCTTGATTGGTGGTCATGCTACCATTCGCAACAATAACAAGTAATGTATACAAAACCCCAACATACCGATAGTAATTGTAGAATACATAGACTCAATCACTGTTATCATAATTTAAAACATTTTGAGATTTTGGTAAAACAGTTTGGTAGAAAAAGAGAATGACTCACTAAAAGAGTTTATAAAAGGGGAATGACTCACTTTGCTGACTTAGAAAATACTATAGCTTCCTGGTGACTTTCCTGGTTATAATCTATTAAAATTAAACAATGCACATGTGTTAGTAAGATAACCCAATTTACATTAGTCATACTATCAAGACAGAACTCCAACGAACTAAGTTAGGCAGAGCCTTGACATGCGTTACGGAGACCTAGATCAATCGGGTAGAGTAACCAATACGTAACCGGGGATTATAATACTTACAACGAGGCAGAGCTTTCACTTTTTAGGGGTATTATATCGAGCAACACTATTGCTATTATAGGGACAGAGATACAGAAAAGAAATGAGCAATCGAAACTGAGGCCATAGGCCTTCTTTTATAGGCTGGTCGAGGGTCGGCTCGCGCCTCGCGACTCCCTGTGGTTAGCTCTTCGCGGCACGCGAGAAGGTTAGGGTAGGTCCTGGCCTTGGTGAATCAATGGTCTAGACTTCACATGTATGGGGACACATGGCAGACTAGGATGTCGCCTGGTGTCACCCCGTCGCGCCCCGCAACAGACCTTGGGGACCGGGTCGCGGCCCACGAAACTCCTATATTAGTGTTTTTATTTGATTTTTATACGTATAAATGTTATTTAGGTTCGTTAATGTATATTCGGGATATAATAGGAACGTTTTAGGGTTATGTTAAGGGTTTTAGGAGGGTTGTTATATCCTCCCCACCTTGTTTTAGATCTCATCCTCGAGGTTTAGTGGAACAGGTGTGGATATTTCCGTTGCATCTCTGATTCGAGCTCCCAAGTGTACTATGGTCCTCTCCTGGAATCCCATTTCACTTTGACCAGAACTAGTCTTTTGTGTTTGAGATTCTTGATCTTTCTATCTTCAATCTGTAGTGGTTTCTCTACGAATTTAAGTTTCTCATTTACCTCTATGTCCTGAAGAGGTATCACTAATGATTTGTCTACTAAGCATTTCTTGAGATTACATACATGAAACACATCATGTATTCCTGCCATTTCCTTTGGCAGTTGTAGCTGATAAGCTACTGGTCCTATTCTTTTGATAATCTCAAAAGGTCCAATATACCTGGGGCTCAGCTTTCCTCTTTTAACGAATCTGACAATTACTTTCCATGAAGAAACTTTTAATAATACCTTATCTCCAACTTGAAATTCCAACGGTTTTCGTCTGTTATCAGCATAACTCTTTTAACGATCTCATGTTGCTTTTAGTCTTTCCTTGACTTGAATAGTCTTGTCTATTGTTTCTTGTACTATCTCAGGTCCAGATAGTTGATTTTCTCTAATTTCTACCCAACAGACTGGAGTTCGGCACTTTCGTCCATAAAGTGCTTTAAATGGTGCAGCATTTATACTGGTATGATAGCTATTATTGTAGGAAAATTCTGTTAGTGGTAAATGGTCGTCCAAATTTCATCCGAAATCAATTACACAGGCTCTAAGCATATCTTCCATTGTCTGAATTGTCCTTTCGCTTTGTCCGTCCGTTTGAGGATGATAAGTTGTGCTTAGATTTAACTTGGTTCCCATTGCTTTTTGGAAACTTCTCCAAAAATGAGAAGTAAAACGGCTATCTCTATCAGAAACAATAGATAAAGGAATTCCATGTAATGAAACTATTTCATTTATATATAACTTTTCTAATTGTTCCATACTGAAAGTTTCCTTGATAGGTAAGAAATGAGCAGATTTGGTTAATCTATCTACAATCACCCCAATTGTATCATTACCTTTTCACGTCTTGGGTAATTTAGTAACAAATTCCATTGTTATCAATTCCCTTTTCCATATTGGCATTTCTAGTTGCTGCAATAAACCTGAGTGTTTCTGATGTTCAGCTTTAACCTGTGAACAGGTTAAGCATTTAGCAACATAGGTTGCTATATCCTTTTTTATTCCTATCCACCAGAAATTCTTTCTTAAATCTTGATACATCTTATCATTACCAGGATGTATCGTAGATTTAGACTTATGGGCTTCTTCTAGAATTCGGTGGCGTAGGTTTCATTGTTTGGGTATCTAGATCCTTTTCTTATGGAATCTCCAAATTCCATCTGTTCCTTGTTCAAATTCCTTAATCATTCCTTTTAATCCTTCAGTATCGTCCTTGATTACTGTTTCCTGTATCTCTCTAATTTGCTCATTTAAATCTATCTGCAGGTTTAATCTGAGAGAACGTACTCTTTTTGGCTTTTCATGATACTTTCAACTTAAAGCATCAGCTACTAGATTAGTCTTTTCTGCATGATACTGGATATCACAATCATAATCACTAAGAATCTCCATCTAGCGTCTCTGTCTCATATTTAATTCCTTTTGCCCAAAAACATATCTTAGACTCTTATGATCGGTGAAGATAATAAACTTGCTACCGTAAAGATAATGTCTCCAAATCTTAAGGGCAAAAATTATGACTTCTAACTCTAGATCATGGGTCGTATAATTCTCTTCATGATTCTTAAGTTGTCTAGAGTCATAGGCTATAACCTTTTGACGTTGCATCAACACACATCCATAACCTAACTTAGAAGCGTCGCAATAGACTATCAAGTCTTCAGTTCCTTCTCGTAACGCTAGTATGGGTGCATTGGTTAACTTTTGATTTAGAATATTAAAGGCTTCTTTCTGTTTTGGTCCCCATTCAAAGTTAATTTATTTGCAAGTTAGTTTTGTTAAGGGAATGGCTATTCTAGAAAAATCCTGAATAATACGTCTATAATAACCTGTTAGTCCAAGAAAACTTCTCACCTCTGCCGGTGATTCAGGGACTTTCCACTTAGTAATCACCTCAATTTTTGTGGGATCTACATGAATTCCTTCATGATTAACTAGGTGTCCAAGGAATTGCACTTCTTATAACCAGAATTCGCATTTTGAAAATTTAGCGTAAAGCTTTTCTTTTCTTAGCAAATTCAGTAGTATAAACAAATGCTCTGCATGATCCTCTTTACTCTTAGAGTAAATAAGAATATCATCTATAAAGATAATTATGAATTTATCCAGATATGTTTACATATTCTGTTCATCATGTCCATAAATGCGGCTGGGGCATTGGTTAAACCAAATGGCATGACTGTAAATTCATAATGATCGCACCTTGTTCTAAAATAATTTTTAGGAATGTCCTCTTCCTGTACTTTCAATTGATGATATCCTGAGCGTAAATCGATCTTAGAAAAGAATCAAGCTCCTTGAAGTTGATTGAACAGATCATTGATTCTCGGTAGCGGGTACCGATTTTTAATCATAACCTTGTTCAATTCCCTATAATCAATGCACATACGCATCGATCTGTCCTTTTTCTTGACAAACAAGACTGGTGCTCCCCACGGGGATGAACTAGGATGTATGAAACCTTTCTCCAGAAGTTCGTCCAACTGTTTCTTCAATTCCTCCATCTCCGTTGGTGCTAAACGATAAGGTGCATTGGCAATTGGTGCTGTCCCTGGTATTAGGTGAATTCTAAATTCAACCTCTCAATCTGGCGGTAGTCCAGGTAACTCTTCTGAAAAAACATCTGAGAATTTAGATACTACAGGAATATCTTTAATTTCTTTTCCTTTAGTGTTAATGATTATAGAAATCATAAACACTACTGCTCATTTCCTTGCATAGCTTGCCACTTTCATCACAGAGATGAATTTTGTGGACCTGGTTGGGTTGTCTCCTTTAATTGTGATCTTTTCACCCTTTGGTGTACTTAATTGCACTGACTTTTGATCACATAGAATACTGGCATGATTAGCTACTAACCAATCCATTCTTAATACGATATCAAATCCAGCCAGATTCATTGGGTAAAAGTTAGTAATAAAATTATGATTTAAAATTTCTATCCTTGCTCTCTGCAGGATTTCAGTAATCTTAATGGATTCTCCGTTTGCCGTCTCTACCAGACAGTCTTGTTGAAGTTTAGTTAATGGTTGATTGAGAAGTTTTTAGAAAGAAGTATTGATAAAACTTTGGTTTGCACCAGAGTCAAATAATACTTTAGCAAAAAATATCATTAAATAAAAACGTACCGGCAATCACATCCAGAATCATCTTGGCTTCTTCAGCTGTCAGAACAAATGCTCTGACATTCTTAGTAGCTTTGTTGTTTGTTGCTAGAGCTAGTTTCGGACAGTTCGGTTTGATATGCCCAGTTTCTCCACAATTGAAGCATAGCCTATTGCTAGGTTTCTTCCTGCAGTCTTCTTCCTTATGTCCAGATATTTTGCAGAAGTAGCAGTATATTGAGCATCTTCCTGAGTGCTTCTTTTTGCAGTACTTACAGTAAGGTGAAGAAGTAGAACCTGTACTTTTCCCACGGTAGGTATTTCCATAACGAAATTCTTGGGTAAGCCTTTGGGCTAGGTTCTTTCGCTGGTTCTCTTCTTGCGTACATATAAATTCATCAGTCAAAGTATTGGCTAGTTCTACTGCTTCTTCTATGGTTTGTGGCCTAGCTGCCTTGACTACATGTTTGATTTCACTAATTAATCCCCAGACGTAACGGGAGATTAATACTGGTTCTGGTGAAGCTAAGGTTGGTACTATTCTAGCATATTCGAAGAATATGGTAGTGTAACCTTTGCAGTCTATTCCAGTCATTTTAAGAGTTAAGAACTTATTAGCGATTTGTTCTTTTTCATGAGGAGGACAAAATTTTCTTTCGACTCTATCCTTAAAGTTGGTCCATTCCATATTATAAGCTCTGTCACTTCCTCTAGACTGGAGAATAGTATTCCACCATTCTAAGGCTGCACTCTTAAAAAGATTAGAAGCAAACATAATCTTATCTTCGTCTGCACATTTGCTTATTTTTAAGACTGCTTCTGTCTTTTCTATCCAACGTAAGGCGGCAATGGCTCCTTCATTGCCAGAGAATTCTATTGGTTTGCAAGACCAGAATTCTTTGTAAGAACAACCATATGACATGGTTCTTCTTCTTTTTGGAATAGTTACTTGGATTAGCGGTCTATTATTTACCCTGTGACTTGGTTCAGTAGGTTGTCGTTTACTTCCACTTACAGTTTATTATATTTTGCTTCTTTAACAGTCTTGATAATATATGGCATAACATCTATAATTCCTTGTGCTACTATATGTTGAATGGCACTGTTATCTACTTGGTTTCCGTTATTATCATTATTCTGGTTTTCCTTATTTACTTCGTTGTCCATCTGGATTGTAAACAATTATCAGGTATTAATATCACAGAATGAAATTTAATACAAACAATCATACAAATAAATTGATCAAAAACATTGAACATTGCGACTTTTACTCTTTTTATATATCTATATGCATCGATTACAAATTACTACTGAAAAATAAACACACTAGTAGTTATGCATCGATAGGTATTAGGTTATCTATTTTAGTTGATTTTTGATTATTTTTTTTATCAAACTACACACACACACACACACACACACACACACATATATATATATATTATACTAGGTGTCGTTAATCCAATACTGCATTTCTCGCTCGTCATATCTCCACACAAGCTTCTCTCCTATCTGTCGAATCCTATTTCCTTCTTCCACTAACTCTTCACCATATGTGCAGAGTTCCTGCACATTCTCTTCACATGGGTGGCAGTGGTACCAGTAGTGGGTCAGGGTATCGAGGTATGGGTTCTCCATATGGGTACGGGTTGCTTAAAACACTTCGAATATACCTGTCGTCGTTCCAGAATTGATCTAAAGGATTTAGGTCGGTATATTGTGCTATGGGGTTTGGTATCAGTTCTTCCTGAGGATATAGTTCCTGATATACCCTATTGTCATCCTCCCATGGATCATATTCTAGAGGATTAGGTGCTGGGATTCTAGGTATTTTGTTAGGGTCAAATGCTGGTATGGGGAATTGGTTTTCTTGGTTAGGTTCTAACTCCATTGGTTGGGTTGGAAATAATGGCAACGGTTGTGATTCAGCTATTTGATCAAGGTTTGGATCTGCTACGGTGGTGGCTAGCATATGGAAATCTGCCAACTGTCTATTAACCGCTTCCCGGGTTTAGGCATTCACTTCTCTATTAGCTTTTGCTAGCGCTCTATGTTGTTGTAATTTCTTCATCCTCATTCTCCTCTCATGCGCACCCTTACTAAACCATCCTCTCTTTTTGGGAGGGAACTGTTCCTCAGATTGTGCCTTAAAGATGAAAATTCTTTCCTCTGTATCAGTAGAGTACCCTGAAGGAGTAGGTTGAGATGAGGTTCCTTCACTTTTTGGGGAACTAGCTAATTGACGGTAAGCGTCGGATGTACCTTGCTCACTCATACTGTAAACTAACAGATTGTCAAATAACATAAAACAATAATATACATATTTACACATAGTCACATAGATTATTTCCTAACACAATTGATTAAAATTTAGGTATCAGCAGAACACCTCAGTGGCTAAAACCAGTGGCTGTAGCTCTATACCACCTCCTGTCGCACACCCGACCCCTTGCCCTGAGGGGCGGGCGGCCGCGAGCTACACAGAGCTGGTGGTATCGGTGTTTATTAATTTGGCATCGGAATTTAAACACCAGGACCATAGTTAGAAAATATTTTATCAGAGTTTAAACACCAAACTTTTATAAATTATAAATACATGGGATAAAACCTAAGTTCATTGATAATACATTTATAGGGATAACACCCTAATTATTTGAAAACATAAACTCCTTTTTATTTAGGTAACTTTTATGGCCACTTCTTTAAGCCTTCAGTGCTCTCCAGCTGGCTTCCAGTAGATTCACATTAAGTTACCTGAAACGCGTTTTAAAAAGGTTTTATCAGCAAGAAATACTGGTGAGTGCATACCAGTTTAATCAAAACAAGCTTTTATAATTTTAGAGTATTGAGAGCGATTACAATGTTTATATCTATTCAATTACCCCCCACGGTACTGTCAATCCCGACTGGTGGCCATGCTACCAATCGCAACAGTAACAAATAATGTATACAAAACCCCAACATACCGACAGTAATTGTAGAATACATAGACTCAATGCGTATTATCAAAATTTAAAACATTTTAAGGTTTTGGTAAAACAGTTTGGTAGAAAAAGAGAATGACTCACTAAAAGAGTTTATAAAAGGGGAATGACTCACTTTGCTGACTTAGAAAATACTATAGCTTCCTGGTGACTTTCCTGGTTATAATCTATTAAAATTAAACAATGCACATGTGTTAGTAAGATAACCCGCTTTACATTAGTCATACTACCGAGACAGAACTCCAACGAACTGAGTCAGGCAGAGCCTTGACATGCGTTACGGAGTCCTAGACCAATCGGGTAGAGTAACCAATACGTAACCGGGGGTTATAATACTTACAACGAGGCAGAGCTTCGCTTTTTAGGGGTATTATATCGAGCAACACTACTGCTATTATAGGGACAGAGATACAGAAAAGAGATGAGCAATCAAAATTGAGGCCAGAGGCCTTCTTTTATAGGCTGGTCAAGGGCCGGCTTGCGCCCCGCGACTCCCTGTGGTTACCCCTTCGGGGCCCGCGAGAAGGTTAGGGTAGGTCCTAGCCTTGGTGAATCAAGGGTCTAGACTTCACACGCATGGGGACACGTGGCAGACCAGGATGTCGCCTGGTGTCACCACGTCGCGACCCACGACAGACCTTGGGGACCGGGTCGCGGCCCGCGAGACTCCTATATTAGTGTTTTTATTTGATTTTTATAAGTATAAATGTTATTTAGGTCCATTAATGTATATTCGGTATATAATAGGAACGTTTTAGGGTTATGTTAAGGGTTTTAGGAAGGTTGTTATACCCTTGACCATTGGACGAACCATCTGTATAGAGCTTCCAGGTTTCATTATCGTTGCTAGATTCCGGGACATCTTGAGTTGTTCCCGGGATATGCTCCCCCTCTGGGATTTCAGCAATGAACTCGGCTAGCACTTGGCCCTTTATTGATGTTCTTTTTTGATACTCAATGTCCAGCTTGCCTAATTCTATGGCCCACTATGCTAAATGCCCAGAAATTTCCAGTTTGTGCAAAATTTGTTGTAGTGAGTAATTGGTCAAGACTTGAACCTTGTGCCCTTAAAAATATCTTCTTAAGCGTCGCGAGGGGTGGACTAACACAAGGACCAACTTTTCCAATGTTAGGTACCGTGTTTCAGGGTCCGCCAATACTCTACTAACGTGGTAAATCGGCGTTTCTACCCCATCCTGCTCTACCATAAGGACTGCGCTGACCACGTAATGAGCTGCAGACAAGTATATTTTCAGAGTTTCCTCGGGTTTTGGGGCAGTTAGCATGGGTAATTGGGCTAAGAAATGCTTCATTTCCTACAATGCATCTTCTGCTTCTGCCATCCACTGAAAACTGCTTTTGTTTAAATAGTCTTTCAGTGTTTTTATAAAGGGTAGGGATCGTTCAGTGTGTTTGGCTAAGAATATGTTAATTGCTACCAACCTCCCGTTAAGCGTTTGGTCCTCTTTGAGCGTTTTTGGAGAAGGCATGGCGATGATTTCCAGAACATTTTCTGAGGTTTCTTTGAAACCGTCGCGTGTAACGATCACCCCTAAGAATTTGCATTCCTCAACGCCGAAAGAACACTTCTTTGGGTTGAGCTTGTTGTTGTATTCCCTCAGTGTTTGGAATGTTTCTTCAATGTCCCGCAACATGATTTTTTCTTCCTTACTTTTGATCACGAGGTCATCTACGTACACTTCTAAGTTCAGGCCAATCTGATTGGCGAAAGCCCTGTCCATAAGCCTTTGGTAGGTTGCCCCTGCATTTCGCAATCCAAAGGGCATTTTCGTTTAACAGTAGATCCCAATGTCAGTATGAAAAGCTGTTTTCTCTTCTTTGTCTTTCGCCATCTGGATCTGGTGATATCCCTTATAAGTGTCTCGTACACCCTTTAAGTGGAACGGGACCAACGAATCAACTTTGAAGTCAATCTCTTGTAACGGGTGCGCGTCCTTAGGGCATGCCTTGTTTAAATCCTTGTAATCGACGCACATTCTCCATGTACCATCCTTTTTCTTTACCATGATCGGGTTTGCCACCCAAGTGTGGTAACGTGTTTCTCGAAGTATCCCCGAGTCAATTAGCTCCTGAACTTCATTCATAATCGCCTCCTTTCTGTCGGGTTCCATGCTTCGTTTCCACTAAGCTATAGGTTTAACTCCTGGTAACGTGGATAAACAGTGTTCCGCCCAATCCAGGGGTATGCTGGTCATGTCGCTATGCTCGAAGGCAAAAACGTCCATGTTGTTACAGAGCAGTGTTTTGAGGCTGTCCTTTGTTTCCTGGGTACTTGCCCACCGTTGGTGGCTTTTTTAGTTTTTCCTTGATTGGATCTTCTGCTATCCATCGGGAAAAATTTGATCTAAACATGGTTTCAGCCGGCTTGTATGGTCTGGTTAACTTATCATCCTCCGGGTCCACTTGAATCACCACAGGTGAACCCTGAGTAGCTGGGGGGATCACTATTGACGCCGCCGGTAGCGGTCCAGTTTGAGCGCGAACAGGTTGTTGTCTTGCGTTAGAAGTGTTTCTCGCGGGGGTCATAGTTGTGACCGTGTTGCCCGGTGTGGGATATGTACCTGTGGTCCCATACCAAAACGAGGGTTGTGTGTGTTGATACCCCCATTGCGCTGACTGGCTTCCTTCGTATGGACTTCCAAAACCATACATCTGCGGCGGCATGTAGCTATAAGGTGGCATGTATTAATAGGGTGGAACATATGCTTGATTCCTGGGTGTTATGGGAGTATGTTGTACGGCCCGCGGTATCATTATCGGCTGATGGGGCGGGGTGGACATCACCGCGGATAAAGCCAATTAATATAATGGTGGAAACTGAAAGCTGTCTGCTGGTGGATAAACTTGAGCCGTTATCCCGAAATCGGATGTGTAGACAGGTTGAGACGGTTGATAATAGTAATCCCTTGGACTTGGGGCTAGTGTAAACATTGGCAAGCTGGTATTTGAGACTACCCTGTGTGAAACCGGTAGAGTAACCACCGTGGTTGCAGATACAGTCAGAGGTTGAGTCAACCCTGTATTTTGAGTTGATGATCCCACACCTATGACCGTTGTACTAACGGACCCACCATCATACCCTGGCAGCATCTCAGCATCAAATTCCGTGTTCAAAGACCTCGTAATCACAGGAGAAGAACTTGTCGTAGCCACATTCGTTGAAACCGTACCTTCTTGGCCGATAGGAGCCGGAACGATGTTAGTTACTACAGAACTAATGTTCGAACCATTCATCATGGTGACGGATTCTCAGTTTTCGGTCCCACGGATGGCGCCAATGTATAAACGTTGCCTGGTTATACGTCGCTATTCTAGGTGATCCGATCGTAGGTGGTCTGAACGTTACTCTGCAAAACAGAACGCCGTTAGAACTCGTTACAGGAATGGGGTTATTCATGTAACCACCCTCCGGCGTGAGAATAAGTACTCGTAGATGGGAGAATAAGTGTTTAGGGCCGAGAGATTGAATGAGTGTACCTTATGATTTCGTTCTCTATTTATAGCTTCTGCGAATTTGGGTTTCCCCTTAAGTAGGAGAGTTGGTTAGCCACATCTCCTATCTTTTCAGAGATTGCACCAATATTATATTTGCATGGGAATATCTTTCATATCTTTATTATTATTATTCCGTATTTAATGATGGTTTACCCGACTCGGAATGACCCAGCCGGGTCATTCCTCCACACTACCCTAATTAGAAATTTAAGTTTAACCCTATACAAATATAATTAATTTATAGTTATTAACAATTTTTTTTTGTTATTTCCCTAGTTACTCTCTTAGTATGTGATGAGTGTTGAAACCTTAAAAACAACAAATTTCTCTAATTACTCTCTTAGTATGTGATGAGTGTTGAAACCTCAAAAACAAAAATAAAGTTCTTTACTTTTTCAACTTTAAGATAAATAGAGTAGGTTCGAATAGGGCTGTAAACAAACCAAACGTTTGGCGAACAGTTCGTGAACCGTTCGGCGGGAAGTTCGTTTGTGTTCGTTCGTTTATTAAACAAACGAACACGAACAATAAATTTCGTTTGTTTAGTTAAATGAACAAACATGAACAGAGGTCGCGTTCGTTCGTTTATGTTCGTGAACGTTCGGTAACGTGTTCGCTTATGTTCGATAGTTCATTAGTGTTTTTACTTTTTATATTTATTTAAATATATCAAAATTCTGACAAATTAAATATCTAATAAGTGTCAGTGTATTATATATTCTGTTCATGAACGATTGTTTGTGTTCGTTTGTTTCCATGTGTGTTCATTAACATTAGTTTGTGCTCATTTGTGTTCGTCAACGATTGTTGCCTAAAATTAACAAACAAACACAAACGAACACGAACAAGTTCATTTCCTTAACAAACGAACACAAACATAAAATCTCGTTCGATAAGTGTTCGTGAACGGTTCGCGAACACATATATTTTTTTAACAAACGAACACGAACAAGGTCTTGTTCGTCTTCGTTCGGTTCGTTTACAGCCCTAGGTTCGAATATAGCCTCCACAAGGAGTGTTTGTAAAAAGCTACTAACTATATTAACCCAAAACGTTAATATGAAACACGATTCATTGTTGATTTGTTTTGAATACTACTTGCATTAATACTCGAATTAACTAAAAGAGTTGTTACGAATATGGGAAAATATAGTCACTTGTCTTAGGGTTTACGATAGCTGGAGAAATGTTTTTTGAAATGTTTATTGCGAGAACCGCGAGAACCAAGTGTGAACACAACCAAAAAATACCTAAAAAAAGTCAAAAAACACAAAAAAATTTCTTTTTACTATTTTTTATAAAAAAAAATCGCTATATTTCGTCACAAAAAAAATGAATTTTTTTTTTGAGTAACAATTATCCATGCACATGTGCATATGTACCATTTCTTTGACAAATTCCGTAATACATTGCTAATATCAGACAATTGCACTTTCATTTACACTACCATTCATAATACACTACTTTTTACATTAACAATATTATAAATGCACATATACATCAATATGTATGAACTTGTTATAACATTAACAACACTAGAAATGCACATGTGGATCTATATGTATGAACATGTTATAACGTGTTTTGGTACACCACTTTGAATACACTTTCCCTTTCATCTATCATACCATCCACAATACACTACCATTACCTCCAACCATCCGTGATACAATACCATTACCTCCTACCATCCATAATACAATACCATTACCAATATTTCATTTTATTACATGTACATCAACACCCTTTATACCATCCAAACAACATATTACATCATCAAGTGACAAATATAATCAAACCATCAACCACTAGATATAACTAACCAAAAAACATGTATATGGGCCTACTTCATCATTTAAAATCACAAACTTTTGTACCAAAACACGTTATATCATGGTTATACATAATGATGCACATGTGCATTTTTAATATTGGTAATGTAAAAAGTATTGTATTGCATATGGTAATGTAAATGAAAGTGTATTTCTCTACTACTGGTAATATATTACAAATTTGTCCAATAAATGATATATATGCACATGTGCATCCATAACTGTTACTCGAAAAAAAAAATTGGTAACGAAATATAGCGATTTTTATAAGAAAAATATTAAAATAAAATTTTGTGTGTTTTTTGAAATTTTTTAGGTATTTTTTTGTGTTCACATTGGTTCTCGCGGTTGTCGCAATAAGGGTGGTTCTCAAATGAACCTTACCCTATATATATATATATATATATATATATATATATATATATATATATATATATATATATATAGGAACATGATCAGCAGAAAACACTTCAAAGTGTGAGAACGGTGAGAACAATTCTCAACCACAAGATCTTAGTGGTTAGTGGTTGAGATTGATGCGGTGACATTTTTGTAAATACTAAGGGAATTGGAACTACCAGGAGGGATAAAATAGGAAGATCCAAACAAGGGTGCACATGTTAATCACATGTCATTCCCCCGATCATAGTTAAACACCAATAACATTTTTATACGCAACTATTTTTTCAAAAAAATCACACCATAAAATTCAACGTTTTTTATCTTTCTAACGAGTATACTATTGATATACTTTTCAAAAAAATGAACTGGGTTTTTATGGCGTTTTCAGAACCGGACGTTTTATGGCGTTTTAGACTAGGTATTTTCATGGTGTTTTTATGGCGTTTTAACTAGGTATTTTCATGGCGTTTTCCTGAACTGAGTGTTTTATGGTGTTATTCAACTGAGTTTTTCATGGCGTTTTTCAGAATTGGGTGTTTTATGGCGTTTTTAACTGGGTATTTTCATGGCGTTTTGTCGCAACCCCCGACCCCTGCCTCGGGAGCGGGCGGCCGCGAGCGCTCAGAGCCGGTGGTATCGGTGTTTATTAATTTGACAGCGGAAAGTTTTCATCAGGACCGTAGTTAGGAAATATGTTTATCAGAGTTGAAACGCCAAACTTTTTATAATAAAGAAATGGGATAAAACCCAAGTTTCCATTGCAATACATTTACAGGGATAAACCATAATTATTGAAAACAAAGTCTCCTTTTTATTTAGGTAACTTTTATAGCCACTTTTCCAAGCCTTTAGTGCTCTTCAGCTGGCTTCTATTGGCTTCACATTTAGTTACCTGAAACGCGTTTTAAAAAGGTTTTATCAGTAAGAAATACTAGCATCCCAGTTTAATCAAAATAGTTTTATAATTTCACAGGATTGAGAGCATCTGCGATTACAATGTTTATATCTATCCAAGTACTCTTTCGGTACTTGTGGTCATGCTACTATTTGCAATAGTATCGAGTGCCAAGCAATGTACACAAAACCCCAACATACCAGCAGTAATTGTAGAATACATATACTCAATCACTGTTAATTATAATTGAAAACACTTGAGGTTTTGTAAAAATAGTTTACAAAAAGAAGAATGACTCACATTGTTTACTTAGGTAAAACTAAAGCTTCCTGGTGTATCTCCTGGTTATTATATATTAAAAATTAAACAATGCACACGTGTTAGTAAGATAACCCAAATCACATTATCCGTACAACTCGAGACAGAACTCCAACGACTGAGTTAGGCAGAGCCTTGACATGCGTTACGGAGTCCTAGATCAATCGGGTGTAACACGAGACAGAACTCCAACGACTTAGTCAGGCAGAGCCTTGACATGCATTACGGAGCCCTAGATCAATCGTGTAGGGTAATAAATAGGGTTATAATACTTACAACGAGGCAGAACTTCGCTTTATAGGGGTATTACTTCCTGAGAGTTTTAGCCTACTAGTTATCAGAGAAAAAGAAAAGAATTAAACGATGAACAAATGAGCCTTGACCCTCCTTTTCTAGGCTGCTCAGACATCAGCTCGCGCCCCGCGAGGGATACAGGGACGACCTTCCCGGCCCGCGAGGTAGGTTGGCTAGGTTCTAGCTTTGGCTAGTAATTGGCCTAGCTTAGTCGTGTAACCGGACACGTGGCGCAATGCCTTGTCCAACAAACAAAGGGGCTTGCGCCCCGCGACAGTCCTTGAGCAACGGGTCGCGGCTTGCGAGGGTACCAAATTTGCGTTTTTATTTGATTTTTGTAAATATTAAGGTATTTTAGGCCCGATAACGAGTATACAAGGTATAATAGGAACGTTTAGGGTTTTGTTAAGGGTTTTAGGAGGGTTGTTATATCCTCCCCACCTTGTTTTAGATCTCTTCCTAGAGGTCTACTAGAATAGGTATGGGTATTTCCTTTGCATATCTGACTCGAGCTCCCAAGTGTATTCTGGTCCTCTCTTGGAATCCCATTTCACTTTGACTAGAACTAGTCTCTTATGTTTGAGATTCTTGATCTTTCTATCTCCAATCTGAAGAGGTTTCTCTCCAAACTTAAGTTTCTCATTTACCTCTATGTCCTTAAGAGGTATTATTAATGATTCGTCTGCTAAGCACTTTTTGAGATTACATACATGAAATACATCATGTATTCCTGCCATTTCCTCTGGCAGTTGTAGCTGATAAGCTACAGGTCCTATCCTTCTAGTAATCTCAAAAGGTCCAACATACCTGGGGCTTAGCTTTCTTCTATTAACGAATCTGACTACTCCCTTCCATGGAGAAACTTTTAACAAAACCTTATCTCCAACCTGAAATTCCAAAGGTTTTTGTCTGTTATCTGCATAACTCTTTTAACAAAACCTTATCTGCAAACCTTGGTTCCCATTACTTTTTGGAAACTTGTCCAAAAATGAGTAGTAAAACGGCTATCTCTATCAGAAACGATAGATAAATTGATTCCATGTAATGAAGCTATTTCATTCACATATAACTTGGCTAACTGTTACATGCTGAAAGTTTCCTTCGTTGGTAAGAAATGAGCAGATTTGGTTAATCTGTCTACAATCACCCAGATTGTATCATTTCCTTTTCGAGTCTTGGGTAATTTGGTAACAAATTCCATTGTTATCAATTCCCATTTCCATATTGGCATTTTTAATTGCTGTAATAATCTGGAGGGTTTTTGATGTTCAACTTTAACTTGTGAACAGGTCAGACATTTAGCAACATAGTTTGCTATATCCTTTTTCATTCCTATCCACCAGAAATTCTTTCTCAAATCTTGATACATCTTATCACTTCCGGGATGTATCATATACTTAGACTTATGGGCTTCTTCTAGAATTTTGTGGTGCAGGTTTCATTGTTTAGGTATCCACATCCTTTTCTTATGGAACTTCCAAATTCCATCTGATCCTTGTTCTAATTCCTTAATCATTCTTTTTAAACCTTCAGCATCGTCCTTGATTGCTGTTTCTTGTACCTCTCTAATTTTCTCATTTAAATCTATCTGCAGATTTAATTTAAGAGAGCGTACTCGTTTCGGCTTTTCATGATACTTTCAACTTAAAGAATCAGCTACTACATTAGCTTTTCCTTCATGATACTGAATCTCACAATCATAATCGCTAAGAATTTCCATACAGCATCTCTGTCTCAGATTTAATTCATTTTGCCCAAAAATATACCTTAAACTCTTATGATCGGTGAAGACAACAAATTAATTTCCATATAAATAGTGTCTCCAAATCTTAAGTGCAAAAACTATTGCTCCTAACTCTAGATCATGGGTTGTGTAATTCTCTTCATGTTTCTTAAGTTGTCTAGAGGCATAAGCTATAACCTTTTGACGTTGCATCAACACACATCCATATCCTAACTTAGACGCATCACAGTAGACTATAAAGTCTTCAGTTCCTTCTGGTAATACGAGTATGGGTGCGTTGGTTAATCTTTGCTTAAGAATCTTAAAGGCTTCTTCCTGTCTTGGTCCCCATTCAAACTTAATTGATTTGCAGGTCAGTTAACGGGATAGCTATTCTAGAAAAATCCTGAATAAAACATCTATAATATCCTACTAATCCAAGAAAACTTCTCACCTCCGTTGGTGATTCGGGGACTTTCTATTCAGTAATCACCTCGATTTTTGTGGGATGCACATGAATTCCTTCATGATTAACCAGATGTCCAAGGAATTACACTTCTTGTATCCAGAATTTGCAGTTTGAGAATTTAGCATAAAGTTTCTCTTTTCCCAGTAATGTCAACAATATATGCAAATGTTTTGCATGTTCTTCTTTACTCTTAGAGTAAATTAGAATATAATCTATAAAGACAATTATGAATTTATCCAGATAAGGTTTACATATCCGGTCCATCATGTCCATAAATACAGCTGGGGCATTGGTTAAACCAAATGGCATGACGGTAAATTCATAATGACCGTACCTTGTTCTGAAAGCAGTTTTAGGAATGTCCTCTTCCTGTACTTTCAATTGATGATATCTTGAGCGTAAATCGATCTTATAAAAGAATCGAGCTCCTTGAAGTTAATCGAACGGATCATCGATTCTCGGTAGAGGGTACCGATTCTTAATCGTAATTTTGTTCAATTCTCAGTAATCAATACACATATGCATTGACCCGTCCTTCTTCTTGACAAACAAAACTGGTGCTCCCCACGGTGATGAACTAGGTTGTATAAAACCTTTTTCAAGAAGTTCGTCTAACTGTTTCTTCAGTTCCTACATCTCCGTTGGTGCTAGTCGATATGGTGTTTTGGCAATCATTGTCGTCCCTGGTATTAGATGAATTCTAACTTCAACCTCTCTATTAGGCCGTAATCCAAGTAACTCTTCTGGAAAAATGTATGAGAATTTAGATACTACAGGAATATCTTTTAATTCTTTTCCTTTAATGTTAATGATTATGAAAATCATATACACTATGGCTCCTTTCCTTGCATAGCTTGCAGCTTTCATCACAGAGATGAATTTGGTTGACCTGGTTGGCTTATCTCCTTTAATTGTGATCTTTGTACCACTTGGTGTACTTACTTGTACTGACTTTTGATCACATAAAATACTGGCACGATTTGCTACCAACCAATCCATTCCTACTACAATATCGAATCCAGCTAGATTCATTGGGTAAAGGTTAGCAGAGAAATGATGGTTCGAAATTTCTATTCTTGCTCCCTGCAAGATTTCACTAATCTTAATGGATTCTCCATTTGCTGTCTCCACCAGATAGTCTTGTCGAAGTTTGATTAATGGTTGATTGAGAAGTTTGTAGAAAGAAGTATTGAGAAAACTTTGGTTTGCACCAGAGTCAAATAATACTTTAGCAAAAATATCATTAACTAAAAATGTACCGGCAATCACATCCGAAATCATCTTGGCTTCTTCAGCTGCCAGAACAAATGCTCTGGCATTCTTCTTGGGTCCTTTAGTTGTCTTAGCGTTGCTGGTTGCTGCTAGAGCTAGTTTCGGACAGTTATGTTTGATATTCCCAGCTTCTCCACAATTGAAGCATAGCCTGTTGCTAGGTTTCGATCGACATTCTTCTTCCCTATGTCCGGGTTTCTTACAGAAATTGCAATACCTTGCGCATTTTCCATAATGCTTCTTTTTACAAGACTTGCTGTAAGGTGCAGAGAAAGAACTTGTATCTTTCCCACGGTTGGAATTACCGTAACGGAATTCTTGGGTAAGCTTTTGAGCTAGGTTCTTTCTCTGGTTTTCCTCTTGTGTACGTACTAATTCATCAGTCAAGGTGTTGGCCAGTTCTACTGCTTCTTCTATGGTTTATGGCCTAGCTGCCTTGACTACGTTTCGAATCTCACTAATTAATCCCCAAATGTAACGGGAGATTAATACTAATTCAGGTGAGGCTAAGGTTGTCACTATTGTAGCATATTCAAAGAATATGGTAGTGTAACCTTTGCAGTCTATTCCAGCCATTTTAAGATTTAAGAACTTATTGAGGATTTGTTCTTTTTCATGAGGAGGACATAATTTTCTTTCGACTCTATCCTTAAAGTCGGTCCATTCCATATTATACGCTCTGTCACTTCCTCTAGACTGGAGAATAGTATTCCACCATTCCAAGGCTGCATTTTTGAAAAGATTAGAAGCAAACAAAATCTTATCATGATCTCCACATTTACTTATTTTTAAGACTGCTTCTGTCTTTTCTATCCAGCATAAGGCTACAATGGCTCCTTCGTTGCCTGAGAATTCTATTGGTTTGCAAGACCAAAATTCTTTATAAGAACAACCGTAAGAGACTGTTCTTCTTCTTTTAGGAATTGGAGCTTGGATTATTGGTCCATTATTATTGTTCACACTGTGACTTGGTTCCATGGGTGGACATTTACTTCCAGTTACATATTTTTTATTTTCTGCTTCTTTAACAGTCTTGATAATATAGGGCATATCATCTATAATTCCTTGTGCAACTATATGTTGAATGGCACTGTTATCTATTTGGTTTCCGTTATTATCATTATTTTGGTTTTCCTAATTTACTTTGTTATCCATCTGAATTGGAAACATTTATCAGGTATCAATATCACAGAATGAGATTTAATACGAATAATCACATACAAACAAATTGATCAAAATCGTCGAACATTGCGACTTCACTCTTTTTGTATATCTACATATATGCATCTATTATATATTACAATTGAAAATTTAACACACTAGTAATTATGCATTAATAGTTATTTTTTTCTATCTATCTATCTATTATTATTATTTTTTTTTCATCGGAATATAAAATTACACACATATCTAGGTATTATTTTAGGTGTCATGAATTCAATCTTGTATCTCTCTCTGAACATGCTTCCATACAAGCTTCTCTCATATCTGACGAATCCTATCCCCTTCCTCGACTAACTCATTGGCCTAATGGCGAAGTTCCTACATATTTTCTTCACTCATGGGAGGTAATGGTGTGGGTACTGGGCCAGGGTATCGAGGTATGGGGTGTCCGTAAGGGTATGGGTTTCTTATTACACTCTACTTATACCAGTCACTGTTCTAGAATGGGTCTAAAGGGTTCAGGTCAGTATACTGAGCAATGGGGTTTGGTGGGGGAATTCTGGGGATCTCATAGGGGTCAACGTCTGGGATTGGGAACTGGTCTTCCTGGTTTGGTTCTAGCATTGGTTGGTCTGGGAATAAGGGTAACAGTGGCGGTTCAGCTATTCGGTTTGGGTTAGAGTCTACTGCTGTAGTGGCTAGAATATGGAAATCTGCCAACTGCCTATCTATTTCCTCTTCCCACGGTGGTCTATTGGCTACTTCCTGCGTTTGGGCATTTACTTCCCTATTGGGTTTTACTATCGCTCTCTGTTGTTGTAATTTCTTCATCCTCTTCCTTCTCTCATGCGCTCCTCCACTAAACCATACTCTCTTTTTAGTAGGAAATGGTTCCTCAGACTGTGCTTTAAAAATAAATATTCCTTCCTCAATATCAGCTGAGTATCCTGAGGGATTTGGCTGAGATGAGGTTCCTTCATCTTTTGGGGAACTAGCTAATTGACGATTAGCGTCGGATATACCTTGCTCACTCATATTGTAAACTAACAATTTGTCAAATAACACACAACAAAAATATACATATTTTCACATAAGCACATAGATTATTTCCTAACACAACTTGTTTAAAATTTAAGTGTCAGCAGAACACTTCATTGGCTTAAACTAGTGGCTATAGCTCTGATACCACATTCTCTCGCAACCCCCGACCCCTGGCCCAGGAGGGGGCGGCCGCGAGCGCTCAGAGCCGGTGGTATCGATGTCTATTATTTTGGCAGTAGAAAGTTTTCATCAGGACCGTAGTTAGGAAATATGTTTATCAGAGTTGAAACACCAAACTTTTTATAATAAAGAAATGGGAGTCTTTAGTGCTCTCCAGTTGGCTTCTATTGGCTTCACATTTAGTTACCTGAAACGCGCTTTAAAAAGGTTTTATCAGCAAGAAATACTGGCGAGTGCATCCTAGTTTAATCAAAATAGTTTTATAATTTCACAGGATTGAGAGCATCCGCGATTACAATGTTTAACTCAATCCAATTACTCTTTCGGCACTGTCAATCCTGACTTGTGGTCATGCTACTATTTGCATTAGTAACGAGTGCCAAGTAATGTATAGAAAACTCCAACATACCAGCAATAATTGTAGAATACATATACTCAATCACTGTTAATTATAATTAAAAACATTTGAGGTTTTGTAAAAATAGTTTACAAAAAGAAGAATGACTCACATTGTTTACTTAGGTAAACCTAAAGCTTCCTGGTGTATCTCCTAGTTATTATCTATTAAAAATTAAACAATGCACACGTGTTAGTAAGATAACCCAAATCACATTATCTGTACAACTCGAGACAGAACTTCAACGACTGAGTAAGGTAGAGCCTTGATGTAACACCCATAGTAATTTTTAACATTACTATAACATTAAAGTAAGCATTTTATGTGAAAAATGCCACTTAACAAAACTTTTACATTATAAGTATTTAAACATGTTTACAACATCCCAAAATAACTGCAGAAGCTTCATTGAGAGATGTGTTCTTCCTAGCTTGATCTTCATCCGGGAACTCTTAAAATGCACCTACGATCAAAACCAACTTAGAAGTTAGTTTTGATAACTTAAATATAGGATTAAAAAAGTTCATAGCATCAAACAACAAATTAAAACAAATTTTCCAGGTTTTACAGCTCTCGCGGGCGCGAGAGCTTACTCACTCTCGGTCGTGGGCCGCGACGCCTTGTTGCGTGGCATGCCAGCTTCTAGTTGTTCCCTTGCGTATCTGGGACTTGCATATCTATCCAATTATGTTTTTAATCGAAAACCAAACTTTAAAGTGTCATAACTTTTGATCTGCTAATCCAATTCGCGTGATTCTTTTTCCTACGCGTTCATAATTTAATTCTCCATCTCATGGAGTAAAAACCCAACATCTGAATTCACAAAATTATAGATTTCAAGCTCTCGGCTCGAAGTTCAGTTACGACACCTTTTGACCCGTTCGTGATTTTATCAAACAAAATTGTTTATATAACAACCCTAAAAATAATTCCAACACCCTAAAAATATTTAAAATATCCCAATACGTCCTAAAATACACCCCGTATATGAAAACAGGCCCCGAATACCTTTATTTTTATTAAATTTAAATAAAAATCAAGTTTTAGGAGCGCTCGCGGGCCGCGAAGGCTTTGTCTTCGGACTATGCGGGGCGCGACAGATAAGAGATCAGGCTGCACCCGGTGCTGCCATGTGTCGGGCGATGTGTCGAGGTTACCAGTGCTGACTGGTCATAGCTAGACCCTACCACCCTATGTCGCGGGCCGCGTAAGACTTTGGTGTGGTCTTCGCGGGGCGCGACAAACCCCCTGAGCAGCCCTATAAATAGCAACGAGGGGTTCAGTCCACAAATCGTTCGCACAAACTTTCTCTCTCGAATTTCTATATAGTATAAGCTATACTCGGGCATTATACCCCCCTAAATAACGAAGTTCTGCCTCGTTGTAAGTATCATAACCCCGGTTACGTATTAGATACGCTGCCCGATTGATCCAGGGTTCCGTAACGGCTGTCGTGGTTCTGCCCGACGTAGTCACTGGAATGCCGTCTCGGGGAGGGTATTACTAATGTAAATATTGGGTTATTATACTAACGCGTGTGCATTTGTGTAATTAATAGATAATCACCAGGAAATCCTAAAGGAAAACCCTAAGACAGCAATGTAAGTAATCCTCCTTTTTGCAAACTGTTTTTAAAAAACCTCATATGATTAACATTATATTAAACAGTGATTGAGTATTTGTATTCTACAATTATCATCGGTATGTTGGGGTTTTGTATACAAAATTTGTTACTACATTGTAAGTTGTAACATGACCACAAGTCGGGTTGACAGTACCGTGGGTGGTAATTAAAGTAGATGGAAAAAAATGTAATTGCGCGCCCGCCCTTAATGCTGTAGAATGATACAACCTGTTTTGATTAAACTGGGATTCACTCACCAGTATTTCCCACTGACAAAATGTTTTTAAACGCGTTTCAGGTAACAAAATGTGAAAGCCAAATAGAAGCCAGCTGGACAGCACTGAAGGCTTGGAAAAGTGGCAATTAAAGTTACCTAAATAAAAATATGTTTTTATTTAAATAAAATAGGGTATATCCCTATGAAAATGTGTGTACTTGAAACTTGGGAATTTCCCATGTGTTTAATATTATAAAAGCGTGGTATTTGACTCTGATAAAATATTTCCTAACTACGATCCTGATGTAATTTCCGCTGCCAAAATGATAAATACCGATACCACTGAAACTGGTCGCGGCCGCCTGTTCCCGGGTAGTTAGGGGACGAGGTTGCGACAGAAGGTGGTATCAGAGCTAAGCCACTGATTCAGCCATAGAAGTGTTCTGCTGACACCAAGATATTATTCAAAATGTTAGGAAATTATTTACAGAACTACGTGCAGATCTGTATTTTATTGTTGTGTGTTATTTGACTATTTGTTAGTTTACAGTATGAGCGACCAAGGACCTTCAGACGCTTACCGTCAGTTGTCCATCTCACCAAGAAGCGAAGGTACCTCTTCACAGCCTACCCTCTCAGGGTATTCAGCTAACAATGAAGATGGGATATTCGTGTTCAAGGCTCAATCTGAAGAGCCATTCCCTCCTAAAAAGAGAGGATGGTTCAGCAGAGGTGCGCATGAACGTAGGAAGAGGATGAAAAAGTTACAACAACAGCGAGTTTTAGCAGCCACTAAGAGAGAAACAGATGCTCACACCCAAGATATGCTCAATAGGAGTCTAGCAAATTTTCATATTCTAGCAACTACAGCTGCAGACCCTAATTTAGAGCAACTCATAGCACCCCAACCATTACCCTTGTTTCCCACACAACCGATGGAGATTGAAGTCAACCCAGAAAACCAAATTCCAGCACCAGCTTTTGACCCAACTGAGATACCTAGAGTACCAGTACCCAATCCCTTAGACCCAGACTACGACCCGTGGTTTGACAACCATAGGGATTATCAGCAACGCTACCCAATATCAGAGGAACCCATGCCAAACCTAGCAGCTTACCCAGGTCTGGACCCTCTAGATCCCTATTATGATAATGATGAATACATTAGGGAAATTCAAGAAAATCCATATCCTCAGGAAGAACCCATGCCGCAGTACCCAGATCCAATACCAGCACCTGCACCACCCATGAGCACAGAAAATGTGCAAGAACTCTGAACCTTTGGTGATGAGATTTTAGAAGAGAGCGAAAGGATGAGACAAATAGGGGAACGACTCGTCTGGAAATACGACGAGCGTAATATGGACTTTTGGATGAACCGCTACCATTAGTAGTAATAATAATAGTATAATAATAAATATATATATAATATGTGTGTATGTTTGAAAAAATAATGATAATATATATGTTGTAGTATAGACCACCTCGTGGTTAGTGATGCATACTAGTATTGTATTTTTATTTCAGTTGTATTGTAATAATTATAGATGCATACTATAAAATAGAGTAAGTCGCAATGCTCGACGATTTTGATCAACCTGTTTGCCATGTGATTTTTGTATTGGATATTGTCATGTGATAGTAATACTTGGTAATTGTTTAAAATCCAGATGGCCGACGCAGCAAATCCAGAAAACCAGAATAATGAAAATTAAATGAATAATAGTGAAATTCGACACCTTGTAACCCAAGGAATTAGAGATGGCATGCCAGCTATTATCCAAAATGTTAGGGATGCAGAAAATAATTATAAAAGGAACCCATACAGAACCTAGTCACAGCGTGCACAATGGACCCATACTTCAAGTGCCCATTCCAAAAAGAAGAAGGACCATGTCTTATGGTTGTTCTTACAAAGAATTCTGGTCTTGTAAACCAATAGAATTCTCGGGTAATGAAGGGGCCATTGCAGCTCTACGCTGGATAGAAAAGACTGAGGATGTCTTAAAAATAAGCAAGTGCGCGGGAGAGGATAACATAATGTTTGCCCCTAATCTGTTTAAGAACTCAGACTTAGAATGGTGGAACACTATCCTCCAGTCTAGGGGAAGTGACAGGATTTACAATATGGAATGGGAGGAATTTAAAAATATGGTAGAAAGAAAATTCTGCCCTCCCAATGAAAAAGAACAGATAGCAAATAAGTTCTTAAACCTTAGAATGATGGGAGTGGATAGTAAGGGGTACACTACTTTATTCTTTGAATATGCTAGAATAGTGCCAACCCTTGCATCACCCGAACCAGTATTAATCTCCCGTTACATTTGGGGATTAATCAGTGAGATTAGGCATGTAGTCAAGGCAGCTAGACCCCAAACTATAGAAGAAGCCGTAGAACTAGCAAACACCTTGACTGATGAATTAGTGCGTACAAGAGAAGAGGACCAGAGGAGAAACCTAGCTCAAAGGCTTACCCAGGAATTTCGCTACGGTAATTCCAACCGTGGGAAAAATGTAGGTTCTACCTCTGCACCTTACTGCAAGGCTTGCAAGAAGAAGCATTTAGGAAGATGCTCCACTTACTGCAATTTCTGCAAGATACCAGGACACAAGGAAGAAGATTGCAGGAAGAAACCTAATAATGGAATGTGCTTCAACTGTGGAGAAAAAGGTCACATCAAGCCAAATTGTCCAAAACTAGCTCTAACCCCTAACAACAAGACTACCAAAAATGCTAGGGCATTTGTTCTGACTGCAGAAGAAGCAAAGATGATTCCAGACGTGATAGCCGGTATGTTTTTAGTTAATGATGTTATTGCTAAAGTATTATTTGACTCTGGTGCAAACCAACGTTTTATTAATACTTCATTTTGCAAACTTCTCAATCGACCATTAACTAAACTCCCACAAAAATGTCTCGTAGAAACAGCAAATGGAGAAACCATTAAGATTTCCGAAATCTTGCAGGGAGCAAGAATAGAATTTTTAAATCAAAAAATTTATTGCAAACCTTTATCCAATGAATCTGGCAGTATTTGATGTTGTATTATGAATGGATTGGTTAATAGCCAATAAAGACAGTATTCTATGTGATCAAAAGTCAATCCAAGTAAATTCACCAAGAGGTGAAAAGATCACAATTAAAGGAGATAAGCCGTCTAGATCCACAAAATTCATCTCTGTAATGAAAATGGCTAGTTATGTAAGAAAAGGATCATTAGTATATTTGATTTCTATGATCACTAACAATAAATGTCACACCCCTATTTTCCACGTGTCACCGGTGGGGAGTATCGTGACGTAGTTGGTATCATCATAGACAAACAACACAATATATAAATGCACAGCGGAAGCAAAGATAGATTCATTTCAACTTTTAAATAAAATGTAATATTTAAATATCACGAGTAGTTGAAACGGATCCACAGGCGGATCAAAATAAAATAAGATATTGTTCAACAGTTTATTGTCGTCCAAGCTTGCGAGACTTATTGTGGACGCTCTAGAAGACAGCCAGCCTATTACGTGTAGTACCTGCACTTAACCTTTTGGGAAAATACGTCAGTTTACACTGGTAAATACAATTTAACTGACTCATTTTGAAAAGAGTTGAAAATTGATTTGAATGCACGTGGCACAAAACATTTTATAACTTGGGATAATTATTTAATATAATAATCTTGTGAACGAATTACATGTTACTTGTGCGTTCAGTAGCCCGGATCTTGTCCGGGTTAAAGATAAATAGACCCTCCACATTAGAGTTATACACTGACGGGTGTACGCCTACACCCCGTGCTCAGGTCGTGGACATCTCGTAAGATGATGCCGAGGATATCCGGGACATGCTCATTAACCCCCCAAAGGCTTTAAGTGAACAAGACTGTTTAAACGAGCTGATCAAATTATTCAATTAACCATTCAGAGATGTAAGATTTGATGCTCGATTAAGCGGTATTCTATATACCTTAACCCAAGCCCGTATAGGGAAAATAAGTTAAAAGTATTTACCTGAGTATAGTATAATTCTCAACAATCAAAAAGGCAAGTAGCTTTTACCGGTGCTCCTAATCTAGAACAAAGGTTTATAATAACCTATTAGATTTCTAACGGGTCTTTATTTAAGCTTAAGCTTAGACCGGCTAGTTTAAAGGACGATACGGTTCAAACGCACGATTAAGCGAAGACCGGATAGAATGTGATTTAGACCCGACAATTTTGAATACTTGTATAATATGGGTATACCAAATACATTCTAGATTTTGAGACAAAAATGATAATGTTTGACCCGTCTCGGTCAATTTATGCAAACTAGTTACATAAATCGAACCGAACGCGAAAAGAGCGTTACGGGTAACTGTAAGAGTCAGATGCAAGTTCCCTGAGATAATATGCTCTAAATATGTCATAATATCAGTAAGTTATTTTCTATTATGCCCAAAACGGATTTAAACACAAATTAGGCCTCATAAGGGCATTTTGGTCATTTAAAAGATTATAAAAGAGTTTATTTGTAAATCTGAGTTACGGGTCAAATTTATACAGTAAGTATACTTAATTTAACATGTTATATCAGTAGGGTATGACCCATATGTGAAACTTATCATTTAAAACCAAACTATGCACCTTAGGGGTATTTTGGTAATTTCACAAGGGCTAAAAATGTCAAATTGGAAACTTGAGTTTATAAACTTGTACTTACTGTTATCTTATAAAAATATGCTAAGAACATCAGTAGGTGTCAACCTTATATGTATAATATGGTTATAGTACATACTATGCGTTAAAAACGCTTAAAAAGACGATTTAGAGCCGTTTCCGGGTTTTTAAAAGAAAGCTGATATTTTTATATTTCCAGAATGCTCAAAATAATTTATTTAACAAATAAAATCAGTAGAAAAAGGTTTGGGGTCAAAAGGATTTATAAAACTCATTTTATGGCTTAAAAGGGCAAAATCGGTATTTACCGAATTAAACTTAGAGACCTATGATATGATCAGCCAAAAATTAAATAAAAATCTTTAAAAATCCCAAAATATTATATAACATCAGTGGGTCAAAAGTTTGATATCAAAAAGTGGGTTTAAATAGGTTATATGCTAATTACGCCGTTTATGTAACATAAGGCTTTCAAATTACGATATTGAGCATAACTCTTAATCTGGACCTCAAACTGATATCAAATTTTAGGTTCAAGTTTATAAATCAGTAACAAATGTTTCAAATCTTTCACTTTTTCAAAAATCACGTTTTATAGTAAAAAGGGCAAAATAGTCAACTTTAAGCATAAATAGGAAACATGCATATGAATCGGTTAAGCATTGAACCAAGTTGTAAAATCTCAGAGAGTTAAACTTATATGAAAATTGGTCCAAAATAAGCTCTAATGCAGATCTCAAACATGCATGAATGGATCAGAACTGAAAGTCAAAGAAAAAGTCAATTTATGCGACTTTCGGTTCCGATTCGGGTTTAAACTGAAAATTGTCGAGTTGATCATGTTGAAACATGTTCTTACATTAATTACAAAGTTATTTTGATGACCAAACAGGTTGCATGTAGCCTACATTGTTAATCATGCTTAAATTTGCAAAAACACATTCTGTTGACTTTTTAAGAAAAGCTTTGACTCGACAATTAACATACTTAGAGTGGGAATCTGAAAATACCCTTTTAGGGGTTTGTTACCCACATAAATACCAACTTGTAGGTACTTTCAATTTGAGAAATGACAGAGCCAATCTCGTTTAATCTCAAAGTCAAGTTTAAATTACGATGGTTTGACTTTCGGTTGATAAACTAAGCTAGAACGAATTTGCAAAGGTTATAAATACTTACAATGGTCCTAATAAAGCTTAGAGATCACTAGGAAGTTGCCTTGTCGTCCAGAGAGCTCTAGAAATGTTCTTGTGAATTTTGTGAATTGCATGTGTTCAAAGTAGTGAGCTTCAAGACCTTTTTATCACCATTTTGATCTGATTAGAGGGTGCCACAGGGGTCTAGGAGTGTTGTGGGATGAAGACAAGTGCTCCTAGTTGCATGTAAGTTCATTGGTGAGGCTCTGGAGTCGACAACAGCTGTTAACAACTCGCAAAACAGACATAACTGGCAGCTGGTCGCTGCATCTGTCGCTGGCAGCTGGTAGGCGGGCCGCGACAGGTCCTTCGCGGGCCGCGTACAAGGGGATGACCAGCTTAACAAGTTTCAATCAATTGCAATTCAGTCCTTGTCCTTTTGTAACGTGTTTTTACTTTTTTTATCTTGCACATTAGACCCTAAAACCTGACTTTTAAGGGCCTTGGGACATTTACAAATATTGTAAAGTCCTTGGTTAACTTTGTGCTTACCCGAAAAGTCACGAATTTCATCGTTAACGCATTTAACCCTTCGTGTACGGTTTTGATCATATCTTTCTCATACGATAATGAAACTTGATGAAATTTTTATCACATATTCTAGTGAGTATACTTTAACATTACAAAGCTTCGGGTTTGCCAAAAGGTCCTTCAGAGGTATACTTTCAACATGTTGACACTTTTAGCCCCTGTAGTTTGTAATTCCTCACTTTCTTTCATTTCTCGCTTCGTATGATCCATGATTTACCCGTTTAAGGTTATAAACACCATGTAGGGTTATTGTAGAGCCTATTTATCCATTGTTGACACTTTGGACCCTTATATTCACATAGTTTCACTGTTTGTCAAGTTTAGTCCCTCTAAAGTATGTTTTCACATATTTAAAGCCCATGACACGTGTCAGTGCATTATTGGACGTAAATTTTCGAGGTGTTACATCCTCACCCCCTTAAAAGAAATCTCGACCCCGAGATTTACTGAAACAAATGAGGGTATTTTTCTTTCATCGTGGATTCTACCTCCCATGTGTATTCGGGACCTCTACGGGCATCCCATTTGACCTTAACAATAGGTACATGCTTCCTTCAAAGCTTCTTTACCTGTCGATCTTCAATCGATAATGGCTTTTCCACAAATTTCAAGCTTTCATCTATATGTACATCCGTATGCGGTATAACCAGTGATTCATCAGCGAAACACTTCTTCAAATTACAGATGTGGAACACATTATGGATAGCACTAAGCTCTTCAGGAAAGTTTAACTTATAAGCAACTGACCCGACACGTTCGATAACCTCGAAAGGTCCTATGTATCTCGGGATTAGCTTGCCTTTCTTACCAAATCGCATCACCCCCTTCCAGGGTGATACTTTTAGCAACACTTTATCACCTACTTCGAAGTGAAAAGCCTTACGCTTTGGATCCGCATAACTTTTCTGCCTATCCCTGGCAGCTTTCAAACGATCGCGAATCTGGACAATCTTGTCCGTTGTCTCAAAAACTATCTCTGGTCCTGATAGTTGGACATCTCCAACTTCCGCCCAACAAATGGGCGATCTACACTTTCTACCGTATAAGGCCTCAAAAGGCACAGCTTTTATGCTGGTGTGGTAGCTATTGTTGTAGGAGAATTCAATTAATGGTAGGTTCTTATCCCAACTACCACCCAAATCGATCGCACATGCACGTAGCATATCTTCCAATGTTTGAATAGTACGCTCACTCTGACCGTCAGTCTGAGGATGATAAGCCGTACTAAAATTTAAACGAGTGCCCAACGATTGTTGGAAACTTTTCCAAAAATGTGACGTGTATCTAGTATCTCTATCAGAGATAATAGACACATGTATTCCATGCAAAGCTACAATCTTATCAACGTATAACTGGGCTAACATATCAGAGCTATAAGTCTCCTTGATGGGTAGAAAATGTGCTGACTTCGTCAGTCTATCTACTATGACCCATATAGTGTCATTTCCCTTTCTCGTCTTTGGCAACTTGGTGATGAAATCCATCATCACCATCTCCCACTTCCATGTGGGAATTTCAGGTTGTTGTAACAAACCTGACGGCTTCTGATGCTCAGCTTTGACTTGCGCACAAGTCAAACATTTAGCTACATAAGCAGCTACAGACTTTTTCAAACCAATCCACCAATAGTTGGCCTTTAGATCCTGGTACATCTTATCAGCTCCAGGATGAACGGAATATTTGGAACTGTGGGCTTCCTGGAGGATAACATCCCGAAGTCCTCCATAAACTGGAACCCATATTCGTCCATTCAATCTAAGCATTCCGTCTTTGTCATAGGATAACTGCTCCTCAGTTATTCCTAGCTTTTCTTCAGGATAGTTAGCTTCCAACACAGCTTCCTTCTGTGCAGCTAACACCCTTTCGTTCAAACTATTCCTGATTTCGATGCGCTTGGCATTGATTCTTATTGGCTTCACTCTTTCTTTTCTGCTTAAAGCATCAGCAACTACATTTGCTTTGCCAGGATGGTATTTTATCTCACAATCATAATCATTTAGAGTTTCCATCCATCGTCTTTGTCGCATGTTCAAGTCCTTCTGATTGAACAAATGTTGAAGGCTCTTGTGATCCGAATAGATCACACACTTGGTTCTATATAAGTAATGTCTCCAAAGTTTTTATGCAAATACAACGGCACCCAGCTCCAAGTCGTGGGTGGTGTAGTTCTTTTCGTGCACCTTTAGCTGTCGTGAAGCGTAGGCAATAACCTTGCCTTTCTGCATGAGTACACAGCCCATACCAGTGTGTGATGCATCACAGTACACCACAAATTCTTCTATACCATCGGGCAATGTTAATACTGGTGCATTGCTCAACTTTTTCTTCAGAATGTCAAAGGATTCCTGCTGCTTAGGGCCCCAATCAAATTTAACCTTCTTACGTGTCAACGAGGTTAAGGGCGTAGCAATCCTTGAAAAGTTTTCGATAAAGCGCCTATAATATCCTGCTAAACCCAGAAAACTGCGAATCTCAGTAGGCGTCTTTGGCTCTTGCCAATTCATAACCGCTTCTACCTTAGCGGGATCCACTTGGATTCCACGCTCACTTACTACATGTCCAAGGAATTGGACTTCTCGAAGCCAAAATTCGCACTTCGAAAATTTGGCGTAGAGTTTCTCTTGGTGTAGAAGTTTGAGAATACAACGAAGGTGTTTCTCATGATCAGCTTGGCTTTTCGAATAGATGAGGATGTCGCCAATGAAGACGATGACAAATTTGTCCAGATAAGGCTTGCAGACGCGATTCATGAGATCCATGAATGCGGCTGGCGCATTAGTGAGCCCGAAAGGCATCACTAGGAACTCGTAATGTCCATAACGAGTCCTAAACGTTGTCTTGTGTACATCTTCATCTTTGACCTTCAACTGATGATAGCCTGACCTCAAGTCAATCTTAGAGAAGTAGCTTGCTCCTTGTAACTGATCGAACAGATCGTCGATCCTGGGCAAAGGATACCTATTCTTGATAGTGACTTTATTAAGCTCACGGTAATCGATGCACAGACGCATCGATCCATCCTTCTTCTTGACAAACAAGATCGGCGCTCCCCAAGGGGACGAACTAGGTCTAATAAAACCTTTAGCTAACAGATCATCTAACTGCGTCCTTAACTCCTTCATCTCCGTTGGTGCTAACCTATAAGGTGCTCTCGCTACTGGTGCCGCACCCGGGATGATGTCAATTCGGAATTCCACTTGCCTATCTGGTGGTAAACCAGGTAGTTCTTCAGAAAAAACTTCGGGATATTCCGCAATGACAGGGATGTCTTCAATCTTGGGCTTTGGCTCATCAATAGTAACTTGTGCCATATAAATGACACAACCCTTCTGTAGACATCTGGATGCCTTGAGCATGGACACTTGCTCAGGCAATCCATGCTGAGTATCACCTTGAATGGTAAGTGACTCCCCAGACGGGGTTTTGACTATCACTTGCTTTCTGTTGCACACAATCTGGGCTTGGTTATGCGATAACCAATCCATGCCTATAACTACATCAAAGCCGGCTAGCTTAAAGGGAAGTAAGGATAAAGGAAAAGAATGATTCCTAATGGATATAACACATCCATCTAAAACAGTTGAGGCTGTTTCTATGGTTCCATCAGCTAATTCCACCTCGTATTTCACACTTAAAGTTCTAACAGGTAGGTTTAATAACTTACAGAACTTATCGTCAACAAAAGACTTATCTGCTCCAGAATCAAACAATACTCTAGCAAAAACATCATTTACAAGAAAAGTACCTGTAATAACGTTGTCATCTTGAACAACTTCCTTAGCGTCCATCTTGAAGACCCTCGCATTGGTCTTTTTCCCATCTTCGGCTTTCTTGGCGTACTTTGGGCAATTAGACTTAATATGCCCTTTTTCGTTGCAACCATAACATGTTGCATCCTTCAGCTTTTTACACTCCAATGTCTTATGATCCGTGGATTTGCAAATCCCACAGGATCTCACGTGAGACTGGGATCTCGACTCCAAACGACACTTCCCAAAGTGGTTCTTCTTACAAGTTTTACATTTGGGCTTATCCCCCGACTGTTGCCCATCTCTCTTAGATCCCGACCCTTTCCTGTGGTCGTTATTTCCTCGGTGTCTCTTTTCTGATCTTCGTGAGGTATCGTCCTCACGCTTCCTCTTATTCTCTTCCGAGTTCCTGAGTGCTCTCAACCTGACTACGTCCAGGGTGAGAGAGAGATATATAGATCAGCTACTGATCTGAAAGTTGTAGGCCTCGATGCCTTAACACTTGCTTTAATTTCAGGGGCTAAACCCCCGATGAAACGGGCAATTCTTTTCGGCTCTGGGGTTACCAAGTACGGAACCAACCGAGATAGAGTATTGAAAGTGGTGAGGTATGCCTGGCAGTCTAGATTCTTCATCACCAAGGATAAGAAGTCTGACTCGATCCTTTCAACTTCATGTTGTGGGCAAAAATTCTCTTTAATAAGAGCAACAAACTGATCCCATGACATACTGTAGAGTGGGATCTTTCCAGCAGTTTGTAGGAGAGATTTCCACCACGCCAGTGCGTCTCCTTTGAATGATTGGGATACGTATTTCACTACATCCCGATCAGCACACCCGCTGATATCTACTACTGTATCCATTTCGTCCAACCAGGTCATGCAGTCGACCGCTCCTTTCTCCCCAGTAAAGTCTCTGGGTTTACATGAGACGAAGTATTTATACGTACAGGACTTACTATGCGGTTCCTGTTTCTGCTTGATCTTCTTTATCGGGACACTGTTTTGGTTAGAGGAGTGATGATCCTCATCATCCCTATTGAGCTCATATTTCTTAGGTCCAACTTTCTTAGAGGGCGGCTTGCTATGAGCCTCCGAGTGGACTTTCGGTTTGGAACGTGGCGCAGATCGGGTCCTACTCCAGGTCCCGGTCGATTCACTATACTGTCTATTTAGTGCTTCGATAACAGCATCATTCACTAATGCTTTCAACTCCGCACCCGTTACTAATATTTTAGTATTATCAGGGTTTTCTGCTGGACGACTGTTTAATTCTTCAGACTTAGCCATGTAGTCTAAATTGCTACATAAAAATAAGGACAAGGTCTATTTAGAAGTCTAAACAGTATTATCGTTCTTGACAATTTATTAACCATGGTAAATAAAAGCCATATTAGTTAATTTAATAATTTCATTCAGGATATTTACTAAAAATCTTTTTAGAATGAAATATAATATTGGCATAATAAGCCTAGTCACGTAGACAAATTTCTAAATTACAAATTTAGATCTTATAGGATTAAAGCTTGAATAAATAAGACAAATCAATCCTTTTCTTGGCAGGGAGTTTATAAACTACAGCTGCCTTTTGTTTTATATGACATTAATTATAACCCGTAGGCATTATGTCACAACCAAATATATATAAGAATATAATCTTGGATAATTTATAAAAAGGGTGGCGTGTGTGATTTTTCGGATCACACTAGCCAAGAATGTCAACATGTTTACAGATGTTAACAGAGATTTGAATCTTTTTAAACAGGTTCTACCATATTGGCTAGATTTATGATAACACAATCAGCTAGGTTTTACCTTTTAAGATCCTGGTTATTTTATTAAAATGGTAAATCAAAATGATAAATGTTATTTTTCATTTATTCACATACTATGTTTATGCATATAATTTAAAATGAAAATCTTAAATTAACCATTCAAATAAATAAAAAAAATTAAATCAGTACAATTTTGCCCTAAACGGGTCTTTTACATAAACCACATGCCCACGCAGGGGCCAAATAACAAAACAAACAAACCCACGCAGGGGTCAAATAAAAAGATATGCCCACGCAGGGGCAGAACAGAAAGAAATACCCTCGTAGGGGTAGAGTACTGAAATAAATAAATGTCCACGCAGGGACATGAGTACCACACTAAAATAACCAACAAACAAAGGATTCAATGACCCTTCTTGCTTTTACCCTTGATTAGATCCACCATCTTCTTAAACATCCCCCGGTTATGCCTCCGATCATGCCGCAACTCATCTCGCATCTCTTGACGCACCTCTTGTATCTCATGAAGGATCTCTTGCATCTGGGGCGGTGACATCGCCGGTGCCTGAGGTGGTTGTTGGTAATGCTGAGGTTGAGGAGGCGGCGGTTGATAATACGGAGGTTGAGGAGGCTGTGACTGCTGATACCCATATGATGGGTACCCATAGGTCGAGGGTCCCGTAGCCCAGGGACCTCCGTAGGGACCTTCTTGATGGAACGTGTTGGAGTTTGCTGTTATCCAATAGGGATCCTCCGTAAAGTTGTACCCCGTGTGAATCTGCTGCTCGAAGGGGTTGAATGCTGCAGCACCAGTGTAAGCGGGGATTGGGTCTCCAAAACCCAATGGTGGCTGAGGCGCGACCGGCGCATATGCTACTTCAGAGACGGGGTGTGAAGATTCACCCATCTCTGGTTCTTTGTGGACCGGTCAGTACCGGCTGCCACTCGAAAGTGGAGGGGTGCTGATACGCACTCCCCCTCGTGCGGACATTCGCACTGTCGTTCTCCTTCGCCTCGGAGGCGAGGGAGGTTGAAGCTGAGGCGGTGGTGGCGGCGGAGTGACCGCGACAAGTCGAGAATCCTCAGAAGGATTCTGCTGCTTCTGTGGCTGCTGCTGTGGCTGGTGTAGGGGAGAGTGGTGAGGCAGATGTAGGGGATAGTTATGGTATGACTGGTGCAGAGGAGAGTTATGGTAAGACTGGTGAAGAGGAGAGTGATGGGGTTGGTGCAAAGGAGAGTTATGATAACTGGGGGTAAACACCCAGTCGTGCTGCTTGAAGTTCTCCTCAAAGCTATCGGGACCATTGTAAGGTGATCCCACAAACGGTGACCCATCAGAAATCTCGATAGGGTGGTTCGGTATTCTGGAGGGTGGCATAGCAGGATCAGTATCCTCGTCAATGTCCATCGGGTTGCCACCAGAAAAGTGGTCTTCTGGTCCAAGTGGGTTAAAACCCACTGCTGCTGCTAAGTAGTCATCAGGGTTGAACTGACCCTGGAAGACAGGTGATGGTTGGTTAAAAAGGTGAATTGTGTCCTATTAAGGGAATGTAGGACTGTTGTGAGTTGTGGGGCTCATTCTCCGAATAAGGCCCAAAGGAGTGTGGGATCGATGGAGAGGTACTCAGTGAGACTGAGCGCCTAGCTGGTTCGGTAAAAGACCTCCAAAGGTCTTGAGCATCAGTGTTGTGAGGGTCCGAAGGTGTTCGCCGGTGTGACAGCCCGGCCTCGTGGTCGTTTGGAGCTACATGTGCTCCTTGTCCTCGGCCTCTACCTCTCATACGTGGCGGCATACTGGTGATCCTGTCAAAAACAACAAGTGATACAACAAAAATATATGTAAGACAAAGTTAGAAAAATAAAACAAAAATTTGGAAATTTCCTAAGTTCTTTGTCTAGACTCGAGAATCGAGGATTGTGCAATTGTGTAACTGAGATTAAACACAAAAGACTAGTGTTTAATTCACTCAGAGTTGGCTCTGATACCAACCTGTCACACCCCTATTTTCCACGTGTCACCGGTGGGCCCGGTGGGGAGTATCGTGACGTAGTTGGTATCATCATAGACAAACAACACAATATATAAATGCACAGCGGAAGCAAAGATAGATTCATTTCAACTTTTAAATAAAATGTAATATTTAAATATCACGAGTAGTTGAAACGGATCCACAGGCGGATCAAAATAAAATAAGATATTGTTCAACAGTTTATTGTCGTCCAAGCTTGCGAGACTTATTGTGGACGCTCTAGAAGACAGCCAGCCTATTACGTGTAGTACCTGCACTTAACCTTTTGGGAAAATACGTCAGTTTACACTGGTAAATACAATTTAACTGACTCATTTTGAAAAGAGTTGAAAATTGATTTGAATGCACGTGGCACAAAACATTTTATAACTTGGGATAATTATTTAATATAATAATCTTGTGAACGAATTACATGTTACTTGTGCGTTCAGTAGCCCGGATCTTGTCCGGGTTAAAGATAAATAGACCCTCCACATTAGAGTTATACACTGACGGGTGTACGCCTACACCCCGTGCTCAGGTCGTGGACATCTCGTAAGATGATGCCGAGGATATCCGGGACATGGTCATTAACCCCCCAAAGGCTTTAAGTGAACAAGACTGTTTAAACGAGCCGATCAAATTATTCAATTAACCATTCAGAGATGTAAGATTTGATGCTCGATCAAGCGGTATTCTATATACCTTAACCCAAGCCCGTATAGGGAAAATAAGTTAAAAGTATTTACCTGAGTATAGTATAATTCTCAACAATCAAAAAGGCAAGTAGCTTTTACCGGTGCTCCTAATCTGGAACAAAGGTTTATAATAACCTATTAGATTTCTAACGGGTCTTTATTTAAGCTTAAGCTTAGACCGGCTAGTTTAAAGGACGATACGGTTCAAATGCACGATTAAGCGAAGACCGGATAGAATGTGATTTAGACCCGACAAGTTTGAATACTTGTATAATATGGGTATACCAAATACATTCTGGATTTTGAGACAAAAATGATAATGTTTGACCCGTCTCGGTCAATTTATGCAAACTAGTTACATAAACCGAACCGAACGCGAAAAGAGCGTTACGGGTAACTGTAAGAGTCAGATGCAAGTTCCCTGAGATAATATGCTCTAAATATGTCATAATATCAGTAAGTTATTTTCTATTATGCCCAAAACGGATTTAAACACAAATTAGGCCTCATAAGGGCATTTTGGTCATTTAAAAGATTATAAAAGAGTTTGTTTGTAAATCTGAGTTACGGGTCTGATTTATACAGTAAGTATACTTAATTTAACATGTTATATCAGTAGGGTATGGCCCATATGTGAAACTTATCATTTAAAACCAAACTATGCACCTTAGGGGTATTTTGGTAATTTCACAAGGGCTAAAAATGTCAAATTGGAAACCTGAGTTTATAAACTTGTACTTACTGTTATTTTATAAAAATATGCTAAGAACATCAGTAGGTGTCAACCTTATATGTATAATATGGTTATAGTACATACTATGCGTTAAAAACGCTTAAAAAGACGATTTAGAGCCGTTTCCAGGTTTTTAAAAGAAAGCTGATATTTTTATATTTCCAGAACGCTCAAAATATTTTATTTAACAAATAAAATCAGTAGAAAAAGGTTTGAGGTCAAAAGGATTTATAAAACTCATTTTATGGCTTAAAAGGGCAAAATCGGTATTTACCGAATTAAACTTAGAGACCTATGATATGATCAGCCAAAAATTAAATAAAAATCTTTAAAAATCCCAAAATATTATATAACATCAGAGGGTCAAAATTTTGATATCAAAAAGTGGGTTTAAATAGGTTATATGCTAATTACGCCGTTTATGTAACATAAGGCTTTCAAATTACGATATTGAGCATAACTCTTAATCTGGACCTCAAACTGATATCAAATTTTAGGTGCAAGTTTATAAATCAGTAACAAATGATTCAACTCTTTCACTTTTTCAAAAATCACGTTTTATAGTAAAAAGGGCAAAATAGTCAACTTTAAGCATAAATAGGAAACATGCATATGAATCGGTTAAGCATTGAACCAAGTTGTAAAATCTCAGAGAGTTAAAATTATATGAAAATTGGTCCAAAATAAGCTCTAATGCAGATCTCAAACATGCATGAACGGATCAGAACTGAAAGTCAAAGAAAAAGTCAATTTATGCGACTTTCGGTTCCGATTCGGGTTTAAACTGAAAATTGTCGAGTTGATCATGTTGAAACATGTTCTTACATTAATTACAAAGTTATTTTGATGATCAAACAGGTTGCATGTAGCCTACATTGTTAATCATGCTTAAATTTGCAAAAACACATTCTGTTGACTTTTTAAGAAAAGCTTTGACTCGACAATTAACACACTTAGAGTGGGAATCTGAAAATACCCTTTTAGGGGTTTGTTACCCACATAAATACCAACTTGTAGGTACTTTCAATTTGAGAAATGACAGAGCCAATCTCGTTTAATCTCAAAGTCAAGTTTAAATTACGTTGGTTTGACTTTCGGTTGATAAACTAAGCTAGAACGAATTTGCAAAGGTTATGAATACTTACAATGGTCCTAATAAAGCTTAGAGATCACTAGGAAGTTGCCTTGTCGTCCAGAGAGCTCCAGAAATGTTGTTGTGAATTTTGTGAATTGCATGTGTTCAAAGTAGTGAGCTTCAAGACCTTTTTATCACCATTTTGATCTGATTAGAGGGTGCCACAGGGGTTTAGGAGTGTTGTGGGATGAAGGCAAGTGCCCCTAGTTGCATGTAAGTTCATTGGTGAGGCTCTGGAGTCGACAACAGCTGTTAACAACTCGCAAAACAGACATAACTGGCAGCTGGTCGCTGGTCGCTGCATCTGTCGCTGGCAGCTGGTAGGCGGGCCGCGACAGGTCCCTCGCGGGCCGCGTACAAGGGGATGACCAGCTTAACAAGTTTCAATCAATTGCAATTCAGTCCTTGTCCTTTTGTAACGTGTTTTTACTTATTTATCTTGCACATTAGACCCTAAAACCGGACTTTTAAGGGCCTTGGGACATTTACAAATATGGTAAAGTCCTTGGTTAACTTTGTGCTTACCCGAAAAGTCACGAATTTCATCTTTAACGCATTTAACCCTTCGTGTACGGTTTTGATCATATCTTTCTCATACGATAACGAAACTTGATGAAATTTTTATCACATATTCTAGTGAGTATACTTTAACATTACAAAGCTTCGGGTTTGCCAAAAGGTCCCTCAGAGGTATACTTTCAACATGTTGACACTTTTAGCCCCTGTAGTTTGTAATTTCTCACTTTCTTTCATTTCTCGCTTCGTATGATCCATGATTTACCCGTTTAAGGTTATAAACACCATGTAGGGTTATTGTAGAGCCTATTTATCCATTGTTGACACTTTGGACCCTTATATTCACATAGTTTCACTGTTTGTCAACTTTAGTCCCTCTAAAGTATGTTTTCACATATTTAAAGCCCATGACACGTGTCAGTGCATTATTGGACGTAAATTTTCGAGGTGTTACAATAAAGGACAAGAACTGAAGGATATTCCAGTAGTATCCCAGTTTCTAGATGTGTTTCCAGAAGAATTACCAGGGTTACCGCCAGACAGGGAAGTCGAATTCAGAATTCATCTGCTACCAGGAACAGTACCAATTGCCAAAGCGCCTTACCATTTGGCACCTGCAGAAATGCAAGAATTGAAGAAACAATTAGACGAATTGTTAAAGAAAGGATTCATACAGCCTAGTTCATCACCATGGGGAGCGCCGATCCTATTCGTTAAAAAGAAAGACGGATCAATGCGTATGTGCATTGACTATCGTGAATTGAACAAAGTCACAATTAAAAATCGGTATCCGTTACCGAGAATCGATGATTTGTTTGATCAATTACAAAGAGCTCGATTTTTCTCTAAAATCGATTTACGATCAGGATATCATCAATGAAAGGCACAGGAAGAGGACATTCCTAAGACCGCTTTCAGAACAAGGTATGGCCATTATGAATTTACTGTCATGCCATTTGGTTTAACCAATGCCCCAGCCGCATTTATGGACATGATGAACCGAATATGTAAGCCATATTTGGATAAATTCATAATTGTTTTTATAGATGATATTCTCATTTACTCTAAGAGTAAAGAGGAACCTGCAAAGCATTTGCACGCGCTTCTAAGTTTATTGAGACAAGAAAAGCTTTATGCTAAGTTTTCGAAGTGTGAGTTTTGGTTAGAACAGATACAGTTTCTTGGGCATTTAGTCAATCATGAAGGAATTCATGTGGATCCCACCAAGATCGAGGTGATTACCAAATGGAAAACCCCTGAGTCACCAACCGAGGTTAGAAGTTTCTTAGGATTGGCCAGTTATTATTGAAGATTTATTCGAGATTTTTCTAGAATAGCCATTCACTTAACTAAGCTAACCTGTAAATCTGTTAAGTTTGAATGGGGACCAAAACAAGAAGAAGCCTTTAGAATTCTTAATCAAAGACTAACCAATGCACCCATACTAGCATTACCAGAAGGAACTGAAGATTTTGTAATTTATTGTGATGCTTCTAAGTTAGGTTATGGACGTGTGTTGATGCAACGTCAAAAGGTTATAGCTTATGCATCTACACAACTTAAGAATCATGAAGAAAATTATTCAACCCATAATCTAGAATTAGGAGCTATAATTTTTGCCCTTAAGATTTGGAGACATTACCTATACGGTTGTAAGTTTACCATTTTCACCGACCATAAGAGCTTAAGGTATGTTTTCGGGCAAAAGGAGTTGAATATAAGACAAAGTCGCTGGATGGAGATACTTAGTGATTATGATTGTAATATCCAGTATCATGCAGGAAAGGTAAATGTAGTAGCTGATGCTTTAAGTCGAAAATATAACGAAAAACCAAAAAGAGTACGTTCTCTTAAATTAAATCTACAAGTAGATTTAAATGAACATATTAGAAAGGCACAAGAATCAGTAATCAAGGATGATACTGAGAAATTGAAAGGAATGATTAAGGAATTAGAACAAGGAACAAACGGAATTTGGAGATTCCATAAGAAAAGAATGTGGATACCCAAATTAGGAAACCTACGCCATCGTATATTAGAAGAAACCCATAAGTCTAAGTATACGATGCATCCTGGAAATGATAAAATGTATCAGGATTTAAGGAAAAATTTCTGGTGGATCGGAATGAAGAAAGATATAGCAGCTTATGTTTCTAAATGTTTAACCTGTTCATAAGTTAAAGCTGAACATCAGATACCCTTAGGTTTGTTACAACAATTAGAAATGCCAGTTTGGAAATGGGAATTGATAACAATGGATTTTGTTACTAAGTTACCCAAAACAAGAAAAGGTAATGATACAATCTGGGTGATTGTAGACAGTCTAACTAAGTCAGCTCATTTCCTACCCATGAAGGAAACTTTCAGTATGGAACAATTAGCTAAATTATATGTGAATGAAATAGTTTCATTACATGGAATTCCTTTATCTATCGTTTCTGATAGGGATAGTCGTTTTACCTCTCATTTTTGGACAAGTTTCCAAAAAGCAATGGGAACCAAGCTAAATCTAAGCACAGCTTACCATCCTCAAACGGACGGACAAAGCGAAAGAACAATTCAAACGATGGAAGACATGCTTAGAGCTTGTGTGATTGATTTCGGAGGTAACTGGGACAATCACTTACCATTGATAGAATTTTCTTATAATAACAGCTATCATACCAGTATCATTGCTGCACCATTCGAAGCAGTTTATGGACGAAAGTGCCGAACGCCAGTCTGTTGGGCAGAAATTGGAGAAAAGCAACTATCCGGACCCGAGATAGTACAAGAAACAACAGACAAGATCATTCAAGTCAAAAAACGATTGGAAGCAGCACGTGATCGACAGAAGAGTTATGCAGATAATAGACGAAAGCCATTGGAATTTCAAGTAGGAGACAAAGTGTTATTGAAAGTCTCTCCTTGGAAAGTAGTGGTAAGATTCATCAAAAGAGGAAAGCTAAGCCCCAGGTATGTTAGACCTTTTGAAATTATTAGAAGAATAGGACCTGTAGCCTATCAGCTGCAACTGCCAGAGGAAATGGCAGGAATACATGATGTATTTCATGTATCTAATCTCAAGAAATGCTTAGCTAATGAATCACTCGTAGTGCCTCTTAAGGATATAGAGGTAAATGAACAGTTAAAATTTGTGGAAAGACCTCTACAAATTGAAGACAGGAAGATCAAGAACCTCAAGCACAAGAGATTAGTTCTGGCCAAAGTAAAATGGGATTCCAAGAGAGGACCAGAATACACTTGGGAGCTTGAATAGTTGAATTAGAGATGCAAAGGAAATATCCACACTTATTCCAGTAGACCTCGAGGACGACTTCTAAAACAAGGTGGGGAGGATATAACAACCCTCAAAATAATTCCAACACCCTAAAATTATTTAAAATATCCCAATACGTCCTAAAATACACCCCGTATATGAAAACAGGCCCCGAAGACTTTGTCTTCGGACTACGCGGGGAGCGACAGATAAGAGATCAGGCTGCACCCGGTGCTGCCACGTGTCGAGCGATGTGTCGAGGCTACGAGTGCTGACTGGTCATAGCCAGACCCTACCACCCTATGTCGCGGGCCGCGTAAGACTTTGGTGTGGTCTTCGCGACGACAAACCCCCTGAGCAGCCCTATAAATAGCAACGAGGGGTTCAGTCGACAAATCGTTCACACAAACTTTCTCTCTCGAATTTCTATATAGTATAAGCTATACTCGGGCATTATACCCCCCCTAAATAACAAAGTTCTGCCTCGTTGTGAGTATCATAACCCTGGTTACTTATTAGATACGCTGCCCGATTGATCCAGGGTTCCGTAACGGCTGTCGTGGTTCTGTCCGACGTAGTCGTTGGAATGCCGGCTCAGGGAAGGTATTACTAATGTAAATATTGGGTTATTATACTAACGCGTGTGCATTTGTGTAATTAATAGATAATCACCAGGAAATCCTAAAGGAAAACCCTAAGACAGCAATGTGAGTAATCCTCCTTTTTGCAAACTTTTTTTACAAAACCTCATATGATTAACATTATATTAAACAGTGATTGAATGTTTGTATTATACAATTATCGTCGGTATGTTGGGGTTTGTATACAAAATTTCTTACTACATTGTGAGTAGTAACATGACCACAAGCCGGGTTGACAATACCGTGGCTGGTAATTAAAGTAGATGGAAACAAATGTAATTGCGCGACCGCCCTCAATGCTGTAGACTGATAAAACCTGTTTTGATTAAACTGGGATTCACTCACCAGTATTTCCCACTGACAAAATGTTTTTGAACGCGTTTCAGGTAACAAAATGTGAAAGCCAAATAGAAGACAGCTGGACAGCACTGAAGGCATGGAAAAGTGGCAATTAAAGTTTCCTAAATAAAAAGATGTTTTTATTTAAATAAAATAGGGTATATCCCTATGAAAATGTGTGTACTTGAAACTTGAGAATTTCCCATGTGTTTAATATTATAAAAGGGTGGTATTTTACTCTGATAAAATATTTCCTAACTACGGTCCTGATGTAATTTCCGCTGCCAAAATGATAAATACCGATACCACTGAAACTGGCCGCGGCCGCCCATTCCCGGGTAGTTAGGAGACGGGGGTTGCAACAGTTTATTACCTTTAAAATACCATGGACATCATGTTATATCAGTTTACTAATTTTCAAGGTTCGAATTACGGGTTTCTTATGAAATCTTAACCCGTTTTGCATATATATTCGTTTTGACCCGTTAAGGGTATTTAACACTTTTAAGCTTAAATCACGCTTCTTCTTAGCCTATATCCTAACAGCACCTTTAGTTATCAACTTGCCTTCCACCACATTATAATTGTGGTGGATTAGCATGGCAAACCGTTTATTTTGAGTTTTTACCACTCGGTTGTCATTTTTGCGGAAAAATACCCATTTCAATTCATTGGACACCAACGTTCCGTATCATTCATTTTATACTTATCCTAAGGAATCAATTGATCATAATGCTTATTTCTAAACAAATTTTAAAGGTCGTTTGCCCGATTTACCCATCAAGGGCATTTTGGTCAATTTTTAGTTCCTCATTTTACGATGAAGAACTTCCACCAATTATTTGACCAAAATACCATTTTTCTTTACTACAAATCTAATTACACGTACCTGGCTCGGGTCATAGCATTGACCCGTTTACATAACTTTTGCTTTAAATTTTTATAGTTAAAGCAACGCAAACATGTGTTATTTCCTGTGATCACAAAACTCAACAAGCAATCATCAATTAATATTGTCAAATGATTTTACTAATGTCATTTGACCCGTTTAGTCCGAATGGCCATTTTCCTTTATGAGATGATACCCAATTACCATCTCGCCCTTTTTACCCATTCCGGTTTACCATGGTGTAATGTTTCAAAATTTCTTATTAGTTCATCGTTACATGATTAATTTACCAATTCACCCTTTTTGTCGTTGTTTATGGTTTCTTACAATTTTCACTTGTTCCGACTCATATAGTTTACGTCGGAACATTATAATTCTATCGTTAATTTTTCTTTATTCATTTTCAACACACACAACTGATGTATACTATAAAAAGGGTGTAAGCTCTTACTTACCTTGCATCCGAAGCACGTTTTTCCTTTAAACTTGATTCGTTTGACCTACTTCCTTTCCAAGCCTCCACCTAGCTTGTCAAGCGTCAAACTATCATCGTGATTCGTAAGACGGTTAGATTAGTCATCATCAATTATGACTATTCCACCTTACGTATTTCATATAAAAATTATCATTCATCGTATTAGAGGTCGGTTTGACTTTTAAAAAGTCAAATGCCCATTATTATATAAAATGCACATTCAGGTTTATCAACTAGTTTAGGCATTTTCTCTAATCACCCGGTAGGCGTTCTTTTAAGCCACCGTCTAACAAATCTTTTACCCGGTTCATTATATTTCCAATATCTCAACTAGTTCAAACGATTATTAAATCTAACTTATTTATTTATTTTTGCAAGAACTAAGGGTTCTCTTCTAAAAGTGAGACCCGTTTCATTATACCTCTAGCATTCATTCGCACACCTTATCTAATCAAGTTCTTCTTATGAACTAGTGTGTAACACAATTACATACATCTATTTACATGCATGAAATTACTGATTTCATCATAACATTTAAAAACCCATTTCAATTCTTGTATGAGCATACACTCAACTTATAATTTGTTCAAGTACTTTGCTTCTACAATCCAATATGATGATTTTAAACATGTGTATATCATCATCTTCACTACATAATCAAAACCCACTTGTCTAAGTGTGTTAAATCATCAAATTATTCAAATCATAGCAACTTATGTAGACTCTTCACTTAGGGTTTCGTTCCTAAGCAAGTATACATCACTAATTCGGCCCTAGCTTCAACGATTCATACTAAAATCGCATCATGCAAGTTAATCAATTTTCACAACTTCATAAATGTCAAAAATTCGACATACCTTACGATCCCCTAGCTTAGGTGATCACTAATATGTGTTTATTCGTTGATTTTGGGCTCCAATCGATCTTCAATTTGATGATTCTTGGCAATTTAGGGTTTTGCTCCCTTTTTCCTTTCCTCTGGTCGACCCACGCACACACACACACTTAGTGTGTGTGTGTTATGTTTTATTTTCTTATTTTTAATAAAACTAGTTTGCCCACTTAGCAACATTAGTCCCTCGTGTTATATTTTGTTCGAAAGAAGCCATAATTCATTATTTATCACTTAATCACATATTACTAACTAGGTTATTTATTCATAGTTAATTTAATGGGTTCGGAAAGTCATAACCCGTTCTATTTTAAATCCCGCTAACTCGGGCCTTTTATATACTTTGTTTTTCCTCGAGGTTTTTATCCTTCTTTTAATTAATATCAAGTTCATTCATTTAAATTCCTAAAGTTTACCAGGTTAATTTTTACCACTAACGGTATTTTACCCGTCATTACTATTAACGTGGTTTGATTACCAAACCCATTTTTAGGGTGTTACAAGTCTACCCCCCCCCCCCTAAAGAGGTTTCGTCCCCGAAACCTTCTTTACGTAGTTAATTGGTTTAGACCAAACGAACTTAGTTTTGTTTTCAAGGCATTCATTCATTCTTTTCGATCTAACGTTTTCATTTATATTGACACGTACGTCTTTCATGTGTAAGGCCTCGCGGGCCGTTACTTTCAGCTTATATCCTTTATCTTTATTGACCAAGTTGTCACTTGACCACTTAGTCTCATCAGTCTGTTAAGAGGTTTATCCCGCGCTTGTCTTATATTAACAAGCGCTTTGTATTTTTCATGACATTTTCTTAACTTTGAATAGTTTTGCTGGCTAGACTAATTAGTCGCCGTCACTTCATACCCCGTCATCTGGGTATACTATTTTGCCATCTCCGGCCTTAAGTGTGTTTAAGATTTTGTAAATCCCCTCATACTACTTATGTTTGTTAAAACGTTGCTTTTGACTAAAAACTAAATTTTTAGTTTACGTCTTCTCTGTCTTACGTCTTTTTCTCATGTCTAGGAATTTCCTTCTAAGTTTTATTCCTGACCATTATTATTTTACATGGAGAATTGTAACCAGTTTTCCATTCTTTACCCAAGTGACCCGTAGGTTCTTTTACTTAGCCTCGCAGGCTTTTTCTTTAGATTTTCACCTTTTTAAGGTGAGACCCCCAACAGCTTGTTTCATTTTATTTATGACCCAAGGGTCTTTTTGGTCCCGTGGGCCTTAACACTACTTATTATCTCGAAGGTTATGATGCTCTCGTAGATTATCTTTTACTCGTGTCGTCCTAAAATATACTTTCGGTGTCAACGCACCCCTTTTAAGTTTAGAAATCATTCATTTTCATTCCTTGAGTTCTATGGATCTTGACCGTAGTTTAAGGCTATATTTGTTTTCTTTCTAGACTATTCTTCCGACTTTATGACTTTTTACGTCATTTACAAGTCGGTTCATTCTACGCTTACCGTCACCCGGTTCATACGTATGTTTCCTTACAACCCATGTGTGAGGTTGTGTTTTATTTTCTTATTTAAAAAAAAACTAGTTTTCCCACTTAGCAACATTAGTCCCTCGTGTTTTATTTCGTTCGAAAGAAGCCATAATTCATTATTTATCACTTAATCACATATTACTTACTAGGTTAATTATTCCTAGTTAATTTAATGGATTCGGAAAGTCATAACCCTTTCTATTTTAAGTCCCGCTAACTCAGGCCTTTTTCATATTTTGTTTTTCCTCGAGGTTTTTATCCTTCTTTTAATTAATATCAAGTTCATTCATTTAAATTCCTATTATTTACCGGGTTACATTTACCACTGACGGTATTTTACCCGTCATTACTATTAACGTGGTTTGATTACCAAACCCATTTTTGGGGTGTTACACTTGACATGCGTTATGGAGTCCTAGATCAATCGGGTGTAACACGAGACAAGACTCCAACGATTGAGTCAGGCAAATCCTTGACATGCATTACGGAGCCCTAGATCAATCGTGTTGGGTAATAAATAGGGTTATAATTGTCACGGCCCCCGACCGGGTTTTACCCGTTTTCGGAGCCGCGGGACAGAAACCCGTGGTATTTATATTTAATTTGGCAGCAGAAATATCAACAGGATCGTTTTAAACTGAAAACATCCAATTATTTTATTTCACACTTTTGGGATAAAGCCCCATAATTTACAATAAAGGAATTTCACGAGGAAATTCCCTGTTTTACAAAAATGTTTATTTATTTTACTGAGCCACCTCTTCAAGCTTTAGTTCTGCGCGGCACTTTTTCCTTGTTTCACAGTAACTCACCTGAAACATGTTTTTAAAAAGATTTTATCAGCGGGGGAATACTGGCGAGTCAATTAGTCGGCCTCGGTCAAACTCGGCACCTAGTCGGCCTAGTCGGACGTAGTCGGAAAAAGTCGGCCTAGTTGGTCTAGGCGGTCAACGTGGTTTGTTGACTTTTAATTAGTCAAAATCGGTCAACATCGGCCTACTCGGCCTTGTACTCGGACTACTCGACCTTGTACTTGGACTACTCGACCTTGTACTCAGACTAGTCGGACTTGTATTCAGAATATTTGAACTTTAAACATGTTTCAATTTAAATTATACTCAGTTGACATGAATTATGCTTATTTTAACATATATATAATATATAACAATTAATTTTCTTTATAGTTACCATGTCCGCATACTCCCCGAGTACTCTCCGAGTACTCCGATTACTCCCAACTCCCCAGTCGGCCGACTAGGGACCGCCTAGCGACTTTTACAACACTGCCTGTAACCATGATTATTTCTCCTGATGGTGTATGAATTTCTATGGAATTCTTGTCACATAGGATTCGGGCATGGTTGGCTACTAACCAATCCATTCCTAGCACGACATCGAATCCAGCTAAATTCATAGGTAACAGGTTTGCAGAAAATTTATGGCCTAAGAGTTCTATCTTTCCTTCTTGCAAAACCTTATCTATGTTAATAGAACTCCCATCTGCCGTCTCTACTGTAAAAACTTGTTTAAGTTTAGTTAAAGGTTGCTTAAGAGCTTGGCAAAATGAAGTATTTATGAAACTTTGGTTTGCACCAGAGTCAAATAATACTTTTGCGTAAACGTCATGAACTAGGAACGTACTAGCTATCACATCAGGGATCAGATCTGCTTCTTGGGTCGTCAGCTAAAAGGCTCTTGCATTTTTCTTAGTAGTCCCTTTGGCAGGTTTGGCTTTATTATCAGCTGGTTTGACCAGCTTTGGACATTCTGGTCTAAAATGTCCAGCTTCTCCGCAGTTGTAGCAGATCCTTATTTTCTTTCTGCACTCCTCTTCTCGATGCCCTAGAGCTTTACAGAAGTTGCAAGTTTCATTACATCTTCCAAAATGTTTCTTTTTACAATTTCTACAGAATGGTGGGGTGGAAGACTCCCCAGTTCCCTTTTTCTTGAAAATATTACCCCCACGGAACCCATGGGTAATCTTTTGGGCTAACTCATTTTTCCTGTTTTCTTCTCGCGTTCGTACCAGCCCGTCAGTTAAGGTGTTGGCTAGTTCCACCGCATCGTCAATTGTGCGGGGTCTCGCAGCTTTAACAATGTCACGAATTTCGCTAATTAAACCCCAAATATAGCGAGATATAAGTACCGGTTCTGGCGAAGCCAAAGTTGGCACAATTCTGGCATATTCGAAAAACTTTGAAGTATACCCTCGACAGTTAACATCCACCATTCGGTGGCTCAGGAATTTATTGGCCATTTGTTCTTTTTCATATTCGGGGCAAAATTTCCTTTCCACCAATTGCTTAAATTCTTCCCAATTCATTGCGTAAGCCATGTCACTTCCTCTGGACTGTAATACCGTATTCCACCATTCTAATGCCTCTTCCTTGAAAAGGTGAGAAGCATACATAACCTTATCCTCCTCGGCACATTTACTTATTTTAATTACTGCCTCGGTCTTTTCCAACCAACGCAGTGCAGCCGTTGCCCCTTCATTGCCTGCAAATTCGACCGGTTTACAGGCAAGAAATTCTTTAAAAGTGCAACAAGGTATTGCAACTTTCATTTTCTTAAGTATTGGGCCTTGGATCACGTTGTCATTATTGCCGCCTCCGTTAACACTGTTACTAAAATTATCGTCGCGCGTGCGTTTACTGGGGTTGACTTGTGAAGGCTCAACAGGGCTTTTAACAGCAGCGACGATTGCTGGGATAGCATTTGCTATTCCCTGGGCCACGATATTTTCTATATCTTGCCTATTAAGAAAGTGATCCTCATTGTTTTGCTCGGATTGGTTAACTTCGTTAACTGGTTCATTAACAGTGTGTTCCATCTGATAATTAACAATATATATATATATATATATATATATATATATATATATATTAGTTATTGGCACAAAATAAATAACAACCAAATGCAATAAAGCAATCACACATAATTATGTCAACACATATAGCCAAAATTGTCGACTTTGCGACTTTCATATTTTATATATTTTAGTATGCATCCGTACACACCAGATATATTACAAAAGTTTTATTTAAGTTATTTTATATGATTATATTTTTACTATTTATTATTATTATTTTATTATTATATTATTATTAAACACCCAACCACAGATGACTGGCTCTTCAGAAACGACGCTCCCTCTCGTCGTATTTCCATGTGATTCTCTCCCCCACATCCCTAATCCTATTTCCAGCCTCCACCAGCTCCTCGCCATAATGACGGAGTTCAGCCAGGTTTTCTGTGCTCATAGGTGGGTTTGGTGTAGGCTCAGGGTCAAACTGGGGGAAATAAACGTTAGGGTTATTCATGAAATTCTGAAATTGCCAGTCGTTTGTACACCATTCTTCCAGCTCTCCGGGTAGAGGTCGGGGGTTGACAATAGGATCTGGGATAGCAGGTTCCAAATTAGCTGGAAGTTGTGATTCAACGGGGTAATTGAAGAGGTTTTCATTGCCAGGTCCGATAAGGTCACAATTTGCCAGTTTGCGATCCAGCTCCTCCCATGGTGGCATTTCCTGGGCTTGCCCTGAACTTTCCCCGATCTCTTTTCCCTTTCCTTTATCCTTTGGATCCTCAGTCTTTTTAACTTTCTGAGCCGCTGGCTTCTTCCTACGCCCACGTTTCCAGTCCAAGATACTCCTTCTCTTTTTCGGCTTGGGTTTCTCCTGGGCCTGAGCCTGGAACTCCATAGGTTTTTCAGTATCAGCCTGGTAACCGGAAAAGCCCCCGGAAACTTCCATGTCAGCAGAATAGATAGTGAGATTCTGAAGAGCTTCAGACAACTTATTCATGCTGATAACATATATAAAGAAAACACAATTTCAAGTTAAATTTTTATTTATTAGATTAAATTTCACAGAATCACAGAATGGAAATCAGAAAAAAAAAATTAAGGATTTCTAAATACTTAACTGGCTTAAATCAGTGGCTCTGATACCACCTTTTTTCTGTCACGGCCCCCGACCGGGTTTTACCCGTTTTCGGAGCCGCGGGACAGAAACCCGTGGTATTTATATTTAACTTGGCTGTGGAAATATCAACAGGATCGTTTTAAACTGAAAACATCCAATTATTTTATTTCACACTTTTGGGATAAAGCCCCATAATTTACAATAAAGGAATTTCACGAGGAAATTCTCTGTTTTACAAAACATGTTTATTTATTTTACTGAGCCACCTCTTCAAGCTTTAGTGCTACGCGGCACTTTTTCCTTGGTTCACAGTAAGTCACCTGAAACATGTTTTTAAAAAGATTTTATCAGCGGGGGAATACTGGCGAGTCACTCAATTTGTAAAAAATGACACATTGTTATAATACACAGTATTAAGGGTGATTACATTGTTTCTATCAACCAATTACCCCAAATCGGTATTTGTCACTCGACCGTATCTGTGACTATGGTCAGATCACCCATTGGCTAACCCGTTGTCCAATGGTGACGGGTATCAAGTAATGTATACAAAACCCCACATACCGGCAGTAATTGAAGATTACAAAGACTTAATCCCTGTAATTATAACTTTGAAAACAAGTAGGGTTTTGGGAAAACAATTTGATAAAAAGAGAATGACTCACATTGCAAGTTTAACTGGACAGAACCTTGCCTACTGATTTGACCTTGTAACCTAGTTAAATAGCAATGCACACGAAACTAGGTCAGTAACTTAATACAACATTTACGATATTCTCATGAAATCAAAACCCTCACGACAAATGACAAAGTATAGCCCAAATACGGGCAGCACTTAAACATCCATCGGATCGGTTTCAATCGATCGGACATTGTATCGTAGCAGTGATCGAGTTAATACCCTTTATCGTAGCAGCGTTTTCCTATTTTGAATGTGATTTTCGCACAGATAGAGAGTGATTTTGGAAATTTTCTCGAGCACAGTCGATCTGCCCATGCCTGACCCATTTATAGCAACTTTTTGGGTTCTACGCGGCCCGTGTAAACCCTTACAACAACCTTACGCGGCCCGCGAGGGCCACCTAGTCTACTGCTAGGGCTAGCGTGTCACGCGTAGGCCCGCCACGTGGCTGACACGTGGCCTGGAACGAGTCCCGATCAATTGTTGTTCTGTCGCGGCCCGCGTAGCCTTACCTTATGGCTTACGCGGCCCGCGTGAAATCCAAATTTCTTGATTTCTTGGTTTTTCAAGAGCACTAGGGTTTCAGGGGTCCGGGTTTTCACTTACGGGTCGTTTATGGACATTTTTGCAGGTCCTTAGAATAATACTTACAACGAGGCAGAGTTTCGCTTTATAGGGGTATTATTTCCTGAGAGTTTTAGCCTACTAGTGATCTGAGAAAAAGAAAAGAATTGAACGATGAACAAATGAGCCTTGACCCCCCTTTTATAGGCTGCTCAGACATCGGCTCGCGCCCCGCGAGGGATACAGGGACGGGCTTCGCATCCCGCGAGGTAGGTTGGCTAGGTTCTAGCTTTGGCCAGTTATTGGCCTAGCATAGTCGTGTAACCGGATACGTGGCGCAATGCCTTGTCCAGCAAACAAAGGGGCTCGCGCCCAGCGACAGTCCCTTAGCAACAGGTCGCGGCTCGCGATTTTTGTAAATATTAAGGTATTTTAGGCCCGATAACGAGTATAAAAGGTATAATAGGAACGTTTAGGGTTTTGTTAAGGGTTTTAGGAGGGTTGTTATACGTTTTTCTAAACTGGGTGTTTTATGGCGTTTTCAACTAGGGTATTTTCATGGCGTTTTTCTGAATTGGGTGTTTTTATGGATTTTTATTTGAACACCTAGTTCATGTGAGTGGGTTTTTTTGACAATATTACCCCTTAGTGTAATTTAGCATTAATGCAACATGTCAACACCAAAATCGTTCTCACCGTTCTCACACTTTTCACCGTTTTCCCTAAATCCTGAGCCTATACCCATTCCTACCATCCCGCTTGCTGCCATTCCCGCGGAGGATTGGCCATTTGTTATCGACTTAGACGACGACGCTGAGATCCCAGTATTTAACGTGGACCATCCCGATGAGGATCTTGGCGATGGGGAGGTTTTTGACATCGTTATTTTGGATGTAGCGTCACCTGTCATTTCAGTTATTGACATTTCCTCGGACTCTGATCCCAACTCTGACGCTGACTCGTGGGAGTCAGTGACAACATCCGCACTCTGGGCCGTAGGCCTAGAGGCGTATCCTACAGATGACGATGATGCTATGTCAGCTACACCCGCACTTGCTTCCACTCCCACTGATACACCCCTACCCATGCTACTAGCGACGGATCATCACATCCACCCATTCCAGTAGGACCCTCTAGCTGGATACGACGCATCCGGTTTGTGTCAGTCTTTTCACATACCCACCCCACTGATGAGGGAGAGCCCACAAGACATCGTCACATACCACCACCTGAGATGAGCCCACATTACCGACCATCTCGACCCTTGCACCATCCCCACCACATGTTATGCCATAATCCGATCCTTATCATCCCTCACACCACTCTGGATATGCTCAGGATGATCTCCTTTTATCACTCCAGCTTCAGGTCGAGATCCTGTGTCGAAGGATCTATGACCTTGAGAAGGAGTTTGATGCCAGACGGCCACGCCCACCAGACTACCCACCACCCATCACACCACCACCACCATCTTCACCTCCACTAGCATCTCCACCACCCCAGCATCACATGCTCATGTACTAGCCGATGGCTTGGCTGCTCGAGTTCTGACACTTGAGCAACAGGTGAGCTTCTTGCTTCGTCGAGTTTACGAGCTCGAGGAGGAGGTAGCCCATCTCCGCAGCCTAGCATTTCCTACACCCCTACCATCTCCCCCAGCCTGTTAGTTTTCTTTGCAGTTACTTTTGTTTGGAGTAGTTCATTTTTGGGATATGAAGATTGAAGCCGAGTTTTGAAGACAACTTGAAGACCGATGATCGCCAATGTGAAGGAAGATATTTTGCCATTATATGTATTAAACTTGTATTGATTGGGTGATGTAGACCATATGCATTTTTGTTTACTTGACAAACAATTATGTAACAAGTTTCCTTGATATATATAAAAACTCGGTGATTATCTTTACAACGCATTATTATTTATCTGTTTATGCATGCTTGTTTGCTTGTATGAATTGATTTATATGTTTGGTGGATTGTTTGGTTGTATTAGTATATACGTACACACATATATATAGAAAAAGTGTATTGTACAAAATGGCTTAACATATGCTACGTACGCGATGTGAAATCGCATGTTATAAAATAGAATGGATGAAATCGCATGTGATAATTTTGATGAAATCGCATGTTGGTTTTTGTAACAATTTCGCATGTGATAATTTTGATGAAATCGAATGTTGGTTTTTTATAACAATTTCGCATGTGGTAATTTTGATGAAATCGCATGTTAAAAAACCAACATGCGAAATTGTTACAAAAAAACCAACATGCGATTTCAATGTGGGATGAAGATCTGACGGCTGAGATGATCGCGTATGTAATGTAGGATAAGGGCTCTTGTATGTTAACCTAACTCTATATATATATATATATATATATATATATATATATATTCTTTTATTATATAGTTAATAAAAGTATGGTGGTATCCGATAAACACCTAATTATATTGTGTTATGGAAGAAACATGGCTCCCAAGAGAATGGTGGATGCCCGAGGATCAGACCAACCACCACCCCCACCGATGACGAGGATTGCTGAAGAGTTGAACTCTATTCTTGAAGAAAGAATTTCTGAAGCTATCGCCTAGTACGAGGCGAACCATGCTGAACACAGTGGTGGCACGGGAGGTTTTGGCAGAAACGGTCACTGAGATTCATCTGGAGGAAACCCAAATCAAGGTAACATTGAGTTGATTTGCTATAATTTAATGAAACTTATGAATGATCATTGTTTCATTATTTGCTCATTCATGAATCGGTTGTATAAATTCCAGGTTGCACCTATAAGCAGTTTCTAGACTGCAAGCCCTTGAAATATGACGCCACTGTAGGTGCAGTGGCTTTCATGCCCTGGACGGAAAAGACTGATTCCACGATCCGAATGAGCAAGTGTACTGCAGATCAATAAGTTACTTTCGTCACCGAGCTGTTTGTGGATGAAGCCCCGACTTGGTGGAATTTACAAGTTTAGACTTTGGGCGATGACGTGGCTTATAGCATGTCATGGGACGTGAAGGAAAGGATGAGGGAAAAGAATTGTTCACGTGCCGAACTTCAGAAGCTGGAAACCAAGTTCTGGAATTTATCCATGGTTGGGCAGACATTGTAGGGTACACTCAAAGGTTCCACGATCTCTCACGAGTAATCCCCTATCTTGTAACTCCTGACTTTAAGCGTATCGAGTGCTATATTTGGGGATTGGCTCCAGAGATTCGTAGCATGGTGACATTGGCAAACCCTGCAACAATTACTCAGGCTGTAACTCAGGCTGTCGGCCTCACTGAAGATGCAGTTCATCTGAAGAAGCTATCATTGAAGGTCATTGAAAAAATTTGAAATGCACGCTGAGTCATCTGGGGATAAGAAAAGAAAACACTCAAATCTGAATCAAGCGACCCGCAACAACAACAAGAAACGTGACACCAACCCACCTAAAAAGGCGAAAACATTTGTGGCTGCAAATGATACTGGAGCTAAGAGGTATCAGGGCACTCTGCCCAAATGTAACAAGTGCAAGTTTCATCATGTGGGAGCTTGTCGCATTGGAAGGTGCGATAAATGTGGGAAATCGGGTCATCGTATCGAAGACTGTTGGGGAAAAGGGATTGGAGGTCGCAATGGTAATGGTGCTGGAAATGGGAACGGCAATGGTAATGGCAACGGTACTGGTAATCGGAATGGAAATGGAAACGGGTGGAAATCAATGATGTTATGGTTGTGGTAGTAATGAACATTTCAAGAAAGACTGCCCGAAGGAGAACCACGCTCAAGGTCGAGAATTTGTCATAGGAGGAAGGAACGCCCACGAAAACCCTAATGTGGTCACCGGTACGTTTCTCGTTAACAATCACTTTGCATCCATACTATTTGACACTGGTGCCCATTTTAGTTTCATGTCTGTGAAATTTAAACATATGCTTGGAGTTGAGTCAAGTAGGTTAGACATTCCTTATTCCATAGAATTTTCCAATGGTAAACTTATCGAATCGAACGAAGTTGTTAAAGGGTGTACATTGGAACTTAGAGAACAGAGATTTAGCATCGATCTTTTACTCGTCCAGTTGGGTAGCTTTGATGTTGTAGTCGGCATGGATCGGTTGTCCAAGAATAGAGCCGAAGTTGTTTGCCATGAGAAAATCATTTGCATCCCTCTTGCGAATGAGGAAACGCTCATAGTACACAGGGAGAAGCGCGACACGCCCCTACGAATCATCAACTGCATGAAGGCCCATAAATGCTTGTGAAAAGGATGTGTTGCCTTTTTGGCGCGTGTGGTAGACCAGAAGGTTGAGGAACCGAAGCTTGAAGATATTCCCGTAGTGAAGGATTTCCCTAAAGTCTTCCACGAAGACTAGCCGGGATTACCTCCGCGGAGACAAGTCGAATTCCATATTGACTTGGTTCCGGGAGCCGCGCCTGTGGCCAAGGCACCTTATCGACTTGCGCCATCCGAAATGCAAGAATTATCCTCACAACTCCAGAAGTTGTTGGATAAAGGATTCATAAGGTCAAGTTTCTCGCCTTGGGGAGCTCCAGTGTTGTTCGTGAAGAAAAAGGAGTTGAATAAACTGACGGTCAAGAATCGGAGTCCATTACCGAGGATTGACGATTTATTCGACCAGTTACAAGGGTCAAGCTATTACTCCAAGACAGACCTCTGGTCTGGCTATCATCAGTTGAGGACTCAGGAAGAAAGCATACCAAAGACAGCATTCAGGACTCGTCATGGGCACTACGAGTTCCTCGTTGTGCCATTTGGATTGACGAACGCACCGACAGTATTTATAGACTTGATGAATCGAGTATGCAAACCATATCTCGATAAATTTGTAATAGTATTTATCAATGATATTTTGATATATTCACGAACGAAGGAAGAGCATGAGCAGCATCTGAGAACCATTCTGGAACTGCTGAAGAAAGAGAAGCTTTACGCGTAGTTCTCAAAATGCGAATTTTTGATCCGCGAGGTACAGTTCCTTGGTCATGTGGTGAACGAGAATGGTATTCATGTAGACCTGTCAAATATTGAAGCGATCAAGAATTGGGAAGCCCTCAAAACACCGACCGAAGTACGGCAGTTTCTGGGATTAGCAGGTTACTACCGGAGATTTATTGAGAATTTTTTTCAAAATTGCTCAACCGCTAACTTCCCTTACGCAGAAAGACAAGAAGTTTGACTGGGGAGACAAATAAGAAGAAGCCTTCCAACTTCTCAAAGATAAGCTATGTGATGCACCGATCCTATCATTGCCCGAAGGTACTGATGATTTCGTGGTATACTGCGATGCTTCGCGTCAAGGTTTGGGTTGCGTGCTTATGCAACGACAAAAGGTCATCGCATATGCATCACGTCAGTTAAAGATTCATGAGAAGAATTATACCACCCACGACCTGGAATTAGGCGCGCGCAGTATACATTTTTCAAGTACATTTATACAATGATATACCACATGATTCTTACAACTATTACTCATATGTTTTACACAAACTGCATGAATTCACACCAACTTTTGTTGACGATTTTTCAAAACTTACATGTATTTCAGGAAACTAAGTGGATGCGCGCATTCTCTTTGCTCAAGAAAGTTGTTTATGTTTGAAGATGTCATGTGTCTATGCTCCTTTCCACTTTTGATGGATTTGTTTGCTATATTCCGCCTCCTTGTAGTGATATATGAAAACAAAACCTTGATCTTTGATTTGAAATGATGTTGTGAACTTTTCAAACAATTATCTTTTATTGTGATGTAAGCTTTAAACGTAACTTGTATTTTGTATGTTTAAACTATGAATGGCAATTTGTAGTTGTTTTATATCATGTAGTATGTTTACTTATCGTATGCAATGAAAACCCTTCGTGATCACACCTCATGCTTCCGCCTTTGAAAGGGGTGTGACAGTCCTCCCTCTTCGTCACCTTCAGCAATTTGTTGTTCATCCTGAAACAAAACAGCGTCGTTGAAGAAGACGAAGAAAGAGGGGTAATTCTAGGGTATTTGCTCCACAATTACTTACAACCAAGGTTGGATTCATGAAGAATAGGTGATTAAGAAAAAGGGGTAACTCTAGGGTTTATTAGTCGTATATAAAGGATGAAGAACATGAAGGATTTTTTTATTAATAAAAGATTTAAAAGCCAAAAGACATAAATACCCTCACTTAAGATTGTGAAATTTCAAAAAAAAACCCTCTCCTTAAACTTTACTTTCTAACCCAGTTAGACGTTTGGATGAAAATGACAAAAATGCCAAAATTGAAGGGCGGTATGGCACAAAAAGTCGTTTTGAATGAAATTGGCAAGCATGCCAAACCTCACGGACGATTTTGGCAATTTACTTTAAATAAAAAATTTCAGGTATATGATCGTATGATCGAGTATATAATTCGGGTAAACAAGTATGTGGTTTCGGGTAATCAGGTCGTGTATCACCTAAGCCCATTCCCGTCCCATACTAGCGGATTTTTTTAAAACTAGTCTCATACTCGGCCCATACTCGTCGGGATTCGGGTATACCGTCCCATATGTTTCAGATTTCGGGTATATCCGTCAAACTCGGGTTTTTTTTTTCTTTTCTTTTTGCCATCCTTGAGAAAACAAAAAGAAACACTCATATATAGAGATTGGTAGTTTTAGGAAGAGTGGATGAATCGAAGGTATGTTCATGGTATCTTAATTCCAGCTAATAAGAATCGCTTGCATAGAGATTAGAGGCGAAAACTTTTTATGTTTACTTCGAAGTTTCCCTTAAAAAGTGGTCTATCGAACACATGTTTCTTGCAAAACACACCTTTTCTTCTTTTCTTTTTTACAATGTTCCATTTTCTTTCACGTTTTATTCACTTTTTTTTGTTAATTACCGGGCTTTTTTTTCAATAAAAAGTAACGTAACATTATATCAATTTAGCATTGTTCACTCTATAAATTAATGTCGTTTTTGTCAGTAAACTAAATTAACCAAAGCCAAAAATATTTGCATCTCACATAGTTTTGGACTACTTTTAGATATATGTATATTTGACAAAGGGAAGGTTCAAATGAAAACCACTAGTTATTGTGAAAAGTCGAAAACTAATTAAAAAAGCAAAAAAACATACCAAATTTTTTTTTTTTTTTGCATACCAATTTTTGTCATTTTTTATATATAAAACAATTTAAAAAAAAACAATTTTTTTTGTAGTACACATGTGTATTATTACACATGTGTACTACAAAAAAAATTGAAAATTTTTTTTCATATAAAAAAACATGCAATTTTTATAAAAAAAAATTGTTGTGTTTTTTAGGCTTTTTTTTTAATTAGTTTTCGAGTTTTCACGTTAAAAGTGGTTTTCATTTGAACCTTCCGTATTTGATAATTCTAATAGTTTTACGATAAAAAAATGTATATTAAAAGGCGTGGAACGACGCAAACTAAATTCTCTTGAATTATACTGATTTTTTTGTTTTTGTTTTTAAAGTATTAGAACTAAATTGGACCAGAAAGCAAACTTAAAATTTTGAGTTAGTAATTGAAACCTCGAAGCCAATAACGTAGGGTGGAGTGGTTGGGGAAAAACTTAGTGTTCCTTGTAATCCAGATTTGACTCTCACTCTCCCCGTTATTTTCTGTGGCAGCCAGGTGAAGGGCGAATACGGGTAACGCCAGTTCATCTTGGATGGGAGGCGAGGTTTTACCGATTATTCCATTGCCGTGCCTTTATGCAGGTGGAGGTCGGTTTCCGCGCATCTGGGGGAGCCAAGGGGATGGCGGTGTCACACCCCAACCGATGGTGGAATCATTGGGGCGCGACACTAGGCTAACCAGATTGTTCAAGAGAATCCATAACAACTATTTAATGACAATATTTAAAAGGTTCATTATCCCATACTAATAAACAAATATTTCACAAACAATCATCACAAAGTTCAAATCTATTAAACAAAACCAATCCGACAACCTAGATTTTTATTACGGGTTTCTAGACTTCCTATCCTTTTTGCAGCAAACAGATCATCAACCAGTCACATACGTTAAAATAAAGTTAATACAATATTGTAAAGTTGAGTACACAAGTTTGCATAGATATAGTATAAAAAGCGTTTACGCATAACCAGCATGTAACACGTAAAGCGTAACGGGTGAATCAAGTAAGCTATCAACAATGATACATCCTAACCACATGACTGCGAGTAGAGTATGCGCGACACATGTTCACCGAAGCAAACACGTGAAGTAAAGTAGGTGTCCTTAGCAACCCCTGAACAAACAGGTGATGAGTCCAAACTATAGTACTATCATTGCTAAAGGCGGTCTGGCAAGTAATCACTGTATAAGCTTAGCAACAAGCATTCAACTAATCACGTATAGCATGCGGGAGCGGTTAGCGTTTATAAAAGTGTTAAGTGTTGTGTTTTTGGTAGAGAACGTATATAACACCCAAAAGTGCGTTAAGCGAAAAAGGGTTCAAGTATACTCACAGTGCGCGTCTAACAAGTAAACACGTTCTGAATGGATTGAAGGGAGCTCCGGATCAGCCTGTGTACGGGAACAGGAGCGTAAGTCCTCCAAAGTGCTGAAACGGTAGAAAGTCGAAGTGTCGGTGGGAGAACAGAGGCCTCGTACGAAGCTGGTGCCTTCGTACGAAGGTGGGGTCTTTGCACGCGTGTAGCTTCCGTTGTCCAAAATCGCGTGTTCTTCGCGTCTTCTTCGGGAAAATCGAGTGTTCATCCCTCCAACCTTAAGCTATTGATTTAACTTAGAGATGGAGAGGTCTTTGGTTAAGTCACGAGTGAGAATTGGGTTGTTAAGTGCGAAGTCAGTGCCTTCGTACGAAGCTGGGCTTCGCACAGAACAGTCCAGTTCACAAACGTGGCTGTTCTTGGCGTTTGGAGCTGCATTTTCGCCTGAATCGGACGTGTTTTCGAGTCCTATTCAAGACGGTTTCGACACCACCTCGTTCCACTATCCAGTGAACGAAATAGGTGCCGTTTTAGGTCCGGTTTAGTGTAAAAATCAAGTTTAAAAGAGTTTTAAAGAGCTTTCACTTAGATCTAACACTTGGTGAGTGTGAAATCAACCGATTTCTAACTTGGGAAGCCGTAGCTAGTCCCAATACACTCAGTTAAGTGTAGATCTGTGGTGAAATAAGAAGATTTGATGAAAAGAGATGAAGATTTTGTAAAAGAATGAAGGTTTTCTATGAAAAAGATGAAGTTCTTTGTGAAAGGATGAAAAAGATGAAGTTTAGGTAGAAAGAGATGAAGTTTTGATGAATCGCAGTGAATCTTGTAGAAAATCGTAATGGAAAACGTTGTACAATCACATAAAACTGTTAAATCTTACTTGAAAATGGCCGGACAGCAATTCGGCAGCGTTTCGGCTCAAAAGGCAACAAGTGAATGAAATGGAGAAGGGGCTTGGCTATTTATAGAAGTGCTGGGTTCGAACAGGGAGCATTCGTTCGAAGCAGCTGCCTTCGTACGAGGCCAGCTGGCGTCGTTTGAAGGTGTTGTTTCGCGCGAAAAGTTTCAAGTTTCGCTCGTTTAATGCGTTTTGTTGCGTTAATTAGTACCTGTATGTTAAGTATTGTAGCGAGGTGTTAAGTATAGCGCTGCGTTGCGCCCTAGAGTGATAAATCGAGTTGTACGAGTAACGTTTGAGTGTTTTGAGCGATGTAGTCAACACATATAAGGCACACACACGTAAAGTATATAAGAACACATAGCATAACATTACTACTACTAATAACAACGTTTGCGATTTAGCGTGTTAGGCGCGATAAGCGAATGCGGAGGCGAGAGGCAACCAAACAAACACACTCAGCATTTAAAATAGCATAATTCTCTGTAATTCATGTTGCGTTAGCGTTGAGAGTTTGCGACTATAAAGCGTTTAAATGTGCAGCGGTGCGGTGTGATGAAAATGTATTTAGTATAACAAAACCCTTTATTTATATTGAATCTCAGAGTACAAGACAGTTACAAATCGAAGCAGGTAACAATCCGAAAAGTCGGGTTGGTACAGGCGGCATCTTGGCCACAGCCCCTGGTGTCACGGTAGTTGGCACGTCGTTTCTTGCCGTTCAAAAAAAATTGAAACCTCGAAAAGTCAAGAAACGCATATGCTTATACATATTTATTTAACTAATTTAAGTACATAAAACAATTATGTAACTGTGTAGCTCGCTCTTCTTTTTAATTATCGCGGTTTTTCTTTTAAAAATAGTCCGGTATTAACAAGTTAGTATCATGGAATTTGAAAAAAGAGTTGAGTTATGCTACAAAGGATTATAAAAATAAGAAGTGTAAGAAGACAGTATAGAGTGACAAGTGTCCCAAAAGAAAGCAAGTGGGAAAGGTAATTTTGTCAAAGAGAATAAAAAGATTATGCACATGCAAGTCACATGCTATTTCCCCATATTTTTTAAACGTCCATAACTTTTTTATACGACAATTGTTTTAAAAAAATTATACTATAAAATCGAGCGTCTTTTTATCTTAATATGAGTACCATATTGTTATATTTAGGAAAAAAAACCGAATACCCAGTTGTGTATTACACAATGGACATAACGTAAAACACAACGAGAAAACTCAGTTACGTATTGCACAATGTACATAACATACAACACAACGAGTATCAAACTAAAAACACAATGGAAAGTAGACAAAAAACACAATCGATGACAACATATAAAAAACACAATGGATGGCAGACTAAACACAATGAGTATCAAACTAAAAACACAATTGATGACAACAGATAAAAGACACAATGGACAACAGACTAAAACACAACGAACAACAGATTAAAACACAATGCGCAACAAAACAAAAAACACAATGGACAACAGATTAAAACACAATCGATAGCATAATAAACACAATGACTAGAACATATAACACAATGTATTGAAAACCAAAATATAACACTATCTTCATTGTGTCATACATGGTGTCATAGGTTCTGATAAGAACGCAATGGACATAACCCAAATTAACACTGTGTTATAAGTTTTGATAATAACACAATCCTTAGTTAAAACGTAAAGACCAAAACCTAGTTGAAAGACACAATGACCAAAACCTTTAACACAATACAAAGAAAACCCAGTAAAAATGAAAATTTTTATTTTATTTTTATATAACAATATCATACATATATTAAAGATAAAAACACGCTCGTTATTATGGTGAAATATTTTTTTAAAAACAGATGTCGAATGAAAAAGTTATGGACGTTTTAAGTTGATTGGGGGGGGGGGGGGGGATTGGCATGCGCCTTGCATGTGGAGAGAGAAAGTCAAACAATATTAGATTTATTTTATGCCCATCCATTCTTTTCTTTTTCTCTGAAATTAATCTTAACCCTCCAAATCTAAGATCAATGGACTAGAATCCTTCTTACCATTCTTATTTATGTTGTTATTTGTATTTGATCCTAATAACATCACTTAAAAGTTAAAACAAAATTTAGGGTAAATTACGTTTTTCATCCTTTATGTTTGTATCTAGTTGCAATGGATAGCCTTAAACTTCAATAATTACAGTCAGAATCCTTTATTTGAAAAACCCATTACACTCTACGTCTTTGACCCTAACAAGGTTAAAATTTTCAGTAAAGTATGGCATGTGTCTTGCACATGAGAGTAGATTGGTAATTTTGCTCATTTATTTATCTAAAATAAATCTAAACAATTAAAACAAATCAGATTAAACATAAACACCCCTTTCTCTTTCTAAACCTACCATCCAAAATAACCCCCACTTCCGTTGCACTCCCACGACCACGACCACTACCACACCATTCTACCATTCACAACCTACACCTGTGCACCACCGACCACCCACCATCTCTGGTACATAGTTTTAGAAAGGGAATTTTAGAGAGAGATACAATAGACATATGAGTGGGTTGAGTTAGAGAGAGAGAGAGATAGAGAGAGAGAGAGGTTGAGAGAGTAATATGAGTGAGGGGAGGTCACGACGATGGTGGAGACTGTGACACTCGCACCTCCGATGACTTTCATGAGAGTCGCAACTCCGGCAACCCACTTAGGGTTCCGATGAAGTTCTGACCGGATTCCGGCAACCTTGTTTAGACCTGCAACTTTCCATTTTCGTGTGGATCGGCTTCTTTAGGTATGATTTATGTATAATTTGAGCGTGATGATTTTCCGAAGAAGTTCCGGTGAGTTCTTTTTGTGCAGTGGTGGGTTTTAGAGGGGTAAGGCAGAGGGGTTTTTGTTTATTTAATGTTTTCAAGCCATTTTCGTGTAGATGCTTCTACAAGGAAGAAATATGGGTTCAAGTGCGGTGGTGGGTTGTTAGTTTTGGTTTGTGGTGGTGTGTTGGTTGGTGGTGGCTGGCTGACGGCTGGGAGTGAGTCAGGGAGAGAGGTTGAGAGATAGAAAAGTGTCTGTGTGTTCGACAACGGTGGTGGTGAATGGTGCTTACGATGGTGATGATAGTGGTGACAAGTGGTGGGTGGTGGCTGGATATATAGAGAGAGAGGTGTGTGTGAGAGAGTCTTTAGAAAGAGAAAGAGTACTGTGTGGAGAGAGACTTTAGATAATACATATATAAATGAGTAAAATTACCATCCTACCCTCATATGCAAGGCACATGCTATATTTAACTGAAAATTTTAACCTTGTTAGGGCCAAAGGACGTAGAGTGTAACGGGTTTTCCAAATAAAGGATTGTGACTGTAATTATTGAAGTTAAAAGCTATCCATTACAATTCGATACATACATAAATGACGAAAAATGTAATTTACCCCAAAATTTATGTCACATGACCAATGGGGTGGTGGTCCATTGGTAAAGACAATGCTTTTAAACACCTTGGGAGAGAGAGGTCTTGAGTTCAAGTTACACAGACGACAAGAGTAAAGAAATTTGCCGATAAAAAAAATTATGTCACATGAAAAAACGTAACATCACTTAAAAGTTAAAACAAAATTTATGTCACATGGAATTTGAATTTATTGCTACTTTATAAAACGAAGACAACCACACAAGGCTCTTTGGTTGATTCTCTCACACCCTTTAGCTTTCTTCATTCATAGATTCTCTATTTTTGATTTTGAATTTTTGAATTCTGTTACTTTTTTTATTATCATTAATCCACCTAGAAATACAAAAATCCCAAAAATGGGGAAGATGATGATGAAGAAGCACACATTATCAATATCACACCCTTGTTGCTTCCTTCTATCACTCTTCTCCATTTTCACATCCTCCAAATCACATAATTACTCAGATGCCCTCACCAAATCATTGCTCTACTTCGAAGCCCAACGCTCGGGCCGTCTTCCACACAACCAACGTGTCGCCTGGCGTGATCATTCGGGCCTCACCGACGGACTTGAACAAGGCGTAAGTCGCCCACATTGATGCAGTTTCAATGACTTTGTTTCATTTTCTTAGCTTCTTTTACTTACTGATTTTTTTGGTTGATAGGTGGACTTAGTTGGAGGCTATTACGACGCTGGAGACCACGTAAAGTTCGGTTTACCTATGGCGTTTACCGTCACAATGTTGTCGTGGAGCATCATCGAATACGGCGAGTACATTGCCGGTGCCGGAGAGTTAGAGCATGCCATGGAGGCAATAAAGTGGGGAACGGATTATTTTATAAAAGCTCATACTAGTCCTAACGTGTTATGGGCAGAGGTAACTTGTTATTAATATAGATGTGACGGTTTTTACTGTGGATGTTAATTCGTGCTGATAACGTGTTAGGTGGGTGACGGATACACTGATCATTATTGCTGGCAACGGCCCGAGGACATGACCACGTCAAGACAAGCATATAAAGTCGATGAGAACAATCCGGGATCTGATGTCGCGGGAGAGACCGCGGCCGCTATGGCCGCGGCCTCTATTGTGTTTAGGAAAACAAACCCGCGTTACTCTTATTTGTTATTGCAACATGCTCAACAGGTATTTTTGAAAATAGGGACGGACCTAGGTTATAGCCTGGGTGGGCGGGCGCACCCCTTAAAAAGAAAATTTCACTGTGTTTTATAGGCAAAAATCCCGACCGCACCCCTTAAAATGTTGGTTAAAACCCATGTTCACACCTACAGTAAATAATTTTTGGGTTCGCCACTATTTGAAATACTTGTTTGTTAGTTAGGGGTGAGTAGGAAAACCGAATAATAAAACAAGTTAAATATTTAAAAACTAGGAGTTCAGTTATGATTTTCTATCAACGGTTTTCCGGTTCTGTTATGGTCTTCTATGTATAATAAACAAATTAAAATATTTTAATTATTCGAATATTTATAAATAATATATTGCATACGTCAGCATTTTTTCCTAATATATTAATTGATTAAATTTAAATATAATTGTATTTATGAGTTGAAAATTATAATTTAGTTTGAATTTGAATCTTTCCGTCAAACCATATTTTTCAATAACAGAATTAACTGAACCTTTTGTAATTAAAACTTAATAGTTATGAAAATATAAAAACCGAAATAAACTTACTTAGCAGTCAACATGTGGAAAAATGACGATTTTTTTTTTATAAAATGTTTGTAGTTATTCGAATTTGCGGATAAATACAGAGGTAAATACGATGAAAACATCGAAGTGGTTAAGAATTACTACACGTCAGTGAGCGGGTACAATGACGAGTTGTTGTGGGCGGCGTTGTGGTTGTACAAAGCCACCGATAACCATCGGTACTTGCGTTACGTGATTGATAACGCCCATCGATTTGGTGGCGTTGGGTGGTCCATAACCGAATTCAGCTGGGATGTTAAATTCGCCGGTATTCAAGTGCTTGCTTCTCAGGTACGGGCTACGTATATCGTCTTTAATTTCCATCCACTCGCACTTGAAAACGACCTCGTTTTTGTTTATAACTTTGATTTTAATTTCGATTTTAACTTGTTGTGTTGTTAGTCTCCCAAAAATCAGCATGTTTTTAGTGGGTTTAGGTGACTAGCAACAATAGCCAATTCCTTGCAATAAATAAAAAGTGCTAACACGTTTACACAACGTTTTTTTTTATTAATAAAAAATACAAAATCAAAATAAAAAAATAAAAATAGTAGTGTTAATGTAAGGCTAGTTTTATATATGTAGTTATTAAATACATTAAATCATTTACCATATCTATTGTAAAATGCCTTAAAACGTACAACATAAGAGTATGTTAGTAGCCGTTCAAAGAAAAATGTTATTAGTAGAAAAGTATGATTTATTAACATATGAAGTAGAAAACTAATGTTTTGATGTGTTTTTTTTTCGAAAATAAATATATAGATAATGTTTCTATCTTTAAATAGTTTATTATGACTTTTTTACACCTAAGATTTCATTCAAATCAGAAGATAAAAAGCATAGATATGCATAGTGACTTTAGAATAGGATTCTATACTTTATATAGGTAGACACATTAAGGCATACTCATTGAAGCATTGAATTTTGATGAGATATGATGAAACCATGATTATCGTTGATGGGTAATTTTTTTTTACTATTTAAAAGATTATTCCTGAAATTTTAGGCTTTTAGCTACGTTGTTCAAAATTTGAAATGAAATGAAAGATTGTCAAAGGTGGAAAGAGGTATGCCAAAGTGTATCCGGAGACTCTTTATATACAGAGATTTTTAGAAAGCAAATTACAATCTTTATATATTTAGAGGCTTATATCAACATTTTATATTTTTATTATGAGTTTGTAGAAAAGAGAAAAATGTAATAAAATAAGTGTTTGTGAGTATAATGAGATAGAGAATGGATGTGAGAGGTTTTTGGAAAATAAACAAAACATAAAGGAAAATGTGTTTTTAGTTGAATTATATAGATAGAGATTATGGTTTGATCTAGCCGTTGGAGGTAGCCGTTGGCCCGTTGCCAAACCAAAAAAAAAAATCCACATGACTGGCCACGCCAAGCTAAGCTAAGCTACGCCACACCACACACTTAGTTTTTGAGTATTACCTTGTGGATCTCACCCTCACCACGTGTCGAGTAATGCCCTCAACCCAAACCCCTCCACACCCCATAATCAAACAATTTACAAACCCCTCCACACCCTATAAACAATTTACGACAGATAAACACTAGATGATTACTTTGAATTTATGTTTTGGAAACAAATCAAACATCAAGTCAAAAACGTATACGTGTATATGAATCTGAGAATAGTTACAATGCTTGTCGGTAGGTCAGAAGTCAATGTATTTACATAGTAGTTACAACTTAACATAAATAAGGTGACTGGATACTAACAGGGTGGTGGTCCATTAGCAAAGACAATGTCTTTAAATACCTTGTGAGGGGGAGGTCTTGGGTTCAAGTCTCACATACGACAATAGTAAGAAATTTGTCTTAAAAAAAGGTGACTGGATCGCTTGATAGATGTTTGAAGTTCTAAATTGATGACCAATTTCTAAGCTGTCATATTAATTATTAACCTGTTTAATATACTGTTAGTGTACTGGTTTTTTTATTGACAACGTTTGCTTTTACTAAATTACACCAGATAATTCTAAACTAACCTCTTTGTAGATTTGAACCTGATAATCTCTAAGAGATATAAGTCTCTATCAAGTGGGCTAGCCCCATATTAACATATGTTTAACTCATTTACAATTTAATTATAATCTATTTACAATCTCTTTAACACGTTAGCATGTTTAACTCATTTAAATAAATAAATAAAACATAATCTTGAAATGCATATGTTAATATTTTTCCCTTATTTTATAATAATTATTTAAATGATATTTAACTCACATACCCTTTAATTCTATACCTAAATGTAAGTTAACTAGTACATTGGCCCGTGTGTTGCTGCGGCTTTTTGAAAAAAATTATGTCATAAATCAACTAAAAACATACATAAAATATAAGCACAAAAATGTATTATATATGACCCGACTCATTTCTGAAAAAGATTGCGTCAAAACGTAGACCAACCGAAAACGTACATTATAATGAGTATAAGAACATATTATATTTGACCCGAATCATTTTCAGAAAAATTTACGTCAAAACATAAATCAACTTGAATTTATACCCACACGTATATAAAAATACACACGTAAAATTCGATTAGAAAATATTTAAAAGAGTTAAGGGGTTGTAAGCTTTAATGATGATATCTCAACCATATTTGTTGGGCTAACTCATACACCACCCAAAGCCCACTCCTATGCTACAGCCTACAAGTCCTTTGTGCCTTTGATATCTCGTATTTAAAAATTAAAAGTGGATTGTCAATTAGACCTATTAAAGTGGATTGTCAATTTGACCCATTCTCCCAAGGCTTCAACTCTTGATCTTAAAAAAAAAAAAAAAAAAAAAAAAAAAAACCTTTAAATCTAATGGCTTTGTCAATTAGACCCAAGCCCCCACCTTATACAGGTTTTAAAATAATCATCTTGTTTTTTAAGTATTCAGTATAAAAATATTTATTTTACCACATAAAGATTACTAAAGTTTCTTTTTAATCCATGTTATAAAAATGAATTAACCTTGAACTGTTAGGTTAGGTTGACTCGAGACCAACTTGTTGAGCAATGTTACTAAGCGTGTGCCTAATTTCTACCCGATATCAACCCTGGCCATTAGTGGACCCTTTAATAGACAAACTCATATGGGTATGCAGTCTTTGTAGGCATGATTACTTCCTTTATGTTTCCCTCCATTATTGGGAGACAATGTCTTAATTATAATTTTGGTTTTTAGTTCAATATCTGTAGCGGTTGTTACAATAACTAAGTCATGTTCTATTTATGCAGTTACTTTCCGAAGAAAAACATCAGACACACAAAAGCATTTTAGAACGATATCAATCAAAAGCCGAATATTACATTTGTTCATGTCTAGGGAAAAACAACGGTACCAAGAATAATGTCGGTTTAACTCCTGGCGGGCTCATATACATTAGACAGTGGAACAACATGCAATACGTTTCTTCTGGGTCGTTTTTGACAATGGTGTACTCAGATCTACTCCAAAAATCGAATCGTAAAAAGCTCAAATGTCAAATGGGCGACATAACTCCTCAAGAGCTTCTCCAATTTTCAAAATATCAAGTGGATTATATTTTGGGCTCGAACCCATTAAATATGAGCTATTTAGTGGGCTTTGGCCCAAAGTTTCCTACACGTGTTCACCATAGAGGTGCATCAATCGTGTCCTATAGAGAGAACAAAGGGTTCATTGGGTGTACCGAAGGTTATGACAATTGGTATGGGTCTAGTGACCCGAACCCAAATGTTGTGTTTGGGGCATTGGTGGGTGGACCAAACCATAAAGATGAGTTCTTTGATAAAAGAGGGAATTACATGCAAACGGAAGCATGTACGTATAACACAGCACCACTTGTTGGGATTTTTGCTAGATTACATTATTTAGAGAATGCGATTTTACATGCATCGTATTAAGTTAAAACATATAAGATGAAGTGTGTATAGTATTTAAACCATATGTGAGTTTTTTACGGGCTTAAATCGAGCCTGAAGTTCTGTTCACTCCATACAAAACATGTTACATGTATGTATTAAAGTGTAATATAATAGTTATTGTATTTTTCTGATTTTCTTTCTTATTTAATGGTTAAGTATATAAACAAAAAATAAATCACCTGTGCGCAACAGCCAACAAGGCCCATTTCAACCTTATAGACTAAAAGAGATCAATAAAGTTTTGTCTTCAAGGAAAAGGAAAACGCTTACTGGATCTGGAATATGGGCTGTTGAAAAACAAAAATAGGCTGGGTTTGTGTGTTTTGGGCCATTATCTGCAAAAAGGCAGTTGAGAATGATACAACAGGGCCTTTCACCAATAAATCCATAATATCAAGGGTTGGACGTAAAAGACTTTTTCTTTTAATAGAAAGTCACTTGCAATTTAAGATAATCAAATTAATGTTTGTAATTGTTTTTTTTTCTTTACTTCTGCTTAAATATAATGAAAACTAGGTTAGAATCCCGTGTATTACACGTGTTGAATAAATGTAAATTTTATATATTAATAAAACAATATATTTTTAAAAACCTCGTTTATTAGACGGATTGAATAAATATAATTTTATATATTAAATAATAAAAAATTATATCTTTAAGAACCCCATGTATTGTTATACGGATTGAATAAATGTAATTTTATACATCAAATATTAAAAAATACTGAATAATAAAAAAAGTTATTTCTTTAAAAAAAACTTGTGTATTTTACCAGTTGAATAGATCTATTTTTATATACGAAATAATAAAATAAGTTATAAATCTTTTAAAAACCTCGTGTATTACATGGGTTAAATAAATGTAATTTTGTATAATAAATAATACAAAAATTTACTATTAAAAAACCCTGTATCTTACATTGTTTGAATAAATGGAATTTTGTATAGTGAATAATTAAAAAAGTTATATCTTTAAAAACTCCCGTGTATTACACGGGTTGACTTCTGAATAATTTTAGATTTTGATTTCCTACATTTTTCTCTCCTATTAAATAATAATAATTTTCCTTAATATAAGAATAACAAAATTACATCTTAAGTTATATTCTTTCTTTTAATTAAAACATATCTGAAAAATATATAATATTTTATTTAAAATATATTTATTTAAAACATATTACTGATTATAAAAAGTTTCATAGATAGTTTGAATATATTTCTGATGTAAAAGTATAAACGTATAATTAATTTTGATGTTGAACATAAATTCTCTAAGATATAATAAAACTATCATATAGCCGTAGCGCTGTTCATAAGCCGAGCTGAGCCGAGTCGAGCTATGGCAAGCTCGGGCTCGGCTTGATTATAAACCGAGCTGGCTCGGATTTGAAACCGAGCTGAAAATCTAAGCTCGATCTCGTGCTCGGCTTGGTTTTAAACCGAGCTGGCTCGGCTCGGCTTGGTTTGGCTCGATTTTAAAAATAAAAGTTAATACGTAGCTCTCAAAATTCAGTATTCTAAAATATTATTCAATACTTCAAAAGAACATATTCAAAATAAGTTCAACCTAATAAATTACAAGCCAAAATCACGTTCAACAACGCAAAATAAGTTTTATATTTCAAGTAAATACATTATTTGTTTATTAGCACGACAATCAACCTTTAAATATGTTATAGATATCAAACTACAAGCCTAAATACATATAAATAATAATCGCTTTTTGTAATATATTATATGTATATAAAAATAAAATATATTATAAGTAAAATAATTCGAGCTAAGCCGAGCCGAGCTACCAAGCGAGCCAAACCGAGCCAATTTAGCTCGTCACGAGCCGAGCCGAGCTAGGCTCACTTTCTAACCGAGCCGGGCCGGATCGGCTCACTTTCAAACAGAGCCATATTGAGCGAGCTTTTCCCGAGCTAAATCCGAGCGAGCTCCAAGCCACGAGCTTTTGGACAGCCATATATAACCTATCCATATATCTAAGAAAATATATTATAAAAATACTAAATTAATATTTAATGGTATATCTTCTATATAAATTATTTAATAGTATATATATATAGGATCACGCTAAAATGAGAACCACCTCGAGTTGTAAGAACCGCGAGAACTACACCGTACGGGACGAGGTGGACCAATTTTTTTTTTCATAAACGTAGATACATGTATAAAAACAACATTTGTAAAAAAAAAAATCGAAAAAAAAAGTTTTTGAGCACCTTAAGTGTGCATTTACGGGGCCCGTAAATTTCCGACCAGATTTACGGGTCCCGTAAACACAAACTTGTGGCGCTCAAAACTACACACACGACAATTTTTTTTTTTTGAATTTTTTTTTTACAAATGATGTTTTTATTCATGCATCTACGTCTATGAAAAAAAATTTGGTCCACCGCGCCCCCTACGGTGTAGTTCTCACGGTTCTTACAACTCGAGGTGGTTCTCATTTTAACATTCCCCTATATATATATATATATTAATTTATAATGTAATGCTATATAATATAATATAGAGTTAATTACTGTTTTCGTCTCTGTGGTTTGTCAAAAATCACTATTTCAGCCCATTAGTTTAAAAATTGTGATTTCAGTCCATGTGGTTTCACTTTCGTAACCATTTCCACTTTCGTAACCATTTAAATCCATTATTCTGTTAAGTACAGGGACTGAAATGGTTACAAGGTGGCCTGAAATGGTTACGAAAGTGAAACCACAGGGACTGAAATCGCAATTTTTAAACTAATGGATTGAAATAGTGATTTTTGACGAACCACAAGGAGGAAAACAACAATTAACTCTATAATACAATACGATACGATACGATACGACTCTTTTTTTCATAATTATATTTCCATAAACAATTATTTAACTTTCATGGGATAATACTTAAAACAGATAAATGAATATGAAAACCAAAAGATAAAAGATAAAAGATAAAAAGATATAATTCATTTAATTACAATAATATATAGGGATCATTCCTCTATCTCTAAAATTTGTTTATCTATCTATTTAGACACGAAAAAAAATTATTCCATATATAAATTAGCAACTTTCTTATGCATCATGAGTTGTACATCATGCTTTAGAACTTTTTCAAACAAAATTCTTATGCATCATGAGTTGTACATCATGCTTTAGAACTTTTTCAAACAAAAAAAAACTTCATTTTCCACTTTAAACCTTAAAGTTTTTTCTTTTACATTTTACCCCATTTTAAATTTTGTTACTTTTAACTCAAACTTTTTCATCTTTTGTAATTTAACACAACACTTTATTATTTACAACTTTGGTCCCCCATACTTTAGAACAAATTCTAAATTTTGCGAGTTAACACGTCGTAGCGTGCATGTGGGGTTCAAGGGTTTTGCTCTATTTTTCCATATTTGACAAACCCGTCGCAACGCGTCCATTTTTTCCCTTTTGAAAAGTTCGTCGCAACGGGCGGGTCCTAGATCGACTAAGTTATTATTTTCTACGTTATACGTTTCTGATTAATTTCTTCGCATTAACACACTGTAACGGGTGTGCGTGGTTCAACGATTTTAGTCTGCTTTTCGTTCAGTGTAATTTTTACCATTTTATCTATTTTATTTTTACGATGTTGAGAGTCGGTGTCGTTGTGGCATTGGTGCTATTTGGCACGATTTTACGAACGTTTTTAACCTATTAAATTTTTTTACTAATATTTTGTTTCGGTTTACCCTTATACTTCTTTTACTTAAAAACTACTTTTTACATGCATATTTTATGTACGGGTATGTATAAATATGATTTGTTCTACATTCCGGTGTGAACTTTTTTTTATAGACGATTCAGGTCAAATATAATACGTTTTCGTTTAAAGAAACTTTTTTTACGTGCATATTTTTATGTACGTTTTGGTATAAATTCAAGTTGTTCTACGTTTCGACGTAAACTTTTTTGGGAAATGATTCTGGTCAAATATAATATGTTTTCGTGTTTATTTTATGTATGTTTCGTAAAGTTTGTTTTGAAACGAGTGGAGTCAAATTATGGTTTCTTTTTCTCCCCTTTTTTCGAAAGCTCTAATTAATCCCTTTTGATTACATGTGCATATTTTCCTTCATACCCGTTACTTTTCTATGTATGAGTTGGGTCACATATAATACGTTATGATTGTTCGATATGAATTTGATTTACTTTACCTTTGATCCAATCACAATGCTTATACAGGTTACATTGAGTTCAACTGGATACGTCGAATGTGTGTTTTCATATGGTTAATGAATCATATAACGTTTGGACTAATCCATTCAATGTTTACGACGTACCCGCGCCGCAACGCGGGCGGGTCTTAACCCTAGTTAAGATTATTTCATAAAGTGTCACGTGTCTCTCAAATAATTTACTTTATTATGTAGTATAGATATGTATAAACAAAATTACGATTTTACCCCGTTCTAAATTACAGTAGTGTCATCGCTTTAGTGTCAGGTTGCTTCCTGGCACTCCCTCATTGGCCCGAACAAATTACGATTTTGCCTCCGGTTAAAATTACAATGTAGGATCGAATACCGACCCGAACGAGTCGTTTCAGAGGAGTTTTATCAGTCACGAGTGCGGAAAACACGTAACCGATAACAAAACAGCAAGCTATTCACTTTTAACACCTTTCTGATTGATTTATAACAGATTACAATCAAATGGAGAACCGGCAATACCTCGGTCTCTCTGAACACACCTTAGAACCATCTCTGTGATCCGCTCATAGCACCTATATATAAGAGTTCTGGTTCGCTCCAACATACATGACAAATAAGCGAACCAGCTTGAAAACCCTATAAGCGAACCAGACTTTGACAAACGAGCGGACCAGACTATTACATTTTGACCAAACTCTAATATTCACATTCTAAATCTTTGGACTTTAGTGTGATGATGTCATGATGACTTAATCATTATGATGTCATCACATAAAATGATGACATCATCCTTTATCAAAACCGCACCGAGACTAAGACTCGATATAAGACGTAGACGACAGACGTAGTGCACCAACAAACTCCCCCTCGGATGTTGACGGAGTCTTCAATGTCGAGTCTTTGCATCTTTAGTCTTTATCAGTCCTCTCTAACTTTCTGAAGTGTCTGACATTGTAAGTATCCTCAATCTCTATCTTCTCATCTCTTTTCATCACTAGCAAACTCTTCACGAACAATCTTCAGACTCCCCCTCTCAATCAGCTGGGATCGTAGCCTGAAATTCACTTTCCACAGGTTCTTAGATCGTAACCTGGCATTCTAACAAACTCAGGTTTCGGAACCTGGCTAACCTGCACAACTCTACCCAAAAATAAATTTTCTGATGATAACTTGAACACAATCAGACATCACTCGAAAATATCACAAAAATGATCTAACATTAATAATCTCTGATGAACCATTTGCAGAAATATCATTTTCATGTTCAAAAACAATACACTCTCCCAAACCATTTGTTCATCATGTTTAGCACTTGGAATTTTGAAAATTAGCTCTTCAACATCAGTTGTCGAAAATCTTTTTGAACTTTTCAAAATGATGGGAACATGAATGCAATCACAGAAATTAACTGCAGAAATAAGATATGTACAGACACTATTTTTGTGAGTTTGCGAAAGAGGATCATATCAGTTTTTGTGACCAATCACTAGCACCGTTAAGCTTTAAACATTTTAAGCTCTAAACGATTCACATTGATTGACGATATTTTTGTCCTCTTAAGCTCAAACTAAAAACTTTCAATCTGCTTACCGATACGTTAAGGTATATTTAGATAGCACTAAATTCTTATGGACCCCACGATCTCAGCATATCCCCTCATCATGCAATACACTAACTCAAGCAATGCCTTTAAACTTTTATCAACTGTGATTTGTGCGAAAATAAAGCAGAATGTTTAAACATTAACAATCAGGTCGATACTTCCGTATACGCAGAGAAAGTCCAATGTTTAAACAAAATAAGAAAAATAAAACAAGTTGAAGTTGTTTAGGCTTTAACCACCAGGTCGATACTCCCGTATACGCAGAGGTGATCCAAAGCTTAAACGAAACACCAAAGAAAATAAAGCAGAACGTTTAGGCAACAACATCCAGGTCGATACTCACGTATACGCAGAGGATGTCCGATGCTTAAACAAAATAAAAAAATAAGACAAGTTTAAATCTTTGCAAAATAAAATGCACAATCACAGCGACTTTTTAGCAAAGTTGTGAAAGTTCACAAACTTAACCAGTTTTATGTCTTTCGACAATCAGCGATTACTGAGTAGGCACACAGTCAAGAAGGACAAAACCAAGTACTACACTTTCAACCGTGTTTCCCACTAGAACTAGGCTTTTTGCTTTAGGTTTGTATCGTTTTCGCAAATCTACTAGTCTAGCTGAGCCTATCGTCACATCTTTAGTGAGACCGTTTATCACTTTTAGACTTTACATATCTTTAGCATGCTGTGATAGTCCAACTGATCTACTATCATTTCCTCTTTTTCACAACAAAACTCATTTTTCATTTTTCAATGTTTTTGACATTTTCAAATTTTTTATTTTTTTTTAAATTTTTACTCCCCCTAAAATCAAAATATGTTTCAATTTTGATTTTCTGGGAAAATTTGAAAATCAAACTGTACAAGAAATGTGACAACATGATGAGAATTACTTCAATTCTCCATTCACTTGGCATGAACAATCAGAACTCCCCCTCACAACAAAACATTTTCCCATTATGATTTCAAAACACTTAAGTTTGTTTTAATCAAATGGTTTTTCCGGAAAATAAGTTTTGTGTGTCGTTTCACAAACATGGGGATCTTCATCACCTTGTTTTCTTTTAAATCATTTGAAAAAACTAACATTTTTAAGATCAATCCACAAACATCACTTGTAGAAAATCAAGTACAACTTAATGTCCCTGATTTACCACTTGTAAGACGAAATATCACTTTCGTGAATTTCTCAAGAAATGTGCCGATTCCTGTTCCACACTTACCAACCTGGGAACTCCGGCAAGTCAGGTTTTTCAAGCAAAGAAAATGTCCACCCAAGCCTGACCAGCCTTGGGTGTTTTCAATTCAGAAGCAGTTGGAGTGTAAGTTGCTTTCTTTTTAGCATAAAATTCCTTAACCCCTTTTACTTTCCCATCGACCATCTTTCCGAAAATCTTCTTAATTTTTCCATTAAACGCTTTCTCAACATCAAAATCATTCTTATCAGAATAAAATTGATTTGAAATTTCAACCTTTCCAACCTTTGATTTAAAATTCTCAGCTCTCAATGGTGGAAAATGAACATCATCCATTAGAGGCACTGAGTTTTCACTTTTTACCTCAACCTGTGGCTCCTCCGATTTTGTGGAATCAGATTCATCGCCAGATTTTACCTCTGATTTCTTAACAACCCAAGCTTGGTTGTCAAGATTTCCCTTTTTCTTGTAAAACTTTTTCGAACACTCTCCAACTTCATATGTTGAATTTTTGAACACTTTGAATCTTTCAGTTGGTGGTTCAGCTTTGTCAACAACAACTTCTTTCAGTTTTCCAGAAACTCCCTGTTTTGTATTTGTCGCTTTCGGACAGTTCCACGCGATGTGACCAGCTTCATTGCATCGGAAACAGGTTCTTGTTTCTTTCTTCTGATAAGCTCCATGCTTCATCTTTTCAGCAAGAAACTCCTGGTTTGACTGTTTCCAGAATGAGCTCTTTGCTTCTTCTTCATGGCTATTTCCTGCAACATATGCCATTTTTGATTTAAAATCTCGAACATAGTTTTCATTTTTATAGTTTTCAGGTGGAATAAAACCAAGTCCTTTCTTTTTGTAGCTATGATTGTGGTTTGATTTCTTTTGAAAACCAGAACCAGAATTGTAACCCTTTTTCTTGTTTATCCGCTGTTGAACTCTTGAAGTGTATTTTTTAGGTTTTTCAGTAAGATTTAAATCTTTTATTTCAGAAATACTAATTTCTGTCATTTTGAAAACCTTTTTGATCATGTCAAAACGAACACTTCTTATTGGAAACTCTTTAACAAAATATAATTTGTCAGAATCATTCAAAGTATATACAACTTCAAATGTTTCATCATTCAAATTAGATTTTGACAATAAAAATTCTTTACTATAAACCCTTTTTCCCGACGATTTTGAACTCTTTTCGGATGAATTTGAACTCCTGACTGACTGACACGAACTTTGGGATTCGGACTTTGACTCTGACTCCTCATCCTTATCCAACACCTGATCGACCACTCGTTTTATCAGTTCTGACTCATGATCTGTGTCGGACGCTGTGAACGTGACGTCAATACTATCCGGTAAAACATCGGTTATCTCGGATTCTAACTTAATATTGACCGCCTTTTTTAGTTCTTCCTCGTTAGGTTTCCTAGATGAGTACCCTTCCCAAATCGGAGGCGGACACTTATTATAACATACACCCTGTTTCTTACCAGTATCCTTTTCCTTTGACTTTTTGGTTTTATCTTCATCTTTAAATGCCTCGAAACCTTCAACTGTTGGATAAATTCTATCCATTACGTAGTCACAACCTTTGTAACTTTGCAGCAATCTTCTTATTCTTTCATTCTCAGCTGCTTCATTCTCCAACTCTTTCTTCCTCTTTGCACATTCTTCTATGTACATGTTAATCTCTTTCTGCTTTGTCATCATAGTAGCATTCAACATCTTCAAAGCTTTCTCTCTTTCAGAGTTAGTCTTTTCTAGACTATTCACAGTTCTGTTCAATACATCATATGACTGTTTCAAATTTTTTACATCAAACAACAACTTTTCTTTCAACTTTTCTAACTCACTAAACCTCTCATCTTTCTCTATACATTGTTTACAAGACTCTAAACATGTAAGACAAGGTTTTGTGATTTCAACGATCTTCTCGACCTCAACTATCTTTTGAACTTCCACAATCTTCTCAATCACTTTGACTTCTTTCAATTCTTTTGCAGCTTTCCTTTCTTTTAGTTTCTTCAATTTCTCTGCAAAATAAAATTCAAAACTGTCAGAAGATAGATGAGTTTTTCCAACATTTATTTGTTCAAGCTCTTCATCATCACTGTTATCTGTTGAACTGTTTTCAGAGGAAACAGATTCTTCATCTTTTTCTTCATCATCAGATAACACAGCCATCCATTCTTTCACCAACTCTGGCCTTTGCACAATCTGAGCAATAAAAGCTTTAACATTAGGATCAGCTGGAATGTACTTGTCCCAGCTAAAACCATCAGCCATTTTCTCATCGTCTTGATCAATGATACCGTGGTAAGCTTTCCTGTTTGCATCCTCGATCATTTTCCCATGAGCTGTTTGTGGCTCCTTTTGTTGATGTGGTTGATGAGTGATTTGCTGATAAATGGTCTTCCGATAATAATCATCTTTTCCAGCAGACTCCTTTGCTCCTCTTGGCTCCTGATTCTTGCACTCTCTTTTAAAGTGACCTTTTTCCCTGCAACGAAAACAAACAACTTTAGATTTATCAAATCCAAGATTAGAAAGATTTGCATCCAAAAAATCAGTTCTTCCTGTAACCAATCTAAATTTTTCTGCTCTCCTCAAAACGCTAGCTAAAGCCCATTTAATATCCATCAGTTCTAGCTCCTCTGCATCGATTTGGTCATAATCTTCCTTTGTCAGCATCGGATTACCAATTTTTCCGGCAATCAATCCTTCATAAGACTCTAATGCAGTGACCAATAATCCCATATGATGCTTTACAACTTCTTCAGAATAATTTTGACCATTTTGAAGATGTAGAGCTACATTGCACTGAAGTAGATGACCATTTCCAGTAGATGAACTTTGAACACTTGGAGGATTCACCGTTGAAAACCCACTAGTGTTGACTGATCCTTGACTGCTAGGTGTAGACTGATTTCCAGCACTAAATGCAGTTTGTATCTTTGGACTGACTTCAGCAGTTTGAACATTTCCTTTATAATACAATTTGATATCTTGTTGATGAGTAGAACTGTTCATTCTAGCAATTTTCTGCTGCTCCAGATCCTGTGCCTCCAACTTCTCTATAAACTGTGCAATTGATAGCTTTTTATACTGTCCTGAATTTTTCAATATCATCATATATGTACCCCATTCTTGTTGCGGTAAAGCATCAGCAAGCTTTTCAACCCATTCTGCTGCATTTTTCTTAATCTTCAACTGTGACATGGTACGTACAAGATGACAATATCTTTCAATAAGACTCTTTGTTGTTTCACCAGGCATGCACGTAAACAGTTCAAACTCCTTTTTCAACAAAGCTGCTTTACTCTGTAACATTTCAGTGCTTCCTTCAAATTTCTTTTCAAGTGCTTCCCAAATAGAATAAGCGTTTTCATCATGCTGAAGCAACACAAATATATCTTCTTTTATCGCTTGTTGTAGCAAATTGATCATCATTTTCTCTCCTCTATAACTTTCCCTCTCTTGTTCAGTAAATTCAGATATGATTTTATCAGCTCCCGTTGTATTCTTTGGTCTCTCATACTCAGTTTCAATGCTCTCCCAAGCTTTTAGATGATTCGCTTGAACCCAATTCTCAAACCGTTTCTTCCATCCATGATAATCTTCAATACCCATGAGTTTTGGGGGTTTTTGCATTGTTCCGGTTTCATTTTCTGCATTCATGTTTTGGGCAATGGAAGCTGGAGTAGTCGGGGTAGCAAATGCGTTGTAGAATTCAGAATCCATGTTTTGATATCAAAGAATTTCTTAAACAAGCTTTCAAACAAACTGCTCTACCTCGTAAAATACCTGTCGAACAACAAATAACACATAATCAGTTTAAACGTTTTTCAATTAATTGAAAGAAACTGGTACTCGAACTGATAATTTTCTTGTGCGGACTGAATGTTGACCAACTGTTCGGACTTCTAGGACCCAAATCGAGAACAAACAACTTGACCCTTTGAAACCTTTGAACTCCAAACCGTACGAAACTTTCAAACTAGTCGATGACTTTTCTCACAAATATACAATAAACTCAAACCCTTTGTCCAACAAAATTCATAACATGTCCAACTGACACACATCCACTTAACCGACCGTCTGTTTGGAAATTGATGATATCACATGTAGTCACATGAATCTTTCAATAATCATAGGACCACTCAACTTTTAGTAGACAACAGCAATGCAAAACTGACAACTGTTTAATTGTTTAACACTTATCACATGTAATTCCGACAACACTTAATACTCAAAGACAATCTGATTGGACCTATTATCTATCTTGAATCAACTTTATGACTTTTCGAGATACTATAGTGAGCTAACACTTATCACCAAATGACTTTTCAAGACACTTATCCACAAAGCACATGGAGTCTGAATATATTTTAGAATTTTTCTAGTCACATGCAACACAGCAATCAAAGCCCACAATTCTAATTCACAATACAATTTTATAGATCCTAAAACCCACTAAGTCGACAACTATATTAATATTTCTCACATGTAACACATAACCCGATATAATCACGTGATTATCTTGTTCAATGACTGATAGACTTTGATGTTCACAAGAGCGAACCAGATGATGTTCTAATAAGCGGACCAGACACGACCAGAAAAGCGAACCAGACCGTGATCTAAGAGCGGACCTCAACTGACCCTAAGAGCGGACCTCAACTGTTCGAAAAAGCGGACCAGATATGTCCAGATGAGCGGACCAGGTATTGTCCGAATGAGCGGACCAGGTGTTGATTTTTGGAGCGGACCTGATAATGACGTCAGCAAAACACGAACTGAATGCAAGCAAAAACTCAATTTGAACCAATTTTAGGCCGAATTAAGTTCTGAAAACTTTCAGGTTTTGTTAAAACATGATTCTGCACACACTATGTGAATTTGACGTGATTCTGACCATAACAAGTTCAATTTTTTTCGGAAAAGAAAAGTGTAGAAGCAGAAAAATGATGAAAACGAGCTGTATATGCGAGATCTCCTCCTCCTTGGCTCTGATACCAATTGTAGGATCGAATACCGACCCGAACGAGTCGTTTCAGAGGAGTTTTATCAGTCACGAGTGCGGAAAACACGTAACCGATAACAAAACAGCAAGCTATTCACTTTTAACACCTTTCTGATTGATTTATAACAGATTACAATCAAATGGAGAACCGGCAATACCTCGGTCTCTCTGAACACACCTTAGAACCATCTCTGTGATCCGCTCATAGCACCTATATATAAGAGTTCTGGTTCGCTCCAACATACATGACAAATAAGCGAACCAGCTTGAAAACCCTATAAGCGAACCAGACTTTGACAAACGAGCGGACCAGACTATTACATTTTGACCAAACTCTAATATTCACATTCTAAATCTTTGGACTTTAGTGTGATGATGTCATGATGACTTAATCATTATGATGTCATCACATAAAATGATGACATCATCCTTTATCAAAACCGCACCGAGACTAAGACTCGATATAAGACGTAGACGACAGACGTAGTGCACCAACATACAATTTCCCCATTTCTCAAAATTACGATTTTGCTCAGTTTAAAATTACATTATTGTCATCGCTTTAGCTTTAGACAAATTACAGTTTTGCCCTCAGCTCTAAATTACAGTCTTGCCATCGTGTTACTTTTTTTTTAGCAAAACTGTGGTAATGTTTTAGTTTACTTTTTTTAGCAAAACTGTGGTAATGTTTTGTTTTACTTTTTTTAGCAAAACTGTATTAGTGTTTTGTTTTAATTGGTTAACTTGATGTAATTTTTATTGAGATCATGTGACTAGTAGTATGTACAAGTAACTGAAACACATATGTTATATTATGAAACTGAGAAATATTCGGATTAGCACCCCATAACGCGGGCCGGACATAAACTAGTTTGTATAAATTTAACTAAATGTTCATACGGTATGTATGTCATAGATAAGATAAGGGATGTATTACAACCTTTTCATTTTCCAGTTACTTCCAAAGAAGAAAGTAAGTATGAGACGAGAAAATCATTTAAAGACCTTGTTTTTATTTATTGTATATGTTTTAACACTAAGGCTATATGGTGTGGTAATGATTCAAATGACTATCACCATTCTTCATGTCAGCGTCATGTCATCCCATCTTTATTCACCAACCTAATCCACCACCGACCATGAACCCCACTAACATCCACCATCCTCCCTCACCAATTAAAATCATCAAATTAATAGTAAAAGTATCATGATTAACATGGATTAAACCATGCGAATCACAATGGTTTGGGAAGGGGCGGTGTACCACGAGAATCATGTTTCGCGTGACAATCCATGATCCAAGCCACCAACCCCATAGCCTAAGGCCTTGGGTGTACCCTAGCACTCAGGGCGTTAAGAGTGGCATGTTAGCCGACGTTGTATATCACTTCCTTCTTGTGTGAAGAGGTGTTAAATGGGTTATTTGTTAACATGTTAACGAGATTAAGTCATTTCCTTGGAGTGAGGTGGAGTGAAATAGGGAAAAGTTGGTGATGTAACACCTAAGTGGAGTTGAGGAGGGTTAACATATACCTCAAGGCCAAACACCATACCCTCCTTATGTTAAGGGGTATTAAATAAGTTATTTGTTAACATATTAACAGAATGTTATGAGATTGAATTGTTTTTTTTTCCCATATTTTTTAAACAAAAAACCATTAAAAAGATAGGGTTATGTGAAATTAACGGGATTAAACCATTTTTTGGGTAAGGTGCATTGAACTAGGGAAAAGTGGGTGATGTGGCCAATGTTTAAAAATTCCGATTTTTATACTATATCGGATTGGACTCGTAAATGGTTTAACCGAGTATATCGGACGATTCAATCGGTACTATCGGCCCGTTTGAACCGGTTTTTAAAACATTGGATGTGACATTTAGGTTGGTTTGCCATTTTTGCAGACTTGATCCCAAAGGTTTACTAATTACAAAGTTGGTCCTAGTAGTTGCAATTTTTAAACACGGTTGGTCCTTATTACTAACCTCTGTTAGATTTCTCAGTTAAATATACATAAAATGTCTATTGTACCCTTCGTCTTCTTCATCCTTTCTCTCTCTGAAAAAAAAAAAAAAAAAAAAAAAAAAAAAAACCTACCACACACCTCTCCACCACCGTTCTAAATCGCTGGTTCTTTTAATCCACAATCTTAAACACTCAATTCCACTATTCGAACTACCTGTTCACCTCGTCACCACTGTCGCCCGACCACCGGAAATCACAACCACCCACTCCCGTAAACCTCCTCCACCTTCAACACCGTCCAACACAATCGCCGTCAACCTCCGACCACCAATGTCATTACACCGGCGTCAACCATCTGCAACTACTCTGCTACCACCACCCTCACCACACCCAACTCCATAAAATATATAAAGAAACAAACATGGGATCTTGAAATTAGGATTAGGATCAAATACAAAGGATCCTAATTGTAAGAAGTGTAAGAAGGATTTATAGAGTGACAAGTGTCCAATAACCTAAAAAACCCACTACACAAAAAAACCCACTAAAAAAAAAAAACCTTAAACATCCACCACCACCAACCCCCCCCCCCCCCCACCCACCCCGCCCACCACCTCACCCAAAAAAAAAAAAAAAAAAAAAATTTTTTTTTTTTTTTTTTGCCGAGGGGGTGGGGGGTGGGGGTTTAGGTTTTTGGGTGGTGGTGGGGGTGGGGGTGGGTGTTTAGTTTTTTTTATATATTTTTTTTAGGTTTTTTGGGGGTGGGGGGGGGGGGGTTAGGTTTTTTTAGGTTTTGGGGGGGGGGGGGGTGGGGGTGGGGGGGTTTAGGTTTTTGGGTGGGGGGGGGGGGGGGTTTAGGTTTTTGGGTGGTGGTGGGGTGGGGTGGGGGTGGGTGTTTAGGTTTTTGGTGGTGATGTAGTGGGTTTAGTTTTAAGTTATTGGACACTTGTCACTCTATAAATCCTTCTTACACTTCTTACAATTAGAAGTCTTTGTAGAATAACTTGACCCCTTGAAATTAATCCAGTGTTAGTGTGAACGAAATTGAAATTTTCAATTGTGCAGTGGGTTTTAGTACAAAAGAAACCTAATCTTTCTGCTACATGGTATTTTAGATCTAATTTTTCCCGATCGTGTGTTTTTCCGGCAACAATAAGCCGGAGGGGTAGGTCGTCTGCTGGCCATCACCACGTTGTTTTATCGGTTTCTACCTTCTCCTTCGATGGCCTAATGAAAGATGTTCTTGATCGACCCCCAATCCTTCTTCTCTGTTTGCTTCCCAAAAATCTTATTCCACTTGCTTCAAATCTCACAGCCCTATTGGTCTCCACCAATTGAATCATGTACCTATGATTTGAAGCAGGTCTGCAAAATGAACAGAAACAAGGGTTTATAATGGTGGTTAACGGTGTGGATGGTTTTTTTAGATAAAGAGAGAAAGTGGATGAGGGGTAAAATAGATATTTTATATATACTTAACTGAGAAATCTAACAGAGGTTAGTGATAAGGATCAACCGTGTTTAAAAATTGCAACTACTAGGACCAACTTTGTAATTAGTAAACCCTTAGGACCAAGTCTGCAAAAATGACAAACCATAGGGACCAACCAAGCATTTAACTCCAAATTAAAAGACCAAACTTGACTATTGTTAATTGCATTCCATTTTTTTTTAATTTTTATGAGAGATTCGGCTCAATAACAATTCAAGTTAGTTCAAATTTTCCAATTCATTTGACATGTTAATATTGTTATCTTAATAACTTATGACCCAAACTAGTATTTAATATTTATTAAAGATTAGATTTTTTTTTTCATCCAAATTAAGGAAAAAGTATTATATTATCTATACTACTTTAATAAGCATATAGGAAGGGCAAGAATGGTCATTTGCCACTTTACAAGCTTTTAAAGCATATTGTACAATGATTCAATGCATCAGACTTTTCAACACCCATGTACACCTCTTTTGTGTAAATGGGTGGTGCTTTGATTTTTGAATTTTGAATTACTTGCACCTGGAGCCAACTTTCTCGATTGAAACGAGACACCAAAGTCTTTTCACCATAATTAGTCTGCACCTCATTGGTTTCTCTCTCTTTGTCTCTCCCACATTAGTAAAGAAGAAAACTGTAACAATCACAACCATACCCTATGTCTTCTCTCACCTCTTTCTCGGTAAGCATCAACACCAGATCCACCAAATTCATCCATTGCTATTCTTGTAAATTCTCTTGATTCCAAAATGTTGAGCAACGATCATCAGTGAAGGGTGTCGTGAGTTCAGTCATATGCAGTAGTACTATCTCAGGCAGAGATGTAACCATCGGATATCATACAGATCCAGTGGCGGCTATGGTAGACGTGGTATGATGGTGGATTTGTTCAAAAGCAATATCTAGATTGATGAGGTTTTGGTTCGTATTCATGATTGCATGCTCGATTTCAGGCAAACTAGGGTATGGTAAGGGGAGATTCCGGCGATCTAGGGCTTAAACAGGCTTTCTCCGGCAACTTGGTAAGAACCTACACCTGTAGAATGGTTTCTTTTTTTCTGATTTCATGAATATATGGCTTCAATATGGTGAGGTATGACGTTTGACTTTTTTTTTCAGACATAGAAGGCACCAAGCTTTTCCTTACAACTTTTTACGATCATTTTTTCTTATGAAATAGTTTCTTTCTAAACATCATATTTCATTAGACTACCTGTTAGTTTCTTTCTAAACTTCATATTTCCTCTTTTCACAAGAAACATCTGTAAACTCACCGATCCATCATGGGTACTATGCAAACATGGCGGAAAGCTTACGACGCCCTGAAAGATCAAACCACCGTTGGATTAGCACACGTCAATAGTGATTTCAAGGTGTTTCCCATCTTTAATTCTTTCTAATTTAGACGAATTTTGTTAATTAGAGTTAGGGTTTTGTTGGGTTTTGTAGGAAGTTGATGTTGCGATTGTTAAAGCTACTAATCATGTTGAGTGCCCACCCAAAGAAAGACACATTAGAAGTCAGTAAAGTTTGTATTTTGTTGTTAAATGATCAGTTTCTTTAGTTTTGATGTGGATTTTTGTTTGTTAACTTTATTTGCTGAAAATGTTAGAGAAGACCTAACTGGCCTTTACCGACCGAAATTTATCCGTAATCAAACGTCTAGAAGTTTTCTTAGTTACAGCCGGAGAACTTTCTTGGAGGAGACTGGTTGAATAAGCTGGCGATGATGAAGACAGTTCACAAGGGCACCGTGAATATGTGAGTTAATACACCTCTCGAAATCTTCAGTTTGAGTGGATTCGCTCAGATGTTATTCCAGGTAATGTGTTCCAACTTAGTTTAACACAACTAATACGAATCCATTGTTGTACGTCTTCATCTATCTACATTTTGGGAATTAGGGTTTCTATGTGAAGAAGAAACGCATGATTGGTGGCTGAATCTCATAAAAGGAACGAGTTGTTGACAATAAGACATGAATCTGATGGAAAGGTATGTGTTTATGTTTTTCACTAATACCCTTTTTTTATTTAGAACTTGATTTTCAGTGATGCTTATCTAGATCTAAGTCTGTTATTAGTGTGCGGAAGTTAGAATTACAACAGTTGGGTTCTTTTTTTAACCTATACCTGTTGATTTTGTTCAGATCTTGGTGTTTTTGCTTTTCGGCTCCATTCTTGACTACTGAATGAAGAAATGAGTAAGATATTGATATTGATATTGTATTATTGAAAATGTAGTGTGTGTGTTTTAAATTATCGATAACATGGTAAAGTTTGGTGGTTAATTTGTCACATTTTCATTTTCAGCTCTAACAAGGTTAATTTGGCACATTTTCAGCTCGAACAAGAGATGTTTTTTTTTTTGCTTAGTGCCTGGATTTTTTTTAAACAATTCTCATGTTTGTGTTGTCAAGTCAATATATGATGATGTATCATTTAGGTGCTGGAAACTTTTACTTTGTACCTGTAGCCTTGTGTCAGTTCTAAATGTTGTTGGTGAACAAGCAAGTTTACATTAAACACAAGTCCTTTTAAACGAGTATTTATGGGTTAAAATCCTGCAATGTTTGGGGTTAAAGTTCTGCATTTTTATGGGTTAAATTATTTTGCAGTGTTTGGGCTAAACTTTGCACTTCTATTAGTGAAAATTCTGCACTATCATATGCTGGCAGTGTAAATGATGTTATATTTATATATATGGCAGTTTTTTACAAGTGTTTGATGTCGTCAGTTATGTGTTCGCAATCCATGTAACTAGATGTAAGGGTGCACTTTGTGATTCTTGATCTTTGATGTGTATTTTGGTAATGAAATGAGGTTCTCTTATTATAAGGATGCTTTTAATGATTCTTGACCTTCGGTGATGAATTATTATCTTATGTGCCGGGTAGCTGCAGTCTTCGTTTAAAAAAGTGTGTCTGAGGCGCGCCTAGGCGCGAGGCATAAACCTTAGTTCCTTATGTAGTTTGAGGTGCAGGTTGTACAGAAAGCACAACTAACAGCACACGCCTCATGTATATGACCCATTTTTGTGCAGCAGATTGTTGTAAATCATGCTTTTTATAGATGTGGGCATCACTTTCTCCTTTTTTTCGTTGATGTATACTGTATAGATGTGGGCATCACTTTCTCCTTTTTTCGCTACAGAACTGTAAGGCCCTAGTTCGTATTTGACAAAAAGTCGCAGCGGAAAATTCGTGCCATAAAATTTCTTTCATTATAAACGTTTTGACTTACTTGAAAGTTCATTTTAAAATAACTCTTTTACAATATATGCATCCTTCGTACTCATTTAATAAAATAAAAGCATAACTTATGTTTATCAAATTACATACTCAAGCATTCCCGTACAATCTATCTTGTGACTCGGTCTTTGATCTCTACTCCTCGTGATGATAATCTGTGATTCGTACAACCTGCACCCACCACATACATTCGCAACATTAGCATATATTATATACAAACAAGATTCTTAATCATGTAGTCTCGTTACGTTCTATCCACATATACTTTCCATCCCGTTATCTTTCTAGATTTAATCATTCCATCCGGGTGTCTAATCCTTGGCGAAACTTCAATAATGTACATGCATTACATTTCATTCTCGAGGCACATTGTTAATAACATCAATAATTAAATGTATTGAATCCACGTACACAATACATACATAACTACGTACATACATACATACCTTTACTTTCTTACATACGCATCTACTTACATACATACATGATTACCTCTTCACATACGTACTTACATACATACATACATACATACATACATACATACATACATACATACATACATACATACATACATACATACATACATACATACATACATACATACATACATACATAACTACATACATACATACCTACTCACATACATACTTACATACATTACTACATACATACATACCTACTCACATACATACATTCCTAGACGTGTTTGCCCATGGATTCCCTTTTACTAATCATGTAGGTAAATCCATACTTATACTTACATATGCCTCTATACTTATTTGGTTCCATTTTATGCTTGCGTACACGCTCATCGCATCTCATAAACACTCTACAATGAGTTTAGAATACATTTTGGGGCTCCTTATAGGTTACGGGACTGATTTCGGATGAATTCTGCACATTCGGGTGAACTTGCAGCTGACGCATGGTCGTGCGTCCCAACCGCATGACCGTGCGGAACCTACGACGTCAGGAGCACTGGCGGTGCACAAGCCAGTGCAATGATTTACTCGGAATCGCACGACCATGCGCACGACCATGCGCTTCCTCGCGTCGGTCAACATCGCGTAGACAGTGTATTAGGGCGTCGGAGAAAAACAACATTTGCACATGGCGTCGGCGACGGCCCCTGGTTTCTCCATTTTTCTGCAGATCCGTTTCGTCGTCCGAACGCACTAAAACACGCATAACTTTTGAACCGTTTACCCGTTTAACCTCCCGTTTCTTCCTACATGCTCGTAATTTGACATTCTATCATGTGAACTTGAAATCCCATATCCGGATTAAGGAAATTCTTATCTTACGCACTATCGGCTTATTATTCATTTACGATTTATTCGACCCGTTCATGTTTTTATCATATAACTCATTCCTTTTAACCCAAAACTTACATGAACCTTATGACCATAATACTTTTACACTATCCGGAGTGTCGTACTTGGGGTTTACGCACCCGATATCCGGTATTCGTTAAATTCATTCATTATTACGCAATTGAACATTAAATAGTACAATTTCCATCTATGAAATTGTTTATTCATTTACTCATGATTTACTACAGAACCTCTTGCCCATTAACCGGCGTCACCGTTTCTCGGTTAGCATGCTTACGTACAATTTTATCCATTACCCGGTTATCATATCGAAGTCGTTACTTATGCAACCTTTCCGGTATGCAATAAAACCTCGTTTTAACCCATTTGATTTACTTAGCGAAATTCATCGATTTCATAAAACTCATTCCTATTTGACCTCAATTATCATACTTATTTAAGTCGCACATAACTTTACATAAACAACTAAGAAATGATTACGGAAATCACTTACCTCATGCATCCGTGTTCATATCCGTTTCCTCGCCACTTCTTGACCCGTTAGCCTTCCGTGCTTGATTCCGTCTCGACATGATTCATATACTTCCATGTCATCGAAATCACATTCTTATTAGCATACACAATTGTACATGTTAACGATCATGTCGATCGCATAATTCACATTTTACTTTCATTAGTCACTTCTAACAAGCATAATACATGTAACCAAATTCATATCATTTCCAACTCGTGTAATCCATCATGTCATCGCATTAAACACACATACGCCTAACACGCACCGTATAACTTACTTTAATCTTACAATTATGACAACACGTCTAACCATTCTTCTTATACACAGTTGACTTTTAGAGGTCAACGGTTCAATTAATTTAACTTTCGACTTATCATTATATACCCGTAACATCATAATAGCCTATACGGACAACACTATATACATTTCATCATACACTTGGCGTGTTTACTACCTCCTAAGCATATAGTGTACAACCAATTAATGCATATTCTTCTAAACTCATACATAAATCATCAAATTATCCTTCTAATCAATATGGATCATTCATGCATAACATCAAACATACTAGTATCACATTTCTTTCAATTCCTCTAACAAGAATCTACCATACATATCAAAATACATCCATATTAAGCAAGAATTTAGACATAGATAATTTATCCATGTCATCATCTTTACCATAACAAACGGGTTTCACCATTAAACATTAAATTAACCTAAACTATGCATAATCCATGTTCTATATGATGATTCTAACACACACCCGTTCTCAATTTCATACAAATTCGCAATTTACATCATAACCCACTTCGTGAAAGATCACCAATCTAACTTTTAAGACATACCTTACGATCCCCTTGTGAAGGTGATCATTAATCCGTGTTTATTCATGAATTTAGACCTCGATTCACCCTTCAATTTGATGATTTTTCATGCTTAGGGTTTCTTGAGCTCATGGAGCTCCTGCTCGATCTAGAACACACACGAAGTGTGTGTTGTGTGTGTGTTATCTTTCATAAATAAAACCCATCTTTCAATCTTAACTGTTTTGGTCCCTCAAATTTCGTTTTGATTGCATACGGGACTAAAAACTCATCATCTTATTGCTTATATACATGACGCCACTAGGCTAGTTTATTCCTAGTTATTTTATTTATGGTTTCACTTTTACTACTAATGGTACTTTACCCGTTCCTTTATCTTAACCGGGTTCTAAATTACCAAGCCCGTTTTTGGGGTGTTACAAGAACACAACGCGTAATAAAGGGTCGTCGGTTTCTTGTTCGTTGAGGCCCTGAGTTGGGTTCTTGTGTGTGATGTTGTCGGTTAAAGATAAAGGGTTTGATGGGGAAGAAGATGACATTTTGGAGAAGCTAGGGGGAGCTTTGAATACTACTAAGCATCTTTGGGCTGGAGCTGTGGCTGCTATGGTCTCAAGGTCACTTCTTTATTATGGATCTTCAAATGAAATTACTTGTTTTTTTTTTTTTTGAATATTTCATAGTTACAATACAATGTGTGCTGATTGATATATAACTACACATTGTGTTTGATATCAACACTTTTTATTCATATTGCCATTTTGTTTCCTACGTTTCTCATGTTAAGATCTATTTGTATTTGATCCTGTCTCTATATTTAGATAATTGACATATCCAATCCGAATGATGTTATTGTGTTCAGAACTTTCCTTGCGCCACTTGAAAGGCTGAAGCTTGAATATATGGTTCGCGGAGACAAAAACATCTTGTTGAACTGATTCAGTCGATCGCAGCCTCTCAAGGGATTAACGGCTTTTGGAAAGGATACTTTGTGAACATTCTTAGAACCTCCCCGTTCAAGGCTATCAATTTTTACGCTTATGATAAATACAGAAGTCAGCTACCGAAACTAGCTGGCAATCAGGAAACGACTAACTACGGAAGGTTTATTGTCGGCGCTGCTGCGGGAATTACCGCCACTGTACTCTGCATACCCATGGATACGGTGCGCTTGCGTTATGCGTAATTGGCTATTCCATTGTTTTGAAACTGAAATTTGTATGATTCGTGTAGATACGAACGAAAATGGTGGCGCCTGGAGGAGAAGCATTGGGAGGCGTGATCGGTGCTTTTCGCCACATGATTGAAACCGGAGGATTTTTTTCATTATACAAAGGCTTGGTGTCTTCAATAATAAGCATGGCACCTTCAGGTGCAGTGTTTTACGGAGTTTACGATATATTAAAATTAACTTATTTGCATTCACCAAACGGAAGAAAAAGACTTCAACACATGAAAGAAGCAGTGCACGGTTTTACCGCTTTGGAGTAAATGGGATTAGGTACGGTTAGAACGCTAATGTACGGGGCGATTGCTGGATATTGTGTGGAAGCAGCTACGTATCCGTTTGAAGTTGTTAGAAGACAACTTCAAATGCAAGTCTGCACTACAAAAATGAGTGCAGCCGCCACTTTTATAAAGATAGTTGACCAAGGTGGCATACCTGCCTTGTATGCAGGTTTGATTCCAAGTTTACTGAAGGTACCTTCATACCTATAAAATACTGTTTTAAGTGTTCGCATTTCTGCAATATGATTTGATAATAGAATTTGTGCTTTACGCAGGTGCTACCATCTTCTGCAATAAGTTACTTTGTTTATGAACTCATGAAGATAGTCCTCAAAGTTGAACCAGAGCAAGTTTTTCTTTCTTTTTTCAAACGTTATACACCTTGTAATGAACTTTTTGGTAAGTGATTTGGTGATCGAACAAACTTTGCCCTGTAAGGTTTAACTTTCCCTCGGTTATTTTGAGAGCATGTTTGGATTTGTCTGAGTTCCTAGATGATGTTTGTTTGATTTTGGAAGTTGTCGAGTGCTCTATTGAATAATTGTTTTGCGATTACATGAATCTGTGTGAACACAATTTGTTTCGGTTAAAGTTAAAAAGTGGATCAAAACCCATTCATTGTTAGAGATTAGTGCAGTCAATTATCGATGTTGGATTGAATAACAACTTGAAGTACTGGTTTGAATACTCTTAGAGACGATCGGTACTTATTTTGCCCCAAACCCGTATTGTAGAGCCGTTTTGACCTGAACCAATTTGATATGTTTTTTTTATTTATTTTTAAATAAAAGAAACGACCTGTTTTGACCCGGACTCAATTTGGTCCAAGATTTGTTAATTATTATATAGATATGCTCAATCTTAGCTATATATAAAGTCGTGGATCTATTACTACATTTGTTCCGCGAAATAATTGAGCCGGTGAACCAAAGCTATTTGTTTGATCTTAGCTAGATGTTGGATGCTACATGGTTGTATTCTATTGTTGATTTGAAGTGCTGTTTTTTGGTTAATGTCTTAACTCATTACTGGTGACATTGCATTCTTTAGTGTTTAAAAGTTGCAATCCATTTTTAGATTTGTTGATGAATTTGAACCATCTTTAGTGCTCATAGGTAATTAACTTGTGCAAGCGTCAATTGATTATCACAAGGGAGGGTCAGTACCCTGTGGTGTACAAACATGCTATTGTATGCATGCAATATTTAATCTAACACTCTCCCTTGAAGGAGGTGACCTTGTTAATTTTTTTCTTTTCAACACCTAATTTCTTTTAAGGGAAAGTAACAAAATGTCACTTGACCAACCAGCTTTACCAAGATTGAGTATTGACCATCTCACTCAAAAATTTAGAACAACCGATAATCATCATGCTTTGATTCCACTTTTCAAACAATTTCTAGGTAGTTTAAAAAACTTAACACCAATTTTTAATAATATGATCATTTTGTGAAAAGAAGGGTAATGTGATATGATGTTAAAAATCCCAACTTCAAATCTCAAGCTTCAAAAACTACGGTTTGGTAACCTTTGTTATTTATATAAAAATATTATTTCAACCAAAAAGATTTTGTAAACGTAACAATTCTTTGTAGCATATAAAATATACCTAACTCGATTACTCATGCATTATTTTTAATTACTTTTTTAAAACACCTGTAAGCGTCTAACATTGGTTTTTTTATGTGTCGAAATCTGGTATAGTAGAAGAAACAAGAAATTCATGAGCGAACGGATGTATTGGTAAAACATGAGGAGATACAAGAGACTTCCCGTATTTTGTTTTTGGTGTTTTGTCCAGCTACTTGCTTGTTTTGTACTCTTCTTATTTTTAATTACATCTACTTCCATGTTTTGTACTATTCTTGTAGATAGATAACGCCGAAGCTACAACTAAAAAAATTAACAAAAATATATCACCAAAGAATCGATAAACTAACAGAAAAACGCGTGCCAACATATCACGAATACGAAAACTAACTTGAGTACTATACAATATATCACGAGACAACTAATAAACTAACGGTAAACGAATATCCTATTATAAATCGCCACTCCCGCTGCATCGTGCGGGTAAATGGCTAGTATTATTATATTCCCATAGAAAGCCAAAAAGACAACCCAATCGGTCACGTTTTATTTGTATGGTCTAATAAGCATCTAACTATGCCACAACCACAAATAAATTATCATAAAAAAATGAAATATTCACAAATTTAGTCCATGAATAGACTCAACATCGAGTCAAATTAGTGAATGCGTAATGAACTAAGCATGTTCAACAAAGTCTAAAAAGCACTACAAAGATGGATGCTTTACCATAAATTTATAAATCTATTTGATTAGCTTTATAGTTTATTTAGTAACGCGATTATAGGAATAAAAGTGAAAATTCGAATAAGTGTTTCGAGTCCACTCGTTCGTGAAAAGGAAATAATGTTTACCGAATCACTCTCTGAATGCATTAATTCAACATGAAATATACGCATTTTGTTACGCAATGTATGATTACCTTTAGTTATTCCTTATGATGACGTAGATTAAATGTTTAATTTAAGATTCTTGATTTGAAAATGTATACAATAATATTGAATCGAACCAAAAACAACGAAGTGTTTATATGTGTTGTTAAAGTCTAATGTGTATTGCCATTATTAAGTTATCAAATGGGTAAGGATTTAAGTACTCAATTTTAAATTTTCTTAGGGATCCAAAGTAGGTTTCATATCTTCTACAAAATTGAAAAATATATATAAAAAAATTATTTAGTTGATGGCGACTTGGCAGTTTCAAACCACACATGTTATGGATGTCGGAACAGAAAAAAAAATAGAGCAAGAATAGATCCAAATAGAATTATTCTGACTAATATAATAATTACATTATTATAAACTAGTATTTACGACCGCCAAAGCGCGGAATTCTTAAACCGAACAAATAGTAGACGTAAAAACGTTGAATGATACACGCGTGTTCCAGCGTATTAACTTGCAAAAATTAAACTGAAACACAAAACATAGAAAAGAAAAACTAAGTTGACATAGCACCCTGTGCATTGCGATAGAGCCGTTAAACTGCAAAACAAAATAACGTAAAAACTTTGTACCACGCACGCGCGTTGGAGGTGTTAACCTGTAAAATTTAGACCCAAAAGTAAAACGACGAATTTGTAAAAGATGAAAAGTGAACAAAGTTGAAAATGAAAAAGTATTGGATAAAAAAAAGTTGTGACCAAATTAAAAAAGACAAAAAGGTATAGGTCAGAAGCGTGTAAAATGTTGAATTACACCTCTTAGTTACAAACAAAAAATTGGTAAAAACGGGAATATATGAACTAATGGTTCGATGGACCAATAAACCAAAAAGAAAAATGAATTGTGCATTAGTTAGTTGTACACATTGCTATTATAACTTATACAAAATGAAATAGCAGTTTCAACTCACAATTTTTTTTTGTGAAATTATAGAGGGAAAATTCACTAAATTAATTCTGAAAAAAATAAACATTGATTTTTGTTATCAATGGCAAAAAATCTCAAATCTCAAGGACGATTTTGACAAAAAAAAGTTAGACGTTTGGATGAAAATGACAAAAAAATCTCAAAAGTGAATGACTATATGGTACAAAAAATTGTTTTGAATGAAAATGAAAAAAATGCCCAAACCTCAGAAATGATTTTGGCAATTTACTCTAATTAAAATGACGTAAACCAAACTAAACTAAACTATTGTATAGTATAGTATTTGTAGAAATTCACTAAATTCATTTAGAAAAAAATAAACACTGATTTTTGTAATCAAATCAATTTATGTAAATAATTATTATGTTAGTTAAAATAAAGTAAACTGGGATTGTTACTATATAATATGTAACGTGTATATTATATAATATAATATAATATATGATATTAATATATTGTAATATTTATTTGAAATTTGAAAAATTAAATAGGGATAAATAGGAGATATAGATGAAATTATTTGTTTGAATAAAGATAAGAATTAATGATAAATAATAAAGCATAATTAAAAAATTTAGGATTGAAGGAGAAAATGCCACGTGGCATTAATTGGAGTATTTTATTATAATTTAGATATACATACATATATATATATATATATATATATATATCTTATTATTATCTTATTAATTGTCTGATTTTCACTATCATAAATATATATCTCTTATTATTATTTTACTAGTTTATATACCCGTGTATTACACGAGTTTATACAATATAAACGATATAATTATTGAATCTTTAAAAAACTTTATATACTTTAAACGATATAATTATATAATCTTTAAAACTTTATATAACTAACGACCTATGTTAATTAGTAACGCAATTTTATATAAACAATTTTTTTATTACCATATGATAGTTCACACACTAACATGAATTTAGCACAAAAACCGGCCCATCTTAATTAGTAACACTGAGAAAACCATAATAACCGTATAATACAAAGGATGAATATTGAAAAACATGTAATATACAAATTTATATATTATTAATATGAATGAAATTACCTATTACGTCAAATATAACATTGTATAAATATAATAATAATTTTTATAACTGTGTATCTTTTAAATATAACTTTTATTTAAAATAAATCTCTAAGACCTCAATTATGTTTACAAAAATCATTATTTAAGGTGTTCTTTTTCTCTTTATTGGTAAAAAGTCAATTTTATTAGTATGACATAAATTAGATTGTTATTCTTACTAATAATTGTTATGCAAATTTAATTAATAAATAGTTATTGTAAGGTTACGATATAAGTTAAGGATTTATATATGATGAATAAAATCTTTTCATTATTAAAGGTTGATTGACTATGTTACAAATGAATATAAAATGATATTAATATATTTCTTACCTCTATTAAATTGAAAACACATTTATTGATCATAAATCGGTATAGCTACAAACCTTAATATTATCTTATCTATAAAACTTTAAAACGTTAAGTTCTCTCAGTCTATAACTTTAAAACATAGTTCAATAAAATTTATCTTTTTGTGAGATAGTCCTCTGATTAGTTGCTCTTTTTTAGCTTTTATTTATATGTTAGAAAAACTTATATATCGACTTTTTCTATAATCTCAGACATGGATGACAACTTTTTTGTAATTCAAATATTTTATTTTAAGAAGTACTAAAATCATAGTTTTTAAAATTATAGATAATTTATGTATATATTTTAACCATAAATTAGAATTAGATATTATTAATGAGTTAAAGATGAAATTGTCATGTGGCATTAGTTGGAAATAGGTTAAAGGAGGAAATGCCGTTTGGCAATAGATGTAGCATGTTTGGCTAAGCTTATTTAACCCAAAAATGACTTTGTGAAAAAACTTATTAAGTTATAACTTTTTGAAAATATGTTTTTAAAATAAGTGTTTGGATTATAGCTTATAGGGTATGAAAAGTCAATAAGTTAATAATTTGTTTTTTAAAAAGTGTTTGGCTTAACTTATTGATGTAAAATAACTAAAAGAGCTTAAAAAGTTGTAAGTTGCTCAAAAAGTCACATCATTCTAACTTCTCAAAAATGATTTTTTCTCCTTTACAAAAAGTCCTTTTGAAAAGTCCTTTTAGGTTTACCAAACACAAAATCTCCTTATTAGCTTTTTGAAAAAACTAATAAGTCAATAAGTTGGTTTAAAAAGCTTAGCAAAACATGCCCGTAATCCTTTATTAGTATTAGATTAATTGTCTGAGTTTCAAGTGACACTACGTTTATTAACTAAGCAACGCCAAAGTTTTCAGAAGAATTACTTTTAAAAACAATATTGGAAGAATTACTCTTAAAAATAATATTGGAAAAAGGCATACCTAGAGAAGAAAAAAAAATAAAAAAAAAATCCCAACCCTTACCAAAACTCTTAGCCCCCACCCTTATCGAAGGGTAGCCGTTTATTACCTATCTGAGACTGGCTCACTAAAACTTGAATCAATCCGAACTTATATGACCTCAAGCCTAAATTTGAGGGAATTTAATAAACTTGCCAAATTCTCACGCTTTAGACATATGGCTCAAAACGAGCTGATATGTATTCAATGTGAAAATTATTATCATTTGAATGTGTCGACATAGGCGTGTTCAATGGCCATAAACAACACAACCAAGAGTGGTTATGGATCAAAATCTATGATTAACAACAAGAATATCATCAAAAGAGTACAATCCTCACATGAAGTCACATTTTCATTATGCAACATGTCAAAAATCCAGAGGTGCACAGTATTTTTGGTGGCTGGTCCCAGTCAGAGAGATTGGATCAAAGTTTGTAATGTAGCATAGGTCCAAAACACTTCAACCTTCATTAGGTGTAATCAGCATCACCACATGAAAACTTTAACCATCATAGGCCACAAGAAGGAATATGATAACCCATCAATCAATCTAAACCCAACCACTTATCAACTCAAGTTCACCACCACTTACTTCACAGTTCACACAATATCCTAATCAGCAAACCCGTTGAGGCAGCGTGTTAATAACGTATGTTTGAACGTTAAATACCCGGGAGAAATGAACCCGAAACCATCACATTTTAATACACTTGTTGAGTATGCAATAAGGATTCTCCACCAAAGATTTAGGAGACCCCTTTCTCCCTACCTTCTATTACTTTTGTCCTACAAGTTTCATCTATATTATAGATATTGTTTAGAATTCACTTGCATCTCTTTCTCTCAACTCTCAACACACACAAAACACACACCCCCCCAAAATGGTAATCCCTCTCTTCAACATCTTTCTCTTATCATATCATATAATATTTATTATTCACACTTTGATTCTAAACTTTTGTTTAATTAGGTTTTGGCTATTTCAAAAACGGATAAAGATGACGCGGTTGATTTCAAAGGAAACCCCGTTGACAACTCGAAAACGGGTGGGTGGCTTGCAGCCGGGCTCATTTTAGGCACCGAGCTCTCGGAAAGAATATGTGTGATGGGGATATCGATGAATCTGGTGACGTATTTGATTGGAGAATTGCATCTTTCTTCGTCGAAGTCCGCGAACATCGTGACAAACTTCATGGGAGCTCTCAACATTTTAGCTTTGTTTGGAGGATTCTTGGCAGATGCTAAACTTGGTAGATACTTGACCATTGCCATCTTTGCATCCATATGTGCATTGGTAAGTATTATTACATCTTTGCCTAGATTTAGGTAGATTTGGGGGGAATTAGGTTGTTCTTTACTTTTTAATTAATGGTTAAAGAAGGGTTTAATTGCATGGTACAACAATATTTGCATAGTTTGGGTAGCCAACTAATTCTTTTTGCAACGACTATCATTTTATTGCCATCTATGTGGCATAGACTTTATGACCATATAATGATAATTCATACTTTTATGTCTACAAGACAAAATACAGTTTTTTAAAATATGATATTAACATTTTTTTAAATGAAAGTATACTAAAATTAGAGGAATAGAAAAGTCGTGCTAGCTATATTGTTTAACCCAAACCGGACCGGTTGGTCGGATTGGAACTTGGATCCTTAGCTGGTTCAGTTTATATGAGTTGAACCATCACTAGTTGGACCGGTTGATTTTTTATCAGTGGCGGTTGAGCCAGCGAACTAGTTCAGCGATTGGACTGGTTTTATGTAATTTTTGAAAATAGTTCTTTCAGATTAGGCCATGTGTAGTCATAAAGGCACATAAAACCCTTTGGTGGGGGTTATGCGACAAGTGGCGAAAAAGTGCAAGAGGGGGCTTTATGTGGGGGTGGGGGGGGGGGGGGGGTATATCACAAGAGGGTGTAGTGGTAAGGGGGTTATATAACCCATTCAATTATACATTCATGTGTATGTAAATATATGTGTGAGTGGGGGAGGAAGGGGCATGGCGTGATAATTTTTGCGAGAATTTGAAATTGGTCAGTCATAACGCCGCCCGTAATGGTGTTACGGGGCGCCATGGGGCGCTATAGGGGAACACAACGCGACATAACCTCCCACTACGGAGGCTCTTATAAAAGTTGAGCTTGACCTTTTACAAACATATGATAGTGCTTGCAACTAATCTAGGAAAATGTATACGTACTTTTTTTATTAATTAAATTAAATTGCCACCTTTAAAGAAAATCTCTAATTTTTTTTATTTTCTTATAAACACAATAATTTGTTCTGTTCTTTTACATATAAAAATGAAAACCATATACTAATTAAAATTTATGTAATGTATAAATACTTCTTAAAATTAACTATAGCATAATCCGTTGGAGTTTGATGCGACTGGTTCGACCAATGAACAAGTAATGTGGATGGTCCGACTACAGGGCCGACCATTGAACATGTAGCGTGGTTGCTTCGTTCTTTTTTTGATAAGTGGATAGGGGTTTGTCGGGTTTAGTTGGTTAGCCAAATCAACAGCAAATGAGATTTTGTTGTTACACCATGCATATAACTCTACAAAATTATAATTAAAATTTAACCCTAAGTTTTAATTGATAACACAGGGTGTGACACTATTGACCCTAGCAACAACACTTCCGAGCATGAAACCACCACACTGTGACCACCCAAGAAAACAGCAATGCATAGAAGCTAGCGGAAATCAACTCACGCTGCTTTATGTGGCTCTTTACACCATAGCATTAGGCGGTGGGGGCATCAAGTCAAACGTTTCAGGTTTCGGGTCAGACCAGTTTGATACTTCCGATCCAAAGGAAGAAAAGGCAATGGTCTACTTTTTCAATCGGTTCTATTTTTGCATTAGTCTTGGGTCTCTTTTTGCGGTGACGGTTTTGGTGTATATACAAGATAATGTGGGTCGAGGATGGGGTTATGGGATATCCGCGGGTACTATGATTATTGCTGTTATCATTTTGTTGTGTGGTACCACTTTGTATCGGTTTAAGAAACCACAAGGGAGCCCGCTAACGGTTATATGGAGGGTGGTGTTTTTGGCTATAAAGAATAGGAGCCTTCCGTACCCTGCAAACCCAGGATTCTTGAATGGATGTAGTGACTCGAAAGTCCCACACACGACTAAATTCAGGTACGTATAAATGTATAATTACAATTCCAGTTTCTAATGTGTTTACACTATACACACATTACACATAGACCCTTATTGAAAGATGACTAGTTGGGTAGCAAAGCAGAACGTCTAGCTTCTTATAACATGTTGAAACAGGCTGGGTCGGGTCAGACCAGCCCACAAAAAACATTTTGTTGTAAAAGACTAGTAGGTTAGCAATAAGGTGCAATAAATTTTATCTATATGACCATACCGTTAAGTTTTCAAAGTTAGGGGACTAAAAACAGAGGTGTAAACAAGCCGAGCTCGAGCTCACATAAGCTCAAGCTCGGCTCGTTTAATTTATAAGGGCTTGAGCTGGTATCGTTTCGATTTGTATGTCTAAAGCTCCAGCTCAGCTCATTTAATTTAAGAGACTTGAGCTCAACTCGTTTCGAACTCTATGTCTAAAGTTGGTATTTGTGCTTGGCTCGTTAATAAACTTTCAAGCTCGAGCTCTTTCGTTTGCAAAAGAATATAATTAATCATATTATCTATATACCAATACAATTATTTATATAGATACTTTTATTTATAATTTTATAAATTAAAATGCTTATCGTGTAATTATATGTTTATTATAGAAGATAGAAATAATTATAATTGTATAAGCAATATGCTTGTTTAAACTCGCGAGCCTAGTCAAGCTCTATGCATGAAGCTCAGGCTCTTTTACTTAATGATCTCCGAATAAGACTCGAGCCCGTTTAAGATCTCATCAAAGCCGATCTTAAATGAGTGACTTGGCTCGTATACACTCTATTATAGAAATAAAGGCTAGAGACTGATATGAAAATTAACAAAAGTCCATGTGCTTCTAGCTATTTCATTATTTTGTACTATTTCATGAAAACCAACTGGTAACTAACTACCATCATGTTGTATATAATTGGTGCTACAGGCCTCTTGATAAAGCTGCAATACTACATGATTATGCAAATTCAGAGGAAAACAGAAACAATCCATGGATAGTTTCAAGTGTAACACAAGTTGAAGAAGTCAAAATGGTCATAAGTCTAATCCCCATTTGGTCAACATGCATCCTCTTTTGGACAGTCTACTCTCAAATGAACACATTCACTATTGAGCAAGCTACACTCATGAACCGAAAAGTTGCAAACTTTACCATACCCGCAGGCTCATTCTCGGTTTTCCTCTTCATATCCATTCTCCTCTTTACATCTCTTAACGAACGCGTCACTGTCCGTTTAGCCCGAAAAATCACCGGTGACCCCAAAGGGCTCAGAAGTTTACAAAGAATTGGAATCGGTCTTGTTCTTTCCGTTGTAGGAATGATCGCTTCTGCTATGGTTGAGAAAAGAAGGCGGATAATGCACGTAAACGAAAAGACGGACATTTCGGCTTTTTGGTTGGTCCCGCAATTCTTTTTGGTTGGTGCCGGCGAAGCTTTTGCGTACGTGGGTCAACTTGAATTTTTCATCAGAGAAGCACCCGAAAGAATGAAGTCAATGAGTACGGGTTTATTTTTGAGTACTTTGGCTATGGGTTATTTCATGAGTAGCGTGTTAGTGTCGTTAACTGACATGGCAACAAACGGGAGTTGGTTAACGAATAACTTAAACAAAGGCAAACTCGAAAACTTCTATTGGCTGCTTGCGATTCTCGGATTTATTAACTTTCTCGCCTTTTTGGTTTTGGCATCTCGACACAGGTATAAAGTGCAGAATTACATTGGAGGTGACGATGGTGAGAAAAAAGATACCGAAAACTGGAATATAACGAATATTGAGATGGGTAATGATATTGAGGTAAAGAAAGCAGCCATTGGTGCGAAAGAAGAAGCTTAGTGAATATATTTATGTATTAGATTATTTTTATAGCTTGAAATTAGATACTTTGTGTTATTATTTTTGTAAACTATTGATAGATTCTATTTCTTTTGTAATTCATCCTACAACTGCAACATGTTTATTTAAAAAGATGATGTAGGTCATAAGTTTTTAGTTTCGCGTTTGAAAATACGCCAACATACAAAACGAAGTGGTGTTCTGTCCATGTTATGATTTAAGCATACATCAACTAAATTGGATAATCTGCAAACCGTATCATAAAAAATAAATTAAAAGAAGCAGGAGTGTCATTGCCATATCAGCTCTAAATATGCCTTGAATACCCGAAAGAAGCCCTATTTTGATTGATACAAAATGCAACTATACACAAAGGGCACAATAAGTCAATAACCATGTAAAACCCTTAAGTTTGATGTCATGTAAACTTTCTACTTGCCTTTTAATCACTCAACACTATAAGGCCCTTAACAAAGTAGCTATATAACATTATAATGTCGCCTACACATAAAATAGCCTAAGCATAAAATCGCATGTAGACATGATTGTGATCGCGTAAATGATAACATTATTCTCCAATTCAACCCAAGAGTTTCCCAAATTGTTACGGGAATATGTAAAATAAAAAACTTTCTTAGTTGTAACCAAAATGGCTAATTATAAAAAAAAAGCACTTACACCAAAACTATTACGCAGCCTGTTGAGACGACTCATTTGCAGGCGGAATAAGATGGCTGACAACCAAAGGCGGACAAATAGCGCGATGCTTTGCTTCCTTCTCTTTACGCGCCTTAAACATTTCTTCCGTCTCAATAACAACCAATCTTTTAACCTACGTAAAAACAATAAACATTAGATTATCAATCTAACGAAACAACCGTAACACAACTACGCAAATGCACGATCTAAAAACAACCTGTTGAAGCATTCCTCTAACAGTAGGAGTATTCCATCTCATAACAGTCCGGTTACACTTTCCTAACCGCAACGCTTCTAACGTGCGCCTGTGAAGTCTTCGGGTTCCCGGAATTCCCCTAACTAGAGTTATGTATAGATTAGGGCTCCATGTTATTGGGACACAAGCTTTGTATGCCTTGTAAGCACTCATCTCTTTGTCTTTTAACACCTTAAATTGCACAAAAAAAGGTTAATCACTTGTGTTTTCATTCCTTCAGTTATATTTAACATTTTAATGTAAATAATTGCAATTTCCTGTAGCATTTGTTTCTCTGAACTTTTCGCAAACAGTTGGTGTGCATGATACAATAACCATATAACTAGCTTACGAAGGTGAAATTCTTAACCTAAATGAAACAATTATGACATAATAATAAAGTAATAATAAGAACCTGTGAGATATGAAGTGGTCGTCGTAAGTGAATGAGCCGCCGCCGATGAACGGAGTATTGGTGGTGGTTAGGGCCGTATCGTGATGCGTTTGGTGTGTTTGATTCTTGAGAAATAGAGAAAAGTGGCCCGGATAATCTTTGTGGTTTGCCCAATTTTCACCTTTAGTTCTTAACTTTCTAAAATTACACCTATAGTCCTCAACTTTTTCAATTTCATTCTCGGATAGTCCCTGACACGTAACTGGGTTAGTTTTTGGTGTTAGGTGCATGTGAAATGACAAAAATACCCTTAGGTAGCGTTTGGTACGAAGTAATAGAATGCGGAATGAAATGGATCATTCTATTGGAATGAAAAGAAACATGTTTGGTTGTCAAGTGGTAATGGAATGTAAACCTTCCAAATATAATAATTTTCATTCCTTGGTAAGACTGCGGGGTATGGTGGGGCGGGGGTTGGGCTTGGGTTGGGGCATTTGTTGACACGTGGCTTGGGGTGGCAGACATTGGGCGACCCACATTTAAACAGGGTATGGTGGGGCGGGGGTTGGGGGCGTGGGTTTGGTGGGCTTCGCTAGGCTGACCCGGCTGGGCTATTTGTATTTGTTTTTAATTAAAGAAAATTACATAAAAATTAAAGAAAATTACATAAAAAAAAATTACATAAAAAAATTTCCTAACGTTTATATTTGTTTTTTATCTCTTCTCTCATCTCCAAGACTATTTCCAACTCGTCACCCTTTAGGTGATCAATCGGCTGGGATAGAATTTTCAAATCCTCCCGTCTTTGTCTCTGGGCTTCTCTAGCGGCATCTCTAGCTTCTTTGCTCTTCCGAATTTCGGCCCTTTGTTGTTGGAAGACGTTGAATGTATCCATCTTGGATGAAATGTCATCCAACTGGTCGCTGTATATTCCTCTATGCAAGAGCGAACTCCCAGCTGAAGGTGATGCCGTAGCAGATCTTGTTTTGTGAGCACGCCTTTTTGTGGCATCTCTTCCATACTCAGGCCGGTTTGGGCTTGGCGAATCATCAAAAAGGTCCTCAATCTCTTGATCTCGTGCATCAGATTGGGCTTGGGACGAGGCCCTTGACCTTTTGGAAGACGTGTCGCTACCACTGAGGATATTCGCCCACTTTGGATGAAACTTACAAATCTCCCAACAATGCATGAAACGGAAGTCGGTCCCCACATTTGTCTTGAATTGAACCAATGCATTCGTCACAATGTCGGCTTCGGTTTCACCACTTTTTGGGTTTTGTTTTGCTTTATTTAAAAAACCACCATATTTTGTAAGTTGGCCGCTTATCTCGGTCCACTTCGAGGATAAGCTATCGTTTTCACGATAAACCTCTTTTCCCAATTCTTGATGGAATATTCTACTAACCCCTTGCCACAAATAGGTTCGATGTTGAGAATTTTCTGTTTTTATAAAAACAAAATTTAATATATTACAAAGTTATATAAAAAAAACATTAATAAAAACAAAGTTTAAGAATACCTAAAGTTGAATGTTGAGATTGTTGAAACCAACCCCTCGCCAATGCAAGTTCTTCAGGAACGGTCCATTTTAGTTGTTTTCGCTTGATGGTTTCAAGTGCTTTATCCGCCTCGGTTTTTTTCTTATGGCTTCTCTTTTTTATGGGTTGGGGTGCGGAAGGACCATCGTTGGGTGGTTGAGTTTCGGGGACGGTTTCGTTTTGTGAAAGGTCGATGGAGGTTGGTGAAAGGTCGATGGGCGTTTGTGTAAACGGGGTAGGTATCGAATCATCGGTGTGTGGGAAGTTAGTAAACAAACAATTCCCAATATACGATGCATAACTCGCTTCTTGGGGCATAGAAGAGTGTATCATAAATGGACGAGGCATTGGACGAATGGGTGGTGGGCTAGGATTATTTTCTTCGAGTGCATACGGGTGGGTCGGGTCAAAAGGACGGTTATGAGGATGCATTTTTTCGTTTTGTAGATGGAGAATTGAAGATGAATGTGGTAAAAAAATGGAAGAAATTGTGAGGTTTATAGTGGAAAAATAAAATTTTATTATTATTTTTTTTTTTTTAAGATAGCCGTTGGCCAACGGCTAGCCCAACGGCTTCTTTGGTTTGTACAATTAGAGCCCGCCATGTCAGCTTGGCCAGACCGCCCCACGCCCGGCTTGAAACCCATGCCCCAAGGGCCACGCCGAAACCCATGCCCACCCGGGGTGGTGGCTTGGGCGTTTTCCCCCTACCCACGCCCAAACTCCCGCCCCATACCCCGCAGTCTAAGGTGGTGTTTTTTTTTCATTTCTTCAAGTAATGGAAAAATATATTATTATTATAATTATAATAATTATTATTATTATAAATATTTTTATTATTATTTTTTACCATTATTATTATTATTATAATTATTATTATAAATATTTTTATTATTATTTTTTACCATTATTATTATTATTATTATTATTATTATTATTATTATTATTATTGGTTTTAATAACTCACTCACGGGCGACACCACTACTGCCATAGCTGCCGCCGTCACTCGCCACCACCCACCACCGCGCCACAGCTGCCACCCACCCCCGCCTCTACTGTCAGCCGCCCCCACCTCCACCACCGTCCCCGTCACCCACCACCATTGTCGTCGCCACCACCTACCTCTGCCCCCGCCACCTCCCACCGCCGCCACCCACTGCCACCACCTCCGACCATCGCTACCATTTCCACCTATCACCACCCACCACCACCGACTACTGTTACTCATCACCGATTTTATTTCTTCGTCTATTCTTTCCTACCAAACAACACAAAGTAATGATTCATTTCATTCTCATTCTCACATGGTAACCAAACAAGACATGGAATTGTAATGATCCATTCCATTACATCGTCCATTCCATTGACACGTTTGGTATACAGAAAAAGATGAAGGAATGGAATACAATTCATTAAAAATGACGAAAATACCCATATCTTAAAATAAAGAAAATTTACCAATTTTCGCAATATTATCCAATTAAGTTGACTATCTCCTTCCCACAACTCTTCAAGAAATTCAAACAGGGATAAACGATAAATCCATATCATGTCTACAATTCCTTAAGAAATCTAACCATGGATAAACGATAAAGTAATTACAACAATGTCATTCAAAAACTTATATTAGCTAATCGTATTGTATTACAAGGAAGAGACAACTGTATACAAAAGAACAAGGAAACAACTAAAGAAGTAAAAAAATAATAATATAAGATTGGTTCTTGAAGAGAATGGCAACAAGTGCAGCTCCAGTAAATTGACCAGCACAAAAGGTCCACTGCGAAACGAAGTACAAAATATTAAATTTTGACCAGCATTTTGCCATAAAATATTCTTATATCTATAATTCAAAGCATTCATTATTTAAGATACAAAATCTGCATATCTTTCTACAAGAAAATGTCATTTGATGACAGTTTAGCATTTGCAAGAGGAATGAACATAAGAGCGCAAGAGGAATGAACATACGAACGATCAAAATGTAGGTTATAACGCATAAGAAAGAACAAAAGGAACAGTCAAAACATAGATTATAACACACGAAAATGTAATATCATGTCCACAAACAATCAACCAAATCATGTCTATAAAAAAGAAGCTTAGAATAGGTACAAAAAAGCTACAGTTCATACAAATTTCAATTTAATTTTCTATAAAAACAATGTATAGCACCATTCAAGAGTGCAATGCAAATGGAACTCATGTTTGCAGCAAGTAACCTACAATAGATTAAGTTACAACATTAGCCATAAATTAAGCATCCATAACAACATTTAAACCGTTTTTGGATCATTATCACAAAAAAATTCAAGGCAAATAATACAAATCCTTACAAGCTTCTTGACACACACTCATCTAAAAACAAAAAAAACACCGTAAAACAAGAAAACCCCCAAATTAAAACTAGTCATTACATAAACTACGCTCTTCTAAATTGTGATGTATATATACTGATAATTTTAAGGGCATACATCTTACGGTGATCTATTAGAATCCATATAGCCATACAATAAATCAATAGAACAAAGGGATTATTATTAATATCCATGGAGCCCATACAATAAATCACTGAAGAACGAACCTGATTGCAGTAAAGGCCGATGATTGCAGAACCAAATTGATTTGAGAAAGATCACTGAAGAAAAGACGATTAGAGAAAGACCAGTGATTACAGACGAGGCAATTTGGTAATGATCACAATGACAAATCGATTGAAGAAGAGTTGATTTGGTTCAATCGATGATTGAAGAAGACCTTCATGGAAACTGGAGTTTAAAGATTCTCAATAAAGAAAGGCTAGTTGGAACGGCATATGAAGGGCAAAAACGAGAATCGCTAATGTGATGGAACGGAATGAAAAAAAAAACTGGGGGGAGCGAAGGAATGCATTGGGCGTCTTTAGAAGCAAAATGATTCCATGTGTAATGCTTAATTCCTTTCCATCGAGCAACCAAACGTACCTTATTTTCATTACCTTTGAATGGATCATTCCATTCCTCCTTCATTACCTCATACCAAACACTACCTTAGTGTCAAATTTATAGCTAAAAAGTTAAAAAAAATATAATTAATATTTTACAATTTATGTGGGACCCATCACCCTTCCCCACTCCACAACACCACCATCTACTACCCACTTCACTGTAACCACAACTACCACCACCACCGCCATCATCACCGCTGCCTCAACCACACTCACGGTTTAATTCTTGATAATTAAACATAAAGACCGAAAGTTTCCATCTGGGTATTCAAGATTCAAACAAATTCTTCAATTTTTTTAACTGAATCAAGAGATTTCAAGAATCATTTTCATAAATATTGAAACTTTTCAAACGATTGGTGGTTCATATTTCTTTGATTTATGAACATAATCTTCAGAAATTAAAACTTTACCTACGGATTCGGATAACATTTCCGTTTCTGATGATTCTTCCACGGTCACAGCTGAAGCAGGAGCTAGCTCTGGATTAATCAAATCTGACTGCTACGAATTCTTTCGGGTTTTGATTCATCTTCCTCTTCTTCCGGAATTGATACGCGTGAAAGAAAACAACAACTAGTATCACTATAGCAGCAACACCTTCGACCACAATAGCTACTATCTTTCATGAATTCATCTCCGACCACCGTGTTTAGCCGAAAAAGAGGTGTCAAAACTGTCTAAAGTAACATTCGGAGGAAACGAATGTGTTGAAGGAACTGTGCCCCACCACAACGAATCTCCATTCTAGAAAACAACAACCACACCCACCAGATCCGCACTACTCCTGACTCATTAACCCCAAAACAACACCACCGGCACAACGGAGGCCTCCGTCACCCTTTCCGTCATCCTCACGCGCCAAGCCGTCACCAGATTAGAGCTCTTCAGATCGGAGCTCTTCTGATTGTCATCCTCACGGGCCTGGTTCTCTTCAGACATTCGAATCCTCCTTGCTCGAACTTGAGACTGTACACGGGGCAGAGCCTGCATACATCTTAGGTCGGAGGAGGATGGAGGCGGTGATTGGAGGAGGTGGTGGGGGGGGGGGGGGGGGGTGGAGGCGGTGGTTGAGGGGTGGTGGTGGAGTTATGGAGAAGAAGATGATGAACTATTTTAGGTTTTTAATTAAAAAATGGGCCCCTACTGAATTAATTTGTATTAACTGTTTTTGTTTTGTTTGTTATTTTTTAATAGTAAGGGTATTTAGGTTATTTCACACCCACTTAACTGAAAATACTAACCTCCATCCGCATCAGGGACTATCCGGGAACGAAATTGAAAAAGTTGGGGACTATAGCTGTAATTTTAGAAAGTTAGGGACTAAAGGTGAAAAAAGACCAAACCACAGGGACAATCCGGGAATTTAACTCTGAGAAATAAGATAAAATAAGAAGAGTAAACTACAATTTGCGTTCATGATGAATCTTGGCGGTGTCAGGTTGAGTTCCCAGAATCAAAATTTTGCTGCCTGGGTCCCCTGTGTTTCATTGGCGCTACACGTTGAGTCCCCAGCACAACTTCTGTTAGTTTGACCCACTTTGACCGTTAGTTTTTGTTTGAAATGTCCATTCTGCCCTTGTTTACAAAAGCTTTTTAAAATTGGAATCCTAGTTTTTCATTCGTTCTCCTCTGTTGCATCTGCTTCTTCCAAGCGACAACTACTCAAAGCAAAGAACCCTAAATCGGGAAATCCACCTCCAATTCAACAATGTCACAAAGATCAATGTCTCAAAATTCCAATTCAGACGCTAACTCATCGATAAAACCTAATCGTAGGACCGAGCCAACTAACATCATTTATTCATGTGGTGCATCTACCTGCTACAAGTACTCTAGGAGTATCGCTAATCCAGGGCGTCACTATTTATGCTACGTAAGTTTAGACTAAACAATGTTACCGCTTTTGATTAAGTTATTTGTTAATGAACATTGTTACTTGTTTTGTTTGCAAAGTGTAATATTAACTTGCCTAGGTTAACACCTTTAGTGTACATAACTTAGGTTGATTGGTTGTAAACATTAACAAGCATCTGATCAGTCATGATGAACGGAAATGTAAACAATACATCCTATTTTAAGAAAAGAATACTTACTGTACAACTGTCACACCCCGACCACGTAGAGCATACAAAACGTGGCGGAAATGTCGGGGAGTGTTGTAACAGAATTAATTGTTTCAAATCCATGGCAATTGAAGTTTCGTTTTATTGATTAAAAGTGTTACAATGTCTTAACAAACAAATAAATACAACATAATTAACTAGTCTTGCATCTTTTATTGTCACTAAAGCCCAAGTCTGCCTATGTGTATCTTGATCATCTTATTCAACAGCTCCTGAAAAACACATGTGAAAATAGGTACGTCAGCATAAAAATGCCTGTGAGATACATAGGTTTTGTGAAAATAGGTTTCATGACTTATGTTTGAGAAAAATGTTTAGTCATGAACCTTGTAATTTGCTTTGTCTTTGTAAATCATTTGAAAAACAATAAGTTCAGATGATATGTATAAATAAGAAAATAATGCATGGTTAAATGAATAACCAAGTTAAATGAGTTTGTAAAAGATAAGTTGTTTTGTAAAACAATGTCTTGTGAAAAGTATGTTATTTGTATAAAATGTTATATGTATCAAACTGAAATGATTCAAATAACGCTACAATATGTAATACCATACAAACATTTATATATAGGAAGTACCAGCGGCGTATCCACCATGCTTGTATCATATTACACACGCATCGTTACTTAATCACTTACTCAAACCAAACCAATAATGTAAAATGTTCATGTCTAATGTAAATCATGTAATGTAGAACCAATGTCAAAAGTGTTTATGTGTCAAATGTAAACCATGTAATATGCAACCAAAATGATATGTATGGCTAGTGAAAATGCATCAACTAAACCATAGATGAAATGCACAAAACAAAGCATTGAAGTAAAACTTGGTTTAAATCAAAGTTATGTTTTGTGGAAATGCATGATCAATGTAAATCATGTAATATGTAAACCAAACTGATCTGTATGGCTAGTGATAAATATCAACTAAACCATATGCACAAGAACAAAGTATTGAGGTAAAACTTGGTTTAAATCAAAGTTATGTTCTGTGGAAATGCATGATCAATGTAAATCATGTAATATGTAAACCAAACTGATCTGTATGGCTAGTGATAAATATCAACTAAACCATATGCACAAAAACAAAGTATTGAAGTAAAACTTGGTTTAAATCAAAGCTATGTTTTGCGTAAATGCATGATCAATGTAAATCATGTAATATGTAAACCAAACTGATCTGTATGGCTAGTGATAAATATCAACTAAACCATATGCACAAAAACAAAGTATTGAAGTAAAACTTGGTTTAAATCAAAGCTATGTTTTGCGTAAATGCATGCTATACTGATATGAACATCTATGCGGTATTGTTAAAATGCATACATCCAAGCCTTGAGACTGTGGTGATAAACCCTTAAACAGATTAAAGGTTCATCTGAATTATGTATATCGAATTCGGTCATTCCTTTCATCCCCTTTCCCTGGGATGTCCGGAACGGGAGTTGTCAATTCCTATGGTACCACTACCTACTAACGAACGGCGTGATCATTGTTAATGAATGTATTGTTCCATGTTAAACAAACCAAATGTCATACCAAAATGTAAGCAGGTGAAAACGATGCACTAAGTATGTAATCAAATGAACATACGTAGCGTGAAATGTAATGTAAAACGATGTACTAAGTAATGCACACAATGGGCACACCTAGCATGAAATGTAATGTAAAACGATGTACTAAGTAATGCACACAATGGGCACACCTAGCATAAAATGTAATGTAAAACGATGTACTAAGTAATGCACACAATGGGCACACCTAGCATAAAATGTAATGAAATCATGTACTATAATGTACTAACAAAATAGCAGGTATATGATGTGAAAACAGGAAAGCATGAAAGTAACAAGTAGGCACATGTGTTTCACCCCAAAACGTTTGGAAAACAGTAAAAGAGGGGTCTATGTACTCACTTGAGATTGCTCAGAAGTCCTTGAGTAACAACCAAACAATGCTAGAGATCGCGGATATCAAACGGCACCTAATATAGGTAACTATGTTAATTAACCGGACCTAGATCGGAAGATTGGGTAGCATTAGGGTTTGTAAACCAAACGAGTGTAGAGACTCGTGTCATTTGGTTTAACAAAGCCTACATACTAAATGAAACTTAACCTAATAGCTTACGACCCATTACGACCCGTTTAGGTAGCTTATGCTACTTTAACGCGTCGTTCGCGTGAAACGCGTTCGGACCGCATAACTAGCCCTATGACAAGTGTTATATGCCTAAACATGTTATATAATCAGTTATGTGACAAAAGTTTAGGTTACATATGCTTAATTACCAATTATACATGAAAAGGGTATTCTGGTAATTTACCTAAGGCATATAAACTACCTATCATACAACTACTTAAACGAAGCGACCATAAGGTATAACCTCGGAAGGTTATTCCCTACCTACTATGGTCACCTAATGTGTTTGGTCGGATCCTAATGATCGACCAAACTGGGTCGGGTTCGAAGGTATAAGCGATTTATTAGATCGCTTACCCTACGACCCTAGACAACGTGGTAATCAGTAGGCATAGTCCCAAGGGACTATAACCAACGTGATTACACTCACGTTGCGAAGTTCAAACGAACTTCGCATTGACCATTACTGGTCAACGCTGAAAGTCAAACAAAGTTTGACTTTCTGACTCGAAAAGCAATAAAATAAGGAAAAGAACGAAAGAATACTTACGAAGGGTCCCCGAATGCTAATCTCGATCCAAGAACTCAGGTATGAAACAATGGTTTCAACTTAGAGCTCTCAAATCAAGATTCTAGTGAGAAATGAAGTTGGGGATGGATGGGTATTTATAGTAAATGCACCACCGTTAGGATCGTTTCATGGAAAACGTGCCTTAATCCCACCCGTACAAGTGTCGGAAAGTTATGGTGCCTAAATTCCATCCTTATCAGCTGACTAAGCAACTTAGAATGTGTGGTTGATAATCAAACAGCTGCAAACAGGCTGTTAGAAACTCTGCACCTGGTCTGTAACAGGCTAGCGCACCGTTACAATATATGGGTAGCGGTGCGCTAGGCCCTAGTTTGGCATATTTACACTTTTGGTCCCTGCATTGCAATCAGCCCATTTTCGACACGTTTAAGGCCCGTTAACCCCATTTCAAAGCTCTAAAATGAAGTTAAAGTATAGGGAACTTAAAACATGTTCAAAAATATCTCGGATGTCGGTTCGTTTGGCCGTACGGTCGTGATGTTCGCTTAATTACAACGGAATGCGCATAAGCACGAAAAACGAACCAAATGACGCGACGAATGGATTTTTCTTATGGCGAACACTAAAATAAAATATTTTAGTGCTTACATAAATTTTTGGATGTCCGGATGTATTCAGAACGTAAGTTATGCGCGAAAATGCAAACTTGTGCACTTTTTGACACTTTTAGTCCCTGAATGACCCAAAAGTTTATTTTAGCACACCTAACCACTCAAAGCCTATTTCTAAGCTATGTAAAGGATATTTATGGTATGTTTAACTTATGGTCATGTTCCGGAATGTCTGTTACAGTTCAAATTGGCATACTTTCGCAGTTTGTCAACTTTAGTCCCTGTAAGCGATTTAACTTAATTTTTGCCATACCAAAGCCTTCAAAACTTATTTCTAAGTTATGTAAAGGTTATTTAAGGTATGTTTTGCCTATGTCACTATTCCGGAGTGTTTGTTGTATTAAACTGGTTATATTTACGCATCGGTGCGCGTATAACCTTCCAGAAAGTGATTTAGAGTTTGGAATCGAACAAGAGTTGATATGTGCAAATGATAAACATATTTTTACAAATCCCAAGTATGAAATAAAATATTTCATTGGTTCGGTATTTTTTTGATGGCCGTGGAGGCACAGGTGTTACAGTCTCCCCTACTTTAGGAAATTTCGTCCCGAAATTTATTTAGAGGAAACTTGTGAGAGCTTGAAAGCATGAAGTTGAAAAGATCGAACAACATTGGTTAGGGTTCTGAACTTCTAGTAACTTTAATAACATCATGATTGCAATGTAAGAGGGATACTTATATACAAGTATATAAAGCGTCATTGGTGCGTCCACCGTACCTCCATTACATCGTTCTCATTTCGTTATTGTTGTCACTATCGGTTCTTACACATAATAAATCTTACTGGGTTTCTGTGCACTAAATTTCATAATTATGTACGCGTCCATAATTAGACAATTCCTTGCATAGTTCACTCAATCCATTTTATAATGTGCAGGGGAAAACCAAATGAACAATCCTGTGATGAGTGTGACTAGACCGCCATAGAGTCCTTTTAATTAAATCAATAAATGATCTAAATAGACTATCAAGGAGTCTGTCCAGCTACATCACTAGATGTCGTTCTTTAACCAAATTGTGAATCAATCTTTTTGATTAGACCACTAAAGGGTCTCTTATGAATCATGGAGCGGTACTTATATAATCCAAGGGTCTTAACTATTACATAGAAGCCCATTGAGGATTGAAGGTAGTACCTTTTGAATATCCTACTACGAATCCCTCATATCAAGATATGAAAGATTCTACGAGGATTTGGATAATGAATACTCAGAGTATACCAAAAACACAAAAAAGCATAAATGAAAACACCAAATATGTAAACACATAATCACATAACCACAAAATTGTTTGTTAACTTGTCTTGTTAATTGCGTACATGCATTTAAAGCACACTAGGAATCCATTCCGTGGATTTCATTTGGTACTTTAAACGTTATCAAGAATCCAACTATAAAGATAGAAAGATTTTTTTAAAAGAAAAATTCGATCTCGATTATAAGGAACCGAAATGTTCGAATTTAGGTACAAAAGGAATCCAATTAAGGACTCTGATTTGTATGACAATTATCCACAAGGATCTAAATATGAAGATAAAAAGATCCCATATGGATTTTAGAAGTTGAAGATGTTTTGAAACCTTGCACTGGATGTGCTTAGGTCAAAACATGATGTAAAATGTTTATGAAGTTGAGATGCTTGATATGTCAAGGCGACATATGAAGCAGAATTTTGAAGGTTAAGTCAATGTATGAGGAAAATATTTTTGAAAACTATGCATGGGGTTCTTTTAAGAAAAATGTGTTTAACGTTTTTGAAACCTTATATATAATACTTTTTTGAAATCATAAAGTAGGTGTATTAGGTAGATATATTTACAAAAATGTTTTAAAATCATGCGAGATGAATTTTGAAATTATGTATAAGGTTTTTGAAAGACATGAATGATGCTTTTCGAAATCATGCACTTGATCAGAAAATGTATTGTGTTAATATTGTCTTCAGACTATATGAAATATTTTGAAATTTGAAAGGTTGGTTTTGATAATATGGCCAATGTTTTTGAAATAACATAGACAATGCATCTAGAAAAATTGTTTTCAAACTATATGAAATGTTTTGAGATCATGAAGATTGTTTTGAAATACTGGTACTGTGTATGCTGAAAAATCAAAACGTAACGGGTATGAGATTTGAAAATACCCTTAGTTATCTAACCAAGGATTTAAAGGCACAGATGTGCGAAAAGCACGATTACTCATAATGTCACTTAATTTTCTATACTTTGTTTCTTAGAGTGAAACGAGTACTTAAAATTTTCGAGGGAATCATGAGCAATCATTTGAAAGAGAGAAATCACAAGAGTAGTTTGTAAGGTACATAGTTCCTTGATGTAGGTATCATAGGAAAAGCCATACACACCTAGCAGGGGGTTGAGCTGGTTGGTTGGGGACTGCTTTACCATTGTGAGCGACCATGGCGAAGTTCTGAGAAGCCTTTCGCTTCTTTGACTTCTTAGGGGATCGTTCATCCATGGTCTTTGATTCCTCTATTGGTTTATTGGCTGATGGTGTTGTTGCCTGACTAGGTCCTGCCTGTCTTGGTGACTCTTGAGTGGCTTCATCCTGGAGATGATACATGGCAGTAGCTAATTCAGCAGTCTTCAGGACTACTTCGCCTATTCGCTGAGCGAATTTGGCTGCTTGCTCAGATATCTGGGCGTAATCGTGATGAAGAGACATTCTTGAAGAAAAAGAAAGGCGTAGGGAGAAACAGGTGAAAGATTATTGGACAATCAAAACAGAATGATAACGCATGAAGATTGCGATCATTTGTTTGTTACCTAAGGCAAACAAATGAGACGGTGACTGATCAAAGTAAATGGGTCAAAAATAATGTATCGCGAAGACATGCTCGCCTATAAGTGAACACTCATCCCAAGAATTCCCAGGTAAGCACAACTGGTCTCGCGTCTGATGAGATGTATACGAAGTGCTTGCCTAGACAGAAAACCCAGAATACAGGCATTCACCCTTCCAGTTTGCACGTGTTCACATTATTTAAAACCCAAAACCTTGACGAAGTTTTGAAAACTCAAAGGGGTTCAAAACCATATAATAGAGAGTTCAAAACCTAGTAATCAATCATCCTAGATCAGATGATTAGTTTTCAAAGTGGTTTTGAAATTTATGTTCTTGTTGTGGTTGTCACCTAAGGATAGGTGACAGTATTGTTTTATGACTAAACGCAAGTAAACTCGCGTTAGGGTCCTAAGAAGGTTATAGACTAGGTCAAAGCATTACTAATAACCTAATTCCCTATAACCATTGGCTCTGATACCATCTTTTCTGTCACACCCCGACCACGTAGAGCATACAAAACGTGGCGGAAATGTCGGGGAGTGTTGTAACAGAATTAATTGTTTCAAATCCATGGCAATTGAAGTTTCGTTTTATTGATTAAAAGTGTTACAATGTCTTAACAAACAAATAAATACAACATAATTAACTAGTCTTGCATCTTTTATTGTCACTAAAGCCCAAGTCTGCCTATGTGTATCTTGATCATCTTATTCAACAGCTCCTGAAAAACACATGTGAAAATAGGTACGTCAGCATAAAAATGCCTGTGAGATACATAGGTTTTGTGAAAATAGGTTTCATGACTTATGTTTGAGAAAAATGTTTAGTCATGAACCTTGTAATTTGCTTTGTCTTTGTAAATCATTTGAAAAACAATAAGTTCAGATGATATGTATAAATAAGAAAATAATGCATGGTTAAATGAATAACCAAGTTAAATGAGTTTGTAAAAGATAAGTTGTTTTGTAAAACAATGTCTTGTGAAAAGTATGTTATTTGTATAAAATGTTATATGTATCAAACTGAAATGATTCAAATAACGCTACAATATGTAATACCATACAAACATTTATATATAGGAAGTACCAGCGGCGTATCCACCATGCTTGTATCATATTACACACGCATCGTTACTTAATCACTTACTCAAACCAAACCAATAATGTAAAATGTTCATGTCTAATGTAAATCATGTAATGTAGAACCAATGTCAAAAGTGTTTATGTGTCAAATGTAAACCATGTAATATGCAACCAAAATGATATGTATGGCTAGTGAAAATGCATCAACTAAACCATAGATGAAATGCACAAAACAAAGCATTGAAGTAAAACTTGGTTTAAATCAAAGTTATGTTTTGTGGAAATGCATGATCAATGTAAATCATGTAATATGTAAACCAAACTGATCTGTATGGCTAGTGATAAATATCAACTAAACCATATGCACAAGAACAAAGTATTGAGGTAAAACTTGGTTTAAATCAAAGTTATGTTCTGTGGAAATGCATGATCAATGTAAATCATGTAATATGTAAACCAAACTGATCTGTATGGCTAGTGATAAATATCAACTAAACCATATGCACAAAAACAAAGTATTGAAGTAAAACTTGGTTTAAATCAAAGCTATGTTTTGCGTAAATGCATGATCAATGTAAATCATGTAATATGTAAACCAAACTGATCTGTATGGCTAGTGATAAATATCAACTAAACCATATGCACAAAAACAAAGTATTGAAGTAAAACTTGGTTTAAATCAAAGCTATGTTTTGCGTAAATGCATGCTATACTGATATGAACATCTATGCGGTATTGTTAAAATGCATACATCCAAGCCTTGAGACTGTGGTGATAAACCCTTAAACAGATTAAAGGTTCATCTGAATTATGTATATCGAATTCGGTCATTCCTTTCATCCCCTTTCCCTGGGATGTCCGGAACGGGAGTTGTCAATTCCTATGGTACCACTACCTACTAACGAACGGCGTGATCATTGTTAATGAATGTATTGTTCCATGTTAAACAAACCAAATGTCATACCAAAATGTAAGCAGGTGAAAACGATGCACTAAGTATGTAATCAAATGAACATACGTAGCGTGAAATGTAATGTAAAACGATGTACTAAGTAATGCACACAATGGGCACACCTAGCATGAAATGTAATGTAAAACGATGTACTAAGTAATGCACACAATGGGCACACCTAGCATAAAATGTAATGTAAAACGATGTACTAAGTAATGCACACAATGGGCACACCTAGCATAAAATGTAATGAAATCATGTACTATAATGTACTAACAAAATAGCAGGTATATGATGTGAAAACAGGAAAGCATGAAAGTAACAAGTAGGCACATGTGTTTCACCCCAAAACGTTTGGAAAACAGTAAAAGAGGGGTCTATGTACTCACTTGAGATTGCTCAGAAGTCCTTGAGTAACAACCAAACAATGCTAGAGATCGCGGATATCAAACGGCACCTAATATAGGTAACTATGTTAATTAACCGGACCTAGATCGGAAGATTGGGTAGCATTAGGGTTTGTAAACCAAACGAGTGTAGAGACTCGTGTCATTTGGTTTAACAAAGCCTACATACTAAATGAAACTTAACCTAATAGCTTACGACCCATTACGACCCGTTTAGGTAGCTTATGCTACTTTAACGCGTCGTTCGCGTGAAACGCGTTCGGACCGCATAACTAGCCCTATGACAAGTGTTATATGCCTAAACATGTTATATAATCAGTTATGTGACAAAAGTTTAGGTTACATATGCTTAATTACCAATTATACATGAAAAGGGTATTCTGGTAATTTACCTAAGGCATATAAACTACCTATCATACAACTACTTAAACGAAGCGACCATAAGGTATAACCTCGGAAGGTTATTCCCTACCTACTATGGTCACCTAATGTGTTTGGTCGGATCCTAATGATCGACCAAACTGGGTCGGGTTCGAAGGTATAAGCGATTTATTAGATCGCTTACCCTACGACCCTAGACAACGTGGTAATCAGTAGGCATAGTCCCAAGGGACTATAACCAACGTGATTACACTCACGTTGCGAAGTTCAAACGAACTTCGCATTGACCATTACTGGTCAACGCTGAAAGTCAAACAAAGTTTGACTTTCTGACTCGAAAAGCAATAAAATAAGGAAAAGAACGAAAGAATACTTACGAAGGGTCCCCGAATGCTAATCTCGATCCAAGAACTCAGGTATGAAACAATGGTTTCAACTTAGAGCTCTCAAATCAAGATTCTAGTGAGAAATGAAGTTGGGGATGGATGGGTATTTATAGTAAATGCACCACCGTTAGGATCGTTTCATGGAAAACGTGCCTTAATCCCACCCGTACAAGTGTCGGAAAGTTATGGTGCCTAAATTCCATCCTTATCAGCTGACTAAGCAACTTAGAATGTGTGGTTGATAATCAAACAGCTGCAAACAGGCTGTTAGAAACTCTGCACCTGGTCTGTAACAGGCTAGCGCACCGTTACAATATATGGGTAGCGGTGCGCTAGGCCCTAGTTTGGCATATTTACACTTTTGGTCCCTGCATTGCAATCAGCCCATTTTTGACACGTTTAAGTCCCGTTAACCCCATTTCAAAGCTCTAAAATGAAGTTAAAGTATAGGGAACTTAAAACATGTTCAAAAATATCTCGGATGTCGGTTCGTTTGGCCGTACGGTCGTGATGTTCGCTTAATTACGACGGAATGCGCATAAGCACGAAAAACGAACCAAATGACGCGACGAATGGATTTTTCTTATGTAGAACACTAAAATAAAATATTTTAGTGCTTACATAAATTTTTGGATGTCCGGATGTATTCAGAACGTAAGTTATGCGCGAAAATGCAAACTTGTGCACTTTTTGACACTTTTAGTCCCTGAATGACCCAAAAGTTTATTTTAGCACCCCTAACCCCTCAAAGCCTATTTCTAAGCTATGTAAAGGATATTTATGGTATGTTTAACTTATGGTCATGTTCCGGAATGTCTGTTACAGTTCAAATTGGCATACTTTCGCAGTTTGTCAACTTTAGTCCCTGTAAGCGATTTAACTTAATTTTTGCCATACCAAAGCCTTCAAAACTTATTTCTAAGTTATGTAAAGGTTATTTAAGGTATGTTATGCCTATGTCACTATTACGGAGTGTTTGTTGTATTAAACTGGTTATATTTACGCATCGGTGCGCGTATAACCTTCCAGAAAGTGATTTAGAGTTTGGAATCGAACAAGAGTTGATATGTGCAAATGATAAACATATTTTTACAAATCCCAAGTATGAAATAAAATATTTCATTGGTTCGGTATTTGTTTGATGGCCGTGGAGGCACAGGTGTTACAACAACTCCTCAGGATCACAATAAACATCTTCATCTGGAATTCGCCAGTACATGTCAGCCATTTCTTGTGTCGATCGAATTTTGCATGAACAAGGAAAGAATTTAGGGCTTGTACAGGGTCTGGGATAACAAATGGCTGATCATTGGAGGGTCGCAATGAAGGAATGTTTGGCTAAGCTATTTGAAACAACTTATTGACTTATTGGCTTTTTGGAAAGTTAGTATGGAGTGACTTATTGACTTATTGGCTTTTCCCCTCACATACACCCTCATTGCCAAACATCATTTTGGAGCTTATGATTTTTCAAAAAGCCAATAAGTCAATAAGTTGTTTCAAAAAGCTTAGCCAAACATGCTCTGAGATGAAGTTATATTATTTGGGCTTTTAAGCGCGAAATTACCAATTTACCCTTGATATTTACGATCAAAGTGGGTCAAACTAACAGAAGTTGCGCTGAGGGACTTAACTTGTAGCGCCAATGAAACACAGGGGACCCAGGCAACGAAATTTTGATTATGGGGTCTCGACCTGACACCGCCAAGATTTTTCAAGGACGCAAATTGAGTTTACTCAAATAAAAGTAACGAAAAATAGACTAAAGAGTATTTTACGGTTTTCGTCCATGTGATTTCATGAAAGTAAAAATATCCATAAAAATTGCGATTTTAGTTTCAGGTTTTTCATTTTCGGTACAGTGATCAATCTCATTAACATCGTTCAATTATGTTGTTAATTTTTTTTTTGAAATGATAAACTACTCATGTTATTAATTAATATAAAATAAATTTCCAATTTTCTTTGTCCTGTCTTTACCTTACTCTTTATGTCCCCTCCCCATGTTGTTTTTCATCCTAACCCAAGCCATCCTTCAAGAAGTCATGGCTGGCTACCACCCTGTCGCAGACAAGAACCATTGTAAAATCCAAATCTAGATAAAGATTGTAACGATTTGCTAGGGGGCGGACCCATAAATTATTTTCGGGGGGGTGCGAACAAAGGGTTCAACCAAATTTTCAAGGGGTGCAGTCAGGATTTTTACCTTGAAAATACACTAATTTTTTTAAGGGGGCGCCCGTCCACCCAAGCCAAAGCTTGGGTCCGCCCATTGGAACTGCTTAATAGACCACATATCGACCTCCCAATTGTCGCCATCATAGCTCCGTCACCATCAATATATCTCTGTCCCGTTTTTTCGATATAGGATCTTAGAATTGTTGAAACAACATCACTTAAATAGGGTATTCAATCGTTCATCTTTGCAAAAAAACCCAAACCCGTTACTGCTTTGCCCCATTCCATCTTGGTAAAAAATACACCCTTTAACATATGGTTCTGGGGCATTAGATCATTTATCTAGGTGTCGTGACGGTGGCGACCAGAGATCACATTTTCTTATTGCTTTTTTGTTGACGAGCGATTTAGGGTTAGGAGACCAAAATCCCGAATCTCTATTTCCAAAGGTGGTGGGTTTGATTTGCAGGTCCAGTGGAATCAATTTACAACTCTAACGGGTTTCATTTTAAGATCTGGGGGATGTTTGGGAGTGCTTATAAAACTCCTTATTGACTTTTTGGAAAAGTCAGTATGGAGTGACTTTTTGGAAAAGTTAATTTTCCCCTCACGTACACCCTCATTGTCAAACATCATTTTGGAGCTTATGACTTTTCAAAAAGACAATAAGTCAATAAGTTGTTTCAAAAAGTGTCACGTCCCCCGACCCGGTTTGACCCGTTTCAGGAGTCGCGGGACAGAAATCCCGTGGTATTTATTTAACAGCGGAAGTTTTCATCAGGATCTTTTAAAACTGAAATATTTTATTTCACAACTCGGGATAAAACCCGGTAATTTACAATCTTGAGATTTCACGGAGAAATCTTTATTTTACAAAACATGTTTCTTTATTTTATATTGAGCCACTTCCTTAAGCTTGTAGTGCTTCACGACACTTTTCTTGGATCACAACAGATCACCTGAAACATGTTTGAAAAAGGTTTTGTCAGCGGGAAATACTGAGTGAATCATTCTTTTTGCTAAAATGACTCATTCGTTATAATTTACAGTATTAAGAGAGATTACAATGTTTCAGATATCAAACCAACTACCCACGGTATTTTGTCACTCGACCCATTGGCCCTCCCGTTGTCCTATGGTGTCTGTGACTATGGTCATATCACCCCTTGGCTGCCCCAATGGTGAAGATTATCAAGTAATGTATACAAAACCCCATATACCGGCTGTAACTTGGTGATTACATATACTTAATCACTGTAATTATAACCTTTGAAAATAAACATGATTTTGAAAGTAATTTGATAAAAAGAGAATGACTCACATTGCAGATTTAATTGAGCAGAGCCTAGCCTACTGATTAGCCTTTTAACCTAAATTAATAATACGCACACAATTCGGTTAGTAACTTAATACAGCATTTACGATAACTCACGAGATTAAACCCTCACATCGAATGACAAAGTGCGATACTTAAACATCCATTGAATTAACAACAAATGACAAAGCATAAACCCTAATGTGGGCAGCACTTAAACATCCATTGGATAGTTTAATCGATCGGACATTGAATCGTAGCAGCGATCGAGTTATTACCCTGTATTGCGGCGGCGATTAGTGATCCGTGTGTGTTTTTGTAGTATTCAGAACGTAACTCAGTGTATATTTCGACCTTTTAAGTCGTTCAAGCGCCCAGATTCCAGTCCCAAAGTCTGCTATTTATACACAAAATTTTGACATGCTTACGGACCGTAAGCCTCAGACCTTTACGGTCCGTAAGGGACACGAAATTACTATAGACTAGCCCCGTGTGTGTGTAGGCTTGCTGAGTTGACATTTTCTCAAAATTCGTTTTTGACAACGAGATTTTAAGATAATCGTAACTAGGGTTTACCCCCCCTGAGTTTTAGGGGCCCTGATCCTGATTCTGATGATTCTGAAAATTTTAGGGTTTGTGGAGAATCACTTGGGTGTCTCAATTAGGGTTTCCTTTTGGATAAAATAATAAAATAAATAGGACCTTTAATGAGAGTTGTTACATTCTCCTCACCTTAATAAAAATCTCGTCCTCGAGATTTACTGGAATAATTGAGGATACTTTCGCTTCATTTCTGATTCCAGTTCCCAAGTGTATTCGGGTCCTCGTTTCGAATCCCACTTTACTTTAACTAGCACTAGTCGCTTGTGCTTGAGAAACTTTATTTTTCTGTCTTCTATCTGAAGAGGTTTCTCAACAAATTTTAACTTTTCGTTTACCTCTATATCTTGGAGTGGTACTACCAAAGATTCGTCTGATAGACATTTCTTGAGGTTGGATACATGAAATACATTATGTACTCCAGCTAACTCTTCTGGTAGTTGTAAACGATAAGCAACTGGTCCTATACGTTGGATCACTGGAAATGGTCCTACGTATCTTGGACTTAGCTTTCCTTTCTTACCGAATCTAACAACTCATTTCCAAGGAGAAACTTTTAACAGTACTCTGTCTCCAACTTGGAATTCTAACGGCTTGCATCTATTGTCTGCATAGCTCTTTTGACGATCTCGAGCCGTCTTCAGCCTTTACTTGATTTGAGTAATCTTATCAGTAGTTTCTTGCACCATCTCGGGACCTGACAATTGACTTTCTCCTATTTCTGCCCAACAAACTGGAGTTCTGCACTTTCTTCCATACAGTGCCTCGAATGGGGCAGTTTCAATACTTGAATGATAACTATTGTTATAGGAGAATTCGATCAGAGGTAAGTGATCGTCCCAATTTCCACCAAAATCTATTACACATGCTCGGAGCATGTCTTCTAGAGTTTGGATTGTCCTTTCACTTTGTCCGTCTGTTTGAGGATGATATGCAGTACTCAGATTTAGTCGAGTTCCCATTGCTTCTTGGAAACTTTTCCAGAAATGAGAAGTGAAACGACTATCCCTATCCGAAACAATGGAGCGTGGAACTCCATGTAAAGATACGACTTCATCTACATACAATTGTGCCAATCTTTCCATGCTAAAGGTTTCTTTCATTGGTAGAAAGTGAGCAGATTTGGTTAATCGATCCACAATTACCCAAATCGCATCATTACCTTTTCTGGTCTTGGGTAACTTAGTAACAAAATCCATTGTTATAAGCTCCCATTTCCATACCGGCATCTCTAATTGTTGTAATAGACCTGAAGGTTTCTGGTGTTCTGCTTTAACTTGTGAACAAGTAAGACACTTAGAGACATATCTAGCTATATCCTTTTTCATGCCTATCCACCAGAAATTCTTTCTTAAATCTTGGTACATTTTATTGTTTCCTGGATGCATAGTATACCTAGATTTATGGGCTTCTTCTAAAATCTTATTTCTTAATTCTCCATGCTTAGGTACCCAAATTCTGCTTTTGTGGAATCTCCAAACTCCATCAACTCCTTGTTCTAATTCCTTTATTCGTCCCTTCATTCCTTCAGCATCATCCTTGATTGCTGTTTCTTGAACATTTTTCAATTGTTCCATTAAATCTAACTGTAGATTTAACCTAAGAGCACGAACTCATCGTTGTTTCTCATGGTACTTACGACTTAAGGCATCTGCAACTACATTTGCCTTTCCTTCATGATATTGAATATCACAATCGTAATCACTTAGGATTTCCATCCATCTTCTTTGCCTCATATTTAACTCTTTTAGCCCAAATATATATCTTAAACTTTTATGATCTGTATAGACAGTAAATTTACTTCCATACAGATAATGTATCCAAATCTTAAGGGCAAAAATTACGGCTCCTAATTCTAAATCATGAGTCGTATAGTTTTCTTCGTGCTTTTTCAATTGCCTTGAGGCATACGCAATTACCTTCTTGCGTTGCATCAGCACACATCCAAATCCTAGTTTTGAAGCATCATAATATACTTCAAAATCTTCAGTTCCTTCTGGTAAGGCTAAGATTGGAGCATTGGTTAATTTCTGCTTTAATATTCTAAAGGCTTCTTCTTGTTTAGGTCCCCATTCAAACTTAACTGCTTTACAGGTTAGCTTAGTTAATGGTACAGCTATCTTGGAAAAATCCTTAATAAACCGTCTATAATATCCAGCTAAAACTATAAAACTTCTAATTTCCATTGCAGATTGTGGAACCTTCCATTTGGTAATTGCCTCTATCTTAGCAGGATCTACATGAATACCTTCGTGATTCACCATGTGTCCTAGGAATTGCACTTCTTGTAGCCAAAATTCACACTTCGAGAATTTGGCGTACAGTTTTTCTTTTCTTAACAAAGTTAAGAGTTCATGCAAGTGCTGACAATGTTCCTCCTGACTTTTGGAATAAATAAGTATATTGTCGATGAAGACAATTACAAATTTATCCAAATACGGTTTACAGATTCTATTCATCATGTCCATGAATGCTGCAGGTGCATTCGTTAACCCGAAGGGCATGACTGTAAACTCGTAATGACCATACCTAGTTCTGAAAGCAGTTTTAGGTATGTCTTCATCTTGCACTTTCAACTGATGATATCCGGAGCGTAAGTCAATCTTAGAAAAATATCTAGCTCCCTGAAGTTGATCGAAAAGATCATCAATCCTAGGTAATGGGTATCGATTTTTAATTGCAACCTTATTCAATTCTCTGTAATCAATACACATTCTCATCGAACCATCCTTTTTCTTTACAAACAACACTGGTGCTCCCCACGGGGATGAACTAGGTTGTATGAAACCTTTACTTAATAATTCATCTAATTGCTTTTTCAGTTCTAACATTTCTGTGGGAGCTAACCGATAAGGTGCCTTGGCTATCGGTACAGTTCCAGGAATTAGATGAATCCTAAATTCTACCTCCCTATCTGGTGGTAATCCTGGTAACTCTTCTGGGAATACATCTGGGTATTCCGAGACTACAGGAATCTCCTTAAGTTCTTTTCCTTTAGTACTAATGATTACTGAAATCATATATACTATGCCTTGCTTTCGTTCATAACTAGCAACTTTCATTACTGATATGAACTTCATGGGCTTACGTGGTTTATCTCCTGTAATTATGATCACTTCTCCAGTAGGTGCTTGAATTTCTATGGAATTCTGATCACAAAGAATTCGAGCATGGTTGGCTACTAAACAATCCATTCCTAACACAACATCAAATTCGGCTAATTTCATAGGTAATAGGTTTGCAAAGAATTTATGACCTGAGAGTTCTATATTTTCCTTTTGCAAAACTTTAGCTATGCTAACAGAATTTCCGTCTGCCGTTTCAATTATAAAAATCTGCCTAAGGTTGGTTAAGGGTAAATTAAGAGCTTGGCAGAATGAAGTATTGATAAAACTTTGGTTTGCACCAGAGTCAAATAATACTTTTGCATATACGTTGTGAACTAAGAACGTACCAGCTATCACATACGGAAATTAACTCGGCCTCCTGAGTTGTTAACTGAAAGGCTCGAACATTCTTCTTGGTAGCAACATCGGCCGTCTTGGCTTTGTTGTCTGCTGGTTTGATCAGTTTAGGACATTCTGTTTTGAAATGCCAATTTTCTCCACAGCTGAAGCATGTTATAGTTTTCTTTCTGCAGTTTTCTTCACGATGTCCTACCATTTTACAAAAATTGCAGGTTATATTGCATCTTCCAAAATGTTTCCTTTTGCAATTCCTGCAGAAAGGTGGATTTGAAAATTGCCCTGTTCCTCTTTTCTTGAAGTTACTATTATTACCCATACGAACTCCTTGGGTAATTTTCTGAGCCAATTCCTTTTTCCTGTTATCATCTCTTGTGCGTACTAGTTCATCAGTTAGGGTGTTGGATAATTCCACTTCATCGTCAATAGTGCGAGGTCTCGCAGCTTTAACGATATTGCGGATTTCACCAATCAATCCCCAAATATAGCGAGAAATGAGTACCGGTTCTGGCGAAGCCAGTGTTGGTACCACTCTAGCATATTCAAAGAATGTCGAAGTATAACCGCGACAATCTACACCCATCATTCGATGATTTAAGAACTTATTTGCCATTTGATCTTTTTCATATTCGGGACATAATTTTCTTTCTACAAGACTCTTAAATTCTTCCCAGTTTATAGCATACACCATCATCCTTCCTTTTGCTTGTAACACCGTGTTCCACCATTCTAGCGCCCCTTATTTGAAAAGATTTGACGCGTACATGACCTGATCATCCTTGGCACATTTACTTATTGCAATTACTGCCTCGGTTTTCTCTAACCAACGCAGTGCCGTAGTCGCTCCTTCATTGCCTGCAAACTCAGTGGGTTTACAAGCAAGAAATTCTTTATAAGTGCAACCAGGCGTTGCAGCTTTCATTTTCTTAGGGAGCGGAGCTTGCCGTGGGTCATTATCATGATTAGTATGATTATTGCCTCCGTTTACGCTATTACTGAAGTTATCTTCAGAAATACGTTTATTAGGAACGATTTGTTGCGGTTCGATTGGATTTTTAACAGCAGCAACAATTGCTGGAATAGCATTAGCTATCCCTTGAGCAACGATATTTTCTATATCCTGCCTAGTCATATATTGATCCCCCGGTTGTTGCTCGGATTGATTAACCTCATTAACTGATTCGTTATTAGCGTTTTCCATCTGATAATATATTTAATTTTATTAGTATCAAATAAATAACAATTATACACAAATAATCATATTAATTTCACAATACACATATAGCCAAAACTATCGATTTCTCGATTTCTCCTTTTTATATATATTATGTATCATTACACACTGATTATTTTACAAAGTTTTATTTTAGGTTATTTCACATGATTATATTATTATTGCTAATTTACAACCACAGTTTCATAACCCCCTTATCCCTCGTCAGCTAATATTTTAATAACGGCGCTCCCTCTTATCATACTTCCAGGAGATCTGTTCTCCTACTTCCCTGATCCTATTTCCTGCATCCATTAACTCCTCGCCAAAGTGGCGGAGTTCAGCTAAATTCTCATTGCTCATAGGTGGATTGGGTATTGGTTCAGGGTCAAATTGAGGAAGAAAGGAATAAGGACTGTTGAGCAGGTTTTGGAATTGCCAATCATTTGTCCACCACTCATCCATTCCTAGAGGTTGGGTGATGTGTTAAAAATGCAACATATAAATTTCATCAAATAAGGCATAAAACTAACCCTTTTTTAGTACTAATGTTGGAAAAAGTGTGCTTTTGTCTTCCTTTTGTATTTTCACGATTAAATGAGCTCAAATTAACAAAAGAAGCAAAAAAGACATCAAAATCTAACATAAATACAAGAAAAGGAACAAGACGTGACATGCTCGACCCCACGACAGCATCTTCCCAAGCAAAACAAGAGATCAGAAGCCTGAACACGCCCCGTGCTCAGCCAGCACGGGGGCGTGCCCAAGTGTCAGCAGAAAAGACAAAGTGGTAGAAGCTTCTATTGCCCACCACGGGGCCGTGCTCAGCGGACACGGGGCCGTGCTCAACTATAAGATTCGCACAATCCAGCAAATCTGCATAGTACAAAGATTCTTCTGCACCACGGGGTCGTGCTCAGCGGACACGGGGGCGTGGTCAACTAAAAAGACAAAACTGCATTAAATGAAGAAAGAGAAGGATGTGGACACGGGGCCGTGCCCGAGCTTCTGTTCAGCCTATAAATAGAAGTGCTTGGCTAAAGCTCAAACGATCCCTTGGCACACCACCTCTCTCACACTTCACCCACCACCCACCACCACCATAACACCATCATCCATTGTCCATCGTAGAGTGTGTGAGTCGTCTTGGGATCTAAGATTGATCGTAAGAGTTCTTGACAATCAAGGCCATGTTTGCCTAAGTCTCTTACATCACTTGGTGAAGACAAAGTGTCTAGTGTAATACTTTTTATTTCTAATCTTTTCGCACTTTTTACTTGGTTTTGTATTAATGACTTTAATAACTAGTTGCTTATGTTGAAGGTGATCTTTCCTTATCGTTTGTCCGTGGTGTCTTGGCATTATTTTACTGTCTATATAAAATAAAATATTTTCACCATTCATATCTCCACGGTCTATATGGAGGTATGTTGGCTACCTGGTCGGGGGTTAAGGGAACGGTTTGGTAAAGGTCTTGCCATTGTTCAGCGTTTAGAGGTCCTGCAATGGACCTTGGTCAAATTTAGTAGGACCTCCTTCAATACTTGACGGTATTGGATGGCGGGGGTCCAAACTCTTTGACCCCCTCATAAGTTAACTACTATTAATACTATAACCCGGCTATTTAGGACTGTATCCCTGCTGACTCAGACTACTTAGTCGAGGGTAACGTCACCTCCAAAAGAGGGGCCTACCATAATTTGCATTAATAACTTAATTAATTATCTTCCAATAATCCACCCTTTTAGGATTGTATCCTTGCTGACTCAAACTACTGGGGTGAGGGTAACGTCACCTTCAAAAGAGGGGCCTACTACAATAACTAAGATAATCTCTTAAAATAGTGCAAAATTGCGGAAATAATCAAAGGTTACACTAGATACGAGTCGGAACCAAGTGATTCATCTTGTCTATCTGTTTTTCTTTTTATTTTTATTTTCAGCATTTTAGTTAGTTTTTATTTTTCTTAGTTAAAACATTTTTCTAAACTTTTTGATTTGATTAGACGTTGAGGATAAACCGGTACTAAAAGCTCTTGTGTCCTTGGACGACCTCGGTATCTTACCAACACTATACTACGCTCACGATGGGTGCACTTGCCCATATGTGTGTTTAGTGTTAGTAAAATATCGTGTTTTATAAATTTAAAACTTGGCTAAAAATAAGTGTTAAAGGGGCTTAAAATATACACCTAATATATATAACACTTCACACGCATCAAGTTTTTAGCGCCGCTGCCGGGGACACAAGGATTTTAAGAAAGCTTAAAATCGACGGCCTAATCAGTTTTTCAAAACCTTTTTAAAACGCGCGTACATTTTTCTGCATTTTGGTTTAGTTTTGCATTTACAGTAACCTGTACTCGGGGCCGTGTTCGCTGAACACGGGGCCGTGCTGCACATTTTCATAAAAGCACCCAGTAACAGTAGCTTGAACACGGGCCGTGCTCACTGAACACGCCCCCGTGCTCAACGAAATCAGTAAATTTAATTAAAACGCCCAGATACATATCCTGAACACGGGGCCGTGCTCACTGAACACGGGGTCGTGTCCAGCCTCTGTTTCCGTTTTTATTTTTGTTTTCTGATCTCGGGACTTGGTTGTGGTCTGCTGAGTGATTCTTATGGATCAATACTCAGGAGGTTACAACTACACCTATGAGGAGGATGATTATAGGGGTAATTATTGCACTAATTGCCGTAACACACACTCGGTTCAAAATAACCACTCATATCAACCATCCAATTCATACACCTACTATGAGGAGCCCAGGTACGAGCCATCAACTTCATACACATCCTATGAAGACCAAAGGTATGAACCTCCTCCCTCATACTCATATTTTGATGAACCAAGGTATGAGCCTTCATACTCATACTTTGAGGAATCAAGATATGAGCCACCACCTTCGTATGCTTATTATGAGGAACCATGGCGTGAACAACCCACCTCATATGAGTATTATGAAGAACAAAATTACGACCCTTATCCATCATATGCTTAGCGTGAACAACCCACCTCATATTAGGAGACCAAAATCCCGAATCTCTATTTCCAAAGGTGGTGGGTTTGATTTGCAGGTCCAGTGGAATCAATTTACAACTCCAACGGGTTTCATTTTAAGATCTGGGGGATGTTTGGGAGTGCTTATAAAACTCCTTATTGACTTTTTGGAAAAGTCAGTATGGAGTGACTTTTTGGAAAAGTTAATTTTCCCCTCACATACACCCTCATTGTCAAACATCATTTTGGAGCTTATGACTTTTCAAAAAGACAATAAGTCAATAAGTTGTTTCAAAAAGTGTCACGGCCCCCGACCCGGTTTGACCTGTTTCAGGAGCCGCGGGACAGAAATCCCGTGGTATTTATTTAACAGCGGAAGTTTTCATCAGGATCTTTTAAAACTGAAATATTTTATTTCACAACTCGGGATAAAACCCGGTAATTTACAATCTTGAGATTTCACGGAGAAATCTTTATTTTACAAAACATGTTTCTTTATTTTATATTGAGCCACTTCCTTAAGCTTGTAGTGCTTCACGGCACTTTTCTTGGATCACAACTGTTAGTACACGATGTCTATCGCCTCCGTCAATCCATTCCATAGCTGATACTGAAGTAATCTAGGATTTTATTGTAATATTTAGATAGAAGTAGAAAGGTGGCACTTTGGTAATTAATGAGAAATTTCATTAGTCCCAAGGGCTATAAATAGGAGCTTTAGATTTAAAGTTAGAGGACTTTTGCTCATTTGTGATTTGAGGAGATTCAAGTCTAGAGAGAGGAAGTCTAGAGAGAGAAAGTATTCTCTACGTGATTCTCGTTGCTTGTACACATCATATATTTCAATAGATTCACGGTTCTAGTATGTTATTGTGTGTTCGGTCATGCACGTTCACGGATTCCGCACGTCGAACGTTCGTTACGCAATCGAACGGTGTCAAAATCGGTCCTACAACAACAGATCACCTGAAACATGTTTGAAAAAGGTTTTGTCAGCGGGAAATACTGAGTGAATCATTCTTTTTGCTAAAATGACTCATTCGTTATAATTTACAGTATTAAGAGAGATTACAATGTTTCAGATATCAAACCAACTACCCACGGTATTTTGTCACTCGACCCATTGGCCCTCCCGTTGTCCAATGGTGTCTGTGACTATGGTCATATCACCCCTTGGCTGCCCAAATGGTGAAGATTATCAAGTAATGTATACAAAACCCCACATACCGGCTGTAACTTGGTGATTACATATACTTAATCAATGTAATTATAACCTTTGAAAATAAACATGATTTTGAAAGTAATTTGATAAAAAGAGAATGACTCACATTGCAGATTTAATTGAGCAGAGCCTAGCCTACTGATTAGTCTTTTAACCTAAATTAATAATAGGCACACAATTTGGTTAGTAACTTAATACAGCATTTACGATAACTCACGAGATTAAACCCTCACATCGAATGACAAAGTGCGATACTTAAACATCCATTGAATTACAAAGCATAAACCCTAATGTGGGCAGCACTTAAACATCCATTGGATAGTTTAATCGATCGGACATTGAATCGTAGCAGCGATCGAGTTATTACCCTGTATTGCGGCGGCGATTAGTGATCCGTGTGTGTTTTTGTAGTATTCGGAACGTAACTCAGTGTATATTTCGACTTTTTACGTCGTTCAAGCGCCCAGATTCCAGTCCCAAAGTCTGCTATTTATACACAAAATTTTGACATGCTTACGGACCGTAAGCCTCAGACCTTTACGGTCCGTAAGGGACACGAAATTACTATAGACTAGCCCCGTGTGTGTGTAGGCTTGCTGAGTTGACATTTTCTCAAAATTCGTTTTTGACAACAAGATTTTAAGATAATCGTAACTAGGGTTTACCCCCCCTGAGTTTTAGGGGATCTGATCCTGATTCTGATGATTCTGAAAATTTTAGGGTTTGTGCAGAATCACTTGGGTGTCTCAATTAGGGTTTCCTTTTGGATAAAATAATAAAATAAATAGGACCTTTAATGAGAGTTGTTACAAAAAGCTTAGCCAAACATGCCTCTAATAAAGAAAGGTTGAAAAATTAATGGTCTTGAGTGGAAACTTAAAAGATGTGTACGTACCAGAGATTTTAAACCTTATGAAGGTAATATAGTAAAAAGAGATTTGATAGATGATGATGATTTATATTCCAATCCCATAAAGATAGGGCTGACAAAACAGGTCTAATCGTGTTAAACTGGTCATATATGACACGATTAACACAAGTATCAAACAAGAATACAACTCGTTTAACTACTTTATATCTTATATCTATAACATAATTGTATGTTTTACATATCAAGAATGAGAGATGATGGATCATAGCCTTCTAATTTTAATTATTCAAAAAAATATAAAATTACATAGTGTACTATTTATTAAACATGTTAAATTGTGTCATAAACAGGTCAGAAATTGTCAGCCCTGTATTACGCCAACGATGGGTGCACCTGCCCAACGTGAAGTGTAGTGCGATAGAATTTTATCATGATTTTATAAATATTAAAACTTCAACCAGTGTATAAAACAACTTAAAAGATACCACGTTTTTACATACACACTGTAACACCCCAATCGCGTAATATACAACAACACGCGACGGAAAACATTGGGGAGTCACGTTACAAATTGTTTCATAACACATGGCTCATAAAGTTTTGTTTTATTGAGTTTAACAGTTTACATTGTTTAATGCACAACAATTGTCTTGTAGATTTTAAAGTCACTAAGGCCCAAGTCCGCCCTATGTGAAGCATGCTCATAGTCAAACGTAAACACCTGAAATACATGTGAAAATAGGTACGTCAGCATAAAAATGTCTGTGTGTAACATAGGTTTTGTTGTTGAGGATTCATGGCCTTGATTTTTGTTAAAAGAAATGTTTAACTCAAAAGTAGCCATGAACCTTTGTAAAAATGTTTTCTTTTGTAAAATCATATGAAAATCGATGTGAAAATCAAATGATTTAAAAGAAACAATGCATGGTTAAATAAATAACCAAATGATGTCTTTGTATAAAAAGTATCATGTGTTCTTGTTCAAAACATGTTATATGTAAAACAATGCCTTGTGAAAAATGTCTCATGTCTCTGTATAAAATGTATCATGTTCCCGTCTTTGTCGAAGTGGTTTAAATAACGCTACGTTATGTAATATCATAATAGCACTTATATATAGGAAGTACCAGCGGCGTATCCACCATGCTTTTATCATATTACACACGCCTCGTTATTTAAATCACTTACCAAATAACCACCAAAAATGTCTTGAAAATGTCAAGATGTTATGTGTAAACAATGTCCAATGTCAAATGTAAACCATGCTTTGTATAATCAAATGTTATGTATGGCAAGTAAAAAGTATCTACTCATACCATATGTACTATGTCAATGTGTAACCAAAATGTCATGTATGGTGAATAAAAAGTATTTACTCAAACCATATGTATAATGTACAAAACAATGTCTTTGAATAAACCTAAGTTTATAACAAAAGTTATGTTTTGCAAAACCAATGCTTTTATCGATATGAACATTTATATGGTTTGTTAACGAATACATTCAAGCCTTGATGTCTGTCAGATAAACCCTTATAAAGACAAAGGTTTATCAATGTTCATCGAGTTCTGTCATTCCCCAAATGGATACTTCCAAACAAACTAGGAAGCGGGAATGAGGTTATCAAACCTATGGTAAACCATACATAATACCGGTCGGCGGGATAATGTTAATGAATGTATTATTGTCCCGTTAAAGATACCAAATGTCATAACCAATGTAAGCATGTTATGTGAAAACCATGTACTAAGTATGCTAAGTAAACATACATAGCAGAAAATGTAATGTAAATCAATGTGTCCATATGCTGAGTAAACATATGCAACAAAGTGTCTATGAAATTAATGTGCTAGCATGCTCAGTGAACATACATAGCAAAACATAATTGAAATCATGTACTAGATGTGTACTAGGTGAATATAGCATGTATATGTCATAAAAGCATGAAAGTAACAATGTAAGCACATGTGTATCACCCCAAAATATTTGAAAGCGGTAAAAGAGGGGACTATGTACTCACTTGGGATTTCTTATTAGTCTTGAAATAAAGACCAAATAAAGCTTCAAGGATCACGGAATCAAACGACACCTAATATAGGTAACTACGTTAATAATCGGATCCTAAATTGGGAGATAGGATACAATGAAGTTCTATAAATCAAATGAGTATTGGAACTCATATGGTATGATTTAATAGACCTAACATTCTGATTTAGAAAGTTATCCTAAGTGCTTTTGACCCGTTTCGACTCGTTAAGGTAGTTTAAGCTACTTTAACGCGTCGTTTGCGTAAAACTAAGGTCGGATGGTTATCTATGTCATTTGTTAAGTCTTACATGCCCAATTATGTTTGGAAATGTTACTAAGTCAGTTTAGATGTCAAAAACTTGATCACATATGTTAAAAATGAATTTATGCTCGAAAAGGGCATTTTGGTCATTTTAATGGGCATAATAAGGACTTAACGAATAACTAACCAACGTAAGTGATCATAACGTATAACCTCAGTAGGTTATTTCCTATGCAACTATGATCACTAAATAAGTTTGGTCGGATCCTAATGATCGACCAAACGGGTCGGGCTCGAAAGTCTAAGCGGTTGTCGAGACCGCTTAACTTACGACCCTAAACAAGCACTAAACTAGTAGTGACGAGTTAAACATGTCAAAACATGTTTAACTAAGTTAGAAAACTGTTTTGGTATCAAAACAAAGTGTTTTGATACCTAAAAGTAGTTCCGTCGTAAAATGCGCATAAATACGCATTTTGACCGAAACTTTGACTCGTCACTACGCCTAGTTAACGTGGAAATCAGTAGGTATAATCACTAAGGATTATAACCATCGTGATTATAATCACGTTGCAAAGTTCAATTGAACTTTGATTTGACTAATTGATGGTTAAAACTGAAAGTCAAACTATTAGTCAAACTGTTTGACTTTCAGCTCTAAATGGCTGAAAATAATGACTAAGCCATGAAAGAACACTCACAAGGCTCTATGGCTGAAAGATTGGACTAGAAGAACTCAGGTAGGTGGCTCCCAAAGATGGAAATCCTCCACTTAGAGTTCAAAGATGAAGAAAAGATTGAATGTGCAAGAATGAGGTGAAGGATCAAGGCTATTTATAGTTGTTGATGTGTTATAAGATCATTACATGTGTTTATGTAGTCCCCAAGCAATGAATCTTGACCATACAAGTGTTATGGCCAGCTAACATTACTTGGAAATGTGTTAACTTGGAGCCCAAAACAAGAAAAATTGCATAAAAGGCCCTCAAGAATCAAACTGCAGCTGAAAAATGACTTTGCTGTCGAATATAAGGTGTCGCGTCACGCCACAGCAAAGGGGTTAGGCTCTGGCGCCCCGTAAGCCCTCAACTGACTTTCAAAAATGTCAGGTTTGGTCCCTGCACACTTTTTAAGTTATTTTCGACGCGTTTAAACCCCGTTAACCCATTTTCAAGGATCTAAAAGGATGTTAAAGCATAGGGGACTCAAAATATGCTCGGAAATATCACAGATGTCGGTTCGTTTGGTCATACGGTTGCGTTATTCGGTTAATTACGACGAAACTCGAACGGACGCGAAAACGATCTAAATTAAGCGTCGAATGGTATCTTTGCATTCCTATCACTAAAATAAAAATTTTTAGTGACTACAAAAATTTTTAGATGTCCGGATGTGGTCAGAACGTAAGATATGCGCGTAATTGCAAACTTACGCAGTTTTTGACGCTTTTAGTCCCTGTGATCAAATAAGCGCATTTTCGCATACCGAACCCCTCAAAGCTTATTTCTATGCTATGTTAAGGTAATTTATGGCATGTTTAGCTTATGATCATGTTTAGCCAAATGCGTACGTGATTTGAACATGATTGTAGGTCCCCTATCCCGTATGGATCGTAACAAAACCGATAATCTACCAAGGGTGCGGTTGATAAACCAAACAAACAAAAACAAGAACATGAACACAATTTACCAACTGATCTTCTATGATTATCAAACAGAACGTTTTACAATCACTCAAGATCACAAGAACTCATAGCCAATTTCTGCGTATTCAAATGCTCTCACAATGTCCAAAAGTCTGCCCCTAAAACTCTAGCTAAAGGTTTTTTATATACTACAACAACATAAATCGAACTGGGCTAAGCCCATACGCATTCTAAACAAAATTCGGGCTAGATTACATAGACTTAAACATGAACTCGAACTTGGACTTGGTTTGGGCTTCAAACACAACTCGAATTCCTTTCAAGTGAGTCTTCGCGGCCCAACCTTGTTTAATATCCAAAGACCAATCCAAGGCTGTTGTCACATAAAATGCACCAAGAAACTCTCCCTTGACAATAGCTTACAAAGGTAACTTTAGTCTTCAGAATCTCACAGTCTTTGGTCTTTGGATAGCGTCAGCTTCAACACGAATTCTGTCAGTAACAGACTCCCCCTAAGCTGATGTATCCAATCACCAAATCTTCCAAGTTTTGATTCAGCATTCCAATTAAGTCTTCACAACATCCATTCTGCATTATAGAAGGAGGATTCTACTAAGCAGTAACAAACTCCTCATCTCTTCACAACAACTCTTCAGCAACACACTGCTTCAAATCTATATAATATAAAACACACATCTCGAGAAACCAAAAGAATTTTTCAACAAAGTTAAACAATTATTATTATTCAAGAGATAGTTAAACTGTATCACAGATTAAGCACTTTCATTTTAGCACCAACACACAACTATTTGTAATTCAAACACCCTATAACCTGCATGATTTAAAAATTTTGAACCCACTTTCTAACATCGTCTCCCCCTATCGGTAATAACTCCTCCAAGAATAACAGTTTTCCATACATTAAGAATTTTAACAAAAAAAGACACTATTTTGGATCTTTATATCTTCTGAAAGCAAATAAATACTAAAAAGCAATAAACACTCTATTTTTTTTAGAATAACCGGTAAGAAGATCATATTAGCAACATCAAACTGTTTTCACACTATTAGATAATTCTTTATATAATTTTTCATGAAAAGCAGTCCAAGACGATTACCAATATGTTTGTCCACTTAAACAAAATGCATGAACATTTCAATTATCATCACCATATGATACGTTAAGGTAATATTATACTGATATACTAGTGTGTCCCACTTCAGGATGTACTCCCGTGATTAAGGTATGCACAAAGATTCATCGTAGTAGGTGAGTATACTGAATTCATCCATTTTTGTTTTTCAATGTTTAGATAATTGGTGATCAGGTTAGTACTTCCGTACAGCAAAGAGACCAAAATATCTAACGAGGGCTAAGATAAATACCATTTGGTACGAATTATGCATTTTGCACATTTGAATGACTCTCTAGGAGAGCTTATTCATTTTCAGGGTTTTGGCATTTTTAGCTCTTTTAAGATATCCTGGTTGTGCCTAGGTCAGCATGTATCTGGATGCAGCAGAAGGACAACACTGATACCCTCGGATGAAATAACAGTATAAAGAACCAAAACCTCAGATTTTGGCAATCTATCAACGCAAGATTTAAGGTCATTAAACCATACACCACTGAGGTGTTACCCACTCATACTCAGTTCGTTTAGGTTTATATCACATTGGTAAGTTGATTATTTAATGCTTTTGCCTACTGGTACATCATATGATGAAGCTGCTATCACAGTTAAGCAATTTAATTCAGTTTCCGTGTGACAGTCTAACTTGCTGATGTACTATCATTTCTTCTTTTTCACGCGGTGATAACTCATTTTTGATTTTCTAATTTTTTTTATGTTTTTGATTTTTCAATGTTTTTGTATTTTTGATTTTTTAAGAAAGCAGTAAACTATTTACAAAATTCTTATGAAAAACCAGTTATTCAGGATTTCTCATCCCGTTGAGTTTGACTAAATGTTCAAAGCGAGCTCTATCAAAAGCTTTAGTGTAAAGATTAGCAAGGTTATCTAGTGTGTAGACTCTATGAAGTTCAATTAGTTTCTTTTAAGCACAATCCCGTATAAAATGATGACGAATGTCAATATGTTTAGTTCTACTATGCTTTACAGGATTGTTTGTGATTGATATAGTGGCATTATTGTCTATCATAATAGGAGTACGAGTGAAATCCAAACCGTAATCACGCATCTGCTGTTGAATCCATAGAACCTGAGAGCAGCAGCTACCCGCAACAATGTATTCAGCTTCACACGTAGAGGTAGACACACAAGATTGCTTCTTGCATTGCCAAGATACAATCCTGCCTCCTAAGAACTAACAACTAGCTGTTGTAGACTTTCTGTTTGACTTGCATCCTCAAAAGTCTGAGTCAGTGTAAGCAACAAACTTCAAATCACTATCAGCTGGATACCACAACCCAAGTTTAGGTTTCCCCTTCAAGTAACGAAGAATACGCTTCACTGATTTCATGTGTGACTCTTTTGGATTAGCCTGATATCTGGCACACAGACATACGGCAAACATGATGTCAGGTCTTTAAGCAGTCAAGTACATTAGAGAACCAATCATCGCCCTATACTGAGTCGGATCGACATCTTCAGTACTTACATGATCTAGGCCAAGATTGTGATTTTCGCAGATGGGTGTGTTGAAAGTAGAGCAATCCTCCATTTTGAATCGAGACAAAATGTCATACACATACTTTGTCTGATGTATAAACATCCCATCCTCCTTCTGATCAACTTGTAATCCCAGAAAGTAGGACAACTCATCCATAGCGCTCATTTCGAACTTGCTCTTCATCACCTGCTCAAACTCTTTACACATGTTCTCATCTGATGACCCAAAGATGATGTCATCCACGTATACCTGTACCAGCAGAAAATCTTCCTTCCTTCTCTTAATGAACGGTGTACTATCAATCTGACCTCTTTCAAAACCATTCTTAATAAGATGTGTAGACAGTGTCTCGTACCACGCCCTGGGAGCTTGATGTAATCCATACAAAGCCTTATCAAGTTTGTAAACCCGATCTGGATAGTCTGGATCAACGAACCCATCTGGTTGTGAGACATACACTACTTCTTGGACTTTGCCGTAAAGAAAAGCACTCTTCATGTCTAGTTGATAAACTTTGAAGCCCTTGAATGAAGAGAAGGCTAGGAATAAACGGATTGCTTCCAACCTTGCCATTTGTGCAAACACCTCATTGTAATCAATCCCTTCTTGCTGATTGAAACCTTTGACCACCAATCGAGCCTTGTTATGCGTCACAATTCCTCTTTCATCCTTCTTGCACCTAAACACCCATTTAGTGTAATCTCTTTTTCACCTTTAGGAAGGTCAACTAATCCCAAACTTTCAACTTCGCAAACTAGGCCAATTCCTCTTGCATAGCTTCAACCCATGAATTGTCTTTTAGAGCCATATGAATGTTTTCGGCTCCTCTTAAGAAATAAAGCAACTATACAAGCACTCATTTACAATCCCAGTCTTCTCAATCGAAACAAATAGACCTGAATTCGTGGCTATGCTTCTTCTCGTCTGAACACCTGCTTTAGGATCTCCAAGTATCATGTCAACTGGATGATCTCTATTTGCTTGTGTAGTAGCAATGGCATCCACTTCTAGATTGTCACCCAGGTTTGATACAACCTCCCCCTGAATATTCTGATTCACAAATGGATTAGTGAAATCCTCCCCCTGAATAGGTTTAGACTCACTATCGCTTGAATCATAAACAGCAGCACCTGAGGAAGTTTCCGGAGCATCTGTCATATCAACACTCGATCTAGGCATAAAGTCGCCTTCATCATCTTCACTGATCACTGTTTGAATCAACTGAGAATCATCTGCATTTGAAAACTCAGGAATATTAAATGATTTAAAAACACTTTCATAATCATATGATATAGCTGGACCACTAGTTGATTGTTGAGGTTTGTATGTAGTAATTTCGACATTAAACACAACCTCAATTTTACCAGTTTTTAGATTAAAAACCCTTTTATTCGGTGTGACAGGTACGTAACCTAGAAGTAGCCTTCGTCAGCCACCTCACCAAATTTTTGTTTATCTTTGTTTCACACAATGGTGCAGGGTAATCCAAATGGTTCAAAGCCTTTCTAGTTTGTTTTTTAGTTAAACATTAATTCATAAAAAGTTTTGTTAAAACGTTTAACGGTCAAAACTTTGTTTAGGACGTAGCAAGATGTATTCATAGCTTCTCCCCAGAAAAGAACTGGAAGCTTTGAATCTGAAAGCATAGTCCTAGTGGCTTCAATCAACGTCCTGTTTTTCCTCTTAGCGACTCCATTCTGTTAAGGCGTATAAGGAGCAGAATATTGATGTTCTATTCCCTTTCGAAGATAGTAGAGATCCAAAATACGATTCTTGAACTCCGTGCCATTATCACTCCTTATCCTCTTGTTCCTTGCTTCATGGACATTTTCCAATTTTGTAAAAAGATCTATCAGCATCTCCGCTGTCTCATCTTTTGTACCTAAAAAGAAAACCCATGAATAACGTGAGTAATCATCAGTGACAACAAGACAGTAGTACTTTCTACCTATGCTCCTCACGTTCACTGGACCGAATAAATCCATGTGAAGTAATTCATAAGGGGCATCTATGGAATTTACTATTTTTGATTTGTGAGGTTTCTTGTGTTGTTTTCCCTTTTGACATGGAAGACATTTATCTTCCACGTGAAACCTCTGCATTGGAACCCCTTTCACCAGCTCATTTTTGATAATGTAATTCATTTTGCGATACTGAATGTGGGCCATGCGCCCGTGCCACAACATTGATTCAGCTTCAGATGCTTTTGATAGCAAACACGCCACCACAGCAGACGGATCCTTAGCACCCATGTCCATGACATAAGTATCATTTTTCCTTGGGGCACGCATTATGTGACAACTCGAAATTTAGAACCTTTCGTTGTATGTTTAAACGTGTGACTAGTTAAACTTATGTGATTTAATGAATGATAAGTGAACCTTTATATGATTTTGTGTTGTGTTACATGTATGCTTGTGTGTATGTATTCGAGTATGTATATGAACCGAAAGCCATGAACCCGACTCGAGACCATGTGGTCTCGAGTGAACTAGTGTAACACTTGGGCCGGATAGGCCACGCACCCCATTGAACTCAACCGAAACCCATTAGGGTGCACCTTGTGAACGAGTATATAACCCGATTGTTAGTCATCTTTGCCACTTTCTTGGACAACACACACACTCCTCTACTCTCTCTCTAGAAACCATCAAAGCTACAACATTGCTCCTCCTTCTTCTCGGATCCAACCAACCGACCACAAAAAAAAAGGGGTTCTCGGATCTTTGCTTGTTCTCACCAAACAAATCACAACCGGTTAGTGTTTATGATGTTGTTAGTGTTTATGATGTTTGTTAGTGTTTATGATGCTTGCTAGTGTTTATGATGCTTGCTAGTGTTTATGATGTTTGTTGGGTAGTATTTATGATGTTTGATGTTATGGATGACATGATTGAACTAGAACCGTTGAACAATGATGATGTGCTTGTGAATCGTGTGTATGATGTTGATAATCGGAACATGCTTTGATTTCGGATATGTGGCATAATGAACTCATGATGTTTTGTGTTTAAATGTAGTCTAAAACACTAGTTGTTGATGCTCATATAAATCGGATTGTGTACTTTTGTGTTAAGAACCGAATGCTCATTAGTAGGGTGATTCATTGTGTTGATATCATAGGATACATGTTGGTGTTGATAAGTTGTTGGTTATGATTTTCTTGTTGGTTAAAGTTCATAGGAATGTTTGATGAACATGATGAACACATGAAGAACTTGTTGAATATCATAAGAACATGGTTGAATATTTGAAATCTGATTTGTTTGATCCATTTTAGGAAATTGCTAGACAAATAAACATGTTTATGAGAGTAGTACAGACTGTTTCATGAAATCAAAGTCTCATTGGATAGTACACTGTTCCGAATCAGCTTATGTCCACTCGAAACCGCCAATTGCGACTCGAAACCACTGCTTGATAAGTCGAAATCCCCGGTTGCGACATCAGTTGCGAGTCGCAAACACCCGGTTGCGACTCGAAACCACACATGATCAGCACACCAAACTTGGTGACTTGGAACCACGGTTGCGAGTCCAGTTGCGACTCGTAATCAAAACAGCACGAACCGAAACCATGGTTGCGACTCCGGTTACGAGTCGCAAACGCCTAGTTGCGACTCGAGACTATACGCCGATACACACTGTTTGGGCTTTCACCTTGTTTCGGACTTAATTGCTTGGGCCGGACTCTCGGGCCCAATGCACAGACCTTATATGTTACTGTTGAACGTGAATCTGCCATGATTAAACATGTATGCCATGAACGTTACTTGAGTACATTATGCTAGAAACATACGTGCACTACTTGAATACGAACCTGATGGTATGATACAACTATGATAGGACGTGAGTAGCCTCAACGTTGCTTGTTTGACTTTTTTGTGTTTTCTACCGAGCAAACCAAGGTGAGTTCACACCCTCTACAAAGCATGGGATTCCCAGGGGTCGGGAATTGGGGTTAAGGAACTGGGTTCCTCGTCCTCCTTGGGTAGGACAGCAAAGGTTCAGGAATGTAATTCCTCGTCCTCACGGACAGATAACTCGTACTAGACCAAAACTCTATCACGAAGTCCCTCATTTTTATATCGACTTAATCGCCGGGCCAATGACGAGCGGGTCATTAGTTAGATAGCGCTATTTAGGTCTGACAAACCTCACACCGTGCCGCAGAGGACGGGCGTGAACTAATGGATCTGGGGCACGTCAATGATGATAGACATTGACAGTTTCAGGGCACTTAAACATGACTACAGTCAGCAGTCGATATGGTAACGAGTCTAGTAGATACATGGGGTAGCCCCCACGGCCGAAATGCCAGATAACTAACACGGGGTAGCCCCCACGGCTGGATAGCCAGAGTAACCGGGAATAAACAAGTCACGTTTTTAACTATGGGGTAACCCCCACGGCAGGATGCCAGATAAAGGAAACTGTTTTCGAAACAACTTAAAACGAACACCCAACCGTGAACTCACTCAACTTGTTGTTGACTCGTTACTACATGCTTTGCAGGTCCTTAGGTTCTTAGCTGGAGCTTGCATGGAGGAGGATCGTTGTGGGACATGGACGACTGTGTGCCATGTTAAACTATGAAACAATTAAACTTATGTTTTGATTTAAGACTTATGCTTCCGCTTGCAACTTAACTATGTTTTGTTTGAACACCAATTGTATTGGGTGGATTTTTATAACTACTTATATGCTTGTTCAATATGATTGGTGGCTGGATCCTGGTCAGTCACGCCTCCAAGCGGTAGTACTCCGCAGGTGGATTTTTGGGGGTGTGACAGATTGGTATCAGAGCCATTGGTTATAGAGAACTTGGTTTTAATAAAGGGGAAAACGTTTTTGTTAAAACCAGACTATAACCTGTACAGTGCTAAACGGTCCACAACGATGCTTCACTCCACATGCAAGGCTCGACATTCTAGGTGATATGATCTGTGTATATATTGCCTACTTGTTAGTTACATAGTACATTGCTCATGGTATGCTTGGTTAGTATAACTACTGTTGCTTGAACACGTGCGTGCTTACCCTATTTTATCGACGTACTTTCGCGAAACCCCTCTCACTCACGTTCTTCTTGGTATGAAGATCATGTCTGGACGCGTTAACATGACACAAGCCCAGTTGACGGCTTTGATCAACGAACGAGTTGCCGCAGCACTCGCAGCTGCACACGCAGGAGGTATATCCTGCAGTCCGAACTCATTCTAGGATCTTTAGGATCCTACTCTCGTGAACCAACCTTTGTGTTAAACTCTGTCTTTTCTTTCACCTACGATAGGTCAACATGTTCAGCCACCCGTGTGCACTTTTAAGACTTTCATGGACTGCCGACCAACTACTTTTAGCGGCACTGAAGGAGCAGTAGGTCTCCTACACTGGTTTGAGAAGCTAGAATCTGTGTTCGAAATGTGTGAATGCCCTGAGGCGCGCAGGGTGAAGTATGCTACTGGTACTCTCGAGGGTTTAGCCCTCACATGGTGGAACGCTCAGGTTCAAATGCTGGGGTTGGTTGCTGCCAACGCCACCCCTTGGGAAACTTTTAAGGAAATGATCAAAGAAGAGTACTGCAGTCGTGATGAGATTCACAAACTGGAAGTGGAGTTCTTCAACCTCAAGATGACGGGGTCCGAAATTGAGGCTTATGTGAAAAGGTCGAACGAACTGGCAATTCTGTGCCCTACTATGGTGGATCCTCCCATCAAACGCATCGAACTATTTCTTCAGGGCTTAGTGCCAGAAATCCAAAGTCATGTGACTTCAGCGAACCTCGCCACCTACCAGCAAACCGTTCAGTTGGCTCACCGTCTCACGGATCAGGCGGTGGAGCAGAACAAGTTACCAAAACGCATAGGTGCTGCAACTACTTCTGGTACCTCTAGTGACAACAAACGGAAATGGGATGGAACTTCAAGTAAGGGTTCGACTTCTGTTCAGTCCCAGTCTCAGCAGAGAAAGACTGAGGACTACAAGAGCCCTAATCAGCAATCGTCGGGTGGTGGATACAAAGGAAATCATCCCAAATGCAATCGCTGCAGCCTGCACCACAGCGGGCCATGCACACGGGGCAACTGTCATCGGTGCAACAAGCCTGGTCACGCTGCAAAGGATTGCAGGAGCTTATACCCCGCCAATCAGAATCGTCAGCAAGCTCAACAGAACCAGCGCCAGCAACAGCAACAGGGTGATAACAAAGGGTGCTTTCAGTGTGGAGCTGAGGGCCACTTCAAGAGGGATTGTCCCCAACTGAACAGGAACCAGAACAACAACAACAACAATAACAACAATCAGGGGAATGGTAACAATGGGAACAACAACAACAATGGCGCCAGGGGGCGGATGTTTGTGATCGGCCAAGGTGAAACAAGGAATGACCCCAATGTCGTGGCGGGTAAGTTCCTTCTCGACGACTTTTATGTTTCAGTTTTATTTGATTCGGGTGCCGATACTAGCTACGTGTCACTAGAAGTTAGTCGAATGCTTAAGCGTATTCCAACACCTTTGAACAACAAGCACACCGTAGAGCTAGCAAATGGTAAGAGCTTAGAAGCCACACACGTAGTCAAGGGTTGTAAACTTATTCTCGCCGACCAGACCTTCTCTATCGATCTCATTCCTATTGTCTTGGGTAGTTTCGACGTTGTCATTGGGATGAATTGGTTATCCCAACACCGAGCAGAAATTCTTTGCAACGAGAAGGTTGTCCGTATTCCAGGTCCCGATAGTGAACCTCTCATGATTCATGGCGACAAGAGGAGCGCTGTTGAGAACGTCATTTCTCTCCTTAAGGCCCAAAAGTGTTTGCGAAAGGGCCACACTGCCATTTTGGCACTCGTTACTGACACCTCAGAAAAAGAGAAGAAGATAGAGGATTTTCCAGTTGTACGCGATTATCCAGAGGTATTTCCTGAGGAATTACCTGGTCTTCCGCCTCATCGCCAAGTCGAGTTTCAAATTGAACTAGCTCCTGGAGCTGCGCCTATAGCTCGTGCACCTTATCGATTGGCTCCCTCAGAATTGAAAGAACTCTCCACACAACTACAAGAGCTCCTGGATAAGGGTTTTATTCGTCCCAGCTCATCGCCCTGGGGAGCTCCAGTGCTATTTGTGAAGAAGAAAGACGGCACTTTCAGAATGTGCATCGACTACCGAGAACTCAACAAGGTGACGGTGAAGAACCGTTATCCACTACCGCGTATCGACGACTTATTCGACCAGCTGCAAGGGTCGAGCTACTATTCGAAGATCGATTTGAGATCGGGTTATCACCAGCTGAGAGTCCGGGAAGAGGACGTCTCCAAAACAGCTTTCAGAACTCGATACGGGCACTATGAGTTTTTGGTCATGCCTTTTGGGATGACAAACGCACCTGCGGTTTTCATGGACTTGATGAACCGAGTGTGCAAGCCTTACCTGGACAAGTTCGTTATAGTCTTCATCGACGACATCCTGATCTATTCCAAGAGTCGGGAGGAACACGAGCAGTATCTGCGACTTATTCTGGAACTCCTTCGAACAGAACAGCTTTATGCAAAGTTCTCGAAATGCGACTTCTGGCTTCGAGAAGTCCATTTCCTAGGCCACGTGGTGAACAAGGATGGGATTCACGTTGATCCATCCAAGATAGACTCGATTAAGAACTGGCCTGCGCCTCGTACACCAAAGGAAATTCGCCAATTCTTGGGTTTGGCGGGATACTACCGGAGATTCATAAAGGATTTTTCTAAGATTGCACAGCCTCTCACCTCACTAACGCAGAAGGGCGTTGTTTATCGCTGGGGGAACGCACAGGAGTTGGCATTTCAGCACCTAAAGGATAGACTTTGTAGCGCACCTATCCTTTCCTTGCCGGAAGGCACAGACGATTTTGTGGTCTATTGCGACGCATCAATTCAAGGTCTTGGTTGCGTGTTGATGCAGCGAGACAAAGTTATAGCCTACGCCTCACGCCAACTCAAGGTTCATGAAAAGAACTACACTACGCACGATTTAGAGCTGGGAGCTGTTGTTTTTGCGCTTAAGTTATGGCGGCATTACTTGTATGGTACCAAGTGCGCGATCTACACCGACCACAGGAGCCTCGAGCATATCTTCAAGCAGAAAGAATTGAATATGCGGCAGCGACGATGGGTCGAGCTACTGAATGACTACGAGTGCTCAATCAGGTATCACCCGGGCAAGGCCAATGTTGTGGCTGATGCCCTCAGTCGGAAGGACACTGCGCCTAAGCGCGTGCGAGCTTTACAACTCACGATCCATTCTAGTCTTCCCTCCCAGATACGAGCTGCTCAGATAGAAGCACTGAAACCAGAAAACGTCAGGGCTGAAGCCCTACGCGGATCAAGGCAATGCTTAGAGCAGAAGGAAGACGGTGCTTACTACGTAACGGGACGCATTTGGGTCCCACACTATGGCAACCTACGAGAGCTTGTGATGGATGAAGCACACAAGTCTCGCTATTCAGTACACCCTGGATCAGATAAGATGTATCACGACATCAAAACTACGTACTGGTGGCCTAGCATGAAGGCCCACATAGCAACTTACGTCAGCAAGTGTTTGACTTGTGCAAGAGTCAAGTCCGAATACCAGAAACCATCAGGCCTGCTCCAACAACCAGAGATACCTCAATGGAAATGGGAACAAATTTCCATGGATTTTGTTACTGGCCTACCTAGATCCCAGCGCGGGAACGATACTATTTGGGTGATCGTGGATCGACTCACAAAATCTGCACACTTCCTGGCCATCAAGGAAACGGATAAGTTCTCCACTCTTGCAGAAATCTACATCAAAGAAATTGTTTCGAGGCACGGGGTGCCCACCTCCATTATCTCAGATCGAGATGCACGCTTCACGTCAGAGCTGTGGCAAGCAATGCACAAATCCTTCGGCTCACGATTAGACATGAGCACAGCGTACCATCCTCAGACGGACGGACAGTCCGAGCGCACGATTCAAACCTTAGAGGACATGCTTCGTGCATGTGTAATCGACTTTGGCAACCGCTGGGAAAAGCATCTGCCACTTGTGGAATTCTCGTACAATAACAGCTACCACACCAGTATTGGAGCTGCTCCGTTTGAGGCATTGTACGGACGTAAATGCCGGTCTCCTCTTTGCTGGGCAGAAGTGGGAGAAAGTCAGATCACTGGTCCAGAATATGCGGTAGATACAACCGAGCAGATCGCTCAGATACGAAAACGCATGACGGCCGCTCGTGAACGTCAGAAAGTTTACGCCGACATGGGCAGGAAACCACTTGAGCTCCAGGTTGGGGAGCGGGTACTACTCAAAGTTTCACCCTGGAAGGGTGTGGTTCGTTTTGGTAAACGCGGTAAACTTAACCCACGATACGTTGGACCTTTCGAGGTCATTGAGAAAATAGGCAGGGTGGCCTATAGATTGAACTTACCAGCGGAACTCGGAGCAGTTCACAACGTTTTTCACGTGTCGAATCTGAAGAAGTGTCCGTCAGATGAGACCCACGTAGTTCCTTTGAAGGAACTCACTATCGACGAGCAGTTACGATTCGTCGAGGAACCAGTCGAGATCACGGACCGGGATGTTAAGGTCCTCAAGAGCACCAGAATACCTCTCGTTCGAGTTCGTTGGAACTCACGTCGCGGCCCAGAGTTCACCTGGGAGCGCGAAGATCAGATGAAACAAAAGTATCCCCAACTGTTCGCAAACAGTATACCCACTACTGAGGCCGAAGCTACGGAATTTCGGGACGAAATTCCAGATCAACGGGGGGTGGATGTGACACCCCAGGAAAACCGGGAAAACCATACAACTTAACTAGCTTCCTCAGTGAGTGCTTACCAAATTTCGGGACGAAATTTATTTCAACTTGGGGATGATGTGACAACTCGAAATTTAGAACCTTTCGTTGTATGTTTAAACGTGTGACTAGTTAAACTTATGTGATTTAATGAATGATAAGTGAACCTTTATATGATTTTGTGTTGTGTTACATGTATGCTTGTGTGTATGTATTCGAGTATGTATATGAACCGAAAGCCATGAACCCGACTCGAGACCATGTGGTCTCGAGTGAACTAGTGTAACACTTGGGCCGGATAGGCCACGCACCCCATTGAACTCAACCGAAACCCATTAGGGTGCACCTTGTGAACGAGTATATAACCCGATTGTTAGTCATCTTTGCCACTTTCTTGGACAACACACACACTCCTCTACTCTCTCTCTAGAAACCATCAAAGCTACAACATTGCTCCTCCTTCTTCTCGGATCCAACCAACCGACCACAAAAAAAAGGGGTTCTCGGATCTTTGCTTGTTCTCACCAAACAAATCACAACCGGTTAGTGTTTATGATGTTGTTAGTGTTTATGATGTTTGTTAGTGTTTATGATGCTTGCTAGTGTTTATGATGCTTGCTAGTGTTTATGATGTTTGTTGGGTAGTATTTATGATGTTTGATGTTATGGATGACATGATTGAACTAGAACCGTTGAACAATGATGATGTGCTTGTGAATCGTGTGTATGATGTTGATAATCGGAACATGCTTTGATTTCGGATATGTGGCATAATGAACTCATGATGTTTTGTGTTTAAATGTAGTCTAAAACACTAGTTGTTGATGCTCATATAAATCGGATTGTGTACTTTTGTGTTAAGAACCGAATGCTCATTAGTAGGGTGATTCATTGTGTTGATATCATAGGATACATGTTGGTGTTGATAAGTTGTTGGTTATGATTTTCTTGTTGGTTAAAGTTCATAGGAATGTTTGATGAACATGATGAACACATGAAGAACTTGTTGAATATCATAAGAACATGGTTGAATATTTGAAATCTGATTTGTTTGATCCATTTTAGGAAATTGCTAGACAAATAAACATGTTTATGAGAGTAGTACAGACTGTTTCATGAAATCAAAGTCTCATTGGATAGTACACTGTTCCGAATCAGCTTATGTCCACTCGAAACCGCCAATTGCGACTCGAAACCACTGCTTGATAAGTCGAAATCCCCGGTTGCGACATCAGTTGCGAGTCGCAAACACCCGGTTGCGACTCGAAACCACACATGATCAGCACACCAAACTTGGTGACTCGGAACCACGGTTGCGAGTCCAGTTGCGACTCGTAATCAAAACAGCACGAACCGAAACCATGGTTGCGACTCCGGTTGCGAGTCGCAAACGCCTAGTTGCGACTCGAGACTATACGCCGATACACACTGTTTGGGCTTTCACCTTGTTTCGGACTTAATTGCTTGGGCCGGACTCTTGGGCCCAATGCACAGACCTTATATGTTACTGTTGAACGTGAATCTGCCATGATTAAACATGTATGCCATGAACGTTACTTGAGTACATTATGCTAGAAACATACGTGCACTACTTGAATACGAACCTGATGGTATGATACAACTATGATAGGACGTGAGTAGCCTCAACGTTGCTTGTTTGACTTTTCTGTGTTTTCTACCGAGCAAACCAAGGTGAGTTCACACCCTCTACAAAGCATGGGATTCCCAGGGGTCGGGAATTGGGGTTAAGGAACTGGGTTCCTCGTCCTCCTTGGGTAGGACAGCAAAGGTTCAGGAATGTAATTCCTCGTCCTCACGGACAGATAACTCGTACTAGACCAAAACTCTATCACGAAGTCCCTCATTTTTATATCGACTTAATCGCCGGGCCAATGGCGAGCGGGTCATTAGTTAGATAGCGCTATTTAGGTCTGACAAACCTCACACCGTGCCGCAGAGGACGGGCGTGAACTAATGGATCTGGGGCACGTCAATGATGATAGACATTGACAGTTTCAGGGCACTTAAACATGACTACAGTCAGCAGTCGATATGGTAACGAGTCTAGTAGATACATGGGGTAGCCCCCACGGCCGAAATGCCAGATAACTAACACGGGGTAGCCCCCACGGCTGGATAGCCAGAGTAACCGGGAATAAACAAGTCACGTTTTTAACTATGGGGTAACCCCCACGGCAGGATGCCAGATAAAGGAAACTGTTTTCGAAACAACTTAAAACGAACACCCAACCGTGAACTCACTCAACTTGTTGTTGACTCGTTACTACATGCTTTGCAGGTCCTTAGGTTCTTAGCTGGAGCTTGCATGGAGGAGGATCGTTGTGGGACATGGACGACTGTGTGCCATGTTAAACTATGAAAAAATTAAACTTATGTTTTGATTTAAGACTTATGCTTCCGCTTGCAACTTAACTATGTTTTGTTTGAACACCAATTGTATTGGGTGGATTTTTATAACTACTTATATGCTTGTTCAATATGATTGGTGGCTGGATCCTGGTCAGTCACGCCTCCAAGCGGTAGTACTCCGCAGGTGGATTTTTGGGGGTGTGACACATTACTATCCTATCGTCCGGAATAACCAAACCCGGATTTAACACCAATGCTTCAGGCTTGGTAAAATGGACCGAGTGACCCTTGTCGCAGACTTGTGACACGCTCATCAGATTGTGTTTAATTTGCTCAACATGGTTCACTTTGTCCAAAGTGATCTTCCCTTTTGTCACTTTTCCTCGTCCAGTAATCCTACCACCTTTAGCACCAGCAAAATTCACATGTCCAACATCATATTCTTCAAATTCAGAAAACAATCTCGCATCCCCCGTCATGTGCCTAGAGCAGCCACTATCAACATACCATAAGTTGATAATCCTCCTTAGCAGCTCCTGCACACACCAACCAAAAGATTAGTTAGATTGGGGGACCCAAGCCTTAATGGTCTTGGGTCGTCCAGATTCACTAACTACAGGAACATCCACCCAATATCCATCACTCCTAACTGGAGTCTTGGATCTCGGACCTGTTGATGGAAATGGGTTTTGATTTCCATGAGGTCTATGGTCCTGAGGGATCCTATATGTGTTTAGACTATGTGACCTTTGGAAATTTTGATTTTGATATCTTGAGTTTTGATTCCAAGAAGCTTGATTGTTGTAATTTCTAAAGCCATTGTTATAAAGAGTTCGTCCACCATTATTTTGGTATCGATTTTGATATTGACCTTGACTTCTGAAATTAGTTGAATTATGATTGTTCATTCTTGGTGAACTACTTCTAGGTCTCTCATATCTGCCTGATTTAGATTCAGGCTGAAATCTTGGTTGATTTCTTTGATAACGAGGAACTTGTGGAGTTCCTTTTTCAGCCTTATCTACACCAACACTCTTTGGTTGCTTTGGAGCAGATTTCTTTAGAGAATTTGAAACTTTCTCCTCATTATCACCTTTTTTCTCTGGTGATTTCCCTCTCTGTTTCTCACTAACTTGTGCTTCAGTCTTTTTGTTAGGACAACAGCTAGCTACATGTCCTTTGGTGTGACATTTGAAGCACGATCTCTTTCTCAAAGACTTCTTAGCTGAAGTCTTTGAACTAGATTCTTCATTTGATGATGATGCCTTAGAAGGATTTGGTTCAGTTTGCTTAGTTTCAGATTTTTCTATGTTTTTGTTTTTAGCAAGCTCTACATTTGATTCGTTTTCAATAACACCTGTTTCGTTTTTCATGTCACTTCCTTGAACAAAAGTAACCTTTTTAACAAAAGTTTGATTTTTGTTTTTAGGATGTGAATTTTTTCCTTGCAAAACGGGTTTTTTTGTTATTCTTCTTCTTAGCATGATCACTCTCAGACACATCACCTTGACTTGATGTGGAACTACTTGGTGATGTTGACAGAAAGTCTGTTAAATCATCTTCATCAGGTAGGAATGAATAGTCATGACTAAGAGGAGGTGGGACTTCATTAAAGCCTTTGAAGCCCACACTGGTCTTGTTATTACTGTTCTTTAACCCACCCATCATGTGCTTCATAACAAAAGTGGAATCTCTAAACTGACTTAGTTTCTTTTCAAGTTCAACAATTTTTAATTGTGCCTCAGACAACTCTTTGCACTTTTCAGAAACCTCTTTTGTTTTCTCGCTCATAGTGTCATGAGCTAAGTCTATAATTTGAAGTTTTTCATTTAATTTGCAGGTTAAAGCTTCAATTTTAGCTTCATAGCCTTTAATTTTCTTCAAATACATAGACTCATTTCTTTTAACAAAAAAGTTTGATTCTTTAATGTTAGACATTTCGTTAACCAGACTTTAATTTTAAGTTGATAATCTATCAACCTCACCCTGTAATTCACGACATCTTAAGAAAACAGAACTAGCAGAATTACTTACCTCTCCTGTTGGTTTGTCTAAGTTGGCTATGAGAGCAGCAATTTGAACTTCCAATCATTTATATTTGGCATCTTTTTTCTTTAGCTTCCTTTTCATAATCAGACTTTAGCTTTTCTTCTTCAGCTTCAGTTGTCTGACCATCCTTATCTTCTTTAGCTTCACTTTCTCTCTCAACTTCAGCATCCACCTTTACTTCAGCATCTTCCACGTTAGCTTCAGCATCATCAACGGGCACTATCTCTGCCATGAATGCTTGAGTGACATTCTCATCATCTTCTAAATGAACACTCCAGTCAGATGATCCCTCTCGTGCAGTAGAGATCAAAGCCCTTGAGTAAGAGTTGTTTATTGCATTCCTATTGTTTGAACTCTGACTCGAAGCCTCTTGTTTTTGTTTTTGACATTCCCTAGCAAAATGTCCATAACTTTGACAGTTAAAGCACCTGACTTTGGTCTTGTCAAAACCAACGCTCTTCCCTACAAAATTCCTTCCTGTTCTGTTCATGAACCTCTTGACTCTTCTGGAAATCATGGCCATTTGCCATTGCAGATCCATCTTCTCTAAGTCATCAGGGTCAATTTGATCATAATCTTCATCTAAAGTGGCAGGATCAGATATCTTCCCCTGAATGTAGTTCTCATAAGAAGAAATAAATGAAGCAAGTAGAGCAAGATGTTCTTCTGCAGACTTAACACTCATAGGCATCGATGTTGTATTACTACTCTGATTAGTAGCTGATGTTCTCTTAGCTCCTGTTGGTCCTCCTGAAGCGGCTACGAAATACACATCACCATCTTCATTCACAGTAACCTGCTCATTCTCACATGATAGAAACGCAGTAGCAGAGTTGCTAGAAGCGTTGTGAGATGAAGAAGATGTAAGTCCATTGTAAATCCCTAGATCTTGAACCTGATCATATCCAGTTTCCTTCTTCTTCATATTTAGCTCATAAGCTCTCAGCTTTCCAACCACTTCTTCAAGTTCCTTTGTCTCATAATCTGCTTCCCTTTTGATCATGAGAGTGTAGATATCCCATTTAGCAGGTAAATCATCGAGCAACTTGTCATTTTTCTCTATGTCAGAATAGCTATCTATATCATAATTGTCCATTTCTGACATCAGATGGTAGTATCGAGTGATGATGTCCTCAAGTGACTCATTTCTCATATACTTGAATACAGTGAACTGCTTCTTCAGTAGATCAACTTTGTTCTTTTTAACATCGGCATTTCCCTCATATCTTTTCTCTAATGCATCCCACATTTCCTTTGAAGTAGTGTACTTCGTAAAGGTATGCTTGATGCCATCTGGTAAGGACATCTTGATAGCAGCTAAGGCTCTCTTTTCAACCTCATACATCTTCTTATCAGCATCTTGCATGTTCACATAGGTTGTGACACGTTGTCTGCCCTCAAAATCGTGTGTTGGGTTTGTGTACCCATCTACAATACAGATCCACATGCGTGTGTCCTGATATTCAATGAACGATTGAAACCTGTCCTTCCATGTCAGATAATTTTCCACCTTCATCATCTTAGGCGGTTTATTGGTTGTGCCAACCTCGTGCTCCATCCTCAAAAGTTCATTCAAATTAGACATGTTCGACATTTTAACGTAACAGACTGGTAAAACCGTACATTTTTTTTCCAAAAACTGTTTTTACCAAATTATACCGTTAAATTCGTCTCAAAATTACGATTCCAATTATATATAATGTCGAAGACCTTTTTTGGGATTTACCAGAGTCTTTTTTGTCCTAAAAATCCAAGGAGTCCAACGGTGCAAACGGTTTCCTGAGATGAGCTACGGATAATTTTCTATTCGCAAAAAACGTGAATTTTTTGTTACGCTTGCCAAAGAAAATTCCACCACTATCTAAGACAGTCGAGACCACCTGTTTCGAGTCGAGACCTCTGTTTCGAGTCAAATATGAACAACTCGAGACCCTAGTCGAGACCTCTGTTTCGAGTCAAATATGAACAACTCGAGACCCCAGACGAGACCTCAGTCGAGATCCTTGATTTCGAGTCGATACCTCTAACTTCAAGTAAAAAATGCACAAGTCGAGACCCCCCAGTCGAGACCACTGATTTCGAGTCGAAACTTCACAAGTCGAGACCTCTGAGTAGAAACCTTGAGTCAAGACCTCATGATTCCAAAGACGAATTCAATCCCGAAAAATCAGCAAATCAAAATTTTCAACTCTTTTCCACTAAGGAAACAATTCGAAAATTTATTCCTTTTGCAATCTTTCCAAACAAAGTCTCCTAAATTTCAGCAAACAACACCAAAACAGATCAAAGTCATGAAAATTAATCTGTTCTTCACTGTTCTTCAGAAATTTTTTTTGTATGAAACCCAAAAATCTTCAACCAAATTCCAACTTGAATTTGTAATATCAGTTTTGAACCGTACACAAGAGCAAAAGCTCTGATACCAATTGTAGGTCCCTTATCCCGTATGGATCGTAACAAAACTGATAATCCCCTTGATAAACCAAACAAATAGAAACAAGAACACGAACACAATTTACCAACTAATCTTCTATGATTATCAAACAGAACGTTTTACAATCACTCAAGATCACAAGAACTCACAGCCAATTTCTATGTATTCGAATGCTCTCACAATGTCCAAAAATCTGACCCTAAAACTCTAGTTAAAGGTTGTTTATATACTACAACCACATAACTCAAACTGGGCTAAGCCCATACGCATTCTAAACAGAATTCGGGCTAGATTACATAGACTTAAACATGAACTCGAACTTGGGCTTGGTTTGGGCTTCAAACACAACTCGAATTCCTTTCACTCTTCGTGAGTCTTCGCGGCCCAACCTTGTTTAATATCCAAAGACCAATCCAAGACTGTTGTCACATAAAATGCACCAACAATGATTAGCGGCGGAAACACAATTACCATCAAATGTGTCATGGAAAGGTTTGAACCCTGGATGGAACATGCCATGACAATGCTTCTACGTTGAAGGGACCTCCAAAAGAATCTACTCATCATAAGTGCCATAGTTGGATATAATCGGATGAGGCAGATCCTTGTAGACACCGAGAGATCTGGAGACATCATCTATCAACAATGTTTCAATAGCATGACTCATGAGGATCAAAATCTCCTCGGAAGACATCATATGTCAGTAAATGCTTCAATCTCCAAGAACTAGTTCATGCACCTGTTAGCGGGTTAATGGGCGAGAATATTGATCCACTTCATGCACCATATACTCACAACATACTTGGTCATCCCGGCCCGCTCACAACACAATGGATCATGGGTACCCCTTATACTCTTTATCTCATATATGGTTAATGAATGTTTCTTAAGTTTTATTTTCCATTTAAATGTTTTCTAAAGAACCTCACTTTTATACACACACACATCCAGTTGTAAGAACCGCGAGAAACAGCTCCTAACCATTAGATAAAAAAGATGGATGGATTAGATTAAAAGTAACAAAAATGAATATTAAATACATTTTGTCTTATTATGTCTTTAATATTTTAATCCAAAAGGGTGGTTTAGTAAAATTACTCTATTTTGTCTTTTTGTCTTTATTATTTTTTTTATTACTTTTTTGTTTTATTATATTACTTTTTATTTTTTAAAAAGAATTTTTTTATTAAAAGAATTTTTAAATTCAAATTTTTTTAACAAGTCAAATTTTTTTGCGCGCCGGTTTTTGCACGCTAGGCCTTTTCAAGCGTCGTTTTTTTAATGCGCCGTTTTTACGCCGGGCTTTTTCAAGCGTCATTTTTTAACGCGCCGTGTTTTCAAGCGTCGTTTTTTACACGTTTTTTTAACGCGCCGTTTTTTACACGTCGTTTTAACGCGCCGTTTTTTTTCACTTTTTTTAACGCGCCGTTTTTCACACTTTTTACGTTTTACCTTAAACTTTTTAAACTTTTTACGTTTTATGTTTTATGTTAAACTTTTTACGTTTTATGTAAAAAAATTTACGTTTTACGTTAAAATTTTTACGTTTTACGTTTTACGTTAAAAAGTTTACGGTTTACGTTAAAAAGTTTACGGTTTAACTTTTTTTTTTACAAAAACTTTTTTTACGCAAAAACGAACGCACCCAGAAATCACAAACTCGGGAGGTGTCTCAGATATATTGTTATCATCATCGAATAGGGGGAAAAAATAAGAAACCAACAACATCAAAACAAAGTGTATCTCAAAAAAAAAAAAAAAAAACGGGGTTTGGCTCAGATTATCCGATAATCAAAAGGCTGCAAAAGTGGGGTTGCAGGTTCAAAAAACCTACCCTCCGCCGTCCTTGCCGCGCCATCATCATCAAAATCTACGTTTTTTTTGCATCATCGCCACAGAATCGATCGTATCAAAACCCACAGATTCAAAGAACACAAATCAAAACCCCCAACATATAAAAAAAAGAACACTTTCCCAGAAAACCCCATAACCCCCACATGCAACAAACCCAAACTTCAAAATTTGAATACCAACACACAAGTGATTCCCCAGCTGCAACAAAGCAGACTTCAAAAATTTCAAAATCAAAACCACTGTTCAAACATTCAAACAATCAAAACCACAGATTCAAACATTCAAAAAATCACGAGCAAAAAACATTAAAAAAGCATACCCAAATATCTTAGAGAAACAGTGCTACCCAAACACAACCATCGTCGCCATCAAAAACCCACCACCGCCACCACCGTCTCCGTCAATCCTCAAACACCACCACCGCCGCCGTCAAATCCACCACCACTGTACTGGTAAATCGGAGAGGGTCAACTTACTGGTAAATCGGACCGTCGCCGGAGCTCGCCGTCAAAAACCCACCACCACCACTTTCCGTCGTCGCACCACCACCAGACGGTGGTGGTGGTGGTGGTTCTTCAGCGTGTAACGGGGGATGGGGGAGCTGTGGTTGCGATTTGGTGGTGGGTGTGAGGTTGGGGCTGGATGTCATTGAGAGAGTGGGGGAGCAGGGATGTTTGTGTTTTGTAGATGAAGGTCGGCAACACATTTGGGGTTTTGAAAATATTAGAGAGAGAAATGGTCTGGTAGCATTAAATGGAGAGAGAGAATAGGGATTTGACATTTGGGGTAAAAGACCAAACTACCCTTTTAAGTGGCAAAATCTAATTGGTTGAGAGTGGTTTTCACGGTTCTTACAACTGGAGGTGGTTTTCATTTTAGCGGCTTCCTGTATATATATATATATATATATATAGGGGAGAGATCGTGAGGAAACTCGAGAAAACTCTATCTAACTATTACTAAACCCTACAATATAAATCCTAATCCCTAAACCAAAAAAAAAACTATACCCCAAAATCTAAACCCTAAAAGCTAAAAACGAAACTTAAAAATTAAACCCTAAACTAAAAGATTTGACCCTAAAATCTAAACGCCATAAAAAATTCAATGTAAATATCAAGCTTTTGATTGAGTTTTCTTACGAAGAAAGAGTTTTTTCTCATGATCATCTCCCTATATATATATATATATATATATGGGAAGGTTCAAATGAAAACCACTAGTTAACACCAGAACTCAAGAACTAACAAAAAAAAGCCTAAAAAATATACCAATTTTTGTTTACCAATTTTAGCTAGTTTTTGTGTATACATTTTTTTTTTCAAAAAAAAAAAAAAAGAAAGATATTTTTGTAGTGCACATGTGTAATATTACACATGTGTATGTGTACTACACATGTGCATTACAATTTTTTTTGAAAAAAAGTTTTTTTATACATAGAAACTAGCGATTTTTAATAAAAACATTGTAAAAAAATTGGTATGTTTTTAGACTTTTTTAGTTAGTTCTCGAGTTCTCGCGATAAAAGGAGTTTTTATTTGAACCTTCCACTATATATATATATATATATATATATATATATATATATATATATATATATGTATATATATATATATATGTATATATGTATGTATAGGGTGGGGTTCTAGAGTGAACACACTAGTGTATTTGCGAACTGAGTGAACATATCCTGGCTATTGATTTACACAGGTATATGGCTAGGATTTAATCATCAAATCGTAAAATACACTAGTGTATTTCATCATCAAATCCTGACCATTGATTTACACACATGTATGGCCATGATTAGTTCGCAAATACACTAGTGTTCACTCTTGAACCTAATCTTATATATATATATATATATAGGGGACCGCTAAAATGAGAACCACCTCCAGTTGTAAGAACCGTGAGAACTACACCGTACGGGTCGAGGTGGACCAATTTTTTTTCCATAAACGTAGATGCATGTATTATAAACACATTTGTAAAAAAAAAAAATGGCGGGTGTGTAGTTTTGAGCACCCAAAATATATATATATATATATATAGAATTCCGCTAAAATAAGAACCACCTCCAGTTGTAAGAACCGTTAGAACTTTTTGATCTGGGGCGAGTTGGACCAAATTTTTTTTAGCGGAATTCTATATATATATATATATATATATATATATATATATAGTGTAACTATTGAGAGAAAACCCATAATTATTGAGAAACCCTAGAAAACTCTAACCACCCAACATTTTTTGCTTTTGAAAAAAAATAACATATATAATATACATGTTTTAAGAGTTTTGAGCAAAAAAAAAAAAAAAAAAAAACGACGAGAGGATATTTAAAAAAAACTACACAAGTTTTGCATAATGCGATGACTGTCATATATGTTACACAAAAACTTGTTTATGTTTCAAAAAAAAAAATTATTTTTCAAAAAATAAAATAAAATTGGTCAGTGCTTTTTTTATTTTTTATTTTGCTCAAAACCCTTAAAAACATGTATATTTCATGTCTATTTTTTTTAAGAAAAAATGTTGGGAGGTTAGAATTTCATGGGTTTTCTTAATAACTAAGGGTTTCCTATATAACCTTCCAATATATAATATATATAGAGAGAGATGATATATAGAAAACCTTATATTAGGGAGAAAACCTTGCAAAATCTCTCTCATCCATTGATTAACTTGATCCTACTGTTGTAATTTGAGAGTCCAGGATCCGACAGGTTTGACGGAGTTTTGGTCCCGAGATAACCGGTTCGGTGGAGTATTATTGATAAGAAATGAGTAGAAGTAGAATCGACACCGAACAAGTTAATTTAAACTGGTTTCTATTCAATGTTTGAAGTTACATACCCGTGAAACCAATTGGACAGCATCTCCCCTCTGGGAACCAAATCTTATCCAAATGAGAAACCCCTCAGCCCTATATATAGGCATTGTCCATCCGCACGAACCTAGGAACGGATGGACTGCATCCGCACAAATCAACCACATGTCCATCCGTGCGGATGGACTTATAACAACAAATGAACCTATAGGGATGAATGGGCTGCTAACGGACAGATAAGGCATGTCCATTCGCATGGATGGACTCCATTCGTGCGAATGGACTTTTCTTCACAAAATCTTGTCCATTTTCACACTATTCTATACAATATTCAACACACGCTCTATCTAGGCTATTCGCACAGCGGCGGACATACAAAATATGCACCAACAAATTCCCCCTTAGCTGTCACTGTCAAATCGTGTCTTTGAAAATCTAGAGCCTTGTTTTGAATATTCTGCAACTTCAATCAGGCATCTTGAAATCTTCTATAGATTCCCCCTGATTGATGATTCGGGATTGCATTATCTTCGTTATGCATAAATTCTCCCTGAAATGAATCTTCAGGTAATTCCCCTGAAATGAATCTTCAGGTCTCTGTTTGCACAGTTCACGACTCCTCCTCTGAATTGCTAAACTACAATCTTCACGAATAATCATCAACTTAAAACTAATAAATGCAGCTTCTCTATTTCGGCTTTAACCACATTCGCGTTTGGTTTTTGATATACCATTTTAGCACCTTCGATCACGCATTCCGCCTGCTTGATCTTTTAATGTTCAAAAACCCAACCGGCAATTGATAGAAACTTCAAATAGCACACTGGTTAACTTTAGATATGTGACTACCCACGGAAATCTGACATCCCGTTTTTCGTGATCACCTTTAAGCACCTTCCTGAATGATAGATCCGTATAAACGGTATTCTCCACAATCAGCAAATCTTCATCGGATAACACATCATCTGGTAACACATTCAGATCTCAAAAACTTTCATCCACGATCAGATTCATATTCTTTCTCTTCAGTCACGAAAACAGATGTGTAGTCTTCTCCGCTAGTTTCGGCAACAACTTAATCAACAAACATCATCATTCCCCGACGGTTAGTCCGAAAAATAATTCATCTACTCGAAGATTAACCGTTCTGACACTTTAGACTATCACACGTCTATGATATCTTATAAGTATCCACAATACAGATGCACCTCCCGATACTAATCCTGCTGACCGGCTTGACGAAGACCCGAGACTCAAACTCGAAGACGTCAATCTGACCCTGATCTGTAGAGTCTGAATTTTCTATGACCACGAAGTCACAAATCCAGATCCTATACATCTCCAGACAATCCTGAAGTCGGAACCACCCGAATACAGTTGCACCGTCACGAATTTAAAAAATGTTGGAATTTCAATATGAAATCTTTATTCCCCCTCATTTTTGCAAATTCTGACGTCTAATCACTGAATTCCCCGTCAAATTGAGCAATTCAGTCTTCTCTTATCTGTGAAAAACACGACTATGCCGAAAATGTGTCATTTTGGCCCTCAAACATCCGTTTTTCATCATTGCGGATTTTTCTTTACGGCCCATTAGTAGCCAGATAACCCAGATGATAATCATTCTACACCAGTATCATGACTACCACCACTAATTTCCAAAATCTGTGATCGAATCATCAAATCTGTTCGCTGAAGCCCCAGACGGTGTCCCTAAACAACCCAACTTGGTCGTTAAAAAATCGAAAAAAATTTTCTATCATCAAATTTTTTCTGGAGACTCACCTCGTCATTGTGATCAAGAAATGCATTTTTTAGACATTTGTTCATCCGTGCGAATGGAGTAGGTCCATCCGTGCGAATGAACTGATTTTGGAACGAATTGACTTTTTAATCCGAATGTCGATCCATGCGAACCTATATGGTCGATCCGTGCGAATCTTCAGATCCTCATTCATAAAATTTTGACATTTCCAGGTCCAAGCGAACCTGCTCATCCGCTCAAAAATGTCTGACCATCTCAAGAACATTCCCAATCACATTTTTCGATCCAAAATCTTTATTTCTACGAATTTCATGATGAAACTTCACAGGATTGTGCGAAAATCAATCACGAACACAATGATGTCTTCAATTTCAAATTCCATCTGTGAATTGACCTTCAATTTGATGTTTAACGTCAAAACCTCCAAAAAATCCAAAATTTATGAGCGTAGGTGATTTAATCAACTGTTAGATCGATTGAATCAGTACCGTAGCTTTGATATCAATTGAGAGTCCAGGATCCGGCAGGGTTGACGGAGTTTTGTTCTTGAGATAACCGGTTCGGTGGAGTATCATTGATAAGAAATGAGTAGAAATAGAATCTACACCGAACAAGTTAATTTTAACTAGTTTCTATTCAATGTTTGAAGTTACATACCCGTGAAACCAATTGGACAGCATCTCCCCTCTGGGAACCAAAGCTTATCCAAATGAGAAACCCCTCATCCCTATATATAGGCATTGTCCATCCACACGAACCTAGGAACGGATAGACTGCATCCGCACGAATCAACCACACGTCCATCCATGCGGATGGACTTATAACAACAAATGAACCTATAGGGACGAATGGGCTGTTAACGGACGGATCAGGTATGTCCATTCGCATGAATCAACCACATGTCCATCCATGCGAATGGACTTTTCTTCACAAAATCTTGTCCATTTTCACACTATTCTATACAATATTCAACACACGCTCTATCTGGCCTATTCGCACAGTGGTGGACATACAAAATATGCACCAACATAATTACATTTGAGTTTTCTGATTTTTTTAATAAGTACTTTTAAATGAAAAAGACATGTAAGGGTAGAATGAGTAAGAAGAAGCTTGAAAGTTTCTTGAAACATAAAAGGTACAATATGATATTGACCTTCATTCTCACATATACTTAACTCCATCTCCCACCCATACACCATTATCTCTCTCCTCTTTCCTCACACCCATTATCTCTCTCCCCTTTCTTCTCTAGAAATCAAAAGCTTTGAACCAAGGTTCTCTAGATCCACCAAGTTTGTTCCCAAATAATAACTAGAACTAAATTTCACCTCTGTTGGAGTGAACTAGGTCTCAAATGACCCTGAAATCACGAATATTGGAGAGAACTAGAGCTCAAACATAGTCGTCATTCATGGAGGTGATAATATCCGTGCTCGCTCTCTCTACGTGTGTGTGTTCTACTCATGATCCCCTTTGTTCTATGTTTTAATTAGAGATAAACATTTACTTTGTGTTCTCGTGTGATGTAATTCCACCCTCATTTCTAGTTATTTGATTTGGGACTTGGGATTCAGTAATTGTTGGGCTCTTGAAGGTTTATACATTATTACTAATTTAGTAGATTGGGCTAGATGTTAGTTGATTGATTTTGGGCTTGTACTTGGGCTTGGGCTTGGTGGGGGCGAAATGGGCTTAGGGTTTAGGGGGGAGTTGTGGGCTCGACTCTCCTATAAATACATGTTTAGTTATCATTATTTAGGTTGTTGATTCTTGGTGTTTTGCAGAAAACTTGTATTAGACAATTATCAATTGTATGCAAGTTAAGCTTTTGGTGTTGATTATTGATGTGCGTAAAATGTAACATATAAATTACATCACACAACGCGTAAAATCAACCCTTTTTTGGTACTAATGTTGGAAAAAACATGTTTCTTTGTTTACTTTTAATTTACAGGATCAAAAGAGCTTAAACGAACAAAAGGAACAAACTAACAGCAAAAACCAACACAAATACAAAGAAGAAGGATTGACACGACTCACCAAACCCCCATCCACATCCAAACCAACAAAAATAACAAAAACTGAAGCTTAGGCACGGGGCCGTGCCCACCAGGCATGGGGCCGTGCCCAGTCAAGATTCCCTGCAGAAAAAGACAACAACAAAAGACAAACCAACACAGGGCCGTGCCAACTCAACATGGGTCGTGGTCAACTCTAAGATTCGCAGAATCTGAGATAGTATAACAAATACACTTACCACGGTCCGTGCTGTTGACACACGGGGCCGTGTTAGTACATGACCTAACATCTTCAGTTAATGAAGGGAGAGAAGCTGAAGACCACGGGGCCATGCCAGGTGGGCACGAGGTCATGTGAATGCTCTGTTTCTAGCTATAAATATGGGTGCTTGGTTTCATTTCAACTCATCCCTTGGAAAACCACTTCTCTGACACTTGACATCAGTCCACCACCACTACAACACTAACACCCGCCACCATCATCCATCTTTCATCTTTTAGAGTGTGTAGTAGTCTCAGGACCCAAGTCCGATCGTAAGATTTCTTGTCAAACAAAGACCATGCTTGGCTAAATCTCTTACATCACTTGGTGAAGACAAATCATTATGTATTAGTTTTGATTTTCAATCTTTGACAACTTTTTATTTGGGTATGTATTAATGACTTTAATAACTAGTGTTTTATATTGAAGGTGAACTTTACCTAATCATTTCTTCATGTTTTGTTGATTCACTCATTCGTGTCTTTACGGTCTATATAAAACGCATTAACTGCCTGGAAGGGGGTTAGAAGGGTGTTTGGGTAAAGTTCTTACCTCGTTCAGTGTATAGATCCTACGAAGACCTGATTCAAGCTTAGTAGGACTTCCCTTGAAGCAGATAGCATCAAATCGGGGGAAGTAAGAACCGCTTGTAATCCCTTATCTATAAACCACTATTAAGATATAAACCAGACCTTGCGGGACTGTATCCCTGCTGACTGATGACTGTCGTAAGGGTCAATCAAAAACCTAATTAAACTACGTAGATAGCATAAGTAGGGTATCGTATCCACGAGGAATTTGTGGTTAGCGTAAAAGAAATTAATTAAAACTAAACTATCTAAATTGGGGGTTTGTTTGTTTAATTGTAAAGAAAACACAATTTGTCACGAAAAATGTTATCAAGATAAGAAGAAGTAACCTCCACCCGGAATCCCAAATACCCGTTTTAATATAAAAATATGTTTTCTGATTCAAAACACCACATAGACATGGCCTAGGAATTAATGAATTTGATTAGTTAATAGGGATAGTTTTTAAGATTCACTATGCAACCTAATAACCCGTTTGATTGTATCAATTACCCACCAATTTACCAACCCGCTAACAACGCAAAAAAGTTGCCAATACGCTTAATAAATGACAAGCAATTCAAACACAAGAAACGTTTACCAATAATCCAACACAAGTGGTCAAGCTGTACCAGTTTACCAGAATCAGAAAAACAAATAATTATGTCAAACTGCGTAAACGTTCATCCGGGCGGAAGTCACCGAAAGATTTAGCCGCTCATGCTTGTCTTCACGGCACCGGTTGTCATCCCGTGTTGCGTGAACATGCTTCAATGGTTGATTGAATGAAGAATAATGAAAAGTGATGCTCAAGTTCGTCCTTGATGTGTTGTGCGACGGATGCGAATTAATTTTCTTCTATATAAGTTGTCGTCCAAAAATCCCCTCCTCCAATCCCTTTTATGATCCGTATACATGCTGTTTTCCCTAAGTCTTGTGGGCCATCATTAGTGTTAATCCATTGATCCAAATAACCCACATATATATGATTTAATTTAAGCCCATCAATTTACTTTACAAGAAATGTCCTTAATTAAATTGGTAGTCTACTTGGATTCCCTGAACAAAATAAAAAAAAAAAAACATATCAATTGAACTTATGTGATGCAAATCCAACGAACACTGATAAAAAGTCGAGTTATTTATTTTTACACTGATAAAAAGTCGAGTTATTTATTTTTTCTTTCTTTTATTTATTCTAAAAGCACACTTTGTTCAACTGAAAACGATAATAACAATATATAATCACTGCATGATGTTTTGACCGTTTACTATTAAAATATGATTTTTTTTTTTTTTAATATTAAGTGAGTCGTTTTAACTTGTTTTCGTCTTAACCTACATGGTAATAGAATCACACTAAATGTATTCATTTTACTTTAATATCAGTGCATTTTTATTATAATTAATGTATAATAAGGTGTACCTATAATGCACCGGTCACTGACTCAAACCAATAGGTTGAGGGTAACGCTGCCTGGAAGGGGGCCTATCACTTTTCGCATTAATAATTTAGTTAATTATATTTCAATAATCCGACCTTTCGGGACTGTATCTCTACTGACTCAGACCAATAGGTTAGGGTAACGTTGCCTGGAAGGGGCCCTACCACTATAACTAAGATAATCTCTTAAAAAACCCAAAGTGCGTAAATCATCAAAGGATACATAAAAGAGGATTTGGAACCAAGTGATTCCTTCTTGTCTATTTATTTTCCTTATAGTTATATTTTTATTTCCTAGTTTATCTTTTAAAACTTTCAAAACTTTCTATCAAAATTTGGTTAGATTAGACGTTAACGATAAGCCGGTATTAAAAGCTCTTGTGTCCTTAGACGACCCCGGTATCTTGCCATCACTATACTACGTCTATGATGGGTGCACTTGCCCTAACGTGTGTAGAGTGATAGTATTATATCATATCATATCGTATTTTATAAATTTAAAGCTTGATTCGCGAGTAAAAAGTGCTTAAAATATATCTAAAATTTATACCCACACCCACACCCACACCCGCACACGTGACGTGCGCGGGTGTAGGTATATTTTTTAAGATATATTTTAGCTCTTTTTACTCACCAATTCAAGTTTTAAATATATAAAACACGATATACTACTATCACTCTACACACATGTTAGGGCAAGTGCACCCATTGCGGGCATAGTATAGTGACGGAAAGATACCGATGTCGTCTAACGACATAAGAGCTTTTAATACCGGCTTATCGTTAACGTCTAATTTAACCAAACTATGATGAAAAGGTTTGAAAGCTATAAAAAGCTAAACTAAAAAGCAAAAATAAAATATAAGGAAAAACAGATAGACAAGAAGGAATCACTTGGTTCAAACTCCTCTTTTTTGTATCCTTTAATGATTTCCGCACTTTGGACATTTTAAGAGATTATCTTTAAGTTATAGTATTAGGCCCCTTTCCAGGCAGCGTTACCCTCAACCTATTGGTCTTCGTCAGCAGGGATACAGTCCCGCAAGGTCGGATTATTGAAAGATAATTAAGTAAGTTATCAATGCGAAAAGTGGCAGGCCCCCTTCCAGGCAGCGTTACCCACAACCCTTTGGCCTGAGTCAGCAGGGATACAGTCCTCGCGGGGTTGGTTTAAAGTTTTAATAGTAGTTTATAAATAAGGGATTCAAGCGGTTTCTTACTTACTTCCGGGGCTGTCATTCCTGCCCAATCTCGAGAAGTAATACTAAGCTTGAACCAGGTTCTCGCAGAATCTATACACTGAATGAGACATAGAATTACCCAACCACCTTTCTAACCCCCTTCCAAGTAGTTAACGCACTTATATAGACCGTAAAGACACGAATGCGTGAATCAACAACATATGAAGAATAGTTAGATAAATTTTCCTTCACTATAAAAAAAATAGTTGTTAAAGTCATTAATACATACAAAAAAAAGGAGCCAAAGTTTGGAAATAAAAAAGAAATAAATAAAAGATTTGTCTTCACCAAGTGATGTAAGAGTTTAGCCAAGCATGGCCTTTGCTAGATAAGAACTCTTACGACCGATCTTGGATCCCGAGACTACTACACACTCTAAATGATGGAAGATGGATGATGGTGTTGTAGTGGTGGTTGAGTAGTGGCAAGTGTGAGAGAAGTGGTTTGCCAAGGGATGGATTGGAATGAAACCAAGCACCCCTATATAAAGCTGAAAATCAGACGTCCAACACAGCCCGTGCCCGCCTGGCATGGCCCTATGGCCTTCAGTCTCTCTCCTCTTCATTAACTGCAGTGTCAAACTTTGTACTAACACGGCCCTGTGTGTCAACGACATGGCCCGTGGCCAATGTACTTGTTGTACTATCTCAGATTCTATGAATCCAAGAGTTGACCACACACCGTGCTGCCTTAGCACGACCCTGTGTTAAGCTTCTGATTTGTCTTTTGTTGTTGTCTTTTTCTTCTGTAGAGAATTCCAACTGGGCACGGCCCATGCCTGGTGAGCACGACCCCGTGCCAAAGCTTTTGATCTTGTTATTTCCTTGGTTTGGATGTGGATGAGGGCTTGGCGAGTTGCATCAATCCTCCTTCATTGTATTTTATGTTGGATTTTGCTGTTATTTTGCTCCTTTCGTACATTTAAGCTCTTTTGACACTGTTAATTAAAAAGGAACAAAGAAACGAGCTTTTTTCAATATTAGTACTGAAAAATGGCTGATTTTACGCCGTATTTGATGTAATTTATATGTTGTATTTTACGTACATCAAATACCCCCACACTTGAATCTTTGCTTGTCCTCAAGCAAAATGCTTTATCGTAGCTTATACACCCAAACGAAATTGATAGCAGAGAAGGTTTTTAGGCTTATCTTTAGAGTCTCGGGAATCCAAGTTCTAATTTTATTCTGTTTTTATTTACAGTCTTATACGTCATGATTTATTTACAACACAATTTAAGAAAAAGTATTTGATTTTGGGCATAACATGTCTTTATAAAATTCTATTTAATTATATACATGTTTACACACCTCACAAGTAATCACTCAACACTCGGCCGAAGATGTATAAGTGAAGACACTCGTACCCGGTTTGGAAATTACTCTTACTATAGGCTTGACAAGTAATCAAACATCCTCCTTTTGACATTTTAATCCTTGTAAGTATCGAGAGAACTTTTAAAAGGGTAGGCTGTGGCTCGGGTAAGTGTGTTTTATTGAAAGTGGCTAAAATTGTAAAATGTCGGCTTTTCTTTTGAAAATTTATTTGCTCGTGACTTAGTTAAAGGCTACATGCTTATAAGCAATAATTTCTGTTTATTTACTTCAAGTAGCTAGATTTGTTTTTTTGGATAAAGAATGAACTAAGCCACTTGTTTTTATATTTTTCAAAAGTGTCGCAGTTACTTAAAATAAGGGGTGTGAAAATAAAAATGATTGGTTTTGGGGTGATGGGTGGTTGTTTTTGCAAAAATATATTTTTGCGGGTTTTAGAAATGAAAGGTTTTAAGGCTCAAGAGGGTTTATCTAGGGGGAATATTTTTTTTGAAAAAGAAAGAGAAATAAAGGTTTTAAATGAAAAACATGTTTAGTCCTAATGCCTCTGTCATTTACTTACTTGGATTTGTCTCGGTAAGCACTTGGAATGTATTGCTTTGGTAAGTCCTAGATTTTCAAGAACCAAACGGGCTACTCACACAAGAAACGAAAATCTGAGCAATTAGTATATATGTGTATTTATATGCTCGGTAAAGGCTCAAAACTCCCTTTTGTGGGAAAAAGGGTTGTAGTGTAAATATGTATATATAATCAAATTTTACAAAGATTTGTTATGCCTGTTTTTATAATTTTCTTAATTAGTTCTTTTTATCACGACGCTTTAAGGTGTAAATTAGTAAAAACATAATTTTTTAGAACTTATTTTACCCAACTAAACCAAGATAAGTAAAAGAAAAATAAAAAATAAAAAAATTTGAAAAAGTTTGGGGTGGTTAGCGGTTTCCAAGGTGAGTTTTGTGTAAGGCTTGGTTTTTAGGACAAACGATTCAAGGATTTAACATTCTCCCCACACTTAAATTACACATTGCCCTCAATGTGTCCCAAAAAGGATTTATTTTTGTTGAATGTGTAAAAAGTGTGTAAAAATAACAAAAATTTACAGTTACTGGGCATTGGGCATGGGGGCGTGTCGGATGAACATGACCCGTGGTCAAAGTTCTAGTAAACTGGGTTTTCAGAAAACTTACAGTGAAGTGAGCACGGGGTCGTGCCTGGTGAGCACGACCCGTGTCACTTTATGGGGAGAAATTTTTTGGCATCAGCGGACTGAGCACGGGGGCATATGGGGAGAAATTTTTTGGCATCAGCGGACTGAGCACGGGGGCATGTCGGGTGAGCACGACCCTGTGGCACTTGTCTGTTTCAGGTAAAAATGTAGGTTTTATTGTTTGGCTTCTGTTTTTCGGGCTTAGGGACCATTATGCTTAGTGTGTCCAAGCCTCCCATGGTACCTGTGAGCTACAATACTATCACAATCCAATACAATACAACATAACCATAGTTCAACCTAAATTACGATTGTTTCAAGTTGTTCACCACCATATCACAGCAGAAAATAAAATATAGAAAAGTAAATAGTTTAAGAAAGTAAATTGTTCAACGGGACGCATCCCGGGAAATACCATCAAGTTCAAAAGTCGGGGAAAGTTAACCTGAAAGATAACCACGTCGCCTGCTGCCACCACCAACTCGTCTGAATCCATATCCTGGCCCTCCTCCTCTTCCTCCTCCTCGCCTCATAGCAGCATGTTGTCCCGGATGTCTGTGATGTCATTTTGCATGGTGATGATGTTGCGTTCCATGCTTCCAATCCGGGAGCTTGAGCTTTGACCCAAGCTGTAGGCGTTCTTTGAGACTTGGAGGGTTTCCTGCATGATATTGTATAAATTATTAAGGTTAGGAAAATCACTCCCTCCTTGGGATGAGGAGCCCGAAAATGATCCGGGGCGAGGACAGTTCGGGATGTCTTCGATTGCTAGGATCTCATCTGGGTCATTCGGGTTCCAAACCCGACCTCTTGCATCCTTAAAGCGCATAGTTCCGTCATTACAATCGATGACCAGACTCATACTTCGGCACACCGCAAGATCAACATTTGTTATACCAACACCCTTGTTAAATACCGCTGGAGTTCTCCTAATGTAGTTCTTGAAAAGCTTGGCGATCCATCCTCCACAAAAGATGGGTGTGCGGGTATCTGCGGTGGCATTGGTGGCCATGTTTTGTAGCAGCATGTGGGCGACGTCGATGGGTTGGCAGGTCACGAGACAATAAAGGCAAGTAAGCTCGTGAAGGTTCACCACCCCAACACTGTCTTTCCTTTGGCACAAAGCACCGTTAAGGACCCGATGGATGTAGCGGATAAGTGGGTCCCTGATTTTGGTGCTTTTTGTGGAGCTTGGGTTGTAATGGCCACCTCCGATTGTTGCCCATGCAGCTTGCCTCAGGTTATCTGGTAGTTCTCTGATAGCTTATGTTTTTGTAAAAATTACCGAAGCAATTAAGTGATCAAATTAGTTAAGTGAGGTAGTGTGCTAAGAATGTGTATCGGAAATATGCTGATTAAGTTGTTTGTAAAAACAGTTTTCAGGATACGGCTCAGGATATCGAGCTATATCTACAATAAAACAATGAGCAAAAATGTAAAGGGTGACACAGGATGTATGAGGAAAGCCCTTGATCAATCTAGATCGCCGGCATAAAACCTCGGGAGCTGACAATCGCAGCTGCCTTGTTCTTCCTATTGCTTCAAATATCAGGATACAGTGCAGGATATGATGCGGATCAACTAAGTGTTACAATGTGATTAAGTGTAAGTGTGTTGTGAGTGTTTGCAGCTAGAGAGAAAGAGTGTACGAGAGATTGTGTGTTCTAATCTGATCCGATCAATCCTTTTTATAGTAAAAGAAACTAACTAACTATCCTATTATTCCGGGATTTAACGAATATTCCATATGTGAACGTTGTAGTCCACGACTTCCGGCTTCAACGTCCATAATCTAACAGATTTGCCCGAGTCTTGTGGAGAAGAAGTCCACTTTGTAACACCTGTGCCTCCACGGCCATCAAACAAATACCAAACCAATGAAATATTATATTTCATACTTGGGATTTGTAAAAATATGTGTATCATTTGCACATATCAATTCTTGTTCAATTTCAAACTCTAAATCGCTTTCTGGAAGGTTATACGCGCACCGATGCATAAATATAACCAGTTTAATGCAACAAACACTCCGGAATAGTGACATAGGCTTAACATACCTTAAATAACCTTTACATAACTTAGAAATAAGTTTTGAAGGCTTTGGTATGGCAAAATCAAGTTAAATCGCTTACAGGGACTAAAGTTGACAAACTGCGAAAGTATGCCAATTTGAACTGTAACAGACATTCCGGAACATGACCATAAGTTAAACATACCATAAATATCCTTTACATAGCTTAGAAATAAGCTTTGAGGTGTTCGGTGTGCTAAAATAAACTTTTGGGTCATTCAGGGACTAAAAGTGTCAAAAAGTGCACAAGTTTGCACTTTCGCGCATAACTTACGTTCTGAATACATCCGGACATCCAAATATTTATGTAAGCATGACTATATTATGCTTTAGTGTTTGGCTTAAGAAAAATCCATTCGTCGCGTCATTTGGATCGTTTTTCGCGCTTATGCGCATTCCGTCGTAATTAGCCGAACAACGCAACTGTACGGCTAAACGAACCGACATCCGAGATATTTTTGAGAACATTTTAAGTTCCCTTTACTTTAACTTCATTTTAGAGCTTTGAAATGGGGTTAACGGGCCTTAAACGCGTCGGAAAAGGCCTTATTACACTACAGGGACCAAATCTGCCATTTTTGAAACTTTCTGTGAAGAAACATTGAATCTGGTCTATACCACCTTTGCACATGGTTTTGGGCAATACTAGGGGTTGTTTTGATGTGCACATGGTTTTGGGAAATACCATGGGCTCACATGGTTTTGTAAAACCATTATCTTGAGGTGTAAGGCCAAGATCAAAGCACGGTTTCCAAGAAACGATCTTAACGGTGGACCTTTTACTATAAATACCCCACCCCCATGCTTCATAATCACTAGAATTTTGATCTTAGAAACTCTAAGTTGAAACCATTGTTTCATACCTGAGATTCTCGGATCAAAATTAGCATTCGGGGACCCTTCGTAAGTATTCTTTCGTTCTTTTATTGCTTTTCGAGTCTTTCGAGTCTGAAAGTCAAACTTTGTTTGACTTTCTACATTGACCAGTTATGGTCAATGCGAAGTTCGTTTGAACTTCGCAACGTGAGTGTAATCACGTTGGTTATAGTCCCTTGGGACTATGCCTACTGATTACCACGTTGTCTAGGGTCGTAGGGTAAGCGATCTAATAAATCGCTTATACCTTGAACCCGACCCATTTGGTCGATCATTAGGATCCGACCAAATACATTAGGTGACCATAGTAGGTAGGGAATAACCTTCCGAGGTTATACCCTATGGTCACATCGTTTGAGTAGTTGTATGATAGGTAGTTTATATGCCTTAGGTAAATTACCAGAATACCCTTTTCATGTATAATTGGTAATTAAGCATATGTAACCTAAACCTTTGTCACATAACTGATTATGTAACATGTTTAGGCATATTCTACTTGTCATAGGACTAGTTAGGCGGTCCGAACGCGTTTCACGCACACGACGCGTTAAAGTAGCATAAGCTACCTTAATGGGTCGCGATGGGTCGAAAGCACTTAGGTTTGGTTTCATTGTAGTATGTAGGCCTTGTTAAACCATATCATATGAGTTCCAATACTCATTTGGTTCACCAAGCCTCATCCTATCCGATCTCCCGATTTAAGTCCGGTTTATTTATATAGTTTTAGATTGCCGACTGATTCCGTGCTCTCTCTAGCTTTGGTTGGTTATTGTTCAAGACCCCTAAGCATTCTCAGGCGAGTACATTATTCCCCTATTTTACTGCTTTCAATTGTTTTGGGGTGACTCATATGTGCTAAATGTTTTCGATGTTATAACGATGGTTTCAAAAACGATTAAGACGATTTATACAAAACTAATAACGATTTCATAAAGTGAACAAACTTGTTGGTTGTAGTTACATAACAAATGACATTCATTAGCAATGATCAAGCCGACCAATATTAGGTTATGGTACCATAGGATCTGACAAATCCCGTTAGTTACTACACCCGTAGTTATGTGTGGGTGTTGTGGGTAGCGACTGAATCTGTAATTGTTAATTTACTCTTTGGTAAGGGTTTATTAAAGCGAGTTGTTAATCTATCCTTTGGTAAGGGTTTATTAATGCAAATTGTTAATCTATCCTTTGGTAAGGGTTTATTAATGCGAGTCAAGAAGGTTTGAATGTTATTAGCGAGACGACCATTTAAGTAGTTTCACGACCTAAAACGAATTTAACGATTGGGTAAACAATTGGTTTTCACACGATGTTTTAACGATTGGGTAAACGATTGGCTTCAAAGCGATATACGATTGGGTTTTGGTTATACATATTACATGATTTACATTGGGCATGAACATTACTTTGGTGGTTTGGTTTGACTAAGTGATTAAGTAACAATGTGTGTGGAATATGATACAAGCATGGTGGATACGCCGCTGGTACTTCCTATATATAAGTGTTTGTATGGTATTACATATTGTAGCGTTATTTGAATCATTTCAGTTTGAGACATAGAACATTTTATACAAGTAACATACTTTTCACAAGACAATTATTTACAAACAACTTATCTTATACAAACTCATTTTACATGGTTATTCATTTAATCATGCATTATTCTCTTATTTATACATATCACTTGAACTTATTATTTTTCAAATGATTTACAAAGACAAAGCAAATTACAAGGTTCATGACTAAACATTTTCTTAAAACAGAAGTCATGAATCTTATTTTCACAAAACCTATGTACTCGCCAGCATTTCTTTGCTGACCTCGTTTTCACATATGTTTCAGGTATTGTTGAAAGATATCGATTGATAGGATGCATGCTCACATAGGACTGGACAAGGCCTTAGTGACTCAATAACAATGATAGACTATGTTTAAATTGTGTATTTAGATTTCCAGACAATGTAATTATTCAATGTTTAATAAAACGAAACACATTTTGGTATCCATGGTTATGAAACATTATTTCTGTTGCAACACGCCCCGATGTTTCCGTCGCGATTTGTTGTTTTACGCGGTCGGGGTGTGACAGAAAGATGGTATCAGAGCCAATGGTTATAGGGAATTAGGTTATTAGTAATGCTTTGACCTAGTCTATAACCTTCTTAGGACCCTAACGCGAGTTTACTTGCGTTTAGTCATAAAACAATACCGTCACCTATCCTTAGGCGACGACCATAACAAGAACATAGATTTCAAAACTGCTTTGAAAACTAATCATCTGTTCTAGGATGATTGATTACTAGGTTTTGAACTCTCTATTATATGGTTTTGAACCCCTTTGAGTTTTCAAATCTTCGTCAAGGTTTTGGGTTTTAAATAATGTGAACACGTGCAAACTGGAAGGGTGAATGCCTGTATTCTGGGTTTTCTGTCTAGGCAAGCACTTCGTATACATCTCATCAGACGCGAGACCAGTTGTGCTTACCTGGGAATTCTTGGGATGAGTGTTCACTTATAGGCGAGCATGTCTTCGCGATACATTATTTTTGACCCATTTACTTTGATTAGTCACCGTCTCATTTGTTTGCCTTAGGTAACAAACAAATGATCGCAATTTTCATGCGTTATCATTCTGTTTTGAATGTCCAATAATCTTTCACCTGTTTCTCCCTATGCCTTTCTTTTTCTTCAAGAATGTCTCTTCATCACGATGACGCCCAGATATCTGAGCAAGCAGCCAAATTCGCTCAGCGAATAGGCGAAGTAGTCCTAAAGACTGTTGAATTAGCTACTGCCAAGTATCATCTCCAGGATGAAGCCACTCAAGAGTCACCAAGACAGGCAGGACCTAGTCAGGCGACAACACCATCAGCCAAGAAACCAATCGAGGAATCAAAGACCATGGATGAACGATCCCCTAAGAAGTCAAAGAAGCGAAAGGCTTCTCAGAACTTCGCCATGATCGCTCATGATTCCCTCGAAATTTTTAAGTACTCGTTTCACTCTAAGAAACAAAGTACAAAAAATTAAGTGACATTATGAGTAATCGTGCTTTTCGCACATCTGTGCCTTTAAATCCTTGGTTAGATAACTAAGGGTATTTTCAAATCTCATACCCATTCCGTTTTGATTTTTTTCAACATATACAGTACAAGTATTTCAAAACAATCTTCATGATCTCAAAACATTTCATATAGTTTGAAAACAAATTTTTTCTAGATGCATTGTCTATGTTATTTCAAAAACATTGACCATGTTATCAAAACCAACCTTCCTAATTTCAAAATATTTCATATAGTCTGAAGACAATATTAACACAATACATTTTATTATCAAGTGCATGATTTCGAAAAGCATCATTCATGTCTTTCAAAAACCTTATACATAATTTCAAAATTCATCTCGCATGATTTTAAAACATTTTTGTAAATATATCTATCTAATACACCTACTTTATGATTTCAAAAGTATTATATATAAGGTTTCAAAAACGTTAAACACATTTTTCTTAAAAGAACCCCATGCATAGTTTTCAAAAATATTTTCCACATACATTGACTTAACCTTCAAATTCTGCTTCATATGTCGCCTTGACATAACAAGCATCTCAACTTCATAAGCATTTTACATCATGTTTTGACCTAAGCACATCCAGTGCAAGGTTTCAAAGCATCTTCAACTTCTAAAATTCATATGGGATCTTTTTATCTTTACAATTAGATCCTTGTGGATGATTATCATTCAAATCAGAGTCCTTAATTGGATTCCTTATGTACCTTAATTCGAACACTTCGGTTCCTAATAATCGAAATCGAATTTTCTTTTTGAATCTTTCTATCTTTATAGTTGGATTCTTGGTAACGTTTAAAGTACCAAATGAAATCCACGGAATGGATTCCTAGTGTGCTTTAAATGCATGTACGCAATTTACAAGACAAATTAACGAACAATTTTGTGGTTATATGATATGAGTTTATGTGTTCTCCTCTATGTTTTTGTGTGTTACGATTTTTCAAATCCTCATAGAATCTTTCATATTTTCATATGAGGGATTCATAGTAGGATATTCAAAAGGTACTACCTAAAATCCTTATGGGCTTCTACCTGGTAGTTAAGACCCTTGGGTTATATAGTACCATTCCAGGATTCGATGATAGACCCTTGAGTGGTCTAGTCTAAAAGATTGATTCACAATTTGGTTAAAGAACGACATCTAGTGATGTAGCTGAACAGACTCCTTGATAGTCTATTTAAATCATTTATGATTTAATTAAAAGGACTCTATGGCGGTTTAGTTACATGCATCACAGGATTGTTCATTTGGTTTTACCCTACACATTATAAAATAGACTGTGTAAACTGTGCAAGGAATTGTCTAATTATGGACGCGTACATAATTATGAAATTTAGTGCACAGAAACCCAGTAAGGTTTACTATGTGTAAGAACCGATAGTGACAACAATAATAAAATGATAACAATGTAATGGAGGCACGGTGGACGCACCAATGATGCTTCATATACTTGTATATAAGTATCCCTCTTACATTGCAAGCATGATGTTATTAAAGTTACTAGAAGTTCAGAACCCTAACCAATGTTGTTCGGTCTTTTCAACTTCATGTTTTAAACTCTCACAAGTTTCCTCTAAATAAATTTCGGGACGAAATTTCCTAAAGTAGGGGAGACTGTAACACCTGTGCCTCCACGGCCATCAAACAAATACCAAACCAATGAAATATTATATTTCATACTTGGGATTTGTAAAAATATGTGTATCATTTGCACATATCAATTCTTGTTCAATTTCAAACTCTAAATCGCTTTCTGGAAGGTTATACGCGCACCGATGCGTAAATATAACCAGTTTAATGCAACAAACACTCCGGAATAGTGACATAGGCTTAACATACCTTAAATAACCTTTACATAACTTAGAAATAAGTTTTGAAGGCTTTGGTATGGCAAAATCAAGTTAAATCGCTTACAGGGACTAAAGTTGACAAACTGCGAAAGTATGCCAATTTGAACTGTAACAGACATTCCGGAACATGACCATAAGTTAAACATACCATAAATATCCTTTACATATCTTAGAAATAAGCTTTGAGGTGTTCGGTGTGCTAAAATAAACTTTTGGGTCATTCAGGGACTAAAAGTGTCAAAAAGTGCACAAGTTTGCACTTTCGCGCATAACTTATGTTCTGAATACATCCGGACATCCAAAAATTTATGTAAGCATGACTATATTATGCTTTAGTGTTTGGCTTAAGAAAAATCCATTCGTCGCGTCATTTGGATCGTTTTTCGCGCTTATGCGCATTCCGTCGTAATTAGCCGAACAACGCAACTGTACGGCTAAACGAACCGACATCCGAGATATTTTTGAGAAAATTTTAAGTTCCCTTTACTTTAAATTCATTTTAGAGCTTTGAAATGGGGTTAACGGGCCTTAAACGCGTCGGAAAAGGCCTTATTACACTACAGGGACCAAATCTGCCATTTTTGAAACTTTCTGTGAAGAAACATTGAATCTGGTCTATACCACCTTTGCACATGGTTTTGGGCAATACTAGGGGTTGTTTTGATGTGCACATGGTTTTGGGAAATACCATGGGCTCACATGGTTTTGTAAAACCATTATCTTGAGGTGTAAGGCCAAGATCAAAGCACGGTTTCCAAGAAACGATCTTAACGGTGGACCTTTTACTATAAATACCCCACCCCCCATGCTTCATAATCACTAGAATTTTGATCTTAGAAACTCTAAGTTGAAACCATTGTTTCATACCTGAGATTCTCGGATCGAAATTAGCATTCGGGGACCCTTCGTAAGTATTCTTTCGTTCTTTTATTGCTTTTCGAGTCTTTCGAGTCTGAAAGTCAAACTTTGTTTGACTTTCTACATTGACCAGTTATGGTCAATGCGAAGTTCGTTTGAACTTCGCAACGTGAGTGTAATCACGTTGGTTATAGTCCCTTGGGACTATGCCTACTGATTACCACGTTGTCTAGGGTCGTAGGGTAAGCGATCTAATAAATCGCTTATACCTCGAACCCGACCCATTTGGTCGATCATTAGGATCCGACCAAATACATTAGGTGACCATAGTAGGTAGGGAATAACCTTCCGAGGTTATACCCTATGGTCACATCGTTTGAGTAGTTGTATGATAGGTAGTTTATATGCCTTAGGTAAATTACCAGAATACCCTTTTCATGTATAATTGGTAATTAAGCATATGTAACCTAAACCTTTGTCACATAACTGATTATGTAACATGTTTAGGCATATTCTACTTGTCATAGGACTAGTTAGGCGGTCCGAACGCGTTTCACGCACACGACGCGTTAAAGTAGCATAAGCTACCTTAATGGGTCGCGATGGGTCGAAAGCACTTAGGTTTGGTTTCATTGTAGTATGTAGGCCTTGTTAAACCATATCATATGAGTTCCAATACTCATTTGGTTCACCAAGCCTCATCCTATCCGATCTCCCGATTTAAGTCCGGTTTATTTATATAGTTTTAGATTGCCGACTGATTCCGTGCTCTCTCTAGCTTTGGTTGGTTATTGTTCAAGACCCCTAAGCATTCTCAGGCGAGTACATTATTCCCCTATTTTACTGCTTTCAATTGTTTTGGGGTGACTCATATGTGCTAAATGTTTTCGATGTTATAACGATGGTTTCAAAAACGATTAAGACGATTTATACAAAACTAATAACGATTTCATAAAGTGAACAAACTTGTTGGTTGTAGTTACATAACAAATGACATTCATTAGCAATGATCAAGCCGACCAGTATTAGGTTATGGTACCATAGGATCTGACAAATCCCGTTAGTTACTACACCCGTAGTTATGTGTGGGTGTTGTGGGTAGCGACTGAATCTGTAATTGTTAATTTACTCTTTGGTAAGGGGTTATTAAAGCGAGTTGTTAATCTATCCTTTGGTAAGGGTTTATTAATGCGAATTGTTAATCTATCCTTTGGTAAGGGTTAATTAATGCGAGTCAAGAAGGTTTGAATGTTATTAGCGAGACGACCATTTAAGTAGTTTCACGACCTAAAACGAATTTAACGATTGGGTAAACAATTGGTTTTCACACGATGTTTTAACGATTGGGTAAACGATTGGCTTCAAAGCGATATACGATTGGGTTTTGGTTATACATATTACATGATTTACATTGGGCATGAACATTACTTTGGTGGTTTGGTTTGACTAAGTGATTAAGTAACAATGCGTGTGGAATATGATACAAGCATGGTGGATACGCCGCTGGTACTTCCTATATATAAGTGTTTGTATGGTATTACATATTGTAGCGTTATTTGAATCATTTCAGTTTGAGACATAGAACATTTTATACAACTAACATACTTTTCACAAGACAATTATTTACAAACAACTTATCTTATACAAACTCATTTTACATGGTTATTCATTTAATCATGCATTATTCTCTTATTTATACATATCACTTGAACTTATTATTTTTCAAATGATTTACAAAGACAAAGCAAATTACAAGGTTCATGACTAAACATTTTCTTAAAACAGAAGTCATGAATCTTATTTTCACAAAACCTATGTACTCGCCAGCATTTCTTTGCTGACCTCGTTTTCACATATGTTTCAGGTATTGTTGAAAGATATCGATTGATAGGATGCATGCTCACATAGGACTGGACAAGGCCTTAGTGACTCAATAACAATGATAGACTATGTTTAAATTGTGTATTTAGATTTCCAGACAATGTAATTATTCAATGTTTAATAAAACGAAACACTTTTTGGTATCCATGGTTATGAAACATTAATTCTGTTGCAACACGCCCCGATGTTTCCTCGCGATTTGTTGTTTTACGCGGTCGGGGTGTGACACACTTGAACGTTAGAGACTTGTTCCAATAATCTGCACGTGAATTAATTAGTTACTACCAGGATACTGCATCAGGATGTTACCAATATCCTGATCCGGTATCCATATCACAACAAAAGAAACATAGTCAGAATATTATTCAGGATATATGAATAGAAAAGCACCCATAACAATTGTCCCCAAAATATATCTGTTGGTATACCAATTCCAACGGATATATTTTAAAACTTATCTCTTAAATCAAGGTTATTAAGTTGAGGCGACGATCGAGATAACATTGGGCAACTTCCAACGCGGTTTACACTCAATGGCTATCTATTACGCCCCTATATCTTCTCTCTTTCTGTTTGAAAACCAAATATCATCAACGGAATCTCCAGGTAATTATTCATTCTTTCTTCTTTCCCTGCTAATCTCTTCATTCTACCCCCAATGGCTCCAGAACCCATTCTCATACTGGCGAATCGACGGAGACCTTCATCCAGCAAAACCTACTCAAGAACCCTGAGAAGGATATCTGTGCCTTCGATAACGCAGACATCGCAACATTGAGAGCCTCCGATGCCTTTCCAGACGGTGCGATTATTAGACCATTCGACCGGTCAGTTCGGTCGGATGTTTCGTCAGCCGATTGGCTTTGTTTTCCGGCCTATCCTTTTTCGCTAGGCCTTTGATATCCCTTTCCCGAATTCATGATGCAATTCTTTCGAACCACCGGTCTTTGCTTTGCCCAAACAATGCCCATGGTTTGGAGGGTATTGATTGTTCTCAACCAAATAAAAAACCTTCACTTTCCTGACCTCTTCATCGAGGATATTCCGATCGCCTACCGTATTCGAACACACGGTTCTAGCCGGTTTTTACCTTTTTCCACTTCCAGTAAACCCTTTGTTCTCAAAGCCACCAAAAACGAAGATGGATGGCAACGGAAATTCTTCTTCGTTAAGCGAGATTCCATCTACAAGGGCGCTAGCCTTCAGGTGGAGTGGTTAACCACCGGTAGGGTTTAGGATTTTAAGAGTATCCCCAGATACCTTTTGGGCCTATACCTTGTGCTGATACTTTTTTACTTGCCCTTTATGCAGTGAACTTCAAAGAAGTAGCCCCTCCTACTGCAGAATATGAAAAGAGAATCAAAGCGATTTACTAACTACCGAAAGGTGACAGAAGCTTTTCCACACACCTCCCGAGTTCCAGCCAATATTCATCGTCTGATATGTCTGGTAAGAGTTATTCTGCAAATAATTGATTAGCGTAATATAATGAAAGAATAGAAAAGATTTAGAATTTCTCCTTTTATGCAGCACCAATCAAAATTCCAGAAGTTTTCGATCTTGAGGAGTTGGACAGTTACTCCGATCCTGTCCAGGTCAAGAAAGAGCCAAGTCCCAAACCTATTGCTTCATCCAAGCCTACCAGTTCTAAAGCCGTCATCATCCCCAAGCCTTCGCCAGCTACCAAGCCCCGGACCTCTAGTTCTCGTAAGAGAAAAGAAATTGATTCGCCTGTCACTCCCAAAGCGTTTCCCTACGAGAATCACGGATTCATGGAGGCAAGCGGGTTCATGACTTCCTTTCTCAACCAGGTACAGATCCTCATTCCATATCCTGCATATATTTCAAACCGGTATCTTGGTTATTATACAATAATACCTGCGTTTTTTCATTGTAGGGCTTTGAACGTTTGGTTCACTTGTACGAAGAATCCTGCGGGCTCAACAAGATGCTTGAGTCCAAATTGAAGAAAGCCGAGGTCACCATTTCTGATCAAGGTATGATCGCTGCTGCTAAATCTCAACATTACGAGGACAAGTTCAAAGCTATGACCCATGAACACCAGGCTGCCATCAAGAAAGTTACTCACGAAGCCCAAGTCCATCTCGACGCCGCTCAGGCTCAACATGAACAGGATATGACCTCTTACCGGGAAGGCCTGAAAAGCTCCGTCGTCATCTCCCTTCTCCAGGCTAGGCTAAGAATGGCTTACGAAGCTAGGGCCTTGGGCTTTGAATGCCCTTCTTGGAATGTCGATGCCTGGGAGACGAAGCTAAGGGGTCTTGGCGGTAACCCTGTAGAGCATCCTGCTAAATCTGTAGCTGAGGGGTCTTCCAAGGTGACTGAAAAGCTAACTGGCGCTGGTGGTGAGGCTGAGAAGGATACTGGAAAGGATGTTGCTGATGAAGTCATGGAAGAGGGTGCTGCCCCTTGAATGCAGAGAAATGGGCGATGATGGATGTTGATGCTGACGCCGGAGCCCATATTTTTTTTATTTGATGGTTGTATTTGTTGGAACAATTTCTATTTCCTGTCTTCCAAACAATTTACATTTCCTGCACTTAAAACAATATGATGGCCAAAGGTGGATGGGTCCTGAGTTTCAGGATGAAACCCTTGGTCATCAATCAGTATCGTTTATTTTGAACAATATAATGGTCGGAGGTGGATGGGTCTCGGTTTGAGATGAAACCTTCAACCGTTATGTGAATATGGTTAGAAACTAATCGTGCTTTTGGTGGATAGATCTCAGTTTGAGATGAAACCAAAAGCACAACTTTTGCTATGTTAATAAGATAACCTTCTTTTGACTTATCCATTGTTGTTTTTCAATTTTTGTTATGCATTGCTTAGTTTGAATTTCAATGTTCCAAACTTAGTGCAATTATTTCTCATGAAAATATCTTGATCAGCATACTCGCATATATCCTATAAAGACTTTTGTCAAATAGGGTTCTTATAACTCAAACAATTCAGATAAAGTTTTCAAAGAAAAAGGACAGTTCATTTTTATTTTACAAAGTTTGTTTCGATAACACTTGTTTGACTTGGACACAACTTTAGTTTTCGATCCAAGTATCAAGTCTCAAACATTCCAACCAAATACCCTGAAACATATTCTAAGAATATATTTTGAAAGTATATCCTGAGAACATATCCTAATCAGGATAATGACAAGCGTTAAAATTTAAAGGATTTAGATAAGGTTTTTAAAGGAAAGATAATACCAGAATTAGAGTGCAACCCTATTCTCAAACTTTAATCCTTTTACAACCTTTCCAACGAAGATGTCCCTAGTCTGGGACACTTAGTGTACTGGTCCAAGCTTGATCTTTTGAGCTTTGCACAATTGCTTCAGTAAGAATGTCCCCTATGCATTATGTCTTTGAACACTTAGAAATATCAATTGCAATCGTTTGAATAATTTTCATATTACAGGGGATAAACCCTTAAATGTGCTGGAGATAAATCCTTAGTGCTCTGGGGATAAACCCATAAGTATTCTGGGGAAAATCCCAAACTTTCATGCGCTACAGGCGGGAGTGTATAAACTCCAAGACTTAGAAAGGTGAAAACCTTTAAACCTTAGAGAGTATGAAAATACCCTTTCGTGAGAGAGGGTGATCAATCCTCATATACCTTTAGGATCCAGGATATAGCCAACAATAACGAAATTATCAGCCACTTTTACATGGACTAGTCCCGCTATCTTGAACTATTCCTGGATAACTTGCGCTCCAGGCGGGGTGTTTAAACCCAATTCGGGAGAAAGGTGAATACCTTTAAACCTGCGAAGGGATCAGGATCCCTTAAACGTGAGAGAGGGGGCCAATCCTCTAGTCTTTCGAAGTATCCTGAGTGTGTATCCTGGAGCTATATCCCGAAGTATATACTGCAAAACAACGGTTAACTAAGGTGGGTGTTAGCCTGGCTAACACCCCTCCGATGCTTAAGTCGGTATTGGGTTCAAAAGAATAAATAATATCAAATATATTAAAAGAGATAAAATTCATACCATCCTGAGTTAGAAATTAAACTCTAAACTCACTTGAAATAGAGCTTTAGGTGTACAACATTCCAGGATCTTGGTAGCATATCCCCTTCCATATTCTTGAGTCGGTATGCTCCTTTCCCAGATTCTGATTCAACCTCATAGGGTCCTTCCCACTTAGGAGCTAACTTTCCATCAGCAGGATTAGTAGTATTCTGAAAAGCCTTTCTTAATACCCAATCTCCAACCTGGAACCTTCTAGTCCTTATATTCTTGTTATATGCTCTGGATATCCTCTGTTGATATGCTGCCATCCTCAGCTTTGCCGCATCTCTTATTTCATCAATAGTGTCTAATTCCTGACATAGGGCTTCAGGATTCTTCTCAGGATCCTTGAGACTGGATCTTGCTGTAGGTATCACCATTTCCGTCGGGATGACTGCCTCTGCTACAAATACTAAGGAGAATGGAGTTTGGCCAGTTGCACTTTTTACCGTCGTCCTATCAGCCCACACAACAAAGGGTAATTCTTCTGCCCATCTTCCTTTCTTAGCTCCAAGTCTTTTCTTCAAATTGTTGACAATTATCTTGTTCGAGGATTCTGCTTGTCCATTTGCTTGAGGATGTACCGGTGTAGACGTGATCATTTTGATTCCCCAACTCTTGCAAAAGTCAGTAGTCCTTTTACTTATAAATTGAGAACCATTGTCACAAATTATCTCAGCTGGTACTGTTGGATCGTTGTCTTGACCCTAAAAGTCAGTTAAGGTAGTTCATCTTCAAATACGAGGGCGGAATCAACGTAAATGAAGTCTAAAACAGCTTGTATCCTTTTAACTTTCTTTATATTACTGATTGTGAGCTTTTACAATGTATTCTGACAAAAATCCGGCAGCACCTTCGCTCACACACACATACATGACCGTTTGAAATGAACATAGCACTCTCCTATTTATAGTAGTGACCCTCTAGTTTGAAGGTGACACAGCCTGCTTCAAACTAGACCATCTTCAAACTAGACCCTGTTCAAACTAGACCCTGTTCAAACTAAACCCTCTTCAAACGGTCAGGCCATGTTCAAACGGTCAGGCCATTTAAAACATGATTAAACCCTAACTCAATCACTGTTGTTCACTCATTTAACCTATCTAGACATAAGACTCGATAAGACGTAGTCAGCAGACATTCAGTGCACCAACAGACTCCCCCTTGGATGTTGACGAAGTCTTTGGCTTTGAGTCTTCAGTCTTTGTCTCTTTCCAAATTTGTCTAACAATGCAAGCATCCTATCAATCTTTATCTTCTTTGATCAGCTTCTATCTTCAAATGTTATACCAGGATCTATCTCTGGCTCTCTCTTTCTTCAGGCTCCCCCTTTCGTCAAGCTTCCGTGCTTTAGGGATCGTCACCTTGCTCTTCGGTTTACAAACTCCCCCTTGCTTTGAGCTTGTCTTCAGACTCCCCCTTAGACTCAGCTTCTGGGATCGTAGTCTGGACTCTTTCCTGCAATCACTCAGACAACTATAAGTAACAACATTTTAATCTTCCAGATATCGTAATCTGACAATTCAATCTTCTCAAAATTACTTCTCATGAATTTGGTAGTTTCATTGAATCGTATCGGAAACTAACTCTATAACAATATAAGCATCCAAATCCCCCACAGTTAATCATCCAAGTCCAAATTAATGACCTTGGAGATATCACAAACTGTTTTTGATTTTTTTATTTTAAAACTTCAAGTTTCAAATTAATGAACTTGTTTTATTTTCAGAAACACAATCAGCTTACTTAGATTTTGAAACTCAGCATTTCAGATATCGGTTGTCGAAAATAAAGCAGAAATCAAAATCTTTTTGTATTTTCTGAAAATATAACGCAGTAAAGAAATATGTACAAACATATTTACAGACAATATTTTTGTTTGAGTTTGCGTCAGAAGATCATATCAGTTTCTAACAAGTCACAAGTACCGTTGAGCTTAGTTACACAGTAAGTATTAAACAATTCACTTAGATTGTCGATATACTGATCCTCTTAAATTTTCACACAAAGTTCAACTGATTCAGGATATGAATTAGATGTTTTAAGACTTCAACTCATTCATGTGTCCCACCTCTTGAATATACTCCCGTATCCAGATCCCAATATTCAGTCTTACAGGTAATTATAACACAAATGATATCTGTAAGGGGTTAATAAATTATGAAGAATCATGAGAGCTCAGGTCAGAACTACCGTTCAGCAGAGAGATCATGATTCAACTTGTGGGTGTGTCCCCTTTAGAGGATCTTTTTTTACAACAGCATTGCTAAGCAATTTTATTGTCTTATCATATATGCTGAGGGTGATGCTGTGTTTCAAGCATTTGCGGAAAGTATTATTCGAGGACTAGGTCAGAACTTCCATTCAGCAGAAGTCCCGGAATAATACCCCAGACATCATTGAGTATAAAAACCTGTATATCAGAATACAAAACCTTTCAAACGAGATTTCAGGGGTTACCTATATATCCAAGTAGTGTTCCCCATGAAATAAGCAAGTGTTTGAATTTAGGTTTATATCCCGAAAAAGTTTACTAAATGTATAAAAATCTATCGACACATCCACGGTGAGATCGTTTAACACATTTAAACTTTCCAATTCTTTAGCGTACTGTAACTGTCTTCTGATGTACTATCATTTCCTCTTTTTACGCAAAAACTCAATTTTTAAATTTTATCATCTTTTTGGCTTTTTCAAATGTTTTTGGATTTTCTAACACCAATATATCTCCCCCTAAAATACAAAACCATTTAAAGAAAATTTGACAACCAACACTGATAGCTTTGTCTCGCCATCCATTGTCTTCTTCTCATGCACTGATTTGCAGAAAATATAACGTACTAATTACCCCCATGATTTACAACCCAATGATTTTTACAGTTTAAAAACCGTTTTTCAATCCGGTGAAAGTAATCATGTTTGTTCAGCCGTGAGGGTTTCGGCGTATTCAATCAGAACTCCCCCTTACAACAAACTATTTTCCCATAATGATTTCAAAACACTTAAGTTTGTTTTAATCATAATGGTTTTTCCGGAAAAATTAGTTTGTTTACCCATCACTTGTAGGTTCGGGGTCATCACATCACCTTGATCTCTTTTAACCATTTTGAAAATTTAACATTATTAGGACAAACACCACTATCACTTGTAGAAAATCAAGTACAACTTAATGTCCTTGATTAACCACTTGTAAGACGAAATATCACAGTTACCATCCTGTGAATTTCTCAAGAATGATGCCGATACCTGCTTCACACTTACCAACCTGGAAGCTCCGGCAAGTCAGGAATTTAACCAACAGATTTATGTACCCAAGCCTGACCAGTCTTGGGTGTGTTTTGAACATTTCTCTTTTCTTCATAAAATTCTTTTGCCCCTTTTACCTTTCCATCAGCCATCTTGCTAAAAATATGTTTAACATTGCTATTAAACATTTTTCTAGCATCAACACCTTTTGATTTTAGGTTTGCGGCTCGTAATGGTGGAAAGTTCTCATCATTCATTAATGGAACTGTCTCTTCCTTTTTTACCTCAACTTGTGGCTCCTCTGATTTTGTGGAATCAGATTCATTGCCCGAACTTGGCTTGTCTGACTTGGATGAGCCAGATTCATCGCCAATAACTTTCTTCTTTTTCTTCTTTTCTGTCCTCATATTTGTATCTGAAGAATTCGATTTGCTTGACTTTGCAGTCGAGTGAATCGATTCATCAGAACTTTTATTCGAACCAACCTGTGAACCCGAAGACAAAATCTTCTCCAAATACTCTCTTGCCTTCTTCCGCTTTTTCCTCAGTCTGTCTTTTTGCCCCTGCGAAAGCTTCACTTTCTATTCTAGAACCTTCTGTTCTTTGGGCTTGACATTGACTGGTTTCTTTATCGTTCTCTGAGATTCAACCCTTGATCTTCCCATCGATCTCCTTGGGCAATCTCTGACAATATGTCCTCTGATATGGCAATTATAGCATTTTCGTGTTTCAAAATTCCAATTCTGGCAGTTAACAGCAATGTGTCCTCTAACACCACAGGTATAGCACACTCTGTTATCGTACCATCCACTTCTGTCAGTCCAAACCTTCAGATCATAACATTGTTTGGCTTGGTGATAGACATTTTTCCTCTGCAATGCTGGATTTGGCATTTGAGCACTGTGGTCAAACCTGCACCACTTATTACCAACATTTTGTGAGTTTTCATTTTTAGATTTTTGTGGTTTTTTATAATGATTGGATGACTGAACTGATGAGCTTTTATTTTCATTTTTAGAATTTTTCAAATTTTTATCTTTTTGTTTCTGTTTTGCATTCTTCTTAACAGGTTTTTGCTTTGAGCATTCACCTATTTCAGTAGATTGCAAAACAGTATTTTGAAAATTTTCTTGTAATTCAAAAAATATTTTTCTTTTCTTTTCCTTTTCTTTTTCATCATCAGCTTTGTCATTGCAATCTTCAATTTTGACTTTGTCAAAATTTGTGACATTGTCACTTATTGGAACAGAATTGATCGGTTTTGGACAAACATGTGATGTAGAATTCACAAAACCTTTCAATTTATTCTCAAGCTCGTTAATTTTATTTCGAGCAATTTCAGCTTCTTTTTCAAGCCGAATGATTTTCTGAAGATGAGAATTTATTTCAATCTGTTTTTCAAGATTATTTTTAAAAATAACAGATTTTTCATCTTCTAAAACCTTCATTTGACTTTGAACATCTTTTTCAATCTTTAATTTTTCATTTTCAAAAACATTTTCTTTTTCTTTAAAATTTTTGTTTTCTAATGACAAACTCTCAACATTCTTCAAAAGTTTGTCATTTTCAGATTTTAGTTTTTCGCAGTTCAAGCGCAACTCCAAAATCTGTTCATCATTAGCTTTCTTCTCATCTTTCAAAGTTTGAATATCTTCAGTCTGTTTCTTCTCCTTCTGAACAATCTCAAAGACTGATGTGTCTTCTGCAATCTCTTTCTTAATCACTGGTTCAGATTTCACAGATACAGACTTTTCAGATTCTTCTTTCTTTGAAATTACTTCTTCAAAAACTTGATGTTTTTCAGTAACAGCTTCTTTCTCTATCTCAGTTTTTACTGCTTCCACTTTGACTTCCTCTAAAGCTTTCTTCTTCAATTCTTCAACCATCTTTTTCACCTCTTCTTCTTTTCTCTTCTTCATTTCTACCACCTTTGGTAGACTTGCTTCACAAACCTCTCTTATCTTCTTCTCCAAATCAGGCAAATATGCTTTATCAGATAACCTTCGTGTGTTGAAAGTAGCCTGCCTTGGAACCAAATTTGTTACAGCTTCGAAATCCACTTTTGATGGATCAACAACTGGATTACCCCGTGGATCCATGTAACATTCCAACTCTTCATTCCATCTTTTTGCTCTCTGGGCTTCTTTGAATGGTTCGTTTAATTTTCCAATTTCCCATCTTGCATAATCTGCTTTCCAATATCTATCAGGATCAGCATTAGCCATGATGTGAAATTCTTGAATAACCTGAAATATTCAACAAACACTTAGAAATATTCTTGAATTTGAAAGATGACAGATTCAAACGGAATCTGTTCAAACGAAATTGTTCAAACTGTATTATGTCTTTCAAACGAAATGGCTCTTCTTAAACGAAATATGTTATTCCGTTTGAGACAACACTAATCAAGTTTCAAACGAAAACTAGTTTCAAACGTGATGTGACTTTCAAACTTGATGTCACTTTCAAACAGGAACCACTTTCAAACTTGATGTTACTTTCAAACTTGATGTCAATTTCAAACTTGATGTCACGTTCAAACTGGAACCACTTTCAAACTTGACACTTTCAAACGGGAACCACTTTCAAACTTGATGTGTCAGTTTCAAACTGGAGGGTGTTAGTTTCAAACGGGAGGTGTCATTTTCAAACTGGAGGGTGTCAGTTTCAAACGGGATGGTTCAGTTCAAACTAGATGACATCAGCATTTCACGAACATTTTCAAACGGTCAGGTTGATTTCGATCAGTTTTAAGTCGAATTATGGTTCAAAACTTTCAAGGATTTGTTATCTATATGTTTCGCCTGTTATGTGAACGTTTTAGACCATATTGACCATGAAATATGTCCGAATCAGAAAAATATGAAAGAAAGTGAGTAGAAGATAGAAAATCCGGTAGAATCAAGCTGAATTTGGTATGAACTCCTTGTCCTGAGCTCTGATACCACTTGTTGGATCGTTGTCTTGACCCTAAAAGTCAGTTAAGGTAGTTCATCTTCAAATACGAGGGCGGAATTAACGTAAATGAAGTCTAAAACAGCTTGTATCCTTTTAACTTTCTTTATATTACTGATTGTCAGCTTTTACAATGTATTCTGACAAAAATCCGGCAGCACCTTCGCTCACACACACATACATGACCGTTTGAAATGAACATAGCACTCTCCTATTTATAGTAGTGACCCTCTAGTTTGAAGGTGACACAGCCTGCTTCAAACTAGACCATCTTTAAACTAGACCCTGTTCAAACTAGACCCTGGTCAAACTAAACCCTCTTCAAACGGTCAGGCCATGTTCAAACGGTCAGGCCATTTAAAACATGATTAAACCCTAACTCAATCACTGTTGTTCACTCATTTAACCTATCTAGACATAAGACTCGATAAGACGTAGTCAGCAGACATTCAGTGCACCAACAGGTACCCCAAACCTGGTCAGGATGTTCCTTTTTATGAAGGATACTACTTCTTGGTCTCTAACTTGAACAAATGCTTCAGCTTCAACCCATTTAGAGAAATAATCAATCATTGCGAGTGTTAGGGGAGGATTTTCCAATCCTAAGGATCAAGTATCCTCAAGTACTGCCAGGATCACGGATCCTTAATTCTGTTTGAATTTAGGATCCTCAGAATATGTTGCAGGACCAAGATTCAGGATCCTCATTGTTATCCTTACACTAACGGTTGTCTACCTTGTATGTGAGCTCGTTTTGCAGGAATATGTGCCTGGACTTGGTCTTGCAGATATTCGTGGACCATATTCCCTCAATATTCCGCACGTGCTTGGCCCTTGTGAACGTTATGGAGATCGTGGGAGACTTGCACATTTAGCGGATAGTTAGTTATTTTAGTTATTTCTAATTTTAAAAAGGGGATAACAAGCTTGAGTTAGAACACTTAGCTAATTTTAGCAAACACATACTCTCGAAACAACGCTCAATTGCTCTCGACAGTTTACTTGATGATTTCATACACTTTAACACTTTTACACACTAGTGATCCTTGTAACAAGCTTGTTATCATCCCGAGTTGTAACATTTTTCTGTTTAATCTTAGTTGGTGATCGGTATTTTCCATCACCCGAGGTTTTTTATGCCGGAGATCAATTCTTGATCAAGGGCTTTTTCCTCGTATAAATCCTTGTGTCACCTCTTTATTTGATTTGCACGTTGTTCATACAATCGTTCATAGAATCAAGCATCACACCTCACAACAAAAGATTTGGTTGCATTATCCTTGCTTGATTTTTGACCAAAACAGTTTGGCGCCCACCGTGGGGCAATTGGTGCTTCATTCCTAAGAAATTTTTGTCTTTGTGATCATTTCGGTTCATTACAACGAAGTAGATGGCTTCTTCAGCAAAGAGCACTTCAAGTTCAATGCCGACAATGAGTTCTTCACAGGGCGTTCTACCTTTGCCTCCACCACCTTCTGGATCTCAGAAGAATGCTGAAAATGCTGCAAAGAGACCAAGCCCCATTTTTTCAAAACCACCAACTTCTTCTATTTCTTCTAATCCTACTACTAGTGATCTTTTTACTTTGATTTTGCAGATGAAGGACCACATACAACAGCAGGATAAAACCAACGAAAGGATCCTCAAGGAGATTGGTGATATCAAGAAACAGAAGAGATCAGTGGAGGATCATTCTCCATTGATGACTAGATTGCTGAATTTCGACACTCTGGTCATAACCTCCCAGCACTCTGCAGCTCCGGATGTCCAATACTTGGGTGGATTAACAGGAATGCGCTCTGGATCGTCGGCAATGACTCAGGCTCTAAGATCCTACTTTCAACTTTCAGGATCCTCTGTTCAGCATCAGGGATCCTTCTTCCAGCATCAGGGATCCTTCACTAGTTCAGGAGGGTACATGGGGACACAACCAGCTCAAGGATCTTCTCAGGTTCAAGGATCCTCTCAGGTTCAAGGATCCTCCCAGGTTCAAGGATCCTCTCAGGTTCAAGGATCCTCCCAGGTTCAAGGATTCTCTCAGGTTCAAGGATCCTCCTTTCAGCCTCAAGGATCCTCATCGCAGGTTTTCGGATTATCCTCCAAGACCCCCATTTACAACACATTAAGGATCCAACATCTTTCAGGATCAAGGATCCTTGAGAAGTATGCAACCGGGAAGTTCAGATGTTCATCAAGGAGACTTCATTCCGATGCAGACCATTGCTTCTTCTGGTCCTTTAGTCATACCAGAATCCTGCCAATATGGATTCACATCCGCAATTCCAAACTTGAATCCTCCAGGAGGTAACACTTTTAATAATTCTTATAACACTAACCATGGCTCTATGCAGGATACAAGTATCAATCAAGCTATGGCTAGGGAATTACAAAAACTGAAGGATATGATATCCAGCGTTCCAGGAGTGGTTAAGCCCATTCTTGAAATTGCAGATGGGAGCCATAGGATATCTCGTTTTGCACCACCTATTTGTGATGCTGAGATACCCAAGAGATTCCAAATACCAACTATGAAGCTGTATGATGGTTCGACGGATCCAGAAGAACATGTAGCTCAATATAGAGAAAGGATGGAGATCAACCCCATCCCAGAGAGGTTAAAAGAAGCATGTCTATGCAAGGGTTTCGGATCCACACTCACAGGATCTGCTCTTAAATGGCTGCTAAGTCTTCCCCTTACTCTATTACTTCATTTGCTAATCTAGTTAATCTGTTTAATAATCAATTCTCATGTAGTAGAAAATTTGAACGTTTAACTAGTGATCTATATAGGGTAACACAAGGTTAAAATGAATCACTTAGGGATTACATCACTAAGTTTAGTAAAGAATCCTTATACATTCCTAACTTGGATATTGCTACGACTGTAGAAGCCTTTAAAATGGGTTTGCTTAGGGATTCATTATTCTATGATGATCTTGTCATGACCCCATGCAGTAATCTTGATGAAGTAAGGACCAGGGCCCTTAGATTCATCCGATTAGAGGATGATAAAAGGATCCAGGAAAGACTGGCAGGATCCTCGAAGCAGGAAAAGCAAGGATCCTACTTCAAGAATAACAAGTTCAAGTCCTACAACAACTCTGATAACCAGAACGTGCATGCAGTAGAACAGGAAGAGGATGATGAGGATTATCCTCCCATTTCTGAATACTGTTTTTCTGTTGATAACAATGAACTAATCCTTGCAATGCAGAATCTAGGTGAGAAAGCAAGATGGCCAAGAAAAAGTGATAAACCAGCCGCAACAAAAGACAAGTCCAAATGGTGTGCATATCATGAGGATTTCGGATATCTCACTGAAGAGTGTATTGCACTTAGAAAAGAAATTGGTTACTTGTTAAGCAAGGGGCACTTGAAGGAACTTTTGGGAAGAAAAAAGTCGAGGATCCAGGATCCTGAGAAGGTCCCAGAAAGAGCTCCTGCCCCTCCAGTAGATGCACAAGTTATAAACTTCATTTCAGGTGGATCAGACATTTGTGGTACTTCCTTTTCAGCATCCAAGAGACATGCAAAGGAAACCAAGATGGATAATGGGGATAGACCCATTCGAACCTCCACTGTTACCAAGGATAAAATTATAACTTTTGACGAGGATGATCGTGTTGATATCCAGGATCCTCATCATGATGGTCTTGTTATTACTTTATTTATATCTAACCACTTTGTTCGCAGGATCCTGATAGATGGAGGAAGCTCGGTAAACATCATTCAGCTTGATGTCCTCAAGAAGATGAACATCCCTGAATCGGATATTGTACCAAGATCCTCAGTTCTTGTGGGATTTAGTGGAGAAACCAAGAACACACTGGGGGATATCAAACTCCCCATCTATATTGAAGGACTTCATTCTTATCAAAAATTCTGTGTTATAGATTGCTTATCCTGTTGTAACGTTATCCTTGGCAGGCCATGGATACATGACATGAAGGCAGTCCCGTCTACCTATCATCAATGCGTGAAGCTTCCTAGTCCATGGGGAGTGGTGAAAATTGAGAGTGATCAACAAGAAGCTAAGAATTGCTACAACTCATCAATGAAGCCAGCCTCAAGACCAAGGGAGCAATAGCAATTAAAGCATCCTCTAAGAGATGTCTTGGAGGCAAGGGAACAGGATGTGAAAGATATCTTTATGGATCCTCAGGATCCTGAATCCAAGATCTTCATAGGATCAGGGATCCTCAACAACATCGAACAGGAACTAATATCCTTTCTAAAGAAGAGAAAGACTACCTTTGCCTGGAAACATGAAGACATGACAGGTATTTCTAAAGATATAATTACTCATAAACGTGGCATTGACAGGTCATTCAAACCAATACACCAAAAGAGGAGGAAGTTTGCACCTGAGAGAAATGCCATTATCCAGGAGGAGGTAGATAAATTGCTCTGGGCAGGTATGATAAGAGCGGTCAAGTATCCAAGGTGGTTAGCCAATGTGGTGGTTGTTCAGAAGAAAAACGGAAAGTGGAGGGTATGTGTCGATTTCACTGATTTAAACAAGGCATGTCCCAAGGATCCTTTCCCATTACCCCACATTGACTCCATGGTGGATGCTACCGCGGGTCATGAATTGTTGACTTTTATGGATGCTTCATCTGGATTTCAACAAATTCAGATGAAACCATCTGATCAAGAGGATACAACTTTTATAACCCCAACCGGTATATATTGTTATATTGCTATGCCATTTGGACTAAGAAATGCAGGTGCTACTTATCAAAGGCTAGTCAATATGATGTTCAAGGAACAAATTGGACACACTATGGAAGTCTATATAGATGACATAGTGGTTAAGTCTAAGAAAGCTGAGGATCACCTTAGAGACTTAGAGGAAGCATTCAATATCCTTGATAAGTTTAATATGAAACTAAATCCTTCCAAGTGTCACTTTGGTGTTAAAGCAGGTAAATTCCTAGGCTATATGGTGATGTTGGATCTGAGTTTGGTTTTGATTGTATTTTTCGTTTGAATTAGAATGAAAATGGATGAGTTGTGCAGCGGAATTAAGATGGAAACAAACTTTGCATACAATCAAACGAGAGTATTGTTTTAATCAAAACACTTTTCACAATGAACTGAAAGATTGAATTTAATTTCAACAACGATTACAATGCAATGCTTGATACAAACTCCCCCTCAGCCAGAGCTCAGTGTTTGTTCGTGCAGAGAAGACGGTTTTGCAAAGAGCTAATAGAACAGTACAGAGCACTGTTCTATTTGTAGGCACTAGCAAACCACTGAGCATCTAAGCTGACGTCACCATGAAAATGACATCTAACCTCCTAACAAACTCTAACCTCTGATCAATACAAACACTGCTAAGCTAACTACTGCTATTACATTATATTACATAAAGACATAATAAACAACTGCTGCATCCCTCCACTGCTGTGAACCCAGCAGTACTTGTCCGGATCAGCAGTGCTTGACTCAAGGCAGTAGATTGATCAGTAGAGCTTTAGTCTTTCATCAGGTCTTTACTTGAACAGCAGTTGTGGGTCAGCAGTTTGCACGGTCAGTAGATAGGAGGTCAGCAGATGTTGAAATCACTATCAAGGGGAGAGACTTGTATGTAACATCTGCTTATTCTGGATCCACTACTCTGATCCAGTTTTGGCTTTAATTATCTGTTCCTCTGGTAGGGTTCAATCCCAACAATCTCCCCTGGAACAGATAATGCCAAAACTCTTCATTATTGTGGAACTTTATTGCCTCATCAACAGTTCCCTTATTTTCCCTTTAAGTTGTAGTTCAAAGATTAAGGCATCTGTATCATCATCATCCCTGCTAAGTTGAAGATCAAGGAGATCTTGTAAATCTTCAAGACTTAGGCCAAGTGCTTGTTCCCTTGATATTTTCTTCATTTCTCCATCAGACCTGAACATAGTCAGTACATGGGTCTGTTTGTCAGTTTCCCACTTTAGTACTTTTGAGCCTGATGGGTTTCTTAGGAGATTTTTATTTGATGAGGTATTTGGTGAAGCTGGCCTATTCATGACTGGCTGAGCAGTACTTGCAGATTGTTCCAATTCAAGATCTTCTTTTATCATTAATTTAATGCCCTCTTTCACAACAGCATTTCCAGCATTTAGATCTTGAATTGTTTCAGCACCTGATTGGTTTTGACTCCTTCTTTTGTAGATGGCAGCACCAGCTGGAGCAGTGGTTCTTTTGCCTTGCAGCTTTGGTGGTCTTTTTGAGACCTCTGCTTTGGAATAGTCAGGCTTTTGTGGAACTGTTGGATCTTTCTTTCTAAGTTCCTCTAACTTTTTGTAGGTAGCCCTGACCCTATCTTCTCCCCACTTTGTCATAGAATTCTTTGACCCATAATCAGCTGCTATCAGCTCCTCTTTCATTCTATTCAACTCTAAGATCTTATCAGCTTCAAATTGTTTGAATTTTTCAGGAGGAGTCTGCTTGACCTTATTTTTGATCATTTCTTGAATCCTGGCTGCCTCTTTTTCAAGCTCAGGAATGGTCCAATTTTTGTACATGTGTTTCTCCCCTTGTATTTCTTGTAGGTCATGATGTTCTCAATGTAGTCTTTTCTCAAGGACTCATCTGCCCTTTCTGAAATTTGCTGACATACATTTTTGGCAAATTGCTCCATAGCTCTGACCTGTGTGAGTAGAAACTGATAGTTTTGCTGAAATTCTCTATCAGATTTCCCTTGTTTATTTTTGATTGAGATATCCTCTGCTTGCTTGGCCTTAGGTTTCAAATATTCTTCAATATTGTTAGGCCTGGGATATCCTTCAACTGATGGCAAACTCCTTTTAGCTGGGTCATCCTCATAGTAGAAGGATTTGATTTCTTCCCTAACTGCAATGAGTTCCAGAGGAAATGAGACACCAGCAGGAGGTAATGACTTTAGAATTTGAGCTGAAGAGAAAGGTATGGGTTTTGGAATTGTGATAAGTGACTGAGATTTTGAAGATGTTGGTGATAGAGATGTGTCATCATCTTTTAGGATTAGCCTTCTCCTTTTTGTTTGAGGAGGGACTGATGATGCTTTGGATGGAACAGTGGAAGTAGTTTGAGTGGCAGTAGTTTGTGATTGACTAACAGCTGTTGAAACAACTGGTGCTTCAACCACTGTTGTCATTACAACAGATGTTATAACATCTGTTGTCTTCTGCTTTTTGGCAGGAAGTGATGGTGGTGAGTTTGATTTTGGTGGTGATGATGGTGATGATGATGGTGATGGTAAAGCAGTGGTTGTGGTGTGTGTTGAAGTGGTGTGTGTTGAAGTGATAACAGATGTTGAAACCTCTGAAGTACCAGCACTAGTTGATACATCAGGAGTTACAACAGCTGTTTGGGTGGAGGTTTGATGCTGATGGCTTTTGGATGGTGGTTTTGGAATATGCTTTGGAATTCTGGATGGGATGGACTTAGGTTTCCTTTTTGGCTTAGGATTTTTAGTATCCTTGGACTCAGAACAACCCTGCGCATACAGCTCCATGTAAGCTCTTTTCTCCTCATTCCACCTTGAAATATCCTTTGCCGCTCTATCCCTTTTTACACTTGCTACTCCTTCATCAAGTGCTTCTTGGGTAGCATCAACCTTTTTACTACCATCTGGCACAGGAATTTTTCTGGTCATAGCATCTCTTTCTGGTTCAATGTAAAGACCATCATCTATTCCCTTCTTCTTCCACTCCTGAATTTTCTCCCCCTTTTTGGCATTATCTGAGGGAAGTTGATCAATGAAAAGAACTGTTGGAGGAGCAGTGCCAGTGGTTTCCAATAACTGGGCCTTGATTGCCTTAATGTCTGCTTGAGTGTTCTTGAACCTAGACTCCATGATGTTTCTCAGCTCTTGGACATGTATTTCATGTTGCTGATCTGCCATTTCTTTTTGTTGTTGGAGAAAAGGTTGGAAAAGGTTCCAGAGCTCATTTGTAGCAGATGCTTGTGATGGAGCAGGTGCTTGAGGTGGAACAACAGTGGATTGCATCTTTTGTACTGTCAACAACTGTTGCAGCATTTCTTTGATATCTGCAACTGAAGTATCCAGTTTATCAACACGTTCCATCAATTCCAAATATTTTAAACCATCACCCAATTTAATGGGATCATCTGATTTCCCACTAGCAGTGGTTTTATCAGTGGTTGAAGTAGGGAGTGTACTCCAAACATTAACTACTGATGCCCCTTTTTCTTGGTACTAGGGTCTTCTTCCTTCAACACTTGACAACCTTTTGATGTTGCCAGTGGTAAAAATGAATCCACAGGTGGTTGGCAGAGGTGCTATGTAAGGAATTGCCTCCAAGGAAGTCTTATTGATGTAACCACTGTCCAAATGTAAACCAGTGGGTTCAACATTTGTAGTGGCTGCTTCACTTGGAATACCACCAAGAGTTACTTGTAACTCAAGGGGTGTAACCTCCTCAGGTTGTGTTGGTGGGTTAGCAAGGATTGATACATTAGACCCAGTCATTTGTTGAGGTATATTCTCATTAATAGGTGATTGAGAAGGACTGGTCAGTGCCTGGTTCAAATCGATTGCATCCAATAGAAGTTTAGTTGGTGGGGGAATTGTGGATGTGATGTTTGGTGTAGAAAGAGAAGTTGCCCCGGGCTGTGGGCTGTGGATGATGGAATCAAGTGATTTCAGAGCATCATGATGTGGAATCCCTATGTGTACAACATGTTCTTTTTGAGAAGAAGCAGGAGGAGTTTCGGTTATGGGTTGAGATATTTGTACCAACTGCTGTGAGGAAGAAGCAGCAGTGGTTTCTTGTGACTTTTGTTTTGTCACAGGCAGTTGCTCTGGTATCTCATCCTCCAGAGTTGCCGTTTTGATGGGTTTGGGGGGTTTTTGATTTTTCTTTTTCTGTGGCTTTTTGGTGATTTTAGGTGTGGGTTTCAAAGCAGTTGTGCTGCTACTTTGATCACCTTGAGCAGTGGGCTCAGCAGCAGATACCTGAGGAGCAGTGGTAGCTGCTAAATTCTGCTCAGCCACATCTGCTTGTGTTTTGCACGGTGTTGACATTCTGGTAAAAGTTTCAGCAGTTAAGCTGTGCATTTGTAAAGAGTCACCTTGGTTTATTACATCAATATCATCCTTACTGAATTTCTTTTCAAAATAATAGCTTAGAAATCTTGGAAATAGTAAGAATGATTTTGTTTCAACATTTTTAACCAGATCATTAAAAATTTCCCGGGAATAATTAAAATTTTCTTCTTGAAGAATAGCATATCCCAGATTTTGAATTTTTAATGGTATTTCATTAAAAGCAGTAGTTTTGTTTGAAACACACATTAGAAGGGTATGAAATAAAAACCTTGTTGTAGAAGGGAAGTAACCTTTTTGTAAGGTGTCCTTTTTCACTTCTGCATTATACCCTCTTTCCAGAAAATCATTTTTTAACTCGTTTTTGGGAAAAGAAAGTTTACCTTTCTGATCATCGAGTTGGAAGACCACTGAAAGTAATTGTGGTGTAATCTTGACGGCTTTACCCTTTAGAGAAGAGTGGATGGCTATTACAGTGTCACCTTGTTTTTCAAGGGTTGCATTCTTCCAAAATTCTCTTTGGGTTGTCAAGTAAATTGGTGCATCTGCTGTTAACAAAGTTTTGTACTTTGATGCGGAGATGATAGCAAGGATGGAATTGAAAATGGTTGTAGTGCCGGGTTTTGTGAGGAGACCCAGAAGATTGTGAGATGGTTTGTGTGGAATTTCAGTGGGTTTGGCCTTTTGAGAGGCATCTTTTGAAGATGATTTGGAAGTGGGTTTTGCAGATGGTTTCGATTTTGTCATTTTGGAGATGACGATCCAAGAAGATTTTGAAGGAATTTGAAGAAAAGCTGCTTTGAGAAGAGAATTTTTGAGAATTCAATTCGACAGTAAAACCCTGTTTTGGTGTGAAGTGGGGGTTTTATAGAGGAAAAAGTGAAGGCCGACGTGGCAACGGTTACAAAAGTACTGACCATTATGTACTGCCCACATGCCAAACTCTGATGAAATGAAGGACAGTACTTTTATGAAAGTTACTGAAGAAGGCAGTGGTTACAACGGTAAAATGGAAGCAGTGGATGATTTTCACTATCAGTGGATAGCATATCAGTGGATAAGACACTGCTTTTGAACAACAGAGTTTATCAAAGAATGAGAGAGCAGAGGATGGCTTTCAACAGTTGACAGACTTTGATGTAGAGCAGACTTTTGAACGAACAGTGGTTATGGCAGACTTTTAAGGATTTTAATGAAAACTTCATTTTTAGCTATTTTTAAGGATGGATTTTTGATTTTCTGAAAACATTTTAATGCTTTTATTCATAGAAAAACAAGATGTTGCTTGTTATTCCATGTTTAGCATGCCAATCCTAGAGACCAAGCTTTCAAAGGTGGCAGTATCTAATGCTTTTGTGAGCACATCTGCCAGCTGGTCTTTAGTTGGAACATGATGCAGAGAAATCAAACCTTTTTCATAGCATTCCCTCACAAAGTGATGTCTGATGTCGATGTGCTTGGTGGTTGAATGGGAAACTGGATTTTTGATGATATTTTCTGCTGCCTGGCTATCCAACATGAGTGGCGTCTTTAAGGCAGTGATACCAAAATCCAGCAACTGATTTTGAAGCCACAGGAGTTGGGCTGTACAGCTTGCAGCAGCAATGTATTCAGCTTCAGCAGTGGATGTTGAAACAGCTGCTTGCTTTTTGCTTTGCCATGAGACTAAGCAATCACCTAGAAACTGGCACCCTCCTGATGTGGACTTCCTTGTGGTGTTACATCTAGCAAAGTCACTGTCTGAAAATCCTGAAAGCTTGATATTCCCATTAGCTGGATACCAGATACCAAGTGTGGGAACACTTTTTATGTATCTGAATATCCTTTTTACAACAATAAGGTTGGATTTTCTAGGGGCTGATTGACTTCTTGCACAAACACATGTTGCAAATATGATGTCTGGCCTAGATGCAGTTAGGTACAGCAAAGACCCAATCATGCTTCTATATAGAGTTTGGTCAATCAGCTCATCCTTTTCATCAGACATGACTAGCTTATTTGTGGCCATGGGTGTGTTGCATGGTTTACAATCATTCATATCAAATTTGTTTAAAAGTTCTTTAGCATATTTGCTTTGATGATTGAAAGTTCCATTTTGCATTTGCTGAACTTGGAGACCAAGAAAGCATTGCAGCTCACCCATTGCACTCATTTCAAACTCAGCTGTCATGAGTTCCCTAAACTCTTCACACATTTTGTTACATGTGCTTCCAAAAATAATGTCATCCACATAAATTTGGACAATCATTAAATCCTTTCCTCTCCATTTTAAAAACAGTGTTTTATCAATGGTACCTCTTTTGAAACCATTTGAAAGTAGAAAGGTGGAAAGAGTTTCATACCAGGCCCTTGGTGCTTGTTTCAGGCCATACAAGGCTTTGTTCAGCCTGTAGACATGATCTGGATAAAATGGATCCTCAAAACCTGGAGGTTGACACACATACACCTCTTCTTGAATTATACCATAGAGGAAAGCACTTTTGATATCCATTTGGAACACCTTCATGTTGTGGTTGACAGCAAAGGCCAGGAACAGTCTTATAGCTTCCAATCTTGCTACAGGGGCAAAAGTTTCATCATAGTCAATCCCTTCTTCCTGTCTGTAACCTTGAACCACAAGCCTGGCTTTATTCTTGACAACAATACCCCTTTCATCAGTTTTGTTTTTGAAGACCCACTTTGTTGGTACACGATGTCTAAAGCCTACATCTTAGTCTAGGGTCTAATATGTCATTAATGTATAGATCAGGGGGCTGAATTATAACTTTAATATTATATGTATAAGGGTTTCGCTTGAACATGTGTTGTGTCATGTTCAAGCGAAATGGTCATGATAAGGTCTCGCTTGAGACTTGTTCAAGCGAACTCGTAAGCCTAAGCCTATAAATAGGTGAGTTGGTCTCTCATTTGCAACAGTTCTGCAGATTGATGTACTGAACCGCTGCCGGATTTTCATGTCAGATTTATATGAGAACCAGTGTTTAAAGTGTCTTTCAGTGCTTTTCTACTCATTTTTCTTTGATTCAAGCTGTTTATCTGTTTCCGCCTTATAAACAGTGGAGTTTTCACTCAGATTGACTCAATTGATCGTCAATACGATCCTACAATTGGTATAAGAGCCAGTCATGAGTAAAAACACCTGAATCAAAGTCTTTTTCTACACAAATTCTGATTTCTGGACGTTTACACGGACAAAATGGACTGATTTTTGAACATTGTGTGCGTAACTAAGTATTATCAAACCCTTGAGAGAATCAGCTTAAAATTCAACTTAAAAGTGGTAAAAAATGGCTTAAAACAGGGTTTCGCTTGACCGAACTGTACCCTATCGCTTGTAAAACGAGTCTCTCGCTTGAACTTTCATCATTTCGCTTGAAAAATATGGCAGTTTGAAGCGAAACACACCCTTTCGCTTGATATATTTGGTTTTCGCTTGAAAAAGTGTGATTATCTCAAGCGAAGGCATCCTTTTCGCTTGAATTGCATCCTTCGTTTGGGATCACTTAGGGTTTCGCTTGAAAACCTCTGGGTTCGCTTGAGTTTATTTGTCTCGCTTGAAAACTTTTTCTCTACTTGAAAAAGGTTTTTCTTGAGTGTTGCTGATTTCTCAAAAGTCCATTGTGTTCGAGTTATTGTTCAATTGTCTGAGTTTGTGATAAGTGTGTGTTTGAAAAAAAAACTTAAGATCTATTTGGTAAAGTTTTAAAAAATGGAACATCAAGATTTTTATAACTTGTTTGCGGGCAGTGGTATGGCAGCAGGACAAACATCGGGTAGTCTTATGCAAAACGTCAACATGGAGAATGAATTGGGAACAATGCAAAAGCCTCCCAAGTTGATGAACATAGATGAATATGCGGGATGGTCAAGCAGATTTAAAAACTGGGTCCAGGCTAATTACTTTGAGTCCTGGATGAAGATAGAAGCGAAGTATGTTCCACCGGTTGATGGGAGAGGTCATGAAAAGGGTATTGGAAGTTTGACAGAGTTAGAGCAGATTGATTTCAAAGCCGAGAAAAAGATGATTAGTATCCTTCAGCAGGCTATCAAAGAAGACATTTTAGTGTTATTACAACATGAAGATAATGCTCATTCTATGTGGGAAGCATTGAAATTGAAGTTTCAAGGTAGTGTGTCAATGGTCAAGAATAAAAAGGCTTTATTAAAGAAGGAGTTTGATATTTTTACCAGCATGAAGGGTGAAACAACAAAGCAATTGCTCGATAGATATTGCCATTTAGTACTTGAAATGAAGAGATTAGAAATTGAAAAGAAAAATGATGAATTGATTGATAAGTTGTGTGATGCATTACCATATGAAGAGTGGGGCACATATTTGATGATGTTGAAAAATAATTCAGATTTTGGGAATCTAAATCTTAGTGCATTCATAGAAAAGATTGAAGCTCAAGAGTTGGAGTTGCTAAAAATTAGAAAGATGAACTCAATAACTGTTCAACAAGATGTATCTTTGTATTACAAAGGCAACCCTTCAGTTTCAACCAATCAAAGCCCAAAAATACAGACAGGGTTCATTGCTGATAACACCTCAAGTGTTTCTTCAAACACTTCTCAATCTGGCAATTTTTCACCATTCGCGAACTATGATCCAAACTTCAAAGTTCAAGAGCAATCTTCATCTCAAAGCTCTACAAGTTCAAATAATCAGGCTTATGTTTCTGGGGTGCATTGCAACATCGCGGTGAATATAAAGAATGGAAACGAGATCACAGAAAAAGCCGCAAAACAGCACATAGCAATGCTTGCTTCCGTTCTTGAGGCTTATGAGGGCTTAGTAGCATGGAGAATTGGTAATCCTGACATGAAGAAGGAGGATTACGACCAAATCGATCCCGAAGAACTTGAACTGATTGACATCAAATGGGGCATGGCTAGTCTGGTGAGAAGAGCACAGCGCTTCATGGAAATCACTGGCAGAAACAGTCTTTCTGGACCCGATCAGAAGTTAGGGTTCGATAAGTCGAAAGTTACTTGTTTTAAATGTAAAGAACGTGGTCACTTCAAACGAGAATGTCCCAACCGTGAAGTAAACAATCATCAAAACCCGTTCACCAACGACTACTACAGGCAAGCGATTTATCACCGACCAAATCAACAGCCAACTGTTCAAAGGCCACAAATTGAAAATAAACCAGAAAAAGCGATGATCGTGAATCAAGACGATGAGAAGGTAGCTGCAGGTTTCAGCTGGGATAAATATATCCCCGGTAGCGATGGACAGGCAATGATGGCTGAAGTTGTTGAAATTTCTGAGATGGTATCTGAACCGGAAACAGTTACTGAAGATGTTTCTGTAGTTGTTGAAGAGGTTTCTGCTGAAAATACGGACAATTTTGAAGAAATAGATGCAGAAGTTCTTTACTCTCAATCTGAGCAGGAGGTATTAGCCAGTTCTTTGAGATCTATCATGCCTCCTAAAATTTTTGAATCTTTTGCAGGTTTCTTTGAAGAACCGACGACTGGATTGTGTCCAAGATATGAGGAGAAGAAAGAATTTGTTGAAGAAATGTTCAATGTGAAAGAAAATGAAGTTCAGTCCAATGTTGTAGAAGAATTAAATGCATTTGATATGAATCAAAAAGTTGAATATAAGTATAAATATGTGGAAGATGCAGATCTTTATGATCGAGTTGAAGTAGAGGATTGCACGGATGAAGATGATGCTAATGTTGATACTTCGGGTTTGCCAACTCTGATGGAATTCTTTACTAAGGAGAATAGAGAAGAATTGAGGCGTAAAGTTGAAGAAATTCACAAAGAAGTAAATTTTGATGGCACGAAAAAGGATACTCAGAAAGAAGATCATAAGAAATGGTTCAGACAGTCAAATGAAAGAAAGTTCAAGAGGCCGTTGAAGTTTTACCAAAGAGATAGAAGTGTTTCAATGGGTGATATCATAAGCTGGGGTTTTCTACCTCAAGTGAATGCTTATGTGATAAGAAGAGAATGCGGCGTGCAATATTTTGAGAAGTTACATGATGTTATGTCATTACCTTGGTGGGATGTTGATGAATTAGCTCAAGTCAAAACGTTAGATTATCCAGTAAGAAAGAACGATATTAGAATGTGGCGTTGTATAAAGTTTGAAGCATTGAAGAATTTCAAGCACTGGCAACCACATTACCCAAAGAAAGATAGAAGAGTGAATCTTGAAACTGGGCTTGAAGAAACAATTTTACATATTAAGAAGCCGCGAACCATGAAGACTATACCAATGCCACAAATGGAACAAGATTTTTATAAAGGATTCATGGATTGGGTGTATAGTTGTAGATCAGCTGAAGCGGTGATTACTTATCGGGCTGGAAGAGAAGTTAGAGAAATCCATGTGTTTGATCCGATGTGGCTAGTGAACTGCTCTGCAAAAGATATAGAATGTCTGTTCATACACAAGATTCGTTTTCAAGCTGAAGATAGAGAGCAGGCGATGCAATTTCAAAGAGTTGTTTCTATTTGTTTTCAAAAAGGCATCAATGCAGATAACAAATGGAACTCTAAATGGTGGAAACTTGAAGAGAAAGTCAAGTTGAAAGCTGAGAAGGAAAGAAAGAAGTTGGAGGAGAACAGAGGAAAGTTTATGAGAGAGCAGGAAGAAGAAAGATTGAAAATTGCGAAAGAGAATGAGAAGATTAGGCAAGCATTACTGAAGAAGCCTAAGCCTCATGAAGAGAAGTTCAAGTCCCTATAAAGTTTGAAGACCAAGACTGAAGACTCCGGCTGTATCCAAGGGGGAGTTTGTTGGTACACGATGTCTAAAGCCTACGTCTTAGTCTAGGGTCTAATATGTCATTAATGTATAGATCAGGGGGCCGAATTGTAACTTTAATATTATATGTATAAGGGTTTCGCTTGAACATGTGTTGTGTCATGTTCAAGCGAAAGGGTCATGATAAGGTCTCACTTGAGACTTGTTCAAGCGAACCCGTAAGCCTATAAATAGGTGAGTTGGTCTCTCATTTGCAACAGTTCTGCAGATTGATGTACTGAACCGCTGCCGGATTTTCGTGTCAAATTTATATGAGAACCAGTGTTTAAAGTGTCTTTCAATGCTTTTCTACTCATTTTTATTTGATTCAAGCTGTTTATCTGTTTCCGCCTTATAAACAGTGGAGTTTTCACTCAGATTGACTCAATTGATCGTCAATACGATCCTACACACTTTGTGCCAATGGGGCTAACCTCCTCTGGCAGTGGTACAAGATCCCATACTTGTTGTCTTTTAAACTGTTGGAGCTCCTCTTGCATGGCTTCTACCCAGCTGTTGTCTTTCAGTGCCTCTTGGTACTTGACTGGCTGATGGAGTGATAGAAAACCAGCAAAAAGACAAATGTTTTGGGTTTGGCTTCTTGTGAGCACCCCTTCATTGATGTTGCCAATGATTTGATCAGGTGGATGAGATCTCAAGTAGATTAAATCTCCTTGGTATGGAATGATGGCATTTGTTGGTGAAGGCTGCAAATGTGTATCATCTGAGCTAACCACTGCTGGTGACTTTGATGACCCAACAGTGGCTTCAAAAGGTGGTGGAATGGGAGGTAATGAAGTGGACACATGCTGTCTTTTATCCACTATTTGGGGACTTTTGTCAGCAGTGTTTGAGGATGTGGAATCAGTGGTTAAAGGGCTACTTTGGTCAACAACTGTTGAGGTAGCAGTGGTTGAGCTTTGACAGCTGTTTTGAACATCTGATGCTCTTCCCATTTTGGCAGACCTTTGAGGGATGATAATTTCATACCCATAGTCTGGTGTTGAATCCTCTGATGAACCTGCACTGTTAGTCTTGACAACAGTATTTTCAAAAGTAAAATTTTCAAGATCAAACAGATCTGCAGGATTTGCTGGGATTTTCATTGATGAAAGTTCATTGAACTTTACATTCAAGGTCTCCTCCACTGCCTAGGTCCGTGTATTAAACACTTTGTAGGCCTTGGCAGTAGTTTAGTATCCCAGATGATAACCACAATCAATTTTGGCTGCAAATTTTGAAATGGAATCTTTTAAGTTCAAAATAAAGCATGGGCAGCCAAATACCTTGAAGTATGAGATCAGTGGTTTGATTTTATACATAATTTCATAAGCAGTCTTTTTGTGCCTGGGGTTTATTAAAACTCTGTTTTAGACATAGCAAGCAGTGTTTACTGCCTCTGCCCAAAAAGTTAATGGCAAACCTGAATCAGCAAGCATGGTTCTGGCAGCCTCAATCAAAGTTCTGTTCTTTCTTTCAACTACCCCATTTTGCTCTGGTGTTCTAGGGATGCTGTACTGCCTTACAATCCCTTTCTTCACACAGAAGGCATCCGACTCCTTATTTTTAAATTCTGTGCCATTGTCACTCCTGAAGACTTTTACTGGAAGGTCAAATTGCTTTTCAACCTGTGTCACAAAGTCTTGCAAAATGCCCGCAGTCTCATCTTTTGAGTGTAAAAAGAAAGTCCATGTAAACCTAGAGAAGTCATCAACAATAACCAAACAATATCTTTTCTTCTTGAGACTCATGACTTGGACTGGGCCAAACAAATCCATGTGTAGCATTTGCAAACACTGGGTTGTTTTGGACTCTTCAATGGACTTATAAGAACTTTTATGCTGTTTTCCTTTTAAGCAGGAAATGCAATGTTCAGGACATGAAAACAATTTTTGTGGTAAGCCTCTTACCAAACCATTTTTTGAAATTTCAGTGATTGTCTTAAGATTTGTGTGCCCCAGTCTTCTGTGCCAAAGTTTTGTCTCTTTATTTGAGGCAGCTGAGAACAGACATGCATCAGCTCTGGGACACTCTCTTGACATATCAACAACATAAACATTGCCACTTCTTTAAGCAACAAGTTTTGTGTGACCAGATTTTATTATTGCTTCAATCTTTTTGACCATTTCTGGTCCAACAATCCTACAACACTCCTTTGTGAAGAATGACCCATACCCCTTGTCACTCATTTGTGAAACACTCAGGAGGTTGAATTTCAGACTGTCTATCAGATTGACATTTTCAAATTTACTTTTCCAGACTGTACTGTACCAGACCCCAGAACTTTCCCTTTACTGTTATTCCCAAAGGATATATCACCCCCTCCATGTATTTTGAAATCTTTGAGTAGGGCTTTACATCCAGTCATGTGCCTGGAGCCTCCACTATCAACATACCAAAGGCTATCTAAACAGGCAGAAGCTCCCTGCACATGAAGTAAAAGGATTAGTTCATTAGGGTTTCCAAAGCCAACAAGGCTTTGGATGGGGTCTCAACAGTGTCTGGGATGGATGCACTTTGATGGACAGTGGTTAGGTCAGGGGTTTGGACAGTTTTAGTACTGTTTCTTGCTAACCACTATTGGGGGTCTTGACCAATCACCTGTTGGTACTCAAAAGGATGCCTGTTCACTTTAGGTTTAGAGGGCCTTTTATAGGCCTCATAAACGTGTGGAACCCTAGGGTATGGTGGTTGTCCCTTACCTCTTCTATATTGATTGGCAGGGGGTGCATCAGTAACCTGAACATCTCTTTTAATAGATGTTTGGTTCAGCTGTTTTGTGACAGCTGTTTGAACTGGCACAAACAGTGGTTGGTTTTTAGTGAATTTGACAGATGATGTTGATGGACTCAAGGATGTTTTAGCAATGTACTCATTCTTTTTCAAATCAAATTTTTTGAGATACACACATGCTTGAGTTTTGTGGTTTGATTTACCACAAACAGTGCAACTTTCAGCAGAGACAATAACACTGGTTTTGTTCAAATCATATGCTTTTAAATGGAAACAGTCTTTTGTTAGATGATTCCTTTTCTCACAGAATTCACAAAACAGGTTATTGATCTTTTCTTTCTTCTTTCTCTTTTCGGACTCCTTTGCAACAGAGGTTTTAACCTCTGTTGGGATGTCCTTGAGAGGAATGACTTTAGCTTTTGGAGCTTTAACACCATCAGTGGATGTAAAGTCCATGGGCTTGAAATTTTCAAGAATATCACACTCATCAGACCAGGTTGGTTTAAACTGATATTCTTCAAGCTCCTCAAAAGTAGAGGATCCCATTGGTCTGTCAAGTGTGATTTTGTTACCAAGTTTATCAGTGATTTTCACTTCTTGGCCATTCTTGTTTGTGGGGATGAACTCAGTGGTTTGAACAGATTTTTCAAAAGCAGTGTTTTCATCATCATGTTTTCTATAACCAACACCAAATTTCACATTGCTTTTAATATGTTTTTCAAGCATAACCTCATACCCTTTGCATGATTCCACCCATTTTTCATAGGTGATATGGGTGGACTCCAACTCCTTTTTGCAAACTTGGTATTTTTCTACCATAGTTTGGAGTTGAGTTTTGGTTATGCTCTGCTCTTCTTTAAGCCTGCTGATCTCTTTTTCTTTTTCAGTCAATTTGTTTTTAAGTTCTTTTAAAGACTTTTCAAAATTGACTTCATCAGACAAGATTTTATCCCGAAGGTTTTCATTTACCTCTTTGATGTTAGCAAAAGCAATAATGCAATTGTCAGAACACAGTTTTTCAAGAACTTGAGGAGATACCTTGGCAACAGCCATCATTGCACAATCACATTGATGATTTTCTTCATCATCAGCTCTTACTTCCTTCTCACCTGCTCTCTTCTCTTCCTCTTCTTCTTTGTCCTCTTTGGACCATGGGTCTGTCAGTGGTTCAACCAGGGTTTCTAAATTTTCTCCCAGCAGCAATTCACCAGCAACTGCATTAACAACTGCTTCAGTCACCTCATCCACTGTTTCATCACTTAGTTGTTCACCTTCAGTTTCAATCCCCTATGGTATTGACTCTAATGCCATCAAACAAAATTCATCATTAGAAGGTTCATCAAAAGCATAGAGTGCAAAATTTTCATCACCAAGCTCATTAGGCATGCTGCTCTAGTCAACAAAGCCTTGAGTGAAAAAGCTTTGCTGATCTAGTTGTACCACTGCTGGAGCAGCTGTTTGAGGTGCAACAGGTTGCACTTGTGCCTGGGGGACAGGGGTTTGAACATACTGAATCTGTGGAACAGTGGTTTGGACATAACGCACAGGCACAGGGGCAGCAGCATAGTGAGCAGTGTTAACATGAGCTGCAGGGGTATATTGGGTATAGTGCACAGTGCTTTGATTTTGTGGTCTAGGGTTTGAGCTGGGATGAGTGATTATAGGACCAGTAGTTTGACTCCTGCATTCCCTAGCAAAATGACCTAGCCTATTGCACTTGTAACACTTGATTTTTGATTTATCCAACCCCACCCTTAAATTCCCATGTAACCCTGGGAATTTTCTCCCTGTTCTTTTGTAGAATTTGCTTGTTCTTATACTAAGCAAAGCCAACTGATGCAAAATGTCCATCTCTTCTAAGTCAGTGGGATCAAAATGTTGCAAATCATTGAGTTCAAAGCACAGATTATCTGACATCTGGTTTTCATTGTTTGCAGTAAAAGCATAATTTGCAGAGTGAGGATCAGGGTTGTTAAAATTTCCACTAGCAGTTATATCAATAAAGTGATCATAACCCTGATCCTTACCACAGCTACCAGATTCTTCCTGACCAAAAAGAGCTGTGCTACCGAATGAATAATCATCAGTAGTTTTACCAGACTCTTGCAACTTCTTTTTCTGGTTTAACTCCCTTTCATAGGTCAGGAGTCTACCATGAAGTTGGGTCAAGGTCAGGTCTTTGAACTCAACAGAGTTTCTAGTCACAAATGCAATTGTGTCCCATTTATCAGGTAGCGATCTAAGAAACCTGCTATTTTGTGTTGATTTTGGAAATTCAACCTTAACAAGCCTTAGCTCACTGATGAGACAACTAAAACGTTCAAACTGTTGGGTCAATGATTCACCCTTAATGTGACAGAAAGTTTCATACTGCTGATTCAGAATTTCCCTATTGTTTTCAATAACTTCTTCGGTTCCCCCAAACTGTTCCTTCAATGCATCCCATAGCTCTTTGGCACTGTTATAATGTAACAGTCCAGCATAGATCTCATTGGGCAATGCAGATGCTATGATGCTAAATGCTTTGGCATCGAGTTAGAACTTTTGAAAATCAGTTTCAGTATAGTTTTCATATGGTTTTGGTACGAACTTCTTTGGATCCTCAGCACTTGGCACCATAGGAACATGGGGACCAAAAACAACAGACCTCCAACATCCAGTGTTCTGTTGAGCAAGGATGTGACCCATCCTTCTCTCCCAGATGTTGTATTCATTACGTTTAAGCATGGGTGGTTTAAAAAGCGAGCCAATGATATTCTTATCATCTTGTGATTGTGACGTCATCCTGGTTGTTTTACAGACACTGATTAATCAACTTTAATGGTGATTAAACCTTGCACTGTTTTTCAACAAAAACGAACAAACTATCGATATCAACGATTTTGAGCTGAACTATTTATGTCAAAATGATTGTAAAATAAAATTTGACTGTCCTAGCTCTGATACCAATTGTTGGATCTGAGTTTGGTTTTGATTGTATTTTTCGTTTGAATTAGAATGAAAATGGATGAGTTGTGCAACGGAATTAAGATGGAAACAAACTTTGCATACAATCAAACGAGAGTATTGTTTTAATCAAAACACTTTTCACAATGAACTGAAAGATTGAATTTAATTTCAACAACGATTACAATGCAATGCTTGATACAAACTCCCCCTCAGCCAGAGCTCAGTGTTTGTTCGTGCAGAGAAGACGGTTTTGCAAAGAGCTAATAGAACAGTACAGAGCACTGTTCTATTTATAGGCACTAGCAAACCACTGAGCATCTAAGCTGACGTCACCATGAAAATGACATCTAACCTCCTAACAAACTCTAACCTCTGATCAATACAAACACTGCTAAGCTAACTACTGCTATTACATTATATTACATAAAGACAGAATAAACAACTGCTGCATCCCTCCACTGCTGTGAACCCAGCAGTACTTGTCCGGATCAGCAGTGCTTGACTCAAGGCAGTAGATTGATCAGCAGAGCTTTAGTCTTTCATCTGGTCTTTACTTGAACAGCAGTTGTGGGTCAGCAGTTTGCACGATCAGTAGATAGGAGGTCAGCAGATGTTGAAATCACTATCAAGGGGAGAGACTTGTATGTAACATCTGCTTATTCTGGATCCACTGCTCTGATCCGGTTTTGGCTTTAATTATCTGTTCCTTTGGTAGGGTTCAATCCCAACATGTGACAAAAAGAGGCATTGAAGCAAGTCCAAAGCAAATTAAGGCTATTATGAATATCAAGTCTCCTGCCAATGCCAAGGATGTGCAAAGATTGACATGCAGGATCATAGCCTTGAACAGGTTCATATCCAAGTCATCAGAAAAATGCAAGGAATTCTATGACATTTTGAGAAAGAACAAGAAATTTGAATGGACTGAAAAGCATGAAAGTGCTCTCAAAGCTCTTAAGGATTACCTATCCTCAGCTCCTGCCTTGATGAAACTAGAAAAAAGGGATGCATTATCCTTATACCTCACGGTATCCTCTAAAGCAGTAAGTGCTGTCCTTGTTAAGGATCACGAAGGTACACAACATCCTGTCTATTATATAAGTAAGAGTTTGCTTGATGCTGAATCCAGGTATTCACATTTAGAGAAACTTATTCTTGCTTTAATTATGGCATCTACTAAATTAAGACATTATTTTGAAACTCATACCATTATTGTTAAGACTAACTTTCCAATTAAGAATGTTCTCAGAAAACCTAAAATGTCAGGAAGGATGGCTAAATGGGCAGTGAAGCTCAGTGCTTATGATATAAGATATGAGCCTAGAACTGCCATTAAATCCCAAGCCTTAGCTGACTTTGTGGCAGATTTCAGTAGTGACTTGCAAAGGGAAGCTGAGTTAGAAGTCCAACAGCCTGAAGAAACTAAGGATCCTTGGATACTCTTCACTGATGGAGCTTCTAATGTCAAAGGAACTGGACTTGGAATACTACTAAAATCGCCACAGGGGGACATAATACCCCACTCCATAGCTTGTGAGTTTCAAACTACCAACAATGAGGCTGAATATGAAGCCTTGATAGCTGGTTTGCAAATTGCCAAGCATATGAGGATCAGGTATCTTGAGGTACATGTAGATTCATTGTTAATCACTAATCACTTTAATGGATCCTATGTTGTTAAAGGTGAAAAGCTAATCATATATTTGGAGATAGTCAAAGAATTGGCACTCTCTTTTGTTTCCTTTAGTTTGACACAGGTACCCAGAGAAGAGAATGCAGAAGCTGATGCATTGGCCAATCTAAGATCATCCTTGAAGATTCCAGAGGATACCAAGATCCCTATTATCCATATCCTAAGCCCTGCTATTGAGGATCATGTAGCTATGGAGATAGGAGAGGATTCTGCAATCATCCCTAGTGATGATACACAATCTCATTCAGGATCATGGATCCTTCCAATCATGAGATATATCCAATATGGAGAGATTCCTACAGGAGAAAACCCCAGGGCCTTCAAAATTAAGGTATCTCAATTTACAATATTGAACAACATGTTATATAAACGATCTCTTGCAGGACCATATCTAAGATGCATCGAGGATCCTGAAATCCAAGAAGTCCTAAAGGACTTTCATGAAGGAGATTGTGGAAACCACACTGGGGGCAGGGCATTGTTCTCAAGGATCCTGAGGACAGGATACTATTGGCCCACTATGAAGAATGATGCTGTGGATTATGCCAGGAAGTGTGATCCTTGTCAGAGACATAGTAACATCCTTCACCAACCAGCAGAGCTCTTGCATCCTATATCCTCTTCTTGGCCATTTATGAGATGGGGAATGGATATAGTTGGTAAACTTCCCAAGGCACCTGGTGGAAAAGTATTCATGCTTTCTATGACTGATTACTTCTCAAAGTGGATAGAGGCTGAAGCCTTTGCTCAAGTCAGAGAAAAAGAAGTGATATCCTTTGTCAAAAGAAATATTATTACTAGATTTAGTATTCCTTCTGAAATTGTTTGTGATAATGGATCCCAATTTATTGGGAGTAGAACTACTAACTTTTGTGACAGCTGGGGGATTAAGATGATAACATCAACACCAGTCCACCCACAAGCTAATGGTCAGGCAGAATCATCTAACAAGATCATCATCAACAATTTGAAGAAGAAGCTTGGAGCCAAGATGTCACGGCCCTCGACCCGGTTTGACCCGTTTCAGGAGCCGCGGGACAGAAATCCCGTGGTATTTAATTAACAGCGGAAGTTTCTTCAGGATCTTTTTAAAACTGAAATATTTCCCGATTATTTTATTTCACAATTCGGGATAAAACCCGATAATTTTACAATCTTGAGATTTCACCAGGAAATCTTTTATTTTACAAAACATGTTTCTTTATTTTTATACTGAGCCACTTCCTTAAGCTGATAGTGCTCCACGGCACTTTTCCTGGATCACAACAGATCACCTGAAACATGTTTGAAAAAGGTTTTGTCAGCGGATAATACTGAGTGAATCATTCTATTTACATAAAACGACCTGTTTGTTATAATTTACAGTATTAAGAGCGATTATAATGTCTCTATCTTTTGAATTAACTGATCCAGTTGTCACTTGACCGGACTTGTGACTGTGGACATATCACTTGTTGGGTTCGTTCACCCACAAGTGATAAATAAATAGTAGCTATGTGCACATCCCCCCACATACTGGCAGTAATTTCAGATTACATAGACTTAATCCCTGTAATTATAACCTTTGAAATAAATATGCTTTTGTAAATAGATTTGATAAAAAGAGAATGACTCACATTGCAGATTTAACAGAGCTTATTCTACTGATTAGCCTTGATAACCTAGTTTAAATAATCAGGCACACAAACTAGGTTAGTAACTTAATACAGCATTTACGATAACTCATGAGATTAAAACCTTCACAACGAATGACAAAGTGCGATACTTAAACATCCATCGATTTAACAACGAATGACAAAGCATAAACCCTAATGTGGGCAGCACTTAAACATCCATTGGATAGTTTAATCGATTAGACATTGAATCGTAGCAGCGATCGAGTTATTACCCTGAATTGTGGCAGCACTTCGTGATCAGTGTGTGTTTTTGTAGTAAACAATGTCTAACTTTGTGTACGTAAAGAGTTTTAACGTCGAACTGAAGCCAGAATTCAAGTCCCAAGCCCCTGTATTTATACATGAAATTGACATCTCCCGCGTGTCGCGGAAGATGTCCTGGATGCTGTCGCGACTCGCCTGGGGTACCCATCTACCCTAGGGTAGCCTTGTCACTAGTATAGGCCTGCTGAGTTGATAGTTCGTGAATTCTCAATTTAGACAACGCATTTTAGAGATAATCGTCAATTAGGGTTTACCCCCCTTGAGTTTTAGGGGCCCTAATCCTGATTCCAAATGTTCTGAAAATTTTAGGGATTGTTCAGAATCACTTGGGTTTCTCAATTAGGGTTTCCTATTTAACAATTTGATTAAATAAATATAACTTTTGATGAGAGTTGTTACATTCTCCCCACCTTAATAAAATCTCGTCCTTGAGATTTACTGGAATAAATGAGGATACTTTCGCTTCATTTCTGATTCCAGCTCCCAAGTGTATTCAGCTCCTCTCTTTGAATCCCATCTGACTTTGACTAAAACTAGTCGTTTGTGTTTGAGAAACTTGATCTTTCGATCCTCAATTTGAAGAGGTTTCTCAACAAATTTCAGCTTTTCGTTTACCTTTATATCTTGAAGAGGTACTACCAGTGATTCATCGGATAAGCATTTCTTGAGATTGGATACATGAAATACATCATGTACTCCAGATAATTCTTCTGGTAATTGTAAACGATAAGCAACTGGTCCTATACGTTGGATCACTGAAAATGGTCCTACGTACCTTGGACTTAACTTTCCTTTCTTACCGAATCGAACAACTCCTTTCCAAGGAGAAACTTTCAATAGTACTTTGTCTCCAACTTGGAATTCTAACGGTTTGCATCTATTGTCTGCATAACTCTTCTGGCGATCTCGAGCCGTCTTCAGTCTTTCCTTGATTTGAGTAATCTTATCAGTTGTCTATTGCACTATTTCAGGACCTGATAATTGACTTTCCACTATTTCTGCCCAACAGACTGGAGTTCTGCACTTTCTTCCATACAGTGCTTCAAATGGGGCGGTTTCAATACTTGAATGATAACTATTGTTATAGGAGAATTCAATTAATGGTAAATGATCATCCCAATTTCCACCAAAATCTATTACACATGCTCGGAGCATGTCTTCTAGAGTTTGGATTGTCCTTTCACTTTGTCCGTCTGTTTGGGGATGATATGCAGTGCTTAGATTTAGTCAAGTTCCCATAGCTTGCTGGAAACTTTTCCAGAAATGAGAAGTAAAACGACTATCCCTATCCGAAACAATGGAGAGTGGAACTCCATGTAAGGATACAACTTCATCTACATACAATTTTGCCAACCTTTCCATACTAAAGGTTTCTTTCATTGGTAAAAAGTGAGCTGATTTGGTTAATCGATCCACAATTACCCAAATCGCATCATTACCTTTTCTGGTTTTGGGTAACTTAGTAACAAAATCCATTGTTATAAGTTCCCATTTCCATACAGGCATTTCTAATTGTTGTAGTAGACCTGAGGGTTTCTGATGTTCTGCCTTAACTTGTGAACAAGTGAGACATTTAGAAACATATCGTGCTATATCCTTTTTCATTCCTATCCACCAAAAGTGCTTTCTTAAATCTTGGTACATCTTATTGTTTCCTGGGTGCATAGTATACCTAGATTTATGAGCTTCTTCTAAAATATTCGGTCTTAAGTCTCCCTGCTTAGGTACCCAAATTCTACTTTTGTGGAATCTCCAAACTCCATCTACTCCTTGTTCTAATTCCTTGATTCGTCCTTTCATTCCTTCAGTATCATCCTTGATTGCTGTAGCTTGAACATTCTTCAATTGTTCCATTAAATCTATTTGTAGATTTAATCTGAGAGCACGAACTCGTCGCTGTTTCTCGTAATACTTACGACTTAAGGCATCTGCAACTACATTTGCCTTTCCTTCGTGATACTGAATATCACAGTCGTAGTCACTTAAAATTTCCATCCATCTCCTTTGCCTCATGTTTAACTCTTTTTGCCCAAATATATATCTTAAACTTTTATGATCTGTATAAACAGTAAATTTACTTCCATACAGATAATGTCTCCAAATCTTAAGGGCAAAAATTACGGCTCCTAATTCCAAATCATGAGTCGTATAGTTTTCTTCGTGCTTTTTCAATTGCCTTGAAGCATATGCAATCACCTTTTTGCGTTGCATAAGCACACATCCATATCCTAGTTTTGAAGCATCACAATATACTTCAAAATCTTCAGTTCCTTCTGGTAAGGCTAAGATTGGTGCATTTGTTAATTTTTGCTTCAATATTCTAAAGGCTTCTTCTTGCTTTGGTCCCCATTCAAACTTAACTGCTTTACAGGTTAGCTTAGTTAATGGTACGGCTATTTTGGAAAAATCCTTAATAAACCATCTATAGTACCCAGCTAAACCTATAAAACTTCTAATTTCCATTGCTGTTTGTGGAACCTTCCAATTGGTAATTGCTTCTATCTTAGCAGGATCTACGTGAATACCTTCGTGATTCACCATGTGTCCTAAGAATTGCACTTCCTTTAACCAAAATTCACACTTCGAGAATTTGGCATAAAGCTTTTCTTTTCTTAACAAAGTTAAGAGTGCATGAAGGTGTTCACAATGCTCTGTCTGACTTTTGGAATAAATAAGTATATCGTCTATGAAAACAATTACAAATTTATCCAAATATGGTTTACATATCCTATTCATCATGTCCATGAATGCAGCAGGTGCATTTGTTAACCCAAAGGGCATGACTGTAAACTCATAATGACCATACCTAGTTCTGAAAGCAGTTTTAGGTATGTCTTCTTCTTGTACCTTCAATTGATGATATCCGGAGCGTAAATCTATCTTAGAAAAATATCTAGCCCCCTGAAGTTGATCAAACAGATCATCAATCCTAGGTAATGGATATCGATTCTTAATTGTAACCTTATTCAATTCTCTATAATCGATACACATTCTCATTGAACCATCCTTTTTCTTAACAAATAATACTGGTGCTCCCCAAGGAGATGAACTAGGTTGTATGAAACCTTTACTTAGTAATTCATCTAATTGCTTTTTCATTTCTAACATTTCTGTAGGTGCTAACCGATAAGGTGCCTTGGCTATCGGTGTAGTTCCTGGAATTAGATGAATCCTAAATTCTACTTCCCTATCCGGAGGTAATCCCGGTAAATCTTCTGGGAATATATCTGGATATTCTGAGACTACAGGAATTTCCTTAAGTTCTTTACCCTTAGTACTAATGATTACTGAAATCATATACACTATTCCTTGTTTTCGTTCATAATTAGCAGCTTTCATTACTGATATGAACTTCATGGGCTTACGTGGTTTATCTCCTATAATCCTAATCACTTCTACGGTGGGTGATTGAATTTCTATGGAATTCTGATCACAAAGGATTCTAGCATGGTTGGCTACTAACCAATCCATTCCTAATACAACATCAAATTCAGCTAAATTCATCGGCAATAGTTTTGCAGAGAATTTATGTCCTAAAAGTTCTATGTTTTCTTCTTGCAAAACTTTATCTATTTTAACTGAATTTCCGTCTGCCGTTTCAACTGTAAAAGCCTGCCTAATATTGGTTAAAGGTAAATTAAGAGCTTGGCAGAATGAAGTATTTATAAAACTTTGGTTCGCACCAGAGTCAAATAATACTTTGGCGTAAATGTTGTGAACTAAGAACGTACCCGCTATCACATCTGGGATGAGTTCTGCTTCTTGAGTGGTTAGCTGAAATGCCCTGGCATTCTTCTTAATAGTTCCGTCGGTCGCCTTGGTTTTGTTGTCTGCTGGTTTGATTAATTTAGGACATTCTGTTTTAAAATGTCCTGCCTCTCCACAATTGTAACAAATTATGGATTTCTTCCTGCAATTTTCTTCACGATGCCCTACAGTTTTGCAAAAATTGCAATATACTTTGCATTTTCCAAAATGTTTCTTTTTGCAATTTTGACAGAATGGCAAAGTTGAAGATTGCCCTGTTCCTCTTCTCTTGAAGCTGTTATTATTACCCGTACGAAATCCTTGGGTAATTTTATGAGCCAATTCCTTCTTTCTGTTTTCATCTTGTGTGCGTACCAGTTCATCGGTTAGGGTATTAGCTAATTCCACAGCATCGTCAATAGTGCGAGGTTTCGCAGCTTTAACGATGTTGCGGATTTCACTAATCAGTCCCCAAATGTAGCGAGAAATGAGTACCGGTTCTGGCGAAGCCAGTGTTGGTACCACTCTAGCATATTCAAAGAATGTCGAAGTATAACCGCGACAATCTACACCCATCATCCGATGATTTAGGAACTTATTTGTCATTTATTCCTTTTCATACTCGGGACAGAATTTTCTTTCTACAAAACTCTTAAATTCTTCCCAAGTCATGGCATAAGCTATCATTCTTCCTTTTGATTGTAACACAGAGTTCCACAATTCAAGTGCTCCTTCCTTGAAGAGATTTGATGCATACATGACCTGATCATCTTTAGCACATTTACTTATTGCAATGACTACTTCGGTTTTCTCTAACCAACGCAGTGATGCAGTTGCTCCTTCATTGCCTGCAAATTCAGTGGGTTTACAAGCAAGAAATTCTTTGAAAGTGCAACCAGGCGTTGCAGTTTTTATTTTCTTGGGTAATGGAGCTTGATGTGGTTCCCCATTATGGTTAACATGATCATTGCCTCCGTTTACACTATTACTGAAGTTATCTTCAGAAATACGTTTACTAGGAACGATTTGTTGCGGTTCGATTGGATTCTTTATAGCAGCAACGAATGCTGGAATAGCATTGGCTATCCCTTGAGCAACAATATTTTCGATATCTTGTCTAGTCATATATTGATCTCCTGGATGTTGCTCAGACTGATTAACCTCATTTACTGGTTCGTTACCATTGTTTGCCATCTGATAATAAATTTTATATAAATAATTAGTATAATTATAAATATAATAAAACAGTTTGCACATAATCACATTAACATGTTTATCCAAAAATTATCGATTTTGCAAGTTTCATTTCTATATATTATATTATGCCTCGTACACACGATTATCATACAACGTTTTATTGTTAAGTTATTACACATACTGGTTATTATGATTATTTATTAACACATATTCCTGCAAACTCCCATTATCTGGTCAGCTAATTTCTTAAAAACGACGCTCCCTTTCGTCATACTTCCAAGTAACCCTTTCTCCAATATCCCTAATCCTATTTCCTATATCAATTAACTCTTCGCCCCAAAGACGAAGTTCAGTCAGATTCTCCGGGCTCATAGTTGGGTATAGTGGAGGTTCTGGGTCAACTTGTGGGAAAAATGTATCAGGGTTGTTTAAAAGATTTTGGTATTGCCAATCAGTTGTCCACCATTCATCTAATTCTACTGGTAGTGGTTGAGGTTGGACAATAGGATCTGGAATAGCAGGTTCCAGATTGATTGGGATTGGAGCTTCTAGTGGGTAGCTGAAAAGATCTTCTTCAGTAAATATAAGGTTTGGATTGGCTGGTTCAAGGTTTCCATCGGCAGGTCCGATGAGGTCACTCATTACTAATTTATGATCTAAAACTTCCCAAGGAGTCATTTTCTGTTTCTGTCTAGAACTTTCTCCGATTTCTCTTTCTGTTTGCTTAAAACTGTTCTCAGCTTCTATCTCTACTTGATTAACATTTTCCTCAATTTCTACCCCTTTCTCTTTGTCTTTTGGATCTTCAGTTTTGGTAACCTTTCTTGTTGCTGGCTTTTTCCTACGTACACGCCTCCAACCCACAAATCTGCTTCTTTTCTTGGGTTTAGGTTTTGCCAGTGGTTTGGATTGAAATTCCATGGTTTCTTCTTTATCAGCGAAGTAACCGGTGAATTCCTTGGAAACTTCTATCTTAACGGGATAGAGGTTAAGATTTTCTAAACCTTCTGATATCTCATTCATGCTGTTTAGCATATATGCAAAATACATACCAAATGTTAAAATAAAATAACAAAATTTTATAGATAACCCGTAAATATTATTGCATACATAAAACAACTGACAAGTAAATTATACTACAATTTACTGTGAAGTTATTTATTTACTGAATAAGGTTTCTGGAAAATAAAAGTGCTAAAACTTTTGAGTATTTAGAGATTTGCATTTTCTGCTACTGTGGCTAGCATATAAAGATTTGCCCATTTCTCATCTAATTTGTCCTCCCAAGGTGATTTATTGATTAAGTCCTGGGTTTCTTGTTTAACTTTCTTCTCTCGGTTTTTCCTTATTTCCTCCTGACTTTTCCTAATAATCAAACTTCTTTTATTAGGAGAAAGTGGTTCCTCGTATTGTGCCTTACGGACAAATATTCCTTCTTCGGGAATTACATAAGGTTTTGTTTGGGATGAACTTCCCTTCTCGTTGGATAACCTATCTTGTTTAAGATAGATGTTTGACATCTTTTGTTTACCCATACTGTAATTAACAAATAATCAGTTAAAACACATAATCACATAATTGGCAATCAGTAAAATTAAGTATTTCTAAATACTTAATAGGCTTAAATCAGTGGCTCTGATACCACCTTATTTCTGTCACGGCCCTCGACCCGGTTTGACCCGTTTCAGGAGCCGCGGGACAGAAATCCCGTGGTATTTAATTAACAGCGGAAGTTTCTTCAGGATCTTTTTAAAACTGAAATATTTCCCGATTATTTTATTTCACAATTCGGGATAAAACCCGATAATTTTACAATCTTGAGATTTCACCAGGAAATCTTTTATTTTACAAAACATGTTTCTTTATTTTTATACTGAGCCACTTCCTTAAGCTGATAGTGCTTCACGGCACTTTTCCTGGATCACAACAGATCACCTGAAACATGTTTGAAAAAGGTTTTGTCAGCGGAAAATACTGAGTGAATCATTCTATTTACATAAAACGACCTGTTTGTTATAATTTACAGTATTAAGAGCGATTATAATGTCTCTATCTTTTGAATTAACTGATCCAGTTGTCACTTGACCGGACTTGTGACTGTGGACATATCACTTGTTGGGTTCGTTCACCCACAAGTGATAAATAAATAGTAGCTATGTGCACATCCCCCCACATACTGGCAGTAATTTCAGATTACATAGACTTAATCCCTGTAATTATAACCTTTGAAATAAATATGCTTTTGTAAATAGATTTGATAAAAAGAGAATGACTCACATTACAGATTTAACAGAGCTTATTCTACTGATTAGCCTTGATAACCTAGTTTAAATAATCAGGCACACAAACTAGGTTAGTAACTTAATACAGCATTTACGATAACTCACGAGATTAAAACCTTCACAACGAATGACAAAGTGCGATACTTAAACATCTATTGATTTAACGACGAATGACAAAGCATAAACCCTAATGTGGGTAGCACTTAAACATCCATTGGATAGTTTAATTGATCGGACATTGAATCATAGCAGCGATCGAGTTATTACCCTGAATTGTGGCAGCACTTCGTGATCAGTGTGTGTTTTTGTAGTAAACAGTGTCTAACTTTGTGTACGTAAAGAGTTTTAACGTCGAACTGAAGCCATAATTCAAGTCCCAAGCCCCTGTATTTATACATGAAATTGACATCTCCCGCGTGTCGCGGAAGATGTCCTGGATGCTGTCGCGACTCGCCTGGGGTACCCATCTACCCTAGGGTAGCCTTGTCACTAGTATAGGCCTGCTGAGTTGATAGTTCGTGAATTCTCAATTTAGACAACGCATTTTAGAGATAATCGTCAATTAGGGTTTACCCCCTTGAGTTTTAGGGGCCCTAATCCTGATTCCAAATGTTCTGAAAATTTTGGGGATTGTTCAGAATCACTTGGGTTTCTCAATTAGGGTTTCCTATTTGACAATTTGATTAAATAAATATAACTTTTGATGAGAGTTGTTACACAAGAAAGGAAAATAGGCAGAAGAGCTACCTTATGTACTATGGGCTGATAGGACAACTCCCAAGAATGCTACTGACCAGACTCCATTTTCTTTGGTATTTGGAGCAGAATCAGTGATCCCTACAGAAATGGTGGTTCCTACTGCAAGAACAAGCATCCGTGATCCTGAAGGAAATGCTGAAAACTTGGTTCAAGACTTGGATACTATAGAAGAGCTCAGGGATTTGGCAAGGATAAGGATGGCTAGTTATCAACAAAGGATGGCTGGAGCCTACAATAAGAATGTCAGGATCAGGAAATTCCAAGTTGGCGATATGGTGTTGAGGAAAGCATTTCGGAATACCACCAACCCTACTGATGGAAAGTTGGCACCAAAGTGGGAAGGCCCTTATTTGATTGAAGATGAAGCAGGAAAGGGGGCATATCGATTGCTAACAATGGAAGGTGATTTGCTACCAAGAGCATGGAATGCTGTCCACTTGAAGAAATATTTCATGTAGTAAGGATCCAGGATCCTCAACCATTATCATGATCGATATCCTCGAAGGGTCCCTACAGGATAGAGGATCCTCATTTTGGTAATGATCTAATCTCAAACTATTTCATTCTTTAATTATCCTATATACAAGGAGAAGGATCCTGGATCCTTTATCCTCCTTTCACTTGATTCTAAGTTTTACAGAAGGTTCATGTATCCTTAATAAAGGATTGAGTATCCACAGAAGTCTCCAGTTATTTGGGCTTGACCCCAGTTATTTGGGCTTGTCCCCTGTTTTTTGGGCTTGACCCCAGTTATTTGGGCTTGACCCCAGTTATTTGGGCCTGTCCCCAGTATCGCCAGTTGCGCACGATGATCCTGGTACAGTTCATGGCAATGGGACCAGTACTCGCTTTAGGGGATGACAGTTTCATTGTACTGGCTGTATTCGGGATCCTACGTATAATGGTAGACGTACCATACATCCATTCCTAAGGTTTCTAATGTTCTCACGTTAGCTAAGGTTTTGGCATTTTCATGTCACTAAGTTTGGATAGTCGCCAGTGAGGCCATACTCCAGTTTACACAAGATCCTTTGGGCTTGTCCCCAGTTTTTTGGGCTTGTCCCCAGTATATTGGGCTTGTCCCCAGAATTATTGGGCTTGTCCCCAGTTGTTAACTCTTCTCTTATATTGGCTTATTCCCAAGTTATGTTCCATTTCAGGTTTTTGAAGTTAAACAGCCAAGGATCCTTGATCCTTACCTTCTACTAAAGTTTGTCTTTTGGTTATCCTGATTGTAAATGTTAAAGGTTTAGGATCCTAACTTGGATCCTCAGGTATGATCCCTAATTATTTTGATTTTATTCATCATTTATATAAGTGACCCTTATCCTTTGACAACAGGATTCATGATCCTTGAGTTACATTTCTTTTTTGAATCTATCGATTATAAGATATTTGATCCTTGATCATATCCTAAAACTTGTTGATATGATCTATTAAACTTTTCTTCTTTACTTAATAAATTCAAACAAAGTGCATAATAGCAACTGAAAGGTAAAGTGTATACAAATGTAACAACACATGATAAGCCAAAAGATTAAAGTTTTATTTATTCACAAAATCTTAAACCCTTAAAGGTTGTCAAAATTGCCAACCTACGTTTCTACCAGCAATACGTGGCCCATCCACTTGGGTTGGCAAAGGGTGTCAATTGTTAACATGTCTTAAAAGTGCAGGAAATATAAGATGGCAGGATAACAAGTGGTTTCATCCCCCGAACAGAGGATCCCTCCACCACCTATTATCCTACCTATTGTTCAAAGGATCCATGATCCTCAACCCTAATATCTATTGTTTAGTTATTACAACCCAACATTGTTTAAAACATCATAACCAAAAAACCACGATAAAATCCTAAAAAATGGGCTCCGGCCGCGTCTAGAAATATCCATCATCGCTCATTTCCTCAGCTCACACCTTGGCTGCATCACCACTAGCATCAGCACCACCAGCTTGATCCTTCCCGCTGCCACTTGCCTCAATCGCCAAGACCTCGGTAGCCTCCTCCTCATCATCCAGCTCAGCCAGCTTCGCCTTCCAGCCCTCCTGGTCCCACTTGGTCCTGTCAAAGTCAGGATCCTCAGCCTCCTGGGCCATCTGGAGTTTGATCTTGTACATAGTGATGGCAGCAGAGACTTTAGCATCCTCCAGCACCTCTATTATCTCTGATCGTGATGCACGTTTCACTTCAGAACTTTGGCAAGCGATGCACAAATCTTTCGGCTCACGATTAGACATGAGCACAACTTATCACCCGCAAACGGATGGGCAGTCTGAACGCACCTTCCAGACCCTTGAAGACATGCTTAGGGCATGTGTGATTGACTTTGGCAACGGCTGGGAAAAGCATCTGCCACTTGTGGAATTTTCGTACAATAACAGCTACCACACCAGCATTAAAGCTGCTCCGTTTGAGGCATTGTACGGGCGTAAATGCCGATCACCTCTTTGTTGGGCAGAGGTGGGTGATAGTCAGATCACGGGCCCAGAACTTGTAGTAGACAAAACAGAAAGGATTGCTCAGATACGACAACGCATGGCGGCAGCTCGTGACCGTCAGAAAGCCTACGCTGATAAAGATAGGAAACCACTCGAGTTCCAAGTTGGGGATCGAGTGCTACTCAAAGTTTCACCCTGGAAGGGTGTGGTTCGTTTTGGCAAAAGGGGCAAACTCAATCCGCGTTACGTCGGACCGTTTGAAATCATAGAGAAAATAGGCAAAGTGGCCTACAAACTAAACCTGCCCGCAGAACTCAGTGCAGTTCACAACGTTTTTCATGTGTCGAATCTGAAGAAGTGTCTGTCAGATGAGACCCTCATAGTTCCTTTGAAGGAGCTCACTATCGACAAGCAGTTGCGATTCGTCGAGGAACCCGTTGAAATCATGGACCGAGATGTTAAGGTCCTCAAGCACACCAGAATACCTCTTGTTCGGGTTCGTTGGAACTCCCGTCGTGGCCCAGAGTTCACCTGGGAGCGAGAAGATCAAATGAAACTCAAGTATCCCCAGTTGTTCGGAAACAGTGCAACCACTACTGAGGCTGAAGCTACTACAGAATTTCGGGACGAAATTCCAAATCAACGGGGGGATGATGTGACACCCCAGGGAAACCAGTAAACAACACAACTAGCTTCCTCAGTAACCACGTACAAATTTCGGGACGAAATTTCTTTCAAGTTGGGGATAATGTGACAACCCGAGTTTCCAAGGTTTCTACTTGACTTAGTACTTGTTCACTAGATGTCGTTTCTGTATACTTGATGTGCCTTATAAGTGTGTTTTATTATTATTTAAGGTGCAATATAAGTGTATTCTTGATGTGTAGGTTATGTGCATATTTTGTATTAATAAGGTGACAATTGAATAATTGTTAAATATGGGAACCTTAGTGAAATCACCCCTCAGCCGAAAACACACCCCACGAAATCAAGAGGTGATTTCGTCCACTATGTTGCCAACGAAAAGCTTATGGGCTTTGGCCCAGTAGTAATGGGTTTATATATATTGTTCCCCACTTCACGTAATAGTCTAATCACCGAAAACCGAAAACCCTAGAGCAACTCTCTAATTGTGACGGCAACTACAAACCTACGGAGTCTCCTTTCCCGATCAATTCATTAGCTTTCTATCTTGGTTAGTGTTCAAACTGTACATGAATTATTGTTTGATATCATTGTTAAATGTGTAAGTAGAACCATGATTATGTGATTTTATGTGATGCTTGATGTCATGTTGGTTGAAGAGTTATTCATTATAGGGTTATAGGCTATCGTATATGGTTCTGTACATTAAACTTGATCGGTCTGAATCTGAATGTTATACGACTATACATGTTTGACTGAATGATACATGTATATATATGCGTAGGTTGAACTGTTAATTGGATGATGATTATAAATGCATGATGACAAGATGGCTGTGCATATATTTTATTGATAATGATTGAAGTTCATGTGCTTATTTGACAATAATAACTCTATCATGTGCAGTGTTTGAAAGGCCCAATAAAGCTACTGATTCTTAATTCAATACACACAATTATATGTGCATGATATAGATAACTATCTAGAATCTTTCAAGGAATGCAGTCCACTAAATAGTGATCGGCCCAATCATAGAACATAGAGGTTTAGTAGTTGTCGGCCACTATTAATTATAGGGATGATATGATTTCATGTTTGAGGATTTTATTTATTGAGTATAGTATGAGTTTGTGTTATTGTTTTGTAAATATATCAATGATTTATTTAAATGATTTCGTTGATGATTAACCATGTAATTATTAGACAACCATTAGAGTTGTTGTGCAATGTAACTGCTGTAAATGATGATGATCATATATGTTTTCGCCAGTTAAAGGATTTCGGCCCAAAGTGATTTCGGCCCATAGTGATTTCGGCCCTAAAGGATTTCGCCAATATGTGATTCTGCATGAAAGTGATTTCGATGCATAGTGATTTCGTCTAGTGCGTGTGATAACAGTAACATTAATTAGTTTATTAACTGAGTTAAGTTTATTAACTCTGTTAACCTTATTAACTGTGTTAGTATGAAACTCTGTTAAACATGTAAACTCCGTTAAGTTGTTAACTCTATTATGTTAGATTTGCATGCGAGTTATTACAAACGAAACTGATTGTATATACGTGCATACTATAGGTCGTGACTGATTATTTGTGAGCGTGTATTTCTTTAGCATACCGAGCAAACCAAGGTGAGTTCACACTCTTACCAAGGCATGGGATTCCCGGGGTTGGGAATGGGTTTGGATGATTACTTGTACACACATTGATACTGGAATTACGTACCACTGACCTCGGGAGAGGCAGGTTACTTGTAGATACTGCTAGACTAGTGATACAAATACTACTCTTCTCACACACGTCTGGAATGGCCGTGATACTAACACTAATACTTAACTTCGCACACATGCCCAGAATGGCCGCGATACGAATATTAAACTTTGCACACATGCCTGGAGGGCCGCGATACAAATATACCTAGTCTAGAAAACATGGGAAACCCCTACTAATCTTCGCCAACATGCCTAGAGGGCCGCGGTACAAATACATATGATACATGGTTCACTAAATGAACAAACGGTTTACAATACGATTACTATAACTGAACAACCAACTGTGAACTCGCTCAACTAGTTGTTGACTTTCTGTTACATGCCTTGCAGGACCATAGGTACTCTTGGAGCTTGCACGGGAGGCGCGATCGTTGTGGGCACATGGACTGTTGAGTCCCATGATAAACATTTACACTTTGTGAACTTAATACTTATGTTGGGTTTTTACATTTATGCTTCCGCTAAACATTGATACTATACTTTGGTTTTTGGAACACCTTTCATATTGTTTGGTTGAATTACACTTACTATTTACATTGTTCAATATGATTGGTGGCTTGATCCTGGTCAGTCACGCCTCCAAGCGGTGATACTCCGCGTGTGGATTTTGGGGGTGTGACACAGATGCTTCTGCTCAACCTCTTCAACGTATGCATCAAAGAGCATCTCGATCTCGGCGAATTTCTGCAAAAAGAAAAGGTAGGGTTCAGGATCCATTATCCTCAAGTGGGCAGGATAATCAGTCAGGATCAGTGATCCTTACATCAGCAAAGTATTCCTGAAACTGGTGGTGGATGAGGGGCAGGCCTTTAAGATTGTCAGCTTCAGTGGCCTTCCTCTTCTTTCCCCCCTTGGAGGTGACAGGCTTGGGGACTAGAGCACTTGGGCTAGCACCAGACTTCTTCTTCCCAGACCTGGGAGCCACAGTGCTGAGATCACTGACACTAATGCGGGAGGCTGACTTCGAAGATTTTCCAGTGCCTACCAATACAAAACAACAGATAAGTATTCTTGTTTTGTTTACATTTAAACATTTAATCATATATAGACTTGGATACTTACTTGACATTGTGACTGAGCCGGAGGATCCTTCTTGAGAATCCTTGGTGTTTGCTTGAAATGATCTTACTGCAGGATCAAGATTCCAGAAAGCAGCGATCCTCGCTTTGGTTGCAGGTGATGGAATAATATGAGAAACAGAGATAGCTGCACAAAAGAAACAAAAAGATGTTAGTGATCCTCAACAGAAACAGGGTTATCCTATGATCCTTCTATAAGGATCCTCTATCCTACCATGGGTGGCCCACTCTCTTGGGAGATCCTTCCCATCCGGGATAGAATCCCTCCTAACGAAGAAAAAATGCTTCTTCCAGTTGGTGTCATTCTTGGTGGTCTTGAGGATTGGGTGTGCCTCACTGGGTTTATGTTTGAATAAGAAGCGGTGTGAACCATGGCTCACAAGGTTATATAGTTCAGCCAATTCCGACATTCCCAACTCTATATCCTCCTGCTCAATGATTCTTTCAAGGGTATATAAAACCCTCCACATCATTGGCATGGCCTGGACATAGGATATGCCGGTAAGGGAGAAGAAAGACTGGGTAAAAGCAGGGAAAGGATAGGAGTATCCTATCAGAAATGGGGTGGCCGGAAAAGCAACCCAAGTTGCAGAAACGAAGTCACTCAAGGCGGTAGGGTCAAAAGGTTTAAAGACAGAGTCTGCCGGAAAGCAATGACGAATCTGGTCTATCTCCGAATTAGTAAAGAAGCAACGTTCCTTCGGAGAATCTTTGATGATTCCTTGGCTCTTTAGGGGACTATCTTTTTGGTGATCCTTAGCCGGTGAGGATCTTAAAACCATCTTGGCCATGGGTGATGTTAAAGAAAGTAGGAACAGCTGAAGAAGGTGAAGAGAGAAGGGAGAGAGAAGTACCCGATCAATCTTCGAATGAGGATTTAAAGGGTGTAACGCACGAATTTAAATGCTTCCCTCAATATTCCGCACGTGCTTGGCCCTTGTGAACGTTATGGAGATCGTGGGAGACTTGCACATTTAGTGGATAGTTAGTTATTTTAGTTATTTCTAATTTTAAAAAGGGGATAACAAGCTTGAGTTAGAACACTTAGCTAATTTTAGCAAACACACACTCTCGAAACAGCGCTCAATTGCTCTTGACAGTTTACTTGGCAATTTCATACACTTTAACACTTTTACACACTAGTGATCCTTGTAACAAGCTTGTTATCATCCTGAGTTGTAACATTTTTCTGTTTAATCTTAGTTGGTGATCGGTAGTTTCCATCACCCAAGGTTTTATATGCCGGAGATCAATTCTTGATCAAGGGCTTTTTCCTCGTATAAATCCTTGTGTCACCTCTTTATTTGATTTGCAAGTTGTTCATACAATCATTCATAGAATCAAGCATCACACCTCACAACAAAAGATTTGGTTGCATTATCCTTGCTTGATTTTTGACCAAAACAGCGAGCATAAAGACTTTTCCTCCTGGAGCCTTAGGCAATTTTCCTACTATATCCATTCCCACTTCATGAATGGCCAAGGGGAGACAATAGGATACAGTGGTTCAGCAGGCTGATGTAATATATTACTGTGCCTTTGACATGCATCACATCTTCGAGCATATTATGTAGCATATTTCCTCATCGTTGGCCAATAGTATACAATCCTTAATACCTTTGAGAATAACGACCTGCCCCCAGTATGGTTACCGTAATCTCCTTCGTGTATATCCTGAAGTACTTCTTTAGTTTCGAGATCCTCCAAACACCTCAGATATGGTCCTACAAGAGATTTCTTATACAAAACATCATTTATAATAGTGAATCGCGATACCTTCATCCTAAAGGCCTTAGGATTCTCATCCATCGGGATGTGTCATTCCTTGAGATATCTTATGATTGGAGCCATCCAGGACTTAGGATCCTCCTCGGGATACTCATCATTAGGATCTTGGATACTTACTACTTCCTTATCCTGAGATTTGAGAAGATCCGTCGCAGGATACAGGATATGTAATATTGGTGTTTGGGTTCCCTCCGGTATCCTGATTGACGATCCTAGATTTGCCAAGGCATCCGCTTCAGCATTATCCTCTCTTGGTACCTGTTCAAGTGTAAAAACATCGAAATATCCTGCTAATTTTTTGGGAATTTCGAGATATTCGATTAACTTCTCACCTTTAACTGCATAGGTTCCATTAAAATGATTAGTAATTAACAAGGAATCAACAAATACTTGTAAACTTTTAATACTCATATTCCTGGCCAATTCTAATCCTGCGATCAAAGCTTCATATTCTGCTTCATTATTAGTAGCAGGAAATTCACATCTAATAGCCTGGGGTAATATGTCCCCCTGTGGTGATTTTAGTAGTATACCCAATCCTACACCTCTAACATTAGATGCACCATCAGTATACAATGTCCAGGATTCTAAATTTTCTCCTAGCTGTTGTACTTCTAGGTCTACTTCATTTTTAATATCACTACTGAAATCAGCCACAAAGTCAGCTAGAGCCTGAGACTTTATGGCATTTCTAGGTTCATATACTAGATCATAGGCGCTTAATTTTACTGACCATTTAGCCATCCTACCCGACATCTCAGGTTTCCTAAGCACATTCTTAACAGGATAATTAGTTTTAACCTGAATCCTATGTGTTTCAAAATAATGTCTAAGTTTTGTTGATGCCATAACTAGGGCTAATATTAATTTTTCTAAATGAGAATATCTAGTTTCAGCATCTAATAAGCTTTTGCTAACATAATAGACAGGGTATTGCTGACCTTCGTGATCCTTTACAAGAATAGCACTTACAGCATTCCCTGACACTGCGAGATGCAGGGATAACAGTTCACCATCCTCAGGCTTCATTAATAGAGGTTCAGTTGAAAGATACTGCTTCAAATCCTGCAAGGCTGCTTCATGCTTCTCTCCCCATTCGAATTTCTTATTCTTCTTTAGGATATCATAGAATTCCTTGCATTTTTCCGAGGATCTTGATATAAACCTGTTTAATGCTGCTACTCGCCCTGTTAATCTTTGAACATCTTTCATATTTGAAGGTGACTTGATGTCCAAGATAGATTTAATCTGCTCCGGGCTTGCTTCTATGCCCCTTTTGGTTACCATGTATCCAAGAAACTTTCCTGCTCCCACTCCAAAATGGCATTTGGCAGGATTTAGTTTCATGTTGTATTGGTCCAGGATATCGAATGCTCCCTTAATATCCTGGAGGTGATCCTCAGCTTTTTTAGATTTTACTACCATGTCATCGATGTACACCTCCATGGTGTCCCCCAGCTTGTCTTTAAACATCATGTTCACCAATCTTTGGTATGTTGCACCTGCATTTTTTAAACCAAAAGGCATAGCAGTATAACAATAAATACCTGTTGGTGTCATGAAAGCAGTATCCTCCTGGTCTGAAGGTTCCATTTGGATCTGCTGGAATCCTGAGGATGCATCCATGAAGGTTAACATCTCATGGCCGACAGTAGCATCCACCACTGAATCAATATGAGGTAGAGGAAATGGGTCTTTGGGACATGCTTTGTTTAAGTCTGTGTAATCTACACAAACTCTCCATTTCCCATTTTTCTTTTGCACCACAACTACATTTGCTAACCATTAAACATCTTTCACTTCCCTAATCATCTTGCTCTTTAATAATCTTTCAACTTCTTCCTGAATCATAATGTTCCGTTCTGGAGCAAACTTCCTTCATTTCTGTTGGACAGGCTTGAAAGACCTATCAATTCTGAGTTTGTGAGTTATAATATCCTTGGAAATACCTGTCATATCCTCGTGTTTCCACGCGAATGTTGACGTCCTGCATTTCAAAAAGTTAGTCAATTGATTTTCAATATCCTGAGGGATATTGGTTACGAGCACCGAGATATCTGGATTATCCTAATCCAGGATAATTTTCTTTACATCCTGCTCGGAAGCCTTCACGATATCCTAGGCTCGCATCTTTAATTGCTATGCTGCATTAGGCTTGGTTGAGGATTTCATCGAGGATGAGTAACACTCCTTTGCCTCCTGTTGATCACTATCCACCTTGACTACCCCCCAAGGAGTAGGGATCTTGATGCATTGATGATAGGTTGACGTCACAGCTTTCATATCATGGATCCACGGCCTACCCAATATAATATTATAGCAGGATAAGGAGTCCATCACACAAAAGCGTTGCATTGAGTTGACCCCTTCAACATACACAGGCAACTTTATTTCTCCCACAGTATTCCTGGCTTCTCCACTAAACCCAACGAGCACAGTGGATTTTGAAGTAATATCTATCGGGGATACATTCATCCTCTTCAATGTCTCTAGCTGAATTATGTTGACGGAGCTGCCGTTATCCACCAGTATCTTGCGCACAAAATGGTTAGCAACATATAAAGTTATGACCAAAGCATCATTGTGAGGATCCTGGACAGTATCCCTATCATCACTATCGAACGTGATCACTTTATCAGTCGTGAGGGTTGACATCCTGGTTGGCTTATCTCCCCTCTCTGCCTTAGCCTCCTTTACATGCCTTTTTGCTGCAGAATATGATGTCCCGCAAATGTCGGATCCTCCTGAAATGAAGTTAATTATCTTGGCATCCGCAGGAGGTGATGCTGCTCATTCAGGATCCTTCACAGTATCCTGACCCTTATTCTTCTTTCTTCCCAGGAGGTCCTTCAGATATCCTTTGCTCAAGAGATAGCTTATTTCTTTCCTCAGAGCAATGCAATCCTCGGTAACATGTCCAAAATCCTCATGGAAGGCACACCATTTGGACTTATCCTTCCAATCAGCTTTTTGTTGATTCTTCCGGGGCCACCTAGCCTTGTCTCCTAAACCCTGCATAGCATACATCAGTTCAGGTATATTTACAGAAAAACAATATTCTGACAACTCATGATACTCCTCAGGATCCTCGTCTTCAATAACATTCACTTTTTTGCTGTCATTCCTACCATATGGCTTAGAGCGATATGGTTTATACGAGAATTCTGATTTCCTGTTGGTTGACTCATAGGTTGTGGATGAATTCATCCTTTCTTGCATCTTTTTGTCATCCTCCAGTCGAATATATCTTAAAGCCCTGTTCCGAGCTTCGTCCAGGTTCCTGCAGGGATTTATTACAAGATCCTGGTAAAATTGAGAATCTCTTTGCAATCCCATCTTGAAAGCCTGCACAGCTGTTGCAACATCAAGATGCGGGATATCTAAGGATTCCCGGCTAAACTTGTTCACATAATCTCTCAAGGATTCTTGAGGTCCTTGAGTTATCCTGTAGAGATCACTAGTTAGTTTTTCAAAACTTTGACTACAAGAAAATTGACTATTAAATAAATTCACTAGATGAGCAAATGATGTAATTGAGTGAGGAGGAACGTTTAAGAGCCATTTTAAGGCTGATCCTGTCAAGGTAGAACCAAAACCCTTGCAGAGGCACGCTTCCTTGAGATCTGGGGGAATAGGATTAATTTCCATCCTTTCCCTATATTGAGCAATATGCTCTTCAGGATCCGTAGTTCCGTCATAGAGCTTCATGTTGGGGGTTTGAAATCTTTTTGGGATTTCAGCATCACAAATAGGATATGCAAATCGGGATATCCTGTGGCTGTCTTGGGACACTTCTGGAATTGGCTGGACCACCACAGGTACACTGGATATCATGTCCTTCAATTTCTGAAGCTCCCTAGAAAATGCTAATGTCATACCTGCATTCTGCAAAGATCCAATACCATTAGTAGCAAGAGTATTATTATTATTATTTGACACGTTACCAGTCTGAGGATTCTGGCCATATCCTGAAGCATATCCTGAACTTCTCACAGTTGACACCCTGACCGAAGAGGGTATCTCAGGAGTATGATTCTGAGAATTGCTAGGCACAATATTCCCCCTGTTATCTTCAGTAAACACTGCAGAACTGAAGTTCAAAGCTCTGGGTTGCAAGGGGGTGACAGTATCCTCAGCGGCCTGCTTGAGCTGGATTTCAAGAGTTGTATCTCTCTTATCAGCATTTGGTTGGTTTCCTGCTGTTGCCTCATCTGTTCCTGTATACTTCCAAACAAAGTTAGAATTTCTTCATTAGAGGCCAAAACAGGAGCAGATCCCTGAATGTTGCGAGCGGGGATGACATCCTAAGGTAGTGGAGAGGCTTGCGTACTCAGAGGAGGTGGTGGAAGCACCGAACCAATTGTTGCAGAGGTTGTAGCAGACACGGTGGAAGAGCTCATGTTTGATCTCGAGGCCATTGAAAATAGTGTAGCAAAAAGTTTTGAAAATAGAAAACCAAGTAATGATTTTGCAAAAGCTTTTAGTAGAAATAGCACCACTTGCCCCACGGTGGGCGCCAAATTGTTTTGGTCAAAAATTACCAAAGCAATTAAGTGATCAAATTAGTTAAGTGAGGTAGTGTGCTAAGAATGTGTATCGGAAATATGCTGATTAAGTTGTTTGTAAAAACAGTTTTCAGGATACGGCTCAGGATATCGAGCTGTATCTACAATCAAACAATGAGAAAAAATGTAAAGGGTGACACAGGATGTACGAGGAAAGCCCTTGATCAATCTAGATCGCCGGCATAAAACCACGGGAGCTGACAATCGCAGCTGCCTTGTTCTTCTTATTGCTTCAAATATCAGGATACAGTGTAGGATATGATGCGGATCAACTAAGTGTTACAATGTGATTAAGTGTAAGTGTGTTGTGAGTGTTTGCAGCTAGAGAGAAAGAGTGTACGAGAGAGTGTGTGTTCTAATCTGATCTGACCAATCCTTTTTATAGTAAAAGAAACTAACTAACTATCCTATTATTATGGGATTTAACGAATATTCCATATGTGAACGTTGTAGTCCACGTCTTCCGGCTTCAACGTCCATAATCTAACATATTTGCCCGAGTCTTGTGGAGAAGAAGTCCACTTGAATGTTAGAGACTTGTTCCAATCATCTGCACGTGAATTGATTAGTTACTACCAGGATACTGCATCAGGATGTTACCAATATCCTGATCCGGTATCCTGATCACAACAAAAGAAACATAGTCAGAATATTATTCAGGATATATGAATAGAAAAGCACCCACAACAGCTTCAGTGAATTCAGGTTCAACAGCATCCTCCTCGGTATAAAGCCCGACGTTAATACCGAATTGGGTGACATATATGTTGTACCATTCACCCCTACACCTGAATTGCACGGCATTAGAATTAAAGAGGCCCGGCTCAGTCTTTTTGAAAGTGAGTGTGCTCAAAAACTCCATGTTATATTGATGGATTGATCGGAGCCAGGTCTTGGAGAGGACCAGTTACAAGAGCATCATATCTTTCCCGCTGCCCTACTGTTTCAAGTGTTTTGTAGCACACTTGTCCCGGAGGCTCTTCATGTCTTGCTTGAAGAATTTCATACCTATTTTGGTACTCAAGTTCAGAAGTTTTGAACCTGAGGAACTTGTGTGGCGCCATCCCTGCAAGAAAGAACTAGTAAGACAGTTGATACATTGAAAATTATGTAAAAATTTGAAATCAGGTGGTCTGGACATGGCCCCGTGTCTGGGGTCTTAGTTGGCCACGGCCCCGTGTTTGGGGTCTTAGTTGGCCACAGCCCTGTGTCGAATCGTCTGTTTCTTCAAAAATTAAGGTTTTCGAGCCGGCTTTGAAAAATTCAAAATTTTTGGTCCATTAGGTGTTGTTTACCCCGAAAATCAAACCCCAACTATCAATTTGCACAAAACACTCGTTTACCCTTTCAATTTTAAGTTTTTCGGTCAAGAACAAGGGTTTGGGTAAAACTGTTTGAACAACCCGATTTCCCCAACAACATTCAGTGATTTACTTCCCAAAACACTAATGCTAACTACTACTAACAATATCTAAACAAAAAATTGAGATTGACACGGGTCTAGTTCAAGAACCCTAGATTAAACCTGAATTTTTGGTGTTGTACTACATGCAAATCGCTAAATTAGCTAACTATGATGTTAGAATCATACCTTGTAGTCGGATTAGGTTGGTCGATCGTTGAAATCTGGCCGAAAATGGCCAGGAACCGGAGTTTCCAGAGAAACGGGTCGTGTTTTGTGTTGAAAAAGTGAAGACAGTGCATTATATAGTCTGCAGTACGTCGGCCATGGCCCCGTGCTGGTTTGAGCATGACCCCGTGCTGTGTTTTATTTAAATTCATGTATCTGGGCATTTGGGCACGGGGGCGTGTCAGGTGGGCACGACCCGTGTTCAAAGTGCCAGTAACCTTATTTTTTATTCGTGCATGTGTGTGTGACAGTTTCTCCATGGTTCCTTTGTACTTACTTGTTTCTCGTCAAATCTTCAAGGATGATGCTTCCCAATTGCTCCCACAAGATGATTAAAAAGAAAAACATGCATATTTACAATTAACATTTGATTGTTTTCCGATCACGTATCTACCTCTTGAAGATCCATTTCAACTTCCTCATCCTCAATGAAGCCTTGGTAAAGTTTAAGCCTTTGTCCGTTTACCTTGAAAGGTTCTCCGGTTGGAGGCTTAATTTCTACCACTCCATGTGGAAAGATTTTGGTGATGGAAAAAGGTCCCGTCCACCTTGACTTAAGTTTTCCCAGAAATAATCAAAGCCTTGAGTTAAACAATAGCACTTGATCCCCCTCCCGAAATTCTTTAGGTTTGCTTATTTTATCGTGTATATTTTTCATGTGGTCCTTATAAATTTCGGAGTTAGAGTATGCTTGATTTCTCAATTCATCTATTTTGTTTAACTGATAGAATCGATTTTTACTGGCAAGTTCTTGGTCTAGGTTTACGTTTTTTAATGCCCAGTAGGCCTTGTGTGCAATTTCTACCGAGAGGTGACAATTTTTTCCATAGACGAGCTTATATGGGGTGGTGTCTATTGGTGTTTTGTAGGCGGTTCGGAAGGCCCATAAAGCATCGTCAAGTTTATCCACCTAATCTTTTTTATTTTGACCTACGGTTTTTTCTAAGATTATTTTTAGCCCTCGATTTGTTACTTCGGCTTGACCGTTGGTTTGAGGATTGTAGGCGGTTGAAATGCTGTGATAGACCCCATATTTTTTAAAATTTTTTATTTAATTGTTGATTGGAAAAATGGGTAGCTCTATCACTAATGAGTGCTTTTGGAGTCCCGAAATGATAAAATAATCGTTTAAAAAAATGTACCACAACTCTCCCATCGTTAGTTGGAAGATCTTCGGCCTCGGCCCATTTGGACATGTAATCAACCGCAACAAGAATGTATTTGTTAACTTTTAATGGTGGGAAAGGTACCATAAAATCCATACCCCAAACATAAAAAAATTTCACAAATAAGAATGCCATTTTGAGACATTTCGTTCCTTGATGAGATATTACCTGTTCGTTGGCATGCATCACATGTTTTAATTAAATGGTATGCATCCTTATGGATGGTCGGCCAATAAAATCCTGAATCGAGTACCTTTCGTGCGGTGCTTGTAACTCCATGATGTCCTCCATACGATCCTTCATGACAATGACGAAGAATTTTTCTTGCTTTTTGACCATGGACGTATCTTCGGATGTGTTGATCGGCACATATTTTAAAAAGATACGGGTCTTCCCAAAAATATTGTTTTACATTGGTAAAGAATTTTCTTCTTTGTTGACGTGACCAACATTTGACTAGAATGCCACTAGTGAGGTAGTTAGCATAGTCGGTGTACCATGGTTCTTCTTGATATTCGACTATCTTCAAGGATTCGGTGGGGAACTTTCCATTGATGAGTTCTTCCTAAGTTATCTCCAAAGCAGGATCTTCTAAGCGAGATAGATGATCGGTGATGGTGTTTTCGGCTCCTCGTTTATCTTTTATTTCAATGTCGAATTCTTGGAGGAGAAGAATCCACCGGATCAAATGTGGTTTGTCATCTTGTTTTTTGAAGAGGTATCGAATGGCGGCGTGATCTGTATAGACTATCGTTTTAGAAAGAACAAGATAGGAACGGAATTTATGAAAAGCAAATACTACGGCTAGTAACTCTTTTTCGGTTGTTGTATAATTTTCTTGAGCATCGTTAAGAGTTTTACTTGCATAGTATATTGGGTGAAAGTGTTTTTCTTTTCGTTGTCCTAAGACGGCTCCAACTGCAAAGTCGCTTGCATCGCACATGATTTTAAAGGGTAGTTACCAGTCGGATGCTATCATGATTGGTGCATTGACTAGAATTTCTTTTAAGTTAAGAAAAGCTTTATTTCATTCCTTGTCGAAGATGAATGGTGCATCTTTTTCAAGTAATTTTGTTAGAGGTCTAGATAATTTAGAAAAGTCTTTGATAAATCGCCTATAAAATCCGGCATGTCCTAGGAAACTTTTAATGGCTAGAATGGAGGATGGTGGAGGTAATCGGGAAATAGTGTCTATTTTTGCCCGATCAACTTCCATTCCTTTGCTTGAGATTTTATGACCGAGTACTCTTCCTCCAGTTACCATGAAATGCCATTTTTCCCAATTAAGGACGAGGTTCGTTTCCTCACATCGGGATAACATTCGTTCAAGGTTATCGAGGCATTAGTCAAATGTATCTCCAAAGATAGAAAAGTCATCCATGAAAACTTCGATGGTTTTTTCTATCATATCGTGGAAGATAGCCACCATGCAACGTTGAAACGTAGCGGGGGCATTGCATATACCAAAAGGCAGGCGTCGATAAGCGAAAGTTCCGTAGGGACATGTAAAAGTTGTTTTTTCTTGGTCCTCTGGTGCTATGGGAATTTGAAAATACCCGGAGAAACCATCAAGAAAACAATAGAATTTATGACCGGATAGTCTTTCTAACATTTGGTCGATGAATGGTAAAGGAAGGTGGTCTTTCCTTGTTGCTTCATTTAATTTACGATAGTCGATACAAACCCTCCATCCGGTGACGGTTCTCATTGGTATAAGTTCCTTTTTATCATTAGTTATTACCATCATACCTCCTTTCTTTGGTACCACTTGGATGGGACTTACCCATGGGTTACCGGAGATAGGATAGATAAGTTCGGCGTCTAGTAGCTTGATGACTTCATTTTTAACCCCTTCTTGCATGCTTCGATTTACTCTTCTTTGTAGCTGTATTACCGTTTTATAGTCATCTTCCATTAAAATCTTATGAGTGCACATGGAAGGATTGATGCCTTTGATATCCATGAGCCCCCATGCGATTGCATTTTTATGTTTTTTCAAAAGTTTTATTAATTTTTCTTTTTCAAAAAGTGTTAGTTTAGAAGAAATGATGACGGGGAGCTTGCCACGTTCGTCTAAGAATGCGTATTCTAGACCTTTTGGTAGTTCCTTGAGTTCAAGCGGTGGTGGGTCTTCAAGAGACCGCTTATTTTCTTCTTTATTAAGATCGATGGCCGAAAAGGTTTGTTCTATGGCGTCTTCCTCTTCGAAGAAGTGTTCCTCTATTTCTTCCGTATCGGGTGGCTTCGCTTCATTTTCAATTAGGGGGTCGTCATCACAATTGGGTATTTCATTGATTGGTCAAGATCGACGTACCTTTTGTCGGCCCCTAATTGAAGTGGTAGGTTGTTTTGCTTCCGTTGGGTGAAGGTTTGATGGGATTTTAGAAATGGTTATCCCAACACGAGGGGGCATCATCTAGGATGATAAAGTCGGTTGGCTACCGCTTGGCTTGTTTAAATTAAGACATCCTCAACCATTCCCGTGGCGTTAATCATTTTTCAGTTAGAGAGAAAAATATGAATTTTAAGAGTAGAAAAATCACTCGTACCCAATTTTTCGAAAACATAGTTTGGCATTATGTTAACACAAAGATCTTTTTCAATTAGCACGTTACTAACAAAGATGTTTTGAAAAAAATATGGTACCGGTTTTATGTTTAGTTCATGGCATTCATCTTTTATTAGCGAAGTTTGATCATTTGTTAATGTGATGCTTACTAACTCTTCGATTTTAGTAGTAGTGTTTAACTCTTTTGAAAACTTGTCATGAGAAGATACCAAACAATGATTTTCAAAAGAAGGTTGCAAAACGTGAATTTATTTTAAATTTTGTTCTAGTTTAAAATCGTTAATTTAGACTTACCTCATTCTTGGTTTGGTTCATGCGTGAGTTTTTCTTTTTGTTGCTCTTCTATTTTTACCACTTCGCCACTTTAGTACAAATTGCCTCTTCCTTCGAGATCTCTTAATTAAGAGTTCTAGATTTTTGAGACTTTGTATTAGGCGTTCGGCTTCGGGATTGATTGTTGGTGGCGTGTCGTAGGATTCAAAAGGATTGGCATCCCAGTCAAATCTTGACTTTAGGAGCTCAAACATTGGTTCTTCATAAGTGGTGTATGAAGAACTTGGCATGGTGTATGAGGTTGATGGTTTGAAGATGTAACAATGTTGTACCGAATGGGATTCACCGCAAATGGTACAATAAGGTTCCTCATAATCATCCTCAATATAGTAAGTGTAGTCTTCTGAGTAGTAATCTATTGTTTTGGAAGATACCCGAAAGAATAAGGAGCCTCGGTGTCACACCCCTAAAATACCACAAGCGGAAACCCCCGCGAGGCGTGTGACGTACCAGGATCTTGCCACTAATCACATTGAACTAATAGTAATATAATAAATAGAAATTCCCATTCAATGTAAATAGTGTAATTCAAAACATTTGTTCATATAAAACAAGTTTATGTTCAACGGAAGCATAAGTTATTGTTCAACCAATTCAACACCATAATGTTTGAAAAACAAATCAACATTCACGTCTTTCCAAGTGTCACGACCCATGACCACACCAGCATCCCAGACTGCAAGTCCCAAATCACGTATCTATCGACCTGCAAGCATGCCAAAAAAGTGTATTAATATAAAGCTGGCGAGTTCACAGTTTTGTTTAACGTTTAGTTGTCAAGTGTTTAGTTTAAAGACATGTTGATAATAACTCGATACCGCAAGACGGCTGTTTGTTTGCCCTACCCCAATGCCTATCAATATTGGTCATGTGTTTAAGGTCATTAGTTCATGCCCGTCCTATCCAGGTACGTCGTGGGGTTGCCAAGCCTAATAACGCTATCAACTAATACCCCGTTGCCCTCCAAGCAACTAGTTCGGTAGTAAGATGGGAGTTAAAGTGATAGAGTTGAGTAGATTATCCAACATCAAAATTAAACTATAGTTTGTAACGTATCCCCTCCAGGGATATAAGTTTGTAAAGTATCCCCTACAGGGATGTAAGTTTGTTTGTTTGTCCCCACAGGACGCGTGCTTTTGAAAGAGCAGTGAACTCACCTTAGATTTGCTCGGTAAGCTATGTTACTTGTTCAAAGTTGGTTAACTAAGTCCTAAAATGGTTACCAATAACAATCAGTTTTTGTATACAAGTGAATCACGTATCTACACACGTATTCTAGCAACTAGTACACAAGTAATCATGTTTTATATTCCACATATAGTTCTCATACGGTACTAAATTCCCCACAGACGAACAGTAACTCTAATAACCTTACAATCGTATACCCTAGTGTGCGACCCATTATCATACGACCCAGTTATAGAGTGTACGGTCCACACTCAAGTGTGTGACCGGTCCATGGTGTGCGGTCCACTTTCTGTTTGTGGCCCAATGATTTGTAAAGCCCAAGTAGATGTGAAGGCCCAAGTGAGTGTGTGACCAAAGCAAGGGTGTAACACTTCACCCCGGGTGTGCGACCACGCTATGAGTGTGCGACATGCACTACTCAGGTGTACTACGTGCATTAAGTGGAAATACATAACAAGAGTGTACGACCGAGGGTGTGCAGGCTGGAACTGTGCGGCCGATGTGCATCATTAGGTTGTTCGACATGCATTATAAGTGTACGGCTTCCATTTTCAGTTATACCTTGCCTTAAATCACGGTTAAACAGTTACCCAATCATGTTTCCCATAATCAAAACGACTTTCCATAATTCCATACTAACCCTATTTTGCAGCCGTTACCTCTGTTGGTCCCAGATAGAGATACCCAAATACTTAATATGGCAAGTGATTTCAACAAATATGAAATATTATGCGGAACTAGAAATCAAACTTTCAAGAAACAACTTATAGAATTTTTCAAATGGATAAATGACTTTGTAAAACAAAGTTATTGGATATTACAAAATGAATACTTAAAGAATTATATGCGAAGGGTAATGGAGTTTGTGGTGTGTGTATTGAATGCTAAGCTCAACTCATTTCACCTCCTTGGTTGACATCTCTATTTATAGAGAGTCTGGATCTGAATAAACATTTGTTTATTCATCACTTGCTCTGCACAAAGTGACTTTTTGGCACATTCATTGAATTGGTTATTGCCAACTTTTTACTTTTTGGGTTTGTATCAGGGCTTATCTCTAAGACAAGTTGGTCCACAAGAATTTCTGGTGGCCAGCTTACCAGAATTCTGATGAACTTGTTCATCAGAAATTCTGATGATCAGACTTACCAGATTCTGATGATAAATACTAGATTTATCATCAGACTTCATCAGAATGGTCTTGTCTGATTGTCTTCTTTGTCTTGATCTTTTCCTGATGCTTCGTTGAAGATGTATCTTTCATTTCTTCTTGTCACTTTATCATGTAGACACCTTTTTAGTGATACTTCTTGACTGCATCTTTAGCTGATGATCAGGTTGATCATCTTTTTCTTCAATACTTACATTAAAGTTTCCTAACAATTTCCCCCTGAGTATTGTAAGAAAAATAAACTACCTTATGCCAGATGAATATACTTAAGAAAATTTCCCAAACAGTGGAAACAGAATTTGCAAGTCACATACAAAATACTTCTGTTTAAAACATACTACATAACGAAATAATTATAAAAATTAAACATGTTTTTAAAACAATTTTAGACATTTGTGCACATCTGCTTTCTTCAGCTGTTTCTTCTAGTGGATGTACTTCTTGCAAATGTCATACATGCCCTTGTACCATATTCTTGCTTGTACCCACTCATCAATCATCTGCTTAATCTCCAGTCTTTCTTTTTCTTTGTTCTTCCCTTTCTTTTGAAGTTTCTCCTACTTTTTGTTCATGCACTCCTTGATGTATTTCAATGTTTGGTTGGAGTACTTGCAGATGTCAACACTTCTGAAAAGGGCCTTATTATCTTCAATTTCTCTGAACACAACACAGAGATTGTGTTTATCTTTAATCTTGGGCAGTTCAAAGATATCTCCAGTTCTTGCATGATCTTTCAGCTCTAAGGGAATTGAAGTGTTAGGTGGAGGGAGGTGGACCTTCTTCTGATGTACATATTCATAGTTGATACATAAATCAAAATCAGCAAAAGTTATTCTTTCAAATAGCTTTATTCCTGCTTTTGATATGCTTTTTAGTGTTCTTCTGATAAACTGAGTGTTGCCTTTTTCCTTTTCATAATGGTTCTTCAGAAACAAAATATCTAGAGGATGAAGCTGATTAGCAAGGTCTCCGTCTGTTACTTTCTGTTTTGTCCCATCTTGTCTGAGAAGAGTGTATCTGTTTTGTACAAAGTGTCCTCCCATGCCATCTGCACCCATCTTTTGTTCATCCACTCTCAAAACACTTTTTATTGGATTGAGATTTGTGTAGTGGATGCTTCTTACACCTCTTTCTAACCTTTCATCCTTTATTCCCCTGCTGTAGGGACTTTCTGGTCTTTGCAGCTGATCTTCCTCTGTCCAGTAATATTCCCTCAGGTTGTATTCAGGGAACATCATAGAATCTCTGTTAATTTCTTGAACTAAGACTGTTCTATCTTCAGAAATCTTTCTTTTTACAATCTGTGGTTGTTTTGAAGATTGAGCTGTATCTTCCCAATTCTTTATAGCTTGCTGGGTTATGTCTTTACTGATGACAGTATCCCCAGAAGAATTTTTCTTGGACCAGATTGAGGGACTTTAACATTTAAATTAGAGATAACTAATGGTGAGGGTGCAAACCTTTTCAACATCTCTTCCTTTGAAAGTGGTGGAGGTGGACCCATTGAGGTGGTTCCAGCTTGAGTGATTGGAGGGATAATTGATTGCAACCTGATACTCTTTGGAACCTCCAGATGAGAGGCTTCAACAGGAATGGGTTTCATGATTTCGTTGGGGTTAACACTAACCACTCTGGCAATGTTGAAATGCATTCTCTCATGAGGGATTGCACTTCTCCGATAAGTTTGGCATTGTTGGCTTCATTTTCCTGCATTTTTGCAAATTCATCTTGATTCTTTTCCTGCAGCGTAGCCCATTCTTTGATCAGATTCTCAAGGGCATCTGTGATGTTGTTGTTGCTGGCCCTCAGAATTGTGATCTCCTCCAGAACTTTGTTGGAGCTGCTTGATTGTCTTGACTCCATAACATCTTTGACTTGTGTTTTAATCTTCTCCATTTATGTGAAGATTTTCTGAATATCTGATGCAGAGATGCTGGTTTCTGGTGCCTTCTCCTGCTGTGTTTGCAGAGCTTCAGTGTTCCTTTCAGATTGCGTCTTTATGAGTTCCATTGATTCTGACAAGGTCTTCAGTTCAGCTCTTTAACCCTTTGCCTCTGATGGTAGCTGATCAAGCTTCTCTTCAACTGGATTCTTCTTGCAGACATTAACTATATCATCCAGGGCTTTCTGAAGTTGTTCTTGTGTCATAATTGGTGGTTCAGGGATATTTGGAACAACAGATGTTCCTTCTAACTCGCCAGTTGTAAACACATTTGCAGCTATTTTGGAAATTTCTGGTGCACCCTTAGATTTACAAGAATCTGGTGCATCCTTAGGTATGCTATAATCATCTCCACCAGATGTGGAAAACAAATTTTCACCCTGGATTTTCTTATATCCTTGAATCATTCTAGTGAATGATTCTCTATAAGTTATTGGGACAAACATATTATCTCCACCCAGATTTCCTTGACCAGTTTCTTGATCTCCATCTGTTGGGATCTCAATCTCCTCCTCATCATCTGATTCAGAGTTGAGATAAAATGAACTAGATACCTCCTCATTAACAACAGGTTTTCTAGGTTCAACTTTATAAGATGCAGTAATTAAATCTTCAGAATTTGACTTATTTATAGAAGTTTCAATTAAAACTGTGTTTAAAGGAGAACCTATACCAACAACATGTGATTCTTCATATTGTAGGATTTCTGTGTCTTGATGGGTTTCTTCTTCAAGGTGGAATCCAGCAGCAGGATTCTGATGGCTTTCCTCAAATTCTGGTGCTTCCCTATTTTCTAGTGAATTTCTGATCATCAGATTGAGGTTTCCTTCAGCAGCTCCTGATTCTGATGTCCATGATTTTTGAACTTCTTCTTCTAGTGAAGAAGAGCAGTCATACACTTCAATAGTGGGTGCATCTATGGGCGTGTCTGATTTGTTGAGGATCTCCTCATGTTTCAGTCTGTATGGTGAATCTGGTTCAATTTGATTCAATATACTTTCTACTAACACAGGGACATCCATGTATGATTCCCACCATTGATTTGCACTCCATGGCTTCATTGTTGTTGAACTCCAAACAACTTCTAAGATAGGAATTTCCACATTCCTTTCTTCAAAGGTTTCAACAATGAAGATTGAAATGAACCTTGGGTATGGTAAATGAGAAGAGATTTTCCCATTTCTCGTGAGGATTGATCTTTTTATCATATTGTAGATTTCAGTCCCATAATCAATTTTGAATCCAGTTATGAGTCCATACATGATTGACATAATTGATTGGCTAGCTTGATCAGCTCCTCCTATCTTTGAAGTGAGACATTTGTTCAACATCTCTATCATGATCTGCCAGAAGGCTGGCAGTTCATTTATACTGAATTCACCAAGTTTGGTGATCTTCTTCTTCTTATATCCTAATTCCACAAATAATTTGATTAGCTCCTCCTTTTCTAGGTTTTCAATGTAGTTGTCCTAAACAGGAAGCTCAAGCCATTGTCTGACTCTTGCATGGGTTAATATCACAGAGACTTTGCCCCATACATGAGCAGTGACTTGATTTTCCCCGTCTTCTTTGAAGGTTCTGATGAATTGCTGCAACAACTTCTCTAGTATATCTTCTGTTTTGGTCATCGCTCTTGACATAGGACATCTCAACTGGAATTCAACCAAAATTTGACATTTTTCATCATATACAGAATGCTCTGTATTCAACAGTAAATTGTTCTCCTTCATTGGTAAAAATTGATGGTCTTCAATGAATGGAACATCGTGTTCAACGATTGGAATGTTGAGATTCACTTCTGCCATTGCTGAATTTTGAGTGTTAGGGTTTGATTGTGAGGAATTTTGGCTTTTGAAAAACAAAGGGTTTTTAGGGTTTATGGTTTTTCTAAACTTTTCACACGGTTGTTGTCTCATTTAATCATTATCATTACTTTTTGAAGTTTAACTAACCAGAAATTTCTGATTTTCAACATTTTTGGGCAAAAATATTTTTATCAGATTTTGAAGTTAAGTTACCAGATTTTACCAGATTTCAACTGTATGTTATCAGAAACTTTAAGTTTTGTGACAAATGTTTTGTTTCTGATGAACACGAGTTGTTTTGTGGTATTTAAGTTCTCTGTTTTACCCTATACCTTTTACCCATTTGTTTTCCTTCCCCCCCAACCAGTTAACAGAAAACAAATTTGTAAAAACATAATATATTAACTTTTAAACAACTATAAACAGAAAAAAAAACAAAAAAACAAAACAACCTAATCAAGTTTCAGTTGGTATGAGCACTATGTGTCTGATATTCTGTTGAAGTATCACTTCTGCTTTGGGGTACCATGAAGGAATACTTCCAAATCCCAGCTGGCTAGTGATTATCCTCATCAGAAAATGAGGATACACTAAGAAAGGCCTGCTAGACCACAGGTTGCTTGTATTAGATAATGAGAGAAATTATAAGGGATGTCCTGTATAAGTGCATGCATAGGTTCCATCAACCTGTAGGAGATTTCGTGATGATTAATGATTTTCTTGGAAAAGCATGCCCCCATTTAAGTTACCAAGTACTGCCATGGCTTGATGAAGCCATTTTTGGAGATTGGCCTATGTGGGTTATCCATGTTGTACCCCATTTATTTCAGGGTTTCATCAATATGTGCTCTTGTAAAGATGAGGACATCGTTATCATCATTAAGGTTTAAAACCTGTCGGATTATGTCCTCAGTCATGACAATAGGTGTGTCAAGCACATAACTTCCAATGGAAGTTAAACCCCTTCCCTCATGTAGCAGTAATGTTGCATTTCTCCAGAACATCTGCAAGATGTCTGGATAGACCATAATGTGTGCTGAAAGGGCGTAGGCAAGAGGGCTTTGCATGAGCATGTTCAGGATGACATGGCATCCTTCCCATGTAGGACCCTCAAGGTTAGTCCTGACTCTTAAATTATGGTATGGATGATGTGGAAGTGGAAAGCAATCATGGCTAATACTTGCCATTTTTGGTGAAAATGTATGAAGAAAAAAATGCTTTTCTAGGGTTTTTCGGATGAAAGTGAATGACTTAGCTTAAAGTGGTAGTCATTTATAGTGAAAGTTATGTTTGCCTTAAATGACATCTACCTACTTTAGATTCACTATCTCCATTTTCTTTGTTATTTAATTTTCTGTCAGGCAACAAAGAGAATAAATTGAGATAAAATCTCCGGCATTAATGGTTTGGGCGGCCATTTTCTGATAATTATCATCATTATCTGCCCAGACGTCATTTCTATCCCCTTAATATTGATGAGTTGTAATGAATGAAGGAGAGAGATATAACTACCATTAACGAGTTTCTAGAAATTTTCTATCCATGACGTTGTCAACCCTAGTCTAAAGAGATAAAATTTCCTTTTACCATAGTCTAAATAGATAAAATGTGTATTTATAAAATAAATAAAATGAAAGAAAAAGTAAGAAATGCAGATATGAAGAAATAAATTTACAAAAAAGATGAGAAATGATGATTACATATGGACTTTGTTCATGCATGTGAAAAGATAAAGAAAAATATGATATCTTAATTTTCATCAAAAAATTTGTTGACTTGGTCAACTTCTGGTGATTTATCAGAATTTCTGGTGACTTGTTAATTTTATGATAGATTATCAGAGTTTTCACCAGAAATCTGATAAGATGTTTGTATATCAGATTTTTCTTCATTTTGTCACACAGTTTCTTTTTGTTCAATTTGTATATTGACCATTCCCAATTTGCTGATTAAAAAATTATGTCTATTTTCATCTAAAGGTTTAGTGAAAATATCAGCAAATTGATTTTCTGTTGGAACAAAATACATTTATGTGTTACCTTTTTCAACATGATCCTTTATGAAGTGGTATCTGACATCTATGTGTTTGGTTCTTGAGTGATGCACTGGATTTGATGTTATTGCAATGGCACTCATAGAATCACACAAGATTGGAATCTTTTTCAGATTCACGTCATAATCTTTCAGTTGAGTTTGCATCCACAGAACTTGTGAACAATAGCTTGCTGCTGCTACATACTCTGATTCTGCTGTGGATGTGGCAACACTGTTTTGCTTTTTTGCTTGCCCAACATACTAATTTTTCTCCCAGCATTTGACAGGCATCAGATGTGTTTTTTTTTTGTCAAGCTTGCATCCTGCATGATCTGCATCTGTGTATGCAATTGGTTCAAAATTTGTGTTCTTAGGATACCATAGGCCAAGATTTGATGTTCCTTTTAGATATCTAAAAACTTTTTTGACAGCTTTCAAGTGAGACTCTTTGGGATTGCATTGATACCTTGCCAGAAAACAAGTGGAAAACGTTATATCTGGTCTGCTGGCTGTTATGCATAGCAATGATCCTATCATTCCCCTATAAGTTTTTATATCTACAGGTTTTCCATTAACATGAGAATCTAGTTTGTTTCCTGTGGCCATGGGAGTCTTTGAAGATGAGCAGTCTTCTAGTGAATACTTTTTTAAGATAGTTCTGACATATTTTGATTGACTCAAGAATATGCCATCACTTTGTTGTTTAACTTGTAAACCAAGAAAAAAGGTTAATTCACCCATCATGCTCATTTCAAATTGATTAAGAAGTTTGATAGTGTTTCATACCATGCTCTTGGAGCTTGCTTCAATCCATATATGGCTTTGTTTAGTTTGTAAACATGATTTGGAAATAAAGGATCAACAAAGCCTTCTGGTTGATGCACACACACTTCTCCTTCAATTCACCATTCAGAAATGCAGACTTGACATCCATCTGATAAACTTTTATGTTGTTTGAGGCAGCATCAGCCATGAATATTCTTACAGCTTCAAGCCTCGCTACTGGTGCAAAGGTTTCATCATAGTCTATGCCTTCTTGTTGACAATAACCTTTGACCACCAGCCTTGCTGTATTCCTTGTTATGATGCCTTGTTCATCAGACTTGTTTCTGAATACCCATTTGGAACCAGTGACAAATTTGTTGTTTGGTTTGGGTACTAGATCCCACACATGACTCTTTTCAAATTGGTCAAGCTCTTCTTACATTGCTTGAACCCAATTTGAATCATTCATTGCTTCCTTGACAGCTTTTGGCTCAATTATGCTTAAAAATCCAGTATAAAGACATTCATGAGCTGTTGCATATCTTGCCTTAACACCTACTTCAGGGTCATCAATGATGTCAGCTAGTGAGTGTCCCTTGATCCATCTCAAGTTGTTATGTGAACTTGTACTTCCTGGTGGATTTGAAGCTTCCCCCTGATCTGTGACCTCAGTATTGTCAAGAGGATTAGAATTTTGTTGTTCAATAACATTTTCTGTTGATATTCTAGAATTCTGATCATTTTGTACATTTTCTGGTGGAGGTTCCAGATCATCTGCAGGGTTAGTACATGGCATATTTTTGTTTGAAATGTTTATCATAAGGCCATGATCTAAAAGCTCTTCATTTAGCTTGTTAAGAAGATCTTCAGAATTTTCAGGTTGTTTTGACAAGCTTATATTTTGTAAAATTTCATCAGAAATTTTGGTTTCTAATGAGTCATCAAAAGGCACATACAAGCTTTCTCTTATTGTCCTTGTGTTTAAAAGAAATATTCTCTAAGCTTTTGAGGATAATTAGTAACCAAGAAAAAAAAATCCTTTTCTGTTTTTTTGTCAAACTTTTCCAGACTATCAAAATCATTAAAGACAAAACAATTACAACCAAAGGTGTGTAAAAATTTGATATTAGGTACCCTATGGTTGATGATGTTATAAGGAGTTTTCTGATGTCTCTTGTTAATGATAGACCTGTTTTGTGTAAAGCATGCATTTGATATAGCGTCAGCCCAGAAATAAGTGGGCTATCTAGCATAAGCAAGCATAGTTCTTGCTGCTTCTACCAGAGTCCTATTCCTTCTTTCTACAACTCCATTTTATTGTGGAGTTCTTGGAGCAAAAAAATCATGAGATATTCCTTTGCTTACAAGGAAAGTCTCAAGTTTTGCATTCTTGAATTCTGTTCCATTATCAGATCTGATTATTCTTATGGGTAATTACAACAGATTTTTAGTTTTTCTAATGAAATTAATGATCAGATCTGGGGTTTCACTTTTCTTTCTTAAAAATTCAACCCATGTGTACCTAGAATAGTCATCTATAATGACCAAAATGTATTTCTTTCCAGAAAAACTAGCTGTTTGTACAGGTTCACAAAGGTACATGTGCAAAAGTTCTAAATTTTCAGAAATTGAAGATTCTGAAACTGTCTTATGTGAGCCTCTCTTTGATTTGCCAAACTTACATGCTTCACATATCATATCCTTTTTGGATGATATGTATGGTAAACCTTTTACCAGATTTTTGTTTGCTAGTTGGTTTAGAGTTTTGAAATTTAAGTGAGCAAGCCTTTTATGCCATAACCAACTATTTCCTTTATTTTCAGTAGAAAATAAGCATAATTGAGGATGCTCAATTTCTTCTCTGAAATCAAAGTAATAGATGGAGTTTCTAATCCTTTTCCCACTTCAATATATTTTGTTGTCATCAAAACCAACTACTAGACATTTTTCAGGTAAAAAGATTACCTGGAAGCCTCTATCACATAATTGCCCACAACTAAGTAGATTATATTTTAAACCTTCTACATAGGCAACCTTTTCAATGGTTAATGATCCATATTGTATGGTACCATATCCCATAGTTCTTCCCTTTACCCCATTTCCAAAATTTACACATTTACCCAGTTTCTCTTGATAGTTACTGAGTAAGCTCCTATCCCCAGTCATGTGCTTGGAGCTTCCTGAATCGCAGTACCAGATCTGCTGCACATGATTGTCTTGAAATCATGAGGTTAGAGAGTTTTTGGTACCCAAACTTGTTTGGGTACTTTTTCTGATGAAAATGTGCTTGAGATTTCTTCATCAGAGGAGAAATTCTCATCAGAATCTCTGCTTAATGATGAGCCATTGGCAGGATGATTTTCTTTGGAGAGATGGTGTTGAATTAGCTTCAGTATTTCAACACACATACAATCTGTTTTTCCTAATTGTTTAGACACAGGTTCTTGTGATGGAATGTTTTTTTTACTTTTATGACATTTAGGACGAAGTTTTGGTTTTTCAAATATTTTCAATGTTTCATCCCTTTTTAGGCGGATTTTGGGTGACAGAAATAATTTATCAGAATTGCTAGATCTGCATGAATCTGCACCAGAATCTGATATTATCTTACTAGAATTATGTTCAGATGCTTTTACAAAGGTGGTGGGAGTCTTAATATTTGTTTTAACATACCCCAACCCTTCACCTTTGTTCTTTGGTGCTGACTCAATAAATTGGATAAATTCTTTTGCTTGCTGAAAACTTTTCACATTGATCTCATTATCTTGAATATTTTTGTAAAGGTTTTTTCTTTCTTGTTCATAAAATTCAATTTTTGCATTTTTGTAAGAATTTGATCAATCAGTGATTGATTTTCAGTTTTTGCCTCATTGAGCAACTTTTTCAGATCATCAGATTTTGTGCATTCTGATGAGGTTTTATTTTGCAGAATCATAAAATCTTGCATAAGTTTGTTCAGTTGTTGTTCTAGATCAAGGTTCTCTGAACTTACTCTTTGTTCTGATGAGCTATCAGAAGTTGTGGCCATTAAACAGAAATTTGCCATCTCCTCCTCTTTTTCATCAGAAGAATCATCAGTTAACCAGGTATCAGTACCTGCTATTAAGCTGACTTTCTCTTGCTACTTTTTAGCTTCTTCAAGCTTCTTTTCATAGTAGGCCACATCCTTCAGCTTCTTGTTCTTACATTCTGAAGCACAGTGCCCCTTTTATTTTCACTTGTAGCAAATAACTTATGTCTTCCCTTTATCTCTTGATTTTCCTTCCATCCTCCCTCTATCATTCTTCTGAAATTTACCACTCCCACCTCACAATCTTTGCTCAAATGTTTTTGTGAGCAAAGCAATAGCCACAGCAAAGGCTGAAAAATCTGATGAAGCATCAAAATTTTCTATGTTCTGGCAATGAGAGGGTTGTGGATCTAAAACTGGTATTCTTTGTGTGTGCAAAACAAGAGCTATAGGTACCCCTTTTTGGTTTGAATTTTCATAGATTTCATCCTCTCTAGGAACTAAGATGCTATAAAGATCATGTAAGTTCATATTTCCTAACTCAAGGGTTGATGCCAAGGTCATTGTGAGACTTCGCCACTCTCTTGGCAAGGCATCTAAGAACTTGACTTTCTTTTCATCATTTGATTTTTCAATACCAATTTTTTTAAGTTCATTTAAAAGTTTGGTGAACCTATTATATGTTTCTGAAAGGGTCTCATTTTGGAGACTTTTGAACCTATTAGTTTTCTTGTTTCTTTTCATTCTTTCTCCTCCTTCACATAAATTTTCCAGTTGATCCCATATTTCCTTAGCAGAAGCACATGAATCTACTTGAGAAAATATGTCGTTTGGAAGTGCCATAATCATAAGTGATTTGGCCTTTTCATCAGCAGACACCAGATCCTTATCTTCTTGACTCCAGTGAATTTCACTTTTAGGAGCTAAGGAGGCTGGAATACCTGGTGTTTGCTCAGTTGCTGGAACTGCCGGTATTTCAGTAGTGGGTATATGAGGACCTCTCGTAATGGATGAAAAAAGTGCTCGACCATGTCCATTTAGGAAATTCGTCATCCTGATTTTCCATTGAGGGTATTCTTCTCTGACCAAGGTCAGAGGTTTTGACATAGACCCAATATAGAAAGCATTATTCTAGGTTTGAAAGTTTTCCATATTTAGTTTAAGAGTTGGATATCAAGAAATAAGCAGTTGATCTTTTGAAAATGATTTATTCAATCTGCTCTATACCAATTGTTGGTCCCAGATAAAGATACCCAAATACTTAATATGGCAAGTGATTTCAACAAATAGGAAAATATTGTGCGGAACTAGAAATCAAACTTTCAAGAAACAACTTATAAAAATTTTCAAGTGTATAAATGACTTTGTAAAACAAAGTTATTGGAAATTACAAAACGAATACTTAAAGAATTCTATGCGAAGGGTAATGGAGTTTGTGGTGTGTGTATTGAATGCTAAGATCAACTCATTTAACCTCCTTGGTTGACTTCTCTATTTATAGAGAGTCTGGATCTGAATAAACATTTGTTTATTCATCACTTGTGTCACATCCCAACCGCGTAAAACAACAAACCGAGGCGGAAATGTCGGGGAGTGGAGCGACAGAATTATTGTTACACAACCATGGTAAATTAAAGTTATATTTTATTTAAATTAAAAGAGTACATTGTCTTAAAAACAAGGAAACGAAACGTAAATTAAACTAGTCTTGCATCTTTTATTGTCACTAAGGCCTGAGTCCGCCTAAGTGTATCACGATCAACCCTATGCATTAGCTCCTGAAAACACATGTGAAAATAGGTATGTCAGCATAAAAATGCCTGTGAGATACATAGGTTTTGTTTATACATGATTCATGACTTTGTAAGTTAAAAGAAAATGTTTAGCAAAAGTTAGTCATGAATCTTGTAAAATGTTTTCTTTTATAAGTCATACGAAAATCGATAAGAAAAAATCAGATGATATAAAAGAATATTGCATGGTTAAATAATTAACCAAGTATAAATGAATTTGTATAAATTATGTTGTTTGTAAAAAAATGTCTTGTAAAAATTATGTCATTTGTATAAAATGTATTATGTCATTGAATAAACTGAAATGATTTAGATAATGCTACGATATGTAATATCATAAAAGCACTTATATATAGGAAGTACCAGCGGCGTATCTACCATGCTTTTATCATATTACACACGTTCCGTTAAGTAAATCACTTACCAAATAACCACCAAAATGCCTTGTTTTAACCAATGTCTAAATGTTTATGTGTAAAGAATGTATAATGTCAAATTCAACTCAAGTCTTGTATAATCAAATAATATGTATGGCAAGCGAAAAGTATCAACTCAAAACATGTTGTATAATGTTAATGTGTAATCAAATGTATGGTGAATAAAAGTATTACTCAATCCCATAGTAAAATGTACAAAACAATGTATTTGATTAAATCATAGTTTAAGTCAAAAGTTATGTTTTGCAAAATCCATGCTTTACTGATACAAACATTTATGCGGTAATGTTAAACGTATACATTCAAGCCTTGAGACTGAAGGATAAACCCTTAAACACATCAAAGGTTTATCAAAAATGTTTTCGGATTCTGTCATTCCTTACGTCCAAACAAACCTAGGATTCCAGGAATGGGGGCTGTCAATTCCCTATGGTACCACTACATACTACCGAACGGCATGATCAGTGTTAATGAACGTATTTTAGTTTCGTTATACAAACCAAATGTCATACCAAATGTAAGCATGTTATGTGAAAATAATGTACTAAGTATGTGTCACACCCCCAAAATCCACACGCGGAGTATCACCGCTTGGAGGAGTGACTGACCAGGATCAAGCCACCAATCATATCAAACATAATAAGTGATAGAGTAATTTAAACCAAAAGATATGATAGGTGTCCAACAAAACATGTTAAGTGTATAGCGGAAGCATAAAAAAAGTAAACCCAACGTAAGTAATAAGTTCAAATGTCTAATGTTTCAACATAAGATCCACAATCCGTGCCTACAACGACCGCGCCTCCCGTGCAAGCTCCAAATGTACCTAAGGTCCTGCAAGGCATGTAACAGAGAGTCAACAACTAGTTGAGCGAGTTCACAGTTGGTTATTTAGTTATAGTGTGCGTATTGTAATTCGTAAGCTCGTTTAGTAATCATGTAAAGTATGTAATGGTATCGCGGCCCTCCAGGCATGTTTGCGAAGTTTAGTGGGGGTTTCCCATGTTTTCTAGACTAGGTATATTTGTATCGCGGCCACCCGGCATGTTTGCGAAGATTAAAGTATAGTTCGCGGCCATTCTAGGCATGTTTGCGAAGGTTGTTCTAGTATCGCGGCCAATCCCGGCGTGTTTGCGAAGAGAGAGTATATGTATCACTAGTCTAGCAGTATCTACTAATAACCTTCCCCTCCCGAGGAATAATTCCATCAATCATGTAAGTATAAGAAACATTCAACCCATTCCCAACCCCGGGAATCCCATGCCTTGGTAAGAGTGTGAACTCACCTTGGTTTGCTCGGTATGCTAAGTTAAGTGCTCACACGAAATCAATCACGTCCTATAGTGCACGTATACTAAATCAGTTAACATTCGTAATGTTTCACATGTAACTAGCATCACAGTAATATCACAGAGTGTGTTTGACAATTTATATCATGCAACACAAACAGTTAATTGCATCCATACAGTTCATGTACCACATCAATAACTTTTACAGTTTATGCTAATATAACCATCCAATAACACACTTAACTGAGTTAACACTTAATACAGTTAACATAGTTAACTTAGTTAATAAAGTTAGATAAATAAACACTTGGGCCGAAAACCCTTAAATGACAAATACATAATGGGCCGAAATCACTATTAGATTTCGTCCAGATGTTTATATTTGTGATGGTTCTCGATGGTCTTGGGGTTTGACAACTATATTTTTGTGAGGCAATCATTTAATAAACTATTCATTTATCAGTTATCAATACAATCCAAATCACGTGTCATGTAACAGGAACATAATCCAAATCACAATATGCATAGCAACATACATGATCATTGATCATCATCATCATTAAATTAATCATCAATATTATCACATGGCCGACATTGTATCAGATTATAAGGATCCCCACAAACAATAAATTCTACTCACAACAACAATCACATGGCAGCCGATCAGTTACATGTACACCGCATTCAATATATATATATAACAAGCACATAACTACTGACAATCACATGAAATAATGAGAATAATGGCCGACAATTCCTATGCTATCATATGCACAACATTAATCATCTATGGCAGTTTCAAAGGTTTTAGTTATCGTAGATCCCCATTCATCCACATAGAGACAAGACAGAAATCATATATATAACTATGGTAATCATCAACAAGGAATCGAACGGATTATGTCGGTTAAGCTAGTCGCATACTAACCGGTTGCAAAACGAGACTAGAAGGACTCCGAGGAGGATGCTGGCTGCCGTCGGGTTTCAAAGAGAGCGAGAGAGTGACAGAGAACGTGAGGTGTAATTAGGGTTTGTCAACTGATTGATTTACGTAAGGATTAAGATAGATATGTAACCGATGTAATACTGGGCCTAGAGCCCACTCCATGATTTCGCCAGCCCACAAGTTGATGAAAACACTATTGTGTTTTCGTGATGGTGATTTCACAGGAGAGGGGGTTTTCGGCTAAGTATATTCTTGTGGGGGTAGGGTAAACAATCCAAGGTTCTACATTATTCATATAACACAAAACCCCATATTGCACCTCACAACTTATATTGCACTTCAAATAAATAAACACGCTTGATAATACACCGGATATAATATATAGTCACAATACGATTTAATGTATTACAAACGTGTCCAATTGTAAAACCAACAAGTCGCGTAAACAAACAATCTAATCAATTACGTGCACTAATGCGAAGATGGAAATTCTTGGAAACTCGAGTTGTCACATTATCCCCAACTTGAAAGAAATTTCGTCCCGAAATTTAGCACGCGGTTACTGAGGAAGCTAGGTAAGTTGTATCATTTACTGGTTTTTCCTGGTGTGTCACATCATCCCCCCGTTGATTTGGAATTTCGTCCCGAAATTCTGTAGTAGCTTCAGCCTCAGTAGTGGTTGCACTGTTTCCGAATAACTGGGGATACTTGAGTTTCATCTGATCTTCGCGTTCCCAGGTGAACTCTGGGCCACGACGGGAGTTCCAACGAACTCGAACAAGAGGTATTCTGGTGTTCTTGAGGACCTTAACATCCCGGTCCGTGATTTCAATTGGTTCCTCGACGAATCGCAACTGTTCATCGATAGTGAGCTCCTTCAAAGGAACTATGAGGGTCTCATCTGACAGACACTTCTTCAGATTCGACACGTGAAAGACGTTGTGAACTGCACTGAGTTCAGCTGGTAAGTTCAGTCTGTAGGCCACTTTGCCTATTTTCTCTATGATTTCAAATGGTCCAACGTATCGTGGATTGAGCTTGCCTCGTTTGCCAAAACAAACCACACCCTTCCAGGGTGAAACTTTGAGTAGCGCTCGATCCCCAACCTGGAATTCGAGTAGTTTCCTTTCTTTATCAGCGTATGCTTTCTGACGGTCACGAGCTGCCGCCATGCGTTGTCGTATCTGAGCAATCTTTTCAGTAGTATCAACTACCATTTCCGGACCTGTGATTTGACTATCTCCCACCTCTGCCCAGCAAAGAGGTGACCGGCATTTACGTCCGTACAATGCCTCGAATGGAGCAGCTTTAATGCTTGTGTGGTAGCTGTTGTTGTACGAAAATTCCACAAGTGGCAGATGTTTTTCCCAACCATTGCCAAAGTCGATTACGCACGCCCGAAGCATGTCTTCTAGGGTTTGAATAGTGCGTTCAGACTGCCCATCCGTCTGAGGGTGATAAGCTGTGCTCATATCTAGACGAGAGCCAAAAGATTTGTGCATTGCTTGCCACAGTTCTGAAGTAAAACATGCATCCCGATCAGAGATAATAGAGGTTGGCACCCCGTGCCTTGAAACCACTTCTTTTAAGTAGATGTCTGCTAGGGTAGAGAACTTATCCGTTTCTTTGATAGCCAAGAAGTGTGCAGACTTAGTGAGTCGATCCACGATCACCCAAATAGTATCATTTCCGCGCTGAGATCTAGGTAAGCCAGTAACAAAATCCATGGAAATTTGTTCCCATTTCCATTGTGGTATCTCAGGTTGTTGGAGTGGACCTGAAGGTTTCTGGTATTCGGCTTTGACTCTCGCACAAGTCAGGCACTTGCTAACGTATGTTGCTATGTGGGCCTTCATGCTAGGCCACCAGTATGTAGTTTTGATATCGTGGTACATTTTATCCGAACTTGGATGTATCGAGTAGCGAGACTTATGAGCTTCATCCATTACAAGATCGCGTAAGTTACCATAGAGTGGGACCCAGATGCGTCCTGTTACGTAATAAGCACCATCTTCCTTCTGTTCTAAGCGTTGCCTTGAGCCACGTAGGGCTTCAGCCCTGACGTTGTCTGGTTTCAATGCTTCTACCTGAGCATCTCGTATCTGAGAAGGAAGGCTAGACTGGATAGTAAGTTGCAATGCTCGTACACGCCTAGGCGTAGTATCCTTCCGACTGAGGGCGTCAGCCACCACATTGGCTTTGCCCGGATGGTACTTTATGGCACACTCGTAATCGTTCAGTAGTTCGACCCATCTACGTTGTCGCATGTTCAATTCTTTCTGCTTGAATATGTGCTCAAGACTCCTGTGGTCGGTGTAGATGGTGCATTTAGTGCCATACAGGTAATGTCGCCATATCTTGAGTGCAAAAACAACCGCTCCCAGCTCTAAATCGTGTGTTGTGTAATTCTGTTCGTGAATCTTAAGTTGGCGCGAAGCATAAGCAATGACTTTATCCCGCTGCATCAACACACATCCAAGACCCTGGATGGATGCATCGTAGTAGACTACAAAATCGTCCGTGCCTTCAGGCAATGAGAGGATAGGTGCGCTACAGAGTCTATCCTTTAAGTGCTGAAACACCGTTTCCTGTGTATTACCCCAACGATAAACAACACCTTTCTGTGTCAGTAGTGTAAGCGGCTGAGCAATCTTCGAGAAATCTTTAATGAACCGTCTATAATAACCCGCCAAACCCAAGAATTGGCGTATTTCGGTTGGTGTGCGAGGTGCAGGCCAGTTCTTGATCGAATCCACCTTGGATGGATCGACATGAATCCCATCCTTGTTCACTACATGGCCTAAGAAATGGACTTCACGAAGCCAGAAGTCGCATTTTGAAAATTTGGCGTATAGCTGTTCCGTTCGAAGAAGTTCCAAAATAAGTCGTAAGTGATGCTCGTGTTCCTCCTGACTCTTCGAGTAGATCAGGATGTCGTCGATGAAAACAATGACAAACTTGTCAAGATAAGGTTTGCACACCCTGTTCATAAGATCCATGAAAACCGCAGGCGCGTTCGTCAACCCGAAAGGCATGACCAGAAACTCGTAGTGGCCGTAGCGTGTTCTGAACGCTGTTTTGGAGACGTCCTCATCCCGGACTCTTAGTTGATGATACCCTGACCTTAGATCAATCTTCGAGTAATAGCTCGACCCTTGCAACTGGTCGAATAAGTCGTCGATGCGTGGAAGAGGATAGCGATTCTTCACAATCACCTTGTTCAGTTCGCGGTAATCTATACACATGCGGAAGGTACCGTCCTTCTTCTTTACAAATAATACCGGAGCTCCCCAGGGCGAAGAGCTAGGACGTATGAAACCCTTTTCCAAGAGTTCTTGCAGCTGCTTAGACAGTTCTTCCAGTTCCGTTGGAGCTAAGCGATAAGGTGCTCGAGCTATAGGTGCTGCTCCTGGAGCTAGCTCGATCTGAAATTCGACCTGGCGATGAGGCGGTAATCCAGGTAGTTCTTCAGGAAACACTTGAGGAAAATCGCGTACCACTGGAATATCCCCAATCTTTTTCTCTTTCTTCGATGTATCAGTAACGAGTGCTAAAACAGCTGTGTGGCCCTTTCGTAAACACTTCTGAGCCTTCAAGAAGGAGATGATGCCACTCACGACACCACTCTTGTCGCCTTGAACTTCGAGAGGTTCTTTACCAGAACGGGGAATACGAATGATCTTCTCCTTGCATAGGATCTCTGCTTGTTGTTGGGATAACCAATCCATACCAATGACGATGTCGAAACTACCCAGAGTTATAGAAATGAGGTCGATAGAGAAAGTCTGACCAGCGAGGATAAGATTACAACCTTGAACTATGTGTGTGGCCTCTAAACTCTTACCGTTAGCTAACTCTACGACATGTTTGGTGTTCAAAAGTGTTGGCGCGCGTTTAAGCATTTGGCTAACTTTCAGAGACATATAACTGGTATCCGCACCCGAATCAAATAATACAGTAACATAAAAGTCGTCGAGAAGAAACTTGCCCATAATCACATTAGGATCGTTCCTTGCATCAGCCTGACCAATCACAAATGCACGACCCCTAGCACTATTGTTGTTGTTTCCCCTATTGTTGTTCCCATTGCCCTGATTATTGTTGTTGTTATTCTGGTTCTGGTTTAACTGAGGGCAATCCCGCTTAAAGTGGCCTTCAGCCCCGCACTGAAAGCATCCCCTATTTCCTTGCTGTTGTGGTTGCGGCTGGTTTCGTGGAGCTGGTGGCTGTTGTTGCTGGTTCTGGTTCGCAGGCCTTGCGCTCCTGCAGTCTTTAGCTTCATGACCTGCCCTTAGACATCTCTGACAGCGGCCCTTACGACACTGACCACTGTGGTGTCTGTTGCAACTGTTACACAGTGGATGATTTCCCCGATATCCACTCTGCCCCTGACCACCAGAAAATTGCTGACTCGGGCCCTGGTAATCATTAGTCTTGCGTTGCTGAGCTTGAGACTGAACGGTAGCTGAACCTTTGCTGGAATCCCCCTCCCATTTCCGCTTGTTGTCACTGGGAGTAGCGAGAGTAGCTGAAGTAGTAGCGGTAGTAGTAGTACTGATGCGTTTAGGCAACTTGTTCTGCTCCACCGCCTGATCTGTGAGACGGTGAGCCAACTGTACAACCTGCTGGTAGGTGGCAAGGTTTGCTGAAGTCACATGACTTTGGATCTCTGGCACTAGACCACCGAGATAAAGTTCGATACGCTTAACTGGAGGGTCCACCATAGTAGGACACAGTAATGCAAGCTCATTTGATCTCTTTGTATACGCCTCAATCTCTGACCCCGTCATCTTGAGGTTGAAGAACTCTACCTCCAGCTTATGAATGTCGTCACGACTGCAGTATTCCTCCTTGATCATCTCTTTGAAATTGTTCCATGGGGTGGCGTTAGCAGCAACCAACCTCAGTATTTGGACCTGAGCTTTCCACCATGTGAGGGCTAAACCCTCGAGAGTACCAGTAGCATACTTCACCCTGCGTGCTTCAGGGCATTCACACATTTCGAACACAGACTCTAGCTTTTCAAACCAGTGGAGGAGACCTACGGCTCCTTCAGTGCCGCTGAAAGTAGTTGGACGACAGTCCATGAAAGTTTTGAAAGTGCAAACAGGTGGTTGACCTGTTGTGTAAGAATCAGAGTAAGGTTAAACACAAGAGTTGGTTTAGGAATGTAGGATCTAAGGATCCTAGTGTGAGTTGTAACTGCAGGGTATACCTCCTGCTTGTGCGGCTGCAACTGCCGCAGCAACTTGTTCGTTAATGAGAGCCGTCAACTGGGCTTGGGTCATGTTGATACGTCCAGACATGATCTTCATAGCAAAGATAACATAAGTAAGAGAGGTTCGCAAACAGTGCGATGACAGAAGAGAGTGAGCACACAAGTATTCTCAAGCAATAGCATATAGTAGGTTCTGTAATCTAAGCGTACCCCGAGCAAAGTTCTATGTAATTCTAGCAAGTAGGTAAAGTAACATGAATAGTAAGACCTATGATGTTGAGTCTTGCACGTGGAGCGAAGCGTCGTTGTGGATCGTTGAGCACTGTTCTGGTTATAGTCTGGTTTTAACAAAATTGTTTTCCCCTTATTAAAACCGAGTTCTCTATAACCAATGGCTCTGATACCAATCTTGATACCAATCTGTCACACCCCCAAAATCCACACGCGGAGTATCACCGCTTGGAGGAGTGACTGACCAGGATCAAGCCACCAATCATATCAAACATAATAAGTGATAGAGTAATTTAAACCAAAAGATATGATAGGTGTCCAACAAAACATGTTAAGTGTATAGCGGAAGCATAAAAAAAGTAAACCCAACGTAAGTAATAAGTTCAAATGTTTAATGTTTCAACATAAGATCCACAATCCGTGCCCACAACGACCGCGCCTCCCGTGCAAGCTCCAAATGTACCTAAGGTCCTGCAAGGCATGTAACAGAGAGTCAACAACTAGTTGAGCGAGTTCATAGTTGGTTATTCAGTTATAGTGTGCGTATTGTAATTCGTAAGCTCGTTTAGTAATCATGTAAAGTATGTAATGGTATCGCGGCCCTCCAGGCATGTTTGCGAAGTTTAGTGGGGGTTTCCCATGTTTTCTAGACTAGGTATATTTGTATCGCGGCCACCCGGCATGTTTGCGAAGATTAAAGTATAGTTCGCGGCCATTCTAGGCATGTTTGCGAAGGTTGTTCTAGTATCGCGGCCAATCCCGGAAAAATCCGTGCTACTTGTATAGTTGTGTAATATTTTTTAGTTATTTTTTTTCTCGCTACCTTGTTCTTCTCTTTCTACTCTCTTAATGGCAGGTGATCCTATAGACCTGTATGTCTCTGATGATGAGTTTTATCCCACCGAACCAATATGGGATTTGTCAGATGAAGAGGATGAGGAAAGTGAGGATGAGCTATTTTGGGAGAGAGAATTTGTGGATGAGTTAGAGGGTTTGCTGGTAGATGAAGAAGTAGGTTCGTTTGATCCAGAGGGGGACCTTGCATACTTAGAAGCTTTACTTGCAGGAAACCCTATGACGGACATCAAACAAGAAGAAGTGGTGGTGGAAGAGGAAGAACACCACAGCTGGCCCATGGTACTGATAGCGAATGCGAGTAAAAGTTCAAAACCACGGGAGAAGGCAATGAGAAGAACACCTGGGATCGTGTTTCAGCGGCTCCTACAAGGTAAGTTCAAATTTTGGTGTTTCAACCCGGTTAAATATTTGAAATTCTTTTATAATTCCACTACAAAATTTTTAAATGTTTATGAGGATCGGCTGGAATAAAATGGCTTGGAACGGGTTCAAGTCAAGGAAAAGCCTCCTGATTAAATTCAAGTGTGGGGAGGTTTTGTAGAGTTTGTATAGAGTCGTAGTTTTTGTATATTGAGTCTTAGTTAGTAGTTTTTGAGTCGTTTTTTTTAGTCGGTACTGCTTTGGTTTTTGCTTGTTTTTGTTTATGCAGGTTTGAATATGTACCACCCGTACTCAATCTCCATTCGGGTGATTTTGGAGCTGCTTATCAGATATCAGGCATTTTCAGAGTGTACAAGTTAGTGTCAAAGCCGATCGCGACCGAAATGCTATACGATCGAGCTGGATTGGACGAGAGTTTGAAGCTTACGCGTTATTAACCAGCTAAGTCCTTTCCGATTTGCCCTTTGTCTTTTTATTTCTTATTTATTTTTAGTTTCCGTCTCTGCATTGGGGACAATGCAAATCTTAAGTGTGGGGATGGGTAACTGCTTTTTAGGTTAGTTTGAGTCACAAAAAAAAAAAAAAAAGTTAGAAAATGTTCCTGAAAATAATTTTTGTAAATAATGGAAAATGATAGAAAAATTGGGATTTCTGGTTTTCAAAATATTATATATATGAGATAAAAAAAAGACGAAAGACGTATTTTTCGGGATGTACTGGTAGGCCCAGCCGGTTTAGAAGGTTCCCTAGATTGTTTAAGAAAATATTAAATATTAAATAATTAAGTCTTGTGGGTTCTCATCTTAGGGGATATAGAGAAACTAAAACTGTCGAGGGTATAAAAGGAACCATTATAAGTAAATAACCTATAAGTATTTTAAATTAAATTGGCACACCTTATCCTTTTTATGAGAATAAATCCGGATTCTGGTGGCGCCTAAAAAAAATTCCATCATCCATCTATATGAGCTATTTTAAATATATAAACTGAAGCCTATGGTATTAACCACTGGGATGGTGACTCGGGTGGGGTATACCCGCTAGGTGGAAGTAAAAAAAATGTAAGGCTTACGGTATTTCCCACTGGGATAGCGACTTGGTGATAATGCCCTCTGAGTTGATCATGAAAAAATGTTAAAGCTCAACATCATCCATCATTCCATCTAAAATTTAATTTAAAAATACATAAGGGTTATTTATATAAGATGGTAGATTTATAATCTTTTCCTTATAAGCCTGAGATGGGAGTAGGTGGATATTTGGACCTTGAGTGTGAGACCCTTTAGATGAAATCACTTGAACCTAATAATTACACAAAAGGGGCCTGATGAGTCGGTGGTTGGGTTTAAGCGGAAAATTATACCAGTAATCGTGGTTAAAAGTTTGGAGTCTTTTAAATAAGTAACTTAAAGTTTTTGAAACCTATGATCCTAGTTCTGATTCCATTAGCATAAGTCTTTTTTGAGGACGAAAAAAGGTTAAGTGTGGGGATATTTGATGTGGGGTAAAATACACATATTTGTCCCGTGTAAAGTGTATAAATTTTTTATAGGTTTTATTTATTTTTATTTAGTTTTAGTATTATATTATATTATTATGTGTTTTAGCATGTCCTGGTGCAAATGAAGCAAAAACGAGTAATATGAAAATAACCAGTCAGTTGGGCAGAGTGGGGTGCCAGGGACCGAAGTGAAATTTCAGTTATTTTCTGTGAATGGGCCGAGGTCAACATCTCTATTTTATAATAGAAAAGTAATAAAATGAAAAGAAAAAGTGGGCCGCCCTAGCCTGTTAATCCAGCGGAAATCTTATGCTCGTGCTCGGTTCGGTTTAGAACCGAGCCGCTCGGTTCGGTTCGCTTTTGCTCAGTTTTATTTAGCATTCCTACACAGCCATTCATTTACCAAAATTCACCAACTTATATGTTTCTCACACACTTTAACAATTTAACAAAATAGAAACATAAAAAGTCCCACAAAAATAAACACAAAATGTCATCCAAATGTTTAATGTTTAATAACATCTAAAATGCAAAATAACTTCAAAAATAGGCGTTGAAGTCAAAAGAATATTTTTTTAATCACGTATAAAACAATGATGATGTTGATTCTTTGCTTTGATTGTGCAACTATATATACTTGAAATAAAGTTGGACCTTACTCACTATATATACGAAATAATAATCACATCCAAGTAGGGGTGTTCATGAGCCGAACCGAACGGAGGTCTGCTTGTGCTCGGTTCGGTTTGAAACCGAGCTGCTCGGTTCGGTTCGGATTTAGGAAATCGAGCGGAAATCTTATGCTCGTGCTCGGTTCGGTTTAGAACCGAGCCGCTCGGTTCGGTTCGCTTTTGCTCAGTTTTATTTAGCATTCCTACATAGGCATTCATTTACCAAAATTCACCAACTTATATGTTTCTCACACACTTTAACAATTTAACAAAATAGAAACATAAAAAGTCCCACAAAAATAAACACAAGATGTCATCCAAATGTTTAATGTTTAATAACATCTAAAATGCAAAATAACTTCAAAAATAGGCGTTGAAGTCATTCCAGACATCTTCAATCAAAAATTGATTTCAAAACATAAAATTTGATACAGTAACATCAATTCAAACCCATAAAACACCCCTCTTCTTTTTAACTTAAGAGCTGACAGAGATTAGGGTTTTTTTGTTTTTGTTTTTTTGAACTGAAGATATGAAGATATGAGGATTCTAGAGGTTGGATATGTTACATGTTTATTATATTTAATAAATATAATATATATATTTAATAAATATAATATATAATATAATAATAAAAATAAATTCGATCGAAACCGAACGAGCGACGAGCGAGCGTACCTATGCTCGTGCTCGGTTCGTTTTTAAACCGAACCGAGCTGCTCGGCTCGGTTTTAACCGAGCAAGGAATCGAACGAGCTAATTTCCGAGCTTTTTCGAACGATCGTCGAACGATCTTCGAGCGCCGAGCAGTTTGGACACCCCTACATGAAACCGTGATGTTGGGCCTATATTGTTTGATCATATCTTTTATTTCTATTTGGCCATATATCAACTTGGATGACGAAGCAGCCATATATCCAATAGATATTACTTGGACAAAAAGTAATACTTAACCAATATACAGAACAATATTAGGCGAATATTTGTGGAGATATATCATCAGACGAAAGAGGGGGAGGTCAGACGCACGAAGAGAACTTCTGGTGACGAAAAGGAATTTTTATTCCAAAAATCAGCCGCACATAATTCACGTTACACAGTTGGTGATCAAGAAAAAAAAAGGTTTATTGGATCGAGCTTCAAGAGTGGGATTTAAGATTCGGGCCGATTAGGCAACGAGTTATTGTTCGGTTTGTTTTACTTTTTTTGTTTTCAAACTTGATACTATAACTTCTTTTTTATTTGAGACTTGTTTATTATTTTCGTTCTTGGTTATGGTTCTTGGCTAGACTTTTCAAACTACCTAGGTTAAGATGAATATTTAATAAAGTTTGGATCTCTTTTCGTTTATTATCGTGTGTATATTATCGTGTGTATGGGTTTTTCTTAAAAAGTAAAGAACTGTGGAACCTTAAATTTAGTGCATATGCGTATCTAGTTTTGATTATTGATTGTTTATTCGTTTCACATGAACCTTGGTGAATGTCTTTCATAGGATAGGTTTGTGTTGATTGTTCGAGTCTTTGCGGGTTCGGGTAGTCTTTGGGTGAATTGGCCAATAACCTTAGAAACGGTAAATAAAATATATTTAGTACTTGATATTCTGCTAATCTTGTCGCTGAGAGGCTCGAGGTTATTAATAGGTCTCGGTTTGATATATAGCTAGGATTAGGTTTTGAGAGAAATCGGTCTTGCTTCCCTAATCTTATTGGTGTCTATTAAACTAAATTAAAATCCATAGTTGCCTTAGACTTTCGCGCTGAGAGGTAGATTGTCAGATTAAGGCACTTTTAAAGAAGTTAGAGGACTGAGAGGAAGTCTAACCAACCGGTAGTCATAACAGCCCTGTAGAGTATCACAGGTTTCTTCCTGATAAGGGTCAGGAAGTCTTAGTTGGGATTTCTTAGGGTTTAGCACACAAAGATCCCGGTTCCATACCACTTTAGTTTCGAATAGAAATCCATTCATAGTTAAATAGGATTCTAACCTAGGTAGTTATTCATCATCTCTGGTCTCAATCTTCGTCTAAGTTGCGTCTAGTTAATTTAGTTAATTAGTTTAAGTTTAATTGCAATTTTAGGATTGTTAGAAAACCCCCCAAAACAATAAAAACAGTTAAGTACAGTTAGGTCAGTTAAGTTAGTCGAGTCTAGTCAACGTAGTCAGTAGAGTCTCGTGGGTTCGATACTCGGACTTACTTAGGCTATACTACATTGACCGGTACACTTGCCGGTTGTGTGGTCTAGGTTTTAGAGAGTCTTAGTTTATAAATTTAAAACTTAGAGTGTCTAGTTTAGGGTTTAATTTAGTTAATTTATTTAGACCACTTTTTGCACATCACCCCTCCAAGCGCTGAATCAGAACAGAGGATCAAAAGCATTTACCAACTCCCGAAAAGTGAGAGAACTTTCTCCCTGTCATTTGCAAGTTTAATCCAGAGATCCAGCTATGACATGTCTGGTAAGTATATCAATATGAAACGAATATATCAGTTTAAAAATACTCAAGAGTTAAATGTTTCTTCCCTTCATGCAGCACCAGTTAAAGCTCCAGAGGTCTTTGATCTCGATGAATTGGACAGCTATCCCGCTCCCATTTCAGTGAAGAAGGAACCAATCCCCAAAGCCATCACGTCTTCCAAGCCTAGCGGTTCAAAAGCTATTGCCACTCCCAAGCCTCCTCCAGCCACCAGGACTCGTGCTTCCAGCGCCCGGAAGAGGAAGGAAACGGATTCCCCGGCTACCTTCGAGACTTTTCCTTATGAGAACCACAGATTCAATGAAGCCAGTGGGTTCATGACCTCATTCCTTAATCAGGTAAAAACTCCCATCCGATATCCTGAACACATATGTTAACCATTATCCTGAACATCCTACATATGTTGATACCTGTCCTTTTGATTTCAGGGCCTGGAACGTCTCATGCACTTGTATGAAGAAGCCTGTGGTCTTAACAAAATGCTGGAGGTTAAGCTCAAGAAAGCCGAAGTTACCATCGCTGACCAAGGGATGATCGTCGCTGCCCAGTCTCAGCACTACGAAGACAAATTCAAGGCGATGACCCAAGAGCACCAAGCTGCCATGCACAAAGCCAACGAGGACGCCCAAGCTAAGCTGGATGCTGCTCATCTCCAGTATCAGCAGGATATGAGTTCCTATCGGGACGGCCTCAAAGGATCTGTTGTGATCTCCCTTCTCCAAGCCAGGTTAAGGATGGCCTATGAGGCCAAATCCTTGGGCTTCGAATGCCCCTCCTGGAACGTCAAGGCTTGGGAAGCGAAATTACAGGATCTTAGAGGCAATCTTGTGGAACATCCTGCAAAGCATGCTGGTGAGGAGCCTTCTAAGGTGGCAGAGGAGGTGGCCGATGCTAGTGGTGATGCTGAGAAGAATCCCGAGGGTGATGCTGGTGCAGGCGCTGGGGAAGATGTTGCTGGTCAAGAAGGTGCTGCTCCTTAAGAAGCGAAGTGGGCGATGATGGATATACGTGCCAAGGCCGGAGCCCACTTTTTTAGATTTAATGGTTGTCTGAACAATTTACTTTTCTTGTCTCTAAACAATTTACTTTCCAGGAATAGAGTGAAACCCTGTTTTCGAGCTTCGATCTTTTTGCAATTTTTTCCACTAAGATGTCCCCAGTCCGAGATACTTTGTACACTAGGTCCAAATTTGATCCTTTGAGCTCTACACAATCGCCTCAGAAGGAATGTCCCATGTGCATAAAGTCTTTGAACACTTAGAAATTTTTTTGAACATCAGTTCCAATTGTTTGAACAGTTCTTGTGTTATGGGGGTAAACCCCAAAAATATACGGGAGATAAATCTTTAGTATCCTGGGGATAAACCCATAAGTATAATGGGGAAAATCCCAAATTTTCATACGCTACAGGCGGGAGTGTATAAACTCCAAGACTTAGAAATGTGATAACCTTTAAACCTTAGAGAGTATGAAAATACCCTTTCGTGAGAGAGGGTGATCAATCCTCATGTACCTTTAGGATCCAGGATATAGCCAACAATAACGAAATTGTCAGCCACTTTTACATGGACTGGTCCCGCTATCTCGAACTATCCCTGGATAACTTGCGCTCCAGGCGGGGTGTTTAAACCCAATTCAAGAGAAAGGTGAATACCTTTAAACCGGTGAAGGGATCAGGATCCCTTAAACGTGAGAGAGGGGGCCAATCCTCTAATCTTTCGAAGTATCCTGAGTGTGTATCCTGGAGCTATATCCCGAAGCATATACTGCAAAACAACTGTAAACTAAGGTGGGTGTTAGCCTGGCAAACACCCCTCCGATGCTTAAGTTAGTAATGGGTTCAAAAGAATAAATAATATCAAAACATATTAAAAGAGATAGAATCCATACCATCCTGAGTTAGAATTTAAATTCCAAACTCACTTAAAATAGAGCTTTAGATGTATAGCATTCAAGGATCTTGGTAGCATATCCCCCTCCAAATTCTTGAGTTGGTATGCTCCTTTTCCTGATTCTGATTCAATCTCATAGGGTCCTTCCCATTTCAGAGCCAACTTTCCGTCAGCAGGATTAATAGTATTCTGAAAAGCCTTTCTCAATACCCAATCTCCAACCTGGAACCTTCTTGTCCTTATATTCTTGTTATATGCTCTGGATATCCTCTGTTGATATGCTACCATCCTTAGTTTTGCTGCATCTCTTGTCTCATCAACAGTATCCAATTCCTGGCATAGGGCTTCAGGATTCTGCTTAGGATCCCGGAGGTTGGATCTTGTTGTAGGTATCACCATTTCTGTCGGGATCACCGCTTCTGCTCCAAAAACCAAGGAAAATGGGGTTTGGCCGGTTGCAGATTTCACCGTCGTTCTATCAGCCCATAAAACAAAGGGTAATTCTTTTGCCCATTTTCCCTTCTTAGATCCAAGCCTTTTCTTCAAATTGCTGACAATTATCTTATTTGAGGATTCTGCTTGTCTATTTGCTTGAGGATGTACCGGTGTGGATGTGATCATTTTGATTCCCCAACTCTTGCAAAAGTCAGTAGTCCTCTTACTTATAAACTGAGATCCATTGTCACAAATTATCTCAGCTGGTACTCCAAACCTAGTCAGGATATTCCTTTTTATGAAGGATACTAATCCTTGATCTCTGACTTAAACAAATGATTCAGCTTCGACCCACTTAGAGAAATAATCAGTCATTGCCAGCATGAAGATCTTTCCTCCTAGAGCCTTTGGCATTTTCCCTACTATATCCATTCCCCACCTCATGAATGGCCAAGGGGAAGCGATAGGATAAAGTTGCTCAGCAGGTTGATGTAATATATTACTGTGTCTTTGACACAAATCACAGCTTCGAGCATATTCTGCAGCATCTTTTCTCATCGTCGGCCAATAGTATCCTGTTCTTAATACCTTTGAGAATAATGACCTGCCCCTAGTATGGTTACCACAATCCCTGTCGCAACCCCCGATCCCTGATTCCCGGGAACGGGCGGACGCGAGCACAGAGTTTGGTGGTATCAGTTTGTTTAATCTCGCAGCGGAATTTTTCATCAGGACTGTAGTTAGGAAATTTATCAGAGTAAAACCACCTTCTTTTATATTAATAATAACATGGGCAAAACCCAAGTTTCTTATTACAATACATTTATAGGGACAAACCCTATTTTATTGAATCTAAAACATCGTTTATTAGGTAACTTTTATAGCCACATTTTCCTAAGCCTTCAGTGCTTTCCAGCTGGCTTTTCACTAATTGGGTGTTCACATTGTGTTACCTGTAACGCGTTTTAAAAACATTTGTCAGTCGGAAATACTGGTGAGTGAATCCCAGTTTAATCAAGAACATTTTATCAATTAAGACAGTATTGAGAGCGATCACATTGTTTATTTCTACACAATTACTCATTCAGTATTTGCCACTCGACCGGATCTATGGCTATGGTCAAATTACCCATTGGCTAACTCGTCGTCCAATGGTAATGCACTGTCATTCAGACTTACTACTACTCGTAGTAAATTTTGTATACAAAACCCCATAATACCGCCAGTAATTGAAGAACTACAAAGACTCAATCACCGCTTAATCGCATAGTAAAACATTTAAGGTTTTGTAAAACATTACAAAAACATTAACAAAAAAGAGGATAAACTCACATTGCTGTCTTAGGCTTTTCGTAAGGGTTTCCTGGATATAATCTATAATTTATACAAATGTACATTGGTTAGTACCATAACCCTTTGAAAATATTAATAATACCCTCCCCGAGACGGCATTCCAACAACTACGTCGGGCAGAACCACGACAGTTGTTACGGAACCCTAAATCAATGGGGCAGCGTAACTATTATGAAACTTGGGTTATAATAATTACAATGGAGTAGAACCTCGCTAATTAGGGGTATAGTACTCGACTATTATAACTTCTCTACAGAATTTAGATTGAGAATTGATTGTGAGCGACGAAAAACGTAGACTGATGGCCTTCTTATATAGTTGCTGATATTGACTCTCAGGCGGCCCGCGTAAGGTAAGGCTAAGCCTTACGCGGCCCGCGTCAACACGCGGTCAACATATAGCTTAGCTGATTCGATACGTAGGTCCGCCACGATGATGACACGTGTCATCCCCTGATGTCTCCGCGTTTCATGATCTGTCGCGGCCCGTGTCAACTTAGATGAGGTCTTACGCGGCCCGCTTGAACTAAAGAAGTCAGCGGAGTCAAAGTCTGGTCTTGATACGGCCCGCGTGAGCTTGAGGTGGGATCTTACGCGGCCGGCCTCAGCTTACTATTTCTTGTTTTTGATTTATTTTATAAACTATAACATAATTTGGGCTCGGTTTTCACATACGGGGTATAATATAAGACATATTGGGACATTTTATAATATACTAAGGCGTCTAAAATATTATGAGGGCGATGGTTTACCGAGGGTTGTTACATTCTCCCCACCTTGTTTTAGAGCTCGTCCTCGAGATCTACTGGAATAAATGCGGATATTTCCTTTGCATTTCTGATTCTAGTTCCCATGTGTACTCTGGTCCTCTTTTGGAGTCCCACTTCACTTTGACTAGAACTAGTCTTTTGTGTTTGAGATTCTTGACTTTCCTGTCTTCAATCTGTAGAGGCCTCTCTACAAACTTGAGTTGTTCATTTACCTCTATATCCTTAAGAGGTACTATCAATGATTCATCAGCTAAACACTTTTTAAGATTTGATACATGAAACACATCATGTATTCCTGCCATTTCCTCTGGCAGTTGTAGCTGATAGGCTACTGGTCCTATTCTTCTAATAATCTTAAAAGGTCCAACATACCTGGGACTTAGCTTTCCCCGTTTGATGAATCTTACCACTCCTTTCCAAGGAGAGACTTTTAATAATACTTTATCTCCTACTTGAAATTCCAATGGTTTGCGTCGGTTATTAGCATAACTTTTCTGTCGATCACGTGCTGCTTTCAGTCGTTCCTTGACTTGAATAATCTTATCAGTTGTTTCTTGTACTATCTCAGGTCCAGATAGTTGTTTTTCCCCAATTTCTGCCCAACAGACTGGGGTTCGGCACTTTCGTCCATAAAGTGCTTCGAATGGTGCAGCATTGATACTTGTGTGATAACTATTATTTTAAGAAAATTCTATTAAAGGTAAGTGATCGTCCCAATTACCTCCGAAATCAATTACACAAGCTTTAAGCATGTCCTCCATTGTCTGGATTGTTCTTTCACTTTGTCCATCTGTTTGAGGATGATAAGCTGTGCTTAACCTTAACTTGGTTCCCATTTCCTTTTAGAAACTTGACCAAAAATGAGATGTAAAGCGGCTATCTCTATCAGAAACAATTGATAAAGGAATGCCATGTAAAGAAACAATTTCATTTACATACAATTTAGATAATTGTTCCATACTAATTGTTTCCTTCATTGGTAAGAAATGAGTTGACTTAGTTAGCCTATCTACAATCACCCAGATTGTATCATTTCCTTTCCTTGTTTTGGGTAATTTAGTAACAAAATCCATTGTTATAAACTCCCATTTCCAAACTGGCATTTCTAATTGCTGTAACAAACCTGAGGGTTTCTGATGTTCAGCTTTAACTTGTAAACAAGTTAAACATTTAGAAACATAGGCTGCTATGTCCTTCTTCATTCCTTTCCACCAGAAATTTTTCCTTAAATCCTGGTACATTTTATCACTTCCTGGATGCATCGTGTATTTAGACTTATGGGCTTCTTCTAGTATACGATTACGTAGGTTTCCTAATTTAGGTATCCACATTCTCTTTTCATGGAATCTCCATACTCCATCTGTTCCTTGTTTTAATTCTTTTAGCATACCTTTTAATTTTTCAGAATCATCCTTAATTACTGATTCTTGTGCTTCTCTTATTTGGTTATTTAAATCTACTTGTAGATTTAATTTAAGAGAACGTATCCTTCTTGGCTTTTCATGATACTTTCGAATTAAAGCATCTGCCACTACATTTGCTTTTCCTTCATGATACTGGATATCACAATCATAATCACTGAGAAATTCCATCCAGCGTCTTTGCCTCATATTCAACTCTTTCTGTCCGAAAACATATCTTAAACTTTTGTGATCAGTAAATATGGTAAACTTACTACCATAAAGGTAATGTCTCCAAATCTTAAGAGCAAAAATTATAGCTCCTAATTCTAAATCATGGGTTGAATAATTTTCTTCATGATTCTTAAGTTGTCTAGATGCGTAAGCTATAACCTTTTGGCGTTGCATCAACACACATCCATAACCTAACTTAGAAGCATCACAATAGACTACGAAGTCCTTAGTTCCTTCTGGTAATGCTAGTATAGGTGTATGGGTTAATCTTCGCTTAAGGATTCTAAAGGCTTCTTCTTGTTTTAATCCCCATTCAAACTTAACAGATTTACAGGTTAGCTTAGTTAAGGGAATGGCTATTCTAGAAAAATCTTTAATAAATCTTCTATAATAACCGGCTAATCCTAAGAAACTTCTAACCTCGGTTGGTGACTCAGGAGTTTTCCATTTCATAATTGCTTCAATCTTTGTTGGATCTACATGAATTCCTTCATGGTTGACTAGGTGTCCAAGGAATTGTACCTGTTCTAACCTAAATTCGCACTTATTGAATTTAGCATAAAGTTTTTCTTTTCTTAACAAACTTAAAAGTGCGTGCAAATGTTTTGCTTGATCCTCTTTATTCTTAGAATATATTAGAATATCATCTATGAAAACAATTATGAATTTATCCAAATATGGCTTACATATTCGGTTCATCATGTCCATAAATGCAGCTGGGGCATTGGTTAAACCAAATGGCATGACAATAAATTCATAATGTCCATACCTTGTTCTAAAAGTGGTCTTAGGAATATCCTCTTCCTGTACCTTTAATTGATGATATCCTGACCTTAAATCGATTTTAGAGAAAAATCGAGCTCCTTGCAGCTGATCAAACAGATCATCAATTCTCGGTAATAGGTACCGATTCTTAATTGTGACTTTGTTTAATTCACGGTAGTCAATGCACATACGCATTGATCCGTCTTTCTTTTTAACAAACAGTATCAGCGCTCCCCATGGCGATGAACTTGGCTGTATAAATCCTTTTTCCAACAATTCATCTAATTGTTTCTTCAATTCTTGCATTTCAGCGGGTGCCAACCGGTAAGGTGCTTTGGCAATTGGTGATGTTCCTGGTAGTAGGTGGATTCTGAATTCAACTTCTCTGTCAGGAGGTTGCCCTGGCAATTCTTCTGGAAAGACATTTGAAAACTGAGATACTACTGGTATATCTGTTAAATCCTTTCCTTTAGTGTTAGTGATTATGGAAATCAAATACACTATAGAACCTTTTCTTATACAACTTGCAGTTTTCATCACAGAGATAAATTTATTGGACTTAGAGGTTTTATCTCCTTTAATTGTGATCATTTTACCTTTTGGTGAATTTACTTGAATTAACTTTTGATCACATAAAATACTAGCTTTATTGGCTATTAACCAATCCATTCCTAAAACAACATCTAATCCTACCAGATTCATGGGATAAAGATTTGCAATAAATTTCTGATTTAAAATTTCTATGCTTGCTCCCTGCAAGATTTCAGAAATTCTAACAATTTCCCCATTAGTTGTCTCTACTAAGCATTCTTGTGGTAGTTTAGTTAATGTTTGATTTAGAAATTTGCAAAACGATGTATTAATAAAACTTTGGTTTGCACCAGAGTCAAATAATACTTTAGCAAAAACATCATTAACTAAAAACGTACCAGCTATGACATCTGGAATCATCTTGGCTTCTTCTGCTGTTAGAACAAATGCTCTAGCATTTTTAGCATTCTTGTTGTCTGGAGCTGGAGCTAATTTCGGACAATTTAACTTGATATGACCTTGTTCTCTGCAATTGTAACATACCCTGCTGTTAGCTTTCTTCCTGCAGTTTTCTTCTTTGTGTCCCGATAGTTTGCAAAAGTTACAATATAGGGAGCATCTTCCAGAATGCTTTCTTTTGCAATACCTACAGTAGGGTGCAGAGGTAGAACCTATATTTTTCCCACGGTTAGAATTTCCAGAACGAAATTCTTGGGTCAACTTCTGGGTTAGGTTCCTCCTTTGATCCTCTTCTCTGGTACGGACTAATTCATCAGTCAAGGTATTGGCTAGTTCTACAGCTTCTTCTATGGTTTGAGGTCTAGCTGCCTTGACTACGTGTCTTATTTCCCCAATTAATCCCCAAATATAACGAGAGATTAACACTGGTTCTGGTGAAGCAAGAGTTGGCACTATTCTAGCATATTCGAAGAATAACTTTGTGTACCCTTTGCTATCCACACCAGTCATCCTAAGATTTAGGAATTTGTTTGCTATTTGTTCCTTCTCATTGGGTGGGCAGAATTTCCTTTCTACCTTGTTCTTAAATTCTTCCCATTCCATATTATAGGTTTGATCACTTCCTCTTGTTTGGAGGATAGTGTTCCACCATTCTAGTGTTGCATTCTTAAACAAATTAGATGCAAACAGTATTTTATCTTCTTCGGCACACTTGCTTATCCTTAAGACTGCCTCAGTCTTTTCTATCCAACGTAAGGTTGCAATGGCCCCTTCATTGCCCGAGAATTCCATTGGTTTACAAGACCAGAATTCTTTATAAGAACAACCGTAAGGCACAGTTCTTCTTCTTTTGGGAATGGGCATTTGAAGTACAGGTCCATTGTTCACGCTGTTTTCTGGTTCACTTGGTCGCTTACTGCTATGCTTACTTTTATTATCAGCATCTTTACCAGTTTGAAGTATAAATGGCATTGCATCTATAATTCCCTGTGCTACTATGTGTTGGATAGCACTATTGTCCACTTGGTTTCCATTGTTATTGATACTCGGATTATCATTAACCACGTTAATGTTACTCTGATTATCGTTATTCAGATTTCCTTGATTTTCTTTGTCGGCCATCTGAATTTTAAACATTTATCCCATATTAATATCACAAGATAATAAATAATATCACAATTCACATGACACTCAATCTAGCCAAAAACGTAGATCATTGCTACTTACTCTTTTTCATATACTATGCGTCTATTACACACTAGTACAAAAATAAAGATTACAATACCAACAGAAATAAAATAGTAATATGCATCCGTACACACATATCTTATTTTATTTTATTATATTATTATTACTACCGCTTCCTCCATTCTAACATTCACGGATATGGATTCATCCAAAAATCCATATTGCGCTCATCGTATTTCCATACGAGACGCTCTCCCACCTGACGCATCCTTTCACTGCTTTCTAAAATTTCCTCCCCAAAAGTCCTAAGTTCTTGGACGTTTTCTGCACTCATTGGGGGTGCAGGTTCTCGGACTGGGTTTGGAATCTGGGGTACGTTTTCCTGATATGGGGGTGATAATTCCTGAAATCGGTAAGGATACTCTAAAATTTCCCTAATATATTCATCTTGGTAATAGGGATCTAAAGGGTCCATACCTGGGTAAGCTTCTATGTTCTGTATGGGTGGATAGTCTTGAATAGGGTAACGTTGCACAAAGTCCCTATTATTGTCCCACCAGGGGTCGTAATTCGGGTCTAGTGGGTTTGGTGCAGGCACCCTAGGGATTTCTTCTGGGTTAAAATCATGCATTTCTACTTGGTTTTCCGGATTTTCTATTTCCATGGGTTGTTCTGGATTTTGTGGTTGTGGAGCTACTAATTGTTCCAGACTCGGGTCGGCAGCAGTTGTAGCTAAGATATGGAAATTAGCTAGGCTTCTATTTATTTTGAGTATGGGCATCTGTCTCTCGCTTAATGGCTGCTAAAGCCCTTTGCTGTTGCAATTTTCGCATTCTCTTCCTACGAGCAAAAGCTTCTTTACTGAACCATCCTCGTTTCTTAGTAGGAAATGGTTCTTCAGATTGAGCTCTAAAGGCAAATATTCCCTCCTCTTGATCAGCAGAATACCCTGAAAGGGCAGGCTGTGATGATGTACCTTCACTCCTAGGTGAATCAGCTAACTGACGATTCATGTCAGATGGTCCTTGATCACTCATACTGAAAACTAACAAATAGTCAAATAACACATAACAAATAAATACAGTTATGCATATATTTCCGTATTTTATTTCCTAACACAAATTTTAATATTTAGGTGTCAGCAGAACACTTCCTTGGCTTAGACCAGTGGCTAGGCTCTGATACCACCTTCTGTCGCAACCCCCGATCCCTAATTCCCGGGAATGGGCGGACGCGAGCACAGAGTTTGGTGGTATCAGTTTGTTTAATCTCGCAGCGGAATTTTTCATCAGGACCGTAGTTAGGAAATGTTTATCAGAGTAAAACCACCTTCTTTTATATTAATAATAACATGGGCAAAACCCAAGTTTCTTATTACAATACATTTATAGGGACAAACCCTATTTTATTAAATTTAAAACATCGTTTATTAGGTAACTTTTATAGCCACATTTTCCCAAGCCTTCAGTGCTTTCCAACTAGCTTTTCACTAATTGGCTGTTCACATTGTGTTACCTGTAACGCGTTTTAAAAACATTTGTCAGTCGGAAATACTGGTGAGTGAATCCTAGTTTAATCAAGAACATTTTATCAATTAAGACAGTATTGAGAGCGATCACATTGTTTATTTCTACACAATTACTCATTCAGTATTTGCCACTCGACCGGATCTATGGCTATGGTCAAATTACCCATTGGCTAACTCGTCGTCCAATGGTAATGCACTGTCATTCAGACTTACTACTACTCGTAGTAAATTTTGTATACAAAACCCCATAATACCGGCAGTAATTGAAGAACTACAAAGACTCAATCACCGCTTAATCTCATAGTAAAACATTTAAGGTTTTGTAAAACATTACAAAAACATTAACAAAAAAGAGGATAAACTCACATTGCTGTCTTAGGTTTTTTGTAAGGGTTTCCTGGATATAATCTATAATTTATACAAATGTACATTGGTTAGTACCTTAACCCTTTGAAAATATTAATAATACCCTCCCCAAGACGGCATTCCAACAACTACGTCGGGCAGAACCACGACAGTTGTTACAGAACCCTAAATCAATCGGGCAGCGTAACTATTATGAAACTGGGGTTATAATACTTTCAATGGAGCAGAACCTCGCTAATTAGGGGTATAGTACCCGACTATTATAACTTCTCTATAGAATTTAGATTGAGAATTGAGATTGTGAGCGACGAAAAACGTAGACTGATGGCCTTCTTATATAGTTGCTGATATTGACTCTCAGGCGGCCCGCGTAAGGTAAGGCTAAGCCTTACGCGGCCAGCGTCAACACGTGGTCAACATATAGCTTAGCTTAGCTGATTCGATACGTAGGTCCGCCACGATGATGACATGTGTCATCCCTTGATGTCTCCGCGTTTCATGATCTGTCACGGCCCGTGTCAACTTAGACGAGGTCTTACGCGGCCCGCTTGAACTAAAGAAGTCAGCGAAGTCAAAGTCTGGTCTTGATACGGCCCGCGTGAGCTTGAGGTGGGATCTTACGCGGCCCGCCTCAGCTTACTATTTCTTGTTTTTGATTTATTTTATAAACTATAACATAATTTGGGCTCGGTTTTCACATACGGGGTATAATATAAGACATATTGGGACATTTTATAATATACTAAGGCGTCTAAAATATTATGAGGGCGATGGTTTACCGAGGGTTGTTACAATCCCCTTCGTGTATATCCTGAAGCACTTCTTTAGTTTCGGGATCCTCCAAGCACCTCATATATGGTCCTGCAAGAGATTTCTTATACAAGATATTATTTATAATAGTGAATCGTGATACCTTCATTCTAAAGGCCTTAGGATTTTCATCCTTTGGGATGTGTCCTTCCTTGAGATATCTTATGATTGGAGCCGTCCAGGACTTAGGATCCTCCTCAGGATACTCATCATCAGTATCCTGAACACTTACTACTTCCTTATCCTGAGGATCCGTCACAGGATATAGGATATGTAATATTGGTATTAGGGTTCCTTCCGGTATCCTGACTGATGATCCTCGATTTGCCAAGGCATCGGCTTTAGCATTATCCTCTCTTGGTACCTGTTCAAGTGTAAAAATATCAAAATATCCTGCTAATTTTTTGAGAATTTCAAGATACTCGATTAACTTCTCACCTTTAACTGCATAGGTCCCATTAAAATGATTAGTGATTAACATGGAATCAACAAATACTTGTAAACTCTTGATATTCATGCTCTTAGCCAATTCTAATCCTGCAATTAAAGCTTCATATTCTGCTTCATTATTAGTGGCAGGAAACTCACATCTAATAGCCTGGGGTAACATGCCCCCCTGTGGCGATTTTAGTAGTATACCCAAACCTATACCTCTTACATTAGATGCACCATAAGTATATAATGTCCAGGATTCTAAGCTTTCTCCTAGCTGTTGTACTTCTAGGTCTACTTCAATTTGAATATCACTACTGAAATCAGCCACAAAGTCAGCTAAAGCCTGAGACTTTATGGCATTTCTAGGTTCATACACTAGATCATATGCACTTAATTTTACTGACCACTTAGCCATCCTACCTGACATCTCTGGTTTCCTAAGCACATTTTTTACAGGATAGTTGGTTTTAACATGAATCCTATGTGTTTCAAAATAATGTCTAAGTTTTGTTGAAGCCATAACTAGGGCTAATATCAATTTCTCTAAATGAGAATACCTAGTTTCAGCATTTAATAAACTTTTACTAACATAATAAACAGGATACTGCTGACCTTCATGATCCTTTACAAGGACAACACTTACTGCATTCCCTGATACTGCAAGATATAGGGATAATGGTTCATAATCCTCAGGCTTCATCAATAGGGGTGCAGTTGAAAGATACTGCTTCAAATCCTGCAAGGCTGCTTCATGCTTTACTCCCCATTCGAACTTCTTGTTCTTCTTCAGGATATCATAAAATTCCTTGCATTTTTATGAGGATCTTGAGATAAATCTATTCAATGCTGCTACTCGTCCTGTCAGTCTTTGAACATCTTTCATGTTAGAAGGTGATTTGATATCCAAGATGGCTTTGATCTATTCTGGGCTTGTTTCTATCCCTCTTTTAGTCACCATATATCCTAGAAACTTTCCTGCCCCTACTCCGAAATGGCACTTAGCAGGATTCAGCTTCATGTTATACTGATCCAGGATATCAAATGCTCCCTTAATATCCTGGAGATGATCCTCAGCCTTTTTGGATTTTACTACCATGTCATCGATGTACACCTCCATAGTACCCCCAGCTTCTCTTTGAACATCATGTTCACCAATCTTTGATATGTTGCCCCTGCATTTTTCAAACCAAAGGGCATAGTAGTGTAACAATAAATACCTGTTGGTGTCATGAAGGCAGTATCCTCCTGGTCTGAAGGTTCCATTTGGATCTGCTGGAATCCTGAGGATGCATCCATGAAGGTTAACATCTCATGGCCGGCAGTAGCATCCACCATTGAGTCAATATGAGGAAGAGGAAATGGGTCTTTGGGACAAGCTTTGTTCAAGTCTGTGTAATCTACACAAACTCTCCATTTCCCAGTTTTCTTCTGCACCACCACCACATTTGCTAGCCATCTTGGGAACTTGACCTCTCTGATCATTTTGGATTTCAATAACCTCTCTACTTCTTCTTGAATAATCATATTTCGCTCCGGAGCAAATTTCCTTCTCTTTTGTTGGACAGGCTTGAATGACCTGTCAATACTGAGCTTATGTGTTATGATATCCTTGGAAATACCTGTCATATCCTTGTGCTTCCACGCGAATGTTGACATCCTGCATTTCAAAAAAATAGTCAATTGATCTTCAATATCCTGAGGGATATTGGTTCCCACGAGCACCGAGATATCCAGATTATCCTCATCTAGGATAACTTTCTTCACATTCTGTTCTGAAGCCTCCATGATATCCTGGCCTCGCATCTTTAATCGCTATGCTGCAATAGGCTTTGTCGAGGATTTCATCGAAGAAGAATAACACTCCATGGCTTCTTGTTGATCACTTTCCACCTTGACTACTCCCCAAGGGGTAGGGATCTTGATGCATTGATGGTAGGCTGACGGAACAACTTTCATATCATGGATCCAAGGCCTACCTAATATAATATTATAGCAGGATAAAGAGTCCATGACACAAAAGCGCTGCATTGAGTTGACCCCTTGAACATACACGGGTAACTTTATCTCTCCTACGGTATTCCTAGCTTCTCCACTGAAACCAACGAGCACAGTGGACTTCGAAGTAATATCCATCGGGGATACATTCATTCTCTTCAACGTTTCCAGCTGAATTATGTTGACTGAGCTGCCATTATCCACTAATATCCTGCGCATAAAATGGTTAGCAACATATAACGTTATTACTAAAGCATCATGATGAGGATCCTGGACAGTATCCCTGTCATCATTATCGAACGTGATCACTTTGTCAGTTGTAAGGGTTGACATCCTGGTTGGTTTATCTCCCCTTTCTGCTTTGGCTTCTTTCGCATGCCTTTTCGCCGCAGAATATGATGTGCCGCAGATATCAGATCCTCCTAAAATAAAGTTAATTATTTTGGCATCCGCGGGAGGCGATGCCGCTCGTTCAGGATCCTTCTCAGGATCCTGACCTTTATTCTTCTTTCTTTCCAAGAGATCCTTCAGATATCCCTTGCTTAAGAGATAGCTTATTTCTTTCCTTAAAGCGATGCAATCCTCAGTAACATGTCTGAAATCTTCATGGAAGGCACACCATTTGTACTTATCCTTCCAATCAGCTTTTTGTTGATTTTTCCAAGGCCATCTTGCTTTGTCTCCTAAACCCTGCATAGCATACATTAGTTCAGGTATATTAACGGAAAAACAATATTCAGACAACTCAGGATACTCCTCAGGATCCTCATCTTCAACAGCACTCACTTTCTTGCTGTGATTTCTGCCATATGGCTTAGAGCGATATGGTTTGTATGAGGATTCTGATTTCCTATTGGTTGACTCATAGGTTGTTGACGAATTCATCCTTTCTTGCATCTTTTTGTCGTCTTCCAACCGAATATATCTTAAAGCCCTGTTACGAGCTTCATCCAGATTCCTGCAGGGGTTCATTACAAGATCCTGGTAAAATTGAGAATCCTTTTGCAATCCCATCTTGAAAGCCTGCACAGCTGTTGCAACATCAAGATGTGGATATCCAAGGATTCCCAACTAAACTTGTTCACATAATCCCTCAAGGATTCCTGAGGTCCTTGAGTTATCCTGTAAAGATCACTGGTTAGTTTCTCAAAACTCCGGCTGCAAGAAAATTGACTATTAAATAAATTAACTAAATGAGCAAATGAAGTAATTGAGTGAGGAGGAACGTTTAAGAGCCATTTTAAGGCTGATCCTGTTAAGGTAGAACCAAAACCCTTGCACAGGCATGCTTCTTTGAGATCCGGAGGGATAGGGTTGGTTTCCATCCTTTCCCTATACTAGGCAATATGCTCATCAGGATCCGTAGTTCCGTCATAGAGTTTCATGTTAGGGGTCTGAAATCTTTTTGGGATTTTAGCATCGCAGATGGGATACGCAAACCGTGATATCCTGTGGCTGTCCTGGGATACTTCTGGAATTGGCTGGACCACCCCAGGTACACTGGATATCATGTCTTTCAGTTTCTGAAGCTCCCTGGAAAATGCTAATGTCATACCTGCATCCTGCAAAGATCCAACACCATTAGTAGCAAGAGTATTATTATTATTAGATACATTACCAGTCTGAGGATTCTGGCCATATCCTGAAGCATATCCTGAGCTTCTCACGGCCGATACTCTTACTGAAGAGGGTATCTCAGGAGTATGATTCTGGGAATGGCTAGGCACAATATTCCCCCGGTTATCCTCAGTATAAACTGCAGAACTGAAGTTCAAAGCCCTGGGTTGCAAGGGAGTGACAGTATCTTCAACAGGCCTACTTGGACCGGATTTCAAGAGTTGTATCTCTCTCATCAGCATCTGATTAGTTTCCTGCTGTTGCCTCATCTGTTCCTGTACACTACCAAACAAGTTTAGAATTTCTTCATTAGAAGCCAAAACAGGACCAGATCCCTAGGTATTGCGAGCGGGGATAACATCCCGAGCCACATGAATTTCAGTTCCCTGTGAAGAGGCTTGCATTCTCGGAGGAGGTGGTGGAAGCACCGAACCAATTGTTGCAGAGGTTGTAGCAGACACGGTGGAAGAGCTCATGTTTGATCTCGAGACCATTGAAAATAATGTAGCAAAAAGTTTTGAAAATAGAAAACCAAGTAACGATTTTGCAAAAATTTTTAGTAGAAATAGCACCACTTGCCCCACGGTGGGCGCCAAATTGTTTTGGTAAAAAATTACCGAAGCAATTTAGTGATCAAATTAGTTAAGTGAGGTAGTGTGCTAAAAACGTGTGTTGAGAATATGCCAGTTAAGTTGTTTACAAAAACAGGTTCAGGATATAGCTCAGGATATTGAGCTATATCTATGATCAAACAATGAGCAAAAATGTAAAGGGTGACACGAGATATACGAGGAAAGCCCTTGATCAATCTGGATCGCCGGCATAAAACCTCGGGAGCTGACAATCGCAGCTGCCTTGTTCTTCTTATTGCTTCAAATATCAGGATACAGTGCAGGATATGATGCGGATCAACTAAGTGTTACAATGCAATTCGAGTACAAGTGTTAGTGCGTTGTGAGTGTTTGCAAGTAGAGAGAATGAGTGTGCGAAAGAATGTGTCCCTAATATGATCCGATCAATCCCCTTTTATAGTAAAAAGAAAGCAACTAACTATCCTACTATTCCGGGATCCCACGAATATTCCATAAGTGGACGTTGTAGTCCACATCTTCCGGCTTCAACGTCTATAATATAACCGATTTGCCTGAGTCTTGAGGAGAAGAAGTCCACCTGACTGTTAGAGACTGGTTTCAACAATCTGCACGTGAGTTAATTATTAACTACCAGGATATCGTATCAGGATGTTACCAATATCCTGATCCAGCATCCTGGCCACAATAAAACAAACAAAGTCAGAATATCAGTCAGGATATATGAGCAGAAAATCACCCATAACACATATGTAACAATAATGTTTATGAAATCAATGTGCTAGCATGCTCAGTCAACATACATAGCAAAGCATAATGGAAATCATGTACTATATGCGTACTAATGAACATAGCAAGTATATGTCATGAAAGCACGAAAAGCACGAAAGTAACAAGTAGGCATATGTGTATCACCCCAAAATATTTGAAAGCAGTAAAAGAGGGGACTATGTACTCACTTGATAATGCTTAATAGTCTTGAAACAACAATCAAACAAAGCTTGAAGGATCGTAGAATCAATCGACACCTAATATAGGTAACTACGTTAATAAACCGGACCTAAATCAGAAGATCAGATAGAATGAGGTCTCGTAAACCAAATGAGTATTGGAACTCATATGATATGGTTTAACAAAGCCTACATTCTAAATCGGAATCCTAAGTGCTTATGACCCGTTATGACCCGTTTAGGTAGCATACGCTACTTTAACACGTCATTTGCGCAAAAGCGCAAACGAGTAGCCTAACTAGTCCTATGACAAGTATTGTATGCCCTAACATGTTTAATAATTAGTTCATGTGGCAAAAAATTAGATTACATATGCTTAAAATGGAATTATACGAAAAAAGGACATTTTGGTCATTTTTCCTAAGGCATATAAACTACTTATCATTCAACTAATTAAACTAAGTGACCATAAGGTATAACCTCGGAACGTTATTCCCTATACAACTATGGTGACTAAAAATGTTTGGTCGGATCCTAATGATCGACCAAATGGGTCGGGTTCGAAAGTCTAGGCGGTGGTTTAGACCGCTTATCTTACGACCCTATATAGGCACTAAACTAAAAGTGACGAGTTAAACATGTTTGAACATGTTTAACTAAGTTAGAAAACAAGTTTGATATCAAAACAAAGTGTTTTGATACCCAAGAATAGCTTCGTTACATAATACAAATTAATATATATTTTGACCGAAACTATGACTCGTCACTACGCTTAATCAACGTAGTAATCAGTAGGTATAGTCACAAGGGACTATAACCATCGTGATTACGCTCACGTTGCAAAGTTCAAACGAACTTTGTGTTGACCAATTGAATGTCAAAGCAGAAAGTCAAACACTGTTTGACTTTCATGCTTGAAATTCATAATCAAGCATGAAGGAGACTTACAAAGGGTCCAAGCTTGATCAAGAACAAAGAAAACTAGAAGATTTGAAGCCTTCAACTAGAGGGATAGCTTCAAGAGCAGATTTGAGAGGAAAATGGAAGGAATGAGCAAGTTTGGAATGAAATGGGTGGGCTTATATAGATTTTCAACAACCGTTAAGATCGTTCCTCAAAATTTGAGCTTTGATCTTGGCCATCCATGTGTTGCACATGGTTTTGAATACTATGGGACCTCAAAAACAAGTTCATTGTATTGAAAAAGTTGCATAAAAGACCCTGAAATTCAAGCTGGTTGCTGAAAATGGAGTTTCTATCAAAACAGGGCCGTCGCATGCCGCCACGCCACCAGCCCTTTGGGGTCGCGCGACGCTAGCACCTCCCAGATACAAAAACTTTCAAAAATTGGCAAAAATGGTCCCTCCTGCATGTTTAAGCCATTTTTGACGCGTTAAACCCCGTTAACCCTTTTTCAAGGCTCAATAATGAAGTTTAAGTATAGGGGACATGGAATATGCTTGAAAACATCTCGCATGTCGGTTCGTTTGGTCGTACGGTCACGTTATTCGGTTAATTACGATGAAAAACGAGGGAACGCGAAAAACGATCCAAATTGCGATTCGTCGCGTAATTTTTCATTCCAATCACTAAAATAAAATATTTTAATGACTACCAAAATTTTTGGATGTCCGGATATGTTCAGAACGTAAGATATGCGTGTAAATGCAAACTTATGCACTTTTTAACGCTTTTAGTCCCTGTTTGATCAAATAAGCATATTTTTGCATAACGAACCCCTCAAAGCCTATTTCTAAGATATGTGATGGATATTTAGGGTATGTTTAGCTTATGATAAAGTTCTGGAATGTTCATTACTATACGAATCGGCAGACTTTCGCAATTTGTCGCAAATAGTCTTTACGATCGAATAAACTTATTTTTGCCATACCAAACCCTTCAAAACTTATTTGTAAGTTATGTAAAGGTTATTTAAGGTATGTTAAGCTTATGTTGATGTTCCGGAGTGTTTTTCGTGTTAAACTGATTACGTTTACGCATCAGTTTGCGTATAACTTTCCAGAAAGCGATATAGAGTTTGAAATTGAACAAAATCAAAATGTGCAAAAATGTCAAACATAAATAAACAAATATTGGGATCAAATCACATTGTTTTATTGATAAATGAACTATTCAGAGTTTGTACAATGATTACAAGCACAGATGTCACAGTCTCCCCTACTTTTAGGAAATTTCGTTCCGAAATTTATTTAGAGGAAACTTGTGAGAATAGATGTGGATATTTTGCCTTCATTTGATATTCACATTCCCAAGTAAATTCTGGCCCACATTTAGATTCTCAGCGAACTTTGAAAAGTGGAATGCGCTTGCGTTTGAGCCATTTGACTTCACGGTCCATAATTTCCACAGGCTTTTCAACAAAATGCATTGTGTCATCAACACGAATTTCATCAAGTGGTATGTGGAGGTTCTCATCAGCTAAACACTTTTTGAGATTGGAAACGTGGAAGGTTGGATGAACATTTCCAAGTTCAGGAGGTAATTCTAGCTTGTAGGCCACTTTTCCGATTCTTTCGATGATCTTGAATGGTCCAACATATCTAGGTGCAAGTTTTCCTGTCTTTCCAAATCTGATCACACCTTTCCAAGGTGAAACCTTAAGTAAGACGCGATCACTGACTTGAAATTCCAAAGGCTTGCATCGTCTATCCGCGTAACTCTTTTGATGGCTTCTAGTTGTCTGAAGGTTGTCATGAATTTTCTTGACTTTATCTGTAGTCTCTAGAATGAGGTCAGGTCAAGTAAGTTGAGCTTCACCAATTTCATTCCAGCAGACTGGTGAACGACATTTTCGACCGTATAAAGCCTCGAAAGGAGCCATGTTGATGCTGGAGTGATAACTATTATTGTAGGAGAATTCAATCAACGGAAGATACGAATCCTAACTACCACCAAAATCAATCACAAAAGGTCTAAGCATATCCTCCAGTGTCTGGATTATTCTTTCAGATTGACCATCCGTTTGCGGATGATAAGCTATGCTTAAATTAAGTTGGGTTCCCATAGCAGATTACATGGTTCTCCAAAAACGAGACGAGAATCAAGCATCTCTGTCAGATATAATGTTCAAAGGAACACCATGTCGGGATACAGTCTCATCCACATAGATTTTAGCAAGCTTGTCAGCAGATAGATCCTCACAGATCGGCAAGAAATGTGCTGACTTTGTAAGACGATCAACAACTACCCAAATAGTGTCTTGAACTCTTTTAGTGCGTGGAAGTTTGGTAATAAGATCTATAGCAATGTTTTCCCATTTCCAAACCGGAATATCTGGTTGCTCCAATCATCCAGAGGGATGTTGATGTTCAGCCTTAACCTTAAGATAAGTAAGGCATTTGGATACGTATAAGGCAATGTCTTTCTTCATACCGGGCCACCAATACTGGGTTCAAAGATCCTTATACATTTTATCTACACCAGGATGAATAGAATAACGAGACTTATGAGCTTCATCCATTAGCAAGGTGCGGAGATTGTCTTGTTGGGACCCACAAACGGTCCATGAAATAATATGATCCATTGTCCTTCAGTTCAAGATCAGGCTTAATGTGACAGGGTAATTCCTTACCCATCAAACCTTGTGAAACACAAGTATGTTGAGCCTGATAAATGCGAGTTTGAATATCAGATCGAACTTGAACACAGTGAAGCTTGACATGTTCTTTACGAATCAATGCGTCAGTCACTACATTCGCCTTACTAGGATGGTAGCGAATTTCGCAATCATAGTCATTTAGAAGTTCAACCCAACGTCGTTGCCTCATGTTGAGTTCTTTCTGATTGAAAATATGCTGAAGACTTTTGTGGTCAGTGAAAACCACACATTCTGTACCATACAAATAGTGTCTCCAGATTTTGAGAGCTGTAGGTCCCGTGAGCCGTATGGATCGTAACAGAATCGTCTATCCAACCTAGAGTGCGGAATCCTCTAGATCAGATTTCACAGAAAACGAGTAGAAACAGAAACAAGAACACGATACACTTTCAATCTGGTCTTCTATTGATTATCCAACACGATGTTTACAATCAATTCAAGACCCACAAGAAATCTCCTAGCCACTCTCTATAGATTTCTCTAACTCCCCAAACTTGCTAACCTCAACCCTTATGCCAAGCCTTGTTTATATAGGACAAGGTTTGCACATGGGCTTTGGTCTGGGCTAGGCCATTCTCCAAGCCCATTACAACAAATAACTCCATAACCAATAATGCTAAGCCCAATACAAAATATCCAAAGACTAAATAATCAAACTATTAAGCTGTTGTCACAAAACATGCACCAACAAACTCCCCCTTGACAATAGCTTCATAGTGTAACTTTGTCTTCAAACATCTTGCAGTCTTTTGGTCTTTGGATAGCGTCAGCTACACAGTTTCTGACATCAACAAACTCCCCCTTAGCTGATGCTTCCAATCTCCAAAACTTTCCTTCGTTGTAGATCAGCGAACTAGCAATCTTTGGTTAGCAACTATCTTCAATTCTCTCATATCTCTTTCTCTTTCTGCAATGTAGTAGAAGGATCCTACCATGCATCTTCACACGTTCTCACTTCACTCTCAATCTGCACTTTACTTGTATTCTGCACTTCATTTTGATAACTGCATCAATCTGTTTAGAAACACAAGCAAGTATCTCGAAAAACCATTAGTCTTTTTCACAGTTAAAGATAAACCAATATTTTATCTTAGTTTGCAAAAACAACTACCTGTCAGTTCAAAATGGGAGATCATTTAAAAGAAAATATTTTTGGTATTTTGATATTTTTCAAAACAACTAAACAAACTAAACTAAACTCAAAAAAATATTTACAATACCTCTTTTTGTGAGTATCATGTGCAAGAAGATCATATTAGCACAATCAAACTGTTTCACACAATTAGATAATTCTTTATGTAATGTATCGTGAAAAGCAGTTCAAGACGATTACCAGTATGTTTGTCCACTTAAACAAATGCATGAACATTTCAAGTACCATTACCGTATGATACGTTAAGGTAATTTTATATCTGATATACTAGTGTGTCCCACATCAGGATATACCCCCGCGATCAAGGTATGCACAAAGATTCATCGTAGTAGGTGAGTATACTGAATTCATCCGTTTTGTTTTTCAACGTTTAGATATATGGTGAACAGGTCAGTACTTCCGTACAGCAGAGAGACCAAAATATCTAACGAGGCCTAAGACAAATACCATTTTTGGTACGATTTGTGCATTTTGCACTTATTGAATGACTCTCTATGAGAGCTTTTTCATTTTTAGGGTTTTGGCATTTTTAGCTCTTTTAAGATATCCTGGGTGTGTCTAGGTCAGCATGTATCTGGATGCAGCAGAAGGACACCCCTGATATCCCCAGATGAAATAACAGTATAAAGACCCAAAACTTCAAATTTTGGCATTCTATCAACGCAAGATTTAAGGTCATTAAACCATACACCACTGATGTGTTCCCCACTCATACTCAGTGCATTTATGTTTATATCACATTGGTAAGTTGATTATTTCATGCTTTTGCCTAATGGTATATCATATGATGAAGCTGCTATCACACTTAAGCATTTTGATTCAGTTCGAGTGTGACAGTCTAACTTGCTGATGTACTATCATTTCTTCTTTTTAACACCATGAAAACTCATTTTTGATTTTATAATGTTTTTGGATTTTAAAAAAAAAATTATAACTTACTCCCCCTAAACTCACGCACTATCTAAACTCTTTTTGGCTTAGGGAGATTTCTCCCCCTAAATTTTTGTTTTATGGAGTAAGTTTCAAAAACATAAATTTAAAAACAAACAAACTCCCACCTAAACCTGACTACAGTTTTTCACATTTTAAGTTTAAAAACAATCAAAATGATCACAGAAGTAAATAGTTCGTTACCCATGTTAACCTACTATTCACCTCAAATGCTTTACAGGAATAACCACTGTCGAACACATCAACAGTCCTTCTTGGTCATCCTGCACACACTCAACAACTCAGTTAGACTTAAGAACCCAAGCCCTGATGGTCTTGGGTTTTCCAAATTCATCCATTACAGGAACATCCATCCAATATCCATCACACTTCAGTGGATTATCTGGATACCTGCTTCTCCCATTATTATACCATGAATTTTGGAAAAATTTTGGATGTTGTTGAACATTTGAGTTACTAAAACCCCTATGTCCATTTCTTTGTTGAAAATTTCGATTACCAGCAGTTTGGTATCGAGTTTGACATCCAAAATTTCTATTTTGACTTTGTAATTGATTTGATTTACCATTATGATGACTAAATTGTGGAGAAATACTTCTTGGTCTATCAAATCTTTTCGAAGTTGAGGGTTTTGATTGAGATTCAGGTTTCTTTGTCTGACAACTTGTTTTTACACTATTGTTTGACCCAACCTGAATCCCGTCATTAACCTCATCAACCTTTTGTTTACCTTTCTTCAAAGGACAACAACTCGCCACGTGCCCTTTGTTGTGACATTTAAAACAGGATCTTTTCTTATAAGTTTTCTTTTTGTTTGATCCCTTTTTAAATGTGTTGCCCTTTTTGTCTTCAGTATCCTCATCCACTTTATGAGGTGTACTGTTAGACCCAACAGATTCTTTCAAAGAAACTGGACTATTTGGCAAGTCCACAGCTATCGGATCCACTACCTCTTGTGTAGTGGTTACAAAATCAATTAGCTCTTCTTCTTTTGGTAGAAAAGAGTAGTCTTGATTTCCAGAAGATGAAGCTTTAGTAAACCCCACCCCTGTTTTATCATTACTCCTTTTTAAAGCTTTTTGAATTTGAGTCCTGACTAACGAAGAATTCCCAAAATTGTTTAACTTCCCCTGAAGTTCAACAATTTTGGCTTGTGCATCAGCCAATTCTGTGCACTTTTTTGAAAGCTCATTAGTCTTTTCTTTCACAATTTCACGAGCCAAATCAATGACCTGTAACAGTTCATTGACTTTGCTTGTTAAACTGCTAATTTCTTGTTCATTTGATTTGAGTTTTGTAAAACAATCTGACTCTCATTTAATCAAAAGAACATTTGACTCTTTTAACTTTTCTAATTCAGCTGACTGAATTTTGTTTTGCTCCGATAGTCTGTCAACTTTAACCTGTAGTTCAGTGCAATTAAGACATGTATGACTTACAGATTCTGATGATACCTTCACCTCTGCTGTAAGTCCGTTCACATCCTTCAAGCCCTTTGAAACTTCTGCACCCTTCTTTTCAGCATTCTCCTCATCTGCTTCCTTCTTCTCTTCTATCTCAGCAGCTCCCTCTCCAATCTTCACAGCTGCAAACTCAGCTACCAATGCTTGATCACAAGTATTCACTTTTGATGGAATCTGATAACGTTTTTCTAAAGCTTCCCACAGATCTCTAGAATTCCCATAGTTCTTGAACGTATGCTTAATGCTCTCAGGTAAGGATTTCTTGATCACTGCTAAAGCTCTCTTCTCAGCATCAACCATCTGTCTCTCAGATTCATCCATCTTCTCATAAGAAATAACCTTAACTCTTCCTTCTACACGACGTGTGGGAGCAAAGTATCCATCTATCATACAGCTCCACATTCTCGTATCCTTACTCTGAACATATGCCTCAAACTCCTCTTTCCAGATAGCATATTCTTTGACGTTTATAAGCTTAGGCCAGTTTTTAACAACCTCCCTGCCATTATCCATCTTAACCATCTTTAAACTCGCTTTTACCGTAACCGTACTGTCAAAACCGTACAAAAACTTTTCTGAAAACTGTTTTTATCAAATTATACCGCTAGATTCGTCTCGAAATCACTATTCCAATGATGTATAATGTCAAAAACCTGTATGTTCGTCCACCTAAACAAAATGCATGAACATTTCAAGTACCATTACCGTATGATACGTTAAGGTAATATTAATTCTGATATATTAGTGTGTCCCACTTCAGGATATACCCCCGCGATCAAGGTATGCACAAAGATTCATCGTAGTAGGTGAGTATACTGAATTCATCCGTTTTATTTTTCGTGGTTTGCGTCAGAAATTTGTCCGAAATGCAGCTTTATGATCCGAAATACAGTTCTGATGATCCGTAATGCTTGTTTCTGGTCCGGAATTGATGCTTTTTAATCCGAAATGACTGATTTCCTGTCCAAAATCAATCCGAAATGCAGCAAATCTGGTCTGAAATGCTGGTATTTGATCCGAAATGCAAGCCTGTGAATCCGAAATGATCCGAAATCAGCAGCAGAACTTCGAAACAGCCTTCAAAAACGTCCAAAAACTCCGATTTTCTGCAGAAAACGATTCTGAACCAAGCCAATCAAGAGCCTAACGCTCTGATACCAATTGTAGGTCCCGTGAGCCGTATGGATCGTAACAGAATCGTCGATCTAACCTACAGTGCGGAATCCTCTAGATCAGATTTAACAGAAAACGTGTAGAATTTGAATCAAGAACACGATACACTTTCAATCCGGTCTTCTATTGATTATCCAACATGAAGTTTACAATCAACTCAAGACCCATAAGAAATCTCCTAGCCACTCTCTATAGATTTCTCTAACTCTCTCTCAAACTCTTGAATGTCCAACCTAAACCCTTATGCCAAGCCTTGTTTATATAGGACAAGGTTTGCACATGGGCTTTGGTCTGGGCCAGGCCATTCTCCAAGCCCATTACACTAAATAACTCCCTAACCAATAATGCTAAGCCCAATACAAAATATCCAAAGACTAAATAAACAAACTATTAAGCTGTTGTCACAAAACATGCACCAACAAACTCCCCCTTGACAATAGCTTCATAGTGTAACTTTGTCTTCAAACATCTTGCAGTCTTTTGGTCTTTGGATAGCGTCAGCTACACAGTTTCTGACATCAACAAACTCCCCCTTAGCTGATGCTTCCAATCTCCAAAACTTTCATTCGTTGTAGATCAACGAACTAGCAATCTTTGGTTTGCAACTATCTTCATTTCTCTCATATCTCTTTCTGTTTCTGCAATGTAGTAGAAGGATCCTACCATGCATCTTCACACGTTCTTCACTTCACTCTCAATCTGCACTTTACTTGTATTCTGCACTTTATTTTGATAACCGCATCAATCTGTTTAGCAACACAAGAAAGTATCTCGAAAAACCATTAGCCTTTTTCACATTTAAAGATAAACCAATATTTTATCTTAGTTTGCAAAAACAGCTACCTGTCAGTTTAAAATGGGAGATCTTAAAAAAAATATTTTTGGTATTTTCGATATTTTTCAAAACAACTAAACAAACTAAGCTAAACTCAAAAATATTTACAATACATCTTTTTGTGAGTATCATGTGCAAGAAGATCATATCAGCAAAATCAAACTGTTTCACACCAAGTTAATTCTTTATGTAATTTTTCGTGAAAAGCAGTTCAAGACGATTACCAGTATGTTCGTCCACCTAAACAAAATGCATGAACATTTCAAGTACCATTACCGTATGATACGTTAAGGTAATATTAATTCTGATATATTAGTGTGTCCCACTTCAGGATATACCCCCGCGATCAAGGTATGCACAAAGATTCATCGTAGTAGGTGAGTATACTGAATTCATCCGTTTTATTTTTCGTGGTTTGCGTCAGAAATTTGTTCGAAATGCAGCTTTATGATCCGAAATACAGGTCTGATGATCCGTAATGCTTGTTTCTGGTCCGGAGTTGATGTTGTTTAATCCGAAATGACTGATTTCCTGTCCGAAATCAATCCGAAATGCAGCAAATCTGGTCCGAAATGCTGGTATTTGATCCGAAATGCAAGCCTGTGAATCCGAAATGATCCGAAATCAGCAGCAGAACTTCGAAACAGCCTTCAAAAACGTCCAAAAACTCCGATTTTCTGCAGAAAACGATTCTGAACCAAGCCAATCAAGAGCCTAACGCTCTGATACCAATTGTAGGTCCCGTGAGCCGTATGGATCGTAACAGAATCGTCTGTCCAACCTAGAGTGCGGAATCCTCTAGATCAGATTTCACAGAAAACGAGTAGAAACAGAAACAAGAACACGATACACTTTCAATCTGGTCTTCTATTGATTATCCAACACGATGTTTACAATCAATTCAAGACCCACAAGAAATCTCCTAGCCACTCTCTATAGATTTCTCTAACTCCCCAAACTTGCTAACCTCAACCCTTATGCCAAGCCTTGTTTATATAGGACAAGGTTTGCACATGGGCTTTGGTCTGGGCTAGGCCATTCTCCAAGCCCATTACAACAAATAACTCCCTAACCAATAATGCTAAGCCCAATACAAAATATCCTAAGACTAAATAATCAAACTATTAAGCTGTTGTCACAAAACATGCACCAACAAGAGCAAAAACTACTGCACCTAACTCAAGATCATGAGTCGTGTAGTTCTTCTCGTGTATCTTCAACTGTCTCGATGCATAAGCTATGACTTTGTTCCTTTGCATGAGAACACAACCAAGACCCAAGTTGGATGCATCACAATACACGACAAAATCATCGTTGCCCTCAGGTAAAGATAGAATAGGTGCATCGCAGAGTTTCTGTTTCAAGGTTTGAAAATGGATCCCCATTCAAAAGGTTTATTCTTCTGAGTTAGAGCAGTGAGAGGAACTGCAATCTTGGAGAAGTTTTTGATAAAGCGGCGGTAATAATCCGCAAGACCAAGAAATGAACGAACTTCAGTAGGAGTAGTAGGTGTATCCCAATCCTTAATCGCACTGATTTTGGAGGCATCTACATGAATACCTTGTTCGTTAACAATGTGTCCCAAAAATTGAACTTCCTTAAGCCATAATTCACACTTGGAGAACTTGGCGAAAAGTTGTTCTTTCTTCAGGAGTTCCATAGTAAGACGAAGATGTTGTTCATGATCTGCTCGTGTCTTAGAATAAATCAAAATGTCATCAATGAAAACGATGATAAACTTGTCCAAATATGGCTTACAAACCCTATTCATCAAGTCCATGAAAACATCAGGAGCATTAGTCAAACCGAATGGCATAACAGTGAACTCATAATGCCCATATCGTGTGCAGAATGCAGTCTTGGGAATATCTTCCTCGAACACTCGAAGTTGATGATACCCAGAACGTAGATCAATCTTCGAAAAAAACAAGTAGCACCTTGTAACTGATCAAAAAGATCATCACTGCGAGGTAGGGGATATCAATTCTTGATGGTAAGCTTGTTAACTCACGATAATCGATGCACATCCTGAAAGAGCCATCTTTCTTTTTGACAAAAAGAACCAGAGTACCCCAAGGTGAAAAGCTAGGACGAATGAAACCTTTGTCAGAAAGCTCCTGAAGCTGTTTAGATAATTCTTGCATCTCAGAAGGTGCAAGACGATACAGAGATTTAGCAATAGGCTTAGCACCAGGTACAAGGTCAATACGGAACTCAACTTGACGTGCTGGGGGTAAACCAGGTAATTCTTCAGGAAAAACTTCAGGATAATCCCGAACAACTGGAATATCTTGAATAGACTTACCTTTTCCTTTCTCCTTTACGACATGTGCCAAGAAGGCAACATAGTTCTTACGCAGGTACTTCTGAGCTTGAGTACACGACATAAGTTTAAGACTACTAGCAGGTTTCTCACCACGAACCTCTAAGATCTCACCAGTCGAAAGAGGTATACGGACAATCTTCTCAAAACAAATCACCTCTGTGTGGTACTTGGCTAACCAAACCATTCCCACTATAATGTCAAAACTTCCAAGTTGCATTGGCGTGAGGTCGATAGGAAAAATATGGTTATTAAGGTTCAACTGGCAATTTCGAAGAACAGAATCGAGAACAACGGGTTCACCACTAGCTACCGCTACTGTCAAGGGCTTTCCTTGTTTTGTTCTAGTCATGCATAGCAAAGGTTCAAAAGACAATGACACAAAACTCTTATCGACACCCGAATAAAAAAGAACAGATGCAGGCTGATTGTTAACAAAGAACGTACCATTTACTACCTCGTTGTCTGCACGCGCCTCATTAGCATTCATGTTAAAGACTCATCCACGAGCCTGAGCCTGATTCGCATTAGCCAACCTCGGACACTGATTTCGATAGTGGGTCAGATCCCCACAATTATAGCAAGATCCAGGCGGATAATGAGGTCATGCAGCCTGTGCTGGTTGTTGAGCATGCTGTTGTGTAGGTTGCTGAGCAGGGTTCTGAGCTGCTTGATTCTTGTTAACAGGAAGACGACATGTGGTAGCAAGATGAGCAGATCTCCCACAGTTGGTACAATAACGACATTGAACGTGTGGTTGATGGTGGCTGTTACACCTGTTGCACAGAGGTGCATTGCTAATGTATGGTTTCTTGGCAGGTGGTTGCGCGGGCTGATTTGGAGCTGCCTGGTTGGCCTGCGCTGTAACAGCGAATTTCTAGGAAGCCTTGCGCTTCCTAGACCTCTTTGAAGAACCGGTTTTCTTACCCTTCTTACTCTCACTCTTATTAGACGACTGTCCCTGTTTCTTGTCACCCTTCCTATGGAGTTTACCTTTCCTTATTTGCGACTTGGTCAAAGTCGCAGCCAACTTGATGGCCTGACGAACTGTGGTAGGGTTGCTACCAGTAACGATATCTTGCACCGGGTCAGGTAAACCATCAACATACCTCTCGATAGCTTTATCAAGTGGGATAACCATTGTAGGGTATAACAAACTCAACTCCTCATATCTGTCAGTATAAGCCCGATGTTCACCACTGTCTTGTTTTAGGTCATCAAATTCCCTTTCTAATGCCCTTTGTTCATGACGAGGACAAAATTCCCTCATCATAAGAGCCCTAAGCTCTTCCCAGGTTTGTACTAGAGCAACATTTGCACCACGGTCTCTCATTATCCCATTCCACCAAGTAAGAGCCCTCTTTTGGAACACACTAGAAGCAAACTCGACTTTGCAATTATCAGGACACTGAACATGACGGAAAGTGCTCTCAATACTCTCAAACCACTCTAGGAGCCCAGTTGCCCCTTCCGAACCACTAAACTTGAGCGGTTTAGCCGAATGGAAACTTTTGAAGTTGCACGGAGCAGGTGCATTGACATTGGCTTGGTTTATTTGAGCAATGAGATTTGGGAGTGCAGCAGCCATTTGCTGTGCAATGATAGCCGCCAGTTCAACGTTAGGTGGTTGAGCATCACGTCGAGGAGGCATTCTAAAAGAGGAAAACATGAGAGAAAACGAGTGAGATGATATGATGAAAAATGAGATGTTACAAATATTGACAAGAAGTAAGGATGGAGGTCATTCGTTCGTACCACAAAGCAAACAAATGACACACAGTGTCTAATCAAAGTAAATGGGTCATAATAATGTATCGCGAAGACATGCTTTAGCCTATAAGTGGACACTCACCCCAAGAGTTCCCAGGTAAGAGTGACTGGTCCGATTATGTGGATTTGTACGAACACTCTAGCCTAGACAGAAAATTCGAGGTACAGGCAGCCACCCTTCCAGATTGCACATGTTCACATTATTTAGACCCAAACCTTGACGAGATTTTGAAAACTTGGATGGCACAAGGTCAAAAGAATCATTCAAGAATGGATGATTGATTTTCAAAAATCGTATTAGAAATTTGTGTTCTTGTTGTGGTAATCACCTAAAGATAGGTGATGTGTATGTTTTAAGATCTAAACACAAGACAACTTGTGTTAGGGTCCTAGAAAAGTTATAGTCTAGATCAAAGTATTACTAACAACCTAATCCCCTATAACCATTGGCTCTGATACCAACTCTTCTGTCACACCCCGACCGCGTAAAACAACAAACCGCGGCGAAAACGTCGGGGAGTGGAGCGACAGAATTATTGTTACACAACCATGGTAAATTAAAGTTCGATTTTATTTAAATTAAAAGAGTACATTGTCTTAAAAACAAGGAAACGAAACATAAATTAAACTAGTCTTGCATCTTTTATTGTCACTAAGGCCCGAGTCCGCCTAAGTGTATCATGATCAACCCTATGCATCAGTTCCTGAAAACACATGTGAAAATAGGTACGTCAGCATAAAAATGCCTGTGAGATACATAGGTTTTGTTTATGCATGATTCATGACTTTGTAAGTTAAAAGAAAATGTTTAGCAATATTTAGTCATGAATCTTGTAAAATGTTTTCTTTTATAAATCATATGAAAATCGATAAGAAAATCAGATGATATAAAAGAATATTGCATGGTTAAATAATTAACCAAGTATAAATGAATTCGTATAAATTATGTTGTTTGGAAAACAATGTCTTGTAAAAATTATGTCATTTGTATAAAATGTATTATGTCATACCAAATGTAAGCATGTTATGTGAAAACAATGTACTAAGTATGCTTAAGTAAACATACATTAGTAGAAATGTCACGTAAACCAATGTGCTAGCATGCTCAGTAAACACACATAGCAGAAATGTAATGTAAATCAATGTGCTAGCATGCTCAGTCAACATACATAGCAAAGCATAATGGAAATCATGTACTATATGCGTACTAATGAACATAGCAAGTATATGTCATGAAAGCACGAAAAGCACGAAAGTAACAAGTAGGCACATGTGTATCACCCCAAAATATTTGAAAACAGTAAAAAAAGGGACTATGTACTCACTTGATAATACTTAATAGTCTTGAAACAACAATCAAACAAAGTTTGAATGATCGCGGAATCAATCGGCACCTAATATAGGTAACTACGTTAATAAACCGGACCTAAATCGGAAGATCGGATAGAATGAGGTCTCGTAAACCATATGAGTATTGGACCTCATATGATATGGTTTAACAAAGCATACATTCTAAATCGGAACCTATCCTAAGTGCTTATGACCCGTTATGACCCGTTTAGGTAGCTTACGCTACTTTAAAGCGTCATTTGCGCAAAAGCGCAAACGAGTAGCCTAACTAGTCCTATGACAAGTATTGTATGCCCTAACATGTTTAATAATTAGTTTATGTGGCAAAAATAGATTACATATGCTTAAAATGGAATTATGCGCAAAAAGGGCATTTTGGTCATTTTTCCTAAGGCATATAAACTACTTATCATACAACTAATTAAACAAAGTGACCATAAGGTATAACCTCGGAAGGTTATTCCCTATACAACTAAGGTCACTAAACATGTTTGGTCGGATCCTAATGATCGACCAAATGGGTCAGGTTTGAAAGTCTAAGCGGTGGTTTAGACCGCTTATCTTACGACCCTATATAAGCACTAAACTAAAAGTGACGAGTTAAAGATGTTTGAACATGTTTAACTAAGTTAGAAAACAAGTTTGATATCAAAACAAAGTGTTTTGATACCCAAGAATAGATTCGTTGCAAAATATGCATTAATACGTATTTTGACCGAAACTATGACTCGTCACTACGCCTAATCAACGTGGTAATCAGTAGGTATAGTCATAAGGGACTATAACCATCGTGATTACGCTCACGTTGCATAGTTCAAACGAACTTTGTGTTGACCAATTGAAGGTCAAAGCAGAAAGTCAAACACTGTTTGATTTTCATGCTTGAAATGCATAATCAAGCATGAAGGAGACTTACAAAGGGTCCAAGCTTGATTAAGAACAAAGAAAACTAGAAGATTGAAGCCTTCAACTAGAGGGATAGCTTCAAGAGCAGATTTGAGAGGAAAATGGAAGGAATAAGCAAGTTTGGAATGAAATGGGTGGGTTTATATAGATTTTCAACAACCGTTAAGATCGTTCCTAGAAATTTGAGCTTTGATCTTGGCCATCCATGTGTTGCACATGGTTTTGAATACTATGGGACCTCAAAAACAAGTTCATTGTATTGAAAAAGTTGCGTAAAAGACCCTGAAATTCAAGCTGGTTGATGAAAATAGAGTTTTTGTCAAAACAGGGCCGTCGCATGCCGCCACGCCACCACCCCTTTGGGGTCGCACGACGCTAGCACCTCCCAGATACATAAACTTTTGAAAATTGGCAAAAATGGTCCCTGCAGCATGTTTAAGCCATTTTCGACGCGTTTAAACCCCGTTAACCCATTTTATAGGCTCAATAATGACGTTTAAGTATAGAGGACATGAAATATGCTTGAAAACACCTCGGATGTCGGTTCGTTTGGTCGTACGGTCACGTTATTCGGTTAATTACGACGAAAAACGAACGGACGCGAAAAACGATCCAAATTACGATTAATCGCGTAATTTTTCATTCCAATCACTAAAATAAAATATTTTAATGATTAAATTTTTTTTTGGATGTCCAGATATGTTCAGAACGTAAGATATGCGTGTAAATGCAAACTTATGCAGTTTTTGACGCTTTTAGTCCCTGTTTGATTAAATAAGCATATTTTTGCATAACAAACCCATCAAAGCCTATTTCTAAGCTATGTGAAGGATATTTAGGGTATGTTTAGCGTATGATATAGTTCCAAAATGTTCGTTACTATCCGAATTGGCAGACTTTCGCAATTTGTCGCAAATAGTCCCTGCGATCGAATAAACTTGTTTTTGCCATACCAAACCAATCAAAACTTATTTCTAAGTTATGTAAAGGTTATTTAAGGTTTGTTAAGCCTATGTTGATGTTCCAGAGTGTTTGTCGCATTAAACTGATTACGTTTACGCATCAGTTTGCGTATAACTTTCCAGAAAGCGATATAGAGTTTGAAATTGAACAAAATCAAAATGTGCAAAAATGTCAAACATAAATAAACAAATATTGGGATTAAATCACATTGTTTTATTGATAAATGAACTATTCAGAGTTTGTACAATGACTACAAACACAGATGTCACAACTTGCTCTGCACAAAGTGATTTTTTGGCACATTCATTGAATTGGTTATTGCCAACTTGTTACTTTTTGGGTTTGTGTCTGGGCTTATCTCTAAGACAAGTTGGTCCACCAGAATTTCCGATGACCAGCTTACCAGAATTCTGATGAACTTGATCATCAGAAATTCTGATGATCAGACTTACAAGATTCCGATGATAAATACCAGATCTATCATCAGACTTCCTCAGAATGGTCTTTTCTGATTGTCTTCTTTGTCTTGATCTTTTCCTGATGCTTCGTTGAAGATGTATCTTTCATTTCTTCTTGTCACTTTATCATGTAGACGCATTTTTAGTGATACTTCTTGACTTCATCTTTAGCCGATGATCTGGTTGATCATCTTTTTCTTCAATACTTACATTAAAGTTTCCTAACAACCTCCCTAACAACACCGCTATCAACATGTTCCATGATTCGCATTAAATACTTAGCAAAATTTTAACATTATAATCAATCATTTAATCAGATCAAATAGCACAATCATCTTCTAACTATGCAACCCTAGTTCCTTGACATTAAGATTATACCACACAATCATATCCATCAATTTATCGTTTCATCATACTTATCAACTCTAACATATACATGAACCGTAAGTCATTGATTAAACATTATAACAATTTCTGAATTCGTGGTAACCGAATTCGTGGTAACCATTATCATCCTAGCAGATTAATCACGTTCCTCATTATCATACCACACTAGTTTTTTAACAACATACGAATGATTGGCCAAATTCAATTTAGTTTACAACGAAACCCTAAATCATGCTTTAATCTCATATAACTAACAACAATCCACATAATCATAGAACCTCAATTCAACCATATTCAATGTAGTTACCAACACATAGCTACAATTAACAAAGAAGGTGAATCACATTAATGAGGAATCATACCGATTGAAGGAGAGTACGGTGTCGGCTTGAATGAGATGGATGGGACTTCACGAAGGGGGGCTTCAAAGTAGAGGGCTGGCGTCAAAGTAGAGGAGGGTTAGGGTTGGGTAGTTTGTGAGTTTGTGATATTATGGAAACTACACACACAATACATGTGTATGCGTCCCAATCAGGTGGGTTGGGCTTAGTTTGGGCTGGGCCGAGAACAAGGCACAAAAGTGTGCGGCCGGGAAAGGGGTGTGCGACCCGGTAATCGTGCGCAGTTTAATTTTTACCCAATAACCAATGACTATACGAGTTTAGGTAATTCATTCAATAATTAATAACTCTCGTCATTCGAATATAACCAATCCAATATACTCAACAAGTTAACAAGGTTAACATACGTACTATACGAGCTAAAGGTCGTGGGATTAGGTAATGCTAACCTTGAAAGTTCGGGTTGTCACATCCTCCCCAACTTGAAAGAAATTTCATCCCGAAATTTTGTGAGCAGTCTCAGGGAGATGAAGTGGTAGGTCAAGATGACTGTGGATCTTCATCGGGCGCCACATCATCCTCAACTTGAAAGGGAATTTCGTCCCAAAATTCACAAGTTGCATCAGGATTTGATTCTGCAATCTTGAATAAGTGAGGATACTTGAGCTTCATTGATCCTCGCGTTCCCACGTGAACTCCGGTCCACGTCTCGAGTTCCAATGAACTCTCACAATTGGAATTCGAATGTGCTTACAGACCTTAACTTCCCGGTCCATGATTTCGATGGGTTCCTTAACAAATTGCAGCTTGCCGTCGATCTTCAGCTCTTACAAGGGAACCATAAGTGTTTCGTTGGACAAACACTTCTTCAGATTGGAGACGTGAAAAACATCATGAAAATTAGCGAGCTCGTCAGGTAACTCAAATCTGTAAGCCACCTTGCCGATTCTCTCCAGAATTTTGAATGGCCCAACGTAACATGGATTGAGCTTGTCGCGTTTCCCAAAACGTACTACACCCTTCCAGGGTGAGACTTTCAATAACACACGATCACCCACTACGAACTCCAAAGGTTTTCTACGCTTGTCGGCGTAGCTTTTCTGGCGATCACGTGCTGCCGCCATACGATTTCTAATTTGAACAATCTTCTCAGAAGTTTCGAGTATGAGTTCTGGACCTGTGATTTGGCAGTCACCCACCTCAGCCCACCAAAGAGGAGATCGGCATTTCCGTCCATACAACGCCTCGAACTGTTACAACCCGACCGCGTAAAACAACAAATCGCGACGGAAAAGTCGGGCAGTGGAGTAACAGAATCATTGTTTCACAACACATGGTAATTGAAGTTTTGTTTTATTGAATTAAAATGTTTACATTGTCTAGGAAATTACAGAAGCATAAGATGAATTAAACTGTCTTTCATAGTTTTAAGTCACTAAGGCCTCATCCAGTCCTATGTTTGCATCATGATCATCTAACAACAGTACCTGAAACACATGTGAAAATAGGTATGTCAGCATAAAAATGCTGTGAGATACATAGGTTTTGTTAAAATATTATTCATGACTTGTAAGTTTAAAGACGTGTTTAACAAAAGTTAGTCATGAGTCTAGTAAAGTGTTTTCTTTTATAAATTATACGAAAATGGATAAGAAATCAGATGATATAAAAGAAAGATGTGTGGTTAAATGAATAACCAAGTAACATGAGTTTGTATAAAATATGTTGTTTTGTAAAACAATGTTTTGTGAAGATATGTTATTTGTGTAAAATGTAATATGTCTAAATTGAAATGGTTTAAATAACGCTACGATATGTAATATCATAAAAGCACTTATATATAGGAAGTACCAGCGGTGTATCCACCATGCTTTTATCATATTATATACCCATCGTTACTTAAATCACTTACCCAAACAGACCACCAAAATACCTTGTTTAAACAAGTGTCAAAATGTTTATGTGTAACCAAATGAAATGTATGGTGAATAATAGTATTACTCAACCCCGTAAGTAAAAATGTACAAAACAATGTATTTGATATAAATCATAGTTTAAGCCAAAAGATATATTTTGCAAAATCCACGCTTTACTGATACAAACACTTATATGGTAATGTTTTACGTCTACATTCAAGCCTTGAGACTGAAGGACAAACCCTTAACAAGTTAAAGGTTTATCAATATGTTTTTGGATTCTGTCATTCCTTACGTCCAAACAAACCTAGGATTTCAGGAATGGGAGTTGTCAATTCCTATGGTACCACTACATACTACCGAGCGGCATGATCGGTGTTAATGAACGTATTAGTTTCGTTAAACAAACCAAATGTTATACCAAATGTAAGCATGTTATGAGAAAATAATGTACTAAGTATGCTAAGTGAACATACCAAGTAGAAATGTTTAATGTAAATCAGTGTGTCCATATGCTGAGTGAACATATGCAACAAAACTGTTTATGAAAATCAATGTGCTAGCATGCCAAGTAAACATACATAGAAAATCATAAATGAAATCATGTACTATATGATTACTAATGAATATAACAAGTATATGTTATAAAAGCATGAAAAGCAAGAAAGTAACAAGTAGGCACATGTGTCACCCCAAAATATTTGAAAACAGTAAAAGAGGGGACTATGTACTCACTTGATAATGCTTAGAAGTCTTGAAATAACAATCAAATAACGCTGGCTGGATCACGGAATCAATCGGCACCTAATATAGGTAACTATGTTAATAGACCGGACCTAAGTCGGAAGATCGGATAGAATGAGGTTTTGTAAACCAAATGAGTATTGAAACTCATGTGATATGGTTTAACAAAGCCTATATTCTAAATCAGAACATATCCTAAGTGCTTATGACCCGTTACGACTCGTTTAGGTAGCTTACGCTACTTTAACGGGTCGTTTGCGTAAAACGCGTTCGGACCGTATAACTAGTCCAATGACAAGTATTATATGCCTTAACATGTCTAATATTAATGTCTAATCAGTTTAGATGTCGAAATTTAAGTTACATATGCTTAAAATGAAATTATGCGCAAAAGGGCATTTTGGTCATTTTCCTAAGGTATATAAACTACCCATCATACAACGAACTAAACGAAGTAACCATAAGGTATAACCTCAGAAGGGTATTCCCTATACAACTATGGTCACAAAATATGTTTGGTCGGATCCTAATGATCGACCAAACGGGTCGGGTTCGAAAGTCTAAGCGGTTGTTTAGACCGCTTATCTTACGACCCTATATAAGCACTAAACTAAAAGTGACGAGTTAAACATGTTAAAACATGTTTAACTAAGTTAGAAAACAAGTTTGGTATTAAAACAAAAGATTTTGATACCCAAAGATAGCTTCGTTTCAAAATACGCACAAACACGTATTTTGACCAAAACTATGATTCGTCACTAAGCCTAATCAACGTGGTAATCAGTAGGTATAGTCACAAGGGACTATAACCATCGTGATTACAATCACGTTGCAAAGTTCAAACGAACTTTGTGTTGACCATGGACTGGTCAAAGCAGAAAGTCAAACACTGTTTGACTTTTATGCTTGAAATGTATAAAAAGCATGAAAAAAGCTTACAAAAGGTCCAAGCTAGGAAGATTTGATAAAAAACAACTCATGTATGAAGCCTTCATAAGTGAGAGCTTCAATTTAGAGCTGAATTTGAATCAAATGTGTGCGGATCCAAATGAGGCAAGTGGGTATTTATAGAAAGTCAAGAACCGTTAGGATCGTTTCTCATAATTTGAGCTTCAATCTAAACCATCCAAGTGTTACCCACTGATTTACAATACTAGGGGAGTCCCAAACCAGCTCAAGGTATTGCAAAAGTTGCATAAAAGACCCTAGAAATCAAGCTGGTTGCCAAAAATGGAATTTCTATCTAGATGTAGCCGTCGCATGCCGCCACAACACAGCCCTTAGGCTGTGGCGTGATGCCACCACACACCAGTACCAGAAACTTTAAAAAATTGACAGGTTTGGTCCCTGCAGCATGTCTAAGCCATTTTCGACGCGTTTAATCCCCGTTAACCCATTTTCAAAGCTCAATAATGAAGTTTAAGTATAGGGGACATGAAATATGCTTGAAAATATTCAGATGTTGGTTCGTTTGGTCGTACGGTTGCGTTGTTCGGTTAACTACGACGAAACTCGAACGGACGCGAAAAACGATCCACATTGCGCGACGAATGGAAATTTAGCATGCCAATCATTAAAATAAGATATTTTAATGATTACAAAATTTTTTGCATGTCCGGGTATGTTCAGAATGTAAGATATGCGCATAAATGCAAACTTATGCACTTTTTGACGCTTTTAGTCCCTGATTGATCAATAAGTTTATTTTCGAATACCGAACCCATCAAAGACTATTTCTAAGCTATGTAAAGGATGTTTATGGTATGTTTAGCTTATGATCAAGTTTCAGAAGGTACGTTACTATACGAATCAACATACTTTCGCAGTTTGACGCAAATAGTCCTTGCGATCGAATAAACTTGATTTTGCCATATCAAACCCTTTGAAACTTATTTCTAAGTTATGTAAAGGTTATTTAAGGTATCTGAAGCATATATTGAGGTTCTGGAGTGTTTGTCGCGTTAAACTGATTACGTTTACGCATCAGTTCGCGTATAACTTTCCAGAAAGCGATTTAGAGTTTGAAATCAAACAAGGATTTAAATGAGAGATTGTCAAACATAAATAAACAAATATAGGGATCAAAATAAATTGTTTCGTTAATAATTGAACTATCCAAGAGTTTGAAATATTGATTACGCAAGCACATGTGTCACAGTCTCCCCTACTTTAGGAGATTTTGTCCCAAAATTTATTTAGAGGAAACTTGTGAGAGTAGATGTGGATGTTTTGCTTTTAAATAAATCCTCCGTTCCCAAAGTGGAATCTCTGGTTCACGTTCGGATTTTTGTAGCAAGCTTTTGTTATTTGAATCAGTCTACTGTTTATAAGGAAAGGTTTAGATCCGAAGATTTAAACTCCGCTCTGATGAGTTTGTGTATGTTTGTACCAAACCTCAAGAGTGCCATGGAATTGTCGAAATGACATCCTTGTTGTGGTGAAATGTAGAGAGCGTGTGAATTCAACGAGAGGTTGGAGTTTCAACAATGGATAGAGAGAATGTTTCTTGTGAAGGTTATTATTGGAAACTTTGTGTGAGCTCGAAACTTGAAGTCGAAAAGATAAAACAACATTGGTTTAGGTTCTAAACTTCTAGTAACCTAAATAACGTCATGCTTGCAATGTAAGAGGGACACTTATATAAATATATGAAGCGCCATCGGTGCGTCCACCGTACCTCCATTACATTGTTCACATTTCGTTATTTTTGCCACTATAGGTTCTTACACATGACAAGTCTTACTGTGGTTTCTGTGCACTGAATTCCATAATTATGTATGCATCCATAATTACGTAATTCCTTGCACAGTCTGCATAGTGCATTTTATAATGTGTAGGGGAAGAAAAAAAATCAAGCGAATAAACCTGCGATGACTGTGGCTAGACCGCCAAAGGGTCCTTTTTAGTTACATCAATAAATGATCTTTTAAAATAGACCACTAAAGGGTCTTTTCAGCTACATCATCTCATGATATCATTAACCAGGTTAATGAATCAATCTTTTTAACTAGACCACCCAAGGGGTCTCTTTTGGATTATGGAATAGTACTATATAATCCAAGGGTCTTAACTATTACGTAGAAGCCCATTAAGGATTTAAGGTAGTACCTTTGGATATCCTATTATGAATCCCTCATATGAAGATATGGAAGATTCTACGAGGATTTGGACAGCGAATATTTGAATCATACAAAAACACATAAACACACAAACACATAATCACGTAATCACATAATTGTTTAACTTGGTCTTTAATTTGTTATCATCTTGTTACTTATTTGTTTGTTAGTTTGTTGTTGATTTGTGCACGTGTAATTAAAGTACACCAGGAATTCATTTCATGGACTTCAATTGGTACTTTAAATATCTTTAAGAATCTAACTATGAAGATAGGAAGATCTTATATGGATTTTGGAATTTGTGTAGCGAGAGATGTTTGGAAACCTTGTACTAGACGTGCTTAAGTTAATACAGGAGGTAAAGTGTTCATGAAGTTAAGGTGCTAGATATGCCAAGGCGACATATGAAGCAGAACTTGGAGATCATGTACTACGTATGTTAAGTTAATCATACGAGCGGGGTGTTTTTGAAAACTATGCATGGGGTTCTTTGGAAACGTGTTTAATGTTTTTGAAACCTTACGTAATGCTTTTGAAATCATATGGTAGGTGTATTAGGTAAGTATGTTTATAAAATGTTTTAAAATCATGTGAGATGATTTTTTTTTGAAATTATGTATAAGGTTTCTGAAAATGTGTATAATGTTTTTGAAATTATGCACTTTGTATATTAAGAAAAGATACTAGGTTAAAATGTTTTTAAATCATAAGAAATGTCTTTGAAATCATGGAAGATGTTTTGAAAACATGTACTATGCATGTCGTTATGAAAACCAGAATGTAATGATATGTACATAGACATATCACATGAGATTATTGAAGGACTTATGAAAAGTATCCTTAGATATCCAAGCAAGGATTTAAAGTGGTACTTTGAGTATACGTCCAGAGTTGAACCTTGCACTTTGTTTCTTAGAAGGAAATGAGTATTTAGGATTTTCATGGAATTCGTGAGCGATCACATGAATGGGGGAACTACAAAAGTAGTTGGTTTCGCGAAGAACACAGTTCCTTGGTGTCGGTATCGTAGGGGTATGCCATAGATATATGTAACTACATTTGTTTTTGTACATCAGAATTGTGAACAACGATTTATTTATATACCAACCAAATTGTTTCAGAGTTCAAGGAAAATAAAAGAAATAGAAACATAAGGTTCTAGTTATTTCAAAGCAGCATCATCTTCCAGTCAGCGAGATACTCATTCATGGTTCAGATTTACATTGACAAGCTTTGGGCAATTGATCCTGAAATGACCCATCTCGCCACAGTTGTAGCAAGTACCAGGCGGAAAACGAGCTTGTGTTGGATCTGCTTGAAGTTGAACAGGGTTCTATATAGCAAAACGACATGTGTTAACCAAATGTCCCCAACATCCACAGTGGTTACATTTGAAACATGGTGTTTGTTTTGGATGATGACGATTGCATTGATTGCACAAAGGAGCAGTTTCCTTATATGGCTTCTTAGCTGGTGGTGTTACCACCTGGCTAGGTCTCGCTTGATTTAGAGCAACCGCTATAAGATTCTTTGAAGTTTTACGCTTCCTTGATTTTCGTGAAGGCTTGGCTTTTGTTTCCTTTGGTGTCTCTTGGGTGGTTTCATCCTTTAGACGAGTCATGGTAACAGCTAATTCAACGGTCCTCTGGAGTGCTACGCCTATTTGTTAGGCAATTGTAGCAGCCAGTTCAGACTTTTGAGTGCCGCTGAGATGAAGAGGCATCCTAAAGATAGTGGAAGACATGAGATGTTATCGAATAATCAAAACAGAATGTTTAAATTTATCGACAATGCATAAGGATTGTGATCATTTGTTTGTTACCTAAGGCAAACAAACGACACAGTGACTAATCAAAGTAAGCGGGTCATATTAATGTATCGCGAAGACATGCTTTAGCCTATAAGTGGATACTCACCCCAAGAGTTCCCAGGTAAGAGTGACTGGTCCGACTATGTGGATTTATACGAACACTCTAGCCTTAGACAGAAAACTCGGGATACAGGCACCCACCCTTCCGGATTGCACGTGTTCACATTATAAGACCCAAACTTTGATGAGATTTAGAAAAAATTGAAGGTTCAAAACCGTATAATAAATCATCCTAGAATAGATGATTGGTTTTCAGAACGGATTTGAAATTTGTGTTCTTGTTGTGGTTGTCGCCTAAAAATAGGTGACGGTATTGTTTTAAGATCTAAACGCAAGAATCTTGTGTTAGGGTCCTAGGAAGGTTATAGACTAGGTCAAAGCATTACTAATTACCTAATTCTCTATAACCATGAGCTCTGATACCAACTCTTCTGTCACACCCCGACCACGTAAAACAACAAATCGCGACGGAAAAGTCGGGGAGTGGAGTAACAGAATCATTGTTTCATAACACATGGTAATTGAAGTTTTGTTTTATTGAATTAAAATGTTTACATTGTCTAGGAACTTACAGAAGCATAACATGAATTAAACTGTCTTTCATAGTTTTAAGTCACTAAGGCCTCGTCCATTCCTATGTTTGCATCATGATCGTCTAACAACAGTACCTGAAACACATGTGAAAATAGGTACGTCAGCATAAAAATGCCTGTGAGATATATAGGTTTTGTTAAAATAGGATTCACGACTTGTAAGTTTAAAGAAGTGTTTAACAAAAGTTAGTCATGAGTCTTGTAAAGTGTTTTCTTTTATAAATTATACGAAAATCGATAAGAAATCAGATGATATAAAAGAAAGATGTGTGGTTAAATGAATAACTAAATAAAATGAGTTTGTATAAATTATGTTGTTTTGTAAAACAATGTTTTGTGAAGATATGTTATTTGTGTAAAATGTAATATGTCTAAATTGAAATGGTTTAAATAACGCTACGATATGTAATATCATAAAAGCACTTATATATAGGAAGTACCAGGGCGTATCCACCATGCTTTTATCATATTATATACGCATCGTTACTTAAATCACTTACCCAAACAGACCACCAAAATACCTTGTTTAAACAAGTGTCAAAATGTTTATGTGTAACCAAATGAAATGTATGGTGAATAATAATATTACTCAACCCCGTAAGTAAAAATGTACAAAACAATGTATTTGATATAAATCATAGTTTAAGCAAAAGATATATTTTGCAAAATCCACGCTTTACTGATACAAACACTTATGTGGTAATGTTTTACGTCTACATTCTAGCCTTGAGACTGAAGGACAAACCCTTAACAAGTTAAAGGTTTATCAATATGTTTTCGGATTCTGTCATTCCTTACGTCCAAACAAACCTAGGATTTTAGGAATGAGAGTTGTCAATTCCTATGGTACCACTACATACTACCGAGCGGCATGATCAGTGTTAATGAACGTATTAGTTTCGTTAAACAAACCAAATGTTATACCAAATGTAAGCATGTTATCAGAAAATAATGTACTAAGTATGCTAAGTAAACATACAAAGTAGAAATGTTTAATGTAAATCAATGTGTCCATATGCTGAGTGAACATATGCAACAAAACTATTTATGAAAATCATTGTGCTAGCATGCCAAGTAAACATACATAGCAAATCATAAATGAAATCATGTACTATATGTGTACTAATGAATATAACAAGTATATGTTATAAAAGCATGAAAAACAAGAAAGTAACAAGTAGGCACATGTGTATCACCCCAAAATATTTGAAAATAGTAAAAGAGGGGACTATGTACTCACTTGATAATGCTTAGAAGTCTTGAAATAACAATCAAATAACGCTGGCTGGATCACGGAATCAATCAGCACCTAATTTAGGTAACTATGTTAATAGACCGGACCTAAATTGGAAGATCGGATAGAATGAGGTTTCGTAAACCGAATGAGTATTGGAACTCATGTGATATGGTTTAACAAAGCCTATATTCTAAATCGGAATCTATCCTAAGTGCTTATGACCCGTTACGACTCGTTTAGGTAGCTTACGCTATTTTAAGGGGTCGTTTGCGTAAAACGCTTTCGGAATGCCTAACTAGTCCTATGACAAGTATTATATGCCTTAACATTTCTAATATTAACGTCTAATCGGTTTAGATGTCGAAATTTAAGTTACATATGCTTAAAATGAAATTATTCGCAAAAGGGCATTTTGGTCATTTTCCTAAGGCATATAAACTACCTATCATACAACTAACTAAACGAAGTGACCATAAGGTATAGCCTTAGATGGTTATTCCCTATAAAACTATGGTCACAAAATATGTTTGGTCGGATCCTAATGATCGACCAAACGGGTTGGGTTCGAATGTCTAAGCGGTTGTTTAGACCGCTTATCTTACGACCCTATATAAGCACTAAACTAAAACTGACGAGTTAAAATGTTAAAACATGTTTAACTAAGTTAGAAAACAAGTTTGATATAAAAAAAAGGTTTTGATACCCAAAGATAGCTTCGTTTCAAAATACGCATAAACACGTATTTTGACCGAAACTATGATTTGTCACTAAGCCTAATCAACGTGGTAATCAGTAGGTATAGTCACAAGGGACTATAACCATCGTGATTACACTCACGTTGCAAAGTTCAAAGGAACTTTGTGTTGACCATGGACTGGTCAAAGCAGAAAGTCAAACACTGTTTGACTTTTATGCTTGAAATGTATAAAAAACATGAAAGAAGCTTACAAAAGGTCCACGCTAGGAAGATTTGATCAAAAACAACTCAGGTATGAAGCCTTCATAAGTGAGAGCTTCAACTTAGAGCTGAATTTGAATCAAATGTATGAGGTTGCAAATGAGGTAAGTGGGTATTTATAGAAAGTCAAGAACCGTTAGGATCGTTTCTCGTAATTTGAGCTTCAATCTGAACCATCCAAGTGTTACCCACTGATTTACAATACTAGGGGAGTCCCAAACCAGCTCAAGGTATTGCAAAAGTTGCATAAAAGAGCCTAGAAATCAAGCTAGTTGCCAAAAATGGAATTTCTGTCAAAATGTAGCCATCGCGTGCCGCCACAGCACAACCCTTAGGCTGTGGCGCGACGCCACCACACATCAGTACCAGAAACTTTCAAAAATTGATAGGTTTGGTTCCTTCAGCATGTTTAAGCCATTTTCGACGTGTTTAAACCCCGTTATCCCATTTTCAAAGCTCAATAATGAAGTTTAAGTATAGGGGACATGAAATATGCTTGAAAATATCTCAGATGTCCGTTCGTTTGGTCGTACGGTTGCGTTGTTCGGTTAATTACGACGAAACTCAAACGGACGCGAAAAACGATTCAAATTGCGCGACGAATGGAAATTTAGCATACCAATCATTAAAATAAGATATTTTAATGCCTAAAATTTTTTTTGGATGTTCGGGTATGTTCAGAACGTAAGATATGCGCGTAAATGCAAACTTATGCACTTTTTGACGCTTTTAGTCCCTGATTGATCAATAAGTTTATTTTCGCATACCGAACACCTCAAAACCTATTTATAAGCTATGTAAAGGATATTTATGGTATGTTTAGCTTATGATCAAGTTCCAGAAGGTACGTTACTATACGAATCGGCATACTTTCGTAGTTTGACGCAAATAGTCCTTGCGATCGAATAAACTTGATTTTGCCATACCAAACCCTTTGAAACTTATTTCTAAGTTATGTAAAGATTATTTAGGGTATGTTAAGCATATATTGAGGTTTTGGAGTGTTTGTCACATTAAACTGATTACGTTTACGCATCAGTTCACGTATAACTTTCCAGAAAGCGATTTAGAATTTGAAATCAAACAAGGATTTAAATGAGAGATTGTCAAACATAAATAAACAAATATAGGGATCAAAATACATTGTTTTGTTGATAATTGAACTGTCCAGAGTTTGAAATAATGATTACGCAAGCACATGTGTCACACGATCGGAGCTGCCTGAATGCTAGAATGGTAACTGTTGTTGTAATAAAACTCTAGCAAGGGTAAATGTCTTTCCCAACCTTTACCAAAATCGATCACACATGCTCACAGCATGTCTTCGAGTGTCTGGATGGTTCGTTCACTTTGACCGTCTGTCTGAGGGTGATAAGTAGTGCTCATGTCTAGACGTGAGCTGAATGATTTGTGCATCACCTGCCACAAATCAGATATGAAACGCGGATCACGATCAGAGATGATAGAGGTTGGCACCCCGTGCCTAGAAACTACTTCCTTCAAGAAAATACCAGCAAGTTGGGAGAATTTGTCTGTTTCCTTGATCACAAGGAAGTGGGCAGATTTTGTCAGATGGTCAACGATCACCCAAATGCTATCGTTTCCGCTTTGAGTTCTTGGTAGGCCGGTGATAACATCCATGACAATCTGTTACCATTTCCACATGGGTATTTCTGGTTGCTAAAGCATACAAGACAATTTTTGATATTCTACCTTGACTTTCGCACAAGTTAAGCATTTACTCACATACGTCACAATGTTGGCTTTCATGCTCGGCCACTAGTACAAGATTTTCAGATTCTGATACATCTTATCAGAACTCAGATGAACAGAGTATCGAGACTTGTGTCCTTCATTCATCACAAGCTCTCTAAGGTTACCGTTGACGTGCGTGCGGGTGTATATATTTTTTAGTATATTTTCTCTCTTTTTTTACTCACCGATTTCAAGTTTTAAATTTATAAAACACGATATTATACTATCACTCTACACACATGCTAGGGCAAGTGCACCCATCACGGACGTAGTATAGTGATGGCAAGATACCGAGGTCGTCCAAGGACACAAGATCTTTTAATATTGGCTTATCGTCGACGTTTAATCGAACCAAAATTTGAGAAAAGGTTTAAAACTATAAATAGATAAACTAAAAACATAAAATAAAATAAAAGTAAAAACAGATAGACAAGAAAGAATCACTTGGTTCCGACTTATCTTTCATGTACCCTTTTGATAATTTTCGCACTTTGGGCATCTTAAGAGATTATCTTAGTTATAGTAGTAGGCCCCTCTTGTGATGGCGATGTTACCCTCAACCTAGTGGTTTGAGTTAGCAAGGATACAATCCCATTAGGTCGGAATATTGAAAGATAATTAAGTAAGTTATTAATGCAAAAAGTGGTGGGCCCCCTTCCACGCAGCGGTCACCCTCACCCCGTTGGTCTGAGTCAGCAGGGATACAATTCTCGCGGGGTTTGTTAAAGGTTTTAATAGTAGTTTATAGATAAGGGATTCAAGCTTTTTGCACATCTCCCGTGGTGGGTAATGCCCGCTTCGACTCGTGAGGTGTTACTAGGCTTGAACCAGGTTCTTGCAGGATCTATACACTGAACGAGACATAAAATTTATCCAACCACCCTTCTAACCCCCTTCTAGGCAATTAACGCGCTTTATATAGACCGTAAAGACACGAATATGTGAATCAATGACATATGAAGAATGATTAGATAATTTCCCTTCAATACAAAAAAAAACTAGTTATTAGAGTCATTAATACATACCCAATTAAAAAGATGCCAAAGATTGGAAATCATAAAAGAAAATACATAAAAGATATGTCTTCACCATGTGATGTAAGAGTTTAGCCAAGCATGGCCTTTGTTTGACAAAGACTCTTACTATCAATCTTGGATCCCGAGACTACTACACACACTCTAAAAGATGGAAAATGGATGACGGTGGTGGATGATGGTGTTGTAGTGGTGGTGGAGTGGTGGCAAGTGAGAGAGAAGTGGTTTGCCAATGGATAGATTGGAGTGAAACCAAGCACCCCTATTTATAGCTGAAAACAGAAATTCCACCATGGCCCGTGCCCGCCTAGCACGGCCCCGTGACCATCAGTCTCCCTCTTCTACATTAACTGCAGCGTCAGACTTGTACTAACACGGCCCCGTGTGTCAAGGGCACGCCCCGTGGCCAATGTAGTTGCTGTACTTTTTCAGATTCTGGAAATCCTAGAGTTGACCACGCCCCTTGATGCTTTAGCACGTTCCCGTGTTGAGCTTTAAATTTGTCTTTTGTTGTTATCTTTTTCTACTGCAGCTTAAATTCCTACTGGGCACGACCCATGCTAGGTGAGCACGACCCCCTGCTAGAGCTTCTATTTTTGTTATTTATTGGTTTGGATGCGGATGGGGGCTCGACAAGTTGCGTCAATCCTTCTTCATTGCATTTTATGTTGGTTTTTGCTGTTATTTTGCTCCTTTTGTTTATTTAAGCTCTTTTAACCCTGTTTATTAAAAAGGAACAGAAACACAAGCTTTTTCCAACGTTAGTACTAAAAAGGGTTGCTTTTACACCATATTTGATATAATTTATATGTTGTATTTTAAGCACATTAAATACCCCCATACTTGAATCTTTGCTTGTCCTCAAGCAAAACTCTTGATCGTGGCTTACACACCCAAACAGAATGGGTAGAAGGGAAAGTTTTTGGACTTATCTTTAGAGTGTCGGGAATCCAAGTTCTAATTTATTTTGTTTTTATTTTATTTACATTCTTATTTGGTCATGACTTATTTACAACACAATTTAAGAAAAAATATTTATTTTGAGCATAGCATGCCTTTATAAAATCCTTTTTGGTTATATACACATCTTACACTCCTCACAAGTAATCACTCAACACCCGGCCAAAAATGTATAAGTGAGAACGCTCGTACCCGATTTGGAAATTACTCCCTCTGTAGGCTTGACAAGTAATTAAACCTTCTCCTTTGTGACGTTTTAATCCTTGTAGGTATCGAAAGGACTTTTTTAAAGGGTAGGCTATGGCTCGGGTAGGTGTGTTTTATTTGAAAGTGGCTAAAATAGTAAAATGCTGGCTTCTTCTTTGAAAAAATTATTTTCTTGTGACTTATTTAAAACTATATACTTATAAGCAATATTGTTTTTGCTTATTTTATTCTCAGTAGTTTTTTACATAAAATAACTCACTTATTTTATAATTTTCAAAAGTGCCGCATTTACTGAAAAAAAAGGGTGTAAAAGTAAAAAAGTTGGATTTTTGGGGTGATGGGTGGTTATTTTTGCAAAATTTTTGCGGGTTTAAGAAACGAAAGGTTTTAAGGCTCAAATTGGTTTGTCTAAGGGGAGTATTTTTGGGAAAAGCAAGGAAAAAAAAGTTTTTCGATGAAAACGGGTTTAGTCCTAATGCCTCTGTCATTTACTTACTTGGATTAGCGTCGGTAAGGACTTGGGGTGTATCGCTTTGGCAAGTTCTAGATTTGTAAGAACCAAATAGGCTATTCACACAAGAAATGAAAATTTGAGCGATTAGTATAGATGTGTATTTATGCTCAATAGAGGCTCAAAACCCACTTTTTGTGGGAAAGGGTTCTAGTGTAAAAACTTATATATAAACAAGTCAATTTTTACAAAGATTTGTTAGGCCCATTTTTATAATTTCCTTAATTGGTTCTTTTTATCATGACATTTTTAGGTGTAAATTAATAAAAACATCATTTTTAGAACTTAGTTACCCAACTAAACCAAGATAAGTAAAAGAAAAAAATAAAAATTTTGAAAAAAAAAGTTTGGGGTGTTTAGCGGTTCAAAGGCGAGTTTTGTGTAAGGCTTGTTTTAGGACAAACGATTCAAGGTTTTAACCTCCTCCCCCCCACACTTAAATTACACATTTCCCTCAATGTGTCCCAAATAGGATTTGTTTTGGTTGAATGTGTAAAAAGTGCAGAAAAATAACAAAATTTTACAGTTACTGGTCATTAGACACGGGGGCGTGTTGGGTGAACACGGCCCGTGGCCAAAGTGCCAGTAACTGGGTTTTCAGAAAACTTACAGTAAAGTGAGCATGGGGTCATGCCTGGTGAGCACGTCCCGTGTCAATTTTTTGGAGAAAAACTTTTGACATCAGTGGACTGGGCACGGGGGCATGTTGAGTAAACACGACCCCGTGCTGTTTGTCTGTTTCAGTTAAAAATGCAGGTTTTTGACGTTTGGCTCCTGGTTTCCGGGCTTAGGGACCACTATGCTTAGTGTGTCCAAGCCTCCCATGGCACCTGCGTTCTACAATACTACCACAACACAACATAATACAACAAAACAATCATAAAACCTAGATTACTAACGTTTAATTTTAACCATCACCACATCATCCAAACATAAAACAAAATGCAGAAAATAAAAATTGTCTAACGGAAAGTAAATTGTCTTAAACGGGACGCAGCCTGAGAAAATATCAAATTGTTCAAGAGAGTGAGAGATTTAATCTGCATGACAATCGTATCGCCCGCTACCACCGCCGCCTAGTCAGAGTCCATACGATGTCCCTCGTCCTCCTCCTCTTCATCTTCGCCTTGAACCACCATATGATCCCAGATGTAGGTGATCATTTTGCATGGACAGGATGTTGCATTCCATGCCTCCAATCCGGATGCTTGAGCTTTGGCCTAAGCTATAAGCGTTCCTGGAGACTTGGAGGGTTTCCTGCATAATGTTATACAAATTCATGAGGTTAGGAAAATCACCCTCTCCTTGAGACGAGGACCCCGGGAATTGTCCGGGATGAGGACGGTTTGGGATATCTTCGATTGCCAAGATCATGTCCGGGTCGTTTGGGTTCCAAGCATGACCTCTTGCATCCTTGAAGCGCATAGTACCGTCGGGGCAATTGATGATAAGACTCATGCTTCGGCATACCGCGAGATCAACCTTTGTCGTACCAACACCCTTGTTGAACGACGATGGAGTTCGCTGAATGAAATGCTTGAATAACTATGCGATCCATCCTCCATAGAAGATCGGTGTTCAGGTGTCCGCGGTGGCGTTGGCAGCCATATCCCGAAGCAATTTCTTGGCGACGTCGTGGGGTTGGTGAGTTACGAGACAATAAAGGTAAGCAAGCTCTCGTAAATTCACCACCCCACAACTATTATCTATTTGGCACAAAGAACGACTAAGGACCCGATGAATGTAGCGGATGAGCGGGTCCCTGATTTAGTGCTCTTTCTGGAGCTTGGGTTGTAGTGGCCATCTCCAATCATTTCCCATGCAGCTTGGTGGAGGTTGTTCGGTAATTCTCTGATAGCTTCAGTAAGCTCTGGTTCTGCCACATCCTCCTCAGTATATAGGCTGATGTTGATACCGAATTGGGCGACAGACAAGCTATACCATTCTCCCCCGCATCTAAACTGTACGACCTCAGAATCAAACAGATCCGGCTTGCTCCTCTTGAATGTGAGTGTGCTTAAGAACTCCATATTGTATTGATGTATGGACCGGAGCCGGGTTTCCAGAAAGATTCAAAGTGGGCCAGTCACGAGTGCATCGTATCTCTCCCTTTGTCCAACCGTCTCGAAGGTGTCATAGCAAACTTGCCTCGGGGGCTCTTCATGTCATGCTTGCAAGGTTTCGAACGATGTTTGGTACTCCAATTCAGAGGTTTTGAACCTTAGGAACTTGTGTGGTGCCATCCCGCAAGAAAGAACCAGTAAGATGGTTGATACGTTTGAAAAATATGCAAAAATATGATATCAGATGGTCTGGACATGGCCCCGTGTCTGTCGGACACGACCCGGTGTCTGAGGTTCAAATTGGGCATGGCCCCATGCTGAAACAGCACGACCCTGTGTCAAACAGTCTGTTTCTCCAAAAATCAACGTTTTCGAGCCGGCTTCGAAAAATGCAAAATTTTTGGTTCACCAGTAGCAGTTTACCCCAAAAAACAAACCCCAACTATCATTTTTACATAAAATACCCGTTTACCCTTCCGATTTTGAGATTTTCCGTCAAGAACAAGGGTTTAGTTTCAACAGTTTGAATGATTCAATTTCCTCAACAATGTTCAGATATTTACTTTTAAAATTACTTATACTAACTACTATTAACAAGATCTAAACAAAAATTCGAGAACGGGTCTAGTTCAAGAACCCTAGATTAAACCCGAATTTTTGGTGTTAAACTACATGTAAATCGTTAAACTAACTACCATGATGTTAGAATCATACCTTGTAGTTGGATTAGAGTGATCAAACGTTGAAAACCGGTGAGAAATCAGCAGGAACCAGTGTCTCCAGAGAAACGGGTCGTGTTATGTTTGAAAAAAATGAAGACTGATGGTTCTTTATCCTAACAGTCAGTCGGCCACGGCCCTATGCTGATGCAGCACGACCCCGTGCGTGTCTTATTATTTTTGTTGTATCTGGGCGTTTGGGCACAGGGACATGTCAGTTGGGCACGACCCCGTGTTTGGACTGCAAGTAACCTTATTTTTTTCATTTATGCACGTGTGTGACCGTTTTTTCGTGGTTCCTTTAGTACTTACCTGTTTTTTGTCAAGTCTTCATGGATGATGCTTTCTAATTATTCCTACAAGATGATTAAAAAGAAAAATATGCAAATATATAAATTAACATTTGATCGTTTTACCGATCATGTATCTACCTATTGAACATCCATTTCAATTTCCTCCTCTTCAATGAAGCCTTGTTAGAGTTTAAGCCTTTGTCCGTTTACCTTGAAAGGTTCACCGTTTGGAGGCTTAATTTCTACCACTCCATGTGGAAGGATTTGGGTGATGGAAAAAGGTCCCGTCCACCTTGACTTAAGTTTACCCGGAAATAATCAAAGCCTTGAATTAAACAATAGCACTTGATCCCCCTCCCAAAATTCTTTAGGTTTGCTTATTTTATCATGTATATTTTTCATGCGTTCCTTATAAATTTCGGAATTAGAATATGCTTGATTTCTCAATTCGTCTAATTCGTTTAATTGATAGAATCAATTTTTACCGGCAAGTTCTTGGTCTAGGTTTACATTTTTCAACGCCCAATGGGCCTTGTGAGTAATTTCTACAGGGAGGTGACAATTTTTCCCAAAGACGAGCTTATATGGGGTGGTGCCTATTTGTGTTTTGTAGGCAGTTCGAAAGGCCCATAAAGCGTCATCTAATTTATTCGCCAATCTTTCTTGTTTTGACCTACAGTTTTCTCTAGAATTCTTTTTAGCCCTCGATTTGTTACTTCGGCTTGACCGTTGGTTTGAGGATGGTAGGCGGTTGAAAGATGGTGATAGACCCCATATTTTGTTAAAATTTTGTATAATTGATGATTGCAAAAATGGGTACCTCTATCACTAATAAGTGCTTTTGGAGCACCGAAACAAGAAAATAGTCGTTTTAAGAATCTTTCACAACTCTACCATCGTTGGTTGGAAGAGCTTTGGCCTCGGCCCATTTGGATACATAATCAGCTACTACAAGAATGTATTTATTACCTTTTGATGGTGGGAAAGGTCTCATAAAATCTATACCCAAACATCAAAAATTTCACAAATAAGAATGCCTTTTTGGGGCATTTCATTTCTTGTTGAGATATTACCTGTTCGTTGGCATGCATCACAAGTTTTAATAAAATGGTATGCATCCTTATGGATGGTTGGCCAATAATATCCTAAATCGAGTACCTTTCGTGCGGTGCTTGCAACTCCATGATGTCCTCTATACGATCCTTCATGACAATGGCGAAGAATTTTTCTTGCTTCTTGACCATGGACGCATCTTCGAATAAGTTGATCGATACACATTTTAAAAAGATATGGGTCTTCCAAAAAATAGTGTTTTACATCGGCAAAGAATTTTGTTCTTTGTTAATGTGACCAACCTTTGACTAAAATGCCACTAGCGAGGTAGTTAGCATAGTCGGCGTACCATGGTTCTTCTTGGTATTCAATCATTTCCAAAGATTCGGTGGGGAACGTTTCATTGATGAGCTCTTCTCGAGTCGACTCTAAAGCGGGATCTTCTAAGCATGACAAATGATCGGCGACGGTATTTTCGGCTCCTCGTTTATCTTTTATTTCAATGTCGAATTCTTGGAGGAGAAGAATCCACCAGATTAAACGTGGTTTAGCATCTTGTTTTTTGAAGAGGTATCGAATGGCGCCATGATCCGTATAAACTATTGTTTTAGAATGAACAAGATAGGAACGAAATTTATCAAAAGTAAACACTACGACTAGTAACTCTTTTTTCGGTTGTTGTGTAATTTTCTTGAGCATCGTTAAGAATTTTACTTGCATAGCATATTTGGTGAAAATGTTTTTCTTTTCGTTGTCCTAAGACGGATCCAACTGCAAAGTCACTTACATCGCACATGATTTCAAAAGGTAATTTCCAATCGGGTGATATCATGATTGGTGCATTGACTAACATATCTTTTAAGGTTAGAAATGCTTTGTTACATTCCTCGTTAAAGACAAATGGCGCCTCTTTTTTCAAGTAATTTTCTTAGAGGTCTAGAGAATTTTGCAAAGTCTTTGATAAATCGCCTATAAAATCTGGCATGTCCTAAGAAACTTCGAATGGCTCGAACGGAGGAAGGTGAAGGTAATCGGGAAATAGTGTCTATTTTGGCCCGATCCAATTCCATTCCTTCATTTGAGATCTTATGACCGAGTACTATTCCCTCTGTTACCATAAAATGGCATTTTTCGCAATTATGGGTGAGGTTAGTTTCCTCACATCGGGAGAACATTCGTTCAAGGTTATCGAGGCATTGGTCATATATATCTCCAAAGATAGAAAAATCTTCCATAGTTTTTTCTATCATATCGTGGAAGATGGCCACCATGCAACGTTGAAACTTAGCGGGGGCATTGCATAGACCAAAAGGCATGCGTCGATAAGCAAAAGTTCCATAGGGACATGTAAAAGTTGTTTTCTCTTGGTCCTCCGGTGCTATTGGAATTTGAAAATATCCAGAGAAACCATCGAGAAAACAATAGAATTTATGACCGAATAGTCTTTCTAACATTTGGTCGATGAATGGTAAAGGAAAGTGGTCTTTCCTTGTTGCTTCATTTAATTTACGATAGTCGATACAAATCCTCCATCCGATGACAGTTCTTGTTGGTATAAGTTCATTTTTATCATTTGTTATTACCGTCATACTTGCTTTCTTTGGAACTACTTGGACGGGACTTACCCATGGACTATATGAAATGGGATAGATAAGTCCGGCGGCTAGTAGTTTGATGATTTCATTTTTAACCACTTCTTGTACCTTTGGATTTACCCTACATTGTGGTTGTATTACCGTTTTATAGTCATCTTCCATTAAAATTTTGTGGGTGCACATGGATGGGTTGATGCCTTTGATATCCATGAGCCTCCACGTGATTGCATTTTTATGTTTTTTCAAAAGCTTTATTAACTTTTCTTTTTCAAAAAGTGTTAGTTTAGAAGAAATGATGACGGGGATCTTACCATGTTCATCTAAAAATGCGTATTCTAGACCTTTAGGTAGTTCCTTGAGTTCAAGTGGCGGTGGATCTTCGAGAGACCGCTTATTTTCTTCTTTATTAAAATCGATTGCCGAAAATGTTTGTTCCATGGCAGTTTCCTCTTCGACGAATTCTTCTTCTTCTTCTTCTTCTTCCATATCGGGTGGTTCCGCTTCATCCTCAATTAGGGGATCGTCATCATGAATTAGATATTTCATTGATTGGTCAAGATTGATGTACCTTTTGTCGGCCCCTAATTGAAGTGGTAGGTTGTTTTGCTTTCGTTGGGTCAAGGCTTGATGGGATTTTAGAAATGGTTGTCCCAGCATGAGGGGGGCATTATCTAAGATGAAAAAGTCGGTTGGGACTACCACTTGGCTTGTTTGAATTAAGACATTTCCAACCATCCCCATGGTATTAATCGTTTTGCGATTTGAGAGAAAAATAGGAATTTTAAGAGGAGAAAAATCATTAGTACCCAATTTTTTCAAAAATATAGTTAGGCATGATGTTAACACTAAGATCTTTATCAATTAGCACATTACTAACAAAGATGTTTTAAAAAAAACATGGTACCGGTGTTATGTTCATTTCATGATATTTATATCTTATTAGTGAAGTTTGATCATTTGTTAACGTGACGCTTATTAATTCTTCGATTTTAGTAGAACTGTTCAACTCTTTTAAAAACTTAGCATGTGAAGAAACCAAACAATGATTTTCAAAAGAAGGTTGTAAAACGTGAATTTCTGAAAAAGTTTGTTCTAATTTAGAATTGTTAGTTTTACGTTTACCTTCTTCTTGAGTCGGTTCATGCGTGAGTTTTTCATTTTGTTCTTCTATTTTTACCTCTTTGATTATTACCTCTTTAGTAGAAATAGCCTCTTCTTTTTCACGAGATCTCTTAAGTAAGAGTTCTAGATTTTTGAGACCTTGTATGAGTCTTTCGGCTTCGGGAGTGATTGTTGGTGGTGTGCCGTAAGTTTCAAACGGATTGACATCCCAATCAAAGTCTAACTTTGGGAGCTCAAACCTTGGTTCTTCATAAGTGGTGTATGAAGAACTTCGTGTGGTGTATAAGGTTGATGGATTAAAGAGATAACAATGTTGTACCGAATGAGATTTTCCGCAAATGGTACAATAAGGTTCCTCATAATCATTCTCAATATAATAGGTGTAGTCTTCTGAGTAGTAATCCATTGTTTTGGAAGATACCTAGAAGAATAATGAGCCTCAGGACTAGAAACAGAATTTAAAAATTTCACAGAAGATTGACCATGGCCCCGTGCTGAACTAGCACGGCCCCGTGGGCAGTTCAGTATCTGGGAGTTTGAAAAGTTTTTAAGAAAAGTTTGCAGCACGGGGGCGTGTCCCAGCAGCACGGCCCCGTGTTAAACCTAATGTAAACAGAAAAATTTTAAAAACGAGCGCTCAATTTTGAAAAAAATTGTTAGAATTTGATTAGGCCGCTAATTTTAAGCTTTCTTAAAATTCTTCTGTCCTCGGCAATGAAGCCAAAAACTTGACGTGCGTGCTGGAGTATATATTTTTTAGTATGTTTTTAGCTCTTTTTTTACCCGCTAATTTCAAGTTTTAAATTTATAAAACACGATATTCTACTCTCACTCTACACACACGCTAGGGCAAGTGCACCCATCGCGGGCGTAGTATAGTGATGGCAAGATACCAAGGTCATCCAAGGACACAAGTGCTTTTAATACCGGCTTATCATCGACGTCTAATCGAACCAAACTTTGAGAAAACGTTTAAAACTATAAAAAGATAAACTAAAAATAGAAAATAAAATAAAAGTAAACACAGATAGACAAGAAAGAATCACTTGGTTCCGACTTATCTTTCATGTACCCTTTTGATGATTTCCGCACTTTGGGCATTTTAAGAGATTATCTTAGTTATAGTAGTAGGCCCCTCTATTGAAGGCGACGTTACCTCAACCTAGTGGTTTGAGTCAGCAAGGAAACAATCCCACTAGGTCGGAATATTGAAAGATAATTAAGTAAGTTATTAATGCAAAAAGTGGTGGGCCACCTTCCAGGCAGCGGTCACCCTCAACTCGTTGGTCTGAGTCAGTAGGGATACAGTCCTCACGGGGTTGGTTTAAAGTTTTAATAGTAGTTTATAGATAAGGGATTCAAGTTTTTTGCACCTCTCCTGTGGTGGGTAATGCCCGCTCCGATTCGTGAGGTGTCACTAGGCTTAAACCAGGTTCTCGCAGGATCTATACACTGAATTGTAACACCCCGATTGCGTAATACAACAAACCGTTACAGAAACATCAGGGAGTCACGTTACAAGAATTGTTTCACAACACATGGTATTTAAAGTTTTGTGTTATTAGGATAATTGTTTTAGGATAAACAGAGGAGAATATACAAATATATTGTCTTTCATGTTTTAAAGTCACTAAGGCCCGCGTCCATCCTATGTGAAGTAAGCAATCAATCATCAACAATAGAACCAAAAACATATGTGAAAGTATAACGTCAACATAAAAATGCCTGTGAGTAACATGGGTTTCTTAATTTAGATTCATGGCTTTGGATATTATAAGAAAAGAGCATATGTTTTCAAAAATAGCCATGAACCATTGTAAAAAGTTTGGTATCTAAAAGACTTTGCTTTTGATAAAAAGGATTGGTAGTATATACAAAAATATACTTTGGTTTTGAAATAATAGGATTGATAGTATATCAAAATATACTTTGGTTTTGAAATAATAGAATAGGTAGTATATCCAAATATACTTTGGTTTATGAATAAGAGATTTGATACTATATCAGAATATACTTTGGTTTAAGAATGAAAACATTGGTAGTATATAAACTATACTTTGGTTTAAGAAAATAGCATATCAAACTATGCTTTAGTAGTATATCAAAATATACTTTGGTTTAGGAAATAACAGTATCGGTAGTATATCAAAATATACTTTGGTAAACAAATATCACATTGGTAGCATATCAAACTATGCTTTGGAAATATATCGAAATATACTTTAATTTGTGATTTGGTAGTATATCAAACTATACTTTAGTAAACAATATCACATTGGTAACATATCAAACTATGCTTTGGAAGTATATCGAAATATACTTTAATTGTGATTTGGAAGTATATCAAACTATACTTTGGTTTAGGAAATCTATAAAAAATATGTTTTTTATGGCTTAGTTGGAAAACCTTTGTAAAAACACATTGTGGACGTTTGGCAATACATTCAAACCTTAGTGTATCAAACTACACTTTGGTGACTATATATTTACCACGAAGGCAAAATCTATTTGGTTTAAACTTGGTTTCTAACATTCCATAAAACGGGAATGGGGTGTCAAGTCCTATAGCGCTATATCGTACTACCAATCGGCTTGATCATTGTTAATGAATGTATAAGAATAAATATGCACCAACAATAGTCCTACAACTTTGAAAATCATTATTTAAGCCATAGGTAACTGTTTCAATTCGTTAAAGGATAAGTACTATGTATTCGAAATCATATAGCATTGAAATCATGAAAATAGTGAATAGGCACATATGAATCACCCCAAAACATTTGAAAATGTAAAAGACGGGGCTATGTACACACTTGGGATTGCAAAGAGTCCTTGAATCAAGTGAAATAACAAGGCTTCAAACGTGTCCTAATGTGTCCTAACATCAGGTAACTATGTTAAAGTATTGGTACATAATCGGGGGAACTGGATAGAATGAGGTCTTGTAAACCAAATGAGTGTTGAAACTCATATGAAATGGTTTAACAAAGTCTACATTCTGATTTGGAATGAATACTAAGTGCTTTTGACCCGTTATGACCCGTTAAGGTATTTTACCCTACTTTAACGTGTTATTTGCGTAAACGTGTGTTCGAATGGTTAAACATGTACTATAATAAGTCTTAAATGCCCAAATGTGTTTGAAAATGTTATAACATCAGTTTATATGTCAAAATTTGATTATATATGCTTAAAATGAATTTATGCGCAAAAAGGTCATTTTGGTCATTTTCAAAGGACATATAAACGACTTATCATATAACTAAACAAACAACGTGACCATAAGGTTTAACCTCAGTAGGTTATTCCCTATACAACTATGGTCACCTACATGTGTTTGGTCGGATCCTAAGATCTACCAAACGGATCGGATTCGAAAATCAAAGCGGTGGTCAAACCGCTCGACTTACGACCCAAAATAAGCACTAAACTAGAAGTGATGAGTTAAACATGTCAAAACATGTTTAACTAAGTTGCAAAACTGATTTGGTATCAAAACTTGGTGTTTTGATACCCGAAAATAGTTTCGTCGTAAAATGCACATATTTGTGCATTTTGACCGAAACTTTGACTCGTCACTTCGACTAGTAAACCTGGTAATCAGTAGGTACAATCGCAAGGGATTATTGCCTTCGTGATTACTATCACGTTGCAAAGTTCGATTGAACTTTGACTTTGACCAAAAGTGGTCAAAACCAAAAGTCAAACGGTAGTCAAATTGTTTGACTTTCAGCTTAAAAAAGCTTAAATAAATAAACAAGAGTAGGAAGAACACTTACTTGGGTTCTAGGATGAAAGAATGCTCAGTAGAAGGCCTCTAAAAGATGGTAGTAACTCCAATTAGAGCAGGTGAGTGAAGAAAAATGGAATGAGCAGTGAATTGAGTAAAATGCCTTGCTATTTATAGTGAATTCGAAGCGTTTAGATCATGCCATGTGTCAAGAGTGTTCTCCAAGGCTTTACAAGATTGCAACAAGTGTCTAGGATTAGATTTCATGCTTGGAAGTTACTCATCTTGGTGAACAAGCACGTAAACAATGGATCCAAAACAAGGTGTTTGGCTAAAAACAAACATTCTTTTACTCGGTGTCTCTCGTGCCCTGCGAGAGACTTAGGCTAGTCTTTCGCCCCCCACCAGAAGCTGACATCAGGTTTCAAGTTTTGGCAAAACAGGCCTCTCCACATGAATTTATGTGTTTTTGACGCATTTAACCCCCGTTAACCCAAATTTTAGGCTTTATAAGGACGTTAAAGCATATGGGACTTGAATTATGCTGAGAAATGTTGTGGATGTCGGTTCGTTCGGTTGTACGATCGTGTTTTTCGCTTAATTATGACGAACGCTCAAACGGACGCGAAAATGACCGAAATTACGCAACGAATGATATTTTTGCATTCTTATCACCAAAATACAATATTTTAATGATTAAATTTTTTTTTGGATGTGCGTACGTGTTCCATATTAAGAAATACGAGAATTGGCAGACTTTCTCAATTTGTTGTAAATAGTCCCTATGATCAAATAAGCATGTTTTGCCATACTGAGCCCTTCAAAACTTATTTCTAAGTTATGTAAAGGGTATTTAGGGTATGTTTAGCTTATGTCATTGTTCCGGAGTGTATGTCACATTAAACTGATTACGTTTGCGAAACAGTTTACGTATAACTTCCAGAAAAGCTCTTGAGAGTTCGAAATCGTACAAGGATTGAAATGTGTAATTGTCATATGTAATTATACAATTCCAGATAATGAAACACAAGATTTCATTGGATTCGAAATTTTTCAGAAATGTACAAAGTTTGTAAAGGCACAAATGTCACAGTCTCCCCTACTTTAGGAAATTTCATCCCGAAATTTAATTTAGAGGAAACTTGTAAAAACAGATGTGGATGTTTCGCTTTAAAATAAATCCTCAGTTCCCTAAGTAAAACTCTGGACCACGGTTGGATTTCCAGCGAACTTTGTTAATTATACTCGTCTGTTATCTATAGGAATGAGTTCAGATTCGAAAATCAAAACTTCATTCCAATAGGAAGGTGTATGACATCTTCGATTGTACCAAGCCTCTTAAGAGAGCCATGTAAATGTCAAAGTGTTATTCTCGTTGTAGTATAACTCGAAGAGAGTGTGAACTTGAAAAGGAATTGGAGTTTCGAACAACGAATGGAAAAATGTTTCCAATGAAGACTATTATAGGAAACTTGTGTGTGTTTTCGAAGTTGGAGTCGGAGAGTGCAAGATAAAACATCATTTGTCACACCCCCAAAAATACCACATGCGGAAACCCCGCTAGGCGTGTGACGTACCAGGATCTAGCCACCAATCACATTGAACTATTTAAAATAAACTCCCATTTATTGAATCAAATATTCCAAATCATATCACAAGTTTAACAGGTTCAGCGGAAGCAAATAGTAAATCATTGTTTAAATGTTTCAAAACCAAATGTATGTAAAAACAGTAAGCCCATCATGCGTATCCAAGCAGTACGACCCATGACCACTCCAGCAATCCCAGATAGCAAGTTCCTTGTCCATAACATCTAATGACCTGCGAGCATGCAACAAGTGTATCAGACAACGCTGGTGAGTTCATAGTTTTACGAAAATGTTAATTGCCAAGTGTTTAGTTAAGTTTATTGATAATGTTGATAATAACTCGAGTACCATACAAGATGGCTTTCAGATTGTTTTGCCCATCCCCAATGCCCCCTATCTAAGCATTGGTCATGATTAAGGTCATTAGTTCACGCCCGTCCTCTCAGGTACGGTGTGAGGTTTCCAAGCCTAATAGCGCTATCAACTAATACCCCGTTACCTCTCCGGTAACTAATTCAGTATAAGATGGGACTTAAAGTGATAGGAAATGAGTGTATTATCTAACATCCTAGTTTTTACCCAAAAGACTTATTCCTCTCAGGAATACCCATTTGATTGTCCCACCCATCGGGACGCATACTCAAGAGAAATGAACTCACCTTAGTTTTGCTAGGTATGTTAAGCTACCCGTTCCAAGTCGGTCAACCAAACCCTACCGTGGTTACCAATAAAGTCAGTTTCATAGTTAATTAAGTCACATATTTATCACAGATTGCATCCATCACAAAGATTACTGTACAACATGTAGCACATATCCAATTCTTATACAAGTCCACATCCCATTCTCACAAGTCAATCCAGATTTCTCATTCTATGCAACAAATGGATCTTATAAACACAAACAACCATCATCATATACATCATAAACTTTTCTGTTTATTTACACACATGCAGCATCTCCACGAAGAATCTATTCTTCGTGGGATGCTCCCTTGGCGAAGGACAATCCTTCATCGGGGTTGAGTATGGCAAAGAACCATAGAGGTTCGTCAAGAATCAGTCAACGAAGAACCTAATTCTTCGTCGAACTAGATTCTTCGTGGGGGGGGGGGGGGTCTTCGTCACCCCTCATCAAACAGTTACAACTCATTTGATTTCGTAACAACAGTTAACAAGTTTGACAGTTTCCCATATCAGATTAATCGACGGTTTTAACCATGATTATACGCCCTAATTATGAACAATCATTAACTACTCAACACGTAACAATTTCCATTTAACATACAATTCATTCTAACAATCATTGGCCATAATCGCATGCTAAACATGTACCACCAGAGCCATTAGTTTCTCAATACAAACCAACACCAAATCCAATCAGGACAATGATCATCGAAACACATAAGAATCTTCACACTATCAACATACAAACCCTAAGTACGTAATCAACATTAATACGGCCAGTAAAAAATGAAACATTATATACACAAGACCCTACATTCTCATACAAAATCATCACTACACGAAACCACGTGTCGGGTATTAATCCAATGAACGAGAACAAGACACTAACCGAAATACCGGATTGATTAGTTTGCTTGAGATGGGGTCTTCGAGACATAGATTCCGTCACACAGGGAAGAGAGGAAGAGAGAGAGAGCCTTAGGGTTTTGTGATTTGCGGTTACGTTTTACAAGAAGTTATACGCATAAAATTCTCGGAGTTGAATAACCTGGGCCGAGGCCCCTTACTGGCGAAGGACCTCTTGACGAAGAACTATTCTTCGTCAAGGGTGTTGACGACAAAGAACCCTCCTTCGTCGAGGAGTGATTGTGACGAAGAACTATTCTTCGTCGGCATGGGTTTGGGCGAAGAACCCCAGCTCTTCGTCGAATTAGGTTTTTCGTGAATCAAGTGTGGTGTTATCCTATGCCTAAACACTACACAAATATCATGTAACACCCAACCGTAACAATACTTTAATCATTCAGATATCATGCACAAGATACAACGTAAAATGAACTGTGAAAACAATATTGTGAAACAAGTGGTGCGTAGAGGAAAGACCTTGAAATCTCGGGTTGTCACATCATCCCCAACTTGAAAGAAATTTCATACCGAAATTTGATAAGTAATCTAAAGCAGTAAGGTGTTAGATCAGGATGACTGTGGATTTTCCTTGGGTGCCATGTCATCCCCAACTTGAAAGGGAATTTCGTCCCGAAATTCACTAGTTGCATCAGATTTAGATTGGTCAGTTGGGAATAATTGAGGATACTTGAGCTTTATCTGATCCTCGCGTTCCCACGTGAACTCTGGTCCTCGTCTTGAGTTCCAACGGACTCTCATGATTGAAATCCGACTATCCTTACGAACCTTAACTTCCCGATCCATGATTTCGATGGGTTCTTCAACAAACTGCAGTTTGTCATCGATCTTTAGTTCTTGGAGTGGTACCACAAGTGTTTCATCGGACAAACACTTCTTTAATTGCGAAACATGGAAGATATCATGAACGTTACCCAACTCAGCAGGTAACTCGAGCTTGTAAGCTACTTTACCAGTTCGTTCCAAAATTTTGAATGGCCCGACATAACGAGGATTAAGCTTGCCGCGTTTCCCAAAACGTACCACACCCTTCCAGGGTGAGACTTTCAACATAACATGTGTTGGGATTGAACCCTATCAGAGGAACAGATAATTAAAGCCAAAACTGGATCAGAGCAGTGGATCCAGAATAAGCAGATGTTTACATACAAGTCTCTCCCCTTGAAAGTGATTTCAACATCTGCTGACCTCCTATCTGCTGATCTTGCAAACTGCTGACCTACAACTGCTGCTCAAGTAAAGATCTGATGAAAGACTAAAGCCCTGATGATTCAATCTACTGCCTTGAGTCAAGCACTGCTGATCCGGACAAGTACTGCTGGGTTCACAGCAGTGGAAGGTTGCAGCAGCTGATCTATAGTCTGTTTTGTAATGTAATAGCAGTAGTTAACATAGCAGTGTTTGTATAGATCAGAGGTTAGAGTTTGTTAGGAGGTTAGATGTCACTTTCATGGTGACGTCAGCTAAGATGCTCAGTGGTTGGCAAGTGCCTATAAATAGCTCAGTACTTTGTACTGTTCTATTAGCTCTTTGCATCATCGTCTTCTTTGCACGAACAAACACTGAGCTCTGGCTGAGGAGGAGTTTGCATTCATTCATCAATCATTGTAATCGTTATTGAAATAAATTCAATCTTCCGATTCATTGAGAAAATATGTTTTATCAAAGTATTACTCTCGTTTGATTGTATGCAAAGTTTGTTTTCATCATAATTCCGCTGCACACTCATCCATTTTCATTTTAATTACAAACACAAAATACAATCAGAAACAAACTCAGATCCAACAATTGGCATCAGAGCTTGGACAGTCAAATTTGATTTAACAATCATTTTGACGTAAATAGTTCGGCTCATAACAGTTGATACTGATCGTTTGTTCGTTCGTTGAAAAACAGAGCAAGGATTAATCACCATTAAAGTTGATTTCTCAGTGTCTGTAAAACAACAAGAATGACGTCACAATCTCAGGATGATAAAAACAACATCAGCTCGCTTTTTAAACCACCTATGCTAAAAAGAAATGAGTACAACATCTGGTAGAGGAGGATGGGTCACATCCTCGCTCAACAAAGCACAGGTTGTTGGAGGTCTGTCGTCTTTGGTCCTCATGTTCGCACAGTGCCAAGCGCTGAAGATGCTAAAAAGTTCGTTCCAAAACCAGTTGAAAATTATACCGAAACCGATTATCAAAAGTTCGAACTAGATGCTAAAGCGTTTAGCATCATAGCATCAGCGCTGCCCAATGAGATATATGCTGGACTGTTACACAGTAACAGTGCCAAAGAGTTATGGGACGCGCTTAAGGAACAATTTGGGGGAACCGAAGAAGTCATAGAAAACAATAGGGAAATCCTGAACCAACAGTATGAAACATTTTGTCATGTTAGAGGTGAATCACTGACGCAACAATTTGAGCGTTTCAGTTGTCTCATCAGTGAACTGAGGCTTGTTAATACCACTTTTACAAACTCAACTCAAAATAGCAGGTTCCTCAGGTCACTGCTAGAAAAATGGGACACCATAGCTTTTATCACCCGAAACTCACCTGAGTTCAAGGATCTGACCTTGACCCAACTCCACGGTCGACTCCTGACCAACGAAAGGGAGTTGAACCAGAAAAGGAAGTTACAAGAGTCAGGAAAAGCCGTTGATGATTATACATTCGGTAACACTGCTCTTCTGGGTCAAGAAGAATCTGGGAGCAGTGGTAAGGATCAGGGTTATGATCACTTCATTGACATAACTGCTGGGGCAAATTTTAACAACCCTGATCCTCACTCTGCAAGTTATGCATTCACTGCAAACGAAAAGCAGATGTCAGACAATCTAAGTTTTGAACTCAATGATTTACAACATTTTGATCCCACTGACTTAGAAGAGATGGATATTCTGCACCAGTTGGCTTTGCTCAGTGTTAGAACTAGCAAATTCTATAAAAGAACAGGGAGAAAATTACCAGGACTTCATGGGAATTTGAGGGTTGGGTTGGATAAATCGAAAATCAAGTGTTACAAATGCAATAGGTTAGGGCACTTTGCTAGGGAATGCAGAAGTCAAAACAATGGACCAATAGTTACTCACCCTAGCTCTAACCCTAGACCACAAAGTCAAAACACTATGCACTATACCCAATATACCCCTGCAGCTCAAGTGAACACTACTCACTATGCTGCTGCCCCTGTGCCTGTGCGTTATGTCCAAACTACTGTCCCACAAATTCAGTACGTTCAAACCCCTGCTCCACAGGTAAAGGTGCAACCTGTTGCACCTCAAACCACTGCTCCAGCAGCAGTACAACCAGATCAACAAAGTTTTTTCACTCAAGGGTTTGTTGACTGGAGCAGTATGCCTGAAGACCTTAGTGATGAAAATTTTGCACTCTATGCTTCTAATGATTCTTCTCATAATGAATTTTGTTTGATGGCATTAGAGTCAATACAGGAGGGGGTTGAAACTGAAGAGGAACAGCTGAGTACTGAAAAAGTGGATGAGGTGACTGAAGCAGTGGTTACTGCTGTGGCTGGTGAACTACTGTTGGGAGAAAGTTCAGGTACCCTGATTGAACCAATGACAGATCCATGGTCCGAAGAGGACAAAGAAGAAGAGGAGGAAGAAAAGGCTGGTGAAAAGAAGGTGAGAGCTGATGATGAAGAGAATCATCAATATGACTGTGCAATGATGGCTGCTGCCAAGGTATCACCTCAAGTTCTTGAAAAACTGCGTTCTGACAATTGCATTATTGCTTTTGCTAACATCAAAGAGGTAAATGAAAACCTTCGGGATAAAATCTTAACTGATGAAGTCAAATTTGAAAGATCTTTAAAAGAACTTAAAAACAAATTGACTGAAAAGGAAAAAGAGATCAGCAGACTGAAAGAAGAACAAAGCATAACCAAAACTCAACTCCAAACTATGGTAGAAAAATACCAATTTTGCAAAAAGGAGTTGGAGTCCACCCAGATCACATGTGAGAGATGGGTGGAATCATGCAAAGGGTATGAGGTTATGCTTGAAAAACAGATAAAAAGCAATGTGAAATTTGGTGTTGGTTATAGAAAACATGATGATGAAACCACTGCTTTTGGAAAATCTGTTCAAACCACTGATGTAACCACTGAATTCATCCCCACAAACAAGAATGGCCAAGAAGTGAAAATCACTGACAAACTTGGTAACAAAATCACACTTGACAGACCAATGGGATCCTCTTCTTTTGAGGAGCTTGAAGATTATCAGTTTAAACCAAAATGGTCTGATGAGTGTGATATTCTTGAAAATTTCAAGCCAATGGACTTTACATCAACTGATGGTGTTAAAGCTCCAAAAGCTAAAGTCATACCTCTCAAGGACATCCCAGCAGTGGTTAAAACCTCTACTGCAAAGGAGTCTGAAAAGAGAAAGAAGAAAGAAAAAATTGATAACTTGTTTTGTGAATTCTGTGAGAAAAGGAATCATCTAACAAAAGATTGTTTCCACTTAAAAGCTTATGATTTAAACAGAACAAGTGTCATTGTTTCAGCTGAAAGTTGCCTTGTTTGTGGTAAAACAAACCACAAAACTCAAGCATGTGTGTCTCTCAAAAACTTTGATGTGAAAAAGAAAGAGTACATTGCTAAAACATCCTTGAGTCCATCATCATCATCAACATCTGTCAAATTCACCAAGAAACAACCACTGTTTGTGCCAGTTCAAACAGCTGTCACAAAACAGCTGAACCAAACATCTGTCAAAGAGATGTTCAGGTTACTGATGCACCCCCTGCCAATCAGTTCAGAAAAGGCAAGGAAAAACAGTCCTACCAAAGGATTCCACACGTTTATGAGGCCTACATAAGGCCCTCTAAACCCAAAGTGAATAGGCATCCTTTTGGTTATCAACAGGTGATTGGTCAAGACCCCCAACAGTGGTTAGCAAGAAACAGTACTAAAACTGTCCAAACCCCTGACCTAACCACTGTCCATCATTCTGCATCCATCCCAGACACTGTTGAGACCCCATCCAAAGCCCTGCTGGCTTTGGAGACCCTAATGAACTAATCCTTTTACTTCATGTGCAGGGAGCTTCTGCATGCTTTGATAGTCTTTGGTATGTAGATAGTGGAGGCTCCAGGCACATGACAGGATGTAAAGCCCTCCTCAAAGACTTTAAAATCCATGGAGGGGGTGATATATCCTTTGGAAATAATAGTAAAGGGAAAGTTCTAGGGTCTGGTACAGTGCAGTCTGGAAATGTAAAATTTGAAAATGTCAATCTGATAGACAATCTAAAATTCAACCTTCTGAGTGTGTCCCAAATGAGTGACAAAGGGTTTGGGTCATTCTTCACAAAAGATTGTTGTAGGATTGTTGGACCATAAATGGTCAAAAAGATTGAAGCAATAATCAAAACTGGTCAAACAAAACTTGTTGCTCAAAGAAGTGGCAATGTTTATGTTGTTGATATGTCAAAAGAGTGTCCCAGAGCTGATGCCTGTCTGTTCTCAGCTGCCTCTAACAAAGAGACAGAACTTTGGCACAGAAGGGTGGGGCACACAAATCTTAAGACAATCACTGAAATTTCAAAAAATGGTTTGGTGAGAGGCCTACCACAAAAATTGTTTTCATATCCTGAACATTGCATTTCCTGTTTAAAAGGAAAACAACAAAAAAGTTCTCATATTCCATTGAAGAGTCCAAAACAATCCAGTGTTTGCAAATGCTACACATGGATTTGTTTGGCCCAGTTCAAGTCATGTGCCTCAAGAAGAAAAGATATTGTTTGGTTATTGTTGATGACTTTTCTAGGTTTACATGGACTTTCTTTTTACACTCAAAAGATGAGACTACAGGCATTTTGCAAGACTTTGTGACACAGGTTGGAAAGCAATTTGACCTTCCAGTGAAAAGCTTCAGGAGTGACAATGGCACAGAATTTAAAAACAAGGAGTTGGATGCCTTCTGTGTGAAGAAAGGGATTGTACGGCAGTACAGTATCCCTAGAACACCAGAGCAGAATGGGGTAGTGGAAAGGAAGAATAGAACTTTGATTGAGGCTGCCAGAACCATGCTTGCTGATTTAGGTTTGCCATTAACTTTCTGGGCAGAGGCAGTAAACACTGCTTGCTATGTCCAGAACAGAGTTTTAATAAACCCCAGGCACAAAAAGACTGCTTATGAAATTCTGTATAAAATCAAACCACTGATCTCATATTTCAAGGTGTTTGGCTGCCCATGCTTTATTTTGAACCTAAAAGATTCCATTTCAAAATTTGCAGCCAAAATTGATTGTGATTATCATCTGGGATACTCAACCACTGCCAAGGCCTACAAAGTGTTCAATACACGGACCAAGGCAGTGGAGGAGACTTTGAATGTTAAGTTCAATGAACTTTCATCAATGAAAATCCCAGCAAATCCTGCAGATCTGTTTGATCTTGAAAAAATTACTTTTGAAAATACTGCTGTCAAGACTAACAGTGCAGGTCCATCAGAGGATACAACACAAGAACTATGGGTATGAAATCATCATCCCTCAAATGTCTACCAGAAAGGGAAAAGCATCAGCTGTTCAAAACAGTTGTCAAAGCTCAACCACTGCTACCTCAACAATTGTTGACCAAAGTAGCCCATCAACCACTGCTTCCACATCCTCAAACACTGCTGACAAAAGTCCTCAAACAGTGGATAAAAGTCAGCAGTTGTCCACTTCATTACCTCCTATTCCACCACCTTTTGAAGCCACTGCTGGATCATCAAAGTCCCCAGCAGTGGTTAGCTTAGATGATACACATTTGCAGTCTTCACCAACAAATGCCATCATACCATACCAAGGAGATTTAATCTTCGTGAGATCTCATCCACCTGATCAAATCATTGGCAACATCAATGAAGGGGTGCTCACAAGAAGCCAAACCTAAAACATTTGTCTTTTTGCTGGTTTTCTATCACTCCATCAGCCAGTCAAGTACAAAGAGGCACTAAAAGACAATAGCTGGGTAGAAGCCATGCAAGAGGAGCTCCAACAATTTAAAAGACAACAAGTATGGGAGCTTATACCACTGCCAGAAGAGGTTAGTCCCATTGGCACAAAGTGGGTCTTCAAGAACAAAACTGATGAAAGGGGTATTGTTGTCAAGAATAAAGCCAGACTTGTGGTTCAAGGTTACAGACAGGAAGAGGGGATTGATTATGATGAAACATTCGCCCCTATTGCAAGATTGGAAGCCATTAGACTGTTCCTGGCCTTTGCTGTCAACCACAACATGAAGGTGTTTCAAATGGATATCAAAAGTGCTTTCCTCTATGGTACAATTCAAGAAGAGGTGTATGTGTGTCAACCTCCAGGCTTTGAGGATCCATTTTATCCAGATCATGTCTACAGGCTGAACAAAGCCTTGTATGGCTTGAAACAAGCACCAAGAGCCTGGTATGAAACTCTTTCCAACTTTCTACTCTCAAATGGTTTCAAAAGAGGTACCATTGATAAAACACTGTTTCTTAAATGGAGAGGGAAGGATTTAATGATTGTCCAAATTTATGTGGATGACATTATTTTTGGAAGCACATGCAACAAAATGTGTGAAGAGTTTAGAGAACTCATGACAACTGAGTTTGAAATGAGTGCAATGGGTGAGCTGCAATGCTTTCTTGGTCTCCAAGTTCAGCAAATGCAAAATGGAACTTTCATTCATCAAAGCAAATATGCTAAAGAACTTTTAACCAAATTTGATATGAATGATTGTAAACCATGCAGCACACCCATGGCAACATATAAGCTGGTCATGTCTGATGAAAAAGATGAGTTGATTGACCAAACACTTTATAGAAGCATGATTGGGTCTTTATTGTACCTAACTGCATCTAGACCAGACATCATGTTTGCAACATGTGTCTGGGCAAGAAGTCAATCAGCTCCCAGAAAATCAAATCTCATTGCTGTAAAAAGGATCTTCAGATACATAAAAGGTGCTCCCACACTTGGTATCTGGTATCCAGCTAATGGGAACATCAAGCTTTCAGGTTTTTCAGACAGTGACTTTGCTGGATGTCACACCACAAGGAAGTCCACTTCAGGAGGGTGCCAGTTTCTAGGTGATTGCTTGGTTTCTTGGCAAAGCAAAAAGCAAGCAGCAGTTTCAACATCCACTGTTGAGGCTGAATACATTGCTGCTGCAAGCTGTACAGCCCAACTCATGTGGCTTCAAAATCAGTTACTGGATTTTGGTATCACTGCCTTAAAGACACCACTCATGTTGGACAGCCAGGCAGCAGAAAATATCATCAAAAATCCAGTTTCCCACTCTACCACCAAACACATCGACATCAGACATCACTTTGTGAGGGATTGCTATGAAAAAGGTTTGATTTCTCTGCATCATGTCCTAACTAAAGACCAGCTGGCAGATCTGCTCACAAAAGCACTTGATACAACCACTTTTGAAAGCTTGGTCTCTAGGATTGGGATGCTGAACATGGAATAACAAGCAACATCTTGTTTTTCAATGAATAAAAGCAACAAAATGTTTTCAGAAAATCAAAACTCCATCCTTAAAAATAGCTAACAATGAAATTTTCATTAAAATCCTTAAAAGTCTGCCATATCCACTGATTGTTCAAAAGTCTGCTCTACTTCAAAAAGTCTGTCCACTGCTGAAAGTCAACCCCTTTTCTCTCATTTCTTTGATAAACTCTGTTGTTCAAAAGCAGTGTCTTATCCACTGATAGTGAAAATCATCCACTGCTTTAATACCACTGCCTTCATCAATCACTTTCATAAAAGTACTATCCTTCACTTTCACCAGGGGTTGTCACGTGGGCAGTACATAGTGGTCAGACCTTTTGTAACGGCTCCCACGTCAGCATTCACTTTCTTCCTTATAAAAACCCCCACTCACCACCAAAACAGGGTTTTACTGTCGAATTGAATTCTTAAAAATTCTCTTCTCAAAACAGTTTTTCATCTCATCTTTCACAAATTTCTTCGATTATCATCTTCAAAATGACAAAATCGAAGCCATCTGCAAAACCCACATCCAAATCATCATCGAAAACAGCCTCTCAAAAGGCAATCTCCACTGAAATCCCATATAAACCGTCTCACAATCTCCTGGGTCTTCTCACAAAACCAGGAACCGCCAATGTTTTCGATTCCATCATTGACACCATGGCAAAATCAAAGTATAAAACTTTGTTCACCGCCGATGCACCAATCTATTTGGAGACCCAAAGTGAGTTCTGGAAGAATGCAACCCTTGAAAAACAAGGAGACACTGCAACCACCATACACTCTTCTATAAAGAGTAAAGCTGTCCAAATCACGCCACAATCCATTTCAGAGGTCTTTCAACTCGATGATCAGGAAGGTAAAACTTCTTTCACTAAAAACGAGTTACAAACTGACTTCATTGAGAGAGGGTATGAAGACACAATGATGAAGAAACTTACCTTACAAAAAGGTTATTTTCCTTCTGCAACCAGATTTTTATTTCATACCCTCCTACTATGTGTTTCAAACAAAACCACTTCTTTCAATGAAATCCCTTTAAAGATTCAAAATCTGGGATATGCAATTCTTCAAGAATAAAATTTTAACTATTCTCGGGAAATCTTTAAAGATTTGGTTAATAATGTTGAAACAAAATCATTCTTACTGTTTCCAAGGTTTTTAAGTTACTATTTTGAAAAGAAATTCAGTAAGGATGATTTAGCAGCAATAATCCAAGGTGATTCTACTCAAATAAACAGTTTAACAACTGAAACTTTTTCAAGAATGTTAACACCTTGCAAAACACAAGCAGAGGTGCCTGAGCAGAATTTAGCAGCTACCACTGCTCCTCAGGTATCTGCTGCTGAGCCCACTGCTCAAGGTGATCAAAGCAGCAGAACAACTGTTTTGAAACCCACACCTACAAATCCCAAAAAGCCAAACAAAAAGAAAAATCAAAAACCCCCCAAACCAATCAAAAAGGCAACTCTGGAGGATGAGATACCAGAGCTACTGCCTGTGACAGCACAAATGTCACAAGAAACCACTGCTGCTACTTCCTCACAGCAGTTGGTACAAATATCTCAACCCATAACCAAAACTCCTCCTGCTTCTTCACAAAAAGAACAGGTTGTACACATAGGGCCACCACATTATGATGCTCTGGAAACACTCGTTTCCATCATCCACAGCCCAATGCCCGGGGCAAATTCTCTTTCTACACCCAACCTCACATCCACAATTCCACCAAAAACACAACTTTTGTTGGATGCAATAGATTTGAACCAGGCATTACCCAGTCCTTCTCAATCACCTGTTAATGAGAATATGCCTCAACAAATGACTGAGCCTGATGTATCATTCCTTGCTAACCCACCAACACAACCTGAGGAGGTTACACCCCTTGAGTTACAAGTAACTCTTGGTGGTAATCCAAGTGAAGCAGCCACTACAACTGTTGAACCCACTGGTTTACAGTTGGACAGTGGTTACATTAATAAGACTTCCTTGGAGGCAATTCCTTCTATAGCACCTCTGCCAACCACCGGTGGATTTATTTATCCTACTGGCAACATCAAAAGGTTGTCAAGTGTTGAAGGGAGAAGACCCCAGTACCAAGAAAAAGGGGCATCAGTGGTTAATGTTTGGAGTATACTCCCTACCTCTACCACTGATAAAACCACAGTTATTGGGAAATCAGATGATCCCATTAAATTGGGTGATGGTTTAAAGTACCAGAAATTGACGGATCGTGTTGAAAAGCTTGATAACTCTGTTGCAGAACTCAAAGACATGCTACAACAGTTGTTACAAGTACAAAAGGTACAATCCACTGCTGTTCCACCTCAAGCACCTGCTCCACAACAGGCACCTGCTACAAATGAGCTCTGGAATCTATTTCAACCTTTTCTCCATCAACAAGCACAAATAGCAGATCAGCAACATGAAAAACATGTTCAACAGCTGAGAAATGCAATGGAGTCCAGGTTCAAGAACACTCAGGCTGATCTAAAGGCTCTCAAAACTCAGATCCTACACACCACTGGCACTGCTCCTCCAACTGTTCTCTTCATTGATCAACTTCCCCCAGATAATGCCAAAAAGGGGGAGAAAATTCAGGAGTGGAAAAAGAAGGGAATAGATGATGGTCTCTACATTGAACCAGAAAATGCAAACATGACCAAACAGATCCCTCTGCCAGATGGAAGCAAGAAAATTGATGTGACCACAAATGCACTGGCAGAAGCAGTTGCAAGTGTAAAAAGGGATAGAGAGGCCAAAAAGAAAGCCAGGGTGGATTATCCGGATCAGGGTACTTCAGGGTCAAAAGATGATGAAAATCTTGTTGATGAAAAGAAGAAGCCTACAAGAAGAGTAAGGCTACCCAAATCCATTCCAACCAGGCATTCAAAGTCTGTTCCAAAACCACCACTTAAAACAGCTGTTGTAACTCCTGTGGTACACACTACTGTTGGTACTTCAGTGGTTTCAACATCTGCTCCCACTTCAACACACACCACTTCAACACACACCAGATCCACTGTTTTACCACCATCATCACTAAAAACAAAATCACCTCCTGCCAAAAGGCAGAAGACAGCAGTTGTTACAACATCTGCTGTAATGACAATAGTGGTTGGAACACCAGTTGTTTCAACAACTGTTAGTCAATCACAAACCACTGTCACTACATCCACCACCACTGTTCCATCCAAAATATCATCAGCCCCTCCTCAAACAAAGAGGAGAAGGCTAATTCTCAAAGATGATGACACTTCACCACCACAAACATCTTCAAAATCTTTAGCTCTTGCCACAATACCAAAACCAGTTCCTCTCTCTTCAGTTCGAATGCACAAGCCCTTACCTCCTGCAGGTGTTCAATTTCCTCTTGAACTAGCAGCTGTTAGAGAAGAAATAAAATCTTTTTACTTTGAGGATGACCCTGCCAAAAGGAGTTTGCCATCAATAAAAGGATATCCCTGGCCTAAAAATGTTGATGAATATTTGAAAATCAAGGCCAAGCAAGCAGAGGATATCTCAAAAAGAAATACACAAGGGAAATCTGACAAAGAAATTTCAAGAAACTATCAATATCTGCTCATACAAGTCAGATCCCTAGAACAATTTGCAAAAAATGTCAGTCAACAAATTTCAGAAAGATCAGCTGAAACTTTGAAGAAAGACTACATTGAAAGCATCATGGCTCACAAGAAGTACAAAGGAGAGAGATACATGTACAAAGAGTGGACTGTTCCTGAGCTTGAAAATGAAGCAGCAAGAATTCAAGACATGATAAAAAGGAAAGTCACTCACACTCCTCCTGACTGGGCAAAGTTTAGAAAGAATGTACCTGACAAACAGGTAGAACTGAAAGGAATGAAAGAAGAACTGGTTGCTGCTGAATATGGAAACAAAAGACAAATTGCTAGATGGAAAGAAGATGTGGTCAGGATCACCTACAAAAGGTTGGAGGAACTAAGAATGAAAGATCCAAATGTTCCTCAAAAGCCTGACTATCCTGAAGCAGAGGTTTCAAAAAGACCAACAAAGCTGCAAATCAGGAGAGCCACTGCTCCAACTGGTGCTGCCATCTATAAAAGAAGGACACACAAACAGTTGGGAGGTGAAACCATCCTAGAGATGATAAAAGGAGATGACCTTGTAAAAGAAGGCATAAAGAAAATGATCATAGAAACTCTTGGTTTGGATCAAACTGCAAATACTGCTCAGCCAGTTATGAATAGGCCAGCCTCACCAAATACCTCTGCAAATAAACATCTCCCAAGAAACCCACCAGGCTCAAAAATACAAAAGTGGGAAACTGACAAACAGACCTGCGTATTGACTTTGCTCAGGTCTGGTGGAGAAGTGGAGAAAATATCAAGGGAACAAGCTCTTGGCCTGAGTCTTGAAGATTTGCAGGATCTCCTTGATCTTCCACTTAGCAGGGATGATGAATACACAGATGCCCTAGACTTTGAACTACAATTTAAAGGTCAGATAAGGGAACTGTTGATGAGGCAATAAATGTCCACAATAATGAAGAGTTTTGGCATTATCTGTTCCAGGGGGAGATTGTTGGGATTGAACCCTATCAGAGGAACATATAATTAAAGCCAAAACTGGATCAGAGCAGTGGATCCAGAATAAGCAGATGTTTACATACAAGTCTCTCCCCTTGAAAGTGATTTCAACATCTGCTGACCTCCTATCTGCTGATCTTGCAAACTGCTGACCTACAACTGCTGCTCAAGTAAAGATCTGATGAAAGACTAAAGCCCTGATGATTCAATCTACTGCCTTGAGTCAAGCACTGCTGATCCGGACAAGTACTGCTGGGTTCACAGCAGTGGAAGGTTGCAGCAGCTGATCTATAGTCTGTTTTGTAATGTAATAGCAGTAGTTAACATAGCAGTGTTTGTATAGATCAGAGGTTAGAGTTTGTTAGGAGGTTAGATGTCACTTTCATGGTGACGTCAGCTAAGATGCTCAGTGGTTGGCAAGTGCCTATAAATAGCTCAGTACTTTGTACTGTTCTATTAGCTCTTTGCATCATCGTCTTCTTTGCACGAACAAACACTGAGCTCTGGCTGAGGGGGAGTTTGCATTCATTCATCAATCATTGTAATCGTTATTGAAATAAATTCAATCTTCCGATTCATTGAGAAAATATGTTTTATCAAAGTATTACTCTCGTTTGATTGTATGCAAAGTTTGTTTTCATCATAATTCCGCTGCACACTCATCCATTTTCATTTTAATTACAAACACAAAATACAATCAGAAACAAACTCAGATCCAACAACATGATCGCCTACAGCGAACTCCAAAGGTTTCCTACGCTTGTCAGGGTAGCCTTTCTAACGGTCGCGCGCTGCCGCCTTACGATTTCTGATCTGGACAATCTTCTCTGAAGTTTCAAGTACAAGTTTCGGACCTATAATCTGGCTGTCACCCACCTCAGCCCAACAGAGAGGAGAACGGCATTTTTGTCCGTACAATGCTTCGAACGGAGCTGCCTGGATGCTGGAATGGTAACTATTGTTATAGGAAAACTCTATCAAAGGCAAGTGTTTCTCCCAACCCTTACCAAAATCGATCACACATGCTCGTAGCATGTCTTCAAGTGTTTGAATGGTTCGTTCAGTTTGACCATCCGTTTGTGGGTGATAAGCAGTACTCATGTCGAGACGTGAGCCGAATGATTTATGCATCGACTGCCACAAATCGGATATGAAACGCGGGTTACGATTAGAGATAATAGAGGTTGGAACCCCGTGCTTGGAAACCACCTCCTTTAGATAAGTAGCAGCAAGTTGTGAGAACTTATCTGTTTCCTTGATTGCGAGGAAGTGTGCTGACTTCGTGAGACGGTCTATGATCACCCAGATGGTATCATTTCTGTTTTGAGTTCTGGGCAACCCAGTGACGAAATCCATAGCGATCTGCTCCCATTTCCACAAGGGTATTTCTGGTTGCTGAAGCAGGCCATAGGGTTTCTAATATTCTACCTTGACTTTCGCGCAAGTCAAACACTTACTTACATACGTCGCGATGTGGGCTTTCATCTTCGACCACTAATATAAGACTTTGAGGTCCTGATACATCTTATCCGAGCCTGGATGGATAGAGTAGCGAGACTTGTGTGTTTCGTTCATCACGAGTTCTCTAAGATTACCATACAAGGGAACCCATATCCATTCCACGAAATAAAGAATACCATCAGATCTCTCCACAAGTCGTTTCTCCATACCCCGCAAGTACTCAGCTTTAAGGTTTTCTTCTTTAAGCGCTTCAGTTTGAGCAGAACGGATCTGGTCAGGGAGGTTTGAGTGAATAGTGAGCTGTAAGGCTCGTACACGTTTAGGTTTTGCCTCCTTTCGACTAAGGGCATCAGCTACAACGTTAGCTTTGTCTGGATGATACTTAATGGCATAGTCGTAATCATTTAAGAGTTCCACCCAGCGACGTTGTCGCATATTTAACTCTTTTGGGTCGAAGATGTGCTGAAGGCTTCTGTGGTCGGTATAGATAGTGCATTTGGTACCGTACAGGTAATGCCTCCAAATTTTTAACGCGAAGACCATGGCCCCCAACTCTAAGTCGTGAGTCATGTAATTCTTCTCAAGAACCTTCAGCTGTCGAGAGGCATAAGCTATCACCTTCTCACGTTGCATCAGCACGCAACCGAGACCCTGAATAGAAGCATCACAATACACCACAAAATCCTCGGTACCTTCAGGTAATGACAAGATTGGTGCACTGCAGAGTTTTTGTTTCAAGAGTTGGAAGGCATCCTCCTGCTTCGTTCCCCAAGAATATACAACGCCCTTCTATGTTAATGCGGTGAGAGGTTGAGCGATCTTTGAGAAGTCCTTAATAAATCTGCAATAGTACCTAGCGAGACCAAGAAATTTTCGCACCTCCGAAGGATTCTTCGGTGCCGCCCAATTTCTGATAGCATCAATCTTAGCAGGATCCACGTGTATCCCTGATTCATTAACAATGTGGTCAAGGAAGTGTACCTCTCGAATCCAGAAGTCACACTTAGAGAATTTCGCGTAAAATTGCTCCTTCCTCAGGAGCTCCAAGATGAGACGCAAGTGTCACTCATGGTCCTCCTTGCTCTTAGAATAAATCAAGATATCATCAATGAACACGATGATGAAATCGTCAAGATACGGCTTGCACACACGGTTCATGAGATCCATGAAGACCGCTAGTGCGTTAGTTAACCCAAATGGCATAACCAGAAACTCGTAGTGGCCATACTGTGTTTGAAATGCTGTTTTAGGAACATCCTCCTCTCAGACTCTCATCTGATGATAGCCCGACCTCAAGTCGATCTTTGAGTAAAAACTTGACCCTTGCAACTGGTCAAACAGATCGTCGATGCGAGGTAAAGGGTAACGGTTCTTAATCGTCACCTTGTTAAGTTCACGATAATCGATAAACATATGAAAGGATCCGTCTTTCTTCTTCACAAACAAAATTGGGGCTCCCTAAGGCGAAGAACTGGGTCGGATAAAGCCTCTATCCAACAGTTCTTGAAGTTGATTAGACAGTTCTTGAAACTCTCCTGGTGCAAGGCGATAAGGAGCATGAGCAATCGGTGCTGCTCCTTGTATAAGGTCAATCTGAAACTCTACCTGACGGTGTGGAGGTAAACCAGGAAGTTCTTCAGGAAAAACGTCAGAAAACTCACGAACAACTGGCAGGTCTTCGATTTTCCTTTCTTCAGGATGAGTATCAGTAAGAAGTGCTAGAATAGCAGGGTAGCCCTTTCGTAGACACTTCTGGGCTTTCATGCCTGAGATGATGCCAACCATTGCACCACTACGATGACCTTGAACTGACAAAGATTCTCCATTGGGGAGAGGGATACGTACAACTTTATCCTTACAAAGGATTTCCGCTTGGTGCTTAGACAACCAGTCTATACCAATGACTACATCAAAGCTTCCAAGAGTAACGGGAAGTAGGTCAATATCGAACAATTGACCCATAAGATCGAGTTTACACCCAAAAAGAACATGCGAGGCTTCAATCGATTTGCCATCAGCTAATTCTACTACGTGTTTGGTTACAAAAGGTGTAGGAGTTAACCCTAACTGACGACTGAACCCCAAAGACACATAAATCCAATCGGCACCAGAGTCAAATAAAACAGAAGCAAACAGATTGTTCACAGAAAACATACCAGTCACAACATTTCCATCATTCCTAGCTTCCCCAGCACCAATGGTAAACACTCTTCCACACGCACCATTCCCTCCATTGTTTCCGGTGTTGTTGTTTCCAGTGTTGTTATTGTTATTACCAGCATTTTGATTCAGTTGAGGGAAATCTCGCCTGAAGTGACCCTCATCTCCACACTGTAAATACCCCTTACGATTTCCCTGATTCTGCTGAGGCTGCTGCCTCTCCTGTTGCTGTGGCTCCTATTGCTGTGGGGGTTACTGGTGCTGGTGTCTTGGGAGTGGGGCCCTGCAATCTCTAGCCATATGGCCCACCTTGTTGCACCTATGACAGACCCGGGTGCACGGTCCACGATGGTGGAAGTTGCACTTGTTACACTTTGGTTGCTTCCCCGCGTAAGAACCCTGATTCGAGTTGTTGCTCTGATTCTGATTAACTGAGGATGACTGGATAAAACTGTGATTGCTGCTGTTGTCTGGCTTCTTCTGTGACTGATTCGAGTTGGATACCTTGTCCGTATCGTTCCACTTATGCTTGTTATCTGCAGCAGGAGTAGTAGTTTTGGCGGTAGTGACAGTAGTAGAAACACGTGGTGGTAGCGAGCCACGTTCCACCTCCTGATATGTGATTTTGTGAGCCAGCCGAATTATCTATGGTAAATTGTTGAGGTTCACTGTAGTAACCAAGCCCTTAATATGCGGGGCTAATACTTTGATGTACAGTTCGATTCTACGAGGTGGTGGTCGAGATAAGTTAGGACACATATTCGCGAGTTCATGTGACCGTTTCGTTTAGGCTTCAATTTCGGACCCTGCCATCTTTAAATTATAATACTCATTCTCCAACTTTTGAATCTCATCTCGAGGGCAGTACTCTTCACACATTAGCTCTTTGAAATCGTCCCAAGTAGTCGCGTTCGCCATTTCGATACCTAGCATTTGGACTTGGGAATTCCACCAAGTCAAGGCACCATCCTCCAGTGTGCCTGAAGCATACTTCACTCTGTCCCCAGCAGGACAGTTACACATCACGAACATCGATTCTGCCTTCTCAAACCAACGGAGTAGTCCCACAGCACCTTCAGTCCCACTAAATGTCTGTGGCTTACAATCCATGAAAGTCTTAAACGTGCAAACAGGCGGATTGTTCTGATTCACGTGTTGACCAGCCTGCTGTTGCCACGTCCACCGCCGCGGCCTCCACCACGTCTACCATTTCGTCCGTTCATGATTCTATATAAAAAGTGGAAAAAGGTTAAAAGTCTGGATTGGATGGGAGTCAAATATCACTATGACCTCTACAGATTACCGAGTTCTATCATTAAGTCGGACAACAGAGCGGAACCCCTTTCACACTCGTTAAGCCTCACTGGGACTCACATGCACCCCACATTATTATTATGTGTGCACCCATAATAGCAACGCGATTTGCATGTTTATCTCAGCTCCTCCCAACTTATGCTAAAAGGTTCCTCAAATTCGAGTAGCAAGACAAAAACACCACAAAATAGATCAGGAAGGTTTAGGGAAGTGTCACACTATCAATCACATAACGTAGGCTAGTAACACAAGAACTCATACTATAGTGCTAGGTGTGCATTCACATGCAATGTCATACTCAAGTGTTCACTAAATATGATGTGCAATAAGTAAACGAGAGACGAACCTTGCAATCTGGAGCTGAGTGTCATGGTCGATTTTCTGAATTGTTCGGTTATAGTCTGGTTTTATAAAAACGTTTTAAAACCTAGTTCACTATAACCAGTGGCTCTGATACCAAACTGTCACACCCCTAAAAATACCACATGCGGAAACCCCGCTAGGCGTGTGACATACCAGGGTCTAGCCACCAATCACATTGAACTATTTAAAATAAACTCCCATTTATTGAATAAAATATTCCAAATCATATCACAAGTTTAACAGGTTCAGCGGAAGCAAATAGTAAATCATTGTTTAAATGTTTCAAAGCCAAATGTATGTAAAAACAGTAAGCCCATCATGCGTATCCAAGCAGTACGACCCATGACCACTCCAGCAATCCCAGATAGCAAGTTCCTTGTCCATAACATCTAACGACCTGTGAGTATGTAACAAGTGTATCAGACAACGCTGGTGTGACAACTGTCAAAATTTCAGGTATCCGTACAATTATTAAACCATGATTAGTGCTTAATGACTGTGCTGAATTATAATTAATGACTTGAACTGCTTTCTGATTACTGCTTTATACATACATGTGCATCATATATTGCAGATGATATACCATTATTGCATGAAAGCTTATTTGACTCAAATGATGTACGAAACACAGTTAGCACAGTTATCAGATGAATCAGGAAAATGCTGACAGAACTCAGCATATAGGCAGATAGTGTATTGAGACATAGAATGAGCCAGAAACTAAGTACCACACTAGTATAGTGTGTAGGAAAGTGAGGATCACAAAACTGCCTTTCTAGTGATAGTTTAAGTGCCGGAAAGTGCCTAAAACTCACATAAAGTGCTGAATTCAGCATTTAAACAATCTAATATCAGAAATATGGTTAAATGGTCCTGAATGCTTTCTTAAGTGTCGGGAATCAAAAGTGTCACAAAAGGGTACATCAAGCACACTAAACTGCATAGTTTAGCACCTTAACGAACCAGTAACCAACCGAACAATCGGACACTACCCGAAACACCAAATTTACACTAGAAGCACTGTTTTAACATTGCCAAGCTAGTTATGGTCCCCGAACATCATAACACACCATACAAATATCTAATAACTAAAACACTTAACTTACACTTGGATTTCACTAGTAACTAACTAGTTTGGTTTACATCTATGTCAACCCCCCCCCCCCATATCTACGGCCCCAACAAGGGCCCCACACATTGATTTGTTTCAATATTAAAATAGATCATGTTGATGCTTTTCTAAACATATGAACCAAGAGTTAAAATGTTGAAATGGATTATAAGAATGCACATAAGGATCATAGTCTCATTTCTACACACACCAAAACACACACAACTTTCTTCTCTTCCCCCTTGTGCTCTCGGCCGAGAATCAACACACACACACTCACCATATTTGATCAAGCTTCATACAATCCAAGTATATACAAAGGTTTTAGAGGTTACACAAAGGAGCTAGGAGCTTACAGAAGTTCAAGGACCTTGTTCATTTGCTTTTATCCACTTGTTTTCTTCACTTGATCATCCCTAGCCTTGTGCTAGTGGTAAGAACCTTGATCTTGCTATTTTACATCTTATATTAGTGGTTAAAAGATGTTACATAATGTAGATCATGAAGAACACTAAGAATCACAAGAAGTAAACTTGAACATAAGCTTAAAATATGAAGAAATCTTGATGAATATGAGTTGTTATGCTTGATGATTGTTGTTCATACATGTATTTGATGTTGATCATCATATGATCTTGCTAGATCATGATTAGGAACATAATCTAGCAAGATGAGAGGATGAAGATGTTGTAGGATCATAGATCATCCTCATAAGAAATATGAACTTGAAAGGATATGTAGTTTTCCTGAAAAATAATGATCAAAGTAAGTTGTAATACTTGTAGATCTAAAAATTTCATGGATGATTTCTAAAGAAACCAAGTTAAAAATATAAGTTTTACTAAATCTTGGTTCTTAAACAAATAAACCTTATTTTTGGTGGTTAATCAAGTGTAGAAATATGTTGTTAACAAGAAAAATTCAAAAATTGATTTTTAGAAAAATCATTTTACAAGTTGTGAAAGTCTAAATCCTTCAAGAATATGACTTATAAATAAATAACCACACTTTAAAGGATAAAAAGGCTTACTAAGAACACTAGTAAGTTACTACAAATTTTTACAAATATTCAAGTTCATGAAGTAGTAGATTATGCTTGTTTTTGGCAAAATTGGTAGGTAAAGATTATTTGTTGTTTATTGTGAATTGATTGTGTTGATTTTTACATAAACTTTGCCATAATTTTTGTTACAAAAATATGGATATTGGAGGTTGATTTTTATAAATAAAAGTGACTAAATATATATTTAGGAAAATATATAGTTAGAAGGCACCATGTGATTATTTGTATACTTTGTGTGTTAGTTATATTATTTTAAGGCTTGAAATAATATAACTCATCAAATACCAAAAATTACGATCTAAAATATTACCAAAATTCCAAGAATATGAATATACAAGTTATACACAAAATATTGGTGAAACCGAACAATGGATTATAACTTACAAAATACTCCGGAAATAATATTCATGGGTATATTTTGGTAAATAATATTTTGGACACCAAAGGAAACAAAAATATGATTTTTACAATTATTACAAGAATGTATCATATTTTTGACAAGGGAAAAATATATTATTTTTGGCAAGTATAAATATATATTTTTTTCTTGAAATTTTAGAAGATATATTATTTTTGAAAGAAATATATATTTTCTTAAACAAACATGAAATACAATATTTTTGGGGTGAAAGATATATTTTCTCAAATAAATATGAAATATATCATTTTTGGAGACAGATAAACTTATATATATATATTTTCCAAGTTAGACTTGAAAATATATTATTTTTGGAACTTATATGAAAATACAAATATTTTTGCCAAAGGAAAGTTATAAATAATACTTCTTAAAGTATATATTTTGGAAATATATATTGGTGAACTTTTATTAAAGATAATATTTCGGAAAAATCAATACGAAATTAAGTATAAGAATATTTAATGAATAAAATAAAAATACGTATTCTCATACGTAAAAATACACTCCGGAATACGACCCTAATACATGGCAAAAATATACAAATATAAGAATTCGAATACAAATACACCCATCCTTGGGAAGGATATACAAGTATAAATACTTGGGAAATATTAAGTTAAAATATAATATTTTAATAATTATCCCAAAATTTAATAAATATAATTTAAGTTAAAATATTTATTATTTTTAACAAATAATTATATAACTTGGAATAATATCAAAGACACAAAGAAACGTAACTCAAAGACATTAATACTAAGTCAAGGCACAACCCGCTTGTCTAATAGATCATAGTACGTTGTAGGTAGTCGTGTTTAGCCGAAGAAGCTTGAGTTACGGTGATTCGAAGACGCAAACTGTGAGTTCATGTTCCCCTTTTCTTTAAAACTGTTTTGTTTTATAACTTCGGGGGTGAAGTACATGTTACAAAATGTTTACAAACAAATACAATTGGTATGGTTAGCTAAGGATTGCATAGTAGATCATGTGAATGGGTAGGCGCACTCCTAAGACCATTAATCCTCGTGTTAGGACTGAGGGACATGAGTGATATATCTATTTGGGTGTAGCGAGCCCATACCCATGTGGACGGGGATTGGCCCATGAGGTGACTATGTCTTACAGCCGGAGGCCCGGTACAAAATCTGCTAGGTTTGAGCCTTCCTACGCCGTTGCACGCATGTTAATGGCCTTGCAAACCATTAATTGATCTGTTTACTTGTTTTGTTTTCATACCAGGATTTACAAAACATACATACATACAATGATTACAAAGGCTTTATTCATATACAAAAATAAACACATGAACTCGCTCAACTTCTGTTGATGTTTTCAAACTACATGTATTTCAGGGAATTAAAAGTGGATCTGGCGGGCGTTTGGATGTTTCAAGTTGCGTTAAGAATAAAGGATGTCATCCGTTGTTTTAGGATTTGGTTAGTGTGTCTTATCCTGGACGAGACACATCTACCAAAGCCTGATTTTATTTAGAGTCTTTTGATGAGTCCTTATGGAACTCTAAACAATTCTTATGGTTTATAAAATTTGAAATTGAAGTCTATGTTTCAAACAATGATGTTTGTGATGTTTTTAAACTTATCTAATGGATGACCATCTATGGTTTATCATATAGTTGTTGTTATGATTGAATGCAATGATATTAAGCAAGTCACACATAATCACGCTTCCGCAAAAGTCAGGGTGTGACAGTTTGGTATCAAAGCTTCGATTGTAGCGAACTAGGATTCTTTCTCGAGTCTAGACTACAATCATTAGGGCTCTCACGAAAATGTTTTACAGCATGTTTTCATTGCATACACAAAACGCCCAGATCCAGGAAAACAAACATTTTTACAAACAAAAAGACACGAAACACATTTCAAGTTTTATGTTGGTGGTTCAGTCTGGGAGACTGGGTGGTTTAGTCTGGGAGACTAGGTGGTTTAGTCTGGGAGACTGGATGGTTCAGTCTGAGAGACTGGGAGGTTTAGTCTGGTAGACTAGGTGGTTTAGTCTGGGAGACTAGGAAGGATACATGATTACATGGTTACATTGTCATTGATTACATGCTTAATGTTAGTGGTTTATATATGTGCATATGTGGTGATTGTTATGTTACAGATACCATGTCGTCATCTGATAGCAGATTGTCCGATGACCATGATCCCATGGCAGTAGTTTCTGATGATGAGATTGTCCCTGATCCAGAGATCTTTACTTCCGACAAAGAGAGCGACCCGGAGATGATGTCCGACGACGATGACGATTTTCAGCCATTTGCGATGCCCGATTTTGGCGATGATCTACCGCTTGCTGATGGTATCCTGGACGAGGATCCTTTTGCTATTCCCATTCCTGTCCACGATCATCTTATCATCGGTCATCCCGATGGTGAGCATGTTGTGGTGCCAATCCTCGCTCCTATTCCTTTAGTGGTCATTCCTCTTGAGGATTGGCCATTCGATGATCTGTTTGATGATGATTTTGATCTGTTTATTGATGGTCCTCCCGATGACGCTCATGGCGATGGAGAGCTCGATGAGGACGTTGTTGATGTTCCACTTATTGGGATTCCTGTTATTGAGATTTCTTCTGACTCTAGCTTACATTCTGTCTCAGATTCCTTTGCGTCTGTGACATCTTCTGCCTTACAGGAAGTTGGTTTGTGATGTTACGCCACTGATACTGATGATGATACAGCCATGTCTGCTGCACCATCTCCTCCACATGACTTTGACCCTGGACTTAAGCTTGATTTTATCCCTGTTGATCAGCCTGTTGATGCACCTGTTGATCCTGAGCCGATACCGGCTCCTGAGCCTTTGCCTGATCATGACCATATCCTATTTGGCGTACCTAACATTGCACCCCTCATACCTGATCCAGTTCCTACACCCGCTGACCCTCCTGTTATTGAGCCAGTCACCCCTCCACTAGCACCCGCGGATGTTGCTCCTCTTCACCTAGAGACTCCACTAGGGAGGGCACTTCAGGAGTCTGATGTACACCGTGTCGACCTGCTTATGGTTTTCTTGCAGGATATACCCACACCCCATCCAGGGGATGGCACTTCTAGCTAGCAGCCTAGCCATGACCCTCATGTTTCAGCAACTTTTCCCCACATACCTCAGTCTGCACCTTCTCCTCATTTTACTTCTTCACCACTTTATGAGCCACTCAGATGGTTCTCACCTTACACCATGCCGATTTCTGATCCCTACCATCCCTCGCATTTTACTGGTTATACACGGGATGAGTTACTACTATCATTGCAGCTCCAGTATGAGATCATGAGCCGCATGATTTTAGAGCTTGAGATGATACCGCGACCTTTGCCATGTCCGTGTCAGCCTGCTTTTGTTCCTCGTACGTCACCGTCCTCGTTTTCCCATCCTCCTGCTCCGCTTACTCCATTTCCTGAGTTTGACACTCGATCTCTCACCGTTGAGCAGCAGATCAGTTATCTGTTGCGTCATGTTTATGATCTTGAGGAGGAGCTAGCGCATGTGCGCAGCTTGTTTTTCTTTCCTCCACCTCCTCCTCCACCACCATTAGCATAGCCGGTTTTTGGTTTTATATAGGTAGCTTGCTTTTGATGAGAGCACTACTATTGAGCTGAGCTAGTGAAGCCTTTTAGAGACCACTTTTTGATTGTATGACTGTTATAGACTGATAGACATTTTGGACAAGGGTAGTGTGACCCTGTGATCCCTTTTGATATGATACTTTTGTAAAACATGTAACAATATTGGTGGTCGATGATTAATGAAAGCTCAATCGTAATGTTCTCATTAAATATGTTGTTAATTTACTTGCTTGTGCTTTGATTGCGATGATTACATGTTTGCTTGTTATGGTAAATACTATTATATACGTACTAATTATTACACGATTAAGACCTGACCTGTCCAATCTTCTTTATAGAAGATGCCTCCTCGAAGGAACACTCAGTTGCCCACAACAGAGGCAGAACTGCATGAATGGATTTCACAAGCAATCGCACAACATGAGGCCTTACGCTCTGAACACAGCGGAGGTACCTCAGGAAATAACCCACCTCACGGTAATGTTTAAGTCACTTAAGACACATTACGATACGTTTGGACATTCCATGTGCGTTTGCTAATGCTTACTATGAATGATGTTGCTTGTACAGGCTGTACTTACAAGCAGTTCCTTGACTACAAGCCTCTGAACTTTGACGGCACTGGAGGTGCTGTAGCTTTGGTAAGATGGGCTGAGAAAACAAATTCGGTGCTGTGAATGAGCAAGTTTGCGCCAGAGCACCAGGTCACTTACATTTCTGGATTGTTTCTTGATGGAGCTCTATCGTGGTGGAACTTCCAGGTTCATACTCTAGGTGAGGCTGCAACATATGGTATGACTTGGGATGAGATGAAAGAACTAATGCGCAAGAAGTACTGTTCAAGGGCTGAGATTCAGAAGTTGGAAACCAAGTTCTGGAATCTGAAAATGGATGGACCTAAGATTGTTGAGTATGTACAGAGATTCCATGACCTGTCTCGTGTTGTCCCTTACATGGTAGAACCAGAATTCAAGCGAATTGAATGTTTTATTTGGGGATTGGCACCCCAAATAATGAGCATGGTGACTACTTCAAAGCCTCCAACGATCACTAAGGCCATTAATTTGAGCGTGGGATTGACAGAAGAAGTAATTAGAATGAACAAGTTTTCGATCTCTGAGGGAAAGAAGAAAGAGACTCATGTCGAGTCGTCAGGAGAGAACAAGAGGAAGTTCTCAAATTTCAAGAAGGGTACCCAAGGAAACAACAGTGGTAACAAGAAGAGAGATGCGAATCCACCAGCCGAGGTTATGACTGGTGCAGAGATTAGAGGAAAAGGGTATATGGGCACCCTGCCCAAATGTGATGTGTGTCAGTTTCATCACACTGGACGATGCAGAGCTGGAAAGTGTGAAACATGCGGAAAAGTTGGCCATGCCAAGGAGACGTGCTGGTATGGAGCCGGTCATGGGAATAATGGTCAAAGAGGAAATGGGAATGGTAATGGCAATGGAAACCATGGTGGAAACGGTTATGGGAACAGAAACCAAGGTGGAAACAATAATCAGGGAGGTAATGGAAATCGTGGTGGTTTTGGGAATCAAGCTGGTAGCGGAAACTACGGAGGAAACAACAATCAAGAAAGACGCAGCCAAAACAACCATCAGGGTGGTACTGGGAACGGTCAAGGATGCTTTGGTTTCGGAGAGGTTGGGCATTTCAAGCGAGATTGCCCAAAGAACAATCAAGCCCAAGGAAGAGTTTTCAACATTGGAGCTAGGGAAGCTCACCAATATCAGAACGTAGTTACGGGTACGTTCCCTATCAACCAACACTTTGCATCTGCACTATTTGATACTGGTGCCGACTATAGCTTCGTGTCCCTAGAATTTAAGGATATACTTGGGTTAGTTGCTAGTAAGTTAGATGTCCTGTATTCAATAGAACTAGCTAATGGAAAGCTAGTAGAGGCAAACAAAGTGATTAGAGGCTGTGTAATAGAGCTCGGAGAGCATGAGTTTAGGCTCGATCTGCTACCAGTTGAGTTGGGAAGCTTTGACATGGTAGTTGGAATGGATTGGTTGTCGAGTAACCGAGCTGAGATCGTATGTCATGAGAAGATTATCCGTATCCTGATGGTGAATGGAGAGACAATTGTAGTTCACGGAGAAAAACATGATACGCCTCTAAGGATTATCAGTTGTTTGAAGGCCCGAAAGTTTTTACAGAAAGGATGTGTTGCCTTTTTGGCTCACATTGTTGATAAAGAAGCCGAAGAGCCAAAGCTGGAAGATATCCCTGTGGTAAGGGAATACCCTGAAGTCTTCCCCGAAGACTTACCAGGATTGCCGCTTCAACGACAAGTTGAATTCCATATTGACTTAGTTCCAGGCGCCACGCCTGTAGCCAAGACACCCTATCGACTTGCGCCTTCAGAGATGCAAGAGTTGTCGACGCAGCTTCAGGAACTATTGGACAAGGGATTTATTAGACCAAGCTTCTCTCCTTGGGGAGCTCCAGTTCTATTTGTAAATAAGAAATACAGTAGTTTCCGTATGTGCATTGACTACCAAGAGCTAAACAAGTTAACCATCAAGAATCGGTATCCTTTGCCGAGGATTTATGATCTCTTCGATCAACTTCAAGGTTCGAGTTACTACTTCAAGATCGATCTTCGATCAGGTTATCACCAGCTGCGGATTCAAGAAGAGAGTATACCGAAGACTGCCTTTAGAACTCGTTATGGACATTATGAGTTTCTAGTAATGCCGTTTGGTTTGACAAATGCGCCAGCAGTATTCATGGATTTAATGAACCGAGTTTGCAAACCATATCGCGATAAATTCGTGATTGTATTTATTGATGATATTTTGATCTACTCACGGACAAAGGAAGAGCATGAGCAACACCTTAGAGCTATCTTAGAGCTGCTCAAGAAGGAGAAACTGTATGCTAAGTTCTCGAAGTGCGAGTTCTGGTTGCGTGAGGTACAATTCCTTGGTCATGTAGTGAATAAAGATGGAATCCACGTGGATCCCACCAAGATCGAGGCAATTAAGAGTTGGGAAACTCCGAAGACGCCGACCGAGATCCGACAGTTTCTAGCTTTAGCCGGGTATTATCGCCGATTTATTGAGGATTTTTCTAAAATCGCTCAACCGCTAACCTCCCTTACCCAAAAGGACCAGAAGTATGAATGGGGAGATAAACAAGAGGAAGCATTTCAGTTACTAAAGAATAAGCTTTGCGATGCACCTATTTCATCCCTACCCGAAGGCACCGATGACTTCGTGGTATACTGTGACGCCTCGCGTCAGGGATTGGGCTGTGTGCTGATGCAGCGACAAAAGGCTATCGTGTTGGTGCATATGTCTGTCGACTTCGTCTTGTATCGAGTCTTGTACTAGATTAGAAAGATCAGGGCACGAAATTCGAGTAAATAGGTATACAAGTGATTTCGCACGAAATGACTTTTGGTCATTCCGTACGAAATGCTGTTTCGTATGAAATGGTTTCGTGCGAAATAGCTTGGCCTATAAATAGGTGCTTTGTGATTTCATTTGTAACATTCGATTCTGGTAGCGAAGCTCTGCCGAAGTGTCTCCAGCTTTGTAATACGATTTGATATCAATACAGAGATAGTTTAAAGTGATTTCTTATGCAATCCAGCTGAAATAACTCTGATACATCTGTTTCCACCTTTTGTATCGGACGAGATCTCTTCTGAACGACTCGTTTGGGTCTGAAAACGATCCTACAAGTGGTATCATAGCTCAGGAGGAAGAGTTCTTACCATTTCAGCTGCAAATTCTGATTTCTACACCTTCTTTTTCAAAATTAACAAGTTTTCACGGTTAAAATGGATTAATTTTCAAATATATAGTGCGAATCACTGTTTTAACAAACACTAGAAAGAATCAGATCTTAATTCGAAGTAAAACTTGATCAATTTGTTCAAAAACTGTCCGAAAGTTTCTTTTCGCACGAAACATATATCATTTCGTTTGAAGCTTGATTTCATTTTGTACGAAATTAGTGGTTCATTCCGCACAAAACAGCTATTTCGTGTGAATCAGCTCATCAGAAATTCATTTCGTACGAAACCAGCATCCATTTCGCAACAAAGTGTGATTTCGTTTGAAATTTAGTCATTTCGTACGAAATCATTTTCATTTCGTACGAAAGTTCATTTCGTTTGGAAGGTCATTTCGCGTGAAGGATTATTTCGTTTGGAGATTCATTTCGTTTGAAAGGTGATTTGTGGAATTTTGAAAACCAAATCATGGAAAACGAGTTCTATAATGCTTTTGCTGGTCCAATGACTGTTACTTAGAGTACGTTGCTAGAAAATGAAACGGAGACAATGCAAAAACCGCCTAAGTTCATGAGTATCGAGGAATACAGTGGATGGGTCGAACGTTTTACAAACTGGGTTCAGGCATATCACTTAGATGCATGGGAACATACTGAATTTCAATATAGTAGACCGGTTGGGGACAATGGAGTGAAAAATGAAATTAGAAATCTGGGTGCTGAGGAGAAAAAGAAATACAAAGATGAAAAAATGATGGTTAGTCTTTTGCAGCAAGCTATTAAAGAAGACATCTTGATTTTACTTCAACACAACGGAAGTGCATTTTCGATATGGGAAGAATTAGAATCAATGTTTCTTGGAAGTGATGAAATGATCAAGAACAAAAAGTCGCTTATGAAAAAATAATTTGATTTATTCCGAGGATTAAGAACTGAAAACACTAAGAAGATTATTGAAAGATATTGCAATTTATTGAAGAATATGAAAATATTAAACATCAGTAAAGATAAAGATGAATTGATTGAAGAGTTGGCTGATGCGTTGCCACATGATGTTTGGGGCACGTATCTTATGATGTTGAAAAATAAATCGGAATTTGACAAGATGACATTGAGCGAGTTTATTAAACAACTTGAAGCTCAAGAGATGGAACAACGGAAGATAGCAAGAATGAAGAACTATGATGGAGAACAAGACATTGCTTTGTATTACAAAGGTGGTGTTAGTGATAAAACCAACATTGCTCCAAAGATTGCTAAAAGTTCTTCTGAAAGTTCATCTCAAGGATCAAGTAGCAAAATGGGATTTTCTTCATATCCATCATTTGATCCACATTTTTCTACAACAAATAGTGGAAAAGTTCTTCAATGCAACATTGCATTAAATCTTGAAAATGATCAAAACTACTCGGAAGAAGTTGCAAAAAGTCATATGTCTCTGTTGGTGACTGTGTTAGAGTCATATGGAAGCTTGGTTGCAGCAAGGATCGGAAATCCAATGTTGACAAAAGAGGATTACGATCAGGTTGATGCTGAGGAGATGGAGTTGATGGATATAAAGTGGTGTTTGGCGAGCGTGTTGAGAAGAGGTGAAAAGTTTAAACAAATTACGGGAAGAGATGATTTCCGTGATGCAAATGTCTCTACTTTAGGATTTGATAAATCTAAAGTTACTTGTTTTCGTTGCGGGGAAAAGGGGCATTCCAAAAGAGAAAGCACAAATTGTGAAGCAAGTGGAGCTCTAAATTCCTTTGGAAACAATGATTACTATCGAAAAGCAATTTATCATCAAGTTGCTCAACAGCCGTATCAACAACAACAGCCACAAACCGCTCATGCAAGGAAGTAGATTGAAGATTCAAAGAAAGCGTGTCTGGTCAATCAAAATGATGAAAGTTCATCAAAAGAATTCAGTTGGGATAAATATATTTCAGCTGATAATAAAGCATGTCTGATAGATCAAGATGATGAAATATTACCAGAAGGTTTTAGCTGGGAAAATTTTAGCTGGGATAATTACTGTCCAGACAAAGAGATCTTAAAAGCTAAAGCTTTTGTTGCTCAAATTGTTAAAGATAATGGTGAAAATTATACTACTGATGATTATTGGGCAGAGAAAATAAGAAAGCATTTAAACAAATCCAAGAAAGATGAGAATGTTGAAGAAGAAGTTCGTGTGATAAGGAAGCAGGACAAAGAAATTCCAGTGTTTGAAGTTAAAAAGGAAGCTGTTGCAGAAAAAGTGTCTGAGAATTGTGAAAACTGTGAGACTATGAAGAAGAAAAACAGTGAATTGATTCACAACATGAACAGGCTGAAAGAATCATATGATGTCTTAAACAAAGCAATGAATCAATACAACAAATCAAGCAGTGAACAAGCTACAGCAATGAAGACGCTTAAAGGAGCATACATGAGACAGCTAGATAGTGTCAACTATTACACTGAGATGTGCGCCCAACTTGAACAGAAGTTGGAAACTCAGAGAATAGAAACCGAGAGAGTAAATAGATTATTAAAAAGTTACTCATGTTCTTCTTTTGTGGTTGATAGGATTTACCCTATAGTGGAAGACATGAAGACATTTGAAGAAGTGAAATCTGAAGAGAAGAATTCTGAAAAAATAGAAGATACTGAAGAAAAGAATTCTGGTAAGAAACCAAGGGTTGGTTATAACAAGTGTCCACCCCCGCTTGAAAATGGATATTCTCCACGAAATCCAAATTCAGAAAGAGTCAAAAAGGCAACCAACTTACAGTGGGAATATGTGTCTTTAGATAACTTGCCAGAAAACATTGATGTCATTTTCACATCGTCTGTCACTGATCATGAGTCCGAGTTAATAAAGAAAGTGGTCGATCAGGTGTTGGATAAAGACGAAACCGAGGAGTCAAAGTTGGAGTCAAAATCAGAGTCAAAGTCTGAGTCTGACACGTCAAGTTCAAAAGAGAAACAGGGCAAAAGAGTTTACAATAAAGAATTTCTATTATCAAAATCTAATTTGAATGACGAACCGATCAAAGTGGCATATACTTTGAATGATTCAGACAAATTATATTCTGATAAGGAATTTCCAATAAGAGGTGTTAAAACTAAAATGATTAAAAAGGTTTTCAAACTAACAGAAATTAATATTTCTGAAATAAAAGATGTAAAACTTGCTGAAAAACCAAGACCTTACACCTCAAGAGATAAACAAAGATTAAACAAGAAAAAGGGTTACAGTTCTGGTTCAGGTTATCGAAAGAAACCAAACCATAACGGTAATTACAAAAGGAAGGGATTGGGTTTTATTCCCCCGAAAAACTACAAAAATGAAAAATTTAATAAACCAAAAACTGTTTTTGTTATAGGAAAATCATCTGAAGAAGAAAAAGAACAAGTGTTCAGAAAGCAATCAAACAAAGAATTCCTTGCTAAGAAGCAAGAGGAAATGAAGAAAGGTGTTGCTCAGATAAAGAAGGAGACAAGAACTTGTTTTCAGTGCAAAACAGTTGGTCACATTGCCAGGAATTGTCCAAAGGCAATTCAAACAGGACAGGGAGTTTTTGAAAAACTGTGACAACCCTCACAATTACAGGTATTGTACACTTAATTAATTCTAATTATGTGCTTAATGACTGTGCTTGATAACAACTGACACTTTAAACTGCTTACTGATTTATGTTACAAACATACATGTGCATCACTTCACATACAGTCACTCCATTTATTTCATACAGACTCTTGGTGACGAACCTGATGCACAAAGCACAGTTAGTACAGTGAGCGGATAACTCAGACACATGCTGACAATGCCAGCACATAGACACACACTATATTATGGCCAATATGAGCCAAGGACAGGATACTACACTAGTATGGAGTGTAGGGAAGTGAGGACCATAAGACTATGTCATTAGGTGATAGTTATAGTGTCGGGAAGTGCCTAAAACACACTTTAAATGCCAAATTCTAGATTCTTTTATAAAAATTCAGCATTTTATTATACCAATAGAATACACAAATATGGCAGAATGGTCCTGAACGCCTACCTAAGGGATAGAATTAATTTCGTTACAAAAAGATGCATAAAAGACCTTATACGGTACTATTTAACACTTTAACGGAACAGTACGTAACCGAACAACCGGACATTACCCGGGACACCAAATTTTTGTCAGAAACATTATATTATTTTTTTTTCTAATAATGGTTCCAAAAATCCCAACACACTGTAGAAATATGTCATACACTTACTACATTAGAAAATACCCTTAACCTCCTAATTATTTACCCATTAATTATCAAATTTTACAAATTACCCCCCCCCAAACCGAAAATTGGTTCCCATGGACCCCACACAAGATTTCTCAATCTTACTCAATCTTCCCATAATATTTTTCTTGGGAGTAAACTGCCATTTTGGTCCCTGTGGTTTGGTCAGTTTTGCCACTTTAGTCCAAATCTCAAACTTATTACATCTGGGTCCCTGTGGTTTGCATTTTGTTGCCATTTTAGTCCAAATTTCAAAAACCCCATTTTTTTACTGTTACAACCTCCTATTTTGTCCTGTAGTGCAGGGGCATTTTGGTCCATGTTAATTTATTATAACATTTCAGTAATTAATAACATCTATCTTCAAGAACATCATCAAACTTCATCATCAAAACCCAGAAAATCAATAACATCGTCAAACTTCATCATCAAAACCCAGAAAATCAAGAACATCATCTTCAAGAAAATCAAGAACCCAGAACAAAACCAGAAACCATCACAAAAACAAAACCGATTTGTAAAAAGAAACGAGGCTCAGATCTGTATCTTCAAGAACATCATCAAACATCATCATCAAAACCCAGAAAATCAAGAACATCATCTTCAAGAAAATCAAAAACCGATTTGTAAAAAGAAACGAGGCTCCAACAACAAATCAAAACCGCCATGGCTGCAAACAGAGGTTGCAAGCGCACTTGCCCTCCTCCGATTCTGCCACGCCAAGCTGCGGAAAATCTCAAATGTTGACCCAATTTTGACTCGGATTAGGTGAAATCATCACAGCCTCGCAGTTTACTCAAAAAAAAATCATAACCACCACCAGAATACATACTCTGATCATCATAGCCTTGTAACAAACTTAATTAATAATAATGCCACTGCCAGAACAACAACAACAATAAATCATAGCAGATGCAGGGGGTTCAAGTTAATGATTAAAAAGCACAGATTCAAGTAACCACCAGATTCAAGTAACAAAAACCAATCCAACAAAGATTCAAGTAACCTTGCATAAATCAACAAACGACACGTCATCACCATCTCGCCAAGCACCACCACCTGCCACCACCACCACCCCCTCTCGCCGCCAAGCACCACCACCCTCTCGCACCCCCTGCAACCACCGCACCTCTCTCTCTCTCTCTCTCTCTCTCTCTTACATCACAACACCATCTCATTCAAACAACATTCCACTAGAAAGAGAGAGAGAGAGAGAAACAGGAGAGAGAGAGCCGAACGAGAGAGAAACATGAGAGAGAGAGAGGAACGCAGAGATGACGATGACGATGGTGGATCTGAGTTTCGGTAGGGATGACGCCGGAGATGACGATGACGATGGTGGATCTGGATCTGATCGATTTAGAGAGCATCGTGGATCTGGATCTGATCGATTTAGAGAGAAAAGAGAGAGAGAGTCAGTTATTTGGGGATGAAGATGATGATTATGATTTATTTATTTATTTGGGGATGATGTTAATAAAGAAAATGTAAAATAAAAAGCAAAATGACCAAAATGCCCCTGCACTAAAGGACAAAATAGGAGGTTGTAACAGTCAAAAAAATGGGGGTTTTGAAATTTGGACTAAAATGGCAACAAAATGCAAACCACAGGGACCCATATGTAATAAGTTTGAGATTTGGACTAAAGTGGCAAAACTGGCCAAACCACAGGGACCAAAATGGCAGTTTACTCTTTTTCTTGGATTGCTTAAAGATATTTCTTGTATTTGAAAGATTCATCTAGATTGCTTAGATTTCTTTGGATGGTACAAGTAACCTACTAATTAACAAATTTTACATCAAGACCCCCCCCCCCCCAACCGAATTTTCAGCCATAAGGGCCCCATCACATCTTTACAATCATGACTTATAATTTTTTTTTGTGTTCTAAGGTGATTTGTTGCTTAAAAATCTATCCAAGATATGCATGGCATCTTATAAGAGCATGTTCCCTAGAAATCTCATCATTAGATTGACAACCACACTCCAACCTTACCTCTCTCTCCCTATCTCGGCTCCCCCAAACCGAACCCACCCCCATCTCTTTCATATCTTCATCTTCTCCAACTACAAGTCCCATTCCAAGCCTTGAAGTTCATTCATAGAAGTTGCAAGTTGAAGGGCTCTCTACAAAGCTTTGTTCAAGTCTTTATCACCATCTTTTCCTCATCATCTTTGCACTAGATTTCTTCCCTAGCTTGAAGCTAGTAGTAAGTCTCTACACCTTGTCCCATCTTATTCTTGATTATGTTATGTAATAGGATGATAATGTTTAAATCACACAAAACTAAAACACTAAAAAGCATGCTGATTGGTATTTTCAGCCAACTTCAACAGGCTGTAACTGGATCTTTATAAATCGAAAAACGGATTTTCTGAAGCCTAAATTATGTATTTTTGAAAAACTGAACAAATGGCACTGGAATCGTAATTTTTCGAGGTCGTTTACTATTTTTAAAGGACTGTTTTTGGACAGCAGCTCAAGCTGTGTTTTTACTGTAGAAAAAGTGTGTTGTATTCGGAGTCATAACTTGAAACCTGAGTAGAATTAGCTCATGGAATGTTTACTGTAGATGGTCACTGTTGTCACCGTAATTCTTCCACTGGAATTTCGTCAATCGGACTTACGATTAATTTTTAGTGAATTATTCCGTAGACTGCAGTCAGAAAATGACAAATCTGATTGCAGCCAGGTAAATGAATTTCTATAAAATATTGGTAACGAACTGGACCCCGATATTTTTACACAATAAAATTTGGAACGTATATGACATTCTGTAATACTTTTGGAATTTTTGGAGAAGGTTAACTATTTTATTAAAATGCCCAAAAACAGTCCAGTTTTGATTAATAAAGCTGAAATGATATAAGTGGTATATTGCATGTATGATTGTCGGGTTGGCTATGTGAGAACAATCTACGGGATATATGTAAAAGAAAATAATATTCTTTTAAGCATGGACACGTCTATTTACAAATGAGACTATGGTGAAATTTTTCCAAAAATCCTAACACTTAATAAATATTTTCTAGACAAGTGGTTACTAGCATATTCTAGACTATGTTTTTCAAACATAAAACTCGCCATAATTTTTATAACGAAATACGGAGTATCGGAGTTTGGTTTTATACAGGAATATGGTTAAATATGTATTCTCTAAAATGGGACTTAAAAATATAATTCCAATACGAACAGACATATGTAAAATATCCCATCCTTGGGAAGGAAATACGAATACACAAGTATGAGAAGTATTATTACTAAAATATTGAAGACACTTTAAAACGTAACTCAAAGGCACTAATCAACACTAAGACAAGGCACGACCCGTTCTCTAATAGACGTTAGACCATTGTAGGTAGTCGTGTTTGCGGAGGAGATTTGGGTTACGAGTACCGAAGACGCAATACTGTGAGTTCATGTCCCCCTTTTCTCTTAACTATTTTCAGTTTTACACCTCGGGGGTGAAATACATGTTACAGACATTTACAGACGTTTATTTACATGGTATGGTTAGCTTAATATTACGCGAACATGTGAGTGGTGGGCATGACACTTAAGGCCATTAATCCTCGTTGTAGGACCGAGGGACATTAGTGATAGATCTATTTGGGCGTAGCGAGCCCCACTCCTGAGTCCGCTGAGTGGACCATGAGATGACTAAGTGCCCGACGCACAAATCCGCTAGGTTTGAGTCTTCCTGCATCACTTCACACTTATCATTGGCTTTGTAACCCAATGGTGGTCTCTTTTTCCTTAATTGCTACATACCAGGGATTTTCATACATACAGACATTTTTACAAAGGTTTATACCTACTCACTTACACATGAACTCGCTCAACGTTATGTTGACTTTTCAAACTACATGTATTTCAGGAAACTAACGGATCTGGCACGGTATGCACGTATTTTCAAGCTGCGTTTGAATAAAGAAGTCATCCAGGGTTTAGAAGGTGTAACCTCTTCCTGGACGGGTTATATATACCTAAACCTGGTTTTGTTTAAAGTCTTTTGCTAAGTCTTTATGAACTCAAATAAATCAAGTTAAGGTTTGTAAATTATTTTGTGATTGTTGAAAATGGGATTTTTCTAAACTTTATTAATGGTTGAATATCTCATGTTTTTATCATATAGCATTGTTATGGTTGTTGCTATGGTATTAAGAAGTCACACCAAATAAACCACGCTTCCGCAAAAGTCAGGGTGTGACAGCTTGGTATCAGAGCCTCGATCATAGCGAACTAGGATTCCTTCTCGAGTCTAGACTATGATCATCAGGGCTCTCACGAAAACATTTTCAAACATTTTTACATTGCATACACAAAACGTCCAGATCCAGGAAACAAACATTTTTACAAACAAAAGGCAAGAATACACATTTCAAATTTATATTTATAGTTCAGTCTTAGAGACTGAGGGAGATTCAGTCTTAGAGACTGAGGGAGGTTCAGTCTTAGAGACTGAGGGAGATTCAGTCTCAGAGACTGAGGGAGGTTCAGTCTTAGAGACTGAGGGAGGTTCAGCCTTAGAGGCTGAGGGAGGATCAGCCTTAGAGGCTGGGGATATTTAGTCTTAGAGACTGGGAGGTTGGTCTTAGAGACCAGGGATTTAGTCTTAGAGACTGGGAGGTTGGTCTTAGAGATTGGGAATTTAGTCTGAGAGGCTAGGAAAGTTGGTCTTAGAGACCAGGAAAGTTTGTCTTAGAGACCAGGGAGTTAGTCTGAGAGACCAGGGAGTTTAGTCTGAGAGACTGGGTGGGATAGTCTGGGAAGACAAGGACGAATATGTGGATACATGATTACATTATGAATTGTCTTTATTTGCACTAGAAAAAGTGTTAAAGATTACTGTAAATATGCATGCTATGACTACTATATACCGGCACACACGTCACTTTCCTCAGGGAACAAATTGTCAGTTGATAACGACCCCACGACCACCGCCACAAATGATGAGACTGTGCCTACGCCAGAGATGTTTACGTTAGACACTGAGAGTGACCCTGACATGCTGACCAAGGACGAGGACGACTTCCAACCGTCTTCGCTGCCAGAATTTGGCGATGAATTACCCTTGTTGATGGCCTTCTTGAAGAAGATCCCTCTATCATTCATGATTCAGCCCATGACAACTTCATCACTGGACATTCCGATAGTGAACACACCATGGCTCCGGTCCTTGACAATACGCCTCATGTGGACCCTTCCTTCCAAAGGGTGGCTACTCGACGAATAGTCGATGACGTGGACATGACTATTAATGGTCCTCCTGACGACATCCATGGTGACGGAAAGTTAGACAAGAACGTTATTACAAATTTCACATCTGAGACCTCTGTTCTCAGGCTACCCTCTGCGCCTAGAATACACTCGATTTCAGACTCCTTTGAGTCTGTGACATTTACAGCCTTATCGATGGCTGGATTACAACTTTCTACTACTGACATAGACGACAACGCCGTTATGACCGCTGCACTAGCACTTGCTCGAGGCACCACACTGTTACACGACCCAGAGCCTACACCTGAGCTAGCTCCTGCACCTTTTGGGTCCGCTTGATGTTGCACCTGCTGATCCAGCACCCTTGTTTGATTATGATCCTGTTTCTTTGGTATACCGGACCTTACACCCCTTATATCTGACCCAGTACCTGTGACTGATGGTCTCCTTATCGGTCGAGACGTTTGTTCCTGCACCTTCACCCGCTAATGTTGCTCTTGTGAAGACCGACATCCAGTGCGCCAAGATGCCTAACGCTTTCCTTCAAGATATACCCGCACCCCGAGAAGGTACTCCAGATCAGCACCCGCGTAACGATCCCATCGGCTACAGCAACATTTTCTACGACCTCACAGACCGCACCATTTGCTACTTTCACCCCTACGGCACTGGATGAGCCATTTTGATGGTTCTTATCATACACTACGCTAATGTTAGATCCTCACATAATGGAGGCCACACACGAGATGAGTTGCTCCTGTAACATGAGCTACAGTTTGAGGATATGAGTCACAGAGTGTTGGAGCTTGAGCTACACCACATCCAGTAACTTCAAATGCCAAACATTACATAACTGAAAACATGATGTAAGTATTTACATCACAAGACAGCATATTATCTGAAAAATTTATGTAAGACACCAAGTCCTCCACCCTGTTTATTGCCAGCATACTTTGATCCTCCACATTTATCAAGGTTCCTTTTTGCGCTCTCAACCGTTACTATTACACTGTTCCCAGGATTCTGATGCTCATTTCTTTACTACCGAGTGGTAGAGCAGATAATTACTTCGACGTGTACACAAGCCCAAGGAGGAAGTTCACGCATGTTAACAAGTTTACTTTTCTTTCCTCCTCCACCTCAGACACTGGTATAGTGATTTCTGGATTATGCGGATTACATTGCTTTCAAGTAAAGACACTAATGATAAGTCGGGTTTGTGGAGACTTTTAAAGACCACTTCAGACTATGTGATTTTGATACACTAATACATTTAATGGACAAGGGTAGGGTGACCCTGTGTCCCTATTGATGTGATACATTTTGGAAGGCAATACAATTGTGGTCAGGGAATAATGAGGGTCCAATCATTATAAAACATGCGACAATACTTTATGGCCAATGACCAACGAAACTCCGTCGCTATGTCTCCGTTAAGCACGTTATTAATCTATATGTGTGTACAATAATTATAACGCTACGTGCTTGCTTACTATGCTCTCATTAAACATAATTACCAAATTGCTTGGTTATGCTATGATTATGCTATTGCTTGATTGATTGGTATGATAACCTATTAAGTGTATGTACATATGACCACTAAACAACTAAACGCGTCCCCTGAACAAATATAACCTGACTTAACCAGCCTTCTTCTTAGAAGATGTCGATACAAGGGAACATCGCTACCAACAACCCTCCGCCAACAACAGCGGCAGAACTACAAGTGCGCATCTCACGGGCCATTGCACAGCTCGAGGCCCTTCGCTCTGAACACAGCGAAGGCTGCACCTACAAGCAGTTCTTAGACCACAAACCTCGGGAATTCGACGGCACTGGGGGTGCCTTAGCCTTCGTACGCTGGGTTGAGAAAACGGATTATGTCTTACGATTGAGAAAATGCGCCCCAGAACATCAGGTTACGTACATAGCGGGGCTATTTGTAGATGGGGCTCTGCCATGGTGGAACCTTCAAATTCAGGCAATAGGCGAGGCCACTGCATATGCTATGACGTGGGACGAACTGAAAGAACTAATGAGAAAAAGATATTGCTCTAGGGCGGAAGTCCAGAAGTTGGAAACTGAATTGTGGAACTTGAGAATGGAAGGTCCAAAGATAGCTGAATATGTGCAGAGATTTGGCGAGTTATCACAAGTTGCATCGCGCTTGGTAGAACCAGAATCTAGGAAGATCGAACTTTTCATCGGGGGACTAGCACCGCAGATTCTAAGCCTAGTAACAACATCTAAGCCTTCAACAATTATCGAAGCAATCGACATGAGCATGGCACTCACTGAAGAAGCGATTAGACAAGGAAAATTTTCCACTCCGGAAGAGAAAAACGAGGCTCCTGTAGAGTCATCTGGGGATAACAAGAGAAGACTCGTGAATTTCAAGAAGGTTACTCGGGTAAGTAACGAGAAGAAGGCCAAAAAGGGAAAGGATTACAAGGGTATCCTACCTAAGTGCGACAATTGTTTACGTTATCATGTCAGGCGATGTAAATACGGAAAATGTGATAACTGTGGCAAGAGGGGGCATCCCAAGGAAACTTGTAGGCAAGATACTGAAATTAGAAATGGGGGCCAAGATGGTAGTGAGAATCACGGAGAAAACAATGACAACGACAACTATCAAGGAAGGATGAGTGACAAACAAAAACGTGCTCAAGGTTGCCTTAACTGTGGAAGCAAAAAGCATTTTCGAAGATACTGCCCTAAGAAGAATCAGGCACGAGGATAAAAGCTCAGTAGCAGAGCTAGGGAAGCACACCAGGAACCCATGCGTGGATATTGGTACGTCCCATAATAGTCAACATGATGCATCTGTGCTACTTGTTATTATTACAAATTTTAGCTTCAGAGTTTGAAAGTGTACATGGTTTAGTAGCCAGTAAGTAGATAATCCGCACTCGAAAGAACTAGCTAATGGGAAGCTAGTGGAAGCCAACACAGTAACTAGAGACGACAAGATAGAACCCGGAGGGCATAAGTTTACGGTTACTCTACTACCAATTGGGTTGGGAGGCTCCAACGAGGTAATTGGGATGGATTAATTTCCAAGTGATCAAGCGGAGATTGATGTCCGCACCCCGATGGCGAATAAAGGAACGATCGTGACTCATGAAACAGGATACGCCCCTACAAATTACAAATTGCTGGAGGGCACGAAGGCTGTTGCGTAAAGGATGAGTTGTTTTCTTGGCTCATGTAGGGGACAAGGGAGCCGAAGAACCAAAACTCGAAGATATTCCTGTGATAAGGAATATCCTGAAAGTTCTTCTCGAAGACTTGCTGGAATCACCTCCTCAACGATTAGTCGAATCTCGCATCGATTTAATTCCAGGCACCGCACCTGTAATCGATGCGTCGTAGCAACTTACATTTTCGGAGATGCGAGGATTGACAGTGAAGTTTTAGCAGTGGATAGAGAAGGAAGATAACAGACCAAAATTTCCATTTTTGGGTAACCCCGTTTCTGCTCGTCAAAAAGAAGGATGATGATTTTCAAATAAACATCAACTACCAGGAGCCGAACGAGCTAACACACGAGAGTCGGTGACTCATACTAAGGGTTAACGAACCTCTTATATAACTAATAATGAGGACCCAACTACTACTACACGACTAATCGACGATCGAGCGTCGTTAGCGGTGAAATTCAGGAAGAAAGTTTACCGATGAAAATTGTGGGACAATGACTAGTTCTTAGACGTATATAAAAACGGTGCTTCCTACACAATGCACAAACCAGCCTACACAGGATACGAAATCTGGAGGATTTAGAAAACATATATTTAGGACTTTTGGGAACCCAGGTCCAAACTCGTAAGGGTTTTATTTAGGAACCATATCTGTCAACTCAATCAACCATCGTTAACCGGGCGCATATGCCAGTTCTGTTGACCAAACTGGAAGTACTTGAATTTCTTTTACTTCTAGCAAGTAGACGCTTGCATCTCTACTCTTCTTAATGGTAGTTGCATCACACAAATTTTCATCGCTGAGAGCGAACACACATTTGTTTCGATACTTGGTCATTTCTTCATTTTACCAAACACTCATTGTTTCAGTACTCAGAAACTTTCATGACACACATGCACCATTTGCTACGCATGTGGTTTTGTTTCGAACAAACACTTCATTGAAATTTAAATATTACCTTGCTAAACCTAATTACTGATTCGTGATTCGAATAACCTACATTCATGGTTTATTTTGCTACCATGCTGAGAATTCCTTGTTGATACATACGTTTATTGTCGGGTTACGTTGAAACCAAGTTCAATTGCTTGAACTTCTCCAGTTCACAGGTTTAACTTGAAACGCTATATGATGTATTGGGAGCATCATATTCAACTATTTTTGCAGAGATTCTTTCATTCGAGTCGTAGTGGATTTGGTTGGTCTACGACTCCACTAAAACGTTTGATTTGTTTCGATACCTTGCGGTGATATTTTCACAAAATTGAAGCTTGTGCTAATTTGGTTACCCACTTCGTACATGGATTCGATTCCCTATTTAGTTGTTAACAATCCATCTTGGATCCTCACGATCAAAGCGGTCTCAACACAATTGTGTGTTAAGGCAATGGTACATATATTCATTTCATAAGCACAATGTACCTCCTAACGATTCTTTCGTTGTCAATCAAATGCCTTGCGATACTTATTACTTTTCATCTTCGATTGGAAACAGTGGTCCTTTGATGTTCCGTATTTAATTGGAAAACTCTATAACATGGTATAAATCAAATCTTCAGATTGTCTCAGTACACTTTCATTTGATTTCAAACGCGGTGAACTTGTTCAGTCACCACTATTATTGGATAATGCCATTACGACACCTTGTGGTGTCATCATAAACTTGTAGCTTGGGCTAATCATGGTTAACCGTTTCACACGAGACCACGCATACCTTTGTTTGATTTATCATTTAAACATTTCTGATGCAACTACGAATCAAGACAATGAAACACCAGATTCGCTTGTATTCCATTCGGTGTACCTTCGAAACTTAAGAGTGCCAACACACTGAACCTTGCCTTTCATTTAGTCAGGAGATTTACAGATCACTTTACTACTACTTTTGAGTTATTGATTTTGAGTTCATATAGCGGATGCTACAGTTGTGAAAACTCGTTGGCATATTGTGATCGACTATCTAAGTATCCTAATAGACAAGACTCTTCTATTGTGGAACCCCTGTAACTAGATTACACCAGACTATGCGTCAATACATCTTGTATCTTTGACAGCAAATCTTGAAACACATACTTTTCAACTGCTGGGTTGTGATATTAGTAAAACATCCTTGGATTCGTGTTGTTATATATTCTTGGACTCACCTGATGTGAATAAGGTTTGTTTCGGTTTGGTGACTATTTGCCTCGGTATTATTCATATACATACATGCATAACGAAACCCTAAGAAATTAAGGTAGTACAAATTTCGAGGATTAAATTTTCTTAACGGGGGGAGAATGTGACAACCCTCACAATTACAGGTACTGTACACTTAATTAATTCTAATTATGTGCTTAATGACTGTGCTTGATAACAACTGACACTTTAAACTGCTTACTGATTTATGTTACAAACATACATGTGCATCACTTCACATACAGTCACTCCATTTATTTCATACAGACTCTTAGTGACGAACTTGATGCACAAAGCACAGTTAGTACAGTGAGCGGATAACTCAGACACATGCTGACAATGCCAGCACATAGACAGACACTATATTATGGCCAATATGAGCTAGGGACAGGATACTACACTAGTATGGAGAGTAGGGAAGTGAGGACCATAAGACTATGTCACTAGGTGATAGTTATAGTGTCGGGAAGTGCCTAAAACACACTTTAAATGCCAAATTCTAGATTCTTTTATAAAAATTCAGAATTTTATTATACCAATAAAATACACAAATATGGCAGAATGGTCCTGAACGCCTACCTAAGGTATATAAATAATTTCGTTACAAAAAGATGCATAAAAGACCCTATACTGTACAATTTAACACTTTAATGGAACAGTACGTAACCGAACAACCGGACATTACCCGGAATACCAATTTTTTGTCAGAAAACATTATATTTTTTTTTCTAATAATGGTTCCAAAAATCCCAACACACTATAGAAATATGTCATACACTTACTACTTTAGAAAATACCTTAACCTCCTAATTATTTACCCATTAATTATCAAATTTTACAAATTACCCCCCCCCCCCCAAAACCGAAAATTGGTTCCCATGGACCCCACACAAGATTTCTCAATCTTACTCAATCTTCCCATAATATTTTTCTTGGATTGCTTAAAGATATTTCTTGGATTTGAAAGATTCATCTAAATTGCTTAGATTTCTTTGGATGGTACAAGTAACCTACTAATTAACAAATTTTACATCAAGACCCTCCCCCCCAACCGAATTTTCAGTCATAAGGGCCCCACCACATCTTTACAATCATGACTTATGATTTTTTTTTTTTTTGTGTTCCAAGGTGATTTGTTGCTTAAAAATCTATCCAAGATATGCATGGCATCTTATAAGAGCATGTTCCCTAGAAATCTCATCATTAGATTGACAACCACACTCCAACCTTACCTCTCTCTCCCTATCTCGGCTCCCCCAAACTGAACCCACCCCCATCTCTTTCATATCTTCATCTTCTCCAACTACAAGTCCCATTCCAAGCCTTGAAGTTCATTCATAGAAGTTGCAAGTTGAAGGGCTTTCTAGAAAGCTTTATTCAAGTCTTTATCACCATCTTTTCCTCATCATCTTTGCACTAGATTTCTTCCCTAGCTTGAAGCTAGTAGTAAGTCTCTACACCTTGTCCCATCTTATTCTTGATTATGTTATGTAATAGGATGATAATGTTTAAATCACACAAAACTAAAACACTAAAAAGCATGCTGATTGGTATTTTCAGCCAACTTCAACAGGCTGTAACTGGATCTTTATAAATCGAAAAACGGATTTTCTGAAGCCTAAATTATGTATTTTTGAAAAACCGAACAAATGGCACTGGAATCGTAATTTTTCGAGGTCGTTTACTATTTTTAAAGGACTGTTTTTGGACAGCAGCTCAAGCTGTGTTTTTACTACAGAAAAAGTGTGTCGTATTCGGAGTCATAACTTGAAACCTGAGTAGAATTAGCTCATGGAATTTTTACTGTAGATGGTTACTGTTGTCGCCGTAATTCTTCCACTGGAATTTCGTCAATCGGACTTACGATTAATTTTTAGTGAATTATTCCGTAGACTGCAGTCAGAAAATGACAAATCTGATTGCAGCCCGGTAAATGAATTTCTATAAAATATTGGTAACGAACTGGACCCCGATATTTTTACACAATAAAATTTGGAACGTATATGACATTCTGTAAAAATTTGGAAATTTTTGGAGAAGGTTAACTATTTTATTAAAATGCGCAAAAACTGTCCAGTTTTGATTAATAAAGCTGAAATGATATAAGTGGTATATTGCATGTATGATTGTCGGGTTGGCTATGTGAGAACAATCTACGGGATATATGTAAAAGAAAATAATATGCTTTTAAGCATGGACACCTCTATTTACAAATGAGACTATGGCGAAATTTTTCCAAAAATCCTAACACTTAATAAATATTTTCTAGACAAGTGGTTACTAGCATATTCTAGACTATGTTTTTCAAACATAAAACTCGCCATAATTTTTATAACGAAATACGGAGTATCGGAGGTTGGTTTTATACAGGAATATGGTTAAATATCTATTCTCTAAAATGGGACTTAAAAATATAATTCCAATACGAACAGACATATGTAAAATATCCCATCCTTGGGAAGGAAATACGAATACACAAGTATGAGAAGTATTATTACTAAAATATTGGAGACACTTTAAAACGTAACTCAAAGGCACTAACCAACACTAAGACAAGGCACGACCCGTCGTCTAATAGACGTTAGACCATTGTAGGTAGTCGTGTTTGCTGAGGAGATTTGGGTTACGAGTACCGAAGACGCAATACTGTGAGTTCATGTCCCCCTTTTCTCTTAACTATTTTCAGTTTTACACCTCGGGGGTGAAATACATGTTACAGACATTTACAGACATTTGCAGACGTTTATTTACATGGTATGGTTAGCTTAAGGAGGGTTTTTATTACGCGAACATGTGAGTGGTGAGCATGACACTTAAGGCTATTAATCCTCGTTGTAGGACCGAGGGACATTAGTGATAGATCTATTTGGGTGTAGCGAGCCCCACTCCTGAGTCCGCTGAGTGGACCATGAGATGACTAAGTGCCCGACGCACAAATCCGCTAGGTTTGAGTCTTCCTGCATCACTTCACACTTATCATTGGCTTTGCAACCCAATGGTGGTCTCTTTTTCCTTAATTGCTACATACCAGGGATTTTCATACATACAGACATTTTTACAAAGGTTTATACCTACTCACTTACACATGAACTCGCTCAACGTTATGTTGACTTTTCAAACTACATGTATTTCAGGAAACTAACGGATCTGGCACGCTATGCACGTATTTTCAAGCTGCGTTTGAATAAAGAAGTCATCCAGGGTTTAGAAGGTGTAACCTCTTCCTGGACGGGTTATATATACCTAAACCTGGTTTTGTTTAAAGTCTTTTGCTAAGTCTTTATGAACTCAAATAAATCAAGTTAAGGTTTGTAAATTATTTTGTGATTGTTGAAAATGGGATTTTTCTAAACTTTATTAATGGATGAATATCTCATGTTTTTATCATATAGCATTGTTATGGTTGTTGCTATGGTATTAAGAAGTCACACCAAATAAACCATTCTTCCACAAAAGTCAGGGTGTGACAAAAACTTAAAGAGAAAGTTGTTGAGAAAAGTAAACCACCAACCAAAAGATTTAAAGTTTTTAAAAATTCAACATTTGAAGTTGGAGAATGTTCAAAAAGGGTTTACAACAGGAAAGTTAATCTTGACAATTGCAAGTGGATTGTTAAGAAATCAAGTGATAATTCTGGCAATGAATCTGATTCCACAAAATCAAAGGAGCCACAAGTTGTGATGAAAAAAGAGAAATCAGTTCCGCCTTTGGATGATGCAAATTTTCCACCCTTGCGGGCTGAGAATTTGAAATCTAAAATCGGAAAAGTTGAAATTTCAAATCAATTTTTTCCTGAAAAGAAAGAATTTGATGTTGATAAGGCTTTGAACACCACTGTTCAAAACATTTTTGGAAAAATGATTGATGGGAAGGTAAAGCGGGTTAAAGAATTTTATGAGAAGAAATCAAAGAAACCAGATGAAATTGGTTCATCCCGGGTTAGTAACTGGGATAGAATCTATCACGACTAAAAAATCTGGACTTGCCGGAGCTCCCAAGTTGGTAATCGTGGAGCAGGAATCGGCATCATTCTCGAATTATGTTTATTTGAAGTGAACCTACAAGTGGTTAATCAAGGACATTAATTTGTACTTGATTTATCATTTCTACAAGTGGTATTTTGAAAAACAAAGTGATGAGTTTATCCCCTAACCTACAAATGGTTTATAAAATCAACAAAACTAATTTTCCGGAAAAACCATTTTGATTAAAACAAACTTAAGTGTTTTGAAATCATTATGATATATGAAGGTACTATAAGTGTAATAATCCCTACAACGCCGATACTTATATGGTGCAATGTGACACATGCAGGAGTTGGTATATATCTCATTCTCAATTACATCTTGGTAATTTGTCAATAGTATGCGCTACAAATTCGAAGAGACGTATACGAAAATTGTTTATGTAGGACCGGTTTTGACACCGTTCGATTGCGTAACGAACGTTCGACGTGCGGAATCCGTGAACGTGCGTGACCGAACACACAATAACGTACTAGAACCGTGAATCTATTGAAAGATATAACGTGTACAATACAAGAATCACGTAGAGAGTACTTTCTCTCTCTAGACTTTCTCTCTCTAGACTTGAATCTCCTAAATCACCACAATGAGCAAAAGTCTTACAGCTTATGTCATAACTCTCTATTTATAGGCCTTGGAATTAATGAGATTTCTCATTAATTACAAAAATGCCACCTTGCTAATACTATCTAAATATTACAATAAAATCTTAATTTCTTCAGTTTCAGCTACGGTTTGAATTGACGGAGGCGATAGACATTAATGCATCAACAAACTTCCCCTTGGATATTGCCGCAGTCAATCCGTAGTTAAACTCGTAGCGACTTGTCTTTCTCTCTCTCTTGAGTCTTCTTTTAGATTTAACGTCTTCAGCAAACACAGACTCCCTCTTGCTCGAACAGAATCTCGGTGGGTCTGTCTTCAGCTTCAGCTCCCCCTTTCGGTAGTCTCTTCAGGCTCCCCCTTTCGTCAAGCTTCCGTGTTTTTAGGATCGACGCCTGGCTTTCCGTAGCAACAGATTCAGAAACCTACACATCTCAACCTCTCGTAAGACAAAATAATTTTGACTCTAAAAGAATTCATTCAAAATTCTCAAACATATAACACACAATATTGTGATTCAAATTAATGAATCATCTAAACATTTGAGGATTATCTTCCAACTTCTCATCATCTTAACCAAACCAATTGTTCATCTTGTTTAGCCTTTGAGATTTTGAATATCAGCTTTTCAACATCAGTTGTCGAAAATCTTTTTGGATTTTTTTCAAAAATAGGCTAAAACACACTAAAATCCTTTTGGATTTTGTAATAAGAGAAATGTAATGCAGAAATGAAATATGTACAAACATATTTTTGTGAGTTTGTGTAAGAGGATCATATCAGATTTTGAGACACATCACTAGCACCATTAAGCATTAAACATTTTAAGTTCTAAATGATTCACATAGATTGACGATATTGTTGTCCACCTAAACTCAATCTAAAAAACTTTCGAAATGCTTACCGATACGTTAAGGTATATTAATTTTGCACTAAGTTCTTATGGACCCCACGATCTCAGCATATCCCCTCATCATGCAATACACTGACTCAAGTAATGCCTTTAAACTTTGATCAACTGTGATTTGTGCGAAAACAACGCAGAATGTTTAAACATTAACAATCAGGTCGATACTTCCGTATACGCAGAGAAATTCCAATGTTTAAACAAAATAAGAAAAATAAAACAAGTTGAAGTTGTTTAGGCTTTAACCACCAGGTCGATACTCCCGTATACGCAGAGGTGATCCAAAGCTTAAACGAAACACCAAAGAAAATAAAGCAGAACGTTTAGGCAACAACATCCAGGTCGATACTCACGTATACGCAGAGGATGTCCGATGCTTAAACAAAATAAAGAAAAATAAAACAAGTTTAAATCTTTGCAAAATGAAATGCACAATCACAGTGACTTTTTAGCAAAGTTGTGAAAGCTCACAGACTTAACCAGTTTTATGTCTTTCGACAATCAGCGATTACTGAGTAGGCACACAGTCAAGAAGGACAAAACTAAGTACTATGCTTTCAACCATGTTTCCCACTAGAACTAGGCTTTTTCATTTAAGTTTGTATCATTATCGCAAATCTACTAGTCTAGCTGAGCCTATCGTCACATCTTTAGTGAGACCGTTTATCACATTTGACATTTCATTTCTTTAGCATGTTGTGATAGTCCAACTGATTTACTATCATTTCCTCTTTTTCACAACAAAACTCATTTTGAATTTTTTAATGTTTTTGGCATTTTCAAATTTTCTAATTTTTTAAAAAATTTTTCTCCCCCTAAAATCAAAATTATATTTCAAATTTTGATTTTCTGGGAAAATTTGAAAACAAACTATACAGATAAATTTTAATGTTTTTGATTTTCTGGGAAATATCACCAGAGTGAAATTTCTCAAGAAATGTGCCGATTCATGTTCCACGCTTACCAACCTGGGAACTCCGGCAAGTCAGGTTTTTCAGTTAAAGAGATTCACCCAAGCCTAACGGTCCTTGGGTGTTTTGAACATACCTTTTTGATTCATAAAATTCTTTAAATCCTTTTACCTTACCCTCAACCATTTTTCCAAAAATATTTTTTACTTTACTATTAAAAGCCTTTTCAATATCAAATTCTTTCTTTTCAGAATAGAATTGATTCGAACTTTTCATTTTACCAACTTTTTGTTTAAAATTTCCAGTTCGCAATGGTGGAAAGTTTGTGTCATCCATTGGCGGAATTGAATTTTCACTTTTGAGCTCAACTTGTGGCTCCTCTGATTTTGATGAATCAGAATCATCGCCAGAACGTGGCTCCTTTGTTTCCGAAGAAACAAATTCATCGCTAGAAAATGAAAATTTCACTTTCTTTGGTTTGTTAATCTCTTGATTAACCACTTTTTCTTTCTTTAATATCCCTTTTGTCCTCAGATTTGTATCTGATGAATTTGTTTTACTTGACTGATCAATCTTTGTTGAGTGAAGCGATTCATCAGAACTTTTATCTGAATTAACAGTTGTACCCGAGGACAAAATCCTTTCAAGGTACTCTCGAGCTTTCTTTCTTTTCTTTCTCAGTCGGTCTTTCTGCCCCTGAGAAAGCTTCACTTCCTTTTCTTGAGCTTTAGGTTCTTTGACTTTCTGTTCTGAAACTTTCAGTTCCTTGGGTTTTTCTTTGACTTTGACTGACTTCATCACCCTTTTTTGAGATACAGCCCTCGATCTTTCAATTGATCTCATTGGGCAATCTCTGGCAATGTGACCTTTGATTTGGCATTCATAACATCTTCTTGTCTCAAATCTCTGTCTCTGGCAGTTAACAGCAATGTGTCCTTGAAAACCACAGTTGTAACACACCCTGTTATCATACCATGTACCACCTTCAATCCAAACACTCAAATCATAACCCTGATTTGATTTGTAGTACTCATGACTTATCCTATAAGCTTGATTTGACTCTTGAGCACTGTGGTCAAACCTGCACCACATATTACCAACTTTTTGTAAGTTTTTGTTTTTAGATTTTTGTGAATTTGCATAATGATTGGATGACTGAACTGATGAGCTTTTATTTTCATTTTGAAAATTTTTCAAATTTTTAACTTTTTGTTTCTGTTCTACAATCTTCTTAACAGGTTTTTGCTTTGAGCATTCACCTGTTTCAGTAGATTGCAAAACAATATTTTGAAATTTTTCTTGTAATTCTAAAAATATTTTTCTTTTCTTTTTCTTTTTCATCATCAGCTTTGTCATCGCAATCTTCAATTTTGACTTTGTCAAAATTTATGACATTGTCACTTATTGGAACAGAATTGATCGGTTCTGGACACACATATGGTGCAAAAGTCACAAAACCTTTCAACTTATTTTCAAGCTCATCAATTTTATTTCGAGCAATTTCAGCTTCATTTTCAAGCCGAATGATTTTCTGAAGATGAGAATTTATTTCAATCTGTTTTTCAAGATTATTTTTAAAAATAACAGATTTTTCATCTTCTAAAATCTTCATTTGACTTTGAAAATCTTTTTCAATTTCCAATTTTTCATTTTCAAAATCTTTTTCCTTTTCTTTCAACATTTTGTTTTCCAATGTCAAACTGTTCATACCACTCAACAGTTTGACATTTTCAGATTTCAAATTCTCAAAATTTTCTCGCAGTTCAAGAATCTGTTTATGTAACACCCCAAAAACGGGTTTGGTAAATTAAAACCTGGTTGATATAAAGAAATGAGTTTTAATCTCTTATTTAACTAAAATGAAACTAGAGGGACCAAAACCGTTCAGTGGGAAACATGATTTTATAAAACAAAATTAAAACACCACACACACACACAGTGTGTGTGTGTGTATCGATGATCAGGAAGGAAAAAGAGGGTTCAAACCCTAGTTTCTTCAAAATCTTCAAATTGAAGGGCAAGATGAAGCTTAAACTCATAACCGAGCATAGATTAACGATCACCTTCACAAGGGGATCGCAAGGTATGTCTTAAAAGCTAGTTTGGTGATTATGCACGAAGTGGGTTATGTTATAAATCGCGAAGTTGTATGAAATTGAGCATGAGTATGTGTTAGATTCATCATTTGGAACATGGATTATGCATGGTTTAGGTTAATTTGATGTTTAAGGGTGAAACCCGTTTGTTATGGTGAAGATGAAGACATGGGTAAATCATCTATGTCTAAATTCTTGCTTAATATTGATGTATTTTGATTTGTATGATGGATTCTTGTGAGAGGAATTGAAAGAAATGTGATACTAGTATGTTTGATGTTTATGCATGTATGATTCATGTTGATTAGAAGGAAGAAATTGATGAATTGTGTATGAGATTAGAATGATATGCATGAACTAGTTGTACACTATGCTTACAAGGTAGTACACATATCAAAAGTATGATGAAATTATGAAGAGCTTAAGATTAGATCACTTGTAAGTGATTAACAAGTAGTTATGAAGTGGGTTTTAGATGATGTAATGTAAATTGATGATTTACTTATGTTAATAATGTTTGGAATCATACATGTGTGTGAATGTTTAAAGAAATGGGATAAGAAATGATGAATTGTTGTTAGATGAAGTGTATAAAATGTGATGATAATATGTTTGATGTTTAATTTTAAATACCACATGTTGATTAGTAGAAGGATTTGATGAACTATGTATGAATTTAGAAGATTGTGCATGAATTAGTTGTACGTTATGCTTAAAAGGTAGTACGCACACCAATCGTATGATAAAATGTATGTATTGTCGTCCGTATAGTCGGTTATGATGTTACGGGTATATAATGATGAGTCGAAAGTTAAACTAAATGAACCGTTGACTTCTAAAAGTCAACCGTGTATAAGAAGGATGGTTAGACGTGTTGTCATAATTGTAAGATTAAGGTAAGTTATATGGAGCGTGTTTGACGAATGTGTGTTTAATGCGATGACATGATGGTTTACGTGAGTTTGAAATGATATGAAATTGGTCACATGTATTATGCTTGTTAGAAGTAACTAATGAAAGTCAAATGGGGATTATGCGATCGATATGATCGTTAACATGTACAATTATGTATGCTAATAAGAATGTGATTTCGATGACATGGAAGTATAGGAATCATGTCGAGACGGAATCAAGCACGGAAGGCTATCGGGTCAAGAAGTGGCGAGGAAACGAGTTTGAACATGGACGCATGAGGTAAGTGATTTTCGTAATCACTTCTTAGTTGTTTATGTAAAGTTGTGTGCAATTTAATTAAGTATGATGATCGAGGTCAAGTAGGAAAGAATTGTATGAGACCGATGAAGTATTAAACGGATCTTAGCTTTGATCCGAGCAAGGTATGTGTAATTAAGAATTGTAGCTAAGTAGTAGGATTGGTTACTTATGCAAGGGAGTTCTTTGTTGTTAAGGATAAAGTAAACTTGACAAAAACGCCCTTGATGGGTAAAACGAGCAAATGGTCTTAAAAGTTGATTACAAACAAGCTATTTAATTAAATGAATGTTTTGAAAAAGTAAGAAAGCGAGAAGTATGATTTTCGTAAGCTAAGGACCTTATATTGCGCAAATACCCTTAACGGGTCAAAATAAGCTCTTGAGCGAAAATGGGTCAAGAGGATGCAAGACATCCGAGAACTTAATCTTTTATGATAGACAATGTTGACATTATTAGGTTCATAAGAATTTATGGTCAAACAAACAAGTTATGTGGATGAATGCCTGAACGGGTCGAATAAATCATAAATGAATAATAAGACGATAGCGTGTAAGTTAACAATTTCCTTAATCCGGATGTGGGATTTTAAGTTCATATGATAGAATGTGAATTTACAATCATGTAGGAAGAAACGGGAGGTTAAACGGGTAAGCGGTTCAAAAGTTACGCGCGTTTTAGTGCGTACGGACGACGAAACGGAACTGCAGAAAAGTGCCATTTCTAGAGGTAGTCGCCGACGGGCAAGGGGGTCGTCGCCGACGGGCTCTAGAAAGTTAGTTTTTTTGCTGACGGGTTATCTTCCTGTCTATGGGGTTTTGGCTACGGGAAAAATTACGGGCCGTCGCCGACGGGCCCTAGGGACGTCGCCGACGACCTCCCCAAGTCCAAAAGTCTAAAAATTTGTTATTTAAGTTGATTTATGTATCGTAGGCTTCGGTTTGTTATCCGTGGACTACGGCGGACTTTCTAAACATGGTTTTGATCGATCCTTAGATGTTTATGGACTATAAATCAAAGTGTAAGTCCCATGTAATTAACGTATGAGTATGTAAGAAGTATGCAAGATCTTGTACGTGTATGTAGATGTGTATGTATGTATGTATGTATGTATGTATGTATGTATGTATGTATGTATGTATGTATGTATGTATGTATGTATGTATGTATGTATGTATAAAGATATGTATGAGTGTATACATGTATGTAAAGATGTAGGAAAGGTATCTACGTATGTAGATGTGTATGTATGTATGTATAAAGATATGTATGAGTGTATGCATGTATGTAAAGATGTAGGAAAGGCATGTACGTATGTAGATGTATGTATGTATGTATGTATAAAGATATGTATGAGTGTATACATGTATGTAAAGATGTAGGAAAGGTATGTACGTATGTAGTTGTGTATGCATGTATGTATAAAGACATGTATGAGTGTATGCACGTATGTAAAGTTGTAGGAAAGGTATGTACATATGTAGATGTGTATGTATGTATGTATGTAAGTACGTAAGTATGTATGATTTAGACACGTTGAGTGTTAACGTTATTAATGGTGTACCTTGAGAATGAAAAGTAATGCAGGTACGTTATTGAAGCCTCACCAGGAAATGGATACACAGATAAAATGCTCAAAGTTTGAAATGTGACGAAATGTGAAGTGTATGTGAATGAATCTTGTTTATATAATGTGTGCTAATGTTATGAATGTATGTGGTGAGTGCAGGTGGTATTGATCACGGGCGATTATCACAAGGAATAGAGATCGAAGACCGAGTCATAAGATAGATTGTACGGGAATAAGCGAGTATGTACTTTAGTAAACGGAAGTTATGCTTTTGTTTTGTAAAAGAGATACTTTTTAAAACAAACCTTCAAGTAAGTCAAGACGTTTTTAATGAAAGAAATTTTATGGTACGAATTTCCGCTGCGACTTTTGTCAAATACATGTTAGGGTCTTACAGTTTATCATCAGATTTCTTTTCATCCTTCAAATTCTTGATTTCCAATGTCAAGCTCTCCATATTCTTCAAGAGTTTGGCATTGTCTGATTCAGATTCTTCACAGTTTAAGCACTTCTCGGACATCTTTTCAGATTCAGCTTTCTTCTCCACCTTGATAGCTGAAATTTCTTCAACCTGCTCCTCTACCACTTGAACATTTTTCTCAACAGACTTCATTTTTCTAATCTTTTGGAGTTCAAGTTCTTGAGCTTCGATCTTCTCGATAAACATGCTCAAAGTCAAGTCTAAATATATCTTCTTCAAATCTAACAAATACGTTCTCCACATATCACCCGGTAAAACATTTACCAACTTGTCAACCCACTCCTCATTAGTCTTAGTTATCTTCAATCTCCCCATCTCCAAAACAAGATGGCAATATCGATCAATCAATTCTTTTGTAGACTCTCCCTTAATACCTGTAAAATTATCAAACTTGTTTAGTGCAATATAAATCTCAGAACTCATGCTTCGGTATTAAAAGATTCACAAAAACAAATTTTCGAATGATACAAGAATTCACACACTCTAAAATCAATTCAATCACTTTGTCAAATCACTGAATCAGATGAATATCCGATTTAGTGACAAAAATCTAGTAACAATGGATCGCGTGAAGAATTCGTTCGGACGGGTATACAATTCTTGTCAAATCACCTCAGGTTGCCTGCAAACAAACAAACAAATAATCAGTTTTAAACAAATTGAATACGTAAAAGTGTGAGAGCGAAATTGGTCTAAGACTCGTGTCGAAGAAAACTTGATCGACTGAAAACTGATTGTGTGGGCCATGTAATATGGGCTTGAAGATGGACTAATTAACCTCCCAAAAAAATTGAATTACTTGGGCCGCAACTATTAGAACAAATGCTGATTGGGCCGATCACTTTTGACACAAACAACACTATTCTTTTGACCTTTGAATATAACAAACCGACAATACACTTGACCAAATTCTTTGTATCTTGGGCTGATGACTTATGCAATAAATGGATTCAGGAACTGACAACTTTAATGTTTACCCTATTCTCATTGGACCTCAAAGTTCACTTAGCCGACAACATCAGATACAACAATTCAATTTTTACTTCACATGCAATAACCTTCAATGATTGGACCGTTCAACTAGTGGGTTTCACTTGACTTTATTAACAACCAAACGTGATTGAGCCAAAATTCTGAATTCACATGCCAAATTGTTTCGATGACAATCTTCAGAACCGACAAATTTTCACGTGCAACACATTTATGGCCAACAAACTTTAGTCAAACAATTTTAATTGGACCTTTACATAACCTAATTACAATTGGGATTTTCAATCGGTGGGTCTGACAATCTTCTATTAATATCACATGTAAACTTGACTCCTTCTTTTAATTTGATTGAACCGAGACACTATATCGACAATTCACATGTGCCGACAACTGAACAATCACGAGAACACTTTCAAACTGTAACCACTTCAAACGGACAACACTCCTCAAACTGACAGGACTCTTTCAAACTGGAATCGTGTTTCAAACGGTCACCCCTCAAACTGTCACACCCTCAAACTGTCACACATTCAAACTGTCACTCCCTCAAACGGTCACACCCTCAAACTGTCAGTCATTTTCAAACGGGAAGGTGTCATTTTCAAACGGTCAGCTCGCTGATTCAAACTAAATCGGACCTAAAAACTCGAATATCTCCTAAACGGCTAGGAGTTTGAATCTGAAATTTGGTAGGGTTGTAAATCAGATGTTTTCGCATAACATATCAAAAAATCAACTGATTCGGACTGTAAAAACCTGTTCAATTTGACGAAAATCAGTGAAAAATGTGAAAATATGAAAAAGATGAAGAAATAGATGAAATTCGGATCTGAAATCGCTGAAATATGGTACGAATCAATGTGTTTGATCAGTGCAATCGAGCTCCTAGCTCTGATACCACTTGTAGGACCGGTTTTGACACCGTTCGATTGCGTAACAAACGTTCGACGTGCGGAATCCGTGAACGTGCGTGACCGAACACACAATAACGTACTAGAACCGTGAATCTATTGAAAGATATAACGTGTACAATACAAGAATCACGTAGAGAGTACTTTCTCTCTCTAGAATTTCTCTCTCTAGACTTGAATCTCCTAAATCACCACAATGAGCAAAAGTCTTACAACTTATGTCATAACTCTCTATTTATAGGCCTTGGAATTAATGAGATTTCTCATTAATTACAAAAATGCCACCTTGCTAATACTATCTAAATATTACAATAAAATCTTAATTTCTTCAGTTTCAGCTACGGTTTGAATTGACGGAGGCGATAGACATTAATGCATCAACAGTTTACAAACATAGTCATCTTTAATAACATTGCCATGATGCACACAGACTTCATGCACGTACTTCAATTGATAAAAAAGAGAGAAAACTCATCATTTCCTTAATAGTGATGTTTAATTATAATTCACCCTTATAATTTTATTTATATTGCAAATGGGTTCTACTTGCCTAGAACATATATATAGACATTGAAATCTCTAACCAATTTCAACACCATTTGGTTTGGTTAAAAATCAGAATTAAAGAAATAAATCAGTACGATAAACATGTATGAGTGTCTTTATCCTCATGTTTAATATATCCCCTTGTGTTGAACTGATCTGATCTTTGGATGACTTTTTTCCGGTAATCATATAAATATATAGGACATAATTTTCCAAAGAATGTTGGACACCGACTCTCATATGTGTATCAAAATGATTTGTTTTGTTAATTTGAGTTTTTAACTAAACCAAATGGTGTTAAAATTTGTTAACGATTCAATGTTTATATATATATGTAGGAGGAAAATCCCAAAAGTTTGCTTCTTGGGTAGACCTATGAGATTGTATGATATTACCTTTGATACCCTGTTGATTTGATAATTTTGTAGGTACCATCCATCATGCCTGGACTTGAAAAATGAAGATGTTGAAAAACTCGAAAAGTTTTTTTGCTCTAGAGTGTGTCAAGAAGATGCAAAATGATGGATCTTCTATTTTATCTGCTTTCTAACTTTGCCTTTGACTCTTGTTTGGTTTTTGCATTAATGAAACTAGATTGATTAAACGTACATGTTTATATTATATTTATCGTTGAGCTAGTGGGTAATGACTTAGATATAATTAATACTAAACTTATTTAATAACAACAATATAAATCTATACTATATATAATTCATAACACAATGGCCTTTTAAAAATACATTAAAGTTAAGATCTTTTTTTTGTTTTAATGCACAATATATAACTTAAAATGAGGATAAATTAGTTTTTCAAACACTTGTTACACTTTAATCCTCTTATCTTAATTACACTTTAATTCCCTCATCTTTAACAAAACAATTATAGATAATTAGTTAGTAACTTTATCTCCTTGTAAAAAACTATCATGATGATATTACACAATTTGAGTATAGTATTGGTATAGTCTTTTTAATTTAAAAAATTGATATCTTACGTGATTAACAATGTATAAGGATAAGCAATAACCGAATAGTTAACTGGAAGCGTACAAAAAAACAGACGAACCTGAAATGAATTAACTAAAAACTGATTAACCGAAACCCCACCGGTTATCAATTTTTTATACCCTCATTTAACCAAATTTAACCGAACCGAACCATTCATATATTGCATATTTTATACCTCCATTTCATGTATTCCTACTTACATTTCATGGATTTACACAATCATTTCATGTATTTATACCTCAATTTCATGTCTCTCTAAGCAAAAGTTTTAGCCCTAAGTTTGGTTTTGGCTATTAACCGAAACTAAACAAATCAAACAAAAAACCGTCAATCCAACCGAATAAACCGAAAACCGATTTGTTAATAAAATAGACTAATTGATACTTTGGTTTTTATTGAGGATAATAACCGCACCAACCGAATAATGCACACCCTAACCGTGTAGGTGTTTCCTGCTGCATCGCGCGGGCACCCTTCTAGTATATGTGTGTGTGTCTTTATGTATATATATAGAGGCTGGTTAACGTACAATACCTCTTATCCTACATTATGCATGTGACGCCCACAACCGTACGATCTTCAATAGATCAAACACGGGCAAAACTAATTTATATGATTAAATTAATCATATTAATATATTCAAATCATACCGAAAAGGCTAAAATCGTCATTACGAGATCATAATCTCTGTAACTGACCGAAGATAGTTCAAAATCAAACCCTAAATCAAATTCAACAACCTGAGATTCTTCTTCCCCAACCTCCCTTCGTTCCTTTTGGTGCGATTTCATCATACGATAATAAGAACTACTGATTTGGGAGTTGTAGGGGATAAACGGATTAAGACTAACATCGATCGACCAACAATCGAAGAAGATGATCCAGGTTATTGGTTATTGTAATATGCGAATTCTGTGTTTTGAAAACAAGGTTTTTACAACGTGCGAAATACATTTGAAATAGTAGGTTATGTCTTGGTTATGATTTTTATAATATGCGAAATAGATGAAAACATGGTTTGAAAACATGCGAAAAAACATTTGAACTACTAGGTTATGTTTGGATTATTGTAATATACGAATTCTAATTGTACATTGCATATAGGTGTGGTTTATTATAACATGCGAAATAGATGAAAACATGGTGTGAAAACATGCGAAATAAATGTGAAGCTATTGTGTGTGGTTTATTATAACATGTGAAACAGCTGTGAAAAAAATAGTCTGTTTTTTATAATGTGCGAAGTCTGTTTTTGAGTCACATGCGATTTTGTAGAAATTGATGCTGATGATGAGTTTCATATACCTATATCCACATTGATGAAAGTGCACAACAAAAAATTGTGAATTGAGCGTTATAATTATTAAATATTAGAAACCTCTATATAAAGAAAAAATGAATTAATATCGATGTAACTGTAATGTGACTTGTAATGATCACTTTTAACATAAATACCATAACTTACCACCCCGTCTAAATAATAAATTTACTATTTTAATATATAATACTCAGAGATAACAACCTTCCAGATTAAGACACCAAAACAACACACACAAAAACACACAAAAAAATAGCAGATAAAAACAAAACAAATTGTGAGTGCATATGTCTATCGCTTTTGTCAATCAGATATCATAGCTGGAATAAATGATCAAGACATGGTTAAAACTGAAGATTGCATGTTTGGAGATGTTGATTCGTACGAATCAACATATATTCAGATTCGTACGAATGGAGGTTGAACAAGTCGGTTCGCACGAACCAACACATGTGGTTCGTAGTTATGGTTGTCCATTCGTAGTAGCAGGTTCCTACGAATGGAGGTCCATTCGTAGGTATCCTTGTACGAATCAACTATGCCTATAAATAGGAGAGTAGGGTCTTGTTCATTGTAACTTTGCTGACTTAGAGGGGAAACTCTGTCAGTTTGATTTCGTGGTTTTGTAACGTTCTACAATCAATAGAAATCATAGTTTCATTACTTCTTGGTGTTCAATCTACACACGTAATTTGATTCCGCGTAAGATACGTGTTCTACACATTCAACGGTTACGGAATCGATCCTAGAGCGAATCTACAAGTGGTATTAGAGTAGGTGATTGATTGCACGGATTGAAGACACAAGAATTCAGGAAGATTCAAGCAAATCAGAGACAAATTTCATCATCTTTCTTCATATCTTCTTCTAATCATCTTCTACATTTCTTTTTGAACTCTGAACTCAGATTTACGAAGATTTCACGGTTAAAATTGGCTAAATTTTGGATATGTTGTGTGAAGAATGTTTTTAAACAATCCTATAAAGTTTCAGATCAAAATTCTAACAAAATCTTAATCAAATCACTGAAAAACATGGCTGTTTATGTTCATATATGTTCGGACAAATATGGTTTTTGCATATTCATACGAATCTAGGTTGGGATTGTTCATTCGTATGAATCCAGGAAGTAGATTCGTACGAACCAGGTTTTATAATCAAAATTGTTTTTTAGTGCTCATTTGTACGAACCCAGAGAGTGCTCATTCATACAAAGCTAGAGAGTGTTCATTCGTATGAACCCATAGAGGTTTATTCGTACGAATCAAGGTAGTTGTGTTGTTTTTTTTCAAAGTTGATTCAAGTGTTTGTTTGATTGTTTGCAGGAATCACGGAAGAGGAATTCTATAATGAGTTTTACAACGCATTCACAACAGAAGAAACACCCGTGACAAAGACTGCTTCAAGTGTTATTTCCGGGAGTTTAAACTTTGATAATATTTATGGAAATCATCAAAAGCCACTGAAACTAATGAATATAGAAGATTATCATTGGTGGAGCAGTAGTTTGAAAACTGGGTGAAAGCTTATGCTTATGATAGTTGGGTTATGTTAACATTGGGATATGAAAAACCTATAAACGATAAACATGAATTACTTAAAATTAAAGAATTTTCAGATAATGATTAAAAGGAACATTCTAATGAATTAATAATGATAACACTGTTGCAACAATCTGTTAGAGAGGATATTCTTTTCTTGCTTCAACATGGTGAAACATCAAAATCAATGTGGGAAGCGTTGAAAGTGAAAGCCGAAGGTGGAAAGGATATCAAGAAAAACAAAAGAGGACTATGACTAGAGTCTTATGAAAGTTTGGCTTCTATTCGAATATGACAAAGAGGACTATGACTAGATAGATCCGAAAGAGATGGAGCTCATGGATATCAGGTGGTGTATGGCTTGTGTAATCAGGAAGGCTCAACATTTTATGGAGATCACTGGGAGGAAATGTTCTTGAAGGTCCTGATATGAAGCTGGGATTTGCAAAGCAAAGGTCACTTGCTTCAAATGTAAACATAAAGGTCACTTCAAAAGAGAGTGTACTAACCGGCAAGCTGATGATAGCGTGAATCCTTTTCATGAAGACTATAATAAGAATGCAATCTATCATCACACAAATGAGCAGCCGTAAAAAATGAATTAAAAGCAAATTGAAGAAGGTTCATCTAAAGATAGAAAGCAAGCTTTGATAACAATACAAGAGGACGAAGGGAAAAGGCATTGGTTGTTGAGATGAGGGTAAGTCGAGAGGAACGTCATGCACGGATGTGGTTGAGTGAAGTATATGAGATTTTCATGGAAGCACAACGTGCAAATAGATGTGATGATGAGAGGAAGTGTTTCGTAGATCCTCAAGGGAATCCGGCAGTTGATCCTAATATGGTAGATTTTAAAGCGCTTGTTGCTGCTATTCCAACTGCAGGAAAGTATGCCTCAGGGATCAGAGAGAATCTGAACTACAAGAAAGAAATGGAGGAGTGCATAAGAAGGGTGATCTATGCCAGTGTCGAGAAGAAGAAGAAGATTGTAGAAGAAATCGTTGACGAAAGCCAAAAGATGAAAGAAGAAATTCTGAAGAAGACGACCGACAACACAACTTTGGCAGATCAAGTTGAGGTAACAACTCAAACTAAATCTACTTAGTCGTCTGATAATGCTAAGTCAACTGTTAAAATTGATGAGTTAAATGCTAAGTGCAGAAAATGCATGGAAACATGTTGTGCCTGTATTGAGAAGGATGAAAACTTAAGATCTAGAAACATTGAGTTTACTAAAATAGAACATATTTTTAAAGAAAAATGTATAGAAATGCTTGAAAATGAAATTTCTTTGAAACAAAAAGAAGAAGAGCTGACAAAAAAATGTGATAGTCTTGAAAAAGAAAACAAAGTTCTAAAACAAAAGTGTTCAGCTGATTGCAACATATGTTTGCAAAAAGATAAAATTATTCAACTGTTGCAAAATGAATATGATGGAATGAAATTGTCATATCATACTGTAAAAGAAGCTTATGAAACTTTGAAGAGTCAAGTTAAAAGTCTGGATGGGAGATTGTAAAAAAATGTTTAGAAACAACAAGAATTGTTGAAGCCAAATATGAAGGAAAACAACAGGTTTTAAATAAATATATTGATGAAGTTGTTAAACTTAAACAGGAATTGCCTGAAAAAGAAAAGGAAGTTAATAAACTTCAAAGTTATCATGCTTATTCATACATTCTGGAACGTATTTTCAACATCACACCAGATGGTAAAAAGTCTGAAAAGAACAAAAAGGGATTTGGGTCAGAATATTAACAGGTTCCACCACCGTTGGAGAATAATTATGCTATCTATGATGACGAAAAGGTGGAGAAAACAATAAACATGGTTGACCAATTACCTGATAATATTGATGTGACTTACACCAAATCTGATGATCTTGGTGATTCAGAGGTGGTAGGTAAGGTTGTTGAAAGCATTCTGACAGAGGAGTCTACCAAAACAGATAAGTCCGAATCACATGATGAAGATTAGGAAAGTTTTCATAAAAATTATATAAAGAATTCAAAATCTGAGAAAAATGCGAATGATGATTCTATAGGTTTGCATATTACATGATTGGATTGGACAAATTATTCTCAGATATTGAAGTTCCGATTAAAAATGTGATTTCGGAAAAGATTGACAAAGTGTTTAAATTGGTAGATATTGAAAAAGCTGAAATTGATAAATTTGCCAGTAAAGCGAGCAAGAACACTTTTTATAACAAACCTGATCACAAAAAGAAAAACATGAAGGTTGGGTTGGGTTATAAGAAGAAACAAAATCAGAAAAGGTTTGATAAGAAAAATTTTCAGAAAAAGACGAACTTTGTTCACGGAACAAGTTCAGAAGAAGAGAAAGAACTCAAATTTAGACGACAGTCTAATGAAGAGTTCTATGCTCAGAAAAAACAACAACATGCCAAAGTTGTTTCGAAGAAAACATGCTTTAAATGTGATCAAATTTGACATGTTGGTCGCAAATGTCCAAATCTGAAGCTTGTTGATGTTGAAAAAGAGAAAAAGAAAGTTGAAGTTGTAAAACAAACGTCAAGCAAGTTTGAGTCAAAACAAACTTGGAAGCCAAAAACATCCAAGGTTGAATCACAACAAACATGGAAATCAAAGACACTTAGATTTGAGACAAAACAAAGTTGGAAATCAACGGCTGATTTGACAAAGCCAAACCAATTTTGGAAATCAAAAGTTGATTTGTCAAAACAAAATATTCAAAATGAATCAAGGTTTTATCAAAGAAATGTTTTAAAATGACAAATTTGGGTGGTCAAGAAACAGACTTCTTTGAGTGATACACGGAAAATCGATTCAACCAAGAAGGTTGAAAATAAGAAAGAAAAAGTCTTTGTGAAAAATGATAAAGATTTTCCGAAGTTGAATGATTCTTATTGTATTACAATACCCAAGGTCAAACAGGCCTGGGTTTCCTTATTCAAGTGATTGAGTTAATTGAATGTGCAGGTGTTCCTGAAGACAGCTGAATGTCAACACGAAGAGAGGAGCAGCTTGGCACGGGAGGCGGCGGATCCCTAAGATTGAAAAACAGGGAGTTTGTATGTTTTTGTATATAAATAAACCATAAACCAAAAACCCTAAAAATAGAAAAATTTAAAAAACTAAAAAATGTGTTTTTATTTTGTCAAAATTTGAAAAATGAAAAAATATGTTTGTTTTTTAAAATTGTTAAAAAAAACAACAAAAATTTTGAAAAAATGTTGATTGAATATGTCGAAACCCTCACGGCTGAACAAACATGATTAATTTCACAAGTGGTTGAAAATGGTTTTAACATTGTTAAAAATCAATGTGTTATAAATCATGGGGTACTTTATGCAAAAAGGGCATGTGATGCAGAAAATGGATGGCGAGATAAAGTTGTCTACATCGGTTTGTCAAATTGTTTAAATGTTTTGGATTTTAGGGGGGGGGGTAAAGAATTTTGAAAATACAAAAACATTTGAAAATTTGAAAAAGTTAAAAACATGAAAAAATTAAAAGAGTTTTGTGTAAAAAAGAGGAAATGATAGTACATCAGTAGACAATCACATCATGCTAAAGAAATGGAAAGTCAAATGTGATAAACGGTCTCACTGATGATATGCTAGTAGATTTTTACACACTCAGTAAATTGATTTCGAGATATAAACCTAAGTATCAATAACTTTCTTATCTCGTGGGGAACATCTCTCGGATATATGGACTTAGTACTCCGAAATTTCGTTTGAGAGATTGCCTGATTCTGAGATATTAGGTCTTTATACTTTTTAATATCTGGGGTATTATACTTGGTCTTCTGATTTTGCGTCAGCAATGGCCTAGACCTCGTATAATACTTTGCGTGCTTAAAAGCTTTCCCTCTGCATAAAAATTGAAAAATATCGAAAGATATAAATCAAGTGTAGTTGTAAAGAAGATTCCTAAGTGGAACACACCTTTAAGTCGAGCCTTCATCTATTTGACTGAACGGTATTTCATACCTGAGCTCTCAAGGTCTCGCACTAACCCAGAGTAAAGATATCATTTAGGTATATTCACCTGTAAGACTGAATCTAGGGAATCTTGATAAGGGACTATATTCTGAGGTGGGACACGCGAATAAGTTAAGTTCTTAAAATACTAAATCTCGTATCTTGAATCAATTGAAGTTTGTGTGAAAATTTAAATGGACCAGTATACTGACAATCTAAGTGAATCGTTTAGAACTTAAAGTTTTTATAGCTCAACGGTGCTAGTGATTTGTCATAAACTGATATGATCCTCTGACACGAACTCAAACAAAAATATGTTTGTAAATATTTCTTTAATGCATTTCATTAAAGAAAAATTACAAAAGGATTTTGTTTCTGATTTATTTTCAACAACAGATGTCTGAAAGATGAGTTTCAAAGTCTAAGTATGTTGAACATGTTTATGAAAATAAACAAGTTCATTAATTTGAAACTTGAGTTTTTAAAAGAAAAATAAAAACAATTTGTGAAATCTCCAAGGTCATTAATTTGGACTTGGATAATTAACTAAGAGGGTTTTGGTAGTTGGATACTTTTAATTGTCAAATATATGATATTATTTGATAGGAGGAGAGAGCCAGGTAATTTGTTCCTGCAATAGAGCTAGGTTACAAATCCTGGGTGAACCTAAAACAGCTTTAATTGTCAGAATATTTTTTATAAGAGCTAGGTTTCTCGATCCTGAAATGATTAGAAATTCTCTCATGAGTGTTTTGAAATGTCATATGAGCTAAGTCAGGTTACAATCCTAGAAGCTGAGTAACCGGAAGCTTAAAGAAAGGGGAAGCCTGAAGAGAGAGACTGCTGAAAGGGGGAGCAGCTGAAGCTGTAAGCAGATCCAAGGGGAGTCTGTTAGAGTAAAAGGGGAGAGTCTGTGGAGCTAAAGTGTTAAAGTTTTGTGAAGACTCAAAGAAAGATAAAAAGCTACGAGATTTACTGCAGCAATATCCAAGGGGGAGTCTGTGAGTGCATATGTCTATCGCTTCTGTCAATCACGTACCGTAGTAGGAATAAATGATCAAGACATAGTTCAAACTGTAGATTGCATGTTTGGAGATGTTGATTCGTAAGAATCAACATATATTCAGATTCGTACGAATGAAGGTTGAACAAGTCGGTTCGTACGAACCAACATATGTTGGTTTATAGTTATGGTTGTCCAGTCGTACTAGCAGGTTCATACGAATGGACGTCTATTCGTACTAGCAGGATCGTATGAATGGAGGTCCTTTCGTAGGTATCCTTGTACGAATCAACTATGCCTATAAATAGGAGAGTAGGGTATTCTTCATTGTAACTTTGTTGACTTATAGGGGAAACTCTGTCAGATTGATATAGTGGTTTTGTAACGTTCTACAATCAATAGAAATCATAGTTTAATTACTTCTTGCTATTCAATCTACACACGTAATTGGATTCCGTACAAGATACGTGTTCTACGCATTCAACGGTTATTCAACGGTTACAGAATCGATCCTAGAGTGAATCTACAAAAATGTCTTCTGATTCTAAAGAATTGAAGAACATTGCAATCAAAGAACTATTGTTAACTCGCACCTTGACAGAAATGAGCATGGATGTCAGGTCTTCTCACCTGATTCTTGATGTGCAGGGAAAGGTTCTTGCCGGAATAAAGAAAAATCAAGACATGTGGGAAAGACTCCTTGAACAACCACCATCGAGCTTCAGAGACACCGATTGGAGCACATTAAGGAACAGTCTCGAGCTGATGACTTGGTCTTCTCTTTTCTGTAGGATGCTCTGTCAAAAGTGACAGAGAAGATGGAGTTCAGCTCGAGGGAACGTGACAAGATCTTTGCTTCAAGGAACTAGGTTTCTCTTGATCTTTTTATTGTCTTTTGTTGTGTTAAACAATACTTTTATGCTTATTTTGTATTATGCTTATTTTGTATGTTTATTTAACTCTCGTTAAATTTAAAGATTATTCTTATTTTGTATGCTTATGATCTTGCAAATGTGTTATATAAAATCGCATCACTTAAATTTATAAATATCGCATGTTGGTAACACATACAAATTAACAAAAATCGCATGCCATAGCATGGAAACATAATAAATCGCATGTTACAGTATTAAAAACATCATGTATATGAAATCGCATGTTTATCACGTAAAATCGCATGTTCCTATAATAAAACCCCATGTGTACAAAATCGCATGTTATCATATAAAATCGCATGTACAAATTAAAAAATTGCATGTTTTTTTAATCTTTATCTTCTGAAACCTCTTCCCAAACATCTTCTTCACTTCCATCATCACTCTCCCCACTATAATCTTCAAACTCATCTTCCTCTTCATCAACTTCATCTTCGACTTCATGGACTTCATGGCTGAGATCTTTGTCAATCTGGACTCCCTTCATCTTCATTTGTTTTTTAGCTTTCAATACCTCGCAAGTCCGAATATCATGACCTTTTGCATTGCATACACTACATGTCCTTGTTATCTTCCCTTTGCGACTAATCATGTGTTCCTTCTTTGATTTAATCCTTTTATGTGAGCCATGACCTTTGTTTCTTATACCAGTTGGGACACGGATAGTAGGCGGTGCATCAGTTACTGGTTGTTGATAACCAATTAACTTTGAGAACCAGTCGAACTTGGTCTTCATATTACTCTCGAGTTCCCAAGTAAATTCAGCGCCATGTTTTCCTTCCCATCGAATCTTGACTATGGGAATTCGATAGCACCTAAGTTGCTTGGTTCCTCGGTCCATGATTTTGACCCGTTTCTCGACGAAGTGTAAGGAGTCATTGATTTTCAAATCGTTAAGTGGAACTTGAAGTCCTTCTTCGGCTAAGTACTTCTTGGGTTTGACATATGAAACGTTGGGTGAACATTGTTGAGCTCTTAAGGTAAATCCAGTCGTTACACTACCTTGCTGTGAGTGCACTTATGTCTATCGCCTCTGTCAATCTGAATCGTAGAAAAAATGGAATGAAGCCAAGTTTTATATTGTAATATATAGAAGAAAAGCTTGTGAGTGGCAAGGTGGCATTATGGTAATTAATGAGAAATCTCATTAAGTGCCTTGCCTATAAATAGGCTTGTTAGTGTTTCATTTAGAGACTTTTGCCATTTTGCAACTTGGAAGCTTTGAAGGTTAGAGAGAGATTCTAGAGAAAGAAAGTAGCAAAGGTGATTCACGGTGCTTGTACTTTGTCACATCTTCAATAGAATCACGATTATATTAGTTCTTGTGTTCGGTCCACACACGTGCACGGATTCCGCACCTCACACGTGTCGTTTTATAATCGTTCGAGAGTCGTTTACGGTCCTACAATGCGTTCACAAGTGGTATCAGAGCAAGAGCTCGATTGCAGGGATCAGATGCGCAAGAATCGACGTGATTTCATCAGATTCAGATCCATTTTTGCATCAGATTTGTCAAAATTCTTCCTCTACTCATTTTCTTCACTTTTGGTCACAAAAACGCAAAATTAACATGGTTTTCACTGTTAAAAATTGCTGATTTTTTTATATATTGTGCGAAAATCATTGTTTTATAAGCCTACAAATTTTCAGATCAAAACTCCAAGTATTTTGAGAGAAATCGAGATTTTTTTTGACCGAAAAAACATGTTGTTCGCTGCTGTTGCTGTTCTTATTGTTCACCCGGATGGCCATCCATTTGGATGACCATCCGGACATTAGTCTCTTTTAGCTTGTCACTCGGATAGTCATTTGTTCAAAAGAAAAAGTCATCCGATCGAATGACATAAAGTTACATAACATCACTCGGATATTCATCTGATCGGTTATTAATCCGGACGAAACATTCCTTTAAAAAGTGATCCGATCAGATTTACATCCGTCACTTTTCAGCCCATGTGAACATTTAATACAAATTGAGCGGCCCAATTAATGTGAGTGATTTCATTGTTCAATAATTAGCGGCCCAATCACATTAACAATAAAGCTGAATTGATATTGATTGTCTCGAGGGTTTGTCGGCTCAATTGTATAAATGAACGGATAATCATCTGTTCGGGTAATCATCCGAACAAAGTGATTTTGATTTCATCCTACAAAGTAGTGTTGACCCCATCCGAATGACATACAAAATTCTCATCCGATCGAGTATTCATCCGAACATCATTCTTGTAAAAAATTGGAACGAGTCCGCGAGTCTTCGGCACAAGTCTTAGATCGATTATGTCCGCTATATTCACAATATTCCACAGATACATATTTTACGGACTTTCAAATATTTGATTCGTTTTTAAACTGATCGTTTGCTTGTTTGCTTGCAGGTGATAAACGAGGTGAAAAATCAAGGTGTGGTACACGAAAGAGATGGATGAAGAGTTTTACAACACGTTTTACAAGGCGTTCACTTCCGAATCTTCCGAAACATCAACCGTTACACCGAAAACCATTACGAAAGCTATAAACGATAACATAAAACATGATAACTTTTACGGAACACATTCTAAACCACCGAAACTCGAAAACATTGAAGATTATACTTGGTGGAAAGAAAGGTTTTTGAACTGGACGAAAGCTTACACACAAGAGAGTTGGTTTTGTCTGGAGTTTGGGTACAGTCAGCCTGTTAATGATAAAAACGAAGAAATTAATCTCAATAGCTTATCAGATGAAGATAAAAGGAAATTTTCGTACGAACAGAAAATGATTTCTTTAATCCAACAGTCCATCAGAGATGATATTTTTGCACTGTTAAATCATGATGGTTTGTCAAAATCAGTTTGGGAAGCTTTGAGAGTAAAATCCGAGCAAATAAAAAAGAACAAAATTGCATTACTTAAAAAAGAATTTTATTTGTTCGATAACTTAAAAGGTGAATCTATGAGGCAAACGATGGAGAGATTTTGTCATTTACAAATTGAGCTTAATAGATTTGGGATAACTAAAACACGTGAGGAGGTTATTGATAAAATCATAGAAGCGTTACCACGAGCTGATCAGTGGTAAACGTTTGTGTTTATTTTAAAAAATGATGTGTTGTATGATACAATTACTCTTGATGCTTTGATTGAAAAGATTGAAAGTCACGAGCTTGAATTGCAGAAACAAAGCAAGATGAGCAGTTCATCATATCAACAGAATGTTGGTCTTTACTACAAGGGCAGTGTACCTTCGGTGAAAGTCAATGAATCGCCAAAGACTGCATTCAGTGTTGAAAAGACAAAAGATTCACAGAAAAGCTCATCAAGCTACGATCCAGGATATCATTCATCATCAACAACATCAAACTCTAAAGAACCCAAAGAAATTCTCTGCAACATGTTGGCCTCTGTATGCCCAAGACACATATTAAATTGATGTGGCTAGTACGTTATGATCCAAGTCGGGTCATACCCAATAACAAGCTAGACAAACACCTATAATATTTATTTATGATATGATCAAACAAATAAATATTAACACTTAGAATATTTAGAAATTGGTTTTCTAAATAATTGCACTTGAGAAACTAATAAATTATATGGATAATTTATTTTTGAGAGAATAATTAATCATGTTATTTAATGGGTTAAATAACATTATAAAAGTTATGATTTGTTGCATAAAAGTCTTATAAATATATGTTGTTATATTTATAAAAGTTATAAATATATAATACAAGACTTAAAATGAAAAGGGAAAATTTTCATTGGACCAAAATGGTGGCCCTATGGCCGGCCACATGGGGTTCCCAAAGTGGGTTTTCCTATTTCCTATACATTCAACAAAACTCATGGAAGATCATAACAAGATTGAATGTTCTCTCTCTCAAATACACACACTAAATTCAAGTTGCAAGAACTTTAAAAAAACTCTCTCAATATTTCGGCCAAAGGTGGTTGTCAAGAGGGATTATGAGTGAGTTTACGAGTGTTGAAATCCTAGCAAAATCATAGTGTTTGTTGGAAGCTTGGGGTATACTAGCTTGAGGCTTTCTTGTTTAGAAGCTACCATCCAAGAATCATCATCATCTTCCATATCCATGCTCTTTGAAAGGTTGTTTCTTAAAACACCCTATGGTTGCATTTTGATAGCATGCATGTCATATATGGATCCGGTTATTGGGTTTTGCATTTAAAATGGTTTTAAATCTTGTAAAGTAACATGTTTTAAATCTTTTTCCGCAGCGTTTTAATTTTATTTGGATAAAATTACTTTGATAAACATGTGAAAAACCCAACAATGGCATCTAGAGCCGCTTATATGAGTGCATGCTTCATCGGATTTAAAATTTTCGGGTTTTCGGGTTTGTAGAAACCCTATGGCCGAAATTTTATCCATGGTTTTCCTTTATTTTTTCAAGATTTATTTCCTACATGCATAAAGGAATCTTGAAAAAATTATGTCATGTGGAAGATTTGTTTTGTTTGGACAAAAACCCACATTTTTTGGTTTTTCATTCTTAGCCGAAAAATGTAGGTTGTAAAAGGAAACCATTTTGCTCTTGAATTTTATATATATTTGGATATATTTTTTTTTGGTGTACATAACCTAGCCATGACCTTGTGTGAATATGTTTGTGTTTGTGATTTTATTTAATTATTCAATGTGTTGTAATAATTATTATTTTTGTCTTCCATCTGTAAAAATATGTAATTTATTTATTTTCATTTGGTATGTAAGTAAATAGATTAGGTGCATTTTATTTTACTAGAAAAATGTATTAGGATACCTTTTGTAAAAGAAGATGCACACAAAATGCGGTTTTGGCTTTGGCTATTTTCGGGCCTAAAGGACTTCATAGTTCTTAACGGGATTTTAGCCCGATAACCAAAACACATTTTTGAAGTCCAAAAGAGTTTGGAGCTGAATATAAAAGACATTTGGAAGCTCAAAAATTTGAAGAAATCACAACACAAGATGAAGACTTGAAGCATTTGGATGCGGGATGAAGTGGGAGTTCAACGACACATTATTTGTGTTTATATTCACCCTTTAGGAAGGACCTTTTGACACACTTGTTTCGGCTAACAAGTGTGGTCAAAATAGTTGGCTATGGTTATGCACTTTTTTTTTATATATGTGTTGTGCTTGTATGGTTATTTTATTTATGGTTGTTTGGATGATATTTGGACATGCATGCTTAATAACTAATAATCCGTAACAAGCTTAAAATTGGTTCTTAACAAAATCATCAAAACGTTAATAAAAGGTTTTATTAAAAGTTAATGATTTTATAATAAAATGGATTTTATTAAAAGAACCTTGAAAATTTTGTTTTCATATAAGTACCATTGATTTGAATGCATGCAATTGTATGGTATATAAAGTTTTCTAAACTAGAATTTTGAAAACTCAAAACCCCTTTTATAAAACAACTCAAACACCATCCTTTTATACAACACTCGAATCACTTAGGAACTCTTTGTGGGATAAAGGTCACTTAACCACATTTGAGGGAACTTGTATATTTGAGGTGGGGTTACCATGTTTGTGGGATAAAGGTCACCTAACCACTTATGTGTGTAAACTCACATGTGTGTATAAGTTGGACGACTTGATTTGGAAACCATGAACTTAGGGTCACCGAAGCATGGGGAACAAAGGTGTTGATGGGATTAAACATGCCAACTAAACATAAAGATGTTTAACTGATCCCATATGGCTAGAAGTTGCAAAGGGTTGCAATCGTCAAACGTTGACTACCTTGTTAATTTAAATAATGGGATAAAGGTCACCAAACCAATATTTAAATGTAACTTTGGATTCTAGATTTTAATTATTAATTGTCTATGAGACATAAAAGGGTATTAATGATTAAAATTTTAATAATATCAAAAAATACTAAAATTGAACTTTGTTAAATTTTGTAGATGGCCGCTAACAATGCAAACGTGATTACCCAAACCATCTGTAACCTATCACTAAGAACCATCCTTGAAAAGGATCGTCTCAACCATAACAACTTCATGGATTGGTTTCGAAACTTGAGAATTGTTCTCAAGCAAGAGAAGATATCCTATGTGTTGGACGATCCTATTCCCGATGAACCTGACATGGAAGATGTGGAAGCCTACAATGATTGGGTTAAGTATACCGAGGACTCCATGCAAGCCTCACGCCTCATGTTGGGAACTATGATTCCCGAGATTCAAAAGGATTTTGAACATCATGGGGCATACGACATGATCACCCAATTGAAGGAAATGTTCCTACAACAAGCAAGGGTAGAACGCTTCGAAATGGTTCGAGCGCTTCATGCATGTCGAATGGAGGAAACCCAATCGGTCACATCTTATGTTCTTAAGATGAAAAGCCACATTGATCGCCTCGAAAGGCTCAATTGTCCTGTCTCTAAAGAGTTGGCTACGAATTTGATCCTCAACTCTTTAACAAAGAAATTTGAGAGCTTTGTTATGAACTATAACATGAATGGATGGGACAAGAGCATTAGTGAACTTCATGCAATGCTCAAAACGGCCGAAACGGGAACGGGTAAAAAGGCTTTACCCATTCTGACGATCAATGAGGGAGGCCAGAAAGGGCATCACCCCGACACCCAAGAAAATGTTGCCAAGGGAAGGGGACACGTCAAAGGGAAGGGAAAAAGAAAGGCAAAAGCAGAACCACCAAAACCAAAAGAGAAGAAGGCAAAGATTGCCATGAGCGATCCATGCTTTGAGTGTGGAGAGATAGGGCATTGGAAAAGGAATTGTCCAACCTATTTCAAAGAGTTGAAAAACAAGAGGGATGCGTGGCAAACCTCAGGTACAATCTTTATGATACATATTGATCTTAATGTTATTTCTTCTAACACATGGGTATTAGATACCGGATGTGGAACTTATATTTGCAATTCGTTGCAGGGGTTCCAAAGAAATAAGCATTACAAGAAGGGAGACACTAGTCTCTTCATGGGCAATGGATCGAAAGTTCAAGTTGAAGCCCAATGAGACTATGTTTTAAAACTTCCAAGTGGTTTGGAAATTTGTTTAAAAAATGTTTTGTTTGCTCCTAGTTTGACTAGGAACATTATTTTTGTTTCCCTTTTAAGACAATATGGATTTGATTTGAAGTTTGAGAACAATGAAATTTATGCTTTGATGAATGATATGTTCTACTTTAAAGCTATACCTTCAAATAGTATTTATGAATTGGTTCATGATGATACATCATTTGATAATTCGATGTACCAAGCAAACACCAAGAAACTCAAAATGGATTTGAGTGAGACCTATCTTTGGCATTGTCGTCTTGGTCATATAAACAGAAATCGCATGCAAATACTTCAAAAGAATGGTCTTTTGGAAACAAAAAAAATTGATTCATTTGATACATGCGAATCTTGTTTACAAGGCAAAATGACTAAGAAACCCTTTAGTGGCACCAACCAAAGGGCAAAAGATTTATTAGGTATCATACATTCGGATGTATGTGGTCCTTTTAAGCCAATGACTAGGAATGGTGAAAGATACTTCGTAAATTTTACCGACGACTACAGTCGTTATGGTTATGTGTACTTGCTAAAACACAAAGATGAAGTTTTTGAAACGTTCAAAATCTTCCAAAACGAAGTAGAGAATCAACTCACTAAGACAATCAAAGTTCTTCGTTCCGATAGAGGAGGTGAATACCTTAGTGATGCTTTTCAGGATCATCTTAGGAGTTGTGGGATCATCTCACAACTTACTCCACCTGGAACACCACAACATAATGGTGTATCTGAGAGGATGAATCAAACTCTATTGGATATGGTTCGATGATGATGGCCAGAAGCACATTGCCTCTATCATTTTTGTGATAACCCGTGAATTCAAGTCCTTGTTTTGTCATGACGATTTGTTTCAGGTTATGTTATGTGTCAAAAATGTGAAACTTGGAATGTATAATGTTTGATTGTCAATGTGAAATTTAGTTATCCATATGTGAAATTTGTTCAGTGAAACTTAGTCTTGGTCGACGAAACTTGGGAGCCTTTTGTCAACATAGGGCCTGACGAAACATAGGTTTTGTTAGGCCCTATAGGTTTATGGATTAGTAGATTAATTGCTTAATGGATCAAGTTCTAGAAGTGGGGGTATTAGAGTGGGCTTTGGGGTAATTATGGGCCTAGGGTTTAGGGGGAAACCCTCCCTATAAATAGTTAATAGAAATGAGGAGCTTGGATTGGTTCAATTGGTTTTAGAAACTTGTATTAGACAAACAAGATTTGTATGCAAGTTTAAGCCTTTGAATATTCAAATCTTCAAATCTTCATATTGTTCTTGATTATTTCTTGAAGATCATCAAGTTTGAATTCCGCCCATCCTTGGTGATTGTTTGATATCGTTGTTTGATCCGGATTTTCAGGACGTACAATTGGTACCAGAGCCATTTAGATATCAAACGTTCAAGAAATTCTGCATTTTTGGTTGAAGATCTTCATCGTGTTCTTTATGTTCTTCATTGTGTTCATCCAAAATATTCAAAAATTACTATTTTTTGCCTTTTAATCTCCTTAAAAAGTGTTAAAATTTTCAAAAATTTTAAATATTATTGTTTTCAATAGTACAGCTCATCACCATTCCTTATCATCAACATCATCATTTCATCATCATCATCTGACAAACATCAGTACTTTCATTCGAAATTCATCACATCATCATAAGAATAAAAAAACATCACTGTCGTCATCATCAGATCATCATCAGCATTCCATCCGAGATAACTTTTCAATCCGTAATCATCATCCTTAATCATCGTAATCAATCCGCAATCAAACATCCTTATAACATTTCATCCGCAATTATTATTCTCTTTCATATCATCATATCTCTTCATCCGTAATCATCATCTCGGATCAAAACTTGATTATTTCGGACAACACACTTCATCCGAGATACCTTCCTTCTACCATCCGAGATCATCCGGAACTATTCGAGATAACCCGAAGACACTCCACTTTATCCGAAACCATCTCTAACTGATCCGAGATACATTCAAAGCATAGAAACATATTCATCCGTGATACCTTCCTGCATCCTCGCTTCATCTCCTTCATCATTTTCAACATCTTTCAGTCACTGTAACTCTCCAACACCACCCTTCATCTTCTCAGAACAACATCGTCATCATCCTCCATCTCCGTTCATCGTCTTCTTCTCCGGCGACATTCACCTGCAACACCATCATCGAACCATATCATCCTTCAAACCATCGTTAACCACTGTTAACCACTCTCCGAGACTCTTCGTCATCACCACCTGCAACTCCACTGTTCCCCATCTCCGGTCTCGTATCCGACCATCTCCTCCATCTTCATCAACCTCTGACAACCTCCGCCATCATCGCATCCTTTACGTTCTGTCTTCTCCGGTGATACTTGACGGCGACTGAAGTTATTTTAGGGTTTGATCATACGAGGAAAGACACGACACTCAAATTGTCGTTTAAAGTTTTTTTTATAACAATAAAATTAATAATAATTATTAGGTAATGATTAGGTAATCATTAATATTAATTAAAAGTTTTTATTAATATATATAATTATAATATTAGTTTTTATTTTTAAATTAAATCTATATATAATAAAATTAAAACTGAATGAACAGTAGTAGAATTGGAATTTTAAATTAAAATTAGAATTAGAATAGATTAGAATGATATCATTAAGAGATGAGTAAATGGTATCGGGTATAGGTACCGGTCTCAAATTTACCAAATCGGTGTATTTTCGGTACCGGTTCTGCACAGGTATTCACCGGTTTTTACCTTCAAATACCGGTGCCGTACCAGTACCGACCGGTACCGAACCGTACCAAACTAGGTATATTCGGTACCGGTACCCACGTTTGGAGATTTCGGTAACGGTATTTTCGGTACGGTTGGTACCGAGCTCATCAAATCCTGTAGCAACGTAGCAATGCAAGTAATTGCACCGTTTATATTACTTTTCATACACACAGTAAGTAAACTGTATTTTGTTTGAATGAGGTTTTATATACACAACACTTATTTTGCTTTCTTTTTTGTCTTTTTCTGTAATGAATGAATTGTAGCATGTAAAATTAACTTGGATATTTAGATTATTGATGAGCAAATCGTATCAAATCCTGTAATCAAACTGGTATCGTATCGGTACCAAATTTACTATACCAAATCATTCTCGATACCAATTTGGTACCCACCTTTTGGGGTTTTCAGAATCATTACTTTCCGTTTGACACCGGTCTAGCACCATACCTGTATTTATTGATTTTTACCTTCAAATACCATACCGTACTGTACCGAGCATTTTCGGTGCCGGTACCTAATTTCGATGATTTTCCGGATCGGTACTTTCGGTACCGTTACCGGTACCAAGCTCATCCATATTTTAACGTGATAGCACCGTAATAACTGAGCTCCTCCACATTTTAACGTGATAGCACCGTAATAACTGAATTGAAAACAATCGAATTTCCAACGTGTAGGACGTGTGGGTCATATACTTACCACGTCATTTTATTTATGTTTTGATATTCGGTATCTGCTTGCTGTTGCTGACACGCGTTTTGCAGTCATTGGGTCCCCGCCGCAACGCGCGGGTGGAAAAAAACTAGTTATATTAAAAAGGTTTTATATAATATATTAAGAATTATTAATTATTATATTTTTTTATTTTAAAAGTTAAAAATCTTTTACAAAAATAAAAAAAAATTAAAAAAGGGGAGGTTATAAAATGAAAAAAAAAAGGAGGTGTTTGTTTGTTTTGGAGTAAAAGAATTTGACAGGTTTTTGACGAGCGGTACAGGAAGCGGGTTCATACGTTTGCGGAGTGCTTGAGTTAGCAAGTTTACGGGTTATCACTTGATTCAACGATGAATTCTCCAAGCACTGTATCTCAACGTGAGTTGGTCTGGAAACAACTCAATAGTTTCTTAAAACACCCTATGGTTGCATTTTGATAGCATGCATGTCATATATGGATCCGGTTATTGGGTTTTGCATTTAAAATGGTTTTAAATCTTGTAAAGTAACATGTTTTAAATCTTTTTCCGCTGCATTTTAATTTTATTTGGATAAAATTACTTTGATAAACATGTGAAAAACCCAACAATGGCATCTAGAGCCGCTTATATGAGTGCATGCTTAATCGGATTTAAAATTTTCGGGTTTGTAGAAACCCTATGGCCGAAATTTTATCCATGGTTTTCCTTTGTTTTTTCAAGATTTATTTCCTACATGCATAAAGGAATCTTGAAAAAATTATGTCATGTGGAAGATTTGTTTTGTTTGGACAAAAACCCACATTTTTGGTTTTTCATTCTTAGCCGAAAAATGTAGGTTGTAAAAGGAAACCATTTTGCTCTTGAATTTTATATATATTTGGATATATATTTTTTTGTGTACATAACCTAGCCATGACCTTGTGTGAATATGTTTGTGTTTGTGATTTTATTTAATTATTCAATGTGTTGTAATAATTATTATTTTTGTCTTCCATCTGTAAAAATATGTAATTTATTTATTTTCATTTGTTATGTAAGTAAATAGATTAGGTGCATTTTATTTTACTAGAAAAATGTATTAGGATACCTTTTGTAAAAGAAGATGCACACAAAATGCGGTTTTGGCTTTGGCTATTTTCGGGCCTAAAGGACTTCATAGTTCTTAACGGGATTTTAGCCCGATAACCAAAACACATTTTTGAAGTCCAAAGGAGTTTGGAGCTGAATATAAAAGACATTTGGAAGCTCAAAAATTTGAAGAAATCACAACACAAGATGAAGACTTGAAGCATTTGGATGCGGGATGAAGTGGGAGTTCAACGACACATTATTTGTGTCTATATTCACCCTTTAGGAAGGACCTTTTGACACACTTGTTTCGGCTAACAAGTGTGGTCAAAATAGTTGGCTATGGTTATGCACTTTTTTTGATATATGTGTTGTGCTTGTATGGTTATTTTATTTATGGTTGTTTGGATGATATTTGGACATGCATGCTTAACAACTAATAATCCGTAACAAGCCTAAAATTGGTTCTTAACAAAATCATCAAAACGTTAATAAAAGGTTTTATTAAAAGTTAATGATTTTATAATAAAATGGATTTTATTAAAAGAACCTTGAAAATTTTGTTTTCATATAAGTACCATTGATTTGAATGCATGCAATTGTATGGTATATAAAGTTTTCTAAACTAGAATTTTGAAAACTCAAAACCCCTTTTATAAAACAACTCAAACACCATCCTTTTATACAACACTCGAATCACTTAGGAACTCTTTGTGGGATAAAGGTCACCTAACCACATTTGAGGGAACTTGTATATTTGAGGTGGGGTTACCATGTTTGTGGGATAAAGGTCACATAACCACTTATGTGTGTAAACTCACATGTGTGTATAAGTTGGATGACTTGATTTGGAAACCATGAACTTAGGGTCACCGAAGCATGGGGAACAAAGGTGTTGATGGGATTAAACATGCCAACTAAACATAAAGATGTTTAACTGATCCCATATGGCTAGAAGTTGCAAAGGGTTGCAATCGTCAAACGTTAACTACCTTGTTAATTTAAATAATGGGATAAAGGTCACCAAACCAATATTTAAATGTAACTTTGGATTCTAGATTTTAATTATTAATTGTCTATGAGACATAAAAGGGTATTAATGATTAAAATTTTAATAATATCAAAAATACTAAAATTGAACTTTGTTAAATTTTGTAGATGGCCGCTAACAATGCAAACCTGATTACCCAAACCATCCGTAACCTATCACTAAGAACCATCCTTGAAAAGGATCGTCTCAACCATAACAACTTCATGGATTGGTTTCGAAACTTGAGAATTGTTCTCAAGCAAGAGAAGATATCCTATGTGTTGGACGCTCCTATTCCCGATGAACCTGACATGGAAGATGTGGAAGCCTACAATGATTGGGTTAAGTATACCGAGGACTCCATGCAAGCCTCATGCCTCATGTTGGGAACTATGATTCCCGAGATTCAAAAGGATTTTGAACATCATGGGGCATACGACATGATCACCCAATTGAAGGAAATGTTCCTACAACAAGCAAGGGTAGAACGCTTCGAAACGGTTCGAGCGCTTCATGCATGTCGAATGGAGGAAACCCAATCGGTCACATCTTATGTTCTTAAGATGAAAAGCCACATTGATCGCCTCGAAAGGCTCAATTGTCCTGTCTCTAAAGAGTTGGCTATGGATTTGATCCTCAACTCTTTAACAAAGAAATTTGAGAGCTTTGTTATGAACTATAACATGAATGGATGGGACAAGAGCATTAGTGAACTTCATGCAATGCTCAAAACGGCCGAAACGGGAATGGGTAAAAAGGCTTTACCCATTCTGACGATCAATGAGGGAGGCCAGAAAGGGCATCACCCCGACACCCAAGAAAATGTTGCCAAGGGAAGGGGATACGTCATAGGGAAGGGAAAAAGAAAGGCAAAAGCAGAACCACCAAAACCAAAAGAGAAGAAGGCAAAGGTTGCCACGAGCGATTCATGCTTTGAGTGTGGAGAGATAGGGCATTGGAAAAGGAATTGTCCAACCTATCTCAAAGAGTTGAAAAACAAGAGGGATGCGTGGCAAACCTCAGGTACAATCTTTATGATACATATTGATCTTAATGTTATTTCTTCTAACACATGGGTATTAGATACCGGATGTGGAACTTATATTTGCAATTCGTTGCAGGGGTTCCAAAGAAATAAGCATTACAAGAAGGGAGACACTAGTCTCTTCATGGGCAATGGATCGAAAGTTCAAGTTGAAGCCCAATGAGACTATGTTTTAAAACTTCCAAGTGGTTTGGAAATTTGTTTAAAAAATGTTTTGTATGCTCCTAGTTTGACTAGGAACATTATTTTTGTTTCCCTTTTAAGACAATATGGATTTGATTTGAAGTTTGAGAACAATGAAATTTATGCTTTGATGAATGATATGTTCTACTTTAAAGCTACACCTTCAAATAGTATTTATGAATTGGTTCATGATGATACATCATTTGATAATTCGATGTACCAAGCAAACACCAAGAAACTCAAAATGGATTTGAGTGAGACCTATCTTTGGCATTGTCGTCTTGGTCATATAAACAAAAATCGCATGCAAATACTTCAAAAGAATGGTCTTTTGGAAACAAAAAAAATTGATTCATTTGATACATGCGAATCTTGTTTACAAGGCAAAATGACTAAGAAACCCTTTAGTGGCACCAACCAAAGGGCAAAAGATTTATTAGGTATCATACATTCGGATGTATGTGGTCCTTTTAAGCTAATGACTAGGAATGGTGAAAGATACTTCGTAAATTTTACCGACGACTACAGTCGTTATGGTTATGTGTACTTGCTAAAACACAAAGATGAAGTATTTGAAACGTTCAAAATCTTCCAAAACGAAGTAGAGAATCAACTCACTAAGACAATCAAAGTTCTTCGTTCCGATAGAGGAGGTGAATACCTTAGTGATGCTTTTCAGGATCATCTTAGGAGTTGTGGGATCATCTCACAACTTACTCCACCTGGAACACCACAACATAATGGTGTATCTGAGAGGAGGAATCAAACTCTATTGGATATGGTTCGATGATGATGGCCAGAAGCACATTGCCTCTATCATTTTTGTGATAACCCGTGAATTCAAGTCCTTGTTTTGTCATGACGATTTGTTTCAGGTTATGTTTTGTGTCAAAAATGTGAAACTTGGAATGTATAATGTTTGATTGTCAATGTGAAATTTAGTTATCCATATGTGAAATTTGTTCAGTGAAACTTAGTCTTGGTCGACGAAACTTGGGAGCCTTTTGTCAACATAGGGCCTGACGAAACATAGGTTTTGTTAGGCCCTATAGGTTTATGGATTAGTAGATTAATTGCTTAATGGATCAAGTTCTAGAAGTGGGGGTATTAGAGTGGGCTTTGGGGTAATTATGGGCCTAGGGTTTAGGGGGAAACCCTCCCTATAAATAGTTAATAGAAATGAGGAGCTTGGATTGGTTCAATTGGTTTTAGAAACTTGTATTAGACAAACAAGATTTGTATGCAAGTTTAAGCCTTTGAATATTCAAATCTTCAAATCTTCATATTGTTCTTGATTATTTCTTGAAGATCATCAAGTTTGAATTCCGCCCATCCTTGGTGATTGTTTGATATCGTTGTTTGATCCGGATTTTCAGGACGTACAATTGGTACCAGAGCCATTTAGATATCAAACGTTCAAGAAATTCTGCATTTTTGGTTGAAGATCTTCATCGTGTTCTTTATGTTCTTCATTGTGTTCATCCAAAATATTCAAAAATTACTATTTTTTGCCTTTTAATCTCCTTAAAAAGTGTTAAAATTTTCAAAATTTTTAAATATTATTGTTTTCAATAGTACAGCTCATCATCATTCCTTATCATCAACATCATCATTTCATCATCATCATCTGACAAACATCAGTACTTTCATTCGAAATTCATCACATCATCATAAGAATAAAAAAACATCACTGTCGTCATCATCAGATCATCATCAGCATTCCATCCGAGATAACTTTTCAATCCGTAATCATCATCCTTAATCATCGTAATCAATCCGCAATCAAACATCCTTATAACATTTCATCCGCAATTATTATTCTCTTTCATATCATCATATCTCTTCATCCGTAATCATCATCTCGGATCAAAACTTGATTATTTCGGACAACACACTTCATCCGAGATACCTTCCTTCTACCATCCGAGATCATCCGGAACTATTCGAGATAACCCGAAGACACTCCACTTTATCCGAAACCATCTCTAACTGATCCGAGATACATTCAAAGCATAGAAACATATTCATCCGTGATACCTTCCTGCATCCTCGCTTCATCTCCTTCATCATTTTCAACATCTTTCAGTCACTGTAACTCTCCAACACCACCCTTCATCTTCTCAGAACAACATCGTCATCATCCTCCATCTCCGTTCATCGTCTTCTTCTCCGGCGACATTCACCTGCAACACCATCATCGAACCATATCATCCTTCAAACCATCGTTAACCACTGTTAACCACTCTCCGAGACTCTTCGTCATCACCACCTGCAACTCCACTGTTCCCCATCTCCGGTCTCGTATCCGACCATCTCCTCCATCTTCATCAACCTCTGACAACCTCCGCCATCATCGCATCCTTTACGTTCTGTCTTCTCCGGTGATACTTGACGGCGACTGAAGTTATTTTAGGGTTTGATCATACGAGGAAAGACACGACACTCAAATTGTCGTTTAAAGTTTTTTTTTATAACAATAAAATTAATAATAATTATTAGGTAATGATTAGGTAATCATTAATATTAATTAAAAGTTTTTATTAATATATATAATTATAATATTATAATATTAGTTTTTATTTTTAAATTAAATTATATTAAAAAGGTTTTATATAATATATTAAGAATTATTAATTATTATATTTTTTTTATTTTAAAAGTTAAAAATCTTTTACAAAAATAAAAAAAATTAAAAAAGGGGAGGTTATAAAATGAGAAAAAAAGGAGGTGTTTGTTTGTTTTGGAGTAAAAGAATTTGACAGGTTTTTGACGAGCGGTACAGGAAGCGGGTTCATACGTTTGCGGAGTGCTTGAGTTAGCATGTTTACGGGTTATCACTTGATTCAACGATGAATTCTCCAAGCACTGTATCTCAACGTGAGTTGGTCTGGAAACAACTCGATAGTTTCGGATATACTGAGGGTGAAACTGTAGAAGACGTGATCAGAAGGTTTACGCAGCTGTTTTCTGAGATCGAGAAGAGCGGATTAAACGTAACACTTGGTAGGATTAACAGGGCTTTTGTACGGTTTGCCACGTAGCAAGACATGGGACTATCGTGTTGCAGTTATCATGGGAACTTACATTCATTCTACAACGGAAACAAAAGATATGATCTCCTTAGTCAATGAATACGTCCAGGAGGACAAGCAGAGGAGTCAGAATCTCGCAAACACATCGTCTTCTATGTCCAACTGTGGGAAGGCCGTTGCTAATTCGCCACTTGTTACCGATCTCAGCACTGCTCAGATTCCCTCATCTTCACCTATGACTGCTACATCATCTGATGTGAAAGCCCAACACTCAACAAGATCTCATCCAGATGAAGTGGCCAAACCAGCACCGCAAGCCCAAGACCAAACTCAGCCAGACAAACCAAGATCGCTCATCGACACTGTCAACTATCTGTTTTGTACTGAACCGTGCAGGAATAGGGTTGCACAACTTAGGGCATTGAATTCTAAAATGATGGATGATTACAACAGTGTCATGGAAAAGTACATCAGTCTTTGAGAGAACAATAAGATTCTCTATGAAAAGATTGAAGCACTTAAGAAGGACATAGCTCAACTTCACAGAGACGTGAATCAACAGCAATGTTGGGTTCACGACTACAAACATAGACTCACAGTTAAAACTCTTGAATGTGACTCTTTGAAGGGTGAGCTAGAGCTCCTCACTGGAAAGTATAAACAAAACGAGTTAAACATCAAAAAGTTTGATACTTCCAGTGACACTGTCCGTAATCTGTGCGATGTGCAACTTGCTTATAAAGAAAATAAGGGTAAGGGTTTGGGCTACAAACAGGTTCCACCACCATATAATCATAACTACTCAAGATTGCCCACTACTGAGCAAGAAATAGAGAACTATGATAAAATTATTTATGGTAAACCAAGTGATTATGTTCCTTGGGAGCCCTTCAGACCAAAGAATGCCAGGCCCGCTGATTTTTAAAAACCAATGAATTTTGTTAAAAATAAAAATCGATCAAACGAATCAGCTGGGGAATCTGGAAAGGAAAATGAACGAGAAAATGAATCAGAACCAGTGAACATCCGCAAATGAGCCCCAAGAAATTTTGTCAAATTCTGATTCTGATTCTGTAGAAAATAATAACTGTTTTAGTTCATGTGCAGAATCGGTGACAGTTGAAGAGCAGTCTGCAGTGGATGATAAATCTCATTCAGACGTTGCTGATGTTGCTGATGATTCGGATGCTACCAAATGCGATCATTACGCTTGGAACTGTGTTATGTCTTGGTATGCTGAGAGTCGGGGTATTCCTATTAAAACTGATGATTCAGGTGCTGTGATTTTAGATTATGATCGTGATGATAATGTTTTGACAGAAAAACCTGATGTATCGAATGATAAACTTAAGACATCTGTTTCAAGTGACTCAGAACTCAGTTCTGGTGGTTCGGGCAACTATTCTAGTGTGCCTGAAACACCAACTGATACTTCAGAAACTCATGATAAAGATGGGAAAACTAATATTTTTAATTGCGTTAGTAAAGAAGTTGATGAACAGGGATCATCTGATGAACCTGACATTCAAGTTGCAGATTCTGGTACATCAAATAATGAGCGTAGCGCTTCTGAGAATTCTGAATGTGACAAACACTCAGAATCAAGTAGTGCAATGCCCGAAGAGAGACAAACAATTTCAAACATAGACTGCTCTTTGTGTCAGAAACCAGAATCAGCTGATGTCAGAAACTTAGAGGTTGATGAAGCTGAAGAAGAGATATCCGTAGAATCCAATTCTGAGGAAATTCATGAGATCTTGGAGCCTGAAGAAAAGGGATCCACGGAAATCAATTCAACAGTTGATTCAACTAATGAAATTGAAGAAAAGATATATGTGGAAACCAATTCTGCAGAAACTCCTGAAAACATAGTTTCTGAGGAAAAGGAATCTGTGGAAGTCAATTCAACAGATAATTCAGCTCTCGATCCCAAAGGATCAGATTCTGTAGAGAGTGTTTCACACGAGACAAAATCTATTGAATCTGCCACTTCCAAGAAGAAACGATCACGTAAAAACAAAAGACCACGGAAATAGAAAGTTCAAAAGGAAAACCCGACTCTCAAGCAAACTGAACCTAAGCTGAAGGGTAAAGCTGTCGATACTTGCTCTTGTGCTGATAACTGTAAGCAGGGTTCTTCAAAGACAAAACATACACACAAGCAGTCAGCATCAAAACAAAAGAAAGGACTTGATCAGTTCCCTGGAATAACACAAGCAGAACTAAATGTCTTTTTCTCAAAGAGACAAACTTGTTTTAATTGTGGAATTCCGGGGCACATTGCTAGAAAATGTGTTAATCATCCATACTACTCTGGTAACACACATCATCCGAAGGCTATGCATTTTCGATCAGACAGAAATCGACCTCCTAAGGTCAAGCCTTCTGATGGAGACTGGAATCTAGTGAAATAGAACAATCAAAAGTTTTCAAACACAAATGGGTTCCAAAGTCAGCAAATGGAGTCAAAAGTCTCATCTGTAAAGAAAAATATTTCAAACAACAACACTGATTCTAAGATTTGGAAGCCCAAGGTTCTTGCTGGATCCTAGTCTCACTGCTCACAACCGTCAACATCCACATCTTCAGCTCAAACCTCAAATTCTACTAAAAGTTATATGATCTTTCGTGAGGTTTCATATACTGATAGTGATGGTCAACTCAGGTCAACAATGGCCTGAGTTCCAGTTTCTAATTGATCCCGCAAAGTGTGCAGGAGCGGCTATGGAGGGTGATCGCTAGACCTTGGTTTATCGATTGTAGTTGTTCCAGACACGTGACAGAAGACTTATCCCAGTTGAATAACAAAAAAGGGGTATTCGACGGTGGATTTGTCAACTTCGCGGGAGGGGAAACTGGAAGAATAACCATGAAGGGCACGATCAAATACAGAGTTCTCATCTTCTCAGACGTCAATTATGTCCCTGATCTGAAGCACAACCTTTTGAGCGTATCTTCGATGTGCGACAAAAGAATGGAGGTTCTCTTCACCAAGAGTGGCTCGCAAATTTATTCTTCGACTGTTCGGAAGCCGATTTCTGAACCTGCTATAGCTATCCCTGATGGTGCAGTCCGTAACACTGAAGTCTCCTCAGGACTCTCAACATTCAAGGAACTTCTCTGTTTCTGGGAGCAATTCCCTCAGATTGCACTGTAGATCCACCGGTGATCAACAATGCTACTGCATCAAATGAGGGGGAGCAATCTGTTATAATATCAAGAAGTTTCTCAATCTCAAGCTGCTGGTGTGTGATTCCACAGCAAATTAGGGGGCATCAACTATGACTATTCAGAAACAAACAAGACGACCCCGACGTGATAGTGAGAAACAAGGCACGATTGGCAGTTCAAGGTTTGAACAAGTTGAAGGTCTGGATCTTTGATAGATACACACATTGATGGCACATCTAAAGGCCATTCATATTTTCGTATGATGAGAAAGAAATTCGAAATGCGCTTAGTGGGAGAAGTGACAACGTTTCTGGGCTATGCAAGTTCGTCAAAACAGGGATATGAAGTGTACATCAGCTGGATGCCAATTCTTGGGGGACATTCTCATCTCATGGCAGTGCAAGAAGTAACAGCTCACTTTTGCAGCGGAAGCAAAGTGCGTTGTAGCATCTCCTGCCTGCTGCTCTCAGGTTCTTTGGATGCAACACCAGCTCAAGGATTACGGTTTGACTTATCTAAACTCTACTACTTAATTTGATAATGATGCCGTTATCCAGATTATCAAAAACCCTGTCTTTTACTCTAAAACCAAGCACATTGATATCAAGGTGCGTTTTATTCGAGATTGCTTTGACAGAGGATTGTTTAAACTTAAACCGATCCACACTGACTCTAATTCAGCAGATTTTTTTTATAAAACCTGTCAGCATCTCGCGATTCAATGTGCTTATAGATCTTTTGAAAATGATACGTATCACCGACTGAGCGACCAAAAAAAAAACAACAGGTTTCGTCTTAATGTAAATAAATAAGTAAATTTGCGCATAAAGTGTGATGCACAAATTTAGGGGGGGAGAGGGACATATATGTACATATGCATAGTTTGAGGGGGAGAAAAGCAAAAAAAAAAAAAAAAACCCATATATGTACATACGCATCGTTTGAGGGGGAGAAATAGTTACTAGGGAAGTGAAATAAATTTTCGTGATAAAGAGCTTCATTAACACATGTAAGGTTTCAATGCTGAACAGATTTGGATCCACTGCGATGTGTTGATAGGTCTAACGCTCGTAACGCAAAAAGAGGCAAAAGTGATACAAACATAATGAACTGGACATCTCGTGGGTAACAGACCAATGGTGTATGATTTCATGGTCTTAAATCCTGCGTTGATAGATAGCCAACATCTGAAGTTTTGGGTCTTTATGCTGATAAATCATCTGGGATATCAGGGCTGTCCCTCTGTTGCATCCAGATTATATGCAGACCTGGACACAGTCAGGATATCTTAAAATAAGAGCCACAAAAGGGCCAAAACCTGACAACGGAAGAAATCTCACTAAAAAGAGAATTACGTGTGCTTTTAAAGCCAAATCTGTACCGTTAAAGGTATCTGTCTCGCCCTCGTCAGAACTTCTCTGGTCTCTCTGCTGTACAGAAGTACTGACCTGTTCACCAGGAAGTCTGGCATTGAAAAATAAAAAAAAAAAATAAAAAGGATGATCTCAGTATACTCACCTGCTACGATGAACTGTTGTGCTTACCTTGATCGCGGGGGTATGCCTTGGAATGGGACACACGGATGTTACAGTATAATTCTACCTAAAAGCATATCACAAAGCTAAAAGTTGAAGTTTGAGCATTGGATTTAAGAGGACAAGCATATTAACAATCGCATGGACCAGTCCAAGTAAGCGAAGAGCTGAAAAATGTTCCTTAATCGGTTCGAAAACGATTTTGATCCCATGGCAGGTTCTCCCTATATTACTCCTCCATTAGTTTTCTATTATTAATTTGCTTTGTTTTGTTATTGTTATTTCTATGCTCAAAAAGGTTGCTCAGTTGGTTGGATCGTTGATTTTGAGAAAGATGTTTTCTGTCCTGAAAATGCAAAACATTAAAGTGATAGTCTGGCCCACTGTTTCGGATTGGGGCCCATATTTCGGATAAAATGAATTAGATCCGGCCCATTGCTCTCGAATGTAATTCGGACCATTGTTCCGAGTTGGGGCTTGGCCGTTTGATCTCAGGCCCAATCCGAAACACTATAAATTGTCAACCATTTCTCTTTCGAGTCACATTTCGGCCCTTTTCTCCTTCTAACCAGTTCAGATCCTCTCATTGTCTTCCCAGACCACTTATTCGAATTACAAGGTTTGCAGGTTCCTATACTTTTCAAACCAAAGCCTTTGAATGCCACAGTTTCCAAAGAACATGACGAGCAACTCATGAGTGCTGCTGCTAAAGCTGAGATAGAAGCTGAAGTGTTAGAGATGAATGAAGAAGAATCTGACGACATCAGTGATGTGGAAGTGATTGTCTCTGAGAAAGCTGACGAACCTGTTTGAAAATCAACGTTAATAAATGAAGAAATCCTACAAGCCCTGATTGAATTCTTGAAGGATAGTGTCGGAAACCCTCCTTCCGTATCTATTCCTGAAATTGAAGATGATTCGAAAGATGATGCTGAACAAGCATCCAACAAGAAACGAAGAACCGAAACAGCTCCTAATAATCATTCTACTGGCCCAAGCTCAGAACCTCAGCCTACTATGCCCACCGATCCACAAGTCATTGCTGCTACTCAAAAAACAAGCACGCAAGATCTTGATTTTGATTTAAAATTCGATTTCGATCTCGATCTGCCTGAAACAACTCATTTGCAACTAGAAAGCTCAAGCAGCATCAGGTTCAATGTAGGAAGTTCCAGTGGTGCTGATTTCTCTGAGCATGATAAAGCAGCCATGCGCTTTGCAGCCAACAAATTGAAATTTATTGAAGAAAGAGATAGTGATGATGATACGGCTGTTGATGTAGCGAAGTTGCAGCGAAAAGTGATTGTGTTGAAACAAGATGCTGCCCTAAAAGAAGCCCAGATCTCATCTTTGCAAGCTCAAAAATCAAGCAAAGATCAGACGATCGAGCAACTACAAAGCAATGCGGGTATGCTGTTTTCTGTTGAAAGTTAAGATGGAAAAGAAGTTCAAGATCGTAATCAAGAATCAGTTGTTTGCTGATCCAGCTCCGTTGCCTGGTGGTCCACCTAATGGATTCAGCAACTAATCCAGTAAACCTAGGGGGAGATTGTTAGGCCCTATAGGTTTATGGATTAGTAGATTAATTGCTTAATGGATCAAGTTCTAGAAGTGAGGGTATTAGAGTGGGCTTTGGGGTAATTATGGGCCTAGGCCCTATAAATAGTTAATAGAAATGAGGAGCTTGGGTTGGTTCAATTGGTTTTAGAAACTTGTATTAGACAAACAAGATTTGTATGCAAGTTTAAGCCATTGAATATTCAAATATTCAAATCTTCATATTGTTCTTGATTATTTCTTGAAGATCATCAAGTTTGGATTCCGCCCATCCTTGGTGATTGTTTGATATCGTTGTTTGATCCGGATTTTCGGGACTTACAGGTTTCGGGGCTGGGCAAGAGTTTCATTGCAAGGGGCTTGGGCCCAGAACCGGTTGTGGCCCAATGGCCTGTCTAATCTATTTAAACATGCTTAAGGATTACGAAACATTTTATTATCAAACCCTAACATACATATGGCAGTTCCTATCCTTGTAACCCCTTCCCTCTTGCGAGTCTTTTCCCTACAATCAATCGTTCGATCTTGTGGTTAGTGCATCATCTTTATTATTAGATTGTTTGCTGCGTATTGTTTGATGATCATCACGTGTTGTCTGTAATTCATGTTTAATGATATCGTTATTATAAATCCGAACATGTTAAGGAATATAGCCTAGTAATGATTATACGTGCGATTGATTAACATGATTGTGATGGTTTTGATGATTGTTGTTAAATAATAAATGAATGTTGGTAATCACATGATATTCTTGGGAATTGATATATCAGTTGTGTTATCGGTCCAATATAATCGAAGGAATATGGCCATGTGAGATCCAAAAGGTGTTAATAATCATATAAAGATATTAACCTTGAAATAGAAAAGGCGGCCCATGTGCAGATCTAATCAAGCTATGTAGTTATCTTAATAGTTGTCAGTAGCATTGCATGTGTAATAAATGTTGAAGTGGTGCCTTGTTTGTGAAATCGAAGTTTGTGGAGGTGGCAGCCCAACTTTTGATTAGAAAGCATGACGTAATCTTGGTGCACATGGACTAATGATTAATGATTTAACTAAACTGCTGAATTCGAACTGTTAATGATGATGTGATCGGCTGTAAACATGATTAGGGTTTGTCTGTGTAGGAGATAGCTGTTCCCTGATGAAACATCAGGTTTCGTCACACGTATTAACTCGACGAAACATCAGGTTTCGTCACACGTATTAACTCAACGAAACATCAGGTTTCGTCACATGTGTTAACTCGACGAAACATCGAGTTTCGTCACATACATGGACGACGAAACTCATTGGAGTTTCGCCATCTGGGGTTTCGTCACCCTGGCCAACAGACTGTGAATGTGCACTATATGAGTTAACTTTACTGATGAATGATGTGTTAAGGAACTTAAGATACATACTGTTAATGATGATTGTTTATGATAATGGGGACATGACTTGGTGTTGTTTAACACACATAACTGTGAGCACTGTTGCAATATATGTATATGAATTTTAGGAACTGTATGATATGAGCTGTATAACTTCCATGTTGCTTGTAATGCGCATTATGACTATACATGAACGTAACTGATTACGAGTACTTGAATACAATAGGGTGTGACTGTTTAAGTGTGAACGAGTAGTTAATCTTACCGAGCAAACCAAGGTGAGTTCACTGCTCTATTTCCAAGCATGCATCCCGGGGAGGGATATCTGGTAATTGTTCCAGGGAGGAACGTCAGGTTAATGGGATGTTTGTTATTACTCAGTTTCTATCATATAAGACCCCTTACATCTACCGATAGTTGCCGGGGAGGCAACGAGGTTATTAGTTGATAGCGCTATTAGGATTGGCACCCTCACACCGTACCGAGGAGGACGGGCGTGAACTAATTACCTTGACCACTTGACCAATGCTTTGATAGAGGCATTGGGGTTTGGGCAAACACATCTTGTAGCCACTTACGGTAATCGAGTTAATAACAACATCAAAACAAATCATTGAACTGTTTTATACACATATTTGGTAACTAAACGCGTTAACAAAACTTTGAACTAACCAGCGTCGTCTGACACACTTGTCTGCATGCTTGCAGGTCGTTAGGTTTTTGATATGGACTTGCTATCTGGGAGTGCTAGAGTGGTCATGGATCGAGACTCTTGGATATAATTGATACATTGGTTTTGAACACTTAATTTGAAATAGTTGTTTAACAATTTACTATATGCTTCCGCTGAATACTTATTTTGGTTTAACCTATGTCTTGGATAGATATTTTGAAATGGATGGAATGTTTTCTATTAAATATTACGCGTAGTTCAGTGTGATTGGTGGCTTGGATCCTGGTACGTCACACATCACGTGGTGATTCCGCATGTGGTATTTTGGGGGTGTGACAGTTTGGTATCAGAGCCACTGGTTATAGTGAACTAGGTTTTAAAACATTTTATAAAACCAGACTATAACCAAACAACTTCGAAAATCAACCATGACACTCAGCTCCAGATTGCAAGGTTCGTCTTCTGTTTACTTTATGCATTACTTGTTTAGTTATCACACACTCACAGCTTACATGAAACGACGTACTAGATACTATTGTGATTGGATAGTATGACACTACTCTTCGACTTTTATAATTCGTAATCCTGTAGTACCTTCTGTTTTTGCTATTTGAATGCGGGGGAAACTTTTAACGCAAGTTAAGAGGCACTGAAATGAGCATGCAAATTGCCTTATTATTATGGGTGCACACATAATAATAACGTGAGGTGCATGTAAGTCCCAGTGAGGCTTAACGAGTGTGAGAAGGGTTCCGCTCTATTGTGTGTAAACTTGGTAGTTGTAATTATCAATGTGAGACTTGACTCTTACCTCATCTCGACTCCCAAATTTGTTCTCTCTCCATATATAGAATCAAAAGTGGACGAGGACACGGACGTGGCAACATCAACATGACTCAAGCTGAGTTGACGAATTTGATAAACACACGCATAGCTGAGGCTCTGGCAGCCTATCAAGCTACGCACCCGAACAACCAGCCTGCTTCCACGTTTAAAACATTTATGGATTGTAAGCCGCAGACCTTCAGTGGGACCGAAGGGGCTGTAGGACTTCTGCGATGATTTGAGAAGGCAGAATTGGTGTTTGCAATGTGTAACTGTTCTGCTGGGGACAGAGTGAAGTATGCTATGGGCACACTCGAGGATGGTGCCCTGACATGGTGGAATGCCCAGGTTCAACTGTTGGGCATCGAAGAGGCTAATGCCACTACTTAGGACGATTTTAAGGAACTGATAAGGGAGGAGTACTGTCCTTGTGATGAGATCCAGAAACTGGAAAATGAGTATTATGATCTGAAGATGGTGGGATCTGAGATTGAGGCGTACACAAAACGGTCACATGAGTTGGCGATCATGTGCCCGAACTTGTCCCGACCTCCGCATCGAAGAATTGAACTGTTCATCAAGGGATTAGCTCCTCGAGTGATGGGCTTGGTTACTGCAGCGAACCTCAACAACTTAACTCAGATTGTTCGTTTGGCTCACAAAATCATCGATCAGGAGGTGGAGAGAGTTTCTTTACCACCGCGTGTTTCTGCCACTACTGCTGCTACAACCACTGCTACTACGCCTGTTAGTGATAACAAGCGGAAATGGAATGACGCTGACAAAGCAACCAGTGTCAGCCAATCTCAGAAAAGGCCTGACAACAGCAACAACCGCAGTTTCAGTCAGTTGTCTTCGGTTAATCAAGGCAAGGGCAGCAATCAGAATCAGAGCTCTTATGTTGGGAAGAAGCCACAGTGCAACAAGTGTGGCTATCACCATTATGGGCAGTGTGTCCGGGCTTGTCGAAGGTGTGAGAAAGTGGGCCATGAGGCCAAAGACTATAGAGCCCCACAGCCAAAACAGCAGCAACAGCAAAACCAGCAGTACCAGCGACAACAAAGGCAGCAACCCCATTAGAATCAGGGTTTCAAGAAAGGGTGTTATCAGTGTGGGGATGAGGGCCACTTCAAGCGGGATTGCCCTCAGTTGAATCAGAATGCCAACGACAACAACCGCCAGAACAACAACAATGCTGGAAACAACAACAACGACAACAATGGGGGCAATGGTGCTCGTGGAAGGGTATTCACGATCGGTGCTGGTGATGCTAGGAACGACGGCAATGTCGTGACTGGTACGTTTTCTGTGAACAATCTTATTGCTTCTGTGTTATTTGTTTCCAGTGCCGATTGGAGTTATGTGTCCCTAGAGTTTAGTCAGCGATTAGGGTTAACTCCCACACCTTTAGAGGTTAAGCAAGTAGTAGAATTAGCTGATGGTAAAACGATAGAAGCTTTGCATGTCCTTTTTGGGTGTAAACTAGATCTCGTGGGTTAAGTGTTTGATATTGATCTCCTTCCTGTTACCCTCGGTAGTTTTGATATAGTGGTTGGTATGGATTGGCTGTCTAAACACCAAGCAGAGATTCTGTGTAAGGAAAAGATTGTACGTATCCCTCTCCCTGATGGAGAGTCATTATCGGTTCAAGGGCATCGTAGTGGGACGATGGTTGGTATTATCTCGGCTATGCAAGCGCAGAAATGTCTACGAAAGGGGTATCCTGCAATTCTAGCACTAGTTACGGACACTCCATCTGAAGAAGGAAAGATCGAGGATCTGCCAGTTGTACGTGAATTTGCCGATGTATTTCCTGAGGAACTTCCTGGTCTACCTCCTCACCGTCAGGTGGAATTTCATATTGATCTTGCACCAGGAGCAACCCCAATTGTTCGTGCTCCTTATCGTCTAGCACCTGGAGAGTTGCAGGAGTTGTCTAATCAACTGCAAGAGCTATTGGATCGAGGCATTATTCGACCCAGTACTTCGCCTTGGGGAGCCCCAGTTTTGTTTGTAAAGAAGAAAGACGGGTCCTTTCGCATGTGCATTGATTATCGGGAGCTCAACAAGGTGACTATCAAGAACCGTTATCCATTGCCACGCATCGACGACTTGTTTGACCAGTTGCAAGGGTCAAGTTTTTATTCGAAGATCGACTTAAGATCGGGCTATCATCAGGTGAGAGTCCGAGAGGAGGATGTTCCGAAAACGGCTTTTCGAACGCGTTATGGGCACTATAAGTTTTTAGTTATGCCGTTTGGATTGACGAATGCGCCAGTGGTCTTCATGGATCTCATGAACCGCGTATGCAAACCGTATCTTGACGATTTCGTTATAGTATTCATTGACGACATTTTGATATACTCTAAGAGCAAGGAAGATCACGAGTGGCACCTGCGTCTTATTTTGGAACTTCTAAGGAAGGAGCAGCTCTATGCGAAGTTTTCTAAGTGTGACTTCTGGATTCGGGAGGTACACTTTCTTGGGCACATTGTTAATGAATTGGGGATACACGTGGATCCTGCAAAAGTTGATGCTGTTAGAAATTGGGCGGCACCAAAGAATCCTTCGGAGGTGCGGCAATTTCTTGGTCTCGTTGAGTATTATCGAAGATTCATCAAAGACTTTTCGAAGATCGCTCAACCTCTTACCTCGTTGACACAGAAACGTGTTGTGTATTCTTGGGGAACAAAGCAGGAGGATGCTTTCCAGTTGCTAAAACAGAAACTCTGCAGTGCGCCGATTTTATCTTTACTTGAAGGAACAGAAGATTTTGTGGTATATTGTGATGCTTCCATTCAGGGTCTTGGTTGTGTGCTGATGCAATGAAACAATGTGATCGCTTATGCTTCTTAACAACTGAAGGTTCATGAAAGGGATTATACGACGCATGACTTAGAATTGGGAGCCGTGGTGTTTGCACTCAAAATCTGGAGGCATTACCTGTACGGTACTAAATGCACTATTTATACCGACCATAGGAGCCTTCAGCACATTTTCGACCAGAAGGATTTGAATATGCGACAGCGTCGCTGGGTACAACTTTTAAATGATTATGATTGTGCAATCAAGTATCATCCGGGTAAGGCTAACGTCGTAGCTGACGCTCTGAGTCAAAAGGTGTTGGTGCACAAATGTCTGTTAACTTCGTCTTTATTGAGTCTTATGTCTAGATAGGATAAACCAGTGCTTAGCAGGTTAAAACTAGGATTTGTGTTTAATTGTGTAATTTCGCTTGAAATGGTCACTGACCATTTCTCACGAAATTAGACTTTGTAATTTCGCTTGAAATGGCCAGTGCCACTTTCAAACGGAATTAACACAACTATAAATAGCTGAGTTGCTTGGTTATTTGTAACGTTTCCGATTCAGAGCCGAGGTGCTGCCAGTTTGTCAAACGATCTGTAAAAGCTTTGAAATCAATAATAAGAAGATAATTAAGGAGAATCAAGCTGTTACACGTCTATTTCTCTGATTCCGCCTTTGAAATAAATGCTAAACTCTTCTGATTGACTCATATACAACGATCCAACAAGTGGTATTAGAGCTCTGGAAGAAGAGTTTATACAAATTCAGCTTGTTTTCATCACTTCTACTCATTCTTTTCAAAATTAAACGACATTTAACGGATAAAATGGCTTAATTTTCTCACATTACACGCGAAACACTGTTTTAAAGAATCCTTGAAAGAATTGGACCAAAATACGAACTAAATCTGGATCAATTTGATAAAATGGTGGCCGAAATGATGATGTCATCATAATTCCGCTTGAAATTGTCGTTGTGATTTCGCACGGAATTACGTTTTAGGGACTAATTTCGTTTGAAACTGTTGCTGATTTCACACGAAATCACTAATTCCGTTTGAAACTGCTGCTGATTTCACACGAAATCAGATTCCGTTTGAACGTTTCACACGAAATTATCTGTTTCGCGCCAAAGTGACTTGATTCTGTTTGAATCTAATCTTATTCCGCACGAAATTAGATTTCGTTTGGTGATTTCGTTTGGGAACCTTATTTCGTTTGAAAATCCCCGATTTCGTTTGAGTTGGGGATTTCGCTTGAAAAGAGTAATTTCGTGTGAAACATTATTTCGCGTGAACTGATTTCGCGTGAAACTGTTTTTGTTAAAAATCAAAATTTTTTCTAAGTGTTTGTTGATTGTTTCAGGTATTTGAAAGATGGATGATTTTATGAATCCATTTAGTGACGTGTTTGCATTTACCAGTGGTTCGGGTGATGGCACATCAAATAACACGAATGAAACTACACCAACACAGAGTGCAAAGAAAATTCTTTCTGATGCTATGAGTGTAGACAGTGCATATGGAACATACAATAAGCCACCCAAGTTAATGGTAATTGAAGATTACAACAGGTGGGCTACAAGATTTGAAGAATGGCTTAAAGCGTTTGCATATCCTAGTTGGAAAAGCTTGAAGAATGGTTTTGATTTGGGGAGAACGGATTATGAAAATTTAGAAGAAAATCAAATAGAAAGATATGTTGCTGAACAAAAGTGCATTGCTTTGCTTCATCAGTCTGTGAGAGAAGACATCATTTCATTGATTGAGTATAAAGATTCGAAAGATCTATGGGAGAAATTGAGAGTGAAATGTGTGGGTGGTGCCGAGATAGTTAAGAAAAAAAAGAAGTTGTTATGAAAGGAATTTGATTTGTTTAGATGTTTGAAAAAAGAATCGGTGTCTAAAATGATTGAAAGATTCGGGCATTTGAAGATGGAGCTTGCAAGACACGGAATCATATACACTCGAGAGGAGTTGGTTGACAAATTATTTGATTCACTACCAAATGAGCAAGACTAGCAATACTTTGCCTTGATGCTGAAAAACACAATCAAGTCAGAAGATTTGACAGTGGATCTGCTTATCGAAAGACTGGAAAGCCATGAATTGGAGATCAAAAAATCCAATAAAGTCAACAACACATCATACCAGCAGAATGTGGAGCTGTATTACAGAGGAAGTATGATCCCGAAATCTGCATCACCAAAAACAACATTTTCTGCAGAAAGTTCAAATACAATGAATCAAGAAACTCCTAGCAGTGGCTATCATAGGGGATCCTCATCAACTGCTCAAACTCAATCTGTTCCGAAAAATCTATTTCAATGCAACATTGCTGTGGATTTAAAGAATGGTCAGAATTTTAGAGAAGAATCTGCCAAACAACAGATGGTGTTTCTAGCGTCTGTGTTAGAATCGTACGAAAGCCTCATTGCAGGAAAGATTGGAAACACCAACTTAACAAAAGAAGACTACGATCAGATCAACCCTGAGGAGATGGAGTTGATCGATATAAGGTGGTGTATGGCGAGTGCAGTGAGAAGAGCGCATCGATTCATGGAGATTACCGGAAGACAGTCTATTGGTGGACCTTCTACCAAGTTAGGCTTTGACAAGTTAAAAGTCACATGTTTTAAATGTAAACAAAAAGGTCATTTTAAGCGTGAGTGCCGAAATGCTTACACTGATGATACTGCAAATCCTTTTCGAGAGGATTATTACAAGAGCAATTTATCATCAAAATAAAGTAGAACCTCCCAGGATGAAGCAGATAAAGGAGGCACCCAAAGAAAAATCCAAGGCACTTGCTGTTTTTCATGATGATGAAGGTTATGATTGGAGTGATGTTTTGCCAGAGGAAGATGCAGTTGGATATGCCTTTACAGCAGCAAAGATTGTTCCTTTTAAAGATACCAGATCTGAAGAAGTGAAGTACGTCAACAGGAAGGCATCAGCTCAATTCATGATAGCAAAATCTATCGTACATGGATGGAAGCAAAGAAATCAAATCGATGGGATCCTGATAGAGAATGTTATCTCGATCCTAATGGAAACATAGCTGTTGATCCAAATACTGTAGATGTTGAAACTCTCACCAAACAAATTGCTGAAGAAGAAGAAGCCAGGCAAAGAATGTGGTGGGGAGAAGGAGAAGCTGATGAGAAAGAAAAAGAGAAAGAGTCGTAACCAAAGAAAGTTGATGACGGGATTAATGATACGTCACAAGAATTCACTGCTGAAAATTTGAAGAAGATGGCTGACAAAGTGCTTGCTGCAAAAGAGCTAGAGGTAGTTTCTGGTTCTGGAACTGAGTTTAAAAGCAAGGTCAGTCAGAATGATGCAATCAATGAGTCAGGTAAGAAAGATAAAACTGAGAATGACTGCAAAAATTGCATGAAAGAGTGCAAAGTTTGTAGTACAATTGCTTACCTCAGCGGTAAGAAGTTTGAAGAACTGACTGGAAGAGTCAGAAATGTTGAAGATCAAATTTTAAACCGTGACAAAATGTTGAAAGCTTCGAACGACAGATTAAAAGAATTAACTGAGAAAATCGAAAATGATAAAAATGACATAGAAAGAATTAGGAAAGAAAACGAAAAGTTGATTCTTGAAAATCGTCAAATTTCAGAAAGTTTTGAGAAGCTAAAACGAACGGTAAAAGATTCTGATGAAAGAAATGGTAAAACAACCAAAGAAAATCTTCAACTGACTGGTGTTCTTAGAGTGAAAGAAGAGTTAATCAACCAGCAACTGGATGAAATTGCTAAGTTGAAGCTTCAGTTTCAAGAAGCTAAAATTGAGAATGAACGCATTCAGTTGAAATTGAATAGTTACAACTCCGCAAGTTTTGTTCTTCAACATATCGTTCCTAAACCAATTGGAAAGAACAAAGCAGGCGAAGATGTATACTTTGATGGAACCGGGGTTGGGTTTCATCAGGTTCCACCGTCAATTCTAAATAATTTTTTAAAGAAAAAATCAGGGTTGGTTAATGATGAAGAAGAAAGTGAAGTTAAGCTTGCAGACACAATTGATGTCACATTTTCCACATCATCTGATGAAGATAGTATCCAATCTGAAGTTGTGAAAAGTATGGTCGAAAATGTTTTGAAAACTGAAAGTGACACTACTGAGGATGATGAATGCTTTTTGGAGAAATATATTCCGAAATCTAAATCCAAAAACAACTTAAATGAAGAACCTAATCTTGTGATGTACAAGATGTCGGGATCTGATAAGTTGTATTCGGATCGTGATTTTCCTTTGGAAAATGTGAATGTCAACGAATTGAAAAATGTGTTCAAATTGATTGAGATTGATGTTTGTGAACTTGAAGGTTTAAAACATTCCAAGAGGCAACTAAACTTTGAAAAAGATAAAGCTTACTATAAAAAACCTGTTGTACCACCACGTTTTTCTAACTATAATCAAAACAATTGGTCGAGTGGTTATAAGGGTGGTAAGAATTATCAAAGAAGGAACTTTCAAAATAAGAAGTTTGTTGAGAAAAAGGTGTTTGTAAGTAGTTCGAGTTCTCATTCCGAGCAGGAATCTGAGATTTTTTCAAAAACAAATGAAGAATTTTTTGAGGAAAAGGCCTCACAGCCTCAGACCGAAGGCAAAAGTCGGGTAGTTGATACTCGTATATGCTTTAAGTGCAACAAAGTTGGACACATTGCACGTAAGTGCACCAACTTAAAGCCTAAGTCTGAAGTTGCTGAGAGTCAGAAAAAGAAAGCTGATGCAAAAGGCAAAGCCCCAATGGTTGTTGAGAAGAAAGTTTTAAAAAATGAAAACACCAAACTCAAAACTGAACCTGTAAAGAATGTGGTAACTAAAACTGACAAGTTTTACAAACGGGTTGCTTCACCTCAACAAGCATGGAAGCCAAAATCAGTTGACAAGAAGTCAACTTCTCCAAAACCAAAGGTTTCTGAGACTGCAAAATCATCATCTTCAACTAAGAAGATGTATGTACCTTTGGATTATTATGAGAAACTTGAACCACAAGAGGCTACTACTTCTGAAAAGAAGAATGTACCAAAGAAAGACCAATCATCTGGTCAACCTTCTAAAAATGATTTCTTTTTATACAAAAAGGTTGAGATTGGGTCTGAAGAGAGCTTAAAGATGAATGACAAGACTTTTCCGCCATTATATACTGCAACAACTCACCTCAATGTCAAGTTACCCGAGTCGAAAGAGGCTTGGGTGGCATCAACTTCTAACTAAGTGTTTGTGATATGTGCAGGAGCTTCCAAGATCCGTTTCACGTTGGATTATGGATAGTGGAGCTTCTCGGCACATGACGGGGAAGAAGACCCTATTGTATGATGTTCGAGGGCTTAATGGAGGATATGTGGGATTTGCAGGAAATTAAGGTGGTCGAATAGTAGGTGAAGGAACTCTATCGAATGGCATCGTCACGTTTGAAAGAGTAAACTACATCGCCGAGCTTGAAAACAATCTTCTAAGCATTTCTCAGATCTGTGACCGTATGTATACAAAGCACTCTATAGACAAAGAATGTTTGATCTTGAAACCAGGATTTGTTGTTCCCGAAGAATGGGTTATCATGAGAGCACCCAGAGTCAATGATCTGTACGTGTTGGACATGAGTATAGCAACTACTACCACGGGCCAGGCTCATTGTTTTATGTCAATAGCAATGGAAAAAGAATCACAGTTATGGCATCAAAAAATGGGTCATATTCACTTGCGAAAAATGAATCACCTGGTGCATAACGACTTAGTAATTGGTGTTCATGTGAAAGGTTTTCATCTTTAGGGGGAGTGCATTAGCTGTGTCAAAGGCAAGCAAAAGAAGAAATCTCACCCTGGGAAGAAGGAAAACTCAATTTCGAGACCTTTAGAGAGACTCCACATGGATCTGTTTGTACCAGTGAACGTCAAAAGCATAACTGGGGATCTCTATTGTCTAGTAGTTACAGACGATTACTCAAGATTTTCATGGGTATTATTTTTTAAGTCAAAAGATGAGACGTTTAATCGTTTGATGACGCTTTTCAAGAAGATGGAAAACTTGTACCAAACCCGCATCAGAAGATTACGTAGTGACAATGGTACTGAGTTCAAGAATTTCAAAATGGAAGAATATTGTGATGAAAGAGGTATATTGCATGAATTTAGCATGCCTTACACTCCGCAGCAGAATGGAGTAGCTGAAAGAAAGAACATGACGCTAATTGAAATGGCCAGGACGATGCTTGCTGATTCTAAACTACCTGTCAACTTTTGGGCAGAAGCAGTGTCAGCCGCATGCTATACACTCAACCGGGTTCTCACAGTGAAGAAATTCAACAAGACGTGTTTCGAGCTAATCAACAATCGCAAACCGAACCTGAAGTATTTGGAACCGTTTGGGTCTCCCTGCACAGTTCTAGAGCCTTTTGGTAAATTTGGTGCAAAGAGCATTGAAGGAATTTTCGTGGGTTACGCAAGTCCATTGAAACGGGTCTTTGTTCCAAGCTTAAAGCGGATTATCGAAGCACACAATGTTGAGTGTCAAGGTTACACAATGCCACCTCAGAATCCAGGCGACTCATGGCATTTTCATTATGATACTTTGTGCGATTCGTTTGATATGGAAGAAGAAGAACAAGAGTTCTTTGATGAGTTGGATATTCTAAGAGAGTATGAGTCATCACAAGAAAGGTTTCCAGCTGAGTATATTAGAAGTCGACGACAAACTTCAAATGATGATGAAGCCGGTCCTAGTAATGCTGGAGAACATGATGATATTCAACAAACTCTTTACAATCAGACGGCAGTCAACGATAATCAAGAATCTGATGATAGACCTGTATTTGATCATGGTGATTCAGATTCTGAGGAGGAGCATATCCAGATTTCAAGTCAAACAATTCCAGTTAGTGAACAAGGTGCAAATCAGAATGTCACAAACTTGGAAGGCGAGGTAGATGTTCCAGGCGAAGTGATGTCGAGAACTCTTTCATACCATCCAGAAGAGCTGATTATTGGAGAATTGCAATCAGGCATTCGCACTAGACGTCAAATTGACCAAGGCCTTACTTATTTTTATTCTACAGTAGCTCCGTTACAAACTGAGTTTTCACTTAGTTGTTTTATTTCGCAGATTGAACCGCAAACATATAAGGAGGCGCTAACTGAAGATTCTTGGGTCAACGCGATGCAAGAGGAGCTGAGTCAGTTTGAGAAGTTGGGAGTGTGGAAATTGGTAGATTTGCCTGATGGTCACATGAAGATAAACACTAAGTGGGTGTTCAAGTGCAAGAGGGATGATCGAGGGGTTATTATTCGTAACAAAGCTCGACTCGTAGTCCAGGGCTTTAGTCAGCATGAGGTTATAGATTTCACCGAAGTATATGCTCCCGTGGCTAGAGTTGAAGCAATCAGAATCTTCCTGGCATTTGCATCTTGGAAAGGTTTTAAAGTTTATCAGCTAGATGTGAAATCGGCGTTTCTCTATGGGAAGGTAAAAGAGGAGGTATATGTCGGACAGCCACCGGGCTTCACCGATCCAATCCACAAAGACAAGGTTTATTTGCTGGATAAAGCGCTGTATGGTTTACACCAGGCCCCGAGAGCTTGGTACGAGACATTGTCTCAACACCTGCTAGCCAACAGCTTCATCCGTGGAAAAGTGGATGCCACTCTCTTCACCAAAGAGGTCGACTGTCATCTTTTGATAGTTCAGATATACGTGGACGACATCATATTTGGGTCAACAAATGAAAATCTGTGTAAATATTTCGAAAGAGTCATGAAGCAGAAATTTGAAATGTCATCGATGGGTGAGATGAAATTCTTTTTGGGTCTCTAGGTTGATCAACTGCCCAAAGGAATTTTCATACATCAGACGAAGTATGTTCATGATATCTTAGAGAAATTTGGGATATCAGGTTCTACTCCAGCTTCCACCCCGTTAGCGACCAACCATGGGATAAACCCTGATCTCACCGGAGAGAAGGTAGATGAAACGATGTATCGTTCCATGATCGGATCGCTGATGTATTTGACAGCTTCAAGACCTGATATTATGTATCCAACCTACCTCGCAGCGCGGTTTCAGTCAAATCCTAGAGCTTCGCATATGGTAATTGTGAAAAGGATATTACGCTACCTGAAAGGAACTCTATCACTTGGGTTGTGGTATCCAAGAGAAGGCGATTTCACGCTCGAAGGATATTCTGATTCCGATTTCGGATGCTTCAAAGTTAACGCTAAATCAACAACACTGGGGTGCCAGTTTTTCGGATCACGATTGGTTACCTGGCAATGCAAAAAGTAGACCTCTGTGGCTTTATCCACATGTGAAGCGGAGTATGTATCTGCTAGCAGTTGCTGCTCTCAGATCTTGTGGATCCAGCAACAAATGCGTGACTACGGTTTGCAATTTCTTAACACCCATATCTTTGTTGATAATGAGGCAGCGATAAACATCACTAAAAATCCTGTTCATAACGCTAAAACTAAACACATTGAAATTCGTCATCACTTCATCCGAGATTGTTTTGAGAAGAAGTTGATACGAATTGAGAAAATCCACACTGACGAACAAAAAGCTGATTTACATACCAAAGCGTTTGATAAAACTCGTTTTCAATACTTGTTAAAATTGAATGGTATGAAGCTTTTATCGGTGTTGGAGGAGATTCTTGGCGTAGATGAAGGTACCACTGTAGATGATGTTGAGAAGCAATCTGCAATGGTTTGTCGATTTTTTACTTGTTTTGGTATTTAGGGGGAGTATAGGGTAATATTTTCAGAAAATACAAAAACAGTAAATATTCAAAAATCCAAAAACATGAGATATTTTCAAAATCCAAAAACAATAGAAAACCCGGAAAGAGCTTGTGTAAAAAGGGAAAATGATAGTACATTGGCTTGACAGTTACAGTATGCTAAAGATATGTAAAGTTTAAAAGTCTTAAACAGTCTCGCTGATGATATGCCGATAGGTTTTTACACATTTAGTAGGTTTGTTCGGGATATAAACCTAAATCTTTACTTGCTTATTTCGTGGGGAACACTACTTGGATATATAGGTAACCCCTGAAATTTCGTTTGAAAGATCCCTCTTTCTGAGATACTAGGTCTTTATACTCAGTGATATCTGGGGTATTATCCCGGGACTTCTGATTTTGCGGAAGCAATGGCCTAGTCCCCGTATAATACTTTACCGCTTCCTTGAAATATAGCACCGCCCTCAGCACAAAAATGATGAAACATTGAAAATGCTAATCATTGCTGTTGAAGAAAAGATCCTCTAAAGGGGACCCACTAAAAGTCGAAGCCGTCATCTCTCTGCTGAACGGAAGTTCTGACCTGAGCTCTCACGGCCTTCGCATTTAACCCCTTACAGATTTCATCTGTGGTATACTCACCTGTAAGACTGAATATTGGGATCTGGATACAGGAGTATATTCAAGAGGTGGGACACATGAATGAGTTTAAGTTCTTAATACACCTAATTCGTATCCTGGACAAATTCAAATTTGTGTGAGAATTTAAGTGGATCAGTATATCGACAATCTAAGTGAATTGTTTAATTCTGAGTATGATATCTAAGCTTAACGGTATTCGTAACTTGTCGAATAGCTGGTATGATTCCCTAACACGCTCACCAAAAATATGTTTGTAAATAGTTTACATTTACTGCATTTCATTTCTATATTTCATTTCTAGTTTAGAAACTTTATAAAAAAAAATCCAAAATGATTTTACATTTCTATTTTTTTTTTCGACAAACCAAAGTGGAAAGCTGATCTTCAGATTCGAAAGTTGAAGCAGATGCAGGAAGTTTCTGAGCTGGATAGAAGAGTTGTGAGCTTATCTTGTTAAAACCTGAAATTGAAAAGTCAAAACATGTTCATTAATTTGAAACTTGTAAATTTCAGAAAAAGGTTTGAACTAGTTTGTACAAAATGTCAGTGTGTTTTGTCTCAGGTCAACCAAGGTCATTAAATTGAACTTGGTAGACAAATTAAGTACTCAGGGTCATTAATTTGGACCTGGATACTTAAGTGGATTTCTAAATTCTGACAAAACCAACAAATGAAGTCAAATGGTACGTTTGAGTTAAAATTGTTATAATCATAAATCTTATGTTAAGGTAGAGATTGTGCAGGTATAAAGTTTGTTATTGAAAGCAGCATAGCAAATCCTAGCTAACTGCTAGGGGGAGTCTGAAGATTTAAAAGTCAGATACAGTTTCTGGATCTACATTCTAGGGGGAGTTTGAAGGTTGTTAAAGATTCAGATCCTGTGATTCATGCTAGCTGTTGATAGAAGAAGAGAAGAATTGAAGGATGCTTACAGTGTCAGACAAATTGGACAGAGTAAGAAGATAGACAAAGACTAAAGACTGAAGATTTGATGCTAAAGACTTCGTCAACATCCAAGGGGGAGTCTGTTGGTGCACAAATGTCTGTTAACTTCGTCTTTATCGAGTCTTATGTCTAGATAGGATAAACCAGTGCTCAGCAGGTTAAAACTAGGGTTTGTGTTTAATTGTGTAATTTCGCTTGAAATGGTCACTGGCCATTTCACACGAAATTAGACTTTGTAATTTCGCTTGAAATGGCCAGTGCCACTTTCAAACGAAATTAACACAACTATAAATAGCTGAGTTGCTTGGTTATTTGTAACGTTTTCGATTCAGAGCCGAGGTGCTGCCAGTTTGTCAAACGATCTGTAAAAGCTTTGAAATCAATAATAAGAAGATAATTAAGGAGAATCACGCTGTTACACGTCTATTTCTCTGATTCCGCCTTTGAAATAGATGCTAAACTCTTCTGATTGACTCGTTAGGGTCACACAACGATCCAACAAAAGGAATCAAAACCCAAACGTGTTCACGCCTTGCAGCTCACCATTCATTATAACCTGCCAGATCAGATCCGTTCGGCTTAGGTCGAGGCATTGAAGGAAGAAAACTATGAAGCTGAGTATTTACGGGGTATGGAGAAACGACTCGAGAAGAGGTCAGATGGCATTTACTATTTCATGGAGCGGATATGGATTCCGTTGTTTGGTAACCTTAGAGAACTTATGATGGACGAAGCGCACAAGTCACGATACTCTGTTCACCCAGGTTCGAATAAGATGTATCAGGACCTCAAAGTCATGTATTGTTGGCCGAAGATGAAAGCTCACATTGCAACGTATGTTAGTAAATGCTTGACGTGTTCAAAAGTTAAAGTGGAATACCAGAAACCGTCTGGATTACTCCAACAACCAGAAATACCCATGTGGAAGTGGGAGTAAATCGCAATGGATTTCGTCTCGGGTTTGCCGAGAACTCAAAGCGGGAATGATATAATTTGGGTAATCGTGGATCGTCTCACTAAGTCAGCGCACTTTCTGGAAATCAAGGAAACAAATAGGTTCTCACAACTAGCTGCTGTCTACCTAAAGGAGGTGGTTTCTAGGCACGGGGTGCCGACATCTATTATCTCTGACTGTGACCCGCGTTTCATCTCAGATTTGTGGCCGTCGATGCACAAATCATTCGGCTCGCGTCTTGATATGAGCACTGCTTATCACCTGTAGACGGATGCTCAAAGTGAGCAAACCATCCAGACACTTGAGGATATGTTACGAGCTTGCGTGATTGACTTTGGCAAGGGTTGGGAGAAACACTTGCCGTTGACAGAGTTTTCTTACAACAATAGCTACCATACCAGCATTCATGCAGCTCCATTCAAAGTGTTGTACGGACAAAAGTGTCGTTCGCCTCTCTGTTGGTCTAAGATGGGTGACAGCCAGGTCACAGGCCATGTACTGATAAGCGTAGGAAGCCATTGGAATTCGAAGTTAATGACCGCGTCATGTTGAAGGTCTCACCTTGGAAGGGTGTAGTGCATTTCGGAAAACGCGGCAAGCTAAACCCTCGTTATGTTGGGCCATTCAAAATCCTAGAGAGAATTGGTAAAGTGGCCTACAAGTTGGAGTTACCTGCTGAGTTAGGTAACGTCCATGATGTATTCCATGTGTCGCAACTAAAGAAGTGTTTGTCTGATGAAACACTGGTCGTACCGTTTCAAGAGCTGAAGATCGACGACAAGTTGCAGTTTGTCGAAGAACCAATAGAAATTATGGACTGGGAGGTCAAGGTCCGTAAGCACAGCCATATTCCGATTGTGAGAGTTCGTTGGAACTCAAGACGTGGACCGGAGTTCACGTGGGAACGCAAGGATCAAATGAAGTTCAAGTACCCACATTTATTCCCAGAGGACAAGTCCAAGCCTGGTAAATCTAAGTCTAATGCTACTGGTGAATTTCGGGACGAAATTCCCATTCAAGTTGGGGATGATGTGGTACCCATGGAAAACCCATAGTCATCCTGAATTAACATCTGACTATTTTGGATTGCTTGTCAAATTTCGGGATGAAATTTCTTTCAAGTTGGGGATGATGTGACAACCCGTGAATTCAAATCCTTGTTTTGTCGTGACGATTTGTTTCAGGTTATGTTATGTGTCAAAAATGTGAAACTTGGAATGTATAATGTTTGATTGTCAATGTGAAATTTAGTTATCCATATGTGAAAGTTGTTCAGTGAAACTTAGTCTTGGTCGACGAAACTTGGGTGCCTTTTGTCAACATAGGGCCCGACGAAACATAGGTTTCGTGGGTGGGCAAGAGTTTTGTCGCAAGGGGCTTGGGCCCAGAACCGGTTGTGGCCAAATGGCCTGTCTAATGTATTTAAACATGCTTAAGGATTATGAAACATTTTATTATCAAACCCTAACGTATAGACGACAGTTCCTCTCCTTGTAACCCCTTCCCTCTTGCGAGTCTTTTCCCTACAATCAATCGTTCGATCTTGTGGTTAGTGCATCATCTTTATTATTAGATTGTTTGCTGCGTATTGTTTGATTATCATCACGTGTTGTCTGTGATTCATGTTTAATGATATCGTTATTATAAATCTGAACATGTCACACCCTCCAAAAAACCCCACCCCGCCTTGGAGGCGTGACATGCCCAGGATCATAGCCACCAATCATATTGAACAAAGCATGTAAGTAATTTTTATAAAATCCAACACAATACAATTGGTGTCAAAACATAGTTTGAGTTTACAGCGGAAGCAAAACATAAGTTTCATATTTTCCCACAACGACCACGCCTCCTCGTGCAAGCTCCTTAAGCTAGGGATCTAACGACCTGTAAAGCATGCAGTAAGGGGTCAACAATAATGCTGAGTGAGTTCACTAGTTGTCCAGTTTTAATTTCCAAAAACTTATTTCACCAGTTAATTTATCCGTTTCTACATGCCATGGGGAGCTACCCCAAAAGTTAGCGACTAAACTGTTTTTCCAATACCGAACACTAGGTGACCGTTGCGTATCCGCAGAGTGCCCCGATGTCAATGTTCTATCATCATTGACGGATGCCTGAGTACATTAGTTCACGACCGATCCCATACCTTGGCACGGTGTGAGGTTGGTAAGACCTAAATAGCGCTATCAACTAATAACCCGTTCGCCTGGCCCCGGCGACTAATCGGTATTAAGTAGTAGGGACTTTAAGTGATAGAGTTTCGTTTAGTGCCGTTTGTTGCAATCCGTATAAACAGTAATTAATTAAAAAGGTTCCCAATAACAAGGGAAGAAAAGTAAGTTGTATCCCTCAAAAGGGGATAGTGTTGTTTTTAGTTCCGTTTCCCAAACCACCGGGAATACATGCTTTAGGTTGTGAACTCACCTTGATTTAACAAGCTTCCTGATTCTAACTTTTCTGAGAATTAGCATCTACTTTGGTATGAGGTAGAGTTTAGCCTAAGCTTAATAACCTAATTTGCACACGAAACTAGGTAAATAACTTAATACAGCTTTTACGATAACTCACGAGATCAAATTCTCACAATAAATGTCAAAATGCAATACTTTGTCCATCGAATTATCGATGATCCATTGAATTAACAATGAACGACAAGGTATAATACTTTACCCATCGAATTAACGACAATCCGTTGAATTAACAACGAACGATAAAGTATAATACTTTACCTATCGAATTAACGACAATCCGTCAAATTAATGACGAACGATAAAGTATAACCCTAATGTGGGCGGCACTTAAACATCCCTTGGATAGTTTAATCGATCGGACAATGAATCGTAAGAGCGATTGAGTTAATACCCTGTTCTGCAGCACCCCGCTATACTTAATCAGGGTTTCGTGTGTGTTTGGAGAGTAATCGGACGAAATCTCAGCGTGTATTTTGAGTTTCTTCGTCGACTGAACACCAGAAAGCAAGTGCCAAGGCCTGCTATTTATACACGAAAGTTGACATGCTTACGGACCGTAAGCTTCCTGATGTTGCGGTCCGTATGACACCTTACGGACCGTAAGCTTAGTAGTGTTGCGGTCCGTATGGTACACCAATGCACTATAAGGTTGCCACGTGTGGGACTAGCTCAGATGAGTCGACAGAATTCGAATTTGAAACTTTGGCAGCAAGTAATTCAGATAATCGTTTAACTAGGAAATACCCCCCCTGAGTTTTAGGGGCCCTAATCCTGATTCTGAAAATTCTGAAAATCTTAGGGTTTGTGTAGAATCACTTGGGTTTCTTAATTAGGGTTTTCAATTGGACTAATTATAATACTAAATAGGACTTTTTAGTGAGAGTTGCTACATTCTCCCCTCCTTATAGAAATCTCGTCCTCGAGATTTACTCGAATAAGTAAGGATACTAGTACTAATCTTTTATGTTGGAGAAACTTTAACCTTTCTGTCTTCTATCTAAAGTGATTTCTCAACAAATCTTTAAACTTTTCATTTATCTCTAAATACTACCAGAAATTTGTCAGATAGACATTTCTTAAGGTTATATACATGAAATACTTAGGGATGACTTAACCTTAACCATAGTACTTTAAAATAAATATTATAGAACACCGTAAAATATTGAGTCTTGCACTTGGAATGAAGCATCGTTGTGGATCATTGAACACTTTACCGGTTATAGTCTGGTTTTCATCAAAAACTTTTTCCTTTTTAAAACCAAGTTCACTATAACCAATGGCTCTGATACCACTCTGTCACACCCTCCAAAAAACCCCACCCCGCCTTGGAGGCGTGACATGCCCAGGATCATAGCCACCAATCATATTGAACAAAGCATGTAAGTAATTTTTATAAAATCCAACACAATACAATTGGTGTCAAAACATAGTTTGAGTTTACAGCGGAAGCAAAACATAAGTTTCATATTTTCCCACAACGACCACGCCTCCTCGTGCAAGCTCCTTAAGCTAGGGATCTAACGACCTGCAAAGCATGCAGTAAGGGGTCAACAATAATGCTGAGTGAGTTCACTAGTTGTCCAGTTTTAATTTCCAAAAACTTATTTCACCAGTTAATTTATCCGTTTCTACATGCCATGGGGAGCTACCCCAAAAGTTAGCGACTAAACTGTTTTTCCAATACCGAACACTAGGTGACCGTTGCGTATCCGCAGAGTGCCCCGATGTCAATGTTCTATCATCATTGACGGATGCCTGAGTACATTAGTTCACGACCGATCCCATACCTTGGCACGGTGTGAGGTTGGTAAGACCTAAATAGCGCTATCAACTAATAACCCGGGCCTGGCCCCGGCGACTAATCGGTATTAAGTAGTAGGGACTTTAAGTGATAGAGTTTCGTTTAGTGCCGTTTGTTGCAATCCGTATAAACAGTAATTAATTAAAAAGGTTCCCAATAACAAGGGAAGAAAAGTAAGTTGTATCCCTCAAAAGGGGATAGTGTTGTTTTTAGTTCCGTTTCCCAAACCACCGGGAATACATGCTTTAGGTTGTGAACTCACCTTGATTTAACAAGCTTCCTGATTCTAACTTTTCTGAGAATTAGCATCTACTTTGGTATGAGGTAGAGTTTAGCCTAAGCTTAATAACCTGATTTGCACACGAAACTAGGTAAATAACTTAATACAGCTTTTACGATAACTCACGAGATCAAATTCTCACAATAAATGTCAAAATGCAATACTTTGTCCATCGAATTATCGATGATCCATTGAATTAACAATGAACGACAAGGTATAATACTTTACCCATCGAATTAACGACAATCCGTTGAATTAACAACGAACGATAAAGTATAATACTTTACCTATCGAATTAACGACAATCCGTCAAATTAATGACGAACGATAAAGTATAACCCTAATGTGGGCGGCACTTAAACATCCCTTGGATAGTTTAATCGATCGGACAATGAATCGTAAGAGCGATTGAGTTAATACCCTGTTCTGCAGCACCCCGCTATACTTAATCAGGGTTTCGTGTGTGTTTGGAGAGTAATCGGACGAAATCTCAGCGTGTATTTTGAGTTTCTTCGTCGACTGAACACCAGAAAGCAAGTGCCAAGGCCTGCTATTTATACACGAAAGTTGACATGCTTACGGACCGTAAGCTTCCTGATGTTGCGGTCCGTATGACACCTTACGGACCGTAAGCTTAGTAGTGTTGCGGTCCGTATGGTACACCAATGCACTATAAGGTTGCCACGTGTGGGACTAGCTCAGATGAGTCGACAGAATTCGAATTTGAAACTTTGGCAGCAAGTAATTCAGATAATCGTTTAACTAGGAAATACCCCCCCTGAGTTTTAGGGGCCCTAATCCTGATTCTGAAAATTCTGAAAATCTTAGGGTTTGTGTAGAATCACTTGGGTTTCTTAATTAGGGTTTTCAATTGGACTAATTATAATACTAAATAGGACTTTTTAGTGAGAGTTGCTACAGAACATGTTAAGGAATATAGCCTAGTAATGATTATACGTGCGATTGATTAACATGATTGTGATGGTTTTGATGATTGTTGTTAAATAATAAATGAATGTTGGTAACCACATGATATTCTAGGGAATTGATATATCAGTTGTGTTATCGGTCCAATATAATCGAAGGAATATGGCCATGTGAGATCCAAAAGGTGTTAATAATCATATAAAGATATTAACCTTGAAATAGAAAAGGCTGCCCATGTGCAGATCTAATCAAGCTATGTAGTTATCTTAATAGTTGATTCATTGATTCGGTCTTCGTTCAGCTTGTATAACACTAGAATCACTATTAACTGTCTTGTTTATTGATCTGATAACAATTTACAGGCCAGAGACACTTCGACAGCACTTCGGCGTCGGAATCTAATTTCGTACGAAATGAATCAGGCACACCCCTATATATAGACCTCTAATTTCGTACGAAATAGCCCAATGCTATTTCGTGCGAAACACCTTCAACTCTGATTTCGTACGAAATAGCCAAGTGCTATTTTGTGCGAAATCACATTATTACATACATTTCTCGTTTTTCGTGCCTTGATCTTTCAATACTAATCTAAGACTCGAACGAAGATGAAGTCGACAGACGTATGCACCAACAGACTCCCCCTCAGATGTTGATGAGTCTTCGGTACGAGTCTTCAGCATGTCAACTCTTCGATCTTGATCGGTCTTCTTACTTTCTCAGCATGTTCTAGGATCTATCTCTGACTCTAACCTCGTCAGACTCCCCCTTTCATCAAGCTGGGATCGCTGTCTGGATGTAGCTATCGCCTTGAGATCAAATCCTGGCTTTAACTCAATTTAAGCTTTTCACAGGTTGTGAATCGTAGCCTGGCTTTCCGTAGCAACAGGATCAGAAACCTGACTTTTACCTGCACAAATCTCAACCACTCGTAAGATAAACATATTTGACACTTAAAAGCTCTACTCAAACTCTTGAAATTTTAACACTCAATATTTTGATTCAAATTAATGAACCAACTAAACATTTCAAATTCAAATTTTATTTCAATCAAACTTTCCCAAACCATTTGTTCATCATGTTTAGCACTTGGAATTTTGAAAATCAGCTCTTCAACATCAATTGTCGAAAATCTTTTTGTATTTTCCAAAAAAAATTATGCTAAAACACACTTAAAATCTTTTTGAATTTTTGATTTTAAAAGAAAGCAGTAAAGAAATATATACAGACAATTTTTTTTGTGAGTTTGTGCAAGAGAATCATATTAGTTTTTGAGACACATCACTAGCACCGTTAAGCTTAAAACATTTTAAGTTCTAAACGATTCACGTTTATTGACGATATATTTGTCCTCTTAAGCTCAATCTAAAAACTTTCGAAATGCTTACCGATACGTTAAGGTATATTAATATTGCACTAAATCTTATGGACCCCACGATCTCAGCATATCCCCTCATCATGCAATACACTGACTCAAGTAATGCCTTTAAACTTTCATCAACTGTGATATGTGCGAAAACAACGCAGAATGTTTAAACATTAACAATCAGGTCGATACTTCCGTATACGCAGAGAAAATCCAATGTTTAAACAAAATAAGAAATAAAAACAAGTTGAAATTGTTTAGGCTTTAACCACCAGGTCGATACTCTCGTATACGCAAAGGTGATCCAAAGCTTAAACGAAACACCAAAGAAAATAAAGCAGAACGTTTAGGCAATAACATCCAGGTCGATACTCACGTATACGCAGAGGATGTCCAATGCTTAAACAAAATAAAGAAATAAAACAAGTTTAAGTCTTTGCAAAATAAAATGCACAAAATCACAGTGACTTTTCAGCAAAGTTGTGAAAGCTCACAAACTTAACCAGTTTTATGTCTTTCGACAATCAGCGATTACCGAGTAGGCACACAGTCAAGAAGGACAAAACTAAGTACTATGCATTTTGACCGTGTTTCCCACTAGACTTAGGCATTTTGCGTTATGTTTGTATCGTTTTTGCAAATCTACTAGTCTAGCTGAGCCTATCGTCACATCTTTAGTGAGACCGTTTATCACATTTGACATTTCATATCTTTAGCATGCTGTGATAGTCCACTGATTTTCTATCATATCCTCTTTTGCGCAACAAACCTCATTTTTGATTTATTGATGTTTTTGACTTTTGAGATTTTATCATGTTTTTGTCTTTTTCAAATTTTCAAAAATTCTAAAAATTTTCTTACTCCCCCTAAAATCAAAATATGTTTCAATTTTGATTTTCCAGGAAAATTTGAAACAATAGACTGTACAAATAAAATGACAAACTGATGAGAATTACTTCAATTCGCCATCCACTTGGCATAAACAATCAGAACTCCCCCTTACAACAAACTATTTTCCCATTATGATTTCAAAACATTTAAGTTTGTTTTAATCAAAATGGTTTTTCCGGAAAAATTAGTTTTGTTGATTTTACCACTTGTAAAATTGGGGTATCATCACATTGTTCTTTCAACCATTTTAAAAATTTAACATTTTTCGATTCTATCAACAATACCACTTGTAGGAAAGATAAATCAAGTACAACTTAATGTCCCTGATTAATCTTGTAGGTCGAAATATCACTAATGTGAATTTCTCAAGAAAGATGCCGATTCATGCTCCACACTTACCAACCTGGGAGCTCCGGCAAGTCAGGTTTTTCATTGAAAAAGATCCACCCAAGCCTGACGAACCTTGGGTGATTTCGAGTGATCGTCACTCGGTTTCTTTTCAATCTTTTGTTTTAAATTTCTGTTTGACAACGATGGAAAACTTGCATCATCAATTGTCTTAACGGAATTATCACTTTTTACCTCAACAGATGGCTCCTCTGGCTTTGACGAACCAGATTCATCACCCGAACGTGGCTCCTTTGACTTTGACAAGTCAAATTCATTGCCTGATCGTGGCTTGTCTGACTTTAATAAGTCAGATCCATTGCCAAAACATGTGTAGGATCGGTTTCGGATCCGAACGAGTCGGTTAGAAGAGTTTTTCACCAAAACAAGAGGCGGAAACAAGTGTTTCGGTGTAATTCAGCACATATTCAATTTAATCTGTTGTTTGTATTGATAACGAATGCGATTACAGACCTAACAACACTTCGGCAGCACTTCGTGGCTCACCGGAAGACAATCACCTACAACTCTATGTGATTCCGCTCTTAAGACCTATATATAGTAGGTCAGATTCCGCTCCAACATACATGACATATGAGCGGAATCAGCAACTGACACATAAGCGAAATCTAGTAGCTGACATATAAGCGGAACCCTGATTATGACACATGAGCGGAATCTGTTTTAATACATACAAATGAAATCAGCTCTTATCCATGCATTCTTGAACGAAATCACTTGTTGACAAACTAAACTCTTTTGTCTTTAGTATGATGATGTCATGAATGATGTCATTCTCATGATGTCATCATGACATCATGTTTGATCAATCTTCACAACGAACTGAGACACGACTGAAGACGTAGACGACAGACGGATGCACCAACAAACTCCCCCTCGGATGTTGACGGAGTCTTCAGTGTCGAGTCTTTAATTGTCAATCTACAATCTTTATTAGTCTTCAATCTTCCTCTGAAGTATTTGTCATTGCAAGAATCCTCAATCAATCTCTTACTCTTTCTTGTAATCTTCAGAATCTGAGTCTGGCTCTACTATCTTCAGACTCCCTCTCGATGTCCTCAGACTCCCCCTTTTGCTAAGCTGGGATTGTAGTCTGGAATTCACTTTCCACAGGTTCTTAGATCGTAACCTGGCACTCATCTAACTCAGGTTTAGGAACCTGACCAACCTGCAAAAACTCTACCCAAAAATAAATTTTCTGATAACCATTTTGTGGATAAGATTTTCAAATCTAATTTACCACATGCAGGAATAACATTTTATAGCAAAACTTTTCTCATTTCATTTCAAAAATCTTCAAACACTTTCACCCAAACCATTTGTTCATCATGTTTAGCACTCGGAATTTTGAAAATCAGCTTTCCAAAATCAGTTGTCGAAAATCTTTTTGAATTATTCAAAATTTATGCTAAAACACACTAAAATCTTTTTGGATTTTTGAAAGTACTGAAAAGCAGTAAATGAAATATTTACAAACAATATTTTTGTGAGTTCGTGCAAGAGGATCATATCAGTTTTTGAGACCAATCACCAACACCGTTACGCTTCATTTCATTTTAAGCTCTAAACGATTCACTTAGATTGTCAGTATACTTGTCCACTTAAATTTTCACACAAAGTTCAACTGCTTCGAGATATGCAATTAGTGTCTTAAGTACTTAAACTCAATCGCGTGTCCCACCTCAGAATATACTCCCGTATCCAGATCCCAATATTCAGTCTTACAGGTAATTATGACACAAATGATATCTGTAGGGGTTAATACATTATGAAGAATCATGAGAGCTCAGGTCAGAACTACCGTTCAGCAGAGAGATCATGACTCAACTTGTGGGTATGTCCCCTTTAGAGGATCTTTTTTACAACAGCATTGCTAAGCAATTTTATTGTCTTATCATATATGCTGAGGGTGATGCTATGTTTCAAGCATTTGCAGAAAGTATTATTCGAGGACTAGGTCAGAACCATCGTTCAGCAGAAGTCCCGGAATAATACCCCAGACATCATTGAGTATAAAGACCTAGTATATCAGAATACGAGACCTTTCAAACGATATTTCGGGGGTTACCCATATATCCGAGAGATGTATCCCCACGATATAAGCAAGTTTGAAATTTATGTTTATATCTCGTCACAATCTACTAAATGTGCAAAAACCTACTGGCACATCATCAGTGAGACCGTTTATTACTTTTAACTTTCCAAATCTTTAGCGTGTTGTGATAGTCAACTAATGTACTATCATTTCCTCTTTTATGCAACAAAAACTCATTTTTCATTTTATCATGTTTTTGACTTTTTCAAATTTTCTAATGTTTTTGTATTTTTCAGAAATTATACTCACCCTAAAATACAAATACATCTAAAGGAAATTGAAAACAAACTGTACAAGAACATGACAACTGATATCGAATTGCCTCAATTCTCCATCCACTTGGCATAAACAATCAGAACTCCCCCTCACAACAAACTATTTTCCCATCGATTTCAAAACACTTAAGTTTGTTTTAATCAAATGGTTTTTCCGGAAAATAAGTTTTGTTGATTTTACCACTTGTAAAATTGGGGATTAAATCATCACATTGTTTTTCAACCACTTGTAGAAAATCAGATACAACTTAATGTCCCTGATTTACCACTTTTAAGATCAATCCAATCAAACATTTTCAACCAAACATCATCTGTTGGTTGAATTCTCAAGGTGCCGATTCCTACTCCTCGCTTACCAACCTGGGAGTTCCGGCAATTCCTGCAATATAAATTTTCAAAAATTTTCAATTTTCAAACAAACAACATAAGAATGATGCCGATTCATGCTCCACGATTACCAACTTGGGAGCTCCGGCAAGTCAGGTTTTTACTCTTTGAAGAATATGTCCACCCAAGCCTGACCTTCCTTGGGTGTTACCGAGTCATCATCACTCGGTTTCTTACCTCCCCTCTTCTTCTCGTAGAACTCTTTAACCCCTTTGACTTTTCGATCAATCATTTTTCCAAAAATATGTTTTACGGTAGGGTTAAAGGCCTTGTCAACATCAAAAACCTTTTTGTCATTATAAAATTGATTTGATATCTCAACTTTACCAACTTTCCTTTTGAAATTTTCAGCATGCAAAGGTGGAAAATTTTCATCGTTCATAGTTGGAACTGATTTTTCAACCTTTTCTATAACAACCTTTGGCTCCTCTGATTTTGTGGAATCAGATTCATCACCAGAATTGTTACCTGAACCTTTCACAACCCATTTTTGATTTATTACATTTTCTTTTCTTTTCAAAACACTCTTTGAACATTCTCCCTTCTCAAAGATTGAATTTTCAAAGCCTGTAAATGTTTTGGTTATAAGTTCAGTTTTCTCCACAACTTTCTCTTTCAATTTACCAGAGACTTCCTGTTTTGGTTTGAATATCTTCGGACAGTCCCTAGCAACATGACCAACAGTTTTACACTGAAAACATGTTCTCTTTTCAATCTTCTTTGGAACAACATTCTTCTTCAGTTCTTCTTGCTTCTTGGCAAGGAATTCTTGATTTGTCTGTTTTCTGAATACTTGTTCTTTCTCAGCCTCTGTCGTTTTCCCTGAAACAAACACAGTTTTTGGTTTATACATTTTTTCATTTTTATAGTTTTTCGGTTGATTAAATCCAAGACCTTTCTTTTTGAAATTACAATTATGGTTTGGTTTCTTTTGGAAACTGTAACCACAATTGTAACCCATTTTCTTGTTAATTCTTTGTTGATCTCTTGAAGTGTATTGTTTAGGTTTTCCAATAAGATTTAAATCTTTTATTTCAGAAATATTAATTTCTGTAATTTTGAAAACCTTTTGAATCATTTCAAATCTGACACTTCTTATTGGAAAAGTCTCATCAGAATATAATTTGTCAGAATCTTTCAAAGTATATGCCACTTTGAATGATTCATCATTCAAATTAGATTTTGATATCAAAAACTCTTTATTATAAACTCGTTTGTCCTTTTTGACTGTTGACTTTGACGCATCTGACTCAGACTTTGACTTGAATTTTGACTCCAGTTTTGACTCCTCTATGTCATCTTTATCTAACACCTGATCGACCACACTTTTTATCAACTTTGACTCATGATCTGTGTCGGATGACGTGTATGTGACATCAATATTTTCTGGCAAGTTATCCGACGGCCCAGACTCCCATTGTAAGTTTATTGCCTTTTCGACTCTTTCGGAATTTGGATTTCGAGGTAAAAATCCATTTTCGACCGGGGGCGGACATCTAGTGTAGACCACACTTGGTTTCTTACCAGAAGTCTTCACTTCATCTTTTGTCACAGATTTCTTTTCTTCATACATTTTCATTTCTTCAAATGTCTTCAAATTATCCACTACTGGATAAATCCTGTCAACAACAAAAGAAGAACATGAGTAACTGTTTAATAACTTTTTAACTTTCTCAGTCTCTATCTTCTGTGTTGCCAGCTCCAACTCTAAATCAGCACATTTCTTGATATAAAAGTTAGCATCATCCAGCTGTCTAAGATATGCTACTTTCAAAGTATTCATCGCCATTGCTTGTTCACCACTCGAATCAGTATATTTGTTAATTTCTCTGTTCATTATGTCATACGATTCTTTCAACTTGTGAATATTGTGCAATAACTCATTGTTTTGTTTGATTAACGAATCACAGTTCATGCACTTTTTAGAAACTTCAACTCGTTCTTCATCAATTTTCACTTCATATTCTGGAACTTCTTTGACACTTCTGCTTGATTGTAAAAACTCAGCTCTTCTTCTTTTCTCAGCTTTCGCTTCGTTCTTCAATCTCTCTTCTTCTTCTTCCTCTTCTTTGTTCTTCCTTCGTCTTTCTTCAGCTGCTTCCATGACTTTTCTGCACCTTTCTGCACATTTCAAATCATAAGCATTAGCAAAAAAAACATTAACATTTGAAGTGTCTTTAGACATCTCTTTGACCATAAATTCTTGATCTGGACAAAAATTGTCCCAATTGAAACCTTCAGCCAGTTTTTCATCATCTTGTTCTGCCAAACACACTTTGCTGTTTATTGGAACATATTTATCCCAACTGAATCCACCATCCTTTCCCAGACAAGCTTTCTTTGAATCTTTAATCTGCATCATTCCATGTGCAGTTTGTGCCTGATGCAATGCTGGTGGTGTGATTTGATGATAAATCGCCTTTTTGTGATAATCGTTGTTTCCAAAAGGATTCTGAGCTCCAGTAGCTTCACGATTTTTGCACTCTCTCTTGAAATGCCCCTTTTCCCTGCAACGAAAACATGTAACTTTTGACTTATCAAAGCCTAAATTTGAAACACTTGCATCAAGAAAACCATTTCTTCCCGTGATTTGTTTAAACTTCTCAGCTCTTCTCATTACACTGGCCATGCACCATTTAATATCCATCAATTCCATTTCCTCAGCATCGATTTGATCGTAATCCTCTTTCGTGAGCATTGGATTACCGATCTTTCCGGCCACAAAACTACTATATGACTCTAACACCATTCCCAGCAAAGACATTTGATTTTTGGCAACTTCTTCAGAATAATCTTGATCACTTTCAAGATTTAATACAATATTGCATTGAAGTTTTCTTCCATTCTTTGTTGCAGAAATGTTTGGATCGAATGATGAAAATCTAGTGTTGCTTGATCCCTGGGATGATTTCTTTTCAGAAGAATCTTTCACACTGTAAGCAGTTTCTATTTTCGGAGAAAAATTTGACTTTTCGTTGACACCTCCTTTGTAATACAAGCTAATATCTTGTTCTCCATCGTAATTCTTCATCCTAGCAATCTTCCTCTGCTCCATCTCCTGAGCTTCCAGATGCTTGATAAAATCTCCCAGTGTCATTTTCTTATAATCTGTTTTGTTTGACCGCAGCATCATCAGAAATGTTCCCCATGTTTCATATGGTAGCGCATCTGCAAGTTTTTCAACCAATTCATCAGTATCTTTCTTAACACCAAGTTTCGTCATATTTCTCACCAAGTTACAATATCTATCAATTAATTGCTTGACACTCCATTTTTCAATCCCCGAAATAAGTCAAATTCCTTTTTCATGAGAGACATCTTATTCCTGAGCATATCGTCACTTCCAGTAAACTTTGCTTCCAACTCTGTCCATATCGAATATGCAATTCCATCATGTTGAAGCAGTATCAAAATATCTTCTTTTATCGCTTGCTGAAGCAGACTCACCATCAATTTCTCATCTCGATATTTCTTTTTATCTGCAGTACTCATTTCTCTAAGTGTCAACGGAGTACCATTCACAACATCGTTCTTTGTGGGCTTAACATACGGCTCTTCAGTGTGTTCCCACGCATCCAAGTGATACGCCTCAACCCAATTTCCAAACCTTTCGGACCATCCATTGTAATCATCAATATCCATGAGTTTGGGTGGTTTCTGAGACGTCCCGGTTTCATTTTCATACAAAGCACTCTGAGTGATTGTAACTGGACTAGCAAAAGCATTGTAGAACTCGTTCTCCATGTTTCGAATTTTCAAAATGAGCTGTATCACCTTGTAAAATACCTAAGAAATTCCTAACAACAACAAACAAACACACAATCAGTTTTAAACTTTTATCAATTATCTGAAAGAAACTGGTACTCGAACTGATGATTTTCTGTGCAGACTGAACGATCAACTGTGCAGACTAAATAACCAACTGTGCGGACCGAATGACCAACTGACTGAATGACCCGGATCAAATTCAATTAACCTGATGAACCTGTGATACAAAATTGACTTTATGACACCTTTGAACTCCGAACCGTACGAATTCTTAAGCGAATTGATGACTTTAATACGCCACTTGACTGACAAAACAACTAATCGAAACGTGCGAACCGACTGAACTCCAAACCGTGTGACCTGTAGACTTTGACCAAACAATTTCTGACAACAAAAATAATACAACAAACTACACAAGTGCCGATGTAGAAGACTTTAAGACAACTGACAAAAATATCTTTTTTTCACATGCGCATGAACCAACAATTTGCTTTGACCGTTGACTATTGTTCACATGAGCTGACACAAATCTGGCTGACAACTCTTAATATCAAAACAATCCTTATTCTTGAACCAAGCATTCATGTGACACTGACACACTCAAGCTGGCAACAACATATGAGATCTAATTTTTTTTTTTCAATTTTCAAGACCTGACAACTGTTCAAAAGAGATTAATATCACATGTAAACTCTTGAACTATGCACTCACATGTGACCGACTGACACACTAAATTGATTATTATCACATGCAAACTGTCCAACACACATGCAAACCGAACAACTGATACACGTTACTGTCTCTTTTACGCAAACTGACAGCCTTGATAGATGTGTCACACAAATTGATACCACTGAAGTGTCACAAGAGCGAGACCCTAGTTGTCACTAAAAGCGGAACCTCAAAGTTGTCACTAAAATGGAATCACAAAGTGACTTATGAGCGGAATCACTCTTTAAACGTCCACAAAAGCGAAATCAGCTTGTACTAATGAGCGAAATCAAGACAAGATCGCTGCTGACATCATCAAATGCACGAGTCCGTATAAGCGATACCTTAAAATTCCTAAGTTCTAGATCGATTTTAATTCTGAAAATCACAAGGATTTGTTACTTCATAATTCCGAGCAATATGTGAAAAACTGAACCGATTTTGACCGTAAAAAGTTTTGTTTTTCGAAAAAGAAAGGTGTAGAAACAGAAATTTCGGCTGAATTGTAAAAATCTCTTCTTCACTGGCTCTGATACCACTTGTAGGATCGGTTTCGGATCCGAACGAGTCGGTTAGAAGAGTTTTTCACCAAAACAAGAGGCGGAAACAAGTGTTTCGGTGTAATTCAGCACATATTCAATTTAATTTGTTGTTTGTATTGATAACGAATGCGATTACAGACCTAACAACACTTCGGCAGCACTTCGTGGCTCACCGGAAGACAATCACCTACAACTCTATGTGATTCCGCTCTTAAGACCTATATATAGTAGGTCAGATTCCGCTCCAACATACATGACATATGAGCGGAATCAGCAACTGACACATAAGCGAAATCTAGTAGCTGACATATAAGCGGAACCCTGATTATGACACATGAGCGGAATCTGTTTTAATACATACAAATGAAATCAGCTCTTATCCATGCATTTTTGAACGAAATCACTTGTTGACAAACTAAACTCTTTTGTCTTTAGTATGATGATGTCATGAATGATGTCATTCTCATGATGTCATCATGACATCATGTTTGATCAATCTTCACAACGAACTGAGACACGACTGAAGACGTAGACGACAGACGGATGCACCAACAACATGTCTCCTTTGTTTCCGAAGAAACAAACTCATTGCCAGAAAGTGAGAATTTCACTTTCTTTGGTTTGTTAATCACTTGATTAACCACTTTTTCTTTCTTTAATATCCCTTTCGTCCTCAGATTTATATCTAATGAATTCGTTTTACTTGACGGATCAATCTTTGGAGAGCAAAACGATTTATCAGAACTGTTATCTGCTTTTACGGCTGTATCCGAGGACAAAATCTTTTCGAGATACTCCGTCGCTTTCTTCCTTTTCTTCCTCAGTCTGTCTTTCTGCCCTTGTGAAAGCTTTACTTTCTTTTCTATAACTTTCTGTTCTTTGGGCTTTTCTTCGACTTTGACTAGTTTCTTTGCCATTTTCTGAGATTCAGCCCTCGATCTTCCCTTTGATCTCATTGGGCAATCTCTTGCAATGTGGCCATTGATTTGACAATCATAACATCTCCTCGTCTCAAAGCTCCGACTCTGGCAGTTAACAGCAATGTGTCCTTGAAAACCACATCTGTAACACATTCTGTTATCGTACCATTCACCACTTTCATACCAAACACTTAGATCATGGCATTGTTTGGCCTTGTGGTAATCATTTCTTCTCTTGTATCCTTGATTTGTCGATTGAGCACTGTGGTCAAACCTGCACCACTTATTACCAACTTTTTGTGAGTTTTGATTTTCCAATTTTTTTGGTTTTTTATCACGATTGGATGATTTAACTGATGATCTTTTATTTTCTTTTTGAAATTTTTTTGAATTTTTAACACTTTGTTTTTGTTCTACAATCTTCTTCAAAGGTTTCTGTGTTGAGCATTCACCTTTTTCTGTAGATTGCAAAACAGTTTCTTGAAATTTTTCTTTTAATTACAAAAATATTTTCTTTTTCTCATTTTCATCAGCTTTATCATCACAATCTTCAATTTTGACTTTGTCAAAATTTGTTACATTATCACTTATTGGAATTTCATTGATCGGTTTTGGACAAAAATGATTCAGAAATTCTGACGAGGTCACAAAACCTTTCAATTTCTTTCCAAGCTCATCAATTTTATTTCTTGCACTCTCAACTTCAGTTTCAAGCTGAGAGATTCTCTCAAGATGAGAATTTATTGCCTTTTCATTTTCAAATTTATTCTCTTCAAGAGCAAATTTTTCATTTTCTAAAACCTTTATTTGATCTTGAAATTTTGTTTCTTTTTCTTTTAAGATTTTAATTTTCCAATTTTATCCAAAAATCTTCATTTTCTGAATATTTTATTTTATTTTCAAAAACTTTTTCTTTTTCTTTCAGATTTTTGATTTCCAATGTCAAACTCTCAACATCCTTCAAGAGTTTGACATTTTCAGATTTCAATTTTTCACAATTTAAGCACATCTCAAGAATCTTTTTATCATCAGCTTCATTCTCTATCTTGAAAGCTGGAATTTCTTTGACTTGTTCTTTAACCACTCGAACTATTTCTTCAGGTTTGCTTCATCGTTCTGTAACAACACAGTTGTCTCATCTTGTTCAGATGTTTCTTGATGAACACTGTCAACCTGTTTCTTCTCGGATTTTACACTATCTTCCACATTTGCTGCCTTTTGATTCTTCTTTTTCGTAGCAAGTTTATTCTTGAGCTTGTCAATTTGTTCTGCAAAGGATTCATTAAACATTTCAGACGAAAATAACCTTTTATAAAATTCAAGTTTTTCAAGTTCTATACTATCATCACACTCTTCATTAGATGAGTGGTCAAAGACTGGAGCTTTCTCTGAAACAATTTCAGAATTATTTTCAGCTTTTTCTGAATCAATTTCTAAACCCTTTTCAGTTTTGTCTAACACAATTTCTGAATCCTTTTTTATTGAAACTGGTTCTCTTGAAATTGATTTTTCGAAAACTGGTTCTTTTTCAATCTCAATATAACTCTCTTGTTGAGATACATAGTAATACAGTGCAATTTCTTCTTCAATTTCCATGTTTCGGTAACAGGTTTCACAATATCAGTCACTTTCAAACGAAATCAGCCTTCCAAACGAAATCCCATCAAGCGAAATAACCTGCAAGACAGCTTCACACGAAATTAGCTCAAACGAAATTAGGATTTTCACACGAAATAGGTAATTTCGTGTGAAATAACCAAACGAAATATGGTTCCAAGCGAAATCAGCTAATTTCGTATGGGATAGCTGAATTTTCAAGCGAAATTACGTGATTTCGAACGAAATAAGTAATTTCGTACGAAATTAAGTAATCGTTTCAAACGGAATTACAATCTGAAACGAAATAGTGCAATTTCGTTTGAAATTATATCCTAATTTCGTGCGAAATTTTGCTGATGTCATCATCTCGAGCTGAATTTTGTCAAATTGATCAGCTTTTTGTCCAATTTTAAGTCCGAAACTTTCAAGGATTTGTTAATACAATGTTTCGCACGTTATATGTGAAAATTAGTCCATTATAACCATGATTTCACGGTTAATCTTGAAAAGAATGAGTAGAAATCAGAATTTTCCAACGAAAACGAGCTAAACTATAAGAACTCTTCCTCCTGAGCTCTGATACCACATGTAGGATCGTTTTTCCGACCCAAATGAGTTGATCAGAAGAGTTTTTAGACAGAATCAGAGGCGGAATTCATTGATTCGGTCTTCGTTCAGCTTGTATAACACTAGAATCACTATTAAATGTCTTGTTTATTGATCTGATAACAATTTACAGGCTAGAGACACTTCGACAGCACTTCGGCATCGGAATCTAATTTCGTACGAAATGAATCAGGCACACCCCTATATATAGACCTCTAATTTCGCACGAAATAGCCAACATGCTATTTCGTACGAAATAGCAATGTTGATTTCGTACGAAATAGCCCAATGCTATTTCATGCGAAATACCTTCAACTCTGATTTCGTACGAAATAGCTAAGTGCTATTTCGTGCGAAATCACATTATTCCATACATTTCTCGTTTTTCGTGCCTTGATCTTTCAATACTAATCTAAGACTCGAATGAAGACGAAGTCGATAGACGTATGCACCAACAGTAATAAATGTTGAAGTGGTGCCTTGTTTGTGAAATCGAAGTTTGTGGAGGTGGCAGCCCAACTTTTGATTAGAAAGCATGATGTAATCTTGGTGCACATGGACTAATGATTAATGATTTAACTAAACTACTGAATTCGAACTGTTAATGATGATGTGATCGGCTGTAAACATGATTAGGGTTTGTCTGTGTAGGAGATAACTGTTCCCTGACGAAACATCAGGTTTCGTCACACGTATTAACTCGACGAAACATCAGGTTTCGTCACACGTATTAACTCGACGAAATATCAGGTTTCGTCACATGTGTTTACTCGACGAAACATCGAGTTTTGTCACATACATGGACGACGAAACTCATTAGAGTTTCGCCATCTGGGGTTTCGTCACCCTGGCCAACAGACTGTGAATGTGCACTATATGAGTTAACTTTACTGATGAATGATGTGTTAAGGAACTTAAGATACATACTGTTAATGATGATTATTTATGATAATGGGGACATGACTTGGCGTTGTTTAACACACATAACTGTGAGCACTGTTGCAATATATGTATATGAATTGTAGGAACTGTATGATATGAGTTGTATAACTACCATGTTGCTTGTAATGCGCATTATGACTATACATGAACGTAATTGATTACGAGTACTTGAATACAATAGGGTGTGACTGTTTAAGTGTGAACGAGTAGTTAATCTTACCGAGCAAACCAAGGTGAGTTCACTGCTCTTTTTCCAAGCATGCATCCCGGGGAGGGATATCTGGTAATTGTTCCGGGGAGGAATGTCGGGTTAATGGGATGTTTGTTATTACTCAGTTTCTATCATATAAGACCCCTTACATCTACCGATAGTTGTCGGGGAGGCAACGAGGTTATTAGTTGATAGCGCGATTAGGATTGGCACCCTCACACCGCACCGAGGAGGACGGGCGTGAACTAATTACCTTGACCACTTGACCAATGCTTTGATAGAGGCATTGGGGTTTGGGCAAACACATCTTGTAGCCACTTATGGTAATCGAGTTAATAACAACATCAAAACAAATCGTTGAACTGTTTTATACACATATTTGGTAACTAAACGCGTTAACAAAACCTTGAACTCACCAGCGTCGTCTGACATACTTGTCTGCATGCTTGCAGTTCGTTAGGTTTTTGATATGGACTTGCTATCTGGGAGTGCTGGAGTGGTCATGGATCGAGACTCTTGGATATAATTGATACATTGGTTTTGAACACTTAATTTGAAACAGTTGTTTAACAATTTACTATATGCTTCCGCTGAATACTTATTTTGGTTTAACTTATGTCTTGGATTGATATTTCGAAATGGATGGAATGTTTTTATTAAATATTACGCGTAGTTCAGTGTGATTGGTGGCTTGGATCCTGGTACGTCACACGTCCCGCGGTGATTCCGCATGTGGTATTTTGGGGGTGTAACAATTTTGGGGTTACGCTTTGCTCTCCGCGGCTCGTATATTAAATATGGCCCCAACCAAGAAAGTGGATAAGACACCTTTTGAAATATGGCATGGAACGGTTCCATCATTATCATATTTGAAGGTATGGGGTTGTGATGCTTATGTGAAGCAATACACCACAAACAAATTGGAAGTACGATCCACTAAGTGTATCTTCGTAGGATATCCTAAAGATGATATAGGATATTATTTCTACGATCCAACAGAGCAAAAGGTATTTGTTGCTCGAAAGGCTAAGTTCTTGGAAGATAAGTTCCTTATGGAAGGAACTAGTAGAATAGTGGAACTTGATGAGGATCAAGAACCACAAGCCGATACACGTTTGGTTGATACTAGCACTTAACAAGAGGTTGTTGAAGATCATCAAATGGTTGATCAACATACACAAAACGTTCGCAGATCTGGTAGAATTAGTAATCCACCTAAAAGATATGGATTTTTCATGGATGGATGCTATGTGGTAGATTCAGATGAACCAACCACATACCATGATGCAATGTCTAAATCCGATTACGACAAATGGCTTGAGGCTATGAACGTAGAGATGCAATCCATGTATGACAACCAAGTTTGGGAATTGGTTGTGCCACCTCTTAACTCCAAAGTAGTTGGAAGTAAGTGGGTTTTCAAGAAGAAAACAGATATGCATGGTAACTTGGATACTTATAAAGCAAGACTTGTAGTAAAAGGTTTCACTCAAACTCAAGGGGTTGATTATGATGAGACCTTCTTGCCCGTGGCGATGCTAAAGTCAATTAGGATATTATTTGCCATAGCTGCATATTATGACTATGAGATCTGGCAAATGGATGTCAAAACAGCTTTCCTCAATGAATATCTTGATGAAGATGTCTATATGGTTCATCCTGAAGGTTTTGTCGATCCAAAACATCCTAACAAAGTGTGCAAGTTAAAGAAATCAATCTACGGATTGAAACAAGCATCGAGAAGTTGGAATCACCGTTTTGATGAAGAAATTAGGAATTTTGGGTTCATCAAGAACGGCGATGAAGCTTGTGTGTATAAGAAAGCTAGTGGGAGCACCGTCACTTTCTTAGTATTGTATGTCGATGACATTCTACTATTTGGAAATGACATTCCAACCATAGAAGGTGTAAAAGCCTGGCTTGGAAGATGTTTTTCCATTAAAGATCTTGGAGAGGCTGCCTATATTTTGGGAACAAAGATCTACAGGGATAGATCAAGGCGCTTGATAGGTTTAAACCAAAGTGCATACATTGACAAAGTCTTGAAAATGTTCAAGATGGAGAACACTAAGAAAGGTTTGGTACCTATTCAAAAAAGGACAATATTGAATGTGACTCAATGTCCGAGCTCAAAGGATGAGCAAGAAAGAATGAAAGGAATCCCATATGCGTCTGCTATAGGTACCATAATGTATGCAATGATATGCACTAGATCGGACGTGTCATGCGCTTTAAGCATGACAAGTAGATACCAGCAAAATCCAGGTAACAGTCATTGGATGGCTGTTAAGAGCATATTGAAATACCATAGGAGGACTAAGGATATGTTTCTAATATATGGATTGGTGAAGAGGAACTCGTTGTAAAAGGTTACACGGATACGAGTTTCCAAACTGATCGAGATGGTTCTCAATCACAGTCTGGGTATGTCTTCATTTTGAATGGAGCTGCAGTCTCTTGGAAGAGCTCGAAGCAGGATGTTGTAGCACTGTCCACTACAAAATCAGAATACATCGCCGCTTCATTGGCAGCGCAAGAAGCTGCATGGTTAAAGAAGTTCATTGCTGACCTAGGGGTAGTCCCTACCATTCAAGACCCCCTAGAGATCTTTTGTGATAACGAGGGTGCGATTGCTTAAATCAAAGAACCTCGTGCACATCAAAAGACTAGGCACATTGAGCGGAGATTCAACTACATAAGGGATGAGGTTGAAAAGGGGAAGATATGTATTCACAAAGTTCACACCGATCAAAACATTGCGGATCCACTCACGAAGCTCCTTGAACGGCCAAAACATGAGGGTCATACTTGTGCCTTAGGACTTCAATATTCTAGTGATTGGATTTGATCTATTTTGTATTTGGATATTGGAACAATTGTTATTTTAACTCTTTTATGGTATTTTGAGTTATGTTCCTTTTTAGCATGTTTAAATCCGTGAATAAATTAATTATTCTAAATGTCCGTAGTCGATCATATTTATGGGAACAAATATGAATGTAAGACTATTATGAACTTGGATTGGTGGATATTCATTAGATATGAATATAGAGCAAAGTGTTGCTGCCAAAGTTCATAGATATTTGTGGGATACAAATATTGGACTGGCCCGCTCTCAAATGTTACTGCATGGAATCATTTGTGATTAATCATAAGTAAATTGAGCAAAGGAAAATATCATAGTATCCGTCGACCTGAGATACATATTGGGTCTTGATATTCACCAAATATTATACCTTGACTTAGTTCTTCACTGTTTGTAATAAGACAGTACATAAGGCTAAGCTCAGGAGTGGTACGAGGTGATTGTGAGAGATGTATATAGTCAAGAAGGGATTTGTTCCTCTTATTCGTTGAGAGTAAGATGTCTAAGGCCTGCTAAAGTTAAATCAACAGAGAATGATCACACTATGTCTCTGGATTTGACATGACATCTGCAACAAAAGGATAAATGATAGATTCACCTAAATCATATTCATGTAAAGGACTTGAAGGGGATGATGTTATTGAATGGCACTTCGTCATATGTATTAGGGGTAGTAAACCGTTGTTAGGCGTTATTTACTACTTGCATCAATCTTCTATGTATCTTGTGCAAGTGGGAGATTGTTGGACTCTGTATGCCCAAGACACATATTAAATTGATGTGGCTAGTATGTTATGATCCAAGTCGGGTCATACCCAATAACAAGCTAGACAAACACCTATAATATTTTTTTATGATATGATCAAACAAATAAATATTAACACTTAGAATATCTAGAAATTGGTTTTCTAAATAATTGCACTTGAGAAACTAATAAATTATATGGATAATTTATTTTTAAGAGAATAATTAATCATGTTATTTAATGGGTTAAATAACATTATAAAAGTTATGATTTGTTGCATAAAAGTCTTATAAATATATGTTGTTATATTTATAAAAGTTATAAATACATTATACAAGACTTAAAATGAAAAGGGAAAATTTTCATTGGACCAAAATGGTGGCCCTATGGCCGGCCACATGGGGTTCCCAAAGTGGGTTTTCCTATTTCCTATACATGCAACAAATCTCATGGAAGATCATAACAAGATTGCATGTTCTCTCTCTCAAATACACACACTAAATTCAAGTTGCAAGAACTTTAAAAAAACTCTCTCAATATTTCGGCTGAAGGTGGTTGTCAAGAGGGATTTTGAGTGAGTTTACGAGTGTTGAAATCCTAGCAAAATCATAGTGTTTGTTGGAAGCTTGGGGTATACTAGCTTGAGGCTTTCTTGTTTGGAAGCTACCATCCAAGAATCATCATCATCTTCTATCTCCTTGCTCTTTGAAAGGTTGTTTCTTAAAACACCCTATGGTTGCATTTTGATAGCATGCATGTCATATATGGATCCGGTTATTGGGTTTTGCATTTAAAATGGTTTTAAATCTTGTAAAGTAACATGTTTTAAATCTTTTTCCGCTGCATTTTAATTTTATTTGGATAAAATCACTTTGATAAACATGTGAAAAACCCAACACAACATTGCCTTAAAGCTGAAAAATTCTCCAGCAATGAGCATCAATGCTGCTAAACAACAAATGAGTTTTCTGGCATCGATTCTGGATTCATACGAAAGTCTGGTGGCTGGGAAAATTGGAAATTTGGAGCTAAGAAAGGAAGATTACGACCAGATAGATCCGGAAGAGATGGAAATCATTGACCTGGGATAGCTGCATTCGAAGAGCTCAGCGGTTCATGGAAATTGCTGGCAGATAAACAATCAGTGGACCATCAACAAAAATGGGCTTCGACAAATCAAAAGTGACATGCTTTAAATGAAAACAAAAGGGTCATTTCAAAAGAGAATGCAGAAACTCTGCTATTGAAGAAACCGCTAATCCTTTTAAAGACGATTACTATCGTAAAGCGATCTATCACAAGAGCAAAGAGGAGCCACCAAATATGAAACAAATTGAGAGCAATTTTGTCACACCCTCAAAATCCACACGCGGAGTATTATCGCGAGCCATGTGACGACCAAGATCTTAGCCACTAATTATTTTGAACGGATTAGTTATTGTTATAAACATTAGCATACTTAGTGACCTAATTTAAAATTTCATAAAACATGGTTCTAGTTTGCAGCGGAAGGGAAAGTAGAACATATCGTAATTTAAAACCACAAGTTTGTTATCATGAAACTTACAAACCACGCACTCCATCCGATTGCAACGTCCGTCCTAAAATGTATCGAGCAACCTGCAAAGCATGCAGTAAAGTGTCAACATAACGTTGGCGAGTTCACGTGTTTGTAGTTTTTCAGTTTTAATTCCAAAAACTTATTTTAACTAGTTAATTTATCCGTTTATACATGCCATGGGGAGCTACCCCATAAGTGAGCGACTAAACTGTTTTTCCAATACCGAATACTTACTTGACCGTACGTTTCCGCAGTGCCCAGTTTGTCAATGTTCTATCATCATTGACGGTTTGCCTGAGTCTATTAGTTCACGCCCGTTCCCAGTAACAAGGGTCGGTGTGAGGCTGGTCGAACCTAAATAGCGCTATCAACTAATAACTCGTTCGCCTGGCCCCGGCGACTAATCGGTATTAAGTAGTAGGGACTTGAGTGATAGAGTTTCGTTTAGTGTTGCTCGTTGCATTTCCGTACAAACATTAATTAACTAAGAGTCCCGCATAAGGGGAGAAAAGTAGTTTGTATCCCTCACAAGGGGATAGCGTTGTTACCCGTATCCCACACAAGGAGATAGAAATACCGTATCCCGCACAAGGAGATAGTAAGCAATCCCAAACCAGGAAAAGTGTTTCGTTCTGTTTCCCAACCACCGGGAACGCATGCTTTAAGTAAAAAAGTAGTGAACTCACCTTTGCTTTGCTCGGTTGACAATTTACTCGTGTTACATTGGTCAACCATACCCTATTATGGTTGTTAAATATTTATTAGGTTCGCATGCAAGAAATGTCACGTATAATTTACACGTATCTAACACATAGCATGTAAGTCATACTAGCACCCTATACATTATTGGGCCTGTCCTAATCATACGAGCAGTTAAACAGTTAACAGTAACACATAGTCCAAACATGACATCACATTGTGCGGCCCAAATAACTAAGTAAAGTGGTCCAGTCGCAACCAAGTGGTTTCGAGTCGCATGCAGGAGGTCTCGAGTGGTGCACTTTTGGGTCGCAACCTATGAGGTCTCGAGTCCGGCCTCGAGTCGAAATCAGGCTGGTCTCGACTCCTGAAGTGCATGCCCTGGTCTCGAGTTGTCAACTTTGATGATCTCGAGTCGCAATCGGGATGGTCTCGACTCGCATCCCATCTGATGGAATCTTTCTAGAACATTTGCCAGCTTTTGTACTATCCAATCAAATTGCATAAATTCCCTAACATATTTTCATTATTCCATTCTAATCAATTCAAATCAAACAGCAGATTTTTCAAATGTTCATCACATATTCAAAATGTTCAAAGCATCTTCAAATAGTTCATCCAAATCAGCATATTATACACATTCAGTGCACGACTCGATAACATTATCAGTTCACAACAACTAGTATACATTCTATGGAACATGAACTTTTATATACCTAGTCTATATATCATGAACACCCTTGTATACTATCATTTAGCATAAAACAACTTCATATCTCATTGTGAAATATTAGTTAACCACCCAAAAAGAAAACAACCCTTAGTACAAAACAGTCAACACACCTGAGTTTCTAACTAGAATTTTATACCAACACATTCTACTGATATAATAAATAATTCACAACAATACAAAGCAATTTCATATCACATCCATTGTTATGTGCAAGGTTTAAGAAGCATAACAGTATAAGAAATACCACAATGGCTATCCACCTAACATTATTTCCGTAAGGGCATTTTTGTACCAATTTTCACATTTAAACACAACAATCGAGGAAGACATTCTACTGACTGAAAGTTTATAAAAATGCATATTAGCACCCACTGACCAAACATTCATACACATGTTCTCATTTTACAATCTGAATCAAATAGAAAGCAAGCACTAACGACACAAGAGTTGCAAATCAAAATCACATATACTCACCGGAGAAATATGGAATGAGTGAAGATGTGTGTGCTACGGTTGCACCGTGACTCGAATCCATCCAGTAACCACCTCCGCCGCCAACTGGGATCACCACCACCAGCTTTAGCACTGACCGAGCTTCTGCCGGAACTCAAGCACCGCCGCACCTCTGCCGCTGTCGGTGAGGCTGCCACCACTGTTGCGGCTTTCCATCCTTCTCAGCTCCTTCTATCTCTCTCTCTCTCTGCTGCTTCCTCTAATAGGTGCGTGTAGGATGGCAAGTAAGGAGGAACAGGGATTTCATGTTTGCGGGTGTGCGCATGGGAATGAGACGAGGGAGGGGGTGAGTTTCAGGGATGTTCGCCGGACAGATACAGGGCACGAGTGTTTGGCCGGAACTCCGGCTCCGGTCACCGGAGTATTCTGATCAATCGGGAGAAGAAGGGAGGGGAAGAAGGGGAAGTTGTCGGCTGATGTGTTTTGTGTAGGGTTTCCATTTTTTGAAAAGCAAATGAGGGTGAAGTTTATAATGAACTTATATAGGGTAGGGTTTAGGTGAGTTGGTTGGGCTTGGGCTCGTGCGCATGGATCCGAAAGATACCGTGTATCTTATCTAACGAACTAGCCCGTTTAATTGATAATTAAATTTAACGGAAATTGTATATATATAAAGTGAATATGCTCGGCTCGGGTTAGTTGTTAAATGGTTGGTTCCTCTTGTCGCGCGTTATTATTATTTGATAAATAAATAAATAAATAAATAATAATAATAATAATAAATATCACTAAAATACCCTTCTCTCGATGAAGAGAGTACGGGTTGTCACATTCTCCCCATGTTACAGGAATTTCGTCCTCGAAATTTAAGCAAAGGTCATACGTTACGCTCTATATGTATACACAGACTCCATTACCATACGTAGATACAAGCAGTTTCACAAAAGTCCATAGAACGAACAAGTAAGCCACATAGCACATACGGTCACGTAGCTCGTAAAAATCACGTGGCATTTGACTCTCAGAGTTTGTACGTATCTCACATAGTATAGATTTTCACAAAATTAATTATAGCATCCAAGAAACGTACAGGAAGACCCGAAGTGTCACATTATCCCCAAGTTCAAGAAATTTCATCTCGAAATTTAGCGCGCAACCACTGACAAGCTAGTGTGATTAAACGTTTTCGTAAGGAGTCATATCACCCCCTGTTGGTTTGAATTTTCTTCCCGAAATTTAGCGGTAGCTTCAGTGCTGGAAGTGATGTTTATAAACAACTGGGGATACATGCGCATCATCTAGTTTTCCCATTCCCAGGTAAACTCTAGGCCACGGCGTGAGCTCCAACGGACTCGGTCTGTTGGTTACACTACGCTCGAGGGTTTTGATTTCTTGATCCTCGATCTCAACCGGTTTCTCAACGAAGCGTAGTTTGTTGCTGATCACGGGTCCCTAAAAAGGAACAACGAATGTTTCATCTGACAGACACTTCTTCAGATTAGGCACGTGAAAGACGTTGTGTACCGCACTCAGCTCTTTAGGCAGGTTTAGTCTGCAAAGCTACCTTACCGATCCTTTCGGTAATTTCAAACGGTCCAACATATCGCGGATTAAGTTCGTCCCGTTAGTCAAAATGTACCACACCCATCCAGGGTGAAACTTTATGTAGAAACCAGTCTCCGACTAGGAATTCTAGAGGTTTACTATGCTTATCCGCGTAATCTTTCTGACGGTCTGGAGCTGCCGCCATGCGTTGTCTATTCTGGGCAATCCTACCCGTTGTGTCCAGTGCAAGTTCTGGGCCGGTACTTTGCCTTCCGCCTAACATAGAGGTGACTGGCATTTGCGTTCGTGCAATGCCTCAAATGGTGCTGCCTAAATGCTAGTGTGGTAATTGTTGTTGGAAGAGATTTTACGAAAAGGAAGTGTCACTTGTTTTCCAACGTCGATAACATATGCTCTCAGCATGCCTTCTAGGGTTTCGGAGAGTGCGTTCGGTTGGCCACCCATCCCCGGGTAGTAAACAGAGCTCATGTCTAACAGTGAGCCAAAGGGTCTGGCCGCAGCTTGCGACGAATCGGATGCAAAACATGGATTACGATCATAGACAATAGGAGTTGACACTCTACGCCTGACATCTACTTCTTTCAAGTAGATGGTTGCCAGTTCGAAAACTTGTGGGTTTCTTTGGTCGCGTGCCGTTACTAGCATATATTTCATCAATGCCTTAGACAGGATGGAATAAGATAGAAGCACCTCGTAGATCATCTTCCAATTGCTGGAGTTGCGGATATTTAAGCATCTCTCGAATGCTAGGTGATGCTCTTTCGAGTTTAAATCGTGAGGGGTTGCGTATACTGTCAAGAAATGCGGGCTTTCGACGTTAAAAGTTGTGTCTTAAAAACTTAGCGCAAGGAGGTTCGTGTCGTAGTAGTACCAGAGTGAAGCAAAGGAGTCGTTCAGATTCCCACTGGTTTTCAGAGTAGGTTCAGATCTCGTCGAAGGAAACAAACATCGAATTTTGACAGGATGGAATAAACTCGAGAGTTGTGACTAGGTGTTGATCGTATCGAGTTCGAAGAACAGTGTTTGCGATACCCGTTACCCCCGGGGTATCCTTGGCTCGTTGCCCCAATGAGTAATATTCGTAGGAAGTAATTCGTCCAAACGGAGGTTTGTGCAGAGTAGAGTAGGATAAAGATCATGGAATCCGTGAAACATAACACGAGTAGCGAGATATTGCAAGAAGGATAGTCGCAATCAATGCGTTCAAACTTGAGGCAAGACATGAGGGCTTTGGGATCGGCAAATAAGGATTCATCTGATGTCGACGAGGTAGCGGGTCGTACACATGTTGTGTGCAGTTAGAATTAAAGAACGTTGCTTGTCGATAAGGAGTGTTTCATCGATGTGGTTAGCACCATAAGAAGCAGCTAGAGAGGGATGGCCGTCGTGCGGGTTTGTAGGCTTTAGGATTTACAAAGATGTCTCGCAGGATGTGACTTCTCAAATGGGTAGGAAATCAAGCTCGAGTGGAGGGTTCTAAGTCGTGCGAATGAGTTCGGAGTAGCGCTTGCGTCGTCGAGGGGGGGGTTTCGATATGAAACTGCGAAAACAGGTTCTCGAGAAGGTATGATTGAAGTAACACGTTGTTGAAATTCAAAGGCCAAAAAGTTTGTTGAATTCACAAAACTAAAGAGAGATCTGGTCAAGGTTTCTGTACGAAGAAACGTGGATGTCGTGATAAAGAAACGATAGAAGCGGGGATACCATCTTGAGCAAGAAGCACGAATTCGTACAAAAGCTAGGGAAAGGATCCACTAAATCAGAAAAGTCGTCAAAGAATAACGGTTCTGGCGAATGAAGGATAAGGTAAGCATCTAGGTCACCGTACTCGTAGGTGGGTTGAATGGTTCGTATCTTCGTCTTGCTACGCCTCCAAATACGCCGGTTTGTAAGAAAGATATCACTTTGTTGGGTTTTGGGGCGTGCTAAGGTATAAGGTTGAACTTGAATAAGGATTCACCATGTAACGAGGAATTAGGGGAAATAACTTTGTGGTCGATAGAAGGGTGATTCGATTGCTGGCACTACAATGAGAAGCATAAACCGCATATGCTTTTTGTGTTCGAGACGTGCAAACAGGAACCCGAAAAGTGTAGACTTACTAGAATGCTTTGAAAATCAAAGTGATCGGTCGGATGAGGGAACAAGCCACACCACTGGAGTCAGGAAAAAAATAATTGCATGAGTAGGAAGGAGGTGAATGACGTCGTCGTCGTCCCTTCTAACATCACATGATATAAGAATGGCTCCCCTTCGTCGATTCGTTCTCGTATCTTCGCTATGTGGTCCGTATCAGGCCTCTCCTAAGCAAGTATATCAAGTAATCGTTCATCGCGTCGATTCGTTCTTATCCAGGGGTGATATCAGGAAATACGTGGACGAGGGCTTGGAATAACTGGTTCCTTGCCCTTAGTGTATCGTGGTTTCGAACTAGGTTTAGGAGGACTCGCTCCTGTTTAGCAAGTAACACGCTTGCCTAGCCTTCGTATGATCCACTGTGTTAAATACTAAATATACGTATACATACTAACACATATATGTTAATTATACACATACACACATGCGTGTTCACACACATAAGTTATGCACAAGTAAATGCCGTTAACCTACCATTACCAGGTGAGCATTTGAGGTTGGCGAACCTTGCAATCCGGAGTGTGGTGTCGTTGTGGTTTTCGTTAAAGAACGGTTATAGTCTGGTTTTCATATAAAAATATTTTATATCCAAAACATTTTATATTCTAAACCTAGTTCACTATAACCAATGGCTCTGATACCAATCTGTCACACCCTCAAAATCCACACGCGGAGTATTACCGCGACGCATGTGACGACCAGGATCTTAGCCACTAATTATTTTGAACGGATTAGTTATTGTTATAAACATTAGCATACTTAGTGACCTAATTTAAAATTTCATAAAACATGGTTCTAGTTTGCAGCGGAAGGGAAAGTAGAACATATCGTAATTTAAAACCACAAGTTTGTTATCATGAAACTTACAAACCACGCACTCCATCCGATTGCAACGTCCGTCCTAAACTGTATCGAGCAACCTGCAAAGCATGCAGTAGAGTGTCAACATAACATTGGCGAGTTCACGTGTTTGTAGTTTTTCAGTTTTAATTCCAAAAACTTATTTTAACCAGTTAATTTATCCGTTTATACATGCCATGGGGAGCTACCCCATAAGTGAGCGACTAAACTGTTTTTCCAATACCGAATACTTACTTGACCGTACGTTTCCGCAGTGCCCCGTTTGTCAATGTTCTATCATCATTGACGGTTTTCCTGAGTCTATTAGTTCACGCCCGTTCCCAGTAACAAGGGTCGGTGTGAGGCTGGTCAAACCTAAATAGCGCTATCAACTAATAACCTGTTCGCCTGGCCCCGGTGACTAATCGGTATTAAGTAGTAGGGAGTTGAGTGATAGAGTTTCGTTTAGTGTTGCTCGTTGCATTTCCGTACAAACAGTAATTAACTAAGAGTCCCGCATAAGGGGAGAAAAGTTGTTTGTATCCCTCACAAGGGGATAGCGTTGTTACCCGTATCCCACACAAGGAGATAGAAATACCGTATCCCGCACAAGGAGATAGTAAGCAATCCCAAACCAGGAAAAGTGTTTCGTTCCATTTCCCAACCACCGGGAACGCATGCTTTAAGTAAAAAAGTAGTGAACTCACCTTTGCTTTGCTCGGTTGACAATTTACTCGTGTTACGTTGGTCAACCATACCCTATTATGGTTGTTAAATATTTATTAGGTTCGCATGCAAGAAATGTCACGTATAATTTACACGTATCTAACACATAGCATGTAAGTCATACTAGCACCATATACGTTATTGGGCCTGTCCTAATCATACGAGCAGTTAAACAGTTAACAGTAACACATAGTCCAAACATGACATCACATTGTGCGGCCCAAATAACTAAGTAAAGTGGTCCTGTCGAAACCAGGTGGTCTCGACTCGAGATCATGAATTCTCGAGTCACAACCAAGTGGTTTCGAGTCGCATGCAGGAGGTCTCGAGTGGTGCACTTTTGGTTCGCAACTTATGAGGTCTCGAGCCCGACCTCGAGTCGAAATCAGGCTGGTCTCGACTCCTGAAGTGCATGCCCTGGTCTCGAGTTGTCAACTTTGATGATCTCAAGTCGCAATCGGGATGGTCTCGACTCGCATCCCATCTGATGGAATCTTTCTAGAACATTTGCCAGCTTTTGTACTATCCAATCAAATTGCATAATCATGTACTGTCCAATCAAAATTCCCTAACATGTTTTCATTATTCCATTCTAATCAATTCAAATCAAACAGCAGATTTTTCAAATGTTCATCACATATTCAAAATGTTCAAAGCATCTTCAAATAGTTCATCCAAATCAGCATATTATACACATTCAGTGCACGACTCGATAACATTATCAGTTCACAACAACTAGTATACATTCTATGGAACATGAACATTTATATACCTAGTCTATATATCATGAACACCCTTGTATACTATCATTTAGCATAAAACAACTTCGAATCTCATTGTGTAATATTAGTTAACCACCCAAAAAGAAAACAACCCTTAGTACAAAACAGTCAACACACCTGAGTTTCTAGCTAGAATTTTATACCAACACATTCTACTGATATAATAAATAATTCACAATAATACAAAGCAATTTCATATCACATCCATTGTTATGTGCAAGGTTTAAGAAGCATAACAGTATAAGAAATTCCATGTCACACCCCCAAAATCCACATGCGGAGTACTACCGCTTGGAGGCGTGACTGACCAGGATCCAGCCACCAATTATACTGAGTATTTGGGTAATAATAAAGATGATCACCAACTTAATAGTTCGTAAGCATCAAAGTTTAAAGTTTGAAAGTTAGGTTCAAATAACAGTTTAAGTAAATAGCGGAAGCATAGGCAAAATAGTTTAAACAAAGTTCATAGTTCAAGTTATTTGGAACCCAACACGCGGGTTTAGACGACCACTACACTTCCCAAGCTGCAAGCTCCTGAGTCACTGGTTACCTGCAAAGCATGCAGTAAGGGGTCAACAATAATGCTGAGTGAGTTCACTAGTTATCCAGTTTTAGTTACCAAAAACTTGTTTCGCCAGTTAATTTATCCGTTTATACATGCCATGGGGAGCTACCCCAAAAGTTAGCGACTAAACTGTTTTTCCAATACCGAACACTAGGTGACCGTTGCGTATCCGCAGAGTGCCCCGATGTCAATGTTCTATCATCATTGACGGATGCCTGAGTACATTAGTTCACGACCGATCCCATACCTTGGCACGGTGTGAGGTTGGTAAGACCTAAATAGCGCTATCAACTAATAACCCGTTCGCCTGGCCCCGGCGACTAATCGGTATTATGTAGTAGGGACTTTAAGTGATAGAGTTTCGTTTAGTGCCGTTTGTTGCAATCCGTATAAACAGTAATTAACTAAAAGGTTCCCAATAACAAGGGAAGAAAAGTAAGTTGTATCCCTCATAAAGGGATAGTGTTGTTTTTAGTTCCGTTTCCCAAACCACCGGGAATACATGCTTTAGGTTGTGAACTCACCTTGGGTTGCTCGGTAGATTAATTACCCGGTCGATCACGTTGGTCACCACGTCCTAGCATGGTTACCGAATATGGGTCAAGTTGGGGTCCAAGTAAACACGTATAGCAAACACGTACAGGCACACATAGCATGCATTCATACAAACACTCGGGTTATTGGGCCTGCCCTAACATTTCACAAACAAACAGTACAGATACATATGCAGTCCAGTCAACAGATAGTCCAACAAGCTTTTGGCCCAATAGCACTTAGGCAGCCCAGTCGTGACAAGGGCGGTTTCGACTCGAGAATACACGGTCTCGAGTCGCAACCAAGGGTTCCGACTCGCAACCTCGGTTTCGGTTCATCATGCTTTGGTCTCGAGTCGCAACCAGGGGTTCCGACTCGCAACCTCGGTTTCGGTTCATCATGCTTTGGTTTCGAGTGTGCTGCTTGCGAGTCGCAACCGGGAGATCTCGAAGAATTCACGTTTTGGTCTCGAGTCGCAACCAAGGGTTCCGACTCGCAACCACTGTTACGTGCACCTGAATCCTTCTAGAACCTGTCCTACGTACCAGCCAATAGCATTTTGATTTCATGTAATTTTGTACTAACCAATAACGTTGCACTAACATGTTTTATTGTCTAAATCATAACAAAATCAGATCAAAACAAGCATATTTGAATATTCATATCACCTTCAAACTTGTTCTTCATATGTTCATCATAAATACAAACTACCCATCACGCATAATCCTTCAAAACCGACCTGAAACATGTCATCCTAGATCTTATACTTGCAATTCTAAAAGCATTTTCAGCCAAACAATTACCATCATTTATTCCACACGGTTCATTTTATACACATATTCATTTCATGGCCAAGAATCACATATACTAAATATCAAAAACCATTTTTAATCAAGCAACCAATAGATCATCATGCACCTTACTTAATCAACAATCTTAACATCAACCATACAAGAAAAGGCATATTCAACATGCATATAATTTAACAAGCAAACATATATAACATTTTCATCTCTACATTGCAAGGAACCACTAACCGGTTCAAGAGTGACACAAAGGTGTTCAAGTAGGTGACGGATTGAAGCCTTCGAGTGATGATTCCGAGCCAATCCAAGGGTGCTCTTGTTGCCGGTTGGATCCGAGAAGGAGAGGAGGAGAGGGCGATGTTAGAACCTTAGGGTTTTGGGGGTTTTTAGAGAGAGAGAGAGAGAGAGGGAGAGTGTGTGAGATGAGAGAGTGTGAGAATGATGTTGCAAAATGGTAAAAGTTGTGAGGGTTGGCCGGTTATATATCTCGAGTGGGTTAGGGGCTTCCGGGTGGGCTTCTAGGTTGCATGGCGAGTCGGGTCCCTTTGGGGTCTCGGCCCACTCATATAACTCACATACATATATATGATATACATTCATCACACTTAGCACAAGGATCACATAAAATCATCGAGATAACACGCACTAACATTTAATAACGTATATACACATAATGCTAATACAAGATATTTGCTCGGGAAAACCTAGAGTGTCACATTCCATAATGGCTATCCACCTAACATTATTTCCGTAAGGGCATTTCTGTACCAATTTTCACATTTAAACACAACAATTGCGGAAGACATTCTACTGACCGAAAGTTTATAAAAATGCATATTAGCACCCACTGACCAAACATTCATACACATGTTCTCATTTTACAATCTGAATCAAATAGAAAGCAAGCACTAACGACACAAGAGTTGCAAATCAAAATCACATATACTCACCGGAGAAATATGGAACGAGTGAAGATGTGTGTGCTACGGTTGCACCGTGACTCGAATCCATCCAGTAACCACCTCCGCCGCCAACTGGGATCACCACCACCAGCTTTAGCATTGAACGAGCTTCTGCCGGAACTCAAGCGCCGCCGCACCTCTGCCGCTGTCGGTGAGGCTGCCGCCGCTGTTGCGGCTTTCCATCCTTCTCAGCTCCTTCTATCTCTCTCTCTCTCTCTCTCTGCTGCTTCCTCTAATAGGTGCGTGTAGGATGGCAACTAAGGAGGAACAGGGATTTCATGTTTGCGGGTGTGCGCATGGGAATGAGACGAGGGAGGGGGTGGGTTTCAGGGATGTTCGCCGGATAGATACAGGGCACGAGTGTTTGGCCGGAACTCCGGCTCCGGTCACCGGAGTATTTTGATAAATCGGGAGAAGAAGGGAGGGGAAGAAGGGGAAGTTGTCGGCTGATGTGTTTTGTGTAGGGTTTCCATTTTTTGAAAAGCAAATGAGGGTGAAGTTTATAATGAACTTATATAGGGTAGGGTTTAGGTGAGTTGGTTGGGCTTGGGCTCGTGCGCATGGATCCGAAAGATACCGTGTGTCTTATCTAACGAACTAGCCCGTTTAATTGATAATTAAATTTAACGGAAATTGTATATATATAAAGTGAATATGCTCAGCTCGGGTTAGTTGTTAAATGGTTGGTTCCTCTTGTCGCGCGTTATTATTATTTGATAAATAAATAATAATAATAATAATAATAATAATAATAATAATAATAATAATAAATATCACTAAAATACCCTTCTCTCGACGAAGAGAGTACGGGTTGTCACAAATTTTGAGAAAGAGAAGTCAAGAGCATTTGTAGTGATCCAAGATGATGAAGGAGTTGACTGGAGTAACTTTCTTCCAGAAGAAGAACAAGATGATGAAGGAATCAACTAGGATGATATTCTTCCAGAAGAAGAATATGGATTCAACAAACAAAGTGCTTTTGTTGCTGTTGTGAAAGAGAAAACGAAAGAAGAAATTCTGAAAGAGAAAACTGATAGAGAAAGATTCTTTGCAGATTACAGAATTGAAAAGATGCATGAAGAGTTTGAAGAAGCGAAGTTTTATGGAAGATACGATTAGAAGAGAGAGTGTTAGATCAACCGCAATGGAGATCCAGTCGTTCATAGACGAGAGGTGGTGTACAATGATGTATTGGCTGTTATTCCTTTGTCCGGCGAATATTACTCAAATGTTGAAAAAGATAGAAATTATCTAAAAAACTGGACAAGATAATTAGAGATGTAATGACAGCAAGTCTGAAAAAGAGGGATGACGAAAGAATGAAGAAGAATGTTGATGAGTTGGTTGATGATTTGAAGAAGGTTGCTGAGAAAGAGAAAGTGGAAGATGTGAAAGAAGAAGAAGTTGGTACTAAAAAACAGCAAAATGAAGATGATCTGAAGAAGAAAGAAGAAGATGGTGTGAAGCTGGAAAGATCGGTTGAAGCAGATGATGCCGAGGAACAGCAACAGAAAGAAGTTGCTCAGACACAGACAGCAGATAAAGCCGAGGTGCCAATCACTAAGGTAAATACTTCAACTGAATCTGAAGTTTCAAACAAAAATGTTGAATAGTGCAAGAAATGCATGGAAACGTGCAGTGTTTATACTGAAAAAGATGAAAAATTCAAAACAAGAGATCTAGATTTTACTAAAATTGAAAAAGTTTTCAAAGAAAAAATGCAAAGAAATGTTAGAAAACGAAAAGGTTTTGAAAGATAATGATGAAAAGCTAACACAAAGATGTAAGATTCTAGAAAAAGAAAATGAAATTTTGAAAGAAAAGGTTTCAAAAATGATTGAAGAGTGTTTACAAAAAGAAAATTCGTTTCAAGAAATGAATAAAGAGTATGACTCAATAAAACTTGCATATCATATTACAAAAGAATCATATGAAGACGTGAAGAGTCAAATGAAACTTGTTCAATCGAGATTGAAACATTGTTCTAAAACATCTAATACACTTAAGCGACAGTATGAAATAAAACAACAAGTTGTAAATTCTTACATTGAAGATGTTGCTAAGCTAAAGTGTAAAATAGCTGATATAGAACAAGATAATAACAAGTTGCACAGTTATCACGCTTCATCATATGTTCTTGAACGCATTTTCAATTTAAAACCGGATGGTAAAGATTCTGAGCAAAACAAGATAGGAATTGGCTCAGAGTATCATCAGGTTCCACCACCGTTTGAAGAAAAATCACATTCTATGATGACGAGAAGGTGGAAAAAGCTTTCAACATGGTTGATCAATTGCCAGATAATATTGACGTAATCTATTCCAAATCTGATGATTCTAGTGATTCAGATGTGGTAGGTAAGGTCATTAAAAATGTTTTGAAAGAAGAGTCTGTTAAAACAGGTAAATCGAATTCACAGGATGAAAATGAAGGTAGTTTTCATGAAGGTTATCTGAAAAACTCAAAATCTGAGAAAAATGCGAATGAATGAATGATGATTCAAAAGGATTGGTTTATACCATGATCGGATCGGACAAATTATTCTTAGATCTTGAAATCCCGATTCAGAATGTGATTTAAGAAAAGATTGACAAAGTGTTCAAGATGATTGAAATTGAAAAATCTAAGATTTCAAAATTTGTTGGAAAAGGCAAGAAAACATTTCATAACAAACCTAGTTTTAAGAAGAAAAACATGAAGGCTGGGTTGGGTTATAAAAGGAAACAAAATTAGAAAAGAAATGAAACGCCAAATTATCAGAAAAAGATGAACTTTGTTCACAGAACAAGTTCAGAAGAAGAGAAAGAACTCCAATTTAGACGACAGTCTAATGAAGAGTTCTATGCTCAGAAAAAGCAACAACATGTCAAAGATTTCTCAAAGAGAACATGTTTTAAATGTGATCAAACTGGACATCTTGCACACAAGTGTACGAACCCAAAGCCTGTTGATGTTGAAAAACATAAATCTGAGGATGTGAAACAAAGGTCAACCAGATTTGATTCAAAACAAACTTGGAGGTACAACACAAACAAGTTTGCTTCGAATCAAACTTGGAAATCAAACCCAAATAGGTTCGATTCAAGACAAACTTGGAATTCTCACACACCCAGATTTAGAACAACACAAAGTTGGAAAACAACTGTTGATATGACCAAACCGCATCAATTTTGGAAGCCAAAAGTCAATGTGTCAGAACAAAATGTTCAAAATGATTCACATTTTTACAAAAGAAATGTTCAAAAGGACAAGTTTGGACTGTTAAGAAGCAAATTGTGTCTGAAAATGAAAAACATAAAATTAATTCAACAAACAATAATGAGGTGAAAAATGAAAAATTCTTTGAGAAAAATGAAAAAGATTTTCCATCTTTGAATGATTCTTGTTGTGTTGAAATGCCTAAGGTCAAACAAACCTGGGCAAAATTGTTTAAGTGAATGAATTAGTTGAATGTGCAGGTGTTCCCGAAGGCAAATGAATATCATCAAGAAGAGTATCGGAGCAGCCTGGCACAAAAGGACGAGGCTGCTGATCCCTGCAACTGAAACAAGGAGTTTGTTCATTTTTGTTCATAAATAAACCATATTTCAAAAACCCTAAAAAATTGAAAATTTAAAACTCAAAAATATGTTTTTATTTTGTCAAAAAATGAAAAATAAAAAAATGTTTGTGTTTTTTAAATTTCTGTCAAAAATCAAAAATTAAAAAATATGTTGATTGATTACGCTGAAACCCTCACGGCTGAACAAACATGATTAATTTCACAAGATTGAAAAACGGTTTTCAAACTGTCAAATATCAGTGTGTTGTAAATCATGGGGGCATATTTTCTTCAAAACAGAGCATGAGAAACAGAAAGTTGATGGCGAGACAAAGCTATCAGTATCGGGTTGTCAAATTTTCTTTAAATGTTTTGAATTTTAGGGGGAGTAAGCATTTTCAGAAAATACAAAAACATTTGAAAATTTGAAAAAGCTAAAAACATGATAAAATTCAAAAATGAGTTTTGTGTAAAAAGAGGAAATGATAGTACATCAGAAGACAATCACAATACGCTAAAGAAATGGAAAGTCAAATGTGATAAACGGTCTAACTGATGATGTGCCAGTATGTTTGTATACATTTAGTAGATTGATTTCGAGATATAAACCTAAATATCAAATACTTACTTATCTCGTGGGGAACATCTCTCGGATATATGGGTAACCCCCGAAATCTTGTTTGAGAGATTGCCTGATTCTGAGATACTAGGTCTTTATGTTGTTTGATATCTGAGGTATTATACCTGGTCTTCTGATATTGCGGAAGAAATGGGCTAGACCTCGTATAATACTTTATGCACTTTAAAAGCTTACCCTCTGCAAAAAAAATTGATAAAATATCGAATGATATGAATCAAGTGCAGTTGTAAAGAAGATCCCCAAGGGGGATACACCTCAAAGTCGAGTCTTCATCTCTTTGACTGAACGGTAGTTCATACCTGAGCTCTCAAGGTCTCGCACTAACCCAGAGTACAGATATCATTATGGTATACTCACCTGTAAGACTGAATCTAGGGAATTTTGATATGGGAGTATATTCTAAGGTGGGACACACGAATAAGTTAACTTCTTAAAACACTAAATCGTATCTCGATTCAGTTGAACTTTGTGTGAAAATTTATGTGGGTCAGTATACTGACAATCTAAGTGAATCATTTAAAACTTAAAGTGTTTAAAGCTCAACGGTGCTAGTGATTTGTCAAAAACTGATATGATCCTCTGACACGAACTCAAACAAAAATATTGTCTATAAATATTTGTTTACTGCTTTATGTTTCAGAAAAATACAAAAAGATTTTGATTTTACTTTGTTTTCGACAACTGATGTCTGAGAGCTTAGTTTCAAAATCTAAGTATGCTGAAAGTGTTTTTGAAAATAAACAAGTTCATTAATTTGAAACTTGAAGTTTTAAAATGAAAATTTCAAAAACAGTTTGTGATATCTCCAAGGTCATTAATTTGGACTTGGAAGATTATTCGTGAGGTTTTGGATTCTTAAACTGTCAAATTCTTGAAGTCATTTGATAGGGGGAGAGAGCCAAGTTAATCCTGGATATTTTAATATTGTTATATTTTCTCAAAAGAGCCAGGTTATCATTCCTAGAAAACCGAAAAAGCTTTCACTGTCACATATTTGAAATGCTCCGGCTTATGCTGAGAGTTAAGTTTTCAAGCTTATATTGTCAAAATTCTAATAAATGTTTGAGAATTGCAGATGTTATGCCAGACTATGATCCCGATAGCCGATTCTAAGGGGGAGTCTTAAGACGAGCTCATCGCTAGGGGGAGCTTGTAACCGGAAAGCTAGGTGTCGATCCCAAAAGCACGGAAGCTTAACGAAGGGGGGGCCTGAAGAAAAAGAGTCTACCGAAAGGGGGAGCAACTGAAGCTGAAGACAGATCCACGGGGAGTTTGTTCAAGCAAGAGGGAGTCTGTGGTTGCTGAAGATGTCAAACCTTCAAGAAGACTCAGAGAGAGAGAGAGAAAAGACAAGTTGCTACGATATTGACTGCGTCAATATCCAAGGGGGAGTCTGTGGGTGCACTTATGTCTATCGCCTCCGTCAATCCGAATCGTAGCAGAAATGGAATGAAACCAAGTTTTATATTGTAATATATAGAAGAAAAGCTTGTGAATGGCAAGGTGGCATTATGGTAATTAATGAGAAATCTCATTAAGTCCCTTGCCTATAAATATGGATGTTAGTGTTTCATTTAGAGAATTTTTCCATTTTGCAACTTGGAAGCTTTGAAGGTTAGAGAGAGATTCTAGAGAGAGAAAGTAGCAAAGGTGATTCACTGTGCTTGTACTTTGTCACATCTTCAATAGAATCATGATTATATTAGTTCTTGTGTTCGGTCCACACACGTGCACGGATTTTGCACGTCGCACGTGTCGTTTCGCAATCTTTTGGGAGTCGTTTACGCTCCTACAACGCGTTCACACTTTCCAATCCTTTCTAGAATCTTGAAAGGACCTACGAAGCGAGGAGCGAGCTTGCCTTTCTTACCAAAACCAACGAATCCTTTCCAAGGGGATACCTTGAGGAGTACGTGATCACCAACGTTGAATCCCAAGGGTTTGTGTCTCTTGTCGGCGTAACTCTTTTGTCGACTTCTAGCCTTAAGTAGGTTGTCGCGTATCTTTAAATCTTGTCCGTCGTATATTGTATGAGCTCGGGACCGGTGATTTGTGCGTCTCCGATCTCGCGCCAAAAAATAGGCGAATGACACTTACGACCATACAAGGCTTCGAATGGAGCCGTTTTGAACGTCGGTTTGGATCTGGAAGCAATGGATACTCTTTACATGAGTTTTTTGACTAAGGGCATCAGCCACGACATTCACCTTACAGGGGTGGCAGCGAATCTCGCAATCGTAGTTGTTGAGCAACTCCACCCATCGTCTTCGCGCATCTTGAGTTCCTTTTGGTTAAAGATGTGTTGGAGGCTCTTATGGTCAGTGAAGACGACACACTTAGTACTATAAAGGTATTGTCGCCAGATCTTTAACACAAAAACAACCGCACCAAGTTCAAGGTCATGGGTAGTGTAGTTCTTCTCGTGTATTTTAGGTTGTCTTGATGTGTATGCGATAAACTTGTCTCGTTGCATAAGAACACAACCGAGACCTTGGTTAGACATGTCTTAATAGACAACGAAATCATCGTTACCATCAGGAAGAGTGAGAATAGGAGCATTGCAAAGCAAGTCCTTGAGTGTTCAAAAAGACTCCTCTTGTTTGGAACCCCAAACAAAAGGTTTATCTTTTTGGGTTAACGAGGTGAGTGGAATGGCAATTTTCGAGAAGTTGGAGGTGAATCGACGATAGTAACTAGCCAATCCAAGGAATGAACGAATTTTGGAGGGGACTTTGGTGCAATCCAATTCTTGACGGCCTCAATTTTAGCGGGATCAATGTGAATACCTTTCTGGTTCACGACGTGACTGAGAAATTGAACTTCTTTTAGCCAAAATTCACAATTGGAGAATTTGGCATATAGTTGTTCGGTATGAAGGAGTTCTAGGATTAGTCACAAGTTTCTTTCATGCTTGGCTTAGGTTTTGTAATAGATGAGAATATCATCTATGACTACAATCATGAAATGGTTCAATAAAGTTTACACACACGGTTTATCATATCTATGAAGATCATGGGTGCATTTGTGAGTTCATATGTCCATAGCTAAGAAATCTTGACAACAAGTTTTGAAGACACTGGAAGATTGATCAAGATTGTAGATCCAAGGGGGAGACTGTTAGTGCATATGTCTGTTGCCTACGTCTTGATGTAATAGGGCTAGATATTGTTATAAATGAGTTTATGTGTGTAAACATGGTCATCTGCACGGATCAGCTGGTTCGCACGAATGTAGTCATCCGTCCCAACTTATCCTCCCATGTCTATAAATAGGAGTGTTGGGATGTGAAACTGGAACGAACGTGTAGACTGTGAGGTGAAGCGCTATCAAAATAGTACCAGGACTATGAACTTAATAGAAAACGTAGAAAATTGTGAAATCTTGTGTTTCTACCTATTTCTGATGGATTCCACACATCTAACTTAGGACTAGATATCTCTGGAAACGTTAACGTCGATCCTAAAACGGACCTACAAGCGATGTCAAAATTGTACCAGGACTATGAACTTAAAAGAAAATGTAGGAAATTGTTGGTGTACTTAGTGTCTGTTAACTTTGTCTTAATTGAGTCTTATGTCTAGATAGGATGAACGAGCACACAACAGGGTCGAAATTAGGGTTAGATTACATGTTAGTGTGGCATTTCGCTTGAAAGTAACAAGATGCAGTTCAAGCAAAATCAACTGATGTGAGTTCGCTTGAAAGCAACCTGTGACATCTTCAAGCGAAACCCTGTAGCCTATAAATAGATGTGTGTGTTGTCATTTGAAGTGAACTGAGGTCATTGTGTGTGAGTCGAGGTGCTGCCGGTTTTTCATCAGAAATCATTGTAAAGACTCAGGAATTAGCAATATAAAAGAATTGAAAAGGAAACAAGCTGTTTTGACGTTGTTTACTTTGATTCCGCCTTAGTAAATGATGATGAACTGCCTTTACTGACTGTTTAGGGTCACAGAACCGATCCAACAAGTGGTATCAGAGCTCAAGACGAGGAGTTCATACCATTACAGCTTGAAATCATTGGATTTTCTTACTTCTACTCATTCTTTTCTGATTTTGACATTGTTTTACGGTTGAAATGGCCTGAAACTCATATATATCAAGCGAAATAGATTGTTGACTAATCCTTGAAAGAATTGGACTAAAATACGGCTTAAAATTGATTAAAAACGTATGTTCGCTTGAAACTGTTCGTAAATAGGTGACGTCATAGGTGATCTCGCTTGAAATACCTTGGTGATCTCGCTTGAAAATCACATTTCGCTTGAAAAGTACATTTCATCTGTTTTCGCTTGAAAGTAATGAGTGATTTCTCTTGAAGTATACACATTTGTCTAATTTTGCTTGAGTGGGGTTCCGCTTGAGTTGGTATTGCTATTTCGCTTGAAAAAACATTTTTGCTTAAAATCAGATTTCGCTTCAAGTACTTTGATTTCGCTTGAAGGGTTTGCTTGAACTTGTTCTGCTATTCCGCTTGAAAAGCTATATTGCCTCAAAGCTGATTTCGCTTGAATAGATTCCGCTTGAATCTGTATGTTTCAAAATCAAGAAATTTCTAAGTGTTTGCTGATTTTTCAGGTACGTACAAGATGGATGATCTATTCATGAATCCGTTTAGTGATATGTATGCCTTTGCTGGAAACTCTGGAGATGATGCTTCGCCTAGCAACACAAATGAGAACACGCCGAGTACGAAGAAAAGTTTATCGGATGCTCTAAGTGTGAAAAGTGCTTTCGAAACTTATAATAAACCCCCGAAGTTGATGTCTATCGAAGAGTACACTCGGTGGGCAAAGAAGTTTGAAGAATGGTTGAAAGCCTTTGCTTATCCCAGCTGGAAGAGTCTAAAGAATGGATACATTGATGGAGGCAAAACTGGTGAAAGCTTGACAACATCTGATGAAATAGAATCGTTTGTTGCTGAGCAAAAATGCATCGCACTGCTGTTTCAGACTGTCCGAGAAGATATAATATCCTTGATCGAGTACAAGAATTCTACAGATCTCTGGAACAAATTGAAAGTTAAATGTTTGGGAAGTGCAGAAATTGTAAAAAACAAAAAGAAACTGCCCAGAAAAGAATTTGATTTATTTGGTTGTTTAAAAAATGAATCAGTTTGTAAAATGATTAAGAGGTTTGGGCACCTGAAGCTGGAGCTGGCGAGACATGAAATTTTCTATTCTCAAGAACAGCTAGTCGACAAATTGTTTGATTCATTTCCAGATGAGATGGATTGGCAATATTATGCCTTAATGTTGAAGAATACTATCAAGCCACCAGAAGTGTTGACTGTAGATTTGCTGATTGAAAGACTAGAGAGTCACGAGTTGGAGTTTCGGAAAACACACAAAGTCAATCACTCGTCTTATCAACAGAACTTGGATTTGTACTATCCAAAGAGCATGATGCCAAAGACTACATCTCCCAAGACGGCTTTTTCTGCTGAAAACTCCAATACATATAGCAAAGAGAGTCAAAGCAGTGGATTTCACAGTGGTTCTTCGTCACATTCAAGTCAATCAGATGCAAAGAACCTATTTCAATGCAATATCGCTGTAGACTTAAAGAATGCTCAAAACTTCAGCGAGGAGTCGGCAAAGCAACAGATGGTTTTCTTAGCATCTGTGCTAGAATCGTATGAAAGCCTTGTAGCAGGGAAGATAGGCAACACCAACCTGACAAAAGAAGACTACGATCAGATTGATCCTGAGGAGATGGAATTTATCGACATAAGGTGGTGTATGGCCAGTGTAGTTCGTCGAGCGCAGCGTTTCATGGAGATAACTGGAAGAAAGTCTGTTGGTGGACCATCTACCAAGCTAGGCTTTGATAAGTCTAAAGTGACATGCTTTAAGTGTAAACAGAAAGGTCACTTTAAGCATGAATGCCGAAATGCTTATGCTGATGAGTCTGAAAACCCGTTCAGAGAAGACTACTACAAGAAAGCGATTTATCATCAGAACAAATCGGAGCCGCCAAGAATGAAGCAGCTTGAGGATAACAAAGAGAAATCTAGAGCTCTTGCTGTAATTCACGATGATGAAGGTTTCGACTTGAGCGAGTTGTTACCTGAGGAGGATGCGGTTGGATATGCTTTCATGGCAAAATCTGCTGAGCCTGTTCCTTGGAAAGACAACAGAACTGAAGAACAGAAGTATGGTTACAGAAAGATGATAGCTTAACAAAGAATGATCAGAATATCTGGTATCTATTCTGAAGCAAAAAGAGCGAGGAGATGGGATCCAGACAGAGAATGTTATCTTTACCCCGAAGGAAACATTGCTATTGACCATAACACTCTTGATCTTGAAACCATAATTAAAGAAATGGCTGAAGAAGATGAGTATTGGCAAATGAAATGGTGGGGAAGCGAAGAGGAGAAAGAGAAACAAGAGAAAGAGAAAGAGAAAGAAGAAGAGCCAAAGAAGGTTGATAATGGGATCATTGACACGACTCAAGAGTTGAATGCTGAAAACATGGGAAAGATGGCTGACAAGGTGCTGGCTGCTAAGGCACTTGAGGTAGACTCTAAATCCGTCTCTGAGTCTAAAAGCCAAGTCAGTTCAAACACGTCAACGACTGAGTCAGGTAAGAAAGTCAATGGTGATGTTGACTGCAAAAATTGCATCAAAGAATGCAAAGTTTGTAGTACAATCACTTATCTCAATGGTAAGAAAGTAGATGATCTGACTGCTAGAGTCCGAAGTGTTGAGGATCAAATCCTTGGCCGTGATAAAATGTTGAAAGCTTCAACTGACATATTAAAAGAATTAACTAACAAAATTGAAACTGATAAAATTGATCAAGAAAAGGTTAGGAAAGAAAATGAGAGGTTAGTTCTTGAAAATCATCAGATTACTGAAAAATTTGAGAAGCTTAAAAGCACGGTTAAAGATAATGATGATAGAAATGGTAAAACATATAAAGAAAATTGTCACTTGCAAAGTGTTTTGAGAGTTAAAGAAGAATTAATCAATCAACAATTGGATGAGATTGCTAAATTGAAGCTTCAGTTTGAAGAAGCTAAGATTGAGAATGAGCGTATCAATTTGAAATTGAACAGTTACAGCTCTGCAAGCTTTGTTTTGCAACACATTGTTCCCAAACCCATCGGGAAAAACAAAGCAGGCGAAGATGTATACTATGATGGAACTGGGGTCGGGTTTCATCAAGTTCCGCCACCAGTTCTAGACAATTATTCAAAAAAGCAATCTGGGTTGGTTAATCTTGAAGATGAAAATGAAGTGAAACTTCCTGATTCAATTGATGTGACATTTTCTTCATCATCATCTGATGATAGTGTTCAAACTAAGATTGTTAAAGGCATGGCTGAAAGTGTTTTGGATAGTGATTCAACTGAGGATGAAAAGTGTTTTCTGGACAATTACATTCCGAAACCAAAATTCAAAAACAACTTAGGTGATGAACCGGGTCTTGTGATGTACAAGATGGCTGGATCTGATAAGTTGTAATCGGATTCTGATTTTCCTCTGGGGAATGTAAATGTTTCAAAATTGACAAATGTGTTCAAAATGGTTGAAATTGATTTGTCTGAAGTTAACAGTTTAAAACAAACAAAAAGGCAAATGAATTTTGAGAAAGATAAAGCTTACTACAAGAAACCTGTTGTTCCACCACATTTTTATAATAACAATCGAAACAGATGGTCGGGTGGATATCTGGGTGGTAAGAATTATCAAAGAAAGAATTTTCAAAACAGAAGGTTTGCTGAGAAGAAAGTGTTTGTGTCAAGTTCGAGTTCACTTTTTGATGAAGAGAAAAAGATTTTTTCAAAATCGAATGAAGAGTTCTTTGAGGAGAGAACCTCACAACCTCAGTCTGAAGGCACAAGTCGGGTAGTTGATACTCGTACATGCTTTTGATGCAACAAAGTTGGTCACATTGCAAGAAATTGCACCAACTTCAAGCCTAAGACTGAAGTGTTGAGAATCAAAAGAAGAAGGTTGATGCAAAAGGAAAAGTTCCAATGGTTGTTGAGAAAATTTTGAAAAACGAGAAAACAAAAGTCAAAATTGAACCTGTTAAAAATATGGTAACTAAAAAAGACAAATTCTATAAACGGGTTGCATCACCTCAACAAACATGGAAGCCAAAAGTTGTTGAAAAACCAAAGGTTTCAGAGTTGGAAAAACAATCGTCTTCTACCACATCGGTAAAGATGGATGTTCCTTTGGATTATTATGAACAATTGGAGAAACAATCTTCTACTCCACCAGAGAAGAAGAATGTTCAAAAGAAAAATCAACCAACCGGTCAACTTAAGATAGATGAGTTTTTCTTATACAAAAAGGTTGAGGTTGGATCAGAAGAAAGCTTAAAGATGAATGATAAGAATTTTCCGCCACTTTATGCAGCAAAATCTCACATTAAAGCCCAGTTACCTAAGTCGAAAGAGACTTGGGTAGCATCAAAATGTCACTAAAAATTTCGGACTTGCCGGAGCTTCCAAGTTGGTAATCGTGGAGCATGCATCGGCATCATTATTATATTGTGTTTGAAAATTTGGATAAGTATGACTTGCCGGAACTCCCAGGTTGGTAAGTGAGGAGTAGGTATCGGCATCTTGAGAATTCAACCTACAAATGGTATTGGTTGGTAAGCCATGTGGTTGAAAATAGAGGTTATTGATAAGAATTGAGAAAATCCATACTGACGATCAAAAAGCTGATTTACATACCAAAGCATTTGATAAAACACGTTTTCAATATTTGTTAAAACTAAATGGTATGAAGCTTTTATCGGTGTTGGAGGAGATTCTTGGCGTTGATGAAGGAGACATTGTAGATGATGTTGAGAAGCAATCTGCAATGTCTTGTCGACTTTTTACTTGTTTTGGTATTTAGGGGGAGTATAGGGTAATATTTTCAGAAAATACAAAAACAATAAAAAATGTCAAAAATTCAAAAACATGAGATATTTTCAAAATCCAAAAACAATAGAAAACCAGAAAAGAGCTTGTGTAAAAAGGGAAAATGATAGTACATTGGCTGACAGTTACGGTATGCTAAAGAAATGTAATGTTTAAAAGGTTAAACAGTCTCGCTGATGATGTGCCGATAGGTTTTTACACATTTAGTAGGTTTGTTTGGGATACAAACCTAAATTTTTACTTACTTATTTCGTGGGGAACACTACTTGGATATATAGGTAACCCCTGAAATCTTGTTTGAAAGATTCCTTTTTCTGATATACTAGGTCTTTATACTCAGTGATATATGGGGTATTATTCCGGGACTTCTGCTGAATGGAAGTTCTGACCTAGTCCCATAATAATACTTTCCGCAATGCTTGAAACATAGCATCACCCTCAGCATAAATGATGAGACAATAAAATTGCTAGTCAATGTTGTTGTAAAAAAGATCCTCTAAAGGGGACACACCCAAGTCGATTCGTGATCTCTCAGCTGAACGGTAGTTCTGACCTGAGCTCTCACGGTTTCATACTATTACTTAATTTATTCCCTTACAGATATCATTTGTGGTATACTCACCTGTAAGACTGAATATTGGGATCTGGATGCGGAGTATATTCAAGAGGTGGGACACAAGAATAAGTTTAAGTCTCTAAAACACTAAATCCATATCCTTGACAGATTGAAATGTGTGTAAGAATTTAAGTGGATTAGTATATCAACAATCTAAGGGAATTGTTTAATTCTGAGTATGAAATTAAAGTTTAACGGTATTTGTGACTTGTCGAATAGCTGATATGATTCCCTAACACGCTCAACCAAAAATATGTTTGTAAATAGTTTACTTTCATTGCATTTTATTTCTGTATTTCATTTCTAGTTTAGAAACTTTATTAAAAATCCAAAAAGATTTTACACTTCTGCTTTATTTTTGACAAACCAAAGTGGAGAGTTGATCTTCAGATTCACAATTTGAAGCAGATGCAGGAAGTTTCTGGGCTGGATGATGAGTTTGGAGCTAAACATGATAAATTTGTGAAATTGAAAAGTTGAAAACAAGTTCATTAAGTTGAAACTTGTAAATTTTCAGAAAATGTTGAACAAAAGTCAGTGTGAATTATCTCTGATCAACCAAGGTCATTAAGTTGGACTTGGTAGATAAATTGAGTAATCAGGGTCATTAGATTAGACCTGAATACTTAAGTGGATTGCTCAACACTGAAGGTTAATTGGTAAGTTTTGGATTTATTCTGTTATTTTCATAAATCTTATATTTGGGTAGAGTATATGCAGGTAACAGGAATCCCCATGGCAATGAAAATGACAAAGCTTGAACCAGAATTTGAGCCCTAGCTGACCGAGAGGGGGAGTCTGTGAAAGGGGGAGTCAGAATTCTGGATCAACAATCAAAGGGGAGATTGAAGATTAGAGTTTGAAGATAAAGATTGAAGAAACTTTTTAGAATGACAAATTAATTTGGAGAGAGACTAAGACTAAAGACTCGACGCCGAAGACTTCGTCAACATCCAAGGGGGAGTCTGTTGGTGCACTTAGTGTCTGTTAACTTTGTCTTAATTGAGTCTTATATCTAGATAGGATGAACGAGCACACAACAGGGTCGAAATTAGGGTTAGATTACATGTTAGTGTGGCATTTCGCTTGAAAGTAACAAGATGCAATTCAAGCGAAATCAACTGATGTGAGTTCGCTTGAAAGAAACCTGTGACATCTTCAAGCGAAACCCTGTAGCCTATAAATAGAGGTGTGTCTTGTCATTTGAAGCGAACAGAGGTCATTGTGTGTGAGTCGAGGTGCTGCCGGTTTTTCATCAGAAATCATTGTAAAGACTCAGGAATTAGCAATATAAAAGAATTGAAAAGGAAACAAGCTATTTTGACGTTGTTTACTTTGATTCCACCTTAGTAAATGATGATGAACTGCCTTTACTGACTGTTTAGGGTCACGGAACCGATCCAACAGAAATTGTGAAATCTTGTGTTTATACCTATTTCAAATGGATTCCGCGCATCTGACTTACGACTAGATATCTCCGGAAATGTTAACATCGATCCTAAAATGGACCTACAAGTGGTATCAAAGCTAGAGGCTGATATCTATAAGAAACCACAAGATTTAGACATTTAAGAACATTCTTTCTACACATTTTCTTTGTTTTCACAATTTTTAAAGTTAAAATGAATTGATTTTTTCAAGGGTTGTAAAAAAAACTTAGTTTCAACTGAAACCATGCAAAAATTGTCAAAAAACGAGAAAACCTGAATTTCTCTTTCGAATGAACAAACCTTGTCCACACGAACGTATTAAGTCCGCACAGAAGAGACCTTTGTCCGTTTGAAATTAACATCCATCCATTTTTTGAAAGTTTTGGTTCGCATGAGAGTGTTTACATTCATTTAAATTTTTCTTCGTTTGCACGAAAGTGATTTAATTCGCACGAATCAGTTTCCTTCATACGAAAGTGATTGATTCGCACGAAAGAATCTCGTCCGTTTAAAATTCATTTATTCGTTCCAATTTATACATCCGTTCAAAGAAGGTGTTTTTCATAAAAATGGTTAAAATGATGAAAAGTGATATTAAATATTGCAACAATCAAAAGATGTCAAGAGAAAAATTTGACAATTTCAAAATTAGAGAAAATGAGACATGGGAAGAAGGTTTAAATAGATACGAAAAATTGCTTTCTGAAATGTCCAAGTATAATGTTAGTATGTCAGAAGTAAAGAATATTTCAAAACTAACTGAATCTTTATCTTCAGATTGGGATGATTTCGTGCGTGGATTAAGAAAATATTCGTGGTTCTCAGTGTTTCGTGCTTTTAAATTCATCGATAAGATTCAAGATTATATACTAGAAATTGAAAAGAAGAAAGCTATGAGGTTAAAGATGGAGAGAGAAAAAATAACGGTGAAGAATATTGAAGTCAAAGAATCGATCACATCTACAAATGAGGCTTCATGTTCTGAACTAATGTGCTCAAATTGTGATAAATCTAGATCAGACAATGACAAACTCCTAAATGATTTGGCGAGTTTGACACTGGAAAATAAAAAATTAAAACAAAATGAAAAAGATTTGAAAAATCAAATAAAAGTTTTAGAAAATGAAAATTTTGTTTTTAATAAAAATTATCTTGAAAATCAAATTGAAATAAATTCTCATCTTGAGAAAATAACTCAACTTGAAAAAGATGTTGAAAGTGCTAATAATAAAGTTGAGATTTTGGAAAATAAATTGAAAGGTTCTGTTACCTCGTCATTAATGTTAGATCATATGGTTCCAAAACATATCAAGAAAAATAAAGAAACTGAGGAGGATGAATATGAACATGGTAATGGTGGTAGTGGGTATAAACCGTTGGGAAAAGGTAATCATGTTAAAGTAAAAATGGTTGTACCTGATAACACTAAAAATAAAAATCCCTTAGTTAAAATTCCTACAAGTGACAATGTCACAAATTATGACGATGTCATAATTGAAGATTGTGATGATGATAAAAATGATATAAAGAAAATATTTGTAAAACTAAAAGAAAAATTTCAAGAAATTGTAAAAAGACAATGTTTATACAAAAAAACACAATGTTATTAAAAAACACAATGGCAATAACAGAATGTTATTCAAGACACGGTGCCTTTGTAAAAAAACACAATGTTAAACACAATGGTTAGTATAAACACAATCCTCTGTAAAACACAATGTTTGTACAAAAACATCATGGTTTTTAAAAACATAATGGTAATAAAAACTGCATAATGCCATAAAAAGCACAAATCTAATAACACAATGCCATACAAAAATACAATGTCTTATTAAAACATAATACATTTCAATAAATTGTTAAAAGAACACATATATCAATATATATATATATATATATAAATATATATATATAAACGAACTATATGAAACATATTTGCCTCCTCTTTTGTGTGTTTTAATAGTCGCTAATTTCTTTCTCTTTTCAGACATTTGTTCCTTTGAAGAATATGTAGTAACATGTTGTGTTTTCTTTGGTGTGACAGTATCATCTACATCATCTTCGGTAGTATTTATTATTTTTTTCTTTCCTATTTTCATAATTAAGTTATAGGAATAAAAAACAAAATGAGAATAGGAATAAAAAAACGAAAATAACTTACTTATGTATTACAACTCGATGTTCCCAAGAGACGCCATTGAAAATGTATTTACAATTGATTCGGTTGATTACAAAACAAAATGAAAACAATCGCAATTCTATTTCTTCCATCCATAATTTTCTAGTAAAACTGATTGCGATGGTTTTTTGCAGTTTGTTTCAAAACTACTAAAACACAATGACCTTTTTGCCCCTTCGTTGAAAGGCAGTGAAATGAAAGTTCAGATTTATTACAAAAATGCCACCGTGAGGATCCTGGCCATACGAGATATCATCTAACGCACCAGATTCCTTCCTATCTTTTTTATCATATATATATAGGGAGAGGATCATGAGAAAACTACATCTAAATGAGAAAACTAGAAAACTAACTAAAAAAGCATAAAAAAAAGCTAAAAAACATACCAAAATTTTATTTTTATACAATTTTTTATAAAAAAAAATCGCTATTTTTTATATATAAAAAAAGTTTTCAAATTTTTTTTTGTTGTACAGCACATGTGCATTATATGTGTACTACACATGTGCACTATATCCGTAATAGTGCACATGTGCAATACAACAAATTTTTTTATTATTTTTTTTTTGAATTTTTTTTCCATCCATAAAATATAGCGATTTTTTTATAAAAAATGTAAAAAAAAAATTTGGTATGTTTTTTAAGATTTTTTAGTTAGTTTTTTGATTTTCTCATTTAAACTAGTTTTCTCATGATCCATCTCCTATATATATATATATAGGGTGAGGTTTGTCTAGAAAGTCAAAACCTCCTAAAAGTGTACAAAGTCATAAAACACCATAGTTTCGGCCATAAAACACATCTAAAACCCGCAAATCACATAATGAATGTTACTAAAACACCGTATTTAAATCCTAATAATCCATAAAAACTTCAAACACACCATCGTAGAGCAATATAAAACACAATATGATAATCAACATAAAACACAACAATATTAGTCATTCGATAACAGAGTCATATCATCCAAAACACAAAACAAAACCAACAGATATGTTGTTTTAGTAATCTTCATTATGTTATTTGTGGGTTTTGAGTGTGTTTTATGGTTGACATTATGGTGTTTTATGACTTTTTACACTTTTTAGTAATTTTGGACTTTGTAGCCAACTTCTAGCCCATATATATATGTAAAATTTACATGCATAAAAATAAGAAAACCCAACCATACACATTATATGTTAAATGTTATGACTAAGCATTTATACATGAAATGACATTATATACAATATAATTATAAATTTTATTTTGTATTTCACCTTCTTATTTTAGTTTTAAATCTAATATATATATTTTCTTTTACGTATTTTGGAAATTTAAATGTTAAAACATATTTACAGGAGAAATGTAGATAACTTGGTTTAGGTATGCTAGTTTGGTTCGGTTATGGAGGCTTAACCATAATCATAAACGATGGTTCGTTAAGTATGGGTTGATGTTGGTTAAGTTCGGTTAGTTGTCCAATGATTTTTTTTTTGTTATTCTTTTGCGTTGTTCCAACTGAATATGTTCAACTATTGTGTTCAAAGCTTGGTTATAAATATTTGCAACATGAATTCAAATGTTAAAAGGCTAGCATTGGAGATATAAAAGTTGGAAAAAGAGTTATACAAGCTTAAAAATCACAAACAAACATGGTTCAATTCAGTTTCGGTTAAAATCGGTTAACGAAGACACATTAATCATAAACATAACCAAATGCTTAGTTAATCAGTCACTTAACCATTATCGATCGGTATTGTCGATTAGGGTTAACTCTTATTAATTTTCCAGTTAACGGTACAATTTTCAGTTATGGTTCAGTTTTTTATAACCCCTAAATTTCCTGGTTATTCTTGAAATACTTTTAATATGATTGATGATTGTTGAAATATTTTCTTATAAAGTAAATATAAGATTCGTGATATTTTCTTTTACAATATTTAACGTCAAAGTGAATAATTAATTAAAAACTAAATGCGATTTTTTATAAGTAACTCACAATTAGCTGTATAAAAATATATGCAATCATGTTTTCTTTACATTTCGTATACTAGTTTTGCTTTCACATTAGAGTCAATATATTATGTAATTATCTATTATTTAAAAAAGCTTCCATACATTAAATGTAATGCATTTAATTAAATTTCAATTTATAGTATATAAAGGTAAGCCTCTTACCCTGAACAAAATTCATCTCCTCCGTGACACCCAGGCCTCTGCTTTCTCTCTCTTAATTCACCGCTTTTATTTATAGTCACATTTTCTGTTTCATTCCACCATTTTCTTCAATCAGGTTGTTCTTTAAAGCTTTTATTTCTTATAAAAAATCTCTTATCTTTCGACATTTGCATCCTTAATTTAGCATCAACACGTCCTTAATTTAGCATCAACAAGTGTCTAGATTTCGCTGAAGATCGATTTTAATGGCGCAGAAGACAAATCGTGTAAATTCTTACAACATCAGCGGAACGAACATAACCCTCAGACGTAAGTAAATCATCCTTAAATCCCTTCATAGGTCCTTTTATATACATCAATATAACTCCATATGTATGTTTGTGTTTTGTGTGTATTTTTCTTTATTTTACATGCCTCACTAACACTCAGAAGTCCCGATCCTTGATGTTCTAGACTTATTTTACTGTCAGCGACTGCAAAAACATAAACTTTGATGTTGTGATTGTAGTTTTTCTGATTAATAAATGTGGATTGTATTCAAGTAGTCATACATGTCTATTCTAGGTTAAAAATGTCTACAATATGATCTGACGGTGGCTTTGATTTTACTTGTTTTTACAGGTGGTGATTGCGTGCTTATGAGACCTGCTGAGTCGGATACACCTCCCTACATTGCCCGGGTAGAAAGACTCGTGGCTGATGATGGAAATAATGAGATGATGGTTAGGGTCCGCTGGTATTATCGGCCAGAGGACACAGAAGTCGGTAGGAGGGTTTTTCATGGAGAAAAGGAAATCTTTCTAAGCAATGTCTATGATATGCAGAGCACACAAACGATACAGGGAAAATGTGTCGTTCATACATTACAGCAATATATGAAGCTCAAGTATGTGGGCGTTGATGACTATTTTTGTCGGTATGAATATGATGCTGGAGAACGTGATCCACATGTTGCGGCTGGAGAACGTTTCACACCGAAACGTGTTACAGTGTGAGTACTCTTTTGATTTGGATCCAACAGTTAGCTTTATAATCTTCACTTTAATTATTTTGGTATTTTAGGATGATGGATATTTACACTAAGGTTATTTTATGATATATGAAGGTACTGTAAGTGTAATAATCCCTACAACCCGGATACTTATATGGTGCAATGCGATACATGCAAGAGCTGGTATATATCTCATTCTCAATTACATCTTGGTTATTTATCAATAGTATGCGCTATAAATTCGAAGAGACGTATACGAAAGTGGTTTACAAACATAGTCATCTTTAATAACATTGCCATGATGCACACAGGATTCATGCACATACTTCACTTGATAAAAAAAAAGAAACAAAACTCATCATTTCCTTGATGGTGATATTTAATTATAATTCACCCTTATAATTTTATTTATATTGCAAATGGGTTTTACTTGCCTAGAACACATATCTAGACATTGAATCTCTAACCAATTTCAACACCATTTGGTTTGGTTAAAAATCAAAATTAAAGAAATAAATCACTACCATAAACATGTATGAGAGTCTTTATCCTCATGTTTGATATATCCCCTCGTGTTGAACTGATCTTTGGGTGACTTTTTCCGGTAATCATATAAATATATAGGACAGAATTTTCAAAAGAATGTTGGACACCGTCTCTCATACATGTGTATCAAAATGATTTGTTTCGTTAATTTGAGTTTTTAACTAAACCAAATGGTGTTAAAATTTGTTAAAGATTCAATGTCTATATGTATATATATATATATATATATATATATATATATATATATATATATATGTAGGAGGAAAATCCCAAAAGTTTGCTTCTTGGGTAGACCTATGAGATTGTATGATATTACCTTTGATACCCTATTGATTTGATAATTTTGTAGGTACCATCCATCATGCCTGGACTTAAAAAATGAAGATGTTGAAAAGCTCGATAAGTTTTTTTGCTCTAAAGTGTGTCAAGAAGATGCAAAATGATGGATCTTCTATTTTATCAGCTTTCTCTTTGATTCTTGTTTGGTTTTTGCGTTAATGAAACTAGATTGATTAAACGTACATGTTTATATTATATTTATCGTTGAGCTAGTGGGTAATGACTTTATTGCATTAGAAAATAACTAAAATATCACATTAATCCATTTAATTAAATACTATTAACATTTCACCATTCTACTATCTTAAAACTTTAGAATCTGGTTTATACCAACTTTTAACCTTCAATCTTAAAACCCTAAAGAATATCACAAAGAGTATATTATTTATTTATTTAGTTGTTTATCAACTTATTTCTATAACTAATTTGTACCGTATAATCAATTCCTGTTGAAATTATTGTTGCTTACATATAAGGCTTTGAACGAATCGAACCAAATAAAATCTTTTTTGTGTTCGGTATAACATTGAACATGTTCACGAACACTTATAGAATGAAATTTCATGTTCATATTCGTTCATTAAGAATATGAATTTATTCGTGTTTGTTAGTTAACTTTCTCAAGAAACAAAGACGAACACAAATGAATACAAATCAAGTTTAAGTACTTAGATATAATTAATACTAAACTTATTTAATAACAACAATATAAATCTATACTATATATAATTCATAACACAATGGCCTTTTAAAAATACGTTAAAGTTAAGATCTTTTTTTTTTGTTTTAATGCACAAGATATAACTTAAAATGAGGATAAATTAGTTTTTCAAACACTTGTTACACTTTAATCCTCTTATCTTAATTACACTTTAATTCCCTCATCTTTAATAAAACAATTATAGATAATTAGTTAGTAACTTTATCCCCTTGTGAAAAACTAACTACCAACATTATTTTACACAATTTGAGTATAGTATTGGTATAGTCTTTTTAATTAAAAAAATGATATCTTACGTGATTAACAATATATAAGGATAAGTGATAACCGAATAGTTAAACGGAAGCGTACAAAAAACAGACGAACCTGACATAGATCAACCAAAAATGAATTAACTAAAAACTAATTAACCGAAACCCACCGGTTATCAATTTTTTTGTACCCTCATTTAACCAAATTTAACCGAACCGAACCATTCATATTTTCATATATTTCTAGCTTTCATACATTTAGTTCATGTATTTCATATTTTATACCTCCATTTCATGGATTTACACAATCATTTCATGTAGTTATACCTCAATTTCATGTCTCTCTAAGCAAAAGTTTTAGCTCTAAGTTTGGTTTTGGCTATTAACCGAAACTAAACGAATCAAACAAAAAACCGTCAATCCAACCGAATAAACCGAAAACCAAAAACCAATTTGTTAATAAAATAGACTAATTGATACTTTGGTTTTGATTGAGGATAATAACTGCACCAACCGAATAATACACACACTGACAGAGTAAGTGTTTCCCGCTGCATCGCGCGGGCACCCTTCTAGTATATGTGTGTGTGTTTTTATGTATATATATAGAGGCCGGTTAACATACAATACCTCTTATCCTACATTATGTACGTGATGCCCACAACCGTATGATCTTCAATAGATCGAACGCGGGCGAAACTAATTTATATGATTATTTAATCATATTAATATATTCAAATTATACCGAAAAGGCTAAAATTGTCATTGCGAGATCATAATCTCTGTAACTGACCGAAGATAGTTAAAAATCAAACCCTAAATCAAATTCAACAACCTAAGATTCTTCTTCCCCAACCTCCCTTCATTCCTTTTGGTGCGATTTGATCATACGATAATAAGAACTACTGATTTGGGAGTTTTAGGGGATAAACGGAACAAAACTAACATCGATCGACCAATAATCGAAGAAGATGATCCAGGTTATTGATTATTGTAATATGCGAATTCTGTGTTTTGAAAACAGGGTTTTTACAACGTGCGAAGTACATTTGAAATAGTAGGTTATGTCTTGGTTATGATTTTTATAATATGCGAAATAGATGAAAACATGGTTTGAAAATATGCGAAAAAACATTTGAACTACTAGGTTATGTTTGGATTATTGTAATATACGAATTCTAATTGTACATTGCATATAGGTGTGGTTTATTATAACATCCGAAATAGATGAAAACATGGTGTGAAAATATGCGAAATAAATGTGAAGCTATTGTGTGTGGTTTATTATAACATGTGAAACAGCTGTGAAAAAAATAGTCTGGTTTTTTATAATGTGCGAAGTTTGTTTTTGAGTCACATGCGATTTTGTTGAAATTGATGTTGATGATGAGTTTCATATACCTATATCCACATTGATGAAAGTGCATAACAAAAAATTGTGAATTGAGCTTTATAATTATTAAATATTAAAAGCCTCTATATAAAGACAAAAATGAATTAATATCGATGTACCTGTAATATGACTTGTAATGATCACTTTTAACATAAATACCATAACTTACCACCCCGTCTAAATAATAAATTTACTATTTTAATATATAATACTCAGAGATAACAAGGTTCCAGATTAAGACACTAAAACAAGACACACAAAAAACTAAAAAAAATAGCCGATAAAAAAAACAAATTGTGAGTGCATATGTCTATCGCTTCCGTCAATCACGTATCGTATGTCACACCCCTTTCTGCGGCGGAAGCACGAGGTGTGATCATGAAAGGTTCTCATTGCATACGAAAGGTAAACATGCTATATGCTCGTAAAAACATCAAATACCATAATTTGAAAACATAAGTTTAGCGTTTACATCGCTAGACAGCTTAAAAAGTTTAAAACTTTATTTAAAGATAAACATAAGCGACATCCACAAGCATAAGCGAGACCGCGCGCACATCCATCCTAGTTACCTGAAATACATGTGAGTTTTGGAAAAACGTCAACATAATGTTGGTGTGAATTCATGCAGTTTTGTATTTCACGTTTGTATACTTTGTATGAAAACATAGTTCGTGAATAAATCAAGTTTTCATATATAAATTCAGTTTCATGTGTACACCACGTACTCATGTATAATTCAATCTTTTCTTGAGTACCCCACGTACTTCAAGTATAATTCAATCTTTTCTTGAGTACCCCACGTACTCAAGTATTCATCAATCTTTTCTTGAGTACCCCACGTACTCAAGTATTCATCAATTTTTAATATGGTATGACTTTTATGTAAATGAAGTATTCCTGTAAGTATCAGGATTGTTAATGGGTTGCAAAGCCATTAACATGTGACACGACATAGGAAGTCACCAAACCTAAGGCATTTAATTGGTATATTCTGAGACACAAAAGCACTACTCGATTCTCGCCCTCACCGAGAGTGTGGCTGCCAGGCACCCGTTAGATCTAACCTTTTGTTCTGCGGTCTAAGTATATTGTTGATTAATGGTGCTTCTGTACCCTATTCGTGACACTATTTCTCATAACGCATCCTACTTGGTTCTCGTCCTCACCAAGCGCATTTCTTTTTATCATTTCTCATAACGCATCCAACTTGGTTCTCGTCCTCACCAAGCGCGTTTCTTTTTATCATTTCTCATAACGCATCCAACTTGGTTCTCGTCCTCACCAAGTGCGTTTCTTATTATCTTATATTTTGTCACACTTGGTTCTCGTTCTCACCAAGTGTACTTCTTGTATTTATATCATACCATTTATAAATATTGTACTTTTGTACATGTATTTCACCCCCGAAGTTATAAAAACTGAAAACAGTTAAAAGAAAAGGGGGAGCATGAACTCACAACTTTGCGTTCCTTGCGTCGTAAACTTCACCGGATTTGCTTAATTAACGTCGTAACCTATACGCGTTTTCTTAACGTTAGTCACTAGACTTGCGTCGCACAAGTACAGTCACTCTCTTTTGTATACATTCTTGTGTTAAAAATATTCTATATTTTTAACTACGTATCTTACTTATATTATTTTCTCTAAAATTAATATAAGTATCTCGTGTTTTGCACTTTGCACCCGAATTATGTATCTTGTATGTTGTATGTGTATTTTTATGTTTATACTCCTCATGAGTATTTAGTGTATTTTTAAGTCTTAATACACTAGCATGTATAACACATACTTTATACACTTAGCACAAAAGTTGGTGATAAAATAATATATATTTTTCTCTCAAAAATATACATACTTATATCCATTTTTATTCTTGAAGAAATCCTCATTTCTTATCACCAAAAATTAGGGAAACCTTGGTAATACCCTTAAATACATTTTTAGGGAATAAGTTTCTCAAAAACTTATATTTTTCTAAGTGTCAAAATTTATAAAAATTTTGACAGAGTTTCCCCTAAAAATGGAGGTTTCCCATGTTTTCAAAACATGTGTTTATTTTCTTTTAAATCGTCAACAATCATCAACAACAATTATCAACAATACTCATCAACAATAATCACTAATTTCTCCATTTCATGAACTTGAATATTTACAAAAATGTGTAGTAACTTACTAGCACATTTAGTAAGTCTTGTTATCTTTAAAAATAAGTTTAATTTCTTAAAATCTTTATTTTTAAAGAATATGAAGTTTCACAACTTCTAGTCAAGATTCACAAAAATATTTCTTTGTTGAACTTCCTTGTTACACAAGTGTTTACACACTTGTTTATTTACTAAAAATATATTTAGTTCATGTAAGATCCGGGTTTTAAACAAGACTAATATTTTTGCTTGGTTCTTCCGAAAAACCACTTGTAGATCTTTAGATCTACATGTTTAGAGTCTTATTTTACAAGGAAAATTATGTTTACACAAGTTCATGTTCATGGTGGATGATTTCATCATCTTTTATATTTCTAACACTTAACATACTACTAGTTCATGTTCTTGAACATGAACTAGTATGGTTAGATGATGATCCATCCCACCTCTAGCAACAAACAACATCAAATAATAACAACTATACAAGATCTACAAGATTTACACACACATATTTCCTTTATCCACCTTATTCATCTTATGTTCAAGACTTTTAGTTTTGATCTTGTGTGTTCTTGAGTTTTAATTGTTAAATCACTTATTAACCACTTTAAACAAGAACAAGATGGTGAGCACTTACTACTAGCACAAGGCTAGGGAAGTTCAAGAGGACAAAAGAGGTGGATAAAAGCAAATGGTTGAGGTTCTTCAACTTCCGAAAGCTCCCGGCTTCTTTGTGCACCTTCTAACACCCTTGTATGTGCTTGGTTTATATGAGAATGGAAGGATGAAGGTGAGTGTGTGTGTGGTTGGGTTCGGCCGAGGGCACCAAGGGAGAAGGGAAAGAGCTTGTGTGTTTAGTGTTTTGTGAGAAATGAGTTCATAATCCCATGTGTTCTATTAATAACCAACTTCATACATTAACCCATGGATATTATGTTTAGTAAAGCACAAGCATATCCATTATAATATTGAAATAAAATCAACCAAATGGGTCCCTTGTTGGAACCGTATACATGGGGGGGGGGGGGTATTGGTTGCATTTCAATTCAAATTACTTAGTCTAGTTACAAGTTAAGTATTAGATTTAGGTGTTTATGTTTGTTAAGTAACATATTGTGTGTTAGGGTGCTCGGGGACCCTAACTAGCTTAGAAAAATAAAAATAATGCTTCTAGCAATATTTTGATGTTCCGGGTATTATCCGGTTGTTCGGTTAGACACCTATTCGTTAAAGTGCTAAATTACACTTTTTAGTGTCTTTTAAGTACCTTTCTTGTACTCTTTCAATTCCCAACACTTAGGGAAATATTCTGGATAATAAAACGACATTTCTGCAAAATATTCATATGTTTAAATGCTGAATTATTGCTGAATTATATAAATTCTGCACTTAAAGTGCGTTTCGGGTGCTTTTTAGTGCTTATTTTTGCTTTCGCAATGTATATAAATTAAACCCTTATATGTACTCTTGGGTTTTAATGTACTTTTATCGTCGGACCTACACCTAGACCTCAATTCTAATGTCTGACTACTTTCTGCAGTTCAGTCGACACAGTGTGTCTTACCGGTGAGTTTACTATTATTTCTGACGCAACGCTCTCGTTTATGCATAAAGCAATATTTTGTAGTATACAACATGCATGAATTCACTTGTTTAGTGTGTAATCAGACATTGCTGACAATTAAGCACATAATTGCAGTCATTAAGCAATAATTAAAGTGTACGGAAATTACCGGTTTGGTGCCAGTTGTCACATCGTAGCTGGAATAAATGATCAAGACATGGTTCAAACTGAAGATTGCATGTTAGGAGATATTGATTCGTACGAATCAACATATATTTAGTTTCGTACGAATGGAGGTTGAACAAGTCGGTTCGCACGAACCAACATATGTTGGTTCGTAGTTATGGTTTTCCATTCATAGTAGCGGGTTCGTATGAATGGAGGTCCATCCGTAGGTATCCTTGTACGAATCAACTATGCCTATAAATAGGAGAGTAGGGTCTTGTTCATTGTAACTTTGCTGACTTAGAGGGGAAAGTCTGTCAATTTGATTTCGTGGTTTTGTAACATTCTACAATCAATAGAAACCATAGTTTAATTACTTCTTGGTGTTTAATCTACACACATAATTGGTTTCCGCACAAGATACGTGTTCTACACATTCAACTGTTATTCAACGGTTACGGAATCGATCCTAGAGCGAATCTACAAGTGGTATCAGAGCAGGTGATTGATTGCACGGATTGAAGACACTAGAATTTCATCATCTTTCTTCATATCTTCTTCTACTCATCTTCTTCATTTCTTTTTGAACTTTGAACTCATATTTACGAAGATTTCACAGTTAAAATTGGCTAAATTTTGGATATGTTGTGTGAAAAACGTTTTTAAACAATCCTACAAAGTTTCAGATCAAAATTCTAACAAAATCTTAATCAAATCACTGAAAAACATGGTTGTTTATGTTCAGATTTGTTCGGGCAAATCTGGTTTTTGCAGATTCGTACGAATCTAGGTTGGGATTGTTCATTCGTACGAATCCAGGAAGTAGATTCATATGAACCGGGGTTTATAATCAAAATTGTTTTTTAGTGCTCATTCGTACGAACTTAGAGAGTGCTCATTCATACGAACCTAGAGAGTGTTCATTCATACGAACCTAGAGAGGTTCATTCGTATGAATCAAGATAGTTGTGTTGTTTGTTTTTCATAGTTGATTCAAGTGTTTGTTTGATTATTTGCAGGAATCATGGAAGAGGAATTCTTTAATGAGTTTTACAACGCATTCATAACTGAAGAAACACCCGTGACAAAGACTGCTTCAAGTGTTATTTTCGAGAGTTTGAACTTTGATAATATTTATGGAATTCATCAAAAGCCACCGAAACTAATGAATATAGAAGATTATCATTGGTGGAGCAGTAGATTTGAAAACTGGGTGAAATCTTATGCTTATGATAGTTGGGTTATGTTAACATTGGGATATGAAAAACCTATAAACAATAAACATGAATTATTTAAAATTAAAGAATTTTCAGATAATGATAAAAAGGAACATTCTAATGAATTAAGAATGATAACACTGTTGCAACAATCTGTCAGAGAGGATATTCTTTTCTTGCTTCAACATGGTGAAACGTCAAAATCAATGTGGGAAGCGTTGAAAGTGAAAGTCGAAGGTGGAAAGGATATCAAGAAAAACAAAATATCTTTATTGAAAAAGGATTTTGATCTGTTCGGATGCATGAAAGGAGAAACTGTCCGACAAATGATAGAAAGATTTTGTCATTTGAAAATTGAGCTAGAAAGATTTGGAATTAGAAAGGACAGAGAAGAGATTATCGACAAACTGATCGAGGCATTACCACACGTAGATGATTGGTAAACATTTGTCATGATTCTGAAAAATGATGCCAATTTGTCGATATCACTTTGGATAGTTTGATTGAAAAACTTGAAGGACATGATCTGGAATTGTAGAAACACAACAAAATGATCCGTTCAAGTTATCAGCAGAATGTAGATCTGTACTACCGTAAAAGTATGCTGATGAACAATCAAGCACCAAAGATCAGTATGGCGTTTAGTGCTGAAAATTCAGGTGATTCTTCAAAGAGCAAATCTCAGAGCTATGATCCGGGATATCATTCATCGTCTTCATCAGCCTAATCCAATTCAAATCAGAATTGGAAAGATTCTCCAAACTTGAATATTGATTTCACCAGACAGCATATGAGTTTCTTGGCTTCTATTCTGGAGTCTTATGAAAGTTTGGTCGCAGGCAAGATAGGCAATCCGAATATGACAAAGGAGGACTATGACCACATAGATCCGAAAGAGATGGAGCTCATGGATATCAGGTGGTGTATGGCTAGTGTAATCAGGAGGACTCAACGTTTTATGGAGATCACTTGGAGGAAATGTCCTGAAGGTCCTGATATGAAGCTGGGATTCGACAAAGCAAAGGTCACTTGCTTCAAGTGTAAACAAAAAGGTCACTTCAAAAGAGAGTGTATTAACCGGCAAGCTGATGATAGTGTGAATCCTTTTCATGAAGACTACAATAAGAAAGCAATATATCATCGCACAAATGAGCAGCCGTAAAAAATGAATCAAAAGCAAATCAAAGAAGGTTCATCTAAAGAGAGAAAGCAAGCTTTGATAACAATGCAAGAGGTCGAAGGGTTTAATTGGGATAAATATATTCCAAAAGAGAAAAAGGCATTGGTTGTTGAGACGAGAGCAAGTAGAGAGGAACGCCATGTACGAATGTGGTTGAGTGAAGTATATGAGATTTTCATGGAAGCAAAACGTGCAAATAGATGGGATGATGAGAGGAAGTGTTTCGTAGATCCTCAAGGGAATCTGGCAGTTGATCCTAATATGGTAGATTTTAAAGTGCTTGTTGCTGCTATTCCAACTGCTAAAAGTATGCCTCAGGGATCAGAGAGAATACGAACTACAAGAAAGAAATGGAGGAGGGCATAAGAAGGGTGATCTATGCTAGTGTCGAGAAGAAGAAAAGTGTAGAAGAAATTGTTGACGAAAGGCAGAAGATGAAAGAAGAAATTCACTTAACCATAACCGATCGGTATTGGTCGTTAAGGTAAACTTTGATTAATTTTTCGGTTAATGATACGATTTTGTTGGTGCATGCATACATCTGTCGACTTCGTCTTGTATCGAGTCTAGTGCTAGAATTTTTAAATCAGGGCACGTTGTTTGAGAAATTAGGAGATTTTAAGGTTTGTTTAAAGTGTGTTTGCTTGAAGTGGGTGAGTTCGCTTGAAATGTCAAGTGACATTTTCAAGCGAAACCAACTCTGGCCATTTCGCTTGAGATGTCATCATGACACTTTCAAGCGAAACCCAGTCCCTATATAAACCCTTCAAGCGGATTCATTTGTATCTTTTGTCATTCCGGTACCGAACTGCTGCCGAAGCGTCGTTTGATCTGTAAACTGATTTTAATCAATATATAAGATGATTATTAGTGAACCAAGCTGTTTTTCACATATGTTTCTTAGTTTCCGCCTCTGAAACGGATTAGAGCTCTTCTGATTGACTCGTTTGGGTCACAATTCGATCCTACAGATTTTTAGTTGTGGTTCTTTTTTTTTATAACCCCTAATTGTTCTGGTTATTCTTGAAATATTTTTAACATGATTGATTATTGTTTAAGTCTTTTCCTATAAAGTAAATATAAGATTTGTGATATTTTCTTTTACAAGATTTAATGATATAGTGAATAATTAATCAAAAACTAAATACGATTATTTTTTATGTGTAACTCAAAATTAGCTGTTTAAAATTAAATGCGATATTTTTTATATTTCGTATACTAATTTTCCTTTCACATTAGAGTCAATATCTTATGTGATTATCTAAAATTGAAAAAGGCTTCTATACATTAAATGTAATGCATTTAATTAAATTCCAGTTGATAGTATATATAGGCAAGCCGCTCACCCCGAACAAAACTCATCTCCTCTGTGACATACTTTTTCACCTAGGGTTCTGCTTTTTCTCTCTTAATTCACCGCTTTATTCGATCAGTTTGTCCTTTAAAGCTTTGATTTCTTATAAAACATCTCTTATATTTCGATTATTACGTCCTTAATTCAGCATCAATAAGTGTGTAGATTCAGCTAAAGAACAATTTTAATGGCATAGAAGATAAATCGTCTAAATTCCTACATCATCGGAACGGACATAACCCTCAGACGTAAGTAAATCAACCTTAAATCCCTTTGTGTTTGGTACTTTATGTATGTATGTATGTGCTTATGTGTATGTTTCATTCTTTTGACATGTCTTGCTAACACTTAAAAGACCCGATCCTTGAAGTTCTAGACTTGTTTGACTGCCAATGACTGTGAAAACATAAACTTTGATGTTGTGATTGGAATTTTTAAGATTAATAGATGCGGATTGTAAACGTGTAGTCATGTCACACCCTGGCTTTGCGAAAGCGTGGGTTTATTTTGGTGTGACTTCTTAATACCATAGCACAATCACAACCATGCTATATGAAAATAAAACCATGATGTTCATCCATTCAACAAGTTTTAAAAAGTTACCAAGACAACATTGTTTAAACGTCGACACATGAAACGAATTACAAACATGACATAATTAAAAACTTGTTCATGAGACACAACCGAAAGACATGAATAAAAACACAGTTTAAGGCTTGTGACCCGTCCAGGCAAAAGTCACATTACCTAAACTCGGATGACATCATTACTCCTACGCAGCTTGTCGACATTGCATACCTTGCAAGATCCCCTAATTTCCTGAAATACATGTAGTTTGAAAAATCAACAAAAGTTGAGCGAGTTCATGTAAAAGTGAGTATGTATAAACCCTTGTAATTTGTCTGTATGTATGAAAATCCCTGGTATGCCGCGATTAAGGAAAAAGAGATCACCATTGGGTTGCAAAGCCAATGATATGTGTGAAGTGATGCAGGAAGACTCAAACCTAGCAGATTTATGCGTCCGGCTCAAAGTCACCCCATGGTCCGTACAGTGGACTCAGGAGCTGGGCTCGCTACACCCAAATAGATCTACCGCTCTTGACCCTCGGTCCTACAACGAGGATTAATGGCCTCAAGTTTCCGCCTACCCACTCACATGATCTAAGTAGTAAACCCTCCTTAAGCTAACCATACCATGTATATAAAAGTCTGTAATAATTGTCGCATGTATTTCACCCCCGAAGTATAAAACTGAAAACAGTAAAGAGAAAAGGGGGACATGAACTCACAGAAGTGCGTATCCAGAAACGTCAATCTCCAACTCTATCTGTTGTGTGACGACCTACACGTACTAATTCCTATTAGACGGATGGGCCGTGCCTTGGCTTAGGGTTTAATGTCTGATTGGAGAAATAGTTAGGTAACTATTCCGTATTCACACTTCTTCTTTACTTTATAAGTGTATTCCTTCCCAAGGATTGGGGTTTTTATACATGTAAACGTTATAATCCCGAAAAATATATTTTAAGTCTCACTTGAAAAATATATTTTTAAACACTTGTCTAAAATATTTAATCCCAAAATATACATATTTTCCCCAAAAATATTATATTTTACCTCATACATTTTCCAAAATAATACTTATCAAAATATACATATGAGAGTATTTTCCGAATTATACATAAGTTACGTTTTAAAGTTTGCGTGGTAATAACAATACCGGTGTAACTTAAATATTTATTTGTGAGAGCGTTGGTATTATTTTGGAGTCGTAATTTCACAGTATTTTCAAGTTATATTATTTTTATCCTAAAAATAATATATATCCAGTTCACAAAATAACAAACAGTCACACAAGCGTTTTATTATAAAATATATATTCTAAATATATATTTATCAAGTTTTATTTACGAAAATCCACCTCCGGTACTTGGTATTTTGTAATAAAAATCATGGCAAAGCTTATTTTTGAAAACCAAGTTAAAAATATATTTGTAAAGCATTTGTTAGAAAAATATTTCTAAGTGTTATAATTCTAGAAAAATTTCGCCAGAGTTTCCTCTGTAAATGGAGGTGTCCACGCTTACTAGCGTATCATTTTCTTTCGAAAATCAATCAAACAATTTACCAATCAACAACGTACAATATTTAACCACTAATCTTGACAATAATAAGACTAAACCATAACTCATGAACTTGAGAGTTTTGTAAAAATATGCAGTAAATTACCATCATATTTAGTAGTGGGTCTTGTTATCTTTAAAAATAAGTTTAGTTTCTTGAAAACTTTGTTTTTAAAGAACTTGAAGTTTCACAACTTCTTGTTATAATTTACAAAAATACTTTCTTGTTAACTTTCTTGTTACACAAGTGTTTACACACTCGTTTATCTACCAAAAATGCTTCTAGTTCATAAAATATACGAGTTTTAATAAAGCTAGTATCTTCCGCTTGGTTCTTCCAAAAAACCACTTGTCGATCTTTAGATCCACAAGTTTACAACTTCATTTTACAAGAAAAATTATGTTTATTCAAGTTTCAAGTTCATGGTGGATGGTTTCAACATCTTTCATATATCTAACACTAACATCCTACTAGTTCATGTTCTTGAAGATGATCTAGTATGTCTAGATGATGATCCATCCTACTTTTAGTAACAAACAACATCAAATAATCACAACTATACAAGATTTACATGATTTATACACATATCTTCTCTTTATCCACCTTATTCATCTTATGTTCAAGACTTTAATGTAAGTTCTTTAGTGTTTCTAAATTTTTAACCATTAAATCAACTATTAACCACCATAAACAAGATCAAGATGATGATTAGAAGCACTTACTACTAGCACAAGGCTAGGGAAGAAACAAGGCGTAAATGTGGTGGATAAAAGGAATCTAGAGAGGTTCTTGCACTTTCGAAAGCACCGGGCTTGTTTGTGGGACTCCTTGTACCTTTGGATGTTTGAAAAATGGTTGATCAAAGCTTGAAGGTGGTGGTAGTGTGGTGAGGGGATGGCGGCCGTAGGTGGTTATTTGAGGGAGAGAGAGAACTTTGTTGTTGATGTTGTGTTTAGATGAAAGAGATGGGTTAACCCTTATGCATACTTATAAACCAATTCCCTAATGTCCAACATGTAATGTGTTCTCTAGATAACCAACATGAACAAATAAAATAATCAAAGAAAAATGGAAGTGTGGGTCACCCTAAGGTGACCGTCGATTAGAGGGGGGGGGGGGTAAGGGTTGGGTGGTGTTGATCTAGTTAGGACTTAGTTGCAATCTAATGAGTTTAATTAGTTGATTAAGTGTGTTGTTTAATATAAAGGGTCTTAGGGTGTTCGGGGCCCTAACTAGCCCAGAAACGTAAAAACTATGTCTTTGGCAATATTTTTATGTTCCGGGTAAAGTCCGGTTGTTCGGTTGGATGTTGATCCGTTAAAGTGTTAAGTAAACCTATAAAGTGTCTTTTATGTTATTTTTAGTGACACATTAAATTACCAACACTTTGGAAAGTGTCTAGGACTATTTTGCCAAGTTTTTGCACTTTACTAGCATTGTTAAATGCTGAATTTTGGTATTTAGTGCAGAATTCTGTACTTTAAGTATATTTTAGGCACTTCCGGCACTATAATTATCACCTAGTGACGCAGTTTTATGATCCTCACCTCCCTACACTCACTACCAGTGCAGTACTTTATTCCCGGCTCATACTGGCCTCAATATAGTGTCTGTCTAGGTGCTGGCATTGTCAGCATGTTTACTGGGTTATCCGCTCATTGTGCTAACTGTGCTTTGTGCATCATGGTTGTCACTAATGTTTGTATGTAATAAATGGAGTGACAGTAATAAAATGTGATGCGTGAGTATGTATGTATCAGAAAATAGTAAGCAGTTTAATCATAATTGTAATCAAGCACAGTAATTAAGCACTAATGAAATATTAATTAATTTGTACGGATACCTGGGTTTGTGAGGGTTGTCACATTCTCCCCCCGTTAGAGAAATTTCGTCCCGAAATTTTAGGCTCTGCTTCTAGTTGCAGGGGTCTTGGGAAATAAATGGGGGTATTTCTCCTTCATGTGATCCTCACGTTCCCACGTGAATTCTGGACCGTGTCTTACATTCCATCGAACTTTGACAAGTTTGACACTACTCCTGCGTGTTTTGTTAACTTTCCAATCCGTAACCTCAGCGGGTTCTTCAGTAAAGTGGAGTGTATCGTCAATATGAACTTCGTCAGCAGGAATGATCACTGTTTCTTGTGTTGGACTATTTTTCAGGTTAGATACGTGAAACGTATCGTGAACGCCATTAAGTTTGGCAGGTAGGTCCAACTTGTATGCTACAAGCCCAATCCTTTGCAGGATTCTGAACGGGCCAATGTAACGCGGATTCAACTTCCCACGCTTCCCGAAGCGTGCCACACCCTTCCAGGGTGAAGCCTTCAATAAAACCATATCTCCCACCTCAAACTGTAGAGGTTTCCTTCTTTGATTTGCATAGGCTTTCTGTCTGTAACGAGCTGCCTCAATGCGCTTTCGAATTTGTGCAATCTTGTCTGTCGTCTCTTGGACTATTTCGGGACCAACAAGCTGTCTATCACCCGCGTCAGCCTAGCATAGTGGTGATCGACACTTGCGTCCATAAAGAGCTTCAAATGGCACGGCTCCAATACTTGTGTGGTAGCTGTTGTTGTATGAAAACTCGACTAATGGTAAGTGATTATCCCAGCTACCGCCTAGGTCCATTACACATGCTCTCAGCATATCTTCCAACGTCTGAACAGTTCTCTCACTTTGGCCATCAGTTTGCAGGTGAAACACAGTACTTAGATTCAACTGTGAGCCAAAAGCTTCTTGGAAAGACTGCCAAATCCTTGACACGAAGCGTCCATCTCTATCAGAGGTAACCGAGAGAGGCACTCCATGATGTGCAACAATCTCTCGCATGTAAATTTCAGCAAGTTTACTGGTGTTGTCTTTCTCCTTGATTGGTAGGAAGTGCGCAGACTTTGTTAGACGGTCTACTATTACCCATTGGGTATTTCAGGTTGCTGCAGGAGACCTAAAGGCTTCTGGTACTTGGCCTTTACCTTGGCGCATGTTAAACACTTACTAACATATACTGCAACATCGCCCTTCATCCTAGGCCACCAGTAGAAATCCTTAAGATCTTGGTACATCTTATCCGCACCGGGATGAATTGAGTACCGCGACTTGTGGGCTTCATAAAAAACAACCTTTCTCAAACCACCAAACAGAGGAACCCAAATCCGTTTCATGAAGCATAAAGTCCCTTCCTCGTTTGGTATTAACTGCTTCTCCATCCCACGGAGATATTCGTCCTCAATATTCCTTTCTTTCAAAGCTTCTCTATGTGCGGCACGAATGCGCAATGAGAGATCTGTCCGGACGATCATCTCCAAAGCTCTAACCCTTATGGGTTTGATCCTCTCTTTTCGACTCAGGGCATCAGCGACCACATTTGCTTTCCCTGGGTGGTATTTGATCTCGCAATCATAATCATTCAACAGTTCTACACAGCGTCTTTGCCTCATGTTGAGTTCCTTCTGATCGAATATGTGCTGTAAGCTTTTGTGATCAGTATAAATTGTACATCGCGTACCATACAAATAGTGTCGCCAAATCTTCAACACAAATACCACCGCGCCTAACTCCAAGTCGTGCTTGGTATAGTTTTTCTCATGAATCTTCAACTGGCGTGACACATAAGCTATAACTTTCTGGCGCTGCATCAGCACGCAACCCAAGCCTTGACGCGAGGCGTCACAATATACCACGAAGTCATCCGTTCCTTCGGGTAGCGATAGGATCGGTGCATCACAAAGCTTGTTTTTCAACAACTGAAACGCTTCTTCTTGCTTATCACTCCAATCAAACTTTTTGTCTTTTTGTGTGAGCGTGGTTAGGGGTTGAGCGATTTTAGAGAAATCCTCAATGAACCTTCGGTAATAGCCAGCCAAACCTAGGAATTGTCGGATCTCGGTTGGCGTCTTTGGAGTCTCCCAACTCTTGATCGCCTCGATCTATGTTGGATCCACATGGATTTCATTTCCGTTAACCACATGTCTAAGAAATTGGACTTCACGCAGCCAGAACTCGCACTTCGAGAACTTAGCGTATAATTTTTCCTTTTTAAGTAGCTCCAAAATAGCTCTTAAGTGCTGTTCGTGCTCGTCCTTCGTCTTCGAGTAGATTAAAATGTCATCAATAAACACGATCACGAACTTGTCGAGGTATGGCTTGCAAACTCTATTCATTAAATCCATAAAAACTACAGGCGCGTTTGTCAGCCCAAACGGCATAACTAGGAACTCGTAATGTCCATAACGAGTCCTAAAGGCCGTCTTCGGGATACTTTCCTCTTGTATCCTTAGTTGATGATATCCTGATCGAAGGTCTATTTTTGAATAAAAGCTCGAACCTTACAATCGAACAGATCATCAATTCTCGGTAGGGGATATCTATTCTTGATAGTCAACTTATTAAGCTCGCGGTAGTCTATACACATACGAAAACTACCATCCTTCTTTTTGACGAACAGTACTGGAGCTCCCCAAGGTGAGAAGCTTGGCCTGATAAATCCTTTATCCAATAGCTCCTGGAGTTGTGTCGATAACTCCTGCATCTCTGAAGGCGCAAGTCGGTAAGGTGCCTTAGCCACAGGCGCGGCGCCTGGGACTAAGTCGATGTGGAACTCGACTTGTCTTTGCGGCGGTAATCCTGGCAAGTCTTCTGGAAAGAATTCAGGATATTCTTTCACGACTGGAATGTCCTCGATCTTTAGCTCAGCAACTGCTTTATCCACGATGTGTGCTAAGAATGCAACACATCCCTTCTGTAAACACTTTCTAGCTTTCAGGTAGCTAATAATTCTCAGTGGCGTATCGCACTTCTCTCCATGCACTATGATCGTTTCTCCATCTTCTATTGGGATGCGGATGGTATTTTCATGGCAAACAATCTCGGCTTTGTTGCTCGATAGCCAATCCATCCCTACCACCACATCGAAACTTCCCAATTCGACAGGCAGTAGATCCAAAGTGAACTCGCGTTCTCCCAGCTCAATTACGCATCCTCTGATGACTTCGCCCGTTTCAACTAGTTTCCCTTTCGCCAATTCAATCGAGTATGGAAGGTCTAACTTACTAGGTGTCAACCCAAGTATATTCTTAAATTCTAATGATACGAAACTATAATCGGCACCAGTATCAAACAGAATAGATGCAAAACGTTGGTTTACAGGGAACGTACCAGTGACTACGTTTGGATCCTGGCGCGCTTCCCTTGCGCCGATGTTAAATACTCTTCCCCGTGCTTGGTTAAGTTTTGGGCATTCCCTCTTAAAATGCCCAATATCTCCACAATTGAAACATCCTGGCCCTCGGCCATTCCCATTTCCATTTCCACCTTGAGCGTTATTTTGGTTGCGATTTCCACTCCCAGCTTGATTTGCAAAATTCCCACAGTTTCCGTTTCCTCCATTATTCCCTTGCGGGGGATTTCCATTTCCAGTCCCATAACCTCGATTACCACCACGCCCAGTACCAGTTCCGGCCCAACACGTATCCTTCGAGTGGCCGTTCCTCCCACATGACTCGCATTTTCTCAATCCGCACGGGCCAGAATGATGGCGCTGGCATGTATCACACCTGAGCAGAGTGCCCATATAACCTTTTCCTCTGCTTTCAACACCGGTTTTGGCCATGGCCGGTGTGCTCGATTCACCTTTCTTGCTCACAACGTTGGTACCTTGCTTGAAATTCGAAAATTTTCGCTTGTTTTCCCCAGACGACTCCACGCGAGTCTCTTTCCTCTTCGGCTCCGAGATGGAAAATTTGTTCAACCTAATGGCCTCTTCAGTAAGCGCCACACTGAGGTCTATGGCTTCCGTGATCATGGTAGGTTTGGACGTGGTAACCATACTCATTATCTGGGGTGCCAATCCCCAGATAAATCTCTCAATACGTTTAAACTCTGGTGTGACCATGTACGGTACTACGTGAGATAAATCATGAAATCTTTGAACATATTCTGCAATCTTGGGACCATCCATCCTTAAATTCCAGAATTCAGTTTCTAGCCTTTGTATTTCAGCACGCGAGCAATACTTCTTTCTCATCAACTCTTTTAACTCGGCCCATGTTAACGCATAAGCAGCAGCTTCTCCTAAAGTTTGCACTTGAAAATTCCACCACGATAGGGCTCCATCCAGAAACAGCCCTGAGATGTAGGTTACTTGTTGCTCGGGAGCGCATTTGCTCTTTCGTAGGACAGAGTCTGTCTTTTCAGCCCACCTAACAAACGCAACAGCACCTCCTGTGTCATCGAAATTCATGGGCTTGCAGTCGAGAAACTGCTTGTAGGTGCACCCTGCACATACGTTAAAATTTACCAATGGTATTAGCGGACGTGCTATAAATATCCAAATGTATGGTAATATGTCTCAAGCCACTTGACATTACCATGAGGTGGATTGTTGTTGTCGTTGTTGCTTGAATGGCTCCCGCTCGTTCCTCCTTGGGAGGCTGCATATTGAGCTATGGCCGCAACAATGATCCCTTGAAGTTCCACTTCTGTAGTGGGCATGCGTACATCACGTCTTGGAGGCATCTTCTAAAAGATGATCATATAGATCAGGTCATAGTAAGTATGATAATTATACATATACAGTAACGTTCATGCACACATAACATCTCATGTTATAAATTAAAACGTATAACCCAACAAAGCATGTAGTGAGAATGTTGCCATTGAGCTTCATTAATCACGACCACACAGTGTTTTACGAATTTAATAGTACATCACATGTCAAAGTAAGATCGTGGGGCTACATCACCCCCAAAAGTACAAATCTGTCTACATCTATCATATACAAAAGTGTGATCTCTCAAAAGGCTTCATAAGCTGGCTCAATAGCGACCTTCTCACCAAAAGATCGACCTGCATAAAACCAAAAATATGCCTATGCTAATGGCGGTAGAGGAGGAGGAAAATGAGAGAAAAGTAAACGACGCATGTGTAACCAGTCCTCCTCTAAGGCACGATAGGCACGCAAACAATATGCTATCTGCTGCTCAGAAGTCATGAAACGAACATTTGAATCGGGGGAAAGTGGACGAGGAGTGTGTGGTGCTGCAAATGGGGTCTGAAAATGACAAGATGGACGTGGAGCTCTCTCCAGGTCCTGAATACGACGCGTCAATGCATCCTGCTGTATCATCAAAGAAGTGAGGGTGTCCTCCGTAGAGTATCCAACATGGTACGGGTGGTACGGATCAGACAGTGGCATGATAGGGGGCGTAGTCCATAAAAATGGCTCGCTAGACGGTATAAAAGATGGTGCAGTAGGTGGTGCAACAGAAAAAAACTGAGGTGTGAATGGTAAGGATGATGGCAGCACGGGTGGAACAAAAGTAGGATGAGAAATCTGAGGTATAAACTGGTTGCCTCCTGACATGAAAGGTACGTGACCAAAAGCTGTCGCGATGAACCCTCCCCAGGATGCGGTAGAGGGATGTCCTGGAGAACGGTAATCGAAAGATCAGTGCGGTGAACATCTGTGGTGTGTGGGGGAATCAAGGGAATATCAGTGGGTACAGAAACAGGTTCTACTGGAGGTGTAACAGGTAACACAAATGGTGGGTAATCGTCATCGTCATCTATCCACCCGTTACGGGTGTCAGCGTAACGTGGATCTATATGAGTAGCAAAAGGTGCACGGTCAAACAGTACCGGCACGGGATCGGGAAATGGTGCCTCAACAACAGGATCCTCTATCAAGGGTGGAGCAACAGCGAGAATATCGACAGCGGGTATATCACCAACAAGAGGTGCAGCGGCTGGTGCATCCTCATGTACAGGGTCATGCTCTAATGCAGGGTCAGGAGCAACTACTGGCTCTGGGGCCACATCAGGCTCCGGGTCAACAAGATCCATATCGAAATCAGCAGGGATGTCAAGCAAAGGGTCAACAAGATCTACGGGCGCCTCTAGGGGCTGATCCATGTGAATAAACTCAATATCGTGGTCAGGGTCGAAATTCGGGGGAAAGATCGGCTCAAAAGCGTCATCGACCTCGTGGTCGAACTCGAACTCGTGTGATGGACCGGGTGCAGCTGACATCGCCATGTCAGGGTCAGAAGAGTGAGACTGCACACCATGGTCGTGCGAAGATGCAGATGCCACAGACTCTAATGAGTCCGGGACAGGTGAACCAACAGGAAGCTCCTCTATAGGGGCATCAGCGATGGGAAGAATAACGTCAGTACCAATAGGGACCCCGCCCTCATTGTCAGCCTCAGGCAGATCCTCCTCAAACAGATCGATGTCATCGTCAGAAATGACATCGAGGGGCATATCAACTACTGGGAAAACAGCAAGCGGTATGGGAGCAGGGATCACCGCAAGTGGTAAATCCCCGGCAGGAAGGCCATCAGTAGGCTCAACTCCGACGTTAGGCAGCGCGAACGGCTGGAAATCATCGCCGTCCGTGCTGGTGGTGTCTGATGTGTAGACCTCTCGCTCTGAGGGAATCTCATCATCCGACACGATCGCCATGGGGTCTAGTGTGTCCGATACTCCTGTGTCTGACGATGAAACCATTACGTCTGTAACATAATCACATATATGCACATATATCAATCATAAATTCAAATAAATCGGTTAGCCACAATAAAGCAAACAAGTAATCATCCTAGTCTCTTAGACTACCCTCCCAGCCTCTCAGACTGAACCTCCTAGCCTCTCAGACTAACTCCCTGGTCTCTAAGACCAACCTTCCAGTCTCTAAGACTAAATCCATGGCCTCTAAGACCAACCTCCCAGTCTCTAAGACTAAATCCCTGGCCTCCAAGACCAACCTCCCAATCTCTAAGACTAAATCCCAGGCCTCTAAGACCAACCTCCCAGTCTCTAAGACTAAATCCCTGGCCTCTAAGACCAACCTCCCAGTCTCTAAGACTGATCCTCCCTCAGCCTCTAAGAGTGATCCTCCCTCAGCCTCTAAGACTGATCCTCCCTCAGTCTTTAAGACTGAACCTCCCTCAGTCTCTAAGACTGAAATATAAATTTTGAAAAAGTGTATTTGTGCCTTTTATTTGTAAAAATGTTTTATATCCTGGATCTGGACGTTTAGTGTATGCAATGTAAAACGTTTTCATGAGAGCCCTAGTGATCATAGTCTAGACTCGAGAAGGAATCCTAGTTCGCTATGATCGAGGCTCTGATACCAAGTTGTCACACCCTGGCTTTGTGGAAGCGTGGGTTTATTTTGGTGTGACTTCTTAACACCATAGCACAATCACAACCATGCTATATGAAAATAAAACCATGATGTTCATCCATTCAACAAGTTTTAAAAAGTTACCAAGACAACATTGTTTAAACGTCGACACATGAAATGAATTACAACCATGACATAATTAAAAACTTGTTCACGAGACACAACCGAAAGACATGAATAAAAACACAGTTTGAGGCTTGTGACCCGTCCAGGCAAAAGTCACATTTCCTAAACTCGGATGACATCATTACTCCTACGCAGCTTGTCGACATTGCATACCTTGCCAGATCCCCTAATTTCCTGAAATACATGTAGTTTGAAAAATCAACAAAAGTTGAGCGAGTTCATGTAAAAGTGAGTATGTATAAACCCTTGTAATTTGTCTGTATGTATGAAAATCCCTGTATGTAGCAATTAAGGAAAAAGAGATCACCATTGGGTTGCAAAGCCAATGATATGTGTGAAGTGATGCAGGAAGACTCAAACCTAGCGGATTTATGCGTTGGGCTCAAAGTCACCCCATGGTCCGTACAGTGGACTCAGGAGGTGGGCTCGCTACACCCAAATAGATCTACCGCTCTTGACCCTCAGTCCTACAACGAGGATTAATGGCCTCAAGTTTCCGCCTACCCACTCACATGATCTAAGTAGTAAACCCTCCTTAAGCTAACCATACCATGTATATAAAAGTCTGTAATAATTGTCGCATGTATTTCACCCCCGAAGTATAAAACTGAAAACAGTAAAGAGAAAAGGGGGACATGAACTCACAGAAGTGCGTATCTAGAAACGTCAATCTCCAACCCTATCTGCTGTGTGACGACCTACATGTACTAATTCCTATTAGACGGATGGGCCGTGCCTTGGCTTAGGGTTTAATGTCTGGTTGGAGAAATAGTTAGGTAACTATTCCGTATTCACACTTCTTCTTTACTTTATAAGTGTATTCCTTCCCAAGGATGGGGGTTTTTATACATGTATACGTTATAATCCCGAAAAATATATTTTAAGTCTCACTTGAAAAAATATATTTTTAATCACTTGTCTAAAATATTCTAATCCCAAAATATACATATTTTCCCAAAAATATTATATTTTACCTCATACATTTTCGAAAATAATACTTATCAAAATATACATATGAGAGTATTTTCCGAAATATACATAAGTTACGTTTTAAAGTTTGCGTGGTAATAACAATACCGGTGTAACTTAAATATTTATTTGTGAGAGCGTTGGTATTATTTTGGAGTCGTAATATCACAGTATTTTCAAGTTATATTATTTTTATCCTAAAAATAATATATATCCAGTTCACAAAATAACAAACAGTCACACAAGCGTTTTATTATAAAATATATATTCTAAATATATATTTATCAAGTTTTATTTACGAAAATCCACCTTCGGTACTTGGTATTTTGTAATAAAAATCATGGCGAAGCTTATTTTTGAAAACCAAGTTAAAAATATATTTGTAAACCATTTGTTAGAAAAATATTTCTAAGTGTTATAATTCTAGAAAAATTTCGCCAGAGTTTCCTCTGTAATTGGAGGTGTCCACGCTTACTAGCGTATCATTTTCTTTCCAAAATCAATCAAACAATTTACCAATCAACAACGTACAATATTTAACCACTAATCTTGACAATAATAAGACTAAACCATAACTCATGAACTTGAGAGTTTTGTAAAAATATGTAGTAAATTACCATCTTATTTAGTGGGTCTTGTTATCTTTAAAAATAAGTTTAGTTTCTTGAAAACTTTGTTTTTAAAGAACTTGAAGTTTCACAACTTCTTGTCATAATTTACAAAAATACTTTCTTGTTAACTTTCTTGTTACACAAGTGTTTACACACTCGTTTATCTACCAAAAATGCTTCTAGTTCATAAAATATCCGGGTTTTAATAAAGCTAGTATCTTTCGCTTGGTTATTCCGAAAAACCACTTGTAGATCTTTAGATCCACAAGTTTACAACTTCATTTTACAAGAAAAATTATGTTTATTCAAGTTTCAAGTTCATGGCGGATGGTTTCATCATCTTTCATATATCTAACACTAACATCCTACTAGTTCATGTTCTTGAACATGATCTAGTATGTCTAGATGATGATCCATCCTACTTTTAGTAACAAACAAAATCAAATAATCACAACTATACAAGATTTACATGATTTATACACATATCTTCTCTTTATCCACCTTATTCATCTTATGTTCAAGACTTTAATGTAAGTTCTTTAGTGTTTCTAAATTTTTAACCATTAAATCAACTATTAACCACCATAAACAAGATCAAGATGATGATTAGAAGCACTTACTACTAGCACAAGGCTAGGGAAGAAACAAGGCGTAAATGTGGTGGATAAAAGGAATCTAGAGAGGTTCTTGCCCTTTCGAATGCACCGGGCTTGTTTGTGGGACTCCTTGTACCATTGGATGTATGAAAAATGGTTGATCAAAGCTTGAAGGTGGTGGTAGTGTGGTGAGGGGGTGGCGGCCGTAGGTGGTTATGGAGGGAGAGAGAGAACTTTGTTGTTGATGTTGTGTTTAGATGAAAGAGATGGGTTAACCCTTATGCGTACTTATAAACCAATTCCCTAATGTCCAACATGTAATGTGTTCTCTAGATAACCAACATGAACCAATAAAATAATCAAACAAAATGGAAGTGTGGGTCACCCTAAGGTGACCGTCGATTAGAGGGGGGGTAAGGGTTGGGTGGTGATGATCTAGTTAGGACTTAGTTACAATCTAATGAGTTTAGTTAGTTGGTTAAGTGTATTGTTTAATATAAAGGGTGTTAGGGTGTTCGGGGACCTTAACTCGCTCAGAAAAGTAAAAACTATGTCTTTGGTAATATTTTTATCTTCCGGGTAAAGTCCGGTTGTTCGGTTGGATGTTGATCCGTTAAAGTGTTAAGTAAAGCTATAAAGTGTCTTTTATGTTATTTTTAGCGACACATTAAATTACCAACACTTTGGAAAGTGTCTAGGACTATTTTGCCAAGTTTTTGCACTTTACTAGCATTGTTAAATGCTGAATTTTGGTATTTAGTGCAGAATTCTACACTTTAAGTATATTTTAGGTACTTCAGGCACAATAATTATCACCTAGTGACGCAGTTTTATGATCCTCACCTCCCTACACTCACTACCAGTGCAGTACTTTATTCTCGGCTCATACTGGGCCTCAATATAGTGCCTGTCTAGGTGCTGGCATTGTCAGCAGGTTTACTGGGTTATCCGCTCACTGTGCTAACTGTGCTTTGTGCATCATGGTTGTCACTAATGTTTGTATGTAATAAATGGAGTGACAGTAATAAAATGTGATGCATGAGTATGTATGTATCAGAAAACAGTAAGCAGTTTAATCATAATTGTAATCAAGCACAGTAATTAAGCACTAATGAAATATTAATTAATTTGTACGGATACCTGGGTTTGTGAGGGTTGTCACAAGTCATACATGTCTATTCTAGGTTAAAAATGTCTAGGAGCTGATCTGACGGTGGGTTTAATTATACTTGGTTTTACAGGTGGTGATTGCGTGCATATGAGACCTGCCGAGTCGGATGCACCATCGTACATCACCAAAGTTGAAAAACTCGTGGCTGATGATGAAAATAGTGAGATGATGGTTAGGGTCCGCTGGTAATACCGGCCAGAGGGCACATCAGACGGTAGGAGGACATTCCATGGAGTAAAGGAAAACTTTCTGAGTAATAACTATGATATGCAAAGCACACAGGCGATACAGGGAAAGTGTGTAGTTCTTACATTGCAACAGTATATGAAGCTCAAGTATGTGGGCGTTGATGACTATTTTTGTCGGTATGAATATGTTGTCGTAGAACGTGATCCACTTGTTACAGATGGAGAACGTTCACACCAAAACATGTTACAGTGTGAGTACCCTGCAGATTTCGATCCATCAATTAGCTTTATAATCTTCACTTTAATTCTTTTGGTATTATGAGGTTGAATATTACACTAAGCTTATTTTTTATGAGATATGAAGGTATTGTAAGTTGTCACACCCCGACCACGTATAACATACAAAACGTGGCGGAAAACGTCGGGGAGTGTTGTAACAGAATTAATTGTTTCATAACCATGGCATTCAAAGTTGTATTTTATTTATCAACACAAGAGTTACATTGTCTTAAACAGAAAATAAAGAGTTCAGAACATAATTAAACTAAGTCTATCTTCATTTTATGTCTCTAAGACACAGGTCTGCCATAGTGTCACGATCATCATCCTATGCAAAAGCTCCTGAAAACACATGTTAAAATAGGTACGTCAGCATAAAAATGCCTGTGAGATACATAGGTTTTGTGAAAATAGGATTCATGACTTAAGTTTAAGAGAAAGTTGTTTAGTAAAAGTCAGTCATGAACCTTGTAAATTGTTTTGTTTTGTAAGTCATTTAAAAAGCGATAAGATCAAACGATATGTATAAATAAAAGAATAATGTATGGTTAAATGTATAACCAAGTAAAATGAGTTGTATAAAGTAAATTGTTTGTAAACCAAAGTCTTGTGAAAATCGTGTTACTTGTGTAAAATGTATAAGTCCAAATTGAATGATTTAAATAATGCTATGACATGTAATATAATACAAATACTTATATATAGGAAGTACCGACGGCGTATCCACCATGCTTGTATCATATTACTCACATCTCGTTACTTAAGTCACTTAAGCAAACCATCAATGTATAAAGTCTATGTTTAGACCAATTGTCAAAAAGTCCTTGTATAAACCATGTCAAATGTTAAGAAGTCCAAAAGTAGTCAAGTAATGTGTAACAAATGTTATGTATTGTAAGTAAAGTATTGTCACATAATCCAAATGTAGAAATATACAAAACAAAGTATTTTGAATATATCAAAAAGTTATGTTTTGCAAAGTAATGCATGTTACATTGATACAAACATTTATGTGGTAAGTTAACGCATACATTCAAGCCTTGAGACAGTCGGATAACCCTTTCAGTCAAGGTTATCAAAAGAAATGTTTTCGGATTCAGTCATTCCTTACATCCAAACAAACCCGGGATGTCAGGAATGGGATTTGTCAAGTCCTACGGTACCAGTACTTACTACCTAGCGACGTAGCTAATGTTAATGAATGTATATAAGTCTCGTTTGTGCAAACCAAATGTTATAGCAGTTGTATACATGTCATGTGAAAACAATGTACTAAGTATGCTAAGTTAACATACAAAGCAGAAAAGTCATGTAAATCAATGTGCTAGCATACTATCAGTCAACATACATGGCAGAAATGTAAAGTAAAACAATGTACTAAGTATGCACACAATGGACATACATAGCATGAAATGTAATGTAAAACGATGTACTAAGTACGCACACAATGGGCATACATAGCATGAATTGTAATGAAATCATGTACTATAATGTACTAACGAACATAGCAGGTATATGATGTAAAAACACGGAAAGCATGAAAGTAACAAGTAGGCACATGTGTTCCACCCCAAAACAGTTTGGAAAACAGTAAAAGAGGGGTCTATGTACTCACTTGAGATTGCTCAGAAGTCCTAAGATAACCACCAAGCAATGCTAGAGATCACGGAATCAAACGACACCTAATATAGGTAACTATGTTAATAAACCGGACCTATATCGGAGGATCGGATAGAATGAGGGCTCATAAACCAAATGAGTATGGGAACTCAGGTAGTATGGTTTAACAAAGCCTACATACTAAATGAAACCTAGCCTAAGTGCTTACGACCCGTTTAGGTAGATTATGCTACTTTAACGCGTCGTTCGCGTAAAACGCGTTCGGATCGCCTAACTAGTCCTATGATAAGTAAAATATTCCTTAACATGTCTAATATTGTTACCAAATCAGTTTAGATACCAAAAGTTGTGTTACATATGCTTAAAATGAATTTTGGCATAAAAAGGGCATTTTGGTAATTTACCTAAGGCATATAAACTACCTATCATACAACTACTTAAACGAAGCGACCATAAGGTATAACCTCGGAAGGTTATTCCCTATATACTATGGTCTCCTAATGTGTTTGGTCGGATCCTAATGAGCGACCAAATGGGTCGGGTTCGAGGGTATAAGCGAGTTATTAGATCGCTTACCCTTACGACCCTAGACAACGTGGTAATCAGTAGGCATAGTCACAAGGGACTATAACCATCGTGATTACGCTCACAAGGGACTATAACCATCACAAGGGACCATAAACTGGTCAATGCAGAAAGTCAAACAAAGTTTGAGTTTCGGACTCGAAAAGCAATAAAAGAACGAAGCAACACTTACAAAGGGTCCCCGAATGCTAATCTTGATTCAAGTAGCTCAGGTATGAAACAAAGGTTTCAACTTAGAGCTTCTCAAATCAGATTCTTGTGAGGAATGAGTGAAGTTGAGGTGGGTATTTATAGATTTCGGTTCACCGTTAGGATCATTTCTTGGATAACGTGCCTTGATCTCGCCCGTACACTTGTCGGAATGTTGTGGTAACTCATTTTGCCCCCACCACAAGAGTTTGACACATGGCATTGGCCTTTGGGGTGTTTGAAAGCCATTAATCAGCAGCCAAGACAATTTTCTGCATCTGACCCCTGCTTGCGCACCGTAACATCCTGAGTGTTGAGGTGCGCAAGCACTTGCAGACCAGCAAGTTTGTTTTTTTGGCAAAACAGGCCCCTGAAGCTCCAAACTTGCTATTTAATGCATTTTTGACACGTTTAAGCCCCGTTAACCCCATTTCAAAGCTCTAAAATGAAGTTAAAGTATAGGGAACTTAAAATGTGCTCAAAAATATCTTGGATGTCGGTTCGTTTGGCCGTACGATTGCGTTGTTCGGTTAATTACGACGGAATGCGCATAAGCGCGAAAAACGGTCCAAAGGACGTGACGAATGGATTTTTCTCATGCCAAACACTAAAATAAAATATTTTAGTGCTTACATAAATTTTTGGATGTCCGGATGTACTCAGAACGTAAGTTATGCGCGAAAGTGCAAACTTATGCACTTTTAGTCCCTGAATGACCCCAAAGTTTATTTTAGCATACCGAACCCCTCAAAGTCTATTTCTAAGCCATATAAAGGATATTTAAGGTGTGTTTAACTTATGGTCATGTTCCGGAATGTTTGTTACTGTTCAAATTGGCATACTTTCGCAGTTTGTCAAGTTTAGTCCCTGTAAGCGAATTAACTTGTTTTTGACATACCAAAGCCTTCAAAACTTATTTCTAAGTTATGTAAAGGTTATTTAAGGTATGTTAAGTATATGTTGATGTTTCGGAGTATTTTTCGCATTAAACTAATTACGTTTATGCGCCAGTTTGCGTATAACTCCCCAGAGCAATATAGAGTTTGAAATTGAATAAAAGTCAAAACATGAAAAATGTAAAACACAACCAAACAAACATCGGGATCAAATAACATTGTTTTATTGATAATAGAACTGTTCACAATGATTAAAAGCACAGATGTTACAGTCTCCCCTACTTGTGGAAATTTCATCCCGAAATTTATTTAGAGGAAACTCGTGGGAAAAGATGCGGATACTTCGCCTTCATTTGATCTTCGCGTTCCCAAGTAAACTCGGGTCCACGTTTAGCTTCCCAGCGAACTTTGACCAAAGGAATGTGCTTGCGTTTAAGCCACTTGACTTCACGTTCCATGATTTCCACTGGCTTCTCAACAAATTTCAGTGTTTTATCAACACGAATTTCGTCAAGTGGTATGTGGAGGTTCTCATCAGCTAAACACCTCTTGAGATTGGACACGTGAAAGGTTGGATGAACATTTCCAAGTTCAGGAGGTAACTCAAGTCTGTAGGCTACCTTACCGATTCTTTCAACGATCTTGAATGGTCCAACGTATCTAGGTGCAAGTTTTCCTTTCTTTCCAAATCTGATCACACCTTTCCAAGGTGAGACCTTAAGTAATACTCGATCACCAACTTGAAATTCCAAGGGCTTGCCTTTTGGGTCCGCGTAACTCATTTGACGGCTTCTAGCTGGCTGAAGGTTATCACGAACTTTCTTAATCTTGTCAGTTATCTCTAAAATGAGGGCAGGTCCAGTAAGCTGAGCCTCGCCGATCTCATTCCAGCAGACTGGTGAACGGCATTTTCGACCACAGAGAGCCTCGAAAGGAGCCATTTTGATGCTGGTGTGATAACTGTTGTTGTAGGAGAATTCAATCAACGGAAGATGTGAATCCCAACTACCACCAAAGTCAATCACACAAGCTCTAAGCATATCCTCCAGAGTCTGGATTGTTCTTTCAGATTGACCATCCGTTTGTGGATGATAAGCCGTGCTTAGATTAAGTTGGGTCCCCATAGCAGATTGCATGGTTCTCCAAAAATGAGAAGTGAAACGAGCATCTCTGTCAGAAATGATGTTCAAAGGAACACCATGTCGAGCTACAATTTCATCCACATAGATTTTAGCAAGTTTGTCAGCAGAAAACTCCTCATGGATTGGCAAGAAATGCGCTAACTTAGTAAGACGATCAACAACTACCCAGATGGCATCGTGACCTTTCTTTGTGTGTGGGAGTTTAGTAATAAGATCCATAGTAATGTTTTCCCATTTCCAAAATTGGATCTCTGGTTGCACCAATAAACCAGAAGGACGCTGATGTTCAGCCTTAACCTTAAAACAAGTAAGGCATTTTGATACATATAAGGCAATGTCTTTCTTCATACCAGGCCACCAATACTGAATACGAAGATCCTTATACATCTTATCTGAGCCAGGATGAACAGAATAGCGAGACTTATGGGCTTCATCCATAAGCAAGGTGCGAAGGTTATCTAGGCTTGGGACCCACAACCGGTCCATGAAGTAGTACGATCCATTGTCCTTCAGTTCTAGATCAGGTGTTATGTGATAGGGAAATTCCTTATCCATCAAACCTTGTGAAACACAAGATTGTTGAGCCTGAGAAATGCGGGCTTGGATATCAGATCGAGCTTGAATAACAGATTGAACACGAACATAATGAAGCTTAGTACGTTCCTTATGACTCAATGCATCAGCTACGACATTCGCCTTACCAGGATGGTAGCGAATTTCGCAGTCATAGTCGTTTAGAAGCTCCACCCAACGTCGTTGCCTCATGTTGAGTTCTTTCTGATTGAAGATATGCTGAAGACTTTTGTGGTCAGTGAAAGCCACACATTTTGTACCGTACAAATAGTGTCTCCAGATCTTAAGAGCGAAGACAACTGCACCCAACTCAAGATCATGAGTGGTGTAGTTTTTCTCATGTATCTTCAACTGCCTCGATGCATATGCTATGACTTTGTTCCTTTGCATCAGAACACAACCAAGACCCAATTTAGAAGCATCGCAATAAACGACGAAATCATCATTGCCCTCAGGCAAAGTTAGAATAGGCGCGTCGCAAAGCTTTTGCTTCAAAGTCAGAAATGCTTCCTCTTGTTTGAATCCCCAATCAAAGGGTTTGTTCTTCTGAGTTAGAGCAGTTAGAGGAACTGCAATCTTCGAGAAGTTTTCTATGAAGCGGCGATAATAACCTGCTAGACCAAGAAAAGAACGAACCTCAGTAGGAGTAGTAGGCGTATCCCAATCCTTAATCGCACTGATCTTGGAGGGATCTACATGAATACCTTGTTCGTTGACAATATGTCCCAAAAATTGAACTTCTTTAAGCCAAAATTCACACTTGGAGAATTTGGCGAAAAGTTGCTCTTTCTTTAGGAGTTCCAGAGTAAGACGAAGATGTTGTTCATGATCAGCTCGCGTCTTAGAATAAATCAATATGTCGTCAATGAAAACAATGATGAACTGATCCAAAGAAGGCTTGCAGACCCTATTCATTAAGTCCATGAAAACAGCAGGAGCATTAGTCAAACCGAATGGCATGACTGTGAACTCATAATGCCCATAACGAGTGCGGAATGCTGTCTTGGGAATATCTTCTTCATGCACATGAAGTTGATGATATCCAGATCGCAGATCAATCTTCAAAAAATAAGAAGTGCCCTGTAACTGATCAAAGAGATCATCGATTCGAGGTAGGGGATATCGATTCTTGATGGTAAGCTTGTTAAGCTCACGATAATTGATACACATCCTAAAAGATCCATCCTTCTTCTTGACAAAAAGAATGGGAGCACCCCAAGGTGAAAAGGTAGGACGGATAAAACCTTTGTCAGAGAGCTCCTGAAGCTGCTTAGACAACTCTTGCATCTCAGACGGTGCAAGACGATATGGAGATCTGGCAATGGGATTTGCACCAGGTACGAGATCAATACGGAACTCGACTTGGCGTGCTGGAGGTAGACCAGGTAACTCTTCAGGGAACACTTCAGAATAATCCCGAACAACAGGGATATCTTGGATAGACTTACCCTTGCCTTTATCTACTATAACATGTGCCAAGAAGGCCACATAGTTCTTTCGCAGATACTTCCGAGCTTTAAAACAAGACATGAGTTTGAGACCACCGGCAGGTTTCTCACCATGCACCTGTAGGATCTCGCCTATCGAAAACGGCACACGAACAATCTTCTCAAAACAAACTAACTATGCGCGATGCTTGGATAACCAATCCATACCCACAATAACGTCGAAGCTTCCAAGTTGCATAGGCGTGAGGTCAATAGGGAAAAGATGGTCGTTAAGGTTCAACTGGCAGTTGCGAAGAACAGAATAAAGAACAATGGGTTCACCACTAGCAACTTCTACTGTCAAAGGTTTACTTAGTTTCGTTCTAGACACTCGAAGCAATGGCTCAAAAGATAAAGACACAAAACTCTTATCGGCACCCGAATAAAAAAGAACAGATGCAGGCTGATTATTAATAAAGAACGTACCGTTCACCACTTCATTGTCTGCTTGTGCCTCCTGTGCATTGATGTTGAAAACTCGAACTCGAGCCTGAGCCTGATTCTGATTTGCATTCTGATTCTGGTTGGCTAGCCTTGGGCACCGGTTTCTGTAGTGGGTCAGATCCCCACAATTGTAGCACGAACCAGGAGGAAAATGAGGTCGTGCAGCTTGACCTTGTTGCTGAGCAAGAGGCTGAGCAACTTGTTGGGCCGGGTTCTGAACTGCCCGATTCTGATTGGCAGGGATGCGGCAGGTGTCAGCAAGATGACCAGATCTTCCGCAGTTGGTGCACTGACGACACTGGAGGTGTGGTTGATGATGGCCGTTACACCTGTTGCACAAAGGTGCATTGCCAAGATAAGGCTTCTTGGCTAGTGGTTGCGCAGGCTGATTTGTTGCAGCTTGGGCCTGTGCAGTAACGGCATAGTTTTGGGAAGTCTTCCGCTTCCTAGACCCTCCAGAATTCTTTCCCTTCTTGTTTCGACCTTTCTTGCTATATTCCTTGTCAGATGCCTGCTTCTTACCCTTGTCACCTTTTTTATGCAGCTTCCCCTTTCGAACCTGCGACTCAGTCAATGTTGCTGCTAACTCGATCGCCTGACGAAGTGTGGCAGGGTTACTACCAGTAATGATGTCCTGCACTGAGTCAGATAGGCCGTCGATGTATCTTTCGATAGCCTTGTCGAGTGGGGTAACCATTGTTGGGCAAAGCAGACTCAACTCCTCAAACCTGTCAGTATACGCCCGATGTTCACCACTATCTTGTTTCAAGTCATCGAACTCTCTCTCCAAAGCTCGCTGTTCATGACGAGGACAGAATTCCCTCATCATAAGGGCCCTAAGTTCAGCCCAAGTCTGTGCTAGAGCAACTTCTGCACCACGGTCTCTCATAACCCCGTTCCACCATGTGAGAGCCCTCTTCTGAAACGCACTTGAAGAAAACTCGACCTTGCGATTGTCAGGACACTGCACGTGGCGGAAAGTATTCTCAATGCTCTCAAACCCTTGAAGAAGCCCAGTCGCTCCCTCAGAACCACTAAACTTGAGTGGTTTAGCCGAGTTAAAATCCTTGAATTTGCATGGAGCATTGTTGTTGTTGTTGGCTTGGTTCCATTGAACAAAGAGATTTGGGAATTGAGCAGCCATCTGCTGCGCAATGATTTCTACCAGTTCGGCAGTCGCTATCTGGTTTTCGCGTCGAGGAGGCATTCTAAAAGAGGAAACCTGAAAGGAAACGAGTGAGATGATTGGATGAAGAGAATGAGATGAAACAAAAATTGACAACAACAAAGATGGTGGTCATTTGTTCGCATCACAAAGCAAACAAACGACACACAGTGACTAATCAAAGTAAATGGGTCAAAAACAATGTATCGCGAAGACATGCTCGCCTATAAGTGAACACTCACCCCAAGAGTTCCCAGGTAAGAGTGACTGGTTCGATTATGTGGATTTGTACGAACACTCTAGCCTTAGACAGAAAACCCAGGGTACAGGCATTCACTCTTCCAGTTTGCACGTGTTCACACTATTTAGAACCCAAAACTTTGACGAGATTTTGAAAATTTGAAAGGCACAAGGCCAAAAATCAAACTGGAAGGGTTCAAAACCTTACAATAGAGGGTTCAAAACCTTGTAATAAATCATTAAAAAACAGAAGATTGTTTTTCAAAAATCATTTCGGAAAATTGGGTTCTTGTTTTGATAATCACCTAAGGATAGGTGATGTGCATGTTTTAAGATCTAAACACAAGATAACTTGTGTTGGGGACCTAGAAGGGTTATAGTCTTGGTCAAAGCATTACTGATAACCTAATTCCCTATAACCATTGGCTCTGATACCAACTCTTCTGTCACACCCCGACCACGTATAACATACAAAACGTGGCGGAAAACGTCGGGGAGTGTTGTAACAGAATTAATTGTTTCATAACCATGGCATTCAAAGTTGTATTTTATTTATCAACACAAGAGTTACATTGTCTTAAACAGGAAATAAAGAGTTCAGAACATAATTAAACTAAGTCTATTTTCATTTTATGTCTCTAAGGCACAGGTCCGCCCTAGTGTCACGATCATCATCCTATGCAAAAGCTCCTGAAAACACATGTGAAAATATGTACGTCAGCATAAAAATGCCTGTGAGATACATAGGTTTTGTGAAAATAGGATTCATGACTTAAGTTTAAGAGAAAGTTGTTTAGTAAAAGTCAGTCATGAACCTTGTAAATTGTTTTGTTTTGTAAGTCATTTAAAAAGAGATATGATCAAATGATATGTATAAATAAAAGAATAATGTATGGTTAAATGTATAACCAAGTAAAATGAGTTGTATAAAGTAAATTTTTGTAAACCAAAGTCTTGTGAAAATCGTGTTACTTGTGTAAAATGTATAAGTCCAAATTGAATGATTTAAATAACGCTATGACATGTAATATAATACAAACACTTATATATAGGAAGTACCGACGGCGTATCCACCATGCTTGTATCATATTACTCACATCTCGTTACTTAACTCACTTAAGCAAACCACCAATGTATAAAGTCTATGTTTAGACCAATTGTCAAAAAGTCCTTGTATAAACCATGTCAAATATTAAGAAGTCCAAAAGTAGTCAAGTAATGTGTAACAAATGTTATGTATTGTAAGTAAAGTATTGTCACATAATCCAAATGTAGAAATGTTCAAAACAAAGTATCTTGAATATATCAAAAAGTTATGTTTTGCAAAGTAATGCATGTTACATTGATACAAACATTTATGTGGTAAGTTAACGCATACATTCAAGCCTTGAGACAGTCGGATAACCCTTTCAGTCAAGGTTATCAAAAGAAATGTTTTCGGATTCAGTCATTCCTTACATCCAAACAAACCCGGGATGTCAGGAATGGGATTTGTCAAGTCCTATGGTACTAGTACTTACTACCAAGCGGCGTAGCTAATGTTAATGAACGTATATAAGTCTCGTTTTTGCAAACCAAATGTTATAGCAGTTGTATACATGTCATGTGAAAACAATGTACTAAGTATGCTAAGTTAACATACAAAGCAGAAAAGTCATGTAAATCAATGTGCTAGCATGCTATCAGTCAACATACATGGCAGAAATGTAAAGTAAAACAATGTACTAAGTATGCACACAATGGACATACATAGCATGAAATGTAATGTAAAACGATGTACTAAGTACGCACACAATGGGCATACATAGCATGAATTGTAATGAAATCATGTACTATAATGTACTAACGAACATAGCAGGTATATGATGTAAAAACATGGAAAACATGAAAGTAACAAGTAGGCACGTGTGTTCCACCCCAAAAAAGTTTGGAAAACAGTAAAAGAGGGGTCTATGTACTCACTTGAGATTGCTCAGAAGTCCTAAGATAACCACCAAGCAATGATAGAGATCACGGAATCAAACGGCACCTAATATAGGTAACTATGTTAATAAACCGGACCTATATCGGAGGATCAGATAGAATGAGGGCTCGTAAACCAAATGAGTATGGGAACTCAGGTAGTATGGTTTAACAAAGCCTACATACTAAATGAAACCTAGCCTAAGTGCTTACGACCCATTACGACCCGTTTAGGTAGCTTATGCTACTTTAACGCGTCGTTCGCGTAAAACGCGTTCGGATCGCCTAACTAGTCCCATGATAAGTAAAATATGCCTTAACATGTCTAATATTGTTACCAAATCAGTTTAGATACCAAAAGTTATGTTACATATGCTTAAAATGAATTTTGGCGTAAAAAGGGCATTTTGGTAATTTACCTAAGGCATATAAACTACCTATCATACAACTACTTAAACGAAGCGACCATAAGGTATAACCTCGGAAGGTTATTCCCTATATACTATGGTCACCTAATGTGTTTGGTCGGATCCTAATGATCGACCAAATGGGTCGGGTTCGAGGGTATAAGCGATTTATTAGATCGCTTACCCTTACGACCCTAGACAACGTGGTAATCAGTAGGCATAGTCACAAGGGACTATAACCATCGTGATTACGCTCACGTTGTGAAGTTCAAACGAACTTCGCATTGACCATAAACTGGTCAATGCAGAAAGTCAAACAAAGTTTGACTTTCGAACTCGAAAAGCAATAAAAGAACGAAGGAACACTTACAAAGGGTCCCCGAATGCTAATCTTGATTCAAGTAGCTCAGGTATGAAATAAAGGTTTCAACTTAGAGCTTCTCAAATCAGATTCTTGTGAGGAATGAGTGAAGTTTAGGTGGGTATTTATAGATTTCGGTTCACCGTTAGAATGTTGTGGTAACTCATTTTGCCCCCACCACAAGAGTTTGACACATGGCATTGGCCTTTGGGGTGTTTGAAAGCCATTAATCAGCAGCCAAGACTATTTTCTGCATCTGACCCCTGCTTGCGCACCGTAACATCCTGAGTGTTTAGGTGCGCAAGCACTTGCAGACCAGCAAGTTTGATTTTTGGCAGAACAGGCCCCTGAAGCTCCAAACTTGCTATTTAATGCATTTTTGACACGTTTAAGCCCCGTTAACCTCATTTCAAAGCTCTAAAATGAAGTTAAAGTATAGGGAACTTAAAATGTGCTCAAAAATATCTTGGATGTCGGTTCGTTTGGCCGTACGATTGCGTTGTTCGGTTAATTACGACGGAATGCGCATAAGCGCGAAAAACGATCCAAATGGCGTGACGAATGGATTTTTCTCATGCCAAACACTAAAATAAAATATTTTAGTGCTTACATAAATTTTTGGATGTCCGGATATATTCAGAAAGTAATTTATGCGCGAAAGTGCAACCTTATGTACTTTTTGACACTTTTAGTCCCTGAATGACCCAAAAGTTTATTTTAGCATACCGAACCCCTCAAAGTCTATTTCTAAGCCATATAAAGGATATTTAAGGTGTGTTTAACTTATGGTCATGTTCCAGAATGTTCGTTACTGTTCAAATTGGCATACTTTCGCAGTTTGTCAAGTTTAGTCCCTGTAAGCGAATTAACTTGTTTTTGACATACCAAAGCCTTCAAAACTTATTTCTAAGTTATGTAAAGGTTATTTAAGGTATGTTAAGTATATGTTGATGTTCCGGAGTATTTTTCGCATTAAACTGATTACGTTTACGCACCAGTTTGCGTATAACTCCCCAGAGCGATATAGAGTTTGAAATTGAATAAAAGTTAAAACATGAAAAATGTAAAACACAACCAAACAAACATTGGGATCAAATAACATTTTTTTTTATTGATAATAGAACTGTTCACAATGATTAAAAGCCCAGATGTTACATAAGTGTAATACACCCTACAACCCCGGTGCTTATACGGTGTAGTGTGATGCATGCAAGGGCTGGTGCTGAATTTTTATGTGGAGTCCGTGTAAGTGTCGGGTATGTTTAAGATGATTCAGGACTTAAAAATATACAACTGTGGGTTCTGTATATATATATATATATATATATATATATATATAATAAGTGATACATGATCTGAGCATACTTGTTTATTGACGTATGTGAACCCGAGCTATGCATAAAATACCCTTGTGTCCGTATTTGTTAGCGAAATAATATATATTCGGATTTCTTAATGAGTAAATACCCGTAGGTACTGATAAATGAAATCACCAACCAGAGAACCTACTGTATTACTGTTATTGTATGATAACATGTTAAACTTATAAACCGGATCACACGGAACACTGTCGTTTGGACATTAGGGTATTGCATGGCCCTACATACACACATACTTACAATTACTTTACATTAGGTCGCGTGTATCGGACCTAAAACTTAATGTATAAAGATGCGTTAACATACCGAGCAAACTAAGGTGAGTCCAGTATTCTTTCACAAGCATGCGTCCTGGGGGGACAAACAAACTAATATTCCTGGGAGGAATACTTTTATTACTTGGTTTAAGTTTGATGTTAGTTAATAAACTCAACTCTATCAAGAAAGTCCTTACTTACTACCGAACTAGTTGTCGGTGACGCAATGGGGTATTAGTTGATAGTGCTATTTGGGTTGACAAACTCACACCATATCGGGGAGGACATATAACAATTCTCCTAAAATACTTATAACACCCCTATACGCCCTAAATACACCCCGTATACGAAAAACGGTCCGAAATACCTTTAATTTTACAAATTTAAAATAAAAAAAATATTTTATTGCGCTCGCGGGGCACGTCAGAGCCAAGTAAGGCTGTCACGGGGCGCGACAGCTTGGCCATCAGGCGAAGAAAGGGGCATATCAGCCCTATAAATGAGGAGTTCGAGCATTCAGTTTCAATCGTTCAAATCTCAATCTTTCTCTCTAATTTTTGAATAGCTAAAGTAATTCCCGGGTGTTATACCCACTAAAATAGCAAATCTCTTCCTCGATGTAAGTATCATAACCCCCGGTTACGTATTAGATACGCTGCCTGATCGATCTAGTGCTCCGTAACGCATGTCAAGGATCTGCCTGACTCAGTCGTTGGAGTTCTGTCTCGGGGATGGTATAACTAATGTAAATTGGGTTATTATACTAACGCGTGTGCATTGTTTAATTTATTAGATTATAACCAAGAAATCACAATGAAATACCTAAATTAGCAATGTGAGTAATCCTCTTTTTGTGAAACCTTTTTGTGAACTATTTTTACAAAACCTCAATTGTTTTTACATTATAATTAACAGTGATTGAGTATTTGTAATTCTACAATTATCATCGGTATGTTGGGGTTTTGTATACAAAATTTGTTACTACACTGTGAGTAGTAACATTACCACCAGTCAGGATTGACAGTACCGTGGTTGGTAATTATAGTAGATGTAAACAAATGTAATTGCTGGATTGCCCTCAATGCTGTAAAATGATAAAACTTTTCTTGATTAAACTGGGATTCACTCACCAGTATTTCTTGCTGATAAAATGTTTTTAAACGCGTTTCAGGTAACAAAATGTGAAAGCCAATTAGAAGCCAGCTGGAGAGCACTGAAAGCTTGGAAAAGTGGCTATAAAAGTTACCTAAATAAAGAAGAATTTTTATTTCAATAAATTAGGGTTTATCCCTATAAACATGTTTGTAATAGAAACTTGGAAATTTCCCATGTAATTAGTATTATAAAAATGTGTTGTTTTCCTCTTATAAACTATTCCCTAACTACGGCGCTGATGTAAATTCTGCAGCCAAATTAATAAACACCGATACCACTAATACTGGTTTGCGGCCGCCAGTTCCCAAGGATAGGGGCCGGGGGTTGCGATAGGAGGTGGTATCAGAACTACAACCACTGATTTCAGCCATAAAAGTGTTCTGTTGTGACCAAAATTTTATCCATTTTGTTAGGAAAAATCTACGTGATGACGTGCATATCTGTATATTATTGTTTTGTGTTATTTAACAATTTTTAGTTACAGTATGAGTGATCAAGGTCCGTCAGACACTTATCGTCAACTGTCTAGTTCTCCTAGAGATGAAGGAACTTCCTCCCAGCCTACCCCTTTGGGGTATTCAGCTGACACAGAAGAGTGGATTTTCATATTCAAAGCGCAATCTTAAGAACCATTCCCTACCAAAAAGAGAGGATGGTTTAGTCGGGGAGCACACAAGCGTAGGAAAAGAATGAGGAATTTACAGCAACAGAGGGCTTTAGCAGCAGCAAATAGAGAGATGAACGCCTAGACCCAGGACATAATCAATAGGCGATTGGCCAACTTTCACATACTAGCTACCACTGCCGCAGACCCAAACTTAGAACAAATCATTGCACCACAGCCACTACCCTTATTCCCAACTCAATCCATGGAAATAGAATCTAACCCAGGAGACCAGGTTCCTGTACTCGCCTTCGACCCAAACGAAATCCCTAGAGTCCCAGCACCAAATCCTCTAGCATACGACCAATGGGAGGACGACCATAGGGATTATCAAGAACTCTACCCATAGGAGGAGCCCATACAAAACCCAGTAGCACCCTATCCTAACCTTGACCCTCTAGATCCATACTGGGATGCCGATCAGTATGTTCGGGAAATAATAGAAAACCCATACCCATATGGAGAACTCGTACCACTGTACCCTGACCCGATACCAGCACCACCACCACCACCCATGAGTACCGAAAACGTGCAGGAACTACGCACTTTTGGTGAGGAGTTAGTAGATGAAGGTCAAAGAATAAGACAAATAGGGGACAGGCTCGTTTGGAAGTACGACGAGCGTAATATGCAGTATTGGATGAACCCCCATTAATATATATATATATATATATATATATGTGTGTGTGAGTTGAAAAAAAAAAACAAAAATAATATATATATCATCTGAAATAGATAACCCAATACCTATTGATGCATACTAGTATTGTATTTTAAATTCAAGTTACCGCTTGTAATAGATATAGATATCTATAAAATAGAGTAAATGTCGCAATGCACGACAGCTTTGATCAATATGTTTGTTTGTGTTATTGTTCGCATTAAATATTGTTTTGTTATATTAATACTTGGTAAATGTTTATAATCCAGATGGGCAACGAAGTGAATCAAGAAAACCCGAATAACGATAATATCGGGAACCAATTAGATAACAATGTCATCCAACACATAGTGGCACAAGGGATTATAGACGCTATGGGATATATTATCAAAACGGTTAAGGAAGCGGAAAATAATAAAACTAACAATGGAAGTAAACGACCACCTACTGAACCCAGTCACAGCGTAAACGATGGACCAATACTTCAATTGCGTATTCCAAAAAGAAGAAGAACCATGTCTTATGGTTGTTCTTACAAAGAATTCTGGTCTTGTAAACCAATAGAATTCTCGGGCAATGAAGGAGCCATTGCAGCTCTACGTTGGATAGAAAAGACTGAGGCAGTCTTAAAAATAAGCAAATGTGCAGAAGAGGATAAAATCATGTTTGCTTCAAATCTTTTTAAGAATGCCGCTCTAGAATGGTGGAACACTATTCTCTAGTCTAGGGGGAGTGACAGAGTCTATAATATGGAATGGACTGAGTTTAAGAACATGGTGGAAAGGAAATTCTGTCCTCCCAATGAAAAAGAACAAATAGCTAATAAGTTCTTAAACCTTAGAATGACTGGAGTAGACTGCAAGGGTTACACTACCATATTCTTTGAATATGCTAGAATTGTGCCAAGCCTAGCTTCACCAGAACCAATATTAATCTCCCGTTACATCTGGGGATTAATCAGTGAGATTAGACACATAGTCAAGGAAGCTAGACCACAAACCACAGAAGAAGCTATATAACTAGCAAATACCTTGATTGATGAACTAGTGCGTACGCAAGATAGAACCAGAGGAAGAACCTAGTCCAAAAGCTTACCCAAGAATTTCACTACGGTAATTCCAACCGTGGGAAGAATGTAGGTTCTACTTCTGCACCTTATTGTAAGGCCTGCAAGAAGAAGCATTCATGAAGATGCTCCACATACTGCAACTTCTGCAAGATACCAGGACATAAGGAAGAAGACTGTAGGAAGAAACCCAGTAATGGAATATGCTTCAATTGTGGAGAAAAGGGGCATATTAAGCCGAACTGTCCGAAACTAGCTCCAGCCATGAACAACAAGACTACTAAGAATGCTAGAGCATTTGTTCTGACAGCCGAAGAAGCAAAGATGATTCTGGACGTGATTGCCGATACGTTTTTAGTTAATTATGTTTTTGCTAAAGTATTATTTGACTCTGGTGCGAACCAAAGTTTTATTAATACTTCATTTTGCAAACTTCTCAATCAACCATTAACTAAACTTCAACAAGAATACCTAGTAGAGACAACAAATGGAGAATCCATTAAGATCACTTAAATCTTGCAGGGAGCAAGAATAGAAATTTCAAGTCAAAATTTTATTGCTAATCTTTACCCAATGAATCTGGCTGGATTTGATATTGTATTAGGAATGGATTGGTTAGTAGCGAATAAAGCGAGTATTTCATGTGATCAAAAGTCTATACAAGTAAATTCACCAAAGGGTGAAAAGATCACAATTAAAGGAGATAAGCCATCTCGATCCACGAAATTCATCTCTGTGATGAAAACAGCTAGTTATGCAAGAAAAGGATCCCTAGTGTATATGATTTCCATAATCATTAACACTAAAGGAAAAGAATTGAAAGATATTCTCGTAGTATCTCAATTCTCAGATGTTTTTCCCGAGGAGCTACCCGGACTACCGCCGGATAGAGAAGTTGAATTCAGAATTCATCTGCTACCAGGAACAACACTGATTGCCAAGGCACCTTACCGTTTGGCACCAGCAGAGATGCAAGAACTAAAGAAACAATTGAACGAACTTCTAGAGAAATAATTCATACAACCTAGTTCATCGCCATCAGGAGCACCAATTCTGTTTGTCAAGAAGAAAGACGGATTAATGCGTATGTGCATTGATTACCGAGAATTAAACAAAGTCACGATTAAAAATCGGTACCCATTACCGAGAATCGATAATCTGTTCGATCAGTTGCAAGGAGCTCGAATCTTTTCTAAGATCGATTTATGCTCAGGATATCATCAACTGAAAGTACAGGAAGAGGACATTCCTAAAACTGCCTTCAGAACAAGGTATGGCCATTATGAATTTATAGTCATGCCATTTGGTTTAACCAATGCCCCAGCCGCATTTATGGACATGATGAACAGAATATGTTAACCATATCTGGATAAATTTATAATTGTCTTTATAGATGATATTCTCATTTACTCTAAGAGTAAAGAGGAACATGCAGCGCATCTGCATGCACTCCTAAATTTGTTGAGAAAAGAAAATCTTTATGCTAAATTTTCAAAATGCGAGTTTTGGTTACAAGAGGTATAATTCCTTGGACATCTAGTTAATCATGAAGGAATTCATGTGGATAGGTACAATTCCTTGGACATCTAGTTAATAATGAAGGAATTCATGTGGAACCCACAAAGATCGAGGCGATCACCAAATGGAAGGTCCCTGAATCACCAACGGAGGTGAGAAATTTTCTTTGACTAGCAAGTTATTATAGACGGTTTATCTGAGATTTTTTCTAGAATAGCCATTCCCTTAACAAAACTGACCTGTAAATATGTTAAGTTTGAATGGGGACCAAAACAGGAAGAAGCCTTTAGAATTCTTAAGCAAAGATTAACCAACCCACCCATACTAGCATTACCAGAAGGAACTGAAGACTTTGTAGTCTACTGTGATGCGTCTAAATTATGTTATGGATGTGTGTTGATGCAACGTCAAAAGGTTATAGCCTATGCCTCTAGACAACTTAAGAATCATGAAGAGAACTATACAACCCATGATCTAGAATTAGGAGCCATAATTTTTGTCCTTAAAATTTGGAGACATTACCTTTACGGTAGTAAGTTTACCATTTTCACCGATCATAAGAGTTTAAGATATGTTTTTGGGCAAAAGGAGTTAAATATGAGAGAAAGACGCTGGATGAAAATTCTTAGTGATTATGATTGTAGTATCCAGTACCATGCATGAAAGGCTAACGTAGTAGCCGATGCTTTAAGTCGAAAGTATCATGAAAGCCAAGAAAAGTACGTTCTCTTAAATTAAATATGCAGATAGATTTAAATGAACAAATTAGAGCCGTACAAGAATTAGTAATCAAGGACGATACTGAAAAATTGAAAGGAATGATTAAGGAATTAGAACAAGGAACAGATAGAATTTGGAGATTCCATAAGAAAAGAATTTAGATACCCAAACAAGGAAACCTATGCCACCGAATATTAGAAGAAGCCCATAAGTCTAAGTATACGATACATCCTGGAAGTGATAAGATGTATCAAGACTTAAGAAAGGATTTCTGGTGGATAGGAATGAAAAAGGATATAGCAGCTTATGTTGCCAAGTGTCTAACCTATTCACAGGTCAAAGCTGAACATCAGAAACCCTCAGGTTTGTTGCAGCAATTAGAAATGCCAATATGGAAATGGGAATTGATACAATGGATTTTGTTACCAAATTACCCAAGACACGAAAAGGTAATGATACAATCTGGGTGGTTGTAGATATATTAACCAAGTCTGCTCATTTCTTACCAATGAAGGAAACTTTCAGTATGGAACAGTTAGCCAAGTTGTATGTAAATGAAATAGTTTCATTACATGGAATTCCTTTATCTATTGTTTCTGATAGAGATAGCCGTTTTACTTCTCATTTTTGGATAAGTTTCAAAAAAAGCAATGGGAACCAAGTTAAATCTAAGCACCGCTTATCATCCTCAAACGGATGGACAAAGTGAAAGGACAATTCAAACAATGGAAGATATCCTTAGAACTTGTGTAATTGATTTCGGAGGAAATTGGGATGATCGTTTACCATTAATAGATTTTTCCTATAATAACAGCTATCATACTAGTATCAATGCTGCACCATTCGAAGCACTTTATGGACGAAAGTGCCGAACTCCAGTCTGTTGGGCAGAAATTGGAGAGAAGCAACTGTCTGGACCATAAATAGTACAAGAAACAGCGGACAAGATTATTCAAGTCAAGGAAAGACTAAAAGCAGCACGCGACCGACAAAAGAGTTATGCTGATAACAGGCGAAAACCATTGGAATTTCAAGTTGGAGATAGATTATTAAAAGTTTCTCCATGGAAAGGGATATTCAGATTCATCAAGAGAGGGAAGCTAAGCCCCATATATGTTGGACCTTTTGAGATTATTAGAAGAATAGGACCCATAGCTTACCATCTACAACTGCCAGAGGAAATGGTAGGAATACATGATGTATTTCATGTATCTAATCTCAAAAAGTGCTTAGCAGATGAGTCATTAGTAGTACCTCTTAAAGACATAGAGGTAAATGAGAAACTTAAGTTTGTAGAGAAACCCCTACAGATTGAAGACAGAAAGGTCAAGAATCTCAAGCACAAGAGATTAGTTCTAGTCAAAGTAAGATGGGATTCCAAGAGAGGACCAGAGTACACTTGGGACCTTGAATCAGAGATGCAGAGGAAATATCCACACCTGCTCCAGTAGACATCGAGGACGAGTTCTTAAACAAGGTGGGGAGGATATAAGAATTCTCCTAAAATACTTATAACACCCCTATACGCCCTAAAATACACCTCGTATATGAAAAACGGCCCGAAATACCTTTAATTTTACAAAAATTAAATAAAAACAATATTTTATTGCGCTCGCGGGGCGCGACAGAGCAAAGTAAGGCTGTCGCGGGGCGCGACAGCTTGGCCATCATGCGAGCCCCTAGGCCGCCACGTGTCAGCATCGTGTCGAAGCTACCCCCCAAGTCAGCAAGGCTAGGGCCTAGTCTACAGGCTCTGGCGGGGCGCAACTGCCCCCTTGTTTCCGTCGCGGGGCGCGAGAAAGGGGCGAATCAGTCCTATAAATGAGGAGTTCGAGCATTCAGTTTCAATCGTTCAAATCTCGATCTTTCTCTCTTATTTCTGAATAGCTAAAGTAATCCCCGGGTGTTATACCCACTAAAATAGCAAAGCTCTGCCTCGATGTAAGTATCACAACCCCCGGTTACGTATTAGATACGCTGCCCGATCGATCTAGTGCTCTGTAACGCTTATCAAGGCTCTGCCTGACTCAGTCGTTGGAGTTCTATCTCGGGGAGGGTATAACTAATGTAAATTGGGTTATTATACTAACGCGTGTGCATTGTTTAATTCATTAGATTATAACCAGGAAATCACAAGGAAATACCTAAATTAGCAATGTGAGTAATCCTCTTATGAAACCTTTTTATGAACTGTTTTTACAAAACCTCAATTGTTTTTACATTATAATTAACAGTGATTTGAGTATTTGTAATTCTACAATTATTGTCGGTATGTTGGGGTTTTGTATACAAAATTTGTTACTACACTGTGAGTATTAACATTACCACCAGTCAGGATTGAGAGTACCGTGGGTGGTAATTATAGTAGATGTAAACAAATGTAATTGCTGGATTGCCCTCAATGCTGTAAAATGATAAAACTTTTCTTTATTAAACTGGGATTCACTCGCCAGTATTTCTTACTGATAAAATGTTTTTAAACGCGTTTCAGGTAACAAAATGTGAAAGCCAATTAGAAGCCAGCTGGAGAGCACTGAAAGCTTGGAAAAGTGGCTATAAAAGTTACCTAAATAAAGAAGAAGTTTTATTTCAATAAATTAGGGTTTATCCCTGTAAAAATGTTTCTAATAGAAACTTGGGAATTTCCCACGTAATTATTATTATAAAAATGTGGTGTTTTACTCTAATAAACTATTTCCTAACTACGGTCCTGATGTAAATTCCATTGCCAAATTAATAAACACCGATACCACTAATACTGGTTCGCGGCAGCCCGTTCCCAAGGATAGGGGTCGGGGGTTGCGACAGGACATGCATGAACTAATGACCTTAAACACATGGCCAATGTAGATAGGCAAAGATGAGGGCAAACAAATATAACGCCACTTCGGTAACGAGTTTAATATTGGCATGTCTTTAAACTAAAACACTTTACATGATTTGCATTAAACAAAACTGTGAACTCACCAGCTTTATGCTGATACACTTTTTCTGCATGCTTGCAAGTCGTTAGATGACATCATGAAACGAAGCTTCCAATCGGAGGAGCTGCGGATGTCATGGGTCGTGTCGTTATTAATATAACTGATGTTATGCTATGTTTTGCGAACAAGTTGATTTCAATTACGTAGAACAATTTCAAATGCTTCCGCTGAACGTATATTTGTTTTATCAAATGTTGTAAAATGCACTTTTCACGTTGAATGAGTTTTCGAATTTTATTATCTTATTGTTAGTTCAATGTGATTAGTTGTTAGATCCTGGTACGTCACACGCCTCACGGTGGTTTCCTCATGTGGTATTTTGGGGGTGTGACAATTCCCGCCTTCGAGAGGAAACAAATACATTTTAGCGGCAGTCGACTACGTTTCTAAATGGGCCGAAGCTGAATCTCTCCCCACCAATGACGGGAGAGTAGTAGTAAAATTCCTCAAAAGGTAATTCTCACGTTTTGGAACTCCAAAAGCCCTCATCAGTGATAGAGGCACCCATTTTTGTAATCTAAAAATGGAGAAAACACTAACACGATATGGGGTTTATCATCGTCTCTCGACCACCTATCATCCTTAAACCAATGGTCAAGCTGAAGTAACTAATCGAGGTCTAAAAATAATCCTAGAAAAAAACTGTGGGTCAAAATCGAAAAGAATGGTCAGATAAACTAGACGACGCTTTATGGGCATTTCGAACAGCATACAAAACACCAATAGGTACAAAACCATATAAGCTAGTCTATGGAAAAAACTGTCATCTCCCAGTAGAAATTGAACACAAAGCATATCTGGCATTAAAAAACGTAAACTTGAACCAAGAAACCTCAGGAAAAGATCGCTTATACCTGTTAAATGAGTTAGACTAATTAAGAATGCATGCATATTCCAACTCCAAATTTATAAGAAACGCTCTAAATGAATACATGATAAATATATAAGTGAACCTAAAGAATTTAGAGAAGGAAATCAAGTATTACTCTTTAACTCAAGACTACGTCTTTTTCCTGGAAAACTCAAGTCCAGATGGTCTAGACCCTTTACCATTACAAAAGTTTACCCCTATGGTGCTATAGATATTAAGCCTCCGAACGGAGAACCTTTCAAAGTTAATGGACAAAGGCCTAAATTCTATGTAGGATTTCTCGAGGACGAAGAAACGGAAATGACCTTGGAATAAATAGATAAGTGACGAGGACATGATAACAACTTATGTATATAATTTTTTTATTTCAATAATCCATCTTGTAGGTACGCTCGGGAAAGCGATAACCAAAAAAAAGTCTACAAATCAAGCAAGTAGAGCACAAGAAACCAAGTAGCCATAGAAATGACATAAACACGTATAAAAAAAATTCAAAAAAATAAAAGACACAGGTCCGTGAGCCTATCTGCAGATGGGTTAAAACCCTTTGTTTGTCAGTTTCTTTCTCATAACACACACGCCCCATTTCTCTGCACCCTATGGTTCCTTGCGGCTCCCGACAACTTTTTGACGATCTTCTTCCATGATTTGCTTACAAGGTATGTTACTAACACTTAGATTAGTTAGATTCGCGTTTTACATGTTTAATAACATCAAGATTTGTGGAAAAATCTAGGGTTCTTGAACTAGACCCGTGTCGGTTCAAAAATATTTCCTAGATCTTGTTGTTAGTAGTTAGCATTAGTGTTTTAACAAGTAAATCACCAACCATTCATGGAAAAATCTGAACTTTCAACCAGTTTTTATAAAACCCTTGTTCTTAACGGAAATACTCAAAATCGGAAAGGGAAACGGGTTGGTAAGTGAAAATTAATACTTGGGGTTTGATTTTCGGGGTATACCGGACATGTGGGACCAAAAATTTTGGACTTTTCGAAACTGGCTCGAAAAAGTCAATTTTTGGCCAAAACAGTGACCAATCACGTGGGCGTGCCTCTGATGGCCCGGGGTCTTGTCTCCCAAGAATCTGTAGCATGGGGTCGTGTCCTCTGGACACGGGATCATACCTAACGGTTTAAATGACTAGCAGCAACTCCCCATGCGATAATTACTCAATACCCCCTATCTTTGGCCTATATCTTCTCAACTTCTTTAGATACTCATCACCATAATCCGAGAACAATCAGGTATTTCCTTTCACTTTCTTCTTTGTTTTTTCTCTGTAACACCTCACCGTTCCTTATGGCTAGTCGAACAAGATCGCATACGGCCGACTCAATTTCGACCTTCGAAGACCAGCATCTTCTCAAAGAACATGAAAAAGAAGTCTGCTCCTTTGACAATGCCAATATCGCTGCTCTAAAAGCCTCCGGCGCCTTCCCTGTCGGAGCGATCGTACGGCCGTTCGACTGGGAAATCTGATCGGACGTGTCCTCTGAAGAATGGGTGTGCTTCTTGGCTTACCCTTTTTCCATATGGCTTCGGTATCCTTTTTCCAGCTTTCATCTCTCGTTTCTTTGAACTTACCGGTCTTAGTTATGACCAGACCATGCCTATGGTTTGGCGAATCTTGGTGATGTTGGACCAAATCAAATCTCGTCACATTCCCGATCTCTGCATTTTGGATCTTCCAATCGCATATCATCTTCGTTCTCATGGCAACAGCCGCTTCCTTCTCTTTTCAACTTCCAAAAACCCCCTCATCCTTAAGGCCACAAAGAATGAGGATCAGTGGAAACGAAAGTTATTCTTTGTAAAAAGGGATTCCATCGCCAAGGTTGTTGACCTTCCGGTGAAGTGGTTGACCTCTGGTAGGATTTAGGGTTTTAGGAATATCCCCAAATATATCCTAATAATATATCCTGAACTGATATCTTTATTTCCTGTGCAGCAAACTTCAAAGAGCTAGTCCCTCCGAGTGCAGAATCAGAGCAAAGAATTAAAGACATCTACCGGTTCCCGGAGAGCGAGTGAACCTTTTCCCTGTCCTTTGCAAGTTCAAGCCAGAAATCAATTTCCGACATGTCTGGTAAGCACATTAATGCAAGTCATTTTTGTACATATTAAACAAATTATGATATAAAAATATTCAAGAGTTTAGAATTTTTTTTCCCTTTCATGCATCACCAGCCAAGATCCCTGAAGTCTTCGATCTCGAGGAGTTGGACAGTTACTCCGGTCCTGTCCAAGTTAAGAAGGAGCCAACCCCCAAAGCAGCCACTTCATCCAAGCCCACCAGCTCAAAGGCTACTGCTATCCCTAAGCCTTCTCCGGCTACCAAGACCCATGCTTCCAGTGTCCGAAAGAGGAAGGAAACTGATTCTCCTGCCACTTCCGAGACATTCCCTTACGAGAATCATGGATTCGTTGAAGCCAGCGGCTTCATGACTTGCTTTCTCAACCAGGTATAAATCTTGTATCCTGCACATGCATGTTGAACTAAAATCCTGATTAGTTTGTACATACTAATACCTGTGCTTTTATTGTAGGGCCTTGAGCGTCTGATGCACTTATACCAGGAATCATGTGGGCTTAACAAGATGCTGGAGGTCAAGCTGAAGAAGGCCAAAGTTACCATCACCGTTCAAGGAATGATTGCCGCCGCCAAATCCCAGCACTATGAAGACAAATTCAAGGCGATGACCCAGGAGCATCAAGCTGCTATGAAGAAGGCTGCCCATGAAGCTCAGGCAAAGCTTGACGCCGTTCAGGTCCAGCACGAGCAGGACATGGCCTCTTACAGGGAAGGCTTCAAGAGCTCCGTCGTCATCTCTCTCCTTCAGGCTCGGTTGAAGATAGCTTATGAAGCCAAGGTTGCAGGCTTTGAATGCCCAACTTGGACCATCGAAGCCTGGGAGACAAAATTGAAGGACCTTTGTGGCACTCCTGTGGAATACCCTGTGAAGCCTATGGCTGGAGAGCCGGTTGAGATGGCGGTTGATACTGGTGGTGATGCTGAGAAGGATGCCGGAGCGGATCTTGGACATGATGCTGGTGGAGAAGGTGATGATGCTGTGGTGGAAGGTGTTGCTGCTTGAAAGCAGCGATGTGGGCGATGATGGATATTAATGCCTAGGCCGGAGCCCACTTTTTTAATCTTTGATGGTTGTGGTTTACAAACAATTTACTTTCTGTCTTTTGAACAATTTAAATTCCTACACTTAGAATAATTTGATGGCCAAAGGTGGAGGGATCCTGAGTTTCAGGACGAAGCCCTTGGTCATCAATCTTTAGTATGTTTTATTTAGAACAGTTTAATAGTTGGAGGTGGAGGGATCTTGGGTTTCAAGATGAAGCCTTCAACTGTTAAGTAAATATCTTAAAACTAATTGTGCTATTGGTGGATGGATCTTGGTTTGAGATGAAGCCAAAAGCACAATCTTTTGCTATGTTAATAATAAACTAACCTCTTTCGGCCTTATCCATTGTTGTCCATTTTTACTTTGTAAACTCTTTTATATGTTGTTTAATTTGAATATAGTTCCAGCTTTTAATCTTAGTATAACATTTGAAATATTCTGATCAAGTATCCTGAGGATATATCTGGGTCAGGATACTCTTAATATTTTAATCAAGAATATTCTACTATGACCTTCGTCTAACATAGTTCCAAAAACTTAGGTAATTCAGATAAGGTTCTTTTTTTAGGATAAAAAAAGGAGAGATCATACCAGTTGTTATGGGTGGTTTTCTACACATATATCCTGAATAATATTCTAACTATGTTTCTTTTGTTGTGATCAGGATACCAGATCAGGATATTGGTAACATCCAGATACACTATCCTGTTAATAATTAATTAATTCACGTGCAGATTATTGGAACAAGTCTATAACGTTCAAGTGGACTTCTTCTCCACAAGACTCGGGCAAATCTGTTAGATTATGGACGGTGAAGCCAGAAAACGTGGACTACAACGTTCACATAAGGAATATTCGTTAAATCCCGGAATAATAGGCTAGTTAGTTAGTTTCTTTTACTATAAAAAGGATTGATCGGATCAGATTAGAACACACACAATCTCTCGAACTCTCTTTCTCTCTAGCTGTAAACACTCACAACACACTTACACTTGTATCAAAATCACATTGTAACACTTAATTGATCCGCATCATATCCTACACTGTATTATGATATTTGAAGCAATAAGAAGAACAAGGCAGCTGCGATTGTCAGCTCCCGAGGTTTTGTGCCGGCAATCTAGATTGATCAAGGGCTTTCCTCGTACATCTTGTGTCACTCTTTACTTTTCAACTCATTGTTTGATTGTTGATATAGCTCGATATCCTGAGCTATATCCTAAAAGTTGTTTTTGTAAACATCATATCAAGAATATTTTCAATACACTTTGTTAGCACACTACCTCACTTAACTAATTTGATCACTAAATTGCTTAGGTAATTTTTCACCAAAACAATTTGGCGCCCACCGTGGGGCAAGTGGTGCTATTTCTACTAAAAGCTTTTGCAAAATCCTTACTTGGTTTTTTATTTTCAAAACTTTTTGCTACACTATTTCTAATGGCCTCGAGATCAAACATGAGCTCTTCTACCGTGTCTGCTACAACCTCTACAACAATTGGTTCGGTGCTTCCACCACCTCCTCCGAGAACGCAAGCCTCTTCACAAGGAACTGAAATTCATGTGGCGCGGGATGTTATCCCCGCTCGCAATATTTAGGGATCCGCTCCTGTTTTGGCCTTTAATGAAGAAATTCTAAATTTGTTTGGTAGTGTACAGGAACAGATGAGGCAACAACGGGAGACCAACCAAATGCTGATGAGAGATATACAACTCTTGAAATCCAGCTCAAGCAGGCCCGCTGAGGATACTGTCACCCCCTTGCAACCCAGAGCTTTGGACTTCAGTTCTGCAGTGTTTACTGAGGATAACAGGGGGAATATTGTGCCTAGCCATTCTCAGAATCGTACTCCTGAGATACCCTCTTCCGTCAAGGTGTCAACTATGAGAAGTTCAGGATATACTTCAGGATATGACAAGAATCCTCAGACTGGTAACGTATCTAATAATAATAATACTCTTGCTACTAATGGTATTGGATCTTTGCAGGATGCAGGTATGGCATCGACATTTTCTAGGGAGCTTCAGAAATTAAAGGACATGATATCCAGTGTACCTGGGGTGGTCCAGCCAATTCCAGAAGTATCCCAAGACAGCCACAGGATATCCCGGTTTGCATATCCTATTTGTGATGCTGAAATCCCAAAAAGATTTCAGACCCCCAACATGAAGCTCTATGACGGAACTACGGATCCTGAAGAGCATATTGCCTAGTATAGGGAGAGGATGGAAATCAATCTCATCCCTCCAGATCTCAAGGAAGCATTCCTCTGCAAGGGTTTTGGTTCTACCTTAACAGGATCAGCCTTAAAATGGCTCTTAAACATTCCTCCTCATTCGATTACATCATTTGCTCATTTAGTGAATTTATTTAATAGTCAATTTTCTTGCAGTCAGAGTTTCGAAAAGCTAACCAGTGATCTCTACAGGATAACTCAAGGACCTAGGGAATCATTGAGAGATTATGTGAACAAGTTTAGCAGGGAATCTCTAGACATCCCACACCTTGATGTTGCAACAGCTGTGCAAGCATTCAAAATGGGTTTGCAAAAGGATTCCCAAATTTTACCAGGATCTTGTAATGAATCCCTGCAAGAACCTGGATGAAGCTCGGAACAGGGCTTTAAGATATATTCGGCTGGAAGATGACAAGAAGATGCAAGAGAGGATGAACTCATCCATAACCTATGAGTCAACCAACAGGAAATCAGAATCCTCGTACAAACCATATCGCTCTAAGCCATATGGCAGGAATGAAAGCAAGAAAGTGAATGTTGTTGAAGACGGGGATCCTAAGGAGTATCCTGAATTGTCAGAATATTGTTTTTCTATTAATATACCTGAACTAATGTATGCTATGGAGGGTTTAGGAGACAAAGCAAGGTGGCCTGGGAAGAACCAACAGAAAGCTGATTGGAAGGATAAGTCCAAGTGGTGTGCCTTCCATGAAGATTTTGGACATGTTACAGAGGATTGCATTGCTCTGAGGAAGGAAATAAGCTATCTCTTGAGCAAAGGATATCTGAAGGATCTTCTGGGAAGAAAGAAGAATAAGGGTGAGGATACTGAACGTGCAGCATCACATCCTGCAGACGCCAAGATAATTAACTTTATTTCAGGAGGATCTGATATCTGTGGGACCTCTTATTCTGCAGCAAAAAGACATGCAAAGGAAGCTAAGGCGGAAAGGAGAGATAAGCCAACCAGGATGTCAACCCTCACAACTGATAAAGTGATCACGTTCGATAATGATGACAGGGATAATGTCCAGGATCCTCATCACGATGCTTTGGTAATAACTTTATATGTTGCTAATCATTTTGTGCGCAGGATACTGGTGGACAATGGCAGCTCCGTCAACATAGTTTAGCTGGAGACACTGAAGAGGATGAATGTATCCCCGATGGATATTACTTCGAAATCCACTGTGCTTGTTGGGTTCAGTGGAGAAGCCAAGAATACAGTGGGAGAAATAAAGTTGCCTGTGTATGTTGAAAGGGTCAACTCAATGCAACGCTTCTGTGTCATGGACTCCTTATCCTGCTACAATATTATATTGGGTAGGCCATGGATCCATGATATGAAAGCTGTGCCATCTACCGATCACCAGTGCATCAAGATACCTACCCCTTAGGGGGTTGTCAAAGTGGAAAGTGATGAACAAGAAGCGAAGGAGAGTTATTCTTCTTCGATGAAATCCTCCACAAAGCCCAATGTAGCATAGCAATTAAAGATGCGAGCCCAGGATATCTTGGAGGCTTCAGAGCAGGATGTTAAGAAGATTATCCTAGATCAGGATAATCCAGATATCTCGGTGCTCGTTGGGACCAATATCCCACAGGATATTGAAAATCAATTGACTAACTTTTTGAAATGCAGGATGTCAACATTCGCGTGGAAACACGAGGATATGACAGGTATCTACAAAGATATCATAACTCACAAGCTCGGAATTGATAGGTCTTTTAAGCATGTCCAACAGAAACGAAGAAAGTTTGCTCTGGAATGGAACGCGATTATTCAGGAAGAGGTCGAAAGATTATTAAAAAGCAAGATGATTAGGGAAGTGAAATTTCCCAAATGGCTAGCAAATGTAGTTGTGGTGCAAAAGAAAAATGGGAAATGGAGAGTTTGTGTAGATTACACAGACTTGAACAAAGCTTGTCCCAAAGATCCATTTCCTTTGCCTCATATAGACTCATTGGTGGACGCAATTGCCGGTCATGAGATGCTAACCTTTATGGATGCATCCTCAGGATTCCAACAGATACAAATGGAACCCTCCGATCAGGAGGATACTGCTTTCATGACACTAACAGGTATTTATTGTTATACTGCCATGCCTTTTGGTTTAAAAAATGCAGGTGCAACATACCAAAGATTGGTAAATGATGTTTAAAGACAAACTGGGGGACACCATGGAGGTATACATTGATGATATGGTGGTAAAATCCAAGAAAGCTGAGGATCATCTCCTGGATATTGAAAGAGCATTCGATATCCTGGACCAGTACAATATGAAGCTAAATCCTGCCAAATGCCATTTTGGAGTGGGGGCAGGAAAGTTTCTAGGATACATGGTGACTAAAAGAGGGATCGAAGCAAGCCCATAACAGATTAAAGCTATATTAGATATCAAGTCACCCTCAAACATGAAAGAGGTACAAAGATTAACAGGGCGTGTAGCAGCATTGAATAGGTTTATATCAAGATCCTCATAAAAATGCAAAGAATTCTACGATATCCTGAAGAAGAATAAGAAATTCGAGTGGGGAGAGAAACATGAAGTAACCTTGCAAGAATTGAAGCAGTATCTCTCAACTGCACCCCTATTGATGAAGCCCGAGGATGGTGAACCATTATCCCTGTATCTTGTAGTATCAGGGAATGCGGTAAGTGCTGTCTTGGTAAAGGATCACGAAGGTCAGCAATATCCTGTCTATTATGTTAGAAAAAGTCTATTAGATGCTAAAACTAGATATTCTCATTTAGAAAAATTGATATTGGCCCTAGTTATGGCATCGACAAAACTTAGACACTATTTTGAGACACATAGGATACTTGTTAAAACTAATTATCCTGTTAAGAATGTGCTTAGTAAACCTAAGATGTCGGGTAGGATGGCTAAGTGGTCAGTGAAATTAAGTGCCTATGATTTAGTGTATGAACCTAGAAATGCTATAAAGTCTCAGGCTCTAGCAGACTTTGTGGCTGATTTCAGTAGTAATATTCAAAATGAAGTAGACCTAGAAGTACAACAACTAGGAGAAAATCTAGAATCCTGGACATTATATACTGACGGTGCATCCAATGTAAGAGGCGTAGGATTGGGTATACTACTAAAATCGCCACAGAGGGACATATTACCCCAGGCTATTAGGTGTGAATTTCCTGCTACTAATAATGAAGCAGAATATGAAGCCTTGATTGCAGGATTAGAATTGGCCAGGAATATGAGTATTAAAATTTTACAAGTATTTGTTGATTCCTTGTTAATTACTAATCATTTTAATGGAACCTATGCAGTTAAAGGTGAGAAGTTAATCGAATATCTCGAAATTCTCAAAAAAATAGCAGGATATTTCGATGGTTTTACACTTGAACAGGTACCAAGAGAAGATAATGCTGAAGCGGATGCCTTGGCAAATCTAGGATCATCAATCAGGATATCGGAGGGAACCCAAATACCAATATTACATATCATGTATCCTGCGACAGATCTTCTCAAATCTCAGGATAAGGAAGTAGTAAGTATCCAGGATCCTGATGATGAGTATCCTGAGGAGGATCCTAAGTCCTGGATAGGTCCAATCATAAGATATCTCAAGGAAGGACACATTCCAAAGGATGAGAATCCTAAGGCCTTCAGGATGAAGGTATCGCGATTCACTATTATAAATAATGTTTTGTATAAGAAATCTCTTGCAGGACCATATCTAAGGTGTTTGGAGGATCCCGAAACTAAAGAAGTACTTCAGAATATACACGGAGGGGATTGTGGTAACCATACTATTGAGAACGGGATACTATTGGCCAATGATGAGGAAAGATGCTGCAGAATATACTCGAAGATGTGATGCATGTCAAAGGCACAGTAATATATTACATCATCCTGCTGAACCAATGTATCCTATTGCTTCCCCTTGGCCATTCATGAAGTGGGGAATGGATATAGTAGCAAAATTTCCAAAGGCTCCAGGAGGAAAAGTCTTTATGCTGGCCATGACTGATTATTTCTTTAAATGGGTTGAAGCTGAAGCATTTGTTCAAGTTAGAGACCAAGAAGTAGTATCCTTCATAAAAAGGAATATCCTAACTAGATTTGGGGTACCAGCTGAGATAATTAATGACAACGGTTCTCAGTTTATCAGTAAGAGGACAACCGATTTTTATAAGAGTTGGGGAATCAAAATGATCACGTCTACTCCAGTACATCCTCAAGCAAATGGACAAGCAAAATCCTCGAACAAGATAATTGTCAACAACCTGAATAAAAGACTTGGAGCTAAGAAAGGAAGATGGGCAGAAGAATTAACCTTTGTCTTATGGGCTGATAGAATGACAGTAAAAAGTGCAACTGGCCAAACCCCATTTTCCTTAGTATTTGGGACAGAAGCGGTGATCCCAACAGAAATGGTGATACCCACAGGAAGATCGAACCTCCGGGATCCTGGGCATAATCCTGAAGCCCTATGTCGAGAATTGGATACTGTGGATGAAATAAGAGATGCGGCAAAGCTAAGGATGGCAGCATATCAACATAGGATATCCAAAGCATATAACAAGACTGTAAGGACTAGAAGGTTTCAAGTTGGATACTGGGTGTTAAGGAAAGCCTTTCAGAATACCACTAATCCTGCCGATGAAAAGTTAGCTCCTAAGTGGGAAGGACCTTATGAGGTTGAATTGGAATCCAGAAAAGGAGCATACCGGCTTAAAAATATGGAGGGGGATATGCTACCAAGATCCTGGAATGATGTACACCTAAAGCTCTATTTTAAGTGAGTTTAGAATTTAGTTTCTAACTCAGGATGGTATGAATTCTATCTCTTTTAATATATTATTTATTCTTTTGAACCCAATACTGACTTAAGCATCGGAGGGTGTTAGCCAGGCTAACACCCACCTTAGTTAATAGTTGTTTTGCAGTATATGCTTCGGGATATAGCTCCAGGATACACACTTAGGATACTGTTTTGGTCAAAAATCAAGCAAGGATAATGCAACCAAATCTTTTGTTGTGAGGTGTGATGCTTGAATCTATGAACAACTTGCAAATCAAATAAAGAGGCGACACAAGGATTTATACGAGGAAAAAGCCCTTGATCAAGAGTTGATCTCCGGCATAAAAAACCTTGGGTGATGGAAACTACCGATCACCAACTAAGATTAAACAGAAAAAAGGTTACAACTCGGGATGATAACAAGCTTGTTACAAGGATCACTAGTGTGTAAAAGTGTTAAAGTGAATGAAATCGCCAAGTAAACTGTCGAGAGCTGTTCGAGAGTGTGTGTTTTGCTAAAATTAGCCAAGTGTTCTAAATCAAGCTTGTTATCCCCTATTTAAAATTAGAAATGACTAAGCTAACTAACTGTCTGCTAATCATGCTAGCTTCCCACGATCTCCATAACGTTCACAAGAGCCAAACACGTGCGGAATATTGAGGGAATATGCTCCACGAATATCGGCAAGGCCAAGTCCATGCAAAACAAGCTCACGCATAATGAAGACAATTGTTAGTATAAGGATAACAATAAGGATCCTGGATCCTGATCCTGCAACACCTACTGAGGATCCGTGATCCTTAGGATTGGAAAATCCTCCCCTAACAATTACCCCCAAAATATAAGGAGTAAAGTGTAAATTAGCGAGTTATATTTTTTGATCTCATCCGCAACTAACTAACGAATATGTAGCCGTTAGGATCGAACTTGCTGTTACCGATCATACGTCATTGAAGCGACATCCTTGCAGAATCATCATTATATATAGGTTAGAGATAAGGACTAATGTGCATTTAAATTCGAGCAATACTCCCTTTAAATCCTCATTCGAAGATCAAGCAGGTACTTCTCTTTCTCCTTTCTCTCTTCACCTTCTTACCCTGTTCTTCTTCGAAACCCTTGAGTCACGATGAAGTTACGATCATCCCCTGCCAAGGATCACCAGAAAGATAGTCCTTTGAAAGGCCAAGGGATCATCAAAGATTCTCCGAAGGAACGTTGCTGCTTTACTGATCCTGATATCGACAGGATTCGTCATTGCTTTCCGGCAGACTCTGTCTTTAAACCTTTTGAGCCTACCGCCTTGAGTGACTTCGTTTCTGCAACTTGGGTTGCTTTTCTAGCCACCCCATTTCTGATTGGATACTCCTTTCCTTTCCCTGCTTTTACCCAGTCTTTCTTCTCCCTTACCGGCATATCCTATATCCAGGCTATGCCAATGATGTGGAGGGTTTTATATACCCTTGAGAGAATCATTGAGCAGGAGGATATAGAGTTGGGAATGTCGGAATTGGCCGAACTATACAACCTTGTGAGCCATGGTTCACACCGCTTTTTATTCAAACACAAACCCGGTGAAGAACACTCAATCCTCAAGACCACCGAAAATGACACCAACTGGAAGAAGCGTTTTTTCTTCGTTAGGAGGGATTCTATCCCGGATGGGAAGGATCTCCCCTTGAAGTGGGCCTCTCATGGTAGGATAGAGGATCCTTATAGAAGGATCATAGGATACCTTGTTTCTGCTGAGGATCACTAATCCCTTTTTGTATCTTTTGTGCAGCTATATCTGTTTCTCATATCATTTCATCACCTGCAACCAAAGAGAGGATTGCTGCTTTCCGGAATCTTGATCCTGCAATAAGATCATTTCAAGCAAACACCAAGGATTCTCAAGAAGTATGCTCAGGCTCAGTCACAATGTCAAGTAAGTATCCGAGTTTGTATATGATTAAATGTTGAAATGCAAATAAAACAAGAATACTTATCTGTTGTTTTGGATTGATAGGTGCTGGAAAATCCTCAAGGTCAGCCTCCCGCTTTAGTATCAGTGACCTCAGCACTGTGGCTCCCAAGTCTGTGAAGAAGAAGACTGCTGCTAGCCCTAGTGCTCTAGTCCCCAAGCCTGTCACCTCCAAGGGGGAAAGAAGAGGAAGGCCACTGAAGCTGAAAATCTTGAAGGCTTACCTCTTATCCGCCACCAGTTCCAAGAATACTTTGATGATGTAAGGATCACTGATTCTGCTTGATTATCCTGCCCACTCGAGGATCACGGATCCTGAACTTTACCTTGTCTTTTTTGAAGAAATTCGCCGAGATTGAAATGCTCTTCGATGCATACGTTGAGGAGGCTGAGCAGAAGCATTTGGAGTTCCAAAAGATCTTCCTGGCCAAGGATTAAACCATTTCCTCCCTCGAAAAAGATCTCAATCAGGCAAAGAAGCAGGTGGTCCTAGCCCAGATAAATGCTGATCATGAGAAGCATGAGCTGCTGGAGGATGCTAAAGTCTCTGCTGCCATCACTATGTACAAAATCAAGCTGCAAATGGCCCAGGAGGCTGAGGATCCTGACTTCGACAGGAACACTTGGGACAAGGAGGGCTGGAAGGCGAAGCTGGCTGAGCTAGATGATGAGGAGGAGGCTACTAAGGTCTTGGTGATTGAGGCAAGTGGCAGCGGGAAGGATCAGGTTGGTGGTGCTGATGCTGGTGGTGATGCAGCCAAGGTGTGAGCTGCAGAAATGGATCAGGTTGGACACATTGCACGAAAGCGCACCAACTCAAAACCTAAGTCTGTGGTTGTTGAGAATCCTCGAAAGAAAAATGATGTCAAAGAAAAAGCTCCAATGTTTGTTGAGAAGAAGATTTTGAAAAATGAAAACATCAAAGTCAAAACTGAAAATGTAAAACAGCCGGTAAAGAAAACTGATAAATTTTACAAACGGGTTGCTTCTCCGCAGGAAACTTGGAAGCCAAAATCTGAGGTTAAAACATCGAGTGTTCCAAAACCAAAGGTTTCTGTTGCTGAAAAGCAGTCATCTTCAACCAAACCAGTTAAGATGAATGTACCTTTGGATTTTTACAAGAAACTGGAAAAAAAAAACTTCAACCCCACCAGGAAAAAGTATGTTCCAAAGAAAGACCAACCATCTGGTCAACCTCCAAAAAACGAAATCTTTTTGTGTAAAAATGTTGAGGTTGTGTCTGAAGAAAGTCTTAAAATGAATGACAAAAATTTCCCACCATTGTACACCACAACAACCCGCATCAAGCTACCCGAGTCGAAGGAGGCTTGGGTTGCTTCAAAATCTAACTAAATATTTGTGAAATGTGCAGGAGCTCCCGAGATCTATCTCACGGTGGATTATGGATAGCGGAGCTTCTCGGCACATGATAAGGAGAAAGACACTGTTATTTGATGTTAGAGGGTTCAACGGTGGATACGTCGGTTTTGCTGGTAATCAAGGAGGACGTATTATTGGTGAAGGGACATTATCAAATGGTGTAATCACGTTTGAAATAGTCAATTACATAGCAGAGCTAGAGAATAACTTACTTAGCATTTCTCAAATTTGTGATAGAATGTATTCGACACATTTCACTGACAAAGAATGTCTGATCCTGAAGCTGGGGTTTGTCATCGCCGAGGAATGGATCATCATGCGAGCACCACGGGTTAATGATCTGTATGTGTTGGATATGAGTGTTGCTACGACTACCATGGGTCAACCCCAGTGCTTCGTATCAAGAGCTACTGAAAAGGAGTCAGAGTTGTGGCACCGGAAGATGGGCCACATTCACCTACGCAAGATGAACTACCTGGTGTATAATGATTTAGTAAGAGGTGTTTACTTGAAGAGTTTTCATCTTGAGGGGGAGTGTATCAGTTGTATAAAGGGGAAGCAACGAAAGAAATCCCATCCAAGCAAAAAGATGAACTCTGTCTCGAAGCCTCTAGAGAGACTTCACATGGATCTCTTTGGTCCTGTGAATGTCAAGAGCATAATGGGTGATCTCTATTGTCTAGTAGTCACTGATGACTATTCGAGATTCTCATGGGTGACGTTTCTGAAGAAAAAAGACGAGACATTTGAGAGTTTACTGAGGTTATTCAGGAAGATTGGGAATTTGTACCGAGTATGAATTTGTAGACTAAGAAGCGACAACGGTTTGGAATTCAAGAACAACAGAATGGAGGAATTATGTGATCGAAGAGGTATTTTGCAAGAATTCAGCGCACCATATCCTCCGCACAAAATGGAGTCGCAGAAAGAAAGAACAGAACGCTGATTGAAACGGCGAGAATGATGCTTGCTGATTCCAAGTTAACGGTTAATTTCTAGGCAGAAGCAGTTTCAGCCGCTTGTTATACACTTAACAGGGTACTTACTGTGAAGAAGCATAACAAGACATGTTTCGAGTTGATCAACAACCACAAGCCTAATCTCGAGTATTTAGAGCCATTCGGGTCTCCCTGCACTGTTCTAGATCCAGATGGCAAATTTAGTTCAAAGAGCATAGAAGGTATTTTTGTGGGATATGCTAGTCCACTAAGAAGAGTCTTTATTCAAAGTCTCAAGCGAATCATTGAAGCACAACACGTTGAATGTTAAGGCTATACTATGCCTCCACAGAAGCCCGCAGACTCATGGCAATTCAACTACAATACCTTATAGGATTTATTCGAGTTAGAAGAAAAGCCAGAGTTCTTTGATGATTTGGATATTTTACGAGAATATGAAGCATCTCAGGGAAGATTTCCAGAAAGGTCTTCTAGATGTCAACAACAAACTTCCAATGATGATGAAACTGGTCCAAGTCATACTGGAGAGAATGATGAAGTTCAGTAAATTCCGACTACTTCGAAACGCGAACCTGCTCCTGGAAATCAGACGGTGGTCAATGATAATTCAGAATCTGATGATATTCCTACTTTTGATCATGGTGATTCAGAGTCTGAGGGGGAGCAAATCCAATCTTCAGATCAGACAGTTATTGACAATGAACAAGTTGCGGATCAAAACGTCACAAATTTGGAAGGCGAGGTGGATGTTCCTGGGGAATTTATGCCAAGGAATCTTTCATACCATCCAGAGGAGTTGATAATCGGAGAGCTGCAGTTAGGCGTTCGCACCAGAAGCCAGATTGACCATGGCCTTACTTGCTTTTATACTAAAATTGCTCCTTTACAAACTGAATTTTCACTCAGTTGTTTCATTTCTCAGATAGAGCCGAGAACCTACAAGGAAGCACTGACAGAAGATTCATGGGTCAATGCAATGCAATGCAATGCAATGCAGGAGGAGCTGAGTCAGTTTGAAAAACTTGGTGTATGGAAGCATGTGGATCTGCCTGACGGACACCGAAAGATAAACACAAAATGGGTGTTCAAGTGCAAAAGGGATGACCGAGGAGTTATTGTCAGAAACAAAGCTCAACTCGTAGTCCAGGGTTTTAGTCAGTAAGAGGGGATAGACTTCACAGAGGTTTATGCTCCAGTTGCTCGACTTGAAGCAATCAGAATTTTCCTAGCTTTTGCTTCATGGAAGGGATTCAAAGTATACCAGTTAGATTTCAAATCGGCGTTTCTATATGGAAAAGTGAAATAGGAGGTAAATGTCGGTCAGCCACCGGGCTTTACTGACCCAATCCACAAAGATAAGGTCTACCTGCTAGACAAAGCGTTGTATGGTTTGCATCAGGCCCCGAGAGCCTGGTACGAGACGCTCTCTCAACATTTGCTTACCAACAGCTTTATTCGAGGCAAAGTGGACGCTACCCTCTTCACAAAAGAAGTCGATGGGCACTTATTCATCGTACAGATTTATGTTGATGATATAATCTTTGGGTCAACAAACAAAGAACTCTGCAAAGATTTTGAAAAAGTGATGAAGCAGAAGTTCGAGATGTCGTCAATGGGTGAGATGAAGTTCTTCCTAGGGCTGCAAGTGGACCAAATGCCTGAGGGAACTTTCATTCATCAAACAAAGTATGTTTACGACGTTCTGGAGAAATTCGGGATGTCTGAGACAGCTCCTATATCCACCCCATTAGCAACCAATCATGGTATCAACCCTGATCTCACCGGAGAGATGGTGGATGAGACACTATAACGCTCAATGATCGGTTAGCTAATGTACTTGACAGTATCCAGACCCGATATCATGTACCCAACATGCCTCGCGGCCCGATATCAGTCGAGTCCTAGAGCTTCACATATGTCTATCGTCAAGAGGATCCTACGCTACCAGAAAGGAACTCCCAGCCTAGGGTTGTGGTATCCCAAAGATGGTGACTTTACGCTCGAAGGATACTCAGATTCGGACTTCGGTTGCTGCAAAGTTAACGCAAAATCAACAACTGCAGGATGCCAAATTTTCGGACCCTGATTGGTCACATGGCAATGTAAGAAGAAAACCTCTATTGCTTTATCGACATGTGAAGCTGATTACGTATCTGCTAGTAGATGCTGCTCACAGATCCTGTGGATTCAGCAACAGATGCGCGATTACGGTTTGCAATTTCTTAGTTCACCTTTTTTTGTTGATAATGAGGCTGCAATCAACATAACGAAAAATCCGGTACATCGAGCTAAAACTAAACATATATGTAACACCCCGAAAACAAGTTTGGTAATCAAACCACGTTATTATTTATGAACGGGTAAAATACCGTTAGTGGTAAAATTAACCCGGTAAATATTAGGATTTAAATAATTAAACCTAATATTAAATAAAAAGATAATAAAAGTTTTGAGAAAAACAAAGCTTATGACAGGCCGACTTAGCGGGACTTAAATAAGACGGGTTATAACTCCCGGAATCCAATAAGTTAACTAGGAATAATAATAACCTAGTTAGAAGAGAAGTCTTATAGTGACATACTAGTGGGTTAAAACACTTAAACAAAAACCTGATTATAGATGGGGGACCAAAGTTGTAAAGTGTGAAACTTAAATAATTAAAAACAAAAAAAATAACACACCAAACAAACACCTAAGTGTGTGTCTGGTTCGTACAAATCGCAGGGGGCGACCAAGAAACCCTCACCAAACCCTAATTCTCATAATCTCACAAATTGAAGGCTCAATTCAGTCCCAATACGAAATCCGAGCTTAGATTGGTGATCTCCACTGTAAGGGGGTCATAAGGTATGTGAATTTTATAGGAAATCTCTATTTTGAATTTCTGGATGAACATAGAGAACTCGAAAATTGTTGATGCATGAGTGTTATATTGATGGAATAGGAACAATATTGTGTCTAGGAGTGAACCCTAGACAATTATGTGTTGAAATCATGCCTAATTCTTGTAAATCATAATCACCATTGAAGGTGATAAGTGGGTTTTGTAGAAACATGTTAAACACTCGGATTTTGATAGTTATTCTAGTGTAATTTGAGTTCCATGAAGTAATTTCAGATTTGCTGATCCTAAATTTGTGTATGTGATGTTTTTAGGGTTTTGATTGCTAAAAATAGTGTTATAATGTCATAAACATGTTTTAATTGAAAGCTGAATTCAAACAGCTTCTGATCAGAATTTACAGCCGATTTGTATTGGCTGTAACATGGACAAAACATGACAAAAACTTGTATTTCTTGAGTCTAAAATGTAATTCCAGGAAATATCTTTAAAACCCCACTGGAATTGCATTTTTTTGACGAAAATTGACTGTTTTATGAATTTTTCGGTATCGAAGGTTCAGGCTGCTTTTTCTGGCAGAATTTGCAGCCTATTACGAATGTCATAACTCAATTTATGAATTGAATTATGATCTCAAATTTTTATTGTAGGTAGCTTCAGGTAATTCCAAAAATCTCCAACTGGAATTTCGTTAATCGGATAAACGAGGAATTTTAAATGAATTTTTCCGTAAGCTACAGTAAGAAGTGACGAATCTGATTGCAGCTTAGTAAATGAATTTTTACGAATTTTTGGTAAAGAGATAGATCTTGAAATTTTAACACAAGGCCTAACCCTCCGAGAGGTACGTTACATAAAAAAATCATAATTTTTGAAGACTTGTAAACAGGTTAAAAAGGTCACCAAAAACAGCCTATTTTCAGTGATATAAACTTGCCTAATTAATGTTAAAGCTTGGCTAAACAACTAGTTATGAAACTTGATTATTGATGTTATAAATTATGCCCACAAGGTGTTTGTTAAAATGCCTAAGTGAATGTTCATATGTTGAAATTATGAATCAAACGCGTAGTTTCATAGTTCGACTAATTACGTGTGATGTGGGGTAATACAAATTTTAATTATGAAGTCGATTTAGCTTATATGCACATATCATATAATTAAGGGTAGTTAACTTTTGAAAAGTTAAACTAACCATGGACGGAGTCGAATAGTAGTTTTGACATAGAAAATATGTAAGGTGGAATAGTCGTGGTTATAATGACTAATCTAACCACCTTGTGAATGATGATGATAGTTTGATGCTTAACGAGCTAGGTGGAAGCTTGGGGAGAAAGCGGGTCAAATCGAGTCAAGCATAAAGGAAAAACGTATTCGAGATGCAAGGTAAGTAAAGCTTACACCCTTTTTGTAGGATATGTATTTATTTATAAGTTATAAATACAACCAAGGTTATATTCGAAATATGGTTCCGACACGAAAAGGGTACGGGTCGGAACATATCAAAAGACGAAAACCATGTTAAATGGTAGAAAGGGTCGAAATGGAAATTTGGTCATGTGATGAAATAAATAAAATAAGTTTTTGAATGGCTACTTTATAAGTAAGCCTAAACGAATTAAAATGAGAAAACGGTGATTTAGTCACGTATAAATGGATAAAAGTCGAAATATAAAACGACACCAAGCGGCATAAGCCATGTTGAGTCAAACGTGTAAGAAACGGATTTAAGAGACATAACTAAATGGTGAAGAATCCGAAACGAATTACTTAACAAAATGGTTAATAAATATCATTTATATATAAGCGCAAAATGTTTGGCCGTTTAGACCAAACGGGTCAAATGGTAATGCTAATACCATTTGACATATAATGACTAATAAGTGTTTGTCGAGTTTTATGCTCGCAGGACAAAACGGCTTGTGTATTAGCGATGCTATGAATTAGCAAATTATTGAGACAAGGTATTTAAACGGGTCAAAACGTCGACCCAATCCAGGTACGCATAAATAAGATTGTAATTAGACGAGCGATTTTGGTCAAGTACCTATTGAAAGTCCTTTGTCATTAAACGAGGGACTAAAATTGACCAAAACGCGGTCAATAGGTAAATCAGGCAAACGGCCCATATGGGTTGTTTAGGAACTTGCATTTTGATTAGGAAATCATTATACATGAATACAAGTTACAGGCATAAACATTCGTGGATTAAATGCCTAAAATGGGTCGGTTGCGTAAAATGACTAACCGAAGGGTGAATTTGGGTTAATAAGTTAGGTATGCTAATAATACCACAAAAGTAGTTGTGGTGGAATATCTCGCGTCGCGCGACAGGTGGGGGTCACCACCGTCGCAGCACGCGACCATACATCAAAATCCCGTCGCGCGGCGCGACGGGTATAAAACCTGCAAATTTTGTTGTTTTGTTTACTTAGTTGAAAGGGACTTGATAAAACTAGTTATAATAGTATCAAAACTAACATTTGTGTTGGTTTTGATTACATGTGACAACCCTCAAATTTCATGTAACCGTACAATTTATTAATGTTAATTAAAGTACTTGATGACTGTGTTGAATCATTTAACTGCTCTCTGATTACTGTGTTACTAGTAGTAAGCAGAAAAGTTACTAAATAGTCCGGTATGCTTTCCTGAGTGTTGAAAATTAAAAACGTTAAAATATATATATATATATATATATATAGGACGCTTTACGGATTAATTAAGCAGTTTAACAGAACATTGTCAAACCGAACAACCGGACTTTACCCGGAACATAAAAATATTGCCAAAGACATTGTTTATACTTTTCTGAGATAGTTAGGGTCCCCGAACACCCTAACACACCTTATATAAATTAACACACTAATATATCCTAACTAAACACTTAGAACTTAACTAAGTCCTAACTATATCATTACCACCCAACCCTTACCCCCCCCCCCCCTCTCATTGCGACAGTCCCCAAGGGTGGGACACACCCTTGTTTTCTTGATTATTTTATTGTTCTTGTTAAGTATCTAGATAACATAATACACAATGGGTAAAGCTTGATATTGGTCTATAAGAATGCATGATAGATAACCTTTCTCTTTCATAAACACATCAACAACCAACTAATTTCCTCTCCTCCATAACCACCATTCGGCCGCCACCTTACCACCATCATCCACCCACTTCCAACCTTTGTTCACCCATTTCCTATATACACAAAGGTGCAAGGAGCTTCATAGACAAGCCGGGTGCTTTTGGAAGTGCAAGAACCTCTCTAGATTTCTTTTATCCACCTCATTTACATCTTGTTTCTTCCCTAGCCTTGAGCTAGTAGTAAGTGCCTCTAAACATCATCTTGATCTTGTTTATGGTGGTTAATAAGTGATTTAACGGTTAAAATTTAGAAACACTAAAGAACTTAACATAAAGTGTTGAACATAAGATGAATAAGATGGATAAAGAGAAGTTATGTGTATAAATCATGGAGATCTTGTGTTGTTATGATTCTTGATTGATTTCCTGATGATTTACTGGTTAATATTGATGTTTGATGTTGTTGTGATCACTAAACATGTTAACGGAATCAATCGAACACGAATTTGAAAGCCAAAGGCTGAAAATAGAATCTGTCCATGCTTTTACAGCCAACTTCAGTTGGCTGTAAACAGGTTATAACTCAACAAAAAAACTGATATTTTGAGTCTATAACGTGTTATTATGAAATACAGTTCTAATGGCACCGGAATCATAATTTTTGGACTTCGTTTACTATTTTTAAAGTGTCATTTCGTAACAGCAGCTAGAGCTGCATTTTTGCTGCTGAAAATATGTGTTTTGTTTTCAGTCATAACTTGAATTCTGTGTAGAGTTAAATCATGAAAATTGCATTGTAGATGACCACCGATGTATTTGTAATTCACTCACTGGAATTTCGTAAATCGGACTCTCGATAAATTTTAAATAAATTATTCCGTGGACTGCAGTCAGAAAAAGATAAATCTGATTTCAGTCCGGAAGATGAAATTTTATAAAATATTGGTAATGAACTGGAACCCGATATTTTTACACAATAATATTTGGATCGTTTAAGACATTCTGTAAAAATTTGGAAATTTTTGGAATAAGTTAACTATTTTATTAAAATGTCCGAAAACAGCCCGGTTTTGAATATTAATGTTGAAATGACATAAGTTGTAATTTGCATGTCTAAATGTCGGGTAGGTTATCTGTGAAGGAAATAACGTGTTATGTGTGTTATGTGCATTATCGTATGTTTGTTTATGAGTGGGGAATGGATGGAAAACTTATTTGGGCATAAACCGTTAAAGTGATGCATGTTATGTGATAGACACGTGTAGGAACTTTGTGCTCTATTTGAAACCACTAAATGACTAACTGGTAATCATACTAGGACGTGTGGGAATGGGAATGGGTACAGGAATAGGGATTCCTCGTCCTTTGGGACGCGTTCAGGAATGTAAATTCCTCGTCCTGTTGGGACGTATTCGACTTACTGGACTAGAACTCTATCAGAGAAGTCCCTCCCTTTTTGTATCGACTTAATCGCCGAGGCTATGGCGAGCGGGTCATTAGTTAATAGCGCTATTAGGTTTAACAAACCGCACACCGTGCCAGTTGGACGGGTGTGTACTATTGGACTATGGCAAGTCGGTGATGATAGACACCGACGCTAGGGCACAATTAATTTTTGTTAGTAGTTGATATGATAAACGAGTCTGGTAGTTTAAAATAATGGGGTAGCTCCCCACGGCCGGAGTGCCGGGCTGAATAGCCAGGGAAGGTGAACATGAGATGGTTAACTAATAAACGTTTTCGAACTATGGGGTGACCCCCACGGCTAGATAGCTGGTTAAGATTAAACTACGTTTTTGGAAACAACTCTAAAATGGACAACCAACCGTGAACTCACTCAACTTTGTTGTTTACACGTTGCTACATGCTTTGCAGGTCGCTAGATGCTAGGGAGCTTGCATATGGAGGTGGTCGTTGTGGGATGCGAACTGATATGTCCCGTACTTAATGAATAAACTTTATGAACTTATGAAACTTATGTTTGGGTCTTTAAACTTATGAACTACGAACTTATGTTTTGGTTTACAGTCTTATGCTTCCGTTGTTTAAATTGAACTTGGTTAACTTCCTTTTGGTCACCAATTGTATTGTGATTGGTTTTATTTATTAAATACGTTGTTCAACATGATTGGTGGCTCGATCCTGGTCACGTCACGCCTCCAAGCGGTGATACTCCGCATGGTGGATTTTGGGGGTGTGACAGATTGGTATCAGAGCCATTGGTTATAGTAAACTTGGTTTTAAAAAGGGGAAAGCTTTTTGATAAAACCAGACTATAACCTATACAGTGTTCAACGATCCACAACGACGCTTCGTTCCACGTGCAAGACTCGATACAATAGGTGGTATGATTTATGTTACATTGTCGGTTAGATAGTTCACATTGTGCATTAATTAACGTAATAATTGCTATTTGAACCTTGTGTGCTTACTCTCTACTATCGTCCCACACTTACGCACTTTCGCGACACTTTTCTCACCTACGTTGCTTCGTTATGAAGATCATGAGCGGACGCGGAGGACGTATCAACCTCACCCAAGCCCAGTTGACGGCTTTGATCAACAAACGAGTCGATGAGGCACTCGCAGCTAAGCCTTCCGGGGGTATAACCTGCCATACCAACTCACCTTAGGACGTTTAGATCCTACCTTCGCAAACCAACCCTCGTGCTTAACCTTATCTTTTATTCTCGCGCAACAAGTCAACATGCTCAGCCGCCTGTGTGCACGTTCAAGACTTTCATGGACTGTCGTCCCAGTACTTTCAGTGGCACTGAAGGGGCCGTTGGACTCCTCCACTGGTTCGAGAAGCTCGAGTCGGTCTTCGAAATGTGTGAATGCCCTGAGGATCGTAGGGTGAAGTATGCTACATGGTACTCTTGAAGGGGTAGCGCTCACGTGGTGGAACGCTCAGGTTCAGCTGCTGGGGTTGGTTGCTGCTAATGCCACCCCATGGAATGACTTCAAGGAACTGATCAAGGAAGAGTACTGCAGTCGTGATGACATCCACAAGCTAGAGGTGGAATTTTTCAACCTGAAGATGACGGGGTCTGAGATTGAAACGTATACGAAGAGGTCGAATGAACTGGCCATCCTGTGCCCTACTATGGTGGACCCTCCCATTAAACGTATTGAGCTTTACCTCAAGGGCCTTGTACCCGAGATTCAGAGTCACGTGACTTCGGCTAACCTGGGTACCATTCAACAAATCATCAAGTTGGCTCACCGTCTCACCGACCAGGCAGTGGAACAAAACAGATTGCCCAAGCGTATTGGTACTGCTACTACTGATACCCCCAATGATCACAAGCGAAAATGGGATGGAAATTCGGGCAAAGGCTCTATCTCTGTTCAGTCTCGGTCTCAGCAACGAAGGATTGAGGACCATAGGAGCCCCGGTCAGCAGTCTTCTGGGAATCAAGGTCAAGGTGGATACAAGGGAAATCACCCCAAATGTAATCGCTGTAACTTGCACCACAGCGGGCCATGTGGTAAAGGCAATTGTCATCGATGCAACAAGCCTGGTAACATGGCAAGGGAATGCAGGAGTCAGCATCCGGCGAATCAGAACCGGCAGCAACAGCAAGCCCCACCCAATCAACGCCAGCAGCGGCAACAACAAGGTAACAACAAAGGGTGCTTTCAATGTGGTGCTGAGGGCCATTTCTAGAAAGACTGCCCCCAGCTAAATCAGGACCAGAACAATAACAATCAGGGGAATGGAAACGGCAATGGGGGAAACAACAATGGTAATGGTGCAAGGGGTCGTGTTTTCGTGCTAGGTCAGGGTGACGCAAGGAACGATCCCAACGTTGTGATGGGTAAGTTTCTTCTGGACGACTTCTTTGTTATTGTTTTGTTTGATTCGGGCACTGATACTAGTTATGTATCCTTAAAAGTTAGTCAAATGCTTAAGCGTACTCTAACACCTTTGAACACCAAACACACGGTAGAACTAGCTAACGGTAAAAGCCTTGAAGCCACACACGTAATTAAGGGTTGTAACCTTGTCTTAGTTAGTCAGACCTTCTCTATCAATCTTATTCCCATCGTACTGGGTAGTTTTGACGTTGTTATTTGGATGGATTGGCTATCTCATCATCAAGCGGAGATTGTTTGCAAGGAGAAAATCGTCCGCATTCCTCGTTCTGGTGAAGAACCTCTCATGATTCATGGAGATAAGAGTGGTGCTGTCGTAGGCATTATCTCTTTCCTTAAGGCCCAGAAGTGTTTGCGAAAGGGCCACACTGCCATTCTGGCACTCGTTACTGACACATCAACAGAAGAGAAGAGAATTGAAGACATTCCTATTGTGCGCGATTTTCCTGAGGAATTACCTGGTCTTCCGCCTCATCGTCAAGTTGAATTTCAAATCGAGCTAGCTCCTGGAGCAGCGCCCATAGCTCGAGCCCCTTATCGTCTAGCTCCATCAGAACTTGAAGAACTATCCACGCAATTACAAGAACTCTTGGAAAAGGGTTTCATACGTCCTAGCTCTTCGCCCTGGGGAGCTCCAGTCTTGTTTGTGAAGAAGAAAGATGGTACTTTCAGAATGTGTATTGACTACCGTGAACTCAACAAGGTGACCGTGAAGAATCGATATCCTCTTCCACGCATTGATGCCTTGTTCGACCAGTTGCAAGGGTCGAGCTATTACTCTAAGATTGATTTGAGATCAGGTTACCATCAACTGAGAGTCCGAGATGAGGACGTCTCCAAAACAGCATTTAGAACTCGTTACGGCCATTACGAGTTTCTAGTTATGCCTTTCGGATTAACGAACGCACCTGCGGTCTTCATGGATCTCATGAACCGAGTGTGCAAGCCTTACCTGGATAAGTTTGTCATAGTGTTCATCGACGACATTCTGATCTATTCTAAGAGTCAGGAGGAACATGAGCAGCATCTACGACTTATGCTGGAACTTCTTCGAAAAGAGCAGTTGTATGCCAAGTTTTCGAAATGTGACTTCTGGCTTCGCGAAGTCCATTTTCTAGGCCATGGGGTAAACAAGGATGGAATTCATGTTGATCCATCCAAGGTTGACTCGATCAGGAACTGGCCTGCACCCCGTACACCAACAGAAGGTTTATAAAGGATTTCTCCAAGATTGCGCAACCTCTCACTTCACTGACCCAGAAGGGTGTCACCTACCATTGGGGTGATGCACAGGAATCTGCTTTTCAGCACTTAAAGGAGAGACTTTGTAGCACGCCTATTCTTTCATTTCCTGAAGGCACAGATGATTTTGTGGTTTACTGCGATGCTTCCATCCAAGGACTTGGTTGCGTGTTGATGCAACGTGACAAGGTCATTGCCTACGCATCACGCCAACTTAAAGTTCACGAAAGGAACTACACTACTCACGATCTGGAGCTGGGAGCAGTCGTTTTCGCCCTTAAGATATAGAGACATTACCTGTACGGTACCAAGTGCACCATTTACACCGATCACAGGAGTCTCGAGCATATCTTCAAGCAAAAAGAGTTAAACATGCATCAACGCCGATGGGTCGAACTCTTGAATGATTACGAATGCACGATCAAGTACCATCCGGGCAAATCCAATGTTGTGGCCGATGCCCTCAGCCGAAAGGATACTATACCTAGGCGTGTACGTGCTTTACAGCTTACCATCCAATCTAACCTTCCCTCTCAGATTCGCGATGCTCAGGTTGAAGCATTGAAAGCAGAAAATATCAGGGCTGAGTCCCTACGAGGATCGAGGCAGCGGCTAGAACAAAAGGAAAACGGTGCCTACTTTGTAAACGGACGCATCTGGGTTCCAATTTATGGAAACTTATGCGAGCTTGTGATGGACGAAGCGCACAAGTCTCGTTATTCAGTACATCCTGGTTCGGATAAGATGTACCACGACCTCAAGACTACATACTGGTGGCCTGGTATGAAAGCCCACATAGCAACCTACGTTAGCAAATGTTTGACTTGTGCGAGAGTCAAGACCGAATATCAGAAACCATCAGGCCTACTACAACAACCAGAGATCCCGAAATGGAAATGGGAGCAAATTTCCATGGATTTCGTTACTGGCCTGCCGCGATTCCAACGCGGAAATGACACTATTTGGGTGATAGTGGATCGATTGACTAAGTCTGCACACTTCTTGGCTATCAAGGAAACCGACAAGTTTTCTACTCTAGCAGACATCTACCTAAAGGAAGTAGTATCGAGGCACGGAGTGCCAACCTCCATCATTTCTGATCGTGATGCGCGTTTTACTTCTGAACTGTGGTAAGCTATGCACAAATCTTTTGGCTCACATTTAGATATGAGCACCGCTTATCACCCACAGACGGATGGGCAATCTGAACGCACCATCCAAACCCTTGAAGACATGCTTAGGGCATGCGTAATTGACTTTGGTAATGGCTGGGAAAAGCACCTCCCGCTAGTGGAGTTTTCGTATAACAACAGCTACCACACCAGCATCCAAGCCGCTCCATTCGAGGCATTGTACGGACGCAAATGCCGATCACCTCTCTGTTGGGCAGAAGTTGGTGATAGCCAAATCACTGGCCCAGAACTTGTAGTAGATACCACCGAGAGAATTGCTCAGATACGACAGCGAATGGCGGCAGCTCGTGACCGTCAGAAAAGCTATGCTGATAAGGGAAGAAAACCATTCGAGTTCCAGGTTGGGGATCGAGTGCTACTCAAAGTCTCACCTTGGAAAGGTGTAGTCCGCTTTGGAAAACGAGGCAAACTCAACCCGCGTTATGTCGGACCATTCGAAATCATTGAGAAGATTGGCAAGGTAGCCTACAGATTGAATCTACCTGAAGAACTCAGCGGAGTTCACAACGTATTCCATGTGTCGAATCTGAAGAAGTGTCTGTCAGATGAGACTCTCATAGTTCCTCTAAAGGAGCTCACTAATCGACGACCAGCAGCGATTCGTCGAAGAACCAGTAGAGATTACGGATCGAGATGTTAAGATTCTCAAGCGTACTAGAATACCTCTTGTCCGAGTTTGTTGGAATGCCCGTCATGGCCCAGAGTATACCTGGGAACGAGAAGACCAAATGAAACTCAAGTATCCCCAGTTGTTTAAGAAAAACGCAACCACTACTGAGGCTGAAGCTACTGCATAATTTCGGGACGAAATTCCAAATCAACGGGGGGATGATGTGGCACCCCAGGATAACCAGGAAACCAACGCAACTTAACTAGCTTCCTCAGTAACCACGCGCTAAATTTCGGGACGAAATTCTCTTAACAGGGGGAGAATGTGACAACCCTCAAATTTCATGTAACCGTACAATTTATTAATGTTAATTAAAGTACTTGATGACTGTGCTGAATCATTTAACTGCTCTCTGATTAGTGTGTTATGCTTACATGTATTTGTTAACATACTAGTAGTATACAGAAAAGTTACTAAATAGTCCGGTATGCTTTCCAGAGTGTTGAAAATTAAAAACGTTACAAAAATATATATATATATTGGACGCTTTACGGATTAATTAAGCAGTTTAACGGAACAGTGTCAAACCGAACAACCGGACTTTACCCGAAACATAAAAATATTGCCAAAGACATTGTTTATACTTTTCTGAGATAGTTAGGGTCCCCGAACACCCTAACACACCTTATATTAATTAACACACTAATATATCCTAACTAAACACTTAGAACTTAACTAAGTCCTAACTATATCATTACCACCCAACCCTTACCCCCCCCCCCCCTCTCATTGCGACGGTCCCCAAGGGTGGGACACACCCTTGTTTTCTTGATTATTTTATTGTTCTTGTTAAGTATCTAGATAACATAATACACAATGGGTAAAGCTTGATATTGGTCTATAAGAATGCATGATAAATAACCTTTCTCTTTCATAAACACATCAACAACCAACTCATTTCCTCTCCTCCATAACCACCATTCGGCCGCCACCTTACCACCATCATCCACCCACTTCCAACCTTTGTTCACCCATTTCCTATATACACAAAGGTGCAAGGAGCTTCATAGACAAGCCTGGTGCTTTCGAAAGTGCAAGAACCTCTCTAGATTTCTTTTATCCACCTCATTTACATCTTGTTTCTTCCCTAGCCTTGAGCTAGTAGTAAGTGCCTCTAAACATCATCTTGATCTTGTTTATGGTGGTTAATAAGTGATTTAACGGTTAAAATTAAGAAACACTAAAGAACATAACATAAAGTCTTGAACATAAGATGAATAAGATGGATAAAGAGAAGTTATGTGTATAAATCATGGAGATCTTGTGTTGTTATGATTCTTGATTGATTTCCTGATGATTTACTAGTTAATATTGATGTTTGATGTTGTTGTGATCACTAAACATGTTAACGGAATCAATCGAACATGAATTTGAAAGCCGAAGGCTGAAAACAGAATCTGGCCAAGCTTTTACAGCCAACTGAAGTTGGCTGTAAACAGGTCATACCTCAACGAAAAACTGATATTTTCAGTCTATAACGTGTTATTATGAAATACGGTTCTAATGGCACCGGAATCGTAATTTTTAGACTTCGTTCACTATTTTTAAAGTGTCATTTCGTAACAGCAGCTAGAGCTGCATTTTTGCTGCTGAAAATGTGTGTTTTGTTTTCAGTCATAACTTGAATTCTGTGTAGAGTTAAATCATAAAAATTGCACTGTAGATGACCATCGATGTATTTGTAATTCTCTCACTGGAATTTCATAAATCAGACTCTCGATAAATTTTAAATAAATTATTCCGTGGACTGTAGTTAGAAAAAGATAAATATGATTTCATTCCGGAAGATGAATTTTTATAAAATATTGGTAATGAACTGGAACCCGATATTTTTACACAAAAATATTTGGATCATTTAAGACATTCTGTAAAAATATGGGAATTTTTGGAATAAGTTAACTATTTTATTAAAATGTCCGAAAACAGCCCAGTTTTGAATATTAATGCTGAAATGACATAAGTTGTAATTTGCATGTCTAAATGTCGGGTAGGTTATCTGTGAAGGAAATAACGTGTTATGTGCATTATCGTATGTTTGTTTATGAGTGGGGAATGGATGGAAAACTTATATGGGCATAAACCGTTAAAGTGATGCATGTTATGTGATAGACACGTGTAGGAACTTTGTGCTCTATTTGAAACCACTAAATGACTAACTGGTAATCATACTAGGACGTGATTGACCACCCTTGAATGTTAGCTATTTGTGAGAGTCAAACCGAGCAACCGAGGTAAGTTCACACTTTTCTACAAAGCATGGTAAATTCCCGGTGGGAATGGGAATGTGTACAGGAATAGGGATTCCTCGTCCTTTGGGACGCGTTCAGGAATGTGAATTTCTCGTCCTTGAGACGTGTTCTGGAATGTAAATTCCTCGTCCTGTTGGGACGTATTAGACTTACTGGACTAGAACTCTATCAGCGAAGTCCCTCCCTTTTTGTATCGACTTAATCGCCGAGGCTATGGCGAGCGGGTCATTAGTTAATAGTGCTATTAGGTTTAACAAACCGCACACCGTGCCAGTTGGACGGGTGTGTACTAATGGACTATGGCACGTCGGTGATGATAGACACCGACGCTAGGGCACAATTAATTTTCGTTAGTAGTCGATATGATAAACGAGTCTGGTAGCTCCCCACTGTCGGAGTACCGGGCTGAATAGCCAGGGAAGGTGAACATGGGATGGTTAACTAATAAACGTTTTCGAACTATGGGGTGACCCCCATGGCTAGATAGCTGGTTAAGATTAAACTACGTTTTTGGAAACAACTCTAAAATGGACAACCAACCGTGAACTCACTCAACTTTGTTGTTGACTCGTTGCTACATGCTTTGCAGGTCGCTAGATGCTAGGGAGCTTGCATATGGAGGTGGTCGTTGTGGGATGCGAACTGATATGTCCCGTACTTAATGAATAAACTTTATGAACTTATGAAACTTATGTTTGGGTCTTTAAACTTATGAACTACGAACTTATGTTTTGGTTTAACGTCTTATGCTTCCGCTATTTAAATTGAACTTGGTTAACTTCCTTTTGATCACCAATTGTATTGTGATTGGTTTTATTTACTAAAATACGTTGTTCAACATGATTGGTGGCTCGATCCTGGTCATGTCACGCCTCCATGCAGTGATACTCCGCATGGTGGATTTTGGGGGTGTGACATTACATGTAAACTTTACTAAGCTTACGGATGAAGATCAAGCTCGTTGAAGGACCGAACATAATCAAGATACAAGCTTCCGCACAGCGTTTCGTTGTCATTTTATACGATGAACTTATTTATATTATGTTGTAAACTTTTAAGTTGTAAAAGTTTTAAATTACTCATATTTTCTAAGGATCCTTAATCGTAATTACATGTTTATTTTCGTTATATATATGAAAACCTTTAAAATAATAACAAGGGTGTTACAATATAGAAATTCGTCATCACTTCATACGCGATTGTTATGAAAAGAAGTTAATACGAATAGACAAAATCCACACTGACGAACAAAAGGCAGACTTACATACCAAAGCTTTTGATAAAGCTCGTTTTCAATATCTTTTAAAACTAAATGGTATGAAATTGTTGTCGGATGCGGAGTTGGCGTTGATGAGAAAACCACTGCAGATGATGTTGAGAAGCCGACTGCACTTGTTTGTCGTATTTTTAGTTGTTTTGGTATTTAGGGGGAGATAGATATATTTTCAGAAAATACAAAAACAATAAAAATGTTAAAATCCAAAAACATGAGATATTTTTCAAAATCCAAAAACAATAGAAAACCCAAAAAGAGTTTGTGTAAAAAACAGGAAATGATAGTACATCAGCTAGACAGTTACATTACACTAAGGAAATGTAATGTTTAAAAGCGTTTAAGCAGTCTCACTGATGATATGCCGATAGGTTTTTACACACTTAGTAGACTGATTCGGGATATAAACATAAAATCATTTCTTGCTTATTTCGTGGGGAACATCTCTCGGACATAAAGGTAACCCCTGAAATCTTGTTTGAAAGATTTTCTATTTCTGACATACTAGGTCTATGTGCGTAAAGATATCTGGGGTATTATACAAGGACTTCAGATTTTGCAGAAGGAATAGCCTAGTCCTCGTATAATACTCTGCACTGCTTTAATCATTAAAGCCTCCCCTCGGCATAAAAAATGATGAAACATTGCAAAATGCTAATCATGTGCTATTGAAGAAAAGATCCCCAAGTGGGACACACCGAAAGTCGAGCCATCATCTCTTTGTCTGAACGGAAGTTCTAACCTGAGCTCTCATGGCCTCGCTCTACCCTTTACAAATATCATTATTGTACGTTCACCTGTAAGACTAAATATAGAGATATGGATGCGAGAGTATATTCTGAGCACATGCGTATAAGTTAAGTTCTTAAAACACTAATTCATATCCTGAATAAGTTGAAAATTTGTGTGAAAATTTAAAAGGATCAGTATATCGGAAATTTAAGTGAATTGTTTAATACTTAGTGTGTAATCAAGCTCAACGGTACTTGTAACTTGTCAAGCAGCTGATATGATCCTCTGACACGCTCACCAAAAATATGTTTGTAAATAGTTTATTTTACTGCATTTCTTTTCATAGTTAGTCAAAAACCCAAAAAGATTTCATAGTATTTCAGTTTAAACTTTCTTAAAATCCAAAAAAGATTTTACTTTTCTACTTTAGTTTCTCGATAAACCAAGGTAGAAAGCTGATCTTCAGATTCGCAGTCATGAAGCAGAGCAGGAAGTTTCTGAACAGGACAACAGGGTTGGGAGCTAATCTTGAAAGGATTGATTATTCAAAGTCAAAATCAAGTTCATTAAGTTGACACTTGTAAAATTTTCATGAAATTGTGTTTGAAAAGTTTAAACAGATTGTCAGTTGTTTTGTTTCGGGTCAGCCAAGGTCATTAACTTGGACTTGGTAGACAAATTAAGTGCCTAGGGTCATTAACTTGGACCTAGATACTTAAGTGGATTTCTAAAACTGATCAAAATCTAATAAAATGTCAAAAGATCAACACTTCAAGTCAAAGGGTGTTTGGATCGGATGGCGATCCGATCGGATGGCGATCCGATCGGATGACGATCCGACACTTGCATATGTCTATAAATAGAGGTCAATGATCTTCAGTTAAACTTTATTCGTTCGAGCGACCATCCGACACTCTCTCAAACACTCTCACTGTTCTTGATCTTGTTTCACATTCTTGCTTTCCACACTTCATAGGATTATTGGCTTGCACAATCTTCACTATGGGAAAGGTAAGTTCACTGATCTTAACTATTAAATTGATGTTTTTGATGATGTTTTTGATGATGTTTTTGAGTTTGATGACTATTCGGTCCTATAATCTTAGATCTAGGCTTTAATAGGATGTTTTGATAGAATCCAAGCATAGGGTTTTATTCACGGGCCTTAGATCTATAAGTTTACAGGTTTAGTTTGTTCAAAAACTTGTTAGATTAGATGAATTGACGATTAGAAGGTATCGGCTATCGGTGCACTTATTGTCAAATTAAACCCAATTTAGGCCGAGTTAGAAAAATCTGAACATAGGGTTGTGTAAATCGGCTAAAACTCTACATGGAAACATGTTCAATTTTGTGAATAACTTAGAAAAATTTTGATGTTCATAAATTGTTCAAAGTGTTCGTCAGTGTCAGTGGTTTGAATGGTTGTTCAATCGGATGGCCATCCGATCCAATGCATTTATGTGTTTGATATATTTCTAAGTAAGTTGTCTTGAAATTTGTGCCTTCCATGTTAAATCAGATGTTTTGGAAAGAATGGCATCTTGATCTGATGGTAATCCGATCGGATGGCCATCCGATCCAAAGCACACATTCAATGCTTGACTGTTTCATAATCTTATCTTGTCAATGATCGAGTGGCAATCCGATCGGCTGGCAATCCGATCGGATGGCCATCTGATCCTCATCACTTATTCATTGTGTTGACTTGTCAAAGAAACTGTTCTATATGTCACAAGGATCGAGTGTCAATCCGATCGGATGGCAATCCGATCGGATGGCCATCCAATCCATCTGCACAAGTCTTGCTTATTTGATTCTTTAATGTTGATGGTTCATCGGATTGGATGGCAATCCGATCGGATGACCATCCGATCCTCAGTACTACATAGAGTGTGAATTCAAGTGTTAGAAAAATTTTGAGTTTTTCAAAATTTTCATCACTTGTCACTTTATGTCTCAAACTTTGTGCAAATGCGAACGTTGTGTATTATTGCAGGCAAGAGCATCGGATTGGGATAAGTCTCATAATATCTACTGTCTGTTGGATGCACACTATACAGACACAACACCGTACAAAGATATGGCAAAGTTTCTAAGAGAGAGTAGAATTGCTAAGGCCTTAACCTATAGAACTATAGTGTATGAATCACATGTAAGAAGGTTTTGGAGTTCGGTGAGGTTTGATGAGGATGAAAAGTTGATTTGTTCAGCTGTTAGAAAGAAGGACGAGAATGATCAGGATGTGGATATAGAAATTAAGTTCAATGTAGGTGATTTAAGGAGAGTTTTGGAATTAGGAGGCAATGATAATGATCCTACAATAATTCCTGAAATGTTATGAAAAGGTTTGTGGTATAGAATGGGCTTTACAGGACATGTGAATGGGAAATGCCTTAAGTCTATGTTTAGTCCTCCATATAAGTTCTTGATTCATTGCGTTGTGCATGCATTATCACATCGGAAGGGAGCTTATGATGAAACTTCAGATTATATCATGAACATTATCACTTGTCTGGTGCTTAGTAGACGTTACAATATCTCTCAAGTGATATTTGATCATTTGGTGGAGAACATCAAGGGTGACAAATACATAATGAATCCAAGGTTCATGCAAATGATGATAGATGATCAAGTGAATGACATTCCAAAGGATCCTACAGATGTATTAGGTCTACGTCATATGACAGCTGATACTTTGAGCAGATTAACTACATATAAAGGTTTAAAGAAAGATGAATCTGCACCAAGGGCTAGGAGAATGATTTGCAAAATTGGAAATCCAGGATATGTGGCACCTGAGAACGATGCTTGGAGGAATGATAATAGCAACTCAGAGAATGAGGAGGATAATCTAAGAGATATGATTGAGAAGAAACTTAGATACTGGTTCGTGAAGGAGGGAAAGAGAAAGAGAACACCAAAGGTCTCCCCAGCTGTATCTACTCCAAAGAAAGTGACACCGAAGATCGTTGTTAAGGTTATAGTTGAAAGGGGGAGTCTTAAGAAAAGTTAGAATTATTAGATGTTATAATAACTTGTTTTGCAGGGCCTTCAAAAGGAACACCACCAAAGTTGGTTGACGAGCTTGTGCTTGAACCTGCTGTAGTTCTTCAGCAAGGTGTTGGTCTATTAAAGGAAACTCTTGAAGGATTCTTAAAGAAGAATGAAGATGTTACAGCTACAAAAGATCAAAGTGTAGGTGTTCAAGCTGAAAGTGTGAAAGAAAAGGTACCTGAAGGTGTTACTCATGATGATTCAGATGATGCTGACGATGACTCAACAGACACAGAACCAGAGATTGATATAACTAAGATTGGTCATGGGAAGGTTACATTGAAGAAGAAACCTCAGAAAAAGAAGAAAAAAGGATCTGATGAAGAAGATTCAAAATACATTCCTACACCTGAAGAATAAAAGAAACTACGAAAGAAGCGCAAAGTTGTTCAAGCTGGTGTCATTCCCAGAAGTGTAAGGGCTAAAAAGGGAGCAGCTACAGTTCAAAAGGATCAAAGTGGCAAAGGTCCATCAGTTGAGGCTCAAGAGATTCAAGTTGAAAATGTTTCTGAAGTTGAAAATATTAAGAAGCTTGAAGTCGAAAAGAAGAAAGTTGGTGATGATGCTGATGTTGTTATTACTGATGTAAGGGTTTCTACACCACCACCTCCACCACCAGAAAATCCTGATGTTGCAGAATCTTCAAAGCCAAAGGAAACCGTTCTTCAAAATATATTTGAAGGTTTTCCTAACATTCAAGGTGAATTTAAAGATGATATTCTTTCTGATGAAGAGTATGATATGTTTCATGATGAATCTATCAAAGATCTGAAGAAGAAAATGAGTATTCTAGAAAAGGAGAAAGAGAAAGCTGAAGCTAAGCATGACGAATGAAAGAAACAACTTGAAGAGTTGTATAAAGTACATGAAGAGATAAAGGCTGTCATGATCAAACATGCAAAGAAGATAAAGAATATGGAAGGAGATGTTGATGATAATGCAAAGCTTTTTGAGCTACTATCAGCAGAGATTTCTGATCTGCATGTGAAGAACAAGAAATTGAATGATATAAATCAGACGCTAAATCAATTGTTAAGTGAAATTCATGAAGCATATACAAATGAAATTAAAACGATGAAACTAGAAATGGAAGCACTTAGAGCTGATAAAACAGTGAAGGATGAACAGCTCAACATGTTATATACAGTGATGGAACATCATCTAGGTATTGACGTTCAATCCATCTACAACAACATAAAGATCAAAATAGATGAAGAGCGTATAGCTCAAAGAGAGAAAGAGTTGGCTGAGGAAGTTACTAAGAAAAGGAAAGAGTTAATTGTCGAGACTCAAGAAGCTGGTGGTTCTTCAAGACAACCTGATGTTGAAATGGTAGATGCTGAAGTTGATCAAGCTCAAAGCTTCGTTCTTGTTGGTGAAGCTACTCCTCTATCTTACAGTTTTGAAGATTTTATTCGCTTAGTGAAAATAGAACAACGAAAAAGGAAGGCGAAAGAACCTGAAGTGTTGCTACTGTGTTGGAGAGAAGAGACAGAGGAAGAAAGAGCACAAAGACTGAAAGAAGAAGAGTTGAAAGAAGCTCTTGATGCTGTTGATAACTATGACCCTTCATGGTATGATTACAAAGATGATGATGAAGATCAAGGCTCGACAAGGTTAATTGTGATGCCTACAATCCAACAATCGTTGGACGATTTTCTAAATGATGAGATCAATGCGCAAGATGATGATTAACACCAGGAGTCTTCTTTTTGTAGAAAACAACATGCAGACCATGTATTCCTCACACAACCTACTGTTATATACTTGAATGCTCTAGTTGAGGGGGAGTTGGAGGTGCCTAGGTCTAGGGCTGAGATGTTGGAAGAGTCGGGTTTAGACGACGGAAAGTTCAAGTTTGATATTGAAGATGAGATTCCTTCGTCACCTGAAAAGGAATATGAGTTTAAGTATGCTCATGAAGCTGATAATTATAATGATGTTATAGTTGAAGATTGTTCGGATAGTTCTAAAGAAGATAAGCTATTTCATTATTCTGGAGTTGATGAAACATTTCCAACACTTGCTGAAATGTTTAAGGAATAAAATGAAGATGAGGTTACAAGAAAAGTTGTGGAAAAGATCACTACTGAAGGTATTCCTAGAACTATTCCACAAGAAAACTTAGTTGAAGAAAGAAAGAAATGGTTCAAGGTGATGCCGAAGGAAAGAAAATATAGAAGACCTTTACAGTATTTCACGAATAACGCTGATCTATCATTGGGTGACATTCTTTCATGGGGGTATTTGGAAGATCTGCAAGTATATGTTAGTCGTCGGGAATTAGGGTTTCAATACTTCGAATTTATGTTAGACATTAAAACCCTCCCGTGGTGGGATGTTGAAGAATTAGTGCAAACAAAGAACATAAAGCAATTTTATCATGGGTTAGATGTGAAGCAGCATGATCAACACTTGTGGAAACACATAAAGCTGCAAGCAGAGAACAGATTTCCAAATTGGAAGCCACAATTTCCTGAAAAAGATATAAAGATTGATCCAGTCACTGGAGAGAAAAACATTACATTGATTATAAAGCCGCCGAGATGCTTGAAAAATATGCCGGTACGTGCTATGGAGCAAGATTTCCATGAAGACTTTCAGGGTTGGATGTACAACCAGAGCATAGTGGAAGCGGTGATTTCTTTGTATGATAAGAAGACTGGAGAATCAAGGAGAATCAGCATATTGGATCTGATGTGGCTAGTAAATTGCTCTAAGAAGGATATAGATTGCCTATTCTACAACAAGATCGTTTATGAGAAGCCAGAAAAAGTTCAAGCTCAGCAATATCAGAAATTAGTGAAGTTGTGCTATGCGAAAGACATCAACTCTGGCAGATACTGGAAATCGAAGTAGAGAGACTTGGAGATTGATGAGTTCTTGAAGAAATATAAGCGTAGTCAAAGATTTAAAGAGATTACTGATAAAGTTGCGAGACTTGGAAGGTATAAGCTGATGAGACCGCCTCCAACAGACCAGACACCGATTGAAAAAGAAGAAAACAAGATCCCACGATGGGATAGGAAGCGTGATGGTGATCCTGAATATAGAAAATACTGGAATGAAGTTGGTAGGCCTCTTAGGCGAAAGATGCTTGAGGAGAGAGAAGAAAAGAGACAACAGAAAGCTAAGGAAAGAAGGCGCAGCAGGAAGACGGATTGAAGACTATGCAAGAAGGAACTACAGCTACATCCAAGGGGGAGTCTGTTAGTACATATGTCTGTAGCTTCCGTCTGCATCGAGTCTTGTGTATTTTGTGTTGTGTATGTACTTTTGTATTTGTATGTATATGTTTGTTTATGTCTAGACAATTAAGGGAATGGGGCGTTAATGTAAAAGTGAAATCCTTCGGACGACGTATGTCATCCGATCGGATAACCATCTGACCGGGTGACACTTATACCCTCCCTGGTTGCCTATAAATAGTAGGCTAGTGCATTGTGTTTAGAACCTTTTGCTGATCTTGGTAGCGAAGCTCTGTCTGTCTGACTTTCTACCGGAACTTCTGTATTTTTACTATCATTCAATAGAATTCAGACGCGTTAAACGTTGAACTTGTCGTTGTTGATTCTTTGACATTATCAAGGGATTCCGCACCTTGATTCTGATCGATCTAGCCACGTTATACTTGAACAGATCCTGCGAAAACGGCGTAACAAGGACTTTCCTTGAGACAGGTAGCATCAAATCAAGGAAGTAAGAACGACTTGTAATCCCTTATAAACAAACTACTATTAAAACTTTAAACCGGCCTTGCAGGACTATATCCCTGTTGACTCAGACCAATATGGTCGAGGGTAGGGTTGCCTCTAAAAGAGGGACATGTCACACTACATTAATAAAATACTTAATTATCTTTCAATAGTCTGGCCTTGCGGGGCTTTATCCCTGCTGACTGAGACCAATATGGCCGAGGGTAGCGTTGCCTCCAAAAGAGAGACATGCCACTATAACTAAGATAATCTCTTAAAAATTCCAAAGTGCAGAAATCATCAAAGAATACATAAAACATAAGTCGGAGCCAGGTGATTCTTTCTTGTTATTGGTTTCTTTCATTTTTTTTATTTTCTTTCTTTATTTTACATGTTTAAAACTCTTTTTCTCAAAATTTGGGTCGATTAGACGTTGACGATAAATCGGTATTAAAACCTCTTGTGTCATTGGACGACCTCAATATCTTACCATCACTATACTATGCCAACGATGGGTGTACTTGCCCTAGCGTGTTGTAGAGAGTGATAGTTTTATATCGTGTTTTATAAATTTAAAGCTTGATTAAAGGGTAAAAAGGTACTAAAAATACATTAAAAATTCGTACTCGCTCCGACACGTCAACTATTCGTACAAAAGAGAATGTGTGAAGTGATAAAATAGATCTCTAACAGGTGAGATCTATTTATACTAGGTACTAAAGCTTTGTTCGTGATAGGCTGACATCACCCTGATAGTGACATCTAACATTCATAACAGAAAAGATTCCATAGATGTTGCAAACATCTGTACAAATTAAATATATGTGCAAATCAAACATCTGATCTAACTATGCTAAACACTGATACAAAACAAGTATTGTTACATTGGGAAACATCTGTTTAGGATATCCCCTGTTGCTTTGATCCAAACATTTGTTTAGCCGGACAGATGTTTGGTCTTCTTCATCAGACTTTTGCTTCAACAGATTTTAGGCTTGATCAGATCTTGTTTCTTCATGACAGCGGTTCAAAGGCTTTGAAAAGATGTTTGCTTGTCCTCAACAGATACTCTGATTTAAGTGTTCAAGATTCATGATCTTTGGGAGGTGAAATGCTTCATCAACTGTTTATTTCTTGATCTCATTATCATGTTTTGGATTTTGAATATCATTTGTTCTTTTGTAGGTCCAATATTTGATTAGGTCGTGGATTGGTTGATCCATGCACACCCTTGGACATGACCCATCAAGACAATCAGTTGTCCCGTTTTGATTCTTATATGCATTATATATAGTAGGTTTGCATCACTTAGCACATGTCATATTGAGGAACTTTTGCATTCCAAGAATCACATTTTAGGCTGCTGTAGGCACCAACCACATGCATGGTGATGCTAAACGATCAGGGGATTACAAGTTTCTATTGTCTCTTTTATATATTTTCTGAATGAATTGGTCTATGTGGGGGATAACTACTTGAGTACATTGAAAACAATGTACAATTTTAAGTGTGGGGTATAGACACTTCTTATGCACTTTATTTGCTTATTATTGTCCAAAGGCACTACACAAACCACTCTTTTGGTATTTTCATAAAAGATTTTAAAATTCTTTGAGTTCTTCTAAAAATAAGTAAAAATGGAAACGTACTGAACATGGCAGGTAGAAAAAACCAATATTATACATAATTATCACAGTATACCCTATCCCATACAAAGCTTCACGGTACATCAAACAGGGGTAAATGCTAAATTTCATAAGTAGGATTGAAAATTTTGTAACTGACAATTAGCTATTTAAAATAAAATGCGATTGTTTTTTTTATAAAAAAATCAAAATTATTAACATGCATACCTTATTCTCGTATATTTTGCTATTACATTACGGTCAATATGTTATATAAATTATTTGATATATTTCATAACATTAAATGTATGACATTTAAATTCCACTTGATAGTATATAAGGCTAGCCTCTCATGTAGAAGAAAACTCATAATCTCCTTAGTGACATACTTTCTCAGCTAGGGTTTGCCTTTTATACTCTTACTTCATCGCTTTTTCTTAACAATCACAACCTCTTCTTCTTTCCCCCATTTTACTCGATCGGTTTGTCCTCTTAAGCTTTGATTTCTTAGAAAAAAGATTCCTTATTTTCCAACATTTATGTCCTTAATATATCTCCATTAAGTGTCTAGATTCAACTACAAATCGATTTTAATGGCGCGGAAGACAAATCTTGTAAATTCCTACAACTTCAGCGGCACAGACATAACCCTCAGACGTACGTATATCATCCTTAAATACCTACATATATTGATGTGATTAAAATACAACATATAAATTATATAAAAAACGGTGTAAAAGCAAAGCTTTTTTAGTATTAATGTTGGAAAAAGCTCGTGTTTCCTTTCCTTTTTTTATTTTCAAGGTTAAAAGAGCTTAAATATACAAAAGGAGCAAAAAGATAGCAAAAACCAACATAAATGTAAAGAAGGGGGAGTTGCCGCAACTCGCCAAACCCCGATTCGCATCCAAACCACAAAATAGCAAGAACACAAGACTTGACACGGGGTCGTGTCCATCAGACACGAGCCGTGTCCTAAGATGGATGTTGTGTAGAAAACATAAACTTTGACATTGTGATTGTTGTTTTTCTAATAAATAGATGTTTGCCGTATTCGCGTAGTCATACATGTTACTAGAGGTTAAAGTCATCCATGAAGCTGATCTAATGGTTAGTTTAATTTGAATTTTTTTATAGGCGGTGATTGTGTGCTTATGAAGCCTACTGAGTTGGATAAGCCATCTTATATTGCTAGGGTGGAAAAACCCATGGCTGATGATGAGAATAATGAGATTACGGCTAAGATTAGATGGTACTAACGTACTGAGGACAGCGAAGACGGCAGGAGGTCGTTCCATGGTGAAAAGGAAATATTTATGAGCAATGACTATGATACGTGATGTGTGCAAAATGTAACATATAAATTACATCAAATGTGGCATAAAACTAACCTTTTTTTAGTACAAATATTAGAAAAGGCTTGTTTTTGTATTCCTTTTCAATTTACAGGACCAAATGAGCTTAAACGAACAAAAGGAGCAAATAAGAAGCCACAACCAACATAAATACAAAGAAAAGGAATAAACGTGACATGCCCAACCCCTCGGCAGCATCCCCAAAGCAAAAGCAAAAACAAAGAAATAGAAGACTGACCAAGGGGCTGTGCCCAGCCGAACACGGGGGCGTGGTCAGGGTCCTGCAAAAAAGAAAAACCTGTAAAAGCTTCTACGCCCACCACGGGGGCGTGCCCAGCTCAGCACGGGGCGTGGTCAACGCAAAGATACGCATAATCTTGCAAAATCTTGATAGTGCAGATACGATGCTGACCACTGGGCCATGCCCACTGGACGCGGGGCCGTGTGGGACCCTCTGCTGACACTTGCATTTAATGAAGGAAGAGAAAAGGCTGGCCACAGGGGCGTGCCCGCTGGACACGGGGCCATGGCCAGAGCACTGTGCAGGCTATAAATAGGGGTTCTTGGTTCACTTCGAAGGCATCCCTTGGCAAACCACTACTCTCCCACTTGCCACCACTCCACCGCCACTACAACACCAACAGCACCATCATCCATCTTTAGAGTGTGTAGTAGTCTCGGGATCCAAGATTAATTGTAAGGGTTCTTGCCAATCAAAGGGCATGTTTGGTTAAGCCTCTTACATCACTTGTTGAAGACAAGTCTTTATTGTATTACTTTTGATTTTTAATCTTTCAGCACTTTTTATTTGGTTTTGTATTAAGGACTTTAATAACAAGTTTCTTATGTTGAAGGTGAATTCTTCCTATGATTTTTTCGTGGTGTCTTGGCGTTACTTTATTGTCTATATAAAGTAAAAGATTGCATCATTCATGTTTTTACGGTCTATATAAAAGCATGTTGACTACCTGGTCGGGGGTTAGGGAAATGGTTTGGTAAGGTTCTTGCCTTGTTCAGTGTATAGATCCTACAAGGACCTGGTTCAAGCTTACTAGGACCTCCTTCAATACCCACTGGTATTGGATGGCGGGGGTGCGAATAGCTTGAACCCCTCATATGTAAACTACTATTAATACATTAAACCGGCTTCTTGGGATTGTATCCTTGCTGACTCAAACCACTTAGCCGAGGGTAACGTCACCTTCAAAAGAGGGTTCTACCACTTTTTGCATTAATAACTTAATTAATTATCTTTAAATATTCTGACCCTTTGGGATTGTATCCCTGCTAACTCAAACCATTGGGTTGGGAATAACATCACCTTCAAAAGAGGGGCCTACTACTATAACTAAGATAATCTCTTAAAAAGTCTGAAAGTGCGAAAATCATCAAAGGATACATTAAAGGCGAGTCGGATCCAAGTGATTCGTCTTGCCTATCTGTTTTTTTTTATTTATTTCTGCATTTTTAGTTTTTATTTTTCATATTTCAAAACTTTTCTCAAAAAATTTAGATTGACTAGACGTTGAGGATAAACCGGTACTTAGCTCTTGAGCCCTTGGACGACCTCGGTATCTTACTAACGCTATACTACACTCACGATGGATGCACTTGCCCAAGTGTGTGTTTAGTGTTAGTAGAATATCGTGTTTTATAAATTTAAAACTTGACTAATGTGTAAAATGGTCTTAAAATATCAATAAAAACATATCACACCTAACGCACATCAAGTTTTTGGCAGCATTCCCGGGGACACAAGAATTTTAAAAAAGTTTGGAATCAACGGCTTAATTATTTTTACTTATTTTTCTATTTTTTTAGGATTTTTTAAAAATTTTCAGTTTCTGCAGACTTCAGCACGGGTCGTGCCCAGTCGTACACGGGGCCGTGCTCATCAATCTTACTGGCAGTTCTTGTTTTCTGAGTTATAGAAGAGTGACCACGGGGCCTTGGCGGTGCACCACGGGGCCGTGCTGAACTCCCTAGTAACTGGGATCTAGAATACAACCACTGTAACCACGACCACGGGCTATGGTCAGCAACCACGAGGTCGTGGTGAGAAATATGACCGATGTTCATTTTGTTTTTATTGCAGGACTTGGAACCCAGTCGCAGCACCTGAACTTTATATGCAGTGCATGAGCTCCAGTTCCAATAAAGACATAAAAGAGCCTCTAGACAAACCCGAACGCTTTCTAAGAAAGAGACTAAAAGCTAAGAATCAAGAGAAAGCTTCGGGGGACTAACTCCGAATCGCGGATCAGCGTACCCTAATGGATTACCTACAACTCACGGTCGGTAATCTTGGAGCCGCCATCAATGCACTGAATGTCGATGCCAACAACTTCGAACTTCGGCCGCATTTGATTCAAATGCTCCAAAATTCCGCAACCTTCCATGGCCTAGCTGATGAAGATCCCCTTTTACATATTACCAACTTTTTGGAAATTTGTGACACTTTCCGGATCAACGGAGCATCAAACGACGCCATCCGCCTCTGAATGTTCCCATTTTCACTAAAAGACCGAGCTAAGGCTTGGCTTAACACCCTCCCAAGTGGTTCGGTAAACACTTAGGATGAACTTGCCCAAAAATTTCTATATAAGTATTTCCCGCCCTTTAAAACCGCTAAATTAATGACTGAAATCAATACATATTCACAAGAGGACGGGGAATCCTTATATGAAACTTGGGAAAGATTCAAGGTGCTCTTGAGGAAATGTCCTCATCATGGTCTCGCAGCGTGGCAACAAGTATCCACTTTCTATAATAGGTTGTTGCCACATACAAGACAAACACTCGACTCTAGCTCCGGGGGACTCCGAGGTAATCGTCGCCCAAATGAAATTTATAATCAAATTGAGGAAATTGCTCAAAATAATTTTCAATGGCACACCCCCTGAGGCACAAAATCTGTTGCCCCGGCGCCCATAAAGTAGATGAGAACACCTCTTTACAAGCCCAAATCGAGGCCCTATCTTCAAAAATTAAAAAGTTAGAAATGGCAAAAACGGCCTCGGTTATGGCTTGTGAAGGGTGTGGTGGGCCACATGAAAATTGGAGTTGTATGAAAGAAATGGATAATTAAACGGAAATGGTAAACTACATTGATAATAGACCTAAGCCGCCGGGTCCCCCAATGGGTACTTACAATCAAGGATGGCGTAACCACCCTAACCTTGGTTGGAGGGAGCCTAGCAATAGTAGAAACCAACAAAATCAAAATCAACGAACAAACTTTCAACAACAACCAAGAAATGAGTCACAAAATTTCACTCAACAACAACAAGGGGGACGGGAGAGGCTTGAAGACCTCGTTTCACGCCTCATCTCCGAGACCAAAAAAAGGTACTCGGACCGATTCCTACAGGGGGAATCCAACTTTAGAAATCAACAAGGCAGTATTCAAAACATTGAGAAACAACTAAATCAACTAGCCCAAAATTTCTCCGAGAGTCCACAAGGCGCATTACCTAGCAATACCGAAACCAACCCAAAGGCGTAAGTACATCTCATAACACTAAGAAACCAGACTGTAGGTCCCGAGGAGGCCCTACTACCCCCAACTGTATAAAGTCCTCCTATCCAACCTCGTCGCCGACCTATAAGGAAACAACCCCTCCGCCAAATCCCGAACCCTACCAAGAACCCCTCGGTACCCTACCCCGGTCGGTTACTTCGCCAAAAGACCGACGATCAATTCACAAAATTCATAAACTTACTAAAACAATTGTATATCAATCTTCCATTTGTGGAAGTCCTCACTCAAATGCCAAAATATTCGAAATTCATGAGAGATTTCCTCACCCACAAGAGGAAGATTGAAACATTGCAATTGATCAGTCTAAGTGAAGAATGCTCCGCCGTACGACTCAACAAACTCCCACAAAAGAAAATCGACCCCGGAAGTTTCACCATCCCTTGTTTCATTGGGGGATCACCAGTACGCAATGCACTAGCTGACCGTGGGGCTAACATCAATCTCATGCCTATATCAATGTTTGACCGACTCGGACTAGGTAAGACGAGCCCCACAAAGATGAGCATATAACTCGCCGATAGGTCCATCAAACACCCACAAGGTGTCATCGAGAATTTATTGGTAAAAGTCGGAGACTTTGTCTTCCCGCCGACTTTATCATACTCGACATGGAGGAAGACACCGAAGTACCACTCATTCTAGGAAGACCATTCCTTGCCACCGCTCACGCAATGGTGGATATGAGTGATGGGAAGTTAACATTGAGGGTTGGAGACAAAGAAATGAAATTCAGGGTTTGGAAAAGAGTAGAGGACGACCCGGTTAACTACATGGATGTCATAGACTCAAGTTTGGATGACGCTCTCCGACGGTGCAACACGGGATGCGAGACATCCCGCTTGGGTAACATATGACTGACTTTGGGTCTAGCCAAGGACCCTTATAAACGTGGCGCACCCCGGAGGCATTCCGAGGAACTATCCGTAGTTTTTAGTTTAGTTTAACTTTTATCTTTTCTAGTTTATTTTTACTTTTCAGGAATAAATCACACTTAGAAAGATGGAGGTTACCAAGGGAATCTTAAAAACCATACCCCATGCACGAAAACAGAGCCTCCCGACAACTTTTCCAACCTTACAACAAGTTCAGCACGGGGCCGTGCTCAGCCCAACACGCCCCGTGCACCAGACTCTACAGAAATTTGCCCAGTTCAGGTAACTGGCCACGGGGCCGTGCTCGCTGAACACGCCCCATGGCCAGCCTTCTGTTTAATTTTGGTACTGGCAATCTGACCACGAGGCCATGCCCGGACTAACACGGGGCCGTGGCCAGACGCCCAGTACCATAAAAATTTGTTCTTCGAACACCTCTTTACACATTAAATCAACCTAAAAACTTATTTTTGGTACACATTGAGGACAATGTGTAATTTAAGTATGGGGGATGCTAAAACCTTGAATCTCGCAAGTCCTAATAACAAGCCTTACACAAAACTCTATTTGAACCGCTAATCACCCCAAATTGTTTCAAAAAAAATCATTTCTTACTTGTCTTGGTTTAATTTGGGAATATCAAGTTCTAAAAAGGTTATATTTTTACAAATTTACAACCGATTGTGTCGTGATAAAAAGAACCAAATAAGAAAATTATGAAAAGGCATGACAAATCTAATTAAAATTTGATTATATATAGTTGATCACATTATAAACCCATTCCCACAATAAGTGAGTTTTGAGCCTTTATTGAGCATACAAGCATATATCTTTAAACTAAATGCTCATTTTTCGTTTCTTGTGTGAATAGCCGCTTGGTTCTTACGCCTCTAGAACTTGCCACGATGATACATTCCCGGTCCTTAGCAACTTGAACCCAAGTAAGTAAATGATAGAGACATTAGGACTAACCCATTTTCCTTTCAATACCATTATTTTTCATCTTTTTTATCACCTACCCAAAATCCCCTTAGTTAACCCCTTTGAGCCTAAACCTTTTCATTTCAAAACCCACAAAACAAACACCCTTTACCCACCAAAACCTTTTTCTTTTCAAACCCCTTTGTTTTAGTAAAAAGCTCGCTTATCTTGTGACACAAAAAAAATGAAAGTCTTGCAATAAACAAACAAGTTCCTCAAAGAAACTTTGTTTGAATATGCTTAGTTTGAATAAAAGTCACAAAAACAAAAAAGTTTTACGACGACCGACGCTTTTTACGCTTTTAGCCATTTTCACTAACCACTAACCAAACCCACCTACCCTTAGCCCAAGCCTAACCCTTCCCCAAGTCCTCTTGATATTTACGAATGTTTTTAGTTAAAAAAGAGGAGGAATGATCGCTTGGCAAGCATATGGTAGAAGTAAGTTCCATGCCAGTCTAGAGTGTTTCACAAAAATATATCTTCGGCCGAGTGTTGAGTGATCTCCCGTGAGGTATGTGAACTTGTATATAAATTGAATTTTAAAAATGGTATGTTATGCCCAAATAAGTAATTTTTCTTATAAAATGTTCTAAATAAATCATGACAAATAGGATTGTAAATAAAATAAAAATAAAACCCAATAAAGATTTTGGATTCTCGACACTCAAGATGAGCCTAAAAACTTCTCCTCTACCTCTTCCATTTGGGGGTGTAAGCCCCATATTAAAGAGTTTTGCTTGAGGACAAGCAAAGATTCAAATGTGGGGGTATTTGATGTGTGCAAAATGTAACATATAAATTACATCAAATGAGGCATAAAACTAACCATTTTTTAGTACCAATATTTGAAAAAGCTTGTTTTTGTCTTCCTTTTGAATTTACAGGACCAAATGAGCTTAATCGAACAAAAGGAGCAAATAAGAAGCCAAAACCAACATAAATACAAAGAAAAGGAATAAACATGGCATGCCCAACCCCTCGGCAGCATCCCCAAAGCAAAAACAAAGAAACAGAAGACTGACCACGGGGCCATGCCCAGCCGAACACGGGGGCGTGGTCAGGGTCCTGAAGAAAAGACAAACCTGTAGAAGCTTCTACGCCCACCACGGGGGCGTACCCAGCTCAGCACGGGGCGTGGTCAACGCAAAAATACGCAGAATCTTGCAAAATCTTGATAGTACAGATACAATGATGACCACGGGGCCATGCCCACTGGACACGGGGCCATGTGGGACCCTCTGCTGACACTTGCATTTAATGAAGGAAGAGAAAAAGCAGGCCACGGGGGAGTGCCCGCTGGACACGGGGTCGTGGCTAGAGCACTGTGTAGGCTATAAATAGAGGTGCTTGGTTCACTTCAAAGGCATCCCTTGGCAAACCACTACTCTCCCACTTTGTCACCACTCCACCACCATTACAACACCAACCCAACCATCATCCATCATCCATCTTTAGAGTGTGTAGTAGTCTCGAGATCCAAGATTAATAGTAAGGGTTCTTGCCAATCAAAGGCCAAGTTTGGTTAAGCCTCCTACAACACTTGGTGAAGACAAGTCTTTATTGTATTACTTTTGATTTTTAATCTTTCGGCACTTTTTATTTGGTTTTGTATTAATGACTTTAATAACTAGTTTCTTATGTTGAAGTTGAATTCTTCCTATGATTTTCACGTGGTGTCTTGGCGTTACTTTACTGTCTATATAAAGTAAAAGATTGCATCATTCATGTTTTTACAGTCTATATAAAAGCATGTTGACTACCTGGTCGGGGGTTAGGGAAATGGTTTGGTAAGGTTCTTGCCTTGTTCAGTGTATAGATCTTGCAAGGACCTAGTTCAAGCTTACTAGGACCTCCTTCAATACCCACTGGTATTGGATGGCGGGGCTGCAAATAGCTTGAACCCCTCATATGTAAACTACTATTAATACATTAAACCGGCTTCTTGGGATTGTATCCTTGATGACTCAAACCACTTAGTCGAGGGTAACGTCACCTTCAAAAAAGGGGCCTACCACTTTTCGCATTAATAACTTAATTAATTATCTTTCAATATTCCGACCCTTTGGGATTATATCCCTGCTGACTCAAACCACTGGGTTGAGGGTAACGTCACCTTCAAAAGAGGCGCCTACTGCTATAACTAAGATAACCTCTTAAAAAGTCCGGAAGTGCGAAAATTATCAAAGGATACATTAAAGGCGAGTCGGATCCAAGTGATTTGTCTTGTCTATCTGTTTTTATTTTATTTATTTATGCATTTTTAGTTTTTATTTTTCATATTTCAAAACTTTTCTCAAAAAATTTAGATTGATTAGACGTTGAGGATAAACTGGTACAAAAGCTCTTGTGTTCTTAGACAACCTCGGTATCTTACCAACGCTATACTACGCTCACGATGGGTGCACTTGCCCAAGTGTGTGTTTAGTGATAGTAGAATATCGTGTTTTATAAATTTAAAACTTGACTAATGTATAAATGGGCTTAAAATATAAATAAAAACATATCACACCTAACGCTCACCAATACGCAGAGCACACAGACTTTCCAGGGAAAGTGTGTAGTTCACACTTTTTAGAAGTATTTCAAGCTCAAAGATGTGGGCATTGATGACTATTTTTGTTGGTATGAATACGATGCTAACAAACGTGATCAACTTGTTGCTGCCGAAGAACGTTTCACACCAAAACGTGTTACAGTTTGAGTACTCTTTTGAATTTGTTCTACCAACTAGCCATATAATCTTCACTTTAATTATTTTGGTTTTTTATAAGGTTGAATATTGATCGATGTTGTAAGGTCGGTCAAAAATATAAGTAAAGTGTCCTATTCACCTTTTACTAGTAAAGGGAAAATAGGGTGTCGAATCCACGGGGAATCAGTGGAAAGTATGAAAGTTCGTTACTTTAATTATTATCTACTTCTAACTAATTGCTTTTTGAAGTTGTGAGAATGATTGCGAAAACAAATGTAAATTAGAGTTGTAAACAATTATGAGAAAAGAGATCAATCTCCGGGTTTTCAGGTTATGCAGAAAATCAGGTTACTTATTTACGACCAATTGGAAATCATATAGACATGATTTGAAAACTTGTTTTGATAAATAATTAATGGACAATATATTTGATTGCAATAATCCACGATCGAAACCGAAGGATTGATGCAAATGAATAGTAATCCAGTTAATTACCAATTTCGGATTTCATAAACATAACAAGTTCAATGATTAAAGGTTTAAAACAATGACATCCTAGAATTTAATCCCGGTTGTTGATGAACAAACAAAATAATTAATGAACGAGAATGACTATGACAATCAAATATTGTTTAATCGAAACAAAAACAATAGGAACGACTAACCGAAGTTTAACCGAATCCTAATCCAAAAAAAATCGTACAATGGGCAAACCAATGTTCAAACATAAACCCTTATTCCCGGAGACGGTCATGGGACGACTAGCCGCTCATGACGTGTGAGAAATCTTCAATAGCTTGAAAGAATGATGAAGACATGATGATTCGGATCTTGGGGAAGGATGATGATGATCTTCGATGGTGTTTAGTGATGAAGCGTTATATGAGCCCCAAAGTTGTCTTCTGTTGCTCCTCCAATCGTGATAATATGTCCTGCTTCCAATCGTGATTTTCATGATAATGTTTTTTACTAGGGTTTTAAAAACCCTCCCACCCAACAAAAGTCACGTGCACCTCCCTTAATCCACCGTCACCTACGGTTATGAATCCTTAGGTTACGGTTTGTTTTGTGTGGTTTTGATTTGTGAGCCCTTAACCCCATGCACCATACGTAAACCACATGTCCACTAGTCTGTTTCTTTTTATGGAGACATCTTCAATAAACCGTCAATTACGGTTTTACTTCCGTAACCCACAAATGCATGCTTCTGTTTCTTTTATAAGTGCCGAACCAAAGTCACATAAACAGTTTCATTTCCTCCAATCCCAATCGTGTAACACATGCTCCATATATTACATTGATGTTGTGATGATGATGGATTTTTTTATTATTAGAATAATAACCCCCAAACAACTCTATCCAGTCGCCATAAGGTATGCTTGTATTGTTGTTGACTCTTTTATAAATATTACTTTACCTCAAGAAATCACGTAAATATGGCTCCAAAGTTTCTTCACAATTAATGATCATGATGTTGACTATTTTTCCTCCTCTTTCACGTGAACTCCCTTCATTTAAGATGTGATTTTATATGTTGAGAATAGTGATGATGCTACTACTATTTTAGTTGTTGGCTGCCCTTTTATTTTGAGATGTAAGATCATTAATATTGGTGAAGAGTAATTAAAATCTTTTCATGTGATGTCAGCCGCCTCTCATTTCAATGCACATCCACGATACCTTATGACCCGAAACGCATCCCGCACATTACCAGTTGTTGCATTTATCAATCTTGAACGTTCCGCTTCGTCTTTAAACTCGCCATATTACCCGTTTTACCTGTAGAATCATAAAAACCCGTAGTTATCATGCTCGCGACGCGTAATCACTTAAAACATCATAAAATACGTACTTTAACACACTTAATGCTCATGCTTTGCACTCTCCATCACATCCCTACACTTACCTTTGATTGTCCTCAAGCAAACCGTTACAGAACTACTCACCATAGTTACAATACTTCTAAACCCCTAAACCGATGCAACAATTTAAGTCCCAAGTCATACTCGTCCCATAGACTGACACAATCGAGATTGACAGTCCGACAAGCAATTGGTGCAATTTTTAAAACTTAAGACTTATCTATTCAAAACTAACATGCTTAGGATTACTCACATGCTACACACCCCTCACAATCAACTCTCCTCTCGGTTTAAAAATATAAACTAGCGTGTAATGTGCTAGCAATTATACATTCAAAACCAAACATGCAATTCTGTAATCATATGCTTGTATAACAATCATACCTCCACTGTATCATGTAACATGGCACGCATCAAAAAGGACTTTCGATTTTGGGCTTAGGCTAAAGGTGGGAAATTTTTGGCTTATATTTATATTTTTATGTGGCGAGTAAACAAATGACCAAACCATGACAACATTATTTGCAAACATAACAAACTTTTGGGTTGGTTTCTACCCAAGACATAAACAATATTCAAAACACTTCTATTTTTGCTTTTTTTTATTTTCTGTCTTTTTTTTTCTTTTATTTGTTTTTTTTTCAATTATTCATAATTTGTCGTTCCCAGTCGGTATCACACAATTCACACTAGGTGGACAAACGAAAGGTAAATAGGCTCAACAGGGCTACTAAGGGTGATAACTAGGTAAAGACAAAACAAACAAACAAGTGTACGAGATATCCTAATGCCTTTATCATTTACGTGCACATATTAAACCACAGTCTCAGCATGCATCAAATCACACAAGTTCTAACACAGAATAACATGCGGCCTGCTCTCAACAAATGAAATCACAATGTAAATCATTCTATCATTCTACAAGCTCAAAATTCTCACCAAAGAAGGGTAAAAGGCTGCCGACATGTAGCATATGCAATCTAAAGCATGTTACCCTTAAATATACATCTCTTCTCAATTCTTTTATCCTAAAAAAACATGTCGGACCTACTCTCATGAAACTTAAAGGAACGACCATGACAAGGGACTACATTAGTTTACTACCGGCAAGGGACTCATTGGTGATTGAAACATTCAGTTTTCATATCCATTTAGTTCACTTAAGGCGATGAAATTCTTTAAAATTTTCAATTCTTTTTTTTTTCGCTTTTCATCGTTTTCAATCATTTTCCAACCTCTTTCAAACTCTGTCCCAAGCCTTTCCCTTCCTGGGTTTCCATATCCCCACACTTGGGAGACATTGTCCACAATGTATTGTGCTTTGAAAACAAAACCCGGGAATACCAACTAACAAACATCATGAGCGACAATTCCTACACACATAACCTAACGCATTCCCTAAACAAAAATTGTTCACACCACCAATAACACGAATATAAATGCAATAATAAAAAGTGGAATAGACTCCCGTGATTTAAAGCGAAGAATCCTCATGCGTCATGTTCCACCACGACCGTATAGCATTCCATTCGCGGCCGTGTCCACAAGTATTCGGTTCAATCTCTACCATTAGTGTTCAAATCATCCCTGTCCAAATGGAGATTGAGTATGGACAGTTTTGACTGAACTCTAATCCGTGCAATGTCCACAATTGCAACTTGAATGTATTGGGACTTCACCAAACATCCCCACACTTAGACCATTGCATCCGTAGAGATTAATAACCTGATAACCTACAAAAATCCTCACGCAAAAACAAAACAAATATACACTACTCTACATCCTCGGGCTGCCTCCCGAGGGCGCTAAGTTTATAGGTCTTCAGCCATACCGTACCTGATATACCCTCATGGTGGTCGAGTGGGATTCTTGCGTCCCATGGCCTCTAAGTATGTACCCTGCCAATGCTCTAGTAAGTCATCCACTGTATTCCACATTGGACTGAATAACTTCACTCTCCTTTTTGCATTATCAACTTCAGGCGGTTTCTTTTTCTTCTTCCTCCCTCGTGGCTCCCCTTTTTCTGTCTTGAACTCCTCATAAGCCACACTTTCCTTTTTCCTTACTGCTTTGCTCCCTGCCACTTCAAACCTGTCAACCAAAAAACACTCAAGTTTTGTTTAAATCTCCTTTGCAGGAGAGACATTTTCTTCACCACTTTCAGCTTTTGAGAGTTCACCTAAAATGGGAGGATTAGTCGCATCCGAAAACACATTTAACCGCAATTCACGGTCACCAAACCTCATACTTACCGTTCCATCAACACAGTTGATAATGGCATGAGCAGTCGCTAGGAACGGTCTACCCAGAATAACTGGAAGGTGCGTGTTCTTTGAACTTGTGGCACAATCTAGCACTAAGAAGTCAACTGGGTAGTAACACTCTTCTACCTTCACAATTACATCCCTTACAATCCCCCTCGGACACATGGGACTCTGATCAACCAACACCTCGGTGGTGTTGACTTTTTGTAGTGGACCAAAATCATATTGGTCATACAGACTCCCTGGCAGAATACTAACACACTCTCCAAGATCCAACAGTGCCCTTTCTATTTTAAATTCACCCACTTGTACGGAAAAATGGGTGCTCCTGGATCTTGGAGTTTCGAGGGAAGAGTACCCAACAAAACGGCATTCACATTTGCAGTCAAATCAAGTTTTTTAGGAAATTTGTGTAGTCGTTTTTGGGTACTTAACTCTTTCAGACACTCAACCTGATCGGGACTCTCTTTAATCACATCGAGTAAAGGTAGATTAATTTTAGCTTGTTTAAAATTTTCCCACTTCTCATCCCTTGGTGGGTCCCGATCATGTTGAGAATCCGATTCAGTACCAATATCCTCCACCACCTCCTCAACTAATTGTGATGGTGGAGTTACTTCAACACTACCAGTTTCAAAAGTTGGAAGAATACTTACCGTGTTGATGTGCACATTTCTTCCATTTTTCGAGCTAGATGACTAATGTGCTGGGTTAACTGTGGTAGTGCTTGGCAACTTACCTGGATTTCTCAGCTGAGCCAGATCTTCTGCTAGCTGCCCCAACTGTTTCTGTATTGCTTCAGATGTTTTGTCCCGAACTTCATTATCTTTCTAGATGTCCTTCATAAACTTCATAATAGAATCTAATTTGTCATCACTCGTTCCACCACTAGCACTTGAGGAGTTCCCTTGCTGATTACCCTGATTATATGGGCCCTGATTTTGGTAATTTCCTTGTGAGTAATTACCTTGACGACTCTGATATTGCTAGCCTCCATGCATGGGTACCTGAAAATTAGGGTTCATTTGATTAGCAGAATTACCGTAACTAAAATTGGGGTGGTTTCGCAACCCTGGATGATATGTATTCGATTTCATATCATACTGCTTTCGGTCACCGAATACTTGGTTCACTTCTTCATTCGGACCCATCCTTGCGAGACACTCTCCAACCTGGTGTCCTAACTCACCAAAATCTATACATACTGCGAATGCATTAGTTGCCCTAACTTCAGCTCCCTTTCCCAACTTCATCTGAGCTACCCGTCGCTCTAATAGCAAATTTTGCTATTTCAATTTCACAACACGTTCTTCAGCTTCATAATCAATTGCTCTCGTTGATGCTGATCTTACTCTCCTGCTAGACTGTGCCTGTCTTTTAGAAGTGGCACTCTGTCTTTTCAAGTATGCCCAATCTGCAGCTTCTGTATTCGTGAGAAACGTACCATTACTGATGGCTATGAGATCTCTTACATCATCAGGAAGTAGCCCATCGTAGAATGCTTTAATCAGTTCCCAAGTCTGAATGCCATGATGTGGACATTTTCTTAACAATTCCTTAAACCTTGTGAAAGCCTCATGGAACGCTTCCCCTGAATGTTGCTGGAATGCTCTGATTGCATCCCGCGCTTCACTGGTTCTATTCATGGTGTAGTATTCTTCCAAGAATACCTGCTGCATCTCTTGCCAACTGTATATACTACCCGGAGGTAATGTCGCGAACCACTAGCGTGCTTTGTCTTCTAGAGTAAACTGAAACAGCATCAGCTTCACTTCATCCTTTGTAAACCTGGAACCTCCTATAGTTTTGCAAATTGAATCAAAACTTGCAATGTGCAAGTATGGCTCTTCAGTCCTTTTTCCATAAAACTCAGGCAAATGGCCTAAGTATTGAGGCCTCACCTCGAAAGGCCTATTATTGTTTCCAACTGGTGTGACTATAGCCGATGAGTTAGGTACTACAACTGGTCGACAGTGAATCGGTACCCCTTGAACGACTTGTGGGACACCATCCACAAACTGTATCTGATCGCCCCCAACCCGATTATTAGCTCTTTGATTTCCCGCATTAAATTGCGGGACTCCATGTTGAACTAGATTTTGTGGAATCGGCCGCGAGATGTGATTTCTTTGATTAACTTGTTGTTGGATCGGATATCCTTGATTCACATTATAACCTTCATCATATCGGTAGTCCGCGTACCTCCCATTATACTGATTCTGATAATCATCTTCTTCCCAACCAAATTCCCAAGTATGCACACTGCCTTTTCTGTGTTGGAAACCCTCATCATACCCGTGTTGATGATGTGGTTGGTTGAGATGAATAACTTCCCCATGTCGAAGATTCAGATTTCCCGGTTGGTTTTGTGGGCCTGGGTTGAATTGTGGAAATGGTTGTGGTGGTGGTTGATTCTGGTTTTGGTTATTGGGCTGGTTTTGGTTTTGAGGGATTGGTGGATCTAGAATGGGTGGGATTGGTTCGTTTTGTGCTTGGTTTTGTGGCTCTTGACCAGCCATCTCATGAGCTGCTTGTTCAAGGTCTTGAGCAACTGTTGACGACTGAGCTTTAGCTTTCACTGCTGAACGTAGAAGAACGAGATTCTGTCGAGCAGTCTTTTCGATTTCTGGATTAAACAATAACGGTGATGATTTCTTTGAAAACCTGGTATGCATGCAACAAGAGAATCACATGCATACAGATAAACAAGAAACCAAGCGTAATACAGAACGAAACAAATAAAAGACAAACAAAAGGAAATATTTTTGGATTTTTTGGGTTTTTCTAATTTTTAGGCTTTTTTTTTTTAATTTTTAAGAAAACAACTAACTAAACTAAGCGCACCGATTCCCTGGCAACGGCGCCCAGGGGCGGACCTACGCTTATTTAGGGGGTTCCCAGGAACCTGTTCGATTCGAAATTTATATTGTTAAGGTATATATAAAATTCTGAAGGAACCCCCTTAATATTTTGTAGGGGAACCTTATAACCAAATTTGTAGACTGATCTAGTGGCAAATAGCGCGCTTGTTATAGCCGAAGTCCCTTGTTCGAGTCTGTTGTAGCCCGTTTTTATTCCATTTTTTTGGCTTTTTTTCCTTTTTTTTTAAAATTTAAAATCAAATTAGATTAGGGTTTAGTACTTTAGTTCGCCACCCCTTTCTTCATAAACCACCCAGATGCAAGCAGAAAACACGCTACAGGCTCTCTGGATGCACCATTCTTCAGCCTTGGCCCAAAGTTCTCTTCTTGAGATCAAGTGAAAACGGATACTTCAAATTGTAAATTAGAAAATTCGAGAAAAATGTTAAAAGTGAACAAAGTTGATGTTCAAATTGTATATTGACATGTTTGTTTAGACATTCAAAATAGTTTCTAGGTAATCCATTGTTGATTTTAACATTCAATTTGATGTAGTTTGCAAGCCGTTATCTCTATTCGATTTGATGAGTTTGCAAGTCGTTATCTCAATTGTTGATTTTAACATTTAGGGTATGTTTGGTATGGATATTTTAGGGGCTTTTACGAGCTTCTAGCTTTAAGCTTTTATATAAAAGCTCCTACTCAATAAAAAACCTTGTTTGGTTGAAGGAGCTTGAAGCTTTTAGGTTAGGAGCTTGAAGCTTTTGGTTGAACGCTCATACTAGTAGCGTTTAGAAGGAGCTACAAGCTTTTAGGGAAAAATGACTATTTTAACCTCTAAACAAAATAAACTTTTTAATGCACAAACTTTTTAAAAATTTAGTTATGTCCATTTTGGTCATTTTATACATTTTATTAAAAGCTTCAGCTACTCTGCCAAACACCAAGAATATCTAAAAAGCTACAGCTACAACTACCAGCTTCTAGCCACCAGCTTCCAGCCACCAGCTAGTTTTGCCAAACATACCCTTAATGTGATGTAAATTTGTAATCTTTTGAAATTTGTTGTTTGATATTTAGGTAGTATGCATGAATGAACGATTCTTGCATTTGCCACATTGAAAGAGAGTTCTTACAACAAGTTACGATCGAGAATGTAATGCGACGTTTTCAAAAGATGAAACCTCGTAGGGAATAACTGTAGGTATGTTTTTTTATTCGTAAAAACCATCTTATTTATGTTACGTGTTTTTAAATTTATCATGACCATGTTTTTTTCACTATTATATCTTATTTATATTATGTGATGAATCTTACCCGACCCGGACCGTCGAAACAACCCTTATTTTTTTATGTCCAGGCATATGATATTGTAACATTTAGAAAAGTGAACCCCTTTAAATAAATTCCTGGATCCGCCACTGACGGCGCTATATTTGATCGATGTCGTAAGGTCGGTCAAAAATATAAGTAAAGTGTCCTATTCACCTTTTACTAGTAAAGGGCAAGTATGGTGTCGAATCCACGGGGAATCAATGGAAAGTATGAAAGTTCGTTGCTTTAATTATCATCTACTTCTAACTAATTGCTTTTTGCAGTTGTGAGAATGATTGCGAAAACTAATGTAAATTAGAGTTGTAAACAATTATGAGAAAAGGGACCAATCTTCGGTTTTTCAGGTTATGCAAAAAATCAGGTTACTTAGTTACGACCAATTGGAAATCATATAGACATGATTTGAAAACTTGTTTTGATAAATAATTAACGGATAATATATTTGATTGCAATGATCCATGATCGAAACCGAAGGATTGATGCAAATGAATAGTAATCCAGTTAATTACCAATTTCGGATTTCATAAACATAATCAAGTTCAATGATTATAGGTTTAAAACAATTACATCATAGAATTTAATCCCAGTTGTTGATGAACAAACCAAATAATTGTTGAACGAGAATGAATACGACAATCATACATTGTTTAATCGGAACAAAAACAATAGGAACGACTAACCGAAGTTTAACCGAATCCTAATCCAAAAAAAATCGTAACAATGGGCAAACCAATGTTCAAACATAAACCCTTATTCCCGGAGAAGGTCACGGGATGACAAGCTGCTCATGACGTGTGACAAATCTTCAATAGCTTGAAAGAATGATGAAGACATGATGATTCGGATCTTGGTGAAGGATGATGATGATCTTCGATGATGTTTAGGGATGAAGTGTTATATGAGCCCCAAAGTTGTCTTCTGTTGCTCCTCCAATCGTGATAATATATCCTGCTTCCAATCGTGATTTTCATTATAATGTTTTTTACTAGGGTTTTAAAACCCTCCCAGCCCAACAAAAGTCACGTGCACCTCCCTTAATCCTTCGTCACCTACGGTTATGAAACAGTTGGTTACGGTTTGTTTTATGTGGTTTTGATTTGTGAGCCGTAAACCCCATGCACCATACGTAAACCACATGTCCACTCGTCTGTTTCTTTTTGTGGAGACATCTTCAATAAACCGTCAATTACGGTTTGACTTCCGTAACCCACAAATGCATGCTTCTGTTTCTTTTATAAGTGCCGAACCAAACTCACATAAACACTTTCATTTCCTCAAATCCCAATCGTGCAACACATGCTCCATATATTACATTGATGTTGTGATGATGATGGATTTTTTTATTATTAGAATAATAACCCCCAAACAACTCCACCCAGCCGCCATAAGGTATGCTTGTATTGTTGTTGACTCTTTTATAAATATTACTTTACCTCAAGAAATCATGTGAATATGGCTCCAAAGTTTCTTCACAACTAATGATCATGATGTTGACTATTTCTCCTCCTCTTTCACGTGATCTCCCTTCATTTAATTAATGATGTGATTTTATATGTTGAGAATAGTGATGATGCTACTTCTATTTTAGTTGTTGGCTGCCTTTTATTTTGAGATGTAAGATCATTAATATTGGTGAAGAGTAATCAAAATCTTTCCCTGTGATGTCAACCGCCTCTCATTTCAATGCACACCCACGAAACTTTATGACCCGAAACGCATCCCGCATATTACCAGTTGTTGCATTTATCAATCTTGAACGTTCCGCTTCGTCTTTAAACTCGCCATATTACCCGTTTTACCTGTAGGATCATAAAAACCAGTAGTTATCATGCTCGCGAAGCGTAATCACTTAAAACATCATAAAATACGTACTTTAACACACTTAATGCTCATGCTTTGCACTCTCCATCAAATATTAACAGTAGGCTTATTGTTTTATGACATATGAAGGTATTGCAAATGTAATATGCCATACAACCATGAAGCGTATATGGTGCAGTGTGATAAATGCAAGGACTGGTATATATATCATTCTCAATTACATCTTATTTATTTGTTAATAATATATATGCTACAAATTCGAAGAGACATATATCTTTAATTATTTTGAAAATTTGAAAGTGGTTTACAAACATCGTTAAACAAAGATCGTTAAACACCAGGGGAATATATTAGACAAGAGGAAAATCCCAAAAGTTTACTTCTAGGATAGACCTATGGGATTGTACAATATTACCTTTGATACCCTATTCACTTAATTATTTTGTAGGTACCATCCATCATGCCTGTACTTGAAAATGGAAGATTATGAAAAACTGGTGGAGTTTGTTTGCTCTGGGTGTCGCATGATGATGAACAATTAGGCATCTTCTATTTTATCATCTTCTTAATTTTGTCTTTGTTTTTTATTTACTTTTTGTGTTAATGAAACAATATTGATTAAACATACAAGTTTATATTATATTTATCTTTAAGGTAAAGGGTAAAGACTTTGATGCATTAAAAATTATCTAAAATATATCATATTAACCCATGTAATTAATAACTATTGACATTCCACCGTTCTACTATCTTAAAACTTTATTTTTTTTATCAATACTTAACCTTGCACCTCTAAACCTTCAAAAAAATTTGAAAAGAACGTATGTATTTTTGAATCATGGGATTATCCCTAACTGTTTATCGTTTCACTAATTAAAAGATATCCAAAGACCCAAATCTAAAAGTTGTAAGGCAGGATCTTTGGAGGCACATTTCAAGGTGCGGTGGACCTTGCCCACCACCTCCTCGTCGTTACTCAAGATAGTTCTATGTGGTTGTTTGATATAATTTTTATGGTTTTTAGTTGTTTGTGGTTGGTATTTGCTACTTGATACTTCAGATACTTTAATTTTGATGTTAGGATCTGTGTTTGATACTTGTAAAATTATTATGAAAAAACAATAAAATTCACAAGTAGGAAGATATCATCAACAATTGTTTTTCATTAATGGTAAAAATATTACAAAAGTTTTACAGAATGATTCTACAATCTCCCCCCAGCCTGATCACTCATTATTCGTACAAAAGAGAAGGTGTGAAGTGATAAAATAGATCTCTAACATGTGAGATCTATTTATACTAGGTACTAAAGCTTTGTTCGTGATAGGCGGACATCACCCTAATAGTGACATCTAACATTCCTCACAAAAAAGATTCCATCGATGTTGCAAACATCTGTACAAATCAAACATCAATGTAAATCAAACATCTGATCTGACTATGCTAAACCCTGATACAAAACAAGTACTATTACATTAGGAAACATCTGTTTAGGATATCCATGTTGCTTTGATCCAAACATCTGTTTGGCCAGACAGATGTTTTGTCTTCTTCATCAGACTTTTGCTTCAACAGATTTTAGGCTTGATCAGATCTTGTTTCTTCATGAACAGCGGTTCCAAGGCTTTGAACAAATGTTTGCTTATCCCAACAGATGCTCTGAGTTAGGTGTTCAAGATTCATTATCTTTGGGAGAAGAAATGCTTCATCAACAATTTATTTCTTGATCTCATTATCATGTTTTGGCTTTTGAATATCATTTGTTCTTTTGTAGGTCCAATATTTGATTGGGTCGTGCATTGGTTGATCCATGCACACCCTTGGACATGACCCATCAAGACACTCGTTTGTCCCGTTTTATGCTTATATGCGTGTTATGGGTTATTTTCTAAGCATACATATCCTGATCAATATCCTGCCTTTATTTGTTTATTTGTGACCAGGATGCTGGAAGAGGATATTGCTAACATCTTGGGCGATATCCTGAGGTTTATTGAATTAACCACGTGCAGGTTAAAGGCTGAGACTTGCTAACGGTCATCATGACTTCTTCTCCTCAAGACTCGGGCGTATTTGTTATGAAGAAGCCGTTGAACCCGAAAGACCAGGTCTACAACGTTTGATTAAGGAATATTCGGTGGATCCCGGAAGTTTAGGATAGTTTGTTATATTATCTTTACTATAAATAGATGGGGGCGGATCAGTCTAAGGCACACAATTTTCACTAACACTCTCGAACACTTTCACTCTCTAGCTCATTGCAAACACCACACTTGTATTCAAATTTCATTGTAACACATAGTCGATCCGCACCACATCCTGCACTGTATCCTGACGTTTGAAGTAATAAGAAGAACAAGGCAGCTGCGATTGTCAGCTCCCGAGGTTTTATGCCGGCGATCTAGATTGATCAAGGGCTTTCCTCGTACATCTCGTGTCGTTTACTTTACTTTTGCTCATAGTTTGATCGTAGATACAGCTCAATATCCTGAGCCGTATCCTGAATACTGATTTTCTAAATAACTCAACAAGCATATTTTTCACACATATTTCTAGCACACTACCTCACTTAACTAATTTGATCACTAAATTGCTTAGGTAATTTTTGACCAAAACAATTTGGCGCCCACCGTGGGGCAAGTGGTGCTCTCTTTACTAAAATTTTTTGTGAAATCGCTAATCGGCTTTCTATTTTCAAAACTTTTTGCCACATTGTCCGTAATGGCCTCAAGATCAAACATGAGCTCCTCCACTGTGTCAGCTATGACTTCTGCTACTACCGGTTCGGTGCTTCCACCACCTCCCCCAAGGATGCCAGCCTCTTCACGACCTCAGGATATTATCCCTACCCGCAGTGTTCAGGAATCTGCTCCTGTTTTAGCTTCTAACGATGAAATTTTAACCTTATTTGGAAGTGTGCAGGAACAAATGAGGCAGCAACAGGAAACGAACCAAATGCTTTTAAGGGAAATACAACTCCTGAAGTCTGGCTCGAGCAGATCTGCTGAGGATAACGTCACTCCATTACATCCCAAAACGTTGAACTTGCGGTGTATACTGAGGATAATAGGGGGAATATTGTGCCCAGCCTTCCTCAGAATCATACTCCTGAAATACCCTCCTCGGTCAGGATGTCAACTATGAGGAGCTCAGGATATGCTTCAGGATATGGGCAAAATCCTCCAACGGGTAACGTGTCAAATAATAATAATACTCATGCTACTAACAATAGTGGATCTTTGCAGGATACAGGTGTAACATCAGCACTTACTAGGGAACTTCAGAAGTTGAAGGACATGATATCTAGTGTACCTGGGGTGGTCCAGCCGATCCCGGAAGTGTCTCAAGACAGCCACAAGATATCTCGTTTTGCATATCCTATCTGTGATGCTGAGATCCCAAAGAGATTCCAAACCCCCAACATGAAGCTTTATGATGGGACTACGGATCCTGAGGAGCATATTACTCAGCATAGGGAAAGAATGGAGATTAACCCTATCCCTCCGGAGCTCAAGGAAGCGTGCTTGTGCAAGGGATTTGGTTCTACTCTAACAGGATCAGCCTTAAAATGGCTGTTAAACGTTCCTCCTCACTCAATTACTTCGTTTGCTCATTTGGTTAATTTATTTAACAGTCAATTTTCTTGTAGTCGGAGTTTTGAGAAACTAACCAGTGATCTTTACAGGATAACTCAAGGGCCTCAGGAATCCTTGAGGGATTATGTGAACAAATTCAGTCGAGAATCCTTGGATATCCCACATCTTGATGTTGCAACAGCTGTGCAACCTTTTAAGATGGGATTACAAAAGGATTCTCAGTTTTATCAGGATCTTGTAATGAATCCCTGCAGGAATCTCGACGAAGCTCGTAACAGGGCTTTGAGATATATCCATCTGGAAGATGACAGGAAGATGCAAGAAAGGATGAACTCATCCAACACTTATGAGTCAACTAACAGGAAGTCAGAATCCTCATTCAAGTCATATCGGCCTAAGCCGTATGGTAGAAATGAAAACAAAAGAGTGAATGCTGTCGAAGATGAGGATCCTGAAGAGTATCCTGAGTTGTCCGAATATTGCTTTTCTGTTAACATTCCTGAGTTGATGTATGCCATGCAGGGTCTAGGAGACAAGGCTAGGTGGCCTCGAAAGAATCAACAAAAGGCTGACTGGAAAGATAAGTCAAAATGGTGTGCTTTCCACGAAGATTTCGGACATGTGACTGAGGATTGCATTGCTCTAAGGAAAGAAATAAGCTATCTTCTAAGCAAGGGATATCTGAAAGATCTCTTAGGAAGAAAGAAGAATAAGGGTCAGGATACTGAGAAGGATCCTGAGCGAGCAGCATCACCTCCCGCGGATGCCAAGATAATCAACTTCATTTCGGGAGGATCCGACATTTGTGGAACTTCGTATTCGGCAGCAAAGAGACATGCAAAAGAAGCTAAGACCGAAAGGGGAGACAAACCTGTCAGGATGACTACCCTCACAACTGACAAAGTGATCACTTTTGATGCTGATGACAGGGATACTGTCCAGGATCCTCACCATGATGCTCTGGTAATAACGTTATATGTGGCTAACCATTTTGTACGCAGGATATTGGTTGATAATGGCAGCTCCGTCAACATAATCCAAGTAGAAACTCTGAAGAGAATGAATGTATCTCCAATAGATATCACTTCAAAGTCTACCGTGCTTGTTGGGTTCAGTGGAGAGGCTAGAAACACAGTGGGAGAGATAAAGTTGCCAGTATACGTTGAAGGAGTCAACTCAATACAATGTTTCTGTGGGATGGATTCTCTATCTTGCTATAACATCATACTGGGAAGACCGTGGATTCACGATATGAAGGCTGTGCCATCAACATATCACCAATGCATCAAGATACCAACCCCTTGGGGAGTTTTCAAAGTTGATAGTGATCAGCAGGAGGCGAAAGAATGCTACTCATCCTCGATTAAATCCTCAACCAAACCTAGTGCAGCATAGCAATTAAAGACGCGGGCCCAGGATATCGTGGAGGATCCGGAGCAGGATGTGAAGAAAATTATCCTGGACCAGGATAATCCTCATATTTCGGTGCTCGTAGGGACCTATATCCCTCAGGATATTGAAGAACAATTGATTAACTTTTTGAAATGCAGGATGTCAACGTTTGCATGGAAGCATGAGGATATGACAGGCATATCCAAAGATATTATCACTCACAACCTTGGAATTGATAAATCATTCAAGCCTGTTCAGCAAAAAAGAAGGAAGTTTGCTCCTGAGCGGAACACGATTATCCAGGAGGAAGTTGAGAGATTATTAAGGTCCAGGATGATCAGAGAGGTTAAGTTCCCAAGGTGGCTAGCAAACGTGGTTGTAGTACAGAAGAAAAATGGGAAATGGAGAGTTTGTGTGGACTACACAGACTTGAACAAAGCTTGTCCTAAAGACCCGTTTCCTCTTCCCCACATTGATGCAATGGTAGATGCCAATGCCGGGCATGAAATGCTGACCTTCATGGACGCATCCTCAGGATTTCAACAGATCCAAATGGAGCCTTCTGACCAGGAGGATACTGCCTTCATGACACCAACAGGTATTTATTGTTATACAGCTATGCCCTTTGGTTTGAAAAATGCAGGTGCAACATACCAAAGATTGGTAAACATGATGTTCAAAGACAAACTGGGGGACACCATGGAGGTATATATCGATGATATGGTGGTGAAATCTAAAAAGGCTGAGGATCACCTCCAGGATATCAAGGGAACATTTGATATCCTGGATCGATACAACATGAAGCTGAATCCTGCTAAATGCCATTTCGGAGTGGGGGCAGGAAAGTTTCTTGGATATATGGTGACAAAAAGGGGGATATAAGCAAGCCCAGAGCAGATCAAAGCTATCCTGGATATAAAATCACCCTCAAATATGAAGGACGTACAAAGATTGACAGGCCGAGTAGCAGCTTTAAACAGGTTTATCTCGAGATCCTCAGAGAAGTGCAAAGATTTTTATGATATCCTGAAGAAGAACAAAAGATTCGAATGGGGGGGGGGGGGGGGAAGCATGAAGCAGCCTTGCAGGATTTGAAACGATATCTCTCAACCGCACCTTTATTAATGAAGCCTGAAAATGGTGAACCACTATCCCTATACCTTGCTGTATCAGGGAATGCTGTAAGTGCCGTTCTTATAAAAGACCATGAAGGTCAGCAATATCCTGTTTATTATGTTAGTAAAAGTTTGTTAGATGCTGAAACTAGGTATTCTCATTTAGAAAAATTAATATTAGCTCTAGTCATGGCATCGACAAAGCTTAGACATTATTTCGAGACACATAGGATACATGTTAAAACAAATTATCCTGTCAAAAATGTGCTTAGAAAACCAGAGATGTCAGGCAGGATGGCCAAGTGGTCAGTAAAGTTAAGTGCTTATGATTTAGTATATGAACCTAGAAATGCCATAAAGTCTCAAGCTTTAGCTGACTTTGTGGCTGATTTCAGTAGTGATATTCAGGATGAGGTAGACCTAGAAGTTCAACAGTTAGGAGAATCCTCAGGATCCTGGACATTATATACTGATGGTGCATCTAATATAAGAGGAGTAGGATTAGGAATACTACTAAAATCGCCACAGGGGGACATATTACCCCAGGCTATTAGGTGTGAATTTCCTGCTACTAATAATGAAGCAGAGTATGAGGCTTTAATTGCAGGATTAGAGTTGGCTAAGAGCATGAGTATCAAAAATTTGCAAGTATATGTTGACTCTTTGTTAATTACTAACCATTTTAATGGATCCTATGCAGTTAAGGGTGAGAAATTAATCGAATATCTCGATATTCTCAAAAAAATAGCAGGATATTTCGATGTTTTTCTACTTGAACAGCTACCAAGGGAGGATAATGCTGAAGCGGATGCCTTAGCAAATTTGGGATCATCGATCAAGATACCTGAAGGGACCCAAATACCAATATTACATGTCTTATATCCTACAACGAATCCTCAGGATAAAGAAGTAGCGGGTATTCAGGATCCTGGAGCAGAGCATCCTGAAGAGGATCCTAAATCCTGGACGGCTCCACTCATGAGATATCTCAAAGAAGGACACATCCCTGGAAATGAGAATCCTAAGGCATTTAGGATGAAGGTATCACGATTCACTATTATAAATAATATTTTATACAAGAAATCTCTTGCAGGACCGTATTTGAGGTGCTTGGAGGATCCTGAAGCCAAAGAAGTACTTCAGGATATACATGAAGGGGATTGTGGTAACCATACTGGGGGCAGGTCGTTATTCTCGAAAGTGTTAAGGACAGGATATTATTGGCCAACAATGAGAAAAGATGCAGCAGAATATGCTCGAAGATGTGACGCATGTCAAAGACATAGTAACATACTGCATCAACCTGCTGAACCATTATATCCTATTGTTTCCCCTTGGCCGTTTATGAAGTGGGGTATGGATATAGTGGGAAAGCTACCAAAAGCTCCGGGAGGAAAAGTCTTTATGCTAGCAATGATGGATTATTTCTCTAAGTGGGTTGAAGCTGAAGCATTTGTTCAAGTTAGAGACCAAGAAGTAGTATCCTTCATAAAGAGGAATATCCTGACCAGATTCGGAGTACCAGCCGAGATAATCTGTGACAATGGTTCTCAGTTTATAAGCAAGAGAACTACTGACTTTTGCAAGAGTTGGGGAATCAAAATGATAACATCTACTCCAGTACATCCCCAAGCGAATGGACAAGCAGAATCCTCAAACAAGATAATTGTCAATAACTTAAAGAAAAGGCTTGGAGCCAAAAACGGAAGATGGGCAGAAGAATTACCCTTTGTTTTGTGGGCTGATAGGACAACGGTAAAGAATGCAACAGGCCAAACCCCGTTTTCCTTGGTATTTGGAGCAGAAGCAATGATTCCAACGGAAATGACAATACCTACTGCAAGATCTACCCTAAGTGATCCCGAGCAGAATCTTGAAGCCTTGAGTCAGGATTTAGACACTATAGATGAGAAGAGAGATGCGGCAAGGCTAAGGATGGCAGCATATCAGCAGAGAATATCCAGGGCATATAACAAGAATATTAGGACCAGAAGATTTAAGGTTGGAGATTGGGTGTTAAGAAAGGCTTTTCAGAATACTACTAATCCTGCCGATGGCAAGTTAGCTCCAAAATGGGAAGGACCATATGAAGTTGAATCAGAAGCAGGGAAAGGAGCATACAGACTCAAGAATATGGAGGGGGATATGCTACCGAGATCTTGGAATGCTATACACCTTAAGCTCTATTTCAAGTGAGTTTAGAATTTAATTTCTAACTCAGGATGGTATGAATTCTACCTTTTTTAAATATGGTTGGTTTAATTTGTTCTTTGTAACCCAATACTGACTTAAGCATCGGAGGGGTGTTAGCCAAGCTGACACCCACCTTAGTGTAAGGATGTTTTGCAGTATATGCTTTGGGATATAGCTACAGGATGCTCACTCAGGATACTTCAGAAGATTAGAGGATTGGCCCCCTCTCTCACGTACAAGGGATCCTGATCCCTTCACAGGTTTAAAGGTATTCACCTTTCTTCCGAATTGGGTTTAAACACCCCGCCTGGAGCGCAAGTTATTCAGGGATAGTTCAAGGTGGCGGGACCAGTCCATGTAAAAGTGGCTGACAATTTCGTTACTGTTGGCAATATCCTGAATCCTAAAGGTATATGAGGATTGATCACCCTCTCTCACGAAAGGGTATTTTCATACTCTCTAAGGTTTAAAGGTTTTCACCTTTCTAAGTCTTGGAGTTTATACACTCCCGCCTGTAGCGCATGAAAATTTGGGATTTTCCCCAGGATACAAGGGATTTATCTCCAGTACATCCTTGGGTTTTACCCTTGGGACCTAAAAAATTGCCTATACGATGGAAATTGACATTCAGAAGATTTCTAAGTATTTGAAGACATTGTACACAGGGGACATTCCTACCAAGGCAGTGATGTAAAGCTCAAAGGCTAAAGCTCGGAACTAGTATGCTAAATATCTCACACAGGGGACATCTTCATTAAAGAAGTTGCAAAGACATTGAGGCTTGGTAATAGGGTTATATACTACTCCGGGTATGATCTTTCCTTTGTAAACATCGTCTAAGTTTTTAGTAACATTATGTTAAGTATCCTGATATATTCTCAAAGTCCTTTTCAGGATATTTGATTAAGGTGTTTGAAACTAGTATTAGTTTGGAACTTTGATCATTTAAGTATTATCAAAACGGGAAAGATAGATTGTTTTTCACTCTTTAAAGAACTTTCTGCAAAGTTGAACGAATCTAATAACAGTTTGTAATATATGTCATTGAGCATATTGATCAGGGTATTTTCATAAGATGACAATACAAAATTTTTACAAAGCTAAGAGTTACACTAAGTAATGCAAGGCAACAGCAAATAAGTCAAAAGATAGTTATATTATTAACAAGTCAAAAGTTGTGCTTTTGGTTTCACCTCAAACCGAGGCCCATCCGCCAAAAGCACAATTAGTTTTTACCATACTTGTGTAACGGTTGCAGGATATATCTCAAAACAGGACCTGTCCACCTGCAACCGTTATCGCATTCAAAACGAGTTATACTAATTGATGACCAAGGGCTTCGTCCTAAAACCTAGGACCCATCCACCTTTGGTCATCACATTGTTCTAGTGCAGGAAATGTAAATTGTTCGAAGACAGGAAAAGTAAATTGTTTATGCAACCACAACCATGAAATTTAAAATTGGGCTCCGACCTTGGCACGTATATCCATCATCGCCCACTCCGCTGCCTAAGGGGCAGCACCCTCTTAAACAGCAACCTCCTTCCCAGCGTTCGCACCAGCATCAGCCTCAGGATTCTTCTCGGCATCATCACCAGCATTGGCCGCTTCCTCTGCCGCCTTAGAAGGCTCTTCACCATTATGTTTTGCAGGATGAGCAACGGGATGACCTCCGAGGCCCTGTAGTTTCTACTCCCAAGCCTTTACATTCCAGGAGGGACATTCAAAACCCAAATCTATGGCCTCATAAGCCATCCTTATCCTGGCTTGGAGAAGAGAGACGACCACGGATTCTTTGAGGCTATCCCGATATGAACTCATATTCTGCTGATATTGGAGAAGGGCGGCATCTAGCTTGGCTTGAGCATCCCCATTGGCTTTGTGGAGGGCAGCTTGATGTTCCTGAGTCATTGCCTTGTATTTGTCTTCATAATGCTGGGATTTGGCAGCCGCAATGGTTCCTTGATCAACTATGGTGGCTTCAGCTTTCTCTAGCTTGATCTCCAACATCTTGTTAAGCCCGCAGGCGTCTTCATACAAGTGCATAAGGCGGTCCAAACCCTATCGATAAAGACACAGGTATCGATGTAAAAATAGGAAGGATAAAGACTAACATACTTGTGCAGGATATTGTAAGGGAAATTTTACCTGTTTGAGGAATGAGGTGGCTTCGTTAAACCCATGATTCTCGAGAGAGAATGTTTCAGAAACAGCTGGGGAGTCTGTCTCCTTTCTCTTCAGAGAGCTGGATGCCCGGGTCCTGGATGCCGGAGGGCCTTTGGGAGCAGAAATAGTCTTCGAGGAGGTAGCCTTTGGTGTAGCAGGCGACTTTGGCTTGGATTCTTGTTTGATGGGTTCGAGGCTGGAGTAGCAATCCAACTCGTCAAGTTCGAAACCTTCAAGGTTGACGACTGGTACTACACAAGGGAAGATATTCTTAAACTCATCATACTTTTGAAAAATAATTAATATATGCTGAGAATGTGCTTACCAGACATTTCTGAGCTTGATTTCTGGCTTGAATCTGTAAGAGTCAGGGAGAAAGTTCTTTCACTGGCAGGAAGACGGTAGATTTCCTTGATCTTGGATTCGGATTCTGCACTGGGAGGCACTAAATCTCTGAAATTCGCAGCATAAAAACATCAGGATATAAGTCCAGGATACAGTTTGAAGATATAATTGGGGATATTCCTAAAACCCTAAGTCCTACCCTTGGTTAACCATTTAACCGGTAGATCGAAACCCTTATCAATAGAGTCTCTTTTTACGAAAAAGAATTTTCGTCGCCATCGATCCTCGTTCTTGGTGGCTTTAAGAACCAGAGGGTTCTTGGAGGTAGAAAACAGAAGAAAACGGTGATTGCCGTGGGATCTCAACCGGTATGCTATAGGGAGGTCTTCAATAAACAGGTTGGGAAAATGACGAGACTTGATTTGATCCAGCACTATCAAGACTCGCCAGACCATTGGCATAACCTGGGCGTAACTAAGGCCGGTGAGGTCGAAAAAGCAAGAGATAAAGGGTGGAAATGGGTACCGGAGTCCAAGAGAGAAGGGGTAGGCGAAGAAACAAACCCACTCATCGGATATCGCGTCTGATCGGGCTTCCCGATCAAAAGGGCGAAAGACTGTTCCGGTGGGGAAGGCGTCGGAATCTTTAAGAGCAGCGATGTCGGCATTGTTGAAGCAGCAGATCTCCTTTGCTGGATCAACAATGAAATTCTGACTTACGAGGCTTGAGGCTGGTCGGTCCGATCGGGATTTCGTTCGTGGTGCCATGAAAAGTATTGAGCAAACTAAAAGAGATTCAAGAAAGAAGGATAGAAAGGAAAATACCTGATGTCCGCTTGAAGATAAGGATAACCGTAATAAGGAGTCCCTCGGTTAATATAGGATGAATATAGGGGGGTAAAGAGTAAATAATGCTTTGGAAGTTGCACCGCTGTCATTTCAAGGGTCTAGTCGTATTAATTGCCTTAAGTTATGAGGTGAAACTTTTGAAATATATCTGTTGGATTGGTATCCCAACCGATATATTTGGGGACAATTGTTATGGGTTATTTTCTAAGCATACATATCCTGATCAATATCCTGCCTTTATTTGTTTATTTGTGACCAGGATGCTGGAAGAGGATATTGCTAACATCTTGGGCGATATCCTGAGGTTTATTGAATTAACCACATGCAGGTTAAAGGCTGAGACTTGCTAACGGTCATTAGGACTTCTTCTCCTCAAGACTCGGGCGTATTTCTTATGAAGAAGCCGTTGAACCCGAAAGACCAGGTCTACAACGTTCGATTAAGGAATATTCGGTGGATCCCGGAAGTTTAGGATAGTTTGTTATATTATCTTTACTATAAATAGATGGGGGCGGATCAGTCTAAGGCACACAATTTTCACTAACACTCTCGAACACTTTCACTCTCTAGCTCATTGCAAACACCACACTTGTATTCAAATTTCATTGTAACACATAGTCGATCCGCACCACATCCTGCACTGTATCCTGACGTTTGAAGTAATAAGAAGAACAAGGCAGCTGCGATTGTCAGCTCCCGAGGTTTTATGCCGGCGATCTAGATTGATCAAGGGCTTTCCTCGTACATCTCGTGTCGTTTACTTTACTTTTGCTCATAGTTTGATCGTAGATACAGCTCAATATCCTGAGCCGTATCCTGAATACTGATTTTCTAAATAACTTAACAAGCATATTTTTCACACATATTTCTAGCACACTACCTCACTTAACTAATTTGATCACTAAATTGCTTAGGTAATTTTTGACCAAAACAATGCGTTATATATAGTAGGTTTGCATCACTTAGCACAGGTCATATTGGGGAGCTTTTGCATTTCAAGGATCACATTTTAGGCGGTTGTAGGCACCAACCACACGCATGGTGATGCTAAATGATCACGGGATTACCAGTTTCTATTGTCTCTTTTATATATTTTCTGAATGAATTTGTCTATATGGGGGATAACTACTTGAGTACATTGAAGACAATGTACAATTTTAAGTGTGGGATATAGACGCTTCTTATGCAATTTATTTGCTTATTATTGTCCAAAGGCACTACACAAACCACTCTTTTGGTAATTTTGTAAAAGATCTTAAAATTCTTTGAGTGCACTTTAAAATAAGTAAAAATGGAAATTTGCGAAACATGGCAGGTAGAAAAAACCAATATTATACATAATTATCACAGTATACCCTATCTCATACAAATCTTCACGATACATCACACATAGGTAAATACTAAATTTCATAAGTAGGATTGATGATTATTTACATGTTTTCTTGTAAATAAAGATATGTGTCGCAACCCCCGGCCCCTGATCACCTAGGAACGGGCGGCCGCGAGCTCAGATTCAGTGGTATCGGTGTTTAACAATTTGGCAGCGGAATTTACATCAAGACCGTAGTTAGGAAATATTTTATCAGAGTAAAATACCACATTTTTATAATAATAAACACATGGGAAATTCCCAAGTTTCTATTACAAACACGTTTATAGGGATAAACCCTATTTTATTTAAATAAAACATCTTCTTTATTTAGGTAACTTTTATAGACACTTTTCCAAGCCTTCAGTGTTGTCCAGCTGGCTTCTAATTTGGCTTTCACATTTTGTTACCTGAAACGCGTTTAAAAACATTTTGTCAGTGCGAAATACTGGTGAGTGAATCACAATTTTATCAAAACAGGTTTTATCATTGTACAGTGTTGGTGCATGTTTGTGACAACAACTTAGATTTGGTCTTTGGATATCTTGTAATTAGTTAAACGATAAACAGTTAGCGGGTTTAGCTTTGTATTAGTGAGTTGTAATGTTTGGGCTAACCAAACCCCCACAAATTGGGTGTATGGGGCGAATTGGGCTTGCACCAATTCGCAGTCCATGAGGTTTATCCTAGCCCAAGTTGCAAACCTTGTGTTATATAAACAAGGTTAGGCTTTAGGGTTTAGGTTAATCAGCCAAAACAGAGTTTGTGAGAGAGGATTTTCGTGAGAGCCATAGCTTAGACGAATTAGGGTTTTGATTGATTGTAATACGCGAGTTTGATAATCAATAGAAACCCGGTTGATTGTGAATTGCCGTTCCTACACGTTTTCTGCTATATTCTGATCAAGAGGATTCCGCACTCTTGATTCGATTGACAATTCTGTGAAAGATCCATACGACCAAGGGACCTACATACAATATTGAGGGCGATCTCGCAATTACATTTTTTTATATTTCTACTTTAATTACCACCCACGGTACTGTCAGCCCGACTTGTGGTCATGTTACTACTCACAGTGTAGTAACAAAGTTTGTATACAAAACCCCAACATACCGAGATAATTGTAGAATACAAATACTAAATCACTGTTAAATATAAATTAAAACAATTGAGGTTTTGTAAAAATAGTTTACAAAAAGGAGATTACTCACAAAAAGGAATTACAAAAAAGAGGATAAACCCACATTGCTAATTTAGGTTTTTTCCTTTGGGACTTCCTGGTTATAATCTATTAATTAAACAATGCACACGCGTTAGTATAATAACGAAATTTACATTAGTTATACCCCCCCCCGAGACAAAAACTCCAACGACTACGTCGGGTAGAGCCTCGACAGGCGTTACGGAGCACTAGATCAATCGGGCAGTGTATCTAATACGTAACCGGGAGTTATGATACTTACATCGAGGCAGAGCTTAGCTATTTTAGTGGGTATTATACCCGATATTATGTCTACAATTCAGAAATTTAGAGAGAGAATCGAGATATGAACGAATTTGAGTTGAATGCCGATGGCATCTTTTTATAGTGCCTGATCTCGACTTCCTCGCGGCCCGCGACCAACTAAGGGTCTTCTTTCGCGGCCCGCGAGCAAGGTATGGTAGGGACTAGCTCTGCTGACTTGACCCACTAGCCTTGACACGAGCCTGCCACATGGCGGCTCAGGGTGCACCCTGGTGGCCAGCTGTCGCGCCCCGCGACAACCTTACCTGGCTTTGTCGCGCCCCGCGATCGGCTAGTAAAACTTATTTTATTTGATTTTTGTTAATTTAAATGTATTTCGGGCCTATTTTTCGTATACGGGGTATATTTTAGATCGTATAGGGGTGTTATAAATATTTTAGGAGGGTTGTTATATCCTCCCCACCTTGTTTTAGAACTCGTCCCCGATGTCTACTGGAACAAGTGTGGATATTTCCTCTGCATCTCTTACTCCAGTTCCCAAGTGTATTCTGGTCCTCTCTTGGAATCCCATTTTACTTTGACTAGAACCAATCTCTTGTGTTTGAGATTCTTGACTTTCCTGTCTTCAATTTGTAGTGGCTTTTCTACAAACTTAAGTTTTTCATTTACCTCTATGTCATTAAGAGGTACTACTAATGATTCATAAGCTAAGCCCTTTTTGAGATTACATACATGAAATACATCATGTATTACTGCCATTTCCTCTGGCAGTTGTAGCTGATAGGCTACAGGTCATATTCTTCTAATAATCTCAAAGGGTCCAACATACCTGGGGCTTAGCTTTCCCCTCTTGATGAATCTGACCATCCCTTTCCAAGGAGAAACTCTTAACAATACCTTATCTCCTACTTGGAACTCCAATGGCTTTCACCTGTTATCAGCATAACTCTTTTGTCGATCGCGTGCTGCTTTTAGTCGTTCCTTGACTTGAATAATATTGTTTGTTGTTTCTTGTACTATCTCAGGTCCAGATAATTTCTTTTCTCCAATTTCTGCCCAACAGACTGGAGTTCGGCACTTTCATCCATAAAGTGCTTCGGAAGGTGCATCATTAATACTGGTATGATAGCTGTTATTATAGGAAAATTCTATCAATGGTAAATGATCATCCCAATTTCCTCTGAAATCAATTACACAAGCTCTAAGCATATCTTCCATTGTCTGAATTGTCCTTTCGCTTTGTCCATCCATTTGAGGATGATAAGCGGTGCTTAGATTTAGCTTTGTTTCCATTGCTTTTTGGAAACTTGTCCAAAAATGAGAAGTAAAATGGCTATCTCTATTAGAAACAATAGATAAGGGAATTCCATGTAATGAAACTATTTCATTTACATACAACTTGGCTAACTGTTCCATATTGAAAGTTTCCTTCATTGGTAAGAAATGGGCAGACTTGGTTAGTCTGTCTATAATCACCCAGATTGTATCATTACCTTTTCGTGTCTTGGGTAATTTGGTAACAAAGTCCATTGTTATCAATTCCCATTTCCATATCGGCATTTCTAATTGCTGCAATAAACCTGAGGGTTTCTAATGTTCCGCTTTAACCTGTGAACAGGTTAGACACTTGGCAACATAAGCTGCTATATCCTTTTTCATTCCTATCCACCAGAAATTCTTTCATAAATCTTGATACATCTTATCACTTCCAGGTTGTATCCTATACTTAGACTTATGAGCTTCATCTAATATTCGGTGGCGTAGGTTTCCTAGTTTAGGTATCCAAATCCTTTTCTTATGGAATCTCCAAATTCCATCTGTTACTCGTTCTAATTCCTTAATCCTTTCTTTCAATTTTTCAGTATCATCCTTGATTACTGATTCCTGTACTTCTCTAATCTGATTATTTAAATCTATCTGCAGATTTAATTTAAGAGAACGTACTCTTCTTGGCTTTTCATGATACTTTCAACTTAAAGCATCGGCTACTACGTTAGCCCTTCCTGCATGGTACTGGATATTACAATCATAATCACTAAGAATTTCCATCCAGCGTCTCTGTCTCATATTTAATTCCTTTTGCCCAAAAACATATCTTAAACTCTTATGGTTAGTGAAGATGGTAAACTTACTACCGTAAAGGTAATGTCTCCAAATTTTAAATTATGGCTCCTAAGTCTAAATCATGAGTTGAATAATTCTCTTCATGGTTCTTAAGTTGTCTAGAGGCATAGGCTATAACCTTTTAACGTTGCATTAACACACATCAATAACCTAACTTAGAAGTGTCACAATAGACTACAAAGTCTTCAGTTCCTTCTGGTAACGCTAGTATGGGTGCATTGGTTAATCTTTGCTTAAGAATTCTAAAGGCTTCTTCCTGTTTCGGTCCCCATTCAAACTTAACAGATTTACAGGTTGGTTTTGTTAAGGGAATGGCTATTCTAGAAAAATCTCGGATAAACCGTCTATAATAACCGGCTAGTCCTAGAAAACTTCTAACCTCCATTGGTGATTCAGGGACTTTCCATTTAGTAATCGCCTCAATCTTTGTGCGATCCACATGAATTCCTTCATGATTAACTAAATGTCGAAGGAATTGCACTTCTTCTAACCAAAATTCACATTTCAAAAATTTAGCGTAAAGCTTTTCTTTTCTTAGAAATTTAGAAGTGCATGTAGATGCGCTGCATGCTCCTCTTTACAGTTAGAGTAAATGAGAATATCATCTATAAAGACAATTATGAATTTATCCAAATATGGCTTACATATTCGGTTCATCATGTCCATAAATGCAGCTGGGGCATTGGTTAAACCAAATGGCATGATGGTAAATTCATAATGGCCATACCTTATCCTAAAAGCGGTCTTAGGAATGTCCTCTTCCTGTACCTTTAATTGATGATATCCTGAGCGTAAATCGATCTTTGAAAAGAATCGAGCTCCTTGCAATTGATCAAACAGATCATTGATTCTTGGTAATGGGTACCGATTTTTAATCGTGACCTTGTTTAATTCTCGGTAATCAATGCACATATGCATTGACCCGTCTTTCTTCTTGACGAATAAGATCGGTGCTCCTCATGGCGATGAACTGGGCTGTATGAATCCTTTTTCTAAAAGTTCGTCCAATTGTTTCTTTAATTCTTGCATCTCTGCTGGTGCCAAATGGTAAGGTGCTTTGGCAATTGGAGCTGTCCCTAGTAGTAGGTGAATTCTGAATTCAACTTCCCTGTCCTGCGGTAGCCAGGTAACTCTTCTGGAAACACATCTAAGAATTGAGATACTACGTGAATATCTTTCAATTATTTTCCTTTAGTGTTAATGATTATGGAAATCATATACACTAATGATCCTTTTCTTGCATAACTCACTGTTTCATTACAAAGATGAATTTCATGGACCTAGTTGGCTTATCTCCTTTAGTTGTGATCTTTTCACCCTTTGGTGAATTTACTTGGATTGACTTTTGATCACATAGAATACTGGCTTTATTGGCTACTAACCAATCCATTCCTAATAAAATATCAAATACAGCCAGATTCATTAGGTAAAGATTAGCAATAAAATTATGGTTTAAATTTTCTATTCTTGCTCCCAACAAAATTTCAGTGATGACTTGATGTCATGGTCACAATCAAATTTAATCCAATTACAACTAATTAGCTAGCGGTAAGTGGGTATCGAACACAGGGAGTTTGTGGAATATGTGTTATCTAAATTTTATCTAGATTAACTAAATTAGACTAATTGCCAGAAAATAAAATTCAAGAGTTGATTTGAGTGAATTGGTTTTAGACTAAATTAAACTAATTAAATTGCAAGAGAAAAGTTTTGCTTGTAAAAAAATTAGAGACGAGTGACCATCTTTAGTTTCCGGTTTGCTTCAACATTTGTGCTATCATTCACTAGAAAGAACTACATAGACATGATTCATGTATGATTACTTGTTGTGATGAAAGGGAACTAAGTACTCGGATTCCTAGAACGCGAGGTTGTTACCCAATGACCAATTAATCAATAGCCAATCCTAATTCTACCTATGATATCTCGATTGCCAACGGCACCAAGAACGTATAGTTTCAAACAAGATTAGCATACTAATTAACAATTTACAAACAAGAAATCACACACCATAACAAACAAATCATAAAGACGAGTTCATTATTCTAGAAATATGAAATCAAAGCACAAAGTCTTACACAAACCTTCAACCCAAGATAGTCATCCAAAGTTTAGACACTCATGGCTTCAAACAACATCATAACAAGAGTTTCAATGTTCATATGGATCAAAGCAACAAAAGCTAATGATTGAGATAATGTTTTCTTGCCAAAAGTCGCCAACAAACTCCAAATTTTCGTCTCCAAAAAGTGATTGCGTAACCGAAAAAACATGATTAGCCCCCATAAAACTCCATCAAAAGGCCATTAAATGCGAGAAGTTACACTATTGGATCAGTCGGTGCCGTAACCTACGGCTCCCCACCGTAGGTTACGGCGGTCAGTGAGTCATACGGTCCTTGTCTTCTGTCTTACGGCAGGCAATGCTGAAAACTTGTTTTCAGCATAACTTTTTCGTTTCAACCCCGTTTTCTTCACCGTTTTCGCCTACGTTCTCGTAATTTCATCCTCTATCATGCTATCCTCTTAATTCTTCAATTCCAAAAATTGATTTTTTATTGATGCTCCAAATTCTTTCCCTTTTATGCTCCATTTGCACCTGCACGTCCAAACAACTAGTAGTTACCAAGTTCAAACAATTAAATGTGTAAAGCATGGGATTTTAATCTTTTTAAGGCACTTAAGGGTTGTCCTACGGACCACCCGTCAAGTGATCTTAATGGATTCTCCATTTGCTGTCTCAACTAGACATTCTTGTTGAAGTTTAGTTAATGGTTGATTAAGAAGTTTGCAAAATGAAGTATCAATAAAACTTTGGTTAGCACCAGAGTCAAATAATACTTTAGCAAAAACATCATTAACTAAAAACGTACCGACAATCACATCCGGAATCATCTTTGCTTCTTCGGCTGTCAGAACAAATGCCCTAGCATTCTTAGTAGTCTTGTTGTTCATGGCTGGAACTAGTTTCGGACAGTTCGGCTTAATATGTCCCTTTTCTCCACAATTGAAGCATACCCCATTACTAGGTTTCTTCCTACAATCTTCTTCCTTGTGTCCTGGTATCTTGCAGAAGTTGCAGTAGGTGGAGCATCTTCCTGAATGCTTCTTCTTGCAAGCCTTACAATAAGGTGCAGAAGTAGAACCTACATTTCTCCCACAGTTGGAATTTCCGTAGCGAAATTCTTGGGTAAGTTTCTGGACTAGGTTCTTCCTCTGGTTTTCTTCTTGTGTACGCACTAATTCATCAGTCAAGGTATTTGCTAGTTCTACTGCTTCTTCTATGGTTGGTGGTCTAGCTGCCTTGACTACATGTCTAATCTCACTGATTAATCCCCAAATGTAACTGGAGATTAATACTGGTTCTGGTGAAGTTAGGGTTGGCACTATTCTAGCATATTCGAAGAATACAGTAGTGTAACCCTTACAGTCTACTCCAGTCATTCTATGGTTCAAGAACTTATTAGCTATATGTTCTTTTCATTAGGTGGACAGAATTTCCTTTTAACCATGTTCTTAAACTCAGTCCATTCCATATTATAAGCTCTGTCACTTCCTCTAGACTGGAGAATAGTGTTCCACCATTCTAGTGCGGCATTCTTAAACAGATTAGAAGCCAACATGATTTTGTCTTCCTCTGCACACTTAATTATTTTTAAGACTGCCTCAGTCTTTTCTATCCAGCGTAGAGCTACAATGGCTCCTTCATTGCCCGAGAATTCTATTGGTTTACAGGACCAGAATTCTTTGTAAGAACAACCATAAGACATGGTTCTTCTTCTTTTTGGAATAGGCAATTGAAGTAATGGTCTATTGTTTACGCTGTGACTGGGTTCAGCAGGTGGTCGTTTACTTCCACTGTTACTTTTATTATTATCCGCTTCCTTAACCGTTTTGATAATATATGGCATAGCGTCTATAATCCCTTGTGCCCCTATGTGTTGGATGGCACTGTTATCTAATAGGTTGCCGTTATTGTCGTTATTCGGGTTTTCTTGATTCACTTCGTTGTCCATCTGGATTATAAACATTTAACAAGTATTAATGTCACGAAACAATATTTAATGCGAATAATCACACAACAACACATTGGTCCAAAATCGTCGTGCATTGCGTCATTTACTCTATTTTACATATATGCATCTATTACAAACTGTAATTGGAATTTAAAATACAATACTAGTATGCATCAGTAGGTATTGGATTTTAGTTGATTTTTTTTTCAAACTACACGCATATATATATATATATATATATATATATATATATATATATATATTACTGATAGGGGTTCATCCAGTATTGCATGTTACGCTCGTCGTATTTCCAAACGAGCCTCTCCCCTATTTTTCTTATCTTTTCACTTTCATCTAACAACTCCTCACCAAAAGTGCGGAGTTCCTACACGTTCTCAGTGCTTATGGTTGGTGCGGGTGCTGGTATCGGGTCAGGGTACTGGGGCATCGGTTCTTCGTATGGGTAGGGGTTCTCTAAGATCTCTCGAATATATTGGTTTTTATCCCAGTATGGATCTAGAGGGTCAAGGTTTGGGTATGGTGCTACTGGGTTTGGCATGGGTTCCTCTTGTGGGTGGAGTTCTGGGTAATTGATGTGCACAAAATGCAACATATAAATTACATCAATTGTGGCATAAAACTAACCTTTTTTTAGTACTAATGTTGGAAAAAGTGTGTTTTTTTGTCTTGCTTTTGCATTTTCAGGATTAAATGAGCTCAAATGAACAAAAGAAGCAAAAAGGCAGCTAAATCTAACATAAATACAAGAAAAGGAATAAACGTGGCATGCCCGACCTCCCCTACAGTATCTTCCCAAGCAAAACAAGAGAACAGAAGGCTGAGCACGCCCCGTGCTCAATGAGCACGGGGGCGTGCCCAAGTGTCAGCAGAAAAGACAAACCTGTAGAAGCTTCTATCACCCACCACGGGGGCGTGCCCAGCGGACACGGGGCCGTGGTCAACTCTAAGATTTGCAGAATCTGAGGAAATCTTGCTAGTACAGATACGCTTCTGCACACGGGGGCGTGCCCAGCGGACACGGGGGCGTGGTCAACTAATGCAGACAAACTGCAGTTAATGAAGAAAGAGAAGGAAGGTGGACACGGGGCCGTGCCCAATGGACACGTGGCCGTGCCCGAGCTGCTGTTCATCCTATAAATAGGGGTGCTTGGCTCATTTGCAAACCATCCATTGGCACACCACCTATCTCACACTTCACCCACCACCCACCACCATCACAACACCATCATCCATCATCCATCGTAGAGTGTGTGAGTCGTCTCGGGATCCAAGATTGATCGTAAGAGTTCTTGACAATCAAAGGCCATGTTTGCCTAAGTCTCTTACATCACTTGGTGAAGACAAGTGTCTAGTGTAATACTTTTTATTTTTAATCTTTTCGCACTTTTTATTTGGTTATGTATTAATGACTTTAATAACTAGTTTCTTATGTTGAAGGTGATTCTTCCTTATCGTTTGTCCGTGGTGTCTTGGCATTATTTTACTGTCTATATAAAATAAAAGATTTTCACCATTCATATCTCCACGGTCTATATGGAGATATGTTGGCTACCTGGTCGGGGGTAAGGGAACGGTTTGGTAAGAGTCTTGCCTTGTTCAGTGTATATATCCTGCAAGGACCTGGGTCAAATTTAGTAGGACCTCCTTCAATACCCACCGGTGTTGGATGGCGGGGGTCCAAACTCTTTGATTCCCTCATATGTAAGCTACTATTAATACTTTAACCCGGCTACTTAGGACTATATCCCTGCTGACTCAGACTACTTAGCCGAGGGTAACGTCACCTTCAAAAGAGGGGCCTACCATAATATGCATTAATAACTTAATTAATTATCTTTCAATAATCCAACCCTTTAGGATTGTATCCTTGCTGACTCAAACTACTGGGTTGAGGGTAACGTCACCTTCAAAAGAGGGGCCTACTACAATAACTAAGATAATCTCTTAAAAAGTGCAAAAGTGCGAAAATAATCAAAGGTTACACTAAACACGAGTCGGATCCAAGTGATTCATCTTGTCTATCTGTTTTTACTTTTATTTTATTTTTCGGTATTTTAGTTAGTTTTATTTTTCTTATTTAAAAACATTTTTCTAACTTTTTGATTTGATTAGACGTTGAGGATAAATCGGTATTAAAAGCTCTTGTGTCCTTGGACGACCTCGGTATCTTGCCAACACTATACTATGCTCACGATGGGTGCACTTGCCCATATGTGTGTTTGGTGTTAGTAAAATATCGTGTTTTATAAATTTAAAACTTGACTAACGTGTAAAAAGGGCTTAAAATATACTTAAATATATATCACACTTTACGCACATCAAGTTTTTGGCGCCGTTACCGGGGACACAAGGATTTTAAGAAAGCTTAAAATTGGCGGCCTAATCAGTTTTTCAAAACCTTTTCAAAACGCGCGCACATTTTTCTCCATTTTAGTTTAGTTTTGCATTTACAGTAGGTTAAACACGGGCCGTGCTCACTGAACACGGGGCCGTGCTGCATATTTTTCATAAAACACCCAGATACAGAGCCTGAACACGGGGCCGTGCTCACTGAACACGCCCCCGTGCTCAACGAAACCAGTAACTTTAATTCAAACGCCCAGATACAGATCCTGAACACGGGGTCGTGCTCACTGAACACGGGGCCGTGCCCAGCCTCTGTTTCCGTCTTTATTTTTGTTTTCTGGTCTCGAGACTCTATTGTGGTCTGCTGAGTGATTCTTATGGATCAATACTCAGGAGGCTACAACTACACCTATGAGGAGGATGATTATAGGGAAGACTATTGCACCAATTGCTGTAACACTCACTTGGTACAATATTGTGACTTATTTCAACCATCCACTTCATACACCTACTATGAGGAGCCCAGGTACGAGCCATCAACTTCATACACATCCTATAAAGACCAAAGGTATGGACCTTCAACCTCATACTCATATTTTGATGAACCAAGGTATGAGCCTTCATACTCATACTTTGAGGAACCAAGATATGAGCCACCACCTTCGTATACTTATTATGAGGAACCATGGCGTGAACAACCCACCTCATATGAGTATTATGAAGAACAAAATTACGACCCTTATCCATCATATACTTACAATGAAGAACAATGGTGTGAACCATCTACTTCCTATGAGTATTATGAGGAACAAAGGATCGAATAACCGGATTCAAGCTTTGAAAATCCCGATCCTTACTCTATCACCGAAGTGACCGATAGGATATTAGAACACATTAAAACTATCGAACGCTACATAAAAGAATCTCGCGCAAGGGAAGAGGAGTCCCGCGCAAGAGAAGAATTAAATAAAGAAGAGATAGTTGAAAGTGTAAAAATGAAAGAACAAATAAGTGAAAGACCGACACATGAGTTAAACAACGAAAAAGGTGAGTTCGTTAATGTTAAAATTCAAGAAGAGTCTAATTTTGAAGAAATTAATCTCTTGTCACCTTCTTTTGAAAATCATTGTTTACTACCCACTCATGCTAAGTTTTTAAAAGAGTTAAACACTAACACTAAAATTGACGAAACGGTAAGCATTAAGTTAACTAATGATCAAACCTCGCTAATAAAAGAAGACCCATTTGAAATCAACATTACACCGGTTCCATATTTTTTTCAAAATTCATTTATTAGTAACGTCACAATTGATAAAGATCTTTGTGTTAACATAATGCCCAACTACATTTTCGAAAAATTGAGTATTAGTGATTTTTCTCCACTTCAAATACCCATTTTTCTATCCAATCGAAAACTAATAAAATCAATCGGCGTAGTTGAGGATGTCTTGGTTCAAACAAATCAAATGGTAATCCCAACCGACTTTGTCATCCTCGATGACGCTCCTCTAGTGTTGGGACGACCTTTTGTAAAAACCCACGAAGCTTTGAAAAACCGGAAGTACAACAATCTATCTATTCAATTAGGGGCATTTAAAAAGAGTGTCGATCTTGAGCGATCAATGAAATATCCATTCGGCAATAATGACCCCCTAATTGAAGATGAAGATGAACCACCCGATACAAGTGAAAAGATCGACCACTTTGTTGAAGAAGAGGTCGCCATAGAACAAACTTTTAAAGTTCTTGATCAAAATGAGCAACCAAATAAGGAGTCTTCTAAAGACCCACCGCTTGAGCTCAAAGAACTTCCAAAAGGTTTGGAATATGCTTTTCTAGACAAAGATGGTAAATCACCTCTAATTATTTCATCTAAATTAGGTAGTTTAGAAAAAGAAAAATTAATTAAACTTTTGAAAAAAACACAAAAATGCGATTGCTTGGAAGCTTGTAGACATTAAAGGAATAAGTCCTTCCATGTGCACACACAACATTTTAATGAACGATGACTACAAGTCGGTAATACAACCACAACGTCGAGTAAATCCAAATGTACAAGAAGTTGTTAAAAACGAAGTCATCAAACTACTTGACGCCGAACTTATCTATCCTATCTCCGATAGTCCTTGGGTAAGTCCCGTCCAAGTAGTTCCAAAGAAAGGAGGTATGACGGTAATAACTAACGAAAAGAATGAATTAATACCAACGAGAACCGTCGCAGGATGGAGAGTATGTATAGATTGTAGACGATTAAATGAAGCAACAACGAAAAGAATGAAGCAACAAGGAAAGATTATCCGGTAATAAATTTTACTGTTTCTTGGATGGTTTTTCAGGTTACTTTCAAATCCCGATAGCACCCGAAGACCAAGAAAAGACAACCTTCACATGTCCCTATGGAACTTTTGCTTATCGACGCATGCCATTTGGTCTAGGTAATGTCCCGCAACCTTCCAACGTTGCATGGTAGCCATCTTCCATGACATGATAGAAAAGACAATGGAAGTCTTCATGGACGACTTTTCTGTCTTTGGGGATTCATACGACCAATGCCTCGATAACCTTGAGCAAATGCTATCCCGATGTGAGGAAACTAACCTCGCCTTTAACTGGGAAAAATGCCATTTCATGGTAACGGAGGGAATAGTACTCGGTCACAAAATCTCGAGCGAAGGAATGGAGGTTGATCGAGCCAAAATGTACACTATTTCTCGATTACCACCCCCATCCTCCGTTAGAGCTATCAGAAGTTTCCTAGGGCATGCCAGATTTTATAGGCGGTTTATCAAAGACTTTTCCAAAATTTCAATCTAACAAAATTACTTGAAAAAGATGCCCCTTTCATCTTTGACAAGGATTGCAATTAAGCATTTCTAACCCTAAAGGAAATGTTGGTCAATGCACCTATCATGATAGCGCCTGATTGGAAATTTCCTTTCGAAATCATGTGTGATGCAAGTGACTTTGCAGTCGGAGCTGTCTTGGGACAAAGAAAAGAAAATCATTTTCACCCAATTTATTATGCTAGTAAAACACTTAACGATGCACAAGAAAATTACACAACAACTGAAAAAGAGTTACTAGCTGTGGTATTTGCTTTTGATAAATTTCGTTCTTATCTTGTTCTTTTTAAAACAATAGTCTATACAGATCATACAGCCATTCGATATCTCTTCAAAAAGAAGGACGCAAAACCACGTTTGATTCGGTGGATTTTACTCCTCCAAGAATTTGATATTGAAATCAAAGACAAAAGAGGAGCAGAAAACACCGCAGCGGATCATATTTCACGCTTAGAAGACCCATCTTTGGAGGCAACCAGGGACGAGCAAATCAATGAAAAATTTCCAACAGAGTCCCTAGAAATGGTGGAATACAGACAAGAACCATGGTACGTCGATTATGCTAACTACCTAGCTAGCGGTATAGTCGCAAAAGGTTGGCCACATCATCAAAGAAAGAAATTCTTTGCTGATGTAAAACATTATTTTTGGGAAGATCCTTATCTTTTAAAAATGTGTGCCGACCAACTCATCCGACGATGCGTACATGGTAGTGAAGAACGAAGAATTCTCCGCCATTGTCATGAAGTTCCACACGGAGGACATCATGGTGTCGCTAGTACCGCACGAAAGGTATTTGATTCAGGGTTTTATTGGCCAAACATTTACAAAGACGCCCAAAGTCTTGTCAAGACATGTGATGCTTGCCAAAGGTCAGGTAATATTTCTTCCAAAAACGAAATGCCCCAAAATGGCATTCTTGTTTGTGAAATTTTTGATGTGTGGGGACTCGACTTTATGGGACCTTTCCCACCGTCAAAAGGAAACAAATATATACTTGTGGCAGTAGATTACTTGTCTAAATGGGCCGAGGCTGAGGCACTTCCAACAAATGATGGAAGAGTTGTGGTAAGATTTCTGAAAAAATTATTCTCTCGTTTTGGTACACCTAAAGCATTAATAAGTGATAGAGGTACCCATTTTTGTAACCATCAACTTTAAAAAATCTTAACAAGATATGGGGTCTATCATAGGGTCTCAACAGCATATCACCCTCAAACAAACGGACAAGCCGAAGTGACTAATAGAGGTTTAAAACGAATACTTGAGAAAACCGTAGGGTTAAATAAAAAGGAATAGGCCGATAAATTAGATGATGCTTTATGGGCTTTTCGAACTGCTTATAAAACAACAATAGGTACAACCCCATATAAGCTCGTCTATGGAAAAAGCTGTCATTTGCCAGTAGAAATAGCTCACAAGGCCTACTGGGAAATTAAAAATGTAAACCTTGATTTAGAATTTGCCGGTAAATATCGATTTTGTCAATTAAATGAATTAGACGAATTAAGGAATTATGCATACTCAAACTCTGAAATTTATAAGGAAAGAATGAAAACTTTACACGTCAAACATATTAAGCCTAATGAATTTCGAGTAGGAGATCAGGTTCTATTGTTTAATTCACGACTTCGATTGTTTCCTGGTAAATTAAAGTCTAGGTGGTCAGGACCTTTTTCCATCACCCATATTTTCCCACACAGTGCAGTAGAAATTTAATCTCGGAATGGAATTCCATGCAAAGTCAATGGCCAACGGCTGAAGTTCTATCAAGGATTCATTGAGGATGAAGAGGAAGAAATCTCGCTTAAAACGGTCGAAGAATAAGAGCATCAACATCATACCTGATAAGTTACGAACAAACGGGATGACATCTAAATCGGTAAGTCTTCTAACCAAGTTTCTGGGAAATAGGGGCACTCACACGAGCACTTAAAAAAATTTAAAACTTTGCTCGGCACGAGGCCGTGTCCGCGCAACTGTCGGGATAAAAACCCTTTTCAACACAGTTTTTTCATTTCCACACGCCCCGTTTCCCCGAAAACGCTCTGGTTCAGGCGATTTTTCTGCAAGATTTCGACGTCTCCTCTACTTCTAACAACATCAAGGTATGATTCTATCATCATTAGTAGTTAGATTAAGCATTTGCATGTAGTTAAAACATCAAAAATTTGGGGGAAAATCTAGGGTTCTTGAACTTCATCCGGATCGAACCTCAAATTTTTGCATAAAATTGTTAGCATTAGTTTAGATTAGTGTTATAGGAAGTAAACCCACTTGTATTGTTCGTAGATTTGCCCGATTTCTCACAAAAAACCCCAAAACCTTGTTTTTGAACCCAAAAAGATAAAATCGAAGGGGTAAACGGTTTGTTTTTGGAAAAACGGCACTTAGGGTTTCATTTTCGGGGGAAACCGCACCTACTGGAACAAAAATTTTCAAGTTTTCGGGACCGGGTCGAAAAATGAAGTTTTTGAGTAACAGAGTCTGGACACGGGGCCGTGTCCAGCTAACTGTTTTCAGTTTTCTACGAAAATCTCATTGTTTCATGCTAACTTTTGGTATATACTTTCAGATGTCGAAGAAATTCACAAGGTTCAATGCAAATGAGCTCGATGCTAAAGCAAGATACGGCGTACTTCAAACCAGACCGGAGGAATACCCAAGACAAGTGTGCACGGATCTTTTGGGATTAGTGAACCAATGGGACCGCTTTAACAACCTAGTCACCGGGCCACTGAGAGTCGCTCTTACTACTCGCCTTCGCTCGGTTCCTGAATATACTCTGGAATTCTATAGCACACTCGTGTTCAATTCAAGGTGCGACCCATTCGATAATGAAGGGGTAGAATTCAGATGTGGAGGGACTACGTACACAGTTTGGGTTGATAGTTGGGTTGTATGCGGAGGAAGATGCGGGTAATGAAGAAAACAACGGAGGGTTACGAGAATTATCATAAAACGAATGCCAAGCCGCTTGGGCTCAAATAGGAGAAGGGCACTACAACCCAAGCAGCTCTAAGAGCACTAGGTTGAGGGACCCTCTTTACCGTTACATTCACCGGGTCCTCACCTACTCTCTTAGTCAAAGGCATGATAGCAGTGGCGTTGTAGGGTTGAGAGATCTGGTGGTCCTTCATTGCATTCACACCCGTAGAAACCTTGATGTTCCATACCTCCTGCTCCGAAACATGCATTGGAACCGGCTTGCTTCTCCACCAACCCCTATCTTCTTCGGGGGGTGGATATACCGTCTCTTCAAGCACTTCGTGAACATGCCCAGGTCTTTCCGAAAAAGCCCATGGTCAGGAAGAGTGGATATACACATTTGCCGCTCCATGAACTTGATCTATGAAGCCGAAGATGGGTCGGTTAGCTTCCAACGAGTCCAAGGGCATGCATTGAACCCGCAAGAGGCACTCGTCCTTCACGCTCCACAGTTTCAGCATCCTCCTCAACACCAATACCAGCTCCACGGTGATCCGGGCCAATCCTCCTCACAAGGAGGCGATTTTCCTAATTTTCAAAGTTTACATGATTTAATGCAGGAAAACCTCATGTGCACCAGGAACACCTACAACCTAGCCAGCAACACGTACAACCGGGTCGGAGCGATTGAGAGAAACATCGCTGACATTCAGGATGACATTGGGAACATCCGGGAGTACATGGCGGGGCACAGAGGAGGTGGTGGTGACGATGATGATGAGGATGAGGACATGGACTAGGCGGGAGGAGCAGAGGTAGGAGCAGCTGGTTGATGATCCCACAGGTTAACCCCTTTTCTTATGAACAATTTCCGGCCTGCGTGCCGTGTGTTGAACAATTTACTTTCCTTTAACTCTTTTTACTTTCTGCATTTATTTTTCTTTTAACTTTGTGGTTTGGATGTTTGAACTATGGCAATTTAGGACGCTTGTTATGCTTTGGTGTAGTGTTTATTGGTAAAACAGGTACATACGAGGCTTAGAGCACTAAATACTAGTGCTCCTAAAGTCGGGACAGGAAAACGAAGCCAGAAACCTGTTTTTCACCGTTGCAGATTGTCTACACGGGGTCATGTCCAGCCGACACGCCCCCGTGCCCACTATCCCAAACCTGCTGTTTGTTTTTTCTGCAGATTTTACCCAGACACGGGGTCGTGTCCAGCCGACACGCCCCCGTGTCCACCTTCTGTAAGTTTTCGTTACTGGCACTCTGAACACGGGGTCATGCTCAACGAGCACGGGGCCGTGTCCAGACGCCCAGTAACACAAATTTTTGCTTTTTCACACCTTTTTACACATTCAATCAACCTAAAAACTTATTTTTGGGACACATTGAGGACAATGTGTAATTTAAGTGTGGGGGGGGGGATGCTAAAACCTTGAATCTTGCAAGTCTTAAATACAAGCCTTACATAAAACTCTATTGGAATCCCTAATCACCCCAAATTTTTTCAAAAAAGTTTTTCATTTTTTTTTACTTGTCTAGGTTTAATTTGGGAATTTCAAGTTCTAAAAAGGTTATATTTTTACAAATTTACAACCGATAGCGTCGTGATAAAAAGAACCAACATAAGGAAATTATGAAAAGGCTTGACAAGTTTATTTAAAATTTGATTATATATACTTGATCACATAAAAACCCATTCCCACAAAAAGTGAGTTTTGAGCCTTTATTGAGCATACACATACATATCTTTAAACTAATTGCTCATTTTTCGTTTCTTGTGTGAATAGCCGCTTGGTTCTTACGACTCTAGAACTTGCCACGACGATACATTCCCGGTCCTTACCAACTTAAACCCGAGTAAGTAAATGACGGAGGCATTAGGACTAACCCTTTTTATTTCTGCGCCATTATTTTCTTTTTTTTACCACCTACCCAAAATCCCCCTAGTTAACCCCTTTGAGCCTAAACCTTTTCATTTCATAACCCAAAACAAACACCCTTTCACCCACCAAAACCCTTTTTATTTTTAACCCTTTGTTTTAGTAACAAGCTCGGTTTTTCTCATGACTTTCAAAAAAAAAAAAATTATGATGAAAAAAAAAGAGAAATAAACAAACAAGTTTATCAAAAATAACTTTGTTTGAATAATGGCTTCATCAAAATAAAATTTTCAAAAATAAAAAAGTCTTACGAAAACCGACGCTTTTTACGCCTTTCGCCCTTTTTACTAACCACTAACCCAACCACCTACCTTTAACCCAAGCCTAACCCTTCAACCCAAAAGTCTCTTGATATTTACAAAGGTGTATAGTTAAAAAGGAGGAGGATTGATTGCTTGGCAAGCCTATGGTAGGAGTAAGTTCCATGCCGCTCTCGAGTGATTCACTAAAAATACATTTTCGGCCGAGTGTTGAGTGATCCCCCGTGAGGTTTGTGAACTTGTATATAAATGGAATTTTAAAAAGGCATGTTATGCCCTAATAAGTAATTTATCTTACAAACCAAAAAACCTTCATGACGAATAGGATTGTAAATAAATAAAAATAAAACTTAATAAAGAATCTTGGAAATCCCGACACTCTATGACAAACCCAAAAACCTTCTCTTCTACCCATTCCATTTGGGAGTGTAAAGCCACATTATAAAGAGTTTTGCTTGAGGACGAGCAAAGATTCAAGTGTGGGGATGTTTGATGTGCACAAAATGCAACATATAAATTACATCAATTGTGGCATAAAACTAACCCTTTTTAGTACTAGTGTTGGAAAAAGTGTGTTTTTTGTCTTCCTTTTGCATTTTTAGGATTAAATGAGCTCAAATGAACAAAAGAAGCAAAAAGGCAGCTAAATCTAACATAAATACAAGAAAAGGAATAAACGTGGCATGCCTGGCCTCCCCGACAGCATCTTCCCAAGCAAAACAAGAGAACAGAAGGCTGAACACGCCCCGTGCTCAATGAGCACGGGGGCGTGCCCAAGTGTCAGTAGAAAAGACAAACCTGTAGAAGCTTCTATCACCTACCACGGGGGCGTGCCCAGCAGACACGGGGCCGTGGTCAACTCTAAGATTCGCAGAATCTGATGAAATCTTGATAGTACAGATACACTTTTGCACACGGGGGCGTGCCCAGTGGACACGGGGGCGTGATCAACTAATGCAGACAAACTGCAGTTAATGAAGAAAGAGAAGGAAGGTGCACACGGGGCCGTGCCCAATGGACACGGGGCCATGCCCGAGCTGTTGTTCAGCCTATAAATAGGGGTGCTTGGCTCATTTGCAAACCATCCCTTGGCACACCACCTCTCTCACACTTCACCCACCACCCACCAGCATCATCCACCACCATCATCCATCGTCCATCGTAGAGTGTGTGAGTCATCTCGGGATCCAAGATTGATCGTAAGAGTTCTTGACAATCAAAGGCCATGTTTGCCTAAGTCTCTTACATCACTTGGTGAAGACAAGTGTCTAGTGTAATACTTTTTATTTTTAATCTTTTCGCACTTTTTATTTGGTTATGTATTAATGACTTTAATAACTAGTTTCTTATGTTGAAGGTGATTCTTCCTTATCGTTTGTCCGTGGTGTCTTGGCATTATTTTACTGTCTATATAAAATAAAAGATTTTCACCATTCATATCTCCACGGTCTGTATGGAGATATGTTGGCTACCTGGTCGGCGGTTAAGGGAACGGTTTGGTAAGAGTCTTGCCTTGTTCAGTGTATATATCCTGCAAGGACCTGGGTCAAATTTAGTAGGACCTCCTTCAATACCCACCGGTATTGGATGGCGGGGGTCCAAACTCTTTGATCCGCTCATATGTAAGCTACTATTAATACTTTAACCCGACTACTTAGGACTGTATCCCTGCTGACTCAGACTACTTAGCCGAGGGTAACGTCACCTTCAAAAGAGGGGCCTACCATATTACGCATCAATAACTTAATTAATTATCTTTCAATAATCTGACCCTTTAGGATTGTATCCTTGCTGACTCAAACTACTGGGTTGAGGGTAACGTCACCTTCAAAAGAGGGGCCTACTACAATAACTAAGATAATCTCTTAAAAAGTGCAAAAGTGCGAAAATAATCAAAGGTTACACTAAACACGAGTCGGATCCAAGTGATTCATCTTGTCTATCTGTTTTTACTTTTATTTTATTTTTCAGTATTTTAGTTAGTTTTATTTTTCTTATTTAAAAACCTTTTTCTAACTTTTTGATTTGATTAGACGTTGAGGATAAATCGGTATTAAAAGCTCTTGTGTCCTTGGACGACCTCGGTATCTTGCCAACACTATACTACGCTCACGATGGGTGCACTTGCCCATATGTGTGTTTGGTGTTAGTAAAATATCGTGTTTTATAAATTTAAAACATGACTAACATGTAAAAAGGGCTTAAAATATACTTAAATATATATCACACTTTACGCACATCAGTAATCCCTGTGGTCATTAAACCATGGGTCATAATCTGGAGGATGGGGTGCTAGGATTCTAGGGATTTCAGTTGGGTCAAAAGAAGGTAATGGAATCTGGTCACCTAGGTTAGGTTCTATTTCCATGGGTTGAGTTGGAAATAGTGGTAGTGGCTGTGGTGTTATGATTTGTTCTAAATTTGGGTCTGCGGCTGTGGTAGCTAGTATGTGGAAATTTGCCAATCGTCTATTGATTATATCCTGAGTCTTGGCATTCATTTCCCTATTTGCAGCTGCTAAGGCCCTCTGCTGCTATAACTTCCTCATTGTTTTCCTATGCTCGTGAGCTCCCCGACTGAACCATCCTCTCTTTTTGGTAGGGAATGGTTCTTCGGATTGCGCTTTGAATATGAAAATCCCTTCCTCTGTGTCAGCTGAATACCCCGAGGGGGTAGGCTGGGAAGAAGTTCCTTCATCTCTAGGAGAACTAGACAATTGACGATAAGCGTCTGACGGACCTTGATCACTCATACTGTAAACTAACAAATTTTCAAATAACACAAAACAATAATATACAGATATGCATGTAATCACGTAGATTATTTCCAAACAAAATGGATAAAATTTTGGTGTCAGCAGAACACATCTGTGGCTGAAATCAGTGGCTGTAGCTCTGATACCACTCTTTGTCGCAACCCCCGACCCCTGATCACCTGGGAACGGGCGACCGCTAGCTCAGATTCAGTTATATCAGTGTTTAACAATTTGGCAGTGGAATTTACATCAGGACGTAGTTAGGAAATATTTTATCAGAGTAAAATACCACATTTTTATAATAACAAACACACGGGAATTCCCAAGTTTCCATTACAAACACGATTATAGAAATAAACCCTATTTTATTTAAATAAAACATCTTCTTTATTTAGGTAACTTTTATAGCCACTTTTCCAAGCCTTCAGTGCTGCCCAGCTGGCTTCTAATTTGGCTTTCACATTTTGTTACCTGAAACGCGTTTAAAAACATTTTGTCAGTGGGAAATACTGGTGAGTGAATCACAATTTTATCAAAACAGGTTTTATCATTGTACAGTATTGAGTGCGATCTCGCAATTAAATTTGTTTATATTTCTACTTTAATTACCACCCACGGTACTATCAACCCGACTTGTGGTCATGTTCCTACTTACAGTGTAGTAACAAATTTTGTATACAAAACCCCAACATACCGACGATAATTGTAGAATACAAATACTTAATCACTGTTAAATATAAATTAAAACAATTGAGGTTTTGTAAAAACAGTTTACAAAAAGGAGATTACTCACAAAAAGGATTTACAAAAAGAGGATAAACTCACATTGCTAATTTAGGTTTTTCCTTTGTGACTTCCTAGTTATAATCTATTAATTAAACAATGCACACGCGTTAGTATAATAACCCAATTTACATTAGTTATACCCTCCCCGAGACAGAAACTCCAACGACTACGTCGGGCAGAGCCTCGACAGGCGTTACGAAGCACTAGATCAATCGAGCAACGTATCTAATACGTAACCGGGGGTTTTGATACTTACATCGAGGTAGAGCTTCGCTATTTTAGTGGGTATTATGTCTACAATTCAGAAATTTAGAGAGAGAATCGAGATATGAACGAATTTGAGTTGAATGCCGATGGCATCTATTTATAGTGCCTGATCTCGACTTCCTCGAGGCCCGCGACCAACTAAGGGTCTTCTTTCGCGGCCCGCGAGCTAGGTATGGTAGGGCCTAGCTCTGCTGACTTGACCCACTAGCCTTGACACGAGCCTGCCACGTGGCAGCTCAGGGTGCGCCCTGGTGGCTAGCTGTCGCGCCCCGCAACAGCCTTACCTGGCTTTGTCGCGCCCCGCGATCGGCTAGTAAAACTTATTTTATTTGATTTTTGTTAATTTAAATGTATTTCGGGCCTATTTTTCGTATACGGGGTGTATTTTAGAGCGTATAGGGGTGTTATAAATATTTTAGGAGGGTTGTTACAATATGATTCATGAATTGTTTTTTTACAAGATTTACGATAAATGACAAATTAATTGAAAATTTTGTAACTGACAATTAGCGGTTTAAAATTAAATGCGATTATTTATTTTTATAAAAAAATCAAAATTATTAATATGCATACCTTATTCTCGTATATTTTGCTATTACATTACGGTCAATATGTTATATAACTTATTTGATATAATTCATAACATTAAATGTATTACATTTAAATTCCACTTGATAGTATATAAGGCTAGCCTCTCATCTAGAACAAAACTCATCTCCTTAGTGACATACTTTCTCAGCTAGGGTTTGCCTTTTATACTTTTACTTCATCGCTTTTTCTTAACAATCACAACTTCTTCTTCTTTCCCCTATTTTATTCGATCGGTTTGTCCTCCTAAGCTTTGATTTCTTTGAAAAAAATTCCTTATTTTCCAACATTTTTGTCCTTAAGTTAGCACCATTAAGTGTCTAAATTCAACTACAAATCGATTTTAATGGCGCCGAAGACAAATCTTTTAAATTCCTACAACATCAGCGGCACAGACATAACCCTTAGACGTATGTATATCATCCTTAAATATCTACGTATATCATCCTTATATACATATACACACACATATATCTTTATAACTCTATATCTATATAGGTCTGATGCGTGTGAAGTGTTATATTTATTAGGTGTATATTTTAAGCCCCTTTAACACTTATTTTAGCCAAGTTTTAAATTTATAAAACACGATATTTTACGAACACTAAACACACATATGGGCAAGTGCACCCATCGTGAGCATAGTATAGTGTTGGTAAGATACCGAGGTCGTCCAAGGACACAAGAGCTTTTAATACCGGTTTATCCTCAACGTCTAATCAAAATAAAAAGTTTAGAAAAATGATTTAAACTAAGAAAAATAAAAACTAACTAAAATGCTGAAAATAAAAATAAAAATAAAAACAGATAGACAAGATGAATCACTTGGTTCCGACTCGTATCTAGTGTAACCTTTGATTATTTCCGCACTTTTGCACATAATTAAGAAATTATCTTAGTTATTGTAGTAGGCCCCTCTTTTGAAGGTGACGTTACCCTCACCCCAGTAGTTTGAGTCAGCAAGGATACAATCCTAAAAGGGTGGATTATTGGAAGATAATTAATTAAGTTATTAATGCAATATTATGGTAGGCCCCTCTTTTGGAGGTGACGTTACCCTCGGCTAAGTAGTCTGAGTTAGCAGGGATACAGTCCTAAATAGTCGGGTTATAGTATTAATAGTAGTTAACTTATGAGGGGATCAAAGAGTTTGGACCCCCGCCATCCAATACCGTTAAGTATTGAAGGAGGTCCTACTAAATTTGACCCAGGTCCATTGCAGGACCTCTAAACGTTGAACAATGGCAAGACCTTTACCAAACCGTTCCCTTAACCCCCGACCAGGTAGCCAACATACCTCCATATAGACCGTGGAGATACGAATGGTGAAAATCTTTTATTTTATATAGACAGTAAAATAATTTCAAGACACCACGGACAAACGATAAGGAAAGATCACCTTCAACATAAGAAACAAGTTATTAAAGTCATTAATACAAAACCAAGTAAAAAGTGCAAAAGATTAGAAATAAAAAGTATTACACTAGACACTTTGTCTTCACCAAGTGATGTAAGAGACTTAGGCAAACATGGCCTTGATTGTCAAGAACTCTTACGATCAATCTTAGATCCCGAGATGACTCACACACTCTACGATGGACAATGGATGATGGTGGTGGATGATGGTGTTATGGTGGTGGTGGGTAGTGGGTGAAGTGTGAGAGAGGTGGTGTGCCAAGGGATGGTTTGAGCTTGAGCCAAGCACTTCTATTTATAGGCTGAACAGAAGCTCGGGCAGGGCCCCGTGTCCAGTGGGCACGGTCCCGTGTCCACATCCTCTCTTTCTTCATTAAATGCAGCTTTGTCTTATTAGTTGACCACGCCCCCGTGTCCGCTGAGCACGACCCCGTGTGCAGAAGAATCTTTGTACTATGAAGATTTGCCTGGATTGTGCGAATCTTATAGTTGAACACGGCCCCGTGTCCGCTGAGCACGGCCCGTGGTGGGCAATAGAAGCTTCTACCACTTTGTCTTTTCTGCTGACACTTGGGCACGCCCCCGTGCTGGCTGAGCACGGGGCGTGTTCAGGCCTCTGATCTCTTGTTTTGCTTGGGAAGATGCTGTAGTGGGGTTGGGCATGCCACGTCTTGTTCCTTTTCTTGTATTTATGTTAGATTTTGATGTCTTTTTGCTTCTTTTGTTAATTTGAGCTCATTTAATCCTGAAAATACAAAAGGAAGACAAAAGCACACTTTTTCCAACATTAGTACTAAAAAATGGTTAGTTTTATGCCTCATTTGATGAAATTTATATGTTACATTTTGAACACATCAAATACCCCCACACTTGAATCTTTGCTTGTCCTCAAGCAAAACTTTTTAATATGTGGCTATTTACACTCCCAAATGGAATGGGTAGAAAAGAAGGTTTTGGGCTTGTCATAGAGTGTCGGGATTTCCAAGATTCTTTATTTAGTTTTATTTTTATTTACAATCCTATTCGTCATGATTTATTTAAAACTTTTCATAAGATAAATTACTTATTAGGGCATAACATGCCTTTGTAAAATTCTATTTATATACAAGTTCACATACCTCACGGGGATCACTCAACACTCGGCCGAAAATGTATTTTTGTGGATCACTCGAGAGTGGCATGGAACTTACTCCTACCATAGGCTTGCCAAGCAATCAATCCTCCTCCTTTTTAACTTATATACCTTTGTAAATATCAAGAGGACTTTGTGGGTTAAGGGTTAGGCTTGGGTTAAAGGTAGGTGGTTGGGTTGGTGGTTAGTGGTTAGTAGAAAAAAAAGCGAAAAGCGTAACAAGTTTCGGTTTTCGTAAGACTTTCTATTTTGGTAACTTTTATTTTGATGAAGCTATTATTCAAACAAAGTTATTTTTGATGAACTTGTTTGTTTATTTTCTTTTGCTTCATCGTCAACAAATTTTTTTTTTTTTAAAAGTCATATGAAGAACCGAACTTGTTACTAAAACAAAGGGATAAAAATAAAAAGGTTTTGGTGGGTAAAAAGGGTGTTTGGTTTGGGTTATGAAATGAAAAGGTTTAGGCTCAACGGGGCTAACTAGGGGGATTTTTGGTAGGTGGTAAAAAAAAGAAAAATAATGGTGTAGAAATAAAAAAGGTTAGTCCTAATGCCTCCATCATTTACTTACTCGGGTTTAAGTTGGTAAGGACCGGGAATGTATCGACATGGCAAGTTCTAGAGTCGTAAGAACCAAGCGACTATTCACACAAGAAACGAAAAATGAGCAATTAGTTCTAATGATATGTAATTGTATGCTCAATAAAGGTTCAAAACTCACTTTTGTGGGAATGGGTTTTTATGTGATAAAGTATATATAATTAAATTTTAACTAAGCTTGGCATGCCTTTTCATAATTTTCTTATGTTGGTTCTTTTTATCACGACGCTATCGGTTGTAAATTTGTAAAAATATAACCTTTTTAAGAACTTGAATTTCCGAGTTAAACCTAGACAAGTAAAAAAAAATGAAAATTTTTGAAAAAAATTTGGGGTGATTAGCGGTTCCAATAGAGTTTTGTGTAAGGCTTGTATTTAGGACTTGCAAGATTCAAGGTTTTAGCATCCCCCCCACACTTAAATTACACATTGTCCTCAATGTGTCCCAAAAATAAGTTTTTAGGTTGATTGAATGTGTAAAAAGGTGTGAAAAACAAAAAAAATTGTGTTACTGGTCATCTGGGCACGACCCCGTGTTGGGTGGACACGACCCCGTGCTCAGGTGCCAGTAACAAAAACTTACAGAAGGCGAACACGGGGGCGTGTCGGCTGAACACGACCCCGTGTCTATCAAGGTCTGCAGAATGAATACAAACAGCTGGTTCAGGGGTGTGGGCACGGGGGCGTGTCCGCTGGGCACGGCCCCGTGTGGACAGTCTGCAAAGTTGAAAAACAGGTTTCTTTCGTCTATTTTCCTGTCCCGGCTTTAGTAGTACTAATGTTTAGCACTCTAAGCCTCATTTGTACCTGTTTAATCAATGAACACTCCACCAAAACATAGCAAACATCCTACTTTTACCAAAGTTAACATCCATGTCAAAGTTAAAAGAAAAATAATTGCAGAAACTAAAAGAAGTTAGGAAAAGTAAATTGTTCAACACTTTGGCACGCAGGCCATCAATTGTTCAAGAGTGAAAAAGGGTTAACCTGGGAAGTCATCAACTAACCGCTTCACCTCCGCTCCTCTCGCCTACTCCATAGCATCGTCATCATCATCATCGTCATCATCCCCTCCATGGCGTGCAATGTGGTCTCGTATGTATCCAACATCGTCTTGGATGTCGGATATGTTTCTTTTGATAGCTCCGACCCGGTGGTAGGTGTTGCTCGCCATGTTGTAAGTGTTCTTGGTGCATATAAGGTTTTCCTGCAATAAATCATGCAAACTTTGGAAATTAGGAAAACCGCCTCCGGAGGAGGATGATTGGCCCGGATCACCGTGGGGTTGGTATTGGTACTGATGATGTTACGGAGCTTGGAGGACAAGCGCTTCTTGCGGGTTCCATGCATGACCTTGCATCCTTTGAAAGGTTACCGTCCCGTCTTCCGCCTCATAAATCAGGTTCATTGAGCGGCATATGTGTATATCCACCGTACCTGACCATGGGCTCCTCTCAAATGACCTAGGTATGTGGGCGAAGTGCTTGAAGAGACGGTACACCCACCCCCCAAAGAAGATGGGAGTCGGTGCACTAGCAAGGCGGTTGTGATGCATGTTTCGGAGCATGAGGAACGGAACATCGAGCGGCCTGCGGTTGTGGATGCAGTGGAGGACAACCAAATCTCTTAACCCAACGACGCCACTACTTTCATGCCTTTGGCTAAGAGAGTAGCCGAGGAGCCTATGAATGTATCTGTATAGCGGATCCCTCAACTTCGTGCTCTTAGTGCTGCTCGGATTGTAGTACCCTTCACCAATCTGAGCCCAAATGGCTTGGCGCTCATTTTCACCTATCTCTCTCATTCCTCCAGTATTTTCTTCGTTTCCCGCATCCTCTTCCGCATACAACCCGATAATTGATCCAAACTGAGCCATAGAGATCGAATATTTCGTTCCGCCACATCGGAATGCTACCCCGTCATTGTCGAACGGGTCGCACCTCGAGTTGAATGTGAAGATGCTATAGAACTCCAAAGTGCATTCGTGGACGGAACGGAGTCGAGTTGTTAGTGCGACTCTGAGTGGTCCCGTGACAATGTTGTTGAAACGGTCAATTTGATTCACCATGGTTAGCAAGTCCGTGCAAGCTTGCCTCGGGTATTCCTCCGGCCTTGTTTGAAGAATCTCGTATCGAGCTCTTGCATCGAGCTCATTGGCGTTAAATCTTGTGAATTTCCTGGCCATCTGCAAGAATACACCAAAAGTTAGCACGAAACAGAAATGATTTCAGAAAAAACTGCAAACAGTTGTCTGGACACGACCCCGTGTTCAGCGGACACGGCCCCGTGTCCAGGCGTCTGTTACTCAAAAATTTCATTTTTCGTCCCGGTTTTGAAAACTTGAAAATTTTTGGTCCAATAGGTGCGGTTTTCCTCGAAAATGAAACCCTAAGTGCCGTTTTTCCCAAAATATCCCGTTTACCCTATCAATTTTATCTTTTTCGGTTCAAGAACAAGGTTTTGGGGTTTTTGTGAGAAATCGGGTGAATCTATGAACAATACAAGTGTATTTACTTTCCATAACACTAACCTAACTAAATGCAAACAGATCTAAACAAAAATTTGAGGTTGGATCCGGATGAACTTCAAGAACCCTAGATTTTCCCCAAATTTTTGGTGTTTTAACTACATGCAAGTAACTAATCTAAGTACTAAAAGTGAGAGAATCATACCTTGATGTTGTTAGAGCGATAGGAGACGTCGAAAATCTGCGAAAAATCGCCTGAAACCAGAGCTTTTTCGGGGAAACGGGGCGTGTGGAATGAAGTAACTGTTTTGAAAAAGGGGATTTATCCCGACTGCAGCGCGGACACGGCCCCGTGTCCAGTGGACACGGCCTCGTGCCGAGCAAGGTTTTTTTTTTTTAGTGCTCGTGTGAGTGCCCTTGTTTCCCATAAGCTTTGGTTAGATAACTTACCGCTTTATTTGTTGTCTCAATCGTTCGTAACTTACCAGGTATGATATTTTACTCTTCCACCGTTTGAAGCGAGATCTCTTCTTCTTCATCCTCAATGAATCCTTGATAGAGTTTCAGCCGTTGGCCATTGACTTTAAAAGGAGGCCCATTTCGAGATTTAATTTCTACTGCACCGTGTGGGAAAATATGGGTGATGGAAAAAGGTCCTGACCACCTAGACTTTAATTTACCAGGAAACAGTCGAAGTCGTGAATTAAACAAAAGAACTAGATCTCCTACCCGAAATTCATTAGGTTTAATATGTTTATCATGCAAATTTTTCATTCTTTCCTTATAAATTTCGGAGTTTGAGTATGCATAATTCCTAAGTTCGTCTAATTCATTTAATTGACAAAATCGATTTTTACCAGCAAATTCTAAATCTAAGTTTACATTTTTAATTGCCCAGTAGGCTTTGTGTGCAATTTCTACTGGCAAATGACAACTTTTCCCATAGACTAGCTTATATGGGGTTGTGCCTATTGTTGTTTTATAAGCAGTTCGAAAAGCCCATAAAGCATCATCTAATTTATCCGCCCATTGCTTTTTATTTAATCCTACGGTTTTTTCAAGTATTCGTTTTAAACCTCTATTAGTCACTTCGGCTTGTCCGTTTGTTTGAGGGTGATATCCTGTTGAGACCCGGTGATAGACCCCATATCTTGTTAAAAAAATTTCAAGTTGATGGTTGCAAAAATGGGTACCTCTATCACTTATTAAGGCTTTAGGTATGCCAAAACGAGATAATAGATTTTTCAGAAATCTTACCATGACTCTTCCATCATTTGTTGGAAGTGCCTCGGCCTCGGCCCATTTAGACAAGTAGTCTACTGCCACAAGCATATATTTGTTTCCTTTCGATGGTGGGAAAGGTCCCATAAAGTCGAGTCCCCACACATCAAAAATTTCACAAACAAGAATGCCATTTTGTGGCATTTCGTTTTTGGAAGAAATATTACCTGTTCTTTGGCAAGCATCACATGTCTTGACAAGACTTTGGGCGTCATGATGCCCTCCGTATGGACCTTCATGACAATGGCGGAGAATTCTTCGTGCTTCATTACCATGTACGCATCGTCGGACGAGTTGGTCGGCAGACATTTTGAAAAGATATGGATCTTCCCAAAAATAGTGTTTCACATTGGCAAAGAATTTTTTTCTTTGATAATGTGACCATCCTCTTGTGACTATACCGCTAGCTAGGTAGTTAGCATAGTCGGCGTACCATGGTTCTTCCTTATATTCCACCATTTCCAGGGACTCTGTTGGAAATTTTTCGTTGATTTGCTCGTCCCTGGTCGCCTCCAAAGCTGGGTCTTCTAAGCGCGAAAGATGATCTGCTGCAGTGTTTTCTGCTCCTCTTTTGTCTCTGATTTCAATGTCGAATTCTTGGAGGAGTAGAATCCACCTAATCAAACGTGGTTTCGCGTCCTGCTTCTTGAAGAGATATCGAATGGCTGCATGATCTGTATAGACTATAGTTTTAGAAAGAACAAGATAAGAACGAAATTTATCAAAAGCAAATACCACAGCTAGTAATTCTTTTTCAGTTGTTGTGTAATTTTCTTGTGCATCATTAAGTGTTTTACTAGCATAATAAATTGGGTGGAAATGCTTTTCTTTTCTTTGTCCCAAGACAGCTCCAACTGCAAAGTCACTAGCATCACACATGATTTCGAAAGGAAATTTCCAATCAGGCGCTATCATGATAGGTGCGTTGACTAACATCTCTTTTAAGGTTAGAAATGCTCGTTGCAATCCTTGTCAAAGATGAAAGGGGCATCTTTTTCAAGTAATTTTGTTAGAGGCCTTGAGATTTTTGAAAAGTCTTTGATAAACCGTCTATAAAATCCGGCATACCCTAGGAAACTTCTGATAGCTCTTACGGAGGATGGAGGTGGTAATCTAGAAATGGTATCTATTTTGGCTCGATCCACCTCCATTCCTTCGCTTGAGATCTTGTGACCGAGTACTATTCCCTCCGTTACCATGAAGTGGCATTTTTCCCAATTAAGGGCGAGGTTAGTTTCCTCACATCGGGATAGCATTCGTTCAAGGTTATCGAGGCATTGGTCGTATGAATCCCCAAAGATAGAAAAGTCGTCCATGAAGACTTCCATTGTCTTTTCTATCATGTCATGGAAGATGGCTACCATGCAACGTTGGAATGTTGCTGGGGCATTACATAGACCAAACGGCATGCGTCGATAAGCAAAAGTTCCATAGGGACATGTGAAAGTTGTCTTTTCTTGGTCTTCGGGTGCTATCGGGATTTAAAAGTAACCTGAAAAACCATCCGAGAAACAATAAAATTTATGACCGGATAATCTTTCTAACATTTGATCAATGAAGGGCAAAGGAAAGTGGTCTTTTCTTGTTGCTTCATTTAATCGTCTATAATCTATACATACTCTCCATCCTGTGACGGTTCTTGTTGGTATTAATTCATTCTTTTCGTTAGTTATCACCGTCATACCTCCTTTCTTTGGAACTACTTGGACGGGACTCACCCAAGGACTATCGGAGATAGGGTAGATAAGTCCGGCGTCAAGTAGTTTGATGACCTCGTTTTTAACCACTTCTTGAACATTTGGATTTACTCGACGTTGTGGTTGTATGACCGATTTGTAGTCATCATTCATCAAAATTTTGTGTGTGCACATAGAAGGACTAATTCCTTTTATGTCTACAAGTTTCCAAGCTATTGCATTTTTATGTTTTTTCAAAAGGCTAATTAATTTTTCTTTTTCTATGCTATCTAATTTAGACGAAATAATTACAGGTAAATTACCCTCTTTGTCTAGAAAAGCATATTCCAAACCTTTTGGAAGTTCTTTGAGCTCAAGTGGTGGGTCTTTAGGAGACTCCTTATTTGGTTGCTCATTTCGATCAAGAACTTTAAAAGTTTGTTCAATGGCGACCTCTTCTTCAACAAAGTGGTCAATCTCTTCACTTGTATCGGGTGGTTCATCTTCATCTTCAATTAGGGGGTCATTATTGCCGAATGGATATTTCATTGATCGTTCGAGATCGACACTTCTTTTAAATGCCCCTAATTGAAGAGGTAGATTGTTGAACTTCCGGTTTTTCAAAGCTTCGTGAGTTTTTACAAATGGTCGTCCCAACACTAGAGGAGCGTCATCTAGGATGACAAAGTCGGTCGGGATTACCATTTGATTTGTTTGAACCAATACATCCTCAACTATACCGATTGATTTTATTACTCTCCGATTGGATAGAAAAATGGGTATTTGAAGTGGAGAAAAATCACTAATACTTAATTTTTCGAAAATGTAGTTAGGCATTATGTTAACACAAAGATCTTTATCGATTGTGACATTACTAATAAATGAATTTTGAAAGAAACAAGGAACCGGTGTAATGTTAATTTCAAATGGGTCTTCTTTTATTAGTGACGTTTGATCATTAGTTAACTTAACACTTACCGTTTCGTCAATTTTAGTGTTAGTGTTTAACTCTTTTAAAAACTTAGCATGAGTGGGTACTAAACAATGATTTTCAAAAGATGGTGACAAGAGATTAATTTCTTCAAAATTAGACTCTTCTTGTATTTTAACGTTGTCGGACTCACCTTTTTCGTTGTTTAACTCATGTGTCGGTTTTTCACTTATTTGTTCTTCCATTTTACACTTTCAGTTATCTCTTCTTTTTTTAATTCTTCTCTTGCGCGGGCCTCCTCTTCCCTTGCGCGAGATTCTCTTATACAACGATCGATAACTCTAATGTGTTCTAATATCCTATCGGTTACTTCGGTTATAGAAAAAGAATCGGAATTTTCTAAGCTTGAATCCGGTTGTTCGACCCTTTGTTCCTCATAATACCCATATGAAGTAGATGGTTCGCACCATTGTTCTTCATTGTAAGCATATGATGGATAAGGTTCGTAATTTTGTTCTTCGTAATACTCATATGAGGTGGGTTGTTCACGCCATGGTTCCTCATAATAAGCATATGAAGGTGGTGGCTCATATCTTGGTTCCTCAAAGTATGAGTATGAAGGCTCATACCTTGGTTTGTCAAAATATGAGTATGAGGGAGGAGGTTCATACCTTTGGTCTTCATAGGATGTGTATGAAGTTGATGGCTCGTACCTGGGCTCCTCATAGTAGGTGTATGAATTGGATGGTTGATATGAGTGATTATTTTGAACCGAGCGTGCGTTACGACAATTAGTGCAATAATTACCCCTATAATCATCCTCCTCATAGGTGTAGTTGTAACCTCCTGAGTATTGATCCATAAGAATCACTCAGCAGACCACAACCAAGTCTCGAGATCAGAAAACAAAAATAAAAACGGAAACATAGGCTGGACACGGCCCCGTGTTCAGTGGACACGGCCCCGTGTTCAGGATCTGTATCTGGGCGTTTTAATTAAATTTACTGATTTCGTTGAGCACGGGGCGTGTTCAGTGAACACGGCCCGTGTTCAAGCTTCTGTTACTGGGTGTTTTTATGAAAATGTGCAGCACGGCCCCGTGTTCAGTGAACACGGCCCCGTGTACAGGTTACTGTAAATGCAAATCTAAACTAAAATGCAGAAAAATGTGCGCGCGTTTAAAAAGGTTTTGAAAAACTGATTAGGCCGTCGATTTTAAGCTTTCTTAAAATCCTTGTGTCCCCGGCAGCGGCGCCAAAAACTTGATGCGTGTGAAGTGTTATATATATTAGGTGTATATTTTAAGCCCCTTTTACACTTATTTTAGCCAAGTTTTAAATTTATAAAACACGATATTTTACAAACACTAAACACACATATGGGCAAGTGCACCCATCATGAGCGTAGTATAGCGTTGGTAAGATACCGAGGTCGTCCAAGGACACAAGAGCTTTTAATACCGGTTTATCCTCAACGTCTAATCAAAATAAAAAGTTTAGAAAAATTATTTAAACTAAGAAAAATAAAAACTAACTAAAATGCTGAAAATAAAAATAAAAATAAAAACAGATAGACAAGATGAATCACTTGGTTCCGACTCGTATCTAGTGTAACCTTTGATTATTTCCGCACTTTTGCACATAATTAAGAGATTATCTTAGTTATTGTAGTAGGCCCCTCTTTTGAAGGTGATGTTACCCTCACCCTAGTAGTTTGAGTCAGCAAGGATACAATCCTAAAAGGGTGGATTATTGGAAGATAATTAATTAAGTTATTAATGCAATATTATGGTAGGCCCCTCTTTTGGAGGTGACGTTACCCTCGGCTAAGTAGTCTGAGTCAGCAGGGATACAGTCCTAAATAGCCGGGTTATAGTATTAATAGTAGTTAACTTATGAGTGGATCAAAGAGTTTGGACCCCCGCCATCCAATACCGTTAAGTATTGAAGGAGGTCCTACTAAATTTGACCCAGGTCCATTGCAGGACCTCTAAACGCTGAACAATGGCAAGACCTTTACCAAACCGTTCCCTTAACCCCCGACCAGGTAGCCAACATACCTCCATATAGACCGTGGAGATATGAATGGTGAAAATCTTTTATTTTATATAGACAGTAAAATAATTTCAAGACACCACGGACAAACGATAAGGAAAGATCACCTTCAACATAAGCAACTAGTTATTAAAGTCATTAATACAAAACCAAGTAAAAAGTGCAAAAGATTAGAAATAAAAAGTATTACACTAGACACTTTGTCTTCACCAAGTGATGTAAGAGACTTAGGCAAACATGGCCTTGATTGTCAAGAACTCTTACGATCAATCTTGGATCCCGAGACGACTCACACACTCTACGATGGACAATGGATGATGGTGGTGGATGATGGTGTTATGGTGGTGGTGGGTGGTGGGTGAAGTGTGAGAGAGGTGGTGTGCCAAGGGATGGTTTGAGCTTGAGCCAAGCACTTCTATTTATAGGCTGAACAGAAGCTCGGGCAGGGCCCCGTGTCCAGTGGGCACGGCCCCGTGTCCACATCCTCTCTTTCTTCATTAAATGCAGCTTTGTCTTATTAGTTGACCACGCCCCCGTGTCCGCTGAGCACGACCCCGTGTGCAGAAGAATCTTTGTACTATGAAGATTTTCCTGGATTATGCGAATCTTATAGTTGACCACGGCCCCGTGTCCGCTGAGCACGGCCCGTGGTGGGCAATAGAAGCTTCTACCACTTTGTCTTTTCTGCTGACACTTGGGCACGCCCCCGTGCTGGCTGAGCACGGGGCGTGTTCAGGCCTCTGATCTCTTGTTTTGCTTGGGAAGATGCTGTAGTGGGGTCAGGCATGCCACGTCTTGTTCCTTTTCTTGTATTTATGTTAGATTTTGATGTCTTTTTGCTTCTTTTGTTAATTTGAGCTCATTTAATCCTGAAAATACAAAAGGAAGACAAAAGCACACTTTTTCCAACATTAGTACTAAAAAAGGGTTAGTTTTATGCCTCATTTGATGAAATTTATATGTTACATTTTGAACACATCAAGGTCTTATGTGTATGTTTCGTTTTACATGTCTCACTACACTCAAAGGTCCCGATCCTTGATGTTCTGGACGTGTTTGACTGTTAGCGACTGCGAAAAGATAAAATTTGACGTTGTGATTGTTGTTTTTCTAATAAATAGATGTTTATCGTATTCGTGTAGTCATACATGTCTATTACAGGTTAAAGTCATCCATGGAGCTGATCTAATGGTTAGTTTAATTTGACTTGTTTTATAGGCGGTGATTGTGTGCTTGTGAAGCCTGCTGAGTCGGATAAGCCATCTTATATTGCTAGGGTGGAAAAACTCGTTGCTGATGATGAGAATAATGAGGTGATGGCTAAGATTAGATGGTACTATCATCCCGAGGACACCGAAGACGGTAGAAGGCCGTTCCATGGTGAAAAGGAAATATTTCTGAGCAATGACTATGATACGCAGAGCACACTGACGATCCAGGGAAAGTGTGTAGTTCACACTTTTCAGAAGTATATCAAGCTCAAAGATGTGGGCATTGATGACTATTTTTGTCGGTATGAATACGATGCTAGCAAACGTGATCAACCTGTAGCTGTCGGAGAACGTTTCACACCAAAACGTGTTACAGTGTGAGTACTCTTTTGAATTTGTTCTACCAACTAGCCATATAATCTTCACTTTAATTATTTTGATGTTTTATAAGGTTGAATATTAACAGTAAGCTTATTGTTTTATGACATATGAAGGTATTGCAAATGTAATATGCCATATAACCCTGAAGCATATATGGTGCAGTGTGATAAATGCAAGGACTGGTATATATATCATTCTCAATTGCATCTTAGTTATTTGTTAATAATATATATGCTACAAATTCGAAAGGACATATATTTTTAATAATTTTGGAAATATGAAAGTGCTTTAGAAACATCGTTAAACAAAGATCATTAAACACCAGGGGAATATAATAAACAAGAGGAAAATTTCAAAAGTTTACTTCGAGGATACACCTATGGGATGGTACAATATTACCTTTGATACCTATTCATTTGATTATTTGTAGGTACCGTCCATCATGCCTGGACTTGGAAATGGAAGATCATGAAAAACTGGAGGAGTTTGTTTGCTCTGGGTGTCGCATGATGATGAACAATTAGGCATCTTCTATTTTATCATCTTCTTAATTTTGTCTTTGTTTTTTATTTACTTTTTGTGTTAATGAAACAATATTGATAGAACATAAAAGTTTATATTATATTTATCTTTAAGGTAAAGGTTAAAGACTTTATCGCATTAGAAATTATCTAAAATATATCATACTAACCCATATAATTAATAACTATTGACATTCCACTATTCTACTATCTTAAAACTTTAAAATCTTTTTTTATCAATACTTAACCGTGTACCTCCAAACTTTCAAAAAATATTGCAAAGAATGTCTGTATTATTTATTTAGTTATTTATCCACTTTGAATAACTAACTTATACCATATGATTAGGTAGCTCTCACTATCTCAAGACCACAAATCTTCAAATTACACAAAGTATTGTGAGATATCTTGTAATCAACAACAAGTTGTCTTCAAATTAAAACATAAATCAATAACATATGAGAAAGCAAACAACATTCATATTTTAAAGAGTACAATCATTCAAATGCTCAAACACAAATTCGTAGAACTAAAGTTGAACTCCTACTTGTTTACTCTATGCATGATATATATATCAATTTTTGCATACAAATTACTTATATTGATTGATTGAATAACTTTGACACAAGTCGTAACAAACTACACAAACAAGACATTTCAGTACAAAAAGGACTATTTCAAACTAAAATATTGATCTTTGATACTTCCACTTCAGTACCTAGTGGTTATCAGGAACTGTTTTTCTAGTCCCCAACATGTCCCGTATTCCTCGTCCTAGATCGTAGTCTTAGTAACTAAAACCTAGTCCCCATTGTATGGCGCCAACAAGACTAACATATAAACTCCAATACATATAAATTTAGTACTCAATTTATCCCCATACCACGTCATTACAATCCTCAGTATATTTGTTTCACCTGAAATTATTCTTTGATATTATGAAATTTTAATCTCTAATACATTTTTGGAGAATGAAAATCAGATATTCAAAACATGTTTATTATGTCTTAAATACATTTTATCAAATATGTATGATTGATTACCTAACATTGACATGAATCATAATAAACTCCACCAAGAAGACTTTACCAACTATTAACTATAGGGCAGCAAATAAACCAAACGTTAAGCGAACAGTTCAACGGGAAATTCGTTTGTGATCATTTGTTAAATAAATGCACGAACATGAAAAACAAAGTTGTTCGTTTAGCAAAATGAATTAACAAGAACAGAGACCACATTTGTTCATTTATGTTAGTGCACGTTCAATGATGTATTCGTTTATATTCATTTGCATTCAATGGTTCATTAGTGTATTGATTTTTTGTATTTTATTTAAACACTTCAAAATTGCTGGTAATTAAATACTTACTGAATACTAGTGATTGTACGTTACTATATAACATACCTTGAAATACATGTTCAGTTCGTTCGGGTTTGTTTTTGTTCATGAACATTTGTTGGTGTTCATGAACGTTTGTTTGTAAAATGACAACCCGAGGAACTGCCGAGTCACTCGGAAATACACGATCCCATCTCATCTTAATAACCATCCACCCAAATGTAAGGTTATGGCTCAATACACCAGGTTTTTAGTCACATGGTATACGTATACGTATAACTATGCAAGTACATAGTAATGTACACAAATACACTTGTTGAAGTGTACACATACAAAGAATACCATACATATACATCAACATAAATACGATGTTAAAAATAAATATTTTTTAACTATTATATATAGACAAGATATACATATATATATATATATATATCTATATATATTTATATATATATATATATATATATATATATATATATTTGTGAAACAAATATATACATTCGAACCGAACATACTTAGACACGTGAACAAGGTTCACTACACTTAAAATATATATTGGATGAATATATATAACGCATAACGAATTTATACCATTGTCACACCCCGATATTTCCACGTATTACCGGTGGGCCCGGTGGGGAGTATCGTGACGTAGTTGATATCGTCATAGTCAAACAACACAATATATAAATGCACAGCGGAAGCAAAAGATAAATATATTACAATCCGAATAAAAAGTAATATCCAAGTATTACAACGGAAAGTAAAGGATCCACAGGCGGATCTTAAAACATAAATATTGTTCAACAGACTTTAGACGCCTAGAACTTGCAATATTCCTTATTAACGCCCTGAGCTTCCAGCCAATTACGTTCAGTACCTGTCACTTAACCTTTTTGGAAAATACGTCAGTTTACACTGATAAATACAATTAACTGACTCATTTGGAAAAGAGTTTGAAAATTGATTTGAATGCACGAGGCACAAAATATCTTTTATAACTTGGGACAATCTTATTAATAAAAATCTTGTATCCGATTTACATGTTTGTCCAACATTTAGGGCCGGTGATTATACAATACAAGCCGGTCAAGATTAATCGACACACCATAAATATAACTCACAAGAAGACACCTTACGAGTGAGTATATCTTTTACATACGCAACAGGAGGTGTTATGCCTACACCTTGTGCTTAAGTTATGGCCATTCACTTTTTAAATGAGCCAAGGATATCCAGGACACGGTCATTAACCCCTAATGTTATTTGTTATCAATCAATACAGATTAAAACGGGATTATGCAATTTAATCATCTCCGATTAAAAGGTTTCTACACCCGACCAAGCGGTATTTTTATAATATCGTATCCCAAGCCCGTATAAGGGAAAATAAGTTAAAAGTATTTACCTGAGCTAGCAAATGCAATTTATTCTCAGCCGTATATTCTAATCAGCAAGCACAAGTACTTCTAATGGGGCTCTCAATCTGGAACGAAGGTTTTATTAACCTATTAAATTCCTAACGGGTCTTATTTAAGTCGTAACTTAGACTGGTTAGTTTTAAGGAAGGGTTTACGGTTCAAAACGCATGATTAAGCGAAGACCAGAATAGAATGTGATTTAGACCCGACAAGTTTGGAGACTTGTATAATATGGGTAAACTAAACACATTGTGGATTTCGAGATAAAAATGGTAAGGTTTGACCCATTTCGGCTAATTTGTGCAAACTAGTTACATAAACCGAACCGAACGCGCAAGAGGCGTAACGGGTAACCATATGGGTCATATACAGGTTTCCTAAGTTAATATGCCTTAAATATGTTGTGATATCAGTAGGATACCTTCCATTATGGCCAAAACGAGTTTAATCTCAATATAAGCCCCGTAGGGGTATTTTGGTCATTTTAAATATTTTAAAAGAGATTAAATATGATTCTGAGGTTTGGGTCCGAATACATCAGTAAAATAACTTATTTTAACAGGTTACATCAGTTGATGATAAGTCTTATGTGACAAAATGGTTTTAAACCCAAACTATGCGTTTAATACGCGTAAAAAGTCATTTTAAGCGATTTCCGGGTTATACCAGAAATCTGAGTTTTCTGATCAGGTTACAAAGTTTAAAATACTTTATTTATCATATAAAATCAGTAGCAATTGGATTGGTGTCAAAATATTATGTAAAACTCATTTTATACACAAAAAGGGTATAATCGGTATTTACCGAATCAACGCCATAACCTTAGGTTATGAGCAGGTTAAAAATAATTAAAAACCTTTAAAAATCCCAAAATATTATATTACATCAGTGGGTAAAAGGTTTGGTGTAAAAAATTGGGTTTAGATAGGCCTTATGCTAATGGTGCCGTTTAATTAATAAAAAAGCTTTTTAAGTGCGCTATTGAGCATAACTCCTACTCTAGACCTCCAACTGATGTGAAATTTTAGGGACATGTTTATAAATCAGTAGCAAAGATTATTGTCCTTTCACATATTCAAAATTCTCGTTTTTTGATCAAAAGGGCATTATGGTCAACATTAAGCAATTAACGGAAACGTGTAAACGAATCGGACAATCAATGAACCAACCACAGAGGGTCGTACCTACATGTAGCCTGGTCCTAAGGAAGCTCTAAGGCATTTCTAAATCATACTAAATCGTGTCAGAACTGAAGTCAAAGAAAAAGTCAAAGTTTTGCGACTTTCTGTCCCGAACCGGGTCTAAACAGAAAATTGTCTGGTCGAACATCCTTAGACATGTTCTTACATTTATTACTAAGTTATATGAGTGGTAAAATAGGTTACATGCCTTCCACATTGCTAATTACATGTAAATTCGCAAATTATAGTTCTGTTGACTTTTTATAACAACTTTGACCAGACATTTGATCTAGTTAGAACGGGAATCAGCGGGTGCCCTTCTAAGGGTTTATTTCCCACATAATTACCAACTTATAACTACCTTCAATTCGACTAATCACTGGACCATTAATGATTAATCGCTAAGTCAAACGGTAATTAGACGGTTTGACTTTTGGGCTAAAACTAAGTAAAAACTCAACTAAGAAAGGTTAAGCATACTTACAAAAGTCCTATGCATGATTAGGGATGCTTAGGGTCTGCGCTTGAACTCCCAAAAGCTCCAGAAATGCAGAAGGAATGAGTGATCACAATGTTGCAACATTATGGCTTTATATAGTGAATAAATCTCACTTAGATCATTGACAACCAAGTCTACCATGGTTCCCTGATCATCAACAAGTGTCCTAGGGTCTAAAAAGCATGTAGGGGTCGTCCAAGGAAGTGGAAAATCGTTTTTAAGTCGGTTACAAGCTCATAACAGCCAACAGCCACTTTTATGGTCGCTGGGCAACCCTTACGGACCGTAAGGGGGTGGCTTACGGTCCGTAAGCCCTTTGTAGAAGGCAAAAATCTTTGATCTTTCGAGATTTGAAAGGGCAACTTAGGTAAAACGATTTTGGGGCTTGAATTATCAGTATGGGGCCTTTATGTCATGCTTGAATATTCATGTACACCCTACCATTATGAATTGTTGTCTTGGACTTTAACGAAAACCATAAACGAAGGTTTATCGTGCATATCTTCATAGGATTCCACTCTTGCAAATATGAATCGATTATTACTAGTAATTACCGGATCAGATGTTTGAAATATATATTAGGGTCTTGGGATTCATAACGAGGTCGTTCAGAGGTATAAATTGTGACAACCCGCACTAAACCAGGTATCCGTACAACTTAATTAATGATTAATTACTACTTGATTACTGTGCTTGATTGAACTAGCTGATAAACTGCTACCTGCATACTGATACATGCACTTACTTGCATCATACTTTATTTGCTGTCACTACATTATTTACGTGCTGAACCCTAGTGACAAACATGATGCACAAAAAGCACAGTAGCACCAAACGGATACACAGTGAACATGCTGATATAACCAGCATCAGGCAAATACTGCCTCTAAGGCCTGTTAAGAGCCTCATATATTTTGGCTACACTGGTAGTGAGTGTAGGATATAAGGGTTGTGTTACCGCGTCTCTAGGGGATAAGATACACTGATTCGGATGTGCCAGAACGTGCTTTAAGTACCAAACACAGCACTTTAACAATTTAACCGGCTTCTAGCTGACTAATAAAGTGCCAGAAAATGAGAAAATATTACTAGACACTTTCTAAAGTGTCGGGAAAACAAAATGTGTCACTAAAATGTAATAACGACACTTTAAAGTCTTTTGTAACACTTTAACGGATTACTACCCAACCGAACAACCGGACTATACCCGGGACATGAAAATATTAGTATTTTCACTATGATTATTTTTCTGAGCCAGTTAGGGTCCCTGATTACCCTAACACCCGTCATAACACGCAACATACAACAAACTAAGTTAAGTACTTAGTTAACCTATTTAACCTAAACTAACCCCCTAACTATTACTTAAGATCGAACCAAACCCCCCAACCATTCCCTAACCGTCCCCTTGTGTGGGGGACATGTTGGTACAAAATAGATTATCACAATCTAGGGTTGTTTGATATCTAAGCTACACTTTATCCATTGGGTCATGACATAAGAATTGCCTATTAATACATGAGGTTACACACTAAACATTATCATCAACATAACACTCAAACATCACTCTCTCTCTTGCTCTTGAAACCTTCGGCCGAACCCCCTTACAAACACCCACCCATTTTCGGTTCTTGATCTCATCATTCCAAGCATATACAAACATCCAAGGTCGCGTATTAGGAGCTTTGGTGCAAGCGGAACACGAAGGACCTCCACCGTTGTCTTTTATCCACGCGTTTTTCGTCACGATTCTTCCCTAGCCCCGAGCTAGAGGTATATTGTTTAAAACTTGTTTTTACACTCATCTAAAGTGGTTAAAAGGATTATTGTCGGTTGAATCTCGCTATATTGAAAGGTGATGCTTTAAAGTCTACTAAAATCACAAAAATGGAGGTTAATAGCACATGTCTTGTGTAAAAGTCGTAGGACTTGAAATTTGTGTTTATCTAGACCCGATCTATAATGTGGTAGCTCGAATCTTCATTTAACCCGACTTTGTAAAATCATGTATCATCACATAAGCTTGTTTTTGAAAGATACAAGGGTTAAAGGTGAAACACTACCACATTTTAGAGACATGAACTTGTGTAGAAATATTATACTTGTGTAAAAGTATTTTAACCGGTACAATGGTGTTTAAAACTAGCGGATCTACGTATCCGCAAGTGGTATTTAAGAAAGACCACACTTTAAAGAAATCATGTTTTTCTAAAAATGGATCTTACACTAATAAATATGATTTTATAAGCCACAAGTGCTTAGACACTTGTGAAATAAAGAGATCCGACAAAGAAGTAAACTTGTCACTTATTACTAGAAGTTGTAGAGACGGGTTTCGCTAAACACAAGGTTTTTATGAGATTAAAGCTACTTTATATAAAGATCTACATATATAAAGGTGATTACATTAAAGATGCGGAAAAACTGCAAGTTCATGCGATTATGCAAATTTACATACTTGTCGACTAGTTCGATGTGTCGAAAATTGTTTGATTGAATAAAGAAGATTGTTGAATTGATTTGTTAAAAGAAAATGATACGCTTGAAAGCGTGGTCACCTCCAGTTACAGAGGAAACTCTGGCGAAATTTTCTAAAAAAAACCTAACACTTAGACTTTTTACACAACAAGTGTTAAAACTATTTTTGGACATACTTTCGAAACATAAATTTCGCCAGCACTATATTTTACTAAATATTCGGAGGTGGGATTTTCACAAAGATTAACGTGATAAATATTTTTGTCACAACACTGTTTATGATTATTTTGTGAAATACATGAATATTATTTTAGAGTGAAAATAATATTTACAAGCGTTAATGATTCCAAAACTTTACGAACGCTTCCACAAACATATAAGTTACACCGGTAATTACATTACCACGAGATTCATAAAACGTAACTTACGCACATGTATTGTATCCCCCATCCTTGGGAAGAAGAATAACTACCAAGTGTATACGGAACATAAACACGAAATAGTTGTCTAACTATTTCCCAAAGACATAAACTATAAAGCTAAGGCACGGCCGTCCGTCTAATAGAATTAGCACTTGTAGGTCGTTGCACAGCTTACTATATTGGAGACATTTGGTAGAGACGCGCATTCACTGTGAGTTCATGTCCCCCTTTTCTCTAACTGTTTTCAGTTTTCATAACTGCGGGGGTGAAATACATGTTACTTTGTTTACAAGTACTTTATACATGGTATGATTAACGTAAGGAGGTTTAGATCATGTGAATGGGTAGTTAGAACACCGAGGGACTTAAGCGGTAGATCTATCTGGGTGTAGCGAGCCCAACCCCTGAGCCCGCATAATGGACCGGGTGGTGACTTAGTGCCCCAACGCCAAATACGCTAGGTTTGTATCTTCCTACTTGCATCTCACAACATGCTAATGGCCTTGCAAACCATTGGTGATCACAAGCCCTCTTACACTGCTACATACCAGGAAACTTTTATACTTACAAGTGTTTTACTTACTCACTTGCACATGAACTCGCTCAACATTCTTGTTGATTTTTCAACTTACATGTATTTCAGGAAATTAACAAGATCTGGCACGGTATGGCATGTTTTCCGCTGCACTAGTTTCCAAGGTCATCCGGGGTTTAGGGGATGTGTCTCTTTCCTGGACAAGACACAGTCCTTACACCATATTTATGTTATGTTTAAAGTTGTAATGTCTGTTGGACAAGGTTATGGTCATTGGTTAAAACAATGGTACTGTATCTGGTTTTCAAAACTTAATGGATGATCTTGCATGTTTTTAACTCATATAGCTTTGGTATGATTAAGCTATGGTATTAAGAAGTCACACCAAAATTAACCACGCTTCCGCAAAGCCAGGGTGTGACAGCTTGGTATCAGAGCTCTGATCATAGCGAACTAGGATTCTGTCTCGAGTCTAGACTATGATCACTAGGGCTCTCACGAAAACATTTTTCTGCATACCACTTAAGTCCAGATCCACACTTTTTACAAACAAATGTTGAGCACATTTTATTAATTATAAAGTTCAGCTTGGAGGGCTGAGGATCGATCTGGAGGATCGAGATGGTTAAGGTAGTTGAGCACGTTGGTTTGTTATAGGATCGATCTGGAGGATCGAGATGGTAAAGGTAGTTGAACACATTGGTTTGTTATAGGATCGATCTGGAGGATCGAGATGGTAAAGGTAGTTGAGCACGTTGGTTTGTTATAGGATCGATCTGGAGGATCGAGGTTTGGATAGAGCAGTCTGGTAGACTGAATAAAATTGACTAGTAAGACTAGGAGAAGTATGTGATACCTTACTTGGTGACTTACGTGATTAACTGATTATATGATTGATTATTATACGTATATGTGTTTGTGTTACAAATGTTATGCTTTCATCAAGTACTAGAAAGATGGGCACTACGAACCCCCTGACCATAGTATCAGACGACATAGTTCAACGAAGCACGAGGTGTACATTTCTGATACTACCGGCACAGACAATGACGACTTTCAGCCCTTTGCGCACTGCCTGAAGTCGTAGCAGAGCCTACTGATGGCCATCTTGTTGGGAATTTGCCACTGGCGGTGATCCCTGCTCCTGTGCCCCTTGCCGCTTATCTCGTTGTTGATATGCCCCCGACATTGCCTCTAAAGACGATGTCGAACTATTAAGAGGAGGACCCGCTTGAGGGCAAGGCCCTCTCGCTGCTAGCATTAGACTACTGCCCGCGGACGCTCCTGTAGGGGAAACTCATTTCCCCATCCCAGACTCATTTGAGTCTCTGACATCCGCGTCTTCACACATACAGGGAATGCAGCACCACTTACACGACGCCGACCCTGATATGGCATCATCAGCTGCACCGGATCCCACACACGGCTTTGAGATTGATCGCGATTATGAGGACAATTCTGTTTTTCCGCCTGGTGTTAATCCAGACCATGACATTGAGTTCATACACTTAGACCAGCCCTTGGGGGATCCTGTAACCCCTGTGATTGTTGAATCAGCTGATTTTGAGATGGAGTTTTTTTTTTTTTTCGGAGCTAGCCGTGGCCTCTGAGCCAGGCGTTGCTCCTGACCCCGCATTGGAGTATGACCCTGTTCATGCCAATGCACCGGCTGTTGCTCCTTGACTGATCATCTGCTTGGATGAGAGAAAATTTGGGGTAACTGTGCAAGACAATTTATTATTACGGGGGCCCACGTAATAACGATTTGTAGTGCACAGGAATCCTGGTGGACTCTGCAGGTCAAGCTAATGATAACCTAAACACAAATGACCTAGGCGATGTAGCCTCGAGTTCATTCTATTACAAGCAACAAGCTAAATTGACGAGCCTATGTGAAGGCTCAGGAATTTATTCCCCCACTATTACAGTGAGTATATTTGCGTGTGAAATGGGGTGATTACATGATGGCTTACGTTGCTATATATACCCCATGGACAATTGAAACATTGTCCAACCCGCTTCACACTATTTCGACAAAAAGGGAATGTCACCCAGTCGTGACACAAGCACCGGTACGTTACTGAGGACAGAAGACGAGCTGCAAGAACGCATCTCACAGATAAATGCACGACATGAAGACCTCCACTCTAAGTACAACGACGGCATTACTGGAGATAACCCTCCAACTGGCTGCACCTATAAACAGTTCTTGAACTGCAAGCCTTTGAACTTTGTCGGAATCGGAGGCACCGTTGCATTTGTTCGTTGGTCCGAAAAGACCAACTCCACTCTAAGAATGAGTAACTGTTCGCCCCAACAGAGTGTTACCTACATCTCAGGGATATTTCTAGATGGCACACTCTCTTAATGGAACCTCCAGGTTCAGACCCTTGGCACAGACGCTGCTTATACACTGAGCTGGGACGAGCTCAAGGAAACGATTGAGAAGAAATGTTGTTTTAGGACAGAAATTCAGAAAACTTGACGTGGAGTCCTGAAATTTGAGAAAGGACGAACCAGAGACTCCTGAACATGACCAGCGATCGCACGACTTGTCTAGGGTCGTCCCCTACTAAGTCATTGATGTAGTATGATATAGTGGTGTACTTGTGAGCTTTACATTGTGGCCTCGAATTGTGGCAATACAATCGCAGTATTCTCATCACATGCGATGTTCAATCAACTGTTTATGTCCTATAGCATAAGAGGTTATGTGATTGACTTGTTGATAACATGAGATGTTATGTGTTGGTATTGTTTAATGCATACGCTTCGCTTGCTATGACCTAACCTATGTGAAACATCTTTTAGAAGATGCCGCCAAGACGCGAAATGCGCATGCCCACCTCTGAGGCAGAACTTAAAGAGATAATTGCTGCAGCCATAGCACAGCATGAGGCCCTACGCTCCGAACCAATCAAAGGTACCTCAGAAAATAACGGTTGTTCCTACTGGCACTTCCTCAACTACAAGCCTCCGAAGTTCGACGGCACTGGGGGTGCCATAACTTTTGTAAAATGGATTGAGAGTATGGAATCCATCTTTCGAATGAGTGGTTGTACGCCAGAACAACAGGTCCCATACGTTTCTGAGTTGTTTCAAGATGGAGCTCGATTATGGTGGAATCTTCAGGTTCGAACAATGGGCCTAACTACAGCATACGCGTTAACTTGGGATGAGTTGAAAGGAATGATGCATAAGAAGTATTGCCCCCACACGGAAACCCAGAAGTGGGAGAATGAATTTCGGAGCCTAATGATGGAAGGTCCGAAGGTGTTGGAGTTCGTGCAACGACTCCATGATCTGTCACAAATTGTTCCATACCTGGTGAAACCAGAACTGAAGAAATTGGAACAATTCATTTGGGAACTGGCGCCTCAAGTCTTGAGCTTGATGACAGCATCTACGCCACCAACAACCATTGTTGCAAGTAAGATGGGTTTGGCACTCGTTACGGAAGCAAATAGACTAGAAAAACTTGCAAACCCTGACAAGAAAACTCAGGTAGAGTCGTCTGGAAAGAACAAAAGGAAGCTTACCGAAGATACCCAAATGAGCAACGATGAACAAAGATCTATTCGAGGTTGCTTTGACTGCGGGGACAAAGGGCATTTCAAGAAAGATTGCCCTAACAACAAACAGTCCAATGATAAGATTTATTTAGAAACCAAACCAAGATGTGCTGAGTGCAAGTGTCACCGTGATGGTGGATGTCAGAAGCCTTGGTACGGGAGGAAAGGACACAACACGGAAGGTTGTGGGATGAAGAGTTTCATACAAGGAGAAAACAGTAACAACGCTCTAGGTGGAAATGGGAAAGGAGATGGCCGAATGATAGGATGCTACCATTGTAAGGAAGTTGGACATTTTAAGAGGGAATGCCTGAAGTTGAAACAAGACCGTGAGAGAAAATCCAACATCAGAGCTTGTGAGGCATGCCAGGATCCAGGTGTGATTTCTGGTACGTTCTCTAACAACCAAAACTTTTGCACCTATCTTGTTTGATGCTGGTGCCGGTTATGGCTTCGTGTCATTAGAATTTAAGAATATACCTGGTTTAACCGCTAGTAAGTTAGATATCCCCTACTCGATCAAATTAGCTAATGGAAAGTTAGTTGAAGCCAACGAAGTAATCAGAGGCTGTGTGATAGAGCTAGGAGAACGTGAGTTTACTTTGGATCTACTACCAGTCGGATTGGGAAGCTTCGACGTGGTAGTAGGAATGGATTGGTTATCCGAAAACAAGGCTGAGATAGTGTGTCACGAGGAGGCTGTTCGTATTCCAACTGATGATGGTGAGACAATTGTGGTTCACGGAGAGAAGCGTGACACACCGCTAAGATTTATCAGCTGCTAGAAAGCAAGGAAGTGTTTACAGAAAAGATGTGTTGCTTTTCTAGCACACATCGTGGATAACAAGGCTGCTGAGCCAAGAATCGAAGACATCCCTGTCGTAAGGGAGTATCCAGAAGTCTTCCCAGAAGACTTGCCTGGATTACCGCCTCTAAGGCAGGTAGAGTTTCACGACGATTCAATTCCAGGCACTGCACCCGTAGTCGATGCATCATAGCGACTTACATTTTCGGGGATGCAAGGATTGACAGAGAAGTGTTGGTAACGGATGGAGAAGGAAGATAACAGACCAAAATTCCTTTTTGGGGTAATCCTATTGTTACCCATCAAAAAGGAGGATGTTGATTTTCAAATAAACAACAACCACAGAGAATAGAACAAGCTGACGATCAAGAACAGGTATCCTCTGCCAAGAATCGATGATCTGTTTGATCAACTGCAAGGCTCGAAACGTTATTCAGAGATCGATCTTCGATCTGGATACCATCAATTAAGGATACAGGAGGAAAGTATCCCGAAAACGGCCTTCCGAACTCGTTATGGACACTACGAGTTCCTCGTTATGCCATTTGGTTTGACAAACGCACCTGCGGTATTCATGGATCTAATGAATAGAGCTTGCAAGCCATACTTGGACAAGTTCGTGATTGTGTTTATCGACGACATCTTGAATTATTCAAGGACAAAGGCTGAACACGAACAGCATCTAAGAACTATTCTGGAGCTGCTAAAGAAGGAACAGCTGCATGCCGAGTTCTCTAAGTGCGAGTTTTGGCTACGCGAAGTCCAGTTTCTTGGACATGTGGTTAACGGAAATGGGATTCATGTTGATCCCACAAAGATCAAGGCAATCAAGAATTGGGAAACGCCTACAACGCCAACCGAGATTCGACAATTCTTGGGTTTGGCTGGCTACTATCGAAGGTTCATCGAGGATTCCTCGAAAATCGCTCAACCTTTGACGCTCCACACGCAGAAGGACAAGACGTTTGATTGGGGAATCAAACAGGATGAAGCATTCCAGGTATTGAAGGATAAGCTTTGTAACGCGCCAATCTTAGCTCTACCAGAAGGTACTAATGACTTCGTGGTATACTGCGACGCATCGCGTCAAGGTTGTGTGTTGATGCAACGCCAAAAGGTTATTGCTTACGCATCACGCCAACTGAAAGTGCACGGGAAGAACTATACCACACATGATTTGGAGCTTGGCGCAGTGGTTTTTGCACTAAAGATCTGGAGACACTACCTGTATGGTACGAAGTGCACAATCTTCACAGATCACAAAAGTCTACAGCATATATTCAACCAGAAGGAATTGAATATGAGGCAAAAACGATGGGTTGAGTTGCTAAACGACTACGACTGCGAGATAAAATATCATCCAGGGAAGGCGAATGTAGTCGCCGATGCCCTAAGTCGTAAAGAAAGAATCAAGCCCATAAGGGTTAGAGCTTTGGAAATGATCATACGAACCGATCTCTCCTCGCGCATTCGTGCTGCACAAAAGGAAGCTCTCAAGGAGGGAAACCTTGAGGAAGGATATCTCCGTGGAATGGAAAAGCTTTTGGTACCAAACGAGGAAGGAACGCTATGTTTTGAGAAAAGGATTTGAGTTCCTCTGTTTGGTGGATTAAGGGAAGTTACTTTCGACGAAGCGCACAAGTCACGGTACTCTATCCACCCTGGATCGGGTAAGAGGTATCAAGATCTTAAGGATTACTATTAGTGGCCTAGGATGAAAGGCGCCATTGCTGTCTACGTAAGCAGATGTTTAACTTGCGCGAAGGTTAAGGCAGAATACCGGAAGCCCTCGGGGCTGCTGCAACAACCTGAGAATTCCCAAGTGGAAATGGGAACAAATCTCAATGGATTTTGTTACAAAACTGCCAAGAACGCCAAGAGGCCATGATATGATTTGGGTGATTGTTGACCGCCTAACAAAGTCCGCACACTTTCTGCCAATCAAGGAGAAAGACAGCACTAGTAAACTTGCGGAAATATACATGAGAGAGATCGTAGCACGTCATGGAGTACCACTCTCGATCATCTCTGATAGAGACGGAAGATTTGTGTCAAGAATATGGCAATCTTTCCAAGAGTCTTTTGGCTCACAATTAAATCTGAGCACTGCGTTCCATCCGCAAACTGACGGCCAGAGCGAGCGAACAATACAAACTTTGGAAGACATACTGAGGGCATGTGTTATGGATTTGAGCGGTAGCTGGGATAAACACTTACCTTTGGTCGAATTTTTTTTTCATACAACAACAGCTACCACACCAGTATTGGTGTCGCGCCATTTGAGGCCCTATACGGACGCAAGTGCCGATCACCACTCTGTTGGTCTGACGCCGGTGATAGGCAGCTTGCTGGTCCCGAAACCGTCCAAGAGACGACAGACAAGATTGCGCAAATACTTAAACGCATCAAAGCCGCTCGCCACAGACAAAAGGCCTACGCGGATCCAAATCGGAAGCATGTGGACTTCCAAGTCGGAGAAATGGTGTTATTGAAAGTTTCACCCTGGAAGGGGGTGGCACGCTTTGGTAAGCATGAAAAGTTAAATCCGCGCTACATTGGTCCCTTCAGAATTCTAGAAAGAATTGGGACAATAGCATACAAGTTGGACCTACCTGCTGAACTGAATGGTGTTCACGATACATTTCATGTATCCAATTTAAAGAAAAGTCCAACTCAAATTGACGTTGCCATTCCTACCGACGAGACTCATGTTGACGACACGCTCCACTTCGTTGAAGAACCTGTTGAGGTCACGGATTGGAAAGTTAACAAGACCCGCCGGAGCAGTGTCAAACTCGTCAAAGTACGTTGGAATGCCAGACATGGTCCTGAATTTACCTGGGAACGTGAGGACCGGATGAAAGAGAAATACCCCCACTTATTTCCCAAGAACCCTGCTTCTACAAGCAGAACTTAAATTTCGGGACGAAATTTATTTAACGGGGGGAGAATGTGACAACCCGCACTAAACCAGGTATCCGTACAACTTAATTAATGATTAATTACTACTTGATTACTGTGCTTGATTGAACTAGCTGATAAACTGCTACCTGCATACTGATACATGCACTTACTTGCATCATACTTTATTTGCTGTCACTACATTATTTACGTGCTGAACCCTAGTGACAAACATGATGCACAAAAAGCACAGTAGCACCAAACGGATACACAGTGAACATGCTGATATAACCAGCATCAGGCAAATACTGCCTCTAAGGCCTGTTAAGAGCCTCATATATTTTGGCTACACTGGTAGTGAGTGTAGGATATAAGGGTTGTGTTACCGCGTCTCTAGGGGATAAGATACACTGATTCGGATGTGCCAGAACGTGCTTTAAGTACCAAACACAGCACTTTAACAATTTAACCGGCTTCTAGCTGACTAATAAAGTGCCAGAAAATGAGAAAATATTACTAGACACTTTCTAAAGTGTCGGGAAAACAAAATGTGTCACTAAAATGTAATAACGACACTTTAAAGTCTTTTGTAACACTTTAACGGATTACTACCCAACCGAACAACCGGACTATACCCGGGACATGAAAATATTAGTATTTTCACTATGATTATTTTTCTGAGCCAGTTAGGGTCCCTGATTACCCTAACACCCGTCATAACACGCAACATACAACAAACTAAGTTAAGTACTTAGTTAACCTATTTAACCTAAACTAACCCCCTAACTATTACTTAAGATCGAACCAAACCCCCCCAACCATTCCCTAACCGTCCCCTTGTGTGGGGGACATGTTGGTACAAAATAGATTATCACAATCTAGGGTTGTTTGATATCTAAGCTACACTTTATCCATTGGGTCATGACATAAGAATTGCCTATTAATACATGAGGTTACACACTAAACATTATCACCAACATAACACTCAAACATCACTCTCTCTCTTGCTCTTGAAACCTTCGGCCGAACCCCCTTACAAACACCCACCTATTTTCGGTTCTTGATCTCATCATTCCAAGCATATACAAACATCCAAGGTCGCGTATTAGGAGCTTTGGTGCAAGCGGAACACGAAGGACCTCCACCGTTGTCTTTTATCCACGCGTTTTTCGTCACGATTCTTCCCTAGCCCCGAGCTAAAGGTATATTGTTTAAAACTTGTTTTTACACTCATCTAAAGTGGTTAAAAGGATTATTGTCGGTTGAATCTCGCTATATTGAAAGGTGATGCTTTAAAGTCTACTAAAATCACAAAAATGGAGGTTAATAGCACATGTCTTGTGTAAAAGTCGTAGGACTTGAAATTTGTGTTTATCTAGACCCGATCTATAATGTGGTAGCTCGAATCTTCATTTAACCCGACTTTGTAAAATCATGTATCATCACATAAGCTTGTTTTTGAAAGATACAAGGGTTAAAGGTGAAACACTACCACATTTTAGAGACATGAACTTGTGTAGAAATATTATACTTGTGTAAAAGTATTTTAACCGGTACAATGGTGTTTAAAACTAGCGGATCTACGTATCCGCAAGTGGTATTTAAGAAAGACCACACTTTAAAGAAATCATGTTTTTCTAAAAATGGATCTTACACTAATAAATATGATTTTATAAGCCACAAGTGCTTAGACACTTGTGAAATAAAGAGATCCGACAAAGAAGTAAACTTGTCACTTATTACTAGAAGTTGTAGAGACGGGTTTCGCTAAACACAAGGTTTTTATGAGATTAAAGCTACTTTATATAAAGATCTACATATATAAAGGTGATTACATTAAAGATGCGGAAAAACTGCAAGTTCATGCGATTATGCAAATTTACATACTTGTCGACTAGTTCGATGTGTCGAAAATTGTTTGATTGAATAAAGAAGATTGTTGAATTGATTTGTTAAAAGAAAATGATACGCTTGAAAGCGTGGTCACCTCCAGTTACAGAGGAAACTCTGGCGAAATTTTCTAAAAAAAACCTAACACTTAGACTTTTTACACAACAAGTGTTAAAACTATTTTTGGACATACTTTCGAAACATAAATTTCGCCAGCACTATATTTTACTAAATATTCGGAGGTGGGATTTTCACAAAGATTAACGTGATAAATATTTTTGTCACAACACTGTTTATGATTATTTTGTGAAATACATGAATATTATTTTAGAGTGAAAATAATATTTACAAGCGTTAATGATTCCAAAACTTTACGAACGCTTCCACAAACATATAAGTTACACCGGTAATTACATTACCACGAGATTCATAAAACGTAACTTACGCACATGTATTGTATCCCCCATCCTTGGGAAGAAGAATAACTACCAAGTGTATACGGAACATAAACACGAAATAGTTGTCTAACTATTTCCCAAAGACATAAACTATAAAGCTAAGGCACGGCCGTCCGTCTAATAGAATTAGCACTTGTAGGTCGTTGCACAGCTTACTATATTGGAGACATTTGGTAGAGACGCGCATTCACTGTGAGTTCATGTCCCCCTTTTCTCTAACTGTTTTCAGTTTTCATAACTGCGGGGGTGAAATACATGTTACTTTGTTTACAAGTACTTTATACATGGTATGATTAACGTAAGGAGGTTTAGATCATGTGAATGGGTAGTTAGAACACCGAGGGACTTAAGCGGTAGATCTATCTGGGTGTAGCGAGCCCAACCCCTGAGCCCGCATAATGGACCGGGTGGTGACTTAGTGCCCCAACGCCAAATACGCTAGGTTTGTATCTTCCTACTTGCATCTCACAACATGCTAATGGCCTTGCAAACCATTGGTGATCACAAGCCTTCTTACACTGCTACATACCAGGAAACTTTTATACTTACAAGTGTTTTACTTACTCACTTGCACATGAACTCGCTCAACATTCTTGTTGATTTTTCAACTTACATGTATTTCAGGAAATTAACAAGATCTGGCACGGTATGGCATGTTTTCCGCTGCACTAGTTTCCAAGGTCATCCGGGGTTTAGGGGATGTGTCTCTTTCCTGGACAAGACACAGTCCTTACACCATATTTATGTTATGTTTAAAGTTGTAATGTCTGTTGGACAAGGTTATGGTCATTGGTTAAAACAATGGTACTGTATCTGGTTTTCAAAACTTAATGGATGATCTTGCATGTTTTTAACTCATATAGCTTTGGTATGATTAAGCTATGGTATTAAGAAGTCACACCAAAATTAACCACGCTTCCGCAAAGCCAGGGTGTGACATAAATTAACATGACGACACTTTTAAATCCTGCCATACATCTTTAACTAGATCCGGGTTTATATAACTTTTGTCTTACATGACACGTGTCGTTATTTCATTGAACACGAATTTTCGAGGTGTTACATCCTCACCCCCTTAAAAGAAATCTCGACCTCGAGATTTGTTAAAATGCTGGAAGTACTTTTTGTCGCATAAAGGACCTAGCTTCTATAACATATCTGGAGTCTTTCCAAGCTCTCAAAGTGACCCCTATATTAGGTACATGTATCCTTTTGGAGCTTCTTAACCTGTCGATCCTCAATCGATACAGGATGCTCATCACATCATAATTCTGCATATCATTATGGGATAGTGTTTCTTGACTTATTGGCGAAACACATCCTTCAGTCACTAGTGTGCAATGTATTGCGAGCTCCGCCAAGCTCCCTAAATAGGTTTTAGCTTATAAGCTACTTGATCTTGATACATCTGATTTCCTTCGAATGATTCTATATATTCAGAGCTTAACTAGCCTGATAATTTAACAAATTTGGCACACCCTTCCTGGGTGATATCTTTTGTTGAACCTTATTCCTTAACAAGAATTTAGGAGGTTTGCTATTTTCATTAATCCTTGATTTTCTGCCGAATACTGGCATCTTTCAGATGATTATGAATTTGCGTGATCTTATTTGTTGTTTCTAATGCAACTTTCAGATCCTAATAATTGGACTTACCAATCTGTTGTCCTAACAATAAATGTTTAATATTCCATCTATACAAGGTCTCCAAGGAGCAGCCTTGATGCTTATAAATCAACTATTATAGAAAAACTTATCTTAAGGTGAGATGGTTATTTCAACCACTACTTAACTAATTTTAAGGAATAGCTAATCCTTGTCGTTAGTCGAACAAATCGACGATCCAGGGCAGCTGATGGCAAATTCTTAATTGTTGCCTAAATAGGGTTGCGGTAATCGATGCATAAGCAAGATGAACCGTCTTTCTTAATTAACAATACTGAATTCTCAGAATATTGAGTTAGGCTTTATGAATCTATATCTCAGAACCTGCTTAATCAGGGTTTTCGATTCTTCCAATAATGGTACTAGCTGTCTTGGAGATTTCATAATAATGCAGCCCTAAATGGGATATAAATCTTAACTCTACTTGCCTCTCGTGAGGTAAACAGGGTAGTCTTCGGAGAAGATAATCAAGATACAAGGAGGTTACAGAGAATTTCCATATCTCAGGCTCCAGTTCATCCATCCTTGCTGGTGTCAAATGAGTGACACATTTATGCTATGAGTCCACAGATTCCTTTACCAGGGAACATTTATTTGGACAATTCTATTTTTAGATATCTTCTTTGAATACCAATAGTTGACTTTAGTACCATATGACCATCGGGGTATCTTTGTGGTCCCATGCATTAAACCTTCATACTGATCAGGCATGGAAGCAATCTATGGAACATATTAAGATACACCAATCCTCATATGTCGCTTTTATCATACCGTCTGGTATTCGCAATCGATAGAGATCAAAGAGATATCAACTATGTATGATGATGCACTTCCTCCAGAGAGAGGATACCTCTAAAATTCTATGCCTGAAGGCTTCTGACAGGAACATAATAAATGCTTCTTATGATTTCGCCTGTAAGTTTTCTTTTTTTTTTCTTTTTTTTTTACCCTTCACTTAATAACTATGGTTTTTATGAAAGATTTTAAAAGTTTGCTATACTTATAGTTTATGAAGGATTTGGAGCAAGTAGCATTCGGCTCTTTGAACTTTTTCACGGCCTTCTTCACAGCTTTTCCAACAGCTGCGTGTATCATAGTTTGAAGAACATCTTTGGAAATTCTAAGATTTATAATTGTAGTATCATTAGCATGCGTCGGATCATCAATGGCGCGATTGACTGTTGTCTTATCCGAGTTTGTCATACTCAAGATTTGGTTCCTATTACCAAATGAATCATTCTCTTAGTTGCAATCCAACCACTATTATTCATCATCCTGATGGCCTTAACATATACTAACCATGGTTTCATTAAACTATACAGGCCAATATGGCACTAACATTCTTAATGAACGTTATTTTAAAATATATCAATATCACTTAGCCTAGGTCACAAAAGACCATCAATGGCATTTAAGGGTTGGACCTAGTCCGTCACCTTTTTGACAGGGGATCAAAATGTCACATCTGTCTTTATTATATTGATGAATTTGGATAGCTTGAAATCTTGCCATAAGGATATCAGAAAAGAGTGATTCCTAATAGATATAAAATATCGATCTAAGGTTTGTTGGAGCATTCTCTAAAGTATCACCGGCCAATTTCTATCTCGCATTTAAATGACCGGAGTCCCAATCAGGCGGAGACAACAATTCTCAACATTTATCGTTCATTATAGAATCATATGTGCCAGCATCAAATAAATTTCTGCATAAACCTTTTGATAAGGAAAGGTACCTGCTATATTGTCGTCATTCTGCACCATCTCCTGGGTGTTCCTCTGGAAGACTCACGCGTTTGTTCCCTTGGCCTCTCTAGGATTTATTATAAGTTTTGGGCAGTTGGTTTTGATGTGCCCTTCCTCGTTACAATTGTAACATGTCGCGTTCTTCAACTCCTTGCAATCTAAAGTTTTGTGACCCTTGGTCTTGCAAATTCCACACAATTTAGCACTTGGGTCAATCGTACATTTTCCAGAATGTTGTTTTCTGCAGTTACTGCATTTGGGCTTGTTATTGAACTGACTCGAGTTTTTCCTAAACTCGGAATCTTTCTTATGCTCAGAACTTCCCTTCTTCTTCTTGTCAGATCGATGAGAGTTCTCTTCCTCTCTTTCACGCTTTCCATCTTCAGAGGCTTTGGCAGCCTTGTTTCTGACTGCAACGAGTGTGAGAGATAGCGACAGATCTGCCGCTGACCTGAAAGTAGTAGGTCTCGATGCTTTCACACTTGCCTTTTCTGGGGCTAGACCCCCAATAAAGCGAGCTATTCGCTTTGGTTCCGGTGTGATCAAGTAAGAAACCAACCGAGACATGGTATTGAAACTTGTAAGATATGTCTGGCAATCTAGGTTCTTCATGACCAATGTCAAGAAATCAGTCTCGATTTTCTCAACTTCATGTTGAGGACAGTAGTTTTCTTTGATAAGAGCAGCAAACTGATCCCATGTCAGATTATATAATGGGATCTTCCCAGTAGCTTGGATTAGTGACCTCCACCAAGCTAGAGCTTCTCCTTTAAAAGATTGTAAAACAAACTTCACAATGTCTTGCTCCGCACAACCGTTGATGTCAACAACAGTGTCTATCTCATCGAGCCATGTCATGCAATCGATGGCCCCTTCCTCTCCTGTAAAGTCTCTGGGCTTGCAGGAGACAAAATGTTTAAATGAACATGTCTTAACTGGTGTCTCTTGATGAAATACAACCTGTCTAGACGGAACACTCCTCTGATTTGATGAGTGATGAACATCGTCTTCCCTTGACTCATGTGATTTAGAAGGGGGCTTACTACGAGCCACAGATAGAGTCTTAGAGCGGGTATCATATGATTCATTATACTGTCTATCAAGAGCTCGAGTAACAGCATCATCTATTAATGCTTGCAGTTCCGCTCCAGATATATTAATTCTGGTAGTATCATTGTTCTCCTTCGGGTGGCTGTTAACTTCATCTGATCCAGCCATGTAGCTTGATTGCTACATAAACATTGATAATGATTTATTCAGAGGTCAATATGAAATTATCGTTTTTGATGATTTATTAACCATGGTATTATAAACCATATGGGTTAATTTGTCATTTTTATTAGTATTTTCATTATAATTTATCCTAGTATATAAAACATTAAGGATATTAAAGTGGCACAACGGCCTTGTCACGGGGACAGTTTTGGATTTATAAGCCATGATCGTTTTGGATCGAGGCATTTGAGGTTTGAGCATAGTTGGTTACTTTTCTTGACAGAGAGTCAAAGACTACAACTGCCTTTTGTCTTTTAGGACAATAGATATAGCCCGTGGGCATTTCCCTTCTGAGGGATGTTTATGATATGATCATCTTTTCAGATGCTATTAGTCGAGATCGTATGGATCACACCGACTATTATGCTTGGACCTGGTCCAACATTTTTAGACAGGAGTTCAAAGACCACCACTGTCGTTGTCTTATCGGACAACAAGTTTAGCCCGTAGGCACTTCATCACTTATGGATGTTTATAACATGATCATCTTATAGGATGATATAAGCCATGATTTCTAGATCATTAGGCTAAATCAGGAAATTTGAAAATTTCCAATATAGGGATGACTATTGCGATTTTTCTCAGATCACTTTTGTCAAGAGTGCTTAACACGTTCTTAGGTATTTAACAATATGATCATCTTTATTCGATGATTTAAGCCATGATTTCTAAATCACTAGGCTAGAAAAAAAAATTGGAAGAATCCAATATAAGGATGACTGTCGTGATTTTCTCGAATCACATTTGTCAAGAGTGCTAACACATTCTGAGGTGTTAACAAGGATTTGAATCTCTTGAATAGGTCTTACCATCTTGGCCATGTCTTAAAATAATACATGGCTATGTCTTGTCCTTTTTAGATTTTGTCATTTTATTATAATGGTAGATCTTATAGAAGGAAATGTTTTTTTTTTCATTTATTTCATTTTTCATGCTTAGAATGAAAATTTAAATTTAATCATTCCACTATATAAAAATAGAGGTACAGATGTGCCCTAGACGGGACTTGAAAGGAATAGTGTTGTCCTCGAATGGACTGAAAGATAAACATGTCCTTATAAGGACTTATTAAAGAAACGATCTTCAGCAAAAGGAGTTTTCTTCTTTACTTTACTTCTGAATGCTTTCTCCTTGGATGCTAGTTTCATTCTAGCCGCGGTACATAGCTCAGCATTTCAAGGCTCCGGATGTGGAGAATTTCTAATACAGCTTCTTCGCTTGGCGACGTATCCAATATATATAAAAATTTGGAAGCAATAATTTCCAGATTAGGGTTGAGAGTATTCCTATGTTAAGTCTAGACTCAAAAGGTTCAAGGAACGTGCTACTGTGTCATTGAGATTAAACACAAAAGGCTAGTGTTTAATTCACTCAATGTTGGCTCTGATACCAACCTGTCACACCCCGATATTTCCACGTATTACCGGTGGGCCCGGTGGGGAGTATCGTGACGTAGTTGATATCGTCATAGTCAAACAACAAAATATATAAATGCACAGCGGAAGCAAAAGTTAAATATATTACAATCCGAATAAAAAGTAATATCCAAGTATTACAACGGAAAGTAAAGGATCCACAGGCGGATCTTAAAACATAAACATTGTTCAACAGACTTTAGACGCCTAGAACTTGCAAGATTCCTTATTAACGCCCTGAGCTTCCAGCCAATTACGTTCAGTACCTGTCACTTAACCTTTTTGGAAAATACGTCAGTTTACATTGGTAAATACAATTAACTGACTCATTTGGAAAAGAGTTTGAAAATTGATTTGAATGCACGAGGCACAAAATATCTTTTATAACTTGGTACAATCTTATTAATAAAAATATTGTATCCGATTTACATGTTTGTCCAACATTTAGGGCCGGTGATTATACAATACAAGCCGGTCAAGATTAATCGACACACCATAAATATAACTCACAAGAAGACACCTTACGAGTGAGTATATCTTTTACATACGCAACAGGATGTGTTATGCCTACACCTTGTGCTTAAGTTATGACCATTCACTTTTTAAATGAGCCAAGGATATCCAGGACACGGTCATTAACCCCTAATGTTATTTGTTATCAATCAATACAGATTAAAACGGGATTATGCAATTTAATCATCTCCGATTAAAAGGTTTCTACACCCGACCAAGCGGTATTTTTATAATACCGTATCCCAAGCCCGTATAAGGGAAAATAAGTTAAAAGTATTTACCTGAGCTAGCAAATGCAATTTATTCTCAGCCGTATATTCTAATCAGCAAGCACAAGTACTTCTACTGGGGCTCTCAATCTGGAACGAAGGTTTTATTAACCTATTAGATTCCTAACGGGTCTTATTTAAGTCGTAACTTAGACCGGTTAGTTTTAAGGAAGGGTTTACGGTTCAAAACGCATGATTAAGCGAAGACCGGAATAGAATGTGATTTAGACCTGACAAGTTAGGAGACTTGTATAATATGGGTAAACTAAACACATTATGGATTTCGAGATAAAAACGGTTAGGTTTGACCCGTTTCGGCTAATTTGTGCAAACTAGTTACATAAACCGAACCGAACGCGCAAGAGGCGTAACGGGTAACCATATGGGTCATATACAGGTTTCCTAAGTTAATATGCCTTAAATATGTTGTGATATCAGTAGGATACCTTCCATTATGTCCAAAACGAGTTTAATCTCAATATAAGCCCCGCAGGGGTATTTTGGTCATTTTAATTATTTTAAAAGAGATTAAATATGATTCTGAGGTTCGGGTCCGAATACATCAGTAAAATAACTTATTTTAACAGGTTACATCAGTTGATGATAAGTCTTATGTGACAAAATGGTTTTAAACCCAAACTATGCGTTTAATACGCGTAAAAAGTCATTTTAAGCGATTTCCGGGTTATACCGGAAATCTAAGTTTTCTAATCGGGTTATAAAGTTCAAAATACTTTATTTATCATATAAAATCAGTAGCAATTGGATTGGTGTCAAAATATTATGTAAAACTCATTTTATACACAAAAAGGGTATAATCGGTATTTACCGAATCAACGCCATAACCTTAGGTTATGAGCAGGTTAAAAATAATTACAAATCTTTAAAAATCCCAAAATATTATATTACATCAGTGGATAAAAGGTTTGGTGTCAAAAATTGGGTTTAGATAGGCCTTATGCTAATGGTGTCGTTTAATTAACAAAAAAGCTTTTTAAGTGCGCTATTGAGCATAACTCCTACTCTAGACCTTCAACTGATGTGAAATTTTAGGGACATGTTTATAAATCAGTATCAAAGATTATTGTCCTTTCACATATTCAAAATTCTCGATTTATGGTCAAAAGGGCATTATGGTCAACATTAAGCAATTAACGGAAACGTGTAAACGAATCGGACAATCAATGAACCAACCACATAGGGTCATACCTACATGTAGCCTGGTCCTAAGGAAGCTCTAAGGCATTTCTAAATCATACTAAATCGGGTCACAACTGAAGTCAAAGAAAAAGTCAAAGTTTTGCGACTTTCGGTCCTGAACCGGGTCTAAACAGAAAATTGTCGGGTCGAACATGCTTAGACATGTTCTTACATTTATTACTAAGTTATATGAGTGGTAAAATAGGTTACATGCCTTCTACATTGCTAATTACATGTAAATTCGCAAATTATAGTTCTGATGACTCTTTATAACAACTTTGACCTGACATTTGATCTAGTTAGAACGGGAATCAGCGGGTGCCCTTCTAAGGGTTTATTTCCCACATAATTACCAACTTATAACTACCTTCAATTCGACTAATCACTGGACCATTAATGATTAATCGCTAAGTCAAACGGTAATTACGATGGTTTGCCTTTTGGCTAAAACTAAGTAAAAACTCAACTAAGAAAGGTTAAGCATACTTATAGAAGTCCTATGCACGATTAGGGATGCTTAGGGTCTGCTCTTGAACTCCCAAAAGCTCCAGAAATGCAGAAGGAATGAGTGATCACAATGTTGCAACATTGTGGCTTTATATAGTGATTAAATATCACTTGGATCATTGACAACCAAGTCTACCATGGTTCCCTGATCATCAACAAGTGTCCTAGGGTCTAAAAAGCATGTAGGGGTCGTCCAAGGAAGTGGAAAATCGTTTTTAAGTCGGTTACAAGCTCATAACAGCCAACAGCCAATATTATGGTCGCTGGGCAACCCTTACGGACCGTAAGGGGGTGGCTTACGGTCCGTAAGCCCTTTGCAGAAGGCAAAAATCTTTGATCTTTCGAGATTTGAAAGGGCAACTTAGGTAAAACGATTTTGGGGCTTGAATTATCGGTATGGGGCCTTTATATCATGCTTGAATATTCATGTACACCCTACCATTATGAATTGTTGTCTTGGACTTTAACGAAAACCATAAACGAAGGTTTTTCGTGCATATCTTCATAGGATTCCACTCTTGCAAATATGAATCGATTATTACTAGTAATTACCAGATCAGATGTTTGAAATATATATTAGGGTCTTGGGATTCATAACGAGGTCGTTCAGAGGTATAAATTAACATGACGACACTTTTAAATCCTGCCATACATCTTTAACTAGATTCGGGTTTATATCACTTTTGTCTTACATGACACGTGTCGTTATTTCATTGAACACGAATTTTCGAGGTGTTACAACCATGCATGGCACGGAGACGCTTATGGGCAAGGCCCACTCACACCATGTGGAACGCGGAGAGTCAAATGAGCTAGGCCCATTCTCACTTGTGTGAGGCACAAAGACTCTCGTGGGCTAGGCCCACTTACGCTCGTGCTAGGCACGAAGACTCACGAAGGGCGAGGCCTGTTCGTACACATTATGAATGCAATATATATATATATATATATATATATATATATATATATAATGCATATCCAAAGGGCAGAAATGGTCATTTGCCACTTTTTCAACATTTACAAGCTTTTAAAGCATATTGTACAACCATTTAAAGCACACCAACCTTTAAATTTATTCAACCTAAATTTTGGGCGGACAATCCTTTTTGTTAAAAATTTGAATCCCCGCTCATCCACACTTCCCCATACATCATCCTGTCTTTTCAAAATCAAATCTCAAAATCTGGCCATTCTCTCTCAAGAAACCCTAGAAACTCATCAAAGCCCAAATCCAGATCCATCACGGTACCAAGAAGACCACGCTAAGATCTGCAATTCCTGGATCTCTCATTTCTTATCCGCCTCCATCTACACTCTCTCTTCAAATCCGAAAAAATCTCATCTCAAAACACTCTCTGTGCAAGACACCAGCGGGTCCGTTTCTACTGCCGTTTATTCGACTACATCTATGGCCTGGTCTAAGTGAGTTTGTTCGGTTACATTTGAATCATTAGTTTTTATGATTTTGTGGTTAATTTTGCGTGACGGTTGTTTGTGTAAATGATTTTAGGTTAAATTGTTAAAATGATGAGGTTCAGGATTACATTTGCATGTTCGATTTGTTTAATTTTGTATTTGGTTGTGAGTCATGACTTAGGTTTTTAGTGCTTCATCATGTTGAAATTTCCATTTGATATTAATCAGTTATTGTTTTAGGTTAGGTGTTAGCATTGGATTTATACATTGTTTTAGGTTAGGTGTTAGCATTGGATTTATACATTGTTTTAGGTAAGGTGTTAGAATTGATTTACACATTGTTTTAGGTTAGGTTTTAACAATGAGTTAAACACTTATACATTGTGTTAGGTTAGGTGCAACCTGAATCATGCTCTGGCCTAACTGTAGTAATTATTTTTTTAATCGGCCGACTCACCGATATAACAATTATCATGAAATGTTGTAGTTCAAGATAAGTCATTTGACACTCGAATATCAAAACTTGACTCTCTTTTGTGGGATGGGGAAGTAACTTAGGTTTTGTTTTTTCACACTTTTATTTATCTTCGTTGTAAAATTTCTATGGTTTATGTTGTTATTCAGGGTGAGGCGCCACACGATTTCAGTGTTTGTTGGTGGCGAAAGTGGAATGATAAATCGGATTGCAGGAGTCTTTGCAAGGAGAGGGTATAATATCGAGTAACTGGTTGTTGGTTTAAACAAGGACAAAGCTCTTTTTACTATAGTTGTATCTGGGACTGAAAGAGTGTTGGAGCAAGTTATGAAACAACTTCTAATGCTTGTTAATGTTTTAAAGGTTTTGGCTTACATTATGACTATTGATTGACTCATCATATCGACTATTTGTTTTTTAAAGCTTTAACTGTCAAATTGACCGTTTTAATAGGTTGAAGATATCTCAAAGGAGCCGCAAGTAGAACGTGAGTTGATGCTCATCAAGATAAATGCAGATCCAAGATATTGTTTAGAGGTATTTAACTAATTATGCCATGCTCTTCATGTTTTGGTTAATGACTGTTATATATGCTATACTGAAGTACTGAACTGTTCTGATAAGTTGCAATGAACATATGCACTCAAATCTATCTTACCATGTTCTTTTGTGATTCTTACATGTGACAACCCGAGTTTTCAAGGTCTCTACTCGATTTAGTGCTTGCTTACAAAGTGATGTCTATATATTTATTTGGTGTGCCTTGCAAGTGTGGATGTTAATATATGTTTATATATTGATATTATGTTGGGTATTAATAATATGTTTATATTTGGAACTTTGTATAATATACGAAAACACCCCACCTGAAAACTCTGTGTTTTCGTCGTCTTCATTGTTTTCGCCAAGAATGGGCTTTGGCCCAAGGGTGTTCGACCGGCCCAATGTGTATTTACGTTATAACTCTGATATCGAATTCGATAGAACATTTTGAGAACCCTAGCTTTCTATCTCGGTTAGTGTTTAATCCGCACGTGACTGATTGTTTGATATCATCGCTAAGTGTGTAATTGAAGTTATGATTCTGTTATGTTATGTAATGCTTGAAATCATGATTGAATAAAGAGTCGTAGATTATTAGGTTATCAAATACGGTTCCGCATATTAAACGTGATCGGTTGATGTTATAATGATGAATGGATAGGGTTTATGTTCATCACATGGATTGTCAGGATCTTGTCTACAAACCTGGAGACTTGAAATAAAGAGTGAGGTCCAATTAAAGTTTCACAACAAATAACCCTTCAGTTTGCTACTTGATTTATATGTGTACCATTAGATAAGTATCACTACATGTTGTCGTCTACTGTACCCATGATTTCATGTGAATAATTAAGAGGTAACTGTTTATTTGGGTGAATGAATTGATGGTTGGTTATGTCGATGATGATGATTAGGGCTTATGTGGTTGTAACTTCTAATAATGATGTTGATGATTGGTGGATCCGACGAAAACCCCACCCCACTTGAAAGACACCTCGACAAATTCCATGATTTCGGCCCAAAGTGAATTCGGCCCAAAAAGGGTTTTCGCCATTATGTGTTTTCGTCCCACGCATGCATGATTTTGTTGACTGCTCAGACACATTAATTACGTTAAGTTATTCACTCTGTTAAGTATATAATTCTACTGGTTTGTTAACCCGGTTAATTAACTGACACTGTTAGTTATTATTCTGTTAAGTCATTTTCCTCTGTTATGTTATGCATGTAACTTCGTTAAGTATGCAACTCTAATGGCTTGTTAACTCTGTTGGTTGATTTAACATCGTTAATTATTATTTTCTGTTAAGCCAGTTAACTCAGTCTAGTATGTTAATGAATAACCATGTTGGAATGAACTGTGAAAGACCTTTATGTGAAACATGGATTGTTTGAACATGATTAACTGTTGCATGATGATAACAGTCAAACACACTCTGTGTTATACTGTGATGCTAGTTGCATGCGAAACATTACGAACGTGAACTGATTAAGTATACGTGCATATTATAGGACTTGACTGATTTCTTGCGAACACATAGTTAGCATACCGAGCAAACCAAGGTGAGTTCACACTCTTACCAAGGCATGGGATTCCCGGGGTTGGGAATGGGTTTGGAGGATTACTTATGCTTAAATTGTTATCGGAATTACATACCATAGGCCTCGGGAGAGGAAGGTTATTGGTAGATACTGCTAGACTAGTGATACATATACTTCTCTTCGCACACACGCCGGGAATGGCTGCGATAATAGAACTAATCTTCGCACACATGCCTGGAATGGCTGCGAACCATACTCTAATCTTCGCACACATGCCTGGAATGGCTGCGAACCATACTCTAAACTTCGCACACATGCCGGGTGGGCTGCGATACAAATATACCTAGTCTAGAAAACATGGGAAACCCCCACTAATCTTCGCACACATGTCTAGGAGACTGCGATTCAAGTACATACGATATATGGGTTACTAAACGAACATATGGTTTACAATACAATTACTATAACTGAACAACCAACTGTGAACTCGCTCAACTAGTTGTTGACTCTCTGTTACATGCCTTGCAGGACCATAGGTACCCATGGAGCTTGCATGGAAGGCGCGATCGTTGTGTGCACATGGACTGTTGAGTTCCATGATAAACATTTACCCTTTGTGAACTTAATACTTATGTTGGGTTTTTACATTTATGCTTCCGCTAAACATTGATGCTATACTATGGTTTTTGGAACACCTTTCATATTGTTTGGTTGAATTACACTTACTATTTACATTGTTTAATATGATTGGTGGCTTGATCCTGGTCAGTCACGCCTCCAAGCGATGGTACTCCGCGTGTGGATTTTTGGGGGTGTGACATTACATTTCAGGTCAAGTGGTTAGTGGACATATTTAGAGCTAAAATTGTTGATATCTCAGAGAAATCTATAACCATTAAGGTTATGGGAGTCAAAAAACTTTATCGTCACCGATGTTTCATCAACAGGTGATCTCTCCGTCGTCACCGTTCTCTCTCCGTCATACATCTCCGGTACCGTCATCTCCGTCGTCAGCTCTCTTCATACAAATGGATATAATGAAGGATCGGTTGTTAGTTGTGATAGTTCGAATAATTCGTCACCAACGGTTCTCTCGAAGCGGAAGAGGCCTGCGAGGATTCAGATTCCGTTTGCGTCGTTGAGTTTTGTGGATGAGGTGGTTAAGCCGGTTGATGATGTGGCTGAGATTGATGATGAAGGTGTGGAGTATTCTGTGTATTGTAAAAGAGGAAAACGAGGCGCTATGGAGGATCGGTACTCGGTTGTTGTTGATCTTCAAGGCGATAGTAAACAGGTATTAATTTGAAATCGTTTTCTTTCGATTGATTTCGTTGGAGTGAATGTTCTTTTTGCAATTTTTTTGACTAATTGTGGTCTGATACGAGTTTTATTAGAGAGAATATATTAGTCATGATTTATTGCTATATTATTATCACAGTACATAGATATGATTTAATTAGGTTTCATTTGTATTTATGTCATCTCATTGTGTACTTGTGTATAGTTGATATACAATATAAGTTTACGATGAGATACTTACAAAAGAAACCTAAACAAATCTAATTTTCTGATGATAATTATATAACAAAATAGCTAGGGTTCATGAAAAACATAAAAAATAGGGGAATTTTTATTTTATTTTTATCAAAATAGACAAGTTGACTCACTTTTCAATAAAATAGACATTGACTTTCAAACGCCCGCTAAGCTGACAAATTTGGGGCCTAGCCAACAGTCATTGTCCATTTTGATAATCTGCCTCGTGAGTATGTCTAATTTGTTAATTTTTCTCTAAAATAGCTATATTAGTTTCATCAATTAGCATGTAATTTCTCCATTGTGGCATTTACATTGATAATTTATTATTATAGGCTTTCTTTGGAGTTTTTGATGGCCATGGAGGGGCAAAGGCAGCAGATTTTTCAGCATTAAAAACTAACATTCTTTACTGCTCAGATATGGGCGCATTTAGGGCTGCAAACGTAACAGCAAACTAGTGTAAAACGCAGCCGTTTGCAGCCGTTTAACGGCGCATTTACGGCTGCAAACGCAGCAGCAAACGGTTGCGTTTTTACACCCGTTTGCTGCTGTGTTTGTAGCCGTAAACATGCTGTTAAACGACTATGTTTGCTGCTGTGTTTGCAGCCGTTTAATGGCGCGTTTACGGCTGCAAACGCAGCAGCAGCAAACATAGTCGTTTAACAGCATGTTTACGGCTACAAACGCAGCAGCAAACGAGTGTAAAAACGCAGCCGTTTGCTGTTGAGTTTGCAGTCGTAATCACGATCGAAATCGGTTGAGTTTTGGTGTAATCAGATCATTTTCAGTTTGTTTCGGATAGATTTTTCAACGCAGCCAGAGAAACCTTTTTTATTATATTTTTTACAGTTCGAACACATCAAACTCAGATCCGAACACTTGTAACTCAGATCTAACACGAGATGATGTTTCGAAATTTAAAACGATGATAAAACAAACTGTTTGTAATGATAAATCTGTTCGAAGTTATCAAAACGTGATCCGAAACTAACCAAAATTCATCAACACATCAAAAAACACACTGAAATAAATCGAAACTGTCCGAAATTCTCAAATGACACACCGAAACTCAACTGAAACAATTCGAAAGTCGATCGAATCAGTCCGAACCAGGATTTACAATTTAATTATAACCCTAATGATTAAGAAACTTACAAGTACCAGGATTTAATTATAACTCTAATGAATAAGAAACTTACAAGTACCAGGATTTGATAAAAAAAATTCTAATTTATTCGATGATGTTAGACGGCGCGTTTACGGCTGCAAACGCTGCAGCAAACGGGTGTAAAAACTCAGCTGTTTGCTGCTGCGTTTGCAGCCGTAATCACGCTCGAAATCGGACGAGTTTTGGTGTAATCGGATCATTTTCGGTTGATTTTCACTATAATGAATAAGAAACTTACAAGTACCCGCGTTTGCAGCCGTTTAACGACGTGTTTACGGCTGCAAACGCAGCAGCAAACCTGTGTAAAAATGCAGCCATTTGCTGTAAGAACCTTCAAAAATATCCCAAAATAACCCGTAAGTGCGAACCCGGACCCCTGAAACCCTAATCCAAATAAAAAAAATTAAGAAAACTAGATTTCTGGTCTTTAGGCGGGCCGCGTAAAGGTAAGTATAACCTTACGCGGGCCGCGTCAAAATGAAGTTTGACCGGATAAGCGTCCAGATCCACGTGTCACACACGTGGCATGCCTACCGATGACACGCTAGCCCTAATCTACGACTAGACCTCCACGCGGGCCGCGTAAGGGTCGAGCAAGGGTTCACGCGGGCCGCGTGAGACCCAAATTTCACCTATAAATAGAACGGGTCATGAGCAGTTCACTGATGTCGAAAACATTTCACAAAAATGAAGTTTGGCTGCTCAAATTCAAAATTTACTTTTATAATAGCGAGGCGCTGCTACGATACAGGGTATTAACTCGATCGCTGCTACGATTCAATGTCTGATCGATTGAAACTATCCGATGGATGTTTAAGTGCTGCCCACATTAGGGCCATACTTTGTCATTAGTCGTGAATTCGACGGATGTTTAAGTATAGCACTTTGTCATTCGTTGTGTGGGTTTTAATCTCGTGAGTTATCGTAAATGATGTATTTGTTACTGACCTAGTTCGTGTGCATTGTTATTTAAATTAGGTTACAAGGCTAATCAGTAGGCTAAACTATGCCCGTATAAATCTGCAACGTGAGTCATTCTCTTTTATCAAAAGTATTTTACAATACTCCATTTTCAAATGTTATAATTACAGGGATTAAGTCATGGTTATCTTGAATTACTGGCTAGTGGGTGTAACACCCTAACGCGTTTAACCTTAAAACGACGCAGCGGAATTTCGAGCCTTAAAATTTCTTTCATTATATACGTCTTGACATTCTTAAATTCATTTTATAATATAAAAACATAACTTATCATCACTAAATTACATATTTAAACATTCCCGTACAATCTATCTTGTGACTCGGTCTTCGATCGCTACTCTTTGTGAGGATAATCCGTGATTCGTATAACCTGCACCCACCACAAACATACGCATCATTAGCATACTTATGTGCAAACAAGATTGATAGTAATGTAGCCTTGCTATGTTCTATCCACATATACTTCTCATCCTGTTAACTTTCTAGTTTTAAGCATTCCATCTGGGTGTCTAATCCTTGGCGAAACTTCAATAATGTACCTGCATTACATTTCATTATCGAGGCACCTTGTGAATAATCGTCAATACATATATGTATTGAAACCACATATACAATACATACATAACTACGTACATACACACATACCTTTAATTGCATACCTACGCATCTATTTACATACATACATGATTACGTCTTCACATACGTACTTACATACATACATAATTACATACATACATACCTACTCGCATACATACATACCTGCTAGCATACATACGTTTCTTAACGCGTTTGATGCGTTTGCCCAAGGATTCTCTTTTACTAATTATGTAGGTAAATCCATACTTATATTTACCTATGCCTTTGTACTTAATTCGTTCCATTTTATGCTTGCGTACACGCTCATCGCATCTCATAAACACTCTAAAATGAGCTTAGAATACAATTCGGGACTCCTTGTAGGTTACAAGACTGATTACTGATGAATTCTGCACATTCGGTTGAACTAGCAGCTGACGCACGACCATGCGTCCCACCCGCACGACCGTGCGGATACTACGACGTCGGGGACACTGGTAATGCATAAGCCAGTACACTTGTTTACTCGGAAACGCACGACCGTGCGCCACCTCGCGTCGGGGCAACTCTCGTAGACAGCGACTTAGGGCGTCGGCAAAAATTGGAAAATGCACGGGGCGTCGGCGACGGCCATAGGGGCGTCGGCGACGGCCCCTAGAATCACCATTTTGCTGCAGATCCGTTTCGTCGTCCGAAAACGCTAAAACTTGCGTAACTTTTAAAACGTTTACCCGTTTAACCTCCCGTTTCTTCCCACATGACCGTAAATTGATAATCTATCATGTGAACTTGAAATCCCATGTTCGGATTAAGAAAATTCTTAACTTATGCACTATCGACTTAATACCTTTTTACAAGTTTTGACCCGTTCCTGCATTTATCTCAAATAATCTGATTATTTGACCCCGACTCCTCATACACCTTATACTTTCAACGTTATTTATCATAAAGGACAAAACTCTTGGATGTCTTGCCTCCTCTTAACACATTTTTGCTCAAAAGATTATTTTGACCCGTCATGGGTATTTACGCATTAATTGGTCTATGACATACAAAACCATACTCGCCACTTTCATACTTGACCAAAACATTATACTAATCGAATAGCTTGTTTCCAATAGACATTTAGGGTCGTTTGCCCGTTATACCTATCAAGGGTGTTTTTGTCAACATTGCTCCATCCTTTACAACCAAGGACTTCATTGCGTATTTAACCAACCTTACCACTTGACGACAATTCTAACGCAGATACCTTACTCGGATCAAAGCTAGATCCGTTTAATACTTCATCGATTTCATACCACTCATTCCTATTTGACCTCAATTATCATACCTAATAATAATTTTACATAAACAACTAAGAAGTGATTACGGAAATCACTTACCTTATGCGTCCGTGCTCGTATCCGATTCCTCGCCTCTTCTTGACCCGTTAACACCTCATGCTTGAGCCCGTCTCGTCGTGATTCCTATACTTTCATTTCATCGAAATCACGCTCTTATTAGCATACTCATTTGTACATGTTAACAATCATATCAATCGCATATTTCGCACTTAACTTTCCTTAGTCATTTCTAACAAGAATAAAACATATAATCAACTTCATATCCTTTCCAACACATGTACATCATCATGTAATCACAATTAACGTATATTAACATAACATGCCCAAACGACTTCCTATAATCCTGCTTTTACCACAACGAGTTAAATCATGTTTCTTATACTTGTTGACTTTCAAAAGTCAACTATTAACCATATGTAACTATCGACTTATCAACATATACCCGTAACATCATAATCGACTATACGGACGACACTATATACATTTTATCGTACACTTGATGTACGTACTACCTTTTAAGCATAACGTACAACTAATTCATGCATAAATCTTCTAAACTCATACATAACCGATCAAACCTACTACTAAACATCATGGATCATTCCCAAATAAACATCAAACATATCATCATCATATTTCTCCTAATTCATCTAACAAGAATTCATCATACCCACATAATACATCAATCTTTCAACAAGGCTCGGACATGGGAGGTGATTCTAGTCATCATCTTCACCCTAACTAACGGGTCTCACCTCTAATCATCAAATTAACACAAACCATGCGTAACCCGTGTTCTATACGATGATTCTAACCCTTGTACATGATCAATTTCATACTAACTCACGGATTTGAACATAACCCACTTCACACATGATCATAAATCTTAGATTTAAGACATACCTTATGATCCCCTCGTGAAGGTGATCATTAATCTGTGTTCCTTCTTGAATTTGAGCCTCGATTCACCCTTCAATTTGGTGATTTAGTTGAGTTAGGGTTTGGAGCTCTTGGAGCTCCTGAACATTCATGAACACACACGAAGTGTGTGTTTGTGTGTGTTGAACTTTCATTTTAATAACTCCACTTCCATTCTGTTCCACTTTAACCCCTCGGGTTTGCCTTTAAAACATAACCGACACTACCTTCATCATTTAATACTTTTGACCATACCCTTAACTAGGTTAAATAGCCTAGTTATTAATTTCATGACGTGTCATATAGGAACACACGACAAATATATATTTTGGGGTGTTACAAGTCTACCACCCTTAAATAAGGTTTCGTCCCCGAAACCTTTCTCACCTCTATTTAAAACTAATTAATTCTTCTCTGCGTCCCATCAACACTACCACTAGCCCATCACAACGACTATCTTCATCTTAAGGAACCCGCTCCGGAGTTCTTATTAGTGTCGCTTTCACTAATAACGCTAATTCCTAACAGCCTTTATAGCTAATGGTTCATTCATCATTCTAATACTCGTATATCATATGCATTATATATCTTTTTATTTACTTGAAACCATTCCAACATCCCATTACTAACATTCCCATTTGTTTATTTCAACATTCATAATGTTTTCATCGACTATACGATCTTGCATCGAAATTTGTATATACTCAGATATGTTTAACTTTAACTAATACATCATAGTAATGGGTAACTATACATTCTCGATTCATAAACTATACATATAGTTGGCTTCTTTCTAATAAGTTCATGCCTTCCATACTATAACTTCACACATCATTCTTATATCCTTGACCGGTTAATAACAGGTCAATATACCCACTTCTTTAATCTATAATCATACATACATCCTTATGATCCGTTCATAACGAATCTAATACCTTCATCTCATCTCTTAAGATTACATTCTCTACAAGCACTGTATAATATTTAACTCTTGTTTTGATATCATAACAAAAACTACTATTTCATAGTCACACCTACGTACTTAACTCTAACGTTAACCTTGTTCTACATTTTCTACCATTACTTGTTCCTTGCATACCTTTATGTTAACTTTAAATCACTTCGTTCATTCCACATTACTATTGCTTTTACTTCATGCATTACTTAATTTACATATATAAATGTGTTATACTAGTTCATATCTATCCAACATGGGTAAACATTATACTAACCTCCTTTTCATTTCTCATACCAACGATCCGTAACCCAGATCGATCATCTTCTCCTCGAGTACTAGCCGTACAGGCCAGGTTTCATTCATTCGTGTAATGAGCTTCCGCTCGTGCACGTCCTTTCACCAATACGATTGGTTTCATCACATCAATAGTTCTAACATTATCATCAACAACATCGGCGGTTAGCATATGTCATTCAAACATTCATTACACTAGGTGATTACCCACCTATAACTCTTCTACAATTTCCTACGTACCTGCTATAACGTACCACACATTCTATTTCTTACATGCAATCCTTTCATTCTATTAATCATTTCACCAACTGAAGTACACGCTTGTACTTCCTTCTATTCATGCTTACTTGCAAAGACCTTATTACATCGTTTCAATATTTCTTACCAACTTACAATTCCCGCCCCTACTTAAGTTATTGTTCGGGTCACAGCCCGTCATCATTCTGACTTCTAAGAGTCAATTACTAACACATCTAACACGTAGCTTATACAGAACTTCATCTATTATACTATCACCTTTTACTTTATACTTATTTCTATGACCCGTTCGACTCAATCATGGTCAAACTGTCGACACCTTCTTATGCGGATTAATTTCATCTTTTTATATTTTTAAACCCGTCTCACGGATTCAGACACATCATTCATGCTTTTTCATTCATTGAATCCGCCTTACGGATTCAAACATTACATTCATGCCTTTCATTACTTCTACGTTTTGAATCCTTCTCGCGGATTCAAACATATTATCCATGCCTTTCATCCTTGAATCCGTCTCACGGATTCAAACATATCATCCATGCCTTTCATCCTTGAATCCGTCTCACGGATTCAAACATATCATCCAAGCCTTTCATCCTTGAATCCGCCTCACGGATTCAAACATATCATCCATGCCTTTCATCCTTGAATCCGTCTCACGGATTCAAACATATTATTCATATCTTGTTGATCCGCACTTAATCACGGATTCAACATTCTTCATTCTTATCAGGCATGTTTTTCATTCTTACATAGTACTCTCAATTTCCCGAGAGTCTTACTTCCCATTTCACCCACACGCCCGCCCACTACCCAACTCTACCGGACATACCTGTAACAATTATCATGATCTCACGAACGTCATACGTTTCTCGTGTACTGGCCAGGTACACAATCCACATAGTAGTTTCGTGCCTTCATGTAATTGTCACCTTATATCCGTAGACTTAGGTTTCGGTGCGTGTATCACATTCAGTACTTCATTACTATACTACCGTTATCCTTCATTTAACATTTTCCTTCTCTTAATGAATTTTACTGTTACACATACCCACATATCGAATTTACGTACCTGGATTCAAATTTGGCTTATTACCTATTTGCCTGCCTTAGTATTCATCCTAGATTGCATTCACAGATCATCCTCTTCAAACACTTATGCTTACCTCGCACATACAAAACCGTCAGTTTCTTTATACGTATACATAAGTACATACTTACATTAGCTTTTACCCTTGGATCTTGATCGAGTCTTAGATTGTACGGGCTTCTTATCTCAAGAGCACACAAGTTTGAGTTCAAGTACTTACCTTCTCGTACTTGATTCCCTCAAACCAGGGCTCTGATACCAACATGTAACACCCTAACACGTTTAACCTTAAAACGACGCAGCGGAATTTCGAGCCTTAAAATTTCTTTCATTATATACGTCTTGACATTCTTAAAATTCATTTTATAATATAAAAACATAACTTATCATCACTAAATTACATATTTAAACATTCCCGTATAATCTATCTTGTGACTCGGTCTTCGATCGCTACTCTTTGTGAGGATAATCCGAGATTCGTACAACCTGCACCCACCACAAACATACGCATCATTAGCATACTTATGTGTAAACAAGATTCATAGTAATGTAGCCTTGCTATGTTCTATCCACATATACTTCTCATCCTGTTAACTTTCTAGTTTTAAGCATTCCATCTGGGTGTCTAATCCTTGGCGAAACTTCAATAATGTACCTGCATTACATTTCATTCTCGAGGCACCTTGTGAATAATCATCAATACATAAATGTATTGAAACCACATATACAATACATACATAACTACGTACATACATACATACCTTTAATTGCATACCTACGCATCTATTTACATACATACATGATTACGTCTACACATACGTACTTACATACATACATACATAATTACATACATACATACCTACTCGCATACATACATACATACACACATAACTACATACATACATACCTGCTCGCATACATACGTTTCTTAACGCGTTTGACGCGTTTGCCCATGGATTCTCTTTTACTAATTATGTAGGTAAATCCATACTTATATTTACCTATGCCTTTCTACTTAATTCGTTCCATTTTATGCTTGCGTACACGCTCATCGCATCTCATAAACACTCTAAAATGAGCTTAGAATACAATTCGGGACTCCTTGTAGGTTACAAGACTGATTACAGATGGATTCTGCACATTCGGTTGAACTGGCAGCTGACGCACGACCATGCGTCCCAACCACACGACCGTGCGGATCCTACGACGTCGGGAACACTGGTAATGCACAAGCCAGTACACTTGTTTACTCGGAAACGCACGACCGTGCGCCACCTCGCGTCGGGGCAACTTTCATAGACAGCGACTTAGGGCGTCGGCAAAAATTGGAAAATGCACGGGGCGTCGGCGACGGCCATAGGGGCGTCGGCGACGGCCCCTAGAATCACCATTTTGCTGCAGATCCGTTTCGTCGTCTGAAAATGCTAAAACTTGCGTAACTTTTAAACCGTTTACCCGTTTAACCTCCCGTTTCTTCCCACATGACCGTAAATTGATAATCTATCATGTGAACTTGAAATCCCATGTCCGGATTAAGAAAATTCTTAACTTATGCACTATCGACTTAATACCTTTTTACAAGTTTTGACCCGTTCCTGCATTTATCTCAAATAATCTGATTATTTGACCCCGACTCCTCATATACCTTATACTTTCAACGTTATTTATCATAAAGGACAAAACTCTTGGATGTCTTGCCTCCTCTTAACACATTTTCGCTCAAAAGCTTATTTTGACCCGTCATGGGTATTTACGCATTAAGTGGTCTATGACATACAAAACCATACTCCCCACTTTCATACTTGACCAAAACATTATACTAATCGAATAGCTTGTTTCCAATAGACATTTAGGGTCGTTTGCCCGTTATACCTATCAAGGGCGTTTTTGTCAACATTGCTCCATCCTTTACAACCAAGGACTTCATTGCGTATTTAACCAACCTTACCACTTGACGACAATTCTAACGCACATACCTTACTCGGATCAAAGCTAGATCCGTTTAATACTTCATCGATTTCATACCACTCATTCCTATTTGACCTCAATTATCATACCTAATAATAATTTTACATAAACAACTAAGAAGTGATTACGGAAATCACTTACCTTATGCGTCCGTGCTCGTATCCGATTCCTCGCCTCTTCTTGACCCGTTAACACCTCATGCTTGAGCCCGTCTCGTCGTGATTCCTATACTTTCATTTCATCGAAATCAGGCTCTTATTAGCGTACTCATCTGTACATGTTAACAATCATATCAATCGCATATTTCACACTTAACTTTCCTTAGTCATTTCTAACAAGAATAAAACATATAATCAACTTCATATCCTTTCCAACACATGTACATCATCATGTAATCACAATTAACGCATATTAACATAACATGCCCAAACGACTTCCTATAATCCTGCTTTTACCACAACGAGTTAAATCATGTTTCTTATACTTGTTGACTTTCAAAAGTCAACTATTAACCATATGTAACTATCGACTTATCAACATATACCCGTAACATCATAATCGACTATATGGATGACACTATATACATTTTATCATACAGTTGATGTACGTACTACCTTTTAAGCATAACGTACAACTAATTCATGCATAAATCTTCTAAACTCATACATAACCCATCAAAACCTACTACTAAACAACATGGATCATTCCCAAATAAACATCAAACATATCATCATCATATTTCTCCTAATTCATCTAACAAGAATTCATCATACCCACATAATACATCAATCTTTCAACAAGGCTCAGACATGGGAGGTGATTCTAGTCATCATCTTCACCCTAACTAACGGGTCTCACCTCTAATCATCAAATTAACACAAACCATACGTAACACGTGTTCTATACGATGATTCTAACCCTTGTACATGATTAATTTCATACTAACTCACGGATTTGAACATAACCCACTTCACACATGATCACAAATCTTAGATTTAAGACATACCTTATGATCCCCTCGTAAAGGTGATCATTAATCCGTGTTCCTTCTTAAATTTGAGCCTCGATTCACCCTTCGATTTGGTGATTTAGTTGAGTTAGGGTTTGGAGCTCTTGGAGCTCCTGAACATTCGTGAACACACGCGAAGTGTGTGTTTGTGTGTGTTGAACTTTCATTTTAATAACTCAACTTCCATTCTGTTCCACTTTAACCCCTCGGGTTTGCCTTTAAAACATAACCGACACTACCTTCATCATTTAATACTTTTGACCATACCCTTAACTAGGTTAAATAGCCTAGTTATTAATTTCATGACGTGTCATATAGGAACACACGACAAATATTAACATTCAGATTTTGGGGCGTTACAGTGGGGTATTGTGCACATTACTAATTTCTCACGGTTAGGCAAATAAATCCTAACTGTGACAATCATCACTACTTGGGGAAAGACCCAATAGTGGTATGACCATCGTCACCAGGTGACACGGCGCCAGATAAAAATAAGATAGAAGCCATTGTAATCGCTCTTATGTTGTAATTGATAACTAATGTGTCGTTTTACATACTTGAATGACTTGCCAGTATTTCCCGCTGATAAAATATTTTTAAAACATGTTTAAGGCACCTGCTGTAAATCAAGGAAAACGTGCTACGGAGCACTAACAAGCTTGAAGAGGTGGCTCAGTTAAAATAAATAAACATGTTTTATAAAAAATTGTAAAAAAAAAAAATGGTATGTTTTTTGGCTTTTTTTAGGTTTTTTAGTTAGTTTTCTAGTTTTCTCATTTAGATGTAGTTTTCTCATGATCCTCTCCCTATATATATATATATATATATATATATAAAACAAATGTACAAAACGAATGCCAACATATTAAAAATACACAATGGTTCCCATTACAAAACAAATACACATTTAACAACGTTCAAGATGAGCAACGCGTACACGGTCTAGTGGAGACCTGAGTGTCTAATAGGTTAGAACACTTGTGGGTTGACTCACGCATTTAGAATACCCCTTTTGCTAGCACACTCATTCGGACGCAAAACTGTGAGTTCATCTCCCCCTTTTCTTGTAAACGTTTTTGTTTTACAACTCTCGGGTGGAAATACATGTCCCGATGGTATGGTATGGTTAAGCTATGGAATGAAACAACTAGATCATGTGCGCATAAGGTGACTCTTATGCGCCATTAATCTTGTATAAGACCAAGGAACAAAACAGGTAGATCTATTGGGTACGGGCGAGCCCCCTCATGGGTCCTTGTGTGGCCGCATGTAGTGCTTTTGTCGTCCCAGCCAAGTAGATTGGTACTAAATCAAGGGTTGAGTGTTTCCTATGTCGTCACACATATTAATGTCCTTGAAAACATTAATGATCAACGATTTCATATACGCTTTACATACCAGTTTTCTATACACGAACTTTCAAATGTTTTTAAGATTCATTTGATGCGAACTCAAAACACATGAATTAACAAGTTGTGATTATCTAAAGACTACTTACTTCGATTGTAAAACAACAGAAGGTTATTATATAGATAATCAACTGAAATTACTAACCCTAATCCCTATCAAATATATCCCAATTTCTAGAACTCTCGGTAATTGAACGAATTAGAACTAAATTTTAAATAAAATAAATCGGTTACAACTGGTCAATCAAATCAAGAGGTAAAAAGCATTGAATGCTTAGATTACAGAGTTCACAAACAATGAAAACACATAAAATTAGTCTACTTACAAGAATCCTCCACCCGGAAGAAACCACTAAAAAATTTGTCGCTCATCCTAGTTGATTGATCTTTAAAAGCGTGAAACACGGTTGAAATCATCTACAATCTTGTTCATGTTGTGTGAAGTACGATGAAAGATGGTGAAAGAATACCCAAAAATCTTTGCTTAGATTACAAAGTTAACCTTTGTTGCCCATTTTTTCTTCGCTGAACCGTAGGCTACGATCTCCAACCGTAGCTTACCCTTTGGAGCTGCTGTCAACCTTTTGTCTAACCTGGCTAAACCGTAGGCTATGGTCAATTGACTGTAGCTTACGTCGTGATTTGTGGCTCTATTATTGGCTGCATTTCAACTTCCAATAAATGACCCAAAGGCCCCTGAACTTTATTCTTTCACGTTCCTTGTATTTCCAAGCTATCTCTTGAACCGAAACAACTCCCAATTAATGTAATATGCGCTGATTAACATCCTCGGTAGTTCCTCTTCATCACCACGCACTCTAACTTCACAGATTTAAGCGATTAACCTGTAAAACCACAAATTCTCGTAGTTATCACATTCAACACACATAATCGCCTAAAACGCAATAAAACACGTAAGATAAGAACATTAACGCTCAGGTTTCACCCACTCCATCACATCCCCACACATATCTTTTTTCATCCCAAAAAATTACTTGCAATGGAATCACAATCAAATCACTAGCTTTCAATGTATTCGGTTATCTTATTAACAAGTCTAATCACGCATTAAGTAAGATTGTAGGTATATGATCCACTTAAACCCAACCACCAATTTTCAAGTGCTTATTCATGATCCTTTAAGTTCAAGTGAATTATTCATCTTTGGGTCCCACAATCAAAAGATCACAACACTACCTAATCCCGCTTTGAGCTCATGAGATTAGCGTCTTATATAAAAAAAAACTCTTATATATTTCCAATTAAATTTATGATGGATAATGAATGATGGTTATGAGCTTTGACAAGCTTTTGTATACGATCAACTTAGCAGACAAACCCCACCCGAGTCACCATCCCAGTGGTTAATGCCATAAGTTTCACATATTTATCTTTCTTTCTTTTTTCTAACTCCACCTAGAGGGTATGTACCACCCGAGGCACCATCCCAGTGGCAATACTATAGGATTTGTCAATACATAGCTAGCTCAAAATAATGGATAGATGGAATTTTTTTCGGGTGCCACCTTGTTTCGGATTTATTTTCATAAAAAGAAACAGGTGTGCCATTTAACCGGAATACTTATAAGTTTTTTATTTATAACAGCACCTCCTATACTCTCTATAGTTTCGGCTTTGCCATAGCTCCTAAGGTGAGAACCCACAAGAATCCTAAGATTTAAGTATATTATATCAATCCTAAGGAACCTTTCAACCGGCTGGACCTACCTACATATCCTAAATTAGATGCGTTTTCGACCGTTTTATTAGGTCATATATATAATAATTGGAAACCAATGATCTGATTATACCTATCATTTTCCATTTTGTGCAAAAACCTTTACGAAACATTTTTAAATTTTTCAAAATTTTCATTTTAACCAATTTTAACCATTCAATCATCTGATATAACCGACATCACCAATCTTCTCTCGGGTTACCTATCCTCACACTTAGGATACATTGTCCCCAATGTAGGGTGCACTTTATAATCCTAACTTGAGAGATACCACCCACACACCATAATGGCTAATAACCTAATCAACTCAACAAATAAAAACTACTCACAAACACAAAGGTTCACACCACCAAATGCACAAATAAAAACAAAAAGAAAAATAGAGAGACACATGAGCCTGGTCAGTCAATCAGTGAGTGTCGGTGGTAGTGCGGGTGCTGCGATCTAGCAGGGACGTAAGCATCTCATGGATTCTTTTATATCTCGCCGGGGATGTTGCCAAACATCCCCACACTTGAATAATTGCATCCGTGAAGATTTAAACGTAGTAACCTGCCAAACTACCTGCACACACCAAAACAAAACAAACAATACAATACTCTACATCCTCGGGCTGCCTCCCAAGAGCGGTAAGTTTATTGGTCTTCAGCCAGACCGTACCTGATGTGCTCAGGGTGGTTCAGATGCCTGCTTGCATCCCCCACTTCTCTACATACAATTCCATCTAGTTTTATGGGAGGTTTGCAGCTTCACGCCAGTTGGGGTCAAATTTGACTTCACTGCCCCACTCAATCCCACCATCGGGTGGTTTTCCATCTTCTACTCTCCTTCTCACATCCGTCTTTTTCACCTGACTTCCATTCGTCTCAACCTTAGACCTGCAACACTCAATACCATTCTTATCTAACATGTTGATGTGTGTAAAATGCAACATATAAATTACATCAAATGAGGCATAAAACTAACCCTTTTTTAGTACTAATGTTGGAAAAAAGTGTGCTTTTGTCTTCCTATTGTATTTTTAGGGTTAAATGAGCTTAAATGAACAAAAGAAGCAAAAATACAGCCAAATCTAACATAAATAAAAGAAAAGGAATAAACGTGGCATGCCCGACCCCTCGACAGCATCTTCCCAAGCAAAAAAAAAGACAACAGAAGGCTGAACACGGGGGCGTGCCCAAGTGTCTGCAGAAAAGACAAAGTGGTAGAAGCTTCTATTTCCCAACACGGGGGCGTGCCCAGCGGGCACGGGGCCGTGGTCAACGCAAAGATTCGCAGAATCTGAGCAAATCTTGATAGTACAGATACGCTTCTGCACACGGGGCCGTGCCCAGCAGACACGGGGGCGTGGTCAACTAATACAGCCAAACTGCATTAAATGAAGAAAGAGAAGACGGGTGGACACTGGGCCGTTCATCCTTGTTGATTAATCTTCAAAAGCGTGAAACACGGTTAAAATCATCTTCAATCTTGTTGATGTTGTGAGAAGTATGATGAAAGATGGTGAAAGAATACCCTAAAATCTATTCTTTTCCTCCCAAAATTGTCACACCCCAACCGATGGCGGAAACGTCGGGGTGAGGCACTGAGTGAAACAGATTGTCCAAGAGAATCCACAACAACTATTAATGACAATATATTTAAGTGTTAATGTTCCATATCATCAACATATAATGTAAAAACAGTTATTACAGATATTTTTCTCAAAGACAAATAGCAGTTCTGAAAACTCATATTTTATTCGTGGGTTTCTAGACCACCTAACTTGATTCCATAACGATCAACAAACATAGTATAGCATGCTAAACACCTGTCACACATGTTAAAATGAAGTCAATACATATAGCGTAAAGGTGAGTACACAAGTTTAATAGCATATAGTATAGCAAAAGCGATTAACTCATAACCAGCATGTAACACGTAAAAATGTGAAGCAAGTAAGCTATCGACAATGATATATGCAACCGACATGACTGTGAGTTGTAGAATGCGCAACACATTATCACCACCGTGACCATGTGAAGTAAAACCCTTAACAACCTCTGTCCACGACAGGTGCTGAGTACAAACTATAGTACTATCATTGCTAAGGTGTCAGGCAACAATCACTGTGTAAACATAACATACAAGCATTCACCGAAAACACGTATAACATGTGAGAGTTCGGTTAGCGTATAAAAGTAGTTACATTGTGTGTTGATGTGGTTTGATATAGGTAACGTAGGTAACACCCAAAAGTGCGTTAAGCAAAAAGGGTTTGAGTATACTCACAGTATGTGTTTAATAAATAAACATTGCCTTGGATTGATGTCGCAACCCCCGATCCCTGATTCCCGGGAACGGGCGGCCGCGATCCAGTTTTGGTGGTATCGTGGTATTTGTCTAATTTGGCAGCGGAATTTTTCATCAGGACCGTAGTTAGGAAATGTTTATCAGAGTAAAACCACCATATTTGATATTAATAATCACATGGGTAAAACCCAAGTTTCTTATTACAATACATTCATAGGGATAAACCCTATTTTATTGAATTTAAAACATCATCTTTTAGGTAACTTTTATAGCCACATTTTTCCCAAGCCTTCAGTGCTCTCCAGCTGGCTTTTTACTAATTGGCTGTCACATTTTGTTACCTGAAACATGTTTTAAAAACATTTGTCAGCGGGAAATACTGGTGAGTGAATCCCAATTTAATCAAGAAACATTTTATCAATTAAAACAGTATTGAGAGCGATCACATTGTTTATTTCTACACAATTACTCATTCAGTACTGTCAATCCTGACTTGTGGGTCATATTACTCATTGGCTAACTCGTCGTCCAACGGTAACATGCTGTCATCCCCGACTTACTACTCACAAGGTAGTAAATTTTGTATACAAAACCCCAACATACCGGCAGTAATTGAAGAACTACAAAGACTCAATCACTGCTTAATCACATTGTAAAACATTTAAGGTTTTGTAAAATATTACAAAAAGGTTAACAAAAAGAGGATAAACTCACATTGCTATCTTAGACTTCGCGTAAGGGTTTCCTGGGTATAATCTATAATTTATACAAATGTACATTGGTTAGTATCATAACCCTTTGAAAATATTAATGATACCCTCCCCGAGACGGCATTCCAATAACTACGTCGGGCAGAACCACGAAAGTTATCACGGAATCCTAAATCGATCGGGCAGCGTATCTACTATGAAATCGGGGTTATAATGCTTACAACGGAGCAGAACCTTGCTAATTAGGGGGTATTATACTTGAAAATTATGCCTATTATCAGAGATTTCGAGATTGAGAAACAGAAATGAACGAGTTGAAATGAAATCCCGAGGCCTTCTTATATAGAACTGAAATCTGGTCCTCACGCGGCCCGCATAAAGAACAGACAGGGCTTACGCGGCCCGCGTAGTAGCCCGGGTAGGGTTTAGGTGATCCGGGTCATCGCCTCGCTTCGCCACGATGTCGACACGTGTCAGCCTCTGGTGTTGCCGTGTTATCGATCTCTCGCGGCCCGCGTTAACTTAAACGGGGTCTTACGCGGCCCGCTTGAACTAAAGAAATCAACGAAGTCAGTTTTGAGCCTTGATACCGCCCGCGTAAGGTTGGGGTGAGGTCCTACGCGGCCCGCCTCAGCCTTAGATTTAAACTTTTATATTTTATTTAAATTCTATAACGTATTTCGGGCTTGGTTTTCACATAAGGGATGTATTTAAAGACATATAAGGGTATTTTAAAATATACTAGAGTGTCGGAAATATTATGAGAGTGTCGGTTTTACCGAGGGTTGTTACATTCTCCCCACCTTGTTTTAGAGCTCGTCCTCGAGATCTACTGGAACAAATGCGGATATTTCTTTTGCATTTCTGATTCAAGCTCCCATGTATACTCGGGTCCTCTTTTGGAGTCCCATTTCACTTTGACTAAAACTAGTCTCTTATGTTTGAGATTCTTGACTTTCCTGTCTTCAATTTTTAGGGGTCTTTCTACAAACTTGAGTTGTTCATTTACCTCTATATCTTTAAGAGGTACTATCAGTGATTCACCAGCTAAACACTTTTTGAGATTAGACACATGAAACACATCATGTATTCCTGCCATTTCCTCTGGCAGTTGTAGCTGATAGGCTACAAGTCCTAGTCTTCTAATAATCTTAAAAGGTCCAATATACCTGGGACTTAGCTTTCCCCTTTTGATGAATCTTACCACTCCTTTCCAAGGAGAGACTTTCAATAATACTTTATCTCCTACTAGAAACTCCAATGGTTTGCGTCGGTTATCGGCATAGGTCTTTTGTCGATCACGTGCTGCTTTCAGTCGTTGCTTGACTTGAATAATCTTGTCGGTTGTTTCCTGCACTATCTCAGGTCCAGATAGTTTCTTTTCCCCAATTTCTGCCCAACAGACTGGGGTTCGGCACTTTCGTCCATAAAGTGCTTCGAATGGTGCAATATTGATACTTGTGTGATAACTATTATTATAAGAAAATTCTATTAAAGGTAAGTGATCGTCCCAATTACCTCCGAAATCAATTACACAAGCTCTAAGCATATCCTCCATTGTTTGAATTGTCCTTTCGCTTTGTCCGTCTGTTTGAGGATGATAAGCTGTACTTAGTTTTAATTTAGTTCCCATTGCCTTTTGGAAACTTGACAAAAAATGAGAGGTAAATCGGCTATCTCTATCAGAAACAATTGATAATGGTATTCCATGTAAAGAAACGATTTCATTTACATACAATTTAGCTAATTGTTCCATACTAAAAGTTTCTTTCATTGGTAGGAAATGTGCTGACTTGGTTAGCCTATCTACAATCACCCAGATTGTATCATTTCCTTTCTTGGTTTTGGGTAGTTTAGTAACAAAATCCATTGTTATTAATTCCCACTTCCACACTGGCATTTCTAATTGTTGTAACAAACCTGAGGGTGTTTGGTGTTCAGCTTTAACTTGTGAGCAAGTTAAACATTTAGAAACATAGGCTGCTATATCCTTTTTCATTCCTATCCACCAGAAATTTTTCCTTAAATCTTGGTACATTTTATCACTTTCTGGATGCATCGTATACTTAGACTTATGGGCTTCTTCTAATATACGATGACATAGGTTTCCTAATTTAGGTATCCACATTCTCTTTTCATGAAATCTCCAGATTCCATCTGTTCCTTGTTCTAATTCTTTTAGCATACCTTTTAGCTTTTCAGTATCTTCCTTGATTACTGATTCTTGTGCTTCTCTTATTTGATTATTTAAATCTACTTGCAGATTTAATTTAAGAGAATGTACCCTTTTTGGCTTTTCATGATACTTTCGGCTTAAAGCATCTGCCACTACATTTGCTTTTCCTTCATGATACTGGATATCACAATCATAATCACTAAGCAATTCCATCCAACGTCTTTGTCTCATATTCAATTCCTTTTGCCCAAAAACATACCTTAAACTTTTGTGATCAGTGGATATGGTAAACTTACTACCATAAAGGTAATGTCTCCAAATCTTAAGGGCAAAAATTATAGCTCCTAGTTCTAAATCATGGGTAGAATAATTCTCTTCATGATTCTTAAGTTGTCTGGATGCGTAGGCTATAACCTTCTGACGTTGCATTAATACACATCCATAACCTAACTTAGAAGCGTCACAATAGACTACAAAATCTTCAGTTCCTTCTGGTAACGCTAGTATGGGTGTATGGGTTAATTTTTGCTTAAGAATTCTAAAAGCTTCTTCTTGTTTTAATCCCCATTCAAACTTAACGGATTTACAGGTTAACTTAGTTAAAGGAATGGCTATTCTAGAGAAATCTTTAATAAATCTTCTATAATAACCGGCCAATCCTAAGAAACTTCTAACCTCGGTTGGTGACTCAAGGGTTTTCCATTTAGTAATCGCCTCGATCTTTGTTGGATCCACATGAATTCCTTCATGATTGACTAAGTGTCCAAGAAATTGTACCTGTTCTAACCAAAACTCACACTTTGAAAATTTAGCGTAAAGCTTTTCCTTTCTTAATAAACTTAAAAGTGCGTGCAAATGCTTTGCATGATCTTCTTTACTCTTAGAGTAAATTAGAATATCATCTATAAAAACAATTATGAATTTATCCAAATATGGCTTACATATTCGGTTCATCATGTCCATAAATGCAGCTGGGGCATTGGTTAAACCAAATGGCATGACAGTAAATTCATAATGACCATACCTTGTTCTGAAAGCGGTTTTAGGAATGTCCTCTTCCTGTACCTTTAACTGATGATATCCTGACCTTAAATCGATTTTAGAGAAAAATCGAGTTCCTTGCAGTTGATCAAACAGATCATCGATTCTCGGTAATGGGTACCGATTCTTAATCGTGACTTTGTTTAATTCACGGTAATCAATACACATACGCATTGATCCGTCCTTCTTTTTAACAAACAGTATCGGCGCTCCCCATGGCAACGAACTTGGTTGTATAAATCCCTTCTCTAACAACTCGTCTAATTGTTTCTTCAATTCTTGTATTTCTGCAGGTGCCAAACGGTAAGGTGTGTTGGTGCATGTTTGTGACAACAGCTTAGATTTGGTCTTTGGATATCTTGTAATTAGATAAACGATAAACAGTTAGCGGGTTTAGCTTTGTAATAGTTAGTTGTAATGTTTGGGCTAACTAAACCCAACGAATTGGGTGTGTGGAGGCGAATTGGGCCTGTCCAATTCGCAGTCCATGATGTTTAGCCTTGGCCCAAGTAGCAAACCTTGTGTTATATAAACAAGGTTAGGCTTTAGGGTTTAGGTTAATCAGTTAATCAGCCAGAACATTGTTTGAGAGCAATTTCGTGAGAGCTTAGAGTCTTGGACGAAATTGTTAGTTGGTTAGGGTTTGATTGATTGTAAAACAGATTGTTTGGATAATCAATAGAAACCCAGTTTGAAAGTGATTTGCTGTTTCTGTTCTTCTACTTGTTTCTGTGATATTCTGATCAAGAGGATTCCGCACTCTTGATTGGAAAGACAATTCTGTGAAAGATCCATACGAATAGGGGACCTACAATTGGTATCAGAGCGTTAGGCTCTTGAAGGCTCGGTTCAGAATTGTTGCTGCAGAAAAGGGTTGATTTTCGGGTTGTTTTGGAAATTTTCGAAAATTTTAAGTTTTTAAGACCTAGGGTTTCGAAATATTGGTGGCTGATTTTCAAAATTTTTGAAGTGTTTGATCTGTTTGCATATTTAATTTTGCTGTATTAGTGTTTTTGGTTGCAGGTTTGGTTGATTCTTGAAGAATTTTGGCTGAAAAGGCTTGAAGATTCGAATATTGTTCTTCGTGTTCTTCGTGTTCTTCATTAAGTTCATCAGAAATTTGTCAAAAGTTTGCTGATTTGCGTGTTCGATTTTGCAGGAAATTGATAAGAAATCTGCAGAATTCTGAAAAGATTAAGTTTCCAAAGTTAACTGGACCTTAAGAATTTGACTCTAGGCGATTTTAACAGATTCGCTGACTGATCAGCGACTTGATTTACTCGGTGACCGGCGAAGTTAAATCCAAAGGCGACTTTGGTAACCGTATAATTTTCCTCAGCGAAATTATCACGGTTTCAGCGACTTCACTAGTCGTCGTAATAGCGAAATTGTTCAGCGAACTTGTCAGCAAATTTAATCTGTCAGCGAAATAGACCAGCATAATTAAGTAACAGATCAACGAAATTAAGCAGTTGACCAGCGAAATTACCAGTACCAGCGAAATTAAAGTGGTGGAATCTTGGTTGGCAAGCGTCGATAAAATTTGACTGTTTTGCAAATAGGAATTGATCCGTAGCTCGTTTGACAGAACCGTTTGGACCGTTGAATTCTTTGGAAAATCCCGAATACGGTTTTTGACATTATATATCATTGGATTTGTCTTTTCGAGACGATTCTAAAGGTGTAATTTGGTAACCACTGTTTTCGGAGAAATTTTGTACGGTTTTATCAGTACGGTTACGATAAAAACGTGTTTAAAGATGGTCAGAATGGACAAGGTTAGTGAGAGTGTTAAACATTGGCCAAAGCTGAAAAATGTCAAAGAATATGCTGACTGGAAAGAGGAGTTTGCGGCATTTGTGAAGAGTGAAGATACCAGAATGTGGTACTGTATGATAGATGGCTATGTTGCTCCTACGCGTAGTATTGAAGGAAGGGTTTTAGTGTTGTCTTATGACAAGATGGATGAATCTGAGAGACAGGTGGTTGATGCTGAAAAGAGAGCATTGGCTACAATTAAGATGTCCTTACCTGATAGCATCAAGCATACCTTCAACAAGTACACTAATTCAAAGGATATGTGGGATGCATTACAAAAGCGATATCAGGGAAATGAGAGTGCCACTCAGGCATTCATGGCAGAGATAGTGCCAGTTGATGAGGCTGAAACTAGTGTGAGTGATGCTGAATCTGAAGTGAAGAATGCTGAAGCAAAAGTGGATGCTGAAGTAGAGAAAGAGAGTGAAGCTGAACAGGGTGTTGCTGATGAAACCTCAGAAGTTCATGAGAAAGAGGTACAATCTAATTCAGTATGTTTGAGATGTCGTGAACTACAGGGTGAGGTTGCCAGGTTGACAACACAAAACCAAAGTCTGGTAAGTGAGATGTCTAACATAAAAGAAGCAAACTTTTTTGTTAAAAGAAATGAATCGGCATACTTGAAGAAAATAAAAGGTTGTGAAGCTGAAATTGAAGCTTTAACTTGCAAACTAAATGAAAAACTTCAAGTCATAGACTTAGCTCATGATATGATGGCTGAGAAAACAAAAGAGATTTCTGAAAAATGCAAAGAGTTGTCAGATGCACAACTCAAAATTGTTGAACTTGAAAAGAAATTGAGTCAATTCAGAGATTCGTCTTTTGTAATGAAACACATGATGGGTGGGTTAAAGAAAAGTAATGACAAAACAAGTGTGGGATTTCATGGTTTCAATGAAGTTCCACCTCCTCTTAGTCATAACTATTCATTCCTGCCTAGTGAAGATGAGCTAGCAGATTTTATGGCATCTACACCAAGTAGTTTCGCATCCACATCAAGTAAAGGTGATGAATCTGAGAGTGATGATTTGAAAAGAAAAATTTCACCGCCTAAGAATAAAAATCAAGCTTTTGTTAAAAAGATTAATTTTGTTCAAGGTAGTGACATGAAAAATGAAACAACTATTATTGAAAATGAATCAAATGTAGAGTTTGCTAAAAATAAGAGCATAGAAAAATCTGAAATCAAGCAAACTGAACAAGGTTCATCTAAGGGATCTACCTCAGAGACTCCAGCTAAGAAGTCTTCGAGAAAGAGATCGTGCTTCAAATGTCACGTCAAGGGACATGTAGCAAGCTGCTGTCCTAACAAAAAGAGTGAAGCACAACTTAGTGAAAACAGAGAGGGAAATTACCAGTGAAGGAAGGTGATAGTGAGGAGAAAGGCTCAAATTCTTCAAAGAAATCTGCTCCTAAGCAACTAGAGAATGTTGCTGTTGGTGTAGATAAGGCTGGAACAGGAACTTCACAAGTTCCATGTTTTCGAAGAAATCAACAAAGATTTCAGCCTAGATCTCCACCAGGCAGATACGAGAGACCTAGAAGCAGTTCACCAAGAGTGAACAATTTTAATAGAAATATAAATAATTTCAGAAGTCAAAGTCAATATCAAAATCGATACCAGAATAATGGTGGTCGAACTTTTTATAACAATGGCTTTAGAAATTACAACAATCAAGCTTCTTGGAATCAAAATTCAAGGTTTCAAAATCAGAATTTTCAAAGGTCAAATAGTCCAAATACATATAGGAACCCTCAGGACCAGAGACCTTATGGAAATCAAAATCCATCAACAGGTCTGAGATCCAAGACTCCAGTTAGGAGTAATGGATATTGGATGGATGTTCAAATAGTTGGTGAATTTGGACGACCCAAGACCATTAAGGCTTGGGTCCCCCAATCTAACTAATTTCTTAGTTGGTGTGTGCAGGAGCTGCTAAGGAGGATTATCAACTTATGTTGATAATGGCTGCTCTAGGCATATGAAGGGGGATGTGAGATTGTTGATATATTTATATTGATTGATTTAAATTGAAGTTCAAGGTGATGAGTCGACACACTAGATAACCTGGCAGATCTTTATATTAAAGCTTTTGACAGGCTCGCTTTGAACACTTAGTCGAACTCAACGGGATGAGGAATCCTGAATAACTGGTTTTTCATAAGAATTTTTGTAAATAGTTTACTGCTTTTCTTAAAAAATCAAAAATAAAAAAAAAAATTGAAAAATCAAAAACATAAAAAAAATAGAAAAACAAAAATGAGTTATCACTGTGTGAAAAAGGAGAAATGATAGTACATCAGCAAGTTAGACTGTCACACTGAAACTGAAAATAAATTGCTTAAGTATGATAGCAGCTTCATTATATGATGTACCAGTAGGCAAAAAGCATGAAATAATCAACTTACCAATGTGATATAAACATAAATGAAATGTGTATGAGTGGGGAACACATCAGTGGTGTATGGTTTAATGACCTTAAATCTTGCGTTGATAGATTGCCAAAATCTGAAGTTTTGGGTCTTTATACTGTTATTTCATCTGGGGATATCTTGACTGTCTTTCTGTTCAGAATTAAAATTGTACATGACCCCAGGAAAGAATGTCACTTGGAATTAGCACATTTCTATTTGAATGTCTGTATGTTGTCCCGATACACACAATTTTGATCTGATTCTGAAATCTTCTCTGAAAAAAATCGTGTACCTCCTTTGCTGCATCCAGATATATGCTGACCTGGAGGTGCTAGGCAACGACAGCTTCTGCTGCATCCAGATACATGCTGACCTAGCTGTACGTTGTCGCGCTATAGATCTAATACACCCGAAAGAGGCCCTCAAGTGCCCAAATGAAACCCAATAAACCTATATCAAACTGAGAAATCTCATTTGATCTGTATATTATACCATCTCTCCTAAAGATCTATTCTGTTCTCTTCTCAACCTATTCCCAGTTAAGATTTCAGAAATCTGGATTGGACTTGTGAAATATGTGGTAGGGAAGATACTTGCATGATAGAGTGTGTTGTTTATATTTCCAGGATTTGATTAGTATTTATTTGGGTGTTCATTGTTAAGCAATCAAAACATGATAAAAAGATTATATGCAGACCAAGACACTGTCAGGATATCTTAAAGGATGACATCAGTATACTCACCTACTACGATGAATCTTTGTGCATACCTTGATCGTGGGGGTATATCCTGAAGTGGGACACACTAATATATCGGAAATAATATTACCTTAACGTATCATACGGTAATGGTACTTGAAATGTTCATGCATTTTGTTTAAGAGGACAAACATACTGGTAATCGTCTTGGACTGCTTTTCATGACAAATTAAATAAAGGATTATCTAATAGTGTGAAACAGTTTGATTGTGCTGATATGATCTTCTTACCAGTGATTCTCACAAAAATAGAGTGTTTATTGCTTTTGTATTTACTTGCTTTTAGAAAATATAAAAAATCCAAAAATAGTGTCTTTTTCTGTTTAAAATTCTTAACGTACGGAAAACTGTTATTCTTGGAGGAATTGTTACTGATAGGGGGAGACGGTGTTAGAAAGTGAGTTCAAAATTTTAAATCATGCGGGTTATAGGGTGTGATTAAAAAGTTTTGCGTGTTGGTGATAAATTGTAAATGTTTAATCTGTGATACAGTTTAACAAATCTCTTGAATAATAATAATTTATTTAACTTTGTTGAAAAATTCTTATGGTTTCTCGAGATGTTTGTTTTATAGTAAACAGATTGAAGCGGTGTGTTGCTGAGAAGTTAAAGTGATGAGTTGCTGTGAAGATGAGAGTTTGATTGGATGCATGGTAGAACCTCCTTTCTATATTGCAGACAAGATGAAGGTTTTGAAGATTGCTATTCAAATGCTGAACTGGAGTTTTACTCAAACGCTAAAGTTTTGAAGATTTGGTGATTGGATGCATCAGCTTAGGGGGAGTCTGTTGCTGACAGGAGCTATTGAAGCTGAAGCTATCCAAAGACCAAAGACAGTGCAAGATTACATGAAGATTGCAAGAAGACTGAAGACAAAGTTATTTTATGAAGCTATTGTCAAGGGGGAGTTTGTTGGTGCATGTTTGTGACAACAGCTTAGATTTGGTCTTTGGATATCTTGTAATTAGATAAACGATAAACAGTTAGCGGGTTTAGCTTTGTAATAGTTAGTTGTAATGTTTGGGCTAACTAAACCCAACGAATTGGGTGTGTGGAGGCGAATTGGGCCTGTCCAATTCGCAGTCCATGATGTTTAGCCTTGGCCCAAGTAGCAAACCTTGTGTTATATAAACAAGGTTAGGCTTTAGGGTTTAGGTTAATCAGTTAATCAGCCAGAACATTGTTTGAGAGCAATTTCGTGAGAGCTTAGAGTCTTGGACGAAATTGTTAGTTGGTTAGGGTTTGATTGATTGTAAAACAGATTGTTTGGATAATCAATAGAAACCCAGTTTGAAAGTGATTTGCTGTTTCTGTTCTTCTACTTGTTTCTGTGATATTCTGATCAAGAGGATTCCGCACTCTTGATTGGAAAGACAATTCTGTGAAAGATCCATACGAATAGGGGACCTACAAATAGGGGACCTACAAGGTGCTTTGGCAATTGGTGCTGTTCCTGGTAGCAAGTGAATTCTGAATTCAACTTCTCTGTCTAGAGGTAGTCCTGGTAATTCTTCTGGAAATACTTCTGAAAACTGAGACACTATTGGAATGTCTTTTAAATCCTTTCCTTTAGTGTTAGTGATTATGGAAATCATATACACTATAGAACCTTTTCTTATAGAACTTGCAGTTTTCATCACAGAGATGAATTTTGTGGATCTAGATGACTTATTTCCTTTAATTGTGATCGTTTTACCTTTTGGTGAATTTACTTGAATTGACTTTTGATCACATAAAATATTGGCTTTATTGGCTATCAACCAATACATTCCTAAAGCAACATCAAATCCTGCCAGATTCATGGGATATAGGTTTGCTATAAATTTCTGATTTAAAATTTCTATTCTTGCTCCCTGCAGGATTTCAGAAATCCTAACGGTTTCTCCATTAGCTGTCTCTACTAAGCATTCTAGTGGTAGTTTAGTTAATAATTGATTAAGAAATTTGCAAAATGATGTATTAATAAAACTTTGGTTTGCACCAGAGTCAAATAATACTTTATCAAAGACATCATTAACTAAAAACGTACCAGCTATGACATCTGGAATCATCTTGGCTTCATCTGCAGTCAGAACAAATGCTCTAGCATTTTTGGTATTCTTGTTGTTTGTAGCTGGAGCTAATTTTGGGCAATTGAGCTTGATATGACCTTGTTCTCCGCAGTTGTAACATATCTTGTTGTTAGCTTTCTTCCTGCAGTCTTCTTCCTTGTGTCCCGATGTTTTGCAAAAGTTACAGTATATGGAGCATCTTTCTGAATGCTTTCTTTTGCAATGCCTACAGTAGGGTGCAGAGGTAGAACCTACATTTCTTCCACGGTTAGAATTTCCAGAACGAAATTCTTGAGTCAACTTCAGGTTCCTCCTTTGATCCTCTTCTCGGGTACGGACTAATTCATCAGTCAAGGTATTGGCTAGTTCTACAGCTTCTTCTATGGTTTGAGGTCTAGCTGCCTTGACTATGTGTCTAATCTCTCCGATTAATCCCCAGATATAACGGGAGATTAACACTGGTTCTGGTGAAGCGAGAGTTGGCACTATTCTAGCATATTCAAAGAATAACTTAGTGTACCCCTTGCTATCCACACCAGTCATCCTAAGGTTTAGGATTTTGTTTGCTATCTGTTCTTTTTCATTGGGTGGGCAGAATTTCCTTTCTACCTTGTTCTTAAATTCTTCCCATTCCATATTATAGGTTCTATCACTTCCTCTTGATTGAAGGATAGTGTTCCACCATTCTAGTGCTGCATTCTTAAACAGATTAGAAGCAAACAATATCTTATCTTCTTCAGCACACTTACTTATCCTTAGGACTACCTCAGTCTTTTCTATCCAGCGTAGGGTTGCAATGGCCCCTTCGTTGCCCGAGAATTCCATTGGCTTACAGGACCAGAATTCCTTATAAGAACAACCATAAGGCATGGTTCTTCTTCTTTTGGGAATGGGCACTTGAAGTATAGGTCCATTGTTTACGCTGTTTTCTGGTTCGATTGATCGCTTACTGCTATGTTTACTTTTATTATTCGCTTCTTGAATAGTTTGAATAATAAATGGCATGGCATCTATGATTCCTTGTGCTACTATGTGTTGAACGACACTATTATCCATCTGGTTTCCATTGTTATTGATGCTCGGATTCTCATTAACCACGTTAATGTTACTCTAGTTATCATTATTCAGATTTCCTTGATTTCCTTCACCGGCCATCTGAATTTTAAACATTTATCCCATATTAATATCACAAGATAATAGGTAATATCGTAATTCACATAACACGCAATCTAGCCAAAAACATCGATCATTGCGACTGGTACTCTATTTTCATATACTATGCGTCTATTACACACTAGTACTGAAATAAAGATTACAATACCAACAGAAAGAAAATTACACTAATAGTACTATGCATCCGTACACACATAATTTTATTTTATTTTATTTTTATTTTATTTTATAATTATTACTATTACTATTATCGTTTCTACCATCACATTCACGGGTATGGATTCATCCAAAATCCATATTGCGCTCATCGTATTTCCATACGAGACGCTCTCCCACCTGACGCATTCTCTCACTGCTTTCTAAAATTTCCTCCCCGAAAGTCCTAAGTTCTTGGACGTTTTATGCACTCTTTGGGGGTGCAGGTTCTAGGACCGGGTTTGGAATCTGGGGTGCGGGTTCCTGATATGGGGGTAAAAGTGCCTGAAATCGATAAGGATCTTCTAAGATTTCCCTGATGTAGTTATCATGGTAATAGGGATCTAAAGGGTCCATACCTGAATAGGCTCCTATAGGTGTGTCTTTAGGGATAGAGTAACGCTGCACAAAGTCCCTATTATCGTCCCACCAGGGGTCGTAATTTGGGTCTAGGGGGTTTGGTGCAGGTACCCTAGGGATTTCTTCTGGGTTAAAATCATGCATCTCCACTTGGTTTTCAGGGTTTTCTATCTCCATGGGCTGTTCTGGGATTTGGGGTTGTGGGGCTACTAGTTGTTCCAGACTTGGGTCAGCAGCAGTTGTAGCTAGAATATGGAAATTAGCTAGGCTTCTATTAAGCATATCCTGTGTATGGGCATCTGTCTTTCGTTAGCGGCTGCTAAAACTCTTTGCTGTTGCAACTTTCGCATTCTTTTCCTACGAGCAAAAGCTTCCTTACTGAACCATCCTCTCCTTTTATGAGGGAATGGCTCCTCCGATTGAGCTTTAAAGGCAAACATTCCTTCTTCCTGATCAGCAGTATACCCAGAGAGGGCAGGCTGTGAAGAGGTACCTTCACTCCTAGGTGAATCAGACAACTGACGATTCATGTCTGAGGGTCCTTGATCACTCATACTGTAAACTAACAAATAGTCAAATAACACATAACAAATAATTACCGTTATGCACATATTTCCATTATTTCCTAACTCAAATTTAGAATTTTAAGTGTCAGCAGAACACTTCTTTGGCTCAGACCAGTGGCTAGGCTCTGATACCACCTCCTGTCGCAACCCCCGATCCCTGATTCCCGGGAACGGGCGGCTGCGATCCAGTTTTGGTGGTATCGTGGTATTTGTCTAATTTGGCAGCGGAATTTTTCATCTGGACCATAGTTAGGAAATGTTTATCAGAGTAAAACCACCATATTTGATATTAATAATCACATGGGTAAAACCCAAGTTTCTTATTACAATACATTCATAGGGATAAACCCTATTTTATTGAATTTAAAACATCATCTTTTAGGTAACTTTTATAGCCACATTTTTCCCAAGCCTTCAGTTCTCTCCAGCTGGCTTTTTACTAATTGGCTGTCATATTTTGTTACCTTAAACATGTTTTAAAAACATTTGTCAGCGGGAAATACTGGTGAGTGAATCCCAGTTTAATCAAGAAACATTTTATCAATTAAAACAGTATTGAGAGCGATCACATTGTTTATTTCTACACAATTACTCATTCAGTACTGTCAATCCTGACTTGTGGGTCATATTACTCATTGGCTAACTCGTCGTCCAATGGTAACGTCCTGTCATCCCCGACTTACTACTCACAAGGTAGTAAATTTTGTATACAAAACCCCAACATACCGGCAGTAATTGAAGAACTACAAAGACTCAATCACTGCTTAATCACATTGTAAAATATTTAAGGTTTTGTAAAATATTACAAAAAGGTTAACAAAAAGAGGATAAACTCACATTGCTATCTTAGACTTCGCGTAAGGGTTTCCTGGGTATAATCTATAATTTATACAAATGTACATTGGTTAGTTTCATAACCCTTTGAAAATATTAATGATACCCTCCCCGAGACGGCATTCCAATAACTACGTCGGGCAAAACCACGACAGTTATCACGGAATCCTAAATCGATCGGGCAGCGTATCTACTAAGAAACCGGGGTTAAAATACTTACAACGGAGCAGAACCTTGCTAATTAGGGGGGTATTATACTTGAAAATTATGCCTATTATCATAGATTTCGAGAGTGAGAAACAGAAATGAACGAGTTGAAATGAAATCCCGAGGCCTTCTTATATAGAGCTGAAATCTGGTCCTCATGCGGCCCGCGTAAAGAACAGACAGGGCTTACGCGGCCCGCGTAGTCGCCCGGGAAGGGTTTAGGTGATCCGGGTCATCGCGTAGCTTCGCCACGATGTCTACACATGTCAGCCTCTGGTGTTGCCCTGTTATCGATCTCTCGCGGCCCGCGTTAACTTAAACGGGGTCTTACGCGGCCCGCTTGAACTAAAGAAATCAACGAAGTTAGTTTTGAGCCTTGATACCACCCGCGTAAGGTTGGGGTGAGGTCCTACGCGGCCCGCCTCAGCTCTAGATTTAAACTTTTATATTTTATTTAAATACTATAACGTATTTCGGGCTTGGTTTTCACATACGGGATGTATTTAAAGACATATATGGGTATTTTAAAATATACTAGAGTGTCGGAAATATTATGAGAGTGTCGGTTTTACCGAGGGTTGTTACAATTGAAGGGAGCGCTTGAGAGTTAGCCTGATCAGAGAACGATAGTGTAAGCATTGAACAGCGTGTAAAACGGCATGTCGAGTGAGACGAGTGACGAATGGTGATTCGATCGGATGACCGTCCGGACGGATGGTCATCCGGACGGATGGTGTTGGGATTGAACCCTACAAAGGAACAGTTGATTAAAGCCAAAACTGGATCAGATTAGTGGATTCACAATAAGCAGTTGTTTGCATCAGATCTTCCCTCTTGAAAGTGGCCTAACATCTGATGACTTCTAAGTACTGCCTTCCATAAACAACTGCTGATCACTAAAGACTCTTGAAGATAAAGCACTGATGCTCAATCTGCTGATATGGTTCAAGTACTGCTGAAGACACAAAGCACTGCTAGGAGTATAACAGTGGAATGAGAAGCAGTAGTTTACTTTGTATTTTGTATTAACTTGTAATCAGTAGTTTAGTCTAGCAGTATTTGTAATAGTCAGTGGTTAGAGGTTGTTAGGAGGTTAGACGTCACTTTCAGGGTGATGTTAGCAAAGATGCTTCAGTGGTTTGTTCTGTACTATAAATAGAACAGTACCCTGTACTTTTGTATTAGCTCTCTTCATCACAAAGTCATTCTATACGAACATTCACTGTGAGCTCAGGCTGAGGGGGAGATTGTATGCATGCATGCAGTGTAATTGAAGATTGTAATAAATATAATCATTCGATTTCATGTTAAACATGTTTTGCTTAAAACAATTCTCTCTTTGATTGTGTTGAAAGTTTATTCATCTATTTCCGCTGCAATTAATTCTGATTCATCTTCATTTTAGTTAAACAAACACAATCTTATCAAACTCAGATCCTAACAATTGGTATCAGAGCTAGGACAGTCAAACTTGATCTAACAATCATTTTGACGTAAAAGTTCAGCTAAAAAATCATTGATACTTAATTTGTTCGTTTTGTTGTAAAACAGAGTATGGTATAATCACGTACAAAGTTGATTATTCAGTGCCTGAAAAACAACCAGAATGATGTCACAATCACAGGATGTCAATAACAACATTGGGTCACTCTTCAAACCACCTATGTTGAAGAGATCTGAATATAACATCTGGGAGCAAAGGATGGGTCACATCCTAGCTCAATAGAATACCGGATGTTGGAAGTCGGTTATCTTTGGACCACATGTTCCAATGGTGCCAAGTGCTGAGGATCTAAAGGTCATGGTTCCTAAGAAAATTGAGAACTACACTGAACAGGATTTTCAGAAAATTGAACTGGATGCCAAGGCATTTACCATCGTTGCATCTGCACTACCAAATGAGATCTATGCTGGGCTGTTACACTGTAACAGTGCCAAGGAATTGTAGGATGAACTTAAGGAACAGTTTGGGGGACTGAAGAAGTAATTGAAAATAACAGGGAAATTTTGAATCAACAGTATGAAACCTTTTGTCACATTAAGGGTGAATCATTAACACAATAGTTTGAACAATTTAGTTGTCTCATAAGTGAACTAAAACTTGTTAAGGTTGAATTTGCTAATGCAACAAAAAATAGAAGGTTTCTTAGGTCACTTCCTGATAAATGGGACACAATTGCTTTTGTATCCAGGAATTCTGTTGGGGTCAAAGATCTGACCCTAACCCAGCTTCATGGTAGACTCCTAACCTATGAAAGGGAGTTGAACCAGAAAAAGATGTTACAAGAGTCTGGAAAAGTTGCAGATGACTATTCATTTGGTAACACAGCTCTTTTGGATCAGGAAGAATCTGGTAGTAGCAAGGATCAGGGTTATGATCATTACATTGACATAACAGCTGGTGGAGCTTTTAATAACTCTGATTGTTACTCCTCCAATTATGTTTTTACAGCTAATGGAGAAAACCAGAATTCTGATAATCTGTGATTTGAACTCAATGATCTCCAACATTTTGATCCAATTGATTTAGAGGAAATGGACATATTACACCAACTTGCACTGCTGAGTGTTAGAACCTGCAAGTTTTACAAAAGGACAGGGAGAAAATTTCAAGGGTTGCATGAGAATTTAAAAGTAAGGTTGGATAAATAAAAAATCAAATGCTACAAGTGCAACAGGTTAGGTCACTTTGCTATAGAGTGTAGGAGTCAAAACAGTGGACCTATTATCACACACCCTAGCCCTAGACCACAAAATAACCAAAACACTGTGCAGTATTCCCAATATGCCCCTATTACCCATGTAAACACTGCTCATTATGCAAATCCTGCAACCCTTGTTCCTTTGCAGTATGTCCAAGCCACTGTTCCTCAAATTCAGTATGTCCAAGCCCCTGTCCCTCAGGTTCAAGTGCAACCAGTTGCACCTCAACAAGCTACACCAGCAGTGGTTCAACCAGATCAGCAAAGCTTTTTCACCCAAGGCTTTGTTGACTAGAGTAGCTTACCTGATGAGCTAGGTGATGAAAATTTTGCACTCTATGATACCAATGATGCTTCTAATGATGATTATTGTTTTGTAGCATTGGAGTCTATACCAGAAGGGCTGGAAACCGAAGAAGGACAGTCAAATGAAGAAACAGTGGATGACATTGCTGAAGCAGTTGTTACTGCTGTTGCTGGTGAATTACTGTTGGGAGAAAATTCAGAACCCCTGTTGGAACCACTATCTGACCCCTGGTCTGAAGAAGAAGAGAAGAAACAAGGTGAAAAAGAAGTGAAAGTGCCAGATGAAAAAGAACATGTCTGTGATTGTGCCATGATGGCTGCAGCTAAGGTATCATCTCAGGTTCTTAAAAACCTTTGTTCAGACAAATGCATCATAGCATTTGCAAACATCAAAGAGGTGAATGAAAACCTTAGGGATAGAGTGTTAAATTATGAAGTACAATTTGAAAAATCTTTAAAAGAATTGAAAAATAAATTGTCAGAAAAAGAAAGTGAGATTTGCAGCCTCAAACAAGAGCATAGCATAACCAAGGACCAACTCCAGACCATGATAGAAAAATATCAAGTCTGTAAAAAGGAGTTGGAAACCACCCAAATCACTTGTAAAAAATGGGTGGAATCCTGCAAAGGTTATGAGATTATGCTTGAAAAACAGCTTGAAAGCAATGTAAAATTTGGCATAGGGTTTAGAAAAAATGACCAAGTTGAAAACACCGCTGCAAATCAAACTGGTTCTGTTGAAATCATTCCCACCAACAAGGATGGCCAAGATGTTAAAATAACTGATAAACTTGGTAACAAAATAACTCTGGAAAGATCTGTGGGGTCCTCAACCTTTGAGGAGATTGAGAAATACTAATTCAAACCCACATGGTCTGATGAGTGTGACATCCTTGAAAACTTCAAACCCATGGACTTCACAACTGTGGATGGTGTCAAAGCTCCTAAGGCAAAGGTAATTCCTCTTAAGGACATCCCAACAGTGGTACAAAACTCTGTTGCTAAGGAGTCTGAAAAGAAGAAAAGAAGAGAAAAGATTAAAAAGCTTATGTGAAAAGAAACATCATTTGACCAAAGATTTTTTTCATTTAAAAGCTTATGACCTCACAAAACAAGTACCATTATGCCTTCAAGCTGTTGCACCATCTGTGGTAAAACAAACCATTCTACTCAGCAGTGTGTGTACCTGAAATCCTTTGAGGTCAAAAAGGAAGAGTACATTTCAAAAACACCAATGAGTTCATCAAAACCACAAGTCAAGAAACAACCACTGTTTGTGCCAGTTCAAACAACTGTTACAAAACAGCTGAAGCAAACCTCTGGTAAAACAGAAGTTTAGGTGATTGATGCACCCCCTGCTAACCAATACCAAAGAGGTAAAGGTCAACCACCATACCCAAGGGTCCCACATGTTTATGAGGTTTACAAAAAGCCTTCTAAACCAAGAGTGAACAGGCATCCCTTTGGTTATCAACACTTAATGGGAAATGACCCCCAACAGTGGTTAGAGAAAAATGTTTCAAAAACTTTCCAAACCCCTGAGCTAACCACTGTCCATCCACCTGAACTTAACACAGACACTGTTGAGACCCCATCCAAAGCCTTATTGGCTTTGGAGACCCTCCTGAACTAATTATTTACTTGATGTGCAGGGAGCTTCTACATGCTTAGATAGTCTTTGGTATGTAGATAGTGGAGGCTCCAGGCACATGACTAGATGTAGAGCCCTACTCAAGGAATTCAAAACTCATGGAGGGGGTGATATATCTTTTGGTAATAATAGTAAAGGGAAGGTGATGGGATCTGGTACAGTTCAGTCTGGAAATGTTAAGTTTGAAAATGTCAATCTAATAGACAATCTAAAATTCAACCTTCTTAGTGTCTCACAAATGAGTGATAAAGGGTATGGGTCATTCTTTACTAAGGAGTGTTGTAGGATTGTTGGACCAGAAATGGTTAAAAAGATTGAAGAAATAATAAAAAATGGAAAAACCCAACTTGTTGCTCAAAGGAGTGGCAATGTTTATGTAGTTGATCTGTCAAAAGAGAGCCCCAGGACTGATGCTTGTTTGTTCTCAGCTACCTCTAACAAAGAGACAGAACTTTGGCATGGGAGATTGGGGCACACAAATCTCAAGACAATCACTGCTTTATCAAAATAGGGGTTAGTAAGAGGTCTTCCTAAAAAACTGTTCACTTGTCCGGAGCATTGTGTTTCTTGCTTAAAAGGAAAACAACATAAAAGCTCATTTAAGTCCATTGAAGAGTCCAAAACAACCAAGTGCTTGCAAATGTTGCACGTGGATCTGTTTGGCCTTGTAAAAGTCATGAGTCTTAAAAAGAAAAGATATTGTTTGGTAATTATAGATGACTTTTCTAGGTTTACATGGACATATTTCTTACATTCCAAAGATGAGACTGCAGGCATTCTGCAAGACTTTGTCAAACAGGTTGAAAAGCAGTTTGACTTGCCAGTAAAAGTCTTCAGGAGTGACAATGGCACAGAGTTCAGAAATAGCGAGTTAGATGAGTTTTGTATGTCAAAAGGAATTGTAAGGCAGTACAGCATTCCAAGGACACCAGAGAAAAATGGCGTTGTTGAGAGAAAGAACAGGACATTGATTGAGGCTGCCAGAACCATGCTTGCTGATTCAGGTTTGCCATTAACTTTCTGGGCAGAGGCAGTAAAACTGCTTGCTATGTCCAGAATAGAGTTTTAATCAACCCAGGCATCAAAAGACTGCCTATGAACTTCTGTATAAAATCAAACCACTGATCTCATACTTTAAAGTATTTGGCTGCCCATGCTTTATTTTGAACTTAAAAGACTCAATTTCAAAATTTGCAGCCAAAGTAGAAAGTGGATATCATTTGGGATACTCAACCATTGCTAAGGCCTACAAAGTGTTTAACACCAGGACTAAGACAGTGGAAGAGACTTTGAATGTAAAGTTCAATGAACTTTCTTCAATGAAAATCCCTGCAAATCCTGCAGAGTTATTTGATCTTGATAAATTTACTTTTGAAAATATTTCTGTCAAGACTAACAGTGCAGGTCCATCTCAAAATCCTCCATCAAACAATGGGTATGAAGTAATCAATCCACAACAAAACTTCAAATCCATTGCCAGAGCAGCAGATGTTCAAAACAGCTGTCAAAGCTCAACCACTGCTACCTCAACAGTTGTTGACCAAAGTAGCCCTTTAACCCCTGCTTCCACATTATCAAACACTGCTGATAAAGGTCCTCAAACAGTGGATAAAATTCAACATGTTTCCACACCACTACCTCCTATTCCTCCACCTCCATTTCAAGACACTGTTAGATCATCAAAGTCACCAACAGTTGTTAGCTCAGATGATTCACATGTGCAGCCCTCACCATTAAATGCCATTATTCCATACAAAGGAGATCTAATCTTCTTGAAGTCTCATCCACCAGACCAAATCATTGGCAACATCAGTGAAGGGGTGCTCACAAGAAGTCAGTCCCAAAACATCTGTCTTTTTGCTGGCTTTCTATCACTCCATCAACCAGTAAAGTACCAAGAGGCACTAAAAGACAACAGTTGGGTAGAAGCCATGGAAGAGGAGTTCCAACAGTTTAAAAGATAACAAGTATGGGAGCTTATACCACTACCAGAGGGTGTGAGTCCTTTTAGCACAAAGTGGGTCCTCAAAAACAAAACTGATGAAAGGGGCATTGTTGTCAAGAATAAAGAAAGGCTAGTGGTTCAAGGTTTCAGACAGGAAGAAGGCATTGATTATGATGAAAGTTTTGCTCCTGTAGCTATATTGGAAGCTATCAGACTGTTCTTGGCCTTTGCTGTCAACCGTAACATAAAGGTGTTTCAAATGGATATCAAATGTGCATTCCTCTATGGTAAAATTCAAGAAAAGGTATATGTTTGTGAACCTCCTGGTTTTGAGGATCCATTTAATCCAAATCATGTCTACAAGCTAAATAAAGCTTTGTATGGCTTGAAACAAGCACCTAGAGCCTTGTATGAAACTCTTTCCACCTTTCTTCTTTCCATTGGTTTCACAAGAGGCAAAATTGACAAAACACTGTTTTTAAAATGGAGAGGGAAAGACTTGATGATTGTCCAAATTTATGTGGATGACATCATTTTTGGAAGCACATGTTCTAAAATGTGTGAAGAATTTAGACAACTCATGACAGCTGAGTTTGAGATGAGTGCAATGGGTGAACTACAGTGCTTTCTTGGTCTCTAAGTAAAGCAACTGCAAAATGGTACTTTCATTCATCAAGGCAAATATGCCAAATAACTTTTAACAAAATTTGATATGAATGATTGCAAACCATGTAGTACACCCATAGCAACCACCAAGTTAGTCATGTCTGATGAAAAGGATGATTTGGTTGATCAAACTCTTTATAGAAGCATGATTGGGTCTTTATTGTACCTAACTGCATCTAGGCCAGACATTATGTTTACAACATGTGTTTGTGCAAGATTCCAATCAGCCCCTAGAAAGTCAATCCCTATTGCTGTAAAAAGGATATTCAGATACCTCAAAGGTGCTCCCACACTTGGTATCTGGTATCCAGCTAATGGATATATCAAGCTTTCAGGTTTCTCAGATAGTGACTTTGCTGGATGCAATACAACAAGGAAGTCCACTTCAGGAGGGTGCCAATTCCTAGGCAATTGCTTAGTGTCTTGGCAAAGAAAAAAGCAAGCAGCTGTTTCAACATCCACTACTGAGGCAGAGTATATAGCTGCTGCAAGCTGTACAACCCAACTGTAATGGCTTCAAAATCAACTTCGGGATTTTGGTATCACTGTCTTAAAGACACCTCTCATGTTGGACAGTCAGGCAACATAAAATATCATCAAAAATCCAGTTTCACATTCAACCACCAAGCACATTTGTGAGGGATTGGTATGAAAAAGGTTTGATTTCTCTGCACCATGTTCCAACTAAAGATCAGCTGGCAGATGTGCTAACAAAGGCTTTAGACACATCTCCCTTTGAAAGCCTGATCTCTAGGATTGGCATGCTAAACATGGAATAACAGGCAAAATCCTGTTTTTCTATGAATAAAAGCATTAAAATGTTTTCAGAAAATCAAAAATTCATCCTTAAAAATAGCTAAAAATGAAAATTTTCATTAGTGCTTAAAAGTCTGCCATAACCACTGTTTTGGTTCAAACATCTGTTCTGCTGAATGTTGTCCACTGCTGAAAGTCAACCTTTGTTCTATCATTTTCATTGTTAATCACTGTTGGTAAACCTTAGTGTTTTAATCCCCTGATAGGCTATCCACTGATAGTTATAGTCAGCCAATGTTTTCATTCTGAACATTGTAAACCACTGATATTGCTCCATCAGTGGTTTCCTAACAACTTTCATCCATTTTCATCAGAGGTTGTCACGTGGACCGTACTTAGCCGTCAAATCCTTTGTAACCGCTACCACGTCAGCATACACTTTCCCCCCCTATAAAACCCTAATCAAAACCCCAAACAGGGTTTTTACTGTCGAATCGAATTCACAATTCCTTTCAAAAAGCAGTTTCTCTCAAATTCTCTCAAATCACTCATCTTCTTCATTCGTTCTTAACCACCTTCGATTCATCATGGCTCTTCCATTCAAAACCCCTCATAACTACTTGTGTATACTTGCAAAACCAAGTCAAAACACAACCTTCAACTCCGTGATTGATGCACTTTCGTCTTCAAAGTACAAAACTTTGTTGACCTGTAATGCTCCTATTTACCAGGATACCCAACAAGAATTCTGGAAAATCCTAAACTTGAAACTAAGGACAAAAAGCCCTTAGCCATTACTTCATCTATAAAGGGTATTTCAGTTACCATCACACCTCAAACCATTTCAGAGGGTTTTGAACTCGATGATCTTACAGGTAAAAGCTCTTTCCTCAAAACAGAGTATCAAACTGATTTCATTGAGAGAGGGTATGAGGAAGAAATGAAAAAAGATACTTTACAAAAAGGCAGTTTTCAACCTGCCACAAGGTTTTTATTTCATACCCTCCTTATGTGTGTGTCAAATAAAACCACTGCTTTCAATGAGATACCATTGAAAATCCAATACCTGGGTTATGCTATATTGAATGAAGAAAATTTTAACTACTCCTAGGAGATTTTCAATGACATGGTCAAGAATGTTAATAAAAAAATCATTTTTATTATTTCCAAGGTTTTTAAGTTTTTATTTTGAAAAGAAATTTTCAAAGGATGATGCTCATGTGCTTATCTAAGGAAATCCTTTTCAAATACACAGCCTAACTTATGAAATATTCACAAAGCTGTCAAAACCTTCAAAAACACAAACAGAGGTACCTGATCAGAATTTAGCAGCAACAACTGCTCCTCAGCCCCTGCTGTTGAGCCTACTGCTCTTGGTGATCACAGCAGCACAACCCCTGCTGTGAAACCCACACCAAAAATCACCAAATAGCCCAAAAATAAAAATATCCAAAAGCCCCCCAAACCCACTAAAAAGGTAACTCTGGAAGATGAGATCCCAGAGGTTATACCTATGACAACACAAAAGTCACCAATAACCACTGCTGCTACTTCCTCACAGCAGTTGGAAGAAAGACCTCAACCTTAGCCTAAAACTCCTCCTGCATCCTCTCAAAAGGATCAGGTTGTATCCACAGGGACACCACATTATGATGCTCTGGAATCACTTGATTCCATCATCCACAGCCCTCCTCCCGGGGAAAATTCTCTTTCTACCCCTATCCTCACTGCACAACTTCCACCATCCATGATACCTCTATTGGATGCACTTGATATAGCCTAGACACAAATCAGTTCTTCTCAATCACTTGTCAATGAGAATATACCCCAAAAAGTGACTGGGTCTGGTGTTTCTATCATTGCTAACCCACCAACAATTGAGGAGGCTACACTGCAGGAATTACAAGCAATTCCTGTCAGTAGTTCAAGTGGAGCAGCTACTACAGGTGTTGAACCCACTGGTTTACACCTGGACAGTGGTTTCATAAGTGAGACTCCCTTGAAGGCAATTTCTTCTTTGGGAACCATAGTGTCCACAGGTGTGCTTCCATTGTACACTGGTGTGCTTAAAATGGTAACCTCTGCTGAAGAAAGAAGTCCCTAGTACCAAGAAAAAGGGGCATTAGTGGATGATTTTTGGGAAAATTTCCATAATTCAACCTGACGGGTGGTCCATAGGACAACCCTTAATGATGTTAAAAGATGAATTTATCCTTCACTTAATCGCGTAATTATCTTGAATTAGATGACTACGGTTGCTTATGTTTCAGGTGCGGTTCGGGAGCTAAAAAGGGATAAAACGCAGCTTTGGACGGTTTGGAGATGAACGGGCCGTGCGTGGAAGGAACGAAGAAACAAAACCCAACATTCAGGGCTCCACCGTAAATTACGGTGGCCACCGTAATTTATGGTGGCCCTGAAATATGCCCAGTTCTCCACCGTAACACAGTCTTCAGCTACCGTAACATATTGATGACCACCGTAGATTTCGGTGGTACCGTAATTTACGGTGGAGGCTGCGAGGAAATCCGGAACTGCCTCATTTAATCAGTTTTTGGGTGTCTTTTCACATTATCTCATCATTGGACGTTTCTCTGGCATCTTAGGGGAGATTTTGGCTAGTTTTGCTTGGTTCCAAACATTTCTAAACAATTGGTTTGTATTTTCGATTCGTATGAACATTAAACTTGTTGCTATGATGATTCACCAAGTGATGTGTGGCTAAACTTATGGTGATCATCCTAAATTGAAGGTTTGTCTATGACTTTTGTGTTTGGATTCGTATTTCTAGAATAATAGACTTGCAATGTTTGTTTGTTTATTATGGTGTGTGAATGTTTGTTTGTAAATTGTTGATTGATGTTATGATCATATTCTAAACCATACGTTCTTGGTGTCGCTGACAATCGAGATATCACGGGAGGGATTAGGGTTGGATATTAATCAATTGGTTATCGGGTAACAACCTCGCGTTTTCATAATCCGAGTACTTAGTTCCCTTTTATCACGAATAAACAATCATACATGAATCATGTCTATGTGATTCTTTCTAGTGAATTTAAAAACAATTGTCAAAAGCAAACCGAAAGTTTAGGATGGTCGCTTTCTCCTAATCTGCTTTACAACCAACCTTTGATTTAAAGTTATTTAGTTAATTTTAGTTTTAAAACCAGACAATCCAAATTATTGATCTTTACTTTCTGCAAATAAGGTTAATTTTAGTTAAAGTGCAAAGCTATAAAATCAACACATTTTCCACATACTCCCTGAGTTCGATAAACACTTACCGCTAGCTAATTAGTTGTAATTGGATTAAATTTGCGTGTATCACGACAGCACGTCAAATTTTGGCACCGTTGCCGGGGAGTTGTGTGCAACGTGTGTCAGTTTGTTAGTTTTGCTTTGTTATTTTCGGGTTTACACTGGTGTGTTTAGTGTGCAGGTTCTACAGGTGCATGCATACTAGAGGCTCTCACAAGTCGTCACCATTGTCATATGATCCTGAGATTGAAAGAACACTAAGGCAAAACAGAGTTTTACTAAGAGAAAACAAAATCATTGGTTCACCTACTTCACCCATCACACCATGAAACATCATGCAAGAATCACAAATACCACCCACAACGGGTCAAACGACCTCATCATTCATACCTACTTCCACACAACCATCACCAAACACCACTATACCTAACACCACTACAATTCATACTCCACCTCATGATACTACACCATCCAACACCACACAACTGATTACTACTCAAGTCGAACCCAGTCTTACTTTTAGCCCTTCATCCACAATACCACCATTTTCCCATTTCTTTCCCCCAACTACGGGTCAATCATCCTCTAACTACCCAATACCACCAAACTCAACAATTGTCCATGCTACTTCAACAATTAGACCATCGAACCAATCGGGTTTCCATTATTCCACTCTTCCATTTGGGCAGTCTTCGGGTATTCAAGGGGATGGATATGATGACGGTTATGAAGATGAGTTTAGGGGGTATGAAGAGGAAGGTTTCTTTTATGAGGATGGAGGATACTTGGGACTTCAAGGAGGAGCGGGTCAACAAAGTCAACCGATTCAACAATTTCAAGATACGAGTAGATTACCGGTTGGTGTGCAACACATTAGACCACAAGGGCCACAACTGCAATGCCTTACACCGCTACAACAAGTGCGTACACAAAATACACAACCACAATATCAAAGACCAATTCAACAACCGCCAATGCCGCAATACCAAATTCAACCACCCTTTGCACCTCAAGGGCCTATGCAAATGGGTCAACCACGAGCACCATTGGGTGCCCCTCAGAGACATCATCGAGAAGTTGTACGGGGAATTGAAGCTCACTTCCGGCCTATTATCACCAACAATCCCTTGCCGGTAGTGATTCCTCATCATGCGGATGGAAGAGCTTTTGAAGTTAGAACAACCGCTCTCCAAAGTCTACCAAAATTCAAAGGGTTAGCAACGGAAGAACCCTATTTTCATTTGGAAACATATGATTCTATTTGCAATACCATTGGAGGTCAAGGTTTCTCCTCGGATGATGTCAAGTTAGTCCTTTTCCAATTTTCTTTGGAAGATAAGGCAAAGAGATGGTTTCACACTCTACCTTCTGCATCGATTTTTACATGGGCTGACATGCAACAACTATTCTTGGATGAATATTACACCTCTCAAAAGACTAATGATGCAAGGAGAGGTTTGAGAAGCTTCCAACAACAATCGGGAGAGATGTTTCATGAAGCCTTCGAGAGGTTTAATATGATGTTACGGAATTGCCCTCATCATGGGATCCAATTATGGGAGTTGTTGAATGCATTTCATGAAGGGTTGAGTTCAGAGGATGCACGGGATTTGATGTCGATCACCAACGGTACATTCGGTACCAATTATGAACATGTTAATTGGGCATTTTTAGAACAAATGGCGGTGAACTCCAAGAGGAAAGCTCAATCTTCAAGACGGGCTAGGCACGTGATTCAAAGGCCTGGCAATGTGCAAACTACGAACCAAATGTACAACGTGTGCACCAATTGCAATGAAATAGGCCACACGGCGGAAGTTTGTGTAGTGGGGGTGGTTGATGAGCAAGTAGAGGAAGTGAATGCAATTCAAGGAGGGGGTGGTAGAAATTTCAATTTGAACTCCAACACATACCACCCCGGGTTACGAAACCATCCTAATTTCCGTTATGGGAATGCGGCGAACCAAGCTAACCCAAACTTTCAAGGAGCTCAAGGTAACTTTACACCTCGTCAACAATACAATCAAGGCAATTATCGGGGTGGAAACAACTATGGGTACCAAGGGCAATTTCAACAAACGGGTCAAAGTGGTTCGGGTCAACCTTCGTCAAGCGGGAATGAAGTCATGGATATGCTTCAGGCTATGCAACAAGATATGAAAAAGAGAAATCAACTTGATGAAGTTAGAATGCAAAAGGATGAGGTTCGTGACAAGAGCATCCAATCACTAACAACCCAAATGGGTCAATTGGCAACCGATGTGGCGGAGTTGAAGAAGAGAAAAGGTCAACTTCCTAGCGACACTAAGGTAAATCCTTCACATGGTTCGTCACGAGGTAATGTTAATGTTCATCATGTTAGTGTTTTTAAGAAGTGGAAAAGAATTTAAAGCCAATTTGTCACCCGAATTGGTTGAGGGGGTAGTTGAGGATGTCACGGGTAACGAAAGTGACGATGATGAAGTTTCACCGGTTAAACTTAAAGAATCAAATGTTAACAAACCGGGGTTGGGTGAAAACGAAAAAAGTGAAAAAGTTGAGGGTGAACCGAGTCAAGTTCCGTTTCCATCGGCTTTACTTGACCCGGGTAGGAAAAATTTTATTGTTGATGCACGAATGTCTAAAGCTTACGTCTTAGTCTTAGTTAAGCTTGTATAGGGTCTAGAGGTCAAATGTGTCAATTATGTAATGTATAGGGGCTGATATGTAAATGTTATGTTATTAGGTAGTGATTCCACTCCTAATGACATGTTGTCATTTGGAGCGAAATTAGGAAGTTGTGATTCCGCCCGAAATGACAAGGTGTCATTAGGAGCGGAATCAGGCCCCCTATATATAGTGATGTTAGTTTCTCATTTGGTATCGATTTGTTAAGTTGTAAGCCGAACTGCTGCTGGATTTTTTTGTGACCAATTAATGAGAAACAGTGTTTAAAGTGATATTTTGTCTATTTCTACTCCATTCTCTTTGATTCAAACTGTTTACGTGATTCCGCCACATAAACACTGGCATTTTGGTTCTGATTGACTCACTAGATCGTCAATATCGATCCTACAATTGGTATCAGAGCCAGTTATGAGCTAAAATACCTGAATCAAAGCTTTTTCACTACACTTTTTGGATTTCTGGACATTGCCACAGACAAAATGGACTGAACTTTTGACAAATTGTGTAAAAGTGACAACTAACAAACCCTTGAAAGTATCAGCTTAAAATTCGACTTAAAAATGGTAAAAAATGGCTCGAAACCTGATTCCGCTCAAAACAGCTTTTGGTTGATTCCGCTCGTATTCTGAGCGAAATCAGGTTCTTCACCTGAAAAGTCTAATTCCGCTCGAGCATTTGGAGCGAAATCAAAGTTTTAGCTTGAATCTGTGATTCCGCTCGAGGGAATCTTCTGATTCCGCTCCTGAGATCGCTAACTTTCTGATTCCGCTCCATAAGTTTTACACTGATTTCGCTCTTAGTGTTAAACTGTGATTTCGCTCATACTTAAAATTCTGATTTCGCTCGAAAAACATTTTCAGCATTAAAAATCATGTTTGAGGGTTAAAGTCCATTTCGTTCGTGATATTTCGTCTGAATTTCAGTTTGTGTAGAACGTGTTTTCAGTAAAGTCACCTGTTTTCAAGAGTTAAACAGTTTTCGGTAATCAAATCTCTAAAAATGGAAAACCAAGATTTCTACAACTTCTTCGCCGGCAGTGGTATGGTAGCAGGACAAACCTCGGGTAGTCTTATGCAAAACGTCAACATGGAGAATGAATTGGGAACGATGCAAAAGCCTCCCAAGCTTATGAACATAGATGAATACTCAGGATGGTCAGGCAGATTTAAGAACTGGGTTCATGCTAACCATTTCGAATGCTGGATGAAGATAGAAGCGAAGTATGTTCCACCAGTTGATGGGAGAAATCAGGCAAAGGCTATTGGAAGTCTGACAGAGTCAGAACAGAATGATTTCAAAGCCGAGAAAAAGATGATTAGTATCCTTCAGCAGACTATCAAAGAGGATATTTTAATGTTATTACAACATGAAGACAATGCTCAATCTATGTGGAATGCATTGAAATTGAAGTTTCAAGGTAGTGTGTCAATGGTCAAGAATAAGAAAGCTTTATTAAAGAAGGAGTTTGATATTTTTACCAGCATGAAGGGTGAAACAACAAAGCAACTGATCGATAGATATTGCCATTTAGTACTTGAGATGAAGAGATTAGAAATTGTAAAGAACAATGAAGAATTGATTGATAAGTTCTCTGATGCATTACCATATGAAGAGTGGGGCACTTATCTGATGATGTTGAAAAACAATTCAGATTTTGGGAATCTAAATCTTAGTGGATTCATAGAAAAGATTGAAGCTCAAGAGTTGGAATTGCTAAAAATTAGAAAGATGAACTCAACGAATGTTCAACAAGATGTATCTTTGTACTACAGAGGCAGTACACCAGTTACAACAAATCAGAGCCCAAAGATACAAACTGGTTTCAGTGCTGACACATCATCAAGTGCTTCATCAAATACTCCACAAACAAACAAGCCTTCACCATTTTCCAGCTACGAGCCAAACTTCAAAGCTTCTGAACAGACATCACCTCAAAGCTCGACCAGCTCAAACAATCAGGCGTATGTTTCTGGGATTCAATGCAACATCGCAGTAAATATCAAGAATGGGAATGAATTCACTGAATCAGCTGCGAAATAGCATATTGCATTGTTGGCTTCCGTGTTAGAGTCGTATGAGTCTCTGGTAGCGGGTAAGATCGGGAATCCAGACATGACCAAAGAAGATTACGATCAGATTGACCCGAAGGAGCTTGAGTTAATAGATATTAAATGGGGCATGGCTAGTCTTGTGAGGAGAGTACAGCGCTTTATGGAAATCACTGGCAGAAACAGCCTTTCTGGACCTGATCAGAAGCTAGGTTTCGACAAATCTAAAGTAACCTGCTTCAAGTGCAAAGAGAGAGGTCACTTCAAAAGGGAATGCCCAAATAGAGAAGTGAATAATTATCAGAACCCATTCATGAATGATTATTACAGACAGGCAATTTATCACCGACCAAATCAGCAACCTGTAGTTCAAAGACCACAAATCGAGAACAAACCAGAGAAAGCTCTCATTGTGAACCAGGATGACGAGAAAGTTGCTGAGGGATTCAGCTGGGATAAATATATCCCTGGGAGTGATGGACAGGCTATGATGGCTGAGATAGTTGAAGTGACCGAAAGTGTTGTTGAATCTGAAGTGATTGTTGAAGATGTTTCTGTGGATAATGTGGCTGACATTGAGGATTTAGATGCAGAAGTTCATTATTATCAATCTTAGCAGGAGGTACTTGCCAGTTCTTTGAGATCTATCATGCCTCCAAAAATTTTTCAATCTTTTGCAGGTTTCTTTAAAGAACTGACGACTGGATTGTGTCCAAGATATGAGGAGAAGAAAGAGTCTGTCGAGGAGATAATCGATGTCACAAAGGAAATGAACGAAGACACTTTGAAAGAAATTGCTGACAAGGCTCTCATGGCGAAACTGAAAGAGGTAGACACAGAACTTGTGAAACCCGAGTCTGTCGGTACCGCGTCAGTTCAAAAGGAGTCGGATAAGGAGTCGGAAAGTGAGGAGACCAAATATGAGAAAGTGTCCGAGTCAGAGTCCAAAGATGTCGGCAAACAGGAAGTGAAAACTGCTCATGAAGCAGAGATTGTTGAGAAAGTGGATTCAATGTCTGAAACCCCATGCCAAAAGTATTTACAACCGTGCATGGAGTGTCTTGAAAAAGACACTAAGTTTCAGGAATTGAAACAACATGCTGACATGTTAAAATTTGATCTAGGAAAAGTCAAAGAAGCATATGATACTCTAGCCAGATTAGTTAAAATGATTAAAAAAGAAAGTGTCGAAAATGATAAAGCCATAAAACTAGCAAAAGCAACACTTTTTGATAAACAAATGGAAGTTAATTTTCATCTTGACAAAATCGCATCATTAAAGAAAGAATTAGAATTGACTAAAATTGAAAATGAGCGAATCGATAATAAATTGATGAGCTATGTTGCATCGTCCTATGTTCTTGAACAAATTGTTCCACAACAGCCCAATGCTGCACCGGTCTTTAACAGTGTTCCACCCCCCAATGTGGAATCATTATACTCAAAAGTATCCAGATGGGGTGGAAGCTGCATTGAACCACAAGTTAAAAAAAATTGAGGATGAATTGCCAGAGAGCATTGATGTTACATTCTCTGCATCTGATACTGACAACGAGTCACAGGTCATCAAGACTGTTGTCGATCAGGTGTTAGATAAAGAGAGTGATAACTCTGAGGTTGAAGTTATGAAATCTCATTCTGAGAAATCTGTTACTGATTCTGAAGACGAGGGTAACTTTTTAGATCGTTTCATACCGAAATCAGACAAGAATACAAATGATGATCCGATTATGGTGGTTTACACTATGATTGGAACGGACAAGCTTTATTCTGATTTCGAGTATCCGCTTCAGAACGCAAAGATTGAAAATGTTGAAAAGGTTTTCATATTCGTTGAAATTGACATTGATGTGGTAAACAACAAAGAATTCTTTTCGAAACCTAAAAAGTCATTTGTTACGACATGTTCCAACAACTCGGGCAAAAAGGAGTGGGAAGGGAATGGTAACAAGAAAAATGGTAACAACTTTAAAAACAAAGGAATTGGTTTTGAGAAAAAGATGGCTAAGAAGGTTGTCAAGCCAAAGGATAAAATGAATGATATCTTTGTTGTTGGACTAAGTATGGACGATGAGAAAGAGTACATTTTTAGTCAGAAAGCCATTGACGATTTCAATGCGGCGAAGAAACTGAAAGAAGAGTCGTTCAAGTCAACTTTTGTCGAGTATGACAAAAGAGTTTGCTATCGCTGCAATGAGATCGGACACACGGCAAAACAATGCAAGAAAGTTTTTGAGAAACCTGTCATAAAACTTGTTGTTCAAAAACCTCGATCTAAGTCACCAGTTGACAAAAAGGGTAAAAAACCAATGGTTTCACCAATCCGCATCTTGAAGAGGGGTGAATCGTTGAAGTCGTAAGATAAGCCGAAATCGACATTCGAGATTGGTGAATCTTCAAAGTCACAAAAGACTTCAAAGATTTATCCAAAAACAAAAGTTTTTGAAAATCAGTCATGGGTTGCAAAATCGAAACCATCTGTCGAGGAGAAAAAGATGGAAAACATTTTGAAAAATGAAACAAAAGGTTTGAAATATGATGTTGTAGAGTTTGAATTTGAGCTTGATAAGTTTCTTGCAGAGTTTCCCCCAATCAAAAATGAAGTAAAACCAAAAGCTAAAACTGATGTTCCGAACGTCACATTTAACTTTCCTAAGATTGATGAGAAGTGTGATGTAGTGTTTGGTAGTGTTCCACAAGTTCAGAAGTCATGGACTTCATTGTTTGAATGAATTGCTATAATGTTTGTAGGGGCTGCCCAAGTCAATCATTTCTAAATGGATCATGGATAGTGGAGCCTCTCGACAAATGACTGGAATGTTGGCGCTTCCCTACGATGTTAAATCAATCAACGGAGGTTACGTGGGTTTTGCAGGAAATCAGGGTGGTAGGATTGTGGGCCAAGGAACCCTGACAAATGGGGTCATTTCGTTTGAGAAAGTGAACTACATCATAGAATTGGAAAACAACTTGCTTAGTATTTCTCAAATCTGTGATAAATCGTTTACTGTACATTTCACAAAAAAACGAATGTTTGGTTTTAAAACCTGGGTTTAAAATACCTAATGATATGGTGTTGTTGCGCGCTCCACGGGAAAACGACTTGTATATTCTTGACATGATTGTCGCAACGCCAACAAATCATCAAAAACAATGTTTTGTGTCGTAAACGAAAGTAACAGAAAAGGAGTCTATTATGTGGCATCGAAAGATGGGCCACATACATGTTAGAAAAATGAATTTTCTGATGCATAATGATTTAGTAGAAGGTGTGAATTTAAAGAATTTTCATTTGTCTGATGATTGTGTAGCTTGTAAGAAAGGAAAGCAGACTCGGAAGTCACACCCACAGAAGTTGCTAAACTCGATCAGAGTACCGCTTGAGAGACTCCACATGGATCTCTTCGGGCCGGTAAATGTGAAGAGCATTAGTGGAGATTTGTACTGCTTGGTAGTTACTGATGATTATACAAGATTTTCTTGGGTTGTGTGCTTGGAAAGAAAAGATCAGACGTTTGAATCACTGATGGTTCTGTTCAAAAAGATGGAGACGTTGTATAAGCTGCCTATCCGAAGAATACGTAGTGACAATGGAACAGAATTCAAGAATAACAAAATGCTCGAGTTCTGCAATGAAAAGGGAATTCTTCAAGAATTCAGCGCGCCATACACACCACAACAGAACGGCGTGGCTGAAAGAAAGAATCGGACCCTAATAGAAACTGCTCGAACAATGTTAGCCGATTCCAAGTTACCGATCTTTTTCTGGAGCGAAGCAGTAGCTGCAGCTTGTTACACTTTGAACCGTGTGCTCACTATCAAGAAGTACAATAAAACAAGTTTTGAGTTGCTACATCGATACAAGCCAAATCTAGAGTTTCTGGAGCCGTTTGGGTCTCCATGTACTTTTATTGATGAAAATGGTAAATTCGGTGCTAAATCAAATGATGGTTTCTTTGTAGGTTACGCGAGCCCGTTGAAGAGGGTGTTCGTACCTTGCCTAGGAAAGTAATACAAGTTCTGCATGTGGATTGTCAGAAGCACACTGCATCACCACAACTTCCCGGACAAAGATTCCAGTTCGATTATGATAAACTATGGGAGTCGTTTCATCTTCCGACCGAGCCAAGTATTGAAGAACTTGTTCTGCTATATCAACAACAACAAGTTAGTTCACAAGATCAAGTGCCAAGGCTTTTGGTAGTTTCACAACCTGAAGTAGATACAAGCATTCCTACAGGCGGCACAAACGATCATGAAGCCGGTCTAAGTGGAATAGTTCATGAACCTCCAGATGAACCATCTCCAACGTTTGATGTTGGTACACTTTATGTGGACGCGACTCGACTCGGTTCGATTCGGTTCGGGTCGACTCGGTTAGGTCCGGCTCAAGCCCGAAGACACGACATTCCTCCGTCGTGCGCCCCAGAGTTCGACACGCGAGGCACGGAACGCCGGAAGCCATTCCCGCAAAACACATCACCATGACATCACCTTTGTGATGTCATGATGATGTCACTATCTTTGTCTCATATGTGAATTGTGTGAAAGTTGTAATCAGATTAAAGACTTGGGTCGTAAACTCACATGTGGGCCGAAGACCTTGAAGTGGGCTTTGACTTGTTTTGGGCTTCAACATCAACGACGAAACAGAATAGAATTCATATGTATATCGACGAAACAGAGTGTTTCGTCGACTTTGAGTGTTTCGCCGAGAGTTATTTCAGTTTCGTCATGTTCTGGTCTTAGATTAGTATATAAACCCTTCTCTGGTTCTGTGTGAAACAGAGATGAGAGCATACATGTAAAGAAACTCTGCCAAAATTCTGTCAAACTGTGTTTGTATCAGTTTGTATCGGTTCTCATCCCGTTAATCAATTGAGTGTGTTTCATTGGTTAATCCGTGTTCTTTATTACACTTTGTTTGGTTTGCACCGTCACGGGGATTCCGCACCCGTTATCGTGTTCGTGATAAACAAGGATAGGTGTTCGTTATCGATCCACCGGAAAAACGGGACCTACAATTGGTATCAGAGCTTTGGCTCTTTTCCTTGTTTAAAACCAAACAAGTTTCGGTATTTATCAAGTTTGAACTTGATTGTTTATGATTTTCTGAAAAAGTGTTTTTAAAAAGTTTATATATTTTCTGGAAAAAGTCTTTTAAATCAGTGTTTATGTTGTTGGTTTGCTAAAAGTTTTATCGAAAACCTTGTGTGTTTGAGTGTTTACATATTAACCTTTGGTTTTTGTTGAAAGTTTTAAGCAAAATCGTGTTTCGGAAAATTATTCGGTCACCGGAATCTTCAAATATTCATCGTGTTCTTCAGAAATATTCAAAGTGTTCTTCATGTGTTGTTGTTTGATCTGAATTTTTGTGTTAAATTAAAAGTGTTAATTGATTATTAAAACATTTGTTTGACATTTGTGATAAATTGATGATGATTTGTTGAAATTATAGATGTCTCGAATACATCAAGGTTGAATTTTGTGGCTAAGTATCAGAAGGTGATAAGGTTCAGAAAATATCTCACAAATATCTACCATCAGTTTCGTCGCATAAAGTTCTTAAATCAGTTTCGTCGCAAAATCAGTTTCGTCATATATATATATCAGTTTCGTCGCAAATCATTCTGTTTCGTCATATATATATCAGTTTCGTCGCAAATCATTCTGTTTCGTCATATATATCAGTTTCGTCGCAAATCATTCTGTTTCGTCATATATATATCAGTTTCGTCGCAAATCATTCTGTTTCGTCATATATATATCAGTTTCGTCGCAATTCATTCAGTTTCGTCATATAAATCAGTTTTTGGTCGAGAAACTTGTCAATTTTACACAGTGGACTTGCAGAAGTGTTCTCATTGTTTGTTTTCAACTGTTTGACCAGGTACTATCATACATATACCAAATATGGGTAGCAAAGGTCTGTGGGCTTGGGGTTCGGAAGCAAGACCAAGTGAAAATCAGCCTTCACTTGCCGATTTAATGAACCAATTTCCTCAAAAACAACAATCAATATGTACGAGTCCATGGGATTGGAGTTCAGACTCAAGACCAAGTGAAAATCAGCCTTCGATTGCCGATTTAATGAAAATCAAACCTCAAGCTCAACCTCAACAAGGCAACCAAAATCCTTTCATAAATCAAACAAATACATCCACGGCCACCTCAAATCAAACTGATGAAAGGTGTGACTGGTCTGTAAAACTTGGAGGTGGAGATCAAGGAGGAACTGTGTTTAATGCTAAAATTGTCAAGAATGTCAATGATGTTGAATCTTCAGGAAAAGATGATAGTTCGGGATACAGTGGCAGTTCGGATGAAGAATCAAATTTGAATGAAAGAACTGATTCTGAAGCTGATAATTTGTCGAATGATGCTAACAAGAAATCTGACTTGATCAAGAAAGCTGATGCTACTTCAAAAGAAATGGAGAAGATTCTCACTGAAGACGGATCTTTCTCTTCTCAGACTGCCTTTATGGCTAATGTCACAGCTTCTACAAGTCAGGTAAAATCTGAAACTCCTAGAATATGTAGTGATTGTGCATATATGAAACAGGAATATGAGAGAGTGAAACTTGAATGTGACACAATTCATATTCACAATCAACATTTGGTTGTTGATATGTCAAAGTGCAAAGAGGCAAACATGGCTTTAGTTCGAAATGAAAAGGAATTTAAATCTGTAATTGAAACCTTAAAGAAAAGTGTTTCCGAAGTGAACAAAGTTGTTTATCATAAACAAGTTAGTATTAACAATTACATTAACATCGTTGAGGAAACCAAAAAGGAACTAGCCATTGCCAAATGTGAGCATGATGCTATCAAGCAAAAATTGGAGAGTTATTCTAACTCCCGATTTGTGCTCGATCACATTATTGACGTTCAACAACTGAAGGGAAATGTGAGCGGTGTTGGGTATAAGAAATGTCCGCCCCCTTTGAGACAAAATTATACTCGAATGCCCGATGAAGAGGATATGCCTCGTTTTGAGCCAACTGTACCTCTTAATTATGGGGAAGTTACAACTGGCTTAGGGTTCAAAACGGACAATTCATCGGAGGGCTCATCTGATAACAAAGAAAAGTCATCATGTGCTTCAAATCAAAGTCCTCCAACCATTGAGGACTATGATTCGTCCGATGATGAACCAGATGTGAGTGATGAGGATAAATCTCTTGAGAAAAACAAAGGAGTAGAAGTGCCTTTTGAGAATCACATTCTGTGTGATCCTCCTACTCCTGTGGTGCAATCAACTGGTGCTAAACAAGAGATAGATCCTATCACTGAGACAGTGTCTACCATTAAAAGTGATAACGTGTTGTATACTTTAGTCGGTGATGACAAAATTTATTCAAACACAGCTTTTCCAATTAAAAATGTCAATCAATCTTTGATTGACAAAGTGTTTGAAGATACTACAACTAAGTTTTTGGGAAAAGCGATCCCGAGAGTTTCAGTAACTCAGTGTGATCCAATTCCAAAAGCTGAAGTTAGAAGAAAATTTGGAAATCAAAAATCACCAACAAAGCAACAACCTGTCGCTTTTAAGGGTAAACAACAACAGCAGCGAGCTCAAAATTCTAAAGGTTCACAACCGAAGGTTGAGACCAGAGCTCGTTTCAAGAAGAAAAACAATGATGTTAAATTTGTAGCATCCAATGGTTCTGATAAAATTGAGACTTTTGAAAACAAATCAAACACCGAATTTGTTCAAAAAGCCAGAATTTTAAGGCGTAATGCTCAAAACAATTACACCCAACACACAAACGGGTGTGATGAAGGAACAAGTACCTATGGGTCTACAGGTTCAACACGTGAAAGTCGAACCGGTTCTCCTAAGTTTGTTGAAAGGAGAACTTGCTTCAAATGTGGGAAGTTTGGGCACATCATTAAAGACTGCACAAACTCGCCCAAACCAATTTTTGTAGAAAGAGCACCACCTGAAAAGGTTCACTCACAAAGTCGTCCTGTTTCTCCAAAACATGATAAACGCACTATTAAAGAACAGGAAACAAAACAACGACATAAGAATGTGAAGGTGATCGAAAAGGCTTTAAAACCGGAAAATGATAAAAGGAAACCAAGTTCACAACAACCGTTAAAACCAGAAATTGTAATTAATATACAATCTGGTAAATGGAAACAAGCTTGGAAACCGAAAACAGGTGAAGGTTCAGGGGGAGGCGTGAAATTTGAAAATCATCAAGAGATTGAAATTACATTTCTTGATTCTCAGGGGCAACCTAAGTCTATGAAGGCTTGGGTCCCCCTCTCCAACTAATCTCTGAGTGAGTGTGCAGGATGTTCCAGGAGGAACTTTCGATAGTCATAGGATTATTGATAGTGGAATGTTCATGCACAAGATAGGCGACAAAAGAAATGGTTGCCTTTGATGGAGAGAAAAAGAAAAGAAGACAGAATTGTCTGTCGAAAGAAATTGAAAAGCTTCGACAAATTGAAAATCATTCCAATGTTTGATTGTTCAAGGTTTTGATCGGGTCCCCAGGGTAGATTCAAATCAAAATTGTGATTGAAGAAAATGTGTTTGTTGAACAAATCAACCGGGTGTGCGGATGCCTTGGCGTGGATTGAACAACCGCACACTACTTCTCAAGAGAAAGACAAAGACCTTCGCTGGTGTAATGTGGAAGACCAGCCGGACCCAAAGGTTTCTGATCTTGTTGCTGTGAAGAGATTTCTCAGTAGCTACAAAATCGACTTTGAAATCCACACCGGGTGGATATCCAGTTTGGGAGAGCACTCAGATTCCTTGCAATGCACGACGCAGTTGCAGGATACGGTTTTAAATTTCTAATCTCTCCTATACTTGTCGATATTTAAGCTGCTTTATAAATTGTTATACTCTTATAGCACTCTTTGGCCAGACAATGTTGTCATGGTCCGCACCGCTTACCGACGTGCCAACTGAATTTTCCAAAATTCGATAAATCATTTCTGATTAAATTAATTTTGGTAAACGGCATTAAGGTAAAACCATGAGTTAAACCAACATCGGGAAATCGTTTTTGTAAATACCTTTGTGTCTTTTAAATTTATCTTAGTTTGTTGATTTTAGGGGGAGTAAATCCAAATTTGAAAAATTCAAAAACAGTGAAAAATTTCAAAACCCAAAAACATTGGAAAAACAAAAATGAGTTTCCTGGCGAGAAAAAGAGAAAATGATAATAGATCAGTGGTCTGTCGAAACCTCTTTAAACTGAAATGCAAAATGAAAAATGTTAAGCAGCTCTATATAAGATGTATCGGTAGGCTCACAATCATATTAAAGTGTGCAGGGTGATATAAATCTTAAATCGACTGAAGACCAGGTGGGAACCGCACATTGGCATATGGTCTTAGTACCGAAATTTCGTTTGAGAGATTGCCGAGGTTCTGAGATATTCGGTCTTTATGCTGTTTATCATCTGGGTATCATGGTTGTTTCTTTTACCGTAAAAATAACGGAGACGAAGTCTAGATCTTCCATGATACTATACATACGTGTACATATTGCATTTGACCTCAATAAGTGATCAACAATCACATGTCCAAACAAATAAGTGATAATATATCACAGATTCTTTGCGGGAGTCAAGTTCATCTCTCTGCTGTACGGAAGTACTGACCTGTTCACGGACTTGCTCCTGTGCCCTCATGCATCGAAAATCAAGTTCCTCATAAATAAGTGATTCTATCACATAGGGCTTGTTTTCAATCAAATAAGTGAGTTTCTCACATCTTTTATACGGTCAAACGGATGATAAACAGTATACTCACCGGTAAGATGAACTCCGCGCATACCTTGATACGGGAATGTGTCGTGTGTGGATGAACACCGGTCGGTAAGTATAAATCATACCTAATCGTATCCCCTCGCCATGATTACATCTGATAAGTTGAGCTTATGTGGACAACAATACCGATAATTGTTATAGGATGCTTATCTAATTGTTAACTAATTGAACAACAAGAGCGTTTTGACGTGACCGTACACTGATATGATTCTCTTACCCTCGAAACTCGCAAAAAGAATGTCTGTAAATATTTATTTATTGCTTTCAGTTTCTGCATCTTTGTAAATATTTATTTATTGCTTTCAATTTCTGCATCTTTGTATATATTTATTTATTGCTTTCCGTCTTCACTTTTGAAAAATGAAAAATTCCAAAAAGATTTTAGGTGTGTTTTAATCTAAACTTTATAAAATCCAAAAAGATTTTGCTTCTAGTTTATTTTTGATTGACTGATGTTGGAACTCGAGTCTATCCTACCCAAAATCCTGATCGTAAGCCGGAAAACAATTGCATCTTCATAAACAGTCGAAGTTAACAAGTTTTGAAAGTTAAAGAATTAAAATTGATCATTTTCTAAACTTTCAAACTGTTGTCGGTTGGTGTTTGATTGAGATTTGATCTCATATGTGTCATTTGTTTAAATGTTAACTATATTCCAAGCGGTTGTTCTCATTATGCGTTTAGCTTTCTTGCATGTGCAGATGCTAAAGGCGAGGAGAACATGTTCGATGACAAGCTTTGGAATGAAGACACGAAGTGGAGGCACTCAAAGGATAAAAATGATCGAGTTGCCGCTGACCCTTCATCAACACCACAAGGATCTGAAGATTTGACAAGTCAAAAGATTCACGAGCATAACTCAATGGAGAGTTCAATCTAAGGGGGAGTTTGTTAACACACTTTCTAAATGAAAAGGGAGTTTGTTGATACACTTTCTTCTTACGACGTGTGAAGACTTTGAAGATCCTCCGACATGAAAGACACAGAAGACGAACCATCACGAGTAGCGTCCAAGGGGGAGATTGTTGGTACACTTTATGTGGACGCGACTCGACTCAGTTCGATTCGGTTCGGGTCGACTCGGTTAGGTCCGGCTCAAGCCCGAAGACACGACATTCCTCCGTCATGCCTCGAACATTGTCTTATCATCCTTCAGAGCAGATTATCGGTGACCTGCAAAGTGGTGTTAAAACAAGAGATCAAATCAATCGAGCACTTACTTGTTTTTATTCATCTGTTGCTCCTTTACATGAAGAATTCTCACTGAAATGTTTTATTTCGCAGATCGAGCCCAGAACGTATAAAGAAGCGTTGACTGAAGATAGCTGGGTGAATGCAATGTAGGAGGAGCTGCAACAATTCGAGAAGTTGGGAGTGTGGAGATTAGTAGACCTCCCTGAAAATCAAAAGTTGATTAAAACAAAGTGGGTTTTCAAATGTAAGAGAGACGATAGAGGAGTCGTGGTTCGGAACAAAGCACGATTAGTGGTACAAGGATTCAGTCAGCAAGAAGGCATCGACTATGATGAGGTTTACACGCCTGTTGCTTGACTTGAGGCTATTCGGATCTTCCTGGCATTTGCGTCATAGAAAGACTTCAAAGTGTACCAGCTGGATGTTAAATCTGCCTTCCTGTACAGAAAGATTAAAGAAGAGGTGTATGTGGGATAACCACCGGGGTTCACTGATCCACAACACAAGAACAAGGTCTATCTGCTGGATAAGGCGCTCTACGGTTTACACCAGGCCCCGAGAGCCTGGTATGAGACGCTTTCCCAACATCTTTTGGACAACGGGTTCATTAGAGGGACAGTTGATAGTACATTGTTCACAAAGGAAGTTGCAGGCCATCTCCTAATTGTACAGATCTACGTTGATGATATCATTTTTGGTTCGACCAACGACTAGTTATGCAAAGAGTTTGAGATTATTCTGAAGAAGAAACCGGCCAAAGAACCAAGTAAACCTCCAACACCACCACCTGAACCTACACCACATCAATCACCAATACAATCACCACCACATCAATCACCTCCTAAACAACCAACACCACCATGACAACATTCACCATTACATCTCACACCACCTCATTCACCACAACAGATTCATACCATTACACCACCACAACAACAAACACTTCTTACATCCCAAGAAATTTTCAAAACACCTCCACTTACCCAAATTTAACTGACTCCTGGTTTTTCTGGTCACAAGGGTCTTCCTACTCCTCCAGATAATCTTGAAGATATTGGAGATTTTGGTTTTGCGAATGATGAACAGATGAAGAAGTTAGAGAAGAAGATGGATGAAGTTTTGAGTGAAAGTAAAATAGTTGCAGCTGAAAGCAAGAAAGTAGCTGATCGTGAAAAGATTCTTGAAATGCGTGTAAAAAGATTAGAATCTGACAATAAGGCATTACAGAAGAAGATTGATACAGATCAGACAGAGAATGATTTCTTGAAAGTAAGAGTGGCAGAGTTAGAAGAAGAAAAGATTCGTCGTGATAAACAAAATAAAGAACTGGAAGCTATTAAGGCTCGAAATGAACATGAAAATTATATGTTGAAAAAGGTATTAGAAAGTGTGGTTGGTATGCCTCTAGAGCAGAAATTTGATGAGGTTGCACGAGAGGAAGTCAGAGCTCAACATCAAGCTGAGATTGATGCTCAGATGAAGGATAAGGGAAAAGAAATTGAATCTGAAGAAAGGGCAATTGTTTTATCAACTGCTCTTGAAACAGTTTATGAGAAGCCTATTCCTATTTCTTCAGTTCCTGGTGTTATTGATGAAGAAGTTTTATTAGAACATGATGATGAAGATGAGGATGATGATGATGATGAGGATGATGATGATGATGGTGAGGATGAGAATGATGATGATGATGATGAAGATGATGATGATGAGAAAGTATTCTCTGCAAGTAGTTCAAGTGATGATGATCAGGGCACCTCTGGAATCAAAGTGACTGAACCGTCAAGTGAAAGAGATGTTGATGATTATCTGAATGATAGTGTGAATGAAGAGACAGAGGGAGCTGACGGAAAGGGGGAGCATGGTGATGATCAAAATGTTGAACAAGTTGAAAAGTTAATTCTTCATATTGAACCTGATATTGAAGAAGGGGAGCACAGACATACGTATACATTGGATGAGATTAAAGAAATGACACGTATAGCAGATCAAGACTTCAAATTTGATTTTGAAGAGGAGTTAAATGCGTTTGATGTGCATCAAGAGTTTGAATATCAGTATAAGTATGTGGAAGATGCAGATCTCTATGATCGTGTTGAAGTTGAAGATTGCACTGATGATGAGAGTATAAATAAAGATACTTCACAGTTTCCTATAGTGATGGAGTTCTTTACTAAAGAAAACAGGGATGAGTTAAGAATGAAAGTCTCTGAAGTTTTGAAAGATAAGAATTTCGATGGTACTCCTAAAGATATGCAGAAAGAAGAACGGAAGAAATGGTTTAAAGATAGTCATGAAAGAAAGTTCAAAGGGCCACTGAAGTTTTATCAGAGAGATCGAAGTATTTCACTTGGTGATATCATTAGCTGGGGTTTCCTACCTCATGTTAATGTTTACGCGATCAGAAGAGAGTTTAGCGTACAGTATTTTGAACGTCTGTATGATGTGATGTCTTTACCATGGTGGGACGTTGAAGAATTATCGCAAGTGAGAACTTTAGGGTGTCCTATACGAAAGAATGATGTTGTGATGTGGGGATACATAAAGTTTGAATCTTTGAAGAATTTCCGACACTGGAAGCCACATTACCCGAAAAGAGTTCAAAGGGTAAATCCTGAAACCGGAAATGAAGAAACTATTTTGAATATAAAGAAGCCGCGAATGATGAAGAATATACCAGTACCAAAAATGGAGCAGGATTTCTATAAAGGCTTCTTGGGCTGGGTATATAGTTGTATTTCGACTGAGGCTGTTATTACTTATAGAGCTGGAAGGGAGATAAGAGAGATACATATTTACGACCCGATGTGGTTAGTGAATTGCTCGGCCAAAGACATAGAATGTTTATTCATAAACAAGATCCATTTTCAGTCTGAAGGCCGTGAACAAGCAATGCAGTTTCAACAAGTTGTATCTATTTGCTTTTAGAAAGGCATTAATTCTGAAAATAAATGGAATTCTAAATGGTGGTCGCTTGAAGAGAAAGAAAGAAAGAAAGCTGAAAGAGAACGCAAGAAGTTAGAAGAAAACAAAGGAAAATGGATGAAGATACAGGCTGGGGAGGAAATGAAAAAGAAGAAAGAAAATGATAAGCTGAGGAACTTGCTGAGAAAGAAGCCAAAGCCAAGGGAAGAGACGTTCAAGTCCTTGTGAAGAGCTGATGACTCGAAGACAAGACTGAAGACTCTGGCTGTATCCAAGGGGGAGTTTATTGATGCACGAATGTCTAAAGCCTACGTCTTAGTCTTAGTTAAGCTTGTATAGTGTCTAGAGGTCAAATGTGTCAATTATGTAATGTATAGGGGCTGATATGTAAATGTTATGTTATTAGGTAGTGATTCCGCTCCTAATGACATGTTGTCATTTGGAGCGAAATCAGGAAGTTGTGATTCTGCCCGAAATGACAAGGTGTCATTAGGAGCGGAATCAGGCCCCCTATATATAGTGATGTTAGTTTCTCATTTGGTATCGATTTGTCAAGTTGTAAGCCGAACTGCTGCTGGATTTTTCTGTGACCAATTATTGAGAAACAGTGTTTAAAGTGATATTCTGTCTATTTCTACTCCATTCTCTTTGATTCAAACTGTTTACGTGATTCCGCCACATAAACAGTGGTATTTTGGTTCTGATTGACTCACTAGATCGTCAATATCGATCCTACATTTATTGCACCAAGAGGTCCCCAAAAAGAAGAATTGTGAGACATGTTTAAACAAGTTAAAATTAACCTTCCACTTCTTGATGCAATAAAACAAGTACCCGCCTATGCAAAAATTTTAAAAGAGTTATGTACACAAAAGAGGCAACAAAAGAAGAAAATGCCTAAGCGGGTGGATTTAACCGGTCAAGTAAGTGCGGTTTTGAATGGGGAGCTTCCTCCTAAGCTCCAAGATCCGGGCACGCCATTAATTAATATTCAAGTTGGTAATTTTCAAATGGCAAAGGCGTTACTAGATCTTGGAGCCGGGGTTAGCATTTTACCGGGGGGCCTATATGACCAATACGATTTTGGTCCGTTAGCTAGGGTGGAGACAACGGTTGTTTTGGCCGATTTGTCTCATAAGTTACCCCGGGGGATGGTTCAAAATGTAATTGTTAAAATTGGTGAGTTTTATTACCCGGTTGACTTTCTAGTTTTGGATTACTCGTCCGCGGACCCAAAACAACAACAAAACGTAATTTTGGGTCGGCCATTTTTTAGCACCGCGCATACTGTGATCGATTGTAGATTTGGTACAGTCGATATGACTTTTGGAAATCGAAAAATGCGCTTGAATGTTTTTACTAACAATTCTAATGCTAATGGTGTTGATGAGTGTTTCATGGCAGATTTAGTTGATGGATGCAACCCGCATGAGTATGAGGAGGATGTTATGGATGTTTGCTTGTGTGATTTTTATGAACAGGTACATGCTTATGCACTACGGGTTGAAGAAGAAAAACAGGATGCCATGGCTTTGAAGGAAGGTCGACCACCATGTACTCGTCAATTCGAAGGCTTACCAACGGAAATAAGTTCGGGTACTAAACCATCGTTAGAGGAACCGCTAAAGTTGGAACTTAAAGACTTGCCGAGTCACTTAAAGTATGCTTTCTTAGGGGATAATGACACTCTACCGGTCATTATTGCCTCTAATTTAGAGTTGGTGCAAGAGCAAGCATTGTTGAAAGTTTTGAAAGAAAACAAGGGAGCTATTGGATGGACGATTGCCGATCTCAAAGGAATTAGTCCATCAATCGTCATGCACAAGATTATTACCACCGAAGATGCAAAACCAACACGAGAAGCTCAAAGGCGATTGAATCCAAACCTTCGAGAGGTAGTAAAGAAAGAGGTAATTAAATGGTTGGACGCGGGAATCATCTATCCGATTTCGGATAGTGCTTGGGTGAGTCCCACCCAAGTTGTGCCTAAGAAGGCCGGCATTCAAGTAGTCAAAGATGAAAATGGTGAACAAATTGCCACCCGACCGGTCACCGGGTGGCGTGTATGTATTGACTACCGAAAGTTGAATGCCGCCACTTCTAAGGACCATTTCCCGTTGCCTTTTATTGACCAAATCATTGAAAAATTATCGGGTAAAAAATATTATTGTTTTTTGGACGGGTATTCGGGTTACAATCAAATAGCAATACACGTGGATGACCAACACAAGACCACCTTCACTTGTCCATATGGCACCTTTGCCTTTCGGCGAATGCCATTTGGCTTGTGCAATGCACCGGCAACTTTCCAACGATGTATGATGAGTATCTTCTCGGACATGGTTGGAGAGTCGCTTGAAGTGTTAATGGATGACTTTTCCATTTTTGGCACTAGTTTTGAATCTTGTCTCAACGAATTACAAAAAGTTTTAAAAAGATGTGTTGAGAAAAATTTAGTGCTTAGTTGGGAGAAAAGTCACTTTATGGTGTAAGAGGGCATTGTGTTGGGTCACGTAATTTCGGAAAGGGGAATGGAGGTGGATAAAGCAAAAATACGGGTAATAGCATCTTTGCCACCTCCTAAAAATGTTAAGGGTGTAAGGTCATTTTTGGGACATGCGGGGTTCTATAGACGTTTCATAAAAGGTTTTAGTGTTATCACCAAACCTTTATGCAATTTGTTATTAAAAGATGTCCCATTTGATTTTACTAATGAGTGTATGCAAGCTTTCACTGTTTTGAAGGAACACTTGGTCAAAGCTCCTATCTTGCAACCACCGGATTGGTCAAAGCCGTTTGAGATTATGTGTGATGCAAGCGACACTACTATTGGTGTAGTTTTGGGTCAACGGGTTGACAAGAAGCCGGTAGTGATTTATTATGCAAGCAAGACTTTATCTGAAGCACAACTGAATTACACCACAACCGAAAAGGAGTTATTAGCGGTGGTGCATGCTTTAGATAAGTTTCGTGCGCATATTTGGGGGAGCAAGGTGGTGGTTTATTTGGATCATAGTGCGGTCCGATATTTGATGGAGAAAAAGGACGCGAAGCCCCGTTTAATTCGATGGGTATTATTGTTACAAGAGTTTGACTTAGAAATCCGAGACAAAAAGGGAAGTGAGAACGTAGTGGCGGATCACTTGTCTCGGATTCCGGTTGAAGGGCTTGACGATGTTAGTGAAATAAATGAAAGTTTTCCCGACGAGCAACTCCTAGCCGTTTCCACCTTTGTTGCACCGTGGTATGCCCATTACGTAAATTATTTAGCCACGGGTGCCATCCCAAATCATTGGACCAAGAAGCGAAGACAACAATTTATGGTCCAAGTGAAGTAGTACATTTGGGATGAACCGGATCTTTTCAAGATCGGGTCGGATCAAGTCATTAGGAGGTGTGTGCCCGAAACGGAAGTGATGGAAATTTTGACTCACGCCCACTCATCCGCATGTGGAGGTCATTTTAGTGGGCATAAAACGGGTTACCGGGTTCTCTCATGTGGGTTTTATTGGCCCACAATTTTCAAAGACGCGTGTGAGTTCGCAAGAAATTGCATAAATTGTCAAAAGATGGGAAGCATATCGAAGAGGGATGAGATGCCATTACAACCAATCTTGGTTGTTGAAATATTTGATGTATGGGGTATTGACTTCATGGGTCCCTTCCCAAATTCGAATGGCGTTCTATATATTTTGGTAGCAGTGGATTACGTCTCAAAGTGGATTGAAGCTATTGCAACACGCACAAACGACCATTCGGTTGTTTGTAAATTTGTTCAATCCAACATCTTCTCTCGTTTTGGTATTCCGCGAGTTATCATAAGTGATGGTGGTTCGCATTTCATGAACTTCAATTTTGGGAAATTGTTGAAGAGGTATAGCGTGAATCACCGGATTGCCACACCTTACCATCCGCAAACGAGTGGACAAGTCGAAGTGTCCAACCGTCAAATCAAAGAAATCCTCATGAAGACGGTTAGAACGGATAGGAAGGATTGGTCGAGTAAGTTGGATGATGCGTTGTGGGCATATCGAACGGCTTACAAAACTCCAATTAGCACAACACCTTACCGGATGGTGTATGGAAAGGGTTGTCATTTGCCAATGGAGTTAGCGCATCGGGCACATTGGGCAATTAAGACGGTGAATGCGGATTACGATGAAGCGGGGAAGATAAGGAAGCTGCAATTAAGCGAAATTGAAGAAATTAGAGACGAGGCGTATGAGTGTGCATCGGCCTACAAAGACAAGCTCAAGAAGGTACACGATGCAAAGTTGAGGAAGAAAACCTTTGAAGTGGGTCAAAAGGTTTGGTTGTACAATTCAAGACTCAAGATGTTTGCGGGCAAGCTTAAAAGCAAATGGATGGGCCCGTATGTCGTTCGACGAGTTGGGAGGTTTGGTGATGTAGATATCCAAGATGAGCAAACACTGAGGCAACAAACGGTGAACAGTCACCGGTTGAAGCCATACTTGGAGGGGAACGACATCAACAACTTGGAGCTTGATAAGGCGGGCTACATTTTACGCCCGGTCGATGAGGAACAACCTTGAGAGGCCCAGGTTTGGTAGTGTAAATAGTTAGCATTTCATTTTGTTTGTTTTTTATAGTTGCATATTTACCGTACTCGCTTGAAATTTGTGTTTGAAACAAGTGTGGGGACATTCGGGTTACGAATTGCTCTAACATTGTGTTGAGGACAACATGGGACTTTCGAGGGGGTAGGGTAATTTTTACATGTTTTTGAAAAATTTTAAAAACACAAAAAAATTGAAAAAACTAAAAAAATATAAAAAAAAAGATACTTAAAATTGCATTTTTCAGCAAAACAGGAATGCACAGGTACCACCGTAATTTACGGTGGTACCGTAAGTTACGGTGGCCAGTGGAAATGTTTGGTCTTTACAGTGAAATGCCACTGAGTTACGGTGGGATTATGTTGCCAGGGTACACCGTAAATTACGGTGTCCACCGTAATTTACGGTGGACCTGGCGAGTGTAAGGGTTGTTCCGATTGCAGCATGTACATAAAAAAATAATAATAATAAAACAATCAATCACGTGAACAAGCCCCAGCCATTCGATTTCCCTTCACTTTTCTCATCCATTCCTTTTCATCTATCACTCTCAAGTTCCCCACAAAATCCCCAAACTCCATAACCTTCCAAGCTTCATATCTCTTTCAATTCTGGGCCAAATCAAGTGAAATTTAGGTCTAACTTGACTAATTTTTCACGAATTGCTGATTGTGAGAAGAGATTTTGTGAAAAAACGAAGCTTTCGGGTCTGAATCATAAACCCTAGGTCCAAAAAATTTTGGGGGTTTTTGAAGTTTTTGTTTCACAAGCATTCTAGCATCTTCAAACAAAGGTATGGAAGTTTATTTGTTATGTTTTGATGATGCATTGTGAAAAGTAAGCTTATTTGTGTTATTTGTTCATACCCACTTGCTTGTTCTTAGATGTTGTCATAAAAATTGTTACTAGAACATTGTCACGGTTTGTAGATGTAGGATTGATGGTAAAGTAGTGAACTTTTTTGGGAATCTTTACATTATAGAGACACCATGCCCAAGTTTTGAAAAGAATTATAAACTCTTGGTTCACTAGCATCTACAACCATAGTAACAAGCAAGTGTGGGGATATTTTGGAGAAAAGGGTCTAATTTTGTTGTGTTTGGTTGTGTTGTTTGCCTTAATGTGTGTAGGAAAATGGTACGAACGAAGGAAAAAGCCGGAGCAAGTTCGTCTTCTTCGTCTAAAGACAAGGGTAAGCAACCGGAACAACAACCGAGAAAAAGGCAATATTTGGGTCGAGTTGATGAGAGTGAAAGCGAGGAAGAAATGGAGTTGGACCCGGCTGAAAAGCCAAAATGGGAGTCGGGACCCTTGGATGACCAACCGGAACATTGGCAACCGACACTCTTTCACGACAGTATGAATAGATTGAAAAACAAGGCTGGTGCATTTATTTGCGAGAGGGAAGTTCGTGAAGTGGAATTTAGTCCGTTTGGTGTGTTTGCCAAATTCCGCGCTCTAGGATGGGAGTCGGCACTTAGTTATTATGACAAGGATAGCAAGAACTTGTTCATAAATGAAATTCAAGAATGGATGGCAACTCTCAAGTGCAACACATACGAAAAGCCATCGCAAATGAAGTTGATAGGTGAAGTGAATGGGATTCCGGTAGAAATGTCTTTTGACACATTGAAGAAATTGGGAAAACACGATAGTCTACATGCTCGTGAGTACATGATTCCTAGTCTTGATGACCTTCTGATAAAACCGGAGAAGCATGTTTGTTGGAATGATATGGTAGCGGCGTTATTTTTTCCAGGTACTTACAGTGGCATTTTATACCGGAGGAACTTGAAGATAGAAGCGAAGTTGTTGCTAGCAATCTGCATTCTGAACGTCATTCCGAGAAGGGGGGACAAGGAGCAAGTGAGGTACCCGGAAGTACCCGTCCTCTATTCGTTACTCAATGGGTCTCCGCGTTTTCCAATCCGATATTTGATAATGAACCACCTCTGGATTTTCCGAAACAAGTTGGGAAGAGATATTATCCCTTATTGCCGAATTATCACAGGATTGATGAAGCAACAAAAGGCAATCACGTCAGAGGATAAAGGGGCACCAAAAAGGCATCAGCCTTTTACTTTAGACAAGTTGGGGATTGGTTGGACTTACACGCAATCGGAACGGTACCATAAACTCAAGTCGGAGGGGCAGAGATGGAGAGCATTAAAGGTGGGTGCAAGGGATCTTCTACCGGGTGAAGCGGATGACCCAAAAAGTGATGCGGAAGCTCCAAGTGGTGATGATGATTATGCGGACGAGCCGCATGGTGGTGAGAATGTGAATATAGGCCAAGGGGGCCTAGGTAGAGGTTATGGTGGTGCCTTTTACGATTACACGGAGCGTTCTTATGAGCCAAATTGGGCTTATGATGGCACGATGCAAGAGGGTATTGAGAACCAACGTCCTCCGGCACCCGTTTTTGAGTCATGGTCGGGTTCGGAGTGGACGTTATTTGATCAAAACACGATGATGAGTGCAAGCATGGAGCGGTCTTTGAAGCATAACTTCGATCATCAAGAGGCGTGGAATTGCACACACGCGTATTCTCATGAATTGGAAATGAATAATCGATACCATGATGACCAAGCAAGAAGATTGCATGCAGATTGGCACGCCGGGCGGCCGGTGGTTGTGGATCCACAACATGTGGATTATGCGTCTCTACCACCTTATGATGGTAGTATTTCGTATCCGACCCCGCCGCTCCATCATTCACAATGGATCGACCCGCGCCAACAAGAAGGAGCTCCGCAACAAGGTGGGAGTAGTAGCGGTGCATTTGCATTTGGAGAATGGAATGACATGATGTCTTCCATTTTTGGGCCTCCGCAGCCACGCTATTACTAGTCAGGTCGTGTTCCTTCCTTGTATATTTTGTGAATACTTGTTAGCTTGTTTTGTTTATGGTCGGGTGGTTGGGTGGTGTTAGTTTGTGATGTTATGTTTGGGTTGGTGTGAGTTGGTGGTGTGATGTTGTTAAAAAATATAAAAATGAAAAATCCAAAAAGAAATTTGTGGTTTGAGCGTTGAGCTTTTGGGTGATGTGAAAGATGTTTAGTGATCAAATCCTCCTAAAACCATACATTGGGGTCAATGTATCCCAAGTGTGGGGATGGGGGGAAATTTTTGAAGATTTTAAAAAAAAAATTAAATCAAGCAAAACAATGTGAGAATTTGAACACCCTAGATTAACCCCAATTGATGCACCGGCAACCCTTGATACCCTTTTATTCTTGGTGAGAGTTGAAGCCACACATGTAAATAAATAATATTTATCTTTGATGAGAGTGGCTACGGGTGGGGGTGCATTAGAACTTGTGCCTTGATACGGTTTGAGTCCTTAGTTGGACATGATTGCAAAAAGGATAAGGACATTAAGGTAGTCTTGTCTTTAGCGTGTGTGAGTGTGGGATTTTGGGGGTTGGACCTCATAAATTATATATATGAGCATGGTTGCGAGAGGGGTGGGGGTTTGGACATTTAGTTGCCCAATTTTGTGCCTAAAAGCCTATCATTTGTTTCCCCCTAGCTAGTGACCTAAAAATTTACCCAACTTGACCCGGTCTTATAGTGTTAGTAGTAGTAGTTTTAGTAGTATGATGTAGATATGTTAGATGCTTTATTGTATGTATGTTTGTTTGCTTTGTTTAAAAAAAAATCAGAAAAAAAAAGAGAAAAAGCAATGAAAAATGAAAAAAGAAGTGATGTTTAGTTATCTTGTATATAGTAGTTTAGTTGGTAGTTGTTTGTTCGTTTCTTTGTGTAATAAAAGACCGGGTTAAGTTTTCGCTACTTCATATATATATTCCATTTCCTACCCATACACCTAGCCACGTTACAACCTTGAAAGTCCCTTTGATTTGCATTCGTGTTTGGCACTTGTTAGGAGAAGGATCGATTTAGGTACAAGCCTATAGTTGTGCAACCGCCCGTTAGCCTTGGTGTGTCTAGCTTACAATTGCTAGTGCTTACTTGTTACCGAGAGGAGAGACTTAGCGAGGGGTGCATTATTTTGGGTGTTAAAAAGGGGTTAGTAAAAGGACTACATGTTTATGCTTGGTTTACATTGATCACTTGTTTTGAAATGGTTTGATGAGTTGCTTGAGACAAGCAACGGTTAAGTGTGGGGATGTGACGGGTGGTCCATAGGACAACCCTTAATGATGTTAAAAGATGAATTTATCCTTCACTTAATCGCGTAATTATCTTGAATTAGATGACTACGGTTGCTTATGTTTCAGGTGCGGTTTGGGAACTAAAAAGGGATAAAACGCAGCTTTGGACGGTTTGGAGATGAACGGGTCGTGCGTGGAAGGAAGGAACGAAGAAACAAAACCCAACATTCAGGGCTCCACCGTAAATTACGGTGGCCACCGTAATTTACAGTGGCCCTGAAATATGCCCAGTTCTCCACTGTAACACAGTCTTCAGCTACCGTAACATATATATGACCACCGTAAATTACGGTGGTACCGTAATTTACGGTGGAGGCTGCGAGGAAATCCGTAATTGCCTCATTTAATCAGTTTTTGGGTGTCTTTTCACATTATCTCATCATTGGACGTTTCTCTGGCATCTTAGGGGCGATTTTGGCTAGTTTTGCTTGGTTCCAAACATTTCTAAACAATTGGTTTGTGTTTTCGATTCGTATGAACATTAAACTTGTTGCTATGATGATTCACCAAGCGATGTGTGGCTAAACTTATGGTGATCATCCTAAATTGAAGGTTTGTCTATGATTGTTGTGTTTGGATTCGTATTACTAGAATAATAGACTTGCAATGTTTGTTTGTTTATTATGGTGTGTGAATGTTTGTTTGTAAATTGTTGATTGATGTTATGATCATATTCTAAACCGTACATTCTTGGTGTCGCTGACAATCGAGATATCACGGGAGGGATTAGGGTTGGATATTAATCAATTGGTTATCGGGTAACAACCTCGCGTTTTCATAATCCGAGTACTTAGTTCCCTTTTATCACGAACAAACAATCATACATGAATCATGTCTATGTGATTCTTTCTAGTGAATTTAAACACAATTGTCAAAAGCAAACCGGAAGTTTAGGATGGTCGCTTTCTCCTAATCTGCTTTACAACCAACCTTTGATTTGAAGTTATTTAGTTAATTTTAGTTTTAAAACCAAACAATCCAAATTATTGATCTTTACTTTCTGCAAATTAGGTTAATTTTAGTTAAAGTGCAAAGCTATAAAATCAACACATTTTTCACATACTCCCTGAGTTCGATACCCACTTACCGCTAGCTAATTAGTTGTAATTGGATTAAATTTGCGTGTATCATGACAGCACGTCACAACCACTGATACAACCACCACTGGTGGGAAATCAGATAATCCCATTAACTTGGTGATGGTTTAAAATACAGAGAATTGACGGAGAGGGTTGATAAACTTGACACGTCTGTTGCTGAAATCAAAACCATGCTGCAACAACTGTTACAAGCTCAAAAGGCTACACCCACTGCTGCAACATTTGCAACATCTGCTTTATCTCCTGCTGAGCTCTGGAATTTATTTCAACCTATGCTTCATCAACAAAGACAATATGCTGATCAACAACATTTAGTTCAAATTCAAATGATAAAAAATATGATGGAAGCTAGGTTTAAGGATACACAAGCTGATATTAAGGAAATAAAGGACCATTTGCTTTAAACCACTGGCACTGCTCCTCCTTCAGTCATCTTTGTTGAAAACCTTGATGATGCTAAAAAGGGGGAGAAGGATAAAATGGGAAAAGATGGTCTATATCTGCCACCAGATCTAATGTCTAAACTTTTAGTAGAAATCCCAAAGCCAGATGGGTCAAAGAAGGTTGATGAGACTCTAAATGCCTTTACTGAAGAAAAAGAAAGGTTAAAAGAGAAAATGGAAAGAAAGGGAGAGAAAAGATTTGAGAAAGAGAAGAAAGTTTTGATGGAAAAGGAAGAGCAGGGTACTTCTAAAACCAAGGAAGAGCAGGAAATCTCTAAACCTAAAAGAAGACAACCTACTAGAAAAGTAAGGCAACCCAAAACCACACCTTCCAAAACCACAAAACATACTCCTCAAATCCCCAAAACTTCCTCACATCAAACCTCCAAACTGACAGATGTTTAGACACTAGTTGTATCAATAGTTGTTGGTACTTCAGTGATTTCAACAGATGTTAACCCAACAACTGCCATCACTACTACAATCCACACTCAATCCACTGCCACACCAAAAACAACATCACCACCACAAAAACCACCTGCCAAAAGCAGAAGACAACAGTTGACACATCAACTGTTGTAGTTAGAACAGTGGTTGAAACAACAGTTGTTTCAACAGTTGTTAGTCAGACACCTACCACCTCAAACATCTCTTCACAAGCCATTGTCCTTTCAGTTCCAAAAATTCAAACAAAAACACCTTCTCCCAAAAAGGTGTATACAAGAAAAAGAAAATTTCAGGTGCATGATGATGACATACCAACACCTGTTCCCATTTCATCTGCCCCTTACAAAGTTACCAAACTTCAACCGTTCATTCCTCCAACATTGCTCAACCCAATCAAAGATCCAATAGCTATTCAAGGTTATGACCCTGCTGATGTTATACCAGTAGCTGCCATCCATCCACTAGAACTGCATGCAGTAAGGAATGAAATGAGGCAGTTCTACACAGTGGATGATCCTTCAAAAAGGAAATTCCATTCTATAGTTGGTTATAGAGATCCAGCCAACATGAATAAGTATTTAAAACTCAAAGCCAGGCAAGCTGAATCCAGACCTAGACTTGAATGCAAAGGGAAAAGTGACAATGAAATCTCAACTCATATGCAGTTCTTGCTTACCAAAGTTAAACAATTGGAAGACTATGATAGAGATTTGAGTAAAGAAATGTTAAATTTACCTCCAGAAATTGGCCTACAAAAGGATCTGAGATAAGACATTCTGGCACTCATCATGAGTGAAAAGTTTTATCCTGCCAAAGAAGAACAATTCTAAGATTGGCCACTTGTTGCTCGCAAGACAGAACTCAATAGAATTGAAAGAATAAAAAGAGATCCAGGCATGAAAAGGTCAGCACCAAACTGGAGTAAATACAAAAAGGCCATTGATGATCTTACCTTGGAGTATAAGAGAAAAAAGCAAGAGTTGGTTGATGCAAAGGTTGGAACTGCCAAAGCCATAGCAAAATGGACTAGGCAGTACACTGATGAGGCTTATGAGAGGCTGAGAAAAAGGAGAGAAACAGATCTTAGCCTTCCAAAGAAGCCTGATTACAAAACCACTGATAAGCCAAAGCAGCAGGTCCACACTTCTGAACCACTATTCACATCATCAAATACCTTTGTCATTGAGGTAAACCAAAGAAAGAGGCAAAAGCTGACTAATGCAGAAGAGAAAGAACAAGAGGTTGTGTATTTTAAAGAGGCTATCAAGAGAATGGCACTAGAAGATGATAGCTCAGAAAAGCTTCAAAATATAGCCAACAAAGTTCTGAGCAGGCCTCTATCTCCAAACTCATCTAAAATAAAAACTCTCCCAAGAAATCCATTGGATTCAAAGATACCAAAGTGGAAGTCTGATCAAAACACCCACATATTGACTCTGCGTAAATCCAATGGTGAGGTGAACCATATATCAAGGGAACAAGCACTGGGCCTGGGTGTTGAAGATCTACAAGATCTCCTTGCGCTTACACTGTGTAGGGATGAGAATGATATAAATTCCATGGACTTTGAATTACAATTCAAAGGACAAGTCAGGGAATTATTGATGAGGCAATAAAAATCCAAAATAATGAAGAGTTTTGGCATGATCTGTTCCAGGGGGAGATTGTTGGGATTGAACCCTACAAAGGAACAGTTGAATAAAGCCAAAACTGGATCAGATCAGTGGATTCACAATAAGCAGTTGTTTGCATCAGATATTCCCTCTTGAAAGTGGCCTAACATATGATGACTTCTAAGTACTGCCTTCCACAAACAACTGCTGATCACTAAAGACTATTGAAGACAAAGCACTGATGCTCAATCTGCTGATATGGTTCAAGTACTGCTGAAGACACAAAACACTGCTAGGAGTATAATAATGGAATGAGAAGCAGTAGTTTACTTTGTATTTTATATTAACTTGTAATCAGTAGTTTAGTCTAGCAGTGTTTGTAATAATCAGTGGTTAGAGGTTGTTAGGAGGTTAGATGTCACTTTCATGGTGATGTCAGCAAAGATGCTTCAGTGGTTTGTTCTGTACTATAAATAGAACAGTACCCTGTCCTGTTCTATTAGCTCTCTTCATCACAAAGTCATTATGTATGAACATTCACTGTGAGCTCAGGCTGAGGGGGAGATTGTATGTATGCATGCATGCAGTGTAATTGAATATTGTAATAAATATAATCATTCGATTTCATGTTAAACATGTTTTGCTTTTAACAATTCTCTCTTTGATTGTGTTGAAAGTTTATTCAGCTATTTCTGCTGCAATTAATTCTGATTCATCTTCATTTTAGTTAAACAAACACAATCTTATCAAACTCAGATCCTAACAGATGGTCATCCAGACGGATGACCATTCGGTCGGTTGGTCATTTGACTGAGGAGGAGTGTGTTTGTATAATGTTTGAACTTTTGAAGTTTTCATTGTAGTATAAATAAAGTCATTTGATCGGATGGTCATCTGGATGGATGGCCATTCGATTGGATGGCTATTCGATTAAAAACTGATATTCTTTTAAGTTTTGCAAAATAGTTTAAGTGTTGAGATCACAAGTCACCTGGTCGAATAGTCGTTCGATCGGATGGTCGTCCGATCGGACGGCAATTCAATCGAGCAACCTTCTATTTGAAAACTTTGCAAAATCAGTTAAGTTGAAAAGTCTTGCGGTTTAACTAAGACGGTGTGACAACGTGTCCAACAACGGAAACCACTCCAAGTTCAGCTCAGCCGATCAGATGGGAATCACCCCGTTCGACCAGACTTGACTATTCTTGATGGAGTTTCATGTTCAACCCGTGAATCGGTCGTCTTCTCCGATGGAAATCCGTTCTCAGACTGGTTCTCAACTAGGGTACGAGTAGAAAGCCTGAATGAGTCTGGATTCCATCGATTTTCGAGTAAAAAGTGATGAGTGTTGAAGAAAAGTTTGAAACGTTTGGTAAATGTTTAGATCTTGACGAAATTAGCGTAAAAACATGTAGAAATCCTTTAGATCCGAATCGTTCTTGATGAGATGAGGTCACACTGTGGTGTTCATCAGAACCGGTGATGACGTCACCCTAAAACAGCCCAAATCAGGTGATTTCATGGTGAAAATGTAAGATTTGATGGAGAAGATGATGAGAAAGTGTGTGCTGATGGTAGAAGTACAAGATTTAGAGTGAAAACTTACAAGAATCGCGAGGAATCAAAAGAAAAGAGCTTGAGAGTGTGTGGGTCGGACGGAGCTGTCACATCAATGAACAGTTGATGTGACATGGGGGTATTTATAGGTGAAGGGTGAGAAAGGCGGTGCAAGTGTGGGTCGGACGGCCGTTCGATCGGATGGCCATTCGATCGGATGGTCATCCGGTCGGATGTCCATTCGATCGAATGGTCGTTCGATTGGTTGGCTAATGCGAGTTGGTTTTCTGAATTTCGGTTCGTGCGTTGAACGTTGCATTGCGTTTAAGCGAGTTGCGAGTAAGCGATGCGGTAGTATTAAACAATAGTTACACAAATAACATAACTAACTCATAAAAGCTAAAAAGTAAGTAAATCTGTGTTTCGGGTTGCGGTGAGATTGCGTTGCGATAGAGTTGCGTTTGCGTTTTATGAATAACACCTTTAAACATATACAGGGCACACACAAGTAAGGCACATAATAACAAACACACATAGAATCAATACCAATAACTGCGTTTCGAGTTGCGATGCGATAGCGATGTGATAGCGGGGAGTAAATTAGCGTTTAGTTTAGTTACGTTTATCGCATTGTTACTTCCGTTAACTGAGTTTAGTACAAGCGTTATAAAATGTGTTGTATAGTTCAAAATATCGTTTAAAATCGTTACCAATATCGTTTATCGAATCTCGAGAGTACAAGAGATAATTAAGTAAGAAATGGCAGGTCTGAATGCTGACATGTCTTGACTTTGACTTTGACTTGTACTTTGACTTTCCTCGGAAAGTCGGGTTGTTATAAAAATCGCCCCCAAGTATGTGCGTCTATAATTAGGGTTGTAAAACCCTTTTAAACCCTTAAACTAAACAACCAAGCGCTGCCAAGTTAATTCCCCCGTAGCCTACGGTCGGCTGACCGTAGGTTGCGGTTAAACTTTGCTGCCCATTTTTTCTTCGCTGAACCGTAGGCTACGGTCTCCAACCGTAGCTTACACTTTAGAGTAGCGGTCAACCATTTGCCTAACCTGGCTAAACCATACATTACGGTCAATGGACCGTAGCTTACGTCGTGATTGGTGGCTCTATTATTGGTTGCATTTCAACTTCCAATAAATGACCCAAAGGCCCTGAACTTTATTCTTTCACGTTCCATGTATTTCCTAGCTATCTCTTGACCTGGAACAACTCCCGATTAGTGTAATATGCCTTGATTAACATCCTCAGTAGTTTCGCTTCATCACCACGCACTCTAACTGTTGGACTCTGTATGCCCAAGACATGTATTAAATTGACGTGGCTAGTACGATATGATCCAAGTCGAGTCATACCCAATAACAAGCTAGACAAACACTTATAATATTTATTTGTGATATGATCAAACAAATAAATACTAACACTTATAATATTTAGAAATTGGTTTTCTAAATAATTACACTTGAGAAACCAATAAATTATATGGATAATTTATTTTGAGAGAATATTTTATTTTGTTATTTAATGGGTTAAATAACATTTTAAAAGATTGTATAAAGTCTTGCATATATGTAGTGTTATATTTATAAAAGTTATAAATATATATATAAACCAAGACTTAAATTTTATAAAAGATTTTTTTTTTATAAACAAGTGCCCCCCCCCCCCCTTGTCTTACCAAGATGAAATCTTGATCCAATCACAATTCATGCTTTTGCATGTGTTAGAGAAGATGTGATTGGGTGGTCTAACCAAGACTTTTGGTCCAATGGGATTTCATGCACTTGCATGTGTAAGTTGGCACATGATTGGTCATGGTGGGTGGCAATTCTCTCTCATGGCTCTATAAATACTTGTATGACAAAAATGCAAGAGATGAACTTGTAAGAACTAGAGAAATAGCTCTCTAATTTTCCGTCAACATAAGTATCATTCAAGTGTTCGGTTTTGAATTTTAGTGTTGAAATCCTAGCTACAATAGTAGTGTTTGTTGGAGGCTTGGGGTATACAAGCTTGAGGTCTTCTACTTTTGAGGACAACCATTTCAAGAAGCATCATCCGTTTCATCATCCTTGTACTCCAAGAAGGTAGTATTCTAAACACCCTATGGTTATGTTTGATAGTATGCATTTTCATATATGGATCCGGGTTTTGGGATTTTGCATATAAATGGTTTTATATCTTTTAAAAGTAACATGTTTTAAACATTATTTCCGCTGCGTTTTTTATTTCATATGGATGAAATTGCTTTGATAAACATGTTAAAATCCCATCAATGGTATCAGAGCCGCTTATATGAGTGCATGCTTTAATAGATTAAAAATTTCGGGTTTCGGGTTTGAATAAACCCCTATGGCCGAAAATTTTAATATGGTTATCCCTTGTTTTTTCAAGATTATTTTCTTACATGCATAAGAGAATCTTGAAAAATTATTTCATATGGATGACTTGTTTGTTTGGACAAAACTTACCTTTTCGGTTTTTTAGTACATAGCCGAAAATGGTCATTAAAGGGAACCATTTTTTTATGCTTCCTGTAATTTATATAAATATATATGTGGATATATATTTTGGTGCATATGACCTAGCCATGACCTTGTGTTGTGATTCATTTTATTATTATTTCAATGGGTTGTAATAATTATTATTTTGTTCTTCCATTAGAAGATATGTAATTTATTTGTTTTATTTGGTATGTAAAATAAATAGATTAGGTGCATTTTATTTTACTAGAAAAAATGTATTAGGATATATTTTGTAAAAGAAGATGCACACAAAAATGCGGTTTTGGTTTGGACCACAATATTCGGTCCAAAGAACTTCATCGTTCTCAACGGGATTTTAACCCTATAACCAAAACACATTTTTGAAGTCCAAAAGAGTTTGGAGCTGAATATAAAAGACTTTTGGAAGCTCAAAGAAGGTGGAGAAATCACAACACAAGAAGGAGACTTGAAGCATTTGGATGCAGGATCAAGTGGGAGTTCAACGACACATCGCTTGTGTTATTTTTCACCCCTTAGGAAGGACCTTTTGGCACACTTGTTTCGGCAAACAAGTATTGTAAAAATAGTTGGCTATGGTTATGCACCTATTGTTATGTATGTTATGCTTGTGTGGTTCTTTATTTTGTTGATTAGATGATATGTAGATATGCATGACTTAACAAACTAATAATCAACAACAAGCGTAAAATTGGTTCTTGACAAAATCATTAAAATGTTTAATAAAGGTTTTATTAAAAATTAATGATTTTATAATAAAATGGGTTTTATTAATAAGAACATTGAAAATTTATTTTCACCAAAGTACCATTGATTTGAATGCATGCAAATGTATGGTACATAATATTTTTTAAACTAGAATTTTGAAATATTGAAAACCCTTTTATAAAACAAGTCAAACACCATCCTTTTATACAACACTCGAAACACTTGGGAACTCTTATTGTGGGATAAAGGTCACCTAACCACTTATGTGTATAAACTCACACGTGTGTGTAAGTTGGACGACTTGATTTGGAAACCATGAACTTAGGGTTACCGAAGCATGGGGAACAAAGGTGTTGATGGGATTAAACATGCCAACTAAACATAAAGATGTTTAACCGATCCCATATGGCTAGAAGTTGCAAAGAGTTGCAATTGTCAAACATTGACTACCTTGTTAATTTAAATAGAGGGATAAAGGCCACCTAACCAATATTTAAATGTAACGTTGGATTCTAGATTTTAATTATTAATTGTCTTTAAGACACAAAAGGGTATTAATGATTAAAATATAATAATATCAAAAATACTAAAATTGAACTTGTTAAATTTTGTAGATGGCCGCTAACAATGCAAACCCGACTAACCAAATCGTCCGAAACCTATCACTAAGAACCATCCTTGAAAAGGATCGTCACAACCATAACAACTTCATGGATTGGTTTCGAAACTTGAGAATCGTTCTCAAGCAAGAGAAGATATCCTATGTGTTGGACGATCCTATTCCCGATGAACCTAACGTGGAAGATGTGGAAGCCTACAACGATTGGGTTAAGTATACCGAGGACTCCATGCAAGCCTCATGTTGGGAACTATGATTCCTGAAATTCAAAAGGATTTTGAACATCACGGGGCATACGACATGATTACCCAGTTAAAGGAAATGTTCCTACAACAAGCAAGGGTAGAACGCTTCGAAACTGTTCGAGCGCTTCATGCATGTCGAATGGAGGAAACCCAATCGGTATCATCTTATGTTCTAAAGATGAAAAGCCACATTGATCACCTCGAATGGCTAAATTGTCCCGTCTCTAAAGAGTTGGCTACGGATTTGATCCTCAACTCTTTAACAAAGAAATTTGAGAGTTTTGTAATGAATTACAACATGAATGGATGGGACAAGAGCATTGGTGAGCTTCATGCAATGCTCAAAACGGCCGAAGCAGGAATGGGCAAAAAGGCTTTACCCGTCCTAGCGATCAATGAAGGAGGCAACAAGAAGAGGCCCCACCCCGACTCTAAAGCAAACTATGCTAAAAGAAAGGGACACGTCAAGGGAAAGGGAAAGGGAAAAGCTAAAGCAGAACCCACCAAACCGAAGGAGAAGAAGCAAAAGGTTGCTACGAATGACCCATGTTTTGAATGTGGTGAGATAGGACACTGGAAGAGAAATTATCCGACCTATCTCAAAGAGTTGAAAAACAAGAGGGACGCAGGGCAAACCTCAGGTACTATCTTTATGATACATATTGAGCTTAATGTTATTTCTTCAAGCACATGGGTACTAGATACCGGATGTGGAACTCATATTTGCAATTCGTTGCAGGGGTTCAAAAGAAATAAACATTACAAGAAGGGAGACGCTAGTCTCTTCATGGGCAACGGAGCAAAGGTTGATGTCGAAGCTCAAGGAGACTACGTTTTAGAGCTTCCAAGTGGTTTGGAAGTTATTTTGAAAAACGTTTTGTATGCTTCTAGTTTAACTAGGAACATAATTTCTGTTTCCCTTTTAAGACAATGTGGTTTTAATTTCGAATTTGTTAACCAAGAGATTTATGTTTCTATGAATGATGTGTTTTATTTTAAAGCTATGTCTTTAAATGGTATTTATCAATTAGATCATGATAACGCATCATATGATAGCTCAATGTACCAAGTAACCAACAAGAAACTCAAAATGGATTTGAGTGATTCCTACCTTTGGCATTGTCGCCTTGGACATATAAGCAAGAATCGCATGCATACACTTCAGAAAAGTGGTCTTTTGAATACAAGTGAAGATAATTCATTTGATGTATGCGAATCTTGTTTACAAGGCAAAATGACCAGGACACCCTTTAGTGGAACATTTGAAAGGGCTAAATACTTACTAGGTATCATACATTCAGATGTATGTGGTCCTTTTAAGCCGATGACTAGGAATGGTGAATGATACTTCATTACCTTTATCGACGACTATAGTCGTTATGGTTATGTGTACTTACTAAGACACAAGGATGAAGCATTTGAAATGTTCAAAGACTTCAAAAATGAAGTTGAAAATCGACTCAAGAAAACAATCAAAGTCCTTCGCACCGATAGAGGAGGTGAATACCTTAGTGGTGCTTTTCAAGATCATCTTAGGAGTTGTGGGATTATCTCACAACTTACTCCACCTGGAACACTACAACACAATGGTGTGTCCGAAAGGAGAAATCGAACTCTATTAGATATGGTTCGATCAATGATGGCTAGAAGCACATTACCTCTATCATTTTGGGGTTACGCTTTGCTCTCCGCAGTTCGCATACTAAATATGGCCCTAACCAAGAAAGAGGAAAAGACACCTTTTGAAATATGGCATGGAAACCCTCCATCATTATCATTCTTAAGGGTATGGGGTTGTGAAGCTTATGTTAAGCAATACACTCCAAATAAATTGAAAGTCCGATCTACTAAGAGTATCTTTGTAGGATATCCTAAAGATGATATAGGATATTATTTCTACGACCCAACCGAGCAAAAGGTATTTGTTGCTCGAAAGGGTAAGTTCTTAGAAGCTAAGTTCCTTATGGAAGGAACTAGTGGTAGAACAATGGAACTTGAGGAGGATCAAGAACCACAAGACGATACATGTTTGGTTGATACTAGCACTCAACAAGAGGTTGTTGAAAACGATCAAGAGGTTGATCAGAACACACAAAATGTTCGCAGATCTGGTAGAATTAGTAATCCACCTGAAAGATATGGATTTTTCATGGATGGATGCTACGTGGTAGATTCAGATGAACCAACCACATACCATGATGCAATGTCAAAATCTGATTGTGACAAATGGCTTGAAGCCATGAACATAGAGATGCAATCCATGTATGACAACCAAGTTTGGGAATTGGTTGTGCCACCACTTAAATCTAAAGTAGTTGGAAGTAAGTGGGTTTTCAAGAAGAAAACAGATATGCATGGTAACTTGGATACTTATAAAGCAAGACTTGTAGCAAAAGGTTTCACTCAAACTCAAGGGATTGATTATGATGAGACCTTCTCGCCTGTGGCGATGCTAAAGTCGATCAGGATATTATTTGCCATAGTTGCATATTATGACTATGAGATCTGGCAATTGGATGTCAAAACGGCTTTTCATAATGGATATCTTGATGAAGATGTCTATATGGTTCAACCTGAAGGTTTTGTCGATCCAAAACATCCTGACAAAGTATGCAAGTTAAAGAAATTTGGATTCGTCAAGAACGGTGATGAAGCTTGTGTGTATAAGAAAGCTAGTGGGAGCATCATCACTTTCTTAGTACTATATGTCGATGACATTCTACTATTTGGGAATGACATTCCAACCATGGAAGGTGTAAAAGCTTGGCTTGGAAGTTGTTTTTCCATTAAGGATCTTGGTGAAGTAGCCTACATTTTGGGAATAAAGGTCGATAGGGATAGATCAAGGCGCTTGATAGGTTTAAACCAAAGTGCATACATTGACAAAGTCTTGAATAGGTTCCAAATGGAGAACTCTAAGAGTGGTTTTGTACCTATTCAAAAGGGGACAATATTGAATACATCTCAATGTCCAAGCTCAAAGGATGAGAAAGAGAAAATGAAAAGAATCCCATATGCGTCAGCTATAGGATCCATCATGTATGCAATGATATGCACCAGACCGGACGTCTCATGCGCCTTAAGCATGACGAGTAGATACCAGCAAAATCCAAGTAACAGTCATTGGATGGCTGTTAAAAGCATATTGAAATATATTAGGAGGACTAAGGATATGTTCTTAATATATGGATCTGGTGAGGAGGAACTCGTTGTAAAGGGTTACACGGACGCGAGTTTCCAAAACGATCGAAGTGATTCTCGATCACAATCGGGGTATGTCTTCATTTTAAATGGAGGAGCAGTCTCTTGGAAGAGCTCAAAACAAGACGTAGTAGCATTGTCCACTACAGAATCGGAATACATCGCCGCTTCATTGGCAGCCCAGGAAGCTGCATGGTTAAAGAAATTTATAGCCGACCTAGGGGTGGTCCCTACCATTCAAGACCCCCTAGAGATCTTTTGTGACAACGAGGGTGCGATTGCTCAAATCAAAGAACCTCGTGCACACCAAAAGACTAGACATATCGAGCAGAGATTCAACTACATAAGGGATGAAGTTGAAAAAGGAAAGATATGTATCCGCCAAGTTCACACCGATCAAAACATTGCGGATCCACTCACGAAGTTCCTTGACAGGGGAAAACATGAGGGTCATACATGTTCCTTAGGACTTCGATATTCTAGTGATTGGATTTGATCTTTTTTGTATTTGGATATTGAAACAATTGTTATTTTAACTCTTTTATGGTATTTTGAGTTACGTTTCATATTAGCATGTTTAAATCCATGAATAAGTTAATTATTCTAAATGTCCGTAGTCTATCATAATTGTGGGAACAAATAGGAATGTAAGACTATTATGAACTTGGATTGGCGGATATTCATTTAGAATGAATATAGAGCAAAAGTGTTGCTGCCAAAGTTCATAGATATTTGTGGGATACAAATATTGGACTGACTCGCTCTCAAATATTACTGCATGGAATCATTTGTGATTGATCATAAGTAAATTTTGAGTAAAGGCGAATATCATAGTATCCTCTGACCTGAGATACATATTGGGTCTTGATATTCACCAAGTATTATACCTTGACCTAGTTCTTAGCTGTCTGTAATAAGGAAGTACACAAGGCTAAACTCAGGTGTGGTACAAGGTGATTGTGAGAGACGTATGTAGTCAAGAAGGGATTTGTTCCTCTTATTCGTTAAGAGTAAGATGTCTAAGGCCTGATAAAGTTAAATCAACAGAGAGTGATCACTCTATGTCTCTGGATTTAACATGACATTTGTAACAAAAGAATAAATCATAGATTCACCTAAATCATGTTCAAGTAAGGGACTTGAAAGGGATGATGTTATTGAATGTCAAATATAGTCATACGTATTGGGGGTAGTAAACCGTAGTTAGGCGTCATTTACTACTTGCATCAATCTTCTATGTATCTTGTGCAAGTGGGAGATTGTTGGACTCTGTATGCCCAAGACACATATTAAATTGACGTGGCTAGTACGATATGATCCAAGTCGAGTCATACCCAATAACAAGTTAGACAAACACTTGTAATATTTATTTGTGATATGATCAAACAAATAAATACTAACACTTATAATATTTAGAAATTGGTTTTCTAAATAATTACACTTGAGAAACCAATAAATTATATGGATAATTTATTTTGAGAGAATATTTTATTTTGTTATCTAATGGGTTAAATAACATTTTAAAAGATTGTATAAAGTCTTGCATATATGTAGTGTTATATTTATAAAAGTTATAAATATATATAAACCAAGACTTAAATTTTATAAAAGATTTTTTTTTTATAAATAAGTGCCCCCCCCCCCCCCTTTTGTCTTACCAAGATGAGATCTTGATCCAATCACAATTCATGCTTTTGCATGTGTTAGAGAAATTGTGATTGGGTGGTCTAACCAAGACTTTTGGTCCAATGGGATTTCATGCACTTGCATGTGTAAGTTGGCACATGATTGGTCATGGTGGGTGGCAATTCTCTCTCATGGCTCTATAAATACTTGTATGACAAAAATGCAAGAGATGAACTTGTAAGAACTAGAGAAATAGCTCTCTAATTTTCGGTCATCATAAGTATCATTCAAGTGTTCGGTTTTGAATTTTAGTGTTGAAATCCTAGCTACAATCGTAGTGTTTGTTGGAGGCTTGGGGTATACAAGCTTGAGGTCTTCTACTCTTGAGGACAACCATTTCAAGAAGCATCATCCGTTTCATCATCCTTGTACTCCAAGAAGGTAGTATTCTAAACACCCTATGGTTGTGTTTGATAGTATGCATTTTCATATATGGATCCGGGTTTTGGGATTTTGCATATAAATGGTTTTATATCTTATAAAAGTAACATGTTTTAAACATTATTTCCGCTGCGTTTTTTATTTCATATGGATGAAATTGCTTTGATAAACATGTTAAAATCCCATCACTAACTTCACTGATTTAAGCGATTAACCTGTAAAACCACAAATTCTCGTAGTTCTCACATTCAACACATATAATCGCCTAAAACGCAATAAAACATGTAAGATAAGAACATTAATGCTCAGGTTTCACCCTCTCCATCACGATGTCAGCCGCTTTTGAAGGGTTTGATCCATATATCTTATCTCCGAGTGAGATATAGAATGCAAAGCCTTTGCGTTTTAAAAACTTTATTTTGGAACAAGTCTTTTGTAAAACCTTATAACTTGTGTTGTCATTTACTTTTGAACAATGCATGACTTGTATCTTTTACTTATGTTGAATGGATGAACATCGTGCTTTTTATTCATATAGTTTGTTTACTTATATCGTATGCAATGAAAACCGATCAAGTTCACACCTTGCGCTTCCGCCTACGAGCGGGTGTGACAGATAAAATTTAAATCTTTTGAGTATGTGTGAGTATTTGAGTTGGGTTTGACTTTTGATAGTTGCACGTGAGCTTTGCTTTGGACAAGCAAATGATAAGTGTGGGAGATGTAATATGAGGGTATTTAACTTGGTTTTAACGTGTCTAATTATGTGGTTTTAAGTGTTTAATTATATGAAACTAGTTTACTTTGAGAGCTTTGCTTGGGATAAGCAAACGGTAAGTGTGGAGATGTAATATGAGAGTATTTGACTTGGTTTTAACATGCCTAATTATGTGGTTTTAAGTGTTTAATTATATAAAAGCATTTTACTTAGAGAATGATATCAATTGCAAGTACCCAAAGCTTAAAAATGTGATTTTCGGGAACTATATAGAAGTTAAAAAGCACGTGGAAGGAAACGGGTATGGAGATATGAAGAAAAAGAAGAACATCCATGATGCTTTATGTTTTGTTGGTGAATATAGGTTTGGAGAGTGTTTGTGAAGAGTTTGGATGAAAACAGAAGCTTGAAGCAAAGACTGAGCAAAAATGGTCATTTTTCTTATTTTATATTTAAAATAAAAAAAACGATTTGTTTCAAAATAAAAATTATATATTTTAACATTTTAAATTAAATAAAAAAATATTCATAAATTATTTATTTAATAAAAGTTAGTTTGGGTTAGGTTGCTAATGGGTGTGAAAGTTTGTGTTGGGTTGGGTTGGGTTGGGAATGTGGATAGTCTGACTAACAGAACCCTAACGCTATTAGTTTCTGGTCGTCGGAAAAACGTTTTTGGCCAAAAATCTCTTTTTTGACCGGAAAACTCAACCTTTTTGTCCCAAACCTCTTTGTAACCTTATTACGGACCCTATTTTAGCAAATGCCCCAATTATTGAGGTCACCGGAAAACTCTTTTTTTTGCGGAAAAACTTATTTTTGCCCGAAAAACTCAACATTTTCGTCCCAAACATCTTTCTAACCTTAGATCTGACCTTTAGGAACCTTTTTATAGCCAAAAATGTTTTCCGATCGACTGGAGACTAACAACGTTAGGGTTCTGTTAGTCAGGGTCCATTGAAGGTCAATATATTAATAGTTGGAACTGTCAGTGGTTATTTTTTAAGTTGGCACTGATGACTGGCTAATGAAGAATAGTTGAGTTAAAATCCAATATTCCTTTTAAATATCATTATATGTATCGCATTATTCTTCGACACACAATTTGTCCATGCTTCACATGCAAATCATTATTTTTATCTACACAAACAATAATTTAATCTCATGAAGTTCTTAATATCTCTTCTCCTTTGGAAAACAAACCTATTAGTAATCGATGGTTTCTTAAAATTTATTGATGATCAAATCACATGAGGAAGTATTTAATTCCAAAGTGCAAGAACCTTCTGCCTTCTTACAGTCTTGAGTGGATGATGTTAATGGATATGATATTAGAACAGTGAAAATTGCTCCCGAATTTGATGTGTTTCTTGAAGGAGTCGCCCATGATGATGGGAAAAAAGAAATATTTAGCGGTTATCATGGTGCAAAGGATGAAAAGAAAGATTTGCTGTACATCTTATGAGGGATGAGAAATGGACAGGAATTGGTAAGTCGAGTCGTATACCCAAATATAAAACCATGTCTCATACCCGACTCATTACCCGTTGGGTATTTATCAGTTGATTACCCATCGGGTATCATGCATACTAATATGAAGGTAATTATCTCGGTTTTAACATGCTTAACTGGATGGTTTTAAGTTGTTTACCCGTCGGGGATCATGCTTATTAATATGAAGGTAATTATCTCGATTTTTAACATGCTTAACTAGATGGTTTTATGTATTTAATTGTGTGAAATCAATTTACTTTGAATTTGATTTGATTTGATTTGCTGGTACCTAGAGCTTAATGCATGGCTTTTCGGAGCTTAACAAAGGGTTTTTTGGAGCTATACGAAGGTTTGGAGGCATGAGGATGGAACGGGAACGGGAATTGAAAATACGAAGAAATGGGACAAAACCGTGGGAGGGCGCCACCTTACGCCCTTAGGGTGCCACAAACCAAAGGTGCGTGCTGTGTGTGAAGCGTGATATGATTTTATTAATATTTTATGTTCGTTTTACGCATTAGTCAAGTTTTAAATTTATAAAACACGATATTGTACTAACACTAAACACACACTAGGGAAAGTGTACCCATCGCGAGCGTAGTATAGTGTTGGTAAGATACCGAGGTTATCCAAGGACACAAGAGCTTTTAATACAGGTTTATTGTCAATGTCTAATCGATCTGAATTTTTGATAAAAAAATTTAAACATCAAAATAAATCTAAAACTTAAAAAGATAAATAAAGTGAAAAACAAATAGACATGATAGAATCATTTAGATCCAACTCCTCTTTAATGTACCCTTTGATGATTTTCGCACTTTCGGACTTTTTAAGGGATTATCATAGTTATAGTAGTAGGCCCCTCTTTTGAAGGTGACGTTACCCTCAACCCAGTAGTTTGAGTCAGCAGGTATACAATCCCAAATGGTCGGAATATTAAAAGATAATTAAATAAGTTATTAATGTGAAAAGTGGTAGGCCCCTCTTTTGAAGGAGACGTTACCCTCGGCTAAGTGGTTTGAGTCAGCAAGGATACAATCCCAAGAAGCCGGTTTAATGTTTTAATAGTAGTTTACATATGAGGGGTTCAAGCTATTGCACCCCCGCCATCCAATACCTTTGGGGCATTGAAGTACGTCCTAGTAAGCTTGAACCAAGTCCTCGCAAGATCTATACACTGAACGAGACAAGAACTTTACCAAACCACCCTTCTAATCCCTTCCAAGTAGTTAACGCGCTTTTTATAGACCGTAAAGACATGAATGAGCAAATCAATGACATCATGAAGAAATGGTAAAGAAAATTCACTTTCAACATAAGAAACTAGTTATTAAAGTCATTAATACATACCCAATTAAAAAGTGCCGAAAGATTAAAAATCAAAAGTAATACATTAAAGACTTGTCTTCACCAAGTGATGTAAGAGAGTAGCCAAGCATGGCCTTTTATTGACAAGAACTCTTACTGTCAATCTTGGATCCCGAGACCACTACACACTCTAAAGATGATAGGTGGATGATGGTGGTGGGTGTTGGTGTTGTAGTAGTGGTGGAGTGGTGGTAAAGTGGGAGAGAAGTGATTTGCCAAGGTATGCCTTTGAAGTGAACCAAGCACCCCTATTTATAGCCAGAACAGTACCCCAGCCACGGCCCCGTGTCCGTTGGGCACGGCCCATGGCCAGCTTCTTCTCTTCCTTCATTAATTGCAGCTAGTGTGCGTTAAGCGTGATATGATTTTATTAATATTTTAAGCCCGTTTTACGCATTAGTCAAGTTTTAAATTTATAAAACACGATATTATACTAACACTAAACACACACTTGGGCAAGTGCACCCATCGCGAGCGTAGTATAGTATTTGTAAGATACCGAGGTCGTCCAAGGACATAAGAGCTTTTAGTACTGATTTATCGTCAACGTCTAATTGATCTAAATTTTTGAGAAATTTTTTTAAATATGGAAGTAAAACTAAAAAATAAAAAGATAAATAAAATGAATAACAAATAGACAAGATAGAATCACTTAGATCCAACTCATCATTAATGTACCCTTTGATGATTTTCTCACTTTCGGACATTTTAAGAGATTATCTTAGTTATAGTAGAAGGCCCCTCTTTTGAAGGTGACGTTGCCCTCAACCCAGTGGCTTGAGTCAGCAGGGATACAATCCCAAAGGGTCGGAATATTGAAAGACAATTAAGTAAGTTATAACAACCCTCCTGAAAATTTTTCTGACGTCCTAATATATTTTAAAATACTCCTATAAGTCTCTAAATACACCCCGTATGTAAAAACCGAGCCCAAAATATGAAATATCATTAAAAATAAAAAACAAAATTTTAGGGGCGCTCGCGGGCCGCGTAGCCCTTGGCTACATCTTACGCGGGCCGCGACAGCTCTAGGATCAGGCGAGCCCCGGTGTTGACACGTGTTAAATGCGTGTTGAACCTAGTTCGTGACCTGGATCACATACGGTCTAAACCCACTACGACGCGGGCCGCGTAAGCTTATGCTTACTCTTACGCTGGCCGCGAGGACACCAATTTTCAGCCCTATAAATAACAGGCATCGGATCTTCAGAAAACTCGTTCATTTCTTTTCTAAATCTCGAAAATTCTGATATAGAGTATAATTTCTGGGCATAATACCCCCTAATTAACGAAGTTCTGCTCCGTTGTAAGTATTAAAACCCCAGTTACGTATTAGATACGCTGCCCGATTGATCCAGGTTCCATAACGGCTGTCGTAGTTCTGCCCGACGTAGTTGTTGGAATGCCGTCTCGGGGAGGGTATCGTTAATACAAATAAAAGGTTATTATACTAACATATATACATTTGTGTAAATTATAGATATATCACCAGGAAACCCTAAAAGAAGTCTAAGACAGCAATGTGAGTTTATCCTCTTTTTGTAAACCTTTTTGTAACTGTTTTTACAAAACCTTAATTATTTTACAATGTGATTAAGCAGTGATTGAGTCTTTTTAGTTCTTCAATTACTGCCGGTATGCTGGGGTTTTGTATACAAAATATGGAACACGTTACCATTGGACAACGAGTTAGCCAATGGGTAATATGACCCACCAATCAGGATTGATTATACTGAATGAGTAATTGTATAGAAATAAACAATGTGATAGCTCTCAATACTGTGTTAATTGATAAAATGTTTCCTGATTAAACTGTGATTTACTCACCAGTATTTTCCACTGACAAATGTTTTTAAAACGCATTTCAGGTAACAAAATGTGACAGCCAAATTAGAAGAAAGCCAGCTTGAGAGCACTGACGGCTTGGAAAAATGTGGCTATAAAAGTTACTTAAAAGACGATGTTTTAAATTCAATAAAATAGGGTTTATCCCTATGTTGTAATAAGAAACTTGGGTTTTACCCATGTGGTTATTAATATAAAATATGGTGGTTTTACTGTGATAAACATTTCCTAACTACGGTCCTGATGAAATTCCGCTGCCAAATTAATAAACAAACTGATACCACCACAACTGATGTTCGCGGCCGCCCGTTCCCGGGACAGATAGGGGGCGGGGGTTGCGACAGAAGGTGGTATCAGAGCTATGCCATTGATTCCGCCATAGAAGTGTTCTGCTAACATCAATATATTATTCAAAATGTTAGGAAATAAATTATGAAAATATGTGCATATTTGTATTTTATTGTTATGTGTTATTTGACTATTTGTTAGTCTACAGTATGAGTGATCAAGGACCCTCGGATGTGTATCGTCAATTGTCTGATTCACCTAGGAGTGAAGGAACTTCTTCCCAGCCTACCCTCTCTGGGTATTCTGCTGATCAGGAAGAAGGGATGTTTGTCTTTAAGGCTCAGTCTGAAGAGCCATTCCCTCAGAAAAAGAGAGGATGGTTCAGTAAGGGAGCATTCGAGCGTAGGAAAAGAATGCGAAAGTTGCAACAACAAAGAGTCCCAGCAGCCGCTAAGCGAGAGTCAGATGACCATACACAGGATATGCTTAATAGGAGCTTAGCCAATTTTCATATCCTAGCAACAACTGCTGCCGAACCCGAATCTGGAACAACTAGTAGCCCCACAACCCTTACCTTTATTCCCCACTCAGCCGATGGAGGTAGAAATGCATGATTTCAACCCTGATGGGATACCTAGGATACCAGCCCCTAATCCCTTAGATCCGGATTATGATCCATGGTTTGATGATCATAGGGATTATGTGCCACGCTACCACCTAAACGACGAAACCATGCCGAACTTAGCAGCATATCCAGGTCTGGAGCCTCTAGATCCCTACTACGATAACGATGAATACATTAGGGAGATCTTAGAGAATCCGTAGCCTCAGGAGAATCCCATGCCCCACTACCCAGACCCAGTACCAGCACCTGCACCCCCAATGAGTGCAGAAAATGTGCATGAGCTCCGAACTTTCGGAGAAGAAATCTTACAGAGTAGTGAGAGGATGAGGCAAGTAGGAGAGCGACTCGTCTGGAAGTATGACGAGCGCAATGTGGATTACTGGATGAATCCCGACCAGTAAGGAGATGGTGAAGTTGGTAATAATAATAATAATATATAATATGTTTTTATGAAAAAAAAATTATAATATTAATATAATATGTGTAATAATAATATATGTTGTAGTATAGACCACTTTGTGGTTAGCGATGCATAGTAATATTGTATTGTAATTTTTAATTTCTAGTATTGGTTTGTATTAGAAGCATACTATAATAGAAAGAGTAAAGTCGCAATGCTCGACGCTTTTGGTTAATATGTGTGTTGTGTGGTTGTTACTCAAATTGTTAATTATCTTGTGATATTAATATGTGGTAAATGCTTAAATTCAGATGGCCGACGAAGTGAATCAGGAAAATCTGAATAACGATAACCAGAGTAACAATAACCCGGGTAACGAAAATCCAAACAACAATAATGGAAACCAAGTGGATAACAGTGACATCCAACACATAGTGGCATAAGGAATAATAGATGCAATGCCATATATTCTTCAAACGGTTAGGGAAGCAGAAAATAAAAGTAGACATGATAGTAAGCGGTTGTTCTTATAAAGAATTCTGGTCTTACAAACCAATGGAATTCTCGGGCAATGAAGGGGCCGTTGCAGTTCTACGCTGGATAGAAAAGACTGAGGCAGTCTTAAGAATAAGTAAATGTGCAGAAGAGGATAAGATAATGTTTGCTTCCAATTTGTTTAAGAATTCAGCACTAGAATGGTGGAACACTATCCTCCAGACTAAAGGAAGTGATAGAACTTACAATATGGAATGGGAGGAGTTTAAAAATATGGTAGAAAGGAAATTCTGCCCTCCTAATGAGAAAGAACAGATAACAAACAAGTTCTTAAACCTAAGAATGACTGGTGTGGATAGTAAGGGGTACACTAAGTTATTCTTTGAATATGCTAGAATAGTGCCAACCCTTGCTTCACCTGAACCAATATTAATCTCCCGTTACATCTGGGGATTAATTGGAGAGATAAGGCATGTAGTCAAGGCAGCTAGACTTCAAACTATAGAAGAAGCTATAGAATTAGCCAATACCTTGACAGATGAATTAGTCCGTACACGAGAAGAGGATCAAAGAAGGAACCTAACCCAGAAGCTTACACAAGAATTTTGTTCTGGAAATTCTAACCGTGGAAGAAATGTAGGCTCTACCTCTGCACCCTACTGTAAGAATTGCAAAAGGAAGCATTCCGAAAGATGCTCCATATACTGTAACTTCTGCAAAATATCTGGACACAAGGAGGAAGATTGCATGAAAAAGATTAGCAACAAAATATGCTACAACTGTGGAGAACAAGGCTACATCAAGCCGAAATGTCCAAAGCTAGCTCCAGCTACAAACACCAAGAATACTAAAAATGCTAGAGAATTTGTTCTAACTGCAGAAGAACCAAAGATGATCCCAGATGTGATCACCGGTACGTTTTTAGTTAATGATGTTTTTGCTAAAGTATTATTTGACTCTGGTGCGAACCAAAGTTTTATTAATACTTCATTTTGCAAACTTCTAAATCAATCATTTACTAAACTTCCACAAGAATGTCTAGTAGAGACAGCAAATGGGGAAACCATTAAGATTTCTGAGATCTTGCAGGGAGCAAGAATAGAAATTTTAAATCAGAAATTTACTACAAACCTTTACCCCATGAATCTGGCAAGATTTGATGTTGTGTTAGGAATGGATTGGTTAATAGCCAATAAAGCCAGTATTTTATGTGATCAAAAGTCAATTCAAGTAAATTCACCAAGGGGTGAAAAGATCACAATTAAAGGAAATAAGTTCTCTAAATCCACAAAATTCATCTCTATGATGAAAACTGCAAGTTATATAAGGAAAGGATCATTAGTGTATTTGATTTCCATAATCACTAACACTAAAGGAAAAGAATTAAAGGATATTTCAGTAGTATCCCAATTTTCAGATGTACTTCCAGAAGAGTTACCAGGGCAACCTCCAGACAGGGAAGTTGAATTCAGAATCCATTTGATACCAGGAACCGCACCAATTGCCAAAGCACCTTACCGTTTGGCACCCACAAAAATGTGAGAACTAAAGAAACAATTAGATGAATTGTTAGAGAAAGGATTCATACAGCCAAGTTCATCACCCTGGGGAGCGCCAATTTTATTCTTTAAAAAGAAGGACGAATCAATGTGTATGTGCATTGACTACCGTGAATTGAACAAATTTACGATTAAGAATCGGTATCCATTTCCAAGAATCGATGATCTGTTTGATCAATTGCAGGGAGCACGATTTTTCTCTAAAATCGATTTAAGGTCAGGATATCATCAATTAAATGTACAGGAAGAGGATATTCCTAAGACTGCTTTCAGAACAAGGTATGGCCATTATGAATTTACTGTCATGCCATTTGGTTTAACCAATGCCCCAGCAGCATTTATGGACATGATGAACCGAATATGTAAACCATATTTGGATAAATTCATAATCGTCTTTATAGATGATATTCTCATTTACTCTAAGAGTAAAGAGGAACATGCAAGGCATTTGCACGCACTTCTAAGTTTATTAAGAAAGGAGAAGCTTTATTCTAAATTTTCGAAGTGTGAGTTTTGGTTAGAACAGGTACAATTTCTTGGATACCTAGTTGATCATGAAGGAATTCATGTAGATTCCACCAAGATCGAGGCAATAACCAATTGGAAAACCCCTGAATCACCAACCGAGGTTAGAAGTTTCTTAGGATTAGCCGGTTATTATAGAAGATTTATTCAAGATTTTTCTAGAATAGCTATTCCCTTAACTAAGTTAACCTGTAAATCCATTAAGTTTGAATGGGGACCAAAACAAGAAGAAACCTTTAGAATCCTTAAGCAAAGATTAACCTATGCACCCATACTAGCGTTACCAGAAGGAACTGAAGATTTTGTAATCTTTTGTGACGCATCCAAACTAGGTTATGGATGTGTATTGATGCAACGTCAAAAGGTTACAGCTTACGCTTCTAGACAGCTTAAGAATCATGAAGAGAATTATTCAACACATGATTTAGAATTAGGAGCTATAGTTTTTGCCCTTAAGATTTGGAGACATTACCTATATGGTAGTAAGTTTACCATTTTCACAGACCATAAGAGTTTAAGGTATGTCTTCGGGCAAAAGGAATTAAATATGAGACAAAGACGTTGGATGGAATTACTTAGTGATTATGATTGTGATATCCAGTATCATGCAGGAAAGGCAAATGTAGTTGCTGATGCTTTAAGCCGAAAGTATCATGAAAAGCCAAAAAGAGTACGTTCACTTAAATTAAATCTGCAAGTAGATTTAAATGAACAGATTAGAAAGGCACAAGAATCAGTAATCAAGGATGATACTGAGAAGTTAAAAGGAATGATTAAGGAATTAGAACAAGGAACAGATGGAATTTGGAGATTCCATAAGAAAAGGATGTGGATACCTAAATTAGGAAACCTACGTCACCGTATATTAGAAGAAGCCCAAAAGTCTAAGTATATGATGCATCCTGGAAATGATACGATGTATCAAGATTTAAGGGAGAATTTTTGGTGGATAGGAATGAAAAAGGATATAGCGGCATATGTTGCCAAGTGTTTAACTTGTTCACAAGTCAAAGCTGAACATCAGAAACCTTCAGGTTTGCTGCAATAGTTAGAAATGCCTGTTTGGATATTGGAATTGATAACAATGGATTTTGTTACTAAATTACCCAAAACAAGAAAAGGTAATGATACAATCTGGGTGATTGTAGACAGGCTAACCAAATCAGCTCATTTCCTACTAATGAAGGAAACTTTTAGTATGGAACAATTAGCTAAATTATATGATAATGAAGTAGTTTCTTTACATGGAATTCCTCTATCAATAGTTTCTGACAGAGATAGTCGTTTTACCTCTCATTTTTGGACAAGTTTCCAAAAAGCAATGGGAACCAAGTTAAATCTAAGCACAGCTTATCATCCTCAACGGATGGACAAAGCGAAAGGACAATTCAGACCATGGAAGACATGCTTAGAGCTTGTGTAATTGATTTCGGAGGTAACTGGGACAATCACTTACCATTGATAGAATTTTCTTATAATAATAGTTATCATACAAGTATCAATGCTGCACCATTCGAAGCACTTTATGGATGAAAGTGACGAACGCCAGCCTGTTGGGCAGAAATTGGAGAAAAACAACTATCTGGACCTGAGATAGTACAAGAAATAACAGACAAAATCATTCAAGTCAAGGAACGACTAAAAGCAGCATGTGATCGACAAAAGAGTTATGCTGATAACAGACAAAAGCCGTTGAAATTTCAAGTAGGAGATAAAGTATTATTAAAAGTCTCTCCCTGGAAAGGAGTAGTAAGATTCATCAAGAGGGGAAAGCTAAGCCCCAGGTATGTTGGACCTTTTGAGATTATTAGAAGAGTAGGACCTGTAGCCTATCAGCTACAACTGCCAGAGGAAATGGCAGGAATACATGATATATTTCATGTATCTAATCTTAAGAAATGCTTAGCTGATAAATCATTAATAGTACCTCTTAAGGATATAGAGGTAAATGAACAGTTAAAATTTGTAGAAAGACCTCTACAAATTGAAGACAGGAAAGTTAAGAACCTCAAACACAAGAGATTAGTTCTGGTCAAAGTGAAATGGGACTCCAAAAGAGGACCAGAATACACATGGGAGCTTGAGTCAGAAATGCAAAGGAAATATCCACACTTATTCCAGTAGATCTCGAGGACGAGCTCTAAAACAAGGTGGGGAGGATATAACAACCTTCCTGAAAATTTTTCTGGCGTCCTAATATATTTTAAAATACTCCTATAAGTCTCTAAATACACCCCGTATGTAAAAACCGAGCCCAAAATATGAAATATAATTAAAAATAAATAAAAAACAAAATTTTAGGGGCGCTCGAGGGCCGCGTAGCCCTTGGCTACATCTTACACGGGTCGCGACAGCTCTAGGATCAGGCGAGCCCCGGTGTTGACACGTGTCAAACGCGTGTTAAACCTAGTTCGTGACCCGGATCACCTACGGTCTAAACCCCCTACAACACGGACCGCGTAAGCTTATGCTTACTCTTACGCGGGTCGCGATGACACCAATTTTCAGCCCTATAAATAGCAGGCATCGGATCTTCAGAAAACTCGTTCATTTCTTTTCTAAATCTCGAAAATTCTGATAGATAGTATAATTTCCGGGCATAATACCCCCCTAATTAACGATGTTCTGCTCCGTTGTAAGTATTATAACCCAAGTTACGTATTAGATACACTGCCCGATTGATCCAGGGTTCCGTAACGGCTGTCGTGGTTCTGCCCGACGTAGTTGTTGGAATGCCGTCTCGGGGAGGGTATCGTTAATATAAATAAAGGGTTATTATACTAACATATATACATTTATGTAAATTATAGATAAATCACCAGGAAACCCTAAAAGAAGTCTAAGACAGCAATGTGAGTTTATCCTCTTTTTGTAAACCTTTATGTAACTGTTTTTATGAAACCTTAATTATTTTACAATGTTATTAAGCAGTGATTGAGTCTTTGTAGTTCTTCAATTACTGTCGGTATGTTGGGGTTTTGTATATAAAATGTGGAACACGTTACCATTGGACAACGAGTTAACCAATGGGTAATATGACCCACCAGTCAGGATTGACAGTACTGAATGAGTAATTGTGTAGAAATAAACAATGTGTTAGCTCTCAATACTGTGTTAATTGATAAAATGTTTCTTGATTAAACTGGGATTCACTCACCAGTATTTCCCACTGACAAATGTTTTTAAAACGCGTTTCAGGTAACAAAATGTGACTGGCAAATTAGAAGAAAGCCAGCTTGAGAGCACTAACGGCTTGGAAAAATGTGGCTATAAAAGTTACCTAAAAGACGCTGTTTTAAATTCAATAAAATAGGGTTTATCCCTATGTTGTAATAAGAAACTTGGGTTTTACCCATGTGGTTATTAATATAAAATATGGTGGTTTTACTCTGATAAACATTTCCTAACTACGGTCCTGAAGAAATTTCGCTGCCAAATTAATAAACAAACTGATACCACCACAACTGATATTCACGGCCGCCCGTTCCCAGGACGGATAGGGGCGGGGGTTGCGACGTAAGTTATTAATGCAAAAAGTGGTAGGCCCCTCTTTTAAAGGTGACGTTACCCTCGGCTAAGTGGTTTGAGTCAGCAAGGATACAATCCCAATAAGCTGGTTTAATGTATTAATATTAGTTTACATATGAGGAGTTCAAGCTATTCGCACCCCCGCCATCCAATACCGTTGGGCATTGAAGGAGGTCCTAGTAAGCTTGAACCAAGTCCTCACAGGATCTATACACTGAACGAGACAAGAACTTTACCGTACCACCCTTCTAACCCCTTCCAAGTAGTTAACGCGCTTTATATAGATCGTAAAGACACGAATGGGCAAATCAATGACACCATGAAGAAATGGTAAAGAAAATTCACTTTCAACATAAGAAACTAGTTATACAAACCCAATTAAAAAGTGCCGAAAGATTAAAAATCAAAAGTAATACATTAAACACTTGTCTTCACCAAGTGATGTAAGATATTAGCCAAACATGGCCTTTGATTGACAAGAACTCTTATGACCAATCTTGGATCCCAAGACTACTACACACTCTAAAGATTATAGATGGATGATGGTGGTGGGTGTTGGTGTTGTAGTGGTGGTGGATTGATGGCAAAGTGGGAGAGAATTGGTTTGCCAAGGGATGCCTTTGAAGTGAACCAAGCACCCCTATTTATAGTCAGAACAGAGCCCCGGCCACGGCCCCGTGTCCACGAGGTGTGGCCCATGGCCATCCTTCTTCTTTTCCTTCATTAATTGCATCTGTCAGCAGAGGGCCCCACACGACCCCATGTCTTCTAGGAACGGCCTCGTGGTCAACTCTTCGTTGTACTATCAAAATTCTGCAAATCTAAGAGTTGACCACGCCCCATGGTGAGCTGGGCACGACCCCGTGGTGGGCGTAGAAGCTTCTGCAGAGTTTGTCATCTTGTGTCAGGGCTGACCACGCCCCATGCCCAGCTGGGCACGGCCCTGTGGTCAATTTCTGTCTTCTTGTTTTTTCTTTGGGAGATGCTGCCGAGGGGTCGGGCATGTCACGTTATTCCTTTTTCTTGTATTTATGTTGGTTTTGGCTGCTTATTTGTTCCTTTTGTTCTTTTAAGCTCGTTTGGTCCTGTAAATTCAAAAGGAAGAAATAAACGTGCTTTTTCCAACATTAGTACTAAAAAAAGTTGGTTTTATGCCTCTATTGATGTAATTTATATCTTAGATTTTGCACACATCAAATACCCCCACACATGAATCTTTGCTTGTCCTCAAGCAAAATTCTTTAAATGTGGCTTACACACTCAAATGGAATAGGTAGAGAAGAAGTTTGTGGCTTATCTTGAGTGTCGGGAATCCAAGATCTTTATTATGTTTTATTTTTATTTTATTTACAATCCTATTCGTCATGATTTATTTAGAACAACTTATTAAGAAAAATTATTTATTTGGGCATAACATGCCTCTTTAAAATTCTATTTATATACAAGTTCACATACCTCACGGGAGATTGATAGAAGGGTAAATAACCGTGTTTTAACATGTGTAAATATAAGGTTTTAAGTGTTTATTATCATAAAACATGGTTACTTTGAGTGTGTTTCTATATATAGGTACCCAGATTTATGAAGGTTGGAAGCTTACACACAAGTTGGGAGTTGAAAAATGCGAAAAATGGTAAGAAAGCAGTACTTGGCGCAAGAAGAAACCATTTTGGCGCAACCTTGTTTCAGTTTTGACGCAATATAGATGCTAGTAAGTCAGGGGCGCAACCTTGCGCTGACATCAGATAATCACGCGAAAATTCAAGATTTCACTTTATTTTAAGATATCTTCGACCCCAAATGAGATGGTCATTAACCCTAGCTGTTTTCCACTTCCCAAGGACGAATTTTGGAGTTCCCAACATCAATTTTCATCAATCTTTCATGCAATCAAACATCCAAGAAGATCAAATCATGATTATGAGTGGCTAGATTCTTTTGTGACCATCTCCGGGTGAATGGTTCACGTATGTGAAACTCAAACCTTTTTCATTTAGTTTTTTTAGATTTTTTTTTCATAACTTGAAGAATACTTGTGGTTTAGTTATGTTTAAAAGAATTGTGAGTGTTGTAATTATTCATCTTTTACCATTCGCATTCGGTTTTCTTGCATCGTGAGTAGTTTGGTTATTGGGTGGGTTCTTGGCACTTATGATTTGGTAATTAAATTGCATAAGTTATTATTAAAAACTTGTCTTTGATTATCAATCAAACTAAACCGTTAACAAGACCTTTTGGTATATATCTAATTAAACAGGTTTGGGTGAATCATTGAACCGGAAATCCGGAGGGGGTTGCTTGTCTTTAAAATTGATAAATTTCTTAATTATACTCGATCAAAAATCTAAAAAAGCAATCAAAAAAATAGTTTTTCTTAGTTTTAGTTAATCTAGGTTTCTACAATCAACACTAACCACATATTCCCTGTGGAGACGGCCATACTTACCCTTGCTAGTAAAGGTATTTAGGACCAATTTTTAAACTTATTTTTTACCGACCTTTTGACATCGATCAAAATGGCGTCGTTGCCGGGGAATCGGTGCGCTTAGTGTTAGTTAGTTGTTTTTCTTAAAAAAATTAAAAAAAAAACAAAAAAAAATTAGAACAAACCAAAAAAAACCCAAAAATATTTCTTTTTGTTTGTCTTTTATTTGTTTTGTTCTGTATTATTCTTGGTTTCTTGTTTGTCTGTGTGCAGGTGATTCTCGTGTTGCATGCATACCAGGTTTTCAACGAAATCATTACCGCTCTTATTTGATCCAGAAATCGAGAAGACTGCTCGACAGAATCTCGTTCTTCTTCGTTCTGCAGTGAAAGCTAAAGCTCAGTCATCAACAGTTACTCAAGATCTTGAACAAGCAGCTCACGAGATGGCTGATCAAGAGCCACAAAACCAAGATCCACACAACGAACCAATCCCACCCATTCCAGATCCACCAATTCCTCAAAACCAAAATCAAAATCAAAACCAGCAATATAACCAAAACCAGAATTAGCCACCACTACAACCATTTCCACAATTTAACCCAGGCACACAAAACCAACCGGCAAATCAAAATATCTGGCATGGGGAAATTATTCGTCATAACCAACCACAACATCAACCCGGGTATGATGAGGGTTCCCAACATAGAGAAGGCAGCGTTCATAGTTGGGAATCCGGTTGGGAAGATGATGATTATCAAAGCCAGTATGATGGGAGATATGCTGATTACATATACGACGAAGGGTATAACGTGAATCAAGGACACCAGGTACAACAACAGGTCTACCAAAGAAATCACATCCCGCGCCCGATTCCACAAAATCAAGTTCAACATGGACCCCTGCAATTTAATGCGGGAAATCAAAGAGCTAATAATCGGTTTAGGGGAGAGCAGATACAGTTTATGGATGGTGTCCCACAAGTCGTTTAAGGGGCACCAATTCAAGGCGTTGAAGGTCATTGTCGACCCGTTGTAGTACCCAACTCATCAGTTATAGTTACACCGGTGGGGAATAATAATCGACCCTTCGAGGTGAGGCCTCAATACTTAGGCCATTTGCCGGAATTCTATGGAAAAAGAACTGAAGAACCATACTTGCATATTGAAAGTTTTGATTCAATTTTCCAGACTATTGGAGGGTTAGGGTTTACAAAGGATGAGGTATAGCTAATGTTGTTTCAATTTACCCTGAAAGACAAGGCACGCCAATGGTTTGCAACATTACCTCTAGGGAGTATCTACACTTGGCAAGAGATGCAACAGGTATTTTTGGAGGAGTGTTATACTATGAATAGAACCAGTGAAACTCGGGAGGCAATAAGAGCTTTCCAACAACACTCAATGGAGACATTTCATGAGGCTTTCACTTGGTTTAAGGAGTTGGTGCGAAAATCTCCACATCATGGAATTCAGACATGGGAATTAATTAAGGCGTTTTATGATGGGCTACTTCCTGATGATGTAAGAGATCTTATCGCCATCAACAATGGTGCATTTCTCACAAACACCGAAGCTGTAGATTGGGCATACTTGGAGAGACAAAGTGCCACTTCAAAGAGACAGGCACAATCAAGCAGGAGGGCAAGATCGAGTTTAGCAAAATCAGTCGATTATGAAGCTGAGGAACGGGTCGAGAACCTGAGGCACCAAAATTTACTTCTCGAACGTCAGGTAGCTCAAATGAATGTTGGAAAGGGGGGTGAAGCTAAAACCACCGCTACGTTTGCAGTGTGGAGAGTTAGGGCATCAAGTTGGAGAATGTGCTGTATTGGGTGGTCAAACTGATGAAGTGAATAAAATATATGGCAAACGAAAGCAATATGATATGAAATTGAATACATATCATCCAGGTTTGCGAAACCACCCAAATTTTAGTTATGGTAATTCTGCTAATCAGTTGAACCCCAATTTTTAGGTACCTAACCAAGGAGGTCAATAGTATCAGAATCGGGAAGGAAATTACTCGCAAGGAGGTTACCAGAATCGGGGCCAATATAATCAAGGGCCTCAAGCGATCAACCAACAGCAAAATCAAGGTAATTATCAAGGGAGTTGGAGGAATCAAGGTAATCAGCAGGGTAATTCTGCAGGTGGTGGAGGCGACTCGAGTGATGCAAAACTGGATGCAATCATGTCGTTTATGAAGGATATTCAATAGGATAATGAGGTCAGAGACAAGAAATCTGCAGAGGATATAGCCCAGTTGAGAAGAGACCCCGGAAAACTGCCTAGTACCACCACGGTCAACCCTCAACATCAGAGCAGTAGTTCGGCTACTAAGAATGCACGTGTAAACCAGGTAAGTGTACTTCGTTCTGGTAAAGTATATGACAACAAGGTTGATACTCCATCACAATTTTTTGAGGGTGTGGTGGGGGATTGGGATGAAAATGAGGATAATGAGCTTGAGCCTGACCATGTAAGCCCTAAGAAGTCTAAAAAAATTACTTTTCAAGAATCTTACAATAGGCTAATAGAGAATGACTTGTCCAAACCAAAGGAAAATGGTGTGGAGGGTAATACCATCCCATTTCCTAAGGCATTATAAAATCCTTAAACAAAAACCGGCAAAACAGGAAAAAGGGACCCACAACAGAAAGAAGTTTGGGAAATTTTTAAACAAGTAAAAATCATTATCCCTTTATTAGAAGCCATTAAACAGGTTCCAACTTAAGCTAAATATCTGAAGGATCTCTACACCCAAAAACGACACAACAAATTTCCAAAGAAAATTGATTTAACAGAAAATGTTAGTGCCGTTTTGTCGGGTGCCCTACCTCCAAAACTCCGAGATCTAGGTGCTCCTTTGATTCCAATTCAAGTGGGTGAATTTAAGATGAGTCGAGCATTACTGGATTTGGGAGCAAGTTTTAGTATCTTACCGGGTAGTTTATGTGACCAATATGATTTCGGACCATTACAACAAGCCGACACCACCGTGGTGTTGACCGATTTAACCTTAAAACTACCTCGGGGGATTGTGAATGAAGTCATTGTCAAGGTTAAATATTTTTACTATCCAGTTGATTTCTTGGTTTTAGACTATGTGTCAATTGACAAAACTAAACAACCTAATGTCATACTTGGTAGACCATTTTTAGCAACTGTAAATGCTTAATAGACTACAGAAACGGGACAGTTGACATGACGTTCGGTAATAGGAAGGTGTGGTTAAATATCTTTTCCAATACATCTCATTCTCTGGTCAATGATGAATGCTTTTTGGTGGATAATATTGACGGGTGCCAACCTCATGTTAATGAGGAAAGCACCACAGAGACGTGTGCTATTTGTGACAGGGCTGAGTTTGAGATGCATGAAGAGTTGGAAAAGCTGAAAAACGAGTTGGAGGTAATGGCTATAAAGGATGGAAAACCCACTTGGACCCACCAAGTAGAAAGTTTACCCGAACATATTGACACTCACCTTAAGCCATCATTGGAATCACCTCCTCAATTAGAACTGAAGGAGTTACCGAAGCATTTGAAGTATGCATTTGTGGGAGACAATGACACCCTTTCGGTGATCATTGCGTCTAATTTGACGAAAGCTCAAGAAAAGGCGTTGATGGAAGTTCTCATGGAACATAGGGCGGCTATTGGATGGACAATCGCAAATATGAGGGGAATTAGCCCATCCATTGTGATGCACAAGATCATCACTGAAGAAGGGGCCAAGCCATCTAGGGATGCTCAATGAAAATTGAACCCGAACATGCGGGAAGCGGTGAAGAAGGAAGTTCTGAAGTGGCTGGATTTGGGAATCGTTTACCCCATCTCTGACAGCACTTGGGTAAGCCTGACTCAAACGGTACCAAAGAAGGCAAGAATTCAGATTATCAAAGGTAAATCAGGTGAAGGAATTGCCACTCGGCCGGTAACCGGGTGGCGTATTTGCAGAGATTATTGGAAGTTGAATGCTGTAACTTCCAAAGATCACTTTCCATTGCCTTTTGTTGATCCGATTGTAGAGAAACTCGTAGGTCAGAAGTTTTATTATTTTCTAGACGGGTATTCATGTTACAATCAAATAGCTATACATCCAGATGATCAACAAAAGACCACTTTTACATGTCTATATGGCACTTTCGTATTTAGGTGAATGCCATTTGGATTGTGTAATGCCCCGTCCCCCTTCCAAAGGTGCACGATGAGTATCTTCTCAGATATGGTCGGGGAGTCTTTGGAGATTTTTATGGATGACTTTCCATATTCGGTACATCATTTAAGTCATGTTTGGATCAATTAACAAGAGTTTTAAAAAGATGTGTCGAAACGAATTTGGTACTAAGTTGGGAGAAGAGCCATTTTATGGTTCAAGAGAGAATTGTGTTGGGACAAGTGATTTCAAATAAGGGAATTGAGGTAGATCATGCTAAAATTAAAGTAATTTCATCTTTACCTCCACCTACTAATGTTAAAGGCGTTCGTTCCTTTATAGGACACGCCGGGTTTTATAGACGGTTCATTAAAGGATTTTCAGTTATCACCAAACCGCTATGTTTTAAAAGATGTTCCATTTGTTTTTGATGAAAAATGTTTAAAAGTGTTTAATACTTTCAAACAAAAATTGATTGAAGCCCCAATTTTACAATCACCGGACTGGTCTCTCCCATTTGAAATCATGTGTGATGCGAGTGACTATGCGGTTGGCGCAGTTTTGGGACAACGGGTTGACAAGAAACCGGTAGCTATTTATTATGCAACCAAGACTCTTTCAGATGCTCAGTTAAATTACGCCACTACTGAGAAAGAGTTGCTTGCAGTTGTTTATGCGTTGGATAAGTTTAGATCCTATCTTTGGGGTAGCAAGGTTATTATTTATTCTGATCATAGTGCTGTCAGGTATCTAATGGAAAAGAAGGATGCTAAACCAAGGTTGATTAGATGGATTTTATAATTGCAGGAGTTCGACCTTGAAATCCGTGATAAGAAGGGAAACGAGAATGTGGTAGCAGACCACTTATCTCGAGTGATTCATGAAATTGATGAACCAGATGCCGACATTAAAGAAACTTTTCCAGAGGATCATTTATTAGCTATTTCAACTGAACCTTGGTTTGCTAACTTTGCAAATTATGCAGCTACAGGTACTGTTCTAGAACATTGGACACGGAATAAAAAACAACAATTTTTAGCGAAAGCGAAGCATTACATTTGGGAAGAGCCAGATCTTTCAAAGTTGGAGCAGACTAGATCATCCGAAGATGCATCCCAGATGAAGAAATCCCTTGTGTTTTGGAGATGTTACATGCCTCCACATGTGGTGGCCATTTTAGTGGTCAAAAGACGGGTCACAAAGTTTTATCATGTGGACTTTATTGGCCCACCATATTTAAAGATGCTTTTGAATTTGCTAAGAATTGTGTAAAATGCCAAAGGATGGGTAGTATTTCAAAACGGAGTGAGATGCCCATGCAACCAATTTTAGTAGTTGATATCTTTGATGTATGGGGAATCGACTTCATCCCGAATTCATTTGGCAATTTATACATCTTGGTGGCGGTAGATTATGTGTCTAAATGGATTAAAGCAATCGCCACCAAGACGAATGACCATAAGGTTGTATGCAAGTTTGTCCAAAGATACATATTTTCACGATATGGCGTAGATCACCGAATTGTAACATCGTATCACCCACAAACAAGTGGGTATGTTGAGGTATCTAATAGGAAAATAAAAGAAATTTTACAAAACACCGTATGACCCGACCGTAAGGATTGGTCCACTAAATTGGATGATTCCTTGTTGGCGTATCGTACGGCTTACAAAACGCCTATTGGTACCACACCTTATGGGTTGGTCTATGGAAAGGGATGTCATTTACCTGCTGAACTTACTCATCGTGCTTTATGGGCTATTAAACAAGTTAACATGAATTATGAAAATGCAGGTAAAACGAGGAAGTTGGTGTTAGGGGAATTAGAAGAGTTAAGGGATGAAGCATACGAATGCACGTCTGCTTACAAGGACAAGACGAAAAAGGCGCACGATGCTAAGTTGAGGCTACAGAAGTTCGAGGTTGGTCAAAAAGTATGGTTGTTCAATTCAAGAATGAAGTTGTTTCTTGGAAAACTTAAAAGTAAGTGGATGGGTCGTATCTCATTATGCGGGTTGGTAATTATGGAGACACTGAGATTGAAGACTTTGATGACAACCTGAGGCAAGAGGTGAATGGACATCAGTTGAAACCGTATATGGGAGCGAATGACATTAATGGACCAGGCAAACAGTCGGAGAGCTTTATGTTAAGCACTCTGGTCCATGACGAGAAATAACCATGTTCAGGTATGATGTCCGACTGAAGACTCATAAACTTAGCGCTCTCGGGAGGCAGCCCGAGGATGTAGAGTAGTGTATTTTTGTTTCGTTTTGCGTGTGTGTCTTGCAGGTGTTAATCTCCACGGAGGCAGTTACCCAAGTGTGGGGATATTTAGTGAAATCCCATGTATATTTTAGCTGCGATTGAAGACAATGCACTGGTAAGTGTGGGGATAAGTGGTCAAACGAGTAAGAAAATACGAGCACACACGTTTGTTTTTATATATTTTTATTCTAGAAAGAAAAAAAATACAAAAACAATAAAAAAAGAATTTTAAAGTAAAAAAAAAAAACATGTTCTTAATTATTTTTTTGAAGCAATCGTTGGCTGTGTTAAAAATTGAACCACCTGCCACCATTTCATAAAATCCACCCCATTGTTTTAAAATATTACTTTTACTTTAAAAAATGAGAAAAAAATGATACAAAAGTCAGTGAATATGGGTTGACAAATGACAGTGCTGGATGGTTTGAGTTGTAAATAACAGCGCTGGATGGCTCCATGTCACCCGCCAGGTTACGCGATGGCATGTTTTCTCTTGTATTGCGCCATATTGAAGCAGTGAGTGCGCTGAATTAATTTCACCCACCCCAAAGTAAACAATTCCATGTGGGACCATTAGTTTTTACCTGGGTCCCCACTTATTTCTTGCCCACGTGATCTGCTTCTTCGTGAGAACTCTTCCCTACCCCACTTTCAAAACATACACCACACCATTGTCATCTTTGTATCAAAACCCACATAAACCCTAGAACTTCTAAGCACCATAACTTCCTCAATTCTTAACGAAATCAAGCGGTTCTTGGGTCCAAATTGTGTGTTTTTGTGAGACGAACAAAACTAACCAAATAGAATTTTGAAATTCTTCACGGTTTGAGAGATTCTTGGACATTCTTAGTCTGAAATTTTGGGGGTTTTTGGTGGGTTTTTGCAAGCTTTCATCCTTAGTGTATAGTTCTTGTTTAATCATCATTCAAGGTATGTTTTCACCCGTTTTTGCTAGATTATTACAGATTATGTTGATTATCCGTGTGGTTTTGAAGTTTATTGTTTGAATGTGGGTGAGTTTTTGATGTATAATGAGTTAATTGGCATTGATTTGGGGATAACTTACTTGTTGGGTGTTGAATAGTGTATGCCTTGGTGAAAGTGGGGCTGTTAAAAAGTCACCATTAGAATGCTTAGAATGAAAGTTTCTCATAAATTGGAATTAAATGGTGAAGATGACAAAGGTTTATGTGATTGGGGTTTTCTTGAAAGTTTAAACTCTCATATAAAACCTTGATTCATAATGGTGATTTGGGCAAATGAGTGTTATTGGAAACAAGTGTGGGGATGGCACACTTGTGTGAATTTGATAGTAAAAAGGGTTGGGATTATGTTGAATTCGGCTTTTTGATGATGTTTTGCGGAAAGGTAGAAAGACTGAAACGCCTTAAAAATGGTTTGAAAGTTATATTGTCTTGGTTAAGTGAAATTGGTATCTTGTTCAGATTTAAATTCCTTTTTAAACAATTAAGACAATATATAATTAATCAAGTGGCCGAATTTTGCATAATGTTATTTGTTGATTATAGGAAGTTGATAGTTGGAAGTTTGTGAGTATTGTACGAATGGCACGTGTTCGAGAGAGTAAGAAAGGGGAGGCCCAAGAGGAACCTTCTAAAAGGGCTTCAAGGAAGGCAAAGAAACAACTTCTTGTTGTAGAGGAGTTGGATGATTCGGATCTGGAATATGATGCTTCGGATGAGGAAGAAGAAATAGAAGAAATAGAAGAAGTAGAAGAGGAAGACGAGAATGATGATGAGGTGGAGTTAGTGCTTGATGAGGATGGGATACCGGAGTGGGATGCGTCGAAGAGATTATCTAGGTATCCTATTGAACATAGAGCGGGTATGTATCGTAAGAAGCTAGAATGAAGTACACAACCTAGGAAAGAATTATTTTTATGTGAGAAGTTTATAGTTTTGAAGGACTTTCATGCATTTGGTATAGAAGAGTGTTTCAAAAAGTTAGGTTGGCTTGACTTTCTACAGTTTACCGGGGGTGACGAGATTTATATGGATGAAATTATAGAGTGGATAATACACCGATTACTACTTGGTTGATTGGAAAGGTTAATGAGGTGGACGTGGTGTTGTCATTTGACGAAATGAAGAGGATAAGTAAGTATGATACTAAGGCTACATTGAAGGGGCCATATATATATCCTAAAGAGGCGGGATTGGCAGATGAGACAAAGATGGAAGAGTGGAAAGCGAGAGTTTGAAGTTTATTTGATTTACCCCCAGGGGTTGATTTGACAAAGTGGTCCTTGAAGAAAGATTTTTTACACCATATGCCTAGGTTTCTTGTGCGGTTTATAACTTACAATGTTATGCCGCGCACTAGTGATTTGGGTAAGGTACTTTTTCCTGAAATGTTGGTTCTTGAAGCTTTAATAACAGGTGTTCCAAAGTTGTCGGCCAAACACCTTATCATGTACAACGTGTGGGAAGTGAGGGAGAGAGAACAACAGATGATGATTCCTCATGCTAGATTGTTATCTTTGTTGTTGAAAAAGCAAGGGGCCATTCCTAAGGGGGTTAGGGGGTTTGTTATGAAGCAAACAAAAATTAATATGCAAATGTTCACTAAGTTGTCTAGGTGGAAGTATTCCAAGACGAGGACTAAACATCGATTGACTGTAGAAGGGATAAATAAGTATGTAGAGGGGCAGAGATCAGATGTGGAAGTGGATGAAGAGGATGAGGAGATGTCAGTTCAGGTTGGTACAAGAGTTCAGGAGGATGTTCCTTTGGAGATTGAGTTGGAACCAAGGAGAGTTGTGAATGTAGGTGAAGGTGTGTTAGGCCATTAGATCAGGATCTGTTCGGGTAGAACGTGGCTGGATCGATCAGAATCAAGGTGAGGAATCCCTTGATAATGTCACAGAATCAACAACGACAAGTTCAACGTTTAACGCGTCTGAATTCTATTCAAGAATGATGAAAATACAGAGGATCCGGTAGAACTCCAGACTAGCAGAGCTTCGCTACAAGTTCAGCAAAAGGTCTTAATGAACTAACACTAGCATGCTATTTATAGGCAATCAGGGAGGGTTAAGTGTCACCCGATCGGATGGTGATCCGATCAGATGGTCATCCGATCGGATGGCCATCCGATCGGATGACATTCGTCGTCCGACGGATTTCACTTTTACATTAACGCACCGTTCCATGAGTTGTCTTTACACAAACATACATACATGTTCATACATATAAAAAAATACATACACATCACAAAATATACAAGTCTCGATGCAGACGGAAGCTACAGACATATGTACTAACAGACTCCCCCTTGGATGTAGCTGTAGTTCCTTCCTACATAGTCTTCAATCCTTCCTGTTGCGTCTTCTTTCCTTAGCTCTCTGCCTTCTCTTTTCTGCTTTCTCTTCAAGCATCTTTCGTCTGAGTGGCCTTCCAACTTCATTCCAGTATTTTCTGTATTCAGGATCACCATCTCACTTCCTATCCCAACGTAGGATCTTGTTTTCTTCTTTTTCAATCGGAGTCTGGTCAGTTGGTGGAGGTCTCATCAACTGGTACCTTCCAAGCCTTGCAGCTTTATCAGCAATCTCTTTAAATCTCTAACTGCGCTTGTACCTCTTCAAGAACTCATCAATCTCTAAATCTCTCCACTTTGATTTCCAGTATCTGCCAGAGTTGATGTCTTTTGCATAGCAAAAATCCACTAACTTCTGATATTGCATAGCTTGAACTTTGTCTGGCTTTTCGTAGACGATCTTGTTGTAGAACAAACAGTCAATATCCTTTTTGGAGCAGTTAACAAGCCACATAGGATCCAACACGCTGATCCTTCTTGATATACCAGTGGACTTGTCATACTGAGAGATCACCGCTTCCGCTGTGCTTTCGTTGTACATCTAGCCTTGGAAGTCTTCATAAAAGTCTTGCTCCATAGCACGTAGCGGCATATTCTTCAAGCATCTTGGCGGCTTTATATCCAACGTGATATCTTTTTCTCCTGACTCGAAAATAGTAACAATTTGCTTTGGATACTGCGGCTTCCAATCTGGAAATCTTGCTTTTGCTTGCAGCTTTATATAATCCCACAAGTGTTGATCATGCTGCTTCACATCCAAACCATAACTGCTTTATATTCTTTGTCTGCACCAATTCTTCAACATCCCACCACGGGAGGGTTTTAATGTCTGACAAGAATTCAAAGTACTGAACTCCTTTTTACCGTCTGATTGCATACACTTGTAGATCTTCCAGATAACCCCAAGATAAAATGTCTCCCCACGATATATCAGCATCATGCGTGAAGTATTGTAGAGGACTTATGAACTTTCTTTCCTTTGGCATCACCTTGAACCACTTATTTCTTTCTTCAACAAGATTTTCTCGCGGAATAGTTCTTGGAACACCTTCAGTAGTGATCTTCTCCACCACTTTCCTTCTAACCTCCTCTTCATTCTATTCTTTGAACAATTCAGCAAGTGTAGGAAACGTTTCATCAACTCCAGAATAATGAAAAACCGTTTCTTCATCAGATGAATCCGATCCTTCTTCAACTATTACATCATTATACTTGTCAGCTTCATGAACATACTTGAATTCATATTCCTTTTCAGGTGACGAAGGAATTTCATCTTCAATATCAAACTTGAATTTTACATCGTCTAAGCCCAATTCCTCTAACATTTCAGCCCTTGACCTAGGCACCTCTATCTCCCCCTCAACTCGAGCACTTAAATATATAACAGTTGGTTGCATGAGGAATACCTGGTCTGCATGCTTCTTTCCTGATGAAGAAGACTCCTGTTGTTGATCATCCTCTTGTTCGTTGATCTCATCATTCATAAAATCTTCTATCTTTTGTTGCACAGAGGGATTCACGATCAATAAACCCGACGACCCTTGATCATCATCATCATCCTTTTTGTCTATGAAATCATCCCATGAAGGATCGTAATTATCAACCGCATTAAGTACGTCTTCTAACTCTTCATCTTCTTTCTCTTCCTCTTCCTCTTCTTTCCAACTTAATAATAACACTTCAGGTTCTTTTGCCTTCTTTTTCCTTTGTACAACTTGCACACGATGAACAATGTCATCAAAGTTGTAAGATAGAGGAGTAGACACACCAACAAGCACAAATCCTTTAGGATCCACTTCAGCATCTACCATTTCAACATCAACTTGACTCAAAGATCCACCAGCTTCTTGAGTCTCAATGATAACATCTTTCTTTCTTTGAGTTGCTTCCTCAGCCAACCTCTTTTCTCTCTCAATCCTTCGTTCCTCAACCCTTTTGATCTCGATGTTGTTGTAGATAGAATGAACGTCGATTGTTCCATCACTGTATATAACATGCTGAGTTGCTCATCCTTCACTGCTTTATCAGCCCTCAGTGCTTCCATCTCAAGCTTTATTGCTTTAAATTCATTTCAAGACGCTTCATGGAGTTCACGTATCAATTGATTTAGTGTCTGATTTATATCATTCAACTTCTTGTTCTTCAGATGTAGATCAGTAATCTCCATGGAAAGTTGTTCAAAGAGCTGAGCATTGCCATCAACATCTCCTTCCATTTTCTTTATCTTCTTCGCTTGTTTGATCATGACAGACTTTATCTCTTCATTCACTTTCATCAACTCTTCAAGTTGCTTCTTCAATTCGTCACGATCAGCCTCTGCCTTGGCTTTTTCTTTCTTAAGAATACTAACTTTCTTTTCCATAGCTTTGACAGATGCGTCATGAAACATATCAAACTCATCACCAGAAAGAATACCGTCTTTAAATTCTCCATGAATGTTGGGAAAACCTTCAAATAGACTTGGAAGAACAGTTCTCTTTGGCTGTGAAGACTCTGCAACCTCAGGATTTTCTGGTGGTGGTGGTGGTGGTGTAGATACCCTTACTTCAGTAATTTCAACTTCATAATCACCTGCTCCTGCTTTCTTTTGACCTTCAGGCTTTTCAACACTTTGTACTTCTGGTGCCTTAGGAACTTCAATATTTTGAACTTCTGGAACCTCAGGAATTTTGACAGTTTCAGGACCCTTTGAAGTTGTTACATGCTTTTCACTCTTACTGCTTTGACCTTCAGGCATAGTAGCACCTCCTTTCCTTGCCCTTACATTCCTCGGAATAACGCCTGTTTGTACTGCTATGCGCTTTATACGCAGTTTCTTTTTTTTTCTTCAGCAGTTGGAGTGTAAGTTGAATCTTCATCATCAGATCCTTTCTTCTTCTTTTTCTGAGGTTTGTTCTTCAATTGAACCTTACCAACTCCAATCCTTTCAATTTCTAATTCTTTCTCTGTAGAGTCATCGTCAGCATCACTTGCATCACTATGAACAACACCTTTAGGCTCTACATGCTTTGCAGATTCATCAATCTTTTCAACACTTGGTCCTTGAGCAACAGAAGCTTCTTCATTCTTCTTCAAAAAACTTTCAAGTGTTTCCTTTAGAAGACCAACGCCTTGCTGAAGAACTTCTGATGGTTCAATCACTGGCTCATCAACCAACTTTGGTGGTGTTTCTTTTGAAGGCCCTGCAAAACAAGCATTGAAGCATTCATTAGACAAATATAACAATTTAAGATCTAACTTTTCTTATAACTCCCCCTTTCAACTATAACCTTAACAACTATCTTTGGTGTTGGCTCTTTAGGAATAGATATAGCTGGGGATGTCTTTGGTGTTCTCTTTCTTTTCTCGTCCTTCACAAACCAATATCGAAGCTTTTTCTCATTCATCTCCCTCATCCTGTCATCTTCATTCTCTGAATTGCTGGTTTCATGTCTCCATGCATCGTTTTCAAGAGCAACATATGCTGGATTATCAATCTTGCAAGTCATTCTCCTTGCCCTTGGCTCAGGATCATCTTTCTTTGGATTTTTATATGAAGCTAATCTGCTCAAAGTATCAGCTGTCATGTTTCGTAGACCTAATATATCAGCAGCATCCTTTGGAACGTCTTTAAATTGATCATCTATCATCATCTGTATAAACCTAGGGTACATAATGTACTTACTAATTCCACTGCCTATATTGTCTACCATATGGTCAAATATCACTTGAGATACATTGTATGGCATGTTCAGCACCAAGCATGTAATGATATTCATGATATAATCAGATGTCTCATCATAAGCTCCCTTCCGATATGACAAAGCATGCACTACACAGTGAATTAGGAACTTATATGGTGGACTGAATATAGTCTTAAGATATTTCCCATTTAAATGTCCTGTAAAACCCATTCTCCCCCACAAACCTTTGCATAATCGTTCAGGAATAATGATAGGATCATTATCAGAATCTCCTAACTCCAAAACTCGTCTTAAGTCTACAACATTAAACTTAATCTTAACATCTACATCTTGATTATTCTCATTCTTCTTTCTTACAGCTGAACAAATCATCTTTTCATCCTCAACATATATCACTAAGCTCCAAAACCTTCTGACATGTGATTCATATACTATTGTTCTACCAGTTAAGGCCTTATTAATCTTACTCTCTCTTAAAATTTTTTCCATGACTTTAAACGGGGTTGCGTCTATATAATTTGCGTCTAACAGACAGTAAATATTGTGAGATTTATCCCAATCTGATGCTCTTACCTGTAATAATACACAATGTCAGCATTTGCATAAGTTTCAAGGCAAAAGATGAAATGTGACAAATTTTGAAAACTTCAAAACTTTTCTAACACTGGGAACTCACACTCTATACAGTACTGAGGATCGGATGGTCATCCGATCGGATTGCCATCCGATCCGATGAACCATCTTATTTAATGAACAGACATGCCTTGTGCATATGGAACGGATGGCCATCCGATCGGATTGCCATCCGATCGGATTGTCACTTGATCCATGTGACAAACAGATAAGCATCATTGACAAGTCAACTCCTCTTAGGTGAGTGCCATGGATCGGATTGTCATCCGATCGGATTGTCACTCGATCCATGAAAAATCAGTTGATGAACATTTTTGTCATTTTGTGATGAAGATCGGATGGCCATCCGATCAGATTGCCATCCGATCGAATTGCCACTCGATCATTGGCATGAAATCAACAGACATTGAATGTGGGATTTGGATCAGATGGCCATCCAATCGGATTGTCATCCAATCGAGATGCCATTCTATCCAAACCAACTTGTTAAACAGTTTGAAAATGTGTTTTGGATCGGATGGCCATCCGATCAAGATGCCAAACTTTCCAAATACCAACATCTTTAACAGTTCAGGCACAAAAATCAATGCAACACTTGGAAATTTTTCAAACATGCAGAATGCATTGGATCGGATGGCTATCCGATTGGATTGCGATCTGATCGAGTTACCACTCGATCAATGATCATGAAGAACAGATGAATGAACTATGAACATCAAAAATTTTCTAAGTTAATCATAAAATTGAACATAAATCCAAGTAGAGATTTCGCCGATGATCAAAACCCTATGTTCAATTTTCTCTAAATCGGCCTAGATTGAGACTAATTTGACAAAATAAGGTCCGATAGCCGAATGTGTCTAAACATCAAATCTCTAGATCTAACATGTTTTTGCATAAATTGAGACGGTAAACCTATAGATCTAAGGCCCGTGAACAAAACCCTATGTTCAAAATCTATCAAACATTATTAAAATTGCCTAGATCTAAGATTTAAGGTCCGACAGACGCCGACATTCAAACATGATCAAAAACATCATACTAACAGTTAAAAGATCAGAATTCTTACCTTTCCCATTGTGAAGGTTGAGTACGCCAACAATCCAATGAAGTGTGGAAAGAAAGAATGTGAAAATCAGATCAAGAAAGTGAAAGTGTTTGAGAGAATATCGGATGGTTGCTCAAACGAGTAAAGGTTTGACTGAAAGCATTGACCTCTATATATAGTAGTGACCAAGTATCGGATGGCCATCCGATCGGATGACCATCCTGCCATCCGATCCAAACACCTCTCTTTTTCACTTTTTGTGTTTTGATCTTTTGACTTTTCCCGTTTTATCAGATTTGGTCAGTTTTTAGAAATCCACTTAAGTATCTAGGTCCAAATTAATGATCCTAGGTAATTAATTTGTCTACCAAGTCCAAGTTAATGACCTTGGTTGACCTGAAACGAAACAAACTGACATTTTGTTTTCATTTTTCAAACTCTTTTTCATGAAAATTTACAAGTATCAACTTAATGAACTTGCTTTGACTTTGAATTATACCAAGTTTTTCATGATTAGCTCCCAACCCTGTTGTCCAGTTTAGAAACTTCCTGCTTTGCTTCATGACTGCGAGTCTGAAGATCAGCTTTCTACCTTCGTTTGTCGAGAAACAAAAGCAGAAATGTAAAATCTTTTTGGGATTTTAATAAAGTTTAAACCAGAAAGCTATGAAATCTTTTTGGGATTTTGAATGCTAAAATGAAATAAAATGCAGTAAAAATAAACTATTTACAAACATATTTTTACCGAGCGTGTTAGGAGATCATATCAGCTACCGACAAGTTATAAGTACTGGTGAGCTTGATTACACACTAAGTATTAAACAATTCACTTAGATTGCCGATATACTGATCCATTTTAAATTTTTATACAAATTTCAATCTGTTCAGGATACGAATTAGTGTTTTAATAGCTTAACTTTACGCGTGTCCCGCCTCAGAATATATTCCGTATCTATACTTCTATATTCAGTCTTATAGGTGAATGTACAATAACGATATCTGTAATGGGTAATGCGAGGGCATGAGAGCTCAGGTTAGAACTTCTGTTCAGACAGAGAGATGATGGCTCGACTTTCGGTGTGTCCCGTTTGGGGATCTTTTCTTCAACAGCACATGATTAGCATTTTGCAATGTTTCATCATTTTTTATGCTGAGGGTAGGCTTTAAGATTAAAGCAGTGCAGAGTATTATAGGATGACTAGGCTATTGCTTCTTCAAAATCAGAAGTCCTGGTATAATACCCCCAGATATCATTATGCGCATAGACCTAGTATGTCAGAAATAGAAAATCTTTCAAAGAAGATTTCAAGGGTTACCTATATACCCGAGAGATGTTCCCCACGTAATAAGAAAGAAATGATTTTAGGTTTATATCCCGAACAAATCTACTATATGTATAAAAACCTACCGGCATATCATCAGCGAGACTGTTTAACACCTTTTAATCATTACAAATCTTTAGCATACTGTAACTGTCTAGCTGATGTACTATCATTTCCCCTTTTTACACAAACTCTTTTTGGGTTTTCTATTGTTTTTGGATTTTGAAAATTTGAAAATATCTCATGTTTTTGGGTTTTTTGCATTTTTTATTGTTTTAGTATTTTCTGAAAATATATCTATCTCCCCCTAAATACCAAAACAACTAAAAATACGACAAACCAGTGCAGATTGCTTCTCAACATCATCTACAACGGTATTCTCATCAACGCCAAGTAACTCCTCCGCATCCAACAACAGCTTCATACCATTTAATTTTAAAAGATATTGAAAACGTGATCTATCAAAAGCTTTGGTATGCAAGTCAACTTTTTGTTCGTCGGTGTGGATTTTTTCAATTCGTATCAACTTCTTCTCGAACCAATCTCGGATGAAGTGATGACGAATTTCAATATGTTTGGTTTTAGCGCGATGAACCAGATTTTTTGTTATGTTTATAGCTGCCACATTATCAAAAAAATAGGTGAAGTAAGAAATTGCAAACCGTAGTCGCGCATCTGTTGCTGAATCCACAGGATCTGAGAGCAGCAGCTGCAGGCAGATACATACTCTGCTTCACATGATGATAAAGCAACAGAGGTTTGCTTCTTACATTGCCACGTGACCAGTCGGGGTCCGAAAAATTGGCATCCTGCAGTTGTTGATTTAGCATTGACTTTGCAGCAACCGAAGTCAGAATCAGAGTACCCTTCAAGCGTAAAGTCACCATCCTTTGGATACCACAACCCCAAGCTTGGAGTTCCTTTCAGGTAGCGTAATATCCTCTTGACAATGGACATATGTGAAGCTCTGGGACTTGATTGATATCGGGCCGCGAGGCAGGTTGGGTACATTATATCAGGCCTTGATGTTGTCAAATACATTAGCGAGCCGATCATGAAGTGGTATAACGTTTCATCGACCTTCTCTCCGGTGAGATCAGGGTTGATACCATGATTCGTTGCTAACGGGGTGGACATTGGAGCAGTCCCAGACATCCCAAATTTCTCTAGAACGTCGTGAACATACTTTGTCTGATGTATGAAGGTTCCTTCGGGCACTTGATCGACCTGGAGCCCTAAGAAGAACTTCATCTCACCCATTGAAGACATCTCGAACTTTTGCTTCATCACTTTCTCGAAATCTTTGTAGAGTTCTTCATTTGTAGACCCGAAAATAATGTCATCAACATAAATCTGAACAATCAGAAGATGACCGTCGACTTCCTTCGTGAAAAGAGTGGCGTCCACCTTGCCTCGGATAAAGCTGTTGGCAAGCAAATGTTGAGAGAGTGTCTCGTACCAGGCTCTCGGGGCCTGATGCAAGCCGTACAACGCTTTGTCCAAGAGGTAAACCTTATCTTTTTGAATTGGGTCGGTGAAGCCCGGTGGCTGTCCGGCATAAACCTCCTCTTTCACCTTGCTGTAGAGAAATGCCGACTTGACATCTACCTAATATACTTTGAATCCTTTCCATGAAGCAAACGCTAGGAAAATTCTGATAGCTTCAAGATGAGCAACCGGAGCATAAACCTCTGTGAAGTCTATCCCCTCTTGCTGACTGAAACCCTGGACCACGAGTCGAGCTTTGTTTGGAACAATAACCCCTCGGTCGTCTCTTTTACACTTAAACGCCCACTTTGTGTTTATTTTCCTATGTCCATTAGGCAAATCCACAAGCTTCCATACACCAAGCTTTTCAAACTGACTCAGCTCCTCCTGCATTGCGTTGACCCATGAATCTTCAGTTAGTGCTTCCTTGTAGGTTCGCGGCTCAATCTGCCAAATGAAACAACTAAGCGAAAATTATGTTTGTAAAGGAGCAACTTTAGAATAAAAGCAAGTAAGGCCATGGTCAATCTGGCTTCTGGTGCGAACGCCTGACTGTAGCTCTCCTATTATCAACTCTTCTGGATGGTATGAAAGAGTCCTCGGCATAACTTCGCCAGGAACATCCACCTCGCCTTCCAAATTAGTAACGTTCTGATCCGCAACTTGTTCATTGTCAAGAATTGTCTGATCTGAAGATTGGATTTGCTCCCCCTCAGACTCTGAATCACCATGATCAAAAGTAGGAATATCATCAGATTCTGAATTATCATTGACCACCGTCTGATTTTCAGGAGCAGGTTCATGTTCTGAAGTAGTCGGAGTTTGCTAAACTTTATCATTCTCTTCAGTGTGACTTGGACCAGCTTCATCATCATTGGAAGTTTGTCGTTGACGTCTAGAAGACCTTTCTGGAAATCTTCCCTGAGATGCTTTATATTCTCGTAAAATATCCAAATCATCAAAGAACTCTGGCTCTTCTTCTAACTTGAATGAATCCCATAAGGTATCGTAGTGGAATCGCCATGAGTCTGCGGGCTTCTGTGGAGGCATAGTATAACATTGACATTCAACATGCTATGCTTTGATGATCCGCTTCAAATTTGGAACAAAGACTCTTCTAAGTGGACTGGCATACCCGACAAAGATACCTTCAATGCTCTTTGAACTAAACTTGCCATCGGGATCTAGAACAGTGCAGGGAGACCCAAACGGCTCTAAATACTCAAGATTAGGCTTGCGATTGTTGATCAACTCGAAACATGTCTTGTTATGCTTCTTAACAGTAAGTACCCTATTGAGTGTATAGCAAGCGGCTGATACTGCTTCTGCCCAGAAATTGATTGGTAATTTGGAGTCAGCAAGCATCGTTCTCGCCGTTTCAATCAGCGTTTTGTTCTTTCTCTCTGCGACTCCATTCTGTTGCGGAGTATAAGGTGCGCTGAATTCTTACAGCATACCTCGTCTATCACAGAATTCCTCCATTTTGTTGTTCTTGAATTCCGTACCGTTGTCGCTTCTTAGTCTGCGAATTCGTGCTCGGTACAAATTCTCAATCTTCCTGAATAACCTCAACAAACTCTCAAATGTCTCGTCTTTTGACTTCAGGAACGTCACCCACGAGAATCTCGAATAGTCATCAGTGACTACGAGGCAATAGAGATCACCCGTAATACTTTTAACATTCACAGGACCAAAGAGATCCATATGAAGTCTCTCGAGAGGCTTCGAGATAGAGTTCATCTTTTTGCCAGGATGGGATTTCTTCCGTTGTTTTCCTTTTATGCAACTGATACACTCCCCCTCAAGATGGAAACTCTTCAAGTGAACACCTTTGACCAAATCATTATGCACCAGGTAGTTCATCTTGCGTAGGTGAATGTGGCCCATCTTCCGGTGCCACAACTCTGACTCCTTTTGAGTAGCTCTTGACATGAAGCAATGCGTTTGACCCGTGGTAGTCGTAGCGACGCTCATATCTAACACATACAGATCATTAACTCGTGGTGCTCTCATGATGATCCACTCCTCGGGGATGACAAACCCCGGCTTCAAGATCATACATTCTTTATCAGTAAAATGTGTCGAATACATTCGGTCACAGATTTGAGAAATGCTAAGAAGATTATTCTCCAGCTCTGCTATGTAATTGACTCTTTCAAACGTGATAACACCATTTGATAATGTTCCTTCACCAATAATACGTCCTCCTTGATTACCAGAAAAACCGACGTATCCACCGTTGAACCCTCTAACGTCATATAACAGGGCTTTTCTCCCCATCATGTGCCTGGATACTCCACTATCCATAATCCAACGTGAGATAGATCTCGGGAGCTCCTTCACATTTTAAAACATTCAGTTAGATTTTGAAGCAACCCAAGCCTCCTTTGACTCGGGTAGCTTGACGTTAAGGCGTGTTGTCTTGGTGTATAAAGGTGGAAAATTCTTGTCATTCATTTTAAGACTTTCTTCAGACCCGACCTCAACCTCTTTATACAAAAAGAATTCATTTTTCGGAGGTTGACCAGATGGTTGGTCTTTCTTTGTTACATGCTTCTTCTTGGGTGAAGTAGAAGTTTGTTTCTCAAGTTTCTCATAAAAGTCCAAAGGTACATTCATCTTGTTAGTTGAAGATGATTGTTTTGCAGAATCAGAAACCTTTGGTTTTGGAACACTTGATGTCTTAGTCTCAGATTTTGGCTTCCAAGTTTGCTGCGAAGAAGCGATCCGTTTGTAAAATTTATTTGTTTTCTTTACCGACTCTTTTACAGGTTCAGTTTTGACTTTGATGTTTTTATTTTTCAAAATTTTCTTCTCAACAACCATTGGAGCTTTTCCTTTGACATCGTTTTTCTTCTTTGGATTCTCAACAACCACAGACTTAGGCTTCGAGTTGGTGCACTTTCGTGCAATGTGTCCAACTTCATTGCATTTAAAGCACGTACGGGTGTCAACTTCTTGACTTTTGCCTTCAGTATGAGGTTCTGAGGCCTTCTTCTCAAAAAATTGTTCATTTGATTTCGAAAAGAGTTCCAATTCTTGTTCGAAATGTGAACTTGAGCTTTTCACAAAGATTTTGTTTTCGATAATCCTTTTGTTTTGAAAGTTCCTCTTTTGATTATTCTTACCACCCTGATAACCACCCGACCATCTGTTTTGGTTGATGTTGTTAAAACGTGGTGATACAACAGGTTTTTTTAGTAAGATTTATCTTTTTCAAACCTCTTTTGATTATTCTTACCACCCTGATAACCACCCGACCATCTGTTTTGGTTGCTGTTGTTAAAACGTGGTGATACAATAGGTTTTTTTAGTAAGATTTATCTTTTTCAAAGTTCAATAGCCTTTTGGAACTTTTCAATCCCTCAATCTCAGAAACATCGATTTCAACCAATTTGAAAACTTTCTTCAACTTGTCAACATTCACATTCTCAAGTGGAAATTCAAGATCCGAATACAACTTATCAGAACCAGTCATCTTGTACATGACAAGAGTAGGTCCGTCATTTGAGTTGTTTTGGGATTTTGATTTCGGAATGTAGTTATTCAGAAAACACTCTTCATCTTCAGTCGAATCACTATCTGATTTTAAAACGTTATCAACCACATTTTTTACAACTTCAGACTGAACACTATCTTCATCAGATGATGAAGTGAATGTGACATCGATTGTTTCTGGAAGTTTCTCAGCGTCAGTTTTCTCATTTGTTTCAGAAATTTTATCCAACCCGGACCGTTTCTTTGAAAAATTGTTTAATACAGGCGGTGGAACTTGATGATAACCCACCCACGTTCCATCCGAGTATACATCTTCACCATCTTTGTTCTTTCCAATTGGTATGGGAACGATGTGTTGGAGAACAAAGCTTGCAGAGCTGTAACTATTCAGTTTCAGATTGATTCTTTCATTCTCAATCTTAGCTTCATGAAACTGAAGCTTAAGATTTGCAATGTCATCCAATTGCTGGTTGATTTGTATTTCTTTTGCCTGAAGAACTCCAGACAATTGAAGATTTTCTTTATATGTTTTACCATTTCGCTCATCAGAATCTTTTATTGTTCTTTTTAGTTTTTCAAAATTTTCTGAAATGGTTCTGTTTTCATTTGAAGCGTTCAACATCAGTTTTATCTTTTTCTATCTTTTATGTTAATTCTTTTATTCTCTCATTTGAAGCTCTAAGAAGTTTATCACGATTTAAAAAACCTTTTTCAGTCGTTTCGACATTCTCAACCAGTTGTTGGGTCTTTCTCATTGTGAGATACGCATTTGTGCTGCAAACTTTGCATTCTTTCATGTAATTTTTGCAATCACTCTCTATTTTAGCGCCATCAGTCTTACCTGATTCATTTTTTGAATCACTATTACTAACCTTGCTTGTTGATTCAGGCGTAGATTTGGAATCTACCTCTAGTTCCTTTGCCATAAGCACTTTGTCAGTCATCTTTTTCAGGTTGTCAGCCATCATTTCTTTTGTGGTGTCGATTATCCCATTGTCGACTTTTCTTGAGTTCAACTCTTCCTCTTCAGCTTTCTTTGCTGCATCTCTCTCTCTTTGTTCATCTTCTTGCTTTATGGATTCTATGAGAGTTTCGAGCATGAGTGATCATGGTTCCGCAATAATCTTGCCTTTCGGATCCAAATAGCACTCACAATCAGGATCCCATCTATTTGCCTTTTTGGCTTCTTACCAAGCTTGATAGTTTATATCTTTCATAGTTTGAGCTACCATCTTTTGATAAGTGTATTTTTGCTCTTCAGTTCGTGTATCTTTGTATGGTTCGACTTTTTCCATGAAAGCAAATCCAACAACATCATCTTCTGGTAAAAACTCACTCCAGTCAAAACCCTCGTCATCTTGAATCACAGCTAAGGGTCTTGACTTCTCCTTTGGAGTCTCTTCGATTTGCTTCATTCGGGGTGGCTCTTCGCGATTTTGGTGATATACAGCCTTTTTGTAGTAGTCGTCATGAAACGGATTGGCTATTTCATCCGCTGCTGAGTTCCTGCATTCCCTCTTGAAGTGCCCCTTTTGTTTGCACCTAAAGCACGTCACTTTCGACTTATCGAAACCCAACTTTGTTGAAGACCCACCAATGGAATTTCTTCCTGTTATCTCCATAAACCTTTGCGCTCTTCGAATTACGCTATCCATGCACCTGCGTATGTCAATTAATTCCATCTCTTCGGGATCAATCTGATCATAATCTTCTTTTGTCAGATTAGTATTCCTGATTTTCCCGGCGACCAAGTTTTCATATGATTCTAGGATTGAAGCAAGAAACACCATTTATTGTTTAGCTGTTTATTCATTAAAGTTTTGAGCATTGTTCAGGTTCACAGCTATATTGCACTGAAAGACGTTTTTGGGAACATTCTGCTGTTGCTGATTTCCTGAAACTGATGAAGAAGTACCTCCATGATAGCCACTGCTTGGTACAGAACTACTGCTTTGCTTTTCTTGATTCATTGTGCTTGAACTTTCAGCAGAAAATGCAGTTTTTGGTGAAGTGGTCTTAGGAATCATACTACCCCTGTAGTAAAGATCGACATTTTTGTTGGTACGGGGTGTTGTTGACTTTATTCATCTTCTTGATTTCTAACTCATGACTTTCAAACCTTTCTATCAACCAGTCAACAGTCATGTCTGACATTTTCATGGTGTTTTTCAGAACCAACCCATAATATTGCCAATCCTTCTCATCGGGCAACAATTCCAATAACTTCTCAACCATCTCTTCTTCTGTAATTGTGATCCCATGTCTGACAAGCTCTATCTTCAGATGACAGAAACGCTCAATCATCTTTAACACTGTTTCATTCCTCATACACGCAAACAGATCAAACTCCTTCTTCAGTAGACGTTTCTTGTTTTTCACTATCTCTGCTCCTCCAATACACTTCTTCTCTAACTTAGCCCACAGATCTTTTGAATTTTCGTAACTAATCAAAGAAATAATATCATCTCTAACAGATTGATGTAACAGGGCTATACATTTTTGTTCAGCAACAAATGTCTCTTGTTCTCCTTCGTTCAAGTTTTCATAATCTTTTCTTCCAATATCATAACCATTCTTCATACACTTCCAGCTCTGGTAAGCAAACGCTTTCAACCAATCTTAAAATCTGCCTGCCCATCGGTTATAGTCCTCAATCGCCATGAGCTTAGGCGGCTTGTTATATGTACTATAGGCGTTGTCGACACTAAGCGAATCAGCGATCGCCTTCTTCGGATTTGGACTGGTATTGGTGGTTGTATTTGTCGATGCATCTCCGGTGTTGTATGCAAAGACATCACTGAACGGGTTTAGGAATTCGTCTCCCATTTTGTAAACACCTGAAAAATTTCAAACACTTAGAAAAATTTTCACAATTTACAAAAACTTCAAGCAGATGCACTTGGGTCGAATGGTGATCCGATCGAGTGGTAATTCGATCGGATGACACAACCAAGTAACAAACATCCAAGTTTCGGATAAGCAAGTGTCGAATGGCGATCCGATCGGTGGTGATCCGATCGGATGGTCGTTCGATCGAGTGACACAAGATCCTTTAAAACTTTAACCTTCAACACTTCACCGATCGGATGGTGATCCGATCGAGTGAGATGATGACGTCAGCGAGTGAATCAAGAACTATCTAAGCCAATCTGATCGGATGGTGATCCGATCGGGTGGATGACCTCAGTAAGAACGAAGAACTCGACATGATTTTTGCTTGATTTGATTCAGTTTTAGTTCAAATTTGTCAATGAAACTTTGTAGGATTGATCTATGTTCAATTCCGATTTGTTTGATATGAAAATTACTTAATTTTGTCTGTGGATTCTTGTTTAATTTTGAGTTTTCTCTATTTTAAGGTCTAAAAATGTAAGAGCAGCAAGAAATGAGGTAGAAGATGAGAAATTTGTTAAAATTTCCGGTGAAATTTGACAGAAATCGGCAGAAAATCGCTGAAAAGTCGGTGAATTTGTTGTTGTCGTCTCCGATTCAACCTCCTGTGGCTCTAATACCACTTGTTAGGCCGTTAGATCAGGATCTGTTCGTGTAGAACATGGCTGGATCGATCAGAATCAAGGTGCGGAATCCATTGATAATGTCACAGAATCAACAACGACAAGTTCAACGTTTAACGCGTCTGAGTTCTATTCAAAAATGATGAAAATACAGAGGATTCGGTAGAACTCCAGACTAGCAGAGCTTCGCTACAAGTTCAGTAAAAGGTCTTAATGACCTAACACTAGCATGCTATTTATAGGCAATCAGGGAGGGTTAAGTGTCACCCGATCTGATGGCCATCCGATCGGATGACATTCATCGTCCGACGGATTTCACTTTTACATTAACGCACCGTTCCCTGAGTTGTCTTTACAAAAACATACATACATACATGTTCATACATATACAAAAATACATACACAACACAAAATATACAAGACTCGATGCAGACGAAAGCTATAGACATATGTACTAACAAGGTGCCTCGCAGACAGCAGTGTTAGAGCCGTATTTGACTGGGTTCACCCCGGAAATGTTAGGGACACCTTGTTATGTTCATATGTATGATACGGTGATACGAGCCAGGCCCCCAGTTTTTGGGACATGGGATGAATATAAGAGAATTCAGTTTGATAGGCAGTCTCAGGAGATAGAGGAGATTAGGATGTTTCAAAAGCTGATGATCTTGCAGAATCAGCAATGGATGGGTGAAGGATCGAGTTCGCAGGAACTGCATGGCATGGATGCAGTGATGAGAGGCTATTATGAGATGGTTTGTATGCGACATGTATGTTTTTTTTAAACACTCACTGATCAGGGTTGCATCCATGATCAGGTCCACGTGTTTTTCTTTTTCTTCTATTTGGCGTGTTATGATTGTTACTTTACAACTGTTGGGACGGTTGGGAGGTGGATTGGGATGTTCTATCGGATGTTTGAACATTATGGTAACATTTTGGTTAGAATAGAGGGTTAGATGTTTTGAGATCTTAAGTTCGCAAATGGTACCCCGTCCCATTATTGATAAAAGTGTTTTCTGAAAAGCATACATTGGGGACAATGTATCCCAAGTGTGGGGATGGGGGACAACCGAGGGGAAAGTTTGAAAATTCACACAAACGTTGAGCAAATTTAGGAGAATTGAAAATTTTGAAAAGAAAAAAACAAAAGTGTGTTGCTAAGCGGGCTTAATTGTGCTTTAACACTGCATTTTCAATGTAAATCATCAACTTTTCAAAACGCTAACTTGTTGGTCTAGGTCCGTAGTCATGGTCTAATTCTACAGAAAAGTAATATAAACTGTTTTCAGTAGGTGTTTTTTAGAAAATGTTTAGAATTGCCTAACTAGGGGTGACAAGCTCTTGGTAATAAATGCATGCACACATCGGCAACCCTATTCCATACTTTAGTGAGATTTTGAGCCTACTAGAATGGTTAGATGATTTGATATATATTCATTTGTTGAGAGTAGGTTGTATGTTGCTCTGTTTTAGAACTTGTCTGATTTGATACATGCTCAGACTATGAACTTGATTTATGCACATAGATGATAAAGGCAAATTAGGAATTCCTTCTCATTTACACTTTTGTTGAACAATTACCCATATTAGCCAAATTTGAGACTGATACCTATTCGTTTGTTAAACCCAAATTTTTACCTAAACTGAAACATTCTATTATCAACTGTTAATGACAATCTATGTGTTAAGCTATGTATATCGTTGTTGCAAAAAAAAATCCGCGAAGTAAATGGGTCAAATGACCACAATAGGCGGCTGAGAAAAAATATATGTTAGTGGTGTTTAATTATGGGTCGAAAATAACCCAAAGTTGTTCGTTAGTAGGATTATAGTATGAATAAATATTGTTACGGTTTGGTATTCCTCTGTTCTTATTAGCTACTTACAAAATCGAAAAAAAATTACCTGTCTCTAGCCTAAGCCCCAAACCCGTAAGTCCTTTAGATATGTGCATTGTCTATGTGGTACAGTGGAGGTGTGATTGTCAAACAAGCTTATGCGTACAGAGTTTCATATTCAGTTGATGAGTGATTAATACTAGTGCATTACATACTAGTTCAAATATTAAACCTAGGGGAGTGACAATTTGTGAGGGGTGTGTTGCATGAGAATAAAAACCGGGAGCGTGTTATGCTTAGTTGGGTAAATTTGGTTTTAAAAATAGTATCATGTTTTCCTGTTGAATTAACACATCTAATGCTGATCTGTGAATGTGGTACGACTTTGGACCGAACCGAGAATTGGTAATGATTAGTGAAGTGTAAATGCTAATGTTGGTGGGATAGTTGTGAGAAAGCTTTGCTTGGGGGCAAGCAGAGGTGAAGTGTGGGGATGTGATAGAGGGGTAAATAACCGTGTTTTAACATGTGTAAATATAAGGTTTTAAGTGTTTATTATCATAAAACATGGTTACTTTGAGTGTGTTTCTATTTGTAGGTACCCAGAGCTTAACATATGGATTTTGAAGCTAAACGGGAGGTTCTCGGGAAGATTTATGAAGGTTAGAAGCTTACACACAAGTTGGGAGTTGAAAAATGCGAAAAATGGTAAGAAACCAGTACTTGGCGCAAGAAGAAACCAGTTTGGCGCAACCTTGTGTCTGTTTTGACGCAATACAGATGCTAGTAAGTCAGGGGCGCAACCTTGTGCCAGGGGGGGCAACCTTGCGCTGACATCAGTTAATCACGCGAAAATTCAGGATTTCACTTTATTTTAAGATATCTTTGACCCTAAATGAGATGGTCATTAACCCTAGCCGTTTTTCACTTCCCAAGGACGAATTTTGGAGTTCCCAACATCAATTTTCATCAATCTTTCATGCAATGAAACATCCAAGAAGAACAAATCATGACTATGAGTGGCTAGATTCTTTTGTGACCACCTCCGGGTAGATGGTTCATGTATGTGAAACTCAAACCTTGTTTATTTAGTTTTTTTTGGATTGTTTTTAATAACTTGAAGAATACTTGTGGTTTAGTTTTGTTTAAAAGAATTGTGAGTGTTGCAATTATTCATCTTTTACCATTCGCATTCGGTTTTCTTGCATCGTGAGTAGTTTGGTTATTGGGTGGGTTATTGGCACTTATGATTTGGTAATTAAATTGCATAAGTTATTATTAAAAACTTGTCTTTGATTATCAATCAAACTAAACCGTTAACAAGACCTTTTGGTATCTATCTAATTAAATAGGTTTGGGTGTATTATTGAACCGGAAATCCGAAGGGGGTTGCTTGTCTTTAAAATTGATAACTTTCTTAATTATACTCGATCAAAAATCTCAAAATGTAATCAAAGCAATATTTTTTCTTAGTTTTAGTTAATCTAGGTTTCTACAATCAACACTAACCACATATTCCCTGTGGAGACGACCCTACTTACACTTGCTAGTAAAGGTACTTAGGACCGAATTTTAAACTTATTTTTGACCGACCTTTCGACATCGATCAGAGATCACTCAACACTTGGTCGAAGGTGTATTTTTGTGAAACACTCGATACCGGCATGGAATTTACTTCTACCATATGCTTGCCAAGCGATCAAACCTCCTCCTTTTTAACTATAAACCTTCATAATTATCAAGAGGACTTTGGAAAGGGTTAGGCTTGGGCTAAGGGTAGGTGGTTTTTGGTTAATCGTTAGTGAAACGGCGAAAAGCGTAAAAAGCGTCGGTCATCGTAAAACTTTTTGTTTTTGTGACATTTATTCAAACTAAGCATATTCAAACAAGATTTCTTTGAGGAACTTGTTTGGTTATTGCAAAACTTTCTCTTTTTTCATGTCACATGATAACCGAGCTTTTACTAAAACAAATGGGTTTGAAAAGAAAAAGGTTATGGTGGGTAACGGGTGTTTGTTTTACGGGTTTTGAAACGAAAAGGTTTAGGATCAAAGGGGTTAACTAGGGGGATTTTTGGTAGAGGAGTAAAAAGAAGAAAAACAATGGTTTTGAAAGAAAAATGTTAGTCCTATTGCCTCCATCATTAACTTACTTGGGTTCAAGTTGGTAAGGACCGGGAATGTATCGTCTTGGCAAGTTCTAGAGTCGTAAGAACCAAGCGGCTATTCACACAAGAAACGAAAACGAGCATTTAGTTTAAAGATATATGCATGTATGTTCAATAAAGGCTCAAAACTCACTTATTGTGGGAATGGGTTTATAGTGTGAACAAGTATATATAATCAAATTTTAGAAAGATTTATGATGCCCTTTTATAATTTTTCTTATTTGGTTCTTTTTATCACGACGCTATCGCTTGTAAATTTGTAAAAACATAACCTTTTTAGAACTTGTATTCCCAAATTAAACCAAGACAAGTAAAAAAAATGACAAATTTTGAAAAGACTTGGGGTGATTAGCGGTTCCAATAGAGTTTTGTGTAAGGCTTGTTATTAGGACTTGCAAGACTCAAGGATTTAGCTCCCCCCCCCCCCCAACACTTAAATTACACATTGTCCTCAATGTGTCCCAAAATAAGTTTTTAGGTTGATTCGAATGTGTAAAATCGTGTTTAAAAACAAGTTTTTGTGTTACTGGGCACCTGGCCACGGCCCCGTGTGGTCCGGGCACGGTCCATTGCTCAGGGTGCCAGTAACAAAAATGAACAGAAGGTTGACCACGGAGCGTGTCCAGTGGGCACGACCCGTGGTTAGTTACTTGATCTGGAGCTATTTTCTGCAGAGGCTGGGCACGAGGCGTGTTGGGCTGAGCACGGCCCCGTGCTGCACATGCTGGGAAGCTGAAAAAGTTGTCGGGAGGCACTGTTTACGGGTATGGGGTGCGGTTTTAACGTCCCTTTGGCAATTTTCATCTTTTCGAGTGTGATTTATTCCTAAAAAGTAAGACTATACTAGAAAACATAAAAGTGAAACTAAATTAATACTAAGGATAGTTCCACGGAATGCCTCCGTGGTGCGCCACGTTTATAAGGGTCCTTGGCTAGACCGAAAGCCAGTCATATGTTGTCTCGCATCCCGTATTGCACCGTCGGAGAGCACATCCAAGCTTGAGTCTATGACATCCATGTAGTTGACTAGGTCGTCCTCTACTCTTTTTCCAACCCTGAATTTCATCTCATTATCTCCAACCCTCAACGTTAGCTTCCCGTCACTCATATCCACCATGGCACTAGCGGTGGTGAGGAATGGTCTTCCTAGGTTGAGGGGAACTTCGGTGTCTTCTTCCATGTCGAGTATGACAAAGTCGGCCGAGAAGACAAATTCTCCGACCTTTACCAATAGATTCTCGGTGACACCTTGTGGGTATTTGACGGACCTATCGGCGAGTTATATGCTCATCTTTGTGGGGCTCGATTTTCCTAGGCCAAGTCGGTCAAACATTAATGCGGGCATAAAATTGATGCTAGCCCCAAGGTCGGCTAGTGCATTTCGTATGGGTGATCCCCCAATGGAGCAAGGGATGGTGAAGCTTCTGGGGTCGATTTTCTTTTGTGGGAGCTTGTTGAGGAGTACGGCGGAGCATTCTTCACTTAGGTTGACCAATTGCAAAGTTTCAATCTTTCTTTTGTGGGTGAGGAAGTCTCTCATGAATTTTGAGTACTTTGGCATTTGAGTGAGGACTTCTACAAATGGGAGATTGATATGCATTTGCTTTAGTAAGCTTATGAATTTTGTGAATTGCTCATCAGTCTTTTGGCGAAGTAACCAACTGGGGTGGTCGAGTTACAGTTGTTGTTTTCTGGATCCCAGTTACTTGGGAGTTCAGCACGGCCCCGTGGTGCACCTCCACGGCCCGTGGTCACTATTCTGTAACTCTAAAAAAAAAACTGCCAGTAAAGATGATGGACACGGCCCCGTGTCTGACCGGGCATGGCCCGTGCTAAGTTCTGCAGCTTTTGATAAAAATTAAAAAAAATCCTAAAAAAGAGAAAAAAAATGCTAAAAATAATTAAGCCGTTGATTTTAAACTTTCTTAAAATCCTTGTGTCCCCGGCAACGACGCCAAAAACTTGGTGTGCGTGAAGCGTGATATGATTTTATAAATATTTTAAGTTCGTTTTACGCATTAGTCAAGTTTTAAATTTATAAAACATGATATTGTATTAACACTAAACACACACTAGGGCAAGTGCAACCATCACGAGCGTAGTATAGTGTTGGTAAGATACCGAGGTCATCCAAGGACACAAGAGCTTTTAATACCGGTTTATTGTCAACGTCTAATCGATCTAAATTTTTGATAAAAAATTTTAAACATCAAAGTAAATCTAAAAATTTAAAAGATAAATAAAGTGAAAAATAAATAGACAAGATAGAATCACTTGGATCCAACTCCTCTTTAATGTACCCTTTGATGATTTTCGCACTTTTGGACTTTTTAAGGGATTATCTTAGTTATTGTAGTAGGCCCCTCTTTTGAAGGTGATGTTACCCTCAACCCAATGGTTTGAGTCAGTAGGGATACAATCCTAAAGGGTGGGAATATTGAAAGATAATTAAATAAGTTATTAATGCGAAAAGCGGTAGGCCCCTCTTTTGAAGGTGACGTTACCCTCGGCTAAGTGGTTTGAGTCAGCAAGGATACAATCCCAAGAAGCCGGTTTAATGTTTTAATAGTAGTTTACATATGAGGGGTTCAAGCTATTCGCACCCCCGCCATCCAATACCTTTGGGGCATTGAATGAGATCCTAGTAAGCTTGAACCAAGTCCTCGCAGGATCTATACACTGAACGAGACAAGAACTTTACCAAACCACCCTTCTAACCCCCTTCCAAGTAGTTAACGCGCTTTATATAGATCGTAAAGACACGAATAAGCAAATCAATGATATCATGAAGAAATGGTAAAGAAAATTCACTTTCAACATAAGAAAATAGTTATTAAAGTCATTAATACATACCCAATTAAATAAGTTATTAATAGATTCTCCGACCTTTACCATTTGTCGATCCAACCAAGAGTGTGGAATCCTCTAGTCCAGATTAGCACAGAAACGAGTAGAAAACAAGATTCCTATTAATCCCGATCTTTATTGATTATCAAACACAAGAATTATAATCAATCAAGATCAATGATATCGTCCAAAGCCCTAATGCCTTTTACGAATTCTCTCTAAAACTATTTTGGCTGATTAACCTAAACCCTAATGCAAAGCCTTGTTTATATAACACAAGGTTGCAGCTTGGGCTAGGTTAACACCTCATGGGCTGCGAATTGGACTAAGCCCAATTCGTCCCATACATCCAATAAGTGTGGGTTTGGTTAGCCCAAAAATTACACCTAACTATTACAAAGCTAAACCCGCTAACCGTTTATCATTTTACTAATTACAAGATATCCAAAGACCAAATCTAAAAGCTGTTGTCACAAATATGCACCAACAAACTCTCCCTTGACAATAGCTTCATAAAAACAACTTTGTCTTCATCCATCTTGCATTCTTCATGTAATCTTGCATTGCCTTTGGTCTTTGGATAGCTTCAGCTTTAACAGCTCCTGTCAGCAACAGACTCCCCCTAAGCTGATGCATCCAATCACCAAATCTTCAAAACGTTAGTACATGAGTAAAACTCCAGTTCAGCATTTTCATAGCAATCTTCAAACTCTTCAACTTTGTTTGCAATGTATAAAGGAGGTTCTACCATGCATCCAATCAAACTCTCAACTTCTCAACACAGCAACTTCTCAGCAACATACTATTTCAATTTGTATACTAAAAAACAAACATCTCGAGAAACCATAAGAATTTTTCAACAAAGTTAAATAAATTATTATTATTCAAGAGATAGTTGTATCACATATTAAGCAATTCCAATTCATCACCAACACACAAAACTTTTGTCCAACACACAAGACCCTGTATGAATTAAAATTTGAACTCACTTTCTAACATCGTCTCCCCCTATCGGCAACAATTCCTCCAAGAATAACAGTTTTCCATACATTAAGAATTTTAAACGAAAAAGACACTATTTTTGGATTTTTAATATTTTCTGAAAGCAAGTAAATAATAAAAGCCATAAACACTCTGTTTTTGTGAGAATCACCGGTAAGAAGATCATATCAGCACAATCAAACTGTTTTCACACTATTAGATAATTCTTTATATAATTTTTCGTGAAAAGAAGTCTAAGACGATTACCAGTATGTTTGTCCAAACAAAAAAAATACATGAACATTTCAAGTACCATGACCGTATGATACGTTAAGGTAATATTATTACTGATATACTAGCGTGTCCCACTTCAGGATGTACCCCCGCGATCAAGGCATGCACAAAGATTCCTCGTAGTAGGTGAGTATGCCGAATTCATCCGTTTTGTTTTTCAACGATAGATAATTGGTGATCAGGTCAATACTTCCGTACAATAAAGAGACCAATATCTAACGAGGGCTATGACAAATACCATTTTTGGTACAAATTATGCATTTTGCACATTTGAATGACTCTCTAGGAGAGCTTCTTCATTTTCAGGGTTTTGGCATTTTTAGCTCTTTTAAGATATCCTGGTTGTGCCTAGGTCAGCATGTATCTGGATGCAGCAGAAGGACGACCCTGATACCCCCAGATGAAATAACAGTATAAAGACCTAAAACCTCGGATTTTGGCAATCTATCAACGCAAGATTTAAGGTCATTAAACCATACGCCACTAATGTGTTCCCCACTCATACTCAGTTTGTTAGGTATATATCACATTGGTAAGTTGATTATTTCATGCTTTTGCCTACTGGTACATCGTATGATGAAGCTGCTATCATACTTAAGCAATTTAATTCATTTTCAGTGTGACAGTCTAACTTGCTGATTTACAATCATTTCTTCTTTTTCACACAGTGATAACTCATTTTAATTTTCTAATTTTTATATTTTTCATTTTTAATGTTTTGGGGTTTTGTGGTTTTCTATTTTTTTTATTTTTGATTTATAAGAAAACAATAAAATATTTACTAAATTCTTATGAAAAAACAGTTATTCAGGATTCCTCATCCCATTGAGTTCGACTAAATGTTCAAAGCGAGCCCTGTCAAACGCTTTAGTATAAAGATCTGCCAGGTTATCTAGTGTGTTGACTCGATGAAGTTCAATTAGTTTCTTTTCAGCACAATCTCGTATAAAATGATGACGAATGTCAATATGTTTTGTGCGACTGTGTTTCACGGGATTATTTGTTATATAGATTGTGGCATTATTGTCTATCATAATAGGAGTACGAGTGAAATCCAAACCGTAATCGCGCATCTGCTGTTGTATCCAGAGAACCTGAGAGTAGCAGCTACCCGCAGCAATATATTCAGCTTTAGACGTAGAGGTAGACACACAATATTGCTTCTTGCATTGCCAAGAGACAATCCTGCCTCCTAAGAACTGACAGCCACCTGTGGTAGACTTCCTTTTAGACTTTCATCCTCCAAAGTCTGAGTCCGTGTAAGTAACAAACTTCAAATCACTATCAGCTGGATGCCACAACCCAAGTTTAGGTTTCCCCTTCAAGTAACGAAGAATACGCTTCGCTGCCTTCATGTGTGACTCATTTGGATTCGCCTGATATCTGGGACACAGAAATACGGCAAACATGATGTCTAGTCTTGAAGCAGTCAAGTACATTAGAGAACCAATCATCACCCTGCATTGAGTTGGATCAACATCTTCAATACTTTCATGATCTGGGCCAAGATTGTGATTTTTGCATATTGGTGTGTTGAAAGTAGAGCAATCCTCCATTTTGAATCGAGACAAAATGTCATACACATACTTTGTTTGATGAATAAACATTCCATCCTCCTTTTGATTAACTTATAATCCCATCTGGTTGTGAGACATACACCACTTCTTGGACTTTCCCGTAAAGAAATGCACTCTTCACATCTAGTTGGTAAATTTTGAAGCCCTTGAATGAAGCGAAGGCTAGGAACAAATGAATTGCTTCCAACCTTGCCACTGGTGCAAACACCTCATTGTAATCAATCCCTTCTTGCTGATTGAAACCTTTGACAACCAATCGAGCCTTGTTTCGCTTTTCAATTCCTCTGTCATCTTTCTTGCACTTAAACACCCACTTAGTGCCAATCTCTTTTTCACCTTTAGGAAGATCAACTAACCCCCAAACCTTTAACTTAGCAAACTGGGCCAATTCCTCTTGCATGGCTTCAACCCAAGAATTGTCTTTCAGAGCCATATGAATGTTCTTCGGATCAACTTGGGAAATAAAGCAACTATACAAGCACTCGTTCACAATCCCAGTCTTCTCAATCGAAACAAATAAACCTGTATTCGCTGCTATGCTTCTCCTTGTCTGAACACCTGCAGTTGGATCTTCAAGTATCATGTCAATTGGATGATCTCTATTTTCTCGTGTAGTAGCAACGGTATCTACTTTTAAATTATCACCCAGGTTTGATCCATTCTCCCCCTAAATATTCTGATTTGCAAACGGATTAATGAAATCCTCCCCCTGAATAGGTTCAGTCTCACTATCACTTGAATCATAAACAGCAGCACTTGAGGAAGTTTCTAGAGCATCTGTCATTGAAACACTCGATCTAGGCATGAACTCGCCTTCATCATCTTCACTGGTCACTGTTTGAATCAACTTAGAGTCATCTGCAATAGAAAACTCAGGAATATTAAATGATTTAAAAACACTTTCATAATCATATAATATAGCTGCACCACTCGTTGATTGTTGAGGTTTGTATGTAGTAATTTCAACATTAAAAACAACCTCAATTTTACCAGTTTTTAGATTAAAAACCCTTTTATTCGGTGTTCCAGGCACGTAACCTAGATAGTAGCCTTCATCAGCTACCTCACCAAATTTTTGTTTATCTTTATTTCACACAATGGTGCAGGGTAATCAAATGCTTCAAAGCCTTTTAAGTTTGGTTTCTCGTTAAACATTAATTCATGACAAGTTTTGTTAAAATGTTTAATGGTTAAAACTTTGTTTAGGACATAGCAAGCTGTATTTACAGCTTCTCCCCAGAAAAGAACTGGAAGCTTTGAATCTGAAAGCATAGTCCTAGCGGCTTTAATCAACGTCCTGCTTTTCCTCTCAGCTACTCTATTCTGTTGAGGCGTATAAGGAGCGGAATATTGATGTTCAATTCCCTTTCGAAGACAGTAGAGATCCAGAATCCGATTCTTGAACTCTGTGCCATTATCACTCCTTATCCTCTTGATCCTTGCATCACGGACGTTCTCTAATTGTGTATAAAGATCTATCAGCATCTCCACTGTCTCATCTTTTGTACCTAAAAACAAAATCCATGAATAGCATGAGTAATCATCAGTGCAACAAGACAGTAGTTGTGACAATCTAGGTTTTCCCGAACAACCTTCTTGTACTAGCATTATGTGTACGTGCGTTTTAAATGAAAGTTGTGAATTAGCTTGTTGAGCTATGTGATCCTTATATGTGTATGTAATATATATATATATATATATATGTGTGTGTGTGTGTATATGTGTGTGCCGAGACCCTAAGGACATGACTCGAGACCACTCGGTCTCGAGTAACCCACATCGGTTGGGCCATGCACCCGAGAAGCCCACTCGGAAACCAATTAGGGTGCACCAACTCGGAACGGGTATAAAACCCATGAGGATGGCCGACCTTGCCACTTTTGGCAACCACCATTTGCACCAAATTCCCAAACATTCTCTCACTCTCTCACTATCTCTAGCTTTCTCTCTCAAGAAACCCTTAAACACCATCACACCCTACATTCTTGGGGCCGATTCGGAAGGAGAAGACGTGTAGCTCGATCATCATTCCATCACGAACATACAATCACACTCAATCAGTTTCGGTTAGTGTCTCCTCTTAGTTGTTTAGTGACAAAAATGCATGCTGATTATTGTTTATGTATGCTGAAGGTGTTTGTTTGATAAAAGATGCGTGTTTGTTGAAATAATGCATATGGTTAGGAAGAATGAAGTGATTTGATGGTTCTCATGCTAGCTTGACATTTGAGTGGTATAGAAATGAATAGATGTTATGTGTAGGATCGTTTTCAGACCCGAACGAGTCAATCAGAAGAGTTTTACTCAGAACGAAAGGCGGAAACAGACATTCTGAGGTCAATTCAGCAAGAATATCACTTTAAACTGTCGTATTATTGATTTCACAATGATTTACAGCGAGACGACACTTCGGCAACACTTCGTTGCTCTGACCGGAAAGATCCCATCTGATTTCGTTTGATCAGGTATTTATAGAGTTCAGATTTCGCTTGAAGTGGTCTCAAGCGAAATAACATGCCAAGCGATACCTGATTTCACTTGAAATAGGCTTGACACTTTCAAGCGAAATCATGCATTCAAGCGAAATCACCTATATCTCGAAATACGTGCCCTGTTCTAATCATTCTACGTACAAGACTCGATACAAGACGAAGTCGACAGACGCATGCACCAACAGACTCCCCCTCGAATGTTGACGAGTCTTAAAGTGTCGAGTCTTCGCACCTTCAGTCTTTATCAGTCTTCGGGCTTCTCTTTTTGAAGTATATGACGCTGTAAGTATTCTCAAATCTTCTCTCTTTTCTTTTCATCACCAACAAACTTTCCTCGAACATATAGTCTTTCAAATCTCTTGATTCCTTAAGTTCATCAGCATCAGCAGCCTGTGTGAACTCCAGGATCTGAACTTGGCTTTACAATCTTCAGTCTCCCCCTTCTCAATAAGCTGGAATCGTAGTCTGGAATTTAAAATCACAGAGTCCTCAGGTATCAGAACCTGGCTCTCTATTACTCAGATATCCTGCACATTCCCTACCCAAAAGTAAATTTTCTGATGACCACTTGTAAAAAAAATATCACCATCTAATGAACACTTGTGCATAAGATATGCATACAATGATTTTTCAAAGTTAGACTCTGATGAATCACTTGCAAGAATAACGTTATTATTTCAAGAAACTTTTCTCATTTCATTTCAAAACATCTCAAACAATTTTACCCAAACCATTTGTTCATCAAGTTTAGCACTTGGAATTTTGAAAATCAACTTTCCAACACCAGTTGTCGAAAATCTTTTTGTATTTTTTAATGAAATAAAATGCAATAAAGAAATATTTACAAACTATATTTTTGTGAGTTTGTGTAAGAGGATCATATCAGTTTATGATACAAATCACCAACACCGTTATGCTTTAATCATATTAAGTTCTAAACGATTCACGTAGATTGTCAGTATACTGGTCCACTTAAATTTTTACACAAAGTTCAACTGTTTCAAGATACGGATATTAATATCTTAGAGACTTAAACTTAATCGCGTGTCCCACCTCAGAATATACTCCCGTATCCAGATCCCAATATTCAGTCTTATAGGTGAGTATACCACAGATGATATCTGTAAGGGATTAAATGCGAAAACCGTGAGAGCTCAGGTCAGAATTTCTGTTCAGCAGAGAGATGACGGCTCGACTTTTGGTGTGTCCCCTTTAGAGGATCTTTTTACAACAACATTGATTAGCAATTTTATTGTGTTATCATTTTATGCAGAGGGCGGCGCTATATTTCAAGCAAGCGTAAAGTATTCTCCGGGGACTAGGCCATTGCTTCTGCAAAATCAGAAGTCACGGGATAATACCCCAGATATCACTGAGTATAAAGACCTAGTATCTCAGAAAGAGGGACCTTTCAAACAAGATTTCGGGGGTTACCCATATATCCGAGAGATGTTACCCACGAAATAAGCAAGTTTGAAATTTAGGTTTATATCTCGTCACAATCTACTAAATGTGCAAAAACCTACTGGCATATTATCAGTGAGACCGTTTATCACATTTTAACTTTCCATTTCTTTAGCATGTTGTGATAGTCCACTGATGTACTATCATTTCCTCTTCTTTGAAACAAAAACTCATTTTACATTTTATCATGTTTTGGACTTTTTCAAATTTTCAAATGTTTTTGGATTTTCTAAAATTTCTTACTCCCCCTAAAATGCAAACACATTTTAGAAAATTTGAAACCAAACTATACACGAAAAATGACAACCAATATCGAAATGCTTCAATTCGCCATTCTCTTGGCATAAACAATCAGAACTCCCCCTCACAACAAACTATTTTCCCATTGATTTCAAAACACTTAAGTTTGTTTTAATCAAATGGTTTTTCCGGAAAATTAGTTTTGTTGATTGATTTTACCATTTGTAGGTATTAAAACTTATAGGTTAGGGGTTCATCATCTTGTTCTTTCAACCACTTGTAGGAAATCAGATACAACTTAATGTCCCTGATTTACCACTTGTAAGAATAGTCCAATCAAGTTCAACCTAATGACCGTGATTAACCAACTTATAAAATCACAACCTCTATTTCAACCTCATGGCTTACCAACCAATACCATATGTAGGTTGAATTCTCAAGATGCCGATTCCTACTCCTCACTTACCAACTTGGGAGTTCCGGCAAGTCATACTTGTGAACTATTTTCAATTTTTCATAACAATATAAGAATGATGCCGATTCATGCTCCGCGATTACCAACCTGGGAGCTCCGGCAAGTCCAGAATTTTACTGTTCAAAGTAAGTACCATCCCAGTCAAAAACCAGGGATGATACCTTACCTTGCTTCTTTGTTTTCTTCTCGTAAAATTCCTTGACTCCTTTTACCTTCCTGTCAACCATTTTTCCAAAAATATGTTTAACTTTGGAATTAAAGGCCTTTTCAATATCAAATTCTTTCTTTTCTGAGAAAAATTGATTTGAAATTTCAACTTTACCAACTTTTTGTTTAAAGTTTTCAGCCTTCAATGGTGGAAAATGAACATCATCCATTGGAGGAACTTAATTTTCACATTTAATATCAATTTGTGGCTCCTCTGACTTTGTGGAATCAGATTCATCGCAAGAAGATAGCTCATCTGATTTTGAAGAATCAGAATCATTGCTAGAACTATCATCAGATTTCTTAACAACCCATTTTTTATTGTCAAGATTTGCCCTTTTCTTGTAAAACCTGTTTGAACTTTCACCAATCTCAAAAATTGAATTTTTGAAAAGTTTAGTTCTATCAATTGGTGGTTCAAACACAATTTCTTTATCTTTCAGTTTACAAGAAACTCCCTGTTTTGATTGAATTGCCTTGGAACAATTCTTGGCAATATGACCAACAGTGTTGCATTTGAAACAGTTTCTCGTTTCTTTTATCTGATCAACAAACTTCATCTCTTCTTGCTTCTTCGCAAGGAACTCTTTGTTAGATTGCTTCCAGAATGGGCTCTTTTGTTCTTCCTTAGAAGATGTACCTGAAACAAATATCATTTCTGATTTAAAATCTCGAACATATTTTTCATTTTTATGATTTTCTGGTGGAATAAAACCTAATCCTTTCTTTTTGTAATTACCGTTATGGTTTGGTTTCTTTCGATAACCAGAACCAGAACTGTAACCTTTTTTCTTGTTTTCTCTTTGTTGAACTCTTGAGGTGTACTTTTTAGGTTTATCATTAAGATTTACATCTTTTATTTCAGAAATATTAATTTCTGTTAGTTTGAAAACCTTTTTGATCATGTTAGGTTTGACACCTCTTATTGGAAATTCCTCATCAAAATATAATTTGTCAGAATCATTCAATGTATATGCAACTTTGAATGTTTCGTCATTCAAATTAGATTTTGATAGAAGAAATTCTTTATTGTAAACCCTTTTGCCCTGTTTGTCGAATTGACTCGGAATGCTGGACTCAGACTTTGACTCTGACATAGACTCCGACTTTGACTCCTCGGATTCATCTTCATCCAACACCTGATCGACCACTTTCTTTATTAACTCGGACTCATGATCAGTGTCAGATGATGTGAACATAACATCAATATTTTCTGGCAAATTAACTGTAGACTCTGACTCCCACTGTAAATTTGTAGCTTTTTCGACTCTTTCTGAATTTGGATTTCTCGGAGAATATCCATTTTCAAGCGGGGGTGGACACTTGTTGTAACTGAAACCTTGTTTCTTACCAGAATCATTCTTTTTAGCATTCTTCTTCTTTTCTTACTTCTTGTCAGAAGTCTTTTCTTCAGATATCTTTTGTTCTTCAGTCACTTCATCATCTTCAAATGCCTTTATGCCTTCAACAGTTGGATAAATCATGTCAATGACATAAGAAGTACATGAGTAACTTTTCAACAAATGATTAACTCTTTCAGTTTCAATTCTTTGGGTTTCAAGTTTCTGTTCTAGCACAGCACACTTCTCGATGTAGTTGTTCATAACTTTCTGCTTTATCATGAAAGCTCCTTGAAGTGTCTTCATGGTTGTTGCTTGTTCTTCACTTGATTGATTGTATTGATTCATGGCCTTATTCAGAACATCGTAAGACTCCTTCAGCCTGTTCATGTTGTTCATCAATGCGCTATTCTGTTTCTTTATAGCTTCACAATTTTCACAAATCACCGGACTCTTCTTAGCATCAACTTCTTCATCAACTTTGAACTTTGGAATATCTATCACCTTTTTCCTTATCACTGGAACATCTTCATCATCACTGCTGACTGGTATTTTGACCTTTTTCTTTTTCTTTTTAGCTTTATCGTCATCACTATCGCTTTCTGCTATCAATTTCAAATCAGCTGCCAATCTTCTTGCATGATACTCTCTATCATCATCACTATCTTCTTCAACTCGAGCGACATATGCTTTGTGATTTGAATCTTTGTTTGGGTCATAATCATCCCAATTAAAATTTGCCCAGCTAAAACCTTCAGGCAATTTTTCATCATCTTGGTTTATCAGGCCTGCTTTGTTATCAGCTGAGATATATTTGTCCCAACTGAATCCATTTGTTGTCTCTTTGTCATCCTGATTCACCATACAAGCTCTCTTTGTAGATTCTTCAATCACTTTCCTACCATGTGCCACTTGCGGTTCTTGTTCTTGTTGTGCAACTTGATGATAAATGGCCTTCCGATAGTAATCATTGTTGTTGTTGAACGGATTTTGAGCTCCACTTGCTTCGCGGTTTTTGCACTCCCTCTTGAAGTGTGCTTTTTCCCTGCAACAAAAACAAGTGACTTTAGATTTATCAAAACCTAAAGTAGAAACATTAGCTTCACGTAAGTCATCTCTTCTGTTGGTGCATACATCTGTCGTCTTCGTCTTAATATCGAGTCTCTGTTCGGTGCGGATCTAAGCAAGGCATGATGTCATGATGACATCATCGAGGTGACATCATCTATGACATCATCTCCACAAAAGACAAAAGGGAAATGATATTTCATGTGAGGTTCGCTTGAAGACAGAATGATTATACTTACCAATTTCGCTTCAAGGAAAGTCAAACATGTTAGTTTCGCTTCAAGTGTTTGAAGCGAAATCATATGTTCTATATATAGGTGAGTTAGTTATTTCAGTTGTAATAGTTCCAACTTTTCAGAGATTCTTCCGGTTAGCCACGAAGTGCTGCCGAAGTGTTGTTAGGTCTGTAATCGCATTCGTTATCAATACAACAACAGTTTAAAGTGAAATCTCGCTGAATTGACCTCGGTTTCTTAGTTTCCGCCTCTGAAACCGAGATAAACTCTTCTGAACGACTCGTTCGGGTCCGCAAACGATCCTACAATTGGTATCAGAGCTCAGGACGAGGAGTTCTTGCCAAAAACAGCTGGTTTTCACTACGATTTCTGTTTCTACGCCATTCTTTTCGAAAATTTCAAACTTTTAACGGATAAAATCAACTAAAATTCTCACATATCACGCATAATCATGTTTTAACAGTTCCTGGAAAGTTTCAGCATTAAAATCAGCCTAAAACTTGTAATTTTGTGTGATTTCGCTTCAAGTGTTCGAACATATGATGACATCAGCAACTATTTTACACGATTTCGCTTGAATAGTTGAAGCGAAATCGCTTGAAAAAGTTAGAGTTTGAAGCGAAATTGAAGATTTCGCTTGAGAATTGTGTTAGAATTCGCTTGAAGTTTGGTGGTGTCTGAAGCGAAACTGTTTCACTTGAAGTTTACCTCGTGTATTGTGAAACCAACCAACCGATTGAAAATGGTTCAGTAATTCATGTGAAAGTTAATTGAATTGTGTGATACTTTAAACAAAAGTTGTTGATTGGGTCAGATGTTACATGTGAAGTAAATTGGTACATGTGATATTATCGAAAATACATTGAATAGTGTGAATCTATTGAGTGCTTGCATTGATTTGTGATTAAACTATAAAAAGTGTTTTAGCAAGTGGGATATGAGGTCCAATCAGATTTTTTAATCATATGCTAAAACTGTTGTCGGATACATGTTGTCATTTGCATGTTTTGAATTGAAAGTATCAATGCATTTTGTCAGATCATGATGGTGTACATGTGACACAAAAGTCTCGAATTGTGCTTGTTTAAGTGATAATTGTCAATCGGTTATTATCAAACAAAGACATATACATGTGAAATCTGCATAGTTTTAATGTGATCATGTGAATGTGGGTTTCGAGGTCCAACCGATATAGTGTGATATTATTTTAAAAATTGTCGGCAAGTTTAAAAAATTCAAAGATGACATGTGTCTAGTTGAGTTCATTTAAATGTGTTTTTGAATTGTGTGATATTAGTCAAAGAAAATTTGTTTAGATAAAGGATGTCAGTAAGCATGTGATAGTGTAGCTCTAGTGGCATGTGCTAATTGTTAGTTCATTGTTTTCGATGTATATGCATGAGATTAGTCTTTTACATTAGTTTGTATAAATCTCATTTAGGTTCTATTATATGTGTTTGGTTTAGAATTGTTAACAGCCCTTGTTGTTCTTAAAAAATATATCAGTCCATGTAGATTTTGTATTATGTGTTTGATTCATTAAATTCGTGCAATACTACGTTATCTGTTTGCTGGAAGTGTTGTTAGTAGTCAGGTCGCGTGGTTTGAGTTTCTGGGGTTTGTCAGTTCTCACGAAAGAAAATTCTGGTTTGCACGGTTCGATCAGTTGTTTTTGTCTGTCAAGTCGCGGTTTCAGTCAGGTTGTTTTGTGTGGATAAGTCAAGTGAGTAAATCAGTTCAGTTCGTACGGTTCGGAGTTCAAAGATTTCAAAGTGTCAAGGTCAATTGAATTCGATCCGGATCATTTAGTCCGCACAGTTGGTCAACGTTCAATCCGCATAGAAAATCATCAGTTTGTCAGGTAATCGACAGGCATTTTTCACAAGGTGATACAGCTCATTTGAAAATTCAAAACATGGAAGAAGATAGTGATGATGATCGTGAGTATTGGGCGAGAAAATTCGAAGCTGATATGAAATTGATTGCTGAAAGTGATAGTGATGATGATAAAGTTAAAAAGAAAAAGAAAAAGATCAAAACACCAGTCAGCAGTGATGATGAGGAGGTTTCCGTGAAGAAGAAAAAGGTCAAGACACCAGTGAGCAGTGATGACGAAGAAGCTCCAGTGATCAAAAGGAAAGTGAAGGTTGAAGTTCCAAAGTTTAAAGTTGATGAAGATGTTGATGCTAAAAAGACTCCTGTGAAGTGTGACACTTGTGAAGCTATAAAGAAGCAGAACAGCACATTGATTTATAACTTGAATAGTTTGAAGGAATCTTATGATGTCCTGAACAAAGCTATGAATCAATACAATCATACAAGTGAAGAACAAGCAACGGCAATGAAAACACTTCAAGGAGCGTTCATGACAAAACAGAAAGTTGTGAACAACTACATTGAAAAGTGTACAGCTTTGGAACAGAAGCTGGAATTACAGAGAATTGAAACTGAGAGAGTAAATCGTTTGTTGAAAAGTTACTCATGTTCTTCTTATGTCATTGACAGGATTTATCCGACTGCTGAAAGCTTGAAGGCATTTGAGAACGATGAAGTAACTAAAGAAAAAGATACTGGAAAACATGCTGAAGACAAGGCTCCTAAAAAGAAAGTTGAAAAGAATAGTGATACGAAGAAAGACACTGAAGTGACGGCATCTGGTAAGAAACAAGGTGTCAGTTATAACAAGTGTCCACCCCCGTTGGAAAATGGATATTTGCCCAGGAATCCAAATTAGGAAAGAGTCGAAAAAGCAACAAACTTACAATGGGAGTCGGAGTCGTCAGTCAATTTGCCAGAAAATATTGATGTCGTGTTTACATCATCTGACACTGATCATGAGTCCGAGTTAATTAAGAAAGTCGTCGATCAGGTGTTGGATAAAGATGAAACTGAGGAGTCAAAGTTGGAGTCAAACTCAGAGTCAAAGTCAGAGTCAGAGTTAAAGTCTGGTTCTGAAAGTTCAAGTTCGACGGTCAACAGTCAAAATTCTTCAGTTAAAAGGGTTTACAACAAAGAATTCCTGTTATCAAAATCTAATTTGAGTGACGAAACATTCAAAGTTGCATATACATTGAATGATTCCGACAAATTATATTCTGATGAGGAATTTCCACTAAGAGGTGTAAAAACTGAGATGATCAAAAAGATTTTCAAACTAACAGAAATCAATATTTCTGAATTAAAAGATGTAAACCTTATTGATAAACCTAAAAAATACACCTCAAGAGTACAACAAAGACTAAACAAGAAAAATGGGTTACAATTATGGTTACAGTTTCCAAAAGAAACCAAACCATAATCGTAATTTCAAAAAGAAAGGATTAGGTTTTGTACCACCGAAAAACTATAAAAATGAAAAATTTTCTAAACCAAAAACTGTGTTTGTTTCAGGAAATTTTTTAAATGATGAGAAAGAGCAAGCATTCAGAAAACAGACAAATCAGGAATTCCTTGCCAAGAAGCAAGAAGAGTTGAAGAAGAATGTTGTTCAAAAGAAGATAGAAACCAGAACCTGTTTTCAGTGCAAGATTATTGGTCATGTTGCTAGGAATTGTCCGAAAATATTCAAACCAAAACAGGAAGTATCTGGTAAACTGAAAGAGAAAGTTGTTGAGAAAACTGAACTTTCAACCCAAAAATTCACAGGCTTTGAAAATTCAATCTTTGAGAAAGGAGAATGTTCAAAAAATGTGGTTAAAAGAAAAGAAAATCTGATAAATCAAAAATGGGTTGTTAAGGGTTCAGGAAACAGTTCTGGTGATGAATCTGATTCCACAAAATCAGAGGAGCCACATATTGAGAAAAAGATTGAGAAATCAGTTCTGAATGTGAACGATGAAAATTTTCCGACTTTGAGTGCTGAAAATTTTAAAAAGAGAGTTGGAAAAGTTGAAATTTCAAATCAATTTTATTCTGATAAGAAGAAATTTGATGTTGATAAAGCTTTCAATGGAACTGTGAAACACATTTTTGGCAAAATGATCAATGGTAAGGCCAAAAGTGTTAAAGAATTTTACGCTGCCAAAAGAGGAGGTCACAGGTTAGTTGAAAGAAAAGATGATGAAAAGGTTGTGACACCCAAGGAAGGTCAGGCTTGGGTGGATATATTATTCAAAGAATAAAAACCTGACTTGCCGGAGATCCCAAGTTGGTAATCGTGGATCATGAATCGGCATCATTCTTATGTTGTTTGTTTGAAAATTGAAAATTTTTGAGAAGTTTTGCAGGACTTGCCGGAACTCCCAGGTATGTAAGCGAGGAGTAGGAATCGGCACCTTGAGAATTCAATCAAAAGATGGTAAATTGGTTGAAAAACAGGATTGAGTTGTATGTTTGTGATGGTTACAAGTGGTAAATCAGGGACATTAAGTTGTATCTGATTTTCTACAAATGGTTGATAGACAATATGATGAACCAAACCCCTAACTTTACAAGTGGTAAAATCAAACTTATTTTCCGGAAAAACCATTTGATTAAAACAAACTTAAGTGTTTTGAGATCATAATGGGAAAATAGTTTGTTGTGAGGGGGAGTTCTGATTGTTTATGCCAAGTGGATGGCGAATTGAGGCAATTCGATATCAGTTGTCATGTTATTGTACAGTTTGTTTTCAAATTTCCTAAAATGTGTTTGTATTTTAGGGGGAGTAAGAAATTTTAGAAAATCCAAAAACATTTGAAATTTTGAAAAAGCCAAAAACATGATAAAATGAAAAATGAGTTTTGTTGCAGAAAAGAGGAAATGATAGTACATCAGTGGACGATCACAACATGCTAAAGATTTGGTAAGATAAAAAAAGTGATAAACGGTCTCACTGATGATGTGTCAGTAGGTTTTTACACATTCAGTAGATTGTGACGAGATATAAATCTAAATTTCAAACTTGCTTGTTCTGTGGGTTAACACAAACTTGGATATATAGGTAACCCCTGAAATCTTGTTTGAAAGGTCCCTTATTCTGAGATACTAGGTCTTTATGCTCAGTGATATCTGAGGTATTATCCCGGGACTTCTGCTGAAAGAAATTTCTGACCTAGTCCCCGGATAATGCTTTCTGCAAATGCTTGAAACATAGCATCGCCCTCAGCAAGCTGATGAAACAATAAAATTGATAGTCGCTGCTGTTGTAATGCAAAAGATCCTCTAAAGGGGACACACCAAAAGTCGAAGCCGTCATCTCTCTGCGTATCGAAAGATCGACCTGAGCTCTCACGGCCCTCGCACTATAATTTATTCCCTTACAGATATCATCTGTGGTATACTCACCTGTAAGACTGAATATTGGGATCTGGATACGGGAATATATTCAAGTAGTGGGACACACGAATAAGTTCAAGAGCTTAAAACATTAATATCGTATCTTGGATCAATTGAACTTTGTGTGAAAATTTAAGTGGACCAGTATACTGACAATCTAGGTGAATTGTTTAGAACTGAAAATGAAATGAAGCTTAACGGTGTTGGTGATTTGTCTCAGAAACTGATATGATCCTCTTGCACGAACTCACAAAAATATTGTTTGTAAATATTTCTTTATTGCATTTCATTACATTCAAAAATTCCAAAAAGATTTTTAGTGTGTTTTAGCATAAATTTTGAAAAATACAAAAAGATTTTCGACAACTGGTATTGAAAAGCTGATTTTCAAAGTTCCGAGTGCTAAACAGGATGAGTATGATTTGAGGGGGAGTTTGTGTTTAGAACTGTTTATTTTTGTCAAAACTTCAAGTGGTTCATCAGATTGAAAGATCATTTTGATTAGATTTTTAGAGAAGAGTTTGAATTAGTGAAAGTTTATATGTTTGAAATGAGTAAATTGTAAAATTTATTGTGAGGTAGAGTTTATGCAGGTTAAAGTTTGAGAAGTGATGATTCTGAAAAGCCAAAGTTGTGAAAGTCAGACAACGATCCTGAAGCAGATGACGCTGAAGAACTAAAGGAATACCAGCACATTGCAAGGGGGAGTCTGTTGATGCTGATAGAAAGAGTGAAGCACAAAGACTGATAAAGACTGAAGATTGTGAAGACTCGACACTTAAGACTCGTCAACACTTAAGAAATTTGTCAAGAAAATCCAAAAACATTTGAAAATTTGAAAAAGCCAAAAACATGATAAAATCAAAAATGAGTTTTGTTGCATAAAAGAGGAAATGATAGTACATCAGTGGACGATCACAGCATGCTAAAGAATTGGTAAGATAAAAAGTGATAAACGGTCTCACTGATGATGTGCCAGTAGGTTTTTGCACATTTAGTAGATTGTGACGAGATATAAACCTAAATTTCAAACTTGCTTGTTCTGTGGGTTAACACAAACTTGGATATATAGGTAACCCCTGAAATCTTGTTTGAAAGGTCCCTTATTCTGAGATACTAGGTCTTTATGCTCAGTGATATCTGGGGTATTATCCCGGGACTTCTGCTGAAAGAAATTTCTGACCTAGTCCCCGGATAATACTTTCTGCAAATGCTTGAAATATAGCATCGCCCTCAGCAAGCTGATGAAACAATAAAATTGATAGTCGCTGCTGTTGTAATGCAAAAGATCCTCTAAAGGGGACACACCAAAAGTCGAAGCCGTCATCTCTCTGCGTATCGAAAGATCGACCTGAGCTCTCACGGCCCTCGTACTATAATTTATTCCCCTGACAGATATCATCTGTGGTATACTCACCTGTAAGACTGAATATTGGGATCTGGATACGGGAGTATATTCAAGTAGTGGGACACACGAATAAGTTCAAGAGCTTAAAACATTAACCTCGTATCTCGGATCAATTGAACTTTGTGTGAAAATTTAAGTGGATCAGTATACTGACAATCTAAGTGAATCGTTTAGAGCTTAAAATGAAATGAAGCTTAACGGTGTTGGTGATTTGTCTCAAAAACTGATATGATCCTCTTGCACGAACTCACAAAAAAATATTGTTTGTAAATATTTCTTTACTGCATTTCATTCTATTAAAAAATTCAAAAAGATTTTAGTGTGTTTTAGCATAAATTTTGAAAAATACAAAAAGATTTTCGACAACTGGTGTTGGAGAGCTGATTTTCAAAATTGCGAATGCTAAACATGATGAACAAATGGTTTGGGTGAAAGTGTTTGAAGAATGTTGAAATGAAAAGAAAAAATGTTTTGAAATATAAATGTTATTCCTGCAAGTGGTAAATTAGACTTGAAAATCTTATCTACAAAATGGTTATCAGAAAATTTATTTTTGGGTAGAGTTTTTGCAGGTTAGCCAGGTTCTGAAACCTGAGATTGATGAAGTGCCAGGTTACGATCTAAGAACATGTGGAAAGTGAATTCCAGACTACGATCCCAGCAGATTGAGAGGGGGAGTCTGAAGACATCAAGACTCGTCAACATTTGAGAGAGAGGAGTTTGTTGATGTTAAAGATAGAGAATGAGGATTCTTGCAATGACAAATACTTCAGAGAAAGATCTAAGACTGATAAAGACTGAAGATTGCGAAGACTCGACACTTAAGACTCGTCAACATCTGAGGGGGAGTCTGTTGGTGCATACATCTGTCGTCTTCGTCTTAATATCGAGTCTCTGTTCGGTGCGGATCTAAGCAAGGCATGATGTCATGATGACATCATCGAGGTGACATCATCTATGACATCATCTCCACAAAAGACAAAAGGGAAATGATATTTCATGTGAGGTTCGCTTGAAGACAGAATGATTATACTTACCAATTTCGCTTCAAGGAAAGTCAAACATGTTAGTTTCGCTTCAAGTGTTTGAAGCGAAATCATATGTTCTATATATAGGTGAGTTAGTTATTTCAGTTGTAATAGTTCCAACTTTTTCAGAGATTCTTCCGGTTAGCCACGAAGTGCTGCCGAAGTGTTGTTAGGTCTGTAATCGCATTCGTTATCAATACAACAACAGTTTAAAGTGAAATCTCGCTGAATTGACCTCGGTTTCTTAGTTTCCGCCTCTGAAACCGAGATAAACTCTTCTGAACGACTCGTTCGGGTCCGCAAACGATCCTACATCTTCCTGTGATCTGCTTAAATTTCTCAGCTCGTCTCAACACACTTGCCAAACACCACTTTATGTCCATCAATTCCATCTCTTCAGGATCTATTTGATCGTAATCCTCTTTTGTCAACATAGGATTCCCGATCCGACCTGCCACAAAACTTCCATAAGACTCCAACACTGTTCCCAACAAAGACATGTGACTCTTAGCAATTTCTGCTGAATAATCCTCATCATTCTCCAGATTCAAAACAATGTTGCATTGTAGCTTCTTACCATTCTTGGTTGCTGAAATATTCGGATCAAATGATGGATATGATGAAAAACTTGTGTTGCTGTTTGATCCTTATGAAGAACTTCCTGATGAATTCTTGGCATTGAATGCTGTCTATCTTCGGTGACAAGTTGGTGGTTTTATCACTGATCCCACCTTTGTAATAAAGTCCGATGTCTTGTTCACCGTCAAAATCTCTCATTCTTAAAACCTTTCTTTGTTCCATTTCCTGAGCCTCAATCTTTTCAATGAACTTGCTCAGTGTCAGATTGCTAAACCCTTTCTTATTCCTCAACATCATGAGATATGTACCCCAAGTCTCATATGGCAATGCATCAGCCAATTTTTCGATCAACTCTTCATTATCTTTCTCGATGCTCAACCTCCTCATGTTAGCTAGCAAATTGCAGTATCTCTCAATTATTGTAGGATCGTATTGCGACCTAAACGAGTCGTTTGGAAGAGTTCTAGTCCGTTTCAAAGGCGGAAACAGAGAAACGGATGGTAAAACAGCTTGTTTCACAATTTAATCCTCTTTTATATTGAATTGACACTGTTTACAATCGAAAGGAAAACCGGCAGCACCTCGGTATCTTGTTCTAGCAAATGTTACAAATGAAATGTATGACAACCTATATATAGAACACATGATTTCGCTTGAAGCTCTCAAGCGAAATCCCTTACATATTCATTCAAGCGAAATTGACAATTTGAACTTTGTCTTCAAGCGAAATCTTCCAAAACAACAATCTGATTTCAACTTTAAGCATTTCACTTTTGTCCTTTTGTGATGTGATGTCATCGATGAGGTCATCTTGATGACGTCATCATGACATCATGTCTTGTTTAGATTCGCACCGAACCCGAGACTCGATACAAGACGAAGACGACAGATGTGTGCACCAACAATTATTTGCTTTGTACTTTCATTTTTCAAACCACGAAACAGATCGAATTCTTTCTTTAAAAGCGACTTTTTGTTCTTGACCATCTCTTGACTTCCTTGAAACTTCGATTTTAGTGCTTTCCAGATTGAATAAGAAGTTCCATTGTGTTGCAATAACACCAAGATATCTTCCTTCACAGCTTGTTGTAGTAGACTTAACATCATTTTCTCATCTTTGTATTTCTTTCTATTATCGGCACTTAGATCTTTGATTGCAATAATCTCTTCGTCATCATTCATCGGTCTAACGTACTTCATTTAGACACATTCCCAAGCATCCAAATAATTGGCTTGTACCCAATTTTCAAATCGTCCTTCCCAACCTTTATACTCCTCGATGTTCATGAGTTCAGGAGGTTTTTGCATTGTCCATATTTTGTTATCTAACATCGTGTTCTGTGCAAGAGTAATCGGGGTAACCGGGGTAGCGAATGCGTTGAAAAATTCCTCTTCCATGTTTCGGATTTTCAAAGATCACAAAACTGATTGTTCAAGAGAAATAACGTTCTCAAGTGAAATGACTAGTTCAAGCGAAATCACCCTGAAACGGAATACTCTTTCAAGTGAAATACCTGATTTCGCTTCAAGTAACACCTTTTCAAGCGAAATAACACAGTTGAAGCGGAATAGCAAGTCTCAAGCGAAAACAACACAATTTTTCAAGCGAAATAAGATCCAAAGTGTGATTTCAAGCGAAATCAACAGGTCAGCTCAAGCGAAATTATGCTGATGTCATATTCTCAAGCTGTTTTTCGAGCGGAATTAAAGATTTTACCAGTTGATAATGAATTAAGGTCTAAACTTCTCAAGGATTGTTTAAAACAGTATTGCGCACAACATGTGTGAAAATCAAGACATTTTGACCGTGAAAAGTTGTTAAATTTTGAAAAGAAGGTGTAGAAAACAGAGTTTGCAACTGAATTGGTATGAACTCTTCTTCCTGAGCTCTGATACCACTTGTAGGATCTTTTTTAGACCCGAACGAGTCAATCAGAAGAGTTTTACTCAGAACGAAAGGCGGAAACAGACATTCTGAGGTCAATTCAGCAAGAATATCACTTTAAACTGTCGTATTATTGATTTCACAATGATTTACAGCGAGACGACACTTCGGCAGCACTTCGTTGCTCTGACCGGAAAGATCCCATCTGGTTTCGCTTGATCAGGTATTTATAGAGTTCAGATTTCGCTTAAAGTGGTCTCAAGCGAAATAACATGCCAAGCGATACCTGATTTCGCTTGAAATAGGCTTGACACTTTCAAGCGAAATCATGCATTCAAGCGAAATCACCTATATCTCGAAATACTTGCCCTATTCTAAACATTCTACGTACAAGACTCGATACAAGACGAAGTCGACAGACGCATGCACCAACATTATGCATATGTGTTCTTGAATGCACTTTGGATGATGACACTGTTTTGATGATTCTATGCAACATAAGAGGCTTCGTAGGTGTGTTCATAAATCAAGGAATGACCTGTTAATTGAATCCGTGTTAAAGGTTGAAAACCCTAAGGATGAACCGTATGAACATATGATGAATGTGTGTTGAACATGATATGAATATTTGAAATTGTTGTGTTTGATCCATTTGATTAGGAATTAGACAAGGAAACATGTTTATGCAATTCTATTGGATAGTACCAGAAATCATGTCCGTGAAATGTGATTGGATAGTACATCAGAGGTTCTAGAAGAATCTCCTCATCACACAAACGAGTCGAGTCCCCGGTTTCGACTCGAGACCATTCGAGTGGCAACTCGAGACCAAGCAGCAGACATCGGGAACTTGAGACCAGCCGGACCTCGACTCGAGACTTCCTGATCTCGACTCGAGACTGAACTCGAGACCTTCAAGTTTGTGACTCATGTATGCACCACTCGAGACCTCCTGTTGGCAACCCGAGACCCCTTGGTTGCGACTCGAGACCTAATGTTCTCGAGTCGAGACCACCTGATCTCGACTGGGCAGCCAACCTTAGTTATTGGGCCACAATGTGTTTGGTAATGTTTTGGGCTGCATGTTTAACTGGACTATCTGCTAGCTGCTGATTAACTGTTTAAGGATTAGAACAGGCCCAATAACTTAAAGGACAATTGTATGTTATGCATGCTATATGTTAGTTATGTGTAGAATATACGTGACTTCTATGTACCCAAACCTGACCCATATTGGTAACCATGTTAGGACGTGGTGACCAGCGTGCTTGACCAAGCAAACTAATCTGCCGAGCAACCCAAGGTGAGTTCACAACTTTTAAAGTATGCGTTCCCAGTGGTTCGGAAACGGAACTTAACACAACGCTATCCCCTTGTGAGGGATACAAACCTACTTTTCTCCCCTTATGCGGGACCTTTAGTTAATTACTATTTCTATTGGATGCAACAAGCAATACTAAACTAAACTCTATCACTCAAGTCCCTACTACTTAATACCGATTAGACGCCGAGGCCAGGCGAACGGGTTATTAGTTGATAGCGCTATTTAGGTCTCATCAGCCTCACACCGTGCCCGCGTATGGGATTGGGAGTGAACTAATGGACTCTGGCAAACCGTCAATGATGATAGAACATTGACAAATGGGGCACTCTATGGAAACGTACGGTCACATAGTATTCGGTATTGTAAAACAAGTTTAGTAGCTTACTTAAGGGGTAGCTCCCCTTGGCATGGTATAAATGAGTAAATTAACTGTTGAAACAAGTTTTTGGAATTAAAAACTGGACAAACTCGTGAACTCGCCAATATTATGTTGATACCCTACTGCATGATTTGCAGGTACCCAGTTACTCAGGAGCTTGCAGCTTGGGGATGTGTAGTGGTCGTCTTAACCCGTGTGTTGGGTTCTATAATAAACTTACTATGAACTTTGTTTGAACTGTTTTGCCTATGTTTCCGCTATTTACTTAGACTGCTATTTGAACTTAAAACTTTTGAACTTTAATTATGGTATTTACTAACCCTTGTGGTTGGTGAACATTATTACTATTATTAATTGAATGCTCAGTATAATATGTGGTTGGATCCTGGTCAGTCACACGCCTCACTGTAGTACTCCGCATGTGGGTTTTTTGAGGGTGTGATGGACGAAGCGCACAAGTCATGCTACTCGATACATCCTGGTGCTGATAAAATGTATCATGATCTCAAGATTCTGTATTGGTGGGCTAACATGAAAGTTCTCATCGCTAAGTACGTTAGCAAATGTTTAACCTGTGCTAGGGTCAAGGTTGAATACCAGAAGCCGTCGGGCTTGTTGCAACAACCAGAGCTGCCAACATGGAAATGGGAGCAGATTTCCATGGATTTTGTTACAAGTTTACCTAGGTCTCAAAGCGGGAACGATACCATTTGGGTCATCGTGGACCGCCTAACCAAGTCTGCACATTTCCTTGCGATCAAGGAAACAGATAAGTATTCAAAGCTCGAGGCCATCTACTTGAAGGAAATAGTCGCTAGGCATGGAGTGCCAATCTCTATCATTTCTGATCACAACCCACGCTTTACATCCGAGTTATGGCGAGCTACCCATAGATCTTTTGGCTCACGTCTGGATATGAGCACTGCTTACCACCCACAGACCGATGGTCAAACGGAACGTACCATCCAAACGCTTGAAGACATGCTGAGAGCATGTGTTATTGATTTTGGAAACGGGCGGGAACGGCATTTACCGTTGGTAGAGTTCTCCTACAACAACAGCTACCACACCAGCATTCAGGCAGCACCCTTTGAGGCATTGTACCGTCGTAAATTCCGATCACCTCTGTGTTGGGCAGAAGTTGGCGAAAGCCAAATTACTGGCCCGGAACTTGTAGTCGAGACTACGGAAAAGATTGCCTAGATCAGACAATGCATGGCGGCAGCTCGTGACTATCAGAAAAGTTACGCTGACAAGCGTAGGAAACCGCTAGAATTTCAGGTCGGTGACCGGGTTCTACTTAAAGTCTCACCCTAGAAGGGTGTGGTTCGTTTTGGAAAACGGGGCAAGCTTAATCCGCGATACGTTGGACCATTCGAAATTTCCGAGAAGATCAGTAAGGTTGCTTATAGGTTGAATCTGCTTGAAGAGCTGAGTGCGGTGCACAACGTCTTTCACGTTTCTAATCTGAAGAAGTGTCTGTCAGATGAAACACTCATAATTCCTTTCAAGGAACTCACATTTGACGATCAGCTACACTTTACTGAGGAACAGATTGAGATCACGGATCGAGAGATCAAGACCCTCAAACGTAGCCAGATACCTATCGTACGAGTCCGTTGGAACTCGCGCCGTGGCCTAGTGTTTACCTGGGAACGGGAAGACCAAATGAAGCGCAAATATCCCCAGTTGTTCCCAGACAAAACACCCAGCACTGAGGCTACCAAAGAATTTCGGGATGAAATTCCAACTAACGGGGGGATGATGTGACACCCCGTTGAAACGTCTCAATCATACTAGCTTGTCAGTGGCTGCACTTTAACTTTTGGGACGAAAGTTCTTAAAACTTGGGGATAATGTGACACTCTAGGTTTTCCCGAACAACCTTCTTGTACTAGCATTATGTGTACGTGCGTTTTAAATGAAAGTTGTGAATTAGCTTGTTGAGCTATGTGATCCTTGTATGTGTATGTAATATATATGTGTGTATATGTGTATATGTGTGAGCCGAGACCCTAAGGACACGACTCGAGACCACTCGGTCTCGAGTGACCCACATCGGTTGGGCCATGCACCCAAGAAGCCCACTCGGAAACCCATTAGGGTGCACCAACTCGGAACGGGTATGAAACCCATGAGGATGGCCAACCTTGCCACTTTGGCAACCACCATTTGCACCAAAATCCCAAACATTCTCTCACTTTCTCACTCTCTCTAGCTTTCTCTCTCAAGAAACCCTTAAACACCATCACACCCTACATTCTTGGGGCCGATTCGGAAGGAGAAGACGTGTAGCTCGATCATCATTCCATCACGAACACACAATCACACTCAATCAGTTTCGGTTAGTGTCTCCTCTTAGTTGTTTAGTGACAAAAATGCATGATGATTATTGTTTATGTATGGTGAAGGTGTTTGTTTGATAAAAGATGCATGTTTGTTGAAATAATGCATATGGTTAGGAAGAATGAAGTGATTTGATGGTTATCATGCGAGCTTGACATTTGAGTGGTATAGAAATGAATCAATGTTATGCATATGTGTTCTTGAATGCACTTTGGATGATGACACTGTTTTGATGATTCTATGCAACATAAGAGGTTTCGTAGGTGTGTTCATAAATCAAGGAATGATCTGTTAATTGAATCCGTGTTAAAGGTTGAAAACCCTAAGGATGAACCGTATGAACATATGATGAATGTGTGTTGAACTTGATATGAATATTTGAAATTGTTGTGTTTCATCCATTTGATTAGGAATTAGACAAGGAAACATGTTTATGCAATTCTATTGGATAGTACCAGAAATCATGTCCGTGAAATGTGATTGGATAGTACATCAGAGGTTCTAAAAGAATCTCCTCATCAAACAAATGAGTCGATACCGCGGTTTCGACTCGAGACCATTCGAGTGGCAACTCGAGACCAAGCAGCAGACATCGGGAACTCGAGACCAGCCGGATCTCGACTCAAGACCTCCTGATCTCGACTCGAGACTTCCTGATCTCGACTCGAGACTGAACTCGAGACCTTCAAGGTTACGACTCATGTATGCACCACTCGAGACCTCCTGTTGGCAACCCGAGACCCCTTGGTTGCGACTCGAGACCGTATGTTCTCGAGTCGAGACCACCTGATCTCGACTGGGCAGCCTACCTTAGTTATTGGGCCACAATGTATTTGGTCATGTTTTGGGCTGCATGTTTAACTGGACTATGTGCTAGCTGCTGATTAACTGTTTAAGGATTAGAACAAGTCCAACAACTTAAAGGACAATTGTATGTTATGTATGCTATGTGTTAGTTATGTGTAGAATATACGTGACTTCTCTGTACCCAAACCTGACCCATACTGGTAACCATGTTAGGACGTGGTGACCAGCGTGCTTGACCAAGCAAACTAATCTGCCGAGCAACCCAAGGTGAGTTCCCAACTTTTAAAGCATGCGTTCCCAGTGGTTGGGAAACGGAACTTAACACAACGCTATCCCCTTGTGAGGGATACAAACCTACTTTTCTCCCCTTATGCGGGACCTTTAGTTAATTACTATTTATATTGGATGCAACAAGCAATACTAAACGAAACCCTATCACTCAAGTCCCTACTACTTAATACCGATTAGTCGCCGGGGCCAGGCGAACGGGTTATTAGTTGATAACGCTATTTAGGTCTCACCAGCCTCACACCGTGCTCGCGTATAGGATCGGGAGTGAACTAATAGACTCTGCCAAACCATCAATGATGATAGAACATTGACAAACGGGGCACTCTACGGAAACGTACGGTCGCGTAGTATTCGGTATTATAAAACCATTTTAGTAGCTTACTTAAGGGGTAGCTCCCCTTGGCATGGTATAAATGAGTAAATTAACTGTTGAAACAAGTTTTTGGAATTAAAAACTGGACAAACTCGTGAACTCGCCAACATTATGTTGATACCCTACTGCATGCTTTGTAGGTACCCAGAGACTCATGAGCTTGCAGCTTGGGGATGTGTAGTGGTCGTCTTAACCCGTGTGTTGGGTTCTATAATAAACTTAAACTATGAACTTTGTTTGAACTGTTTTGCCTATGCTTCCGCTATTTACTTAGACTGCTATTTGAACTTAAAACTTTTGAACTTTAATTATGGTATTTACTAACCCTTGTGGTTGGTGAACATTATTACTATTGTTAATTGAATTCTCAGTATAATTGGTGGCTGGATCCTGGTCAGTCACACGCCTCGCGGTAGTACTCCGCATGTGGTTTTTTGAGGGTGTGACAGTAGTACTTTCCACCTATGCTCCTCACGTTCACTGGACCGAATAAATCCATATGAAGTAATTCATAAGGGGCATTAATGGAATTTACTGTTTTAGACTTATGAGGTTTCTTGTGTTGTTTTCCCTTTTGACATGGAAGACATTTTTCTTCCACATGAAACCTCTGCAATGGCACCCCTTTCACTAGCTCATTTTTAATAATATAGTTCATTTTGCGATAGTGAATATGGGACATGCACCTGTGCCACAAGATTGACTCAGCCTCAGATGCTTTTGACAATAAACATGCCACCACAGCAGAAGAATCCTTAGCACCCATGTCCATGACATAAGTGCCGTTCCTCCTTGGCGCTCTCATCACTATCCAATCATCCGGAATCACCAAACCCGATTTCAACACTAATGCTTCATTCTTGTTAAAATGGACCGAGTGACCCTTGTCGCAGACTTGTGACACGCTCATTAGATTGTGTTTAAGCTGCCCAACATAGTTCACTTTGTCCAGTGTGATCTTCCCATTGGTCACTTTTCCTCGACCTGTAATCCTACCACCTTTAGCACCAGCAAAGTTCACATGTCCACCATCATAATTTTCAAACTCAGTCAACAATCTCGCATCCCCCGTTATGTGCCTGGAGCAGCCACTATCAACAACCATAAGTTGACAATCCTCCTTAGCAGCTCCTGCACACACAAACCAAGAAATTAGTTAGATTGGGGGACCCAAGCCTTAATGGTCTTGGGTCGTCCAAATTCACCAACTACTGGTACATCCATCCAATATCCATTACTCCTAACTGGAGTCTTGGATCTAGGACCTGTTGATGGAAACTGTTTTTTATTTCCACTAGGTCTATGGTCCTGAGGGTTCCTATATGTGTTTGGACTATTTGACCTTTGAAAATTTTGATTTTGATATATTGAGTTTTGACTCCAAGAAGCTTGACTGTTATAATTTCTAAAGCCATTATTATAAAATGTTCGACCACCATTATTTTCGTATCGATTTTGATATCAACCTTGACTTCTGAAATTACTTGAATTTCCATTAAAATTGTTCATTCTAGGTGAACTGCTTCTAGGTCTCTCATATCTGCCTGATGTAGATTTAGGCTGAAATCTTTGTTGATTTCTTTGAAAACGAGGAACTTGTGGAGTTCCTTTTTCAGCCTTATCTACACCAATAGTAACACCCTCTTGTTGCTTAGGAGCAGATTTCTTTGGAGAGTTGGACATTTTCTCCACATTATCACCACTCTTCTCTGGTGATTTTATAACAATCCTCAAGAAAAACCGACACCCTCATAATTTTCCGACACCCTAATATATTTTAAAATGTCCCAATATGTCCCAAAATACACCCCATACGTGAAAACGGGCCCCGAATACCCTAAATACTATTAAAAATAATTAAAAATCTGATTTTTGGGTTTGTCGCGGGCCGCGTAGACCTCTTAAGGGTCTTACGCGAGCCGCTAGAGATCAAAGTTATGGCGCAGCCCGGTGATGACACGTGTCATCATCGTGGCAGGTCTAGTCACTGACCCGGATCAGCTACGCGGTTGACCGAAGTTGACGCGGGCCGCGTAGCCCTTTGTTAAACTTTATGCGGGCCGCGTAAAAGTCGAAGTGAGACCCTATATAAGCAGGCATCGGGCTTCAATCACAAATCGTTCAAATTCTTCTCTGAATCTCGAATTACACTCATTATAGGCATAAATCCTGAGTATAATACCCCTAAATAGCGAAGTTCTGCTCCGTTGTAAGTATTATAACCCCTGGATACGTATTAGAGACGCTGCCCGATTGATCTAGGGTTCTGTAACGGCTGTCGTGGTTCTGCCCGACATAGTCGTTGGAATGCCGTCTCGGGGAGGGTATTACTAATGTTAAAATGGGTTATTATACTAACGCGTGTGCATTTGTGTAAATTATAGATAATTCTCAGGAAACCCTAAAGGATAATATAAGACAGCAATGTGAGTTGATCCGCTTTTTGTGAACCTTTTGTTAACTGCTTTTTACAAAACCTCATACAATTAAATGTATATTAAGCAGTTATTGAGTATTTGTAAGAATACAATTATCATGAGTATGTTGGGGTTTTGTATACAAAATTTGTTACCACCTGGTCAAGGAGTAACATTTCCACAAGTCGGGTCTGACAGTACCATGGATGTTAATTGGTATAACTCGGAAACAAATATAATTGCGAGATCGCCCTCAATACTGTACCATGGTTTTTATTTAAACTTGATTAAACTGGGATTCACTCACCAGTATTTCCCACTGACAAAATATTTTTAAACACGTTTCAGGTAACAAATTGTGAAAGCCAAATAGAAGCCAGCTGGACAGCACTGAAGGCTTGGAAAAGTGGCAATAAAGTTACCTAAAATAAAATAGATGTTTTTATTAAATAAAATAGGATTTGTTCCTATGAAAACGTGTGTACTGCGAACTTGGGTTTATCCCATGTATTTAATACTATGAAAATATGGTATTTTACTCTGATCCAATATTTCCTAACTACGGTCCTGATGAAAAATTCCGCTGCCAAATTAGACAATACGCGATACCACCGAAACTGGCTCGCTGCCGTTCCCGGGGATTTGGGATCGGGGGTTGCGACAGAAGGTGGTATCAGAGCTAAGCCACTGATTCAGCCACATAAGTGTTCTGCTGACATCAAAATTCAATATGTTAGGAAATAAATTACGGGAATACGTGCATAATTATATTTTATTGTTATGTGTTATTTGACTAATTGTTATTTTACAGTATGAGCGACCAAGGACCATCTGACGCGTACCGTCAATTTTCTGGTTCGCCTAGAAGTGAAGGCACATCCTCTTCTCAGCCTGCCCTCTCGGGGTAATCTGCTGATACGGAAGAAGGAATATTCGTATTTAAGGCTCAGTCAGAAGAGCCATTTCCTCAGAAAAAGAGGGGATGGTTCAGTAGGGGAGCCCACGAGCGTAGAAAACGTATGAAAAAGTTACAAGACCAGAGAGCACTAGCAGCAGCTAAGAGAGAGACAGATGCCTATGCCCAGGATATGATCAATAGGGGAATAGCCAACATCCATATCTTAGCAACCACTACAGCTGACCCTAATCTGGAACAAATGATAGCACCCCAACCACAACCACCAATTCCTGACCAACCCATAGAAATAGAAAACCCTAAAAATCAAGTAGAAATGCATGACTTCAATCCGGGAGAAATACCTAGGGTACCAGCACCAAACCCCTTAGACCCAAATTACGACCCCTGGTGGGATGACGTTAGGGACTATGTGTAACGTTACCCGATACATGAAGACATGCCCATGCCAAACATAGGAGCCTACCCAGGTTTGGATCCTTCAGATCCCTATTACCACGATGTATTCATTAGGGAGATTTTAGAGAATCCTTACCAATTTCAGGCCCCTACACCTCCATACCAGGAACCCGCACCCCAGATTCCGAACCCAATCCTAGAACCTGCACCCCCAATGAGTGCAGAAATTGTACAAGAACTTAGGACATTTGGTGAGGAAATTTTAGAGAGTAGTGAAAAATGAGACAGGTGGGAGAGCGACTCGTCTGGAAGTACGACGAGCGCAATATGGAATTTTGGATGAATCCATATCCGTGAATGTGATATTAGAGGCGGTAGTAATAATAATAATAAAATAATATGATATGTGTGTATTTGTATGAAAAAAAAAAACTACGGATGCCTATTACTAGTAGCGTAACTTTAAATTTCAGTCGGTATTGTAATTTTTAATTTCAGTACTGGTATGTAATAGATGCATAGTATATGAATAGAGTAAGTCGCAATGATCGACGCTTTTGACCAAAATGCGTGTCATGTGATTGGCTATATTAAATATTATTTTGTGATATTAATACCTGGTAAATGTTTAAAATCCAGATGGCCGACGAAGGAAATCTGAATAACGATAACCAGAGTAACATTAACTTGGTTAATGAGAATCCGAGCATCAATAACAATGGAAATCAAATGGATAATAGTGCTATCCAACACATAGTGGCACAAGGAATTATAGATGCAATGCCATTTATTCTTCAAACTGTTAAGGATGCTGATAATGAAAGTAAACATAGCAGTAAGCGACCAACTGAACCAGAAAACAGCGTAAACAATGGACCCATACTTCAAGTGCCAATTCCTAAAAGAAGAAGAACCATGCCTTATGGTTGTTCTTACAAAGAATTCTGGTCCTGCAAACCAATAGAATTCTCGGGCAATGGAGGACCCATTGTAGCTCTACGCTGGATAGAAAAGACTGAGGCTGTTTTAAAAATATGCAAGTGTGCTGAAGAAGACAAGATAATGTTTGCTTCTAATCTATTTAAAAACTCAGCCTTAGAATGGTGGAACACTATCCTCCAGTCAAGAGGAAGTGATAGGGTATACACCATGGAATGGGAAGAATTTAAGAATATGGTAGAAAGAAAATTATGCCCTCCCAATGAAAAGGAACAGATAGCAAATAAGTTTCTGAACTTAAGAATGACCGGGGTAGATAGTAAGGGGTATACTACCACATTCTTTGAATATGCTAGAATAGTACCAAACCTTGCATCACCTGAACCAGTATTAATCTCATGTTACATATGGGGATTAATCGAGGAGATTACATATGTAGTCAAGGCTATAGAAGAAGCTGTAGAACTAGCAAATACCTTGACAGATGAGTTAATCCGTACTAGAGAAGAAGACCAGAGGAGAAACCTAGCTCAAAGGTTTACCCAAGAATTCCGTTCTGGGAATTTCAACCGTATGAATATAGGTTCTACCTCTGCACCATACTGCAAGGTCTGCAAGAAAAAGCATTCGGGAAAATGCTCCACTCACTGTAATTTCTGCAAGGCACCAGGACACAAGGAAGAAGATTGCAGGAGAAAATCCAGTAATGGACTATGCTTCAACTGTGGAGAAAAAGGTCATATCAAGCCAAACTGTCCAAAACTAGCTCCAGCTGTGAACAACAAGAACACTAAAAATGCTAGAGCATTCGTTCTTACTGCAGATGAAGCCAAGATGATTCCAGATGTGATAGCCGGTATGTTTTTAGTTAATGATAAATTTGCTAAAGTATTATTTGACTCTGGTGCAAACCAAAGTTTTGTTAATACTTCATTTTGCAAACTTCTAAATTAATAATTAACTAAACTACCACAAGAATGTCTAGTTGAGATAGCAAATGGAGAAACGGTTAGGATTTCTGAAATCTTGCAGGGAGCAAGAATAGAATTTTTAAACCAAAAGTTTATGGAAAATCTTTACCCAATGAATCTGGCAGGATTTGATATTGTATTAGGAATGGATTGGTTAATAGTCAATAAAGCAAATATTTTATGTGATCAAAAGTCAATTCAAGTAAATTCACCAAAGGGTGAAAAGATCACAATTAAAGGTGATAAACCATCTATATCCATGAAATTTATCTCTGTGATGAAAACTGCAAGCTATATAAGAAAAGGATCTATAGTGTATTTGATTTCTAAAATCACTAACACTAAAGGAAAAGAACTAAAAGTCATCCCAGTAGTGTCTCAGTTTTCAGATGTATTTCTAGAAGAATTGTCAGGGCTACCGCCAGACAGAGAAGTCGAATTCAGAATCAATCTATTACCAGGAACAGCACCGATTGCCAAAGCACCTTACCGTTTGGCACCAGCAGAAATGCAGGAACTAAAGAAACAATTAGATGAATTGTTGGAGAAAGGATTTATACAGCCAAGCTCATCACCGTGGGGAGCACCGATTTTATTTGTTAAAAAGAAGGACGGATCAATGCGTATGTGCATTGACTACCGTGAATTAAACAAGGTCACGATTAAGAACTGGTACCCATTACCGAGAATCGATGATCTGTTCGACCAATTTCAAGGAGCTTGATTTTTCTCTAAAATCGATTAAAGGTCAGGATATCATCAATTAAAGGTACAGGAAGAGGACATTCCTAAAACTGCATTTAGAACAAGGTATGGTCATTATGAATTTACTGTCATGCCATTTGGTTTAACCAATTCCCCAGCCGCATTTATGGACATGATGAACCGAATATGTAAGCCATATTTGGGTAAGTTCATAATTTCTTTATAGATGATATTCTAATTTACTCTAAAAGTAAAGAGGAACATGCAAAGCATTTGCACGCACTTCTAAGTCTATTAAGAAAGGAAAAGCTTTATGCTAAATTTACAAAGTGCGAATTTTGGTTAGAGCAGGTACAGTTTCTTGGACACTTAGTCAATCATGAAGGAATTCATGTGGATCCCACAAAGATCGAGGCGATTACTAAATGGAAAACCCCTGAGTCACCAACCGAGGTTAGAACTTTCTTAGGATTGGCCGGATATTATAGAAGATTTATTCAAGATTTTTCTAGAATAGCCATTCCTTTAACTAAGTTAACCTGTAAATCCATTAAGTTTGAGTGGGGACCAAAACAGGAAGAAGCATTTAGAATTCTTAAGCAAAGATTAACTAATACACCCATATTAGCGTTACCAGAAGGAACTGAAGATTTTGTAGTATATTGTGATGCTTCTAAGTTAGGTTATGGATGTGTGTTGATGCAACGCCAAAAGGTTATAGCTTACGCATCTAGACAACTTAAGAATCATGAAGAGAATTATTCAACCCATGACTTGGAATTAGGAGCTATAATTTTTGCTCTTAAAATTTGGAGACATTACCTTTATGGTAGTAAGTTTACCATATTCACAGATCATAAAAGTTTAAGGTATGTTTTTGGGCCAAAAGAATTGAATATGAGACAAAGACGTTGGATGGAGATGCTTAGTGATTATGATTGTGATATCCAGTATCATGAAGGAAAAGCAAATGTAGTTGCTGATGCTTTTAGCCGAAAGTATCACGAAAAGCCAAAAAGGGTACATTCTCTTAAATTAAATCTGCAAATAGATTTAAATGATCAGATTAGAGAAGCACAAGAATCAGTAATCAAGGAGGATACTGAAAAACTAAAAGGTATGATTAAGGAATTAGAACAAGGAATGGATGGAATTTGGAGATTCCATAAAAAGAGAATGTGGATACCTAAATTAGGAAACCTGCTACATCGTATATTAGAAGAAGCCCATAAATTTAAGTATACAATGCATCCAGGAAGTGACAAAATGTACCAGGATTTAAGAAAGAATTTTTGGTGGATAGGAATGAAAAAGGACATAGCAGTTTATGTTTCTAAATGTTTAACTTCTTCTCAAGTTAAAGCTGAACATCGGAAACCCTCAGGTTTGTTACAACAGTTAGAAATGCCTGTGTGGAAATGGGAATTGATAACAATGGATTTTGTTACCAAATTACCTAAAACAAGGAAAGGTAATGATACAATCTGGGTGATTGTAGATAGGCTAACCAAGTCAGCTCATTTCCTACCAATGAAAGAAACTTTCAGTATGGAACAATTAGCTAAATTATATGTAAATGAAATAGTTTCATTACATGGAATACCTTTATCAATTATATCTGATAGGGATAGTCGTTTTACTTCTCATTTTTTGTCAAGTTTTCAAAAAGCAATAGGAACCAAGTTAAATCTAAGCACCGCTTATCATCCTCAAACGGACGGACAAAGTGAAAGGACAATTCAGGTGATGGAAGACATGCTTAGAGCCTGTGTAATTGATTTCGGAGGTAATTGGGACGATCACTTACCTTTAATAGAACTTTCTTATAATAATAGTTATCACACTAGTATCAATGCTGCACCATTCGAATCACTTTATGGACGAAAGTGCCGAACCCCAGTCTGTTGGGCAGAAATTGGGGAAAAGAAACTATCTGGACCTGAGATAGTACAAGAAACATCTGACAAGATTATTCAAGTCAAGGAACGACTGAAAGCAACACGTGATCGATAGAAGAGCTATGCTGATAACCGACGAAAATCATTGGAATTTCAAGTAGGAGATAAAGTCTTGTTAAAAGTCTCTCCTTGGAAAGGAGTAGTAAGATTCATCAAAAGAGGAAAGCTAAGTCCCAAGTATATTGGACCTTTTGAGATTATTAGAAGAATAGGACCTGTAGCCTATCAGCTACAATTGCCAGAGGAAATGGCAGGAATACATGATGTATTTCATGTATCTAATCTCAAGAAATGCTTAGCTGACAAATCACTGGTAGTACCTCTTAAGGATATAGAGGTAAGTGAACAACTCAAATTTGTAGAAAGGCCTCTACAGATTAAAGACAGGAAAGTCAAAAATCTCAAGCACAAGAGACTAGTTCTGGTCAAAGTAAAGTGGGACTCCAAAAGAGGACTAGAGTACACATAGGAGTTTGAATCGGAAATGCAAAGGAAATATCCACACCTATTCCAGTAGATCTCGAGGACGAGCTCTAAAACAAGGTGGGGAGGATATAACAATCCTCAAGAAAAACCGACACCCTCATAATTTTCCGACACCCTAATATATTTTAAAATGTCCCAATATGTCCCAAAATACACCCCATATGCGAAAACGGGCCCCGAATACCCTAAATACTATTAAAAATAATTAAAAATCTGATTTTTGGGTTTGTTGCGGGCCGCGTAGACCTCTTAAGGGTCTTACGCGGGCCGCTAGAGATCAAAGTTATGGCGCAGCCCGGTGATGACACGTGTCATCATCGTGGCAGGTCTAGTCGCTGGCCCGGATCAGCTACGCGGTTGACCGAAGTTGACGCGGGCCGCTTAGCCCTTTGTTAAACTTTACTCAGGCAGCGTAAAAGTCAAAGTGAGACAATATATAAGCAGGCATCGGGCTTCAATCACAAATGAACGTCTTCTCTGAATCTTGAATTACTCTCATTATAGGCATAAATCCCGAGTATAATACTCCTAAATAGTGAAGTTCTGCTCCGTTGTAAGTATTATAACCCCTGGATACGTATTAGATACGCTGCCCGATTGATCTAGGTTTCCGTAACGGCTGTCGTGGTTCTGCCGGACGTAGTCTTTGGAATGCCGTCTCGGGGAGGGTATTACTAATGTTAAAATGGGGTATTATACTAACGTGTGTGCATTTGTGTAAATTATAGATAATTCTCAGGAAACCCTAAAGGATAATCTAAGACAGCAATTTGAGTTGATCCGCTTTTTGTGAACCTTTTGTTAAGTGTTTTTACAAAACCTCATACAATTAAATGTATATTAAGCAGTTATTGAGTATTTGTAAGAATACAATTATCATGAGTATGTTGGGGTTTTGTATACAAAATTTGTTACCACCTGGTCAAGGAATAACATTTCCACAAGTCGGGTCGGACAGTACCATGGATGTTAATTGGTATAACTTGGAAACAAATATAATTGCAAGATCGCCCTCAATATTGTACCATGGTTTTTATTTAAACTTGATTAAACTGGGATTCACTCACCAGTATTTCCCACTGACAAAATATTTTTAAACACGTTTCAGGTAACAAAATGTGAAAGCCAAATAGAAGCCAGCTGGACAGCACTGAAGGCTTGGAAAAGTGGCAATAAAGTTACCTAAAATAAAATAGATGTTTTTATTAAATAAAATAGGATTTGTTCCTATGAAAACGTGTGTACTGCGAACTTTGGTTTATCCCATGTATTTAATATTATGAAAATATGGTATTTTACTCTGATCCAATATTTCCTAACTACGGCCATGATGAAAAATTCCGCTGCCAAATTAGACAATACGCGATACCACCGAAACTGGCTCGAGGCCGCCCGTTCCCGGGGATTTGGGACCAGGGGTTACGACAGAAGGTGGTATCAGAGCTAAGCCACTGATTCGGCTACAGAAGTGTTCTGCTGACATCAAAATTCAATCTGTTAGTAAATAAATTACGGGAATACGTGCATAATTGTATTTTATTGTTATGTGTTATTTGACTATTTGTTAGTTTACAGTATGAGCGACCAAGGACCATCTAACGCGTACCGTCAATTGTCTGGTTTGCCTAGAAGCGAAGGCACCTCCACTTCTCACCCTGCCCTCTCAGGGTACTCTGATGATATGGAAGAAGGAATATTCGTATTTAAGGATCATTCAGAAGAGCCATTTCCTCAGAAAAAGAGGGGATGGTTCAGTAAGGGAGCCCACGAGCGTAGAAAACGTATGACAAAGTTACAAGACCAGAGAGCACTAGCAGCAGCTAAGAGAGAGACAGATGCCTATGCCAAGGATATGATCAATAGGGGAATAGCCAACATCCACATCTTAGCAACCACTTCAGCTGACCCTAATCTGGAACAAATGATAGCACCCCAACCACAACCACCAATTCATGACCAACCCATGGAAATAGAAAACCCTGAAAATCAAGTAGAAATGCATGACTTCAATCCGGGAGAAATACCTAGGGTACCAGCACCAAACCCCTTAGACCCAAATTACGACCCCTGGTGGGATGACGTTAGGGACTATGTGCAACGTTACCCGATACATGAAGACATGCCCATGCCAAACATAGGAGCCTACCCAGGTTTGGATCCTTCAGATCCCTATTACCACGATGTATTCATTAGGGAGATTTTATAGAATCCTTACCAATTTCAGGGCCCTACACCTCCATACCAGGAACCCTTCTGAACCCAGTACTAGAATCTGCACCCCCAATGAGTGCAGAAAACGTACAAGAACTTAGGACATTTGGTGAGGAAATTTTAGAGAGTAGTGAAAGAATGAGACAGGTGGGAGGGCGACTCGTCTGGAAGTACGACGAGCGCAATATGGATTTTTGGATGAATCCATATCCGTGAATGTAACAGTAGAGGCGGTAGTAATAATAATAAAATAATATGATATGTGTGTATTTGTATGAAAAAAAACTACGGATGCCTATTACTAGTAGCGTAACTTTAAATTTCAGTCGGTATTGTAATTTTTTATTTCAGTACCGGTATGTAACAGATGCATAGTATATGAATAGAGTAAGTCGCAATAATCGACGCTTTTGACCAAAATGCGTGTCATGTGATTTGCTATATTAGATATTATTTTGTGATATTAATACCTGGTGAATGTTTAAAATCCAGATGGCCGACGAAGGGAATCTGAATAACGATAACCAGAGTAACATTAACTTGGTTAATGAGAATCCGAGCATCAATAACAACGGAAATCAAATGGATAATAGTGCTATCCAACACATAGTGGCACAAGGAATTATAGATGCAATGCCATTTATTCTTCAAACTGTTAAGGATGCTGATAATGAAAGTAAACATAGCAGTAAGCGACCAACTTAACCAGAAAACATCGTAAACAATGGAGCCATACTTCAAGTGCCCATTCCTGAAAGAAGAAGAACCATGCCTTATGGTTGTTCTTACAAAGAATTCTGGTCCTGCAAACCAATAGAATTCTCGGGCAATGGAGGACCCATTGCAGCTCTACGCTGGATAGAAAAGACTAAGGCTGTTTTAAAAATATGCAAGTGTGCTGAAGAAGACAAGATAATGTTTGCTTCTAATCTATTTAAAAACTCAGCCTTAGAATGGTGGAACACTATCCTCCAGTCAAGAGGAAGTGATTGGGTATACACCATGGAATGGGAAGAATTTAAGAATATGGTAGAAAGAAAATTCTGCCCTCCCAATGAAAAGGAACAGATAGCAAATAAGTTTCTGAACTTAAGAATGACCGGGGTAGATAGTAAGGGTTAAACTACCCCATTCTTTGAATATGCTAGAATAGTACCAACCTTGCATCACCTGAACCAGTATTAATCTCCAGTTACATATGGGGACTAATCGGGGAGATTAGACATGTTGTCAAGGCAGCTAGACCCCAAACTATGGAAGAAGCTGTAGAACTAGCAAATACCTTGACAGATGAGTTAATCCGTACTAGAGAAGAAGACCAGAGGAGAAACCTAGCTCAAAGGTTTACCCAAGAATTCCTTTCTGGGAATTTCAACCGTATGAATATAGGTTCTACGTCTGCACCATACTGCAAGGTCTGCAAGAAAAAGCATTCGGGAAAATGCTCCACTCACTGCAATTTCTGCAAGGCACCAGGACACAAGGAAGAAGATTGCAGGAGAAAATCCAGTAATGGACTATGCTTCAACTGTAGAGAAAAAGGTCATATCAAGCCAAACTGTCCAAAACTAGCTCCAGCTGTGAACAACAAGAACACTAAAAATGCTAGAGCATTCGTTCTTACTGCAGATGAAGCCAAGATGATTCCAGATGTGATAGCTAGTATGTTTTTAGATAATGATATATTTGCTAAAGTATTATTTGACTCTGGTGCAAACCAAAGTTTTGTTAATACTTCATTTTGCAAACTTCTAAATCAATCATTAACTAAACTACCACAAGAATGTCTAGTTGAGATAGCAAATGGAGAAACGGTTAGGATTTCTGAAATCTTGCAGGGAGCAAGAATAGAATTTTTAAACCAAAAGTTTATGGAAAATCTTTACCCAATGAATCTGGCAGGATTTGATATTGTATTAGGAATGGATTGGTTAATAGCCAATAAAGCCAATATTTTATGTGATCAAAAGTCAATTCAAGTAAATTCACCAAAGGGTGAAAAGATCACAATTAAAGATGATAAACCATCTAAATCTACGAAATTCATCTCTGTGATGAAAACTGCAAGCTATATAAGAAAAGGATCTATAGTGTATTTGATTTCTATAATCACAAACACTAAAGGAAAAGAACAAAAAGACATCCCAGTAGTGTCTTAGTTTTCAGATGTATTTCCAGAAGAATTGTCAGGGCTACCGCCAGACCGAGAAGTCGAATTCAGAATCCAACTATTACCAGGAACAGCACCGATTTCCAGAGCACCTTACCGTTTGGCACCAGCAGAAATGCAGGAACTAAAGAAACAATTAAACGAATTGTTGGAGAAAGGATTTATACAGCCAAGCTCATCGCCGTGGGGAGCACCGATTTTATTTGTTAAAAAGAAGGACGGATCAATGCGTATGTGCATTGACTACTGTGAATTAAACAAGGTCACGATTAAGAACTGGTACCAATTACCGAGAATCGATGATCTATTCGACCAATTGCAAGGAGCTCGATTTTTCTCTAAAATCGATTTAAGGTCAGGATATCATCAATTAAAGGTACAGGAAGAGGACATTCCTAAAACCGCATTTAGAACAAGGTATGGTCATTATGAATTTACTGTCATGCCATTTGGTTTAACCAATGCCCCAGCCGCATTTATGGACATGATGAACCGAATATGTAAGCCATATTTGGATAAATTCATAATTGTCTTTATACATGATATTCTAATTTACTCTAAAAGTAAAGAGGAACATGCAAAGCATTTACACGCACTTCTAAGTCTTTTAAGAAAGGAAAAGCTTTATGCTAAATTTTCAAAGTATGAATTTTGGTTAGAGCAGGTACAGTTTCTTGGACACTTAGTCAATCATGAAGGAATTCATGTGGATCCCACAAAGATCGTGGAGATTACTAAATGGAAAACCCCTGAGTCACCAACCGAGGTTAGAACTTTCTTAGGATTGGCCGGATATTATAGAAGATTTATTCAAGATTTTTCTAGAATAGCCATTCCTTTAACTAAGTTAACCTGTAAATCCATTAAGTTTGAGTGGCGACCAAAATAGGAAGAAGAATTTAGAATTCTTAAGCAAAGATTAACTAATACACCCATATTAGCGTTACCAGAAGGAACTGAAGATTTTGTAGTATATTGTGATGCTTCTAAGTTAGGTTATGGATGTGTGTTGATGCAACGCCAAAAGGTTATAGCTTACGCATCTAGACAACTTAAGAATCATGAAGAGAATTATTCAACCCATGACTTGGAATTAGGAGCTATATTTTTTGCTCTTAAAATTTGGAGACATTACCTTTATGGTAGTAAGTTTACCATATTCACAGATCATAAAAGTTTAAGGTATGTTTTTGGGCAAAAAGAATTGAATATGAGACAAAGACGCTGGATGGAGATGCTTAGTGATTATGATTGTGATATCCAGTATCATGAAGGAAAAGAAAATGTAGTTGCTGATGCTTTAAGCAGAAAGTATCACGAAAAGCCAAAAAGGGTACGTTCTCTTAATTTAAATCTGCAAGTTGATTTAAATGATCAGATAAGAGAAGCACAAGAATCAGTAATCAAGGAGGATACTGAAAAACTAAAAGGTATGATTAAGGAATTATAACAAGGAAAGGATGGAATTTGGAGATTCCATAAAAAGAGAATGTGGATTCCTAAATTAGGAAACCTGCGACATCGTATATTAGAAGAAGCCCATAAATCTAAGTATACGATGCATCCAGGAAGTGATAAAATGTACCAGGATTTAAGAAAGAATTTTTGGTGGATAGGAATGAAAAAGGACATAGCAGTCTATGTTTCTAAATGTTTAACTTGTTCTCAAGTTAAAGCTGAACATCAGAAACCCTCAGGTTTGTTACAACAGTTAGAAATGCCCGTGTGGAAATGGGAATTGATAACAATGGATTTTGTTACCAAATTACCTAAAATAAGGAAAGGTAATGATACAATCTGGGTGATTGTAGATAGGCTAACCAAGTCAGCTCATTTCCTACCAAAGAAAGAAACTTTCAGTATGGAACAATTAGCTAAATTATTTGTAAATTAAATAGTTTCATTACATGGAATACCTTTATCAATTATTTCTGATAGGGATAGTCGTTTTACTTCTCATTTTTTGTCAAGTTTCCAAAAAGCAATGGGAACCTAGTTAAATCTAAGCACCGCTTATCATCCTCAAACGGACGGACAAAGTGAAAGGACAATTCAGACGATGGAAGACACGCTTAGAGCCTATGTAATTGATTTTGGAGGTAATTGGGATGATCACTTACCTTTAATAGAACTTTCTTATAATAATAGTTATCACACTAGTATCAATGCTGCACCATTCGAAGCACTTTATGGACGAAAGTGCCGAACCCCAGTCTGTTGGGAAGAAATTGGGGAAAAGCAACTATCTGGACCTGAGATAGTACAAGAAACAACTGACAAGATTATTCAAGTCAAGGAACGACTAAAAGCAGCACGTGATCGACAGAAGAGCTATGCTGATAACCGATGAAAACCATTGGAATTTAAAGTAGGAGATAAAGTCTTGTTGTTAAAAGTCTCTCCTTGGAAAGGAGTAGTAAGATTCATCAAAAGAGGAAAGCTAAGTCCCAGGTATATTGGACCTTTTGAGATTATTATGTCACACCCCGACCACGTTAAAACAACAAACCGTGGCGGAAACATCGGGGAGTGTCGTGGCAGAATTATCGTTTCATAACCATGGATACAAAAAGAGTTTCGTTTTATTGATATTATTAAACTTTAACATTGTCTTAACATAAAACAAACAAGTACATATCGACTATCATTGTTATTAATGTCACTAAGGCCTCGTCCAGATCCTATGTGACGCATGCATCCTAGAAATCAATCACGCAACAACACCTGAAACATATGTAAAAACAAAGTCAGCAAAGAAATGCTGGCGAGTACATAGGTTTTATAAGAGTGTCGGAATCATGGCTTCGTTTACATGTTGCAGTACTTTATTAGACTACAAGAGTCAAAATACAAACCTCGTTTTGAAATGTGTATTGCAACATAGCTAACCAACTCAAATCAAGTTTGTTATAGTTCATAAAATCTCGTAGCCATGATTCTTTACCCAAAAAAAATTTGTTTTAGAAAACCAATTTGTAAAACATCTTGTAAAAACTCGTTAATAAAACTCTATAGTTCATATCTTTTAGAAAACATCGTTGTGTGACATCGCTTCAAAATCGTTTACCCAAGTGAACTAAATAACGCCACGGTATGTAATATGTTGAAAACACTTATATATAAGAAGTACCAGTGGCGTATCTACCATGCTTTCACCAGATTACACCCGTCCCATTATCTAAACACTTAACCAAAAACCAATCGTTTATCCAATTCGTTTAACTTGTTCAAATTGTTTCCAAATCGTTAACTCGTTTAAATCATCCTCGTTTTAATTGTGAAAACTATTTATGGTCGTCTCGCTAACAAAATTCAAACCTTCGTGACTCGACTACCTCGTTTCTCGTTTCTCGCATTAACAAACCTCCAAAGGGTAAGTTAACAATCACATATTCAGTCGTTATCCACAACCCCCACACATAACCATGGGTGTAGTCGATAACGGGATTTATCAGATCCTATGGTACCATAACCTAATACTGGCCAGCTTGATCAATGCTAATGAATGTCATTCGTTATGTAACTACAACCAACAAGTTCGTTCACATTATCGAAATCGTTTTTAGTTTAGTATAAACCATCTTAATCATTTTTGAAATCATCGTTATAATATCGAAAATCATTTTGATACATATGAATCACCCCAAAACAATTGAAAATAGTAAAATAGGGGAACTATGTACTCACATGAAGTGCAAAGTATCCTCAATCAATAGAACTTCAACAAACTCAAGTAAACCAGAGAAATCAAGCAGCACCTAGTAATCGAACCACTAGTCAAACAATCGACACCTCAATTGGAAGATCGGATAGAATGAGGTCTTGTAAACCAAATGAGTGTTGGAACTCATGTGATATGGTTTAACAAAGCCTACATTCTAAATCAGAACCTATCCTAAGTGCTTTCGGCCCATCACGACCCATAAAGGTAGCTTACGCTACTTTAACGCATCGTTCACGCAAACGCGCGTTCGAGACGTCTAACTAGTCCTATGACAAGTATTATATGCCTAAACATGTTGCATAATCAATTAAGTGACAAAATTTTATGTTACGTATGCTTAATTTCCAATTATGCATGAAAAGGGCGTTTTTGTCGTTTACCTAAGGCATATAAACTATCTATCATACAACTACTTAAACTAAGTGACCATAAGGTATAACCTCGGAAGGTTATTCCCTATACAACTATGGTCACTAAACATGCTTGGTCGGATCCTAATGATCGACCAAACGGGTCGAGTTTGAAAGTCTAAGCGGGTGTTTAGTCCGCTTGACTTACGACTCTACAAAAGCACTAAACTAAAAAGTGACGAGTTAAACATGTTAAAACATGTTTAATGGATTTAGAAAACAGGTTTGGTATCAAAACAAACGGTTTTGATACTCAAAGTAGTTTGGTTACAAAATACGCGAGAATGCGCATTTTGGCCGAAACAACGACTCGTCACTGAGCCTAGATAACGTGGTAATCAGTAGGTATAGTCACTAAGGACTATAACCATCGTGATTACGCTCACGTTATGAAGTTCAAACGAACTTCGCATTGACCATAAACTGGTCAATGTAGAAAGTCAAACGTAGTTTGACTTTTAAGCTAAAAACGCATAAAAAGAACCAAAGAGGACTTACAAAGGGTCCAATCAAGCAAATCTTGATCCAAGTAGCTCGGGTATGAAGCAAAGGCTTCAACTTAGAGCATTTTAGATCAGATTTGAGTGAGAATCAAGTGAAGTGGGGTAGGCTATTTATAGGAAAACTAGAACCGTTAGGATCGTTTCTCGATTCCCGTTCTTTAATCTCAGCCCTACACTTCATACCCACTGATTTGTGAAACCATGGGCATCCAAAACAAGCAAATAGAATCAAAGAAACCTAGTGCAAAGGTGTGGAACAGCTGGAACAAGCTGGAAAACATTTTCTGATATCTGGCACCTGCTTACGGACCGCAAGAGGAAGTCCATATGGTCCGTAAGGACCCTGCAGGTCAGCAAATTTGAAATTTGGCAGAAAAGGGCCCCTGTGACTCCAAACTTGATTTTCGATGCGTTTTGACACGTTTAAGCCCCGTTAACCCCATTTCAAAGATCTAAAATGAAGTTAAAGTATAGGAAACTTAAAATGTGCTCAAAAATATCTCGGATGTCGGCTCGTTTGGTCGTTCGGTTGCGTAGTTTGGTTAATTACGACTAAAGTCGTAACGAACGCAAAAATGATCCAAATTAAGTGACGAATGGATTTTTATCATGCCAATCACTAAAATAAAATATTTTAATGATTACATAAATTTTTGGATGTCCTGATATATTCAGAACGTAAGATATGCGCGAAAACACAAACATATGCACTTTTTGACGCTTTTAGTCCCTGTAAGATCAAATAAGCATGTTTTTGCACACCGAACCCCTCAAAGCTTATTTCTAAGCTATGTTTAGGTTATTTATGGTATGTTTAGCTTATGATCAAGTTCCAGACTGTTTGATACCATACAAATCGGTATAGTTTCGTAGTTTGACACAAATAGTCCCTGCGATCGAACAAACTCGATTTCAACATACCAAACCATCCAAAACTTATTTCTAAGTTATGTGGAGGTTATTTAAGGTATGTTAAGCCTATTTCACTATTCCAGAGTGTTCGTTGCATTAAACGGGTTATATTTACGCATCAGTGCGCATATAACCTTTTAGAAAGCGATTTAAAGCTTGAAATCGGAATCGAATCAAATCGTAAAATCATCAAACACAATAACACACATAATAACACCAAAACACATATAATAACACCAAATCACATTGTTTTATTGATAATCAACATTGTTTTACATTGTACATTGATTACAGAACACAGTTGTCACAGTCTCCCCTACTTCAGGAAATTTCGTCCCGAAATTTTAACTAGAGGAAGCTTGTGAAAACAAATGCGGATATTTCGTCTTCATCTGGTCCTCACATTCCCAAGTAAACTGTGGGCCACGTTTGGATTCCCAGCAAAATTTGATCAATCGAATCCGTTTGTTCTTCAACTGTTTGAATGTACGGTCCACTATCTCCACAGGTTTCTCGACAAAGTGCATCGTTTCATCGATTTGAATTTCATCGAGAGGAATGTGAAGATCAGCATCAGCTAAACACTTTCGCAAATTGGACACCTGAAAAGTCGGATGAATATTTCCAAGTTCTGGAGGTAGCTCTAGTCGATAGGGAACCTTCCCAATTCTTTCCACAGTCTTAAACAGTCCCACATATCGAGGTGCAAGTTTTCCTTTCTTTCCAAATCTCACCACTCCCTTCCAAGGTGACACCTTGAGTAGGACACGGTCTCCGACTTGAAATTCTAAGGGCTTACGTCGTATATCCGCGTAACTCTTTTGACGGCTTCGAGCTGTCACAAGATTATCGCGAATTTTCTTGATTTTGTCTGTTGCTTCCAGAATGAGCTCAGGTCCAGTAAGCTGAGCTTCACCGATCTCATTCCAACAGACAGGTGAACGACATTTTCGACCGTAGAGAGCTTCGAATGGTGCCATATTAATACTAGCATGATAACTATTGTTATAAGATAACTCGATCAGTGGAAGATGAGAATCCCAATTACCACCAAAGTCTATCACGCATGCTCTAAGCATATCCTCCAAAGTTTGAATTGTTCTCTCAGATTTTCCATCTGTTTAGGGATGATAAGCAGTGCTTAGATTCAGTTGGGTTCCCATAGCAGATTGCATGGTCTTCCAAAAAGGAGATGAAAATCGAGCATCACGATCAGAAATGATATCCAAAGGAACACCATGTCATGATACAATCTCATCAACATAAATCTTTGCAAGTTTATCAGCAGATAGATCCTCGCGAATCGGAATGAAATGAGCTGATTTCGTTAATCGATCGATAAAAACCCAAATAGCATCATGACCTTTAGACGTACGCGGTAACTTAGTGATTAGATCCATTGCTATGTTCTCCCATTTCCAAACCGGTATCTCTGGCTGTACAAGCAAGCCAGAAGGTCGTTGATGTTTAGCCTTGACTTTGAGACAAGTTAGGCATTTCGATACATACAAGGCAATATCCTTTTTCATACCAGGCCACCAATACTGAGTACGAAGATCCTTGTACATTTTATCAGCACCAGGATGGATAGAATATCGAGACTTGTGAGATTCGTCCATCACTTGGGTGCGAAGATTGTCTTGTTTCGGAATCCACAACTGATCCTTGAAGTAGAGTAAACCATCATCTTTCTCTTCGAACTTAAGCTCAAGCTGATGTGGTAATTCCTTACCTATCAAATTTTGTGAAACACAAAATTGCTGAGCTTGAAGAACACGAGTTTGAAGATCAGATAGAGTTCGAACAGAATGAAGTTTGACTCGTTCCTTTCGAGTAAGCGCGTCAGCCACGACATTCGCCTTACCAAGATGGTAGCGAATCTCGCAAACATAATCGTTTATGAGCTCAACCCAACGTCGTTGCCTCATGTTCAAGTCCTTCTGATTAAGAATATGCTGGAGACTTTTGTGGTCTGTGAAAACCACACACTTTGTGCCATAGAGGTAGTGTCTCCAGATTTTAAGCACGAAAACCACAGCTCCTAACTCAAGATCATGAGTCGTATAGTTCTTCTCGTGAACTTTCAGCTATCTAGACGCATAAGCTATCACTTTGCCTCGTTGCATAAGGACACAACCAAGGCCTAGATTTGACGCGTCGCAATAGACAACAAAATCATTGTTTCCTTTGGGCAACGATAGAACAGGAGCGTCACAAAGCTTATGTTTCAGCATTTGGAATGTTTCTTCTTGCTTGGGTCCCCACTCAAAAGGCTTATTCTTCTGAGTCAAAGCAGTGAGTGGAACCGCAATCTTCGAGAAATTAGAAATGAATCGACGATAATATCCCGCGAGACCAAGAAAAGAACGAATTTCTGTAGGTGTCGTCGGTGTGTTCCAATCCTTAATTGCAACAATCTTGGATGGATCCACATGAATACCCTGCTCGTTGACTATATGACCCAAGAACTGAACTTCTTTAAGCCAAAACTCACACTTGGAGAATTTAGCAAAAAGTTGTTCCTTCTTAAGGAGTTCCAATGTTAAGCGAAGGTGTTGCTCGTGATCGGCTTGAGACGTCGAATAAATGAGAATATCGTCGATGAACACAATGATGAACGTGTCTAAATAAGGTTTACAGACCCTATTCATTAAGTCCATAAAGATAGCCGGAGCATTCGTCAAACCAAAAGGCATGACAGTGAACTCGTAATGCCCATATCTTGTGCGGAAAGCAGTTTTGGGAATATCTTCTTCGAGAACACGAAGTTGATGATACCCAGAACGCAGATCGATCTTGGAAAAATACGAAGCACCTTGCAGCTGGTCGAAGAGATCATCAATTCGAGTTAGGGGATATCGATTCTTGATGGTAAGCTTATTAAGCTCATGATAGTCGATACACATTCGAAAAGATCCATCTTTCTTTTTCACAAAGAGGACAGGAGCTCCCCAAGGTGAAAAGCTCGGACGGATGAATCCTTTATCAGATAACTCTTGAAGCTGTTTCGATAACTCTTGCATCTCCGACGGTGCAAGACGATAAGGTGCTTTCACAATCGGGTTGGCATTAGGTACAAGGTCAATATGAAACTTGACTTGATGAACTGGAGGCAAACCAGGCAGTTCATCAGGAAACACCTCTGGATAATCCCGAAGAATCGGAATATCCTGGATACTCTTGCTCTTTCTTTTCTCCTCGGTGACATCTGCCAGGAAAGAAACATATCCTTTTCGCAAATAACTTTGGGCTTTTGTACACGACATAAGCTTCAATCCACCAGATGGTTTCTCGCCGCGAACTTCCAGAACATCGCCAGACGGAAGAGGAATACAAAGAATCTTATCGAAACAAACCACCTCAGCATGATGTTTGCTTAACCAATCCATCCCCACGATAATATCGAAACTCCCAAGTTGCATCGGTGTGAGGTTAATGGGAAAAAGATGGTTATCAAGGTTTAACTGACAATTACGAATAACAGAATCGAGAACAAGGGGTTTACCAGTAGCAACTTCGACAGATAAGGGTTTCCTCAGTTTAGTTCTAGGTATCGCAAGTAAAGGTTCAAAAGATAACGAAACATAACTTCTATCGACACCAGAATAAAAAAGAATAGATGCAGGTCAATTGTTAACAAGAAACGTATCGTTAACCACCTCGTTTTCGGCCCTCGCTTCGTTTGCATTCAAATTGTACGCTCGCCCACGAGCGGGATTCACATTTGCTTTGACGTTCACGTTCGGATTCGCATTGGCATTCACCATCCTCGGACAGTTGTTGCGGAAGTGTCCAAACTCTCCACAATTAAAACATGATCCCAGTGGGAATCTCGTAGCATTCCCCTGAACCGGAGCTTAAACCTGGGCAAGCTGATTTTGTCCCAAACGAAAAATATTGGCCAAATGCCCAAGTTTACCACACGTTGTGAATTGCTTGCAAGCTTGTTGTGCAACATGATGACCGTTGTAGCGAGCACAATGAGGTGCAGTACTAGCATACACCTTCTTCGCAGGCGGTTGAGCCGATGGGTTCTGCGGGTTCTGAGCAGTCTGTGCTGTAATAGCAAAATTCTGAGCACCCTTTCGCTTCCTCGACTTCTTCGACGACTCACCTTTCTTACCCTTACCCTTTTCCTTGTCAGAATCGGTCGACTTCTTTTTATCACCCTTGCGGGTAAGTTTACCCTTCCTGACTTGAGACTCAGTCAGGGTAGCAGACAACTCGATTGCGTGACGAACGGTAGTAGGATTAACACCGGTCACAATATCCTGTATGGAATCGCGTAAAACATCGATATATCTCTTGATTGCTTTCTCCAGTGGGGTAACCATAGTGGGGCACAACAGACTGAGTTCTTCAAAATGATCCGTATACGCACGGTGTTCACCCCCATCTTGCTTTAAATCGTCAAACTCTCGTTCTAAAGCTCGAATTTCGTGACGGGGACAAAACTCTTTCATCATGAGAGCTCGAAGCTCTTCCCATGTTTGTGCTAATGCCACTTCGGCACCCCTATCACGCATAATACCGTTCCACTAGGTAAGAGCTCGCTTCTCAAACACGCTTGATGCAAATTCAACCTTACGCGCATTCGGACACTGCACATGTCTGAATGTGCTCTCGATACTCTCAAACCACTGCAGGAGCGCAGTTGCTCCTTGCGACCCAGAAAACTTTAGCGGCTTAGCAGAATTGAAATTCTTGAAATTACATGGTGCATTATTGTTGTTATTATTGGTGTTGTTGTATAACTCGTGGATTTGGGTCACAACGCCTGGAAGCACAGCAGCCATTTACTGAGAGACAAGGGCTGCGACTTCTTCAGCAGTAAAAGTTTGAGCATTGCGTCGAGGAGGCATTGTCTAACAAGGAAAAAGGAGAATCGAGTGAGGTCGACAATTGGAAAAACAAAAGAGGTATCGACAAAACACAAGGAAGGCGATCATTTGTTCGTTACCTCGAACAAAAAAACGACACGCAGTGACTAATCAAAGTAAATGAATCAAAATAATGTATCGCGAAGACATGCTCGCCTATAAGTGAACACTCACCCCAAGAGTTCCCAGGTAAGAGTGACTGGTCCGATTATGTGGATTTGTACGAACACTCTAGCCTTAGACAGAAAACTCAGGGTACAGGCATTCACTATTCCAGTTTGCACGTGTTCACATTATTTAGACCCAAACTTTGACGAGATTTTGAAAACTCAAAAGGCACTAGGCCAAAAATGAGTCAAACTGGAAGGGTTCAAAACCTAGTAATCAATCATCCTAGAACGGATGATTAATTTTCGAAGAAGATTCAAATTTGTGTTCTCGTTGTGGTTATCACCTAAGGGTAGGTGACGGTTTTGTTTTAAAAATCTAAACGCAAAATTCCTTGCGTTAGGGTCCTAAAAGTTATAGTCTAGGTCAAAGCATTACTAATAACCTAATTCCCTATAACCATTAGCTCTGATACCAACTCTTCTGTCACACCCCGGCCACGTTAAAACAACAAACCGTGGCGGAAACGTCAGGGAGTGTCATGGCAGAATTATCGTTTCATAACCATGGATACAAAAAGAGTTCCGTTTTATTGATATTATTAAACTTTAACATTCTCTTAACATAAAACAAACAAGTACATATCGACTATCATTGTTATTAATGTCACTAAGGCCTCGTCCAGATCCTATGTGACGCATGCATCCTAGAAATCAATCACGCAACAACACCTGAAACATATGTAAAAACAAAGTCAGCAAAGAAATGCTGGCGAGTACATAGGTTTTATAAGAGTGTCGGAATCATGGCTTCGTTTACATGTTGCAGTACTTTATTAGACTACAAGAGTTAAAATACAAACCTCGTTTTGAAAAGTGTATTGCAACATAGCTAACCAACTCAAATCAAGTTGGTTATAGTTCATAAAATCTCGTAGCCATGATTCTTTACCCAAAAAAATTTGTTTTAGAAAACCAATTTGTAAAATATCTTGTAAAAACTCGTTAATAAAACTCGTATGGTTCATATCTTTTAGAAAACATCATTGTGTGACATCGTTTCAAAATCGTTTACCCAAGTGAACTAAATAACGCCACGGTATGTAATATGTTGAAAACACTTATATATAAGAAGTACCAGCGGCGTATCTACCATGCTTTCACCACATTACACCCGTCTCGTTATCTAAACACTTAACCAAAAACCAATCGTTTATCCAATTCGTTTAACTTGTTCAAATCGTTTCCAAATCGTTGACTCGTTAAATCGTTTAAATCATCCTCGTTTTAATTGTGAAAACTATTTTATGGTCGTCTCGCTAATAACATTCAAACCTTCGTGACTCGACTACCTCGTTTCTCGCTTCTCGCATTAACAAACCTCCAAAGGGTAAGTTAACAATCACAGATTTAGTCGTTATCCACAACCCCCACACATAACCATGGGTGTAGTCGATAACTGGATTTGTCAGATCCTATGGTACCAAAACCTAATACTGGTCGGCTTGATCAATGCTAATGAATGTCATTCGTTATGTAACTACAACCAACAAGTTCGTTCACATTATCGAAATCGTTATTAGTTTAGTATAAACCATCTTAATCGTTTTTGAAATCATCGGTATAATATCGAAAATCGTTTTGATACATATGAATCACCCCAAAACAATTGAAAACAGTAAAATAGAGGAACTATGTACTCACATGAAGTGCAAAGTATCCTCAATCAATAGAACTTCAACAAACTCAAGTAAACCAGAGAAATCAAGCAGCACCTAGTAATCGAACCACTAGTCAAACAATCGACACCTCAATCGGAAGATCGGATAGAATGAGGTCTTGTAAACCAAATGAGTGTTGGAACTCATGTGATATGGTTTATCAAAGCCTACATTCTAAATCATAACCTAACCTAAGTGCTTTCGACCCATCACGACCCATTAAGGTAGCTTATGCTACTTTAACACATCGTTCGCGCAAACGCGCGTTCGAGACGTCTAACTAGTCCTATGACAAGTATTATATGCCTAAACATGTTGCATAATCAATTAAGTGACAAAAGTTTATGTTACATATGCTTAATTTCCAATTATGCATGAAAAGGGCGTTTTAGTCATTTACCTAAGGCATATAAACTACCTATCATACAACTACTTAAACTAAGTGACCATAAGGTATAACCTCGGAAGGTTATTCCCTATACAACTATGGTCACTAAACATGCTTGGTCAGATCCTAATGATCGACCAAACGGGTCGAGTTCGAAAGTCTAAGCGGGTGTTTAGTCCGCTTGACTTACGACTCTACACAAGCACTAAACTAAAAAGTGACGAGTTAAACATGTTAAAACATGTTTAACGGATTTAGAAAACAAGTTTCGTATCAAAACAAACGGTTTTGATACCCAAAAGTAGTTTGGTTACAAAATACGCGAGAATGCGCATTTTGGCCGAAACTACGACTCGTTACTGAGCCTAGATAACGTGGTAATCAGTAGGTATAGTCACTAGGGACTATAACCATCGTGATTACGCTCACGTTATGAAGTTCAAACGAACTTAGCATTGACCATAAACTGGTCAATGTAGAAAGTCAAACGCAGTTTGACTTTTAATCTAAAAACGCATAAAAGGAACGAAAGAGGACTTACAAAGGGTCCAAGCAAGCAAATCTTGATCCAAGTAGCTCAGGTATGAAGCAAAGTATTCAACTTAGAGCATTTTAGATCAGATTTGAGTGAGAATGAAGTGAAGTGGGGTGGGATATTTATAGGAAAACTAGAACCGTTCGGATCGTTTCTCGATTCCCATGCTTTAATCTCAGCCCTACACTTCATACCCACTGATTTGTGAAACCATGGGCATCCAAAACAAGCACATAGAATCAAAGAAACCTGGTGCAAAGGTGTGGAACAGCTGGAACAAGCTGGAAAACATTTTTTGATATCTGGAACCTGCTTACGGACCGCAAGAGGAAGTCCATACGGTCCGTAAGGACCCTGCATGTCAGCAAATTTGAAATTTGGCAGAATAGGCCCCTGTGACTCCAAACTTGATTTTTGATGCGTTTTGACACGTTTAAGCCCCGTTAACCCCATTTCAAAGCTCTAAAATGAAGTTAAAGTATAGGGAACTTAAAATGTGCTCAAAAATATCTCGGATGTCGGCTCGTTTGGTCGTACGGTTGCGTTGTTCGGTTAATTACGACTAAAGTCGTAACGAACGCAAAAACGATCCAAATTAAGCGACGAATGGATTTTTATCATGCCAATCACTAAAATAAAATATTTTAATGATTACATAAATTTTTGGATGTCCGGATATATTCAGAACGTAAGATATGCGCGAAAACGCAAACTTATGCACTTTTTGACGCTTTTAGTCCCTGTAAGATCAAATAAGCATGTTTTTGCACACCGAACCCCTCAAAGCTTATTTCTAATCTATGTTTTGGTTATTTATGGTATGTTTAGCTTATGATCAAGTTCCGGACTGTTTGATACCATACAAATCGGTATAGTTTCGCAGTTTGACACAAATAGTCCCTTTGATCGAACAAACTCGATTTCAACACACCAAACCATCCAAAACTTATTTCTAAGTTATGTGGAGGTTATTTAAGGTATGTTAAGCCTATTTCACTATTCCAGAGTGTTTGTTGCATTAAACTGGTTATATTTACGCATCAGTGCGCATATAACCTTCTAGAAAGCGATTTAAAGCTTGAAATCGAAATCGAATCAAATCGTAAAATCATCAAACACAATAACACACATAATAACACCAAAACACATATAATAACACCAAAGCACATTTTTTTATTGATAATCAACATTGTTTTACATTGTACATTGATTACAGAACACAGTTGTCACATATTAGAAGAATAGGACCTGTAGCCTATCAGCTACAACTGCCAGAGGAAATGGTAGGAATACATGATGTATTTCATGTATCTAATCTCAAGAAATGCTTAGCTGACAAATCACTGGTAGTACCTCTTAAGGATATAGAGGTAAATGAACAACTCAAATTTGTAGAAAGGCCTCTACAGATTGAAGACAGGAAAGTCAAAAATCTCAAGCACAAGAGACTAGTTCTGATCAAAGTAAAGTGGGACTCCAAAAGAGGACCAGAGTATACATGGGAGCTTGAATCGGAAATGCAAAGGAAATATCCACACCTATTCCAGTAGATCTCGAGGACGAGCTCTAAAACAAGGTGGGGAGGATATAACAATCCTCAAGGAAAACCGACACCCTCATAATTTTCCGACACCCTAATATATTTTAAAATGTCCCAATATGTCCCAAAATACACCCCATACGCGAAAACGGGCCCCGAATACCCTAAATACTATTAAAAATAATTAAAAATCTGATTTTTGGTTTTGTCGCGGGCCGCATAGACCTCTTAAGGGTCTTACGCGGGCTGCTAGAGATCAAAGTTGTGGCGCAGCCCGGTGATGACACGTGTCATCATCGTGGCAGGTCTAGTCGCTGACCCGGATCAGCTACGCGGTTGACCGAAGTTGACGCGGGCCACGTAGCTCTTTGTTAAACTTTACGCGGGCCGCGTAAAAGTCGAAGTGAGACCCTATATAAGCAGGCATCGGGCTTCAATCACAAATCGTTTAAATTCTTCTCTGAATCTCGAATTACTCTCATTATAGGAATAAATTCCGAGTATAATACCCCTAAATAGTGTAGTTCTGCTCCGTTGTAAGTATTATAACCCCTGGATACGTATTAGATACGCTGCCCGATTGATCTAGGGTTCCGTAACGGCAGTCGTGGTTCTGCCCGACGTAGTCGTTGGAATGCCGTACCGGGGAGGGTATTACTAATGTTAAAATGGGTTATTATACTAACGCGTGTGCATTTGTGTAAATTATAGATAATTCTCAGGAAACCCTAAAGGATAATCTAAGACAGCAATGTGAGTTGATCCGCTTTTTGTGAACCTTTTGTTAACTGTTTTTACAAAACCTCATACAAATAAATGTATATTAAGCAGTTATTGAGTATTTGTAAGAATACAATTATCATGAGTATGTTGGGGTTTTGTATACAAAATTTGTTACCACCTGGTCAAGGAGTAACATTTCCACAAGTCGGGTCTGACAATACCATGGATGTTAATTGGTATAACTTGGAAACAAATATAATTGCGAGATCGCCCTCAATACTGTACCATAGTTTTTATTTAAACTTGATTAAACTCTGATTCACTCACCAGTATTTCCCACTGACAAAATATTTTTAAACACGTTTCAGGTAACAAATTGTGAAAGCCAAATATAAGCCAGCTGGACAGCACTGAAGGCTTGGAAAAGTGGCAATAAAGTTACCTAAAATAAAATAGATGTTTTTATTAAATAAAATAGGATTTGTTCCTATGAAAACGTGTGTACTGCGAACTTGGGTTTATCCCATGTATTTAATATTATGAAAATATGGTATTTTACTCTGATCCATATTTCCTAACTACGGTCCTGATGAAAAAATCCGCTGCCAAATTAGACAATACGCGATACCACCGAAACGGGCTCGCGGCCGCCTGTTCCCAGGGATTTGGGATCGGGGGTTGCGACAGATTTCTCTCTCTTTTTCTCACTAACTTGTGCTTCAGTCTTTTTGTTAGGACAGCAGCTAGCTACATGTCCCTTTATATGACACTAGAAGTACGATCTCTTTTTCGAAGACTTCTTAGCTAAAGTCTTTCAACTAGATCCCTCATTAGATGATGATGCCTTGGAAGGATTTTGTTCAGTTTGCTTAGATTCAGATTTTTCTATGTTTTTTTATTTTTTGCAAACTCTACATTTGATTCGTTTTCAATAACAGTGGTTTCGTTTTTCATGTCACTTCCCTGAACAAAATTAACCTTTTTAACAAAAGTTTGATTTTTATTCTTAGAAGGTGAATTTTTCTTTTTTTAAAATAGGTTCCCTATTATTTTCCTTCTTAGCATCATCACTTTCAGACTCTTCACCTTAACTTGATGTGAAACTACTTGGTGATGTTGACATAAAGTCTGTGAGCTCATCTTCATCAGGCAAGAAAGAATAGTCATGACTAAGAGGAGGTGGGACTTCATTAAAGCCCTTGAAGCCCACACTGGTCTTGTCATTACTTTTCTTTAACCCACCCATCATGTGTTTCATTACAAAAGAAGAATCTCTGAATTGATTCAATTTCTTTTCTAATTCAACAATTTTTAGTTGTGCTTCTGACAACTCTTTGCATTTTTCATAAAACTCTTTTGTTTTCTCACTCATAGTATCATGAGCTAAGTCTTTAATTTGAAGTTTTTCGTTTAATTTGCAGGTTAAAGCTTCAATTTCAGTTTCATAACCTTTTATCTTCTTCAAATATAAAGACTCGTTTCTTTTAACAAAAAAGTTTGATTCTTTAATATTAGACATCTCATTCACCAGAATTTGGTTTTGTGTTGACTACCTGTCAACCTCACCCTGTAATTCACGACACCTTAAACAAACAGATTTACAACTTACCTCTCTAGTTTGTTTGTCTAAGTTGGCCATGAGAGCCGCAAGGTCAGCTACCTTCTTCTATATGCAGCATCCTGTTCATCATCAGACTTTAGCTTTTCTTCTTCAACTTCAGTTGTCTAATCATCTGTAACCTCTTCAGCTTCAGTCACCTTCTCAACTTCACCATCCACTTTTGCTTCAGCATCCTCATCTTTAGTTTCAGCATCATCAACTGGTACAATCTCTGCCATGAATGCCTGAGTGACATTCTCATCAGCTTCTAGATGAATACTCCAATCATATGACCCCTCTCGTGCAGTAGAGATCAAAGCTTTTGAGCCAGAGTTGTTTGATGCATTTCTGTTACTTGAACTTTGACCCGAAGATTCTGTCTTTGGTCTTTGACATTCTCTAGCAAAGTGTCCATAACTTTGACAGTTGAGACACCGAACCTTGGTCTTGTCAAAACCAACAATCTTCCCCACGAACTTCCTTCCTGTTCTATTCATAAACCTCTTCACTCCCCTGTAAATCATGGCCATTTGCCACTGTAGATCCATCTCTTCTAAGTCATCAGGGTCAACCTGATCATAATCTTCATCAAAAACAGCTGGATCAGATATCTTCCCCTGAATGTAATTCTCGTAAGAGGCAATGAATGAGGCGAGCAATGCTAGATGTTCTTCAGCATCCTTCACACTCATAGGCATAGACTTAGTTTTGCTGCTCTGATTTGTAGCTGATGTTCTCTTAGCACCAGTAGATCCTCCTAAAGCAGCTACGAAACACACATCACCATCTTCATTCACAGTAACCTGCTCATTCTCACATGACAGAAACGCAGAAGCAGAGTCGCTAGAAGCGTTGTGAGACGAAGAAGATGAAAGTCCATTGTAAATCCCTGGATCTTGATCCTGATCATATCCAGTTTCCTTCTTCATATTGAGCTCATAAGCTCACATCTTACCAACCACTTCTTCAAGTTCCTTTGTCTCATAATCTGTTTCTCTCTTGATCATGAGAGTGTAGATATCCCATTTAGCAGGTAAAGTATCAAGCAGCTTGTCAATTTTCTCTATGTCAGAATAACTATCTTTATAATAATTGTCCATTTCTGACATCAGATGGTAGTATCGAGTGATGATATCCTCAAGTGATTCATTTTTCATATACTTGAATACTGCAAACTGCTTCTTCAGTAGATCAACTTTGTTCTTTTTGACATCTGCATTTCCCTCATATCTTTTCTCTAATGAATCCCACATTTCCTTTGAAGTAGTGTATTAAAGGTATGCTTGATGTCATCCGGTAAGGACATTTTGATTGCAGCCAAGGCTCTCTTTTCAGCCTCATACATCTTTTTATCAGCATCTTGCATGTTAACGTAGGCTGTGACACGTTGTCTGCCCTCAAAATTGTGTGTTGGTTTTGTGTACCCATCTACAATACAAATCCACATGCGGGTGTCCTGATATTCAATGAAAGATTGAAACCTGTCCTTCCATGTCAGATAGTTCTCCACCTTCATCATCTTAGGCGGTTTGTTGGTTGTGCTAACCTCGTGCTCCATTCTCAAAAGTTCATTCAAATTAGACATGTTCGACATTTTAACATAACAGACTGGTAAAACCGTACAAAAAGTGTCCGAAAATTGTGATTACCAAATTACACCGTTAGAATCGTCTCGAAAAAACGAATCCAGTGATATATAATGTCGAAAACGTTTTTCGGGATTTTCGTGCCTTTTTTGTCCTAAAAATACGTGGAGTCCAATGGTGGAAAGGGTTTGCTGAGATAAGCTATGGATCGTTTTTTATTTACGAAAACGTTAAATACTCTGTACGCACCCAATTACTCCACCAAAATAAATACTCCAACAAATACTCCACAAAAGCCAAAATAAATATGTTGGGTCAAGAAGGTGGTTCAATTACGCTGTTCAACTATGCTGATCAAATACGCTGGTCTATTATGCAGCCTAGTCAAATATTCCAATTAATTTCACTGGTTATTAAGTTCGCCGGTTAATTTCGCTAATTAATTATGCTGGCCAACAGTTCAGTATTACGACGACTAGTAATGTCGCCGATTAACGTAATAATGTCGCTGATGACAATTAGCATGGTTACCAAAGTCGCCTTTGGATTTTAAATACTCTGGTCACATAATTACGCAGGTCTGATAACTACACCAGACAGTCAAATTCGCAGGTCAATCAGCAAATCCGCTAGAACAACTTGTTCAGCAAGTCAGGTAACAAATCCGCCGGAAATCAATCAAAAACCAATCTTTTCAAAATTTGAAAAGATCCTATCTCTTCTCCAACAGAATTATGCAAAATCAAACACCCAAATCAGTAAAATTTTGACAAAATTCTGAAGAACTCAACGAAGAACATGAAGAACAAATCTTCGAATCTTCAAGTTTTTCCAGCCAAAATTCTTCAAAAATCAACCAAAACTATCCTGAAATCCTCCAAATCAGCAAAACTAACAACGCAGTAAGATCATATAAACACAAATTCACAGCAATTATATCAAAAATCCAAAATTTTTGAAACCCTAATTTTTTCAGTTTCAAAAATTTCGAAAACTTTCAGTTTCTTCAGCAACCAATTCTGAACCGAGCCTCTTCAAGAGCCTAAAGCTCTGATACCAATTGTAGGTCCCCTTGTTCGTACGGATCGTCACAAAATTGTCAATCCAACCTAGAGTGCGGAATCCTCTAGATCAGATTAGCACAGAAACGAGTAGAAAACAGAATTCCTTTTAAACCCGATCTTTATTGATTATCAATCAGAAGAATTACAATCAATCAAGATCACTGATTTTGTCCAAAGCCCTAATGCCTTTTACGAATTCTCTCTAAAACTGTTTTGGCTGATTAACCTAAACGCTAATGCAAAGCCTTATTTATATAACACAAGGTTGCAACTTGGGCTAGGTCAAAACCTCATGGGCTGCGAATTGGTCTAAGCCCAATTTGTCCCATACACCCAATATGTGTGGGTTTGGTTAGCCTAAAAATTACACCTAACTATCACAAAGCTAAACCCGCTAACTGTTTATCGTTTTACTAATTACAAGATATCCAAAGACAAAATCTAAAAGCTGTTGTCATAAATATGCACCAACAAGAACTCTTACTATCAATCTTGGATCCCGAGACTACTACACACTCTAAAGATGATAGATGGATGATTGTGGTGGGTGTTGGTATTGTAGTGGTGGTGGAATGGTGGCAAAGTGGGAGAGAAGTGGTTTGCCAAGGGATGCCTTTGAAGTGAACCAAGCACCCTTATTTATAGCCAGAACAGTACCCCGGCCACGGCCCCGTGTCCGTTGGGCACGGCCTGTGGCCAGCTTCCTCTCTTTCTTCATTAATTGTAGCTGTCAGTAGAGGGTCCCACCCTGTGGCTTCTGGACACGGCCCAGTGGTTAACTCTTTGTTCTACTATCAAGATTCTGCAAATTTGAGAGTTGACCACGCCCCATGGTGAGCTGGGCACGGCCCCGTGGTGGGCGTAGAAGCTTCTGCAGGTCTTGTCTTTTATGTGAGATCTGACCACGGCCCATGCCTGGCTGGGCACGACCCCGTGGTCATCTTCTGTTTTCTTTTTTTTTTGTCTAGGGAGATGCTGCCGAGAGGTCGGGCATGTCACGTTATTCCTTCTTCTTGTATTTATGTTCGTTTTGGCTCCTTATTTGTTCCTTTTGTTCTTTTAAGCTCATTCGGTCCTGTAAATTCAAAAGGAAGAAAGAAATGCGCTTTTTCCAACATTAGTACTAAAAAAAGGTTGTTTTAATGCCTCTTTTGATGTAATTTATATGTTGCATTTTGTACACATCAGTGCGCCACATAAGGCGGACATCAATGTCAAAAAGAGAAAATAAAATCAAAGGAGGGAGCCACCTGGTGCCCTAATCAGACCAAAGGTGTGCCACATGAGGCAAACAACAGTGCCAAAAGGAGAAAAAAAAATCAGAGGAGGGAGCCACCTGGTGCCCTATGTGAACTGAACTTGCAAATTAGGGTTTTCACACTCTATTTAAACCTCAACATCTCCAAACGAATGAAATTCTTCTCCCAACAGTTTTTAGGCATCCCAAAGGTGATTTTGAGACTTTCTAACCCAGTCCAAGCATATTAGTTGATGAATTCTGTAGGACCGTTTTCGGATCCGAACGAGTCGATCAGAGGCGTTCTCCTATGTTTCAGGTGCGGAATTACAAGAAACAAAGGTAGAAATAGCTTTAAAACACTGTTTGATTGATTGGATGACAATTACAGCTCAAATCTTACACCGGCAGCACTTCGGCATAGTTGTCAAAGAGTCTGATAATGATTTCGCTCAAGAGGACCCTATATATAGGGTGATGGTTTCGCTTATATGACAGACCACATAAGCGATATCCCATGTAAGTGATTTCGCTTATGTGTCATGCACACATAAGCGATACCCTCTTGTACACATGAGTGAAATCATCTCTAACTACCTATATAATTTTACATATTCTCGTACAACGTGCCCTGATCTATACAATGAAATCTAAGATTCGATACAAGACGAAGTCAACAGATGTAGTGCATCAACAAACTCCCCCTCAGATGTTGACGAGTCGCATCCAGCACCAACTGTATCTTCAGTTCTTCAGTCTTGATCTATCTATGGGCTTTTCCGAACTCTCCCCCTTAGATGTTCTCTTCAGACTCTCCCTCTCGATTTGCTGGTATTCCTTTGTTCTTCAGCACAATCTTCAGGATCTCTGTCTGTCTCTCTAATACTTCAGATATCAAAACCTGGCTTTTCAAAATCAAGTCTAATTCTCTTGATCAGATCTCTTGATTCCTTAAGTTCATCAGCATCAGGTCAATATCTGAAAAAATCTTAACCCAAATATAAATTTCTAAATTTAACAAATTATATGCACCAATACTAACTCTCCCTCAAATTCACATCTCACTTTCATTTGATGAACCAATTGTAAAATTTCAAAAATAAATTTTTCATTTAAGATTTACTTCCTCTTTACAATAATGTCATCATGTTTAGCACTTGAAATTTTGAAAATCAGCTTTTCAATATCAGTTGTCGAAAATCTTTTTTTAATTTTTCAAAACTTATGCCAAAACACACTAAAATCTTTTTGTAATTTTTTATTGTAAAGGAATGCAATAAAGAAATATTTACAAACAATATTTTTGTGAGTTCGTGTAAGAGGATCATATCAGATTTTGACAAGTCACAAGTACCGTTGAGCTTAGTTACACATTAAGAATTAAACAATTCACTTAGATTGCCAATATACTGATCCACTTAAATTTTCACACAAATTTCAACTGATTCAGGATATGAGTTAGTTGTTTTAAGAACTTAAACTCATTCATGTGTCCCACCTCTTGAATATACTCCCATATCCAGATCCCAATATTCAGTCTTACAGGTGAGTATACCACAGATGATATCTGTCAGGGGAATAAATTATAGTACGAGGGCCGTGAGAGCTCAGGTCGATCTTTCGATACGCAGAGAGATGACGGCTTCGACTTTTGGTGTGTCCCCTTTAGAGGATCTTTTGATTACAACAGCAATGACTATCAATTTTATTGTTTCATCAATTTGCTGAGGGCTGCGCTATATTTCAAGCATGCAGAAAGTATTCTCCGGGGACTAGGTCAGAAATTCCTTTCAGCAGAAGTCCCGGGATAATACCCCAGATATCACTGAGCATAAAGACCTAGTATCTCAGAATAAGGGACCTTTCAAACGAGATTTCAGGGGTTACCTATATATCCAAGTAGTGTTCCCCACGAAATAAGCAAGTTTGAATTTTAATTTATATCCCGAAAAAGCTTACTAAATGTGTAAAAACCTATCGGCATATCATCAGTGAGACCGTTTAATGCTATTTAAACATTACAATTCTTTAGCATACTATGACTGTCTACTGATGTACTATCATTTCCTCTTTTCACAACAAAACTCGTTTTTCATTTTATCATGTTTTTGTCTTTTTCAAATTTTCAAATGTTTTTGGATTTTCTGAAATTTTCTACTCCCCCTAAAATGCAAACACATTTTAGGAAATTTGAAAACTACTAGACTCTTGACCCACTTGAAACATAAAATGAACTGTACAAAAGCTTGACAACTGACATCGAATTACATCAAATCACTATCCACTTGGCATAAACAATCAGAACTCCCCCTATCACAAACCATTTTCTCATTTAGATCTCAAAACACTTAAGTTTGTTTTAATCAAAATGATTTTTCCGGAAAATAAATTTGTATTTACCACTTGTAGGTTTACCACTTGTTAAGTATGGGGATATGGTTCATCATCTTGTCAGTTTTTTCAACTGTAGTAAATCAAGTACAACTTAATGTCCTTGATTCACTGTTTGCAATTAAGCAACCTCTTACCACTTGTAAGAATATCCAACATTTAAAACATATGTAGGAATAAACCATCTACACAAACCATTTTACCAATCAAGATGCCGATTCCTGCTTCACATTTACCAACCTGGAAGCTACGGCAAGTCACACTTAACCTGTAAAATGCTAACAATTTTAAGAACTTTTCATACAAACTCATAAAACATGAATGATGCCGATTCCTGATCCACGATATAAAATTGGGATCTCCGGCAAGTCCTAAGACTTTAAGGAAAGCAAACTTCCACCCAAGTCTTATTTGACTTGGTGGCTTCCAATTCCTGGGTAGTAGGGTTGTAAGTTGCCTTTTTCGTTGCATAAAAATCTTTAACCCCCTTTACTTTCCCATCAAGCATTTTCTTGAAAATTTTCTTAATATTACCATTGAATGTTTTTTCAATATCAAAATCTGAGATTTCTATTTTACCAATCATTTGTTGAATTTCTTTCACACTCATAGATTTAATGTCAGCATCATTCAACAAATCATCAATCTCATTTTGTGACTCCTCTGATTTTGTGGAATCAGATTCATTGCCAGATTTTACATCAGATTCTTTAACAACCCATTTTTGATTGTCAAGATGAGCCTTCTTTTTGTAAAATCTTTTAGAATTTTCACCAACTTCATTATTTGAATTTTCAACAGTTTTGAAATTTGTAGTTGATGAATCATTCTTTTCAACCATTTGTTCTTTAAGTTTTTCAGAGACTCCCTGTTTTTTGTTGATTTTGTTTGGACAATTGTGAGCAATGTGTCCAACAACTTGACATTGAAAACAAATTCTTGTATCTCTTGGAATGTCTCTTGAATGAAAAACTCCAGTTCCTATTCTTTTTCTTTCAACAAGAAACTCCTGATTTGTTTCTTTCCAGAAAGGTTTCTTCTGTTCATCTTCAACACTTCCACCTGAAACAAATTTTGTTTTTGATTTAGAATTGTTTACCTTTCTGTAACTTTCTTGCTGAATAAAACCTAAACCTTTTCTTTTGTAATTACAATTTTGGTTTGTTTTCTTTTGAAAACCAGAACTAAAATTGTAATCCTTTTTCCCTTTTTTCTTGTTTAACCTTTGTTGAACTCTTGAAGTATATTTTTTAGGTTTTTCATTAAAATTTAAATTTTTAGTATCAGAAATATTAATTTCTGTGATTTTAAAAACCTTTTTGATCTTGTCAAATCTAACACTATCCATCGGAAACTCTTCATCAGAATATAATTTGTCAGAATCATTTAAAGTATATGCAACTTTAAATGTTTCATCATCCAAATTTGCTTTTGATAACAAAAATTCTTTACTATAAGACCGTTTTTCTGATGTTTTGGAATTCGTGACCGACGAACTCAAATTTTTGACTGAAGAACTTGAACACCCAGACTCAGACTTTGACTTAGACACCTCCTCAGTATCCAACACTTGATCGACCACCTTTTTGATTAACTCGGACTCATGATCAGTATCAGACGAGGTAAACGTGATATCAATGTTATCTGGTAAAACGTCAGTTTCCTCTGATTTTAACTTTATATTGACTGCTTTTTCGACTTGCTCCTCATTTGGTTTCCTAGGAGAATAACCTTCCCAGATAGGAGGCGGACACTTGTTATACTTAACAGTCGATTTCTTACCAGTCTCTTTCTTTTTCTTTTCATCTTCAAATGCTTCAAAACCTGCAACAGTAGGATAAACTCTATCAATCACATAGTCAGAACATGAATAACTAAGAAGTAACCTTCTGATTCTTTCGTTCTCAATCTTTTCATTTTCCAAATCCTGCTTCATTTTGCATTCTCTTCAATGTAATGATTAATTGCCTTTTGCTTTTGCATCAAAGTTGAATTAGTCATGGTTAACGCCTTTTCTCTTTCTGAATTTGTTGTTTGAAGACTAGTCACTGTTCTGTTCAAGACACTGTAAGATTCTTTCACATAATTGATGTCAGACAGCAACTTCTCTATCAATCTTTCTCTGTCAAACAACAACACATCTTTATCTTCACACTTCTTGCAAACTTCCGAACACTTCATGCAAGGCTTCTCAACCTCAACAATCTTCTCAACCTCTACAGTCTTCACCACTTCAATAACCTTTTCTTCAACAATTTCTTTTTCAACCTCAGTCACCTTTTCTTCTTCAATAACATTTTCATTCTTCAAATCTTGTTGTTGTTCTTTTTCAGCTCTTTTCTCCTTCAGCTTCTCCAATCGTTCTGCAAAATAGAAATGAAAACTTTCAGGAGATAAGTGACTTTTAGCGACATTAATATGTTTTTCTTCATCATTATCACTGCTGCTATCAACTGGTGTCTGATCAAACTGTGTAGATTTTTCAGACTCAGTATCTGAACAACCAGAATCAACTGGTGTTTGATCAAAAACAACTTCTTTTTCTGAACTATCATCATTTTGAACACTCTCATCAGAACTTTTCAGACTTTCTTCATCATTGTCAGAACTTTCATTAAATGCATCAGATTCTTCTTTCACACTATTCACTGTCTCACCAATAGATCTCATCCACTTAGTAAACAAATCTGGTTCTTTTACTATCTTTGCAATAAATGCTTTGAAACCACCTTTCTCATCCACAAACATATCCCAGCTAAACCCTTCAGGTAATTCTTCATCATTCTGATCTACCAAACATGCTGAGTTTTCAGAAGATATGTATTTGCTCCAGTTGAAATCTACCAAGCATCCTTTCTTCGAATCTTCAATCTTTCTACCATGAGCCGTTTGTGAATCTTGTAATTGACCAACTTGCTGATAAATGGCTTTCCGGTAGTAGTCTTCTTTTTCGAACGGATTCTGAGCACCACTCACTTCTCTGTTTTTGCACTCTCGTTTGAAATGACCTTTTTGCCTGCATCTGAAACAAGTAACTTTAGATTTGTCAAATCCTAAATTAGAAACACAAGCATCAAGAAAATCATTTCTTCCAGTGATTGTTTTGAACTTCTCAGCCCTTCGAAGAACACTAGCCAGACACCACTTAATATCCATGAATTCCATTTCTTCGGCATCTATCTGATCATAATCCTCCTTTGTCAACATAGGATTTCCAATTCGACCAGCTACCAAACCCTCATAGGATACCAACACCGAACCAAGTAGAGCCATGTGATCCTTTGCTATGTCTTCTGAAAAACTTTTACCTTCTGGCAGATTGAGAGCTATATTGCACTGAATCACACAACCATTTCCCATCTTTGTGTTTTCTGATGAAGTCTTTGGATTAAAACTTGGATATGATAAGAAACTGCTACTGTTTTTGTTTGTGCTTTTATCAGTTTGTTCTGTAGCATTCTCAACACTATATGCAGTCTGAATCTTAGGACTTCTATCATCTTCTGATGTAGAAACACTGCCTTTATAATACATCTTCACATCCTGTTGACCACTTGGATTATTCATCCTAGCGATCTTTTGCTGTTCCAGATCCTGACTTTCAATCTTTTCAATGAATTGAGATATCGATAAACCATCATAAACACCCGTATTTTTCAGTATCATCAAATACGTTCCCCACTCTTTCTGTGGTAAAGCATCAGCTAGCTTATCAACCCATTCCTCATTTTCCTTTGTGATGTCCATCATCGACATCGTTCTCACCAGATGACAGTACCTTTCAATTAACTTCTTTGTGTCTTCCCCAGGCAGACTTGTAAACAGATCAAAGGGCTTTTCCGAACTCTCCCCCTTAGATGTTCTCTTCAGACTCTCCCTCTCGATTTGCTGGTATTCCTTTGTTCTTCAGCACAATCTTCAGGATCTCTGTCTGTCTCTCTAATACTTCAGATATCAAAACCTGGCTTTTCAAAATCAAGTCTAATTCTCTTGATCAGATCTCTTGATTCCTTAAGTTCATCAGCATCAGGTCAATATCTGAAAAAATCTTAACCCAAAACACCACCTTCTTCACAACCTATACTTCAAACAACACCTGGTTCTTCTAGTTATAAAACTTTTCCTGGTATTCCTGAGAATGTTTCTCTTGATGATATTGGAAATATTACCTTTGCAACAGATGAACAAATCATACATGTTGAAAAGAGAATTGAGGTTATAGCTGATGAAAACAAGAAGTTAGTAGCTGAGTGTAAAAAGTTGGAGAATCGTGAGAAAATTCGTGATTTGAGATTAAAGGCAACTGAAGCTGAAAACAAGTCTTTGTTGAAGAAATTGGAATCTAATGAAGCAGAGATGGATATTATGAAAGTTCAGATTGCAGAATTGTTGGAAGAGAAGAAGAACAGGGATGAACATTTAAAATACTATGAGTTGAAAAATCAAGAGTTGGAGGAAATTAAAGCACGAAATGAACATGAAAGCAAAATGATGAAGAAAGTATTGGAAAAGTTGGTGGGTACATCTTTAGAGTTGAAATACAATGAAGTTGTTCGTGATGAAGAGAAAGCTAAGAAACAGGCTGAAATTGATAAGCAAATGAAAGATAAGGGAAAGGGTCCTGAAATTGAAGAAAAAGCTATTATTCCAGTTGATGTTTCTGATGATATTCTGAATGTTCGTCCTCTTACAGCTATTTCTGGTATTTTTGATGCTGATGTTGAAATTGATGATCTTCTTATTGGAGAGAATGTAGAGGATGATGAAGATGATGAAGATGAAGAAGATGCAGAAGATGATGTGATTTCTGCAAGAAGTAGTTCTGATGAAGATGACGATGATGATGGTGCTGATGCGTCAGGGTTTATAATGACAAAGAGATCTGATGAATCAAACGTTGATGATTTTATGAATGATTCAGTGAATGAAGAGCCAAGAGATGCTGAGATTAAGGGGGAGTCTATTGATCCTCAGGATACTCAGAAAGAAGGTTTGGTTTTACGATTGGATACATATCGGGAAGAAGGTGAACACTTCCACACGTATACTTTGGAAACAATACGAGAAATGATGAAAAGAGATGATCCAAAGGAAAAGTTTGATTTTGAAAATGAATTGAATTCTGATTTAGAGAAAGAGCTGAATGAATTCGATGTAAATCATTATGATGAGTATAAGTATCGGTATGTTGAAGATACTGATCTTTATGATCGTGTTGAAGTAGAAGATTGGGAAGATGATGATGATGATACTGTTGAAGATACATCACAGTTGCCTACGTTAATGGAATTTTTCTCAAAGGAAAATAGAGATGAATTGAGAAGACAGGTGGCTGAAGTGTTGAAAGATTACAATACTGATGGAACGAAGAGAGATTTGGATAAAGAGGAAAGGAAGAAGTGGTTTAAAGTTAATCATGACAGGAAATTCAAACGACCGCTGAAGTTCTATGAAAGAGACAGAAATGTTTCTTTGGGAGACATAGTGAGTTGGGGTTTTCTACCGCACGTAAATGCTTATGTGATTAGAAGGGAAGATGGTGTTCAATATTTTGAGAAGCTTTATGATATCATGTCACTTCCGTGGTGGGATGTCGAAGAGTTATCAAAAGTTAGAATATTGGATTATCAGGTGAGGAAAAATGACATCGCAATGTGGGGTTTCATTCGTTTTGAAGCTTTAAGAGATTTCAGAGTATGGAAGCCGCATCGTCCGAAAGTTATTACTCAAGTTAATTCAGAAACAGGTGAAGAGGAAAGGGTTTTGAATATCAAGAAGCCGAAAACCATGAAAATTATTCCAATGCCATTGATGGAACAGGAATTTTATAAAGGATTTCTTCACTGGGTATACAGCTGTTTAACTACTGAAGCTGTGATTACTTACAGAGCTGGGAATGAGCTGAGAGAGATTAAAGTTTTTGATCCGATGTGGTTAGTTAATTGTTCTAAAAAGGATATTGAATGCTTGTTTATACACAAGATTCATTATTCACCTGAAGATAAGGATCAAGCTTTGCAGTTTCAGAGAGTTGTGAATGTATGTTTTCAAAAGAATATAAATTCTGAAACAAAATGGAAGTCATCTTGGTGGGCATTGGAGAAGAAAGTCAAAAGGAAAGCTGAAAAGGAACGTAAAGCTCGTAAAGAAAAAGATAGATATCTTCGGGAGACATTTGCTCAAAGGCAAGCTGCTGAAGAAAAGAAAAGAGCTGATGATAATGAAAAGCTTAGGAAGATGTTGTCAAGGAAACCTAAGCCTAGAGAAGAAAAATTCAAGTCATTGTGAAGACCCTGAAGACTAGACGAAGACTGCGGCTATATCCAAGGGGGAGTTTGTTAGTGCATAATGTCTAGAGCCTGCGTCTTAGTCATAGTTTATCTTGTATAGGGGTTTAAATGTGCTTAATTATGTAATTACAGGGGTTAGATTGATATTTGGTTTGTAAAGTCTAAAGAGGTTTCGCTTTTATGTCATGGTGACACATAAGCGAAATCAGTTGTATGAGATTTCGCTTATGTGTCAGACCATATGAGCGAAACCCCATGGATTATAAATACCCCTTGTGTGTGTTCTCATTCAAAGATGTTCATGTCATAGGTGCCGAACTGCTGACCTTGTATTTTCTGAATATTGAATGAGAAAAGTGTTTAAAAGTGTATCTACTCTGTTTCTACTCCATTTCTGATTCGTTTCATGCATATTATGTGTTTCCGCCACATAATGTGTAGGTTCTAGCTTCAATTGTCTCATTAGACTGACAATATCGGTCCTACAATCATATTTGCACTTCCTTCAACCTTTACTTTCAAAGCATCCCAAATTGACTTCGATGTTTTATCATGTTGAAGAAGTATGAATATGTCTTCTTTGATTGCCTGTTGTAACAAGTTAATCATCATTTTTTCAGCCCGATACATCTCTCGTTCTTCATTGCTGAAATCTGAAATCTGTTTAAATGTTTGTAACTCAGTTCTTGGTAATACGTACTTCTTCAAAATGCACTCCCATGATCTCAAATGATTAGCTTGAACCCAGTTTTCAAACCTATCTTTCCAACCATAATATTCCTCAATACCCATAAGCTTTGGCGGTTTCTGTGTAGTTCCCGTCTCATTCTCTAAGTTCACGGCTTTAGCAATTGAAGATTGACCCGTCGGTGTTGCAAATGCGTTGTAGAATTCAGTACTCATAATGATGTATCAAATTTTCCAACACTGTGTCTTAAAAGCAAAATCAGTTTGTAAGTTGCCACAAAAGCGAAATCCTAAAGTGACGTTTGAGCGAAACCCCAAGTTGTACGTTTGAGCGAAACCCCAAGTTGTACGTTTGAGCGAAACCTCTGATAAGCCTTTTTAGCGAAATCCCAAATTACCACTAAAGCGAAACCTCAAATTACCACAAGAGCGAAATCTCAATTTACCCTAAGAGCGAAATCGCTGTGACACAAGAACGATACCCTGACCTCAAAAGCGAAACCCCTTCGAACCAGAATTTAGGCCATTTTACTTAGAATCTAAGTCTCAAACTTTCCAGGGTTTATCTATGCAAGATTATCTATGTGCTGAACAATTTTGATCCAATTTTAACCGTGAAAACCCTCTGAATTAAGAAAAGTATGTGTAGAAGTGAGAAAAATCAATGAAAACCAGAAGAAAACAAGCTAATTTCAGCAGAACTCCTCCTCCTGAGCTCTGATACCACTTGTAGGACCGTTTTCGGATCCGAACGAGTCGATCAGAGGCGTTCTCCTATGTTTCAGGTGCGGAATTACAAGAAACAAAGGTAGAAATAGCTTTAAAACACTGTTTGATTGATTGGATGACAATTACAGCTCAAATCTTACACCGGCAGCACTTCGGCATAGTTGTCAAAGAGTCTGATAATGATTTCGCTCAAGAGGACCCTATATATAGGGTGATGGTTTCGCTTATATGACAGACCACATAAGCGATATCCCATGTAAGTGATTTCGCTTATGTGTCATGCACACATAAGCGATACCCTCTTGTACACATGAGTGAAATCATCTCTAACTACCTATATAATTTTACATATTCTCGTACAACGTGCCCTGATCTATACAATGAAATCTAAGATTCGATACAAGACGAAGTCAACAGATGTAGTGCATCAACAAATTCAAGGTCTATAACAACAATCAGTGAATAATCAAGCATGTCACACCCCCAAATTACCACCTACGGAATTACACCGCGAGGCATGTGACGTACCAGGATCTAGCCACTAATCACGTTGAACCAATAGTAAAACATTATTAACCGCAAATATCTTGTTGATGGAGAGGGTGAACCCCAAGTGCCAAAGTGCTTATCTTGGGTGTTTTATTTCGTTTTAGGCGGTTATGCGTTGCAAATGTAATATCTACGAGTTTTTGTGGTGTTACAGGTTAATCGGCTTAAACCGGTAAAGTTAGAGTACTTGATGAAGCAAAGCTGCTAAGGAAGTAATCGAAACTTATTCAGGTCCAAAAGATAGCTTAGATATACAAAGAACCCAAAAGAACGAAGTGCAGGGGCCTGTGTGTCATTATATGAAAGTTAAAATGCAGCTCATGGAGGACTTGTAAACCACGACGTAAGCTACGGTTATCAAACCGTAGCCTACAGTTGATGCATGTAGACAAAATGGGTTCCATCAAGTCTCTGACGTAGCGTATGGGTCCAAAACGTAATTATGACTAGCTTTTCATGTATTTCCAGCAAGTGATGACCGTAGCCTACGGTACATCAAGTGTAGGCTACGACAGACAACATCAGCGGTGCGCACATGTGATTTGTTTTGGGATATTAAAAGGTTTTAAAACTCTAATTCAAACTTACTTGATCTTGGACGATTTTGGCAGCCATGATACACTTCTTGGGCATAAATCTCACCATCAATCATCATACTTTTCATTAACGTCAAGATCACGATGATTCAAGTAACCATTAATCAAGCTATTGAAGATCAATTGAGCAAGATGAGCGGCTAATTCTTTAGTGGTTTCCTCCGGATGGAGGATTCTTGTAAGTTGATGGTTTTTATGTGTTTAAACGTATTCGTGTACACGGTGATCTAAGCATTCGATGCTTTTCGCCTTTTGATTCCTTTCACTGGTTGTAACGATTGATTTTATTTAAACTTTGGTTCTGATTCATTCAATTCCTGAGAGTTCTAGTAATTGGGATATATTTGATAGGGATTAGGGATGGTAATTTCAGTTTATTGCTTATATTATAACCTTCCGTTGTCTTGCAATCGAAGTAAGTAGTCTTTATGTAATCACTACTTGTTAATCAAATTAAAAAATTATATCTATATGATTGTCACGATTAAACACATAATTAACGTTTGCTTTGAATCTAAAATCCGGATGAACCATTGTTTTCTCCAACTATTTACAAATCAATTTAGTAATTTGTTAGTTAAATCAAACTCTCAAACAACAGATTTTACATTATTGCAATTAGTTCTTTTTACTTAATCCATAACACTTTCCACCAGACTCCTCTGGATTCGATACCTAGCTTACCCTAGTTATCTAGGTTAATTAGGTTTTTACATGACTCTTATGACAGTCATCCAAATGGCGTCGTTGTCGGGGTGTCGTGCGCAAAGTGTTTTGTTTTAAGTTTTTTGGAAAAATAGTTAAAAATCCAAAAACAGTTTTTGTTTCTTTTTGTTTAGAATTATGCGTGGTTTCTTGTCTGTGTTTGTGCAGGTGAATTCCTATGTGTATGCATTATACGAGGAACTCCGGAAAATCATCTCCATTAGTTTTTTATCCTGAAATTGAAAGAACAGTTCGGTAAACCCGAGTCATACATCGAGAAAACAAAGTGCTACAATCTCCAATGCCTACAATTAAAGTAATGGAGAACTCGGGAAATCCAGAAAAACAAGCTGCAAACCCGCTTCAACAAACTCAATTTTCACCAACTCCCACTCAACCTTCACCATACAACTCTATACCATCTCAACCACCACCACAATCCACCCAACCAACCACCACTCAAGTTCCACCAATGCCTCCACCACCTTTCTCCAATCTAGATAATCTGCCACAATTCTCAACCCAGCCAACATCTTCCCAATACCCGTTGTTCACCTAACATCAAATGTTCAGCATTCTTCACCATATGTGAGGATTGTTCCCGATGAAAATGTCATCCTACCTAATCAAACAAGACCCATTAACTCATCAACCACCTACCCTCTTTCAACCCAACCTTCACATTATCAGTCGTCTCAGCCACAACTGTTCTCAGTCAAAGCCTCAATGTTTGATCAAAGAGATGGCTGGGGAATTTGGAGATGATTATGAGGAATTCGATAGTTATATGGGTAATCAGGGCAACAGGAAGGTGGTGAATGTAGAAAGTTTTGAAAGATATAACACGTGGTATGGGTTTGTAGAAAGGGTGAATCAAGACACATATGGGTATCGACAGCATGTTCATCAACCTGATCCAATTAATCAGCAACCGATTTATGCAAGACCCATAGACAATCCGTTGCCACCACCAATGCATCAAATGCCGATTCAACAAAGACCACTTCTGAGGAATCTAGTTCCACCGGTCAATCACCCCGAAGGCAATCCTAGAAGATACGATCGGGGGCCAGAGCGGGGGATCGAAAGTCACTTCAAACCCACGATCGCCAACAACCCGTCACCGGTTGTGATTCCTCAGATACGAGGCCGGTCATTTGAGGTGAGAGCTCAGTCTATTCAAAGCTTGCCCAAGTATCATGGTTTTGCTACCGAAGAACCGTATCTGTACATCACAGTGTACGATTTTATTGCAACACCATTGGGGGTCAAGGAGTCACACCAGATGACGTGAAATTGGTATTATTCCAATTTACACTAGAAGACAAGGCACAACAATGGTTTCATACATTGCCTTCGGATTCTATCTTTACTTGTCCCGAGATGCAAAAACTGTTTTTAGATGAGTTCTATACTCCTCAAAGGACAAGTGATGCTCGAAAAGACATCAGAAATTTCCAACAACAATCCGGTGAGTTATTTCATGAAGCATTCAACCGGTTTAAGATGTTGTTGAATAATTACCCACACCATGGTATACAAATGTGGGAATTACTGGATGCTTTTCATGAGGGTCGAACACCAGAGGATGCATGAGATCTGAGCTCGATATCAAATGGTATGTTTGGTATAAATTACGAAAATGTGGATTGGGACTATCTAGAGAAAATGGTGAGCACGTCAAAGAGAAATGCTCAATCTTCAAGAAGAGGTCGGCATGCGACGGTGAGGGTAGTAGAGAACACACCAGAATTGGGTGCACAAATGCTAATGTGTGGGCATTGTGGAGATTTAGGGCACATAGCTGATCAGTGCCCTAGTATTGGGGGTAGATATGATGAGGTGAGTATGCTGTAAGGAAATGGAAACAGGTATTCGGGTTTCCTGCCCCGTAATCAGAATAACTATCATGGGGGCAACACTTTTGGGTATCAAATAAGCTATCGGCAGGGTAATGTTCATGACAATAATGAAATCATGGATATGCTGAAGGCTATGTAGCAAGAAATGCAAAGGAGAAATCAATTGGATGATGCAAGGGCCCAAAAAGATGAAATTCGTGATAAGGCCATCCAATCATTGACGACATGAATGGGGTAGTTAACTAGTTAGGTAGCTAATTTGAAGAAGCATAACGGGAAGTTGCCTAGCGACACTCAAACCAACCCCAAGAGTGTGAAGAAAGTAACCAATCAGTGGGGTAAGCTTCGTTCCTAAAAATAATTTAAATGATAAATTTGTAAACTCTTTTGTTTCTCATGTGATTGTCCGATTAAGTGAAGCAACTAAAGAAGGAAGTGGAGGAGATTCAGGGGAGCCGGTCATTCCAATCCGAGTTGGGAAATTCAAAATCCACAAGGCGTTGTTGGATTATAGAGCGGGGATGAGTGTGCTCCCAGGGAGCTTGTATGACCAGTATAACTTTGGTCCTCTACATGCGGTTGAAGGTGTGGCAATGTTTGCTGATGCAAGTTGGAAACAACCTCGAGGGGTTGTGAAGGACGTAATGATCCAGCTTGTAGATTTTTACTACCTGGTGGACTTTATGGTGATAGACTATGCACCATCAAGAACATACGAGCAGCCACCAGTAGTGTTGGGTCATCCGTTTTTACACACAACAAATGCCCAAATCGAGGAAGAAAGGGCTTGGTCATTATGAGCTACGAGGATCGTAAGTTGTACTTTAATGTTTTTACAAAATCCATTACTTACGATAGTGTTGATGATTTGTGTTATTCGGTTGCTATTAATGAATCTGTTTCAAGTGTTAGCACAGACAGGTCAAATGAGAATGGTATTGAGATGTACAGGTCTAAGGTTAAGAGCAATGGATATCAGGTGAAAGGGTTGAGTATGAGAAGGAAAGAAGGATGAAGGAAAACCACCTGATGGTGGAATTGGAAGGGGCAATGAAGTCAAATTTGACCCCAACTGGTGTGAAGTTGCGAACCTCCCACAAAACTGGATGGAATTGTATGTGGAGAAGTGGGGAGGCAAGCAAGCATCTGAGCCACCCTGAGCATGTCAGGTACGGTCTGGTTGAAGACTTAAAACTTAGTGCTCTCAGGAGGCAGCCCGAGGATGTAGAGTTTTGTATTGTTTTGTTTGGTGTGTCTTTGTGTTTTGGCAGGTTACTACGTTTCACTCCTCACGGATGCAATAATTCAAGTGTGGGGATGTTTGGCAACATCCCTGGTGAGATATCAAAGAATCCAAGAGATGTTCACGTCCCTGTCGGATCACAACAGCTACACCACTACCGACACTTGCTGATTGACTGATCAGGTCCATGTGTCTCTTTATCCTGCATTTTATTTCTTTTTGTGTATTTGGTGGTGTGCATCGTTATGTTTTGGGAGTGGGTTCTATTTGTGAGTTGATTAGTTGTTCATGGTTTGTTAGGTGGCATTTCTCAAGTTAGGAATATAGATTGCACCATACAATGGGGACAATGTATCCCAAGTGTGGAGATGTGGTAACTCGAGAGAGGGTTAGTAGGATTGATGAATTCAAATGCTTGAATGGTTGAAAATTGTAAAAATTGAAGAATTTGAAAAATTTTGAAAATTTTTGTCTCAAGTATGCTTGAACTACATGAAAACCAAAATTTTCAATTGCTAAATGGGTTTCTTCCTGATAGTAAATTAATCTAGATCCCTAGTCGTCATTGTCCCTTTAAGTTTCATGAGAGTATTTCTGACAAGTTTTAGAGAATAGTTGAAAAGAGATGCCTAATTTTGGGTAACATGCTTTAGGAATTACACATGCTACGTGTTGGTAACCTGTATTCCTTTTGTTCTGTGAGATATTTGAGCCTACTAGAATTGTTAGTTGAATTTCAATATCTGTTCATTTGCTGAGAGTAGGCCGTATGTTGCTTTGTGTTAGAACTTGTGTGGTTTGATACATGCTGAGACTGTGGTTTAGCGTATGCACATAGATGATAAAGGCATTAGGATCCCTTCATTGTGTTATCTGTTGATTTTTTTATTTAATTCGCCTTAGTTACCCATGTTGACCCGTATTCCTTTCGTTTGTTACACCTCATGTGACCTGTTTGAATTACCAACCATGAATGACAAGTATATTTAGAAGTGTGTTATGAAAAAGTAAACAATAAAAAAAGAAAGAAAAACAAAAACAAAAAATTTGTTATTATGTCCGTATTATACAAGTGGGTTGAGAATAACCCAAAGTGTTAGTAGTTTATTGTGAATAAAGTTGTCATGGTTTGGTACGTTCGTCTGTGTTAGCATATAATTATAAAATCCAAAAACATATCCTTACCATTACCCAAAACCCAAAATTCCTTTTGATATGTGCTATGTTATTTGTTATAGTGGAGGTGTGATTGCTATACAAGCTTATGATTGCAGAGTATCATATTTGGTTTTGAGCGATACATACATACTAGCACATTACACGCTAGTCTAGATAAGGTCGAGAGGAGTTCTTATTGTGAGGGGCGTGTGGCATGTGTGTAGTATCATAAGCATGTTACTTTTAGTTAGGCAAATCTTAAAATTGTTTCAAAGATGTATCATCTAACTGTCAGATTGTCAACCTCGATTGTGTTAGTCTATGGGACGGGTGTGACTTGGGACCTTAAAGTGATTAAATTGGTAAGGGATTTTATGGTGATTTGTTAATAAGGTGAGTAATGTTGTGATGGTTGCTTGAGGAGAATCAATGTTAAGTGTGGGGATGTGATGGAGAGGGTGAAACCCGAGTGTTAAAGTGCTTATCTTAGGTGTTTTATTTCGTTTTAGGCGGTTATGCGTTGCGAATCTGATGTCTATGAGTTTTTGTGGTGTTACAGGTTAATCGTCTTAAACCGGTAAAGTTGGAGTACTTGATGATGAAGCGAAGTTGCTAAGCATGATAATCGAGACATATGGAAGTTATTGGAACTTCTTCGGGTCCAAATAGATAGCTTGGATGTACAAGGAACGCAAAAGAACGAAGCGTAGGGGCCTGTGTGTCATTATACGAAAGTTAAAATGCAGCTCATGGAGGACTTGTAAACCACGACGTAAGGTACGGTTATCAAACCATAACCTACGGTTGATGCATGTAGACAAAATGGGTTCCAGCAAGTCTCTAACGTAGCATATGGGTCCAAAACGAAACTTACGGCTAGCTTTTCATGTATTTCTAGCAAGTGATGACCGTAGCCTACAGTACATCAAGCGTAGGCTACGGCAGACAACATCAGCGGCGTGCACATGTGATTTGTTTTGGGATATTAAAAGGTTTTAAAACCCTAATTCAAACTTACTTGATCTTGGACGATTTTGGCAGCCATAATACACTTCTTGGGAATAATTCTCGCCATCAATCATCATACGTTTCATCAACATCAAGATCATGATGATTCAAGTAACCGTTAATCAAGCTATTGAATATCAATCGAGCGAGATGAGCGGCTAATTCTCTAGTGGTTTCCTCCGGATGGAGGATTCTTGTAAGTTGATGGTTTTTATGTGTTTAAACTTATTCGTGAACACGGTGATCTAAGCATTCGATGCTTTTCACCTTTAATTCGTTTGACTGGTTGTAAGGATTGATTTTATTTAAACTTTGGTTCTGAATCATTCAATTCCCGAGAGTTCTAGTAATCGGGATATATTTGATAGGGATTAGGGTTGGTAATTTCGGTTGATTGCTTATATGATAACCTTCCGTTGTTTTGCAATCGAAGTAAGTAGTCTTTAGGTAATCACAACTTTTTCATCAAATTAAACAGTTATATCTATGTGATTGTCATGATTAAACACATAATTAACGTTTGCTTTGAATCTAAAATCCGGAGGAACCATTTTTTTCTCCAACAGTTTACAAATCAATTTAGTAATTTGTTAGTTAAACCAAACTCTCAAACAACAGATTTTACATTATTGCAATTAGTTATTATTACTTAATCCATAACACTTTCCACCAGACTCCTATGGATTCGATACCCTGCTTACCCTAACTATCTAGGTTAATTAGGTTTTTGCATGACCCTTACGACAGACATCACTTGTCCAACATGAATAGCATAATTTCCAAGTAATGTTTCAACATAACGTGTTTTCAGCGGAAGCAATTGTAACTGTTTCAACTTAATCAAAACCAAATCATTTTAAATTTCATAATGTTAATCATTTGCATCAGGTAGCATGCCCCATGACACTCCCAGCTCCCCAGACTGCAAGTTCCAAAGCATGATGTATCTAACGACCTGCAAGCATGCAGAAAAGTGTGTCAACATAAAGTTGGCGAGTTCACAGTTTTGTTTAACATAAATCATGTACGTGTTTAGTTTAAAGACATGTCACGAATAATAAACTTAGTACCGATTGACTTTTCTATTTGTTGTGCCCTCATCAATGTCTATCATCATTGATCAAAGTGTTTAAGGTCATTAGTTCATGCCCGGCTCCCAGCACGGTGTGAGGTTTGTCAGGCCTAATAGCGCTTTCATCTAATAACTCGTTGCCTCCCAGGCAACTAGCTTGGTATGTAAGTAGGGACTTTCGTGATAGAGTTTGAGTTTATTAACCAACATCGAATTTAAACTACAACATATAGAAAAAAGTATTCCTCTCAGGAATAGTAGTTTGTTTGTCCCCCATGTGACGCATGCTTGTAAAAGAGTAGTGAACTCACCTTAGTTTGCTCGGTATGTATTACGTACTTCTATGCGTTAGTTAAGGGTTAGGTCCGTTACACGCCACCTAAGGTATAGTATCATGTATTATGTAAGTAAGTATACGAGTAGGATTTCGCAATACCCTAAGTCCAAACAACCCCATGTTTAATGAAATCAGATAGACAATTTAACATAACACAGTGAAATCTCTAGGTAGTGACTTGTAGTATGATGTTGAGAACTCGTACATATACAAGTTCATTAACTCGGACACATTGGCCTATCGATAAATCCAGACATAATGGCCCATTGTTGATAACTCAGTCCATACCTTCGTTTTAACACACTTGGACATCAATTTCATATAATACATAAAGTTCACACAGTTTTATGAGCATTCAGAATTTATAAGTCAAAGTCGGAGTCATGTATCCTCAATTAAATAAACCCTGAAGCCTATTCTATAAACCCGGCCCACGATAGCCTTATATTTAATTGACCCACATAAGTTAACATTCACATTTGGGCCACCAGCTAACAATTAAATTTGAACTCTAAAACAACAGTTAAAGCCGACCACCTTTTTGTCAAAAGAAAAGTGCGGACACTTATCACAAAAACTCGGAACAATTGGATAATGTATATCCGGACACACAAATATATATTAAATAAATTCTGAACTTCCTCATTTTAATATATTCGGACACAAAAGAAAGAAATCCTGACAACTTTCATTAATATATATACGGACCACAAGATAAGATATCAAGGTATTAGCAGCAAGTTCGGACTATATTACTATTACTATTATTCTTTGCAATCCTGAATGTATATAAGGTCTGACCATTATATTTGTGAAGAAGTTCTGACCCTTTTGCTATTCCTTGAATCTTTTTAATGATATCCGGACTCCATTTCTTTAATACAAACTTGGACAAGATGGTTTTTAATCAAACCCATACTAAACTCGGACAACATGTAAATCATTCATATAAACCCGGATAACATGGTGTCACCATAAGCTCGGAATCTTTGTTATAAACTCGGACCAAAATAAAACAAACCCCTATCTCTAAACAAATTCGGACCCTTCTTTTCTTCACAAGTTCATACATTAAGTGATGTGTATAACCCGGACCTTAATACCTTTAACATACCCAGACCCATATGTTTAAAACAAATCCGGACCTTAATAACTAACAAGTTCGGAAAAAACACTTACCTATATTCACTTACCTATATTCGAACTAGTATAAACTAAACTCTGACTATATACACTCATCATGATCAAACTCGGATAACTAGGATTCACATCACAAACTCTGAAAAACATATATAGTAAACTCGGAACAAGTGGATGATGAATTAATTACGCACAGTAACACAGAACAATCAAACATTACAGTTTCTCAATAGCAGTTACAGTTTTATGTTCAAAATCCTAATCAACAATGAATCATTCTAGCATGCCAATCGCATCCTAATCTTTGGCAAACAATTACACAATCACTTACAAACCATTGCACATTCAATCAGAACAATCAACTAAACACAAGGCAATTGTTTGGAGAACTAGGGTTTGCTTTAAATCAATGAACAAGGATAGCAACGTAGAAAATACAGTATTACCTTAGATTCGATGTAAGGATTGTTCTTGAATGATAGAAAGATTAGGTTGCCCATGATGGTGTGTGAGGTTTGTGTAGAAATGATCAGAGAATGAACAGAGAGAGACTATCGTACAGTGGATTATGAGGAATGATTAGGGTTGCAGGAGTTTTATTCCATTTTCAATATTAACTCTAAACACCCCTAACTATGTAACTTTCACACAAGGCACATAACAACTTGTAATTTACAATTAAAGCATATAATTCACGTATTTGTCATGCAGCACATAAGTTGCATATAAACCGTCCATTTATGATTGTTATTCGAGTTAGTCACCAACGTTCAGGTGTTATCATGTGTGTGTTCCGGTAATTCCCCGAATTACCAACGTATTGTGTTCCGGTAATTCCCCGAATTACAAATGTAAACTCATTTAACTAACCCTAGTTAAATGCAGTTCTATGGATGTATGTTTAAGTTAACTGTGGTTAGGTTAAAGTATTAACCTAAGACTACGGGTTGTCACAAAGCAAGCTAATGAGTGATTAATTCACCTTCGATCTCCCCTGGGTGTAGGGTTTATGATATACACTTTTGATACTTGTTTTAACCTAGGTTTGGAATTGAATTTGTTAACCCTTTAAGTTTTGATGAGATTCAATTGTGATTTTACATTTAAATAGTTTGCTTTTGTTTAAACATTACATTGATAATATTGTTATTGGTTTGTGTTTTGTGTAATTGAGTTGGTGGTTGTGCAATTAGAACCTATTAAATGGGTGTTTTGCTAAACTTTTCCACACCTCCTTATAACTTAATGACTTTTATAAAAAGTTAATAAGGAGAAAACGTGTTTAGCAAACTCAAAAGAACTTTTTAAAATGACTTATTGTATTGAGAGGAAAAGTCAGTTTTGAAAGTTAGAACATTGTGACTTTTTGAAGCTCCTTATAACTTTTCATAGAACATGGTGGCTTTTTGAAGCTCATTAGTCATTTTACATAAATAAGTTAAACCAAACACTTTTTAAAAAAAATGACTTATTGACTTATTGGTTTTTCCCACCACATAAGCTAATCCAAACACTTTTTTAAAAACTCTTTTTCAAAAAGTCATAAATCAATAAGTCCTTTTAACAAAAAGTCATTTTTGAGTTAAATAAACTTAGCCAAACACCCCCTAAGTTCATATTCATAATCTTAAGTCAAAAATGACTAAACACCATCAACGACCCTCACAACCACCGTTGAAGGCTTGTAGATTTGAACCATGTTTTTCTCTAATACATATATAAGACAAACATACACTCTCTCCTCTATCTTTTCTCTCTCTACATGCTCTCTCTCTCTCTCTTCCATATCCAGACATCACCACAGCCTCACCATCAACAACCTCACCACCAACATCACCATCCCGCACCAACCCCATACCGGTAGCAAGCACCACCACCGTAAACGACCCTTACCACCACTGTTGCAAGCTTGGAGATTTGAACCATGGCTTTCTCTAAATCCCCATAACCACCATAACAGTTCTGGATTGTCTCTCTCTCTCTCTCTCTCTCTCTCTCTCTAAACCCCCACCAACACCATTGCAGATCTGAACCTCCAACAAACCCCACATCACAATGTTCCCTTTCTCTCTCGATCTAAAATGTCGGCCACCATGCCTTCATCTCAAACCAGATCTTAACCATCTCCACGGTGTTGACGTGGCGGCTCCGGCGAAGAGGCGACAGATTTTGGTTGATGTTGGGTAAGAATTTGGGTAAGAGATGTGTGAGGTTTGCGCATTCTTCTTCTATAGACATCCATCATTTTTTGTTGATGTTGAGTAAGATTTTGGTAATATATGTTGAAATGGTTTTGAGAGTTTATTGTATGGGTTCTTGAGATGATAAAGAGGAAAAGAAACGTGAAGTGCAAATAGGGAAAAGAAAGGGGTGATAAGTTGATTAGGGCTTCAATTTCAGAGATGGTGGTGATTGGCGTGTGGTGTCCAGGTGATGGCCGATGATGGTGTTAGGTGTTTTGAAGAGAGAGAGAGAGATAGAGATTTGAAGGGTGTGAGATGAAATAGATTATTTGGGTTTTCGATAAAAAATAAAATAGTAAAAATATGATACATACATATTTGAGGAATTAATAGAAAATAATTAATTTGTTATATAAATAATAAAATATCTTTTTAGAGAGGATGTGAAAAGACTGAAATGCCCCTCATGTGAGGGGCACATGACTGATGGAGAGGGTGAAACCCGACTGTTAATGTCCTTATCTTATGTGTTTTATTGCGTTTTAAGTGATTACATGCTTTGAATGTGATAACTACGAGAGATTGTGGTTTTTGCAGGTTAATCGCTTAAATCGGTGAACTTAAAGTGTTTAGAGATGGAATGGAATGCCTGAGGATGATAAACAAGGCAAAAGATAGTGTTCGGGACGTGATTCAGCTTAGAAAATAGCTTGGATGTGCAAGAAACGTAAAAGAATGAAGTTCAGGGGCCTTTGGGTCATTATATGAAAGTTGAATATATGAAGGGAGAGCTTGAGGAATCCCGTCATAGGCTACGGTGGTGAATTCGTAACCTACAGCCAGCCCTGCAAAGTAATAAGAATCAGGAACAGTAGTCTGTAACCTATGGTTTGGAGACCGTAGGCTACGGTTGGTGTCAGCTATTTTCAACAGCAGGTATACACTGTAACCTACGACCAAAGGACCGTAGGCTACGGCGGGAGTGGTTAAAGACGCGGGTGTTGTTTTTGCGGACGTATAAAAGGGTTTTTGTTACCCTAATCATGTGGATTTAGCCACCACACGAATTTTGGGATACAAGAACACATCTTTGGCATCCTTTCACCTCAAAACATTATAATTCTCATCACATTAATCCTATTGAAGATGCAATCAATCGTTATTCAAGTTTCTTAAGATCAATTGACTGAGATGAGCGGCTAATTTCTTAGTGGTTTCCTCCGGGTGGAGGATTCTTGTAAGTAGACTAAGTTATGTGTTTTATTGTGTTTGAACTTGGTAATCTAAGCATTCAATGCTTTTTACCATTTGATTCGATTGATTGGATTGTAAACGATTGAATTTGTTTAACCTTATTTCTAATTCATTCAATTCCCGAGAATTCTAGTAATTGAGATATATTTGATAGGGGTTAGGGTTGGTAAATTCAATTGATTATTTATATGATAACCTTCCATTGTTTTGCAATCGAAGTAAGTAGTCTTTAGATAATCACGATCGAGTAATTGAGTTATGCAATCATGTCTATGTGATTGTAATAGTCAAACACATAATTGAAGTCTATTTTGAATCTGAAATCCGGAGAAACCATTGTTCTCTCCTATTGTTACAACTCGTTTTAATTAGTTTTTCGTTAAATCAAACTCTCAAACAACCGAATTTTACATTTTTGCAACTAGTTTATTATTACTTAATCCATAACACTTTCCACCAGACTCCTCTGGATTCGATACCTGACTTACCCTGGCTATTTAGGTTATTTCACTTTTTGCATGGCACTTACGACAGTCATCAGTGACCAGGGGCTCTCCTGCTATACCGCCCCCTCCTGCTGCACCGCGTTGTCATCGTTCCCTCCTAGCCGCCTGCGACATGGCTCTCTATTTTTATCACACACACACACATATACATATGCATATATAAAGGGGCTTATCCCCACACTCTAAGCCCATCCCTTTACGCTCATCCCCACACCCGCTGACGTGAACGCCTACGGTAGGCGAATCATCCTCAAGGGACTACCCTCCTCCACACTCAATAGCATTATAAGCAAGATAATAGATTAACAGGAGCAAACGTATTGAGCAAGTAAAAGTGTAAGGGGCTGTTTGTTTACCTCTTAATGAGGCTCTTAATAGTTCAGACCTCTTACCGGTTCAGCACTTAATGGTTCAGACTGTTTGTTTCACGAGCAGATGTCTGAATGGTTCAGACATTTGCCTCTGAATGGTTAAGATTTATATAAAGTCTGAATGGTTAAGACCTCTAATCTGAATTAGTCAGACATTTGCTTCTGAACGGTTAAGCATTATACAGGCTCTTAATGGTTCAGACCTCTTACTGGTTCAGCACTTAACCATTCAGATGTTGCCAAAGAGGCCCTAAGTTTCTTTCCAATCAGTGAAGATGTATTGAGCGAATCAAATTGTAATATTCTTTCCAAGGCTTGTAACTGTTAGTGAATAGCTGCTCTTTATTTTTATTACTAATTAACTTAATTATAGGCATGCTTGTACTGATGTGATAATAATCAAAGAGTAAATGTAATGTAAGTTCCTTAAAATCTACTCGTGTTTATGTGATAAAAGCTCTTGTCATCGTCTATTTATATATATTTAGGGTAAGGATTATGATCAAATACAAAGGCTTTTAATTGTAAGAAGGGTACAAATGCTCCTAAAAAACCCACTACAAAAAAAAAATTAAATAAATAAATAAATTAAACATCCACCACCACCCAAAAACCTAAACCCCCACCACCCAAAAAAAAAAAATTGCCGAGGGCGTGGGGGTTTAGGTTTTTTGGTGGGTGATGGGGTGGGGGTGGGTGTTTAGGTTTTTTTTTTTTTTTTTTTTTTGGGGGGGGGGGGGGGGAGGTGGGGGGTTTAGGTTTTTGGGTGGTGGTGGGGTGGGTGTTTAGGTTTTGGGTGGTGATATAGTGGGTTTAATTTTAGAAGCCTTTGTAGAATAACTTCTTACACTTCTTACAATTATGAGCCTTTGTAGAATAACTTGACCCATTAGGGTAAAGTTATCCTACAAAAGTCTTTATATCTAGAAAGAGTATAAAAACACAATGAAAGTAAAATATAGGGTTATTGAATTTTAATAATCTTAAGTTTCACCCGTTGGCCGATAATAATCACAACTTTAAAATTCTCTCTAACGATCCCAACTTGTTGGAATTTGGCCCCTATCAATCATTTTCTAACATATAAGAATTTTATCTTCTCAATAGATTCAAGTGCATCTGCAACCTCCTTAATAAATTCAAGTGCACTACAGTTAGAAAATGATCGATGGAAGCCAAATTCTTACAAGCTGGGAATGTGGGAGTGAATTTTTAAAGTTGTGATTATTATCAGCCAACAGGTGAAACTTGAGATTATTAAAATACAACAACCCTAAAATATAACACAGTAGATCGCAATATTTAACACAATGCCGAGAAATATAACACAATTTTGAGAGGAAAAAAAACACAATGATGCATATAAAGAAACGACACAATGCTAAATAAATTTTAAGACACAATGATCTAAACAATAATTCTAAAATATATAACCTAAAAATCTAATAATGAAAACCTAAAATTTCATATCGTAGAGTTTGACGAGACGATTTCAATCTCACTTGAACAATCAGACATTTAATACATTTCCTACGAATTTCTACTTTTAAACGACTATTTAAAGTTTGCCCATATATTATCCCAACCAATAAAGTTTTCAAACTAATCTTTTGGAAACAAACAATTCAAAAAAGATGTCTTCATTAAAAAAATCGTTACAAATCAAATATTCAATTTTTCTTTTTAAAAAAAATTGAAATTACAGTTGTACCCCTGACATCCTTTAATGGTGCCTCTCAGCGTGGGGTTGGGTGTAAAATACAGTTGGAAGGAAATATATTTGCATAGTACCAAATATTCATTTCAAATCTGCAATAATTTGTCACGGAAATTCACACACAATGCTTAAAACCAATGTTGTATGTCTGGCTGCGTGTCTTGTAATGCTGGCCATGCACCCGATTAAGCATAAATGTATCGTTTGGGTGTGTATGATCCACTTAAGCCTCGTTAAGGCCGGAGGGTATGGAGGGTGCCACTGTGTCACCTCACCGCCGATAGCGCCCTCCTCCTTCCCGGTGCCACCATCCATACCCTGCAAGTTAAACCGGGACGCCATGCATGCTTCCTTCGCCACCATGTTAACGAACGATTTTTGATTTGATCGAGGGGAGATGGTCAGTTTAAAGGGGGCGCTATAATTAAAGGGGGGCTTTATCCCACACCGTGCAAGTTAAGGAGAGGGGCCCTAAAGCCCCCTGTGTGACGTGGCGTTGACGTGACGCTGAGGTAGCGTGATAAAGCCCCTATAGGCTTTATCCCACACCCTCCAACCTAACCATAGTTTTGAAAAAGACAAAATTGTATAAATCAACCTTTATGTTATACCTAAACTACACTTTATACATTTCACTATGAAATCGGCAAAACCTAACCTTTATATTCATGTTTTGTAAGATTCTATAACCTTTACAACTAACATCGTCCAAAAACTCAGTTAAGTTACATCACATGCTTTGCATGTGAGGGTACTATTGTCTTTTATAACATAAAGATTGATTTGTGCAAAAAAATTATTTATAACATAAAGGTTGATTTGTGCAAAATATTATTATATATATAGTAAAATATTCTTTTTTTGTTTTACAAAACATTTTTATTTGTTAATAATTATATATTTATATATATTAAAATTATTTTTAAATTTATTTTATAAAAAATCTGATTTTAATATTTTTATAAAGTAAATAATAATGATAAGATAAATTACTTTTTATATAAAGTATAACTAAAACACAAATTCTTTTAAAATAAAGTTATTGTAATATCCGGAATATTTTTGTAACTATGTATATTAAAACGAACGTTTTAAAACTACTCAAACTAAAAGATATTTTTTATGTATATGTAAGTGTGTGTTTATAAAATGAATATATTAGACAAATTTATATCGATAAAAGAAACTAATAAATTAATTTGACGTTTAAAAATATCTTTAATAAACTTCAGTAAACAAATTCTAAATATATAATATGTAAACAATACTAATACAAATGCAATAGGAAATAATAGAATATCTTAAACTGCATATATTTTTTTAATATTGCATTTGTATTATTTACATATTATATATTTAGAATTTGTTTACTAGAGTTTATTAACGATTTTTTTTAAACGTCAAATAATTTAGTAGTTTCTGTTATCGATTTAAATTTCTCTAATATTTTGGTCTTTGTAAATACATAGTTACATATACATAAAAAATATCTTTTAGTTTGAGTAGTTTTAAAACATCCGTTGTAATTATAAATATATTTCGGATATTACAATAACTTTATTTTAAAAGAATTTGTGCTTTATTTATACTTTATATAAAAAGTGATTTTATTATCATTATTTTACTTTATAAAAATATTAAAATCAAAATTTTTATAAAATAAATTAGAACTAATTGTTATATGTGTAAATATATAATTATTAACAAATAATAATGTTTTTGTAAAAATCAAACTTTATGTTATAAATAATCTTTTTGCACAAATCAACATTTATGTAATCAAAGACCATAGTACCCTCACATGCAAAGCATGTGAGGTAGTTTAACTGAGTTTTTGGAGACGTTAGTTGTAAAGGTTATAGAACGTTACAAAACATGAACATAAATGTTGGGTTTTGCCGATTTCATAGTGAAAGGTATGAAATGTAGTTTAGGTATAACATAAAGGTTGATTTATGCAATTTAGTCTTTGAAAAATGACAAACAAAACCAGGAGGGTTGAGTGGGTTAGCTAGATCGACTATCAATATGGTGTTGGTCCATTGGTAAAGGCAAAGCCTTTAAAACACCTAGGTTGGGAAGGGGAATGTCTTGGGTTCAAGTCCCACAAACGACATAGGATTAAAGAAATTAGCCGTTCAAAAAAAAATTGGATCGGCTGATTTTAACGGTTCGACATTCTGGGTCAGCTTTATATTATCATTTTTTTAACTCCTTAATTTGCATTAATTAGTATTTATTTTATATTATAAACATGGTTCATGAATATAATATATACATAACTGTATATTCTAAAAGCATAAAAATATAAAAAGTTTAACTGTTGCATTTCTTTACACAGATGTTTCTAGTTCAAAAGCTTTAAACTGTCAAAACTAAATCGTATAATCACACCCCCGCTGAATTGTTTTGGTTAGTTTCACGAATATTCATATTTACTACTTCTTTAAAAGTCATATAAATAAATGAAATGAACCTGTATTACTGTGTTTCAATTAAATAAGACATTTTAACAATTATATAAATAAATGAAATGAACCTGTATTACTGTATATAGACATGCAAGTATAGTTACCTGTAAAATTTATAATATATATATATATATATATATATATATATATATATATATATATATATATATATATATATATATGATAAGACTTGCCATTGCCACCCAATGCATTCGTACTCACATAAACTCAAACAACCTAACCCAGTACATGTGTGCATTTTGTTCTAAACGAGAGTATATAATATATAATTTTTTAATCTGACATTTTCAAAATTTTGTGTAGTGGGGCGTTTTTTTTAAAAAAATTTCAAAAATAACGCCCGAAAACGCCCACCCCTCCATTACATGGGGCGTTATATTTAAAAATTTTTGAAAAAAATGGTGAATGGCGTTTTAAATAAAACGCTCAAGAACTCTGCCATGTTTGACTTGAAGGGCCATGTGGCCAATGGGATGACTTGAAGAACTCTGCCATGTTTGACTTATTTACATGGGGCTGTTTGCTTTATTTATTTATTTATTTTTTTCAAATGATTGAATGGGGGTTATTGGTATAATGCCTCACTACGCCACTTTTGCTATAATGCCCCAACGCTGACTAGGATGCCACGTGTCGGATAATGCCCCATAGTAGGGGCATTATACAAACTTACCACTACACATGGTCTAACATGGAGGTGATTTATACACCACTAAATATGATAGTACATGTTTAATGATGAAAATATAATATTACCTGAAGTTAGTTTTAAAAGACCTTTTGTGTGTCAATATTGTGTAATACTTGGTGTAAACATATGAATCATGTACTAAAAGTTATACATGTTATTTGCACTTATTGTCTAAGTCAGATTTAGGCATCAACATAGAAAACAAATGTTAACCATATGTTGTAACTTGTAAGCGTAAACGGTTTACTATGTTAATATTTTCTATTATAACAAGTTGACACTAGTAGAAAATTAACCTTTTTGGTAGATTTGTGAACCTATGTAAGGTATGATAAACTTCAATCACACATGGCCAGAGTGGACTGAGATGGTTGCGGCACTGAAGCACGCCAAAGGTGGTGATGATCGAATTACCCATTGATCATCAAAAAAAGATCCCGCGGCCAGTTGAGATAAATCAGTAGAAGAAGATTGTCCCGTGAAAGGAAATTAGACACTTTTATCAAATTGTGCATGACGAATGATGCATAATACACGAGATGTGGAAGTATCCAAGCATCGAATTGAAAACATTTGTATTGGGTGCTATATCCAATGAAAACAAACGGTATACTCCTTGGTGCAAGTTTGTGATCAGACTGCATAATCACGTAAATAAGAGAAGACCCGACAGCTAAATACACGTAAGGTGGTATAATTTGGCGGCTCATAAAAAATAGTTGAAATGATGACTCATAGAAGTTGAAACCAGACTCTAATACGTTGTAAGGTATGAGAAATTTCACCAAGAAATTATTGGTGATAGGAACTTGTATTTATAATAAAAATAGAAGGTACAACCAAGGAATACAAATAAGATATACACATTACATAAATAAACAAACCAAGGAATAAACAAACCAAGGAATACAAATAAGATATACTTGGTGGTGGTGGTGGTGCAGCGGTGGTTGGTGGTGGTGGTGCAGCGGTGGTTGGTGGTGGTGGTGGTGCAGTGGTGGTGGTTGGTGGTGGTGGTGCAGCGGTGGTTGGTGGTGGTGGTGCAGCGGTGGTTGGTGGTGGTGCAGTGGTGGTGGTGGTGCAGTGGTGGTGGTGCAGCGGTGGTTGGTGGTGTTGGTTGTGGTGGTGGTGCGGCGGTGGTTGGTGGTGGTGGTGCGGCGGTGCTTGGTGGTGGTGGTGGTGCGGCGATGGTTGGTGGTGGTGGTTGGTGGTGGTGGTGAGTCATGTTAAGAAGGGTGGCAGGGAAGAAGAGGGAAGAAGAAGAAGAAGGGTTTTGTGAAGATGTATGAAGCAAAGTTCTATAGCTTTTTTTTTAAGATGAAAGAAGCCATATGAAGATCTGTTTTAAAAAAAAAAACAAACAAGCTTCAAGGCACTATGTCTGCCCGCCTGCAAACATAGTGTCTATGCAGACAAAATAAGTAAAAACAAACAGCCCCTACATAAATAAACAAAGTAATTCATGGCCTATAACTTGTTTGTATATCAACTAGTTAAAAGCTTGATAAAATACACCTCGAGCTAGCTAAATCATATAGAATTTTGTGACTAGTGCCTGCTAAAGGTAGCACAGTTGCTCACTTTAATAGTACAATATAGGGTAGTTGACTCATATAAATTTTCAAACTCATCCTTAATTTTTCGCTAGTAGTTTGGTATTGTATTATTTTATACCTATATAATTAAAACCAAATCATTTTTTAACTTGTTATTTGAAAGAAAAAAAAATTCCTAGACAAAAACATACAAATTATTAAAATTCTAAATAAAGAGTTACTTTATCGAGCCAAAAGCTCGAGCTAATTATGAGTTGAGTTGAGCTGAGCTTCCAGCTCGGATTAAATTTTGACTCAAAATTTTATTAGCTTCAATCCGAGTTATTGTCATGAAAATGTAAATCTAACCTGAGAGTAGCAGAAACACATGCATGGGCTAATTTACACTTGTGTAAGGGTCTGATTCAGTGTAATTTAGTGCTTGGTAGTTGTATGCTATTATTGTTCTTATTTAACACAAGCCATTTAATTTGGCCCCATTTTCAATTACACTTAAATGATCAATGTCTTGTATAGAATATAATTATTTGTAAAATGACTCATGATGGCCAATTCATAAATCATTAATACCGATTGCTTTTTTATTTTTATGTTTCTTTGAATTTTATCAATGATCAAAAACGACATTTCGGGGTCAAATTATGAGTTTTAACTTAGGTATACGCGTAAAAGTATGTGTTAAGACTTAGGATCTTTTCATAAGCCTCTTACGAACACAAATAAATTAATACAATTTAACAAATGTAAATATCCGAATATTAATAATAGAAATACAAAATACAAAAACAAAATCATGTTAACTCTGCTATAAAATACAACACTTTATGGTGATTCAAAATCTATCAAGTTATGATAGATTTTAAATCGCCAGAAAGTAATACTCGATACAATAACTGGATATACCATTCTTACAAGTTACAAACCTCTTGCGAGTTGGAGACTATCTTTTGTTGTGAAGCGGGTTTGGACCCGTAGGGACTCTTCGCTTGTCGGATTCAAGTTCGTTAGACATTGGAGGTACGGTTCTTGATGGGCGGAAGAGTTGTCGAGTGGCGGCTGCTGGTGGCGGAGGAGTCCTTAGAGTTAAAGTGGTGGCTGTGGTGGTGAAAAGAAGGAAGGTGAGAGAAAGAATGATGTGAAAACGAGTCATGATTTCATGAAGAATGAGAATGTAACATGTAGACTGAGATGGAAATGTAGGATGGTGGGAACTACCTAATTTGTTTTTATATATGGAAATGGTAGGTGTGCTCAAAATTCTAATCAAGTTAGGCAGGGAAATTGTAAAGGTGAAATTTAATTGACGTGATATGACAAAATTAATTTTGTTTGATCAACCACAAACAAAATATCTGTTATATGTGTTTATGTCGTGGTTTGGATTTAATGTACTTTATTTTTAACTATATGGAAATTTATAAGTGAAGTTAAAAGTGAGTATGAATTTCATAATAACGGGGTTAAAAGAAGATGAATGATTCTTATCAGGGTCAGAGATGAGAATTCGTATACCTTTTTTTAGCTTGAAAAAATGTGCTCTTAGACCTTAACAAAATACATAATACAAACTAGTTTTGTTATTATTTTTTAAAATTGATTGGGTATTGGGCTCACTAAAGGTCTAAACCTAATTGTCAATGGGCTAATAACTAATCTAAACCATAAGAATAGTTTTGTAAGTGGGCCTATGTTGGTGTTTGTATGAATATACCCTATTAATTCTTTTTTACATATGCATATCGGGTTTTCTTTTTAAATGACGTGTCCTTCGAAATACCGGGTCCTAGCCGGTGATCCTCCCCGCCCACCCCTAGGGCCGTCCCTGATTGTCATTTATTTTTAGTGTCGGTAACTCTCTATTCAAAAGCTTGAGTGTTTAAATTCTGTAAGACTCAAATGTAGAACTAGGTTAGTTTGTCGTTAAAAAAAAATTCTCCAAATAAACATTGAGCAAACCAAATTCACCAAAAGAAACATCTAAAACGTCTATATTTAGGGAACACACGAATGGTTGAGTTTAGAAGGTGACACTTGTCCCAAACGTCTAAGAAATAACCTCTTAAACGATGATGGACCCACCCTGAGAACCAGCGGCGAAGCTTGAGATTTCCGACCGGGAGACGAAAGTCACCGGACCTAAAAATATCTATAAAACCAGGGGGTCAAAAATGTATATACCCAAAAATTTCTATACGAAAACTCCATATTCTCCACTACTGAGCGAAAATTTCGGGGGGGGGGGGGGGGGGCACACTCTCCCACCCTACTTAAGTTGCGCCCATGCTGAGAACCAATGTAAGGACTCTAAAAAATGTCCCAAATCAGCCCATAAGTGAAAACCCGGACCCCTGAAACCATACCATGCATCAAAAATAAGAAATCAAGAATTATGGTCTTCAGGCGGGCTGCGTAAAGGTAAGCATAACCTTACGCGGGCCGTGTCAACTTGAAATTCGACCGGATAAGCATTCGGGCCACATATAATCCATCTGGCAACCCTAACTTGTGACCCAGCAAACCTACGCGTAGACTAGGTGGCCACGCGGGCCGCGTAAAGATCAAGCTAGGGCTCACGCGGGCCGCGTGAGACCCATATTTCAGCTATAAATAGATGGGATCAGGGACAATTCATCTGTGTCGAAACCAACTTTCAAAGTCGAAATTTCAATTAATATAGCGAGGCGCTGCTACGATACAGGGTATTAACTCGATCGCTGCTACGATTCAATGTCCGATTAATTGAAACTATCCAATGGATGTTTAAGTGCTGCCCACATTAGGGTTATGCTTTGTCATTCATCGTGAATTCGATGGATGTTTAAGCATCGCACTTTGTCATTCGTTGTGAGGGTTTAATCTCGTGAGTTATCGTAAATGCTGTATTAGTTAATGACCTAGTTCGTGTGCATGTTATTTTAAATTAGGTTACAAGGCTAATCAGTAGGCTAAACTTTGCCCGTATAAATCTGCAATGTGAGTCATTCTCTTTTTATCAAAAGTATTTTACAATACTCCATTTTCAAATGTTATAATTACATGGATTAAGTCGTGGTTATCTTAATCACTGGCTAGTGGGGTATTGTGCACATTACTAATTTCTCACGGGTTAGGCTAATAAATCCTAACAGTGATAAACGTCACTACTTGGGGAAAGACCCAATAGTGGTATGACCATCGTCATCAGGTGACACGGCGCCAGATAAAAATAAGATAGAAGCCATTGTAATCGCTCTTATGCTGTAATTGATAACTAATGTGTCGTTTTACATACTTGAATGACTCGCCAGCATTTCCCCGCTGATAAAATATTTTTAAAACATGTTTCAGGCGACCTGCTATAAATCAAGGAAAACGTGCTACGGAGCACTAATAAGCTTGAAGAGGTGGCTCAGTTAAAATGAATAAACATGTTTTAATAAATCAGGGAATTTACTTGTGAAATTCCTCTATTGTAAAATAACGGGGTTTATCCCGAATGATGAAATGAAATATTTGGGCATCTTTTAGTTTTAAAAAGATCCTGTAAAATCTTCCGCTGTCGCATCATAGATACCACGGGTTCCTGTCCCGCGGCTCCTGACCGGGTCAAACCGGGGCTGGGGCAGTGACAGGAAAATGTGGTATCAGAGCTACTGAAAAAGCCACTGATTTAAGCCAATTAAGTATTTAAAAATACTTAATTCTTCCTAAATTACCATTCTGTGATTATGTGTTTCTATATTGATTATCTGTTAATTTACAGTATGGGTAAGCAAAGAATTTCGAATATCTATCGTAAATTAGATATTTCACCGAAAGATAAGGGAACTTTATCCCAATCAAATTCATCCAGATACTCAGCAGATACTGAGGAATGAATATTTGTCCGAAAAGGCACAGTATGAAAAACCACTTACCCCTCATAAAAGAAGTTTGATTATTAGAAAAAGTCAAGTGAAAATGAAGAAGTCATAGGAAACCCAGGAAATAAGCAATAATCCACCATGGGAAGATGAACTAGATGAAAAATGGGCAAATCTTTATATGTTAGCCACTGTAGCAATAAATGCTAACCTTTAAACTACCAACACCCTGACCCAGTATTAGCACCTATATTATCTATTAGCCAGAAACTTTAAAATAAGATTAGTTGTACTCAAAATAAATATTTTGTTTCAATAAAATGGTTTATTAGATATTTGTAATTAATATTAAAATTCAATTTTTTTTTATTTTGTGATTCTGTGAAAATTTAATTTACAAACTTTTAACCTAAAAATTTTGTGTACATTTTGCATATATGCTAAACAGCATGAATGAGTTATCTGAAGCCCTTCAGAATCTCAATCTCTATCCTGTTAAAATAGAAGTTTCCAGAGACTTTACTGGTTACTTGACCGATGTTGAGGAACCCATGGAATTCCAAGCTCCACCTCTGGAGAAATCAAAACCTAAGAAAAGAAGAAGAATTGTGGGTTGGAGACGTGTACGCAGAAGGAAACTAGCGACTATGAGAATTCCCAAAATAGAGAATCCTATAGATAAAGGAAAAGGGGTAGAAATTGGGGAAAGTTCTAGGCAAGCCGAGGAATTACCATTGCAGGAAGAACTGGATCACATACTGGCAACCTGTGATATCCTTAGGCCTATCAATACAAACCTTTTCCCTTATCCTGCAGAAACCCAACTTCCAATAAACCTGGAACCAGCCATCCTAGAACCTTTAATCCACACTCAACCTCAAGGAGAAATGGACGAGTGGTGGACCAACGATTGGCAATTTCAAAACCTCCTAAATAATCCTTATACCTTTTTCCCTCAGTTCGACCCAGAACCTGCACCAAACCCACCAATGAGTAATGAAAACTTAGCTGAACTTCGCCATTTTGGCGAAGAACTAATGGATGCAGGGAATAAGATTCGGGAGATAGGAGAACAAATCTCCTGGAAATACGATGAAAGGGAACATCATTTCTGAAAGGCCAGCGGACTAGGGGGTGTGGTTGTGAAACTATGTTTATATAATAATAATAGTAATAAAAATATAAATCTGTAAAATAATTTAAAAATAAAATTTTTGTAAGATAACAGTGTGTACGGATGCATAATATAATATATAAAATGGAAGTCGAAAAATCGACAATTTTGGCTGTATGTGTTAATGTGATTATGTGCGATTATTTTGTTATGTTTAGTTATTAAATTATTTTATGCTAATCACTTATATAAATTAATTACCAGATGGAAAACGCTGGTAATGAACCCGTTAATGAAGTTATTCAATCTGAGCATAATAATGAGGATCAATTTCTGAATAGGCAAGATATGGAGAATATCGTTGCTTAAGGAATAGCCAATGCTATCCCCGCAATCCTGGCTGCTGCCTAGAAACCTGTTGAACCTCAACAAATTATTCCTAGTAAACGCACACAAGGTGACAATTTCAGTAATAGTGTAAACGGAGGCGACAACCATATTAATAATGACAATGAGGGGATCCAAGCTCCACTCCTTAAGAAAATGAAAGCTGCAACACCTAGTTGCACTTATAAGGAGTTTCTTGCCTGTAAACCGGCTGAGTTTGCAGGTAACGAAGGGGCAACTGCTGCATTGCGTTGGTTAGAGAAAACCGAGGCAGTAATTATGATAAGTAAATGTACCGAGGACGACAAGGTTATGTACGCGTCGCATCTTTTTAAAGAAGGGGCGCTAGAATGGTGGAATACGGTACTTCAAGCCAAAGGAAGGAGTGTGGCCTATGCCATGAATTGGGAAGAATTTAAAAGTCTTGTAGAAAGAAAATTTTGTCCCGAGTACGAAAAGGAACAAATGAGAAATAAGTTCCTGAACCACCGGATGGTGGATGTAGACTGTCAAGGGTATACGCCGACATTCTTTGAATACGCTAGAGTAGTGCCTACCCTGGCCTCGCCAGAGCCGGTACTTATATCTCGCTACATTTGGGGCTTAATTGGCGAGATCCGTAATATTGTCAAGGCTGCGAGACCCCGCACGATCGATGATGCAGTAGAGTTAGCTAACACTTTGACCGACAAACTGGTACGCACAAGAGAAGAAACCCGGAAAAAGGAAGTGGCCCAAAAGTTTACCCAGGGATTTCTTATGGGTAACCGTAGTAATTTCAGGAAGAGGGGAACTGGGCAATCTTCCACTGTTCCATTTTGCAATGCCTGCAAAAGAAAGCATTTTGGAAGATGCAAGGGATATTGCAATTTTTGCAAAATTCCGGGGCACCAAGAAGAAGACTGCAGGAAGAAGAAATCCACAGTCTGTTACAACTGTGGAGAAGCTGGACATATTAGGCCAGACTGCCCAAAATTGGTCAAACCAGCTGATAACAAAGCCAAACCTGCAGAAGGAACTAACAAGAAGAACGTAAGAGCCTTGCGTTTGACTACTCAGGAAGCATAACTAATTCGTGATGTGATAGCTGGTACGTTCCTAGTTCACAACGTTTATGCAAAAGTATTATTTGAATCTGGTGCAAACCAAAGTTTTATAAATACTTCATTCTGCCAAGCACTTAATTTACCCTTAACCAAACTTAGGCAAATTTTTACAGTCGAAACGACAGATGGGAATTCTGTTAAAATAGATAAGGTTGTGCGAGAAGTAAAAATAGAACTATTAGGCCATAAATTCTCTGCAAACCTGTTACCTATGAATTTAGCCGGATTCGATGCGGTGTTAGGAATGGATTGGTTGGTAGTAAACCATGCTCGAATTCTTTGTGATAAGAATTCCATAGAAATTCATACAACCACAGTAGAGTTAGTGGTGATTACAGGAAATCAGCCACGTAAGCCACTAAAGTTCATTTCGGTAATGAAATTGGCCAGTTATTTAAGAAAACAAGAACTAGTGTATATGATTTCAGTAATCATTAACACTAAGGTTAAGGAACTCAAGGAAATTCCAGTAGTATCGGAATATCCAGAGGTATTCCCAGAAGAACTACCTGGATTACCACCTGATAGGGAAGTCGAATTTAGAATTCATCTAATTCCTGGAACTACACCGATAGCCAAGGCACCTTATCGATTAGCACCCACCGAAATGCTAGAATTGAAAAAGCAATTAGATGAATTACTAAGCAAAGGATTTATACAACCTAGTTCATCCCCGTGGGGAGCACCAGTGTTGTTTGTAAAGAAGAAAGATGGTTCGAAGCGAATGTGTATCGATTATAGGGACTTGAATATAGTTACAATTAAGAATCGGTACCCATTACCTAGGATTAATGATCTTTTCGATCAATTACAAGGAGCTAGATATTTTTCTAAGATAGATTTACGCTCCGGATATCATCAATTGAAAGTACAAGAAGAAGACATACCTAAAACTGCTTTCAGAACTAGGTATGGTCATTACGAGTTTACAGTCATGCCCTTTGGGTTAACAAATGCTCCTGCAGCATTTATGGACATGATGAATAGAATCTGTAAACCGTATTTGGATAAATTTGTAATTGTCTTCATCGATGATATACTTATTTATTCCAAAAGTCAGGATGAACACTGTCAGCACCTGCATGCACTCTTAACTTTGTTAAGAAAAAAGAAGCTTTATGCCAAATTCTCGAAATGTGAATTTTGGCTACAGGAAGTACAATTCTTAGGACACATGGTGAATCACGAAGGCATTCACTTAGATCCTGCTAAAATAGAAGCAATCACCAAATGGAAGGTTCCGCAGTCAGCTATGTAAATTAGAAGTTTTATAGGATTAGCCGGGTATTATAGACGGTTTATTAAGGATTTTTCCAAGATAGCTGTACCATTAACTAAGCTAACCTGTAAAACAGTTAAGTTTGAATGGGGACCTAAACAAGAAGAAGCCTTTAAGATTTTAAAACAGAAATTAACCAATGCTCCAATTTTAGCTTTACCTGAAGGAACAAAAGATTTTGAAGTATATTGTGATGCTTCAAAACTAGGATTGGGATGTGTGCTAATGCAACGCAAAAAGGTAATTGCGTATGCATCAAGTCAATTGAAAAAGCACGAAGAAAACTATACGACTCATGACTTAGAATTAGGAGCCATAATTTTTGCCCTTAAGATTTGGAGACACTATTTGTATGGAAGTAAGTTTACTGTCTATACAGATCATAAGAGCTTAAGATATATATTTGGGCAAAAAGAATTGAACATGAGGCAAAGGAGATGGATGGAGATCCTAAGTGACTAAGACTGCGATATTCAATATCACGAAGGAAAGGCAAACGTAGTTGCAGATGCCTTAAGTCGTAAATATCATGAAAAGCAAAAGCGAGTTCGTGCTCTTAGATTAAATCTACAGTTAGATTTAATGGAATAATTAAAGGATGTTCAGGAAACAGCAATCCAGGATGTTGCTGAAGGAATGAAAGGACGGATAAAAGAATTAGAGCAAGGAGCGGATGGAATTTGGAGATTCCATAAAAGAAGGATTTGGGTACCTAAGCAAGGAGACTTAAGAAATAAGATTTTAGATTTAGCCCATAAATCTAGGTATACCATGCATCCTGGTAACAACAAAATGTACCAAGATTTAAGGAATAACTTCTGGTGGATAGGAATTAAAAAGGACATAGCTAGATATGTTTCTAAGTGTCTAACTTGTTCACAAGTTAAGGCAGAACACCAGAAACCCTCAGGTCTACTCCAACAATTAGAAATGCCTGTATGGAAATGAGAGCTCATAACAATGGACTTTGTTACTAAGTTGCCCAAAACCAGAAAAGGTAACAATGCGATTTGGGTAATTGTGGATCGATTAACCAAATCAGCTCATTTCCTACCCATGAAAGAAACCTTTAGCATGGAAAGGTTAGCAAAGTTGTATGTAGATAAAATAGTATCCTTACATGGAGTCCCACTCTCCATTGTATCGGATAGGGATAGTCGTTTCACTTCCCATTTTTGGAAAAGTTTCCAAGAAGCAATGGGAACCCGACTAAATTTAAGTACTGCATACGATCCTCAAATAGACGGACAAAGTGAAAAGACAATCCAAACCCTGGAAGACATGCTTCGGGCATGTGTGATAGATTTCTGTGGAAATTGAGATGATCACCTACCTTTAATTGAATTCTCCTATAATAATAGTTATCATGCAAGCATTGAAGCTGCCCCATTCGAAGCACTGTATGGACGAAAGTGCAGAACTCCAGTCTGTTGGGCAGAGATAGGGGAAAATCAATTATCAGGTCCTGAAATTGTGCAAGAGACTACCGACAAAATCACTCAGATCAAGGAAAGACTGAAAACGGCTAGAGATCACTAGAAGAGTTATGCAGACAATAGGCGTAAGCCGTTAGAATTTCAAATCAGAGACAAGGTTCTCTTAAAAGTTTCTCCTTGGAAAGGAGTAGTTCGGTTCGGTAAGAAAGGAAAGCTAAGTCCAAGATACGTAGGACCATTTTTGGTAGTCCAACGTATAGGACCGGTCGCGTATCGTTTACAACTACCAGAAGAGTTGGCTGGAGTACATGACGTATTTCATGTATCCAATCTCAAGAAATGTCTATCTGACGAATCCTTGGTAGTACCTCTTCAAGATATAGAGGTAAACGAAAAGCTAAAATTTGTTGAGAAACCTCTTCAGATTGAAGACAGAAAGATCAAGTTTCTCAAACACAACAGATTGGTATTAGTTAAAGTCAAGTGGGATTCAAAGAGAGGACCCGAGTACACTTGGGACCTGGAATCAGAAATGAAGCGAAAGTATCCTCACTTATTCCAGTAAATCTCGAGGACGAGATTTTAAATAAGGTGGGGAGAATGTAAGGACTCTCAAAAATGTCCCAAATCAGCCCATAAGTAAAAACCCAGACCCCTGAAACCATACCATGCATCAAAAATAAGAAATCAAGAATTATGGTCTTCAGGCGGGCTGCGTAAAGGTAAGCATAACCTTACGCGGGCCGCGTCAACTTGAAATTCGACCGGATAAGCATTCGGGCCACGTATAATCCATCTGGCAACCCTAACTTGTGAACCAGCAAACCTACGCGTAGACTAGGTGGCCACGCGGGCCGCGTAAAGATCAAGCTAGGGCTCACGCGGGCCGCGTGAGACCCATATTTCAGCTATAAATAGATGGGATCAGGGGCAATTCATCTGTGTCGAAACCAACTTTCAAAGTCGAAATTTCAATTAATATAGCGAGGCGCTGCTACGATACAGGGTATTAACTCGATCGCTGCTACGATTCAATGTCCGATCGATTGAAACTATCCAATGGATGTTTAAGTGCTGCCCACATTAGGGTTATGCTTTGTCATTCGTCGTGAATTCGATGGATGTTTAAGCATCGCACTTTGTCATTCGTTGTGAGGGTTTAATCTCGTGAGTTATCGTAAATGTTGTATTAGTTACTGACCTAGTTCGTGTGCATGTTATTTTAAATTAGGTTACAAGGCTAATCAGTAGGCTAAACTCTGCCCGTATAAATCTTCAATGTGAGTCATTCTCTTTTTATCAAAAGTATTTTACAATACTCCATTTTCAAATGTTATAATTACAGGGATTAAGTCGTGGTTATCTTAATCACTGGCTAGTGGGGTATTGTGCACATTACTAATTTCTCACGGGTTAGGCTAATAAATCCTAATAGTGATAAACGTCACTACTTGGGGAAAGACCCAATAGTGGTATGACCATCGTCACCAGGTGACACGGCGCCATATAAAAATAAGATAGAAGCCATTGTAATCGCTCTTATGCTGTAATTGATAACTAATGTGTCGTTTTACATACTTGAATGACTCGCCAGCATTTCCCCGCTGATAAAATATTTTTAAAACATGTTTCAGGCGACCTGCTATAAATCAAGGAAAACGTGCTACGGAGCACTAACAAGCTTGAAGAGGTGGCTCAATTAAAATGAATAAACATGTTTTAATAAATCAGGGAATTTACTTGTGAAATTCCTCTATTGTAAAATAACGGGGTTTATCCCGAATGATGAAATGAAATATTTGGGCATTTTTTAGTTTTAAAAAGATCCTGTAAAATCTTCCGCTGTCGCATCATAGATACCACGGGTTCCTGTCCCGCGGCTCCTGACCGGGTCAAACCGGGGCTGGGGCCGTGACAACCAATAACATGGAGACATGTGCTTAAACAATCTACATAGACTCTATATTTGTCGGTGCGTCTGAAGTTGCCTCAACAAATTGAGTCAAATCAAGAGGCTATGGGATGAACGGAAGAGGTTACGTAGATGTAGAGTCTGAGCCTAGCCACCACCCCCACAACTTAAATGACCGGCACCTTTGAGAATTAAACGGCTTCACAAGCCTAGCCGCTTATTTTTTTATGTTTTTAAATTGTATTTAAATTAGACTAGTCGTTTCGCTAACTATGTCCACAAAGGAAGCTACCAGAAACAAAGGTATTGGTGAAGGTAAGCACCCTTTCTAAAAGCAGCATCTCTATCCTTAGGGAAGGATGTAAGGTTTGCCTATATCTCACCCTCTTCAAACCCTACAACTAGTTTTGCTATTTGTGGAATTTACTGGGTATGATTGATTGATATGATACGTTTCGCTAACAGAGTGGTCTTTTTAGACTATTGTAAACATTTCATTTTTGAGTGGCTAGCATTTCTGTTTTTTTTTTCCTTTTACATCTTTTATAACTCCATTTTTTTCTATAAATAAGTAACACTTTTGCATTGCAACTGGCTAAGGTAAGAAACTTTTATAATTTTTTTTAAGGAAACCATATTTATTTTTTCCCTATTAGAGTTAATTATCTTAAATTTTAACTTACATGACATTTTTCTTAGCTGTGAAATTGTTGGCAATGAGGAAATATGTCTCGGGGTAAGCAAGAAACTTTGTTCGCCCTCGGAGACATGTCTGGCCTTGAAAAAGAAGGAACGATATTATTAGACGTCTCCTAAGATCTAAATCATCTAACATACATACGGAGACGTCTGATGTCTAAAATGTACCAATCGTCTAACATGTACGAATAGGCTACAATATATACGAAAACATCTATATACATACGGAAACGTCTATAATCAGAGACGGAGCTTAGTGGAAACCCGGGGGTGCACCGCCCCCCGAATATTTTGGTTAGAAGTGTAAAATTTTTGATTTTTCGTCTGAAAATTTTAAAATTATAAAGGATCGTCCCCCAATTATTTTGCCTAAATATTTATAGATAAACAAATAGAAAGTCTATGTAGTCTCTTTCAACACATGTTTCTTTGTTATTGATGCTAAGGGTGGGTCCATCATCATGAGGCTATTTCATAGACACTTGGTAACAAATGTTACCTTTTGAACTCAATCTTCTTTCTTGTGTTCATTAAATTTAGATGTTTCAAAATTTATTTTAATGAATTTGGTTGGTTATTCTGGTGAATTCCCTTTATAAATGTTATTGAAAATAAAAGTAATAATGGATTTTAATTATCTTAACTATTAGATATTGGCGACAAAAGTATCAACTTAAAAAATAAACAGTGGTGGTCCTACTTTTTTACATATTGTAAACCATTGAACCGTTATTAAGAGAAAAGTAAAGGGGACAAAAAAAATTAAGGTTCTATTAATAAATGTCCATTGGTTTACAATATTTGAAAATGTGGGACCATCACTGTTATTTTTCTAAATGGGACCGTTGCCGGCCAACGACTAATAATTGAGATTATTAAAATCTATTATTCCAAAATAAAATTGTTTTCCATGACAAAAGCTAAATAGTGATATGAAAAAATTGTAAAACCTACGTACTTTTACATGTTTTAGACTGTGGGGTATGGAGGGGCTTGGGTTGGAGGCATTGCTCGACACGTGGCAGGTGTGGAATCCACAAGGTGTGGTGTGGCGTGGCTTCGGCTAGGTGTGGTGTGGCGTGGCCATCAATGTGTAATTTGTTATTTTTCTTTGTTTAAACTATTTAAAATTGCATTAAATTAAAATAACACACTAACTAAAATAGAATATTAAATATAATATTTTTAAAAAATGCAAATAAAATAAAAAAACTACATAAAATAAAAAAAAGCTACATAAAATTAAGATAAATTAAAACTTATGATTTCCCCATGTTATATTTTGTCATGATTTATTTTTTCATTTCCAACTTCATCACCAATTGTGGACCGGTAAGGTGATCGACGAGCATGAGCATGACGAGAAATTTCATATCTTCGCGTTTTTTCTTTTAGAGATACTTTTTTTTTATCGTACGACGCTTGGATATTTTTCTCAACTCGACCCTTGGTTGTTGGAGGAAATTAAATGTATTAATTTTCGTCCCAAGATTTTCCAAATGGTCGGTGTAAACCCTTTACCCGAGGTCGAACTCGGGACCGAACCCGATCTCGTTCTTTGAATCTGCTTTTTTGACGTGGGCGGCAAGGAGAATCATCAAAATCATCCAAATTAAGATCAAACTCTTGATCACGAGCATCAGACTGAGCTTGGGACAAGGGTGTTCTTGCACTTTTGGATGAGGTTGACTCGCTAGCAGGAAGGACTATCGCCCATTTCAAAGCATACCTACTTACATCCCAACAATGCATGTACTTGTACTCGTTCTTCTTGTTCTCTCTATATACTAGCAGGCATTCTTGATAAAGTCAACCTCGGTTTCACCGCTCCTTGGCGCGTTCTTCGCCTTATGGAAACAAGCGTTGAACTCAGTGACATGTGTATTAATATCATCCCACTTGGACGAAAGGCTATCATTTTCACGATACACCTCCGCCCTTTGCATTTTTGTATGAAATGATATCTTTATGGAATCCCAAAAATCTTTTTTGTGTCGTGAATTCCCTTTTCCAAAAATATTTTAGACATTTTAAAAAAAATATAATAAAACTTAACTGGAATAGATGAATCGTCGTATGGAAAGTTCGTGTATACACGGTTTCTTATATACGATGCGATTCCTACTAGATCGGGACATAGTGAGTATACTAAACCGTGTGGCAGTTGTTGTGGATGGCCGTGTGTAAGCAGTATTTGAGTCGGGTTTGGTGGTGGACGGTTTTGTGGCCTACTAGGGTTCGGGTTTTCTTGGTATCCCAAGGGGTTGTTTGGGTCGTATCTGCGGTTAAAATGATGCATTGTAGAGGATTAAGTGGGTCGAGGTTATAAAAAATATGGATATGATAGAATAAGTAGAGAAGTGGTAAAAAATGTAAAAAATGGGTGGGTATTTATAATGTGTAAAAAGGAAATAATTATTTTTTAAATAAAGTAGCCGTTTGGCAATGGCTACATCGAACCTGCCAATCAAAGCCAACCAAGTCACGCTGCCCCTTCTGCCTCACGCCAGGCTCAATCCCCATGCCGCTAGCCCGGTGTTGTCTAGCTAACATTTTTGGCATTCCACCGCCCCAACCCACGCCTCACGCCTCACGCCCTACGTTCTTAGTTCCAACTAGGGAAACATATTGTTCTAGTGTCACGTAACAACCATCTAACTATGAATTGAAAGTCTAAAATATAGGGTGTAGCCTCTCGTTAATTTAAATGATTGGTATATGTTATTATAAGAATATAACATTTTCATTTAATCTAACACATGGGTCAAACAATTCCCATTTACATTAATGTTCTTCATGTTGTTTCAAAATCTTAAGGGCAAATCAGATCCAATTCTAAAGACCTTTACACTAACACTCTGATCTTGAAGATACATCAAAGATACGATTTTACTAAACTATTGTATGATCTTATGTTAAAGTAGTTTGAATAATTTGGAACAGCCAAATAACTGGTAGATAAAATTTTATAAACATTGTTTCACATCATATGCCGGAAAAAATATGGGTTTCGCATAATCTTCACTACAGTGGAGGACAGAGGTTACCATCGAGACCCCTGATGTCGATAAGGGTTGTTGGAAAATAAACTTTGTTTGGGGGAAAGGACTCGACATATGTATCAAATGAGGTATCTCGAAATGGAAAAGGTGCATAGGTGACTTTTCCGTTTTGAATTTTCATCTTCGACGAAATCTATTAATTTCTCATTGTTGGAGTTTAATTTTTTCTTTGACACTGAAAGAGAAATCCTAAACCCTAAATCCGAAGGAAATTTAGCGGTGACTATTAATTATTGGAAACTGATCGGTTATGATGGTGAAGAGGGTGCGGAATTATTTGAGATTTGATCACGCATTTGAATGATTTCTTGGAAACGATTATAATCATCGATTTATACTTTAAAGGCACTCCTAGACAATTTTTGAGAGTAACAACGGATAATATTCCGCTGACCTACTTGGAGATTACAGTGAGGGCTAATATGAATAAAATTAGTAACTGAGACCCTATAGTTGAGATTTTTGATAAAAGATTGTCGGTTTGGAAAGCTAAAACTATTTCTATGGGGGGAGGCTTACTCTGATTAAATCTATTATGAAGTGTTTACCTATATATTATTTTTCTTTATATAAGGTGTCTATGGGTAAGATCAAAAGTCTTGAAGCAAAGATGAGAAAATTCCATTGGGCGGGCTCTACTGACATTAATAAAATGAATTGGGTGGCTTGGGATTGGGTTACTTGGCCTAAGAATAAGGGGGTTTGGGTATTAACAGACTCAAAGACGTTAATGAGGCCCTCCTTTATAAATGGAGATTGAGGTATAAGGTCGAAAAATCAAAATTTATGGAGGAAAGTGGTGGAAGCGTGTCATGCTAAAATCAATCAAAGAAGCTTTCTACCGTTTAATGGTAACATTGTTTGTTGTTGGATAAATATTGTAAAAGTGATTTCCAAAATAAAACTTAACGGGAAAGGTTTAAACAGGATGATTTTGGGTAAAGTGGGGAACGGTAAAGAAATTCGATTTTGGTTAGACACCTGGGTGGGCGATTTCCCTTTCTTGGAAAGATGGCCACATCTGTTTGTTTTGGAAAGGTATAAATCTTGCAGGGTTGCGGACAGAATGGATATAGATCAAGTTAATGATGGCTTCTCTAGGAATTGGGTTAGACAACCTGTCACACCCTCAAAATCCACACGCGGAGTATCACCGCTTGGAGACGTGACATGGCCAGGATCAGGCCACCAATCATATTGAACAACGTAATTAAGTAAATAAAACCAACCACAATATAATTGGTGTCCAAAAGAAAGTAACCAACTTTAAGTTATCAGCGGAAGCATAAAATATAAAACTCAAACATAAGCAATAAGTTCATTAAGTTTAAAAGTTCGACATGAGACTCAACAGTCCATGTACCACAACGACCACTCCTCCCTGTGCAAACTCCATAAGCATCTAACGACCTGCAAGGCACGTAACAAGGAGTCAACAACAAAGTTGAGCGAGTTCACAGTTGGTTGTTTGGTTTTGTAAGTTTGTTTTGAAAACCATAAGTTGTTTCGTAAACCACGAGTTAACCAATATCTTTGTTTTTCCCAAACCATATCCATAATTAGTGGGGGCTTCCCCATGTGAACCACTAGACCGTTACCATATCGACTACTGACGAAAGTAAGTTGTGCCCTAAGTCAATGTCTATCATCATTGACTGTTTGCCATGATCCATTAGTACACGCCCGTCCTACCGGCACGGTGTGAGGTTTGTCAAACCCTAATAGCGCTATTAACTAATGACCCGCTCGCCATTGGCCTCGGCGATTAAGTCGATATAAAATGAGGGACTTAATGATAGAGTTTTGTCTAGTAAGTTAAGGTTGTTGTCCTACCCAAGGAGGACGAACGTACGTATTCTACCCAAGGAGAATACGCAGAATTTATATTGGCATCCTACCCAAGGAGGATATGCAGGTTTCGTTTTAGTTCTTTAACCCATTCCCAACCACCGGGAATCCCATGCCTTAGAAAGAGTGTGAACTCACCTTTGGTTGCTCGGTTTGACTCTCAAAAATAGCTAACAGTCAAGGTCGGCCAATCACGTCCTAATATGATTACCAGTTAGTCATTTAGTTGTTTCAAATAGAGCACAAAGATCCTACACGTATATACTACATAACATGCACTCACTTTAATAGTTCACGCCCATATAAACATTCAACCTATAGCTACTCAAGAGCAAGCATACAATATAGAACATAACACTTTCATTGGCATATAACACGTTAGATCATTATCGGATAACATAACCGACATTTAGACATGCAAATCACTAGTTATATTGTTTCAGCTTGAACATCCAAAACTGTACTGTTTTCGGGTATTTTAATAAAATAGTTATCTTACTCCAAAAATTCCCAAACTTTTACAGAATGTTTTAAACAATCCAAATATTACTGTGTAAAAATATCGGGATCCAATTCTTTACCAATATTTTATAAAAAATCATTTATCGGACTGCAATCAGATTCGTCACTTTCTGATTGCAGTCCACGAAATAATTCATTTAAAATTCATCGTAAGCCCCATTGATGAAATTCCAGTTGGAGCATTACAACGACATCAGTGGTCATCTACAGTATAAATTTCATGAGCTAATTCTACACAGATTTCAAGTTATGACGAAAAACATAACACACATTTTCTGCAGTAAAAATGCATCTTTTGCTGCTGTGAAAAACGACCCATTTAAAAATAGCAAACGAAGTCCAAAAATTATGATTCCAGTGCCATTAGAACCGTATTTCGAAATAACACATTATAGACTCAAGAAAATCAATTTTTCATTAAGTTATGACCCGGTTACAGCCGACTGAAGGAGGCTGTAACAGTTTGTTCCGTTAACATGCTTAGTGATCAACAACGACATTTAACATTTCTTGCAGTAGGTTATAGTTTATTTAACTTTGATTTATCATGTCAAGTACCATCGTTCATATCAGATTTTCAGAGTATAAGTTTTCATCAAGTAACCAACATAAACAAGACAACATCATACTAGCATTATTTAATCATAATAAATCCTATAACTACTAAAAATAGGAAGTAACCAAGAGTTAACAAGAAGCTTACAACTAGCTTAAAGCTAGGGAAGAACACTAGTGAAAATATGAAGGATAAAAGCTTGTGAAGGAGGTCCTTGATGATCCGTGAACACCGAGCTTCGTTGACCACCTTGATACACCTTGTAATATACTTGGATTGGATGAAGCTTGATCAAAATGGTTGTGAAGATATAGGGGGTTTCGGTCATGAGCTTATGGAGAGGGGAGAAGGAGTTTGTGAAGTTGTGATGAAGATGATGAAGGTGTATGTCACATATAATCAAGTCTCTTGAGTTTTATCCAATGGGTAAGATGTTCCAACAAGTACCAACATGATCTTTCAACTTCCAAGAAAGGATCATTTAGGGGATTTTAGAAGATTTATAAAAATCTTGGAGTGGGGCCACTAGGGGCCGGTTATGGCACAAGGGGGGGGGGGTAAAATGAAAATTACTTGGTAAATAAATAAATTAGTGGAAGGTTAAAGTGTAAGATCTAATGTTTAGTGTGTACCATGTATTTTGTAATGTGTTTAAGTGTTCGGGAACCATAACTAGCTCAGAAAAAGTGAAACAATGTTTCTGGTAATATTTTAGTGTTCCGGGTAATGTCCGGTTGTTCGGTTAGATACCGTTCCGTTAAAGTGCTAAGTTATTACATATAGTGTCCTATATATATCTTTTTATAACACTTTTAATTCCCAATACTTAGGAAAGCATACATGACCATTTAGTTAATTTTCTGCACAAGACTAGTATGTTAACAAGCACATGTAAGTATAACGCAGTAAATCAGAAATCAGTTAAGTAATTCAGCACAGTCATCAAGCACTTTAATTATCATTAATAAATCGTATGGATACATGTAATTATGAGGGTTGTCACATTCTCCCCCTATTAAGAGAATTTCGTCCCGAAATTTAGCGCGTGGTTACTGAGGAAGCTAGTTAAGTTGCGTGGTTTCCTTGTTTTCCTGGGGTGTCACATCATCCCCCCGTTGGTTTGGAATTTCGTCCCGAAATTCTGCAGTAGCTTCAGCCTCAGTAGTGGTTGCACTTTTCCTGTCGCAACCCCCGATCCCTTATCTGTCCCGGGAACGGGCGGACGCGAACTCAGAGTTTCGGTGGTATCAGCTTGTTAATTATGGCAGCGGAAATTACATCAGGACCGTAGTTAGGAAATGTTTATCAGAGTAAAACCACCATATGTAATATTAATAATCACATGGGCAAAACCTAAGTTTCTTATTACAATACGTTTATAGGGATAAACCCTATTTTATTGAATTTAAAACATCGTTTATTAGGTAACTTTTATAGCCACATTTTTCCCAAGCCTTCAGTGCTCTCCAGCTGGCTTTTTACTAATTGGCTGTCACATTGTGTTACCTGAAACGCGTTTTAAAAACATTTGTCAGTGGGAAATACTGGTGAGTGAATCCCGGTTTAATCAAGAAACATTTTATTAATTAAAACAGTATTGAGAGCGATCACATTGTTTATTTCTACACAATTACTCATTCAGTACTGTCAATCCTGACTTGTGGGTCATATTACACATTGGCTAACTCGTTGTCCAATGGTAACGTATTGTCATCCCCGACTTACTACTTGCAGTAGTAAATTTTGTATACAAAACCCCAACATACCGGCAGTAATTGAAGAACTACAAAGACTCAATCACCGCTTAATCACATTGTAAAACAATTAAGGTTTTGTAAAACATTCCATAAAGGTTAAAAAAAATTGGATAAACTCACATTGCTATCTTAGACTTCGCGTAAGGGTTTCCTGGGAATAATCTATAATTTATACAAATGTACATAGGTTAGTATCATAACCCTTTGAAAATATTAATGATACCTTCCCCGAGACGGTATTCCAACAACTACGTCGGACAGAACCACGACAGTTGTTACGGAACCCTAAATCAATCGGGCAGCGTATCTATTACAAAACTGGGGTTATAATACTTACAACGGAGCAGAACCTCGCTAATTAGGGGGTATAATACCAGCTTCCTATGCCTAATATTCAGAAATTGTGATTGAGAATTGAAAAATGAACGAACTGAATTGAAGCCCGAGGCCTCCTTTATATAGTTGCTGAACTGGACTCTCACGCGGCCCGCGTAGATGTACGCAGGGGCTTACGCGGCCCGTGTTGTCTCCGTGTCAACGTGTAGCTCGTCCGGATCAGCGTATAGTCTCGACACGATGATGACAAGTGTCGGCCTGGGATGTCTCCGCGTTGTTGATCTCTCGCGGCCCGCGTAAACTTAACATGGGTCTTACGCGGCCCGCTTGAACTTAAGAAAATCAAAGGAATCCGATTCTAACCCTTATACCGCCCGCGTAAGGATTGGGGTGGGTCTACGCGGCCCGCCTCAGCCATAGATTTAAACTTTTATTTATTTTAAATACTATTTTATATATTCCGGGCTCGGTTTTCTTAGATGGGGTGTATATAAAGACATATTGGGACATTTTAAGATATACTAGGGTGTCGGAAATATTATGAGGGTGTTGGTTTTACCGAGGGTTATTACATTCTCCCCACCTTGTTTTAGAGCTCGTCCTCAAGATCTACTGGAACAAGTGCGGATATTTCCTTTGCATTTCAGATTCAAGCTCCCATGTGTACTCAGGTCCTCTTTTGGAGTCCCACTTTACTTTGACCAGAATAATCTCTTATGCTTGAGATTCTTGACTTTCCTGTGTTCAATCTATAGAGGCCTTTTTACAAACTTGAGTTGTTCATTTACCTCTATATCCTTAAGAGGTATCATCAGTGATTCATCAGCTAAACACTTTTTGAGATTAGATACATGAAATACATCATGTATTCCTGCCATTTCCTCTGGCAGTTGTAATTGATAGGCTACAGGTCCTATCCTCTTAATAATCTCAAAAGGTCCAATATACCTGGGACTTAGCTTTTCCCTTTTTATGAATCTTACTACTCCTTTCCAAGGAGAGACCTTCAATAATACTTTGTCCCCTACTTGAAACTCCAATGGCTTGCGTCGGTTATCGGCATAGCTCTTCTGTCGGTCACGTGCTGCTTTCAGTCGTTCCTTGACTTGAATAATCTTGTCGGTTGTTTCTTGTACTATCTCAGGTCCAGATAGTTGCTTTTCCCCAATTTCTGGCCAACATACTGGGGTTCGGCACTTACGTCCATAAAGTGCTTCGAAAGGTGCAGCATTGATACTTGTGTGATAACTATTATTATAAGAAAATTCTATTAAAGGTAAGTGATCGTCCCAATTACCTCCAAAATCAATTACACAAGCTCTAAGCATGTCCTCCATTGTTTGAATTGTTCTTTCGCTTTGTCCATCTGTTTGAGGGTGATAAGCCGTGCTCAATTTTAACTTGGTCCTTTTGGAAACTTGACCAAAAATGAGAGGTAAATCGGCTATCTCTATCAGAAACAATTGATAAAGGAATGCCATGTAAAGAAACAATTTCATTTACATACAACTTAGCTAACTGTTCCATACTGAATGTTTCCTTCATTGGTAGGAAATGAGCTAACTTGGTTAGCCTATCTACAATCACCCAGATTGTATCATTTCCTTTCTTAGTTTTGGGTAATTTAGTAACAAAATCCATTGTTATCAATTCCCATTTCCACACTGGCATTTCTAATTGTTGTAGAAATCCTGAGAGTTTCTGGTGTTCAGCTTTGACTTGTGAACAAGTTAAACATTTAGAAACATAGGCTGCTATGTCCTTTTTCATTCCTATCCACTAGAAATTCTTCCTTAAATCTTGGTACATTTTATCATTTCCTGGGTGCATCGTATATTTGGACTTATGGCCTTCTTCTAATATACGATTACGCAGGTTTCCTAATTTAGGTATCCACATTCTCTTTTTATGAAATCTCCAAATTCCATCTGTTCCTTGTTCTAATTCTTTTAGCATACCTTTTAATTTTTCAGCATCATTCTTGATTACTGATTCATGTGCTTCTCTTATCTGGTCATTTAAATCTACTTGCAGATTTAATTTAAAAGAACGTACCCTTTTTGGCTTTTCATGATACTTTCGGCTTAAAGCATCTGCCACTACATTTGCTTTTCCTTCATGATACTGGATATCACATTCATAATCACTAAGCATCTCCATCCAGCGTCTTTGTCTCATATTTAACTCCTTTTGCTTGAAAATATACTTTAAACTCTTATGATCAGTGAATATGGTAAACTTACTACCATAAAGGTAATGTCTCCAAATCTTAAGAGCAAAAATTATAGCTCCTAACTCTAAATCATGTGTTGAATAATTCTCTTCATGATTCTTAAGTTGTCTAGATGCATAGGCTATAACCTTTTGTCGTTGCATTAATACACATCCATAACCTAATTTGGAAGAGTCACAATAGACTACAAATTCTTCAGTTCCTTCTGGTAACGCTAGTATGGGTGTATGGGTTAATTTATGCTTAAGGATTCTAAATGCTTCTTCTTGTTTTAATCCCCATTCAAACTTAACAGATTTACAAGTTAGCTTAGTTAAAGGAATGGCTATTCTAGAAAAATTTTGAATAAATCTTCTTTAATAACCGGCCAATCCTAAGAAACTTCTAACCTCGGTTGGTGACTCAGGGGTTTTCCATTTAGTAATCGCCTCGATCTTTGTGGGATCCACATGAATTCCTTCATGATTGACTAGGTGTCCAAGAAACTGTACCTGTTCTAACCAAAATTCGCACTTGGAAAATTTAGCGTAAAGCTTTTCTTTTCTTAATAAACTTAAAAGTGCGTGCAAATGCTTTGCATGATCCTCTTTATTTCTTAGAGTAAATGAGAATATCATCTATGAAGACTATTATGAATTTATCCAAATATGGCTTACATATTCGATTCATCATGTCCATAAATGCGGCTGTGGCATTGGTTAAACCAAATGGCATGGCAGTAAATTCATATTGGCCATACCTTGTTCTGAATGAGGTTTTAGGAATATCCTCTTCCTGTACCTTTAATTGATGATATCCTGACCTTAAATCGATTTTAGAGAAAAATCGAGCTCCTTGTAGTTGATCAAACAGATCATCGATTCTTGGTAATGGGTACCGATTCTTAATCGTGACTTTGTTCAATTCACGGTAGTCAATGCACATACGCATTGATCCGTCTTTCTTTTTAACAAACAGTATTGGCGCTCCCCATGGCGATGAGCTTGGCTGTATAAATCCTTTTTCTAACAATTCGTCTAATTGTTTCTTCAGTTCCTGCATTTCAGCGGGTGCCAAACGATAGGGTGCTTTGGCAATCGGTGATGTTCCTGGTATTAAATGGATTCTGAATTCGACTTCCCTATCTGGAGGTTGCCCTGGCAATTCTTCTGAAAACTGAGATACTACTGGAATATCTTTTAAATCCTTTCCTTTAGTGTTAGTGATTATGGAAATCAAATACACTAATGATCCTTTTCTCATGTAACTTGCAGTTTTCATCAAAGAGATAAATTTTGTGGTTCTAGATGATTTATCTCCTTTAATTGTGATCGTTTTACCTTTTGGTGAATTCACTTGGATTGACTTTTGATCACATAAAATATTGGCTTTATTGGCTACTAACCAATCCATTCCTAAAACAACATCAAATCCTACCAGATTCATGGGATAAAGGTTTGCAATAAATTTCTGATTTAAAATTTCTATTCTTGTTCCCTGCAAGATCTCAGAAATCCTAACGGTTTCTCCATTAGCTATCTCTACTAAGCATTCTAGTGGTAGTTTAGTTAATGATTGATTTAGAATTTTGCAAAATGATGTATTAATAAAACTTTGGTTTGCACCAGAGTCAAATAATACTTTAGCAAAAATATCATTAACTAAAAACGTACCAGCGATGACATCTGGAATCATTTTGGCTTCATCTGCAGTTAGAACAAATGCTCTAGCATTTTGAGTATTCTTGTTGTTTGTAGCTGGAGCTAATTTCGGGCAATTAAGCTTGATATGACCTTGTTCTCCCCAGTTGTAACATATCCTGTTGTTAGCTTTCTTCCTGCAGTTTTCTTCATTGTGTCCCGATATTTTGCAAAAGTTACAGTATATGGAGCATTTTCCTGAATGCTTTCTTTTGCAATTTCTACAGTAGGGTGTAGAGGTAGAACCTATATTTTTCCCGCAATTAAAATTTCCAGAACGAAATTCTTGTGTGAGCTTCTGGGTTAGGTTCCTTCTTTGATCTTCTTCTCGGGTACGGACTAATTCATCTGTCAAGGTATTTGCTAGTTCTACAGCTTCTTCTATGGTTTGAGGTCTAGCTGCCTTGACTACATGTCTTATCTCCCCAATTAATCCCCAGATATAACGGGAGATTAACACTGGTTCTGGAGAAGCAAGAGTTGGCACTATTCTAGCATATTCGAAGAATATTTTAGTGTATCCCTTACTATCCACACCAGTCATCCTAAGGTTTAGGAATTTGTTTGCTATCTGTTCCTTCTCATTAGGTGGGCAGAATTTCCTTTCTACCTTGTTCTTAAATTCTTCCCATTCCATATTGTAGGTTCTATCACTTCCTCTTGATTGGAGGATAGTGTTCCACCATTCTAGTGCTGCATTCTTAAACAGATTAGAAGCAAACAATATCTTATCTTCTTCAGCACACTTGCTTATTCTTAAGACTGCCTCAGTCTTCTCTATCCAGCGTAGAGTTGCAATGGCCCCTTCGTTGCCCGAGAATTCCATTGGTTTACAAGACCAGAATTCTTTATAAGAACAACCGTAAGACACGGTTCTTCTTCTTTTGGGAATAGGCATTTGAAGTACGGGTCCATTGTTCACGCTGTTTTCGGGTTCGATTGGTCGCTTACTACTATGCTTACTTTTATTATTCGCTTCTTGAATCGTTTGAATAAAAAATGGCATGGCATCTATGATTCCTTGTGCCACTATATGTTGAACCGCACTATTATCCATTTGGTTTCCATTGTTATTGATGCTTGGATTCTCATTAACCACGTTAATATTACTCTGGTTATCATTATTCTGATTTCTTTGATTTCCTTCATCAGCCATCTGAATTTTAAACATTTACCCCATATTAATATCACAAGATAATATTTAATATAGTTAATCACATGACACGCAATCTAGCCAAAAACGTCAATCATTGCGACTTTTACTCTATTTCCATATACTATTATGCATCTATTACACACTAGTACTGAAATAAAAATTACAATACCAAAAGAAATAGAATCACACTACACACTAATAGTAATATGCATCCGTACACACATATTTTATTTTATTTTATTATATTAAATTATTATTACTATTATCGTTTCCTCCATCACATCATGGATATGGATTTATCCAAAAATCCATATTGCGTTCATCGTATTTCCATACGAGACGCTCTCCCACCTGACGCATTCTCTCACTACTTTCTAAAATTTCCTCACCAAATGTCCTAAGTTCTTGGACGTTTTCTGCACTCATTGGGGGTGCAGATTCTAGGACTGGGTTTGGAATCTGGGTGCGGGTTCCTCATATGGAGGTGAAAGTGCCTGAAATCGGTAAGGATCTTATAAGATCTCCCTAATGTATTCATCGTGGTAATAGGGATCTAAAGGGTCCATACCTAGATAGGCTCAAATGTTTTGTATGGGTGTGCCTTCATGTATGCAGGTACCCTAGGGATTTCTTCTGGGTTAAAGTCATGCATCTCCACTTGGTTTTCAGGGTTTTCTATCTCCATGGGTTGGTCTGGGATTTGTGGTTGTGGGGCTACTAGTTGTTCCAGACTTGGGTCAGCAGCAGTTGTAGCTAGCATATGGAAATTAGCTAGGCTTCTATTAAGCATATCCTGTGTATGGGCATCTGACTTTCGCTTAGCGGCTGCTAAAACTCTTTGCTGTTGCAACTTCTGCATTCTTTTCCTACGTGCAAAAGCTTCCTTCTTGAACCATCCTCGTTTCTTATGAGGGAATGGCTCCTCTGACTGGGCTTTAAAAGCAAACATTCCTTCTTCCTGATCAGCAGAATACCTAGAAAGGGCAGGCTGTGAAGAGGTACCTTCACTCCTAGGTGAATCAAACAACTGACGACTCATGTCTGAGGGTCCTTGATCACTCATACTGTAAACTAACAAATAGTCAAATAACACATAACAAATAAATACAGTCATGCACGTATTTCCGTAATTTATTTCCTAACACAAAATTTAGAATTTAAGTGTTAGCAGAACACTTCTTTGGCTCAGACCAGTGGCTAGGCTCTGATACCACCTTCTGTCGCAACCCCCGATCCCTTATCTGTCCCGGGAACGGGCGGACGCGAACTCAGAGTTTCGGTGGTATCAGCTTGTTAATTATGGCAGCGGAAATTACATCAGCACCGTAGTTAGGAAATGTTTATCAGACTAAAACCACCATATGTAATATTAATAATCACATGGGCAAAACCCAAGTTTCTTATTACAATACGTTTATAGGGATAAACCCTATTTTATTGAATTTAAAACATCGTTTATTAGGTAACTTTTATAGCCACATTTTTTCCCAAGCCTTCAGTGCTCTCCAGCTGGCTTTTTACTAATTGACTGTCAGATTGTGTTACTTGAAATGCGTTTTAAAAACATTTGTCAGTGGGAAATACTGGTGAGTGAATCCCGGTTTAATCAAGAAACATTTTATTAATTAAAACAGTATTGAGAGCGATCACACTGTTTATTTCTACACATTTACTCATTCAGTACTGTCAATCCTGATTTGTGGGTCATATTACACATTGGCTAACTCGTTGTCCAATGGTAACGTACTGTCATCCCCGACTTACTACTTGGAGTAGTAAATTTTGTATACAAAACCCCAACATACCGGCAGTAATTGAAGAACTACAAAGACTCAATCACCGCTTAATCACATTGTAAAACAATTAAGGTTTTGTAAAACATTCCAAAAAGGTTAACAAAAATTGGATAAACTCACATTGCTATCTTAGACTTCGCGTAAGGTTTCCTGGGAATAATCTATAATTTATACAAATGTACATAGGTTAGTATCATAACCCTTTGAAAATATTAATGATACCTTCCCCGAGACGGTATTCCAACAACTACGTCGGGCAGAACCACGACAGTTGTTATGGAACCCTAAATCAATCGGGCAGCGTATCTATTACAAAACTGGGGTTATAATATTTACCACAGAGCAAAACCTCGCTAATTAGGGGGTATAATACCAGCTTCCTATGCCTAATATTCAGAAATTGTGATTGAGAATTGAAAAATGAACGAACTGAATTGAAGCCCGAGGCCTCCTTTATATAGTTGCTAAACTGGACTCTCACGCGGCCCACGTTGATGTACACAGGGGCTTACGCGGCCCGCGTTGACTCCGGGTCAACGTGTAGCTCGTCCGGATCAGCGTATAGACTCGACACGATGATGACACATGTCAGCCTGGGGTGTCTCCGCGTTGTTGATCTCTCGCGGCACACGTAAACTTAACATGGGTCTTACGCGGCCCGCTTGAACTTAAGAAAATCAAAGGAAATCCGGTTCTAACCCTTATACCGCCCGCGTAAGGATTGGGGTGGGTCTACGCGGCCCACCTCAGCCCTAGATTTAAACTTTTATTTATTTTAAATACTATTTTATATATTTCAGGCTCGGTTTTCTTAGATGGGGAGTATAATAAGACATATTGGGACATTTTAAGATATACTAGGGTGTCGGAAATATTATGAGGGTGTTGGTTTTACCGAGGGTTGTTACATTTCCTAAACAACTGGGGATACTTGAGTTTCATTTGGTCTTCTCGCTCCCAGGTATACTCTGGGCCACGACGAGATTTCCAAAGAACTCGAACAAGAGGTATTCTGGTACGCTTGAGAACTTTAACATCTCAATCAGTAATCTCTTCTGGTTCCTCGACGAATCGCAGCTAATCGTCGATAGTGAGCTCCTTGAGAGGAACTATGAGGGTCTCATCTGACAGACACTTCTTCAGATTCGACACATGGAAAACATTGTGAACTCCGCTGAGTTCTGCCGGTAGATTCAGCTTGTAGGCCACCTTGCCAATTTTCTCAATGATTTCGAAGGGTCCAACATACCGCGGGTTAAGTTTGCCTCGTTTGCCAAAACGAACTACACCTTTCCAAGGTGAGACTTTAAGTAGCACTCGATCCCTAACCTGGAACTCCAGTGGTTTCCTTCGCTTATCAGCATAGCTTTTCTGACGGTCACGAGCTGCCGCCATTCGTTGTCGTATTTGAGCAATCTTCTCGGTTGTATCTACTACAAGTTCTGGGCCAGTGATTTGACTGTCGCCAACCTCTGCCCAACAAAGAGGTGATCGGCACTTCCGTCCGTACAATGCCTCGAACGGAGCGGCCTGGATACTGGTGTGGTAACTGTTGTTATACGAAAACTCCACTAACGGGAGGTGTTTTTCCCAGCCATTACCAAAGTCGATTACACTTGCCCTAAGCATGTCTTCAAGGGTTTGGATGGTACGTTCAGATTGCCCATCCGTCTGTGGATGATATGCCATGCTCATGTCTAATCAAGAACCAAAGGACTTGTGCATAGCTTGCCACAACTCAGATGTAAAACGTGAGTCACGATCAGAAATGATGGAGGTTGGCACTCCATGTCTTGATACTACTTCCTTTAGGTAGACGTCTGCTAGAGTAGAAAACTTATCCGTTTCCTTGATAGCCAGAAAATGTGCCGACTTGGTCAGTCGATCCACGATCACCCAAATGGTATCATTTCCGCGTTGAGATCTAGGCAGGCCAGTAACGAAATCCATGGAAATTTTCTCCCATTTCCATTTAGGTATCTCTGGTTGTTGAAGTAGGCCTGATGGTTTCTGGTATTCGACCTTGACCCTAGCACAAGTAAAGCATTTACTGACGTAGGTTGCTATGTTGGCTTTCATGCTAGGCCACCAGTATGTAGTCTTTAAGTCGTGGTACATCTTATCCGAACCAGGATGTACCGAGTAACGAGACTTGTGCGCCTCATCCATCACAAGCTCGCGTAAGTTTCCGTAAAGTGGGACCCAGATGCGCCATGTTACATAGTAGGCGTCGTCTTCCTTTTGTTCTAACCGTTTCCTTGATCCTCGCAGGGACTCAGCCCTGATGTTTTCTGCTTTCAATGCTTCAACCTGAGCATCTCGTATCTATGTAGGAAGACTAGATTGGATGGTAAGTTGTAACGCACGCACACGCTTAGGTGTAGTATCCTTTCGACTGAGGGCGTCGGCCACAACATTGGCCTTGCCCGGATGGTATTTGATAGCGCATTCATAATCATTCAAGAGCTCGACCCATCGGCGTTGTCACATGTTTAACTCCTTTTGCTTGAAGATATGCTCGAGACTCCTGTGATCGGTGTAAATGGTGCACTTGGTACCGTACAGGTAATGTCTCCATATCTTATGTGCGAAAACAACTGCTCCCAATTCCAAGTCGTGCGTAGTGTAGTTCCTTTCGTGAACTTTAAGTTGGCGCGATGCGTAGGCAATGACCTTGTCACGTTGCATCAACAAGCAACCAAGTCCTTGGATGGAAGCGTCGCAATAAACCACAAAATCATCTGTGCCTTCAGGCAATGAGAGGATAAGCACGCTACAAAGTCTATCTTTTAAGTGCTGAAATGCGGACTCTTGTACATCACCCCAACGATAGGTGACACCCTTCTGAGTCAGTGAAGTGAGAGGTTGCACAATCTTTGAGAAATCCTTGATAAACCTTCTGTAATATCCTGCCAAACCCAAGAATTGGCGGATTTCTGTTGGTGTACGGGGTGCAGGCCAGTTCTTGATCGAGTCAACCTTGGATGGATCCACATGAATTCCATTCTTGTTTACCATGTGGCCTAGAAAGTGGACTTCGCGAAGCCAGAAGTCACATTTCGAAAATTTGGCATACAACTGCTCTGTTCGAAGAAGTTCCAAATATCCAGGTAAGGTTTGCACATAAGATAGACTTTGTAGCGTGCTTATCCTCTCATTGCCTGAAGTCTCGAGCATAGATCAGGATGTCGTCGATGAAAACTATGACAAAATTATGACAAAATTATGACAAAATTATCCAGGTAAGGTTTGCACACTCGGTTCATGAGATCCAGGTAAGGTTTGCACAAAATTATGACAAAATTATGACAAAATTATCCAGGTGTTGCTCATGTTCTTCCTGACTCTTCGAATAGATCAGGATGTCGTCGATGAAAACTATGACAAAATTATCCAGGTAAGGTTTGCACACTCGGTTCATGAGATCCATGAAGACCGCAGGTGCATTCGTCAATCCGAAAGGCATAACCAGAAACTCGTAATGCCCATAACGAGTCCTGAATGCTGTTTTAGAGATATCCTCATCTCGGACTCTCAGTTGATGGTAACCTGATCTTAAGTCAATCTTAGAGTAGAAACTCGACCCTTGCAGCTGGTCGAATAGGTCATCAATACGTGGAAGAGGATAACGATTCTTCACGGTCACCTTGTTGAGTTCGCGATAGTCAATACACATTCTGAAGGTACCGTCTTTCTTCTTCATGAATAACACTGGAGCTCCCCAAGGCGAAGAGCTAGGGCGAATAAAACCCTTGTCCAAGAGCTCTTGTAGTTGCAAGGACAGTTCTTCAAGTTCCGATGGAGCTAGTCGATAAGGTGCACGAGCTATTGGTGCTGCTCCAGGAGCTAGCTTGATTTGAAACTCGACTTGTCGATGAGGCGGAAGACAAGGTAATTCTTCAGGAAATACCTCAGGAAAGTCGCGCACAATAGGAATGTTTCTATCTTCTTTTCCTTCGAGGATGTATCAGAAACGAGGGCTAGAATAGCAGTGTGGCCCTTTCGCAAACACTTCTGGGCCTTAAGGAAGGAGATGATGCCCACAACAGCACCGCTCTTGTCGCCATGAATCACGAGGGGTTCTTCACCAGAACGAGGGATGCGAACAATCTTCTCGTTGCAAAGAATTTCCGCTTGCTGATGAGATAACCAATCCATCCCAATAACAACGTCGAAACTACCCAGAATGATAGGAATGAGGTGGATAGAAAAGGTTTGATCAGCAAGAACAAGATTACAACCCTTAACTATGTGTGTGGCCTCTAAGCTTTTACCGTTTGCTAGCTCTACCATGTGTTTGGTGGTCAAAAGTGTTGGGGTGCGCTTAAGCATTTGACTAACTTTTAAGGACACATAACCAGTATTGGCACCCGAATCGAATAAAATAGTAACAAATAAATCATCCAGAAGAAACTTACCCATCACAATGTTGGGATCGTTCCTCGCGTCACCCTGACCCAGCACGAAAACACGTCCCCTGGCACCATTGCCATCATTATTACCCCCGTTATTGTTTCCGTTCCCCTGATTGTTGTTGTTGTTCTGTTTCTGGTTCAACTGGGGGCAGTTTATCTTGAAGTGACCTTCAGCACAAACACTGATAGCATCCCCTGTTACCCTGCTGTTGCTGCTGCTGATTCAGTGGAGCTTGTGGCTGCTGTTGACGATTCTGATTCGCAGGACGTGAGCTCCTGCAATCCTTGGCTTCATGACCCAACTTGTTACATCTCTGACAACGACCCTTGTTACACGGCCCGTTGTGGTGCAAATTACATCGATTGCACTTACTCATCTGTCTTTCGCTGCTGGGACTGAGACTGAACTGAAGTAGAACCCTTGCCCGAATTTCCATCCCACTTGCGCTTGTTATCACTCGAAGAATCAGAAGTAGTAGTAGCGCTAATACGCTTGGGCAGCTTGTTCTGCTCAACTGCCTGATCAGTGAGACGATGAGCCAACCGGCTGATTTGCTGAATGGTGCCAAGATTAGCTGAGGTCACGTGGCTCTGAATTTCTGGCACCAAACCCTTAAGGTACAGCTCGATACGCTTGATAGGAGGATCCACCATAGTATGACACAAGATAGCTAATTCGTTCGATCTCTTTGTGTATGCCTCGATTTCAGACCCCGTCATCTTCAAATTGAAAAATTCCACCTCTAGCTTTTGGATGTCATCACAACTACAGTACTCTTCTTTGATCAAATCTTTGAAGTCGTTCCATGGGGTGGCATTAGCAACTGCCAGCCCTATCAGTTAAACCTGTGCTTTCCACCAGGTTAACGCAGCACCCTCGAGTGTTCCAGTAGAAAATTTCACCCTACGATCTTCAGGGCATTCACACATCTAAAAAACAGACTCAATCTTCTCAAACCAGTGAAGAAGACCTACAACTCCTTCTGTGCCGCTGAAAGTACTAGGTCGGCAATCCATGATCGTTGTGAACGTACATACGGGAGGCTGGGCATGTTGGCCTGTGGCGCGAGAATAAAAGACAAGGTTAAGCACAAGAGTTGGTTCGCGATGGTAGGATCTAAACGTCCTAAGATAAGTTGATATGGCAGGTTATACCTCTTGCAAGGACAGCTGCGAGTGCCTCAGCCACTCGTTCGTTGATTAGAGCCGTCAGCTGGGCTTGAGTCAAGTTCAAACGTCCACTCATGATCTTCATAACGAAGCAACGTAAGTGAGAAAAGTGTCGCGAAAGTGCGTAAGCGTGGGACGACAGGAGAGAGTAAGCACACAAGGTTCAAATAGCAGTTATCACGTTAACTAATGCACTATGTGAACTATCAAACAGACAATATAAACATAAATCATACCACCTATTGCGTCGAGTCTTGCACGTGGAGCGAAGCGTCATTGTGGATCGTTAAGCACTGTACAGGTTATAGTCTGGTTTTGTCAAAAAGCTTTTCCCTTTTTAAAACCAAGTTCACTATAACCAATGGCTCTGATACCAATCTGTCACACCCCCAAAATCCACACGCGGAGTATCACTGCTTGGAGACGTGACATGACCAGGATCAAGCCACCAATCATATTGAAAAACGTAATTAAGTAAATAAAACCAACCACAATATAATTGGTGTCCAAAAGAAAGTAACCAACTTTAAGTTATCAGCGGAAGCATAAAATATAAAACCCAAACATAAGCAATAAGTTCATTAAGTTTAAAAGTTCGACATGAGACTCAACAGTCCATGTCCCACAACGACCACTCCTCCCTGTGCAAACTCCATAAGCATCTAACGACCTACAAGGCATGTAACAAGGAGTCAACAACAAAGTTGAGCGAGTTCACAGTTGGTTGTTTGGTTTTGTAAGTTTGTTTTGAAAACCGTAAGTTGTTTCATAAACCACGAGTTAACCAGTATCTTTGTTTTTCCCAAACCATATCCATAATTAGTGGGGGCTTCCCCATGTGAACCACTAGACCGTTACCATATCGACTACTGACGAAAGTAAGTTGTGCCCTAAGTCAATGTCTATCATCATTGACTGTTTTCCATGATCCATTAGTACACGCCCGTCCTACCGGCACGGTGTGAGGTTTGTCAAACCCTAATAGCGCTATTAACTAGTGACCCGCTTGCCATTGGCCTCGGCGATTAAGACGATATAAAATGAGGGACTTAATGATAGAGTTTTGTCTAGTAAGTTAAGGTTGTTGTCCTACCCAAGGAGGATGAACATACGTATTCTACCCAAGGAGAATACGCAGAATTTATATTGGCATCCTACCCATGGAGGATGGTGGTACATATCCTACCCAAGGAGGATATGCAGGTTCCGTTTTAGTTCTTTAACCCATTCCCAACCACCGGGAATCCCATGCCTTAGAAAGAGTGTGAACTCACCTTTGGTTGCTCGGTTTGACTCTAAAAAATAGCTAACAGTCAAGGTCGGTCAATCACGTCCTAATATGATTACCAGTTAGTCATTTAGTGGTTTCAAATAGAGCACAAAGATCCTGCACGTATCTACTACATAACATGCACTCACTTTAATAGTTCACGCCAATATAAACATTCCACCTATAGCTACTCAAGAGCAAGCATACGATATAGCACATAACACTTTCATTGGCATATAACACGTTAGATCATTATCGGATAACATAGCCGACATTTAGACATGCAAATCACTAGTTATATTGTTTCAGTTTAAAAATCCAAAACTGTTTTCGGGTATTTTAATAAAATAGTTATCTTACTCCAAAAATTCCCAAACTTTTACAGAATATTTTAAACAATCCAAATATTACTGTGTAAAAATATCGAGATCCAATTCATTACCAATATTTTATAAAAATCATTTACCAGACTGCAATCAGATTCGTCACTTTCTGACTGCAGTCCACGGAATAATTCATTTAAAATTCATCGTAACTCCGATTGATGAAATTCTAGTTGGAGCATTACAAAGACAGCAGTGGTCATCTACAGTATAAATTTCATGAGCTAATTCTACACAGATTTCAAGTTATGACAAAAGACATAACACACATTTTCTGTAGTAAAAACGCATCTTTTGCTGCTGTGAAAAATGACCCCTTTAAAAATAGCAAACAAAGTCCAAAAAATATGATTCTAGTGCCATTAGAACCGTATTTCGAAATAACACGTTATAGACTCAAGAAAATCAATTTTTCGTTAAGTTATGACCCGGTTACAGCCGACTGAAGGCGGATGTAACAGTTTGACAGCTTCCTGTTTTCAGCTTATAGCGCTCTAACGCAAGTTCTATTTGTTCCGTTAACATGCTTAGTGATCAACAACGACATTTAACATTTCTTGCTGTAGGTTATCGTTTATTTAACTCAGATTTATCATGTCAAGTACCATCGTTCATATCAGATTTTCAGAGTACAAGTTTTCATCAAGTAACCAACATAAACAAGACAACATCATACTGGCATTATTTCATCACAATACATCCTATAACTACTAAAAATAGGAAGTAACCAAGAGTTAACAAGAAGCTTACAACTAGCTTAAAGCTAGGGAAGAACACTAGTGAAAATATGAAGGATAAAAGCTTGTGAAGGAGGTCCTTGATGATCCGTGAACACCGAGCTTCGTTGAACACATTGATACACCTTGTAATATACTTGGATTGGATGAAGCTTGATCAAAAATGGTGGTGAAGATATAGGGGCTTTTGGCCGTGAGCTTATGGAGAGGGGAGAAGGAGTTTGTGAAGTTGTGATGAAGATGATGAAGGTGTATGGCACATATAATCAAGTCTCTTGAGTTTTATCCAATGGGTAAGATGTTCCAACAAGTACCAACATGATCTTTCAACTTCCAAGAAAGGATCATTTAGGGGATTTTAGAAGATTTATAAAAATCTTGGAGTGGGGCCACTAGGGGCCGGTTATGGCACAAGGGGGAGGGGGGAGTAAAATGAAAATTACTTGGTAAATAAATCAATTAGTGGAAGGTTAAAGTGTAAGATCTAATGTTTAGTGTGTACCATGTATTTTGTAATGTGTTTAAGTGTTCGGGAACCATAACTAGCTCAGAAAAAGTGAAACAATGTTTTTGGTAATATTTTAGTGTTCCGGGTAATGTCCGGTTGTTCGGTTAGATATCGTTCCGTTAAAGTGCTAAGTTATTCCATATAGTGTCCTATATATATCTTTTTGTAACACTTTTAATTCCCAATACTTAGGAAAGTATACATGACCATTTAGTCAATTTTCTGCACAAGACTAGTATGTTAACAAGCACATGTAAGTATGACGCAGTAAATCAGAAAGCAATTAAGTAATTCAGCACAGTCATCAAGCACTTTAATTATCATTAATAAATCATACGGATACATGTAATTATGAGGGTTGTCACACAACCCGAGATGGACATCGAGCTTAAAGAATGGCAGGAATGTAAAGATGTTATCAGCATGGTGAGACTGTCCAATGATATGGATGCATGGTACTGGAACGTTGAAAATCAGGATGGGTTCTCGGTGATTTCAGTGAAAAAGGAGCTCATAAAGGATAGGGGAAATAGCTTCCTCCCTAACTTTGATTGGTGCAAATGGATTCCGTTAAAATGTAACATAATGGCTTGGAGAGGTAACCTAGACAGACTTGCAACAAGAGTTAATTGAAAAGAAGGAATGTGGATATTATGCGGTTATATGCCCTTTTGCGATGAGTACGAGGAATCGATGGATCACTTATTCACGGCATGTTCGATGGCTTCCCGGGTTTGGGCGGCTGATAGTACTTGGTGTAATACTCCTCCAATCTCCGCCTTCACCTTCAAAGACTTATTGGATATCCATAAATCTTGCCATTTTGGAAAGAAAGCAAAAAAGATTATGCTTGGTTTGGTTATAACTTCTTTTTGGTGTATCTGGAAAATTAGAAACGAGTTGGTGTTCAATCAAATCAGGAGAAGACCGCAAGAGATTGTGTCAGAGATAAAATCAAGGGGTTATGCTTGGGTTAAAAATAGGTCTTCGTGTAAATATATTAGTTGGAAGGAGTGGTGTAAATATCCTATGTATATGTTGTAATTGTGTGCCCTTTGCTCGTTTGGGTCAGGGGTTTTGTGTTGTTTGGCCTTTTGCCCGTTTGAGTCGGAGGTGTGTTTTTTAGCGAAGTTTAATTTTCAAAAAAAAAAACAATGGTGAAAAAAACCTAATAATGAGAGAAGAAGCGCATTTCGTATGTTTTGTATAGCCTACCTCATGATCCCAATGCATCATTGATACCATTTGCACCTTCAACTCTTTTGTGACTATTACCATTAGTCTTTATGAATAAGCTCTTGCCCAGTAAGACCCCTAAACGTTATAATACCTTACTATTAGTAAAACCCGTGTGCAAACACAGGTGGTTTTTAGAAAACCATGCATAACATATTTTAATAGAAAGTAAAAAAAAGAATTAGGGCAGACTTACAAAATTGATATGAACTAATGGTCAACAGGGTTAGTCAACATGAGTTCCAGTATTACACACAACCTAACCACTGTTGTCCATCGACTGTTACATACCTTTGTTGCTTTCCAATAGAGGTTTCCTAACAACTGTCATCCATTATCCCCAACAGAGGTTGCCCCGTGGACAGATGTTAAGTATCAGATGTTAGTCAACCCATGTTAAAAGGGTTAGTAAACGGAGGTTAAAAGGGTTAGTCAACAGACGTTAAGAGGATAAGGAAACAAACATTAAAAGGGCAAACAGATGTTAGCAGGTTGTTGAGCTCGCAAAAATGTAATTTTAGCACATTTTACCATAAGATTGTAAAGAATGATCATGTGTGTTGTTAAATTCATAACTTATTAGGTTTGTCCTTTACAGATTGCTTAAACATTCATACATTAATAAATACTCGACAACAATTTACATGATTTACACTTATGTAACATCTAAAAACACGGGTAGCCTTTAGAGAATTTCTATACAAAAATTTATTAAAAACAAAAATCACTATACATTGTTCTTTACGAATTGCAGGAGTATTCGTAAATTCATAAATACTCTTTTACAACAATACATACGATACACTAATATAACATTTAATAAAAACATCACACCTAATAAATTTAAAGCATTAATACTAATACCATAAGTATCATAGTTTTATAAAGCATTATAATACTTCTTACATGTTTTTCGATCTAAAAAACAACATCCAAAATTTATAATAATTACGAGTAAGTAGAAGATACACAATTAAATGTTCAAAAGTCATCAACCAAGACATAACAACATGTCATCATAGGTTTTGTAGAACTTCTTTGTAAACTACGTTAGTAGTGGTTGTACAAACTCGTTTTGCTTTATCACAAATCAAAATTTTCAACCCTTCCTACTTTTTTACCCTAGATACAGCAACATAGAGTTGGCCATCACTAAAAACTGGACATGGAAGATAAAACCAACACGTTCCAACAATTGTCCTTGACTTTTATTTATTGTCATAGCAAAGCACAGTGAAAGTGGGAATTGTCTTCGAGAAATCTTCACTGGTATTCTTTTATCAGAAGGTGTCATCTTCAGTCTTGAAATCAAAGCAGGGTGACCTATATTAGTTCCTGTGATAATTTTTGCTTCAATCACAACTTTTCCGAGTTTTGTGACTTGTAAACGTGTACCGTTACACAATCCATTTGCCTGATCAATGTTTCTGAGTAACATCACTGGAGAACCAAGTTTCAATACTAATTTATGGTTAGGTAAACCAGACAAATGAAGATTTTTTAACACATCAGAAGGAAACAATGCCATGTTAATCTCTGATTCTTCCTCAGATTGACATAAACTATCTAAACTAAAATAAATCTTCTCTTCACCAGGCAGATTCTCTAACAACTCCTTATTTATTGAATCCACTACTTCATTTGTTGGAGCAAGAATGACTCTTTGTTGGAAATACGTTAAATCCCGCAAAAACTTATTCATGGCTGGATATGTAAATGAAATGAGAGAAGAAATAGGATTGAGTTGATCATGAATAAGTAAATCATCTGGAATTTCAATATCTACCCCATCATCATTCTCTTCACCAAGGAGACCATCACCAAGCTTTAAAATCAATTTTGCAAATTCCTTTATTTATTTCAAATCTGTTTCCTGACATCCAACTCTTAATCTCATATTCTCAGTTAGCTTTAGTACTTGACAATATTGCCATATATAAAAGAATTCAAAGAAGCATTGACTATCATGCTCTAGTACCTTTAGGGATGACCGGAAGAATTTGTCTAAAATCACCACCAAATAGAATGACCTTTCCTCTAAAAGGCTTGCCTTCCATTTTCAATTGACTGGAACGTGATATGTCTCTCATTGTCCTATCGAGATCTTCGAAACAATACTTGTGAGTCATAGGTGCTTCATCCTAAATAATCAAAGTTGTTCTTTTAATTAAATCACCTAATTCAGTATTAGGCTCTATCGAACAAATTGAATCCTCGTTAATGTTGTTTGGAATTACAAACCTAGAATGAGCAGTTCTACCACCATCCAGCAAAAGTGAATCAATTCCACTGGATGCAACATTCAATACAACTTCACCTTTGGATCGTAATGCAGCTGCGAATGTCTTCCCAAGAAACGTTTTCCTAGTTCCACCATAACCATATACAAAGAAGACACATCTATCACCTTTTTCAATCCCTTTTATAACAATTTTGTAAATTCTTTCCTGTTCGGCAGTTAAACACTTTACATAACCAGCAAGTTCCCTTTGTAGAGCTACTCTATCATACGATAGTTCTTTCATTATCAGTCGATTGTTCAATGATGAAATGTAATTTTCCGAAACACTTGGCGTGTCATCAAAGTTTTTCAGTGTACTCCCATTGATAAGTAACAACTTTTTAATTTCAGATAGACAAATGTATCAACTTCTTCTTGTTGAAGAACCAAATCAAAAACAAATGTTGAAAAAAGTATTAGTTTTTTCATAGTTCAGGAGCTATTTCATAATATTAATGTAGTTGTATATAACTTTAATAAAGTAATCACATTACGTGCAATACCAGTTATCTTCCGTTGCTGATATAGAATGTCTTCACATAACAGGGACTTGGTTTGCGACCAAAAATCACCAGGAAAAGATATGGAGTTTGACAGTAGCAACATTACAAAAAAGTCCTCAAGAAATCTCCGGTTGACCATGTGCTAGCTTCTTTGATGGCATTAACATATTCCTTATCATCATCCAACAGTCCTCGTGCAAAACATGCATCTTTAAATGTTTCAAAAACCTGTCCATCAACTGTTTTTATATCTTCAAAATAGGTTGGTCCCCTAATATGATTCAGTAAAGTCCTTAAGTAATAAAAATCACCAAGTGATGGTGGTACATAATGTATCCTCCCATCTGATCCTTACAGATGCTTTCTTCGACACCATTTCTGATTTTTAGGTTTCCATACATAATGTCTCGGGAACTCAACATACTTCAATGTCCTGGCAAATTCATCGACTTTGTTACAGTTTATCCACTCTGTGAACATTGTCATTTTCACAGTTGGATCACTAACAACATAACACAAATTTGCATGATCATTATACACAATACTCTGACCATCTTCATAATGAAAAGGGAATACTTCAATAGCTGGATATCTATAATGTATATCATACATGAATATTCTCCAAGCAGCTTCACAAGCAGAAATATACCTACAATCAAGGTATGCTTTTATCTCATCTACAGCTACATTCTGATGCGCGTCATTGTTGGTGGTATTGGATTGAAAAATAGAAGCCGTGACTCTATCAGGTCCCTTATTAATATATTTAAACAAATATTTGATAGAACCTGACTGGTTGCACCATTCAACGTTAATGTGGCACTGATACTTTCTGAGCAGGAGGGTATTGTAAGGAACTATAAACCTATTATCAAGTGCCATGCCATTCTTTACTACTCTATTACTTGCTTGACGACGATGGTAGACAGGATATCCTTCAGAATCAACACAAGTCTCATCTACATATTTTTTGGGAAACTTTTTAGAACATTTTTGCTGAACCATACATGGACAAAGTGGGTTGTCTGTACCACATGGTCCATGAATCATAAATTGCTTGACAAACTCATATAATTCAGGATCTCTTTCTTTATCTGGTATCTCAGCACTAATAACACGATCAATATCAGATGTAGTTGGAAATTTGCTTTCAGCACTCAAGAACAAACATATGTGAGCATGTGGCAGTCCACGCTTCTGAAATTCAACTGTATACATAACTGAAATGTTTTCAAGGGTGAGCTGTTAGATAAATATAATTAGGCGTTGAAAGTTAAAAAAAATATAAGTAAAAGGTACCTGCTTTTATGTCACCAAAGAATTTATCTTTCTTGAAGTCTTTTATTAGATGATCCAATTTACACTTGAATAATCTAGAGATAATATCCGGTCTGTCTTCAGGATTAAGAGCTTTATCATGCAAACACCTATAAATCTCAGGCTAGTTGGGATTACAAGTCACTGTTATGAATAGATCGAGATATCCAACAGACCTACAAATTGCCATAACATCCAAGTACTTTTGCATCATATATCTAGAGCCACCAGTAAATGATGAAGGTAAAAGTATAGGTTTACCACAAATTAAGGCATTATTCTCTCCACTTTCAACAGTAGCATTCAAATTCTTAAAACTTTAGGTTCTAAGTTTCAGTTGTTGTGTCCTTATATAATTCAACCTGGCAGATTCTATCATCGTGTATCCACCAACTAAAAACTGTTGAAATGTTTTTTTTGGCATTAACTAACAATGAAAACTGATTCTGTCTATCTTGTATTTTGTAACAAAAGAATTCTCTAATTGTAAGGTTGGTTCTAAGTACCTCATTATCAACCGCAATCCCTCTATGTTTAATACCAACTCTATAACCATCTTCTGCATATGGGAAAATAAGTGGATATTGGAAAGCAAGGTAAGAAGGATGAAGTTCACTAATTCTTTGAAGACCACCAGACTTCCTTCTAACAATAATGTCCCGTTTATGAAATGCTCCATCAAAATCACCAATTATTAACGCAACAATTTCTGATGCTGTTGGCAAATTGTGAACTCTTCCATCCTTGTCTTTTGTTCCAATAAGCTTCAGGGTTACTTCTTGCCATTCATTTTCTAGAAAACAATCTCTTACCATTCTAAAGGACTGGACAAGAGGATTGCAAGAATCCAACATATTTTTAAGACTTTTGATGGTCGTAATATCAATCTGGTTGTTTCTTGTGGTTTTGGATTGTATCTGAGAACTGCAAGAAATATAAAATGTTAAAATTTACATTCGTTTCAAATGAAACATGGATGTGAATATATTAGGAAGCAATATATATAATCATAAATAGCATAATTTCATAAAGAAATTACCTTACTGCTTTTTGACGATTTACCACCTTGTTTGTGAATCATATATGTAAAGCTATAAAAATTTGGGTTCTTCCCCATCATCCGAAAGTAGACTACCCATTCGATGATAATTCTGACCTTGTAGTCTAAATAAATAAGGACCTTTGTCTCTCTGATAACTTTTGTCAACCTTTCCACCAAGAGATGTGAACGAAAACATCATGTTATATGCTCGAATATTATTCATGAAATCCTGACTCTCTGAGGTATGATATTAATATAAATGATGTAGTAATGGAGGTGGTGGTGGTAGCTCAACATTCCTATTTGAACAACAAAGAGAATATGATGTTTTCTTATGATTTTGATTTCCCCTAAGCATTTCATCTTCCCACAACATTGCATCACACTTAGAACACACAAAGATGGCATCTCCATGATCAATATAATCTTCAGAATGGAATAAATTTATAAGTCCCTATAAGTTATATACACGTTGAAAGGTTAACAGGAATTTACATTTGTACTTATACCTTTAGAAATTCCATAAATCTTCATAACCACATAATTTGCTAAAATCTCATCACTCATTGATAGTTCAATTTTAGGTATGCCACCTATATTGAAACTTGTAAAATAAGACGTATATAACAATTCATAAAAGCTAAAATAAGAATATACATTAAACAAAAATTTTGTTTTCAAACATATAAAACATACAATTTGTAATATTTGATAATGGAGTCCACTCAACAAAATCGGATGTTTGCTTAGTACTTCCAAAAGGAGTGTGATGTACATTCCTTGATGAGATTTTTCTTGATAAATCTTATAAGACAAAAGTATATAAAATAAATGAACAAAACTACAATTCATAATTAAATTTAAAAAAAATCTGCGGTAAGCTTACCTTTTTCTTTTGTAGATGACTGACACAAATTACTACTAATATTTGGAGTAGCATAAGTAGGAGGATGATATACATTCCTTCTTTCAACATTGGTTGTTGAAACTTGTAACATAGAACATATGTAAGGATTCCCAAAAGGTAAGATATAAATATATATTTCTTTTAAATGTTGTTTGCAAACCTATAACACATACTATTTGTAATATTTGATAATGGAATCGTTTCAACAGAATCAAATGTTGATGTAGGATGACAACCACTGTTGTTTCTCTTTTGTTGAAGAACACGCTTCCTTTTTTCCTTGCTTCAGCATAGCTTTGACTTTGACTTGCTTGAAGGAACACTTCATACTTACTTGAAATTCTCTTATCTGTATCCATAATTTCAAATATCTGAATGAAGAAGATCTGTTGACCAATCAAGAAAAATGACTTTGAAATGTTGTGAAAATGATTTGAAATATTTGATAATACAGATTTGAAATGGTTGGTATGTTTTATATTTAGGGATAAAAATATGACAGGTGTATTAGGGTATAAAATGTAATTTACTTATCCCAATGGTGGTAAGATGTAATCTCTTATCCCAATGGCAGTTTAATTGTATTGTGTGGACCAATCAGATGAACTCCGATCATTTACATAGAGGTAGATAAAAACATACTTTACCTTTTCAACAACTTTTCACATCCCTTTACAAAAGTGTTTTCTCTAATCTCATTAAAAGTGCTTAAAGTTTTAATCACGGATGTACACTTGAATATTCAATCATTCCACATGAATACTTCTTGCTTTTGACATCATCAACAACTTCCATCAAGGTATAATAATATTTATTAAAACTTGTATGCACAGGAGTTTCATATGTACATCACTAACGACTGTTATCATTCAATGTTCATGTATTGCATGTTTTAGATCATGTATAAATTTCATTTTACAAGTTTTTTATTTGTTATAATTTTTCCGATTCTAAGTTTTCTTTGATATGGTGCTACATTTAGATACTTGAAACCAATCGATAAGCTATGTTTTGTTGTTTTTATTATTTGATATTAAATAATATGATCAATTTTTTTGTTTACGGACTTCTAAAATGTCACACCCTAGCCGATGGAGGAAACATCGGGGCATGGCACTGAGCGAAACAGATTGTTCATGAGTATCCATAACAACTATTTATTACCAGATAATTAAACGACATGTCCCATACCACAACATATCCAAATAAAACAGTTATTACAAATAAATGTTTCAAAAACAAATACTGTTCCAACGACTCAGATTTAAGCGTGACATAACTAGACCCCTAGCTTGATTCACCAAAGCACAGCATTTCCTAGCATTTAAGCACCTGTCACATACGTTAAAATAAAGGTCAATACACATAGGGTAAAGGTGAGCATACACGTTTAATAGTAATAGTAGAGTTCGAAAGCGTTTACGCATAACCAGCATGTAACATGTATAATGTGAAGCTCGTAGGTTATCGACAATGAAATATGCACAGACAAGACTGCGAGTTGTAGAATGCGCAACACATATCACCACTGTGACACGTGAAGAGGAAACCTTAACAACCCCTGTCCACGACAGGTGCTGAGTCCAAACTATAGTACAATGGTTGCTAAGGCGTCAGGCAACAATCACTGTGTTAACATAACATACAAGTATTCATCGAGTAACACGTAACATGCAATATCGGTTAGCATATAAATAGTGTTTGCGTTGTGTGATTGATGTGATTTAGAATAAGTAACGTATGTAACACCCAAAAGTGCGTAAAGTAAAAAGCGATCGAGTATACTCACAGGGATGGAACTTAATTGATTGAAGGGAGCGCTAGAGTGATTAGCCTGAACAGTTAATGGTAGCATAAGCGAATGAACGGTGCGATAAGTGGTGTGAAGTGAACAAGTGTCGAATGATAATCCGATCGGATGGCAATCTGATCGGATGGTCATCCGATCGGATGGCCATTCGGTCGGATTGACATTCGTTTGAGAAGGATGTGTTTGTGTATGATGGCTTTGAAGTTTTCGTTGTAGTATTTTGAAAACAGAGAAGTATCTCTACCCTTCAGGTCGATCGATCGAACGGTCGATCGATCGAACGGTCGATCGATCGAACGGTCGTTCGATCGGATAGCAATCCGATTGGCGAGGATACTTAGTGAGAACAAGTTCACAGCAGGATGGTCACTCGATAGGATAGCAATCCGATCAGATGGCAATCCGTTAGAGCTGATGGTCTTTGAATATTATGAAATTGATTAAGTGTCGAAGTCCCAAATGTCACCCGATCGGATGGTCGTTCGATCGAATAGCAATCCGATTGGACGGCAATCCGTTTGACGTTCAGACCTTTTAAAAACTTGAAAATTGAAAAGTGTGGAACCAAGTGCAATCCGATCGGATTGCAGTTCGATCGAATGGCAAACCGATCGGATCGCAATCCGATCGGACGGCAATCTGCACCAACGAATCCGATCATCTTGACTTGATTACTTTGAAAGTTTTGCGGTTTATTTGAGACGGTATGATAAAGTACTAAACAACGGAACCTCGTCAAGTCCCAAGTCGCCCGATCGAATAGGAATCACCCTTGTCTGACAGTTGATTGTTCTTTGACGGTTGTTCATGTTTACTCCGGAATCGGTTGTCTCTTTGATAGAGTTCAGATCTTAACCGAAACTTCACTAAGAAATGAGTAGAAGACCAGAATGAGCTCCGATTCTATCGGTTTTGAGTGCATTGAGTGTAAAAGAGTTGAAAGAAAGTTAGAAACTATCTTTCAATCCTTTTAACTTTGAAAACGTTTAGATCTATGCGAAATCGTTGTGAAATCATGTGGAAATCCTTCAGATCTGGGTTGTTCTTGGTGAAATGAGGCCAAACTTGAAGTTCATAAGAACTCCATGATGACATCACCCTAGAACACCTCAAATCCACTGATTTCACGGTTAAAAGTTAAGATTCAAAGGTGAAAATGATAAAGAAGTGCGTGTAGATTATAGAAGCACAAGGTTTGAGTTGAAAACTTACAAGAATCATGAGAAATCGAGAGAAAGAAGGCCTTGAGCGTGCTGGTCGAGTGGGAGAGCTGTCACATAACTTGTGATGTGAAAGGAGAGGTATTTATAGGTTGCCAAAAAGGGAAAGAGGGAGCAAGTGTCGAATGGCGTGCCGATCGGATGACACTCCGATCGGATGGCAATCCGATCGGATGGCCATTCGATCGAATGGCCATTCGATCGAGTGGCTCCGACGAGTTGCGTTTCGATGTTTCGCTTTGCGTGTTGAGCGTTGCGATGCGTTTCGAGTGAGCGATGCGTTAGTATTACCCATTAGTTACACAAATAACCTAGCTACTATATCTAACATACAATCACTATAAATAACTTGCGTTTAGCGTTTGCGATTAGATTGCATTTCGATAAAATTGCGATTGCGATTGCGATTAAACACCTCAATATAAACATAAGATGCATAAGTAACACATAATAGCACACACACATAAAAAAATATCCAGAACACATAATTCGAGTTGCGAATGCGATTAGCGATAAGTCGATTAATGATTAAACATGCGATTATACCTCGATTATTAATAAGTACTCCACATAATACAACTAAAGCGATTTAATATAGAATATCGTTTACAAGTCAAAAAGCACAATTCAGTAGTTAAGCAAGGAGTGATAGATCGCAATTAGCAATCTTTTCCTCCTTTGACTTTGACTTTCCAAAAAGCGGGTTGTTACAACCTCCCCTACTTTAGGAAATTTCTTCCCAAAATTTTAGAAGTAGGCATAACAAACAGTTGCGGGTATTTCGCCTTCATGTCACTTTCGAGTTCCCAGGTAAACTCGGCACCGCTTTTGCCTTCCCAGCGAACCTTCACAATGGGAATGCGTGAGCGTCTGATCACCTTGGTTTCTCGTCCCATGATCTCGACAGGCTTCTCGTCCATGGGGGACATGTAATTCCTGGTCGGTTAAGCACTTTCTGAGGTTCGAAACATAGAAAGTCGGGTGGACATAACTAAGTTCCTCCAGTAGTTCGAGTATGTATACCACTTTTCCAATCCTTTCCAGAATCTTAAAGGGTCCAACATATCGAGCCGCGAGCTTTCCTTTTTTGCCGAATCTGATCACCCCTTCCAAGGTGCAACCTTTAGGAGTACGTGATCGCCAACGTCAAATTCAAGGGGCTTGCGGCGTATATCGGCGTAACTTTTCTGGCGACTCCGAGCTTTCAGCAAATTGTCTCCAAATTGGAGGATTTTGTCAGTCGTTTCTTGCAACAGCTCAGGACCGGTAATTTGCGCGTCCCCGATCTCGTGCCATACAATAGGCGATCAACATTTCCTTCCATATATTGCCTCAAATGGTGCCATTTGTATGCTAGAATGATAACAGTTATTATACGAGAATTCGACCAAAGGTAAGTGCGCGTCCCAATTACCACCGAAATCTATGACACACGAGCGAAGCATGTCTTCAAGGGTGCAAATCGTTCTTTCAGTCTGACCGTCGGTTTGGGGATGGAAAGCGGTACTTAGATTAAGGGTAGTACCGAGAGCAGATTGAAACATTTCCCAAAGACGTGAGGTAAACCGACAATCATGGTCAGAGATGATGTCACGAGGCGTCCCATGTCGACAGCTGATCTCGTCAGTGTAGATTCGGGCTAATTTTTCTACCTTATAGTCTTCTCGTATCGACAGAAAGTGAGCAGATTTAGTCAAACGGTCAACGACAACCCAGATACTATCGTGACCTGACGGCGTACGCGGGAGTTTCGTGATGAAGTCCATAGCTATAGTCTCCCATTTCCACATCAGGATCTCGGGTTGTACGAGTAAGCCAGAGGGTCGTTGATGTTCAGCCTTGACTTTCGAGCAAGCCAGGCACTTTGAAACATAAAGAGCGATATCCTTCTTCACGCCCGGCCACCAGTACTTGTAGCACATGTCCTGGTACATCTTGTCAGCACCGGGATGAATAGAATACTGAGATTTGTGGGCTTCGTCCATCAGAATTTGTCGTAAATTGGTACGCTTGGGAATCCAAATTCGGTCTAGATAATGGAATATCCCATTCGATTTATTCACCAGTTCATCACCATCGTTGATGAATCTTTCCTTCTTCAAAGTACGTTCGGTAAAACAAGCATGCTGAGCATCACGGATAAGAGCTTCGAGATTAAAGTGGGCTTGAGAATTACGAACGCTATGCAAATAGCTTCGTCGACTGAGAGCATCGGCCATGACGTTTGCTTTGCCAGGATGGTAACGAATCTCACAGTCGTAATCATTGAGGAGTACAACCCACCGGCGTTGACGCATATTCAGTTCTTTCTGGTCAAAGATGTGTTGTAGGCTCCTATGGTCGGCGAAGATCGTACACTTGGTACCATAAAGGTAGTGTCGCCAAATCTTTAACGCAAAAACAACTGCACCAAGCTCGAGGTCGTGTGTGGTATAGTTCTTCTCGTGGATCTTGAGCTGTCGAGAGGCGTACGCGATAACCTTGTCTCGTTGCATGAGGACACAACCAAGACCGAGGTTGGAGGCATCACAGTAGACTACGAAATCGTCGTTTCCGTCGGGCAGTGATAGCATGGGAGCATTGCAGAGCATAGTTTTGAGAGTTTGAAAGGCTTTCTCTTGTTCAGTTACCTAATCAAAAGGTTTGTCCTTATGCGTAAGCGAGGTAAGTGGCACAGCGATTTTAGAGAAACCTTTGATAAATCAACGATAATAGCCCGCTAGTCCGAGAAAAGAATGGACTTCAGACGGGTTCTTGGGTGTAACCCAACTCTTAACAGCATCGATCTTCGTAGGATCAACGTGAATTCCTAGACTATTGACGATGTGACCCAGAAATTGAACCTCCTCAAGCCAGAATTCGCACTTGGAGAACTTAGCATAGAGACGGTTTCCCTGGAGTAACTCAAGAACCAAACGTTGATGCTGCGAGTGTTCGGTTTTTGATTTGGAATAGATCAGGATATCATCGATGAACACGATGACGAAGCGGTCAAGAAAGGGTTTGCCCACGCGATTCATTAGATCCTTGAAAGCTGCGGTAGAATTGGTCAAACCAAAAGGCATAACAACAAACTCGTAATGGCCATAGCGGGTTTGAAAAGCGGTTTTAGGAATATCCTCCTCTTGAATGCGTAATTGGTGATAGCCTGAGCGTAGATCGATCCTCGAAAAACACGTAGCACCTTGTAACTGATCAAACAAATCATTGATTCGAGGCAAGGGATAGCGATTCTTAATAGTCAGCTTATTCAATTCCCTGTAGTCGATGCACATCCAGAACGAACCATCCTTCTTTTTTACGAAAAGGACAGGTGCGCTCCAAGGAGAGGTGCTAGGGCGAATGAAGCCTTTATCAAGTAGTTCCTGGAGCTGACTCGAGAGTTCGCGCATTTCAGAAGGAGCGAGACGATAAGGCACTTTAGCAACAGGATTTGCTCTAGGAATGAGGTCGATTCGGAAATCAATATCACGGGTGGGAGGTAAACCAGGTAAATCATCAGGAAATACGTTAGGGAATTCGCAAACAATGGGAACGTCTTTCACTTCTGTGTTTCCTTTCTTTTCCTTCTCCGCTACTACAATGTTAGCCAAGAAAGCTCTGTATTCCTTGCGGAGATACTTGCTTACTTGGACACATGACATGAGTTTGAGACCTTTCGAAGGAGTTTCTCCATATACACAAAGTTGATCACCATTAGCGAGTGAGAAGCGAATCATCTTATCCAATCATACAACTTTAGCACGAATTTCGCAAAGAAAATCAATGCCTACTATGATGTCAAAACTACCGAGCTGCATCGGAATAAGGTTGATAGGGAAGACATGATTGTTGAGTTCAATTGTACAATCACGTAGAACAAAATTGACAGCAACGGTTCTTCCGGTGGCAACTTCAACATTGAACGTCAAGGGGAGATAGGCGCACTTACGATTAAGGAGCTTTTCGAATTCAAACGATACAAAACAGTTATCTGCTCCAGTATCAAATAAACATGAAGCATATATACCATTCACAAGGAACGTACCATTAACCACATTGTTGTCTGCTTGAGCCTGGCGGGCGTTGATGTTGAAAGCACGTCCGCGGGCTGCTGGCAGCTGTTGCTGTTGGTGTTGCTGCGGCTGCTGCTGGGGCTCTTGTTTCAATACTCTATTGGGGCACATGTTTGCAAAGTGGTTGGGATCACCACATGCGAAGTAAGCTCTAGCGTGAGCAGGAACTGCTTGTTAGCCATGGGGAGCAGGAAGGAGAGTTTGTGGTGCAGGAGCTTGACCTTGAGCTGGAGCTGGAGCTTGACGTGGGCCTGTACGGCAGTTTGCGGTGATGTGTCCATACATGTTGCAATGCACACAGAACCAGCATGCGATACCCACTGGGTGATGATAAGTACAAGTAGGGCAAAGCGGGTGTGGTCCAGTGTATGTGTCACACCCCCAAAATACCACTTGCGAAAACACCGCAGGGCGTGTGACGTACCAGAATCTAGCCACCAATCACATTGAACTATAGTAAATATTTAAGTGAAACATTTCATTTATTTCGTAACATATTTCCAATACATAAGTTAAAACCAAAGTAAACGTTCAGCCGAAGCATATTGTAAATCATTCATCATCTTCTCCAAAACAAGTGTTCACAACCAATGAAACGTGTATCCAAAAGTCTCGACCCATGACCACTCCAGGACTCCCAGATAGCAAGTACCAACCGTGAATCTAATGACCTGCAAGCATGCAGACAAGTGTGTCAGACGACGCTGGTGAGTTCAAAGTTTTGTTAACACGTTTAGTTACCAGATATGAATATAAGACATTTCAATAATTTGATTTGATGTTGTTATTAACTCGATTACCGTAGATGGCTTTAGATTTATTTGCCCAAACACCAATGCTCTATCACACATTGGTCAAGCGGTTAAGGTAATTAGTTCACGACCGTCCTCCCTGGTACGACGTGAGGGTGCTAAACCTAATAGCTCTATCAACTAATAACCCCGTTGCCTCCCCGGCAACTAATCGTTAGATGTAAGGGGACTTATCGATAGAAATGAGTGTAATAACCAACATCCCAATAACCTGACGTTCCTCCCCGGAACGATTACCAGATGTCCCTCCCCGGGACGCATGCTTGGAAAAAGAGCAGTGAACTCACCTTAGATTTGCTCGGTATGTTACGTTACATTACCCATTCCCAGTTGGTCAACCAAACCCTACCGTGGTTACCAAAGATAGTCAGTTTCGTAAGCGTATATCCAAATCACGTTTTCAACGTACACATTATACAAGTAGCAGACAAGTATGACACACGTACTTATACGCATCGTAACTGTTAAATATAGAATCCGTTGATCTATAACTTTTAACGTGAGATCATATAACAAGTGTATGGGTTTCACATGCAATCAATCACTTAGCAGTACATGTGTTTTCACAGATTGCAGTTGCTGTTAAGATCACAGTGTATCCCATATCAGGCAATTCGTTTCTCAAACAAGTTTCTATCCCACGTGCAGGTCACATAACATGCAATAACACTCACAGTTGCATTGACTATTCACATCATACAATTTACATTAAACAATAAATATCCGCCTATACACGTTCCTTGTTTCAAGACAACCTTAACCTCATGCAACAATCACAACTGTCAGATAGCATGCACAACATAACCCATTCACTGTTCAGCTTATTACCCATATGACGAAAGACCAATCTTTCATTGGGTTCAATGTTTGGCGAAAGACTACAAGTTTCGTCGAGATGCTTGTCGACGAAAGATCAACCTTCGACGACCTATGATTCGTCGACTGCCCTTGGCAGTTTGAGATCCCCACAGTTCCAGTAAGCAATTCAACAACCAAATCCAAATCAACATCTCATATGCATGTGAAGACTTAGCGATTGTCGGCCATTTGTTTTAAACATTAAAGATTGCACGTGATATTCTTTCGGCCCAATAAGTCAAGATTTAATCAATTTCTGTCAGTCCATTTAATAATTGGCCCTTTTAGTAATTTTGGTCCAATAGAAATTACAAGATGTCAGCTATACAAAGTTAATTTCAAAGTTGTGGCACAATCAGATCAAATAGTCTAGTCATGCAACCCTAGATCACTGCCACTTTTCAATACTAATATCACCACTACAAGATCATCGATTAATATAATCTAATCATACACACATCATGGCCATTAATTATTTAATCAGCAATTCATAAAATACTTGTCACCATCAATATGTGCACATGGTTTGTTCTGAATTTGTATATAATCATTAGCAAGGTTTAGGCATTTTCCTACATAAACCAAGTATTACAACCATACATACATATCAATAACACCTTTCATACACTCAATTATAGTCGAACGAGATTAAAATCTTTAAGATTATACATACCAGAAGATTCGAAGGGGAGGGGAGAGGCTGATCGTCGAAGTAATAGGGTGGTTGCACTAGGGTTTGCGCCATTCTGTTATGTGTACGCAACCTAAACCCTAAGTCTACAAATATGTAAAGTTCATAAGTGTGTGGGCCGAGATTATTTAATAATGGTGGCGGCCCAATAACATTTGCTACCCAGCCAAGGTAGTTCAAGGATATGTACGGCCAATACTAACTTCTTGACACAATAATACCCAGGTACACACTCACTCGTACCCGATTACATTTACGCTTAACAAGCTTAACATAGCGAGGAACGTTTCAGAGAGATAATGAGAGGAGTTAGAATCACGAGACTAAGCAGCACTAACCTTGAGAGTTCGGGTTGTCACATCATCCCCAACTTGAAAGAAATTTCATCCCGAAATTTGACAAGTAATCCAAAACGGCAAGATGTTAACTCAGGGTGACTGTGGATTTTCCACCGGTACCACATCATCCCCAACTTCAAAGGGAATTTCTCCCCGAAATTCACTTGTTCCTCAAACTTAGATTGGTCAGTCGGGAATAAATGAGGATACTAGAGCTTCATCTGATCCTCACGCTCCCACGTGAACTCCAGTCCACGTCTTGAGTCCCAACGGAATCTCATGATTTGAATTCGACTACGATTATGAATCTTCACTTCCCGGTCCATGATTTCTATTGGTTCCTTGACAAACTGCAATTTGTCGCTGATCTTTAGTTCTTGGAGTGGCACCACAAGTGTTTCGTCGGACAAACACACTTCGAGACATAAATGACATCGTGAATGTTACCTAATTCGTCAGGTAACTCGATTTTGTAAACCATGTTGTCGATTCTTTCAAGAATTTTGAATGGCCAACACAACGTGAATTAAGCTTGCCACGCTTCCCAAAGCGTACCGCACCCTCCGAGGGTGAGACTTCCAATATGACACATTCGCCTACAGTGAACTGCCAGTGTTGCCTAAGTTATCCGGTTTCCTGGCTATCACGCGTTGTCGCCACACGATTTCCAATCTAAATAATCTTCCCAAGAGTTTCGAGTGCAAGTCCTAGACCCGTGATTAGGTTGTCATCCACCTCAGTCCAACAAGGAGGTTGGCATTATCATCCATGCAATGCCTCAAACAGAGCTGTATGCATACTAAAACGGTAACGCCTGTCGTAGAACTCACCCAAAGATAAGCGTCCTTCCAAATGTTTACTAGAGTCAATCACGCACATGCTCGCAGCATGTCTTCTTGTGTCAGGATGGTTCGTTGCTCTGTCCGGTTGTCCTATAGTGATAAGCAATGTCCATGACTAGACGTGAGCCTAGGGTATCGTGTATTGCCTGTCACAAATCAGGTATAGCCCAAAATCAGAAGTAACGGGAGTTGGTACCTTGTGCCTAAAAGAAGCCTCTCTCAGAGGAACATTCACAACTAATGAAGACTCATCAGTTTCCGTGATTGCAAGAGAGTGTGCTGGTAACGTGATACAATCAACGATCACCTAGGTGATATTGGTTCCGTTCTGGGTTGTAAGTAGACTAACGATAAAATCCATGGCAATCTGTTCTCTTTTCCACATGGGTGTTGCTGGTTGCTGATACTCCACCTTGACGTTCCTGCAAGTCAAACATCATTCACATATGTTGCTGGGTGGGCCTTCATGCCCGATCACCAGTACAAGATTTATAGATCCTTATATCTCTCATCAATACCCAGACGACTAGAATATTGAGGCCGACGTGCTTTGCTCAACACAAATCCCCTACAGTTGCTGAATAATGAGATCCTCATTCATTCCAAGAGGTAGCGAATATCGTCCGGCCTGCCAAAGGTTGCTTTTCCATGCCCCGCATGGGTTCAACTTGAAAATTCTCTTCCTTCAGTTCTCCAGTTTGAATAGAGCGAGTCTGATCAGGTAGGTTAAAGTCGATAGTGAGTTGCAAAGCTCGTGCACGTTCTGGTTTTACAGTCGTAATTATTCAAAAGTTCCATCCAGTGAGGCCATTGCAGGCTTTTGCTCCTTCGAAACAACGATACACGGGAGGCCCTTGTGATCGGTCTAAGTAGTGCATTTGGTGTCGTCCAAGTGATGCCTCCAACTTAAATCCAAAGACTACAGTTTCCACCGCAGGTTGTGTGTCGTGTAGTTCCTCTTTGTAACTCAATTACGTAAGTCATCACTCTCTCGTGTTGCATCGGTGTGTAACTGGGACTCTGATTCGGAGCGTCATGGTATACCACTAGATCACCCGTACCCTTAGGTAAAAGACGATGCTCAGTGCATTGCAGAGTTGGGATTCGAAAGCTGAAAAGACGTCCTCCTGTTTTGTCTTCCACGAACACAGCACCCTGATGTGCTAAAGAAATTTAAGTTGCGTGATCTTCGAAAATCCGGTGATGAATCTGCAATAGTATCTAGTGAGACCAAGAAATTGCTGTATCCTCGAAGGGATCTTTGGTGTCGATCGGTTTCTAACAAAATGGATCCTAGCGAGATCCACGTGTATTCCCACTTCGTTGTTTATATGACCAAAAATGTACCTCTCGAATCCAGAAGTTACTTTCAACAAGACTTCGCGCGGAGTGACTCCTCCCTCAGGGGTTCTAAAATAATATACAAATACCGTCCATGATGTTCCTTTCTCCTGGAAATGATCCAAAACACCATCAATAAACACGGTCGATTCATGTGGTCCATAAAGCTGCTGGTGTGTTGATTAAGCCAAAGGTCATGGTATACAAAGTCGCAATGGCCGCATTGCGTTTGATATGCCGTTCTAGGGACATTCTCCCCTTGGACTTCCATCTAATGATAGTTCGTTCGTTAGTCAATCCTCGAATGGAAGCTTGTCCCTCGCAACTAGTCGACAGGTTTTCAACACATGGTCGAGGCAAATGGTTCTTGACTGTCACCTTGTTGAGTTCTCGATCGTCAGTACACGCACGAAAAGGCTTGTCTTCATGGATATAACAGGGGCTCCCCAAAGCGAAAAACTAGGTCCGATAAAACTCCTGTCCAACAGTTCCTGTAGTTGATTAGACAGTTCTCGCATCCCTCCTGGTGCAAGATGGTAGAAGCCCGAGTAATCCGGGCTGCCTCTGGCGCGAGATCAACTGAGATTCTTTTCTACAATTGTGGGAGTAGACCGGTAAATTCTACGGGTAGCACTTCGAGAGAAATCATGGGCAATCGGTGGATCCTCGATCCTCTTTTCCTTAGTCTTTACATCAGTAACGGTTGCTAACATAGTGGGGTAATCCCTCCGTAAGCGCTTTCTGAGTTTTCATTGCTGATATGATGCTAATCTTTATACCACTATGATACTTTAGAGCATATAGCGACGCTAAATTTCTTCTCACAGGGTATGTATGCGCGATATCTGAAAAATCCAATCCACACTAACTACTGCATCGAAACTGTCAGGGACATCAGAAAGAAGGTCGATGTCGAACACTTGTCCCATAAGGTCGAGCTTGCATCCCAATGAACATATGAGGTTTCAATTGTCTTGCCATCAGCTGATTCTACAACAGGTTCGGTTTTAAGAAGCATCAGGGTTAACCAAAACAGGGCTACTCATGCAAGTTACCATGCTGCTATTATGCCTGGCGTCGCCTACACCCATCCTAAATGCCCTTCCACGAGCATCACTACTAGTGTTGTTGCTACTGTTATGAGGATTCCCATTACTGTTATGGTTCCTTGGGTTGTTGTCGTCTTGACTTAACATCGGCCAGTCTTTGTTAAAGCCACCTTCATTTCCATACTGAGAGTCATGATTTGCGAGGACCTTGTTGTCGCTGTGTATGCTGCCTCTAATATCGTCGCTTGAAACGGAGCCCCTACGATCTTCACCAGTAGGGTCCATCTCTTCACATTCCATGTCACGTCCTAAGGCGCTACTCATTGTGTTAGCAGTTACACATTCCACACTGTAGTCAATTGCATCGCTTATATCCCCATTGATTCGTAAGAGTTGACTCCCATAAGTCGCTGACTAGGGTTAGAGATTCGATTGAAGTCAATACGCTGGTGTTCGTTGCTGATAATCGGGGTTGTTCAAATACTGGGACCGGTAAAGTACTACGCTCATCCTCTTGTCCATCGATCTAGCAAGTTGATTGTGTAATACACTGTTTATTGCGAGAGTGTTGCAGGAGTGATCGCACTTCGGGATCTAAGACGTCAATACATTAAGTTCCAGCAAACGAAGAAAGGTGAGAAAGGTATAGACCAATCATTCGACACTGCGACATCCAACACAGACACGTTCGTACTAGCACCTAACATTCTACACTGTTCACTAGACGTTCAGATGTGTGTTCAGGTAATACTCGATAGCATCGAGATTCGAAAGGATTCAGAGAGAAGTGAATAGATCACGTTCGAGTAGGAGGCAATCACTGTTAGGACTCCTATAGATTTGCTACGTTCTCATTGATCAGGAGAAAACCCCTTCTTCACTCGTTAAGGCTCACTGGGACTCGCATGCACCCCACATTATTATTATGTGTGCACCCATAATAATATTGTGAATTACATGTTCATCTCAGTTCCTCCTAACTCATGTCAAATGGTTCCTCAAACTTAAATGTTAAACGGAGGTTATCAAGATGAAAAGATCACAGAAATCCAAAAACTATGACAGACTAACAACGCATCGTAAGGTAAACAAGCAATTCATGTAATCCTGCCATAATGACGAGTGTGTGTTCGTACGCTACATCATAAACAAGTGTACAGTAGCCATGCAATGTATAAAACAGATGAAAGAGACGAACCTTGCAATCTGGAGCTGAGTGTCATAGTCGTATTCTCATTTTCAGAACTGTTCGGTTATAGTCTGGTTTTATAAAAACGTTTCAAAAACTAAGTTCACTACAACCAGTGGCTTTGATACCAAACAGTCACACCCCCAAAATACCACTTGCGGAAACACCGCGGGGCGTGTGACTTACCAGAATCTAGCCACCAATCATATTTAAGTGAAACATTTCATTTATTTCGTAACATATTTCTAATACATAAGTTAAAACTAAAGTAAACGTTCAGCGGAAGCATATTGTAAATCATTCATCATCTTCTCCAAAACAAATGTTCATAACCAATGAAACATGTATCCAAAAGTCTCGACCCATGACCACTCCAGCACTCCCAGATAGCAAGTTCCAACCATGAATCTAATGACCTGCAAGCATGCAGACAAGTGTGTCAGACGACGCTGGTGAGTTCAAAGTTTTGTTAAAACGTTTAGTTACCAGATATGAATATAAGACATTTCAATTATTTGATTTGATGTTGTTATTAACTCGATTACCGCAGATGGCTCTAGATTTATTTGCCCAAACCCCAATGTTCTATCATACATTGGTCAAGTGGTTAAGGTAATTAGTTCACGACCGTCCTCCCCGGTACGGTGTGAGGGTGCTAAACCTAATAGCGCTATCAACTAATAACCCCGTTGCCTCCCCGGCAACTAATCGGTAGATGTAAGGGGACTTATCGATAGAAATGAGTGTAATAACCAACATCCCAATAACCCGACGTTCCTCCCCGGAACGATTAACAGATGTCCCTCCCTAGGACGCATGCTTGGAAAAAAAGCAGTGAACTCACCTTAGATTTGCTCGGTATGTTACGTTACATTACCCGTTCCCAGTTGGTCAACCAAACCCTACCGTGGTTACCAAAGATAGTCAGTTTCGTAAGCGTATATCCAAATCACGTTTTCAACGTACACGTTATACAAGTAGCAGACAAGTATGACACACGTACTTATACGCATCGTAGTTGTTAAATATACAATCCGTTGATCTATAACTTTTAACGTGAGATCATATAACAAATGTATGGGTTTCACATGCAATCAATCACTTAGCAGTATATGTGTTTTCACAGATTGCAGTTGCTGTTAAGATCACAATATATCACATATCAGGCAATTCGTTTCTCAAACAAGTTTCTATCCCACGTGCAGGTCACATAACATGCAATAACACTCACAGTTGCATTGGCTATTAACATCATACAATTTACATTTGACAATACATGTCCGCCTATACAGGTTCCTTGTTTCCAGACAACCTTAACCTCATGCAACAATCACAACTGTCAGATAGCATGCACAACATAACCCATTCACTGTTCAGCTTATTACCCATACGACGAAAGACCCATCTTTCATCGGGTTCAATGTGTGGCGAAAGACTACAAGTTTCGTCGAGATGCTTGTCGACGAAAGATCAACCATCGACGACCTATGAACCGTCGACTGCCCTTGGCAGTTTGAGATCCCCAAAGTTCCAGTAAACAATTCAACAACCAAATCCAAATCAACATCTCATATGCATGTGAAGACTTAGAGATTGTCGGCCATTTGTTTTAAACATTAAAGATTGCACATGATATTCTTTCAGCCCAATAAGTCAAGATTTAATCGATTTCTGTCAGTCCATTTAATAATCGGCCCTTTTAATAATTTTGGTCCAATAGAAATTACAAGATGTCAGCTATACAAAGTTAATTTCGAAGTTGTGGCACAATCAGATCAAATAGTCTAGTCATGCAACCCTAGATCACTGCCACTTTTCAATACTAATATCACCACTACAAGATCATCGATTAATATAATCTAATCATACACACATCATGGCCATTTATTTATTTAATCAACAATTCATAAAATACTTGTCACCATCAAGACGTGCACATGGTTTGTTCTGAATTTTTATATAATCATTAGCAAGGTTTAGGCATTTTCCTACATAAACCAAATATTACAACCATGCATACATATCAATAACACCTTTCATACACTCAATTATAGTCGAACGAGATTAAAATCTTTAAGATTATACATACCAGAAGATTCGAAGGGGAGGGGAGAGGCTGATCGTCGAAGTAATAGGGTGGTTGCACTAGGGTTTGCGCCATTCTGTTATGTGTAAGCAACCTAAACCCTAAGTCTACAAATATGTAAAGTTCATAAGTGTGTGGGCCGAGATTATTTAATAATGGTGGTGGCCCAATAACATTTTCTACCCAGCCGAGGTAGTTCAAGGATATGTGCGACCCATACTAACTTCTTGACACAATAATACCCAAGTACACACTCACTCGTACCCGATTACATTTACGCTTAACAAGTTTAACATAGTGAGGAACGTTACAGAGAGATAATTAGAGGAGTTAGAATCACGAGACTAAACAGCGCTAACCTTGAGAGTTCGGGTTGTCACAGTATGCACGCTTGGCAGGCGGTGCATTGACCACAGGTGCCGCTACTTGGCAGTGTTGAGGTTGCGGTTGGGCACGTACTGTTTGAAGTGGGGCAGCAGTAACTGCACAGTTCTTGTTACTGGAACTGATGTTGTTCTTCCTTTTGCGGCGTGAGAGCTTTGAAGACTGCGGTGTGGCGGTAGATTCAGTGGTGGGAGCAGCGGTGACTTGATGCTGATTCTTGGAGGCTTTGTCGAAATAACCAGCCCTGACTCGCTTATTGTTGATCTCAGCGGTGAGCAGGTAGGTTTCCTCGATTGTTGTTGTCTTTGCAGCCTGAACAAAGTCTGCAACACAATCCGAAAGAGCACGGATATACTTCTTGATAGTAATCTCAGGGGAAGTAACTTGACCAGGGCAGATGATACTCAACTGCTTGAAGCAAGCAGTTAAACCAGCGTTATCTCCGCCATCCTGCTTAATGTGCCAGAATTCATCCTCGAGCTTTTGGAGTTCATGGGGAGGGCAGAACTCTTGCATCATGATGTTCTTCAACTCGTCCCACGACAATCCGAAAGCTACATCATTTCCTCGTTTGTTCCTCTCGGCCGTCCACCAATCAAGAGCGTGGGATTGGAAGACGTCGGTGGCGTTAACAGTGCGTAGGTTTTTCGAACAACCACTCTGACGCAGGGTGACTTCGATTGAATCAAACCATTGGAACATGGCCGTAGGCCCATCTTCGCCGGTAAATTCTTTTGGGCCGCAGGCTTTGAGCTGCTTGAAGCTAAAAGCTGTTTTCAGAGTATCAGTCCTGGACTCCTCCGAGGACTTGCTAGCATTCTCATTCAGCTCACTGACAATTTGTGGGATGACTTTCCCCATTTGCTTAGAGACGAGAGCAGTGATTCATTTGTCATCATGGTTTCGGCGAGCAACGTGAGAGTGGAATGATCCAAACGATGACATTGTCTGCAACAGACATCGCCATAGGACTCAAACACAATTTCGATTAACCCTAGTATAGACTAACGATTTCGCCATAAAGCTCAGGAACACCTCAATTCACAAAATCACGTAGGCACATAACCACAGAATCACATAAGCACATAAACACATAATCACATAAGCTAACCTAAGCACATATTTTCCACGTATTCACCTATACTTCACAGCAGCGTATAGCGATCAAGTATAGCAATTGCGATTAGCGAGTAGCGATTTCGAATAAAGACCAACGATTTGTTTGCGTGGTGTGAATTCTGTGTGTTTTGGCTGAGCGAGAAACGTGGAATCGAAACCATCAGTACCACCATACTGTTTATCTCAACACACTAACAAATAAATACATAAAACACATAGATTTCACATAAAATCGATCATAAAAGCGATAAATCACAGAGTTGGCGGCAACAAAATCCAGAATCAAACACATAAAATCGAAGAGAGATCGTCTTGGCTAGATAGACGTCGACTACCCAAAGTGATTCGACTATTCACAAGGACCTTAAGTGCACACTTTGGCCTTCTGGACTGTGCTCTCGCCTCGATTTGGGCGATCGGCACGCATCCTTCCAGTTACAGCGTGACGCAAGTCGTTGGAGTCCGTCGAGACTTTGGTGAGAGTTTTGCAAAAACCAAAAGTATTGAGCAGAACGGGTCATCAAGGTTCGGTTTTCACCCCTGACTTAACGACTACATCCCTGTTTGTACGATAAATTCATAAGGTAGATAAAGAGATTTGCGTCAAAGTATGGATTTCACTCCTGGTTCAACGCAAATTCTCTTGTTTATAGTAAAAAAAGTGAATCGAACGAGTGATTTGGTCGAGAGTTTGCTGTTTTCACACCTATTCTTAACCAAATCATCCGTTCGTGTGTGTATCCAACCTTAGGGAAGGCTGATCTTTCGCGGAACTGTAGTATGCGATGTTCGCACAAGAGTGTAGTGTATAGCGAGTGCGAGCGAGAAATAGCGAGTAAGCTCGTACAAAACCCATACTGGGTATGCACAAGTCGGTCTGTTGGTACTTAGACTATAGACTAGGTCGTTTCTAAGACATCGACCCGGACTAGGTCGAGTCTTGCCTAATTCCCTACAGTCATGGCTCTTATACCAATCTGTCACACCCCAACCGATGGCGGAAACATCGGGGCATGGCACTGAGCGAAACAGATTGTTCATGAGTATCCATAACAACTATTTATTACCAGATAATTAAACGTCATGTCCCATACCACAACATATCTAAATAAAACATTTATTACAAATAATTATCTCAAAAACAAATACTGTTCCGACGACTCAGATTTAAACGTGACATAACTAGACCCCTAGCTTGATTCACCAAAGCACAACATTTCCTAGCATTTAAGCACCTGTCACATACGTTAAAATAAAGGTCAATACACATAATATAAAGGTGAGCATACAAGTTTAATAGTAATAGTAGAGTTTGAAAGCGTTTACGCATAACCAGCATGTAACATGTATAATGTGAAGCTAGTAGGTTATCGACAATAAAATATGCACAGACAAGACTGCGAGTTGTAGAATGCGCAACACATATCACCCCTGTGACACGTGAAGAGGTAACCTTAACAACCCCTGTCCACGACATGTGAGTCCAAACTATAGTACTATCGTTGCTAAGGCGTCAGGCAACAATCACTGTGTTATCATAATATACAAGCATTCATCGAGTAACACGTAACATGCAATATCGGTCAGCGTATAAATAGTGTTTGCATTGTGTGATTGATGTGATTTAGAATAAGTAACGTATATAACACCCAAAAGTGCGTAAAGCAAAAAGGGATCGAGTATAATCACAGCGATGGAAGTTAATGGATTGAAGGGAACTCTAGAGTGATTTTCCTGAACAGTTAACGGTAGCATAAGCGAATGAACGGTGCGATAAGCGGTGCGAAGTGAACAAGTGTCGGGTGATAATCCGATCGGATGGCAATCCGATCAGATGGTCATTCGATCGGATATCAATCCGTTCGGATGGTCATCCGATTAGATGGCCATTCGGTCGGATTGACATTCGTTTGAGAAGGATGTGTTTGTGTATGATGGCTTTGAAGTTTTTGTTGTAGTATTTTGAAAACAGAAATGTATCTCTACCCTTCATGTCGATCGATCGAACGGTCATTCGATCGGATAGCGATACGATTGGCGAGGACACTTAGTGTAAACAAGTTCACCGCAGGATGGTCACTCGATCAGATAGCAATCCGATCGGATGGCAATCCATTAGAGCTGATGGTCTTTGAAAATTATGAAATTGATTAAGTGTCGAAGTCCCAAATGTCACCTGATCGGATGTTCATTCGATCGGATAGCAATCTGATCGGACGGCAATCCATTCGACGTTCAGACCTTTTAAAAACTTGAAAATTGTAAAGTGTGGAACCAAGTGCAATCCGATCGGATTGCAGTTCGATCGGACGGCAATCCGATCGGACGGCAATCCGATCGGACGGCAATTCGTCCCAACGAATCTGATCGTCTTGACTTGATTACTTTGAAAGTTTTGTGGTTTATTCGAGACGGTATGATAACGTACTAAACAATGGAACCTCGTCAAGTCCCAAGTCGCCCGATCGAACAAGAATCACCCTAGTCCGACAGTTGACTGTTCTTTGACGGTTGTTCATGTTTACTCCGGAATCGGTTGTCTCTTTGATATAATTCAGATCTCAACCGACACTTCACTAAGAAATGAGTAGAAGACCAGAAGGAGCTCCGATTCTATCAGTTTTGAGTGCATTGAGTGTAAAAGAGTTGAAAGAAAGTTAGAAACCATATTTCAATCCTTTTAAATTTGAAAACGTTTAGATCTATGCGAAATCGTTGTGAAATCATGTGGAAATCCTTCAAATCTGGGTTGTTCTTGGTGGAATGAGGCCAAACTTGAAGTTCATAAGAACTCCATGATGACATCACCCTAGAACACCTCAAATCCACTGATTTCACGGTTAAAAGTTAAGATTCAAAGGTGAAAATGATGAACAAGTGCATGTAGATTATAGAAGTACAAGGTTTGAGTTGAAAACTTACAAGAATCGCGAGAAATCGAGAGAAAGAAGGCCTTGAGCGTGCTGGTCGAGTGGGAGAGCTTGTGATGTGACTGGAGGGGTATTCATAGGTTGCCAAAAAGGGAAAGAGGGAGCAAGTGTCGGATGGCATGCCGATCGGATGGCCATCCGATCGAACGGCCATTCGATCGAACGACCATTCGATCGAGTGGCTCCGACAAGTTGCGTTTCAACGTTTCGCTTTGCGTGTTGAGCGTTGCGATGCGTTTCGAGTGAGCGATGCGATAGTATTACCCATTAGTTACACAAATAACCTAGCTACTATATCTAACATACAATCACTATAAATAACTTGCGTTTAGCGTTTGCGATTAGATTGCGTTGCGATAGAATTGCGATTGCGATTGCGATTAAACACCTCAATATAAACATAACATGCACAAGTAACACATAATAGGACACACATGTAAAACAATATCCAGAACACATAATTCGAGTTGCGAATGCGATAGCGATTCGATTAGCAATAAGTCGATTAATGTTTAAACATGCGATTAAACCTCGATTATTAATAAGTACTCCACATAATAGAACTAAATTGATTTAAAATAGAATATCGTTTACAAGTCAAAAAGCACAATTCAATAGTTAAGCAAGGAGTGATAGATCACAATTAGCAATCTTTTCCTCCTTTGACTTTGACTTTGACTTTGACCTTCCAAAAAGCGGGTTGTTACATAAAAATGTTATTTCCTTGCTACTCGGTTCTACAGCTTTTTGAGGAATCTTTGTTTATGGATTTCCTCTAAATAAATAGATAAATATTAAATGGGTTATTTAAATGACATAGATATGTTATACATTTTTGGTTCATATTCTTATCATAGTCTTGATAAATAATGAATTATCTGATAAAATACATTGTTTGGTTGTTTCTTTGGTTTTTAGATAAGCATCATATCTTGGAAGATGTCTTTTTATCAATATTTGGACTCTCTTAATTCCAAAATCTTGGTAAGATTATTATATTAAAAACATTTTTTGAAGTTTTGTTGTTAAATATTAATTCACATATAACACTTGCCAATACTTAAATACTTGAACTCCACAGATAATACCACAAATCTTTGCAAACAATCATTTACTCAATGAAGTTGCTAGTAATATTGACGTTATAGAGTGTGTAAACAATACGAGATGGGAGATCAGATTCTCAAAACACAATGAAAGTTTTGCTCTAAAAGAAGGATGGTCCTCAGTTATCTCTGACCTTTCATTAATAGAAGGATGTCTATTGGTATTTAAAAAAACTGCACCATATACATATCTGCTGAGACCTTTTGAAAAAGTTCATCGTTATCCAACAAAACTCCCAATGATTTCTATGTTTACATCAATATCATTTGAGAGGAAGTTTGGATGTATGGATTCATTCTCCCATGGTTTTTCTGATGCTTCTAAGGACGTGTTGGTAAGTTTTCGTATTTTAATCCAATATTTAAGTGTTATTGTACTAATTAGTGATATACTTTAAAATTTACTGTACCTTTGTTGATTTCATAATAAAGTTTATATCTTTTTGTTCAGCTAATACCCAAGGACTTAGTTAAAATCAGTATTGGAGTTGGTAAACTTAAAGAGTCATTTAAGGTTTATGTGAATCAGTGGGACTCTTTTGATGTACTAATTCAACCGGATCCTCTTCGCAATTATTACTTTATAACTGATGGATGGGACAAGATTGTACACTACGTGGGTCTACGTACAGGAGTTGCACTTGTTTTAAGATACGTAGCGGATTACATCTTTCAGCTTACTGTCTTTAATTTGAATGGATGTGAGATTGTTGTACCCAAAGCTGATGACAGTCTGAAAGGTGATACTTCCTCACCCAAATTACAAGTTGCTCCAATTGCTGTAGATATGGATCATCGGTCGGATGTTGGAGAATCCAATGACGAAGATTTTGATAGTGATTATGTTGTATCTGATGAATCGTTGGATGATGGCGATGATGCAGATTTTGATGCTGCAGTCTCAGATTATGAAGCTGATCCTGATGTCTATCCCATAGAATTTGTATGGTACTACAAGCAACAATTTGTAAGTTTGTTCTCTTATTATTTTATACCTCATTCTTTCATTGTTAAATGTTTGTTACAATTAAAAATTTGCTACTTTTCTTAAATACATTATTTATTTGTTATTGATTATTGTTATTTTATATTTATTTTAAGCGTCTTAATCCGAAAGTGGCGTTGTTATCAAGGGTTGATAGGTCATTGAAGACGAAAGTTCAAAATTTGAATGGAGTTGATACTGTAGTTAACTTTCGACCAGAGAAGCATGGCAACGGATTTAGATACGTGGCTTGTGAATGGACCAAGAAGTTCACCAAGCCCAATCGTAGCTACAGATATTTGAAATGCAAATTTGTTTGCTCTACAGACAAAGCTAAACTGATCTTAAAGAAAGTCTACAAATGGTTATGGTTGTTGGTACTATCTCATGTGAGATGAAGTTATGCGATGGTGATGTGTGAAACTTATATATTTTCCAAACTTCTGAATATTTAAATTATAATCATGTATGCTTATCTTGTTAGTTATATTAACTTAAATTTTTGTTGTACATTCATTATATTTTAATCGGCTCTTCGTGATACATCACAACATGTTGGTGATCGACATTTAGAATTGTATAAAATGGTAAAAGCTTGCTTTCCAATAGTTTGAAAACTGAAAATATTAGCAAGGCACAACGAATTTATGGCTGATAATTGTCATAATCTCACTTGAATTATGTTTTCTTATTATTAAAAGATGCTACAACACAACCGGTGAGATAAATGCTCAGATCATGTTTTCTATGGTATGTGTTGCATCATGTTTTCTAATCGCTCAAGGGAAAGAAATCTAAGACTTAAAATTAATAAAATACTCTACAACCTCTGATTACAAATAACAGTCTTTTGAACATCTACTACTACCAAAGGGATATACTCAACATCTATTTTGATAAAGTCTGCCAAACCCAAAGGTCTATTGAAGACAAAGTCTGTTGAAGCAAAGTATGTTGAAGCAAACAACCTCTGCTGATAAACACAAAGACTGTTGAAGCAAAGGTCTGCCAAAGAGAACCTCTACTGATGAAGACAAAGTCTGCTGTGGATGAACAGATGATGCAGTTCAACAGAGGATCTTTAACAGAGGATCTTTAACAGAGGATATTTAACAGATGATGATCAACAGATGATAAGGTCTGGTAAAGCAAAGTCTGTTAAACAGATGCTAATATAACTCAGATCCTAACAGTTCTTAGGCCCTAGCAGATGTTAGGAGTCTGTAACAGTGCTTAGGCGCTAACAGATGTTAATGTATCTCAGATCCTAACAGTTTTCTTACTAACCAATTCATTAAATTTGCATTCATTCACTAACAATAATATACAACCCTACTACTTGTGCAATACATGAATATCAACAATAATATATAACAAATAAAGGTCAAATTTAGATGTTTCAAATTATAGCCATTTACATACCAAATCCATCAGTTTATATGTTTCAAATTGTAGCCATTACATACCAAATTTTTAACCACAGTAGGTTAAAATAACAGTTAACAAACCTAAATAAAAACCACAAGGAGTCTTCAAAATAAGTGGTTTTTACATAACTCTCATAAGACATGTTTTTCATAAGCATCTAATTGTTAACGTTAGATAGCTTCTTCCGGGTTCTTCTCACATTAGAGGGTAGCTCACCAACATTTACAACATCATCATCTTGAACTGTTCGCTTTTCATTCGGACTTGTTCCAGAATCCTTTTCGATTTCAACAGCGGAAGAGTCTGCCGTAACGGAGCCAACATCCTTGCAACAGATCACAAAAAAACAATTCATAATTCTTTGTAGGTCCCCTAATCCGTATGGATCGTCACAGAATCGTCGATCCAACCTAGAATGCGGAATCCTCTAGATCATATTTTAACAGAAACTAGTAGAAAACAGAAATCACTATAAACCCGATCTTTATAGATTATCTTCAAACGATTACAACCAATCAAGATCTCCAATTCGTCCAAGCCACTTACTATTACGAATTCTCTCTCTAAAATGCTTAAGGTGATTAACCGAACCCTAATGCTAAGCTTTGTTTATATAGGGCAAGCTTTACACATGGGCTAGGTCATGGGCTAGGCTCATTTCGCCACCCATCACCCAATATGGGTTTGGTTTGGCCCAATCATTCTTAATTAACTAATACAAAGCTAAATCAGCTAACTGTTTATCGTTTTACTAATTACAAGATATCTAAAGACCAAACCTAAAAGCTGTTGTCCAAATATGCACCAACAAACCCCTCTTGGCAATAGCTTCATAAAACAACTTTGTCTTCAGCTATCTTGCATTCTTCATGTAATCTTGCATTGTCTTTGGTCTTTAAAGCTTCTATCAGCAACAGACTCCCCCTAAGCTGATGCATCCAATCACTAAATCTTCAAAAATGTTAACAATCGAGTAAACTCCAGTTCAGCATTTGTATAGCCGTCTTCAAACTCTTCAACTTTGATTGCAATGTAGAAAGGAGGTTCTACCATGCATCCAATCAAACTCCTCTTCACAACACATTAATTTCTTAGCAACACATTGCTTCAATCTATATACTATAAAACAAACATCTCGAGAAACCAAAAGAATTTTTCAACAAAGTTAAACAAATTATTATTATTCAAGAGATAGTTAAACTGTATCACAGATTAAGCATTTCCAATTCAGCACCAAAACGCAAAAATTTTTCCAACACACAAGAACCTGCTTGATTTAAAATTTTTGGAACTCACTTTCAAAAATAACTACTCACCTTTGAAAGGTTAACATCTTTGACTCAGTTACTTCTTGAGTAACCTAAAGGATCGTAATATACGATGTTATATAAAAAAGTGCAGAACCCAGTTTTCCAACCTCAAAACAAAAATAAATAAATGGAAAAAGTAATTTTATATACTACCTCATCAGCGTTTTCATCACCATTATCACCTCCACCAACCAACTCAACAATTATTACTGGATCATCACATGTTTTTTGCACAGTATAAATACGATAGTCATTTTTAAGATTGAAATCTGAAACATCAATCTTAAAAGCGAGCTTCTTATCAACCAATCGAGATATTTCATTTGGGAAAGATTCAGTATCATTCGCCTTCAGCTACCTTTCTCTTATATCACTCGCACCTAATCCAACATCTCTATCAAACATACCAAAGGATACACTACCAGTCTCATCTTGCACCCGGACTTGCAGCTTAAACCTGAAATATATATAAATGCCTAAATAAGCTCCCAAAATATATTAAAATATCACTCTTAAACTGTTATTTATATAAATAAAATGTTAAATAATCATCATTGCTTACTTTGTGGTGATGGATGTACATTCACTACCACATTTGGGACAAACCAAAGCAGTCACAGGCATTTAAAGAATCTCTTCAGAAACATTTTCAACATTCTGTAAATATTCACTTTTAGCTATTACCTTCTTGAAACACATACGACAGGCAGGATAAAACCAACCATACTCTTTTTTCACAATCTTTATCATCCCAACCACGACACAAGACATTTCCTCTAAAAACAATATATCCACATTTAATCTATAGTTTGACAAACATGTAGGTGATAAACTAAACAAATAACCAACCGATATAAAAAGTTGCGAAACCTTTTCTATCTCACTAATCTCATCAACATGTTTCTTCACACTCTCTGTTACAACTTACAAATTCCTTATGCAATGCAAAAACAGTCTGAGACAAAAGTATTGTTTGAGAAGTAGGACCACTCCCCTTTCCTTGTTTCAGTATAAGACTATTCCATGCCACAAATGATTAGAATTAGTATATAGATAACATGAAACAAAGTATATGACTTCAAAAAAAATACAGTGCAAATTATGTTGACAAATTTCCTCCTCCTTAGCTGATTAATTTCATCGATTTCTTCATTTCGAAAGCGTCGAGTTGCAAACTTATCACTTTGAACTGTAAATTGATCTACATGCAAAAGTATATAAATATATAGTCAACCTGTTATTATATTGCCAGAAATAAAGAGTATAGTTATGATTTGCAGTACCTTTCCATTCATTACACTTTCCATGTTGTATAACAGCCATCACATGCTCATGAGCTGGGGTTTTAGAGATGAAGTCGTTAAACTGCAAAGCATGATCATTCCACACAGTACATGCCAAAACCATACCCCTACATGAAAACAATATTCGTATGACCATAAACTAAACACTAATTCATGACCATTTTTTTACAATCTATAAAATCAAAACTAAATTGAATGAATAACAACATAAAATCAAAGGATATTTATGACCATTTATTAAAGTAGTAAATAAGCTACACAAATAAAGAGTATAGTTGTGATTTGCAGTACCTTTCCATTCATTACACTTTCCATGTTGTATAACAGCCATCACATGCTCATGAGCTGGGGTTTTAGAGATGAAGTCATTAAACTGCAAAGCATGATCATTCCACACAGTACATGCCAAAACTGTACCCCTACATGAAAACAATATTCGTATGACCATAAACTAAACACTAATTTATGACCATTTTTTTACAATCTATAAAATCAAAACTAAATTGAATGAATAACAACATAAAATCAAAGGATATTTATGACCATTTATTAAAGTAATAAATAAGCCACAAATTAACTAACATATTCACTTGAAGAATAAATTGTTGATCTCATTTATTATCATGATTCCACATTAGATAGAAACACTATTAATCTCATTTATTACCATTACCATGATTCCACATTAAATACCAACATTCTTGATCTCATTTATTAACATCATTCAACATTAAATACAAACAATCATTTGTACAGGACTGAACATGTAAACGACAACTTACTCCAAGTCTTGAATATCGAAATTCTTCCTCTTGGTTTCTTTTGGAGGTCGGCCAAAGAATTCAAGATCTCCACACCAAACCATAGATCCAACAACATCAAGATGATCACATTATACAATAGAGTAAGTAAAAATTTCTAATTTTACATAAAGAAGACATGATTACAAAAATATACACTACCAACACTCAAAGATTTTACTGCCTCTCCTTGAAGAATATCTTGATAAGCTCTGAAGTTGAAACCATACTCAACACCTTGCCAATCTCTCAGAGGTGTAACAATTGTATATCAATAAAAGTTGATTTTATAGTCATGTGCTACAACTTTATATAAATCTTGTTAGGATCTGAGTTTGATTTTGATTGTGTTTTATGTTTGAATTAAGATGAACAATGAATGAGTAGTGCAGCGGAATATAAATGGAAACAAACTTTTCACAATCAAACAGGAGAATTGCTTTCAACACACATTTTCAATAACGAACCGAATGATTGAATTTATTTCATCAACGATTACAATTGCATGTATGCAACAAACTCCCCCTCAGCCTGAGCTCACAGTGATTTGTTCGTACAGGAAGAAAGATGGTGAAGAGCCAATACATTACATAAAGACAAACTTAACTACTGTTGAATCCTTCCACTGATGTGAACCCAGCAGCACTTGATATATCCATCAGTGCTTGACTCATAGCAGTAGATTGAACAACAGGTCTTTAGTCTTCATTAGTCATTGACTTGATCAGCAGTTGTACCGATCAGTGGATTAGAGGTCATCAGATGTTGAAATCACTTTCAAGGGGAGAGACTTGATTACATAACATCTGCTTATTCTGGATCCACTGCTCTGATCCAGTTTTGGCTTTAATTATCTGTTCCTCTGATAGGGTTCAATCCCACCAATCTCCCCTTGGAACAGATAATGCCAAAACTCTTCATTATTGGTAGATCTTTATTGCCTCATCAACAGTTCCCTTATTTGCCCTTTGAGTTGTAACTCAAAGGCTAAGGCATCTGTGTCATCTTCATCCCTGCACAGTGGAAGATCAAGGAGATCCTGCAAATCTTCAAGACTTAGGCCAAGTGCTTGTTCCCTTGTTATTTTCTTCACTTCTCCACTAGACTTGAACACTGTCAGTACATGGGTCTGTTTGTCAGTTTTCCACTTTAGTACCTTTGAGTCTGGTGGGTTTCTTGGGAGATCTTTATTAGATGAGGAGTTTGGTGATGCTGGCCTTGTGATGACTGACTGAGCAGTGCTTGCAGGTTGATTTAGGCCATGAGTTTCAGCTATCATTATCTTAATGCCCTCTTTTACAAGGTCATCTCCTGCCATTAGTTCTGCCACTGTTTCAGTATCCAACTGTTGTTGTTGTCTTCTTTTATAGATAGCAGCACCAGCTGGAGCAGTGGATCTCCTGATTTGCAGCTTTGGTGGCCTTGTTGAAACCTCTTCTTCAGGGTAGTCAGGTTTTTATGGAACTTTAGGATCTTTCTTCCTTAATTCCTCCAACCTTTTGTAGGTGGTCCTGACTTTGTCTTCTTTCCATCTCATCACTTGATTTTTGGACCCATAATCAGCAGCAACTAATTCCTCTTTCATTCTCTTCAGCTCTAATGTCTTTTCAGGCACATTCTTTTTGTACTTTGACCAATCTGGAAGAGTGTGTTTGACCTTATTCTTAATCATTTCTTGAATCCTAGCTGCTTCACTTTCAAGCTCAGGAGTGGTCTAGTCTTTGTACATATGTTTTTCACCCTTATACTTCTTAAAAGCCATGATATTTTCAATGTAGTCTTTTCTCAAGGTTTCATCTGCTCTTTCTGACACTTGCTTACAAACATTCTTTGCAAACTGCTCCAAGGATCTGACTTGTGTGAGCAGAAATTGATAATGCCTTTGAATTTATTTATCAGTTTTTCCATGTGAATTTCTTTTAGAAATATCCTCTGCCTGTAGAGCTTTAATTTTCAAGTACTCTTCAATGTTGTTAGGCCTATGATATCCTTCAACTGATGGCAACTTCCTTTTAGCAGGATCATCCTCATAGTAGAAGGATTTGATCTCTTCTCTGACAGCAATGAGTTCAAGAGGATATTGGAAACCTGCAGAAGTGAAGGCAGTGATTGGTTGTTGTACATGAGCTGATGAGAGAGGAATAGGGTTTGGGATATTAACAAGTGAAAGAGATTGTGAGGATGTTGGTGGTGGTGATGGAGAATCATCATCAGGTATAAAAATCCTTCTCCTTTTTATTGTAGGAAAGGCTGATGATGTTTTGGGTGGATCAGTGGTGGTGATTTGAGTGGTAGAAGGTGGCTGACTAACAGTTGTTGAAACAACTGGTGTTTCAACCACTGTTGTCATTACAACTGATGTTGTAACATCTGATGTCTTCTACTTTTTAGCAGGAGGTGATGGTGGTGAGGTTGTTTTTGGTGGTGAAGTGATTTTTGGTGGTGGTGGTGGTAAGGCAGTGGTTGTGGTGTGTGTTGAAGTAGTGTGTGTTAAAGAGATGGCAGGTGTTTGGCTGGCAGTTGTTGAGACTACTGAAGTATCAGTAGTTGTTGATACAGCAGGAGTTACAACAGCTGTTTGTGTTGCAGTTTGAGGTTTGGAGCCTTTAGTAGGTGGTTTGGAGGCATGCTTTGTAGGTCTGGATGGTATGTGTTTGGGTTGCCTCACTTGTCTAGTGGGCTTCTTCTTTTCATCCTTAGAATTTTCATCATTCATAGGTTCAGAAGTACCCTGTGCATTCAGTTCCATGAAAGCTTTCTTCTCCTGTTCCCACCTGGCTTTATCCTTAGCCTTTCTATCCCTTTTTACACTTACTTCTGCTTCAGCAAGTGCATTTGTGGTGACATCCATCTTCTTACTACCATCTGGAAAAGGGATATTTTTAGTCATATTTTCTTTTTCTGGTGCAATATAGAGCCCATCTTCAATTCCCTTCTTCTTCCACTGCTTGATTTTCTCCCCCTTTTTGGCATTATCTGGAGGGGGGTTATCAATGAAGAGAACAGTGGGAGTAGCAGTGCCAGTGGTGTTCAGTATGTGGGCCTTTATAGCCTTGATGTCAGCTTGGGTATCTTTGAACCTTGACTCCATCATGTTTCTCAGCATTTGAACATGTATTGCATGTTGCTGATCAACCATTTGTTGTTATTGTTGGAGCAGGGGTTGAAATAGATTCCATAACTCATTTGCAGCAGGTGCTTGTGGTGGAGCAGATGCTTGAGCTGGAACAGCAGTGGGTTGCACCTTTTGAACTTTCAACAACTGTTGCAGCATTTCTTTGATTTCTGCAACAGAGGTATCCAGTTTTTCAATTCTCTCCGTCAATTCTAGGTACTTTAAACCATCACCCAACTTAATGGGATCATCTGATTTCTCACTAACAGTGGTTGTAACAGTGGTTGACTCGGGGATTGTATTCCAAAAGTCATCCACTAATGCCCATTTGTCTTGGTACTAGGGACTTCTTCCCTCAACACTTAATAACCTTTTGACGGTACCAGTGGTCAAAACAAACTCACTAGTGGTTATCAGAGGTGCTATAGAAGGAATTGCCTCCAAGGAAGTCTTATTGATGTAACCACTGTCCAAATGCAAACCAGTGGGTCCAGCACTTGTAGTGGCTGCTTCACTTGAACTACCACCAAGAGTTACATGTAACTCAAGGGGTGTAACCTCCTCAGGTCTTGTCGGTGGGTAGGCAATGATTGATATATCAGACCTAGTCACTTGTTGAAGTATGTTCTCATTGACAGGTGAGTGAGAAGGACTAGTTTGTGCCTGGTTCAAATCAATAGCATCCAACAATAATTTTGTAGGTGGGGGAATTGTGGAGGTGAGGTTGGGTGTAGAAAGAGAATTGGCCCCGGGCATTGAGTTGTGGATGATGGAAGCAAGTGATTCAAGAGCATCATATTGTGGTGTCCCTATTTGTACAACCTGTTCTTTTTGAGAAGAAGCAGGAGGAGTTTCAGGCATAGGTTGAGATATTTCTACCAACTGCTGTGAGGAAGTAGCAGCAGTGGTTTCTTGTGACTTTTGTGTTGTCACTGGCAGTTGCTCTGGTATCTCATCCTCCAGAGTTGCCTTTTTGGTAGGTTTGGGGGGCTTTTGAGATTTCTTTTGTTTTGGCCTTTTGGTGATTTTAGGTGTGGGTTTCAAAGCAGTTGTTTTGCTGCTATGATCACCTTGAGCAGTGGGCTCAGCAGCAGATACCTGAGGAGCAGTGGCAGCTTCTAAAGTCTGCTCAGGCACCTCTGCTTGTGTTTTGCAAGGTGTTGACATTCTTGTAAAATTTTCAGCAGTTAAGCTGTTTATTTAAAAAGATTCACCTTGTTTTATTGCAGAAGCATCATCCTTACCAAATTTCTTTTCAAAATAATAGCTTAGAAATCTTGGAAAAAGTAAGAATGGCTTTTTATCAACATTTTTAACCAAATCATTAAAGATTTCCTGGGAGTAATTTAAATTTTCATCTTGAAGAATAGCATATCCCAGGTTTTTAATCTTTAATGGTATCTCATTAAAAGAAGTGGTTTTGTTTGAAACACACATAAGCAGAGTATGGAACAAAAATCTTGTTGCAGGTGGAAAATTACCTTTTTGTAAGGTATCCTTTTTTATTTGTTCTGCATAACCCCTTTCAAGGAAATCAGTTTTTAACTCATTTTTGGGAAAATAAGTTTTACCTTGCTGATCATTGAGTTCAAAGACCTCTGAGATGGATTGTGGTGTGATTTTGACAGCTTTACCCATTAGAGAAGAGTCATTGGCTATGACATCTTCTCCTTGTTTTTCAAGGGTAGTATTTTTCCAAAACTCTCTATGGGTTTGCAGATAAATTGGAGCATCTGCTGTTAACAAAGTTTTATACTTTGATGCAGACCCCTGACAAAGGTTACAAAAGATCTAACCGCTATGTATTGTCCACTTGCCAACCCCTGACAAGATGAAGGACAAGTGTTTTTATGAAAACCACTAATGGAGCAAGACCAGTGGTTGTAAAGGTAAAAATGAAAGCAATGGGTGATTTTTACTATCAGTGGATAACACATCAGTGGATAAAACACTGATTTTGAACAACAGTGCTTATCAAGAAATGAGAGAACAGGGGTTGACTTTCAGCAGTGGACAGGGTTTTCAGTAGAATAGACTTTTGAACAAAGCAGTGGTTATGGCAGACTTTTAAGGATTTTAATGAAAAATTCATTTTTAGCTATTTTTAAGGATGGATTTTTGATTTTCTGAAAACATTTTAATGCTTATATTCATAGAAAAACAGGATTTTGCCTGTTATTCCATGTTTAGCATGCCAATCCTAGAGATCAAGCTTTCAAAGGTGGATGTGTCTAATGCTTTGGTTAGCACATCTGCTAGCTGATCCTTAGTTGGAACATGGTGCAGAGAAATCAAACCTTTTTCATAGCAATCCCTCAAAAAGTGATGTTTGATGTCGATGTGCTTGGTGGTTGAGTGGGAAACTGGATTTTTGATGATATTTTCTGCTGCCTGGCTATCCAACATGAGTGGTGTCTTTAAGGCAGTGATACCAAAATCCGGCAACTGATTTTGAAGCCAAAGCAGTTGGGCTGTACAGCTTGCAGCAGCTATATACTCTGCCTCAGCAGTGGATGTGGAAACAGCTGCTTGCTTTTTGCTTTGCTAAGACACTAAACAACTGCCTAGGAATTGGCACCCTCCTGAAGTGGACTTCCTTGTCTTGTCACATCCAGCAAAGTCACTATCTGAGAAACCTGAAAGCTCAATTTTACCATCAGCTGGATACCAGATACCAAGTGTGGGAGCACCTTTTAGGTATCTGAATATCCTTTTTACAGCAATAAGGTTTAACTTTCTAGGGGCTGATTGGGATCTTGTACAAACACATGTTGCAAACATGATGTCTGGCCTAGATGCAGTTAGGTACAATAAAGACCCAATCATGCTTCTATATAAAGTTTGATCAACCAAATCATCCTTCTCATCAGACATGACTACTTTATTGGTTGCAATGGGTGTACTACATGGCTTGCAATCATCCATCTCAAATTTCTTTAAATGCTCTTTGGCATATTTGCCTTGATGGATAAAAGTGCCATTCTGCAGTTGCCTTACTTGGAGACCAAGAAAGAACTGGAATTCACCCATTGCACTCATTTCAAACTCAGTTGTCATGAGTTGCCTAAACTCTTCACACATTTTATTACATGTGCTTCCAAAGATGATGGCATCCACATAAATCTGGACAATCATCAAATCCTTTCCTATCCATTTTAGAAACAATGTTTTGTCTATCTTACCTCTTGTGAAACCAATGGAAATTAGAAAGGTGGAAAGAGTTTCATACTAGGCCCTTGGTGCTTGTTTCAGGCCATACAAAGCTTTATTCAGCTTGTAGACATGATTTGGATTAAATGGATCCTCAAAGCCTGGAGGTTGACAAACATAAACCTCCTCTTGAATCTTACCATAGAGGAATGCACGTTTGATATCCATTTGGTACACCTTGATGTTGTGGTTGACAGCAAAGGCCAGAAATAATCCGATAGCTTCAAGTCTTGCTACAGGGGCAAATGTTTCATCATAGTCAATGCCCTCTTCTTGTCTGAACCCTTGAACCACAAGCCTGGCTTTATTCTTGACAACAATACCCCTTTCATCAGTTTTATTTTTGAAGACCCATTTTGTGCCAATAGGACTTACACCCTCTGGCAATGGTACAAGCTCCCAAACTTGTTGTCTTCTAAATTTTTGGAGCTCCTCTTGCATAGCCTCTACCCAGTTGTTGTCTTTTAGTGCCTCTTGGTACTTGACTGGCTGATGGAGAGATAGAAAACCAGCAAAAAGACAAATGTTTTGGAATTGACTTCTTGTGAGCACCCCTTCATTGATGTTGCCAATGATTTGGTTTGGTGGATGAGATTTCAAGAAGGTGAGATCTCCTTGGTATGGAACAATGGCATTGAGTGGGGAGGGCTGCATATGTGAATCATCTGAGCTAACCACTGCTGGTGACTTTGAAGATCCGCAGTGGCTTCAAAAGGTGGTGGAATAGGAGGTAATGGTGTGGACATATGCTGACTTTGATCCACAGTTTGAGGACTTTTGTCAACGATGTTTGATGATGTGGAAGCAGGGGTTAATGGGCTACTTTGTTCAACAACTGTTGAGGTAGCAGTGGTTGAGCTTTGACAGCTGTTTTGAACATCTGTTGCTCTTCCCATTTGGACAGACTTTTGTTGAGGAACGATGATTTCATACCCATAGTCTGGTGATGAATCCTCTGATGGACCTGCACTGTCACACCCCCAAAAATCCACAAGCGGAGTATCACCGCATGGAGGCGTGACTGACCAGGATCAAGCCACCAATTATATTAAACAACATAACTAGGTAATAAAACCAACCACAATATAATTGGTGTCTAAAAGAAAGTAACCAACTTTTAGTTAACAGTGGAAGCATATAAAGTAAAACCCAAACATAAGTAATAAGTTCATAAGTTTAAATGTTTAACATGGAGCTCAACAGTCCATGTCCCACAACGATCACTCCTCCCTGTGCAAGCTCCATAAGTACCTAACGACCTGCAAGGCATGTAACAACGAGTCAACAACAAAGTTGAGCGAGTTCACAGTTGGTTGTTTAGTTTTACAAGTTTGTTTTGAAAACCATAAGTTGTTTCGTAAACCACGAGTTAACCAGTATTGTTATTTCTCAATCCATATCCATAATCAGTGGGGGTTTCCCCATGTGAACCACTAGACCATTAACATATCGACGACTGACGAACAATAGTTGTGCCATACGTCAATGTCTATCATCATTGACAGTTTGCCATGATCCATTAGTACACGCCCGTTCGAATGGCACGGTGTGAGGTTTGTCAAACCTAATAGCGCTATTAACTAATGACCCGCTCGCCATCGGCCTCGGCGGTTAAGTCGATATAAAATGAGGGACTTAGGTGATAGAGTTTTGGCTAGTAGTTTAAGGTTGTTGTCCTACCCAAGGAGGACGAACGTACGTATTCTACCCAAGGAGAATACGCAGGATTAATATTGGCATCCTACCCAAGGAGGATGGCCGTACATATCCTACCCAAGGAGGATATGTAGGTTTCGTTTTAAATTCTTTAACCCATTACCAACCACCGGGAATCCCATGCCTTAGAAAGTGTGTGAACTCACCTTGGTTTGCTCGGCAGATACACAAAATGGTCACTCGAGCTATATGTGGTCAACCACGTCCTAACATGGTTACCATACAAGTCAGGTCTAGGTTCAAGTAGTGCACGTAAGTTTACACAGAACTAACAAGTCAAGAACACGTAATGATCATGGCATACACATTGAACATGATAAACAATTCAGTTAAACACATAAAACCCAAACTTGTGCGATTGGGTAGTTGGAACCCAAACAACTACCCGGCCCAACATGTTGTGCGATCAGCACAACCTTGTGCGATCCACAGCATGTTGTGCGATCCAAAGTTCACCCGGCCCAGTTTATAAATACGCCCAATAATATCTACATAGCCCAATTAATAACCGACATTGATCTTGTGCGGTCCGGATGGACTTGTGCGATCCAGGTAAGTTATGCGACTGGGTATTGGGCTTTAAGGCCCAACAACATAATAAAGTCCAAACAGTGTGTGTGGCCCAAGACTTGTGCGATCGGCACTGCCTTGTGCGATCCACACGTCTTGTGCAATCATGCAGTTCTAAGTTGTACTATGAGTTTTAAACAGTTGCACTTAGCTTGTGCGACTGCCTTGTGCGACCAGTCCCTTGTGCGATCCGATTAGGTCTTGTGCGATTAGTTGTCTAATCCCCTAATTTCATGCAGTCGGTTTCAATCATTCAATAGTTTCCTATTTTGCATCAAATCGGTCAAACAATCAAACAGTTTCCAACTTGAATGTGGATCAATCAAACTAAGATTTTATCCTCTAATTCATAAGAACCCTAATTACATTCCTAGCATAAACATCAACCACATCTTCAAACATATTAACAGGTTTATGGCCTTTATTACTAACATGTACCCTATCATAACATCACAACATTCATCCGAATGATAACATGTCACAGCCGATTATCATGTATTCGGTTCTTTAACATCATACAATTATCAATTCTACAATGATCTAAATATACTACACATGTGAACCGATTTTCATGAACATCATACCTCATCAATTTTCGTTACAATCAAACACATACCATCCCTAAATAACCATGTAATACATATAGATCATAACACCATTTAACACACAACCGATAATTACAAACACTAACCGGTTGAGAGAAGAATAGGATCGATCCGAGCAAGAAAGCTTCGAGGAAGAGAGGGTGGTCGTCGGCTTCGAGAGAGAGGGAAGAGAGAGTAGGGTTTGTGTGCTTAGGGTGTTTAGCATACTAATGAGGAGTATACACCCCCCCCCTCAAAGGTTATGCGTGTAAGGGAGTGGGCCGAACCCATCATGGGCTGCCCTTGGTTCGAATGCAAGGAGTGTGGCCGGAATGGGCTTGTGCGATCGGGCTCATGTTGTGCGGTCGGTATTTGTTACACACACATACACATAACCAAGTAAAACATACATTCCATTAAAATCACCTATCACATAATCACATAACTTCCACACTGGTCACATCAAAGTATAAAGAAAAGTTCTAAAACACGAGTTGTCACATTATCCCCAAGTTGAAAGAAATTTCATCCCAAAATTTAGCACGTACTCACTGAGGAAGCTAGTTAAGTTGTATGGTTTTCCTGGTTTTCCTGGGGTGTCACATCCTTCCCCCGTTGGTTTGGAATTTCGTCCCGAAATTCCGCAGTAGCTTCAGTCTCAGTAGTGGTTTCGGTTTTCTCGAACAACTGGGGATACTTGTGTTTCATTTGGTCTTCTCGTTCCCAGGTAAAATCTGGGCCACGACGGGAGTTCCAACGAACTCGAACAAGAGGTATTCTGGTGCGCTTGAGAACCTTAACGTCTCGATCAGTAATCTCTACTGGTTCCTTGACAAATCACAGCTGATCGTCCATAGTGAGCTCCCTGAGAGGAACTATGAGGGTCTCATTTGACGGACACTTCTTTAGATTCGACACGTGGAAAACGTTGTGAACTCCACTGGGTTCTTTAGGTAGATTCAACTTGTAAGCGACTTTGCCAACTTTCTCAATGATTTCGAACGGTCCGACATAACGCGGATTGAGTTTGCCTCGTTTGCCAAAACGAACTACACCTTTCCAAGGTGAGACTTTGAGTAGCACTCGATCCCCAACCTAGAACTCGAGTGGTTTCCTGCGCTTTTCAGCGTAGCTTTTCTGACGGTCACGAGCTGCCGCCATTCGTTGTGGTATCTGCGTAATCTTCTCAGTTGTGTCTACTACAATTCTGGGCCAGTGATTTGGCTGTCAGCAACTTCTGCCCAGCAAAGAGGTGATCGGCATTTACGTCCGTACAATGCCTCAAATTGAGCGGCCTGGATACTGGTGTGGTAACTGTTATTATACGAAAATTCCACTAAAGGTAAATGTCGTTCCCAGCCGTTGCCAAAATCAATCACACATGCCCTAAGCAAGTCTTCAAGGGTTTGGATGGTGCGTTCAGACTGCCCATCCGTTTGCGGATAATACGCCATGCTCATGTCTAAACGTGAGCCAAAGGATTTGTGCATAGCTTGCCACAACTCAGAAGTAAAACGCGCATCACGATCAGATATGATAGAGGTTGGCACCCCGTGCCTCGACACCACTTCCTTTACGTAAATGTCTGCTAAAGTAGAGAACTTGTCTGTTTCTTTGATAGTCAAAAAGTGTGCAGACTTAGTCAATCTATCCACTATCACCCAAATAGTGTCATTTCCGCGTTGAGATCTAGGCAGGCCAGCAATGAAATCCATGGAAATTTGTTCCCATTTCCAGGTCGGGATCTCTGGTTGTTGGAGCAGGCCTGATGGTTTCTGATATTCGATCTTGACTCTCGCACAAATCAAGCATTTGCTGACGTAGGTTGCTATGTTGGCTTTCATGCTAGGCCACCAGTATGTAGTCTTTAAGTCGTGGTACATCTTATCCGAACCAGGATGTACTGAGTAACGAGACTTGTGCGCTTCATCCATCACAAGCTCGCGTAAGTTTCCATAAAGTGGAACCCAGATGCGCCCTGTTACGTAGTAAGCGTCGTCTTCCTTTTGTTCTAATCGTTTCCTTGATCCTCGTAGGGACTTGGCCCTGATATTCTCTGCTTTCAATGCTTCAACCTGAACATCTCGTATCTGAGTAGGAAGACTAGATTGGATGGTCAGTTGTAACGTACGTACTCGCTTAGGTGTAGTATCCTTTCGACTGAGGGCGTCGGCCACAACATTGGCTTTGCCCGGATGGTACTTAATCGCGCATTCGTAATCATTCAAGAGCTCGACCCATCGACGTTGTCGCATGTTTAACTCCTTTTGCTTGAAGATATGCTCGAGACTCCTGTGATCGGTGTAAATGGTGCACTTGGTACCGTACAGGTAATGTCTCCATATATTTAGTGCGAAAACAACTGCTCCCAACTCCAGATCGTGCGTAGTGTAATTCTTTTCGTGCACTTTAAGTTGGCGTGATGCGTAAGCAATGACCTTATCACGTTGCATCAACACGCAACCAAGTCCTTGGATTGACGCGTCGAAATAAACCACAAAATCCTCTGTGCCTTCAGCTAACGAGAGGATAGGTGTGCTTCAAAGTTTCAACTTTAGCCGTTGAAATGTGGATTCCTGAGCATCACCCCAACGGTAGGTGACACCCTTCTGAGTAAGGACAATGAGGGACTGCGCAAACTTCGAGAAATCCTTGGTAAAGCTTCTGTAGCATCCTAAAAATCCCAAGATTTGCAGGCCAATTCTTAATTGAGTCAACCTTGGATGGATCAACAGGAATCCCATCCTTATTAACCACGTGGTCTAGGAAATGGACTTCACGATGCCAAAAGTCACATTTCGAGATCTTAGCGTAAGCTGTCCTTTACGAAGAAGTTCCAAAATAAGTCGCAAATGTCTCCCTTGCAACTGGTCGAACAGGTTGTCAATACGAGGTGGAGAGTAGTGATTCTTCACAGTCACCTTGTTGAGTTCTTGATAGTCAATACACATTCTGAAGGTACCGTCCTTCTTCTTCACAAATAATACTGGGGCTCCCCAAGGCGAAGAGCTAGGGCGAATAAAACCCTTGTCCAATAACTCTTGTAGTTGCGGGGACAGTTCTTCAAATTTCGATGGAGCTAAACGATAGGGTACTCGAGCTATGGGCGCTGCTCCAGGAGCTAGCTCTATTTGAAACTCGACTTGTCGATGAGGCGGAAGACCAGGTAATTCTTCAGGAAATACCTCTGGAAAGTCGCGTACAATAGGAATGTCTTCTATCTTCTTCTCTTTCTTTGAGGTGTTAGTAAAAAGAGTTAGGATGACAGTGTGGCCCTTTCGTAAGCACTTCTGGGCCTTAAGGAAAAAAGATGATGTTCACCACAGCGCTACTCTTGTTGCTACGAATAATAAGAGGTTCTTTACCAGAACGAGGAATGCGGACGATTTCTCCTTATAAAGAATCTCTACTCGATGATGAGTCAACCAATTAATCCCGATAACGACGTTGAAGCTACCAAGTACGAAGGGGTTGGGGTTGATAGAGAAGGTCTGACCACTTAAAGCGAGGTTACAACCCTTAACTATGTGTGTGCCCTCAGGACTTTTACCATTAGCTAGTTCTACAACATGTTTAGTGTTTTAAGGGTAATTGGGTACGCTTAAGCATCTGACTAAATCTTAGGAACACATATCTAGCATCAGTTCCCGAATCAACTAAAATAGAAACAAAGAAATTGTCTGGAAGGAACTTTCCCGCCATAACGTTGGGGTTGTTTCTTTCTTCTCCTTGTCCAATCAGGAACTCACGCTCATCAGCCCTGTGGTTATCATTATTGTCTCCGTTATTGTTCCCGTTGTCCTGGTTGCTGCTGTTGTCACGGTTCTGCCTCTTCTGCAGATAGTTCCTCTTGAGGTGGTCTTCAGCTCCACATCGAAAACACCCCTTTTTGCTACCCTGCTGCTGCTGCTGGTTCCGATTTGCAGGATATGGGCTCCTTCAGCTCCAAACGAACGTCTTGCTAGATTGTGGGAAGATTGGCCGCAATTACAGACCCTTGGATTTTTGGGACTAAGCCTCTGAGGTATAGCTTTATTTGTCTAGATATGGGTTGTGACAAGTTAGGACATAAGGCAGCCAAGTCGTTGGACCTCCATGTGTACGCCTCAATCTCTGATCCTTCCATCTTCAAACTGTAATACTCTATTTCAAGTTTCAGAATGTCGTCCAGGTGGCAAAATTCTTCCTTAATCAAATCCTTGAAGTCGCTCCAGAGGGTGGCATTCGCGTCTGCCAACCCAAGCATCTGAACTTGTGCGTTCCACCAAGAATACGCTTTCCCTTGCAACATGCCAGTAGCGTACTCTACTCGTTTGCTGGCAGGACTTTCACTTTCTTCGAATGTATATTCGATTCTTCGGATCCAGTGTAGAAGGCCGATTGCCCCTCCAGTGCCGTCGAAAGTGGGAGGTTTGCATTCCAAGAACGCCTTGAAGGTGCCTATGCGTGTTTGAGTGTGCATGGGTTGACTCCCTGTTTGGGTTGCTAAAGCTTCAGCAACCCGTTCATTAATCAAGGTCGTCAGCTGATCCTGAGTCAAGTTGAGACGCCCACTCATGATCTTCACATCGAGGGAAACACAGGTAAGAAAGGTGTCACATAAGTGCGTAAGCATGGGATGACAGGCGAGAGTAAGCACACAGGGTTTTCAGTCAGTGGCTATGTCAACTAAGTATACCATAAATGATGCACTACTTAACAAACAGGCAGGCCATACAAACACAAACCATATTACCTATAGTGTGTTGAGTCTTGCACGTGGAGCGAAGTGTCGTTGTGGATCGTTGAGCACTGTACAGGTTATAGTCTGGTTTTATCAAAAAGCTTTTCCCTTTTTTTTAAAACCAAGTTCGCTATAACCAATGGCTCTGATACCAATCTGTCACACCCCCAAAAATCCACAAGCGGAGTATCACCGCATAGAGGCGTGACTGACCAGGATCAAGCCACCAATCATATTGAACAACATAACTAGGTAATAAAACCAACCACAATATAATTGGTGTCTCAAAGAAAGTAACCAACTTTTAGTTAACAGCGGAAGCATATAAAGTAAAACCCAAACATAAGCAATAAGTTCATAAGTTGAAATGTTTAACATGGAGCTCAACAGTCCATGTCCCACAATGATCACTTCTCCCTGTGCAAGCTCCATAAGTACCTAACGACCTGCAAGGCATGTAACAACGAGTCAACAACAAAGTTGAGTGAGTTCACAGTTGGTTGTTTAGTTTTACAAGTTTGTTTTGAAAACCATAAGTTGTTTCGTAAACCACGAGTTAACCAGTATCGTTATTTCCCAATCCATATCCATAATCAGTGGGGGCTTCCCCATGAGAACCACTAGACCGTTAACATATCGACGACTGACGAACAATAGTTGTGCCCTACGTCAATGTCTATCATCATTGACAGTTTACCATGATCCATTAGTACACGCCCGTCCAAACGGCATGGTGTGAGGTTTGTCAAACCTAATAGCGCTATTAACTAATGACCCGCTCGCCATCGGCCTCGGCGATTAAGTCGATATAAAATGAAGGACTTAGGTGATAGAGTTTTGGCTAGTAGTTTAAGGTTGTTGTCCTACCCAAGGAGGACGAACGTACGTATTCTACCCAAGGAGAATACGCAGGATTAATATTGGCATCCTACCCAAGGAGGATGGCCGTACATATCCTACCCAAGGAGGATATATAGGTTCCGTTTTAAATTCTTTAACCCATTCCCAACCACCGGGAATCCCATGCCTTAGAAAGTGTGTGAACTCACCTTGGTTTGCTCGGCAGATACACAAAATGGTCACTCGGGCTATATGTGGTCAACCACGTCCTAACATGGTTACCATACAAGTCAAGTCTAGGTTCAAGTAGTGCACGTAAGTTTACACAAAACTAACAAGTCAAGAACACGTAATGATCATGGCATACACATTGAACATGATAAACAATTCGGTTAAACACATAAAACCCGAACTTGTGCGATCAGGATGTATTGGGTTGAGGTAACAGTGTAAGCCCAATAGCATCTTGTGCGATTGGGTAGTTGGAAACCAAACAACTACCCAGCCCAACATGTTGTGCGATCAGCACAACCTTGTGCGATCCACAGCATGTTGTGCGATCCAAAGTTTACCCGGCCCAGTTTATAAATAAGCCCAATAATATCTACATAGCCCAATTAATAACCGACATTGATCTTGTGCGGTCCGGATGGACTTGTGCGATCCAGTTAAGTTGTGCGACTGGGTATTGGGCTTTAAGGCCCAACAACATAATAAAGTCCAAACAGTGTGTGTGGCCCAAGACTTGTGCGATCGGCACTGCCTTGTGCGATTCACACGTCTTGTGTGATCATGCAGTTCTAAGTTGTACTGTGAGTTTTAAAAAGTTGCACTAAGCTTGTGCGACTGCCTTGTGCGACCAGTCCCTTGTGCGATCCGATTAGGTCTTGTGCGATCAAGGGTGGCCTTGTGCAATTAGTTGTCTAATCCCCTAATTTCATGCAGTCGGTTTCAATCATTCAATAGTTTCCTATTTTGCATCAAATCGGTCAAACAATCAAACAGTTTCCAACTTGAATGTGGATTGATCAAACTAAGATTTTATCCTCTAATTCATAAGAACCCTAATTACATTCCTAGCATAAACATCAACCACATCTTCAAACATATTAACAGGTTCATGGCCTTGATTACTAACATGTCACAGCCGATTATCATGTATTCGGTTCTTTAACATCATACGATTATCAATTCTACAATGATCTAAATATACTACACATGTGAACCGATTTTCATGAACATCATACCTCATCAATTTTCGTTACAATCAAGCACATACCATCCCTAAATCACCATGTAATACATATAGATCATAACACCATTTAACACACAACCGATAATTACAAACACTCACCGGTTGAGAGAAGAATAGGATCGATCCGAGCAAGAAAGCTTCGAGGAAGAGAGGGTGGCCGTCGGCTTCGAGAGAGAGGGAAGAGAGAGTAGGGTTTGTGTGCTTAGGGTGTTTAGCAAACTAATGAGGAGTATACACCCCCCTCAAAGGTTATGCGTGTAAGGGAGTGGAACGAACCCATCATGGGCTGCCCTTGGTTCGAATGCAAGGAGTGTGGCCCGAATGGGCTTGTGCGATCGGGCTCATGTTGTGCGGTCGGTATTTGTTACACACACACATACACATAACCAAGTAAAACATACATTCCATTAAAATCACCTATCACATAATCACATAACTTCCACACAGGTCATATCAAAGTATAAAGAAAAGTTCTAAAACACGAGTTGTCACATGCACTGTTAGTCTTGACAGCAGTATTTTCAAAAGTAAATTTATCAAGATCAAATAATTCTGCAGGATTTGCTGGGATTCTCATTGATGAAAGTTCATTGAACTTTACATTCAAAGTCTCCTCCACTGTTTTGGTCCTTGTGTTAAACACTTTGTAGGCCTTAGCAGTGTTTGAGTATCCCAGATGATAACCACAATCAATTTTTGCTGCAAACTTTGAGATAGAATCTTTTAAGTTTAAAATGAAGCATGGGCAGCTAAAAATGTTGAAATATGAAATCAATGGCTTTATTTTATACAGCAGTTCATAGGCAGTCTTTTGATGCTTGGGGTTGATTAAAACTTTGTTTTGGACATAGCAAGCAGTGTTTACTGCCTCTGCCCAAAAAGTTAATGGCAAACCTGAATCAGCAAGCATGGTTCTGGCAGCCTCAATCAAGGTCCTGTTCTTTCTTTCAACAACCCCATTTTGTTTTGGTGTTCTTGGAATGCTATATTGCCTCACAATTCCTTTTGACACACAAAAATCATCTAACTCCTTGTTCCTGAACTCTGTACCATTGTCACTTCTGAAGATTTTTACTGGAAGGTCAAACTGCTTTTCAACCTGTTTCACAAAGTCTTACAGAATGCCTGCAGTCTCATCTTTTGAGTGTAAAAAGTAAGTCCATGTAAACTTAGAAAAGTCATCAACAATAACCAAACAATATCTCTTTTTCCTAAGACTCATGACTTTAACTGGGCCAAACAAATCCATTTGAAGCATTTGCAAACATTTGGTTGTTTTGGACTCATCAATGGATTTGTAGGAGCTTTTATGTTGTTTTCCTTTTAGACAGGAAACACAATGCTCAGGACAGGTGAACAGTTTTTGAGGTAAACCTCTTACTAAACCCTGTTTTGAAATTGCAGTGATTGTCTTGAGAATTGTATGCCCCAATCTCCTGTGCCATAATTATGTTTCTTTGTTTGATGCAGCTGAGAACAGACAGGCATGAGTTATGGGGCTTTCTTTTAACATATATACCACATAAACATTGCCACTTCTGTGAGCAACAAGTTTGGTTTTTCCAGTTTTTATTATTGCTTCAATCTTTTCAACCATTTCGGGTCCAACAATCCTACAACACTCCTTTGTGAAGAATGATCCATACCCCTCATCACTCATTTGTGAAACACTCAGAAGGTTGAATTTTAGATTGTCTATCAGATTGACATTTTCTAATTTTACATTACCAGACTGTACTGTACCAGACCCCAGAACTTTCCCTTTGCTATTATTACCAAAGGATATGTCACCCCCTCCATGGATTTTGAAATCCTTGAGAAGGGCTTTACAACCTGTCATGTGCCTGGAGCCTCCATTATCTACATACCAAAGGCTATCTAAGCATGCAGAAGCTCCCTGCACATGAAGTAAAAGGATTAGTTCATTAGGGTCTCCAAAGCTAATAAGGCTTTGGATGGGGTCTCAACAGTGTCTGGGATGAGTTCAGATGGATGGGCAGTGGTTAGGTCAGGAGTTTGGACAGTTTTAGAACTGTTTTTCTCTAACCACTGTTGGGGTTCTTGACCAATCACCTGCTGATAACCAAAAGGATGCCTGTTCACTCTTGGTTTAGAGGGCCTTTTGTAGGCCTCATAAACATGTGGGATCCTTTGATATGGTGGTTCTCCCTTGCCTCTTCTGTATTGGTTGGCAGGGGGTGCATCAGTCACTTGAACATCTCTTTGGACATATGTTTGATTTAGCTGTTTTGTAACAGCTGTTTGGACTGGCACAAACATTGGTTGATTCTTGGTGAATTTGACAGATGATGTTGATGGACTCAAGGATGTTTTAGCAGTGTACTCATTCTTTTTTACATCAAAGTTCTTGAGATACACACATTCTTGAGTTTTGTGGTTATTTTTACCACAGATGGTGCAGCTTTCAGCAAGTACAATAATACTTGTTTTGTTTAGATCATATGCTTTTAGATGAAAATAGTCTTTTGTTAGATGATTCCTCTTTTCACAAAAATCACAAAACAGGTTTTTGATCTTTTCTCTTTTCTTCCTTTTCTCAGACTCCTTAGCAACAGAGTTTTGAACCACTGTTGGGATGTCTTTGATAGGAATGACCTTTGCTTTTGGAGCTGTGACACCATCAGTGGTTGTGAAATCCATGGGTTTGAAATTTTCAAGAATGTCACACTCATCAGACCATGTGGGTTTAAATTGGTATTTCTCAATTTCCTCAAAAGTTGAGGACCCCACAGATGATCTTTCCAGAGTGATTTTGTTACCAAGTTTGTCAGTAATCTTTACTTCTTGGCCATTCTTGTTGGTTGTTATTATTTTAGTTGAACCAGCTTGTTTGACAGCAGTGTTTTCAAGATCATCATATTTTCTATATCCTATACCAAACTTGACATTGCTTTCAAGTTGTTTCTCAAGCATAACCTCATAACCTTTGCAAGATTCCACCCATCTTTCACAAGTGATCTGGGTGGATTCCAACTCCTTTTTGCAAACTTGGTATTTTTCTACCATAGTTTGGAGTTGGTTCTTGGTTATGCTTTGCTCTTCTTTGAGACTGCTGATTTCTTTGTCTTTTTCAGCCAATTTGTTTTTAAGTTCTTTCAATGACTTTTCAAATTTGACTTCATCAGTTAAGACTTTATCCATAAGGTTTTCATTTACCTCTTTAATGCTAGCAAATGCAATAATGCATTTGTCTGAACACAGTTTTTCAAGAACTTGAGGTGATACCTTAGCAGCAGCCATCATGGCACAATCACATTGATGATCACCTTCTTCATCAGCTCTAACTTCTTCCTCGCCTGCTTTCTTCTCTTCCTCCTCTTCTTTATCTTCTTTGGACCAGGGGTCAGACAGTGGTTCAATCAGGGTTTCTGAATTTTCTCCCAGCAGTAGTTCACCAGCAACTGCAGTAACCACTGCTTCAGCCACTTCATCCATTGTTTCAGCACTTAGCTGTTCACCTTCAGTTTCTACCCCTTCTGGTATTGACTCTAATGCCATCAAACAAAATTCATCATTAAAAGTATCATTAGAAGCATAGAGTGAAAAATTTTCATCACCAAGCTCATCAGGCATGCTGCTCCAGTCAACAAAGCCTTGGGTGAAAAAGCTTTGCTGATCTGGTTGAACCACTGTTGGAGCAGCTTGTTGAGGTGCAATAGGTTGCACTTGTGCCTGAGGGACAGGGGCTTGAACATACTGAATTTGTGGAACAGTGGTTTGAACATAATGCACAGGCACAGGGGTTGCAGCATAGTGAGCAGTGTTAACATGTGCTGCAGGGGTATATTGGGTATAGTGCACAGTGCTTTGATGTTGTTGTCTAGGGTTTGAGCTGGGATGAGTTATTATTGGACCAGTGGTTTGACTCCTGCATGCCCTAGCAAAATGACCTAGCCTATTGCACTTGTAACACTTCAGTTTTGATTTATCCAACCCCACTCTTAAATTCCCATGTAACCCTGGGAATTTCTCCATGTTCTTTTATAGAATTTGCTTGTTCTTACACTAAGCAAAGCCAATTAATGCAAAATGTCCATCTCTTCTAAGTCAGCGGGATCAAAGTGTTGCAAATCATTTAGCTCAAAACACAAGTTATCTGACATCTGGTTTTCACAATTTGTAGTAAAAGCATAATTTGCAGAGTGAGAATCAGAGTTGTTAAAATTTCCACCAGCAGTTATATCAATAAAATGATCATAACTCTGATCCTTACTACTGCTACCAGATTCTTCCTGACCAAAAAGAGCTGTGTTGCCAAATGAATAATCATCAGTAACTTTGCCAGACTCTTGCAACTTCTTTTTCTGGTTTAACTCCCTTTCATAGGTCAGGAGTCTACCATGAAGTTGGGTCAGGGTCAGATCTTTGAACTCAGCTGAATTTCTAGTTACAAAGGCAATTGTATCCCATTTTTCAGGTAGTGATCTAAGAAACCTGCTATTTTGTGTTGAATTAAGAAATGTAACTTTAACAAGTCTTAGCTCACTAATGAAACAACTAAATCGCTCAAACTGTTGGGTCAATGATTCACCCTTGATGTGACAAAAGGTTTCATACTGCTGATTCAGAATTTCCCTATTATTTTCAATAACTTCTTCCATTCCCCCAAATTGTTCCTTCAGTACATCCCATAGCTCTTTGGCACTGTTACAATGTAACAGCCCAACATAGATTTCATTGGGTAATGCAGATGCAATGATGCTAAATGCTTTGGCATCGAGTTCGAACTTTTGGAAATCAGTTTCAGTATAATTTTCAGGTTTTTTAGGTTCGAACTTCTTTGTATCCTCAGCACTTGGCACCATGGGAACGTGTGGTCTAAAAACAATAGATCTCCAACATCCAGTATTCTGTTGAGCAAGGATGTGACCCATCCTTCTCTCCCAGATGTTGTATTCATTATGTTTAAGCATGGGTGGTTTGAAAAGAGAGCCAATGTTATTCTTATCATCTTGTGATTGTGACGTCATCCTGGTTGTTTTACAGGCACTGATTAATCAACTTTGATGGTGATTAAACCTACCACTGTTTTTCAACAAAACGAACAAACTATCAGTATCAACGATTGTGAGCTGAACTATTTATGTCAAAATGAATGTTAAATCAAATTTGACTGTCTGAGCTCGGATACCAATTGTTAGGATCTGAGTTTGATTTTGATTGTGTTTTATGTTTGAATTAAGATGAACAATGAATGAGTAGTGCAGTGGAATATAAATGGAAACAAACTTTTCACAATCAAACAGGAGAATTGCTTTCAACACACATTTTCAACAATGAACCGAATGATTGAATTTATTTCATCAACGATTACAATTGCATGTATGCAACAAACTCCCCCTCAGCCTGAGCTCACAGTGATTTGTTCGTACAGGAAGAAAGATGGTGAAGAGCTAATAGAACAGTATAGGGTACTATTCTATTTATAGGCACGGACAACCCACTGAGGCATCTTAGCTGACGTCACCATGAAAGTGACATCTAACCTCCTAACAAACTCTAACATCTGATCTATACAAGTACTGCTATGCTAACAACTGTTATTACAATACATTACATAAAGACAAACTTAACTACTGCTGAATCCTTCCACTGATGTGAACCCAGCAGCACTTGATATATCCAGCAGTGCTTGACTCATAGCAGTAGATTGAACAGCAGGGCTTTAGTCTTCATTAGTCATTTGACTTGATCAGCAGTTGTAGGTCAGCAGTTGTACCGATCAGTGGATTGGAGGTCATCAGATGTTGAAATCACTTTCAAGGGGAGAGACTTGATTACATAACATCTGCTTATTCTGGATCCACTGCTCTGATCCAGTTTTGGCTTTAATTATATGTTCCTCTGATAGGGTTCAATCCCAACAAATCTTTATTTTCACCAACACCAAATTTCGACAGAATAACAACAGCATCTTCTTGAAGTCGTCCATTAAAAACAGGTATCAAATGACTTTTAATACCTCCTTGAATCTTAGCACCCTGAAGAACATTTAAACAAAGTATTTTTAGCATACATGTGATAACCTGTATTCCCAAGGTTAGCTTTGTTAAATCTTGTGACATCTGACTTATATCACTACTGTTCATACTCCACTGTACGACGTCACTATGTCATTATTGCGTAAACTTGTTTAAATGGCATCGAATCACCATGACTAAATGGTTGTGAGTTGTGGTATGTTAATTGTTAAATGCCTAGATTAGTTGAACGTATATTCTAGCCGTCTAATGTCCCACACTAGTATTGTTATGCACTTTGGCCCAAACCTGTATTAATTGAGATATGTTCTCGACCCAAAAAGAAGCCCATCAAGGCCGATATGTTTCCTGCCCATATTTACGCATGAATGTGTTGCAAATATTCATTACTTAGCAAACATCACACAAAAGAAAAACCCTAATCAACCCCACCCTTCTCTGATCATTTACGTACGGCAACAGGAGACCCCCCCCCCTCTTTGAAGTCCCTTCTCCTTTGGGAACTTATCTTTTGTGCTTAGATCATACATCACGGTTAGTAAGCCACTATTATTTGATTCCGGTTCTTGATTACATGTAGTTGCGATTATGTTATTGATTAATTGTTTGGTAACATGAGTAGTAAGTATAATCTTAATGATTTCAATCTTGTTGACTATTATTGATTTTACGAAAAGTGTTGATGATATACATACGTATGTTTGCAACATGTGGCTCATGATATAAAAATCATGTACTATTAATGAGTGGTTATGCTTTATTGTGATGTGTGATACTCAGTGGTTGAAATCTTGTCATGACCTAGAATCCTAGTAGGTATCATTTGCAACGTGATGATGGGAATTTGATAATTTCTAAAAGTAATAAAGTGATTGCATCGGAATTTGGAGTGTGCATGATGTTAGTTAATAAATATGATAAACTATGGTTCTTGTCGGTCAAATATGATGCTACAAATATGTTACTAGATGCACATAGACGGTCGGTTACGGATTTGAGTCATGATTTCTAACAATTGAATGAGGATGATAAACTGCCAAATCAGGATACTAGTGTCAATGATATGCATAGACTCGATTTGAATGTTTGTTATGTGCTACTCGCCGTTAATGATCGAATGATGATTCATTGAAATTATGTTAAGCGATTAAGATGAATAATCTTCGAAGCTTATAACTGTTTTGATTGAAATGGTGGGGGTGATTATTGTTGATGTGCGTTAAAGAAGGAATAATGGCTAACGAATTTCCGATAATTACGATAAATAGTTACCAATGGAATAAAAGAGTAACCGATCGCACACTATTGAGTGAATCGCACCATAGAAGGGGCCGGAGTGTACAACCCAAGCGAGTCGCACGAGCCTCACTGGTGGGCTGTTAACTAGATTGGGCCGTCCAGTCTTTTGGGCTGGTGCGCGTTGAATCACACACTGGCAGCGGAGCCGGACACTCCACTATTGGGCCAACAGCGTTTGGGCCAAGTGTTAAGGAGGGTCGGGTTAGATAAATAATGGGTCGCACAAGGTTAGGAGTAGAATATGAGATTGCTACATGATAGACTGTTATGTGTGCTTGCATGATGAGTTGTGTATGATCCAAATTGTGTACGGTACGAGTTATGTGATGAATTTCATATCTTATAATCTGTTGAAGATGAGAACTTTTGCACACTTGAACCTAAGTAATATTGGAGGATTAGAACACCCACTATGTGATACTATGATGTACGTTACTAAATGGATTGTATGATTAACTGTTGCAACTTGTATGACGAAATGTGTATGTTTTCTATGTAATGTGAATTGTGAACTTATCTGATACGTGTATTATGAATGATTGATATCTGTTTTGTGATGATCCTTGCTACGATTACACACTACGAACATACGTGAACAACGTGAACGTAAACTGATTTCGTGTATATGAACATCATAGGCTGTGACTGATTATGTGTGAACAAGAAACTAATCATACCGAGCAAACCAAGGTGAGTTCACACTTTCCACAAGGCATGGGATTCCCAAAGGTTGGGAATGGGTAAAGGATTTTAACTGAAACTACGTGATCTCCTGGTTTGGAACACGTACACACCCTCTTTATTGAAGGGTGACAACATGCGATAAGGATTTGAGTGGAACCTGCGTAATCTCCTAGTTTGGGGATTTCGTACACACCCTCTTTATTGAAGGGTGACAACACGAATACTAGAACAAAAATATCTATCATGAAGTCCCTCATTTTTATATCGACTTAATCACCAGGCCAATGGCGAGCGGGTCATTAGTTAGATAGCGCTATTTATGTTTGACAAGCCTCACACCGTGCCGCAGAGGACGGGCGTGAACTAATGGATCTGGGCACTAGTCAATGATGATAGACATTGACGTTAGGGCACCAACTTACTTCAGTCAGTGGTCGATATGGTAACAGGTCTAGTGGATACCATGGGGTAGCCCCCACTGGTTATGGTTTGGGAAACATGGAAACTATTTAACTATTGGTTTTCAAATGAACTTATGGTTTTTGGAACAACTTTAAAATGGACAACCCACTGTGAACTCGCTCAACTTTGTTGTTGATTCATTGTTACATGCCCTGCAGGCCTTTAGGTGCACATTGTTTGGAACTTGTTGTCTGGGAGGCTAGAGTGGTCATGGGTCGAGATACATGGAAACACAACGCAAGACTAATGGTTTTTACATGTGGTTTATAAACACTTAACGAAAGAATTATGCTTTCGCTGTATATCCTGTGAATTATTTGTAACGTTTTAACACTTAATGTTGATAAATGAAAGTTTTATTTAAATATACCTATGAGTTCAATGTGATTGGTGGCTAGATCCTGGTCAGTCATGCCTCCTGCGGTGATACTCCGCTTGTGGATTTTGGGGGTGCGACAGATTGGTATCAGAGCCATTGGTTATAGTGAACTTGGTTTTAAAAAGGGGAAAAACGTTTTTGTAAAACCAGACTATAACCGAACAGTTCTGAAAACGTGAATACGACCATGACACTCAGTTCCAGATTGCAAGGTTCGTCTCTTATATACTCATTGTACTGCATAACTAGTGAACACTTACATATGATATTGCATGTGATTGCACGTTTAGCACAACGGTATGAATTCATGTATTACTTGAATGTGTTATGTAACTGATAGGGTGGTATTTCCCTAAACATTCATGACTTACGTTTCGTGATGCTCTTTGGTTGCTACTTGAGTTTGAGGAACCATTTGACATGAGTTAAGAGGAGCTGAGATGAGCATGTAAATCACAATATTATTGTGGGTGCACACATAATAATAATGTGGGGTGCATGCAAGTCCCAGTGAGGCTTAACAAGTGAAAAAGGGTTTCCGTTCTGTTATTTGACCGATGTGAAACATAACAAACCTATAGAGGTCATATCAGTGATTGTCCCCTACTCGAACGTGAGCTTTTCGTTCCTCTATGGATCCTTTCGAATCTCGATGTTATAGAGTATTACCTGAACACCCATCTGAACACTTAGAGAACCATGTAGAATGTTAGGTGCTTATACAAACGTCCCTGAGTTGGATGTCGCAGCGTCGGATGATTGATCGATACCTTTCTTACTCCTCTTCGTTTGCTGGAACTCATGTATTGACAACTTAGATCCCGAAGTGTGATCACTTCTTCAATACCCTCGTAACAGACCGTGTATTACTCAACCAACTTGCAACATCGATGAACAGGAGGATGAATGTAGTACTTTGCCGACCTCAGCACCGGTAACGAGCACCAGCGAATTGGTTTCAATCGAATCCTTAACCCTTGTCAGCGACTCATGGGAGTCAACTCTTACGAATCAATCGGGACATAAGCAATGACAATCGACTACAACGTGGAATGTGTAACTGCCAACACAGTGAGTAGCGCTTTAGGACGTAGCTCAGGATGTGAAAAGATGGACTTGGATGGTGAAGAACCATAGGGCTTCGTTTCGAGCAACGACATTGGGAGCAACAGTCACAGCGACAACAAGGTATTCGTAACCCTAGCCTACAGTATGGAATTAAAGGTGCCTACATCATGGATTGGCTGTGGTTAAGTTAAGAGAACAACGACCAAAGGAACAACTACAGTACTTGAAATCCTTGTAATGAAAACAGCAACACCGGACATGATGCTCATGGAAGGGCATTTAGGATTGGCGTGGGCGACGCCGGGATTATAGCAACATGGAGGCCAGCACGTACTTGGTAACCAATCGCTTCGTCTCTGTCCTATTTAACGTTGATGCTTCTCGGAACCAAACCTGTTGGGGAATCGGATGATGGCAAGACAATTGAAGCCTCGTATGTTCGTTGGGATGCAAACTCGACCTTGTGGGACAAGTGTTCGACATCGACTTTCCTTCTGCTATCCTTGATGGTTTCGATGCAGTAGTTGTGTAAGTTGGTTATCTAGATATTGCGTAGATATACTCTGAGGGAAGGAAAAAATATTTGTGTCGTTTTATACTTTGAAGTGTCGGAATGGTGTAAAGGTTAGCATCATATCAGCAATGAAAACCCAGAAGTGTCTACGGAGGGATTATCTCGCTATGTTAGCCCTCATCACTGATGTTAAGGCTAAGGAAAAGGGGATCGAGGATCCATCAATTGTTCATGACTCCTCTCATGTCAGAGACAGCCTAGATTACTCGTGCTTCTCACCGTCTTGCACCAGGAGGGTTGCAAGAACTGTCTAATCAACTTCAGGAACTACCGGGTGGGAGTTTTAGCGATCTAGCTCCTTGTCCTGGGGAGCTCGAGCCCTATTGTGGAAATGAAGGATGAGTCCTTTCGTACGTGTACAGACTACCACAAGGTGGCAAACATAGACCGTCACCCTCTATCTCGCATCGACAACCTGCTTGACCCGCTACAATGATCAAGCTTATATTCGGAAACCGACTTAAGATCAGACTGTCACTTGATGGAAGACCCAGGGGAGTATGACTTCTAACACGGCGTTACAGGCACAGTACGGCCACTACGATTTCCTGTTCTCGTAGTTTAAAGTTATTCAACACACCAGCAGCCTTAGGGATCCCATGAGTAGTATTTGCCAACCCCATCTCGCCAGGTTCGCCAATCTTGTTTATCTATGACGTTTTGAATCACTTCCAGGAGAAAGGAACACCATGAACGGCACTTGTATTTCATCGTAGAGCTTCTAGGGGAGGAGCATCTATGTGCGAAGTCTACCTAAGTGTGACTTCAGGATTCGAGAAGTACACATTTTTAGTCATATAAACAACGAAGTGGGAATACCCGTGGATCTCGCTAGGACCCGTTTTGTTAGAAACTGATCGACACCAAAGATCCCTTTGAGGATACAGCAATTTCTTGGTCTCGCTAGATACTATCGCAGATTCATCCCAGGATGTTCGAAGATCGCGCAGCTTTAATCTCTTTAACACAGCATGGTGCTGTGTTCGTGGAAGACAAAACAGGAGGACGTCTTCCAGCTTTTGAAACCCAACTCTGCAATGCACTAAGCATCGTTTCTATCCAAAGGTATAGATGAATCAGTGGTATACCATGATGATTCGAATTGGAGTCCCAGTTACACATCGATGCAACACGAGAGAGTGATGACTTACGTAATCGAATTACAAAGAGGATCTGCATGACATACAACCTACGGTGGAAACTGTAGTCTTTGGATTTAAGTTGGAGGCATTACTTGGACGGTACCAGATGCGCTACTTAGACCAATCACAAGGGCCTCCCATGTACCGTTGTTTCAAAGGAGCTAAAACATGTAATGACATCATTGGATGGAACTTTTGGATGATTAAGACTGTGAAACTTGAACATGCACGAGCTTCGCAGCTCACTAACGGCTCTAACTTACCTGATCTGGCTCGCCCCGTTCAAACTTGAGAACTAAAGGAAGAGGATTTTCAAGTTGAACCTATGCGGGGCATGGAGAAGCAACCTTGGCAGGTCAGACGATATTCACTACCTCATGGAACGAGTGTGGATCTCATTGTACAGTAACCGTAGGAAATTTATGTTGAGCAAAGCACACCGGCTTCGATATTCTAGCCGCCTGGGTTTTGATGAGAGGCATTAGGATTTATAAATCTTGTATTGATAATCGGGCATGAAGGCCCACCTAGCTAGGTATGGGAATGATGTTTGACTAGTGGGAAAGTCAAGGTGAAGTGTTAGCCACCAGAAACACCTATATGGAAAGCGAAAACAGACTGCCATGGATTTGGTCGCTAGTATACTTACAACTCGAAACGGAAACAATATCACTTGGATGACCATTGACTGCCTTACGTAACCAGCACACTTTCTAGCCATCAAGGAAACGGATAAGTTTTCTACACTTGCAGTTATCTACCTGAAAGAAGTGATTGCTAGGCATGGGGTGCCAACCTCCATTATCTCTGATCGCGACCCACGATTTGCATCTGATTTGTGGCAAGCGATGCACAAATCCTTTTGCTCACGTCTAGACATGAGCATAGCATATCATCCACAGACGGATGGGCAGACTGAACACACCATCCAAACTCTTGAAGACATGCTTCGAGCATGTGTAATCGACTTTGGTAACGGCTGGGAGCAGCATCTACCTTTAGTGGAGTTTTCGTATAACAACAGTTACCACACCAGCATCCAGGCTGCTCCGTTCATGGCATTGCACGGACGGAAGTGCCGATCACCTCTTTGTTGGGCAGAGGATTGGCGACAGCCAAATCACTGGCCTAGAACTCGTCGTAGACACAACAGAGAAGATTGCTCTGATACGACAACGAATGGCGGCAGCTCGTGACCGTCAGAAAAGCTATGCTGATAAGCGCAGGAAAACACTCGAGTTCCAGGTTGGGGATCGAGTACTACTTAACGTCTCATCTTGGAGAGGTGTAGTTCGTTTTGGTAAACGAGGCAAACTCAACCCGCGGTACGTTGGACCTTTCGAAACCACTGAGAGAATTGGCAAGGTGGCCTACAGATTGAATCTACCCGAAGAACTCAGTGGAGTTCACAACGTATTCCATGTGTCGAATCTGAAGAAGTGTCTGTCAGATGAAACCCTCATAGTTCCTTTCAAGGAGCTCACCATCGATGATCAGTTGCGATTTGTCGAAGAACCAGTGGAAATCTTGGACCGGGAGGTCAAGATTCTCACACGCACCAGGACACCTATCGTTCGAGTTCATTGGAACTCCCGTCTTGGCCCAGAGTTTACTCGGGAATGAGAAGACCAAATGAAACACAAATATCCCTAGTTGTTCGAGAACAATGAAACCACTACTGAGGCTAAAGCTACTGCGGAATTTCGGGACGAAATTTCCAAAGTAACGGGGGGATGATGTGACACCCCAGGAAAACCAGGAAACCATGCAACCTAACTAGCTTCCTCAGTAGCTACGTGCTAAATTTCGGGAAGAAATTTCTTTCAAGTTGGGGATGATGTGACAACCCGTATTCCCAAGGTTAGCTTTGTTAAATCTTGTGACATCTGACTTATATCACTACTGTTCATACTCCACTATGCGGCGTCACTATGTCATTATTGCGTAAACTTGTTTAAATGGCATCGAATCACCATGACTAAATGGTTGTGAGTTGTGGTATGTTAATTGTTAAATGCCTAGATTAGTTGAACGTATACTCTAGCCGTCAAATGTACCCACACTAGTATTGCTATGCACTTTGGCCCAAACTTGTATTAATTGAGATATGTTCTCGGCCAAAAAAGAAGCCCATCAAGGCCGATATGTTTCCTGCCCATATTTACGCATGAATGTGTTGCAAATATTCATTACTTAGCAAACATCACACAAAAGAAAAACCCTAATCAACCCTACCCTTCTCTCATCATTTACGTACGACAACAGGAGACCCCCCCCCCCCCCTCTTCGAAGTCCCTTCTCCTTTGGGAACTTATCTTTTGTGCTTAGATCATACATCACGGTTAGTAAGCCACTATTATTTGATTCCGTTTCTTGATTACATGTAGTTGCGATTATGTTATTGATTAATTGTTTGGTAACATGAGTAGTAAGTATAATCTTAATGATTTCAATCTTGTTGACTATTATTGATTTTATGAAAAGTGTTGATGATATACATACGTATGGTTGCAACATGTGGCTCATGATATAAAAATCATGTACTATTAATGAGTGGTTATGCTTTATTGTGATGTGTAATACTCAGCGGTTGAAATCTTGTCATGACCTAGAATCCTAGTAGGTATCATGTGCAACGTGATGATGGGAATTTGATAATTTCTAATAGTAATAAACTGATTGCATCGGAATTTGGAGTGTGCATGATGTTAATTAATAAATATGATAAACTATGGTTCTTGTCGGTCAAATATGATGCTACAAATATGTTACTAGATGCACATAGACGGTCGGTTACGGATTTGAGTCATGATTTCTAACAATTGAATGAGGATGATAAACTGCCAAGTCAGGATACTAGTGTCAATGATATACATAGACTCGATTTGAATGTATATTATGTGCTACTCGTCGTTAATGATCGAATGATGATTCATTGAAATTATGTTAAGTGATTAAGATGTATAATCCTCGAAGCTTATAACTGTTTTGATTGAAATGGTGGGGGTGATTATTGTTGATGTGCATTAAAGAAGGAATAATGGCTAACGAATTTCCGATAATTACAATAAATAGTTACCAATGGAATAAAAGAGTAACCGATCGCACACTATTGAGTGAATCGCACCATAGAAGGGGCCGGAGTGTACAACCCAAGTGAGTCGCACGAGCCTCACTGGTGGGCTGTTAACTAGATTGGGCCGTCCAGTCTTTTGGGTTGGTGCGCGTTGAATCACACACTGGCAGCGGAGCCGCACACTCCACTGTTGGGCCAACAGCGTTTGGTCCAAGTGTTAAGGAGGGTTGGGTTAGATAAATAATGGGTCGGACAAGGTTAGGAATAGAATATGAGATTGCTACATGATAGATTGTTATGTGTGCTTGCATGATGAGTTGTGTATGATCCAAATTGTGTACGGTATGAGTTATGTGATGAATTTCATATCTTATAATCTGTTGAAGATGAGAACTGTTGCACACTTGAACCTAACTAATATTGGAGGATTAGAACACCCACTATGTGATACTATGATGTACGTTACTAAATGGATTGTATGATTAATTGTTGTAACTTGTATGACGAAATGTATATGTAGCCTATGTAATGTGAATTGTGAACTTATCTGATACGTGTATTATGAATGATTGATATCTGTTTTGTGATGATCCTTGCTACGATTACACACTATGAACATACGTGAACAACATGAACGTAAACTGATTTCGTGTATATGAACATCATAGGCTGTGACCGATTATGTGTGAACAAGAAACTAATCATACCGAGCAAACCAAGGTGAGTTCACACTTTCCACAAGGCATGGGATTCCCAAGGGTTGGGAATGGGTAAAGGATTTGAACTGAAACTGCGTGATCTCCTGGTTTGGAACACGTATACACCCTCTTTATTGAAGGGTGACAACATGCGATAAGGATTTGATTGGAACCTGGGTAATCTCCTAGTTTGGGGATTTCGTACACACCCTCTTTATTGAAGGGTGACAACACGAATACTAGACCAAAAATCTCTATCATGAAGTCCCTCATTTTTATATCGACTTAATCGTCGGGCCAATGGAGAGTGGGTCATTGGTTAGATAGCGCTATTTAGGTTTGACAAGCCTCACACCGTGCCGCAGAGGACGGGCGTGAACTAATGGATCTGGGCACTAGTCAATGATGATAGACATTGACGTTAGGGCACCAACTTACTTCAGTCAGTGGTCGATATGGTAACGGGTCTAGTGGATAACATGGGGTAGCCCCCACTGGTTATGGTTTGGGAAACAAGGAAACTGATTAACTACTGGTTTTTAAATGAACTTATGGTTTTTGGAACAACTTTAAAATGGACAACCCACTGTGAACTCGCTCAACTTTGTTGTTGATTCGTTGTTACATGCCTTGCAGGCCTTTAGGTGCACATTGTTTGGAACTTGCTATCTGGGAGGCTGGAGTGGTCATGGGTCGTGATACATGGAAACGCAACGCAAGACTAATGGTTTTTACATGTGGTTTATAAACACATAACGAAAGAATTATGCTTCCGCTGTATACTGTGAATTATTTGTAACGTTGTAACACTTAATGTTGATGAATGAAAGTTTTATTTAAATATACCTATGAGTTCAATGTGATTGGTGGCTAGATCCTGGTCAGTCATGCCTCCTGCGGTGATACTCCGCTTATGGATTTTGGGGGTGTGACAATACAAACCTACAGTCTCTAACAGAAAGAAAAAATCAAACAATATACATCCTCAATAAACTACCGTACAAAGCTCAAGAACATTTGCACAATCAAGGTTTTATGATACAAACCTATAAAGCCTAGAAACTGAAAATCAGACATATACATCCATGGAATCATTTATACACGAATGGAAAATCAAACATATACATCCATGGAATCATTTATACCTTTTCATTAATGAAGATGAGATCCATTTTATAACCTTGATTCCATTTTCGGATGATCCTCGCTTTTATGTGCCACATATCTTTCTCGGGATTCAAATCGTTAACAAAACTAATATTGTTACTCTCAATTGATGTTGACATGCTACTAATTCGGAATTCGGAATGAATTCAATTTTCAAAATCCAAAATCAGAGAAGATGGGAGTGTTATGAAATATGAGGAGGGAAATGAGAAGAAAAGCCTTGTATAAGAAGATGATTGACATGAGTGAGTGAGTGAGTAACATGCATTAATTGCAGATTACGTATTCCCGTGCATTTTGAATTTGAAATTGTCGGTAATTAACATCTGCTGATATAATGGCATTGTATCAACCTTCAACCTCTGCTGGCTATTAAAGTATAGAAGGATATGGGCAGAGGTTTGGATGGCAGATGATTAAATGTATTTTAAACATATTTTATATATTCCAATTTATGATGCAATAATAACATAAGAAAGGCATTGTTGGACAGCCTCTATGACTGCCACCTCAGCTTTTCTTATGTCATCGGCATTTGCCCTTTTATAGAAAGTATAGATTATGTGGACAAACCCACAAAATTAAGGTTTTATCACAAACCCACAAAAGTACAAAACTAAGGTTTTATCTCCATAATTGTTTGCTTAATGAAATAAGAAGCCTTATTTTAACATTTTTTAGTCTTAATAAAAAACTGTTCTTTATTTGGGTAGTTGAATGAAATTAGCAACGAGAATACCGGTGTATACGTTGCCGAGAAAATCGAGCATTACATATTTTTACCTTGTCGCAACGCGCTGGTCTCTCCCACTAGATTATATATGGAGGACCATGTGTGGCAAACCCATAAGAATAATGATAGGAGTGTCAAACCTGAGTTTTTCGGAAGCGTGTATGTGTGACTCGATCAGTTTCATTGCATTCAATTATAATAAACAACTATATGACTAGAATGATGTTCATCTATTCATAAGTTTTTTTTTAAATATTACAAACATAAGTTGTTTATGTTAAGTTACAAACCATCCAAATAGTAATAAGTTCCATAAAAGGACTTTTAACAAAAGCTAGTAAACCAAGGCTTTGCTTCATATATCTTATCCAGGATAAGATATACAAATCAAACCCTTCAAAAGTGGATGACATCTAATCTTGTAAATCACTTCTTGAAAACATTTCCAACGCCGTAGATCCATCTAGTTTCCTGATAATTTGAAACAATCAACAAACGTTGAGCGAGTTCATGTGTTTTTATGTGAGCCCCAATAAACTTGTACACATTTGAGAGAATTCTTTTGATAACCGGTATGTAAAGCGTCTATGAACAGATCATTAATGTTTTGCATGGACATTAATATGTGCGGTGGCGTAGGAAGTGCTCAAACCTAGCGAATTTCCTACGGTCCATCCGGCTAGAACGACATAGTCACTACATGCGGCCACACAAGGACCCATGAGTGGGGCTCGCTACACCCGATATATCTATCACTCCTGCCCCTCGGCCTTAACTAGATTAATTTCACTTAGGAGAGATACTACCCATCCACAAGATCTAACAGTTTATTCCTTAGCTAAACCATACCATTGAAACATGTATTTCACCCCCGAGAACAGATATGAGAAAAGGGGACATGAACTCACTGATTTGCGTCTGAGCCTCGTATACTCAAAGTGGATGTCCTCAAGTCGTACTACTACCTACACACATGATAAGTTTTATTAGACACTTAGCTTGTGTAACGACTCTTAGCCTTAATTATTTATTAAGACTTATTTTGGAAATTTTGGTATACTTTGAGTTACACCCTCGGTGTATGTTGTATGTGTAATTATATAATTCCAAACTTAATATATTTATTAGTTAAAATAAGGATATTTTAACTTAAATTATTTTCATACAATTATTCGGGGGTTTGTTAAAAATAATATATTTTTAACTTCTTTTGTCATACGGTTCTCATATACGTATTTTCAAGTATAGGTATACTTGTATTATGTGTATGTTATTTTGTATTTTCATATTTATGCATAATACTTGTATATGGGTATTTTACCAAGTGTTGGTAGTGTATGTCGGTATGTATTTATACGTATAGGAATACGTATTTTCTTGTATTTAATAAGTATTTCATACCTAATTTATGTATAATTTTCCGGAATATTGCTTTTGCATAATTTAAAGGTAAATTGGAAAATAATAATCTCATATTTCTCAAATTGGCCGATAATAATCCCAAGTCAGTTATTAGCCAATAATAATCCGACATCGTCCAATTTTTTTGTAAAATAGTCTGCCGTTAAAATAACTTTATGGAGTTAAATGTTTTTCCGAATTACAAACCGATGTTTTAGGGCTTTTGATAAGAACGATGATACGAGTCGATTGATGTAAAACTTATCTCGAAATACTACCCCCAACCCACGAAAACGGTGCTTCAATTTGGGTGTTTAACTTCCAATTAACAAAATTCAAGCCATTTCGAACACAACTTCGAGATAAGTTTTACATCAATCGACTCGTACCCTCGTTCTGATCAAAAGCCCTAAAACATCGGTTTGTAATTCGGAAAAACACTTAACTCCGTTAAGCTTATTTTAACGGCAGACTATTTTACAAAAAAAATTGGACGAGGTCGGCTTATTATTGGCTAATAACTGACTTGGGATTATTATCGGCCAATTTGAGAAAGATGGGATTATTATTTTCCAATTTTCCTAATTTAAAAATTACCAACTTTATATTCTTAAAATATATATATATTTTAAGAGAATTTTATAGAAAAATATCTATATATTTTATTTGGTAAAAACATGTATTCATCCACATATGCCTTAAAAATAATTTATTTTTAAGATCAAAGCTAGAAAAAATATATATTTTTAGTTTTCACCAAAATAATATATTTTTGAGTTGTTCATGAAAATATATATTTTCTTCCACTCCAAAAATAATATATTTTCAAATTTGACAAAATATGATATGTATACTTATAATAATGGTAAAAATTCATACTTTGTCGTTCGTTCGGTTTCGAGAATACCGTTTACCAAATTTGTCAAGATACGAATTAAGTTTCCGGAGTATATATATAGAGTCCAAAGTGTCCATTGTCCGAATCGTCCAACATTTATGTATAAGTTATATATTTATTTTTCTTGTGATTTTTGTAATATTTCGAATTACTATTTTTTGTATTTTGGTGTGGTATATTATTTTTCAAGTTCCTAATTTTTAGTATAACTAATACAACTAATATACATGTAGCACATAATCTTTGTGACATCTAAATATATATTTTCCTAAATATATACTTAGTCATTTTTATTCTTGAAAATCAACCTCCAATACTTGTAATTTTTATAACAAAAATTATGACAAATTTTATATTTAAAACCATGATAAAAAATCACTTGTAAACACTTGTTAAACATATTTTTCTAAGTGTTGAATTTCAACAAAAATTTTGCCATAGTTTCCTTTGAAAATGGAGGTTTCCAAGCTTATTAGCATATCATTTTCTTTTTCAAAATTTCACCAACAATCATCAACAACATTCTACAACTTACCATGAGTCGTAAACATATTTCTACAAGAAGGTATGAACTTGAAGTTTTGTAAAATCTTGTAGTATTTTAATATGATATTTATCATGATTTACTAACACTAAAACATGTTTTTCATTTCATAAAACTCTTTTTTACAAAATTTCACCTTTAACAACTTGTAACACATTTTTACAAAAATTCATCTTCTTGAATTTTTCATGTTTTCCATATATCAAGGGTTCCATTTTACACTTAAAACATGTTTACATTCCTTTAAAAATCAAATCATGTTTTTTGTAAGTAAACTTTGGTTTTCTTGAAACTTTCATGTTTGAAACCCTTCATTTTTTCAACTTACAACTTGTAGGAATCATCATTCTTCACAAAATCAAGTTTATTTTCAAGTTCATACTTAACATAAAGGATAATCATCATGGATCTTTCAAGATCCATCCTCATACTTGCAAGATCATGTTTTAAATCATCATCTAGCAAGCTTTTATGTGGTGATCTACACCATACACTCAAGAAATCAACAAACAAGCTCATCACATACAATAAACTGTTGGTGCACTACATCTGTCGACTTCGTCTTGTATCGAGTCTTAGACTAGATAGATTAGATCAGGGCATGTAGAACGAGAAAATGTGAGAGAATTAGAAGATTTCGCTTGAAAGTGTGTAATGTATTTGAGTTTTCGCTTGAAGCCTCAAGCGAAATCATCATATCAGATTTCGCTTGAGTGATGCTGAAGCAAAATCTCAAAGTCTATATATAGGGGTTCAGTGTCAAGCGAAATCATAAGTTGTTTTTGTAAGATTTCCATACCGAGGTGCTGCCGGTGTGAGAACTGATTGTAATTGCTTTCATATCAATACAAATCAGTGTTAAAGTGAAGATTCAGCTGTTTTAAAGTCAAATACTTGTTTTCCGCACCTGTATTTGATAGAATTCCTCTGAACCGACTCGTTTAGGTCGCAAACCCGATCCTTACAATTGGTATCAGAGCTCAGGAGGAGGAGTTCTGCAAAATTCAGCCGAAATCGATCAAAATTTCTTACTTCTACACCTTCTTTTCTTAGTTCAGAAATATTTCACGGTCAAAATTGATTCAATTTCTCACGGATTGTTTAAAAGTACTAGATAACAAACCCTTGAAAGTTTCACAGCAAAATTCAACCTAAAAGTGATCAAAATCGACATTTGAATGGAGTTCGCTTGAACAGTTCAGTATTATTGGACGATTTCGCTTGAAACTTCAAGCGACACTTAACATTTCGCTTCAAACAGAGTTCGTTTTCGCTTCAAGGTTATCGCTTCAAGATTTTCGCTTCAAAAAGTTTCGCTTGAACGATTTCGCTTCAAAGAATTGATTAGTCTCGCTTCAACCAGTTTGACAGATTATTTCGCTTGAAGAAAGTTCAGTTGACCAGTTCGCTTGAAAGCTACAAATTGACTATTTCGCTTGAAAGAATCTGTTATTGAAACATGGATAACGATTTTCACAATGCGTTTGCAACATCGTCTAGTTCATCTTCCATTGCTCAGAACATGAATTCTGAAAATGAAATGGGGACTACTCAGAAACTCCCGAAGCTAATGGGAATTGAAGAATACTACGGATGGAAAGATAGATTCGAAAACTGGGTGCAGGCAAATCATTTGAGATCATGGGAATGTATTTTAACAAAGTATGTTCTACCACTAACTGAAATGCAGACTGAAAAACAGCTTTCAGATTTTAGTAAGGAAGAACGGGAAATATACCGAGCTGAAAAGATGATGATCAGTTTACTTCAACAGGCCATCAAAGAAGACATCTTCATACTACTTCAACATGACAAAACATCACAATCAATATGGGATGCTCTAAAAATCAAGGTTGAAGGCAGTACGAGTATGATTAAAAGCAAGAAGGCATTGCTTAAAAAGGAATTTGATTTGTTCACAAGTTTGCCCGGAGAAGATACGAAGAAACTCATTGAACGATATTGTCACTTAGTGAGAACAATGTCAATGATGAGCATTAAAAAGGAAAATGAAGAATGGGTGGATAAACTTGCTGATGCATTACCTCAGAAAGAGTGGGGAACTTATTTGATGATACTGAAGAATACTGGAGTTTATGATAGATTGTCGATCTCTCAGTTCATTGAAAAGATTGAAAGTCAGGATTTGGAACAACAGAAGATTGCTAGGATGAATAATCCAAGTGGTCAACAAGATGTAAAGATGTATTACAAGGGTAGTGTTCCGAATTCAGAAGCTGAAAGGAGTCCGAAAATTCAGACTGCATACAGTGTTGGTGTTGGGGATACTACAGAAAAAATTGATCAAAGCACAAACAAAAGCAGTGGATTCTCATCTTATCCAAGTGTCAATCCAAAGACTTCATCAGAAAGTTTTCAGTCTCAAAGCACAAAGATGGAAAATGGTTGTATGATTCAATGCAACATAGCTCTAAATCTTCCAGAAGGTCAAAGTTTTTCTGAAGACATTGCAAAAGATCATATGGCTTTACTTGGTTCCGTGCTTATCTCATATGAAGGTTTAGTGGCTGGTCGAATTGGAAATCCTATGCTTACTAAAGAAGATTACGACCAAATAGATGCTGAAGAGATGGAACTAATGGATATCAAATGGTGTCTTGCAAGTGTTCTTAGACGTGCTGAAAAGTTCAAGACAATTACAGGGAGAAATGATTTTCTTGATGCTTGTGTTTCTACTTTAGGTTTTGATAAATCTAAAGTTACTTGTTTCAGGTGCAGGGAAAAAGGTCATTTTAAGCGGGAGTGCAAGAACAGAGAAGTTAGTGGTGCTCAAAATCCATTTGGAAAAGATGACTACTACCGGAAAGCCATTTATCAGCAAGTTGGTCAGACACAAGAATTACAGACGGCTCATGGTAGAAAAATTGAAGATTCAAAGAAAGGATGTTTGGTAGATTTCAACTGGAGCAACTACATTTCTTCTAACAGCACAGCATGTATAGTGGATCAAATTGATGAACAACTACCTAAAGGATTCAGCTGGGATATGTTTGTTGATGAAAAAGGGGATTTCAAAGCTTTCATTGCAAAGATTGTTAGAGAACCAGACTTGTTTGCAAACTGGATGAGATCAATTGGTGAAACAGTGAAAGATCAATCGATTACATCTGAAGAAAGTTTAGAAAGTGCTGATTCTGAGTCATTAACTACAGATGAGAGTGTACAAAATGATGATACTTCAGAAAAGGAAGTTGCATTTGATCAAACACCATCTGATTCTGGTGTATCAGAAGATGATTCTGACAAATCTGTAGAGTTTGATAAAACACCGATTGAGATTAGCAGTGATGATGAGGAAGAGAAACATATTAATGTGGCTAAACATCATCTTTCTCCTGAAAGTTTTCATTTCTATTTTGCAGATCGCATGGAGAAACTGAAGAAGAAACAAGCTGCTAAAGAACAACAACAGAATGAGGAAGTTAAAGTAGTTGTTGAAGAAAAGGTGACTGAAGCTGAGAAGGTAACTGATGAAGAAAAAGTGATTGAAGTGGTAAAAACAATCGAGATTGAGAAGATTGTTGAAGTTGAACAGCCTTGCAAGAAATGTTTGGAAATTTGTAAGAGTTGTGAAGAAAAAGATGTGATTCTGTTTGATAGAGAAAAACTGATAGAAAAGTTACTATCTGACATCAGCTATGTGAAAGAATCGTATAGCGTGTTGAACAGAACTGTGACAGGTCTTCAAACAACAAACTCTGAAAGAGAAAAAGCTTTAACGATGACGAATTCTACATTGATGGCAAAGCAAAAGGCAATTAATCATTACATCGAAGAAAATGCTAATCTAAAGCAAGAGTTGGAGAAAGAAAAGATTGAGAATGAAAGGATCAGAAGGTTATTACTGAGTTATTCTTGTTCTGATTATGTTATTGATCGAGTTTATCCTACTGTTGCAGGTTTTGAAGCATTTCAGGATGAGAAGCAAAAGAATGAGACTGGTAAGAAATCGACTGTTAAATACAACAAGTGTCCGCCTCCTATCTGGGAAGGGTATTCTCCTAGAAAACCAAATGAGGAGCAAGTCGAAAAAGCAGTCAATATAAAGTTAAAATCCGAGACAACTGACGTTTTACCAGATAACATTGATATCACGTTTACCTCGTCTGATACTGATCATGAGTCTGAGTTAATCAAAAAGGTGGTCGATCAGGTGTTGGATACTGAGGAGGTGTCTGAGTCAAAGTTTGAGTCTGGGAGTTCAAGTTCGTCAGTCAACAGTTCAAAGTCATCGGAAAAACGGTCTTACAGTAAAGAATTTTTGCTATCAAAGGCAAATTTGGATGATGAAACATTTAAAGTTGCATATACTTTAAATGATTCGGACAAATTATACTCTGACAAAGAGTTTCCGATTAGAAGTGTTCGTTTTGACATGATTAAAAAGGTTTTCAAAATGACAGAAATTAATTTTTCTGAAATTAAGGATCTAAAATCTATTGAAAAACCTAAAAAATACACTTCTAGAATTCAACAAAGGTTAAACAAGAAAAAAGGAAAAAAGAATTACAATTCTGATTCTAGTTTTCAAAAGAAAACAAATCAAAATTGTAGTTACAAAAAGAAAGGTCTTGGTTTTACTCCACCTGAAAATCGTAAAAATGAAAAATATGTTAGAGATTTTAAATCAAAAATGACATATGTTGCAGGAAAAAGCTATGAAGAGGAGTCAAATAGCTTATCTTTGAAAAAATCAAATCAAGAGTTCCTTGCTGAAAGGAAAAGGACAGGAACTGGAGTTTTTCATCCAACTGGAGTTTTTCAAACCAGAGACACAAGAACTTGTTTTCAATGTCAAGTTGTTGGACACATTGCTCACAATTGTCCAAACAAAGTCAACAAAAAACAGGGAGTCTCTGAAAAACTTAAAGAAAAAGTGGTTGAAAAGAATGATTCACCAACTACAAACTTCAAAAATTTTGAAAATTCAAAGAATGAAGTTGGTGAAAATTCTAAAAGATTGTACAAAAAGAGTGCAAAAGACAATCAAAAATGGATTGTTAAAAAATCAGGTGAAAAATCTGGCGATGAATCTGATTCCACAAAATCAGAGGAGTCACAAGATGAGATCAAAGATTTGATGAATGATGTTGACATTAAATCACTGAGTGTGGAAGAGATTAAACAAATGGTTGGTAAAGTAGAAATCTCAGATTTTGATATTGAAAAAACATTCAATGAAAATGTTAAGAAAATTTTCAAGAAAATGCTTGATGGGAAAGTAAAGGGGGTTAAAGATTTTTATGCAACTAAAAAGGCAACTGACAACCCTACTGCACAAGAATTGGAAGCCACCAAGTCTAAAAAGACTTGGGTGGAAGTTTGCTTTCCTTAAAAGTCTTAGGACTTGCCGGAGATCCCTAGTGTGTAATCGTGGATCAGGAATCGGCATCATTCTTGTTAAGATAGATTTTGTGAATGAATTTTATAATGAAAAATTTTGGCAAGTCATACTGCAGGAATCGCCGGAGCTTCCAGGTTGGTAAGAGCGAAGCAGGAATCGGCATTCTGATTGGTAAAATGGTGATGTAGATGTAACATTCCTACATGTGGTAATTCTTACATTTGGTATAGTAGGTGCATACATGAAAAAGGTTAATCAAGGTCATTAAGTTGAACTTGATTGGACCATACTTACAATTGGTATTTCGAATAGACAATTTGATGAACCACACTCCGAATCTTCAAATGATTATATCATAAAAAACTTATTTTCCGGAAAAATCATTTTGATTAAAACAAACTTAAGTGTTTTGAAATCTAAATGAGAAAATAGTTTTGTGATAGAGGGAGTTCTGATTGTTTATGCCAAGTGAATGGCGATTTGATGCGATTCGATATCAATTGTCATTTTATTGTACAGTTTATTTTCAAATTTCGTAAAATGTGTTTGCATTTTAGGGGGAGTAAAAATTTTCAGAAAATTCAAAAACATTTGAAAATTTGAAAAAGTCAAAAACATGATAAAATTCAAAAATGAGTTTTGTTGCATATAGAGGAAATGATAGTACATCAGTGGACTATCACAACATGCTAAAGAATTGGAAAGTCAAATGTGATAAACAATCTTACTGCGGATATGTCAGTAAGTTTTTGCACATTTAGTAGATTGTGACGAGATATAAACCTAAATTTCAAACTTGCTTGTTCTGTGGGTTAACACAAACTTGGATATATAGGTAACCCCTGAAATCTTGTTTGAAAGGTCCCTTATTCTGAGATACTAGGTCTTTATGCTCAGTGATATCTGGGGTATTATCCCGGGACTTCTGCTGAAAGAAATTTCTGACCTAGTCCCCAGATAATGCTTTCTGCATTTGCTTGAAATATAGCTCACCCTCAGCTAAAAATGATGAAACATTGAAAAATGCTAATCATGGCTGTTGAAACAAAAGATCCTCTAAAGGGGACACACCGAAAGTCGAAGCCGTCATCTCTCTGCGTATACGGGAGTATCGACCTGAGCTCTCACGGCCCTCGTACTATAATTTATTCCCCTGACAGATATCATCTGTGGTATATTCACCTGTAAGACTGAATATTGGGATCTGGATACGGGAGTATATTCAAGTAGTGGGATACACGGATAAGTTCAAGTTGCTTAAAACATTAACATCGTATCTCGGATCAGTTGAACTTTGTGTGGAAATTTAAGTGGAAAAATATACTGACAATCTAGGTAAATTGTTTAGAACTTAATATGAAATGAAGCTTAATGGTGTTAGTGATATGTCTCATAAACTGATATGATCCTCTTGCACAAACTCACAAAAATATTGTTTGTAAATATTTCTTTATTGTATTCCTTTACAATCAAAAATTACAAAAAGATTTTAGTGTGTTTTAGCATAAATTTTGAAAAATATCAAAAAGATTTTCGACAACTGATATTGAAAAGCTGATTGTCAAAATTTCAAGTGCTAAACATGATGACTTGGTTGTGAGGGGGAGTGAATCTTAAAATGTCAAAAAGGTTTGTTAAAATCCTACAATTGGTATTTTAAAAACCTACATTTGGTTCATCATTGGTTTGTGATATGAGAGAGAGTTATCTGATTATATCAGATTGTTGGTGCATTTAAATTGTTAAATTTAGAAAATTTATTTCTGGGTTAAGATTGTTACAGGTGAGCCAGATTAATTTGTTCAAAGCTTATGAAAGTCAGAATCTGATCATGAATCTAAAGTTCGCTAGCTGCTGATGCTGATGAACTTAAGGAATCAAGAGATCTGATCAAGAGAATTAGATGAAATCCAGGCAATGATCTTGTAAACAACATTTGAGTCAGGCATCGATCCTAAAGCAGATATTGCTGAAGAACAAATGAATGCCAGCAAATCGTGAGGGGGAGTCTGATAGAGCCAAGTGATTCTAGAGAAGAAGATAGAGAGAGAAAAGCCCAGAGACTGATCAAGAATGAAGATGTGAAGACACAGTGTTGTTGTGACTCGATAGTCGACTCGTCAACATCTGAGGGGGAGTCTGTTGGTGCACTACATCTGTCGACTTCGTCTTGTATCGAGTCTTAGACTAGATAGATTAGATCAGGGCATGTAGAACGAGAAAATGTGAGAGAATTAGAAGATTTCGCTTGAAAGTGTGTAATGTATTTGAGTTTTCGCTTGAAGCCTCAAGCGAAATCATCATATCAGATTTCGCTTGAGTGATGCTGAAGCGAAATCTCAAAGTCTATATATAGGGGTTCAGTGTCAAGCGAAATCATAAGTTGTTTTTGTAAGATTTCCATACCGAGGTGCTGCCGGTGTGAGAACTGATTGTAATTGCTTTCATATCAATACAAATCAGTGTTAAAGTGAAGATTCAGCTGTTTTAAAGTCAAATACTTGTTTTCCGCACCTGTATTTGATAGAATTCCTCTGAACCGACTCGTTTAGGTCGCAAACCCGATCCTTACATAAACCACTTACATCTTTATGATTTTGAGCTTTATACTTATGCTCATCTTCTTGTTTTGGTGTGATCTTTAGATTTTAAGTTACATATACTCTTTAACCACTAACATAAGATGTAAAATCAAGATCAAGAAGACTTACTACTAGCACAAAGGCTAGGGATGAACAAGTTAGAAGATGAAGAAGAAAAGAGATGGTTAATAGATCCTAAAGATGGTCCTTCAAGTTCCCTTGCTTGCAACCTTCTTATCTAGCCTTGATTCACCTTAGAATGTGCTTTGATTATGTAGAAATGGATTGAAAAATGCAGATGAAGAGAGGGGGTGTTGGGCCGTAAGTTTGAAAGAGGGAGATGGAGTTTTTTGTGAGTTTGAATGATAATGAGATAAGGTGTATGGTCTAAGGGATTATGTGCTTATATCTTCCAACATTTGATTACACAAAAGTCCAAGTGCTTAATATCTTTGCAGCATGTTCAATTAAAATAATCAAGAAATGTTGGGGTGATGGGACCCCCTGTTGACCGTCCACCAAGGGGGGGGGGGGTGTTTAGTTTCATTTCAATGTTAGGTTAGATGTTTAGTTAGATCTTAAGTGTTCTAGTTAGAGGTTTAATGTGTTTAGGTGTTTTTAGGTGTAGTATGGTGTTAGTTGGTAGTAACTAGTCTTGTAACATTAAAACAATGCTTCTAGTTCAATTTTGGTGTTTCTGGTAGTGTCCGGTTATTCGTTTGGTTACCGGTTCGTTAAGGTGCTAAATTGCGCAGTTTAGTGAGTTATGAGATACCTTTTATGACAGTTTTCATTCCTGACACTTTACAAGTTATTCTGGACATCTAAACCTTATTTCTGCATAATATTTTGATGTATAATGGCTGATTTTTGCTGAATTTTGTAGAATTCTGCATTTATAGTGTGTTTCAGGTACTTTTTAGTGTCCATTCGTCACTCAGAAGGTAGTTTCATAACCCTTACTTTCCTACATAGAATTCTAGTATAAATTTTGGTTCTAAGCCTCAATCTGTGTCCTAACATGATGCCTGTCTGAGTACTGAACTCCCGTCAGTACTACTAGTTTGTCTGATAAGTGTGCTAGTTTCGTCTGTGCACTAATTGAACTATTTCGGGTTGCATTTAACAATGATAAGTAGCATGCATCATGCAATGTATTTGTGAGCCTTTTGAAAGTAAATCATGAAATCATTCATATCATAAGTTCAACATGCACAACCATAGATTACAAGTTACTGTTCACATTGTACGGAAACTACATGAAAAAGTGCCAGTTGTCACATTCTCCCCCCGTTAAAAGAATTTCGTCCCAAAATTCAAGCTGCGTTGTCGGCTGCAGGGGAGTTGTGAAATAAATGTGGATACTTAGACTTGATATGATCTTCACGTTCCCATGTAAACTCTGGGCCATGACGTGAATTTCAACAAACTTTGACGAGTTTAATACGACTTCTCCGTGCTTTGTGGGCCTTCCGGTCCGTAACCTCAACAGGTTCTTCCATAAATTGGAGTTTGTCATTAATGTGAATCTCATCTGTGGGAATGGCGACTGTTTCTTGAGTTGGACTCTTCTTGAGGTTAGACACGTGAAACATGTCGTGGACGCTGCTAAGTTCTTCTAGAAGCTTCAGCTTGTATGCAACGGTTCCGATCCTTTCCAGAATCTCGAAAGGCCCAATGTAACGCGGGTTCAACTTTCCACGTTTTCCAAACTGCACTACGCCTTTCCAAAGCGAGACTATCAACAAGACCATATCTCCAACTTCAAATTCCAATGGTTTCCGTCGCTTGTTGGCGTAACTCTTCTGTCTATCACGAGCCGACTTGATACGACCATGTATCTAAGTAATCTTGTCTGTAGTTTCCTGTACCAACTCTAGACCAATAAGCTGTTTATCTCCGGTCTCCGCCCAACACAACGGGGACCGACACTTTCGTCTATACAAAGCTTCAAACGGGGCGGCCTGGATGCTGGTGTGATAGCTATTATTGTAGGAAAACTCCACTAAAGGCAAGTGAGTATCCCAACTCCCACCAAAGTCCATCACACAAGCATGTCTTCCAGAGTGTGTATCGTTCGTTCACTTTGGTCGTCCGTCTGAGGGTGAAAGGCAGTGCTAAGATTCAACTGAGATCCAAATTCCTTCCGAAACATTTGCCAAATCCTTGACACAAAACGACCATCTTGGTCAGATATGATGGAAACAGGCACTCCATGACGTGCCACAATCTCCTTGAGGTATATTTCTGCTAACTTTTTCGTGCTATCTTTCTCGCTAATCGGTAGGAAATGCGCGGACTTCGTGAGTTGATCAACAATTACCCAAATCATATCATGACATCTTTGGGTTCTTGGTAGCTTGGTAATGAAATCCATCGGTATCTATTCCCACTTCCATATGGGAATCTCAGGTTGTTGCAGCAACCCTGATGGTTTCTGGTACTCGGCCTTAACTTTAACACAAGTAAGACAGTTACCCACATATGTAGTGATGTCCGCTTTCATCTTGGCCACCAATAAAAATCCTTCAAGTCTTGGTACATCTTGTCGGATCCAGGATGGATATAGTACCTTGACTTGTGAGCTTCATCCAAAATAAGTGCGCATAGATCGCCGAAGAATGGTACCCAAATTCGTTCCATGAAGTATAATGTTCCATCTTCCCTTGGAAACAATTGCGCTTCCATTCCACGTAATGATTCAGCTCGTAAGTTATCCGGTTTGAGCGCTTCTTGCTGAGCTTCACGAATCCGAGTAGTGAGATCAGTTTGTATGGTCATCTCTAAGGCTCGCACCCTTAGAGGTTTTGTTCGCTCCTTGCGGCTCAAGGCGTCCGCTACAACGTTCGCCTTGCCTGGGTGATACTTTATCTCATAATCGTAATCATTCAACAGCTCAACCCATCTTCGCTGTCTCATGTTTAAGTCTTTCTGATCGAAAATGTGTTGCAAACTCTTATGGTCTGTAAAGATCGTGCAACGAGTACCATACAAGTAATGATGCCAAATCTTCAACACGAATATCACCGCACCTAGCTCAAGGTCGTGCGTTGTGTAGTTCTTTTCATGCACCTTCAATTGACGCGACGCATACGTGATGACTTTGTCCCGTTGCATCAACACGCAACCAAGACCTTGTCCAGAAGCATCACAATAAACCACAAAACCATCGGTACCGTCGGGTAAAGAAAAGATAGGTGCGTCGCAGAGTTTATCCTTCAATGTCTAAAAAGTTGTTTCTTGTTTCTCTCCCTAATCAAATTTCTTATCCTTCTGGGTTAGGGACGTTAGTTGCTGAGCAATCGTTGAGAAATTCTCTATGAATCGCCTGTAGTAACCCGCTAACCCCAGAAATAGTCGTATCTCAGTTGGGGTTTTTGGCGCTTCCCAATTTTTAATCGCCTCAATCTTGGTAGGGTTGACATGAATTCCATTCTCCTTCACCACATGACCTAGGAATTGCACCTCGCGAATCCAAAATTCGCATTTTGACAGCTTCGCATACAGTTGTTCCTTCTTCAAGAGTTCTAAGATAGCTCGCAGATGTTGCTCGTGTTCTTCCTTGGTCCGCGAGTATATGAGGATGTCCTCAATAAATACAATCACAAACTTACCCAGATATGGCTTACACACCCGATTCATGAGGTCCATGAATACCTCCGGTGCGTTTGTTAAGCCAAACGGCATGATAAGGAACTCGTACTGTCCATAACGAGTCCTAAAGGCCATTTTAGGGATACTTTCTTCTTGTATTCACAGTTGATGATATCCCGATCTCAAGTCGATCTTGGAGTAGTAGCTAGAACCTTGCAATTGGTCGAATAAGTCATCAATCCTCGGTAAGGGGTACTGATTCTTGATGGTTAACTTATTCAACTCCCTGTAGTCGATGCATATACGGAAACTGCCATCTTTCTTTTTCACAAATAACACTGGAGCTCCCCAGGGTGAGAAGCTCGGCCTGATAAATCCCTTATCTAACAGCTCTTGCAGTTGAGTCGAAAGTTTTTCCATCTCGGATGGAGCTAATCGGTAAGGTGGCTTTGCCACTGGTGCCGCTCTTGGCACTAGGTCTATCCGAAACTCCACTTGTCGCTGCGGAGGTAACCCAGGAAAGTCTTCAGGAAAGACTTCGGGAAATTCCTTCACAACGGGGATGTCTTCTAGCTTTGGCTCCTTTGTCTCCTTGTCGACGACATGAGCGAGGAAGGCTATGCAGCCTTTTCAGAGGCACTTCTGCACCTTCATGCAATTGATAATTCGTAAGGGCATCTCGTGCTTTTCTCCATGAATCACAAGTGCCTCTTCATTCACTAATGGGATGCGGATGGTCTTCTCGTGGTAAACCACTTCCGCACGGTTGTCAGACAACCAATTTATCCCAACAACAATGTCAAAGCTTCCCAAATCAATAGGTAGAAGATAAATGGAAAATTCTCGCTCTCCAAGTTCCAGAGTACAACCCTTAATCACCTCATTTGCTTCAACTAACTTTCCATTGGCCAGTTCTATAAAAAATGGGATGTCTAGCTTACTTGAAACTAGGTCAAGTGTATTCTTAAATTCTATAGATACGAAACTAAAGTTGGCGCTAGTATCAAATAGAACAGATGCATAGTGTTGTTTAATAGGGAATGTACCTGTAACCACATTCGGATCCTGGCGTTCTTCTCTAGCTCCAATAGTGAACACCCTTCCATGGGCTTGATTGTTTTTAGGGCAATCTCTCTTGAAATTCCCCATGTCACCGCAGCCATAACATCCTTGGCCACGTCCGTTATCATTTCCTCCTTGATTATTATTTTTGTTTCCTCCTCGGTTCCCATTGCCAGTTTGATTACCATTTCCACCTCTATTTCCATTTCCTCCCTGATTACCGTTCTCATTCCCATTGCCAGTTTGATTACCATTTCCACCTCTATTTCCATTTCCTCCCTGATTACCATTCCCACCTTGGTTCCTGTTACAATTCTGATTGCAATTCCCACCTTGATTACCATTTCCTCCGTGGTTCCTATTACCGCATCCCGCACCATACCAACATGTATCCTTTGCATGCCAGGCCTTACCACAGTTTTCACACTTATGGGTCCTGCACGGACCCGTATGATGGAATAGGCACTTATCACACTTAGGTAGAAAGCCCGCATACCCCTTTCCCATAGTCTCAAAGTTTGTCGCGCCAGTCTGGGCTTCTGCTGGCGGGTTTGCAGCCCTACGCTTGTTGGAATTATTGTTTGCCCGCGTGCTCTTCTTGAAATTCGAAAACTTTCTCTTGTTGTGATTCGAGGATTCCACATGAGTTTCTTTCTTGTTTGCCTCAGATTTCGAGAATTTTCCCAAGCGAAGAGCTTCTTCAGTAAGTGCAATGCTCAAATCAATAGCCTCTGCGATGGTCGGAGGCTTGGAGGCAGTAACCATACTCAGGATCTGAGGAGAGAGTCCCCAAATGAATCGCTCAATACTCTTAAACTCAGGCTCAACCAAATAGGGAACAACTCTAGATAAATCATGAAAGCGTTGAATCTACTCTGCAATCTTCGGCCCGTCCATTTTCAATTTCCAGAACTCAGTTTCCAGCTTCTGGATTTCAGCCCTGGAGCAGTACTTCTTCCGCATCAACTCTTTGAGCTCGTCCCAGCTCAGTTCATAAGCAGCAGCTTCACCTAGGGTTTGAACCTGAAGGTTCCACCAACAGAGTGCACCGTCCATGAACATCCCTGAAATGTTGGTGACTCTCTGCTCGGGCGCACATTTACTCATTCTCAAAACCGAGTCAGTCGTTTTAACCCATCGGACGAAAGCAATGGCACCTCCTGTGCCATCAAAGTTCAAGGGCTTACAGTCCAGGAATTGCTTATAGGTGCAGCCTGAAACACATGCAACAACACTTCACGAGTGAGCATTGACACAACACAATTGGAAATATCCAAAAGATTTGTAATGTATCTTGGGTGACTTAACATTACCAGTGGGAGGATTGTTTCCTGAAGTGCCACCACTATGTTTAGAGTGAAGGGCTTCATGCTGCGCTATAGCCTGGGATATGCGTTCATTGAGTTCAGCCTCAGTTCTCGGTAACATGTTGGTGTTTGTGTTACGTCTAGGCGACATTTTCTTCTAGCAAGAAGTATCGGGTAGGTTAGACAATATTCACCAAATAGTGTATATGAGGTATATATATATATATATATATATATATATATGACTAACATAAATGATCATCACAACAAGCAAACATGTAATCACATAAACATCACATGCACATATAAACAAAAATGTATAAATAAGAAAACAACCACTAAGCTTTCATATATGTTCGACAACTTGAAACATTGTTTTTAATAGAAGAAAAACAAAATGGGAGGTTACATCACCTTGGTCATACAAGATTTTAACAATACAAAAGTAGTAACCATTTTCTTCTACACTAATCTTCTTAGGTCTTCAAGTGTCTTGGGCTCAGTCCTGGTCTTCATGTCAAAAAGTTACTTGCAAAACAAAAGGCCTAGAGTGCTGGAGGTGGTGGAGGAGTGGGAAAGATCAAGCTGCGAAGATGCACAAGCTCATCCTCGAGCTCGTGAACACGTCGAACCAAGAAACTGATCTGCTGCTCTACAGTCAGAAATCAAGCAGCGTGACCCTCAATGGGTACATGAACATGTGATGGAGTTACTGGAGGAGGGGATGATGGTGGTGGTGGAATGACTGGTGGGGGATACGAAGGTGGTGGAGGTCGTCTGGCATCCGCCTCACTCTCTAACTAGTACACTCTACGACAAAGAATCTCAAACTGAAGCTGGAGCGAAAGCAGGAGGTCATCTCTAGTGTATCCAGCATGATGGGAAGGGTGGTAGGGATCTGATAATGGCATAGAGTACGGAGGGAACAATCTGGGAGACTGAAGGTATGGATCTGTCTCAAACGGAGATAAGTGAGGTGTAGACATGAAATCGACCGGTGCTAGGGGGTCAAAGCTGGGAGGCTGTCCGGACGTACCCTCCCCAGGACGGGGAGCGGGTATCTCATGAGGGAATATAGTGGGTAAGTCAAACCGGTGTGCATCAATAGTAGGTGGTGGAAGTGAACTCCCTAGGACAGGGGTGACAAGAGTAGCAGGTGGGGTCTGTGTACTGGGTGGTGCGACGGGAAGCCAATCGACGGGTGCTAAAACAGCGAGTATGTGGTCAGGAATGTGAGGAGGCATAGGAACGTGAGTAGGAGAGGATGGTGCAATGGACATAGCGTCATCATCATCATCATCAGTGGGATAAGCTCTAACTCCAGCAGCTAGCAGGGCTGAAGAGGTCACAGCCTCGAAAGAGTCAGCAACAAAATCGGGGTCCGAATCGGAAGAAAGGTCAATGACGGATTCAACAGGTGATGGTATGTCTAAGATGGCGATGCCGTCTACCTCACCCTCACCCAGGTCGTCATCAGGGTGATCTACCTCAGGAAAAGCAATATCATCATCCAGGTCAACAACAAAAGGCCAATCCTCAGCGGGAATGGCAGCGAGAGGAACAACATCAATCGGAATGGGCTCGACTAGGTGCTCACCATCGGGATGCCCAATGATGAGCTGATCATGGATAGGTAAGGGAAAAGCTAGAACATCATCGACGAAGGGAAAGTCATCACTGAAGTCGGGTAGGGCAAAAGGCTGAAAGTCATCAGGGTCGTCACCATCGGACATGAGCTCAGGATCAGTCTTCGAGTCGGAGGTAAAATCTCAGGAATAGGTGCTATCTCGTCATCGGAGAAGATCGCCATCGAATCGTGCTCATCGGACAGACCGCTACTCTCTGATGAAGACATGAGTACCTGTATCATAAAATCATAGTATATGTACATATATTAATTATTACTACTTAGTATATACAGGCAAATAAAGGCATCATATCACATGTATTCACGTTGTTCCTACGTGGGTCATTTCTAGTTTGGCAAGTTTACCCCATATAGACTATACCATCCACTAATGTCCTTGCTTGTTTTTCTTTCCTTTGAAAAATCTTTGTTCCAAGGATCTTGGCGTTTTCATAAATGCAATGAAAAATATTTTGTTGGTTGTAAAAATATTTTTGTGAGAGAATCCTAGTGATTGTAGTCTAGACTCGAGAAGGAATCCTAGTTCACTACAATCGAAGCTCTGATACCAACATGTCACACCCTTACTTTTGCGGAAGCGTGTACGTGTGACTCGATCATTTTCATTACATTCAATTATAATAAACAACTATATGACTAGAATAATGTTCATCCATTCATAACTTTTTTTTTTAAATATTACAAACATAAGTTGTTTAAGTTAAGTTACAAACCATCCAAATAGTAATAAGTTCCATAAAAGGGCTTTTAAAAAAAGCTAGTAAACCAAGGCTTTGCTTCATATATCTTATACAGGATAAGATATACATATCAAACCCTTCAACAGTGGATCACATCTAATCTTCTAAATCACTTCCTGAAAACATTTCCAACGCCGTAGATCCATCTAGTTTCCTGAAATACATGTAATTTGAAAACAATCAACAAACGTTGAGCGAGTTCATGTGTTTTTATGTGAGCTCCAATAAACTTGTAAACATTTGAGAGAATTCTTTTGATAACCGGTATGTAAAGCGTCTATGAACAGATCATTAATGTTTTGCAAGGACATTAATATTTGCGGTGGCATAGGAACTGCTCAAACCTAGCGAATTTCCTCCGATCCATCCGGCTGGAACGACATAGTCACTACATGCAGCCACACAAGGACCCAAGAGTGAGGCTCGCTACACCCGATAGATCTACCACTCATGCCCCTCGGTCTTAACTAGATTAATGGCACTTAGGAGAGATACTACCCATCCACAAGATCTAACAGTTCTTTCCTTAGCTAAACCATACCATTGATAAATGTATTTCACCCCCCGAGAGTTATAAATCCGAAAACAGTTTGAGAAAAGGGGGACATAAACTCACTGTTTTGCGTCCGAGCCTCGTATACTCAAAGTGGATGTCCTCAAGTCGTACTACTACCTACACACGTGATAAGTTTTATTAGACACTTAGGTTATGTAACGACTCTTAGCCTTAATTATTTATTAAGACTTATTTTGGAATTTTTGGTATACTTTGAGTTACACCCTCGGTGTATGTTGTATGTGTAATTATATAATTCCAAACTTAATATATTTATTAGTTAAAATAAGGATATTTTAACTTAAATTATTTTCACACAATTATTCGGGGGTTTGTTAAAAATAATATATTTTTAACTTGTTTTGTCATACGGTTTTCATATACGTATTTTCAAGTATAGGTCTACTTGTATTATGTGTATGTTATTTTGTATTTTCATATTTATGCATAATACTAGTATATGGGTATTTTACCAAGTGTTGATAGTGTATGTCGGTATGTATTTATACGTATAGAAATACGTATTTTCTTGTATTTATTAAATATTTCATACCTAATTTATGTATAATTTTCTGGAATATTGCTTTTGCATAATTTAAAAATTACCAACTTTATATTCTTAAAATATATATATTTTAAGAGAATTTTATAGAAAAATATCTATATATTTTATTTGGTAAAAATATGTATTCATCCACATATGCCTTAAAAATAATATATTTTTAAGATCAAAGTAAGAAAAATATATATTTTTAGTTTTCACCAAAATAATATATTTTTGAGTTGTTCATGAAAATATATATTTTCTTCCACTCCAAAAATAATATATTTTCAAATTTGACAAAATATGATATGATATATTTATATATATATATATATATATATATATATATATATATATATATATATATATATATATATATACTGATAATAATGGTAAAAATTCATACTTTGTCATTCATTCGGTTTCGAGAATACCGTTTACCAAATTTGTCAAGATACGAATTAAGTTTCCGGAGTATATATATAGTCCAAAGTGTCCATTGTCCGAATCGTCCAACATTTGTGTATAAGTTATATATTATTTTTCTTGTGATTTTTGTAATATTTCGAATTACTATTTTTAGTATTTTGGTGTGGTATATTATTTTTCAAGTTCCTAATTTTTAGTATAACTAATACAAGTAATATACATGTAGCACATAATTTTTGTGACTTCTAAATATATATTTTCCTAAATATATACTTAGTCGTTTTTATTCCTGAAAATCAACCTCCAGTACTTGTAGTTTTTATAAAAAAAAAATTATGGAAAATTTTATATTTAAAACCATGATAAAAAATCACTTGTAAACACCTGTTTAAACATATTATTCTAAGTGTTGAATTTCTACAAAAAATTTGCCATAATTTCCTTTGCAAATGGAGGTTTCCATGCTTATTAGCATATCATTTTCTTTTTCAAAATTTCCCCAACAATCATCAACAACATTCTACAACTTACCATGAGCTATAAACATATTTCTACAAGAAGGTATGAACTTGAAGTTTTGTAAAATCTTGTAGTATTTTAACATGATGTTTATCATGATTTACTAACACTAAACACATGGTTTTCATTTCATAAAACTCATTTTTACAAAATTTCACTCTTCACAACTTGTAACACATTTTTACAAAAATTCATCTTCTTGAATTTTTCAATTTTCCGTACATCAAGGGTTCCATTTAACACTTAAAACATGTTTACATTCCTTTAAAAATCAAATCATGTTTTTTTGTAAGAAAACTTTGGTTTTCTTGAAACTTTCATGTTTGAAACCCTTCATTTTTACAACTTACAACTTGTAGGAATCATCATTCTTCACAAAATCAAGTTTATTTTGAAGTTCATACTTAACATAAAGGATGATTATCATGGATCTTTCAAGATCCATCCTCATACTTGCTAGATCATGTTTTAAATCGTCATCTAGCAAGCTTTTATGTGGTGATCTACACCATACACTCAAGAAATCAACAAACAAGTTCATCACATACACTAAAAAACTTAGATCTTTATGATTTTGAGCTTTATACTTATGTTCATCTTCTTGTTTTGGTGTGATCTTTAGATTTTAAGTTACATATACTCTTTAACCACTAACATAAGATGTAAAATCAAGATCAACAAGACTTACTACTAGCACAAAGGCTAGGGATGAACAAGTTAGAAGATGAAGAAGAAAAGAGATGGTTAATAGCTCCTCGAGATGGGCCTTCAAGTTCCCTTGCTTGCAACCTTCTTATCTAGCCTTGATTCACCTTAGAATGTGCTTAGCTTATATAGATATGGATTGAAAAATGGAGATGAAGAGAGGGGGTGTTGGGCCGTAAGTTTGAGAGAGGGAGATGGAGTTTTTTGTGAGTTTGAATGATAATGAGATAAGGTGTATGGTCTAAGGGATTATGTGCTTATATCTTCCAACATTTGATTACACAAAAGTCCTAGTGCTTAATATCTTTGCGACATGTTCAATTAAAATAATTAAGAAATGTTGGGGTAGTGGGACCCCTTGTTAACCGTCCACCAAGGGGAGCGGGATTGGTTAGTTGCATTTCAATGTTAGGTTAGATGTTTAGTTAGATCTTAAGTGTTCTAGTTAGAGGTTTAATGTGTTTAGGTGTTTTGAGGTGTAATATGGTGTTTATTGGTAGTAACTAGTCTTGTAACATTAAAACAATGCTTCTAGTTCAATTTTGGTGTTTCGGGTAATGTCCGGTTATTCGTTTGGCTACCGGTTCGTTAAGGTGCTAAATTGCGCAGTTTAGTGAGTTATGATATACCTTTTATGACAGTTTTCATTCCCGACACTTTACAAGTTATTCTGGACATCTAAACCTTATTTCTGCAAAATATTTTGATGTTTAATGGCTGATTTTTGCTGAATTTTGTAGAATTATGCATTTATTGTGTGTTTCAGGTACTTTTTAGTGTCCATTCGTCACTCGGAAGGCAGTTTCATAACCCTTACTTTCCTACATAGAATTCTAGTATAAATATTGGTTCTAAGCCTCAATCTGTGTCCTAACATGATGCATGTCTGAGTACTGAACTCCCGTCAGTACTACTAGTTTGTCTGATAAGTGTGCTAGTTTCGTCTGTGCACTAATTGAACTGTTTCGGGTTGCATTTAACAATGATAAGTAGCATGCATCATGCAATGTATTTGTGAGTCTTTTGAAAGTAAATCATGAAATCATTCATATCATAAGGGGCGGGGTTAGGCTTCACGATAGATGTGAGGTTGGACCGGTGATATACATAAGTTAAAATAAAAATAAACTCGTTCACGTCTACTAATATATATCACCATATACATATATTATGTTATTCGAACATTTAATTATTAGATAGCAATTACTATAACTCGTGTGGTATTAATAACATAAGTAAAACAAGCTAGAAGGACTTGTGGTTTAACTTCGAAAATACGGGTTGTCACATCATCCTCAAGTTGAAATAAATTCCGTCCTGAAATTTAGCAAGCAGTCGCTGAAGAAGTTAGTGCGGTTTAGCGTTTTCACGGGGTGTCACAAATAGTGTCAGACAGCTACCTGGCACTTTCCCATTCGTCCGGTCAAATTACGATTTTGTCCCGTTTAAATTTAAAGTTTTGCCATTGGTTTTGCTTTTTTCCCTCTAATTCAAATTATGATTTTGCCCTCAATTCAAATTTACAGTTTTGCCCTTGTTTCTTGCTTTTTCTCTTGTCAAATTACAATTTTGCTCCCGGTGTAAAAGTACAGTAATGCCATCGTTTTATTGTTTTCTTTTTTGACAAAACTATGTTAGTGTTTTGTTTTAATTGGTTTGCTCGGTGTAATTTTTTTTTCTTGCCAGACGGTTGCCTAGCACATGCTCAATTGTTCTGAAAAATTACGGTTGTGCCCCAAGTTTAAAATATTTATATTATATACACTACAAAACTAATGGAGGGGAATAGTGTCAGGCAGCTATCTGACACTCCCTCATTGGTCTAGGTATATTACGATTATCCACAGTTCAAAATTATGAATTTGCCCCTGTTCAAAGTTAGGGTTTTGCCCCTGGTTAAAAATTACAATATTGCCATCACTTTAGCTTTTGACAAATTATAATTTTACCCAACCCCAAAATTACAATTTTATCCGCAGTTAAAAACTATAGTATTGCCATCATCTTAGTTTTTCTAAAAGGTGTGTGTGGGAATAGTGTCAGACTGCTGCATGGCACTTCCTTATTGGCCCGTGTATATTATGATTTTAGCCCGAGTTCAAAATTACAAATTTGCCCATGTTCCGTGGTTCAAAATTACAACATTGCCATCGCTTTAGCTTTTGGCAAATTACAATTCCCGATTAAAAATTACAATTTTGTCCTTAGTTTAAAATTACCATCATTTTAATTTTTTTAGCAAAACTATAGAAGTGTTTTGTTTTAATTGGTTGACTCGATTTAATTTTTTATTCGTGTCAAGGAGCTGCCTAACACTCAGTTATTAGTCCTGACAAATTATAGTTTTGCCCGAGCTCAAAATTACGGTCTTGCTATCGTTTTAGTTTTTTTTTTCTAGCAAAACTATGATAGCGTTTTTTTAACTGATTGAGAAATATTCGGCCCATCGCGCCCACAACGCGGGCGGGACATCAACTAGTATACATACATTTTACATGAAGCGAAATATTGCCAGGCAGCGCCTGTCACTTCCCTATTCGTCCGGCCAAATTACGATTTTTCCCCGTTTAAATTTACAGTTTTGCCATTGGTTTTGTTTTTTCCCTCTAAGTCAAATTAGGATTTTGCCCTCTGTTCAAATTTAAAGTTTTGCCATTGGTTTTTGTTTTTTCCCTATCCAAATACGATTTTGCCCTCGGTGTAAAATTATAGTCATGCCATCGTTTTATTGTTTTTTTTTTACAAAACTATGGTAGTGTTTTGTTTTAATTGGTTTACTCGGTGTAATTTTTATTCGTGTCAGGCGGCTGCCTGGCACACGCTCATTTGTTCTGAAAAATTACGGTATTGCCCCTGTTTAAAATTATAGTTTTTTTTCCATTGTTTTAGTTTTTTTTTATCCAAAGTATGCTAGTGTTTTGTTTTAATTTGTTGACTTGATGTAATCTTTTTTGAGATCATGTTATGAGTAGTATGTATAATTAACCAAAACACAGACGTACATGTCGTGTGAGAGAAATATTCAGTTTAGTGCCCCGTAACTGGACAAAAACTAGTTCAATACAAAACAATTTTAATTAACGAACAGTAAGAATCACAAAACGTTTTTGTATTTATTACTTTAAGTGTGAGAGATAAAATAATTCTATAACCACTTAAGTCTACTCTCTTTCTTTCTCTAAAATAATGTGTAGAAATGCATAACGTGATTAATAACTTTACCAATAAATACACTCAAAACACCCCATTTTTTACCCACTTCAACTAATTCTCTCTCTAAACTTTTCTTTTACTTTTTATACAATTCTACTACTTTTTATAAAACTCTACTATCTTTTTATTAAACTCTTATACTTTTTATAAAATTCTTCTACTTTTGCCATGGATCCATACAACCCGAACAACCACATCACGAACCAAAACGTTTTTATGGTGCCCGGCTACTATCCTTCAATGGAACCGTGGTCATCCTCGCAATTTTCTCTCAACGCTTTCGCGGGTTTTCAATAAACACCCAACGCTTTCTCGCAAATGAACCAACTCCAATCAATGCAACAAATGCAATCGTTAAAACAAATAATGATGCGAAACCCGTTCAACACGCAACTTCAATCTCAACCACAACCACAACTTTCACCAACACCGGTAGAATCGTCTCAACAACCACAACCCGTTGAAGACGACATTGAAATTGTTCCGGAGACTCAACCACAATCATCGAAGCGTAAAAAGGAAAGCAAGTGGCGGGTGACAAAGATCAACCTTCGAAAGCCAAGGCAAAACCTTGGACAAGGATTAAGGAGGAGGTCTTAGAGAAGGCATGGGTTAGCACATCCAAAAGCCTCATTATCGGTATGTAAAAGTATATAGATTTTACACTAAAAATATATAAATTTTAAATTTTTTAATATATACTTTTGTTACATTCTAGAAATATAGGTACCAACCAAACAAACGATGGGTTTTGAAAAGCGGCATTAGCAAAGTTCCTTGCGATCATGGAACAAGGCCATTATCGCGATGTCGACTCGATCTCTTCAAAGTGGCGAAAGATGCAACCGGTCGCGAACCGGTTTGCGCCGATATATAATAATTTATATACAAGTAATCGTCGTAGTGGGATGAGTGACGAAGATGTTTTCAAAGCGGCGATGGATAAATACGAAACTACGCATGGGTCTGTTTTCCCTCACGTACGGGCTTGGGATGTTTTACGAACCAATAGCAAGTGGGCGCCGGTTCCAAATGAGGTTGCAATGGCTAAACGACAAAAAATCTCGGAGTCCAGTAGTTATTGTGCGGGGGGGGGGGGGGGCTCGGATTCACGGTGCCAAATTAATATAAACGACGAGCCCGAATTTGATGAAGAAGAGTACGCGGTTCGAGAGGAGGAACGTCCCCCAGGCAGGGACAAATCCAAAAGGAGGCGGCTGCAAAAAAACAAGCCGCAACGGGGGGTGGTTCCAAAATGGACAAGTTTATGGCCTAGTTCAAAGCCTACACCGAGCTCACGACCCAAAACGCAAAAGCGAAGGAACGTGAGGTGGAATAACGGGTTCGGATGAAGAATGAAAAAATCGATCATAAAGAGTGGGAGATAATGACAACCAATATAGACAATTATCCCTAAGAAAAGCGAGCGGTTTTAAAAAAAATGAAATAAAAGATTATGGAAAAGTGGGGTACTTCTTAGGTTTTTTATTTTTTTAGGTTATGTTTTTTTTAACTTATGTAATGTTTGGTTTTTAATATTAATGATTTTATTTTTATATCTTATTAATTGTTAAAAAAGTAGATGAAATTAAAAAAAAAAAAAACTAGGTGGGGTAGACTCATCCTCTATTTTCTTGGTTTCATCCTTGTAGGTGCATCATCAAAGGACAATGACGTGACGCTAAGATGGAGGGTTATCCTCCAAGGACTACCCTCACCCATACCGAGTAGCCTAACATCTACTATGATTCCACCCCATGTCACTCAACATCACACCTCACCTCAATCATATTTTAATCATTATCCATTTATTTAATTCTTGTTTTTTTATTAAAACTAATTACTTAAATATCCAAATAAATATAACAATAGAATTTAGTTAAATGAATACAACAATAAAGTTTAAAAAAGTAAATAATCAGTTAAAATTAAATTAACTGAAATATAAATTATATAATATAATTTGATATAATTATTAAAATAAATCAACATTAAAATATTAAAAAAACAAAGAAGAGGCACTTTAAAATAAAAGGGGCATTTTTTAATTTACATAAATTACAGGGGATATGAAAATTTTGAATTTTATTTATATCTTCCTCCTCCCCAAGAGACACATACGCGGACAACTATCCCCTCCGACCAATAATCTGGATCTCTGGCGAAAAATCAATCCCTCTGGCGAATGGCGAATGAAAACCAACCATGTGGCTGGCCCCACCACAAACACTCCCCCTGCACGGCACACCTCACCTGCCACCATCCCCGCCCCTTTCGGAGGTGTGCCCCGCCCTTCCACACCAAACCGCTTGCCACATGACAGAGTCGTTAATCGATAGCGTACAACCTTATAATACTTTTCCAATTTCCATAATTAGTTTATCTTTCATAAAATACACATTAAAATATCTACATTGATAAGATGTGAAATGAAAAAAAAAAAAAAAACTTTTCTAGCAATATTTTTACTATTAAATACCACCTAATCAAGCTTAACTTGTAGCAATTTTGGCGTATGCCAAATTTATAAGGGGTCATTGAGACATAGACATTGAAAAATATATAATTATTGTAATTTTCAAGGCAAAAGATCAAATACAAATAAAGTTAACGTACAAAACGTACGAACTGAAGGAAAAGACAAAAAACACGGTGACATTTTTGTAATTATCAGTAACTATCAAAATTACTCTACAAATGATCATGTAGAGTAATTTTGATTTTTTGTAAAATGTTCTTGTAGAGTAATTTTGTACTTGTAGGGTAATTATTAAAATTACTCTACAAGTGTATCGAAATTACTCTGCATCAAAATTACTTTACAAATGAATCAAAATTTCCCTGCAAGTTTAGCAAACAACATACAATTCAAAATTACTCTACAAATGACCCAATAGAGTAATTTTGATCTTATAGAGTAATTTTGTAAAATGATCCTGTAGAGTAATTTTGTTAGCATTTAGTTATGGGGTTTAGCTTTTAGTTTGGGTGTGTGTGTGTGGGGGGGGGGGGGGGGGGGGGTGTTAGTGTGATTTTGATAATTACTCTACAAAAGATCAAAATTATTCTACAAGAACATTTTACAAAATTACTCTACAGTATAATTTGTAGAGTAATTTTGATAATTACCATACAAGCAGATAATTACAAAAATAACAACGCTTGTTTTTGTTTTTTCCTTCCGTTTGTACATTTAGTACGTTAACTTTATTTGTACAACTATAAGATTATAGAAAAAAATAAAAGCAAATGATCACTTCTCATGTCCCCCGGATAATCTTTTGAAATTAAACGCCCTATGCCGACGAATTACACACTCAATTAGACGATTGAAAGATGGAAGCGAAACATTTGACTTTAAAACCAACCCAGTTTTTTTATGTAATTATATCTACAACAATTTGCATAGTATCTGCGCTATTGGTTTTCCCTTTTTTTGAGTTTTATGTTATATAGTTTCCTAGTCAATTCTAAAAGGTAAAAGAAGTTATAACTTGAACAGATTGAAGGGAAACTTTGATTATTAACCACTACTAGTTTTTTTACGTCGCGCGTTGCGGCGAAACCAAACAAATGATAATGTAAAACAAAAGTGATTTGAAAATAAAACATGTTGTTTAGAAAGTCAAACCATTAGACTATGTGTAATGGGGCGATACATCACCTTTGCATAGTATCTGCTATTGGTTTTTCCTTTTTTTGAGTTTTATGTTATATAGTTTATTGTGCAACATAATCATCAAAATTTATATAGCTTAATTGGTTTTTGCGCCTACCCACATAATTTGGTTGATGGCTGTTCGACCTTATTTTTTTTCGTTTTCAGTTGTATATTATATATATTCTTGCTACATGCGCTATTGCAATGCTTTCGGGTTCCTGTTCGAATCATGGTAAAGGTGTTTTTTTTAATCCACGCGCTTTTATTATCTCACACAAATTGTCAAATTCTAATACTTGCGTGTACACGTGGCTATCAATTTTTTTGGGTATTTACCTCAACTAGATTTACATTAATATTGTTATTATTATATATATATTAATATAATTAGTGTGTGTATATATATATATATATATATATATATATATATTCACTTTAAAATTTCTTTATTTCGTTTTTCTTAACGTATATTATACAACGACATCGCTTTTCGAATACATCTACATTTACAATGTTTTTCTACGTTTAAATTTTGAGAAACAACCCGTTGTAACGCTCCGGTAAAAAAAAAGTTATCCCGTCACGTAGTTCGGGTATAAATTTTAGTTTAAAACGTATAGAAACAACTACAAAAAACTTAAACTCTTAATTATATCATATTAGTTCGATAATATAAAAATACACCATCATAGTATTGATCGAACTTAATGATTATAAAATATATACGTATGTTGTTTTTGACACATTTGATTTTTTTATAAGAATCTCATGGAGGTACAATTAAAAATACAACCTACAGTATATTAAAGACGCTATGTACATACACAGTGGCGGATCCAGGATTTTTCGTTAGAGGGTGCACAAATTAACTAGGTTAAATAGTGTCAGGTCATAACGGGTCAACAGGTCGGGCCATAACGGGTCGACAAGTCGGGTTACCGAGTAGGGCAACCTAAAAAATTGCAGAACTAATTAAAAAAGAAAAAAAATGGGAAAAGGGACCTTACAAAACTCGAACTCGGGACCTTAGGTTTAAGAAAAGAAAGCTGAACCAGTTTGCTGCTCAATACATTTGATTATGAGGTTCCCCTATAAAATATTAAGGGGTTCCTTCCGAATTTTATATATAAATTAACACTCTCAATTACAAATCGAACGGGTTCCCGGGAACCCCCTAATTATATCTAAATCCGCCCCTGTACATACACGTAACACATTAGAAAAATGTCACATTGATCGTAAACATGATAGCTTTAGGTGTCATAGAATTGTCTCTCTTGAATATAACCAATGCGTTTTGAACATATTGTTGCGGATGAGATTAGAACTCCACAAGCAAGATTAGCAGTGGTGAAGCTTGAGATTTCCGACCGGATGGGCAAAAATCACCGGACCTAAAATTTCTACAAAACCGGGGGGTCGAAAACGTATATACCAAAAAACTTCTATACGAAAACTATATAATCTCCACTACTAAGCGAAAAGTTCGGGGGGTCGGCCGCCCCCTCCCGCCCCTTAAAAGCTTCGTCCATAATGATTAGGTTTATTAAATGACACGTGACAATCTTAGGAAGTCTTTGAAAATCCTGAAACAAATAACAGACCAAATTTAGCCACACTTTTATGACGTTTAAGTTCTAATCATACGTAGTATTATGCATGTATTTGTATGAGTATGTCAGGGTCGGCCCGTTAGGCTTATCGATCTAGGCTAAGGCCTAGGGACACCAAAAAACAAGGGCCTCAAATTTTCTCTTTACATATAACAGATTTGTTTTTGTCCCATTTAAACAAAGTTTCTAGGCCCAAGGTTTAGGATTTTACTCTAGGTTGCACGCTTCATTCCAGAATCCAGAAGCAACAATGCAACACACCAACTCTCGTTACTTGCGGCGTCTTTTGAGTAATCAATGTGAAACTGGTTTCGGATTGGGCGAAATTAGGGCCCCGAAATTTTGGTTAGTTTTAGAAAAGAGTCGATTTGATGATTTTCTTTACTCTGATTCAATAGGGCATTGACTTTGTAGTTTGCTTAGGGCTTTCAAAAACTTTAGAATGACCCTGGTGTATGTCTGTATATGTGTGTGTAGTATGTAAGCATGTTGTTGTTACAACAAATACAAGACCAAGGCCTGTAGCGATATCTCCGGGTAAAAGGGTTCAAGGTTTCAATTAGCCTAACGCAGGTCGTGGGGTCCCCCCCAAGTTTGCAAGACGTGGAGAGAGGTTCACTAATATTGTTGTTATTCTCCTTAGATCCTAAACTGATTAGAAATCAGCCCAGAAAGCAATCGTTGGAGAAGATTAATTATTTAGTGTGAAAAAGAGAAGTGAGCATGAAGCTAGTTCTCATGGGAGAAGAAGAAGAGAAGCAAGCATGAAGCTAGTTCTCGAGAGGGAGAGGAAGAATCAGAGAGTTGGAATAATCTCTGCTCATCCTGGAGTCCTTGCATGTTTGTCATGGGCTACAATTTATAGGGGAAGAGGTTTCTCAAAGGAGAAACCTTTGACTAGTGAACCTGGCTTGCAGTGAGGGACATACCCTTTTAGGGGTTGAAGGGTTTGGAACTGCGGACAAAAGGGTGTGCTCTCCCACATGTTCTGGTTGCGGCTGGGCAGGAGGTTTCGCACGCAAAGGGTGATGTGACAAGGCTCTGACTTGTCCTTTTTACTGTTCATGACAGCTGACCATTTCCGAACCTTTTAACCTTTTAACTTTTTAAGCTGTTGTGTCTCTAATCAGTTTATTAAGGTTTGAGCTACCCCCGTCATCAGCCCCCCAAGCCAGAGGTATTTGGGGTGTAAGCTCAAATGCTTCTGACTTTTGTACACGATTTTTATTGCTTAAAGATTTCAAGGCTTGAAAGGTTATCAGGCATCTAAGTTTTTTGGATTTGAATTTTGAATTTTGAAATGACAGTTAATGTGATGGATGGCAGTTTTTTGCCTTTTGCGTAATAATAACTGCCTAGACTTCACTTTCTTTTTTTCTTTCGATCGTCTCTCCTGGGTGCTAGCAAAGATCTGTATGTGAGTTATTGTTGTCTCACTCGAGAGGAATTGAGGCTTTTTGTAAAGAATGGGGATCGATCTAAAGTTTAATCCGGTGGCTCCAGGTTTTAGATAAATCAATCGATCAGTGTCCCGCTGGTTCGATTGCTCTTTGTTGCTGTCATTTCGAGATTTCCAACTTGTGTCATCCGTTTTCGGTCTTTGTTCTGAATATTTTAGAGTATTATCGTGTGTCGTTTGTTCAGTTGCGTCCTCAAGGTCTTGCTGGGATTTTACACTTTGAGGTTTTGTGATAGGGTATGATCCATCGTTGTTGTTCCGATGTTTCTTTCGGTTGACCAAGAACGACGATTGGGTTCAAACTGTTGAAGCTTTGAACGTTCATCGTCGCTGAGAGGGTTAAAGCATTTCTCAAACATGATTTTGGTGGTTGCACCGGTGTCAATGTAAGCCTTTTGTGTCTTGATGGTTCCTATGTTGGATTCCATCATCAGAGGGTTTGAAAGTAACTCTCTTTTCGGTGGTGGGAAGCAAACATATTGACGTTCCCATGCCGTGGAATGATGGCGTTTGTGGGAAGCTTTGTTTTCAAGGTCGACCATGTTCACTTCCTACTTTTTTTTCAACCATCTTGTCCTTGACCCCTTTAACCAAGTGAGTCAGTTCGGACTTGACGGCTTCTTCGATCCTCTTTTTGGGTTGGAAGAAATCATTGGTATGGTGACCTTTCTATTCGTGAAACTCACAATACTAGCTTCATTTTTCCAATCTTTTGTTTTTTGGCAAAGGTTGAGGAGGGCGGAAGCTGTGTTTTAACTCTTCGGTTGCCAAGATCTCTTGCGGAGTCTTGGTTAAGGCTATAAAGTTTATGGTTTTTTCTCGGCTTGGAGGGTTCCGGCCTTCAGGCCTTCTGGAATCTGAACCTTTGGACCTTTTGTCATAAGAGCCATACTAGAAGCTCCAGTTAAGAGTTTTTTTTTTTTTTTTTTTTTTGTTCTTTGATATATACAGCTTATTCTCCTTGAATGTGGGCTTCAGCCATTTTGAGTGCTTCTTCAAGGGTTTTGGGCAGGCATTTATTGAAGTCTCTTGTGAGATATTTGGAATTTAGCATTCATGAACCCTGCAACCCTAATCTTATCATCGGCGTAAGATAAATCTTCCTTCTTGTACCTTTCGATGAAGTCTCTGAGACTTTCATCATCACGTTGTTTGATCCGGTAGACTATCGTGGCGTCCTTGACATACTTTCGTTGTTATGGGAAACCTTTGTAAAGATCGTCAAAGGTCTAAATGCTTCGTTTCGGAACGTCATTGAACCATATGCGTGAAGACCCTTCAAGGGTTTATATGAACATGAGACAACATTCGGTCCTGGGCAATTTTTCAATTCTTGCTGCCCCGGCGAAGATTTGGAGGTGGTTTTCAGCACCGTGATAGCATCTTTATCTGGGTTTGAAACTCGTAATCAACGATTTGTTGGGAGAAGCAAGACAAGTTGTTGGGCTTGTAGGGTTTTGAGAGGTATTTTACTACCCTTGAAGTTGGGTTTCCGCTTGAGGTACCCTAGTGAGTGGTTGGCACTTGGTTGATGAAATTAAGGTTAAAGCCTTGAAGGCTTTCTGTGTCATCATCCAGCTTTCACGTGTTGAAATGGAAATTGTGCCATCATCTAGGGCATAAGGTCAAAGCCTTAAAGGCTTTCTGATGGTACTCATAAAAGATGCCATCATCGGTGTCATCAGCTGGGGCATAAGGTTAAAGCCCTGAAGGCTTTATGATTGTACTGTATAAGGCATTCCCATGGATGTGCTCATGACCATATCTCGAGCCAAAGGCAGGGTGGCCATGGCTTATTACCACGAAGTAGCAATGGGATGGGGAACACTTGAAGTTGGTGACTTGCCATAATTGATCAGGAGTGGTTTTATGCCCCATGGGTGCACCGGTTGTAACGAGTCGGGGGGTAAATAAGGTAAAAGCGGTTGGACTTGGCCTCCCAAAAGCTTAAGGGCTTGAGTGGTTGGTCTGTCACACTAGGACTAGCTTTAAGGTAAGATGTGGCTAAACGTGAGCTGCTAAAAGGAAGAGATGGAGGGCCAGGTGATATTGAGGGCTCAGACTCCTCATAATTTAGTCTTGTTCCCACCCCTTTTTCCCTTTCTAGGCTCAAATGCTAGTTAAGGAGAAATCTCAGTTGTAAGAAATTTCTAGCTACTCCCTCGGGTGTTAGATCCATGTGTTTCGATGTACGCATTGCACCGATTTGAGGAGATGCAACCCCTAATCGAGATGGGGTTGGCGTTTGAAAATAAGTGAACTCCGGGAACATAGTTCCCGTTGGAGTACTTCCGGGAGTAGAAAGAGGTGTAGATCTGACCGGTGAGATCCGACCGGAATTTGGTGTTAAATCGGTGTTGTTAGGCACCTGATTTACCTCGTCGGGAGATTCGCTCTCAGACATGATGTAAAGAGAAAATAGAGCTACACAACTGGTCTTTAAGATAAAGTAAGCGGCGTAGCCCCACGGTGGGCGCCAACTTGTTGTTACACCAAATACAAGACCAAGGCCTGTAGCGATATCTCCGGGTAAAAGGGTTCAAGTTTTCAATTAGCCTAACGCAGGTCGTGGGGTCCCCCCCCCCCACGTTTGCAAGACGTGGAGAGAGGTTCACTAGTATTGTTGTTATTCTCCTTAGATCCTGAACTGATTAGAAATCAGCCCAGAAAACAATCGTTGGAGAAGATGAATTATTTAGTGTGAAAAAGAGAAGTGAGCATGAAGCTAGTTCTCGTAGGAGAAGAAGAAGAAGAGAATCAAGCATGAAGCTAGTTCTCGAGAGGGAGAGGAAGAATCAGAGAGTTGGAATGATCTCTGCTCATCCTGGAGTCCTTGCATGTTTGTCATGGGCTGCAATTTATAGGGGAAGAGGTTTCTCAAATGAGAAACCTTTGACTAGTAAACCTGGCTTGCAGTGAGGGACTTACCCTTTTAGGGGTTAAAGGGTTGTGAACTGCGGACAAAAGGGTGTGCTCTCCCACATGTTCTGGTTGCGGCTGGGCAGGAGGTTTCACACGCAAAGGGTGATGTGACAAGGCTCTGACTTGTCCCTTTTACTGTTCATGGCAGCTGACCATTTCCGAACCTTTTAACATTTTAACTTTTTAAGTTGTTGTGTCTCTAATCATTTTATTAAGGTTTGAGCTACCCCCGTCATCACATGTATATAGGTATGTGTGTGTTTACAATACATTTGAGTGGGCGATGTGCATTATTACAATCAAATGTTTCAACAAATAAAACAACCAGCATTGAAAGCAAAGGACGGAATTTAAAGATAGCTTAGCTGTTGGTGTTACCATCACATTAATTTTTTTTGATAGGTAGATTAACTCGTTTTCCAGCTTACTCCGAAGGGTCAGCATATGCTGTTTAAACCCCTTACCCCAAGTTCGAATCTCTCCCAGAGGTGTTCTCCCATATTTACATAATTTTACACTTAGTAGGAATCGAACCTGAGACCTGCCCAGAAGGAAATCACTTAATAGAAAACCCCCTGACCAACTGGGTTATACCATATTGGCTACCATCACATTAATAGAATAAGAATATTGTTTGAAAAGAAAACGTCCCACGAAATGTTTTTGGATCGAGCAAATGATGCCTTGATGCTGATATGTCCACTTGTTCATCTCATATTCGTCCATTATCCATCACAATTCCTTGTAGTTTTATTTTCGTCAACAAAGCTAGTAATGGTAGTAGGTTTCCTACCGACTGTCCATTGCAGGTTTCCAAGAGGTAATATCATGTACAATTTAAAGTAGTCAAAACTCAAAACCATGTTTTCTTAAGAACTATTTGTGTGACTGTTAAGGGCCCATTGTAAGATATCGGTTGTATAGACAGCTAATCTGGGGTTTATATACCAAATGAGTTTTTTTTCACTCATAAGACTAGTTTTTTTAGTTGAATTCTATTGTTTGGTATGTAAAAGTCACGTGTATCAAACTATCAACGGGAAGGGAAGTCGAAGAAAACGTTAAAACATTGAGTCACATATATAAACCTGATGCCCCATTATATGGGGTAAACGCAATGTGTTAAGTGCACCTAGTTCAAAATGCTTTAGAAAAGGTAAAAAACTAACGATAGTACATTATAACTAAACGTGTAAATTTTTTAAAAAATATAATAAAGCTATACAAAAATCATTCACGTTTAAAAAGATGATAAAGCTAAATAAAATGATTATCCAAAATAGAATAAATCCCCATTGAAAGGAGAATTGTTTTTAGGTTTTCTGTTCAATTCATATATTCCAGACATATTGTAGAAAAAGTTCTACAACCATATATGTCATTTTTCGGTTATGTTATTTGATAGAGGTTTTGTTTTTATCAATTATGTCAAAGGTGACCGCCCCTCACCCTTCTCTCTCCCTTTTTCCTTTCACACGCGCTCTCTCTTGTTAGGCATAAAAAACCCAATAACGGAAACACCACTGTGATGTGACCACGGTGATGCTATCACGGTGGTGACGTCACCGCCACACCCTCTTCTTTACCTCTTTTCCCATTTTCTCTCTTCTCGCTCTCTCTCCTCAGATGGTTTTAAAGGGGGAAGGGTCATAAGGTACACGCGTCTAAAGTCGGATGACCACCCAAATAGTTGAATCAAAACAAACCAGAAGGGATGGCCGCCCAATACATCAATCAGAGCAGACCATGTTTTAAAACACTGTTCATTCCCATTGGCTTATTAATAGATTTAGATTGGTGACAACATATTTTTTTAACATACATAGCGATGCGGGGAATTCAATTTTTTGGTTGGTATCAGTTTGATTTGTTACGACCTTGGTATGATACCGATACCTAGTATAGTTTAAGATACAAAATTTGAATAACTTTTACAACAATAATTGAATGTAGGGTATATAGAAAATTCAAATTAGATGGGTTAAACATGTATCTTATTTATAGTATAAGGTGTGAAACTGAAACTATCATTCACTCAGTCCACATCCCATATTGATTCGGTTCGTTACGGTACCTTCCACGTAACAACCAAGACCAAGAAATATATCATCAAACGGAGATGAATCTTCATGATACAGATGAGTACAATTCATCCAATTCATACTTAATCAGCTTATCGAATTTAACGCTACAGTTTTGTGATCGGTTTCTGGCCAGATTCCTTCAATCTCGACGTTACAATTCCTTGATGTGCATTATAAGTTAACAAGGTGGCTTTAAAAGCATGAGGCGGACCGAGGTGGCCGAGGAGCAAAGTGCAAAAGCGAACTGCTTCACGCTAGCAAAGCGCACGGTATTTATATAAATATTTCTATGTTTCTCATAAGTATCTATCATGAGGAACCCAAAACTAACTTAGATATATATAAGTCTACCGTCTATATATGATTGAATACATAAATAACTTGTATGTATAACTTAAAAGGTGTACAACATCTTGGATTCACAAAATCTTTCCATGTACATGAGTCGCGTTTCATACCAGCCCTTTTGACCAGCACCTCAGGTCCACCTTTTGTACACCGATCGCCTACAGCAATCAGAAGCTCAAGGACTTGTGCTTGAGTACACCAGGTGTTCATTGCACTTTGTACAACCTAAACCTGAATGTAATTACAATATGATGTGCGCCAAATTTGGGCAGAAGATTAGAGAGAAATTAGAAGCGATTTCTAGGAGAAAAAAACATTAGCAAGTCTTCAAGGAAATGGAGAAGATTATAGGGGTGTATAAATTCAAGACAAAATTGTTATTGCAGCAAGCTTTTACACATCCAAGTTATCAAGGATCTGAATCCTATGAAAGACTTGAATATGTTGGTGATTTAATTCTCATTTTTTTGGATTAGCAGACATCAATTCTTTATCTACCCAAATTTCCCTCCAGGGTCTCTTCAAGCAGCTAATGGTGACACTGAGAAGATAGCATGTGTTGCTGTTAAATACAACTTTCATAACCAACTTTGACATGAAAATCCGATGCTTAGCAAGCAGGTATGTATGTTATTTAATTATTTTGTTTTTTGGGAACACTTGCCATATATTAAGCTTACACAAAAAAAGGAAACAACTTAATGACATTTTTGTAAAATACTAAAAATATATATAATCTAAACCTTCTCTCGATATGGGCTGCAAACTTTATTTATGTTTTATATGTTATATTTATATGGGTCAAACTTGTTAGTACTAAATTTGTATTTAAGTATGGGAAATTTAAGTATGGGCCTGAACTATTTAGCCCATGCATAATTATGCATAAAAAAAATATAATCCTTTTTGGTTTGTATTTATAGTAGGTTATCACCTGTGAATACTTACGGGTTCGGATATTAATTTTTTTTAGAGTAAATTACGTTTTTGGCCCCTGTGGTTATATCAGTTTTACTATATTGGCCCAAAATGAGAATTTTTAACAGATTTGCCCCCGTGGTCCCTATAACTAACCATTTTGGCCCCTAAATCTAACCAAACCCTAACTCTGGTTAATTAATTGGCACATGATTTGCACATGATGGGTAAAATTGTAATTTCCCTCCCCTTTTATGAATAAAACCCAGATCTTCATTATCATCTTCAACCATCATCATCCCAGATCTTCATCTTCAATTAAATCTAAAGATCTTCATCATCTTCAACCATCATCATCCCCAGAACTTCATCTTCAATTAAATCTAACACAGATCTTCATCATCTTCAACCATCATCATCCCTAGATCTTCAATTAAATCTAACCTAGATCTTCTTCATCATCATCCCCACATATTGAAAACTAGAAACAAAATGCATCACAAAGCATGAAATCGAATCGTTTTTCTGCTATAAGAAAGTCTAATTTGACTTTTGGTTCTTTAAACAGTCAAACAAGTTATGTTGTAACATCAAAATTCGATACGAATTGGTTTCTGGCAGACTAAAAACTGACCAACACTTTTCAAGATTTAGTAAAGTTCAAAAAAATCCAAACCATTTCCTAAAACATGCCTGACAATCACCATATGAAATCAAACCCAAATTTGAAAATACAATAAAAACACAAAAAATAATTAAAAAAAACAACTGAATATGTTTTTTTTAGAAAACAAGCAGATACTCAACATCATAGACCAAAAATTGAAATTATTAAATAAATTAAATCATAGAGATGTAAAATTTGTAATTTTTATCATAATCCCAGATTCAAAATACCCATTTGAACAAATTAATATCCAATAAAAAAATAAATTAACAGTTAACAGAAACAAATTCAAAAATCAAGATCTAACACATGCGATGAACAAGATCTAACACATGAGTCGCCGGAGACCAACCTCCACATCTTCAATGACTAGCGGCTTGTTAGGCTCATACGCCACTGCAGTTGCATCGGAATTTAAAGGGGATGAGGGGATGATGATGATCAGTCGATTCGCTCATATAACAGAAGAAACAGAGCAGTACAGTCAACAAGCACAAGCAATCGGAAGATCAGATGATATGAGTTCAATCCCAGATGTAATGGGGGAAATCGAAGATCATGGGCTGCGGATGAGGGGATGATGATGATGATGGTTCTTCATCTGGATTTGCAGTGCAAAAAGTGGAGGATGAGGGGATGATGATGATGATGATGGTTGAAGATGATGAGATCTGTAAAAAGTGGAGAACAGGGATGAATGTGTTAAATCAGTTTATTTATTTAGAGTAAATTACATTTTGGTCCCTGTGGTTTTATCAATTTTAAAGAGGGGGAGGGGAAATTACTAATATGCCCATCATGTGCAAGTCATGTACCAATTAATTAACCAGAGTTAGGGTTTGGTTAGATTTAGGGGCCAAAATGGTTAGTTATAGGGACCACGGGGGCAAATCTGTTAAAAATTCTCATTTTGGGCCAATATAGTAAAACTGATATAACCACAGGGGCCAAAAACGTAATTTACTCTTTTTTTTAAACACAACTATATATATATATATATATATATGTATGTATAGGGTAAGGATAGTGTAAAAAGGGCCTAAAGTGTGAGAAGTGTATTATAACACTATATATAATACTATATAACACCATATAAACACCGTATAACAATATGTAACACCATATAATACCATATAACACTATGTAACACTATATATCATTATATAACAAATATAACACTATACATCTATCATAGACATGCTATCAGACAACCTATAGTATTATATTTGTTATATAATGATATATAGTGTTACATAGTGTTATATGGTATTATATGGTGTTACATATTGTTATACGGTGTTTATATGGTGTTATATAGTATTATATATAGTGTTATAATACACTTCTCACACTTTGAGCACTTTTTACAGGATCCTCTACCTGTATATATATACATATATATAGGATAAGGATCATGTGAGAAGTAGTAGGCTATTTGAGAAACTTAAGAAGCATTCTGGATCACACATTTTCTCTAAGCAAAAAAATGCATAAAAAAAGGTAAAAAAAATGCAATTTTTTTTTTTTTTTTTGGAAAAATCATAGTTTTTTCTTTAAGGATTTAATTTTTTTAATTTTTTTTTAGATTTATACACATGTGTATATTTTTAATCTTTTAACTATACATGTATGTTGTCAATTATACATATATGTATATACATGTTTAAAATTGAAAAATAAGTGTTATTTAGGGTTTAACATTAGTATTTAGGGTTTAGGGTTTAGCATTAGGGTTTAGCAATAGTATTTAGGGTTTAGCATTAGGGTTTAGCTTTAACTTTTGGGTTTAGCTTTATCTTTAGGGTTTGCATTAGGGTTTAGCATTAAGGGTTTAGCTTTAGGGTTTAGTTTTAGCTTTAGGGTTTAGCTTTAGGGTTTATAATTAGGGTTTAGCTTTAGGGTTTATAATTAGGGTTTAGCTTTAGGGTTTATAATTAGGGTTTAGCTTTAGGGTTTAGGGATTAGCATTAAGGTTTAGCTTTAGTGTTTATGGTATAAGGATTATGATTTATAACACATATTTTTTCAATTTTAAACATGTATATACATATATGTATAATTGACAATATACATATGTGTATAGTTAAAAGATTTACAATATACACATGTGTATAAATCTAAATTTTTTTTAAAAAAAAAAATTAAAAAATTTAATCCTTAAAGAAAAAACTGCGATTTTTCCAAAAAAAAAAAAAAAATTTGCATTTTTTTCACCTTTTTTTGCATTTTTTGCTTAGGAAAAATGTGTGGTCCAGATTGCTTCTCAAGTTTCTCAAATAGGGTGGACTTCTCTTAGGATCCCTACCCTATATATCTATACTACTTTAATAAGCATATAGGAAGGGCAAGAATGGTCATTTGCCATTGTACAACAATTTGAAGCCCATTGTACAAGCATTTAAGCACAAAGTGTTGAAAACTTCTTTTCAACACATGCTGTATAGCCGGATGGATCTTACCCGGATCAACTTGACCCGTTTTACTTTGATGGATCCAATATAAACTTTCTATCATTCTATCTAAACCACAAAATTCGTTTCATCCATCCAGACGCTCCACCTTTCTCTACAAACCCTAACCCTAACCTTCATTTCATCCATCGCTCCTCCACCGCTCCTCCATCGAACCGGTCGTCGCCATCACCGTCTTCTCCCCTTCTCCACTCCAACAGTCGCTTCATGGCTTCTTTCCCGGTGGCTTTAAGATCCGACACTATCTCAGCAGATTCGACACCAGATCCGACACCAGATCGATTTCTATGGCTTCTTTCCCAGTGGCTTCAAGATCCGACACTATCTCAGTAGATCCGACACCAGATCTACTAGTTTGACTGTAGGGTACCTTTCTTTTTACCATATCTTCTTCTTATTATTATTATTTTTTTTGTTATTTGAATCTAATCTGGGTAATGTTTCAGATCTTCCGTTTGGTTGTGGGTTCGTCAACGATGGTGCTTGTGGGTGGAAGATCTGGCCAGATCTATGGTTTATTTATAGTAGATTTCTCTCTAGAATAGCACAACAAGCACTCTGTTCTTTGTAAGTAGATTTCTAGGGTTTATTTACAATATTTCTTGATTTTTGTTTAAATTTATAGGCTTTTTTATGTGTTTTGTGTTTTTTTAGGGAGATTTCGTTTGGTTTTCGGTTTCTTTGACTGTGGTTTTTTTGCTAGGGTTTCGAACAGTGCGAGGTTATGGCGTCTGCAGATGCTGAGCTAGAGCGACTGCTTAAGGAGACAGGGAAACAGTTATCGCTTCCTCGTGATTATGTACAGTTTACTTCTTTTGTTGAATCAATACTTTTCACTGTTAATGAAATATTATGGTTACACTTGAAGATTTGTGGAATTGTATGAGTTTGGAAGGACATTTATTGATGTTTGATTGATTATTTTCTTGATGTTGCGAGAACGGAAGTGGTACATCATACATGGGGTCGACTGGTCGAGCAACTATTTCTAGCGGCACTTCAACATGTAAGATTTGTATCTCTAATGAAACAAATTGTCTTAATTGATGTCTTTGTAGCATTATTTGGTACAGCCTTTTGATGTTGTGTATTTGTGCATACAGTTATCATCTTGCAGGTGTCTATAAAGCTTATGATTTAAGAGATGAGGGTTCATACTACTTAGGAAAAGTTGTCTCCAAGGTGAGAACTAATAGTCTGGCTAAGCTTTTTGAAACAACTTATTGACTTATTGGCTTTCTGAAAAAGTCAGTATGGAGTGACTTTTTGGAAAAGTCATTTTTTCCCTCACATACACCCTCATTGCCAAACATCATTTTGGAGCTTATAACTTTTCAAAAAACAAATAAGTCAATAAGTTGTTTCAAAAAGCTTATCCAAACATGCCCTTTGTGTTTTTTAATGTTTTATAATAATATACTGACCCGTGAGTTTTCTTACGCAGAAATCCATAATTCCTGCTAATTTCTACCGAGGAGTTCGTGATTCGCAGCTGATCGGATTATCCGGTTACACAAAAGAGGTTACATTTATTCATTATTCCATTGTTTTCGGTCTTTAGTTGGAATCTTTTCATTTTGCTCACTTATTTCTACTTGTGACAGGGCCTTCCGGTTTTTGCTATCGGTGTAGGCCTCAACATATTTGACAAAGCATCCGTAAGACTTCGTTATACTGAATTGTGAAGTGACTCGATGGTATAAGTTTGAAATATAATGATATATATAATCTAAATGATAATTTGCAGGTCCACTATTATGTGCAGTCGCACATTCAAATCAATAAATATCGTGATCGTGTGATTCTGGTGAGAAGAATATCGAATGATTAATACGTTTATTTTTTCCTATTTAAGATGGCATGTCGATCTGTTTTCTTAAACGGGTTACACATGTCAACCCAAACACGGCCCGTTTATTAAACGAGTTAGATATGACAACCCAAACCTGATTATTTTCGTCTCATGTTGTGTTTATTTGGACGGATCTTGAGTCTTGACTGATGTTGTGTGTATATATATATCCCAGGGCAACCTCGGCGTCACTTGCTGACTACTGGGTGGAGCGTCTTTGTTTGCGCAAAAAAGTTGGTTGCTGGCGATGCGTTTCTTTCTAAGGTAAGTTGTATAAAGAATAACTCGACCTGTCATTAATTACATATGTAGAATGTCTAGAGTTAACAGTATGATAGTAGTTGTTTATCTTTTCATCAGGGGGAAAATGGAGAGCTACGCGTTGGAGTAAGGAGGCTTATGAGACTTTTGAACAATATGCCATCATCTGTAATATCAAGTCATAGCATGCATCTTGGCGTGCTGGCTACTGCCTCCCACGCAATTGCAACCGGGACCCTTTTTTCAGTCTTTTATAAACCATGGTATTCATTAAACGTAGTTTTTTTAAGCTGGGTTCCTCTAATATGTTTAACCCACTTTTGTTAATGTGTTAAAAGTGAGTCGTAAGTATGTCTGCTGTTTAAATGAACAGGACCAGTTGATCTGAGTTCATTGTCAGCCTTAACAAGTATCTCGAAGCTCGAAATCATAAGCTGTCGGTTGGAATGAGGTTCAAGATGAGATTTGAGGGTACAAGGCAAGCTACAAGGCAAGCTGCTGGTGCTATTTTGCAAGATGTTGCTGATACGGGTGTCGTTTTTGCAATATTGATGTGCAAAGACAAGGCTTTTACAACCATAACTCTTATGTCAATCCCTTCTTCAAATAAATAAATTTATATATTTTTTTAGTTTGTGGAATACTAGATATCATCCGTATATAACTAAAATGCAGGTTGTTAGTCTGGTAGGCTTGCAGAAATCATCACTTCATCCTGATGATATGTTGCTGCTGGCTAACTTCGTCATGTCATCTGAATCTTTTAGGTAAGGTTGTTTCTTTCTTTCTACTTTATATTATAGAATAAAGAGTAAAATGCCATTTTCATCCCTGGGCCTGAGGTTTGGCCAGTTTTGCGACTTTCGTCCAAAGGTTTGTTTTTCCACATTTGGATTCAAAGGGTTCTTGCCATTTTCATCAGGCTTGTTAACTCCATCCATCTTTCTCCGTTAAGTCAAGGGCATTTCCGTCTTTTTTTGGTAACTTAAAGGGCAATTTGGTCCTTTTCACTTTATGTAAAAAGACCAAAAAGTCGAAAACCCCTGAAAAAGACCGAATTGCCCTTTAAGTTAACAAAAAGGACGAAAATACCCCTTAACGGAGAAAAATGGATGGAGTTAACGAGCCGGATGAAAATGGCACGATTTCAAACCTATTGGACCCGGATGCTTAGAAACAAACCTTTGGATGATAGTTGCAAAACTGGCCAAACCTCAGGGACGAAAATGACATTTTACTCTAGAATAAACTCAGAGGTGGCAAATCGGGCGGGTCCGGCTCATTATGGAATATGTCAAAACCGTTAAATTTTGTACGGGTCAAAACAGGTTGGGTCAGGTTGACACAAAATTCCTTTTGTCCAAAATTTTTAGATATTTTTAATCTAAAATAGTGTGTTAAATACTTAAATATACATTTAAAAAAAACTTTATTTCAGTTCAATATGCTTTTTCGCATCTACTTATTAAAGAGGTCTTTATGCATCAAAAACAGTAAAACTCGTAAGTGACTTTCGATCTATTAGAGATTAAATGACCCATTTATGTGAGATATATAGGGTACTGACATTGCAAAATATGTAACTCGGTGCAGGACATCTGAATCTTTTTCACCAATATGTTTGCCAAGATACAACCCTATGGCATTTCTATATGCTTACGTTCACTATCTTGATGTGTGTGAATCACAACTTGATGCAGGCCCAAGTGTGGAGGAACGGGCTATTTTGTATTTGGAGGCCCAAGACCGTGTAACAAAAGGGGCTTCACTAAAATGGCTCTAACTTGGGCTACAGGGGTCCGTTTTAGGCGTGTGACCAGGCGAAACGACCGTGTGAACGAGCTCCATTTTGCTGCAAACGCCTTTGGCGGTTTGGGTCATCGTCCGACTGAAAAAACGCTTATTTCTATTACTTATTTGCATTTTTATGATTTTTGGACTATTTTGGGCATTTTCTTTTAGGCCGTGTGTTTGGCCCGTTATCTTTTTTAGGCCCATTTCGAATTTCGGTTTCTATTTATATGTCCCTCTAGTAATATGAATGATCAGAATTGATTTTTGAAATTATTGAATTTTTCACTTCAAATTCCGTGGCCTTTGGGTTGCAATTTGGGGGTTGGGGAAGAACACACGGGTATTCTTAGAATCAACGTGTTTGATCTTCGTTTCCGTATCACGCGCTACATCAGTTGGTATCAGAGCCGAATTCCTGGCTCAAAATGCCTCCGAGGAGAAACAACAACAGGCCTCTTGATGAAGTGTATGAACGAGAGTTGGAGCAGCGACTTATGGCGAGGGTGGATGAACGGTTGGATCAAGTGGTCAATCAGTTGACTGATCGGATGGCCGATTTGATCAATCGTAGGAGGCAGGGACCCAATGACGGGTATGGTTCTGATTTTAGTAACCCATTTGGTGACGGTTCGGCTTCCGAAGACGAACAGGAAGGGCGACCAAGGGGTGAACGTGGAGGGGGTAACAGGCGTTGGGATTCTGGAATAAGAGTTGATATTCCGGAATTTGATGGGTCTAGTTTGAATCCGGAGGGGTTCATCGATTGGTTGGCTACCGTAGAGGAGGTGTTCGAGTACAAGGAGGTGCCTGAAAACAAGCGGGTGGCCTTGATCGCTACCAGGTTACGTGGTAGGGCCTCTGCGTGGTGGCAACAATTGAAATTAACACGGAATAGACTCGGGAAGTCAAGGATCGTGACGTGGGCAAAGATGAAAAAGTGCTTGCGGTCCAACTTTTTGCCTCATAATTTTCAAAGGTTGATGTACTAGCGTCTGCAGAATTTGAAACAGGGGGCTAAATCGGTTGATGATTATACCACAGAGTTTTACCAGTTGATTGCGAGGAATGATATTCAAGAACCGGAGGAGCAACTTGTTTCTCGGTATATTGGGGGTCTAAGGGTTCAAATCATGGAGGCCGTGAATCTTTTTGATCCGTTAACCATTCCTGAGGCACACCAACGGGCGTTGGCCTTTGAGAAGCAAAACCGTCGGGTGGGCGGTTCATTTACCCCTGCTGGGGGAAACGTTGGGTCTGGCAGTGGGGCACCTCGTGGCGGGCCTAGTCAGCAGAAGCCGGGAGGTAGCAATACCGGGCCTACTTCTAAGGGGGCTAGTAGTAGTGGTCCAAGATGTTTCAATTGTGGTGAGACGGGCCATCGTCAAGCGGAGTGCAAAAGGGCTGGCAAAAGGCACTTGTTTGCTGAGTCTGAGGACGAACAATATGAAGAGTATGAAAACAATCCAGTGTATGATGAAGAAACTGAGTACGAAGAAGAGGTTGTGACCGGTGATGTTGGAGTGAACTTGGTTGTCAGACGCTCTTGTTATACGCCGAAGGCAGATGGGGATGACTGGCTTAGGCATAACATCTTCCACTCAACATGTACCATTTTGGGGAAGGTTTGCACGTTTGTCATTGATTCGGGGAGTTGTGACAATCTGATTTCTGAAGAGGCAGTTCAAAAGTTGGCCTTGAAGACAGAGAGTCACCCGAAACCGTACAAGCTTCAATGGCTTAAAAAGGGAGGTGAAGTGACGGTATCTAAAAGGGCACTTGTTTCTATTTCTATTGGGTCAACGTACAAAGATGATGTTGTGTGTGATGTGGTCCCTATGGACGCGTGCCATTTATTGTTGGGTAGACCTTGGGAATATGAACGTAATATAGAGCATCACGGGCGGTCCAATACTTATAGTTTTATGTTTGGTGGTGTGAAGATCACTCTTGTCCCTAGCAAGCCTAAACAGTTAGCCACAAAACAGTCGGGTAATTTGTTGACCATCAGTCAGTTTCAAGATGAATTGGAGGACACAGACAGTGTTTTTGTTTTGATAGGGAAGGCAGTGCCCGAGGAAGTCGAAATTCCTGATGCTATGGTTCCTTTGCTTGAGGAATTTTCTGATGTGTTTCCTGTTGAATTGCCCGATGGATTGCCACCTTTGCGTGACATCCAACATCATATTGATTTGGAGCCTGGGTCACAGTTACCCAATAGACCACATTACAGGATGAGCCCTGGTGAGCATGAAGAGTTGCGAAGGCAGGTTGAGGAATTGATTTCTAAGGGGCATGTTCGTGAAAGTATGAGCCCTTGTGCTGTTCCTGCTTTATTGACTCCAAAAAAAGATGGCACTTGGCGTATGTGTGTTGACAGTCGAGCAATCAACAAGATTACTGTGAGGTACAGGTTTCCTATTCCTCGACTTGATGATTTGCTTGATCAACTTAGTGGTGCTACTATTTTTACGAAGTTAGATTTGAAGAGTGGTTATTACCAGATTCGTCTTAGACAGGGTGACGAGTGGAAGACTGCCTTCAAGACTCGTGAAGGGTTGTATGAGTGGTTGGTGATGCCATTTGGTTTATCAAACGCTCCTAGTACTTTTATGCGTGTGATGAATCAATTGCTTAGGCCTTTTATTGGGAAGTTTGTGGTTGTGTATTTTGATGACATTCTCATTTTTAGTGCTTCTTTCAGCGACCATGTTGTGCATGTGAGGCAAGTTTTGGCCTTACTTCGTAGGGACCGTTTTTATGCAGCCACCAAGAAGTGTGTGTTCATGACCCCTAAAGTGTTATTTCTGGGGTATGTTATTTCTGGTGATGGGATACAGGTTGATGAATCCAAAGTGGCGGCTGTTCAAAATTGGCCAACTCCTACTACCATTACTGAAGTTCGTAGTTTCCATGGGCTTGCTTCTTTTTACAGACGGTTTATTCCACACTTCAGTTCTATTATGGCTCCAGTGACAGATTGTATGAAGGGGAAGACGTTTGTATGGACAGATGAGGCAGAGTTGGCTTTTCAAGTTGTGAAAGAGAAGCTCACTACAGCACCAATTCTGGTATTGCCTAATTTTTCTCAAGTTTTTGAAGTTCATACTGATGCCTCAAAGGTTGGAATTGGTGGGGTTCTTAGTCAAGGTGGTCGACCTGTTGCTTATTTTAGTGAGAAGCTCACTGGGCCTAAGTTGAGGTACAGTACTTATGACCTAGAGTTTTATGCGGTGGTCCAAGCTGTAAAGCATTGGCGTCATTACTTGTTTCAAAAGGAGTTTGTTTTATTCACTGATCATGATTCCCTAAGGCACATTCGTACTCAAGACAAGGTATCTCATAAGCATGGGCGATGGTTGGCCTTTCTTGAGAAGTTTACTTTTGTGGTCAAGCACAAGACTGGTGTTTCAAATAGGGTTGCTGATGCCTTAAGCAGGAGGAGTAATCTGCTTGTATCTATGAGGGTTGATGTGCCGGGTCTGGAGGTCATTCGTGAGCAGTTAGCCATTGACCCTTATTTCTCAGTTATTTTGCAGGATGTGGAAACTGGGAAAAAGTCAGATTTTCTTTTGCATGATGGTTTCTTGTTCAGGGGAAATCAGCTATGTATTCCTGATTCTAGTCTTCGCTTAAAGATTATTAAGGAGTTACATGGTGAAGGGCATGTTGGTCGTGATCGTACTTTACAATTGGTTCAAGCTTCTTATTATTGGCCAAGTATGAGAAAAGAGGTGGATCGTTATGTGAAGAGGTGCCGTATTTGTCAGGTTTCCAAGGGCACGGCTACCAATGCGGGTCTCTATATGCCTTTGCCAATTCCCTCACAGCCATGGGTTGATATTAGTATGGATTTCGTGTTGGGGTTACCTCGTACTCAGAGAGGTAATGATTCCATCTTTGTTGTGGTGGATCGGTTTTCTAAGATGGTCCATTTTATTCCCTGCAAGAAGACGACTGATGCTGTTAATGTAGCCCAACTTTTTTTTCGTGATGTGTACCGTTTGCATGGGCTACCTTCTTCTATTGTGTCTGATCGGGATACCCGATTTCTGAGTCATTTTTGGCGTAGCTTGTGGAAGATGGTGAATACTCAACTTAACTTTAGCAGTGCTTATCACCCTCAAACTGATGGGCAAACTGAAGTTGTTAATCGGTCACTTGGGAATTTGCTGAGGTGTTTGGTTGGTGATCATGTGAAGGCATGGGATCAAAAATTGTGTCAGGCTGAGTTTGCTCATAATCATGCTGTTAATCGGAGCACTGGATATAGCCCATTTCAGATAGTTTATTCTTCTCAGCCTCGAGGACCACTTGATTTGATGTCTCTTCCTGTTTCTGGATCTGTTCCAAAGAAAGTTCAGGATTTTGTGGAGGGTTTACATGAAGTTCATAATGCTGTGTATGATCATTTGACCAGTGCTAATCTGAAGTATAAGCAAGCTGCTGATCAGAAGCGTAGGCATGTTGAGTTCGAGGAAGGTGATTTTGTTTGGGCTGTTTTGACTAAAGATCGTTTTACAGTTGGGGACTATAACAAGTTATCAGCGAGGAAGATTGGCCCAATTGAAATCGTGGAGAAGATCAATCCGAATGCATATCGTCTAAAGCTGCCTAGTCACATTCGTTGTTCTGATGTGTTTAACGTGAAGCATCTGTTGCCTTACTATGGAGATTCTTCTGATGATGAACCTGTTGGTAATTCGAGGGCGAATTTTGTCTATCCAGGGGGGAATGATGCAGGCCCAAGTGTGGAGGAACGGGCTATTTTGTATTTGGAGGCCCAAGACCGTGTAACAAAAGGGGCTTCACTAAAATGGCTCTAACTTGGGCTACAGGGGTCCGTTTTAGGCGTGTGACCAGGCGAAACGACCGTGTGAACGAGCTCCATTTTGCTGCAAATGCCTTTGGCGGTTTGGGTCATCGTCCGACTGAAAAAACGCTTATTTCTATTACTTATTTGCATTTTTATGATTTTTGGACTATTTTGGGCATTTTCTTTTAGGCCGTGTGTTTGGCCCGTTATCTTTTTTAGGCCCATTTCGAATTTCGGTTTCTATTTATATGTCCCTCTAGTAATATGAATGATCAGAATTGATTTTTGAAATTATTGAATTTTTCACTTCAAATTCCGTGGCCTTTGGGTTGCAATTTGGGGGTTGGGGAAGAACACACGGGTATTCTTAGAATCAACGTGTTTGATCTTCGTTTCCGTATCACGCGCTACATCACAACTTTTGGAGAATTATCCTTCCACAACTTAAGTGCTTACATAACAGAATCTTGTTAGTTTGTGTTGTTCGTTATAAGACGAAAATATAGACTATATGTTTAGAACATTTTGTGTTATCACATTGTATTTATCAAAAAATTATATGGGAGATGGAAGTGACTTCAACATTATATATGTTGCAGGCTGATACAGGCTAAATTCGACAAAGCAAAAGAAGAAGTAGATGCTGATCTGCATATATTTGCTGGAGATTTGCTCGGAATTCTGGATTATAGTAGTTGCAGAGCACGGAAATTGGTGACTTTGACTCCAAGGGCGATTCAGGGATTATAGAAAATAAGGTTTTTTTATTGCTGCTGATATCAATTTTGCATACAAAGTGAATTTTTGACTAAATAAAGTCAAATTTGCTGAGTTGCTTAGTTAAATTCGCAGTTGATAAGACAATTTTCGTTTTGAATTTTCATAATCTTGGCCATTGTTTGGTTTTAATTGGTTTTGGGTTGGCACTATTACATGGTGTGTGACCAATTATTTGTTTCAAAATTCATTCGAGCTAGCTCTAACAAACAAGAGTAATGTACTCTTTGACGGCCTAGCCTGGGAAAGTAAACTGATTTCATACATACACACATCTATCATTCGTTCAAAATTAAGAATTAGGGCCAGCAAATCCATTAAGACTTGAATTGGCTTGAGACATTCCTCGTGTATACCTTTCAATGCATTTTCAATGCATTTTCTTGAACTTATCTCTTCCTTCTAATCTGACATCCCATAGGTCTTGATGTATGCATCAACACTGGTGGCGGATTCTCCTCTTTCACCCTCAGTCAAACTTAAACAAAATATTCATGTTGTTAGTTAGAAGACATATATTTTTATAAATTAACTTTTAGTAATTGGAACCCAGCCTCTTCAAGCTAAAGTATCTGTACTCACTACCTCACCCATCCCCACTAAAGCAGGTTTCAAAATAACCCTGTAGGCATAAAAAATCTCGATAAATTCCTTTTTAACTACTGCAACTGGAGTTCTCAATTGTAGACAAGTTTGCGAGCACAATCACACTGCAACATATCAATTGGCTCAATCGCAAACCATTACCCAATGCAGAAAAAGGAAAAAAGTTTGAGAATATAAAACCAATTGTCATACCACGGAAACAGCTTTGGATCCGCCAAACCAAAATCACGGTACATCAAATGATAAATAAATAGAGAAGGAAAAAATATAGCATATGTGAGTCCACATCTATTCCGTGCATCAAAACGTAAAGGGCTGGACTAGCAATTAAAAACGAGGAGAATAAAGAAAAATTGAGTCCCACATTGGTGCTGGGATTAAAGAAAAATGAATGGCAAATGTTTGTTGTAGGAAAAGAATCCCATCAACTCACAATTCTTGCAGGTCATATTAGTTGTTTTGGCCTGTTTTAGCATGATTGGCTCACTTAGTTGGTCTTTATGATTTAATAGCTATCTTATTTAACTTTTGGCTTCGTGCTGGCTCATGTTATATTCAATCTGAGCTCCAGTTGAAAAATCTAGCTCGTTAGAATTTGTTTAGCCGAGCATAAATAGTTTTATTGCGCGGGTAATCCTCTATTTGCTAAAATGGGTTTATATATCAAAGTTCATTTAGATTATTTTTTTGTTTAAAATGAGTTATATATAAACTATTTGCTAAAATGAATTTATAGGTTTAATTTAGATTAATGGTTTTTTTAATAATGAATACAAAATTTAAATAATTCTAGAAGTTAAAAGTCTATTATTAACTTTTGTAACTTAATAGTGTTTGTAGTTTTTATAAATCATAACCTGAATGGAATACTAATATGGTAAATAAGTACATCATTAACTACATTATTATTTTCTTTAAATGATATATAAAGTAAATATTAGTACCATTTTTGAAAAATAGAATTTGTAAAAACTAAACAAGTAGTTAACAAGAACACCAATACCGATCCAATGCGAACCGTGATGCGTGAGAAATCTCCATTTAAAGAACTATACAATATATCACGAGAGAATAGACAAACTAACATCGGTTTGTTTACATCCTTTTAAAACTCTTTAAATCCCTATGACCTGTTTTGAAGTACCTTAACCGAAAATTTGGATTTTAGTTATGACCCAAGTGAACCTTCTAATGCACACCCTTAAAATTACTAACAAGTGTTGTGTTTTCCGTTGCATCGCGAATTTGGTTTTGGTTATGTCTCAAAACCGAACCATCTTGTACATAGCCCTAAACTCACCAACCTAAGTGATATGTTTCCCGCCGCATCGCGCGGGTAAACGACTAGTATATACATACATATACATATACATATACATATATATAGGGTAAGGTTCATGCGAGAACCACCTTTATTGCGAGAACCGCAAGTACCAATGTGAACACAACCAAAAATAGCTAAAAAAACATAACCCTCACCCAAAAAAAAACCTACCCCCCCCCCCAAGCTAAATGTTAAAAACTAAACTCCCTCCCCCCCCCCCCCCCCCAAAACCTAAACCCCCCTCCCCAACCCCCCAAAAACCTAAACCCTCCCTCCCCCCCAAAGCAAAAATGCTAAAAACTAAACCCCAAAAACCCTAAAAAAATAAAAAAACATACAATTTTTTTTTTATATTTTTTACATTAAAATCGTTACTTTTAGTAGCAAAAAAAAAAAAAAACAATTAAACCCTAAAACTAAACCCTAAGCTAAACCCTAAAGCTAAACCCTAAAAACCAAACCCTAATATATTTAGGGTTTAGGGGTTATGATTTAGGTTTTAGGGTTAAGAGGTCCTAGTTAGGGTTCGACGAACCGGTTCCAACGCCGCTGGAATGAGTCCAATCGGAGTTCGTTTGAGTCGGTTCCCCACTGTTCCCCAATGAACCTCACACTATATATATATATATATATATAGGGGAAGGTTCAAATGAAAACCACTAGTTATTGTGAAAACTCGAAAACTAATTAAAAAAGCCAAAAAAACAAACCAATTTTTTTTTTTGCATAATAATTTTCGCAGGTTTTTTTATATAAAAAAATTTTCAAAAAAAAAAAATTTTTTTTTGTGTAGTGCACATGTGTAATACTACACATGTGTATGTGTACTACACATGTGTATTATTACATATGTGTACTACACATGTGTATTATTACACATGTGTACTACAAAAAAAATTTTTTTTTTTTTGAAAAAATGTTATTTTTCATATATTAAAACCAGCGATTTCTATAAAAAAAATTGAAAAAAAAAAATTTGTGTGTTTTTAGGCTTTTTTTAGTTAGTTTTCGAGTTTTCACAATAAAAGTGGTTTTCATTTGAACCATCCCATATATATATATATATATATATATATATATAGGGGAGGGTTATCTTGAGAACGCTAAATATTGCGAGAACCGTGAGAAAGAATGAAAACACCAATCAAAACCAATTTTTAAAAGGGTATTATCGTCATTTGATAAGATTATACAAGAACATGTGCATAAACTCAGTATGTAATCTGACTTGACATCCCAAATAATCTTAAATATGATATTATATCAGTAGGTAATGAGTTTTGTCAAGAAATTAGGTTAAAACTCAATTTGCATGTAAAAGGGCATTTTAATCCTTTTAAAAGCATAAATTTACTATTAATTAAGCCAATTCAGTTTATGACCAGAATGTTAGCATTAAAATGTGCTAAATATATTTACTAATCAGTACTTAGTTCATTTGCATGCTCATTTGTATTATAAAACCTCATTTTTGAACAAAAGGGCAAATTAGTCAACATTCAAACATAATAATGGAATATTGCAAAATAACTCAAATTACTATATGACCATCTATTATAACCTCAGAGGGTTATACTACAACATAATACGATCACAAAGTAACCTTAAAATAGAATGAAACTATGCTAATTCGGGTCAGAACCGAAAGTCAAAGCATAAGTCAAACTTCGCGACTTTCGGTTGCGACCCGACCTTAAACCTGGAATTGTCGGGTTGAACATGTTTACACATGTTCTAATAATATTTACCAAGTTATTAAAGTGATAAAACACATTTTATAACACCTACATTATCAGTTGTGAATTATTTTTAAAAACTGACCCGTTTGACTTTTTAAATTAATAACTTTGACATGACAATTGACCAAGCAAACGTGATTATTAGGAGGTGCCATTTTGAGGGATTAACACATACCTAATTACGATCACGTAGCCATGTTCGCCCCGAACAATGGCTGGACCATAATGGTCTAAGCCGAAAGTCAAAGCGTTTATCGAAAAACTTTGACTTTCCACTTTTAAAAGCCTATAAAACGAAAACTAGTGGCTAAGGACACTTACAAAGGGTCCTAGCTCGAAAATTTGAACTGAAGTGGAGTCTCCTTATGCCAGGAATCTCCAAGAAGCAAGAACAAGTAAGAAGAGAGTGATTTATGAAAGGTGTAAGGAACAATGGCTCTCCAAGACCTCTATTTATACTTGTTCATGACATTCTAGGATGAACATATGTGTTAGGGAGGTGCTAAGATCCTCCTAAGTGTCATAGCTGATTGTAAAAACCATCAAAGAGGCCATTGTTTCGATTGCGTAAGTGTAAGAATGTTTTGTGTGGGGAACAAGGCTGCAACATGCAGCTGCCAGTTACAATCTGTGCTGGTACCTCTCTCGCGCCCTGCGACCCATATGGTCAAGGGGTCGCGCCCCGCGAGCCGCACCAAAGCTCATCCAAACATTTTTAATGTTTGCCAATTTCAGTCCCTGTACTTTATAACTCGTAATAACTTTTATTTTTAGCACTTTTGGCCCTTCAAGTTAGGTTTCAAGTATTCTTGGAAGTGTAACAAACATTGTTAAGCTCTGGGTTCGTTGAAAGGTCACTCATAGGTATAATTAAGATGTTGACGCTTTTTACCCTTCGATTCACAAAATTTTTATTTATTTTACAAACGGTTTTGTACGTCCAACGTGTGGTGTATTAATGAATATGAATACCGTAAAAGGTCATTCAGAGGCATAGGTTATGCATGTTGACACTTTTAGTCCCTCCACATACATCTTTTCATCATTTAACAGCATTAGTCCTTCATGGTTAACTTTTGACATAATTAGGGTTTAGGACACGTGTCTTCACATCATTAGACATGATTTTATGAGGTGTTACATCCTCAACCCCTTAAAAGAAATCTCGACCTCGAGATTTACTGAAACAAGTGGGGATACTTCTGTCGCATAATGGACTCGACCTCCCACGTGTATTCAGGGCCTCTACGGGCATCCCATTTAACCTTTACTATAGGCACATTTTACCTTCGGAGCTTCTTAACCTGTCGATCCTCAATCGATATTGGTTTTTCAACAAACCTCAGGTTTTCATCTATGTGCACGTCTTTATGAGACATTACTAGCGACTCATCGGCTAGACATTTATTTAAATTGCATATGTGGAACACATTGTGAATTCCACTGAGCTCCTCAGGCGATTTCAATTTGTATGCTACAGACCCGACACATTCGATAATCTCCCTTCTTACCAAAACGCATCACGCCCTTCCAGGGTGATACTTTTAGTACGATCTTGTCCCTACCTGGAACTTTAGAGGTTTGCGCATCTCATCTGCGTAGCTCTTCTGCCTATCTCTGGCAGCTTTCAGATGATCACGGATTTACATAATCTTATCTGTCGTCTCTAGGACTATCTTAGGTCCTGATAGTTGGGCCACCCCAACTTCAGCCCAACAGACATACGCTCTACATTTTCTCCCGTACAATGCTTCGAAAGGCGCAGCCTGGATGCTGGTATGATAACTGTTATTCTAGGAGAATTCAATCAGGGGGAGATGGTCATCCCAACTACCACCCAAATCAATCACACATGCACGAAGCATGTCTTCCAACGTTTGAATACTACGCTCACTCTGTCCATTCGTCTAAGGATGGTAAACCGTACTGAAATTCAAACGAGTGCCCAAAGATTGCTGGAAACTTTTCCAGAAGTAAGATGTATATCTAGTATCTCTATCGGATAAAATAGATACTGGCACTTCATGAAGGGATACAATCTCGTCCACATATAACTTCGCTAATTTATCAGAGCTTTGAGTCCCCTTTGTGGGTAAGAAATTAGATGACTTAGTCAGTCTGTCGACGATAACCCATATTGTATTATTACCATTTTTAGATTTAGTTAACTTGGTTATAAAATCCATAGTTACCATTTCCCATTTCCATGTGGGAATTTATAGTTGTTGTAGAAGTCCTGACGGCTTTTGGTGTTCGGCTTTAACCTGTGAGCATGTCAGACACATAGCTACGTGTGTGGCTATAGATTTCTTCAGACCCATCCACCAATAATTAGCCTTCAAATCTTGATACATTTTGTCACCTCCAGGGTGAACTGAATGTTTAGAGTTATGCGCTTCCTGGAGGATTAAATCTCTAAGTCCTCCATAAATAGGAACCCAGATTCGACCATTGAATCTAAGGATCCCATCATTCCTAGGTGACAACTGATCAACAGTTCCACCCAGTCCTTCACCTGGAAGGTTAGCTTTCGACATGGCTTCTTTCAGCGCAGTTAACAGCTTTTCATTTAAGTTGTTCTTAAGCTCAATGCTTTTGGCATTAATACGTATAGGCTAAATTCTTTCTTTGCGGCTCAGCGCGTCAGCGACTACATTCGCTTTGGTAGGATGGTAGCGAATCTCGCAATCATAATCATTTAACGTCTCCATCCATCAATGTTGTCGTATGTTTAGATCTTTTTGATTAAATAAGTGTTGGAGACTCTTATGATCAGTGTATATCACACATTTAGTTCCATACAGATAGTTTCTCCACAACTTTAGTGCAAATACAACGGCACCCAACTCCAAGTCATGGGTGGTGTAATTCCCTTCGAGCACCTTTAGTTGTCGTGATGCGTAGGCAATCCCCTTGCCTCTTTGCATAAGCACACAGCCTATGCCCGTGTGCGAAGCAGCACAGTAGACAACAAATTCTTCTATGCCTTCAGGCAATGTCAGTACTAGAGCATTACTCAACTTCTTTTTAAGAATCTCAAAAGATTCTTGTTGTTTAGGACCCCAATTAAATTTAACGTTCTTGCGGGTCAAGGTAGTCAAAGGAGTGGCTATCCTTGAGAAGTTCTCAATGAATCTTCTATAATAACCAGCCAGACCTAAGAAACTACGGATTTCAAATGGTGTCTTAGGCGCTTCCCAGTTCATCATGGCTTCTATTTTGGCGGGATCCACTTGGATACCATGCTCACTTACAACATGTCCAAGGAATTGGACTTCGCGAAGCTAGAATTCGCATTTGGAGAATTTAGCATAAAGCTTCTCCTGGTGTAAAAGCTCTAAGATGCATCGAAGATGTTTCTCGTGATCAGATTGATTACGAGAATAGATAAGTATGTCGTCTATGAAGACAATGACAAACTTATCTACGTACGGCTTGTAAACTCTATTCATGAGATCCGTGAATGCTGCAGGTGCGTTAGTGAGCCTGAAGGGCATCACTAAGAATTCATAATGGTCGTATCTAGTTCTGAACGTGGTCTTGGGCACGTCTTCAGTTCTAACCTTGAGTTGATGATACCCCGACCTCAAATCAATCTTCGAGAAGAAGCTGGCCCCTTGCAGTTGTTCGAATAGATCATCGATCCTGGGCAATGGATAGCGATTCTTGATCGTTACCTTGTTCAATTCACGGTAGTCAATGCACAGATGCATTGAACCGTCCTTCTTCTTCACAAACAAAATAGGCGCTCCCCATGGCGACGAGCTGGGCTGTATAAAGCCTTTGTCCAGAAGTTCATCTAATTGTGCCCTTAGTTCTTTCATTTTAGTCGGCTCTAAACAGTATGGGGCTCGAGCAACAGGCGCAACTCCAGGCATGATGTCGAGTCTGAACTCTACTTGTCTCTCAGGAGGTAGGTAGCTCATCAGGAAAGGCATCGGGATAATCAGCGATGACTAGAATGTGTTCTATCTTGGGCTTTGGCTCATCCACTGTTACCTGTGCCACGTAGATGACACATCCGCACTTCAAGCACTTGGATGCCTTAAGTATAGACACTTAATCAGGCAATCCATAGTGTGTATCTCCCTGAATGGTGATTGCTTCACCGGATGGGGTTTTAATTTCGACGAGTTTCTTATCACAGGCAATATGGGCTTGGTTATCTGATAACCAATCCTTACCTAAAACTACAGCAAACCCCACCAATTTCATTGGTAGAAGAGATAATGGAATAGAATGATTCTTAAAGGATATTGAACATCCATCAAGGATAGTTGAAGTAGTTTCTAAGGTACCATCAGCAAGCTCTACCTCATATTTAATGTCTAGAGTTCTAATGGGCAGATTTAATAGTTCGCTAAATTTAAGGTCTAAAAAAGACTTGTGTGCACCTGAATCGAATAAAACTCTAGCATAAATATCATTTATGAGGAAGGTACCTGTTATCACATTATCATCGTTCACCGCTTGCTTCGTATTTAATTGGAATGCCTTCACATTCCCTTTCTTGGCCTCATCAGGATTTTTCGCATTCTTAGGGCAATTTGTTTTGATGTGGCCTTTTTCATTGCAGCCATAACAGACTGCATCCTTTAAGCCCTTGCACTCAAGGGTTTTGTGACCCTTCTTTTTACAAATTCCGCAGGGTTTAGCCTGTGAGTCGATGGTGCACTGCCCCCAATGCCTTCGGTTGCAGTTCTTACAGATGGGCTTTTCACCTAACCAATCCTGGTTCTTTTTGAACCCAAACATCCCTTTCTTCTTCTTGTCAGAACGGTGGGAGTTAGCATCTTCTCTTTTTCTCTTTCCCTCATCAGTGGTCTTTCCAGACCTACTACTAATCACATCCAATGTGAGAGACAGAGATAGATCCACAGTAGATCTATAGGTGGCAGGCTTTGAAGCCTTCACGTTACCTTTAACCTCTGGCGCTAGGTCACCAATAAAGTGCAAGATGCGCTTAGGCTCGGGGGTAACCAGGTATGGAACCAGTCTAAACATGGATTTGAAATCAGTGACGTAGGTTCTACAATCTAAATTCTCCATGACCAGAGTCAAGAAGTCTATCTCAACCTTTTCGACCTCATGCTGAGGGCAGTATGTTTCTTTTACAAGCTCCACAAATTTAGACAATGACATATTATAGAGGGGAATTTCCCCATGGCTTGAATTGATGCTTTCGACCATGGCAGGGCATCACTCTTGAACAATTAAGATATAAACTTTACAATATCTTCTTTTTCACACCCACTTATATCCACAACAATTTCGATTTCATCTAGCCACTTCATACAATCAATGGCTCCCTTTTCTCCATTAAAGTCTCTTGGTTTACAAGAGACGAAGTATTTATAAGTGCAACCCTTGGTGAAACGAGATTCCTGATCAAAAATGATTTTCTTTGATGGTTCACTCCTTTGATTTGATGAGTGAACAGACTCATCCTTTTTAGATTTATGCGGTCTAGAGTGGGACTTGGAGCGAGTAAAACTCGACTCCTTAAGAACTCTATCTACAGCCTTAGTAACAGCTACATCGATCATGGCCTTTAGAATAGCGCCATTTATATTAACATTTGCAGCATCGTTTCTTTCTGCTGTACTGCTATGTGCTTCGTCAGAGTTCACCATATTGAAGCTTTAGTGCTAAACACAAATAATAACAACTGCTTAGTTGCAATTTAAAGTAAATCATCATATTTAATGATTAACAAGCCACTGTATTATTAACCATATAGGCTATGAAGTTATACATTTAATTCGAAATTATTTTATTATAGTTAGCCTAGGTTACAAAAGAACCATCAGAGGCATTAAAATAGGACATAGTCCTTTATATATTAGACATGAGATCATAAGTCACAACTGTCATTGTCGTATTGACAATATTATATAACTCGAAGGCTTGTCCGGAAGGACTTTTAGAATATGGCACAAAAGGCCCTGTCACATGGAAAATTTTAAAATATAAGCCGCAATCTTATCAGATCACGGGCTGTTAGGTTTTAACATATTTCTTTGCCTTGGACAGGGAATCATAAAAGATTACAACTGTCAATGTCATACTTGGACACTATAACATATATAGCCCGTAGGCATTTCATCATTAAGGATGTTAATGATATGATAATCATATTGATGATATCAACCATGATTCAACTTGATCATATAGGCTATAAGGCTTGGACGTAGTCCAAATACCTTAAAGGCTGGTGTGGTTTCTCAAGTCACACTGCCAGGAGTGTTAACATTTTCTGAATGTTAAGAAAGATTTATTGTCTTAAGAGGGATTTACCATTATAGCCATGTTCGCATTGACATATAGGCTAGGTTATACCATTAAGATCTTTTGGGAATTATTTAGCAGACCGATAAAGTTCAAATAAAATCGGGATGATCGTTGAAACGAAGATGTAATGAAATACATATATATGTACAATAACAACTAATATTACTTCCAAAAGAAAGGATTTTCATTAATTTAACTAAGGTTAAAAAATTGCCCAAATGGGTCTTAATTAACATACCAACTGTCCAGGTAGGGACTAAAAGGAAAAACAAGTCCACGCAGGGAGTAATACTGAAAGAAAGTGTCTGTTGGATCGTCGTGTGACCCTAACGAGTCAATCAGAAGAGTTATACATCAATAACAAAGGCAGAATCAGTGAAATTGACGTTAAAACAGCTTGATCCTTCTTAATTATCCTTTTATTACTGATTTCAAAGCTTTTTACAGATCAAATGACAAATGGACAGCACCTCGGCTCTGAAGTCTCAAAGTAATTCCGTGTCAAATGACACACTAGGCTCAGGTATATATAGTTGTGCTAATTCCTCTTGAACATGTCACTGCCCATTTCAAACGAAATTAACATGTTTAATTTCGTTTGAAATGACCAATGTAATTTCAAGCGAAATTACACAAACACACAAAATCCTAGATTCTAACCTGCTGAGCACTATTTTATCCTATCTAGACATAAGACTCAATAAAGACAAAGTTAACAGACATATGTGCACCAACAGACTCCCCCTTGGATGTTGACGAAGTCTTCGGCGTCGAGTCTTCAGTCTTTTCTCTTTCCAGTTTATCTAACAATATATGCTTCCTTCAAATCTTCTCTTCTTTCATCAACAGCTAGCATGAATTACAAAAACTGAATCTTTAACAACCTTCAAACTCCCCCTTGAATGTAGATTCAGGAATTGTATCTGACTTTTAAGTATTCAGACTCCCCCTATCAGTTAGCTGGGATTTTGCTATGCTGTTTTCTGAATAACAAACCTATTACCTGCACAATCTCTACGTAAACATAAGGTTTATGATTATGACAATTTCAATCCAAACTTACCATTTAACTTCATTTATTGGTTTTGTCAGAATTTAGAAGTCCACTTAAGTATCCAGGTCCAAATTAATGACCCTGATTACTCAATTTTCCTACCAAGTCCAATTTAATGACCTTGGTTGACCTGAGACAAATCACACTGACATTTTGTACCAACTAGTTCAAAACATTTTCTGAAATTTAACAAGTTTCAAATTAATGAACTTGTTTTGACTTCTCAATTTCTCAAGTTAATCATGATAAGCTCACAACTCATCTTCCAACACAGAAACTTCCTGCATCTGCTTCAACCTTCGAATCTGAAGATCAGCTTTCCACTTTGGTTTGTCGAAAAATAAAGCAGAAGTGTAAAATCTTTTTGGATTTTTAATAAAGTTTCTAAACTAGAAATGAAATACAGAACTAAAATGCAGTAAATGTAACTATCTACAAACATATTTTTTGATGAGCGTGTTAGGGAATCATATCAGATATTCGACAAGTCACAAGTACCGTTAAGCTTAGATTTCATACTCAGATTTAAACAATTCGCTTAGATTGTCGATATACTGATCCACTTAAATTCTCACACAATTTTCAATCTGTTCAGGATACTAATTAGGTGTATTAAGAACTTAAACTCATTCATGTGTCCCACCTCTTGAATATACTCCCGTATCCAAATCCTAATATTCAGTCTTACAGGTGAGTATACCACAGATGATATCTGTAAGGGGTTAAATGCGAGGACCGTGAGAGCTCAGGTCAGAACTTCCGTTCAGCAGAGAGATGACGACTTCGACTTTAAGTGGGTCCCCTTTAGAGGATCTTTTTTTCAACAGCACATGATTAGCATTTTGCAATGTTTCATCATTTTTTATGCTGAGGGAGATGCTATATTTCAAGCAAAGCGAAAAGTATTCTCTGGGGACTAGGCCATCGCTTCCGCAAAATCAGAAGTCCCGGGATAATACCCCAGATATCACTGAGTATAAAGACCTAGTATCTCAGAAAAAGGGATCTTTCAAACGAGATTTCAGGGGTTACCTATATATCCAAGTAGTGTTCCCCACGAAATAAGTAAGTAAAGATTTAGGTTTATATCCCGAACAAACCTACTAAATGTGTAAAAACCTATCGGCACATCATCAGCGAGACTATTTAACCTTTTAAACTTTACATATCTTTAGCATACCGTAACTGTCAAGCCAATGTACTATCATTTTCCCTTTTTTACACAAGCTCTTTTTCTGATTTTATATTGTTTTTGTATTTTGAAAATATCTCATGTTTTTGGATTTTTGAAATTTTTTACTATTTTTGTATTTTCTGAAAATATTACCCTATACTCCCCCTAAATACCAAAACAAGTAAAAAATCGACAAACCATTGCAGATTGCCTCTCAACATCATCATCTACAGTGGTACCTTCATCAACGCCAAGAATCTCCTCCAACACTGATAAAAGCTTCATACCATTCAATTTTAACAAGTATTGAAAACGAGTTTTATCAAACGCTTTGGTATGTAAATCGGCTTTTTGTTCATCAGTGTGGATTTTCTCAATTCGTATCAACTTCTTCTCGAAACAATCTCGGATGAAGTGATGACGAATTTCAATGTGTTTGGTTTTAGCGTGATGAACAGGATTTTTAGTGATGTTTATCGCTGCCTCATTATCAACAAAGATAGGGGTGTTAAGAAATTGCAAACCGTAGTCGCGCATCTGTTTGCTGGACCCACAAGATCTGAGAGCAGCAACTGCTAACAGATACATACTCGGCTTCACATGTGGATAAAGCTACAGAGGTCTGCTTCTTGCATTGCCAGGTAACCAGTCGTGGTCCGAAAAACTGGCACCCCGCTGTTGTTGATTTAGCGTTAACTTTGCAGCATCCGAAATCGGAATCAGAATACCCTTCGAGCGTAAAATCGCCTTCTCTTGGATACCACAACCCCAATGATGGAGTTCCTTTCAGGTAGCGTAATATCCGTTTCACAATCACCATATGCGAAGCTCTCGGGTTAGATTGAAATCTTGCTGCGAGGCAGGTTGGATACATAATATCGGGTCTTGAAGCTGTCAAATACATCAGCGATCCGATCATGGAACGATACATCGTTTCATCTACCTTCTCTCCGGTGAGATCAGGGTTTATCCCATGGTTCGTTGCTAATGGGGTGGAAGCTGGAGTAGAACCTGACATCCCAAATTTCTCTAAGATATCATGAACATACTTCGTTTGATGTATGAATATTCCCTCGGGTAGTTGATCAACCTGAAGTCCCAAGAAGAATTTCATCTCACCCATCGATGACATTTCAAATTTTTGCTTCATAACTCTTTCAAAATCTTTGCACAAATTTTCATTTCTAGACCCAAATATTATATCGTCCACGTATATTTGAACTATCAGAAGATGTCCATCGACCTCTTTGGTGAAGAGAGTGGCATCCACTTTTCCACGGATGAAGCTGTTGGCTAGCAGGTGTTGAGACAAAGTCTCGTACCAAGCTCTCAGGGCCTGGTGTAAACCATACAGCGCTTTATCCAGCAAATAAACCTTGTCTTTGTGGATTGGATCGGTAAAGCCCGGTGGCTGTCCGACATATACCTCCTATTTTACCTTCCCATAGAGAAACGCCGATTTAACATCTAGCTGATAAACCTTAAAATTTTTCCAAGATGCAAATGCTAGGAAGATTCTGATCGCTTCAAGTCTAGCAACCGGAGCATATACTTCAGTGAAATGTATACCCTCCTGCTGACTGAAACCCTGGACTACGAGTCGAGCTTTGTTACGAATAATAACTCCTCGATCGTCTATCTTGCACTTGAACACCCACTTGGTGTTTATCTTCCTTTGACCATCGGGCAAGTCTACCAATTTCCACACACCTAACTTCTCAAACTGACTCAGCACCTCTTGCATCGCGTTGACCCAAGAATCTTCAGTTAGTGCTTCCTTTTATGTTCGCGGTTCAATCTGCGAAATAAAACAACTAAGTGAAAACTCAGTTTGTAAAGGAGCAACTGTTGAATAGAAACAAGTAAGGCCTTGGTCAATTTGACATCTAGTGCGAACGCCTGATTGTAATTCTCCAATGATCAGCTCTTCTGGATGGTATGAAAGAGTTCTCGGCATCACCTCGCCTGGAACATCTACTTCACCTTCCAAATTTGTAACATTCTGATTTGCACCTTGTTCACTGACTGGAATTGTTTGACTTGAAATCTGGATCTGCTCCCCCTCAGAATCTGAATCACCACGATCAAATACAGGTCTATCATCAGATTCTTGATTATCGTTGACTTCCATCTGATTATCATGAGCATGTTCTGAAGATTGTTGAATATCATCATGTTCTCCAACATTACTTGGACCGGCTTCATCGTCATTTGAAGTTTGCCGTTGACGTGTAGAATACTCAGCTGGAAACCTTTCTTGTGATTCTTCATATTCTCTCAGAATATCCAACTCGCCAAAGAAATCTTGTTCTTCTTCCATGTCAAACGAATCCCACAAAGTATCATAATTAAAACGCCATGAGTCGCCTGGGTTCTGCGGTGGCATGGTATAACCTTGACACTCAACATTGTGTGCTTCAATAATCCGCTTCAGGCTTGGAACAAAGACTCGTTTTAATGGACTTGAGTAACCCACGAAAATTCCTTCAATGCTCTTTGCACCAAATTTAGCAAAAGGTTCTAGAACTGTGCAGGGAGACCCAAACGGTTCTAAATACTTCAGGTTCGGCTTGCGGTTATTGATCAGCTCGAAACACGTCTTGTTGAATTTCTTCACTGTGAGAACCCGTTGAGTGTATAGCAAGCGGCTGACACTGCTTCTGCCCAAAAATTGACTGGTAATTTCGAATCAGCAAGCATTGTTCTGGCCATTTCAATTAGCGTCCTATTCTTTCGTTCAGCTACCCCATTCTGTTGCGGAGTATAAGGAGCACTAAATTCTTGAAATATACCTCTCTCATCACAATACTATTCCAGCTTGTTGTTCTTAAACTCAGTACCGTTGTCATTCCTGATTCTTCTAATTCGAGTTTGGTACAAGTTTTCAATTTTTCTGAACAATGGCATCAAACTATCAAACGTCTCATCTTTTGTCTTCAGAAATGATACCCATGAAAATCTTGAGTAATCATCTGTTACTACTTGACAATAGAGATCCCCAGTTATACTTTTGACGTTTACTGGACCAAACAGATCCATATGGAGTCTCTCTAACGGTCTTGAGACTGAGTTGACTTTCTTTTGAGGATGTGATTTCTTCTTTTGCTTGCCTTTGATGCAGCCAATGCACTCCCCTTCCAGATGAAAACCTTTCACATGAACACCAGTAACTAAGTCATTATGCACCAGGTGATTCATTTTTCTCAATTGAATATGGCCCATCTTTCGATGCCATAATTGTGATTCTTTTTCTGTTGCTCTTGATATAAAACAGTGAGCCTGACCCGTGGTAGTAGTTGCTACACTCATGTCCAACACGTACAGATCATTCACTTTAGGTGCTCTCATGATAACCCACTCTTCGGGAACAACAAATCCTGGTTTCAAGATCAAACATTCTTTGTCTGTAAAGTGCGTTGTATACATACGATCATAAATTTGAGATATGCTTAGAAGATTGTTTTCAAGCTCAGCGATGTAGTTTACTCTTTCAAACGTTACAATTCCATTTGATAAAGTTCCTTCACCAACTATTCGACCACCTTGATTACCTGCAAAACCTACATATCCTCCATTAAACCCTCTAACATCGTACAGTAGGGTTTTCTTCCCTGTCATGTGCCGAGAAGCTCCACTATACATAATCCAACGTGAAACGGATCTTGGAAGCTCCTGCACAACAAACATTTTAGTTAGATTTTGATGCCACCCAAGCCTCTTTCGACTCAGGTAACATGACTTTGATATGAGTTTTAGAATTGTAAAGTGACGGAAAATTCTTGTCATTCATCTTTAAGCTATCCTCAGATCCAATCTCAACCTCTTTATATAAAAAGAAATCATTTTTAGGAGGTTGACCAGTTGATTGGTCTTTCTTTGGTACATTCTTCTTTTCAGAAGTAGTAGCCTCTTGTGGTTCAAGTTTCTCATAGTAATCCAAAGGAACATTCATCTTTACCGGAGTGGTAGAAGACGATTGTTTTTCTTTTTCAGAAACCTTTGGTTTTGGAGAACTTGATTCCTTTACCACTGGTTTTGGTTTCCATGCTTGTTGAGGCGAAGCAACCCTTTTGTAAAACTTGTCAATTTTAGTTACCACATTCTTTACGGGTTCAATTTTGTTTTTTGTGTTTTCATTTTTCAAAACTTTCTTCTCAACAACTATTGGTGCTTTGCCTTTTGCATCAGCTTTCCTTTTCTGACTCTCAACAACTTCAGACTTAGGCTTATCGTTGGTGCACTTTCGTGCAATGTGTCCAACTTTGTTGCACTTGAAGCATTTACGAGTATCAGCTACCCGACTTGTGCCTTCAGTATGAGGCTGTGAGGCCTTTTCTTCAAAAAACTCTTCATTGGTTTTTGAAAATATTTTAGATTCCTGCTCGGAATGAGAACTCGAGCTTTTTACAAACACCTTTTTCTCTACAAACTTCTTGTTTTGAAAATTCTTTCTTTGATTTTTCTTACCACCCAGATATCCACCCGACCATCTGTTTTGATAGTTGTTAGAAAAACGCGGTGGTACAACAGGTTTTTTATACTAAGCTTTATCTTTTTCAAAATTCAAATGCCTTTTGGAATGTTTCAAACCTTCGATCTCAGACACATCAATCTCAATCAACTTGAACATATTTCTCAATTTACCAACATTCACATTCTCCAAAGGAAAATCACAATCCGAATACAACTTATCTGATCCTGCCATCTTGTACATCACAAGATGTGTTTCTTCACTTAAGTTGTTTTTGGATTTTGATTTTGGAATATATTTTTCCAAAGAGCATTCATCATCCTCAGTAGTGTCACTTTCAGATTTCAAAACACTTTCAACCACACTTTTAACAACTTCTGATTGAACACTTCCTTCATCGGATGATGAAGTGAATGTAACATCAATTGTGTCTGGAAGCTTAACTTCATTTTCTTCTTCATCATTAACCAACCCTGATTTTTTCTTTGAAAAATTATTTAAGACTGGTGGTGGAACCTGATGAAACCCAACCCCAGTTCCATAAAAGTATACATCTTCGCCGGCTTTGTTCTTCCCAATTGGTTTAGGAACTATATGTTGAAGAACAAAACTTACGGAGCTGTAACTGTTCAGTTTCAACTGAATACGTTTATTTTCAATTTTAGCTTCTTGAAACTGAAGCTTCAACTTAGCAATTTCATCCAGTTGTTGGTTGATTAGCTCTTCTTTTACTCTCAGAACACCTGTCAACTGAACATTTTCTTTGTATGTCTTACCATTTCTTTCATCAGAATCTTTTACCGTGCGTTTTAGCTTCTCAAAATTTTCTGAGACTTGGCGATTTTCAAGAATTAGCTTTTCGTTTTCTTTCCTAATTCTTTCTACTTCAATTTTATCATTTTCGATTTTCTCAGTTAATTCTTTTACTCGATCATTTGAAGCTTTTAACATTTTGTCACGGTTTAAGATCTGATCCTCAACATCTCTGACTCTTCCTGTCAGTTCATCAATGTTTTTACCATTATGGTAAGCAATTGTACTACAAACCTTGCAGTCTTTCATGCAATTTTTGCAGTCACTCTCAGTTTTAACTTTCTTACCTGTCTCATTGATTGCATCATTCTGACTAACCTTGTTATTAGACTCAGTGCCAGAACAAGAAACTACCTCTAGCTCTTTCGCAGCAAACACTTTGTCAGCCATCTTCTTCAAATTTTCTGCAGTAAACTCATGTGACGTGTCAATAATCCCGTCATCAATTTTCTTTGACTGCTTCTCTTTCTCTTTTTCTTTTTCTTTTTCTTCAGCTTCTCCTCCTCCCCACCACTCTCTTTGTCTGGCTTCTTCTTCTTCAGCAATTTGTTTGGTGAGAACTTCAACATCAAGAGACTTTGGATCAATAGCAATGTTTCCATTGGGATCAAGATAAAATTCTCTATCAGCATCCCATCTATTCGCCTGTTTTGCTTCTTTGTATATATAAATGGCTCTGATCATCCTGTCTTGGGCTATCATTTTTCTGTTGATGTATTTCTGTTCTTCATTTCTGCTATCTCTGAAAGGAACAACTTTTGTTACAAACGCATAACCCACTGCATCCTCTTCCGGTAACACTTGACTCCAATCATATCCCTCATCGTCATGGATAACAGCAAGTGCTATGGATTTTTCTTTGGGATTTTCTTCTATCTGCTTCATTCTGGGGGGTTCAGATTTGTGCTGATGATAGATTGCTCTTTTGTAGTAATCTTCTCTGCATGGATTGGCAGTATCATCAGCAGGTGCATTTCGACATTCACGTTTAAAATGTCCCTTTTGTTTACATCTGAAACACGTGACCTTTGATTTATCAAACCCGAGCTTTGTGGAAGGTCCGCCAATAGAATGTCTGCCTGTAATCTCCATGAACCTTTGAGCTTGTCTAACTACACTAGCCATACACCACCTGATATCAATCAACTCCATCTCTTCTGGATCGATCTGGTCATAATCCTCCTTGGTGAGGTTAGTGTTTCCAATCTTTCTCGCAACAAGACTTTCGTATGACTCTAAAACAGACGCTAAAAACACCATTTGCTGCTTTGCAGATTCCTCACTAAAGTTTTGAGCATTCTTCAGATCCACAGCAATGTTGCATTGAAACAGATTCTTTGGAGCTGATTGATTTGAAGTAGTTGACGATAAACCACTATGAAAACCACTGCTTGAACTTTCTTGGTTTGACGTGTTAGAACCTTCAGCTGAGAAAGCTGTCTTAGGAGACACATTCTTCGGGATCATACTTCCTTGATAATACAACTCAACATTCTGCTGATATGAGGAATGATTGACTTTGTATGATTTCTTGATCTCTAGCTCATGACTTTCCAGTCTTTCAATTAACAGATCAACCGGCAGTTTCTCCGACTCGATTGTATTCTTCAACATCAAAGCAAAGTATTGCCAGTCTTTATCATCCGGCAGTGAGTCAAACAGTTTGTCAACCAATTCTTCTCGAGAATAAATGATTCCATGTCGTGCCAACTCCATCTTCAAATGCCCAAATCTTTCAATCATCTTAGATACAGATTCATTTTTTAAACATCCAAACAAATCAAATTCTTTTCTTAACAACTTCTTTTTGTTTTTAACTATTTCGGCACTACCCACACATTTCACTCTCAGTTTCTCCTATAGATCTTTCGCATTTATGTACTCAATCAACGCTATTATGTCGTCTCTCACAGAGTGATGAAGTAATGCAAGGCACTTTTGTTCAGCAACATATCTCTCTATCTCCTCAGCTTCTGTCAAATTTTCAAAATCCGATCTTCCCATAGTGAAACCATTCTTCAACATCTTCCAACTTGGATATGCAAACGTTTTTAGCCATTCTTCAAACTTTTTAGCCCATTTATTGTAATCTTCAATCGCCATCAGCTTGGGAGGTTTGTTGTACGTCCCATAAGCACTTTCCAAACTTAAAGCATCAGAAAGAGTTTTCTTCGCACTCGGAGTTGAAACGTTTTCATTTGTGTTATTTGATGTATCATCTCCATTGTTTCCCGTGAAAGCAAAAACATCACAGAATGGATTCTTGAACTCATCCATCTTTATGTATCTGAAACAATCAACAACCACTTAGAAAATTTTTTGATTTTTTAATAACAAGTTCAAACGGAATCACTTCAAGCGAAATCAGCTTTTCACGAAAGGAAGAGCAATGGAAGCCTGAAGACAGATCCACGGGGATTCTGTTCGAAAAAGATAAAGATAAGTCGCTACGAGTTTGACTACGGATTGACTGCGGCAATATCCAAGGGGGAGTCTGTTGGTGCACATATGTCTATTAACTTTTTCTTTATTGAGTCTTATGTCTAGATAGGATAAAATAGTGCTCAGCAGGTTAGAATCTAGGATTTTGTGTGTTTGTGTAATTTCGCTTGAAATGACATTGGTCATTTCAAATGAAATAGGGTTTTCAAATGGAATCCCCAAACGGAATTTAATTTCGTGCGGAATTAGGTTGGATTCAAACGGAATCAAGTCACTTAGGAGCGGAATAGCTAATTCCGTGTGAAATTTCAAACGGAATCTGATTTCGTGTGAAATCAGACAGCACTTTCAAACGGAATTAGGTGATTTCGTGTGAAACTAGCAACACTTTCAAACGGAATTAACCACAATATGTAATTCCGTGTGAAATCACAAGTGCAATTTCGAGCAGAATTAGGATGACATCATCCTGTCGGCCACCAATTTGTCAAATTGACCTGGATTTTGATCGAATTTTGGTCCAATTCTTTCAAGGATTCGTTAAAACAGTGTTTTACGTGATATATGTGAAATTCAGTCCATTTTGTCCGTTAAATCTTGTTTAATTCAGAAAAGAAGGTGTAGAAATCAGATTTTCAAGCTGAATTGGTATAAACTCTTCGTCCTGAGTTCTGATACCACTTGTTGGATCGTCGTGTGACCCTAACGAGTCAATCAGAAGAGTTATACATCAATAACAAAGGCGGAATCAGTGAAATTAACGTTAAAACAGCTTGATCCTTCTTAATTATCCTTTTATTACTGATTTCAAAGCTTTTTACAGATCAAATGACAAATGGACAGCACCTCGGCTCTGAAGTCTCAAAGTAATTCCGTGTCAAATGACACACTAGGCTCAGGTGTATATATAGTTGTGCTAATTCCGCTTGAACATGTCACTGCCCATTTCAAACGAAATTAACATGTTTAATTTCGTTTGAAATGACCAATGTCATTTCAAGCGAAATTACACAAACACACAAAATCCTAGATTCTAACCTGCTGAGCACTATTTTATCCTATCTAGACATAAGACTCGATAAAGACAAAGTTAACAGACATATGTGCACCAACAGTGTCCACGCAGGGAATAGTACTGAATAAAAATGTCCACGCAGGGACTTAATTTAAATAAACAATACAAGACAAAGAATTAAATAAATCTTTAATCCTCGTCTTTCTTCCCTCTGATTAGCTTTGTAAGTTTCTTCATGAACTTACTTGTTCTTCTTTCACCTCTTTCCTCTCGACGTTTAACGTCGTCCACCCTTCCTAAAGCTTAGGTTATCATCTCCAGTTGATGGGGTGGTAGTTGTTGTTGTGATGGAGGTGGAGGATACGGGTATCCATAAGCTGGATATGCTGGAGGGAAAGGCGAAGGATACTAGGCGTTATGAACGACCGTCTCAACATAAGGGTCGTATGCAACCGCTTGGTAGTTGTAACCCGTAGGTGCTTGTGGTTCAAACTGGTTATACCCAGTTGCAGCTGGGTAAGTAGGGATAGGGTTTTCAAAACCCCAGATGGTGGTTGTTGCACAAAGGTGGCCGGTGTGGTGTCAATCACCGGTGCGGTATTTAAGGGTCCACCAATTTGTGGATCCTCGGGGATAGGGGATAGGGGATAGTTGTGTGAAGATTGGGGCGAACTTATGCGTGGGCCCCCACGCACTGACATGCGCGCATTCCGTCTTCTCCTTGGAGGTTGCAGATGTGGTTGAGGTAGTTGTTCCTCCACCGGTGGCGGTGGTGGTGTTACCGCTTGAAAGTATGGTTCCTCTGGTGGAGGTGGAGGTGGTGTGTTATGATATGAGGGAGTAAACTCCCATTTATATCTTCCCCACCATTCGGCCCATTCATCGGGGCCTTGGTAAGGCGATCCTGCTTATGAAGAACCACTTCAAATATCTATGGGATGCGTAGGCGTCCCAAATGGTGGCATAACTGGATCTGGATCTTCGTCCACATCCATATCTTGATACTATTCCTGGTGATGTTCTTCAGGATCCAACTAGTTATGACCAGCAGGAGAGTTAATATAGTCATTTGGGTCAAAATGACCCTGTGACTGCGAATGGTGAGAGGGTTGCGAATGGTGAGAGTCGTGCGAATGTTGTGGCCCGAACGAGTGGTGGTATGATGGCGAAGTGCTTAATGAAACATATCGCATTGCTGGTTCAATGGAGTGTCTCCAATCCTCATAAGGATTAGAGCTAAATGATGCAGATGGCGTGCGGCGGTGCGATGGTCCTACATGGCTAGATGGTCCGCCTCACATAAGACCTTTTCCACTTCCCCTTCCTCATACTCTTGGAAGCATTGTGATAAATAACCTTCAAACAAAGAAAACAATATATAAACTAAATAAAGATTAGGATTAATCCAATGTCATTTGCCTAGACTCGGAAGTCTAAGGAATGTGCTACTGTGTCATTGAGATTAAACACAAAAGGCTAGTGTTTAATTCACTCAATGTTGGCTCTGATAAAAACCTGTCACACCCCGATATTTCCACATAACCCGGTGGGGAGTATCGTGACGTAGTTGATATCATCATAGACAATTAAACACAGATATAGCATAGCGAAAGGCTTGGAATGAAATTACTATTACAGAACGAATGTTCAAAGTTCAAAATAATAATTATACAGACGATGGTATTTAAGGATCCACAGGGGGGTTTAATAAATGTTCAAAATGATGATTAACAGACTTTGGGCATCCTAAGGATTTGCAAGATCCTTTATTGACACCAAGCAGCTCCCAGTCTAATTTCGTTTAGTACATGTCACTTAGTCTTTTGAAAATACATCAGTTTACACTGGTAAATACAATTAACTGACACATTTGAAAAACATTTCAAAAATTGATTTAGGCGCACACGGCATGAAACATCTTTTATAACTTGGGACAATTAAAATTTTAATCTTGTACGCAATTTTACATGTTTGTCAATACATATGGGGCCCAGTATAGAAACCGAGATATGATTAAAAGACACACCACTTTTATAAACCCACAAAGGAGTTATCCCCAACCTTGTGGGTAAAATATATTTTAGCATTTGCATCTGTCGGGTGTATGCCTACACCCCGTGCATCGGTCGTAGCCACTTGCAATTAAATGAGTCAAGGATATCCAGGACATGGTCGTGTTAACCGCCAATTTTTAAGTTATTAAAAAAACAGGTTAAAACAGGTTATGCAGATTTGTTAACCACAATCCGGCTAAGTGATCCCATACCCGACCAAGCGGTAGTAATTTACCGTATCCCAAGCTCGTATAAGGGAAAATAAGTTAAAAGTATTTACCTGAGTTATAACTTGATTTTAAATGCAAGAATTAACAACTCAGCCGTATAATTCACTTAGACATGTGTAGATAGCTTTTATCGGGGCTCCTTGTCTGGAATGATGGTAATATTAACCAATTAGAATGCTAACGGGTCCTATTTAAGTCGTAGACTTAGATTGGCTAGTTTAAAGAACGAATTACGGTACTATACGCTAGATTAAGCGATGACTGGAATGGAATGGAATGGAATGTAATTTTAACCCAACAAGTATGAAGACTTGTATAATGTGGGTAAACAAAATACATTCTGGAATTTGAAGTTTAAATGATAAGGTTAAACCCGTTTCGGTTAATTTATGCAAAGTAGTCATTTAAGTCGAACCGATCGCGTATAAGCATTAACGGGTAACCGGATGAGTCATATACAAGTTTCATATGTTATTATGCTTAAAATATGTTATGATATCAGTAAGATATCAATATGTATGCCCTTAAAGGTTTTATAACCGAATTAAGCCCCATAAGGGCATGTTGGTCATTTTACGACTTATAAAATGAGCTTACAAGTAAACGGAAGTTTTGGTCATAAACAATCTGTAAAAATATTTAATTTATGATATAATATCAGTAGGATATCAATTATATGTGTGAATTATCCTTTATGGCCAAACTATGCACCGTAGGGGCATTTTGGTCATTTCACACATAGTTTTAAGGACTTATTTGGGATTCTGAGTTCATGACTTATACCTACTGTAAAATTATTTAAAATGGTTTATAAAATCTGTGGGTAACAAGTCTTGGGTGCTAAGTATGGTTTAAAACCATACTATGCACCTAAATGGTGTAAAAGTCGTTAAATGACGATAATTTCGATGTTTAAGTAATTCTGAAGTTATGACCAGCTTTGAATAGTCAAAATATTTTATTTGTCGTAAAATATCAGTAAGCAAAAGGTTTTGCATGTATATTATGTTTGAAACCCAATTTCTGTGTTAAAAGGTATTATCGTCATTTGATAAGATTATACAAGAACATATGTATAAACTCAGTATGTAATCTGACTTGACATCCTAAATAATCTTAAATGTGATAAAATATAGTAGGTAATGAGTTTTGTCAAGAAATTATGTTAAAACTCAATTTGCAAGTAAAAGGGCATTTTAGTCCTTTTAAAAGCATGATTTACGATTAATTAAGCAAATTCAGTTTATGACCAGAATGATAGCATTAAAATATGCTAAATATATTTACTAATCAGTACTTAGCTCCTTTGCATGCTCATTTCTATTAAAAACCTCATTTTTGAACAAAAGGGCAAATTAGTCAACATTTAAGCATAATAACGGAATATTGCAAAATAACTCAGATGGTTATACTACAACATAATATGATCACAAAGGAACCTTAAAATAGAATGAAACTATGCTAATTTTGGTCAGAACCAAAAGTCAAAGCAGAAGTCAAACCTTGCTACTTTCGGTTGCGAACCAACCTTAAAACTGGAATTGTCGGGTTGAACATGTTTACACATGTTCTAATAATATTTACCAATTTATTAAATTGATAAAACACATTTTATAACACCTACATTATCAGTTATGAATTATTTTTAAAAACTGACTCGTTTGAATTTTTAAATTAATAACACCGACCTAATTATGATCACGTAGCCATGTTCGCCCCAAACAATGGCTGGACCATAATGATCTAAGCCGAAAGTCAAAGCGTTTATCGAAAAAATTTGACTTTTGGCTTTTAAAAGCCTATAAAACGAAAACCAGTGGCTAAGGACACATACAAAGGGTCCTAGCTCAAAAACTTGAACTGAAGTGGAGTCTCCTTATGCCAGGAATCTCCAAGAAGCAAGAACAAGTGAGAAGAGCATGATTTATGAAAGGTGCAAGGAACGATGGCTCTCCAAGACCTCTATTTATACTTGTTCATGACATTCTAGGATGAAACCAGGTGTTAGGGAGGTGCTAAGATCCTCCCATGGGTCATAGCTGATTGTAAAAACCATCAAAGAGGCCATTGTTTCGATTGCATGAGTGTAAGAATGTTTTGTGTGGGGAACAAGGCTGCAACATGTAGCTGCCATTTACAATCTGTGCTGGTGCCTCTCTCGCGCCCTGCGACCCATATGGACAAGGGATCGCGCCCCGCGAGCCTCACCAAATCTCAGCCAAACATTTTTAATGTTTGGAAATTTCAGTTCCTGTACTTTATAACTCGTAATAACTTTTATTTTTAGCACTTTTGGCCCTTAAAGTAAGGTTTCAAGTATTTTTGAAGTGTAACAAACATCGTTAAGCTCCAGGTTCGTTAAAAGGTCACTTAGAGGTATAATTAACATGTGGACGCTTTTTACCCTTCGATTCACAAACCTTTTATTTATTTTACAAACGGTTTCGTACGTCCAACGTGTGGTTTTTAATGAATACGAATACCGTAAAAGGTCATTCAGAGGCATAGGTTATGCATGTTGACACTTTTAGTCCCTCCACATACACCTTTTCATCGTTTGACAAAATTAGTCCTTCATGGTCAACTTTTGACATAATTATGTTTTAGGACACGTGTCTTCACATCATTGGATATGATCTTACGAGGTGTTACAGCATGATAGATGAAAGGGAAAGTGTATTCAAAGTGGTATATCAAAACACGTTATAACATGTTCATACATATAGAGGCACATGTGCATTTCTAATATTGTTAATGTTATAACAAGTTCATACATATAGATGCAAATGTGAATTTCTAATATTGTTAATATAAAAAGTAGTGTATTATGAATGGTAGTATAAATGAAAGTGCAATTGTCTAATATTAGTAATGTATTACGGAATTTGTCAAAGAAATGATACATATGCACATGTGCATGGATAATTGTTACTCGATTCTTTTTTTTAGTAACGAAATATAGCGATTTTGTTTTTAAGAAATATTAAGAAAAATGTTTTTTGAGTGTTTTTTTGATTTTTTAGCTATTTTTTGGTTGTGTTCACACTGGTTCTCGCAATCAAGGGTGGTTTCTAACGGATCGTTCTCGTATATATATATATATATATATATATATATATATATATATATATATATAGGGTTAGGTTCATTAGTGAACAACCCCCTTGTCAGTGAACACTAGTAAACCAAACCTAGCCGTTGATTATCAATACATAAGTGTATACACCAGTGTAAATCAATGGCAAGTATTTGTTCACTTAATTCACAAATAAACCAGTGTTCACTTTAGAACCCCACCATATATATATATATAGGTACAATACCTCTTACCCTACATTATGTACGCGATAAGCCCAGCCGTCCGATCTTCTATCTATTGAACGCTGGGAAATTAATTTATATAATTAAATTAATCAAATTAATATAAATAAAAGTGTGAGAACGGTGAGAACGCACCCTGGCCCAACACGTGGCACGCGATATAATTAGGGCGTATGGGCTTTTTTGTCATTTTTTCTTCCGTTTTTCCAATTCCGCTTTTCACAATATTAATTTATTTTTGGGGTTTAAGATTTTTTGGCGTTAACCAAATTCAATAATTATATGGCGTTTTAATGGTTTCATTGTATTAACATTTTGGTGTTTATGGCATTTTTCAAATCGTATGCCATTGGAACCCCAAGGGGTCAGAATATCTCTCTGATTGGCTTCATCCATTCTAAGTATGGCCAGGACTTTTTAGGATGACGCCCCATTGTTTGTTCTTAGATTCAAAGGGGTTTTAGACAAGATGGCCCATTGTTCTATTATTTTTATATACATTTAGGCGTTTGTGGTATCTTGGCGTTTTACAATCTGAAAATTACATTACAACCACAGGGAAAAAATAGAAGCAAAAAAAAAAAAAAATTTAAAAATCCTAATCGGATCTCTCTTCACAATCTTCACTGTCATCAGTCTCTTTCTTCTTTAATACTACAAGAACTGTCACCAAATATATGAAGTTTTATGTAAAACTTAACAAACCCATCAGTTTGATTAATTTGCCTGCTCGTCTGTTGAAGTGGCTTTTGTATATGTTTGGGGACATAGATCTATGACGTGTGGGTGGGTTTTTCGCTTTGTTCTTCAACTTGATCTTCATCTTTATAATCATCCCACTGTTCAGTGTCATTGATCTCTGCTCCTCATCCAAGCCTTCTTCAAGAACAAAGAACACAAAATGACATATGATTGTCATCAGTATCTTTTTCTTGAAGATTTGTTCATCTCATGCAGCAAAATCTTACTAAGTTACTCCCCTCACATAACAATCCATTCAGTGAAACTTCACGAAGAACAATATTGAATATCCAAGAAAGCATATTAGTCATCTTTGATTTTTTTAATTTTTTGGCGTTTTACAGTGGGTGGTATTTAGTAGTATTGGCGTTTGTTTTTTTGGTTTGATCAAATGCAAGTTGCTGAGAGGTATCATTTTATAGGATGTCTTTTGGCGCGTAGGTTAGGCGGTGCATTATTATAATAAAGTATTCGTCGTTTCAGTTAGTGTTTGTAATTACTGTTTTTTATAAGCTTTATCTCTGAAGTCTGTAACACGTCCCATCTTTCAAGTTTGGCGTTTTAGATTCTAATATAATAAATTTTCCATCTTTTCAGTTTTACTGTTTTGTAGTTATTGTTTCTAGTTACCTTTTCAAGTTTGGTTTTTAATTTTTTTTATTTTGGGTTTTTTATAATACTTGTCCAAATTAATTTTATTATAGTTTGGGAGTTTTGGGGGCGTTTTATGGCATGATGGCGTTTTAACAAGCATTTGGCTGTCTGGCGTTTTTATTATATATGGCGTTGTTATTATATAACAATCAACTGAAAAAGAAAATTAAAAAAAATATATATAAACAATTGATCTTACAAATCTTCACTGTCACCAGTATCTTTCTTCTTTTTTGAAGCATCTTCACTAGCTGTTTCGACTTTCGTATGATTTATTTTGATTTTTTGTTTTTGAAGTAGCTTTTTTGTTGCCGTGTGGAAGCACAAAGTCTGAAATCAACCTCTTTTCTTAAAGATTTATCTATCTCATGCTGCAAAATGTTATTGAGTTACACCCTTCAGCTAATAATCTTGAATTTCCAAGGAACGATGTTTGATTTTTTAACTTTTTGACGTTTACCGAGAAAAATAACGCCACTAAATAAAAGTATCTTAAACCTCTAAATTTGATCATGTTAAAATCAATAATGTTTTACTGTATGAGATGGACAACATTGTAAATCCTCAGTTAAGAAAGATGTCTGACAATGTTGTCAACCCCATACAGCTAAACTTTATTGAGAACAAACCTCAATAATGTTTTTGTATGTTTTGGCGTTATAAATTGGATGGAAGTTGAGGATAAAGTCGATAAGATTTTACTCAATGAAATAGACAATATCCTCACTTAAGGATTTCAAATAAACGTTTTGGTTTAGAGGATATTTGATGTTTGGATTTTTTGGCGTTTCTAAGACGAATGGTATATATTAAATATGGAATTTGGGGTTTTGTGTGTTTTTAATGGAAGGTCTGAGATGTTGTGTATATAGGATGTTTTTTGGCGGTTTTTTTAGACGGGATTTTATTATAACTAAGTTTGACGTTTTATATCTAATAGCGTTTTTAGATTAAGTTGGTGTGTGCTCTTGTAGGTAAAGGCGGTAATTTTGATGGCGTTTTATTTCATGAGATGGCGCTTTGTGTAGAGAAGTTAAAAGACCTTTTTACCCTTTACGAAAACGCTACCGCGCCAATCTAGTCCATAGATTGTTTTGATCTGACAATCCATAAACGTTCTCACCGTTCTCACACTTTCCACCGTTTTCTCTAAATCCTGACCCAATATGTATGTATATATATATATATATATACGTACATTACCTCTTATCCTACATTATGTACGCGATAAGCCCAACCGTCCGATCTTCTATCTATTGAACACTGGCAAATTAATTTATATAATTAAATTAATCAAATTAATATACATAAAACCAACCGCAAAGGATAAAATTGAAAATTCCTCTATCAAAATCCCGGTAATTTCGTTCGGTACCTTCTTCTTCTCCAACCGACTCTTCCACAATCGACGTCTGCCAGTGCGATTTCAACCAATCGATTGTTCATCCGACGATTATGACAACTACAACAGCTTTGAGAGGTATTGTATGCCCAATCGACAGCAATGTTTACTAGAATAATAAAAATTTTGATGTGATTATTCATGTCAGTTGTGCGGGAGCAACAGAGCAAGAAAAACGACCGACCACAAATCGAACATGCGAATACTTGTAACTAACATACAAAATCTATAACATGCGAATTTGTAAATAACATGCGAATACTTATAACTAACATGCGAATTTAGGTTTCCATAACAACATGTGAAATTGTATAACATGCGAACAAAATGCGAAAATGTATAACATGAAATTATATAACATGCTAAATTGTATAACATGCTAAATTGTTTAACATGCTAAATTGTATATTGTATAACATGCTAAATTGTATAACATGCTACATTGTATAACATGCTACATTGTATAACTAGCTAAATTGTATAATATGCTGTAGGAACGTTTTCTGACCCAAACGAGTCGATCAGAAGAGTTTTTGTTCAATACGAAAGGCGGAAACAGACGTATCGAGTTCAATTCAGCTAGATATACACTTTAAACTATCTATTGATTGATTTGACAAAGATATTACAGCGAGTAGACACTTCGGCTTTGTAAACCGGAAAGTAATTTCGTTCCAAATGACACAGACAAGGCAACTATTTATAGGCAAGGTGATTTCCCCTGAACAGGTTCACACGAAATAGTGATTTCGTGCGAAATACCAAAGTAATTTCGTACGAAATTACCCTATTCCTATTTCATGCGAAATACCCACTTTAACATGTTTTCTCGTTTTACGTGCCCTGATCTATACAATCTAATACAAACAAGACTCGATACAAGACGAAGTCGACAGACGCATGCACCAACAGACTCCCCCTCGAATGTTGACGAGTCTTTAGTGTCGAGTCTTCAATCTTCAATCTTTATCAGTCTTCTCGAACTCTTCCAAAGTATCTGACATTGTAAAACATCTTCAATCTTTGTCTTCTTTTCTTCTCCAGGATCTCCACCTGGCTCTTATCTAACTCTAATTCTCTTGATCAGATCTCTTGATTTCTTAAGTTCATCAACTTTTTCAATTTGTGTGATCTTTCAGAATCTGAATCTGACTCTACTATCTTCAGACTCCCCCTTAAGTTGTGCTTGGGATCGCAGTCTGGCTTCCACAGGTTCAAAATCGTGACCTGGCTCACATCCTGCTCAGGATCAAAACCTGGCTAACCTGCACACTCTTAACCCAGAAATAAATTTCACAAATTTAAAATTTTACAAATTTATTCTCTGCTTACCACTTGTAAATACAAACATCATTTGCAAGTATCATACAAAATGATTTAACAATGTTAATCTCTGATGAACCACTTGTAAGAAAAAAAATTTCAAACACACTTTCCCAAACCTGTTCATCCTGTTTAGCACTCGGAATTTTGAAAATCAGCTTTCCAACATCAGTTGTCGAAAATCTTTTTGAATTTTCAAAAATTTATGCTAAAACACACTCTTTTTGGGTTTTTCTAAGATTTTCAATGTGTAAAAATGAAATAAAGAAATATTTACAAACAATATTTTTGTGAGATTGTGAAAGAGGATCATATCAGTTATTGAGACAAATCACCAACATCGTTAAGCTTTAAACATTTTAAGTTCTAAACGATTCACTTAGATTGTCAGTATACTGATCCACTTAAATTTTCACACAAAGTTCAACTGTTTCGAGATACGAGATTAGTGTTTTAAGAACTTAAACTTATTTGCGTGTCCCACCTCAGAATATACTCCCGTATCTAGATCCCAATATTCAGTCTTACAGGTGAGTATACCTAGATGATATCTGTAAAGGGTTAAATGCGAGGGCCATGAGAGCTCAGGCTATTGCTTCCGCAAAATCAGAGAGATGATGGCTTCGACTTTTGGTGTATTCCCTTTAGAGAATATTTTCTTTAACAACACATGATTAGCATTTTTCAATGTTTCATCATTTTTTGTACTGAGGGTGATGCTATATTTCAAGCAAGCGAGAAGTATTATACGGGGACTAGGCCATTGCTTCCGCAAAATCAGAAGTCCCGGAATAATACCCCAGATATCACTGAGTATAAAGACCTAGTATCTCAGAAAGAGGGACCTTTCAAACAAGATTTCGGGGGTTACCCATATATCCGAGAGATGTTCCCCACGATATAAGTAAGTTTAAAATTTAGGTTTATATCTCGTCACAATCTACTAAATGTGTAAAAACCTACTGGCACATCATCAGTGAGACCGTTTATCACATTATAACTTTCCAATTCTTTAGCATGCTGTGATAGTCCACTGATGTACTATCATTTCCTCTTTTTCCAACAAAACTCTTTTTCATTTTATCATGTTTTTTGGCTTTTTCAAATGTTTTTGTGTTTTCTGAAATTTCTTACTCCCCCTAAAATGCAAAATCATTTAAAGGAAATTTGAAAACAAACTATACAAGGTAAAGTGACAACTGTTGTGAATTGCTTCAAATCGGCATCCACTTGGCATAAACAATCAGAACTCCCCCTTACAACAAACTATTTTCCCATTATGATTTCAAAACACTTAAGTTTGTTTTAATCAAATGGTTTTTCCGGAAAATTAGTTTGGTTGTTTTCATAAACCACTTGTAGGTTAGGGTATCAATTCATCACCTTGTTCTTTCATCTTCAACCTTTTGAAAAATATAACAGTTTTAAGATTTAATAAACAAATATCACTTGTAGAAAATCAAGTACAACTTAATGTCCCTGATTTACCACTTGTAAGTTAAAACCCTTCTCCAACCACTTGAAGATTCACAAACACCTAAAATTCAAGAAATATGCCGATACCTGCTCCACACTTACCAACCTGGAAGCTCCGGCAAGTCATACTTTTTACATATGAAAAACAGACATCCAAGCTTCACCAAACTTGGATGTTTCCTCCTCAACTTCACTTGGGGTGTAAGTTGCCTTCTTTGATTCATAAAAATCTTTAACCCCTTTAACCTTCCCATCGACCATCTTCCCAAAAATCTTTTTAACATTTCCATTAAAAACTTTTTCGACATCAAATTCTTTCTTTTCAGAATAGAATTGATTCGAGATCTCAACCTTTCCAACTTTTTGTTTAAAATTTTCAGCCCGCAATGGTGGAAAATTGACATCATCCATTGGAAGTACTGACGTGTCTATTTTTAGCTCAACTTGTGGCTCCTCTGACTTTGTGGAATCAAATTCATTGCCAGATTTCACATCTGATTTCTTAACAACCCACTTCTGGTTGTCAAGATTCACTCTTCGTTTGTAAAATCTTTTCGAACATTCACCAACCTCATATGTTGAGTTTTTAAACACTTTAAATTTTCCAGTTGGTGGTTCAGTTTTATCAACAACTTTTTCTTTAAGTTTAGAAACAACTTCCTGTTTTGTGTTTGTAGCCATTGGACAGTTCCAGGTGATGTGACCAACTTCTTGACATCTGTAATAGGTTCTTGCTTCTTTTCTCTGGTAAATTCCATTCTGCTCAAACTTTTGTTTTTCTGTAAAGAACTCTTTGTTTGTTTGCTTCTAGAATGAGCTCTTTTGTTCTTCTTCCGAACTTGTCCCTGAAACAAATACAGTTTTTGTTTTAGAAATTTTATCATTTTTATGATTTTTCGGTGGAATAAAACCGAGACCTTTCTTTTTGCAATTACCGTTGTGGTTTGGTTTCTTTTGAAAACCTGAACCAGAACTGTAACCCTTTTTCTTGTTTAAACGTTGTTGAACTCTTGAGGTGTAAGGTTTAGGTTTTTCATTAAGATTTTCATCTTTTATTTCATAAATATTGATTTCTGTTAGTTTGAAAACCTTTTTAATCATTTCTGGTTTAACACCTCTTATTGGAAATTCCTCATCAGAATATAATTTGTCTGAATCATTCAAAGTATATGCCACTTTGATTGTTTCGTCATTCAAATTAGATTTTGATAACAAGAATTCTTTATTGTAAACCCGTTTGACTGACGAGTTTGGACTGTCAACTGATGATGAACTCGAACTTTTGGATTCGGACTTTGACTCTGACTCCTCATCTTTATCCAACACCTGATCGACCACCTTTTTTATTAACTCAGACTCATGATCAGTATCAGACGATGCAAACGTGACATCAATATTTTCTGGTAACTCATCAGTTGTTTCGGACTTTAACTTTATATTGACTGCCTTTTTGACTTGCTCCTCATTTGGTTTTCTGGGAGAATAACCTTCCCAAATTGAAGGCGAACACTTGTTATAATTTGCACTTTGTTTCTTACCAGTATCCTTCTCTTCAGGCTTCTTGTCTTGAAATGCTTCAAAACCTGCAACAGTTGGATAAATTCTATCAATCAAATAATCAGAACTAGAATAACTTTGTAGTAAACGTCTGATTCTTTCATTTTCTATATTTTCTGTCTCCAACTCTTGCTTCATCTTTGCACACTCTTCAATATAATGATTTATAGCCTTCTGCTTTGTCATCATCACTGCATTCATCATTGTTAATGCATCTTCTCTTTCAGAATTTGTCTTTTGTAAACCAGTTACCGTTCTATTCAACACATCATACGATTCTTTCACATAGTTTAGATTGAACAATAAGTTTTCTTTCATCTTATCTTGCTCACGCAACTTCTCCTCTTTCTCTTCACACTGCTTGCATGACTCTAAACACTTTAGACAAGGTTTGATCACCTCAATGATTTTTTCAACTTCGATAATCTTTTCAACTTCGACTATCTTCTCAACTTCGATTATCTTATCAACTTCAACCACTTTCTCAACTTCAACTACCCTTTCAGCAACTTAAACTTCCTTTACAGCAAAATCAACTCCTTCATTCAGTTCAGACTTCTCTTCCTGTACAACAATCTCGCTTTTTACCTGTTTCTGATTCTTTGCTGCACGTTTCTTCTTCAGCTTTTCCACTCTATCTGCAAAATAAAATTGAAAACTTTCAGGAGATAAATGAGTTTTTGCAATATTAATATGCATCTCTTCCTCATTATCACTGTCATCATTTGATGATTGATCAAACACTTGTGTCTGTTCTGAACTATCATCTGAAGAACTAGATTCATTATCTTGATTCTTCTCATCAACAGCAAACACTTTCATCCATTCTTTCATCAAATCTGGTTCTTGAACTTTCTCTGCAATAAGAGCAACTATTTTTGAATCAGGCGATATGTATTTGTCCCAACTGAAACCTTCTGCAACTTTTTCATCATCTTGATCAATTATCCCATAATAAGCTTTCTTATTTGCTTCTTCGATCATTTTAGCATGTGCAGTTTGTGGTTCCTTTTGTTGATACGGTTGATGAGCAACTTGTTGATATATGGCTTTCCGATAATAATCATTTCCACCGAATGGATTTTGTGCTCCACTATGTCACACCCCTTTCTGCGGCGGAAGCACGAGGTGTGATCATGAAAGGTTCTCATTGCATATGAAAGGTAAACATACTACATGCTCATGAAAATAACTTCAAATACCATAATTTGAAAACATAAGATAGCGTTTACATCACGAGTTAGCATAAAACATTGTCTTAAAAGGTTTACAACTTTATTTAAACACAAACATAAGCGACATCCACGAGCATGGGTACGACCGCGCGCACATCCACTTCTAGTTACCTGAAATACATGTAAGTTTTGGAAAAACGTCAACATAATGTTGGTGTGAATTCATGCAATTTTGTATTTAACGTTTGTACACTTTGTATGAAAAACAATGTATGGATCTTGTATAAATCACGTAATCTTGTGTAAGTCAAGTATTTTTGTATGTATCAAGTGTTAATGGGTTGAAAAGCCATTAACATGTGACACGACATAGGAAGTCACCAAACCATAGGCATTTTTCTGTAGTCGATTCACGACTGAGACACAAAAACACTACTCGGTACTAGTTGTCACCAAGAGTGGGGCTGCTTTGAAACCCATTAGATCTAACCTTTTGTTCTGCGGTCTAAGTATGTACACGATTAATGGTGCTTATGATACCCTATTCGTGACACGATTTCTCGTATCATTTCTTGGCACTAGTTTTCACCAAGTATGCTTCTCGTATTAGAACTCATCATATCATTTTGTAAGTAGTTGTAACATTTATTTCACCCCCGAAGTTATAAAACTGAAAACAGTTAAAGGAAAAGGGGGAGCATGAACTCACAGCTTTGCGTTCCTTGCGTCGTAAAACTTCACCGGATTTGCTTATAGTGCGTCGTGACCTAAACGTGTTTTATTATAGTTAGTCACTAGACTTGCGTCGCACACGTACAGTCACTCTCTTTTGTATTTGTATTGTTGTGTTAAAAATATTTTATATTTTTAAGTATGTATTTTACTTATATTAGTTTCTCAAAATTTAATATAAGTATTTTGTATTTTGCGCTTTGCACCCGAATTATGTATTTTGTCTAAATAGGTTGCAAGTGTATTCCTTTGTATTTTTACTCGTTACGAGTATCTCCAAGTCATATTATTTTTACTCTAAAAATAATATATACCTAGTTCACAAAATAATCACATAATCACACAAGCGATAAATATATATTCTAAATATATATTTAACAAGTTTTATTTATGAAAATCCACCTCCGGTATTTGGTAATTTTATAATAAAAATCATGGCGAAGTTTGTTTGGAAAACAAGTCAAAAATATATTCATACACTTGTCACTCAAAAATATTCTAAGTATTATTTTCTGGAAAAATTTCGCCAGAGTTTCCTCTATAACTAGAGGTGGCCACGCTTACTAGCGTATCATTTTCTTTTCAAAATTCAATCAACAACTTTTCCAATTATCAACAAACAATATTCAAACATTAAACTAGTCAAAGCAAGTATAAATCGCGAACACATGAACTTGTAAGTTATGTGAAAATACGTAGTAATCTTCCAACACTTTTAGTAGGTCTTTCTATCTTTAAAAATGAAATCGGTTTCTTGGAAGCTTTATTTTTAAAGAAAATGCAAGTTTACAACTTCTAGTTCAAGGATTACAAAAATGTTTCTTTGTTAAATCTTTTTGTTACACAAGTGTCTACACACTTGTTTGTTCGCAAAAACACTTTTAGTTCACGAAAGATCCGTCTTTTAAACAAGGTTTCATCTTACACTTGGTTCTTCGAAAATACCACTTGTAGATCTCTAGATCTACTAGTTTTGAACTCCATTTTACAAGAAAAACCACTTTTACACAAGTTCATGTTCATAAGTAGTAGAGTTCATCATCTTACCATTTTCACACCTTACATAACACTAGTTCATGTTTCATGAACATTACCTAGCCCGGTTAGATGACGATCCGTTCTACTACTAGCAATCAACAACATAAAATAATCATAACAAAACAAGTTTCATAAGTTTTACACTATTAGTTTCTTTTTATCCACCAAGTTCATCTTCTTTACAAGACTTTAAACTTTGATCTCTAGTGTTCATAATTTTTGTCTGTTAAATCTCTTATTAACCACTTTAGACAAGATCAAGAGGGTGTTTAGAGACACTTACTACTAGCTCGAGGCTAGGGAAGAAACTAGACGAAAAATGGGTGGTTAATAGCGTCGTAGAGAGGTCCTTGCGATTCCGTATGCACCGAGCTTGTTTGTAGGAACTCTAACACACTTGTAAGTATATAAAATGGTTTGATCAAAGTTGCAAAGTGAGTGGATGTTGGTGTGAGGGTTCGGCCGAGAGTAGCCAAGGGGGAAAGAAAGAAATGAAATTTTGCTTAGTGTTTGTGAATGAGCCCAATCCCTTAGGTTATATTTATTAACCTTCCAATCTAATTATCCACCAAATAATATGTCTTGAAGATATTTAGCAAAGTGATTATAATAATCAAAAAGTCAAGAGTGTGTCCCCTCATGGGGTAAATCCGATCGGTTGGGGGTGGGGTATCATGGTTGGATTTCAACTTGAAAGTTAGTGCTCTAGTTTGTTTAATTAGTAAATTAGATAGGTTATTTAGTGTGTTATTTATTATAACGGGTGTTAGGGTATTCGGGGACCCTTACTGGCTCAGAAAAAGAAAAAATAGTGTCATTGACAATATTTTTAGGTTCCGGGTAAAGTCCGGTTGTTCGGTTGGATATTAATCCGTTAAAGTGCTAAATAATCATTTAAAGTGTCGTTAATATTTGTTTTAGTGACACACTGAATTCCTGACACTTTGGGAAGTATTCTGGATAACAAAACGTAATTTCTGCGTGATACTCATGTGCTAAAAGCTGATTTATAGCTGATTTGTATAAATTTTTGCACTTAAAGTGCGTTTCGGGTGCTTTATAGTGCTTATTTTTGCTTTCGTATAGTATATATATTAAACCCTTGCATGTACTCTTGGGTTTTAATATACTTTTGTCGTCGGACCTACACCTAGGCCTTAATTCTATTGTCTGACTGCTTTCTGCAGTACTGTTGACACAGTATGTCTTACCGGTGAGTTTGCTAGTATTTTTGACGCAACGCTCTCGTTTATGCATAAAGCAATATTTTTGTAGTATACAACGTGCATGAATTCACTTGTTTAGCATGTAATCAGTCAATGTTGACATTTAAGCACATAATTGCAGTCATTAAGCAATAACTAAAGTGTACGGAAATTACCGGTTTGTGCCAGTTGTCACAGTCTCCCCCCGTTAAAAGAATTTCGTCCCGAAATTCAGGCTGAACCAACTCTCGCAGGAGTCTTCTTGAATAGGTGGGGATACTTTTCTTTGAATTGGTCTTCTCGTTCCCATGTGTACTCGGGTCCGTGCTTAGAGTTCCAACGTACTTTGACAAGTTTTACAGTGCTCCTCCTGGTCTTGTTGACTTTCCAGTCTGTAACCTCTACAGGTTGTTCTGTAAATCGGAGGGCGTCATCAATATGTACTTCATCCACAGGGTTGATCACGTTTTCTTGTGTTGGACTCTTCTTCAGGTTGGATACATGGAACGTATCATGTACTCCATTAAGTTCTTCCGGTAATTCCAACTTGTATGCCTCGGTACCAATTCTTTCCAAGATTCTGAATGGTCAGATGTATCGTGGATTCAGCTTTCCACGCTTTCCAAATCTGACTACGCCCTTCCAAGGTGAGACTTTTAACAACACATTGTCTCCCATCTCGAATTCTACTGATTTTCTTTTCGGATCAGCGTAGCTCTTTTGTCGATCTCGAGCCGCCTTAATGCGCTCTCTTTTGTCGATCTCAAGCTCTTTTGTACAAGTTCAGGACCAACCATACGTTTATCTCCAGCGTCTGCCCAACATTAGGGCGATCGGCATTTGCGGCCATACAGAGCCTCGAACGGTGCGGCCTTTATGCTTGTATGATAACTGTTATTGTAGGAAAACTCAACTAAAGGTAGATGAGTATCCCAGCTGCCGCCCAGATCCATGACACATGCGCGAAGCATATCTTCTAACGTTTGTATAGTCCGTTCGCTCTGGCCGTCTGTTTGTGGATGGAATGCCGTGCTTAGTTCTAACTGAGATCCAAAGGCTTCCTGGAATGATTGCCAAATTCTTGAGACAAAGCGTCCATCTCTGTCTGAAATGATTGAGATTGGCACTCCATGACGTGCCACAATTTCTCTTAAGTATATCTCAGCAAGCTTTCCAGTGCTGTCTTTTTCTCGGATCGGTAGGAAGTGCGCAGACTTTGTTAACCGATCAACTATCACCCATATCATATCGTGCCCTCTCGGGGTCCTGGGCAGTTTTGTTATGAAGTCCATCGAGATTTGCTCCCACTTCCACATTGGTATCTCTGGTTGTTGTAGTAGACCAGACGGTTTCTGATATTCAGCCTTAACCTTAGCACAGGTTAGGCATTTTCCAACATAGACAGCAACGTCGCTTTTGAGTCTCGGCCACCAATAATATTCTTTCAAGTCTTGATACATTTTGTCCGATCCTGGATGGATCGAGTATCTCGACTTATGCGCTTCATCAAGGATGACTTCTCGTAGGCCACCATAGAGCGGAATCCAAATACTCTTTTTGAAGTATAAGGCTCCCTCTTCGTTTGGCACCATGTATTTCAACATACCCCGGAGGTATTCGGCTTTACGGTTTTCTTCTTTAAGAGCTTCTTGTTTTACCTCGCGAATGCGTGTAGTGAGGTTCGTTCGAATGGTCATTTCCAATGCTCGAACTCTTAGGGTCTTACCCCTTTCTTTTTGGCTTAAAGCGTCTGCTACAACGTTTGCCTTTCCAGGATGGTACTTGATCTCACAGTCGTAATCATTCAGCAGCTCGACCCATCGTCGCTGGCGCATATTCAATTCCTTCTGATCAAATATGTGTTGTAAGCTTTTGTGATCTGTGAAAATTGTACATCGAGTACCATATAGATAGTATCGCCAGATCTTTAAGGCGAATACCACTGTGCCCAGCTCCAGGTCGTGAGTGGTATAGTTTCTTTCATGTACCTTCAATTGTCTCGAAGCGTATGCGATGACTTTCTGGCGTTGCATGAGCACGCAACCCAAACCTTGTCGTGAAGCGTCGTAGTATACCACGAAGTCTTCTGTGCCTTCGGGTAATGATAGTATTGGTGCATCGCATAGCTTGTTCTTGAGTAGCTGGAAGGCTTCTTCTTGTTTAACACCCCAGTCGTACTTCTTGTCTTTCTGCGTAAGGGTCGTTAACGGTTGTGCTATTTTTGAGAAATTCTCGATGAATCGCCGATAATAGCCCGCTAAGCCCAAAAATTGACGCACTTCAGTTGGGGTCTTGGGAGCTTCCCAATTCTTTATTGCTTCTATCTTGGACGGGTCTACATGAATGCCCTTCTCATTCACAACGTGACCAAGAAATTGCACTTCGCGAATCCAGAACTCGCATTTCGAGAACTTTGCATAAAGCTTCTCTTTCCTCAGTAGTTCCAAGATGGTCCTGAGATGTTGTTCGTGCTCTTCTTTCGTTCGTGAGTAAATCAGGATGTCATCGTTAAATATAATCACGAATTTATCGAGATATGGTTTGCATACGCGGTTCATCAGATCCATAAAGACCGCTGGTGCGTTCGTCAGCCCGAATGGCATCACAAGAAATTCATAGTGCCCATAGCGTGTTCTGAATGCAGTCTTTGGTACGCTTTCCTCTTGGATTCTCAGCTGATGGTATCCAGATCGAAGGTCGATCTTGGAATAGTAGCTTGATCCTTGCAGTTGATCGAATAAGTCATCAATCCTCGGTAGCGGGTACCGATTCTTGATAGTGAGCTTGTTCAGTTCCCTGTAATCTATACACATCCGCAGTGTTCCATCCTTCTTCTTCACGAATAATACAGGAGCTCCCCAGGGTGAGAAGCTTGGCCTTATAAATCCTTTATCCAACAACTCCTGGAGTTGTGTAGATAATTCTTGCATTTCGGATGGTGCAAGCCGATAGGGAGCCTTGGCTACAGGAGCGGCTCCTGGAACCAAGTCTATACGGAATTTGACTTGTCGTTGCGGAGGTAGTCCTGGCAGATCTTTGGGAAAAACATCAGGGAATTCCTTCGCCACAGGAATGTCTTCGAGTTTCGGCTCCTCAGCCTTCTTGTCTACAACGTGTGCTAGGAAGGCAACACATCCTTTCCTTAAGCACTTCTGTGCCTTCATACAACTGATTATTCAAAGAGGCGCGTTTCGTCTTTCTCCATGTACGATGATAGTTTCATCATTCGCCAAAGGGATGCGAATGATTTTCTCATGACAGAAACCTCAGCTTTGTTCTTGGACAACCAGTCCATTCCGACTACTACATCGAAGCTACCCAATTGAATAGGTAAGAGGTAGATGCTAAATCTTCGTTCACCAAGTTCTAATGTGCAGTTTCTAACAACTTCACCCGATTCAACGAGTTTACCATTGGCTAGTTCTATGGAATAAGGAATTTCTAATCTACTAGATTCTATTCCAAGCATGCGTTTAAATTCCACAGACATGAAGCTATAATCGGCGCCAGTGTCAAATAATGTGGATGCAAAGTGATTGTTAATGAGGAACGTACCGTTGACCACATTAGGGTCCTCGCGTGCGTCCCTTGCTCCAATTACAAATGCTCGGGCCTGAGCATTGTTTCCTTCTGGGCAATCCTTCATGAAATGATCTTTGCTTCCACATCTGAAGCATCCTTGGTTTCGCCCATTCCCGTTACCATTCCCGTTACCAGCACCATTTCCATTTCCACCATTGTTTCTATTACCAGCCCCGTTACGATTTCCATTCCCGTTCTTATTTCCCTTACTCCAACAGTCTTCAGTGCGGTGACCCAACTTTCCACACTTGTCACACTTTGAGATGCGACAAACTCCCTCGTGATGACGTTTGCACCGATTGCATTTGGGCAAGGTGCCCAGGTATCCCTTTGCTGGAGCGTCGTTCATGGCTGCAAGAGATTTCACCTCCTGAGATGGGTTGGGGTCACGCTTCTTGTTGGAACTTTTGTTGTTACGAATTGTTTGATTCAGCTTTGCATTCTTCCTTTTCTTGTCACCGGACGACTCAGCATGTGTCTCAGTCTCCTCTGTTGGGTTCAGTGCTAACTTCTTCATACGAACACAATCTTCAGTCAGGCTGACAGCCAGAGTTACAGCCTCGGTGATCGTTTGAGGTTTGGCCGAAGTTACCATGCTACGGAACTCTAGGGACAGTCCCCAAATGTAGCGTTCAACGCGCTTAAACTCAGGAGTCACCATATAGGGGATTACCCTAGACAAATCATGGAACCTTCGTGTATACCTAGTGATGTCTGCACCTACCATAGTCAAGTGCCAGAACTCCGTTTCCAGTCTTTGGAGTTCAGCGCGAGAGCAGTACTTCTCTCTCATTCTTTCCTTCAGTTCTTCCCAGGTTAGGCCATAAGCGGCATCATCGCCCAAAGTTTGGACTTGTAAGTTCCACCAAGTCAAAGCTTCATCGACAAATAACCCAGTAGCAAAGGTGACTTGCTGATCCGCGGTACACTTGCTCATGCGGATAGTAGCTTCAGTCTTCTCCGTCCAGCGTACAAACGCTACTGCACCTCCTGTACCGTCATAGTTCATCGGCTTGCAGTCGAGGAACTGCTTGAAAGTGCAGCCTGGAATTGATTCAACCAATTCACACGTGAGCAATCGAAGAAATAATGAAACAAAGACCGTTCATAAATTTCTCCATGCTTAGTATATTGTCTTAAGGTTACCTTGAACTGCATTGCCTCCAGACGAATCTCCATTCCCATTACGCCTAGCGTTGCTTGGTCCTCCACTGTCTTGAGTATGGTTTGCCTCGTACTGGGCGATAGCAGCGGAGACCCTTTCTTCTAGAAGGGCGTTCAGCTCTTCAGCCGTTCTTGGCAGTGGGGGAGGAGGAGGTTGATCATCATTGCGAGCATTCACATCTTTCCTGGGTGCCATGTTCTGACATAACACAACACAACAGGGTTAGAACACTTGTTCGATATCGTCATACTAGACAGTGGTAGTACAGGTATATACCACATAAGTGACATCAAACAATTATTACTCTAGCAGAGTACTTAGTAGGCTTGCACTGAGCGAATCTATACGTGGCAAGACTTGCTGTGGTTTCTGTGCACTGAATTTCATAATTATGTATGCATCCATAATTACGTAACTCCTTGCGCAGTCCGCACAGTTCGTTTCATCCTCGTATCCCTTCCTTCAGATGGGCCATTGCTTTCAGATAAAGTCACGTATACTTGTGACATTCTACTTCTAGTTCATGCTAATTATCACACATAATTGTAAGTAATTTCTAGTCAACGACAGGTGCTACTCAAGTGCACTCTAAGTCTCGTAGTGTCTTTTCTAGACTCTTGTAACTAGTTTCGGGTAGTGGATGTCGCGGGACGTTTTATGCAATGAAAATTCTTTGAAAAATTGTTTTCGTGAAGGATCCTAGAGATTGTAGACTAGACTCGAGAAGGAATCCTGGTTCACTACAATCGCAGCTCTGATACCAATCTGTCACACCCCTTTCTGCGGCGGAAGGTCGAGGTGTGATCATGAAAGGTTCTCATTGCATACGAAAGGTAAACATACTACATGCTCATGAAAATAACTTCAAATACCATAATTTGAAAACATAAGATAGCGTTTACATCGCGAGTTAGCATAAAACATTGTCTTAAAAGGTTTACAACTTTATTTAAACACAAACATAAGCGACATCCACGAGCATGGGTACGACCGCGCGCACATCCACTTCTAGTTACCTGAAATACATGTAAGTTTTGGAAAAACGTTAACATAATGTTGGTGTGAATTCATGCAATTTTGTATTTAACGTTTGTACACTTTGTATGAAAAACAATGTATGGATCTTGTATAAATCACGTAATCTTGTGTAAGTAAAGTATTTCTGTATGTATCAAGTGTTAATGGGTTGCAAAGCTATTAACATGTGACACGACATAGGAAGTCACCAAACCATAGGCATTTTTCTGTAGTCAATTCACGACTGAGACACAAAAACACTACTCGGTACTAGTTGTCACCAAGAGTGGGGCTGCCCTGAAAACCCATTAGATCTAACCTTTTGTTCTGCGGTCTAAGTATGTACACGATTAATGGTGCTTATGATACCCTATTCGTGACACGATTTCTCGTATCATTTCTTGGCACTAGTTTTCACCAAGTATGCTTCTCGTATTAGAACTCATCATATCATTTTGTAAGTAGTTGTAACATGTATTTCACCCCCGAAGTTATAAAACTGAAAATAGTTAAAGGAAAAGGGGGAGCATGAACTCACAGCTTTGCGTTCCTTGCATCGTAAAACTTCACCGGATTTGCTTATAGTGCGTCGTGACCTAAACGTGTTTTATTATAGTTAGTCACTAGACTTGCGTCGCACAAGTACAGTCACTCTCTTTTGTATTTGTATTGTTGTGTTAAAAATATTTTATATTTTTAACTATGTGTTTTACTTATATTAGTTTCTCAAAATTTAATATAAGTATTTTGTATTTTGCGCTTTGCACCCGAATTATGTATTTTGTCTAAATAGGTTGCATGTGTATTCCGTTGTATTTTTACTCGTTACGAGTATCTCCAAGTCATATTATTTTTACTCTAAAAATAATATATACCTAGTTCACAAAATAATCACATAATCACACAAGCGATAATATATATTCTAAATATATATTTAACAAGTTTTATTTATGAAAATCCACCTCCGGTATTTGGTAATTTTGTAATAAAAATCATGGCGAAGTTTGTTTGGAAAACAAGTCAAAAATATATTCATACACTTGTCACTCAAAAATATTCTAAGTGTTATTTTCTGGAAAAATTTCGCCAGAGTTTCCTCTATAACTGGAGGTGGCCACGCTTACTAGCGTATCATTTTCTTTTCAAAATTCAATCAACAACTTTTCCAATCATCAACAAACAATATTCAAACATTAAACTAGTCAATGCAAGTATAAATCGCGAACACATGAACTTGTAAGTTATGTGAAAATACGTAGTAATCTTCCAACACTTTTAGTAGGTCTTTCTATCTTTAAAAATGAAATCGGTTTCTTGGAAGCTTTATTTTTAAAGAAAATGCAAGTTTACAACTTCTAGTTCAAGGATTACAAAAATGTTTCTTTGTTAAATCTTTTTGTAACACAAGTGTCTACACACTTGTTTGTTCGCAAAAACACTTTTAGTTCACGAAAGATCCGTCTTTTAAACAAGGTTTCATCTTACACTTGGTTCTTCGAAAATACCACTTGTAGATCTCTAGATCTACTAGTTTTGAACTCCATTTTACAAGAAAAACCACTTTTACACAAGTTCATGTTCATAAGTAGTAGAGTTCATCATCTTACCATTTTCACACCTTACATAACACTAGTTCATGTTTCATGAACATGACCTAGCCCGGTTAGATGACGATCCGTTCTACTACTAGCAATCAACAATATAAAATAATCATAACAAAACAAGTTTCATAAGTTTTACACTATTTGTTTCTTTTTATCCACCAAGTTCATCTTCTTTACAAGACTTTAAACTTTGATCTCTAGTGTTCATAATTTTTGTCCGTTAAATCTCTTATTAACCACTTTAGACAAGATCAAGAGGGTGTTTAGAGACACTTACTACTAGCTCGAGGCTAGGGAAGAAACTAGACGAAAAATGGGTGGTTAATAGCGTTGTAGAGAGGTCCTTGCGATTCCGTATGCACCGAGCTTGTTTGTAGGAACTCTAACACACTTGTAAGTATATAAAATGGCTTGATCAAAGTTGGAAAGTGAGTGGATGTTGGTGTGAGGGTTCGGCCGAGAGTAGCCAAGGGGGAAAGAAAGAAATGAAATTTTGCTAAGTGTTTGTGAATGAGCCCAATCCCTTAGGTTATATTTATTAACCATCCAATCTAATTATCCACCAAATAATATGTCTTGAAGATATTTAGCAAAGTGATTATAATAATCAAAAAGTCAAGAGTGTGTCCCCTCATGGGGTAAATCCGATCGGTTGGGGGTGGGGTATCATGGTTGGATTTCAACTTAAAAGTTAGTGCTCTAGTTTGTTTAATTAGTAAATAAGATAGGTTATTTAGTGTGTTATTTATTATAACGGGTGTTAGGGTATTCGGGAACCCTAACTGGCTCAGAAAAAGAAAAAAATAGTGTCATTGACAATATTTTTAGGTTCCGGGTAAAGTCCGGTTGTTTGGTTGGATATTAATCCGTTAAAGTGCTAAATAATCATTTAAAGTGTCGTTAATATTTGTTTTAGTGACACACTGAATTCCTGACACTTTGGGAAGTATTCTGGATAACAAAACGTAATTTCTGCGTGATATTCATGTGCTAAAAGCTGATTTATAGCTGATTTGTATAAATTTCTGCACTTAAAGTGCGTTTCGGGTGCTTTTTAGTGCTTATTTTTGCTTTCGTATAGTATATATATTAAACCCTTGCATGTACTCTTGGGTTTTAATGTACTTTTTTCGTCGGACCTACACCTAGGCCTTAATTCTATTATCTGACTGCTTTCTGCAGTTCTGTTGACACAGTGTGTCTTACCGATGAGTTTACTAGTATTTTTGACGCAACGCTCTCGTTTATGCATAAAGCAATATTTTTGTAGTATACAACGTGCATGAATTCACTTGTTTAGCATGTAATCAGTCAATGTTGACATTTAAGCACATAATTGCAGTCATTAAGCAATACCTAAAGTGTACGGAAATTACCAGTTTGTGCCAGTTGTCACACACTAGCTTCTCGATTTTTACATTCCCTTTTGAAATGTCCTTTCTCCCTGCATCGAAAACAAGTAACTTTAGATTTATCAAAACCCATAGTAGAAACTTTTGCATCCAGGAAATCATCTCTCCCTGTAATCATCTTGAATTTTTCAGCTCTTCTCAAGACACTCGCTAAACACCACTTTATATCCATCAGCTCCATTTCTTCTGCATCTATCTGGTCGTAATCCTCTTTTGTCAACATAGGATTTCCGATCTTTCCTGCAACCAAACCTTCATATGATTCTAACACAGTAGCAAGTAACGACATATGACTTTTAGCCACTTCTTCAGAGAAATTTTGACCATTCTGAAGATGCAACGCAATGTTGCAATGCAAAATTTGACCATTACTGTTGTTTGAACTTTAAAATTGATGACTTGATGTAAATTCTTTCAGATTAACACTTGGATATGTTTTGACATTCTGAACACTCCCTTTGAAGTACATTTTCACATCTTGTTGTGGACTTGGATTATTCATTCTAGCAATCTTTTGTTTCTCAAGATCTTGTCCTTCAATCTTTTCGATGAACTGAGAAATTGTCAAACCATCATATTCTCCAGTATTCTTTAATATCATCAAAAATGTACCCCATTCTTTCTGAGGTAAAGCATCAGCTAATTTGTCAACCCATTCCTCACGATCTTTGTTGATGTACCCCATTATTTCTGAGGTAAAGCATCTTTGTTGATGTTTAACAATGACTTGAAAATAAATCAAATTATTTCTTCAGCAATGATTTTTTACTCTTGATCATCTTCTCACTTCCCTCAAACTTAATTCGAAGTGCTTCCCAAATTGAACGTGAGGTCTTATCATGTTGAAGCAATACAAATATGTCTTCTTTAATAGCTTGCTGGAGTAAACTGATCATCATCTTTTCTACTTTGTACATGTCTCGTTCTTTGTCCGTAAATTCAAAAATCTTTTTCTCAACTCCCAAATCTGTACGTGGTAGTACATACTTTTTCTCAACACACTCCCAAGATCTCAAATGATTAGCTTGAACCAAGTTTTCAAACCGATCTTTCCAACCATAATGCTCCTCAATTCCCATTAGTTTGGGGGTTTTTGTAAAGTTCCAGTTTCATTTTCCATGTTCATGCTTTGAGCAATGGCAGTAGGAGTACTCGCGGCAGTAGAAAATGCGTTATAAAATTCCTCTTCCATGATTCGGTAAACTTTTTCACAAAACAGTCACTTTCAAACGAAATAACTCAAGCGAAATTACACTTTCAAGCGAAATGACCAACTAATGTGAAATCACCTGCAAGACAACTTCAAACGAAATACCAACTCAAACAAAATCATAATTTTCAAACGAAATAGGTAATTTCGTACGAAATAACCAAACGAAATCCAGTTTCAAGTGAAAATAACTAATTTCGTACGAAATACTCACGTGAAATACTAATTTCGTGTGAAATTAAACACAATTTCAAACAAAATACTAATTTCGTGCGAAATTAAGAAGCTATTCCATGCGAAATACTGCTAATGTCATCATCTCGAGCCTATTTAGGTCCAATTGATTAGGTTTTAGTCCGATTTTAGGTCTGAAACTTTCAAGGGTTTGTTAAAACACTATTTCACGTATAATATATGAAATTCAAGTCATTTTAACCAAGATTTCACGGTCAATTTTGAAAAGAAGGTGTAGAAAAACAGAATTTTCAGCTGAATTGGTAAGAACTCTTCCTCCTGAGCTCTGATACCACTTGTAGGATCGTTTTCTGACCCAAACGAGTCGATCAGAATAGTTTTTGTTCAATACGAAAGGCGGAAACAGACGTATCAAGTTCAATTCAGCTAGATATACACTTTAAACTGTCTATTGATTGATTTGACAAAGATATTACAGCGAGTAGACACTTCCGCAGCACTTCGGCTCTATAAACCAGAAAGTAATTTTGTTCCAAATGACACAGACAAGGCAACTATTTATAGGCATGGTGATTTCGCATGAACAGGTTCACACGAAATCACTTTCATGCGAAATACCCACTTTAACATGTTTTCTCGTTTTACGTGCCCTGATCTATACAATCTAATATAAACAAGACTCGATACAAGACGAAGTCGACAGACGCATGCACCGACATATGCTAAATTGTATATTGTATAACATGCTAAGTTGTATAATGTATAACATGCTACATTGTATAACATGCTAAATGGTATAACATGCTACATTGTATAACATGCTATATTGTATAATATGCTAAATTGTATAACATGCTAAATTGTATAATATGCTACACTGTATAACATGTTAAATAGTATAAGATGCAATATTGTACAAAATGCTAAATTGTATAACATGCTAAATTGTATAACATGCTAAATTGTATAACTTGCGACATTATAAGCATGTGAAATTTTATAACATGCGACATTATAAACATGTGAAATTTTATAATATGCGACATTATAAACATGCAAAATTGTATTTCATGCTTTTTATAACATGCGAATTGTTTAAATAATAACATGCGAAATTAATTTCTATTGGAATTCCCACTGACGAATTCAACGTCTTCAAAATCAACATCTGTGTTTCGTCTGGTGTTGCTCTGTGGATACATTGAAACAACAATCGATTAAACTGATATGATTCATAATTACCGAGATAGTGGTGTAACGAACTCATGATCTGCTTATTGAAGCAATTGTCTAATTTTCCATCTGATGATTGAATGGATTGTCTGATATACCCTTATGTAGGAAAACTGAATCAGGGACACTTATAGGGCTACATTATGTATGCGATAAGCCCAGCCGTCCGATCTTTTATCTATTAAACGCTGGAAAATTAAGTTATATAATTAAATTAATCAAATTAATAAACATAAAACCAATCGCGAAGGATAAAATTTAAAATTCCTCTATCAAAATCCCGGTAATTTCATTCGGTACCTTCTTCTTCTCCAACCGACTCTTCTTCAATCGACGTCTGCCGGTGCGATTTCATCTAATCGATTGTTCAACCGATGATTATGACAACTACACCATCTTTGAGAGGTATTATATCCCCAATCGACAACAATGTTTACTAGAATAATAAAAATTTTGATGTGATTGTTCATGTCAGTTGTGCGGAACAGAGCAAGAAAAATGACCGACCACAAATCGAACATGCGAATACTTCTAACTAACGTACAAAATCTATAACATGCGAATTTGTAAATAACATGTGAATACTTGTAACTAACATGCGAATTTAGGTTTCCATAACAACATGCGAAATTGTATAACATGCATCAACATGTGAAATTGTATAACATAAAATTGTATAACATGCTAAATTGTATAACATGCTAAATTGTATAACATGCTAAATTGTTTAACATGCTAAATTGTATATTGTATAACATGCTAAATTGTATAACATGTTAAATTGTATATCATGCTAAATTGTATAACATGCTACATTGTATAACATGCTACATGGTATAACATGCTAAATTGTATAACATACTAAATTGTATATTGTATAACATACTAAATTGTATAATGTATAACATGCTAAATTGTATAATCTGTTAAATTGTATCACATGCTAAATTGTATAATGTGAGACACTGTATAACATGCTAAATTGTATAACGTGCTAAATTGTATAACATGCAATATTGTATAACATGCTAAATTGTATAACATGCTAAATTGTATAACATGCGACATTATAAGCATGTGAAATTTTATAACATGCAACATTATAAACATGTGAAATTTTATAACATGCGAAATTGTATTTCATGCTTTTTATAACATGCGATTTGTTTAAATAATAACATGCGAAATTAATTTCTATTGGGATGCTCATTGACGAATTCAACGTCTTCAAAATCAACATCTGTGTTTCATTCGGTGTTACTCTGTGGATACATTGAAAACAACAATCGATTATACTGATACGATTCATAATTACCGGGATAGTGGTGTAACGAACTCGTGATCTGCTTATTGAAAGAATTGTCTAATTTGCCATCTGATGATTGAATGGATTGTCTGATATACCCTTATGTAGGAAAACTGAATCAGGGATACGTGTATGGCTACATTATGTACGTGATAAGCCCAGTCGTCCGATCTTTTATCTATTTAACGTTGGGAAATTAATTTATATAATTGAATTAATCAAATTAATAAACATAAAACCAATCGCGAAGGATAAATGTAGGACCGGTTTGCGGATCCGAATGAGTCGGTTCAGAGGAATTCTATCAAATACAGGTGCGGAAAAACAAGTATTTGACGTGTAAACAGCTTAATCTTCACTTTAACACTGATTTGTATTGATTAGACAACAATTACAATCAGTTCTCACACCGGCAGCACTTCGGTATGGAAATCACTCTTTTAAAACTTATGATTTCGCTTGACCTAACATCCCTATATATAGAGTTGAAGATTTCGCTTGGAACATCCTGAAGCGAAATCTGATATGATGATTTCGCTTGAGGCTTCAAGCGAAATCTCAAACACAAAACATAATCTTCAAGCGAAATCTTTCTAACTCACGTTTTACGTGCCCTTATCTATTCTAATTAGTGTAAGACTCGATACAAGACGAAGTCGACAGATGTAGTGCACCAACAGACTCCCCCTCAGATGTTGACGAGTCGACTATCGAGTCACACCAATGCTGTATCTTCACATCTTCAGTCTTGATCAGTCTCTGGACTTTTCTCTCTCTATCTTCTTTTCTCAAGAATCTCCTGGCTCTATCAGACTCCCCCTCACAATTTGCTGGTATTCATTTGTTCTTCAGCAACATCTGCTTTAGGATCAATGTCTGACTCAAATGTTGTATACAAGATCATTGCCTGGCTTTTTATCTAATTCTCTTGATCAGATCTCTTGATTCCTTAAGTTCATCAGCATCAGCAACTAGCAAACTTTAGATTCTTGATCAGAGTCTGACTTTTGTAAACTTTGAATGAATTAACCTGGCTCACCTGCAACAATCTTATCCCAGAAATAAATTTTCTAATTTTAACAAGTTAAATGCACCAACACTCTGACATAATCAGATAAATCTCTTTTCTATCATCAATTACTAATGAACCAAATGTAGGTTTTTTTTTTTTTTTTTTTTAAAATACCAATTGTAGGATTTTAACAAATCTTTTTGACATTTTAAGATTCACTCCCCCTCACAACCAAGTCATCATGTTTAGCACTTGAAATTTTGACAATCAGCTTTTCAATATCCGTTGTCAAAAATCTTTTTGGATTTTTCAAAAATTTATGCTAAAACACACTAAAATCTTTTTGTAATTTTTTATTGTAAAGGAATGCAATAAAGAAATATTTACAAACAATATTTTTGTGAGTTTGTGCAAGAAGATCATATCAGTTTTTGACAAGTCACCAACACCGTTAAGCTTCATTTCATTTTAAGTTCTAAACAATTTACCTAGATTGTCAGTATATTTGTCCACTTAAATTTTCACACAAAGTTCAATTGATCCGAGATACGAGATTAATGTTTTAAGCTCTTGAACTTATTCGTGTATCCCACTTCTTGAATATACTCCCGTATCCAGATCCCAATATTCAGTCTTACAGGTGAGTATACCACAGATGATATCTGTCAGGGGAATAAATTATAGTACGAGGGCCGTGAGAGCTCAGGTCGATCTTTCGATACGCAGAGAGATGACGGCTTCGACTTTCGGTGTGTCCCCTTTAGAGGATCTTTTTGCATTACAACAGCAGTGACTATCAATTTTATTGTTTCATCAGCTTGCTGAGGGCGATGCTATGTTTCAAGCATTTGCAGAAAGCATTATCCGGGGACTAGGTCAGAAATTTCTTTCAGCAGAAGTCCCGGGATAATACCCCAGATATCACTGAGCATAAAGACCTAGTATCTCAGAATAAGGGACCTTTCAAACAAGATTTCAGGGGTTACCTATATATCCAAGTTTGTGTTAACCCACAGAACAAGCAAGTTTGAAATTTATGTTTATATCTCGTCACAATCTACTAAATGTGCAAAAACCTACTGACATATCCACAGTAAGATTGTTTATCACATTTTTACTTTACATTTCTTTAGCATGTTGTGATAGTCCACTGATGTACTATCATTTCCTCTATATGCAACAAAAACTCATTTTTGAATTTTATCATGTTTTTGTCTTTTTCAAATTTTCAAATGTTTTTGGATTTTCTGAAAATTTTACTCCCCCTAAAATGCAAACACATTTTAGGAAATTTGAAAATAAACTGTACAATAAAGTGACAACTGATATCAAATCACTTCAAATCGCCATCCACTTGGCATAAACAATCAGAACTCCCCCTATCACAAAACTATTTTCTCATTTAGATTTCAAAACACTTAAGTTTGTTTTAATCAAAATGATTTTTCCGGAAAATAAGTTTTTATGATATAATCATTTGTAGATTCGGAGTGTGGTTCATCACATTGTCTATTCGAAATACCAATTGTAAGTATGATTCAATCAAGTTCAACTTAATGACCTTGATTAACCTTTTCATGTAAGCACCTACTATACCAAATGTAAAAAATTACCACATGTAGGAATGTTACGTCTACATCATTATTTTACCAATCAGAATGCCGATTCCTGCTTCGCACTTACCAACTTGGAAGCTCCGGCGTAGTCATACAACCTGTAAACATTCAAACACTATCAAAAACTTTCAATCAAAAACTTCAAACATTTGAAAGATGCCGATTCCTGATCCACGATATAAACTTGGGATCTCCGGCAAGTCCTAAGACTTTAAGGAAAGCAAACTTCCACCCAAGTCTTATTTGACTTGGTGGCTTCCAATTCCTGGGCAGTAGGGTTATATGTTGCCTTTTTAGTTGCATAAAAATCTTTAACCCCCTTTACTTTCCCTTCAAGCATTTTTTTGAAAATTTTCTTAACATTACCATTGAATGTTTTTTCAATATCAAAATCTGAGATTTCTATTTTACCAACCATTTGTTGAATCTCTTTCACACTCATTGATTTAATGTCAGCATCATTCAACAAATCATTAATCTCATTTTGTGACTCCTCTGATTCTGTGGAATCAGATTCATTGTCAGAACTATCAACCGATTTCTTAACAACCCATGTTTGGTTGTCTTTTGCCTTCTTTTTGTACAATCTTTTAGAATTTTCACCAACTTCATTCTTTAAATTTTCAACAGTTTTGAAGTTTTTAGTTGGTGAATCATTCTTTTCAACCACTTTTTCTTTAAGTTTTTCAGAGACTCCCTGTTTTTTGTTAACTTTGTTTGGACAATTGTGAGCAATGTGACCAACAACTTGGCATTGAAAACAAGTTCTTGTATCTCTTGGAATGTCTCTTGAATGAAAAACTCCAGTTCCTGTTCTTTTTCTTTCAACAAGAAACTCCTGGTTTGTTTCTTTCCAGAAAGGTTTCTTCTGTTCATCTTCAACACTTCCACCTGAAACAAATTCTGTTTTTGGTTTAGAATTGTTTACCTTTCTGTAACTTTCTTGCTGAATAAAACCTAAACCTTTCCTCTTGTAATTACAATTTTGATTTGTTTTCTTTTGAAAATCATAACTACAATTGTAATCCTTTTTCCCTTTTTTCTTGTTTAACCTTTGTTGAACTCTTGAAGTGTATTTTTTAGATTTTTCATTAAGATTTAAATTTTTAGTGTCAGAAATATTAATTTCTGTGATCTTGAAAACCTTTTTGATCTTGTCAAATCTAATACTATCCATCGGAAACTCTTCGTCAGAGTATAATTTGTCAGAACCATTTAAAGTATATGCAACTTTAAATGTTTCATCATCCAAATTTGCCTTTGATAATAAAAATTCTTTACTATAAGACCGTTTTTCCGATGTTTTGGAATTTGTGACCGACGAACTCGAACTTTTGACTGACAAACTTGAACTTTTGACTGACGAACTTGAACACCCAGACTCAGACTTTGACTCAGACACCTCCTCAGTATCCAACACCTGATCGACCACCTTTTTGATTAACTCAGACTCATGATCAGTATCAGACGAGGTGAATGTGATATCAATGTTATCTGGTAAAACGTCAGTTGTCTCGGATTTTAACTTTATATTGACTGCTTTTTCGACTTGCTCCTCATTTGGTTTTCTAGGAGAATACCCTTCCCAGATAGGAGGCGGACACTTGTTATATTTAACAGTCGATTTCTTACCAGTCTCATTCTTTTGCTTCTCATCTTGAAATGCTTCAAATCCTGCAACAGTAGGATAAACTCGATCAATAACATAATCAGAACAAGAATAACTCAGTAATAACCTTCTGATCCTTTCATTCTCAATCTTTTCTTTCTCCAACTCTTGCTTTAGATTAGCATTTTCTTCGATGTAATGATTAATTGCCTTTTGCTTTGCCATTAACGTAGAATTCGTCATCGTTAAAGCCTTTTCTCTTTCAGAATTCGTTGTTTGAAGACCTGTCACAGTTCTGTTCAACACACTGTACGATTCTTTCACATAACTGATGTCTGATAGTAACTTTTCTATCAGTTTTTCTCTATCAAACAGAATCACATCTTTTTCTTCGCAATTTTTGCAAGCTTCCAAACACTTCTTGCAAGGCTTTTCAACTTCTACAATCTTTTCAATCTCGATTGTTTTTATCACTTCAATTACTTTTTCTTCCTCAGTTACTTTCTCAGCTTCAGTCACCTTTTCTTCAACAACTACTTTAACTTCCTCATTCTGTTGTTGTTCTTTTGCAGCTTGTTTCTCCTTCAGTTTCTCCATGCGATCTGCAAAATAAAAATGAAAACTTTCAGGAGAAAGATGTTTTTTAGCAATATTAATCTGTTTCTCTTCCTCATCATCACTGCTATTTTCCATCGATGTTTGATCAAACTCTACAGATTTTTCAGACTCAGCATCTGAAACACCAGTATCAGATGGTGTTTGATCAAAAACAACTTCTTTTTCTGAAGTATCTTCATTATGCACACTATCGTTTGTACTTAATGACTCATCATCAGCACTTTCTAAACTTTCTTCAGATGTACTTGATTGATCTTTCACTTTTTCACCAATTGATCTCATCCAATTTGCAAACAAGTCTGGTTCTCTAACAATCTTTGCAATGAAAGCTTTGAAGTCACCCTTTTCATCAACAAACATATCCCAATTGAAACCTTCAGGTAATTTCTCATCATCTTGATCAACTGTGTATGCTTTGCTGTCAGAAGATATATAATTACTCCAGTTAAAATCTACCAAACATCCTCTCTTTGAATCTTCTATCTTTCTGCCATGAGCTGTTTGTGAGTCTTGTAACTGACCAACTTGTTGATAAATGGCTTTCCGGTAGTAATCATCTTTTCCAAATGGATTCTGAGCTCCACTAACTTCTCTGTTCTTGCACTCCCGTTTAAAATGACCTTTTTCCCTGCATCTGAAACAAGTAACTTTAGATTTATCAAAACCTAAAGTAGAAACACAAGCATCAAGAAAATCATTTCTCCCGGTAATTGTCTTGAACTTTTCAGCCCGTCTAAGAACACTTGCAAGACACCATTTGATATCCATTAGTTCCATCTCTTCAGCATCAATCTGATCGTAATCCTCCTTTGTAAGCATAGGATTTCCAATTCGACCAGCCACTAAACCTTCATATGAGATAAGCACGGAACCAAGTAAAGCCATATGATCTTTAGCAATGTCTTCAGAAAAACTTTGACCTTCTGGAAGATTTAGAGCTATGTTGCATTGAATCACACAACCATTTCCCATCTTTGTGCTTTGAGACTGAAAACTTTCTGATGAACTTTTTGGATTAACACTCGGATACAATGAGAAACCACTATTGCTTTTATTTGAGTTTTGATCAGTCTTTTCTGTAGAATCTCCAACACTATAAGCAGTCTGAATTTTCGGACTTCTCTCAGCTTCTGAAGTCGGAACACTACCTTTGTAATACATCCTTACATCTTGTTGACCACTTGGATTATTCATCCTTGCAATCTTCTGCTGTTCTAAATCCTGACTTTCAATCTTTTCAATAAACTGAGAGATTGACAACCCTTCATAAACTCCAGTATTTTTCAGTATCATCAAATATGTTCCCCACTCTTTTTGAGGTAAAGCATCAGCTAGCTTATCCACCCATTCTTCATCATCTTTGTTGATGTTCATCATTGACATTGTTCTAACTAAGTGACAATAACGTTCAATGAGTTTCTTTGTATCTTCTCCGGGCAAACTTGTGAACAAATCAAACTCCTTTTTAAGCAATGCCTTTTTGCTTTTAATCATGTTTGCACTACCCTCAACTTTAACTTTCAAAGCATCCCAGATTGACTTTGATGTTTTGTCATGTTGAAGTAGTATAAAGATGTCTTCTTTGATAGCTTGTTGAAGCAAACTGATCATCATTTTTTCAGCTCGATACATTTCCCGTTCTTCATTTCCAAACTCTGAAATCTGTTTTACTGTCTCCATTTCAGAACGTGGTAACATATACTTTTTCAGAATACATTCCCATGATCTCAAATGATTTGCTTGCACCCAATTTTCGAAACGATCTTTCCATCCATAGTATTCTTCAATACACATTAGCTTCGGGGGTTTCTGAGTAGTCCCCGTTTCATTTTCTGAATTCATGTTCTGAGCAATGGAAGATGAACTAGGCGATGTTGCAAATGCGTTGTAGAAATCGTTATCCATGTTTCAATTTTCTTTCAATCGAAATAGTATCTTTTCAAGCGGTACCCTTCAAGCGAACTAGACAAACTGAACAATCCTCAAGCGAAAACCTTGAAGCGAAATAGTTGAAGCGAAACAATTTCAAGCGAAGCTGTATGAAGAGAGAACTCTGAATTGAACACCTTCAAGCGACAACCTTGAAGCGAAATTGTTCAAGCGAAACTTTCAAGTGACAAATTTCTGAAGCGAAATCCACTGATCTTTGAAGCGAAAACCCTTAGAATGAGGCGAAATCTAGGTGTCGCTTGAAACTTCAAGCGAAATCTACTACTGAAATCTGATCCGTTCAAGCGAAATCCATTCGGAAGTCAATTTTAATCACTATTAAATCGAATTTGGCTATGAAACTTTCAAGGGTTTGTTATCTTGTACTTTTAAACAATCTGTGAGAATTTGAGATGATTTAGACCGTGAAAAGTTTCTGAACTGTTAAAAGAAGGTGTAGAAGTAAGAGATTTTGATGAATTTCGGCTGAATATTGCAGAACTCCTCCTCCTGAGCTCTGATACCAATTGTAGGACCGGTTTGCGGATCCGAATGAGTCGGTTCAGAGGAATTCTATCAAATACAGGTGCGGAAAAACAAGTATTTGACGTGTAAACAGCTTAATCTTCACTTTAACACTGATTTGTATTGATTAGACAACAATTACAATCAGTTCTCACACCGGCAGCACTTCGGTATGGAAATCACTCTTTTAAAACTTATGATTTCGCTTGACCTAACATCCCTATATATAGAGTTGAAGATTTCGCTTGGAACATCCTGAAGCGAAATCTGATATGATGATTTCGCTTGAGGCTTCAAGCGAAATCTCAAACACAAAACATAATCTTCAAGCGAAATCTTTCTAACTCACGTTTTACGTGCCCTTATCTATTCTAATTAGTGTAAGACTCGATACAAGACGAAGTCGACAGATGTAGTGCACCAACAATAAAATTGAAAATTCCTCTATCAAAATCCTAGTAATTTCGTTCGGTACCTTCTTCTTCTTCAACCGACTCTTCTTCAATCGACGTCTGCCGGTGCGATTTCATCCTATCGTTTGTTCATCCGACGATTATGACAACTACAACAGCTTTGAGAGGTATTATATCCCCAATCGATAGCAATGTTTACTAGAATAATAAAAATTTTGATGTGATTGTTCATGTCAGTTGTGCGGGAGCAACAGAGCAAGAAAAATGACCTGCCACAAATCGAACATGCTAATACTTCTAACTAACGTACAAAATCAATAAAATGTGAATTTGTAAATAACATGCGAATACTTGTAACTAACATGCGAATTTAGGTTTCCATAATAACATGCGAAATTGTATAGAATCCAACAACATGCGAAATTGTATAACATGCTAAATTGTATAACATGCTAAATTGTTTAACATACTAAATTGTATATTGTATAACATGTTAAATTGTATAACATCCTAAATTGTATATCATGCTAAATTGTATAACATGCTACATTGTATAACATGCTAAATTTTATAACATGCTAAATTGTATATTGTATAACATGCTAAATTGTATAATCTGTTAAATTTTATCACATGCTAAATTGTATAATATGCTACACTGTATAACATGCTAAATTGTATAACATGCTAAATTGTCTAACATGCAATATTGTATAACATGCAATATTGTATAACATGCTAAATTGTATAACATGTTAAATTGTATAACATGCGACATTATAAGCATGTGAAATTTTATAACATGCAATATTATAAACATGTGAAATTTTATAACATGCGACATTATAAACATGTGAAATTGTATAACATGCGAAATTGTATTTCATGCTTTTTATAACATGCGATTTGTTTAAATAATAACATGCGAAATTAATTTCTATTGGAATGCTCACTGACGAATTCAACGTCTTCAAAATCTACATTTGTGTTTCGTCCGGTGTTGCCCTGTGGATACATTGAAATCAACAATCGATTATACTGATACGATTCATAATTACCGGGATAGTGGTGTAACGAACTCGTGATCTGCTTATTGAAGTAATTGTCTAATTTGCCATCTGATGATTTAATGGATTGTCTGATACACCCTTATGTAGGAAAACTGAATCAGGGACACGTGTAGGGCTACATTATATACACGATAAGCACAACCGTCCGATCTTTTATCTATTTAACGCAGGGAAATTAATTTATATAATTAAATTAATCAAATTAATAAACATAAAACCAATCGCAAAGGATAAAATTGAAAATTCCTCTATCAAAATCCCGATAATTTCGTTCGGTACCTTCTTCTTCTCTAACCGACTCTTCTTCAAACGACGTCTGCCGGTGCGATTTCATCCTATCGATTGTTCATCGGACGATTATGACAACTACAACAGCTTTGAGAGGTATTATATCCCCAATCGACATCAATGTTTACTAGAATAATAATAATTTTGATGTGATTGTTCATGTCAGTTGTGCGGGAGCAACAGTGTCGCAACCCCCGCCCCCTTATCTGTCCCGGGAACGGGCGCCGACGAACATTCGTTTGTGGTGGTATCAGTTTGTTAATTATTAATTTGGTAGCAGAAATTACATCGAGACCGTAGTTAGAAAATCTTTATCAGAGTAAAACCACCATATTTTATATTTATAATCACATGGGTAAACCCAAGTTTCTTTATTACAACATGTTTATAGGGATAAACCCTATTTTATTGAATTTAAAACATCGTCTTTTTTTTAACTTTTATAGCCACATTTTTGCAAGCCGTCAGTGCTCTCCAGCTGGCTTTTTACTAATTGGCTGTCACATTGTGTTACCTGAAACGCGTTTTAAAAACATTTTTCAGTGGGAAATACTGGTGAGTGAATCCCAGTTTAATCAAGAAACATTTTATCAATTAACACACTATTGAGAGCGATCACATTGTTTATTTCTACACAATTACTCATTCAGTACTGTCAATCCTGACTGGTGGGTCATATTACACATTGGCTAACTCGTCGTCCAATGGTAACGTGTTCCACATTTTGTATACAAAACCCCAACATACCGGCAGTAATTGAAGAACTACAAAGACTCAATCACTGCTTAATCATATTGTAAAGCATTTAAGGTTTTGTAAAATAGTTCACAAAAAGGTTTACAATTTTCTTGGGGTCGTGCCAGCCATCACCTTCTCGCGGCCCGCGTAAGGGTTAAAGGAAGGTTTACGCGGCCCGCCTAAAACCCAATTTTCTTGTTTTTATTTATTTTAAATGATATTTTATATTTTGGGCTCGGTTTTCACATACGGGGTGTATTTTAAGACATATAGGGGTATTTTAAAATATATTAGGGTGTCAGAAAAATTTCAGGAGGGTTGTTATATCCTCCCCACCTTGTTTTAGAGCTCGTCCTCGAGGTCTACTGGAACAGGTGTGGGTATTTCCTTTGCATTTCTAATTCAAGATCCCATGTGTATTCTGGTCCTCTTTTGGAGTCCCATTTCACTTTAACTTGAACTAATCTTTTATGCTTGAGATTCTTAACTTTCCTATCTTTAATATGTAGAGGCTTTTCCACAAATTTTAACTGCTCATTTACCTCTATATCCTTAAGAGATACTATTAGTGATTCATCAGCTAAGCATTTCTTGAGATTAGATACATGAAATACATCATGCATTCCTGTCATGTCCTCTGGCAGTTGCAGCTGATAGGCTACAGGTCCTATTCTTTTAATAATCTTGAAAGGTCCAACATACCTGGGACTTAGTTTTCCCCTCTTTATGAATCTTACCACTACTTTCCAAGGAGAGACTTTTAATAACACTTTATCTCCTACTTGAAATTCCAATGGTTTTCGTCTGTTGTAAGCATAGCTTTTCTGTCGATCACGTGCTGCTTTCAGTCGTTCTTTGACTTGAATGGTTTTGTCTGTTGCTTCTTGTACTATCTCAGGTCCAGAGAGTTGCTTTTCCCCACTTTCTGCCCAACAGACTGGGGTTCGGCACTTTCGTCCATAAAGTGCTTCGAATGGTGCAGCATTTATACTTGTGTGATAACTATTATTATAAGAACATTCTATCAATGGTAAGTGATCGTCCCAGTTACCTCCAAAATCAATTACACAAGCTCTAAGCATTTCCTCCATTGTCTGAATCGTCCTTTCGCTTTGTCCATCCGTTTGGGGATGATAAGCTGTGCTTAGATTCAACTTGGTTCCCATTGCTTTTTAGAAACTTGTCCAAAAATGAGAGGTAAAACGACTATCTCTGTCAGAAACAATTGATAGAGGAATTCCATGTAAAGAAACTATTTCAATTACATACAATTTAGCTAATTGTTCCATACTAAAAGTTTCTTTCATTGATAGGAAATGAGCTGACTTGGTTAGTGTGACAACCCGAACAACTAAGGTTAGCACTACTTAACATTCCACAACCTTTGATGTGCATTTCTACGTCTATTGGGCTATCTCGTGAACCACTGGGTGTTTATGTGAACATGATTAATTACTACGCATGGAATCGTTAAATGATTTATGAATCACTTAATTGAGTTGGGTCACGAACTTATTTAGCACACACACGTTGGGCCGCATTTGGGCACCTTGGCATACACGCATCTCGGCCCACACCTGAAGTCTTAAACTTAAAAACCTGAAGCTCGGCCCACTATTTTTTTGGTTGTTTGTACCCGGCTCAAACAGAAACAAATAAGTGGGTCGGCGACCCAAGTGAGTGGGCTCAAGCCCATTTCAGTTTGTTAACCGCCCAAACCAAACCCTTATTATGTGAATATACGTATTATGTTTTGGTTTAACATAAGCTCAAAGCAAATACAAACCCTACCCCTTCCCTAGATCGTGCGGCAGGAGACCCCCCCCCCCTCGAGGCAACATCATCCATGTCGATCGAGTCTTTCGGTTAGTGGATTCAGATTTATATTGTTTCTTGATTGCTCGTTTCTGTTATACATGAATTTGATTAACAGTTAGTATGCATATATGTGATGTTGGTGTGAGTTAGGGTATTTATACGTTGTATTATTAATCAGAACTGTAATGCTGAACTAGAGGTATGCATGATGTTAGCAAATGACGTAGGGCTGTTAGTGCATAAACTGATGGTGATCCACATGTACTGATCGATTGCTACTGTGATTTGTTTAATATCAAATTTCCTTTGGAATATGTTTTGTTTTGAATTGGATTGTAGGGTATATGAATATTATATGAAGATTAGGTATCTTGAATGAACCGAATGATTATTAGAGCGATTATTGTTGATGAAACTGTCATAGAACAGTTAGGGTTGCAGGTACACAAAACTTAGCGTTTCGTCACTCATACCAATCCGACGAAACTTGGGGTTTCGCCACACTTCAATCCGACGAAACTTGGGATTTTGTAAGATGATTGTTGGGAGTTTCGCCGGCTGATTCATGACGAAACATAGGGAGTTTCGTCGGAAGAGTGTTTCGTCGGAAGGTTATCATGATGAATGTATATGCAAAGTCAGCAAGTCTTTTGAATGATATCCATACTTCAGCCGAAAACAAATTGAATAGATCAAGTAATCACATGGGTCTGACACATAGGGATTGCATAAGAGATTTCATGTGATGTACTGTGTTGCATTAAATGGTATCCTTAAACTTTGAAATCATGTGCTACGTGCTTGAATTATAAACCTTTGATAACATGCAAATGTAATTGATTTCAATTCACCAACTGACAACATGGAGTTATAATTGGACCAAATATTCAGCACTAGGCCGACAAACATAATGGGCTAAACCTACTTGATTGTAATTGGACCACATGAATGGATTTGACTTAGCAAAGTTATGGCCCGTTAAGTATTCCTTTTTCTTGAAGTGCGAACTTGTGACGAAAAGCTAGCATGGGACATGAATACTTACTATTTGATTTCATGATGATGATGAACTGTTATGAATAAATGTTAGGTGTTTGTATGAACCGATAATGTGAATTTGCATATGATCCAAATACTTGTTAAATGGCAATATGGATTGTTGAATGATTTCCAGTTACGACTTGCATAACGATGTATGTTTTATTTGCATGCAACTTATGGAACGTGTATGACAAATGCGTGAATTATGTGTACATGAAACTGACTGTCTTTGGTAACCACGGTAGGGTATGGTTGACCAACTTAGAACGGGTAAAGTAACTTGTTAAATACCGAGCAACCTAAGGTGAGTTCACTGCTCTTTTTCCAAGCATGCATCCCGGGGAGGGATATCGGGTAACGTTCCGGGGAGGAATGTCAGGTTAATGGGATGTTTGTTATTACTCATTTCTATCATGTAAGACCCCTTACATCTACCGATAGTTGCCGGGGAGGCAGCGAGGTTATTAGTTGATAGCGCTATTAGGTTTGGCACCCTCACACCGTACCGGGGAGGACGGGCGTGAACTAATCACCTTAAAGCATGACCAATGTTTTAATAGAGACATTGGGGTTGGGCAAATACATCTTGTAGCCATTGCGGTAATCGAGTTAATAACAACATCAAATCAAATTGTTAAACTGTTTTATACATATATCTGGTAACTAAACTCGTTAACAAAACTTTGAACTCACTAGCGTCGTCTGACACACTTGTTTGCATGCTTGTAGGTTGTTAGATGTCTTGGATTGGAACTTGCAGTCTGGAGTAGCTGGAGTGGTCATGGGTCAACTGGAGGGATTCATGTTATTGATTTCTTGATACTATACATTGGTTTTGAAACTGTTTAACTTTGCTTCCGCTGAACATGTTGGTTTCCATTTAAACTTGTTGATGGTATTTTTATTAATAACTGAGAACTTTATTTTGAAATTTGTATGGGTTCAATGTAATTTGTGGCTCGTTGTTGGTACGTCACACGCCTAACAGGGACATTCCCTAGGTGGTATTTTGGGGGTGTGACAGTTAGTCTGTCTACAATCACCCAGATTGTATCATTACCTTTCTTTGTTTTGGGTAATTTAGTAACAAAATCCATTGTTATCAATTCCCATTTCCAAACAGGCATTTCTAACTGTTGCAATAAACCTGAAGGTTTCTGATGTTCAGCTTTGACTTGTGAACAGGTTAAACACTTAGAAACATAGGCTGCTATGTCCTTTTTCATTCCTATCCACCAGAAATTCTTTCTTAAATCCCGGTACATTTTATCGCTTCCTGGGTGCATCGTATACTTAGATTTATGGGCTTCTTCTAATATGCGATGACGTAGGTTTCCTAATTTAGGTACCCATATTCTTTTCTTATGGAATCTCCAAATTCCATATGTTCCTTGTTCTAATTCCTTAATCATTCCTTTTAGTTTTTCAGTATCATCTTTGATTACTGATTCTTGTGCTTTTCTAATCTGCTCATTTAAATCTACTTGTAGATTTAGTTTAAGAGAACGTACCCTTTTTGGCTGTTCGTGATATTTTTGACTTAAGGCATCAGCAACTATATTTGCTTTTCCTGCATGATACTGAATATCACAATCATAATCACTAAGCATTTCCCTCCAACGTCTTTATCTCATATTCAATTCCTTTTACCCGAAGACATACCTTAAACTTTTATGATCAGTGAAAACAGTAAACTTACTACCGTACAGGTAATGTCTCCAAATCTTAAGGGCAAAAATTATAGCTCCAAATTCTAAATCATGAGTGGAATAATTTTCTTCATGATTCTTAAGTTGTCTGGATGCATAGGCTATAACCTTTTGATGTTGCATTAACACACATCTATAACCGAATTTAGAAGCGTCACAATAGATTACAAAGTCTTCAGTTCCTTCTGGTAACGCTAGTATGGGTGCATGGGTTAATCTTTGCTTAAGGATTCTAAAGGCTTCTTCTTGTTTTGGTTCCCATTTAAACTTAACAGATTTACAAGTTAGCTTAGTTAGGGGAATGGCTATTCTAGAAAAATCTTGAATAAATCTTCTATAATAACCGGCTAATCCTAAGAAACTTCTAACCTCGGTTGGTGACTCAGGGGTTTTCCATTTGGTAATTGCCTCGATTTTTGTGGGATCCACATGAATTCCTTCATGATTAACTAGATGTCCGAGAAATTGTACCTGTTCTAACCAAAATTCGCACTTTGAAAATTTAGCATAAAGCTTTTCTTTTCTTAATAAACTTAAAAGTGCGTGTAAATGCTTTGCATGTTCCTCTTTACTCTTAGAGTAAATGAGAATATCATCTATAAAGACAATTATGAATTTATCCAAATATAGCTTACATATTCGGTTCATAATGTCCATGAATGCAGCTGGGGCATTGGTTAGACCAAATGGCATGACAGTAAATTCATAATGACCATACCTTGTTCTGAAAGCGGTTGTAGGAATGTCCTCTTCCTGTACCTTTAATTGATGATATCCTGACCTTAAATCGATTTTTGAGAAAAATCGGGCTCCTTGTAACTGATCAAACAGATCATCAATGCTTGGTAATGGATACCGATTCTTAATTGTGACTTTATTCAATTCACGGTAGTCAATGCACATACGCATTGTTCCGTCCTTCTTTTTAACGAATAAAATTGGCGCTCCCCAGGGTGATGAACTGGGCTGTATGAATCCTTTCTCTAGCAATTCGTCTAATTGCTTCTTTAGTTCTTGCATTTCTGCAGGTGCCAAATGGTAAGGTGCTTTGGCGATTGGTGCTGTCCCAGGTATTAAATGGATTCTGAATTCAACTTCTCGATCTGGAGGTTGCCATGGTAATTCTTCTGGAAATACATCTGAAAACTGAGATACTACTGGAATATCCCTTAATTCTTTTCCTTTAGTGTTAATGATTATAGAAATCAAATACACTAATGATCATTTTCTTATGTAACTTGCTGTTTTCATCACAGAGATGAATTTAGTGGATTTAGAAGTTTTATATCCCTTAATTGTGATCTTTTCACCCTTTGGTGAATTTACTTGTATCGACTTTTAATCACATAAAATACTGGCTTTATTGTGTCACACCCTGTTTTTTGCGGAAGCGTATGATGTGTGGCTGGTTTAATATCATTGCATTCAATCGTAATAAACAACTACATGATCAAAACGATGTTCATCCATTCATGAAAATTTGAGTATCACAAATACTTGTTATTTAAGTTTTAAAAACACAACCTTCGTCTAGGTTACAATTCAACAAAAGTGGATGACATCTAAACTTGAAGTCTACTTCTAGTTACGACACCCGCGCCCAAGATCCATCCTGTCACCTGAAATACATGTAATTTTGGAAAACATCAACAAAAGTTGAGCGAGTTCATGCGTTTTGCATACCTTGTATGAAACATGGTATGTATCTTGTATAAAAAAAGTATTCTTGTGAAATAACGTATTCTTGTAAAATAAAGTATTCTTGTGATACAAATCTTGTACCAATAAAGTATTCTTGTAAATCTTCGAGAGACTTTAAGGCATGTGAGGACATGGGGAGTACTTGTTATGACTCCTAGGGAGCATTCGTAATGGCTCATATTCTTGTCGATTTTCCTCGACTGTGTCGATTAACCTCGACTGTGTCGATTTCCCATGAGTGTGTCGATTACCCTCGACTGTGTCGATTAACCTCGACTGTGTCGATTAGCCTCTACTGGGACTCCGAGGCACTACTAGGTACTAGTTGTGACCATGGGTGGGGTTCGGCCGTACCCGTTAGATCTAACCCTCGTCCCTAATTAGTGAATATTTTTAATGGCTTGGTACTAGTTTTCACCAAGACTTCATGGCATTTTTAGTATTATGTATGTGCTCACATGATGTAGTATTTCATAGGCATTTCTTTAAACGCATCATACGTGGTACTCGTTCTCACCTATCATACCATTTATAAACATGGTATTATTTGTAACATGTATTTCACCCCCGAGAGATATATAACCAAAAACAATTAAAGAAAAAGGGGGAGCATGAACTCACAACTTTGCGTTCCTGCGTCGAAAACTTCACCGGATTTGCTTATCTAGCGTCGTGACCTAAACGTGTCTATTAACGTTAGTCACTAGACTTGTATCGCACAAGTACACGTCACTATCTTTTGTATATGTGTTCTTGTGTTAAAAATAATTTATATTTTTAACTATGTATCTTACTTGTATTATTTTCTCAAAAATAAATATAAGTATCGTGTATTTTGCACCCGAATTACGTATTTTGTCTAAATCTTTACTTCATGTTCATAACTTTTCCAAGTTATTTATTCTATTAAGTAATATATTTTTACAAATATATTTTCTTGTATTTGTCTAAGTATATTGTATGTGTATTTTGTATCCTTACTTCTTAGAAGCACTTAGTGTATTTTCAAGTCCTAATACACTATCAAGTATAATACATACTACATACACTTAGCACAAAAATTGGTGATAAAATATATATATTTTTCTCACAAATAAACATACTTAATATCCATTTTTTATTCTTGAAGAAATCCTCATTTCTTAACACAAAAGTTGGGGAAACCTTGGTAAATGTTTTTAGATACATTTTTAGGGAATAAGTTTCTCAAAAACTTATATTTTTCTAAGTGTCAAAATTTATAAAATTTTGGCAGAGTTTCCCCTAGAAATGGAGGTTTCCCATGTTTTCAAAACATGGGTTTATTTTCTTTTAAAACATCATCAACAATCAACCATCAACCAACAATATGCAACTTCTACTTACCAAACTTGTCAAGAACAAGCATAAACTATAAACTTATGAACTTGAAAGTTTATAAAAGTATGTAGTAACTTACTAGCATACTTTGTAAGTCTTGTTACCTTTAAAAATATGATTAGTTCCTTAAAGACTTCATTTTTAACGAGTTTGAATATTCACAACTTCTAGTCATATTTTCTAAAAATATTTCTTTGTGAAATTTTCTTATTACACAAGTGTTCCTACCCTTGTTTATCCACTAAAAATGTGTTAAGTTTATGTAGGATCCAAGTTTTGGAAAAACTCATACTTTTCACTTGGTTCTTTCGAAAAACCACTCATGGATCTTTAGATCTACAAGATTATAACTTACTTTGATCTTTATTTTTCAAGAAAACACCCTTTCATTCAAGTTCATAGTTTATGTGTGGATGATTCCATCATCCACAACATTCCTGCTTTCTCATCTTGCTAGTTCATGTTTTTAAACATGATCTAGCAAGGCCATGTGATGAACCATAACATTTCTACTAGCAAACAACATTCAACAAGCATCATAACACAAGAATATCATGATTTCTTCATTATTTTAACCATTCTTCATCACTTTGTTAGTTTATGTTTCAAGACTTTGTTTATGTTCTTAGTGTTTCTTAAGATTTCACCATTCTTTTAACTATTAACCATCAACAACATGAAGAGAATGAAGATCTAAGACACTTACCACTAGCACAAGGCTAGGGGAGTTCAAGAGTATAAAAGTGGTGGATAAAAGAAAATGAGAGCGGTCATTGAGCTTCCGAACACACCGAGCTTACTTGTATGATCACTAACACCCTTGGATGCCCTTAGATTGGTTGAAGAAACTTGAATGATGGTGGTGGTGGTGTGCTTGGTTCTCGGCCGAACAAGAAGAGAGAAGAGAGGAGTGTGTTTGTTAGATGTTGAGTTGAGAATGAAAGGTTATGACCCAAGTGCCTTCTTATAAACCAATGTCACCCTTTAACCTTTGTATATTATGTTTCTTAATCCCCCAACATAATCAAATAAAATATTAAACAAATCCATGGGTGGGGACACCCATGGTAACCGTTTCCAAGGGGGGGGTATATGGTTGGGTTTCAATGGTATAGTTACTAATCTAGTTAGATTTCAATTGTTAAGTTAGTGTGTTATGGTGTGTTATATAATATATAGCGTGTTAGGGTGTTCGGGGACCCTAACTAGCTTAGAAAAATAAAAACAATGTGTTTGACAATACTTTTGATGTTTCGGGAAATGTCCGGTTGTTCGGTTAGATACTGGTTCGTTAAAGTGCTAGATTGCACCGTTTAGTGTCTTTTATGTACCCCTTTTGTACCCTTCCAATTCCCGACACTTAGGGAAGTATTCTGGATGATAAATCATAATTTCTGCATAATATTTCAGTGTCATAATGCTGATTATAGCTGAATTTAAATAAATTCTGCACTTAAAGTGCGTTTCGGGTGGTTTTTAGTGCGTAATTTAGCTTCCGGATGGTATATATGTAAACCCTTGTATGTATTCTTGGGTTTTAATGTATTCTTGTTGTTGGACCTACACCTAGGCCTCAATTCTAATGTCTGACTGCTTTCTGGAGTTTTGTTGACATAGAGTGTCTTACCGGTGAGTTTACTAGTATTTCTGACGCAACGCTCTCGTTTATGCATAAAGCAATATTTTGTAGTATAAAACGTGCATGAATTTCACTTATATAGAAATCAGAAATTTATTTGTCTTGTGAACTGGATCATGTACGTTCATTAAAGCACAGATCACTGTTCATTTAGTGTACGGAATGTACGGAAAAGTGACGGTTGTCACAGTTTCCCCCCGTTAAAAGAATTTCGTCCCGAAATTCAAGCGATGCCATCGGTCACAGGGGAGTTGTGAATCAAATATGGTCACTTATATTCATGATTTGTCTTCATGTTCCCTTGTAATCTCTGGGTCATGTTATAATCTCTATCGTACTCAAGTAAATCAATCATGTCTTTTCTGTATCTTGTGGACTCTTGGTCCGTAACCTTAACAGGTTTCTATAGTATTGTGGACTCTTGGTCCAAAACCTTGACAGGTTCTATAGTATTGTGGACTCTTGGTCCAAAACCTTGACAGGTTCTACAGTAATTCTTGTTGTTTGTCATTGACGTGAATCTTATTTGTGGGAACAATGACTGTTCCTTGAGTCAGACTCCTCTAGATACACGGAATGTGTCGCGATCACTACTGATCTTTTTCTGGAAGTTTCACCTTGTGCGCAATGGTTCTGATCCCTATATCGGGGATTCAACCTTTACATTTTCCAAATCACACTACCCATTCTCTAGGCGAGGCTCTCATTTTAGTCATACTCCTTGTCTCAAATTCTTACGATTTCTGCCGCTCATCGGCGCAATCTTTCTATATTCTGCGGGCTGCCTTGATATGTTCACATATCTAAATGGTTTGCCTCTAGCCTTCCTGAACCCACTCGGGCCAGTAGACTGTTTGTTCCTGGATTCTGATCATGCGGCAGGGATCGACTTGTTATGTTTCATCTAGAGCTTCACACGAAGCGGTTTAAATGGCGGTGTGATAAATACTGTTGTAGGAAAACTCTACTAAGGGCGAGTGAGTTTTCCAACTTTCTATCAAAGTTTATCACACAAGCACGTATCGTATTCATACAGTCTGCATCGTTCAATAGCTCAGTTCATATTCAAGTTCTTACGATCATCGGTGTGCTGCAATCCTTGTGATCAGTAAAGATCGTGTAGCGTTTTCCTTTAGGTAATGACGTCAAATTTACGGCGCGCAATTACTGTATCTAGCTCATGGTTTCTTCTTATGATCTCGTAATCAATGTGCCGCGTATGCAATGTTGCGGTCTCGTTGCATCGATGTACAATCGAGACTTTGTCGAGAAGCGTCACATAATTGTAACTCTAGCTCCTTAGCTCTTGGTTGCATGGTTGGCATGATTTTCGTTCTTATCCACCATGCATCTTAAAGTTCTCATTTCTCGAATTCGAAATCCGCTTTTCGTCATCATAGCACGTAACTGTTCTTTTCTCTAAGAGTTGCAAGGTAAATTGCAGCTGTTGCTCACGACCTCCCTTGGTCGTTGGTCATATAAGAGTGTAGTCAATAAATGTAATCATGATCTATCCAGGTATGGCTTACACGTTCGATTCATGAGGTCCATGAATATTGTCGATGCATGTGTTAAGCCAAATGGTATGAAAAGGAACTCGTAATGTTCGAAGCGAGTCCTAAAGGTCGTTTTAGGGATATTTCCTTCTTGTACTCACGGTGGAGGACTTCTTTCCCTCAACTTGGTCTTTGAGTGGCAACTATAACCTGACGATTTGTCTGTTCATGTTATCAGTCCTTGGTAAATGATACCATTCCTTGATATCCAGTTCTCTGGATTTTACGCAAAATGGAAACTGTCAGCTTTCTCCTCATGTCCTTAACTAAGGATGTCATGTCCTTATTTCCCTCTGTCTAGCAGCTCTAGCAGTTGTATCGGAAGCTCGTGCTTCGCGAACGAAGTTAGTCGGTAAGGCGTCATTCGGTACTGGTGTAGCTCCTGGCATGAGATTTATCCTAAACTCCTCTTAGCATTGTGGAGGTATTCCTGGTATGTCTTCAGAAAAGGCTACTGGAACTTCTTCCGCCACGGGGATGTTCTCAAGATCTGCAGTCTACTTGGATATCCAATCCATGCTGACTATCGTATCATGACTTCTCAAGTCAATGGCAACAGAAGGTTCTGGCCTTCTGGGTTCCTAGAATATAATTCCTTACTTGCTTTGTCTGCTTAAACTAGCCTTCTATATGCTCATTTCTAAAGAATGCGGGACGTCTATTTTACTTGAAACTAGGCCAAGCAGTTTCTTAGGTTCTAAGCATGCAAGGCTAAAGTTGATGCCAGTATTATTTAAAAGTAGATGCATAAGGTTGGTTAATATGGAACGTACCCGTAACCGCATCTGGATCCTGGCGTGCTTCACGAGTTTCGATCGTGAAAACCCTTCCTTGCTTGTTTCTTCCCAGGACAATCTTTCCTAAAGTGCCCTGCTTCACCACATCTGTAGCAACCTGGTATTCTCTTATTTCTTCCATCCTGGTCTTTTGCCCAACATGAATCCTTGCTGTGTCCTTCTTTTCCACACTTTCCGCACTTAGGCCTCAGACATCAACCTTCATGGTGAAAATTGCATTCCCAGCACCTCGGCTTAGTCGCTGAGTAAACTTTACCACCGGCTTTGTTAGTGGTTCCATCAGTTTTCCTGCCATGCGGTGGATTCACTTTCTTTCTTTTGTTTGCTTTAGAGCTTCCATAGCTGACTTGGGTGCTTATCTTTAGGTTCGAAGACTTCCTCTTCTTATTGCCTGAGGACTCCACATGAGTCTCTTTCTTGTTATCCTCAGATTCCAAAAATTTTCCCGCACGCAGAGCTTCTTCAGTAAGTGTAACGCTTAAATCGATAGCCTCTGCGATGGTTGGATGCCTTAAGGTAGTAACCAAGCTCCTAATTTGAGGTGCAAGTCCCCAAATGAATCGTTCAATCCTTTTGAATTCCGGTTTGACTAAGTAGGGGATGACTCTAGACAAGTCATGAAATCGCTGGACGTATTCAGGGATCTTCGGTCTGTCCATTTTCAAATTCCAGAATTCCACCTCAAGCTTCTGGATTTCAACCCTAGAAAAGTATTTCTTTTCCATCATTTCCTTGAGCTCGTCCCAGCTCAGTGCATAAGCAGCATCTGCACCAAGTGTCTGAACCTGAAGGTTCCACCAGGAGAGGGCGCCATGCAAGAACAACCCTGAGATATAGGTAACACTCTGTCGGGGCGAACAGTTACTCATTCTTGGAATGGAGTCAGTCTTTTCTGACCAACGAACAAATGCAACGGCACCTCCTGTGCCGTCAAAATTCAATGGCTTGCAGTCCATGAATTGTTTATAGGTGCAGCCAGTTGGAGGGTTATTTCCGATAGTGCCACCGCTGTGCTCAGGGCGGAGGGCTTCATGTCGTGCAATTGCCTGTGAGATGCGTTCTTGCAACTCGGCTTCTGTCCTTGGTAACGTACTGGTGTTCGTGTCACGTCTGGGCGGCATTCTCTTCTGTCAAAAGCACCATAAGTCATCATGTAATCACCCAATTTCTTATGTATATATATATATATATCAATGTATGAGCGAGGAAACAATTACTGAGCCTTCCTAGGCTTGGCTACTTGGCCTATTGTTTGTAATGGAAAAATGAACTCGAGGATAGATTGCCTTGGTCATTCAAGTTTTAGTTATTTCCTGCTATATTGGTTTTCTTAGGTTTTTAACTTTACTGATGTGTATATTATCCCCGAGATGGGGTTGTTCATGTAGAGGTGATAGAGTGCGTGACGTCGCTGTATCTTCTTGAATGTTACCCATCTTCACTTTTGTAAGTGTCGTTTTCTCAAACGCCTCGTATACAGGTAGAAGTGTCAGTCACGAAGTAGGCTAAGACAGGCTTCCTACTTTATAACGTGCTAAAGCACTTATCTATGTATTGTTCTACCAGATGAAGGTGTAAACACCTATAGATAAATTTTGAGTGGTTTTCATTAGCTCGACCCGCAGAGTCCACCAGGATTTCTGTGCACTACAAGTCGTTATTACGTGGGCCCCTGTAATAATAAATTGTCTTGCACAGTTACCCTAGTTTTCTCTCGTCCAAGCAGATGATCAATCAAGGAGGGGACACCACTGTCCTTATACCTCTATCATGGAAAGGACCATTGCGGTGGTCCATGCGCTAACACTCGTTATCGTTACGCGCGAACAGGCACGATGATAGGAATAAAGAGAATTCCTAGTAGTTGGAGGGGCACCTTCAAGATGAATACTTCATTCTTCCTTTTCTGGTCAAGCATGTCGTCAATCTTGCTTCACATAAGCCGCAAGGATCTCGTCCCGTTGATTAAGAATTTGTGCAAGGTTGCCGCCTCTGCCTCGTCATCATCACCGTAGTCAGGCACCTTTACGATCGAGAGGGAAGAGCAGTCATCTCCTACGGAAGCAAGCTCAGAATCTTGTTTGGTAATCACTCTAGCTATGAGCTTTGTAATGAACGCGAGGTTGATAGCTTCATCGTGCGAGTTATGTACAATAATAGGAGTCGGAGTCGAAAGTATCTTGTTCACGTCAATAATCATTTCGTACACTTATTTGTATGTATTCACGTCAATATTTATTCCGTACACTTATTCGTATGTATGTATATCAATAACAAATATGCTACTTAGCATAAATAGGCATCTCTATGCATCATATTTCTTATAACTCTCGTTTTTGGGGGGGTCATTTTTCTAGTTGTCGATTCACGACAGAAACACTACTTGGTACTAGTGGTCACCAAGAGTGTATTTTATCTTTGGCAAGTCTAACTTGTGTAGACTATGCCTTAATTGGCACCTTATCTTGAAGGTATTCCCTACTAATGTCCTTGCCTTGTCTCTTTTTGAAAAGTGTTTGACTCGTGGATCTTGGCGCTTACATGAATGCAATGAAAACCCTTTTTGAAAATGTTTTTATGAGAGAACTCTAGTGATTGTAGTCTAGACTCGAGAAGGAATCCTAGTTCACTACAATCGAAGCTCTGATACCAAACTGTCACACCCTGTCTTTTGCGGAAGCGTATGATGTGTGACTGGTTTAATATCATTGCATTCAATCGTAATAAACAACTACATGATCAAAACGATGTTCATCCATTCATGAAAATTTGAGTATCACAAATACTTGTTATTTAAGTTTTAAAAACACAACCTTCGTCTAGGTTACAATTCAACAAAAGTGGATGACATCTAAACTTGAAGTCTACTTCTAGTTACGACACCCGCGCCCAAGATCCATCCTGTCACCTGAAATACATGTAATTTTGGAAAACATCAACAAAAGTTGAGCGAGTTCATGCGTTTTGCATACCTTGTATGAAACATGGTATGTATCTTGTATAAATAAAGTATTCTTGTGAAATAACGTATTCTTGTAAAATAAAGTATTCTTGTGATACAAATCTTGTACCAATAAAGTATTCTTGTAAATCTTCGAGAGACTTTAAGGCATGTGAGGACATGGGGAGTACTTGTTATGACTCCTAGGGAGCATTCGTAATGGCTCATATTCTTGTCGATTTTCCTCGACTGTGTCGATTAACCTCGACTGTGTCGATTTCCCATGAGTGTGTCGATTACCCTCGACTATGTCGATTAACCTCGACTGTGTCGATTAGCCTCGACTGGGACTCCGAAGCACTACTAGGTACTAGTTGTGACCATGGGTGGGGTTCGGCCGTACCCGTTAGATCTAACCCTCGTCCCTAATTAGTGAATATTTTTAATGGCTTGGTACTAGTTTTCACCAAGACTTCATGGCATTTTTAGTATTATGTCTGTGCTCACACGATCTAGTATTTCATAGGCATTTCCTTAAACGCATCATACGTGGTACTCGTTCTCACCAAGAGTGCTTCTTGTTATCATACCATTTATAAACATTGTATTATTTGTAACATGTATTTCACCCCCGAGAGTTATAAAACCAAAAACAGTTAAAGAAAAAGGGGGAGCATGAACTCACAACTTTGCGTTCCTGCGTCGTAAACTTCACCGGATTTGCTTATCTAGCGTCGTGACCTAAACGTGTCTATTAACGTTAGTCACTAGACTTGTATCGCACAAGTACAAGTCACTATCTTTTGTATATGTGTTCTTGTGTTAAAAATAATTTATATTTTTAACTATGTATCTTACTTATATTATTTTCTCAAAAATAAATATAAGTATCGTGTATTTTGCACCCGAATTACGTATTTTGTCTAAATCTTTACTTCATGTTCATAACTTGTCCAAGTTATTTATTCTATCAAGTAATATATTTTTACAAATATATTTTCTTGTATTTGTCTAAGTATATTGTATGTGTATTTTGTATCCTTACTTCTTAGAAGCACTTAGTGTATTTTCAAGTCCTAATACATTATCAAGTATAATACATACTACATACACTTAGCACAAAAATTGGCGATAAAATATATATATTTTTCTCACAAATATATATACTTAATATCCATTTTTTATTCTTGAAGAAATCCTCATTTCTTAACACAAAAGTTGGGGAAACCTTGGTAAATGTTTTTAGATACATTTTTAGGGAATAAGTTTCTCAAAAACTTATATTTTTCTAAGTGTCAAAATTTATAAAATTTTGGCAGAGTTTCCCCTAAAAATGGAGGTTTCCCATGTTTTCAAAACATGGGTTTATTTTCTTTTAAAACATCATCAACAATCAACCATCAACCAACAATATGCAACTTCTACTTACCAAACTTGTCAAGAACAAGCATAAACTATAAACTTATGAACTTGAAAGTTTATAAAAGTATGTAGTAACTTACTAGCATACTTTGTAAGTCTTGTTACCTTTAAAAATATGATTAGTTCCTTAAAGACTTCATTTTTAACGAGTTTGAATATTCACAACTTCTAGTCATATTTTCTAAAAATATTTCTTTGTGAAATTTTCTTATTACACAAGTGTTCCTACCCTTGTTTATCCACTAAAAATGTGTTAAGTTTATGTAGGATCCAAGTTTTGGCAAAACTCATACTTTTCACTTGGTTCTTTTGAAAAACCACACATGGATCTTTAGATCTACAAGATTATAACTTACTTTGATCTTTATTTTTCAAGAAAACACCCTTTCATTCAAGTTCATAGTTTATGTGTGGATGATTCCATCATCCACAACATTCTTGCTTTCTCATCTTACTAGTTCATCTTTTTAAACATGATCTAGCAAGACCATGTGATGAACCATAACATTTCTACTAGCAAACAACATTCAACAAGCATCATAACACAAGAATATCATGATTTCTTCATTATTTTAACCATTCTTCATCACTTTGTTAGTTTATGTTTCAAGACTTTGTGTTATGTTCTTAGTGTTTCTTAAGATTTCACCATTCTTTTAACTATTAACCATCAACAACATGAAGAGAATGAAGATCTAAGACACTTACCACTAGCACAAGGCTAGGGGAGTTCAAGAGTATAAAAGTGATGGATAAAAGAAAATGAGAGCGGTCCTTGAGCTTCCGAACACACCGAGCTTACTTGTATGATCACTAACACCCTTGGATGCCCTTAGATTGGTTGAAGAAGCTTGAATGATGGTGGTGGTGGTGTGCTTGGTTCTCGGCCGAACAAGAAGAGAGAAGAGAGGAGTGTGTTTGTTAGATGTTGAGTTGAGAATGAAAGGTTATGACCCAAGTGCCTTCTTATAAACCGATGTCACCCTTTAACCTTTGTATATTATGTTTCTTAATCCCCCAACATAATCAAATAAAATATTAAACAAATCCATGGGTGGGGACACCCATGGTAACCATTTCCAGGGGGTATATGGTTGGGTTTCAATGGTATAGTTACTAATCTAGTTAGATTTCAATTGTTAAGTTAGTGTGTTATGATGTGTTATATAATACATAGTGTGTTAGGGTGTTCGGGGACCCTAACTAGCTTAGAAAAATAAAAACAATGTGTTTGACAATATTTTTGATGTTTCGGGAAATGTCCGGTTGTTCGGTTAGATACCGGTTCGTTAAAGTGCTAGATTGCACCGTTTAGTGTCTTTTATGTACCCCTTTTGTACCCTTCCAATTCCCGACACTTAGGGAAGTATTCTGGATGATAAATCATAATTTCTGCATAATATTTCAGTGTCATAATGCTGATTATAGCCGAATTTAAATAAATTATGCGCTTAAAGTGCGTTTCGGGTGCTTTTTAGTGCGTAATTTAGCTTCCGGATGGTATATATGTAAACCCTTGTATGTATTCTTGGGTTTTAATGTATTCTTGTTGTTGGACCTACACCTAGGCCTCAATTCTAATGTCTGACTGCTTTCTGCAGTTTTGTTGACACAGAGTGTCTTACCGGTGAGTTTACTAGTATTTCTGACGCAACGCTCTCGTTTATGCATAAAGCAATATTTTGTAGTATAAAACATGCATGAATTTCACTTATATAGAAATCAGAAATTTATTTGTCTTGTGAACTGGATCATGTACGTTCATTAAAGCACAGATCACTGTTCATTTAGTGTACGGAATGTACGGAAAAGTGACGGTTGTCACATATTGGCTATTAGCCAATCCATTCCTAATACTACATCAAATCCTGCCAAATTCATGGGGTAAAGGTTTGCAGTAAATTTCTGGTTTAGAATTTCTATTCTTGCTCCCTGCAAGATTTTAGGAATTCTAAAGGTTTCACCATTTGATGTTTCTACTAAACATTCTTGTGGAAATTTACTTAATGATTGATTGAGAAGTTTGCAAATTGAAGTATTAATAAAGCTTTGGTTTGCACCATAGTCAAATAATACTTTAGCAAAAATGTCATTAACTAAAAACGTACCAGTGATCACATCCGGGATCATCTTTGCTTCTTCTGCAGTCAGAACAAATGCTCTAGCATTTTTGGTATTCTTGTTGTTCGTAGCCGGAGCTAATTTTGGGCAGTTAGGCTTGATATGACCTTGTTCTCCATAGTTGTAACATATCCGGTTATTAGCTTTCTTCCTGCAGTCTTCTTCCTTGTGTCCCGATATTTTGCAAAAGTTACAGTATATGGAGCATCTTCCTGAATGCTTTCTTTTGCAATTCTTACAGTAAGGTGCAGAGGTAGAACCTATATTTTTCCCACGGTTAGAATTTCCAGAACGAAATTCTTGTGTGAGCTTCTGGGTTAGGTTCCTCCTTTGATCCTCTTCTCGTGTACGAATTAATTCATCTGTCAAGGTATTGGCTAGTTCTACAGCTTCTTCTATGGTTTGAGGTCTAGCCGCCTTGACTACATGTCTTATCTCCCCGATTAATCCCTAGATATAACGGGAGATTAACACCGGTTCGGGTGAAGCAAGAGTTGGCACTATTCTAGCATATTCAAATAATAACTTAGTGTACCCCTTACTATCTACACCAGTCATTCTAAGGTTTAAGAACTTGTTTGCTATTTTTTCTTTTTCATTAGGAGGGCAGAATTTCCTTTCTACCATATTTTTAAACTCCTCCCATTCCATATTGTAAGTTCTATTACTTCCTTTAGTCTAGAGAACAGTATTCCACCATTCTAGTGCTGAATTCTTAAACAAATTGGTAGAAAACATTATCTTATCTTCTTCTGCGCATTTTCTTATTCTTAAGACTGCCTCACTCTTTTCTATCCAGCGTAGGGTTGCAATGGCCCCTTCGTTGCCCGAGAATTCCATTGGTTTACAAGACCAGAATTCTTTGTAAGAACAACCGTAAGACACGGTTCTTCTTCTTTTGGGAATGGGCATTTGAAGTACAGGTCCATTGTTTACACTGTTTTCAGATTCGGAGGGTCGCTTGCTATCATGTTTACTTTTATTTTCTGCTTCCCTAACCGTTTGAATAATATATGGCATCGCATCTATTATTCCTTGTGCTACTATGTGTTGGATGGCACTGTTATCCACTTGGTTTCCATTGTTGTTTGGATTTTCGTTACCCGAGTTATTGTTACTCTGATTATCATTATTCAGATTTCCCTGATTTACTTCGTCGACCATCTGAATTTAAACATTTGCCAATTATTAATATCACAGAATAATTGATAGTTTAAGTAACAATCCACATAATACACATATTGATAAAAAAACGTCGAGCATTGCGACTTTACTCTTTTTATATAATATGCGTCAAATACACACTAAAACAGGAAAAATTACAACACTATTATGCTTCATTAACCACAAAGTGGTCTATACTACAATACATTATTATTATTATATAGATATATATATATATATATTTTTTTTTCATACAAACATATTATATATTATTATATTATTATTATTACCAATTCCACTTATTATCTTCATGGATATGGATTTCCCCCGAAATCCATCTGACGCTCGTCGTATTTCCAGACGAGTTGTTCTCCAACATACCTCGTCCTCTCACTACTTTCTAAGATTTCTTCTCCGAAAATTCGGAGTTCTTGCAAGTTCTCTTCACTCATTGGGGGTGCAGGTGCTGGTACTGGATCTGGATACTGTGGCCTGGGATTCTCCTGAGGGTGTGGATTCTCTAAAATTTCCTTAATGTATTCATCGTTGTCATAATAGGGATCTAGAGGGTCCAGACCTGGATACGCTGCTATGTTCGGCAAGGTTTCGTCATTTAGATGGTAGCGTGGCACATAATCCCTAAGATCATCAAACCATGGATCATAATTTGGGTCTAAGGGATTAGGGGCTGGTATCCTAGGTATTTCCTCAGGGTTGAAATCATGCATTTCTACCTCCATTGGCTGAGTATGAATTAAAGGTAAAGGTTGTGGGGCTACTAGTTGTTCCAGACTTGGGTCGGCAGCAGTTGTTGCTAGGATGTGGAAATTGGCTAGGCTTCTATTAAGCATATCCTCTGTATGGGCATCTGACTCTCGCTTAGCGGCTGCTAGGACTCTTTGCTGTTGCAACTTTCGCATTCTTTTTCTACGCTCAAAGGCTCCCTTACTGAACCATCCTCTCTTTTTCTGGGGGAATGGCTCTTCTGACTGAGCTTTAAAGGCGAATATCCCTTCTTCCTGATCAGCAGAATACCCAGAGAGGGTAGGCTGGGAAGAAGTTCCTTCACTCCTAGGTGAATCGGACAATTGACGATACACGTCTGAGGGTCCTTGATCACTCATACTGTAAACAAACAAATAGTCAAATAACACATAACAATAAAATACATATATTCACGTATTTTCAAAATTTATTTCCTAACAATTTAAATAATATATTGATGTCAGCAGAACACTTCTGTGGCTGAATCAGTGGCTAGGCTCTGATACCACCTTCTGTCGCAACCCCGTCCCCCTTATCTGTCCCGGGAACGGGCGCCCGCGAACATTCGTTTGTGGTGGTATTAGTTTGTTAATTATTAACTTGGCAGCGGAAATTACATCAGGACCGTAGTTAGGAAATGTTTATCAGAGTAAAACCACCATATTTTATATTTATAATCACATGGGTAAACCCAAGTTTCTTTATTACAACATGTTTATAGGGATAAACCATATTTTATTGAATTTAAAACATCCTCTTTTTGGTAACTTTTATAGCCACATTTTTCCAAGCCGTCAGTGCTCTCCAGCTGGCTTTTTACTAATTGGTTGTCACATTGTGTTACCTGAAACGCGTTTTAAAAAACATTTGTCAGTGGGAAATACTGGTGAGTGAATCCCAGTTTAATCAAGAAACATTTTATTAATTAACACAGTATTGAGAGAGATCACATTATTTATTTCTACACAATTACTCATTCAGTACTGTCAATTGTATAACATGCTAAATTGTATAATATGCTACACTGTATAACATGTTAAATAGTATAAGATGCAATATTGTATAAAATGCTAAATTGTATAACATGCTAAATTATATAACATGTCACGGCCCGTGGCCCCGGTTTGACCCGGTCCAGAGCCGCGAGGCAGGAAATCCGATGGTATCTAATTAAGTGACAGCAGAAGTCTTTTTAAACAGGATCGATTAAAATTAAAACTGCTCGTTTATATATAACATAGGGATAATTCCCATAATTTACAATAAAGTGATTTTGCTGGGAAATCTTTATTTCTTAAAACATGTTTCTTTATTTATTTACATTGAGCCACTTTCTAAGCTTGTAGTGCTCCACGGCACTTTTCCTTTGCTCACAACAGATCACCTGAAACATGTTTGAAAAAGGTTTTGTCAGCAGGGAAATACTGAGTGAATCATTCAGTTTTACTAAAACGACTCGTTTGTTATAATTAACAGTATTAAGAAATTACAATGTTTCTGATATCAAACCAACTACCCACAGTATTTGTCACTCGACTCTTTTCTGTGACTGTGGTCATATCACCATTGGCTGTGCACAATACCCCACCTAAAGTGATAAAACTGCAATGCTGTGCACAATACCCCACATACCGGCTGTAATTTGGTGATTACATAAACTTAATCACTGTAATTATAACTTTGAAAATATTTTAAGAATTTATAAAGCAATTTGATAAAAAGAGAATGACTCACATTGTAGATTTAACGAGCAGAATATAAGCCTACTGATTAGCCTTGATTAACCTAATTTAAATAACAATGCACACACAACAGGTTAGTAACTAATACAGCAGTTACGACAATTCACGAGATTAAACCCTCACAACGATTTATTAGTGCAAAACTTAACAATTCAGCGGATTCACAACGAATGACAGAGTATAGTCCGAATTCGAGCAGTACTCAAACATTCAAGTCGAAATCACAATGAATCAATAAAGTATAAACTCAATTTGAGCGGCACTTAAACAATCGTTGGATAGTTATAATCGATCGGACGTTGAATCGTAATAGCGATCGAGTTATTACCCTGATTGCGGCGTCGATTAGTGCACTGTGTGTTAATTGTGGTAAACAGAAAGTAATTCGATGCCTGAAACGAATTTCTTCGTGGAACATATGCCAAATTTCAAGTCCCAATGTCTGCTATTTATAGTCAAAATTTGCCACCCCTTACGGACCGTAACAAATAACCCTTACGGTCCGTAAGGGTTGCCTATTTTTCATAGAGTAGCCACGGTTGGGACTAGCTATGCTGACTTGACAGTTTCTTAATTTAACATTTTGACAGCGAGTAATTGTTGATAATCGTTAACTAGGGTTTACCCCCCCCCCCTTGAGTTTTAGGGGCCCTAATCCTGATTCTGAAAATTCTGAAAATTTTAGGGTTTGTTCAGAATCACTTGGGTTTCTCAATTAGGGTTTCCTATTGGTCAAATTAAAATAATAATTAGGACTTTTGATGAGAGTTGTTACATCCTCCCCACCTTAAGAAAAATCTCGTCCTCGAGATTTATTGGAATAAATGAGGATATTTTCGCTTCATTTCTGATTCCAGCTCCCAAGTGTATTCTGGTCCTCTCTTTGAATCCCATCTAACTTTGACTAAAACTAGTCGTTTATGTTTGAGAAACTTGATCTTTCGATCCTCAATTTGAAGAGGTTTCTCAACAAATTTTAGCTTTTCGTTTACCTCTATATCTTGAAGAGGTACCACCAGTGATTCATCTGATAAGCATTTCTTGAGATTGGATACATGAAATACATCATGTACTCCAGCTAATTCTTCTGGTAGTTGCAAACGATAAGCAACTGGTCCTATACGTTGGATCACAGGAAATGGTCCTACGTATCTTGGACTTAGCTTTCCTTTCTTACCGAATCGAACAACTCCTTTCCAAGGAGAAACTTTTAATAGGACTTTATCTCCGACCTGAAATTCTAACGGCTTACGGCGATTATCTGCATAGCTCTTCTGACGATCTCGAGCTGTTTTTAGTCTTTCCTTGATTTGAGTTATTTTGTCAGTAGTTTCTTGCACAATTTCTGGACCTGATAATTGACTTTCTCCTATTTCTGCCCAACAAACTGGAGTTCTGCACTTACGTCCATATAGTGCTTCAAATGGAGCAGTTTCAATGCTTGAATGATAACTATTGTTATAGGAGAATTCAATTAATGGTAAATGATCATCCCAGTTTCCACCAAAATCTATTACACATGCTCGGAGCATGTCTTCTAGAGTTTGGATGGTTCTTTCACTTTGTCCGTCTGTTTGTGGATGATATGCTGTGCTTAGATTTAGTCGAGTTCCCATAGCTTGCTGGAAACTTTTCCAGAAATGAGAAGTGAAACGACTATCTCTATCTGATACAATGGAGAGTGGGACTCCATGTAAAGATACTACTTCGTCTACGTACAACTTGGCTAACCTTTCCATGCTAAAGGTTTCCTTCATTGGTAGAAAATGAGCTGATTTGGTTAATCGATCCACAATTACCCAAATCGCATCATTACCTTTTCTTGTTTTAGGCAACTTAGTAACAAAATACATTGTTATAAGTTCCCATTTCCACACCGGCATTTCCAATTGTTGTAGTAGTCCTGAAGGTTTCTGGTGTTCTGCCTTAACTTGTGAACAAGTAAGACACTTAGAAACATATCTTGCTATATCTTTCTTCATTCCTATCCACCAGAAATTCTTTCTTAAATCTTGGTACATCTTATTGTTTCCTGGATGCATAGTATACCTAGATTTATGGGCTTCTTCTAAAATCTTATTTCTTAATTCTCCTTGCTTAGGTACCCAAATTCGTTTCTTATGGAATCTCCAAATTCTATCATTTCCTTGCTCTAGTTCCTTTATATAACCTTTCATTCCTTCAGCATCGTCCTTGATTGTTGTTTCCTGAACTTTCTTTAATTGTTCCATTAAATCTACTTGTAGATTTAATCTAAGAGCACGGACTCGTCGTTGCTTTTCATGATACTTACGACTTAAGGCATCTGCAACTACGTTTGCCTTTCCTTCGTGATATTGAATATCACAGTTGTAATCGCTTAAAACTTCCATCCATCTTCTTTGCCTCATATTTAACTCTTTCTGCCCAAATATATACCTTAAACTTTTATGATCTGTATAAACAGTAAACTTACTTCCATACAGATAATGTCTCCAGATTTTAAGGGCAAAAATTATAGCTCCTAATTCTAAATCATGAGTTGTATAATTTTCCTCGTGCTTTTTCAACTGCCGGGAGGCATACGCAATTACCTTTTTGCGTTGCATCAATACACATCCGAATCCTAATTTTGAAGCATCACAATATACTTCAAAATCTTCTGTTCCTTCGGGTAATGCTAAAATTGGAGCATTCGTCAATCGGTGCTTTAAAATCTTAAAAGCTTCTTCTTGCCTATGTCCCCATTCAAACTTAGTGGCTTTACAGGTTAACTTAGTCAAAGGTACAGCTATCTTAGAGAAATCCTTAATAAATCGTCTGTAGTATCCAGCTAAGCCTAGAAAACTTCTAATTTCCATAGCTGTTTGTGGGACCTTCCATTTGATGATTGCTTCTATTTTAGCCTACGTGAATGCCTTCGTGATTCACCATATGTCCTAGGAATTGCACTTCCTTTAACCAAAATTCACACTTCGAGAATTTGGCATAAAGCTTTTCTTTTCTTAACAAAGTTAAGAGTGCATGCAAGTGTTTGCAATGTTATTCCTGACTCTTGGAATAAATAAGTATATCGTCGATGAATACGATTACAAATTTATCCAAGTATGGTTTACAGATCCGATTCATCATGTCCATAAATGCTGCTGGGGCATTTGTTAGTCCAAAGGGCATGACTGTAAACTCATAATGACCATACCTAGTTCTGAAAGCAGTTTTAGGTATGTCTTCTTCTTGTACTTTCAACTGGTGATATCCAGATCTTAAGTCTATCTTAGAAAAATACCTAGCACCTTGAAGTTGATCAAAAAGATCGTCAATCCTAGGTAATGGGTATCGATTCTTAATTGTAACCTTATTCAATTCTCTATAATCGATACACATTCTCATCGATCCATCCTTCTTCTTTACAAACAACACTGGCGCTCCCCAAGGGGATGAGCTAGGTTGTATGAAACCTTTACTTAGTAATTCATCTAATTGCTTTTTCAGTTCTAACATTTCTGTGGGTGCTAACCGATAAGGTGCCTTGGCTATCGGTATAGTTCCTGGAATTAGATGAATCCTAAATTCTACCTCCCTATCTGGTGGTAATCCTGGTAATTCTTCTGGAAATACATCTGGGTATTCTGAGACTACAGGGATTTCCTTAAGATCTTTACCCTTAGTACTTATGATTACTGAAATCATATATACTATTCCTTGTTTTCGTTCATAATTAGCAACTTTCATTACTGATATGAACTTCATAGGCTTACGTGGTTTATCTCCGGTAATCACAATTACTTCTCCGGTGGGTGCCTGAATTTCTATAGAGTTCTTATCACAGAGAATTCGAGCATGGTTGGCTATCAACCAATCCATTCCTAACACTACATCGAATTCGGCTAACTTCATAGGTAACAGGTTTGCAGAAAACTTATGGCCTAACAGTTCTATTTTTCCTTCTTGCAAAACCTTATTTATGTTAACAGAATTTCCATCTGCCGTTTCGACTGTAAGAATTTGCCTAAGGGTAGTTAAAGGTAAGTTAAGAACTTGGCAATTAAACGTATAGGGCTACATTATGTACGCGATAAGCCCAGCCATCCGATCTTTTATCAATTAAACGCTGGGAAATTAAGTTATGTAATTAAATTAATCAAATTAATAAACATAAAACCAATCGCGAAGGATAAAATTTAAAATTCCTCTATCAAAATCCCGGTAATTTCATTCATTACCTTCTTCTTCTCCAACCGACTATTCTTCAATCGACGTCTGCCGGTGCGATTTCATCCAATCGATTGTTCATCCGATGATTATGACAACTACAGCAGCTTTGAGAGGTATTATATCCCCAATCTACAGCAATGTTTACTAGAATAATAAAAATTTTGATGTGATTGTTCATGTCAGTTGTGCGGAACAGAGCAAGAAAAATGACCGACCACAAATCGAACATGCGAATACTTCTAACTAATGTACAAAATCTATAACATGAAAATTTGTAAATAACATGCGAATACTTGTAACTAACATGCGAATTTAGGTTTCCATAACAACATGCGAAATTGTATAACATGCAATGCGAAATTGTATAACATGCTAAATTGTATATTGTATAACATGCTAAATTGTATAACATGTTAAATTGTATATCATGCTAAATTATATAACATGCTACATTGTATAACATGCTACATTGTATAACATGCTAAATTGTATAACATGCTAAATTGTATATTGTATAACATACTAAATTGTATAATGTATAACATGCTAAATTGTATAACAAGCTACATTGTATAACATGCTACATTGTATAACATGCTAAATGGTATAAAAAGCTAAATTGTATAATTTGTTAAATTGTATCACATGCTAAATTGTATAATATGAGACACTGTATAACATGCTAAATTGTATAACGTGCTAAATTGTATAACATGCAATATTGTATAACATGCTAAATTGTATAACATGCTTAATTGTATAACATGCGACATTATAAGCATGTGAAATTTTATAACATGCAACATTATAAACATGTGAAATTTTATAACATGCGACATTAACAACATGTGAAATTGTATAACATGCGAAATTGTATTTCATGCTTTTTATAACATGCGATTTGTTTAAATAATAACATGCGAAATTAATTTCTATTGGAATGCTCACTGACGAATTCAACGTCTTCAAAATCAACATCTGTGTTTTGTCCGGTGTTGCTCTGTGGATACATTGAAAACAACAATCGATTATACTGATACGATTCATAATTACTGGGATAGTGGTGTAAAGAACTCGTGATCTGCTTATTGAAGGAATTGTCTAATTTGCCATCTGATGATTGAATGGATTGTCTGATATACCCATATGTAGGAAAACTGAATCAGGGATACGAGTAGGGCTACATTATGTACATGATAAGCCCAGCCGTCGGATCTTTGTTAGTGCATTCATCTGTCGACTTCGTCTTATATCAAGTCTCGGGTTCGTTGCGAAGTTGATCAAGTATGATGTCATCATGTTTAAAGATGACATCACATATATGACATCATTGATGACATCACATACATGACATCATCACATATTAGAATGCATATAGGATCAGAATGTTTGGCTTTCGCTTGAAGACAAAATAGTTTGGTAGGTTTCGCTTGAAATGTTTATGTGGGTTTCGCTTGACTTGTGAGTGTTAATTTCAAGCGAAAGTCTGAACACTATAAATAGGGTGTTGGTCATTTCATTTGTAAGGTTTTCCAGAAAGAGATACCGAGGTGATGCCGGTTTTCCTTTCGTCTGTAAACACTGTTATATCAATACACAAGAGGATTAAAGTGATAAACAAGCTGTTTCATCGTCCGTTTCTTAGTTTCCGCCTCTAAAATGGATTAAATCTCTTCTGAACGACTCGTTCGGGTCACAAAACGATCCTACAAGTGGTATCAGAGCTCAGGAGGAAGTGATTTCGCAAAAACAGCTCGTTTTCATCACTAATTCTGTTTCTACACCATTCTTTTTCGAAATTTAAATTTTTTTACGGTTAAAAACGGCTCAAACTTTCACACATTGTGCGTATACATGTATTAACAAATCCTGGAAAGTTTCAGAACTTAAATCGACCTAAAACCAGTTAAAATCAGTGTTTCGCTTGTAATGTGTTCGAATTTGCTGATGTCATTGGCTTTCGCTTGAACAATCTGTTGGCTTTCGCTTGAAATACGTGTGGGTGTTTGCTTGAGTTTACCTCGTGAGTCTCGCTTGAAAACAACACACCGCTTAGAAAGTTCATCGATCTATGTGACACGTTAAACAAGGATTGTCAGCTAGTTGGTAAATGATATCATGTATCTTGGATAAGTCTACATATGTGAAAGGTCCAATGAGCATTTAGGGTTGATCAGGATTGTCGGTTCATTAAAGTCTTTATGTGACACATTGTCGGCATTTGGGTTCAACTTCCGATACAATACATGTGAATGTGATCAAACAAGATTACATGTGATTTTTTAAAGAAGTGTTTGTCGGTTATTTTAAAGTCAGTGAATTGTTTACGGCTCAATCAGACTAAAGTGTTCTCGGTTCATGTGACTTGAATTTGATCTACACAAAGTTGAATTCAATCCAGTTGAATCAGTTATTTTTTTGGCACATTCAAATCAGATCACATGATTTGATTTCAGTTTGCAAAATCATTTGAAAGGGTCAAGGTCGTGTGTTTTAGTCAGGTCATTGGAAAAAGGTCGTTTGTATTTGATCCGGGTCATAGCAGTCCGCACAGTCTGTCATCCTTCAATCCGCACAGAATTATCACCTATTCGAGTATCGGTTTTATTCTGTTAATTGATAAGTTTTTAAACTGATTATTTGTTTGTTCGTTTCCGGTATATTTTTACGAGGTGAACCAGTTCGTTTGAAGGCTTGTTTGAGAAACACGGATTCTGAATTTTACAACGCATTTGCTTCAACCCCGACTAGTTCATCCGACGTTGCTAAGACCATGACAATGGAGAATGAAACCGGTACAATGCAAAAACCTCCGAAACTTTTGGGAATTGAAGATTATCACGGATGGAAGAAACGGTTTGAGAATTGGGTTCAGGCAAATCATCTAAAAGCTTGGGAGAGCATCGAAACTGAATATGAGAGGCCAAAGAATTCAGCGGGAGTCGATAAAATCATTTCAGAATTCACAGAGCAAGAAAGAGATAGTTATAAAGGAGAGAAAATGATGATCAATCTGTTACAACAAGCAGTAAAGGAGGATATATTTGTGTTGCTTCAACATGATGAAAATGCTTATTCTATCTGGGAAGCTCTTAAAAAGAAATTCGAAGGAAGTACTGAGATGCTTCAGAGTAAAGCAGCATTACTGAAAAAGGAGTTTGAACTATTTCCATGCATGCCTGGTGAAACAACAAAGACTCTTATTGAAAGATATTGTCATCTTGTACGCACCATGTCACAGTTGAAGATTACAAAAACACCAGCAGAATGGGTTGAAAAGCTTGTTGACGCATTACCGCAAAAGGAATGGGGTACATATCTGATGATATTGAAGAATTCCGGACAGTTTAGAAGGTTATCGATTGCACAGTTTATAGAGAAGTTGGAGGCACAGGATCTGGAGCAGCAGAAAATTGCTAGAATGAACAGTTCTACTCATCAACAAGATATTAAATTGTACTATAAAGGAAATGTTCAAACTGCTGAAGCAAGTCCAAAAATACAAACTGCATTTAGTGCTAGAAATCAATCTACACCAAGCAGTCAAGGATCAGTTAACACTAGTGGGTTCTCAACGGTGAATCCTCCAAGTGTTCAAAGTTCATCTGCTGGAAATGGTCATCTAATTCAGTGCAATGTGGCTTTACATCTTCAAAATGGTCAAAATTATTCTGAAGAAGTTGTAAAGCATCATATGGGATTATTGGTCACTGCATTAGAGTCTTATGAAGGGTTGATTGCCGGAAGAATTGGTAATCCGATGCTCACAACGGAAGATTATGACCAAATCGATGCAGAGGAGCTGGAACTGATGGATATTAAATGGGCTTTAGCTAGTGTTTTGAGGAGAGCAGAAAAATTTAGATTGGTTACAGGAAGAAATGATTTCTTGGATGCAAATCTTTCTAATTTAGGATTTGATAAATCTAAAGTTGTCTGTTTTCGTTGCAGGGAGAAAGGCCACTTTAAAAGAGAATGCAAGAATCAGGAGCCGAGAGGAGCAAAGGAGTCGTCCGGGAAAGATGATTATTATAGGAAAACCATTTATCAGTAAATCACTCATCAACCGCATCAACAAAAAGAAGCTCAAACGGCACATGGAAGAATGATCGAGGATGCAAACAGGAAAGCTTTTTATGGCATCATTGATCAAGATGACGAGAAAGTGGCTGAAGGGTTTAGCTGGGACAAGTACATTCCAGCTGATCCAAATGTTAAAGCTTTTGTTGCTCAGATTGTGCAAAAGCCAGAGTTGATGAAGGAGTGGATGGATGTGATGTCGGATAATGAGGAGAGTCAAGATGGAAAATCTGTTTCTTCTGAAAGCAGTGATGATGATGAAGAAGTTGAACAGATAAACATTGGAAAATCTCATTTATCTTCTGACAGTTTTGAATTTTATTTTGCAGAAAAATTGAAGAAACTGAAAGAAAGGAAAGCTGCAAAAGATTTAAAAGAAGTCAAAGTGATTGAGAAGATTGTGGAAGTTGAAAAGAGAGTTGAAGTTGAGAAGATTGTTGAAATCACAAAACCCTGTCTTACATGTTTAGAGTCTTGTAAACAATGTATAGAGAAAGATGAGAGGTTTAGTGAGTTAGAAAAGTTGAAAGAAAAGTTGTTGTTTGATGTAAAAAAATTGAAACAGTCATATGATGTATTGAACAGAACTGTGAATAGTCTGGAAAAGACTAACTCTGAAAGAGAGAAAGCTTTGAAGATGTTGAATGCTACCATGATGACAAAGCAGAAAGAGATCAACTTGTACATAGAAGAATGTGCAAAGTGGAAGAAAGAGTTGGATAGTGAAGCAACTGAGAATGAAAGAATCAGAAGATTGGTGCAAAGTTACAAAGGTTGTGACTACATAATTGATAGAATTTATCCAACAGTTGAAGGATTTGAAGCGTTTCAAGGTGAAGAAACAAAGCCAAAGAAGAAAAAGGATACTGGTAAGAAACAGGGTGTCTGTTATAATAAGTGTCCGCCTCCGATTTGGGAAGGGTACTCGTCTAGAAAACCTAACGAGGAAGAACTAAAACAGGCAGTCAATATTAAGTTAGAATCCGAGATAACCGATGTTTTACCGGACAATATTGATGTCACGTTCACAGCGTCCGATACAGATCATGAGTCAGAACTGACAAAAAGAGTGGTTGATCAGGTGTTGGATAAGGATGAGGAGTCAGAGTCAAAATCCGAGTCCGAAAGTTCGTGTCAGTCTGTCGGAAGTTCAAGTTCGTCTGTCAAAAGTTCAAAGTCGTCAGGAAAATAGGTGTATAGTAAAGAATTTTTGTTGTCAAAATCTAATTTGAATGACGAAACATCTGAAGTTGCATATACTTTGAATGGTTCTGACAAATTATATTTTGATAAAGAATTTCCAATAAGAGGTGTTAAACCAGAAATGATCAAAAAGGTTTTCAAACTAACAGAAATTAATATTTCTGAAATAAAAGATGAAAATCTTAATGTAAAACCTAAACCTTACACTTTAAGAGTACAACAACGTTTGAACCAGAAAAAGGGTTACAATTCTGGTTCTGGTTTTCAAAAGAAACCAAACCACAATCGTAGCTACAAAAAGAAAGGAGTTGGTTTTATTCCACCTGAAAACTATAAAAATGAAAAATATGTTCGAGATTTTAAATCAAAAATGACATATGTTGCAGGAACTAGCCATGAAGAAGAAGAAGAAGCAAAGAGCTCAATCTGGAAACAGTCAAACAAGGAGTTTCTTGCTGAAAAGATGAAGTTTGAAACTCATCAGAGGAGAGAGACTAGAACATGTTTTAGATGCAATGAAGTTGGTCATATTGCATGGAACTGTCCCAGAGCAACTAAGACAAAACAGGGAGTCTCAGAAAAACTTAAAGAAGTAGTTGTTGATAAAACGGAACCACAAAGTGAACGATTTAAAGTGTTCAAAAATTCAACATTTGAAGTTGGTGAATGTTCGAAGAGATTTTACAAGCGAAATGTGAAACTTGATAACCAAAAATGGGTTGTTAAGAAATCAGAATTAAAATCTGGCGATGAATCTGATTCCACAAAATCAGAGGAGCCACAATTTGATGAGAGTGTTGAAAAATCAGTTCTTTCAATGGATGATGAAAACTTTCCACCATTGAGGACTGAGAATTTTAAACGAAAAGTTGGAAAAGTTGAAATCTCAAATCAGTTTTATTCTGTGAAGGATAATTTCGATGTTGAGAAAGCTTTTAATGGGAATGTAAAGAAAATTTTCGGAAAGATGGTCGATGGGAAGGTTAAAGGGGTAAAAGAGTTTTATGCTACAAAGAAAGCAACTTACACCCCAACTGCTTCTGAATTGAAAACACCCAAGGCTGGTCAGGCTTGTGTGGATATTTTCTTTCATTAAAAAACCTGACTTGCCGGAGATCCCAAGTTTGTAATCGCGGATCAGGAATCGGCATCATTCTTTAAATCTTTCTTGATATTTGAGTTTGTGATTGAATCTTAAAAAATAGTTAAATTTTACAGGTTGCGACTTGCCGGAGCTTCCAGGTTGGTAAGTGCGAAGCAGGAATCGGCATCTTGATTGGTAAAATGGTTTGTGTAGATGATTTATTCCTACATGTAGTTAAATGTTTTGGATATACTTACAAGTGGTAAGAGGTTGATTCTGTCAAAGTGATTACTCAAGGTCATTAGTTTGAACTTGATGTAATCCTGATACAAGAGATTGAATGGACAATATGATGAACCGAACCCCTAACTTACAAGTGGTAAAATTAACAAAACTTATTTTCCGGAAAAATCATTTTGGTTAAAACAAACTTAAGTGTTTTGAAATCATAATGAGAAAATAGTTTTGTGTAAGGGGGAGTTCTGATTGTTTATGCCGAGTGGATGGCGAATTGAAGTGATTCGATATCGGTTGTCAATTTTTTTTGTACAGTTTATTTTCAAATTTCCTAAAATGTGTTTGCATTTTAGGGGGAGTAAAAATTTCACAGAAAATCCAAAAACATTAGAAAATTTGAAAAAGACAAAAACATGATAAAATCAAAAATGAGTTTTTGTGTCAAAGAAGAGGAAATGATAGTACATCAGTAGACAGTCATAGTATGCTAAAGAAATGTAATGTTTAAATAGCGTTAAACAGTCTCACTGATGATATGCCGATAGGTTTTTAACCATTTAGTAAGCTTTTTCGGGATATAAACCTAAATTCAAACTTACTTATTTCGTGGGGAACACTACTTGGATATATAGGTAACCCCTGAAATCTCGTTTGAAAGGTCCCTCTTTCTGAGATACTAGGTCTTTATGCTCAGTGATATCTGGGGTATTATCCCGGGACTTCTGATTTTGCGGAAGCAATGGCCTAGTCCCCAGAGAATACTTTCCGCATGCTTGAAATATAGCATAGCCCTCAGCAAATTGATGAAACAATAAAATTGATAGTCATTGCTGTTGTAATCAAAAGATCCTCTAAAGGGGACACACCAAAAGTCGAAGCCGTCATCTCTCTGCGTATCGAAAGATCGACCTGAGCTCTCACGGCCCTCGCAATTTAACCTTTACAGATATCATTTGTGGTATACTCACCTGTAAGACTGAATATTGGGATCTGGATACGAGAGTATATTCAAGAGGTGGGACACATGAATAAGTTTAAGTCCTTAAAACACCTAACTCATATCCTGAATCAGTTGAAATTTGTGTGAAAATTTAGGTGGATCAGTATATCGGCAATTTAAGTGAATTGTTTAATTCTTATTGTGTAACTAAGCTCAACGGTACTAGTGACTTGTTAAAACTGATATGATCCTCTTGCACGAACTCACAAAAAATAGTGTCTGTAAATATTTCTTTACTGCATTTCATTCTATTCAAAAATCCAAAAAGATTTTCAGTGTCTTTTAGCATAATTTTTGTAAAATACAAAAAGATTTTCGACAACTGGTGTTGGAGAGCTAATTTTCAAAATTCTGAGTGCTAGACATGATGAATAGATGGTTTGGGAGAGTGTATTGTTTTTGAATATAAAAGTGATATATCTTCAAATGGTTCATCAAAAGATTAACATTGAAAAATCATTCTTTAATTGTATAATTCCTGCAAATGACTCATTAGATGGTGAGATTGTTTTTACAAGTTATCATCAGAGAATTTATTTTTGGGTAGAGAATGTGCAGGTGATTTGAATGATAGAGAGTCCGGTTCCGATACCTGAGGACTTTGTGATTTCAACATGCCAGACTGCAATCCCAGTATATCGAAAGGGGGAGTCTGAAGACATCCGAGTAGAGATTGTTCATGAGAAGTCTGATGATGTTGAAGAGGAAAAGAGAAAGTTAGAAGATGCTTACACTGTAAGATATTTCAGAGAGAGTTCAGACTGATAAAGACTGAAGACGTTGAAGACTCGACACTTAAGACTCGTCAACATCTGAGGGGGAGTCTGTTAGTGCATTCATCTGTCGACTTCGTCTTATATCAAGTCTCGGGTTCGTTGCGAAGTTGATCAAGTATGATGTCATCATGTTTAAAGATGACATCACATATATGACATCATTGATGACATCACATACATGACATCATCACATATTAGAATGCATATAGGATCAGAATGTTTGGCTTTCGCTTGAAGACAAAATAGTTTGGTAGGTTTCGCTTGAAATGTTTATGTGGGTTTCGCTTGACTTGTGAGTGTTAGTTTCAAGCGAAAGTCTGAACACTATAAATAGGGTGTTGGTCATTTCATTTGTAAGGTTTTCCAGAAAGAGATACCGAGGTGATGCCGGTTTTCCTTTCGTCTGTAAACACTGTTATATCAATACACAAGAGGATTAAAGTGATAAACAAGTTGTTTCATCGTCAGTTTCTTAGTTTCCGCCTCTGAAATGGATTAAATCTCTTCTGAACGACTCGTTCGGGTCGCAAAACGATCCTACAATCTTTTATCTATTTAACGCTGGGAAATTAATGTATATAATTAAATTAATCAAATTAATAAACATAAAACCAATCGCGAAGGATAAAATTGAAAATTCCTCTATCAAAATCCTGGTAATTTCGTTCGGTACCTTCTTCTTCTCCAACCGACTCTTCTTCAATCGACGTCTGCCGGTGCGATTTCATCCTATCGATTGTTCATTCGACGATTATGACAACTACAACAGCTTTGAGAGGTTATTATATCCCCAATCGATAGCGATGTTTACTAGAATAATAAAAATTTTGATGTGATTGTTCATGTCTGTTGTGCGGGAGCAACAGAGCAAGAAAAACGACCTGCCACAAATCGAACATGCGAATACTTCTAACTAACGTACAAAATCAATAACATGCGAATTTTTAAATAACATGCGAATACTTGTAACTAACATGCGAATTTAGGTTTCCATAACAACATGCGAAATTGTGTAACATCCAACAACATGCGAAATTGTATAACATGAAATTGTATAACATGCTAAATTGTATAACATGCTAAATTGTATAACATGCTAAATTGTTTAACATGCTAAATTGTATAAGATGCTAAATTGTATAACATGCTAAATTGTATAACATGCTAAATTGTTTAACATGCTAAATTGTATATCATGCTAAATTGTATAACATGCTATATTGTATAACATGCTAAATTGTATATTGTATAACATGCTAAATTGTATAATGTATAACATGCTAAATGGTATAACATGCTAAATTGTATAATCTGTTAAATTGTATCACATGCTAAATTGTATAATATGCTACACTGTATAACATGCTAAATTATATAACATGCTAAATTGTCTAACATGCAATATTGTATAACATGCAATATTGTATAACATGCTAAATTGTATAACATGCGACATTATAAGCATGTGAAATTTTATAACATGCAACATTATAAACATGTGAAATTTTATAACATGCGACATTATAACCATGTGAAATTGTATAACATGCGAAATTGTATTTCATGCTTTTTATAACATGCGATTTGTTTAAATAATAACATGCGAAATTAATTTCTATTGGAATGCTTACTGACGAATTCAACGTCTTCAAAATCTACATTTGTGTTTCGTCCGGCGTTGCCCTGTTGATACATTGAAAACGACAATCGATTATACGGATACGATTCATAATTACCAGGATAGTGGTGTAACGAACTCGTGATTTGCTTATTGAAGGAATTGTCTAATTTGCCATCTGATGATTTAATTGATTGCCTGATATACCCTTATGTAGGAAAACTGAATTAGGGACACGTGTAGGGCTACATTATGTACACGATAAGCACAGCCGTCCGATCTTTTATCTATTTAACGCAGGGAAATTAATTTATATAATTAAATTAATCAAATTAATAAACATAAAACCAATCGCGAAGGATAAAATTGAAAACTCCTCTATCAAAATCCTAATAATTTCGTTCGGTACCTTCTTCTTCTCTAACCGACTCTTCTTCAAATGACGTCTGCCGGTTCGATTTCATCCTATCGATTGTTCATCCGAAGATTATGACAACTACAACAGCTTTGAGAGGTATTATATCCCCAATCGACATCAATGTTTACTAGAATAATAAAAAATTTGATGTGACTGTTCATGTCGGTTGTGCGGGAGCAACAGTGTCGCACCCCCCGCCCCCTTATCTGTCCCGGGAACGGGCGCCCGCGAACATTCGTTTGTGGTGGTATCAGTTTGTTAATTATTAATTTGGCAGCGGAAATTACATCAGGACCGTAGTTAGAAAATATTTATCAGAGTAAAACCACCATATTTTATATTTATAATCACATGGGTAAACCCAAGTTTCTTTATTACAACATGTTTATAGGGATAAACCCTATTTTATTGAATTTAAAACATCGTCTTTTTGGTAACTTTTATAGCCACATTTTTCCAAGCCGTCAGTGCTCTCCAGCTGGCTTTTTACTAATTGGCTGTCACATTGTGTTACCTTAAACGCGTTTTAAAAACATTTGTCAGTGGGAAATACTGGTGAGTGAATCCCAGTTTAATCAAGAAACATTTTATCAATTAACACAGTATTGAGAGCGATCACATTGTTTATTTCTACACAATTACTCATTCAGTACTGTCAATCCTGACTAGTGGGTCATATTACACATTGGCTAACTCGTCGTCCAATGGTAACGTGTTCCACATTTTGTATACAAAACCCCAACATACCGGCAGTAATTGAAGAACTACAAAGACTCAATCACTGCTTAATCATATTGTAAAGCATTTAAGGTTTTGTAAAATAGTTCACAAAAAGGTTTACAAAAAGCGGATAAACTCACATTGCTGTTGTAGACTTCTTCTAGGGTTTCCTCGTATTAATCTATAATTTACACAAATGTACATATGTTAGTATAATAACCCTTTAATTATATTAACGATACCCTCCCTGAGACGGTATTCCAACAACTACGTTGGGCATAACCACGACAGTTATTACGGAACCCTGGATCAATCGGGCAGCGTATCTAATACGAAACTGGGGTTATAATACTTACAACGGAGCAGAACCTCGCTAATTAGGGTGATATCATACCCGTATATTATGTCTACTACTTCAGAATTCGATTAGAAAGAAAAGAAATGAGCGAGTAGACTTAAGATCCAAGGCCTGCTACTTATAGGGCCTCATTTTGACTTTTACGCGACCCGCGTAAACATAGACCATGGGCTACGCGGCCCGCGTAGTAGCCCGGGTAGGGTTTAGGTTGTCCAGGTTATTGTATAGGGTTGCTGGGTGTTGGGCCACGTGGTAGCCTGGGGTCGTGCCAGCCATCACCTTCTCGCGGCCCGCGTAAGGGTTAAAGGAAGGTTTACGCGGCCCGCCTAAAACCCAATTTTCTTGTTTTTTATTTATTTTAAATGATATTTTATATTTTGGGCTAGGTTTTCACATACGGGGTGTATTTTAAGACATATAGGGGTATTTTAAAATATATTAGGGTGTCAGAAAAATTTCAGGAGGGTTGTTATATCCTCCCCACCTTGTTTTAGAGCTCGTCCTCGAGGTCTACTGGAATAGGTGTGGGTATTTCCTTTGCATTTCTGATTCAAGCTCCCATGTGTATTCTGGTCCTCTTTTGGAGTCCCATTTCACTTTAACTAAAACTAATCTTTTATGCTTGAGATTCTTAACTTTCCTATCTTCAATCTGTAGAGGCTTTTCCACAAATTTTAACTGCTCATTTACCTCTATATCCTTAAGAGATACTATTAGTGATTCATCAGCTAAGCATTTCTTGAGATTAGATACATGAAATACATCATGTATTCCTGTCATTTCCTCTGGCAGTTGCAGCTGATAGGCTACAGGTCCTATTCTTTTAATAATCTTGAAAGGTCCAACATACCTGTGACTTAGTTTTCCCCTCTTTATGAATCTTACCACTCCTTTCCAAGGAGAGACTTTTAATAACACATTATCTCCTACTTGAAATTCCAATGGTTTTCGTCTGTTGTCAGCATAGCTTTTCTGTCGATCACGTGCTGCTTTCAGTCGTTCTTTGACTTGAATGATTATGTCCGTTGCTTCTTGTACTATCTCAGGTCCAGAGAGTTCCTTTTCCCCACTTTCTGCCCAACAGACTGGGGTTCGGCACTTTCGTCCATAAAGTGCTTCGAATGGTGCAGCATTTATACTTGTGTGATAACTATTATTATAAGAAATTCTATCAATGGTAAGTGATCATCCCAATTACCTCCAAAATCAATTACACAAGCTCTAAGCATTTCCTCCATTGTCTGAATCGTCCTTTCGCTTTGTCCATCTGTTTGGGGATGATAAGCTGTGCTTAGATTCAACTTAGTTCCCATTGCTTTTTGGAAACTTGTCCGAAAATGAGAGGTAAAACGACTATCTCTGTCAAAAACAATTGATGGAGGAATTCCATGTAAAGAAACTATTTCATTTACATACAATTTAGCTAATTGTTCCATACTAAAAGTTTCTTTCATTGATAGGAAATGAGCTGACTTGGTTAGTCTGTCTACAATCACCCAGATTGTATCATTACCTTTCTTTGTTTTGGGTAATTTAGTAACAAAATCCATTGTTATCAATTCCCATTTCCAAACAGTCATTTCTAACTGTTGCAATAAACCTGAAGGTTTCTGATGTTCAGCTTTGACTTGTGAACAGGTTAAACACTTAGAAACATAGGCTGCTATGTCCTTTTTCATTCCTATCCACCAGAAATTCTTTCTTAAATCCTGGTACATTTTATCGCTTCCTGGGTGCATCGTATACTTAGATTTATGGGCTTCATCTAATATGCGATGACGTAGGTTTCCTAATTTAGGTACCCATATTCTTTTCTTATGGAATCTCCAAATTCCATCTGTTCTTTGTTCTAATTCCTTAATCATTCCTTTTAGTTTTTCAGTATCATCTTTGATTACTGATTCTTGTGCTTTACTAATCTGCTCATTTAAATCTACTTGTAGATTTAGTTTAAGAGAACGTACCCTTTTTGGCTGTTCGTGTTATTTTCGACTTAAGGCATCAGCAACTATATTTGCTTTTCCTGCATGATACTGAATATCACAATCATAATCACTAAGCATTTCCATCCAACGTCTTTGTCTCATATTCAATTCCTTTTGCCCGAAGACATACCTTAAACTTTTATGATCAGTGAAAACAGTAAACTTACTACCGTACAGGTAATGTCTCCAAATCTTAAGGGCAAAAATTATAGCTCCAAATTCTAAATCATGAGTGGAATAATTTTCTTCATGATTCTTAAGTTGTCTGGATGCATAGGCTATAACCTTTTGACGTTGCATTAACACATATCCATAACCTAATTTAGAAGCGTCACAATAGATTACAAAGTCTTCAGTTCCTTCTGGTAACGCTAGTATGGGTGCATGGGTTAATATTTGCTTAAGGATTCTAAAGGCTTCTTCTTGTTTTGGTTCCCATTTAAACTTAACAGATTTACAAGTTAGCTTAGTTAAGGGAATGGATATTCTAGAAAAACCTTGAATAAATCTTCTATAATAACCGGCTAATCCTAAGAAACTTCTAACCTCGGTTGGTGACTCAGGGGTTTTCCATTTGGTAATTGCCTCGATTTTTGTGGGATCCACATGAATTCCTTCATGATTAACTAGATGTCCGAGAAATTGTACCTGTTCTAACCAAAATTCGCACTTTGAAAATTTAGCATAAAGATTTTCTTTTCTTAGTAAACTTAAAAGTGCGTGCAAATGCTTTGCATGTTCCTCTTTACTCTTAGAGTAAATGAGAATATCATCTATAAAGACAATTATGAATTTATCCAAATATGGCTTACATATTCGGTTCATCATGTCCATAAATGCAGTTGGGGCATTGGTTAGACCAAATGGCATTACAGTAAATTCATAATGACCATACCTTGTTCTGAAAGCGGTTTTAGGAATGTCCTCTTCCTGTACCTTTAATTGATGATATCCTGACCTTAAATCGATTTTTGAGAAAAACTGGGCTCCTTGTAACTGATCAAACAGATCATCAATTCTTGGTGATGGATACTGATTCTTAATTGTGACTTTAATCAATTCACTGTAGTCAATGCACATACACGTTGATCCGTCCTTCTTTTTAACGAATAAAATCGGCGCTCCCCAGGGTGATGAACTGGGTTGTATGAATCCTTTCTCTAGCAATTCGTCTAATTGCTTCTTTAGTTCTTGCTTTTCTACAGGTGCCAAACAGTAAGGTGCTTTGGCGATTGGTCCTGTCCCTGGTATTAAATGGATTCTTAATTCAACTTCTCGATCTGGAGGTTGCCCTGGTAATTCTTCTGGAAATACATCTGAAAACTGAGATACTACTGGAATATCCCTTAATTCTTTTCCTTTAGTGTTAGTGATTATAGAAATCAAATACACTAATCATCCTTTTCTTATGTAACTTGTTGTTTTCATCACAGAGATGAATTTAGTGGATTTAGAAGTTTTATATCCTTTAATTGTGATCTTTTCACCCTTTGGTGAATTTACTTGTATCGAATTTTAATCACACAAAATACTGGCTTTATTGGCTATTAACCAATCCATTCCTAATACTACATCAAATCCTGCCATATTCATGGGGTAAAGGTTTGTAGTAAATTTCTGGTATAGAATTTCTATTCTTGCTCCCTGCAAGATTTCAGGAATTCTAATGGTTTCACCATTTGCTGTTTCTACTAAACATTCTTGTGGAAATTTAGTTAATGATTGGTTGAGAAGTTTGCAAATTGAAGTATTAATAAAGCTTTGGTTTGCACCAGAGTCAAATAATACTTTAGCAAAAATGTCATTAACTAAAAACGTACCAGTGATCACATCCGGGATCATCTTTGCTTCTTCTGCAGTCAGAACAAATGCTCTAGCATTTTTGGTATTCTTGTTGTTCATAGCCGGAGCTAATTTTGGGCAGTTAGGCTTGATATGACCTTGTTCTCCACAGTTGTAACATATCCGGTTATTAGCTTTCTTCCTGCAGTCTTCTTCCTTGTGTCCCGATATTTTACAAAAGTTACAGTATATGGAGCATCTTCCTGAATGCTTTCTTTTGCAATTCTTACAGAAAGGTGCAGAGGTAGAACCTATATTTTTCCCACGGTTAGAATTTCCAGAACGAAATTCTTGTGTGAGCTTATGGGTTAGGTTCCTCCTTTGATCCTCTTCTCGTGTACGAATTAATTCATATGTCAAGGCACTGGCTAGTTCTACAACTTCTTCTATGGTTTGAGGTCTAGCTGCCTTGACTACATGTCTTATCTCCCCGATTAATCCCCAGATATAACGGGAGATTAACACTGGTTCGGCTGAAGCAAGAGTTGGCACTATTCTTGCATATTCAAAGAATAACTTAGTGTACCCCTTACTATCTACACCAGTCATTCTAAGGTTTAAGAACTTGTTTGCTATTTTTTTCTTTTTCATTAAAAGGGCAGAATTTCCTTTCTACCATATTTTTAAACTCCTCCCATTCCATATTGTAAGTTCTATTACTTCCTTTAGTCTGGAGAACAGTATTCCACCATTCTAGTGCTGAATTCTTAAACAAATTGGTAGAAAACATTATCTTATCTTCTTCTGCGCATTTACTTATTCTTAAGACTGCCTCATTCTTTTCTATCCAGCGTAGGGTTGCAACGGCCCCTTCGTTGCCCGAGAATTCCATTGGTTTACAAGACTAGAATTCTTTGTAAGAACAACCGTAAGACACGGTTCTTCTTCTTTTGGGAATGGGCATTTGAAGTACAGGTCCATTGTTTACACTGTTTTCAGGTTCGGAAGGTCGATTGCTATCATGTTTACTTTTATTTTCTGCTTCCCTAACCGTTTGAATAATATATGGCATCGCATCTATTATTCCTTGTGCTACTATGTGTTGGATGGCACTGTTATCCATTTGGTTTCCGTTTGGATTTTCGTTACCCGAGTTATTGTTACTCTGATTATCATTATTCAGATTTCCATAATTTACTTCGTCGGCCATCTGAATTTAAACATTTGCCAATTATTAATATCACAGAATAATTGATAGTTTAAGTAACAATCCACATAATACACATATTGATCAAAAACGTCGAGCATTGCGACTTTACTCTTTTTATATAATATGCGTCAAATACACACTAAAATAGGAAAAAATTACAACACTATTATGCATCATTAACCACAAAGTGGTCTATACTACAATACATTATTATTATTATTATATATATAGATATATATTTGTTTTTCTTTTTTTCATACAAACATATTATATATTATTATATTATTATTATTACCAATTCCACTTATTATCTTCATGGATATGGATTTCCCCCGAAATCAAGCTGACGCTCGTCGTATTTCCAGACGAGTTGTTCTCCTACATACCTCATCCTCTCACTACTTTCTAAGATTTCTTCTCCGAAAATTCGGAGTTCTTGCAAGTTCTCTGCACTCATTGGAGGTGTAGGTGCTGGTACTGGATCTGGATACTATGGCCTGGGATTCTCCTGTGGGTATGGATTCTCTAAAATCTCCTTAATGTATTCATCGTTGTCATAATAGGGATCTAGATGGTCCAGACCTGGATACGCTGCTATGTTCGGCAAGGTTTCGTCATTTAGATGGTAGCGTGGCACATAATCCCTAAGATCATAAAACCATGGATCATAATTTGGGTCTAAGGGATTAGGGGCTGGTATCCTAGGTATTTCCTCAGGGTTGAAATCATGCATTTCTACCTCCATTGGCTGAGTGGGAATTAAAGGTAAAGGTTGTGGGGCTACTAGTTGTTCCCGACTTGGGTCGGCAGCAGTTGTTGCTAGGATATGGAAATTGGCTAGGCTTCTATTAAGCATATCATGTGTATGGGCATCTGACTCTCGCTTAGCGGCTGCTAGGACTCTCTGCTGTTGCAACTTTCGCATTCTTTTTCTACGCTCAAAGGCTCCCTTACTGAACCATCCTCTCTTTTTCTGAGGGAATGGCTCCTCCGGCTGAGCTTTAAACGCAAATATCCCTTCTTCCTGATCAGCAGAATACCCAGAGAGGGTAAGCTGGGAAGAAGTTCCTTCACTCCTAGGTGAATCGGACAATTGACGATACACGTCTGAGGGTCCTTGATCACTCATACTGTAAACTAACAAATAGTCAAATAACACATAACAATAAAATACATATATTCACGTATTTTCAAAATTTATTTCCTAATAATTTAAATAATATATTGATGTCAGCAGAACACTTATGTGGCTGAATCAGTGGCTAGGCTCTGATACCACCTTCTGTCACAACCCCCAGCCCCCTTATCTGTTCCGGGAACGGGCGCCCGCGAACATTCGTTTGTGGTGGTACTAGTTTGTTAATTATTAATTTGGCAGCGGAAATTACATCAGGACCGTAGTTAGGAAATGTTTATCAGAGTAAAACCACCATATTTTATATTTATAATCACATGGGTAAACCTAAGTTTCTTTATTACAACATGTTTATAGGGATGAACCCTATTTTATTGAATTTAAAACATCGTCTTTTTGGTAACTTTTATAGCCACATTTTTCCAAGCCGTCAGTACTCTCCAGTTGGCTTTTTACTAATTGGCTGTCACATTGTGTTAATCTATAATTTACACAAATGTACATATGTTAGTATAATAACCCTTTAATTATATTAACGATACCCTCCCTGAGACGGTAATCCAACAACTACGTCGGGCAGAACCACGACAGTTATTACGGAACCCTGGATCAATCGGGCAGCGTATCTAATACGAAAATGGGTTTATAATACTTACAACGGAGCAGAACCTCGCTAATTAGGGGGATATAATACCCGTATATTATGTCTACTACTTCAGAATTCGATTAGAAAGAAAAGAAATGAGCGAGTAGACTGAAGATCCAAGGCCTGCTATTTATAGGGCCTCATTTTGACATTTATGCGGCCCGCGTAAACATAGACCACGGGCTACGCGGCCCGCGTAGTAGCCCGGGTAGGGTTTAGGTTGTCCGGGTCATTGTATAGGGTTGCCGGGTGTTGGGCCACGTGGCGGCCTGGGGTCGTGCCAGCCATCACCTTCTCGCGGCCCGCGTAAGGGTTAAAGGAAGGTTTACGCGGCCCGCCTAAAACCCAATTTTCTTGTTTTTTATTTATTTTAAATGATATTTTATATTTTGGGATCGCTTTTCACATACGGGGTGTATTTTAAGACATATATGGGTATTTTAAAATATATTAGGGTGTCAGAAAAATTTCAGGAGGGTTGTTATAAACAGAGCAAGAAAAACAACCGACCACAAATCGAACATGCGAATACTTCTAACTAACGTACAAAATCAATAACTTGAGAGTTTGTAAATAACATGAAAATACTTGTAACTAACATGCGAATTTAGGTTTCCATAACAACATGCGAAAATGTATATCATGAAATTATATAACATGTTAAATTGTATAACATGCTAAATTGTATAACATGCTAAATTGTTTAACATGCTAAATTGTATAACATGCTAAATTGTATATCATGCTAAATTGTATAACATGCTACATTGTATAACATGCTACATTGTATAACATGCTAAATTGTATAACTTGCAAAATTGTATATTGTATAACATGCTAAATTGTATAATGTATAACATGCTAAATTGTATTACAAGCTACATTGTATAACATGTTAAATGGTATAACATGCTAAATTGTATAATATGTTAAATTGTATAACTAAATTGTATAATATGCTAAATTTTATAACATGCTAAATTTTATAACATGCGACATTATAAGCATGTGAAATTGTATAACATGCGAAATTGTATTTTATGCTTTTTATAACATGCGATTTGTTTAAATAATAACATGCGAAATTAATTTCTATTGGAATGCTCACTGACGAATTCAACGTCTTCAAAATCTACATCTGTGTTTCGTCCGGTGTTGCTCTGTGGATACATTGAAAACAACAATCGATTATACTGATACCATTCATAATTACCGGGATAGTGGTGTAACGAACTCGTGATCTGCTTATTGAAGGAATTGTCAAATTTGCCATCTGATAATTGAATGGATTGTCTGATATACCCTTACGTAGGAAAACTGAATCAGGGACATGTGTAGGGCTACATTATGTACGGGATAAGCCCAGCCGTCCGATCTTTTATCTATTTAACGCTGGGAAATTATTTTATATAATTAAATTAATCAAATTAATAAACATAAAACCAATCGCGAAGGATAAAATTGAAAATCCCTCTATCAAAATCCCGGTAATTTCGTTCGGTACCTTCTTCTTCTCCAACCGACTCTTCTTCAATCGACGTCTGCCGGTGCGATTTCATCCTATCGATTTTTCATCAGACGATTATGACAATTACAACAGCTTTGAGAGGTATTATATCCCCAATCGACAGCAATTTTTACTAGAATAATAAAAATTTTGTTGTGATTGTTCATGTCAGTTGTGCAGGAGCAACAGAGTAAGAAAATCGACCGACCGCAAATCGAACATGCGAATACTTCTAACTAACGTACAAAATCAATAACATGAGAATTTATAAATAACATGCGAATACTTGTAATTAACATGCGAATTTCGGTTTCCATAACAACATCCGAAATTGTATAACATGCAACAACATGCGAAATTGTATAACATGAAATTGTATAACATGCTAAATTATATAACATGCTAAATTGTATATTGTATAACATGCTAAATTGTATAACATGCTAAATTGTATATCATGCGAAATTGTATAACATGCTCCATTGTATAACATGCTACATTGTATAGCATGCTAAATTGTATAACATGCTAAATTGTATATTGTATAACATGCTAAATTGTATAATGTATAACATGCTAAATTGTATAACAAGCTACATTGTATAACATGCTAAATGGTATAACATGCTAAATTGTATAACATGGTAAATTGTATAATATGTTAAATTGTATAACATGCTAAATTGTATAATATGTTACACTGTTTAACATGCTAAATTGTATAACATGCAATATTGTATAACATGCAATATTGTATAACATGCTAAATTGTATAACATGCTAAATTGTATAACAAGCGACATTATAAGCATGTGAAATTTTATAACATGCAACATTATAAACATGTGAAATTTTATAACATGCGACATTATAAACATGTGAAATTGTATAACATGCGAAATTGTATTTTATGATTTTTATAACATCCGATTTGTTTAAATAATAACATGCGAAATTAATTTCTATTGAATGATCACTGATGAATTCAACGTCTTCAAAATCAACATCTATGTCACGTCCGGTGGTGCTCTGTGGATACATTGAAAACAACAATCGATTAAACTAATACGATTCATAATTACCGGGATAGTGGTGTAACAAACTCTTGATCTGCTTATTGAAGGAATTATCTAATTTTCCATCTAATGATTGAATGGATTGTTTGATATACCCTTATGTAGGTGTAACACCTCGTAATTTCATGGCCTATAATGTATTGACACGTGTCATAAGCTTTGAATGTGTGAAAAAGTACTCTAGGGGGACGAAAGTTGACAAACAGAGAAAATACATGAATGAAAGGGTTCAAAGTGTCAACAATGAATAAATATACTTCACAATAGCCCCACATGATTTTTATATCCTTAAACGAATAAATCATGGATCATACGAACCTAATCGTGAAAGAAAGTGAGGAATTACAAACTACAGGGGTTAAATGTGTCAACATGTTTAAAGTATACCTCTGAGTGACCTTTTAGCAAACCCGAAGCTTTGTAATGATAAATTATACTCACTAGAATATGTGGAAAAAATTTCACCAAGATTCGTTATCGTATGAGAAAGTTATGACAATATTCGTATACGAGGGGTTAAAAGCGTTAACGTTGAATTCTAGGGCCTTACGAGTGATCACAAAGTTAACCAAGGACTTAACCAAGTTAGTATAAGTCTTAAGGTCCTTAAAAGTCAAGTTAGATAGCCAAAAGTGCAAGAAATAAAGGTGAAACCACGCATACAAGGACCAGGGACCAAAAATGCAAACTTTGAAACTTGTTTGGCAGGTTATGAAAGGCCATACCGGTCGCGTAAGACCTGGGTGGTCTCTTACGCGGGCCGCATGAACCGCCCAGCATCAGAAAAGCGCGAACAGCTGCCAGTCAGACCTCTAAACCGACTTTAAAACTTGTTTTTACATACCAGGGACTGCCCCCAATGGTATTATAGACCTCCATGGCATGATCTTGTTGAATCAAAATGCATATATAAGGAGCTCTAGTTGCAACAACCTTGTTCATTCATTTGCAACATTCACAACTCAAGTTCTGGAGCTCCCCTGATCAGCAACAAGCTTCCTAGTGATTCCTAATCATACTTAGGACCTTTGTAAGTGTCCTAAACCCTTCCTAATTCAGTTTAGCTTTGTTAATTAGCTAAAAGTCAAACCGTCGTAATTAAAGTTGACTTCGAGATTAATTAAAATTTGTTCAGTGAAATCTCGAATTAAAAGTACCTATAAGTAGGCATTTATGTGGGTAATAAACCCTTAAAAGGGTACTCTCTGATTCCCACTTTAACTAGGTCAATTGTCGGGTCAAAGCTAACTTTAAAAGTCAACAGAATACTTATTTTCAAATTAATGCATAATTTGCAATGTAGGATCCATGTAACCTGTTTTATCATTAATATAACTTGGTAATTAATGTAAGAACATGTCTAAACATGTTCAACCCGACAATTTTCAGTAGAGACTCGGTTCGGAACCGAAAGTCGCATAATTTGACTTTTGCTTTGACTTTCAGTTCTGACCCGTTTAAGCCTAGTTTAGGATTGCCTTAGAGCTTCTTTTGAACCTAGTTACATGTTAGTATACCCCTATGTGATTATACACCTTGGTTCTATAGATATCCGATTCACATGCATGTTTCCGTTAAATGCTTATATGTTGACCATTATGCCCAAATGACCTTAAAATATGATTTTTGAAAATATAAAACAGTAGACACCTTGGTTACTGATTTATAACATTGTACCCAAAATTTGACATCAGTTAGAGGTCTAGATTAAGAGTTATGCTCATTAGCGTAATTAGAAGACTTTTTATGAATTAAATGGCATAATTAGCATATAGCCTATCTAAACCCGATTTTTGATATCAAACTTTATACCTACTGATATAAAATAATATTTTGGGATTTTTGAAGATTTTTAATTAATTTTAGGCTGAACATAACATAGGGTTGTAGCTTTAATTCGGTTAATGCCGGTTTTGCCCTTTTGAGCCATAACATGAGTTTTACAAATCTTTTTGACCCCAAACCTTTTGCTACTGATTTTATATGATAAATAAATTATTTTAAACCTTCTGGAATAATAAAAATATCAGCTTTCTATATAGAACCCGGAAATGGCCCAAATCGCCTTTTTAAGCGTTTTTAACGCATAGTATGTATTAAAACTATTTTAAACATATAAGGTTTGATACCTACTGATATTTTAAATATATTTGTATACTTTGACAGTAAGCTAAAGTTTTAAACTCAGAATTCCAGTTTTGACCTTTTTAGCCTATGTGAAATTACCAAAATACTCCTAAGGTGCATAGTTTGGTTTTAAATGATAAATTTCACATATATCTAGTACCCTACTGTTATAACTTATTAAATTAAGTATATTTACTAAATAAATCAGATCTGTAACTCAGATTACTAATTAAACTCTTTTATAACCTTTTAAATGACCAAAATGCCCTTACGAGGCATAGTTTGAGTTTAAATCCATTTCGGGCATAATAGGAGATATCTTACTGATGTCTCAACATATTTAAGGCATATTAACTTAGGAAACCTGTATATGACTCATATGGTTACCCGTTACGCTTCTTTCACGTTCGGTTCGGTTTATGTAACTAGTTTGCATAAATTGACCGAAACGGGTCAAACCTTGTCATTTTTGTCTCAAAATCCAGAATGTGTTTAGTTTACCCAAATTATACAAGTCTTCAAACTTGTCGGGTCTAATTCACATTCCATTCCGGTCTTCGCTTAATCGTGCGTTTGAACCGTATCTTCCTTTAAAACTAACCGGTCTAAGCTTAAGCTTAATTAAAGACCCGTTAGAAATCTAATAGGTTATTATAAAACTTTGTTCCAGAATAGGGGACCCAGTAAAAGCTACACGCACTTGCTAATTGTGATTTATACTTGCAAAGGTAAATACTTTTAACTTATTTTCCCTATACGGGCTTGGGGTATGGTATATAAAATACCGATTGGTCGGGCATTGAATCTTTAATCGAATAGAGGTTAAACCATTGATATGCTCTGTTTGGAAATGGTTTGTTTGCTTAAATCCTTTGGGGGGTTAATGACCATGTCCCGGATATCCTTGGCATCATTTTACGAAATGTCCACGACCTCCGCACGGGGTGTAGGCGTACACCCGTCAGTGCCTAAACAAATAATGTGGTGTGTCTATTGATCTTTAACCCGGCATAAACCGGGCTACTGAACGCATAAGAAACATGTAATTCTTTTACAAGATTATATTCAAATCATTATCCCAAGTTATAAAAATTTTTGTGCCACGTGCATTCAAATCAATTTTCAAACCTTTTCAAAATGAGTCAGTTAAATTGTATTTACCAGTGTAAACTGACGTATTTTCCCAAAAAGGTTAAGTGCAGGTACTACTCGTACTAGGCTGGCTTTCTCCTAGCGTCCACAATAAGTCTCGCAAGCTTGGATGTCATAAAACTATTGAACAATGTTTCCTCTTTATTTTGATCCGCCTGTGGATCTGTTTCAACTATTTGTGATACTTAATATTACAATTTATTAAAGTTGAAATGAATCTATCTTTTGCTTCCGCTGTGCATTTAAATTTGTGTTGTTTGACTATGATGATATCAACTACGTCACGATACTCCCCACCGGGCCCACCGGTAATACGTGGAAATACCGGGGTGTGACGGGTTGGTATCAGAACCAACACTGAGTGAATTAAACACTAGCCTTTTGTGTTTAATCTCAGTTACACAATTGCACATTCCTCGAATTTTTGAGTCTAGACAAAGAACATAGGACAAATCCTGATTTTTGTTTTATTTTGTCTTTTATATATTATTCTTTGTTGTTATATTTGTTTATGTTGACAGGTCTAAAAATGCCGCCAAGATTTCTTAGGAGGAAAGGAAAGTCACCTGTGACAGGCCACGACCAGGAGGCCGGGCCTTCTCAAAGGCGAACCTCACATGTCCCTATTAGCACCAGCCCACAGGGAGACTGGAGGGCACACCTACAGCCAGCGAGACGATCTGTCTCGTTAGCTTCGTCACCTTCTTACTTACACTCATTTGGACCCCATTCAGAAAATGAGCCTGAAAACCCACAACCTGCGTTTATCCCTCTTCAACGGTCCAACTCACGCCATTCCTTTGATAACCCGTCCCATATCTTCCGAAGCCGGTTCAACCCGGCAAACTACCTCGACGAACCAGTGGGTGTTAACCCACTGGGACCCGAAGATCACTTTTCTGGCGATCACGCCATGGATATGGATGAGGATACTGACCCTACCGAACCACCGACTGGTACCCCCACACATCCTACTGAAATCTCTGATGGATCATCGTTTCATGGATCACCTTATCATGGTCCTGACAGTTACCAAGCCCGATTCAACCAGTTCGAATGGTATTTCACGCCCTCCTATTATTCAACGCCTCAGCAGTAGCAGCAATCAGATCCTTCCAGGGATTCTCGCTTTGTGGCAGTTACCCCGCCACCACCACCACCTCAGCAGCAGCCTCCTGAGCCACCGAGGCGAAGGAGAACAAACGCACGAATGTCCGTGCAAGGTAGAGGAGTGCATATCAGCACCCCCCAACAATCGAGTAGCAGCCACTATCCGCCGCTCCGAGAAGACCAGCAGTTTGGGGGACCTTCAAACCCCAACCCGGAAGTGAACTCTGTACCTGTCATGCCACCACCGTTGGGCTTTGACAACCAATTCCCACGTACACTGGCCCAGCAACGTATAATCCCTTCGAGCAGCCGGCTCACTCCAGTTTCAACTATGCGGAGATCGACCCATACCTGGCGGCGTGGAACTACAATGTTGTTAATCCCGAAGGGCCTTACGGAGCTCCTTGGGGAGTTGGATACCCAGCTTATGGGTACCAACAGCAGCCGTCTCTTCGACTTCCACATCAGCCGCAGCCGCTGGTACCACGGTTTTCCCCGCCTGAGCGGGAAGAAATTCTCCAAAGACTGGACCAGGTTGAACATCAAGTTCACAGAGATCGCAGGGAACGACAAGGTTTCTTCAAGGGATTAGCAAGTTTGATAAAAGGGAAGAGCAAGAAGGACCATTGAATCCTTCAATTGTTGGTTGTATTTCCTTATTTCTGTTGAGCCCCTGCGTGGGCCTGTCTTTCTGTTTTAACCCCTGTGTGGGTATGTTCTATTTGTTAAACCCCTGCGTGGGTATGTTTTGTTAGTTAAGCCCCTGCGTGGGCAAGTCTTTTATTTTGACCCCTGCGTGGGTTTGTTTGTTTGGTTAAGCCCCTACGAGGGCATGTTATTTCATTTGAAAGTCCCGTTTAGGGCAGACTCATAATTTTCTTTTAAATTCATGTGGTGAAATGGTTAGATTTAAATTCTATTTTTAGTTATATGCATGAACAAAAATATAAAATAAATAATAACAATATTTATACAGGATCTATCATTATATTAAAATAATAAAAATCTAAAAGGACAAAACCTAGCCTTGTGTCATTTTAAGACAGGGCCAAGACGGTAGTTTCCACAATTAGATTCAGATCCTTATCAACATCTCAATTTAAAAAAAAAAATTTGTGTTACATGTTAAAAAGAATCTTAAAAGGTAAAACCTATCTTGTATGTCATTTAAGACCTGGCCAATATGGTAAAACCTGTTTAAAAAGATTCAAATCTCTGTTAACATCTGCAAACACGTTAACATTCTTGGCTAATGTGATCCACAAAATCACACATGTCACCCTTATGTTGAATTAACCCAATCCTTTACTATTATTTAAACATCCGATTGAGATGTAATGCCTACGGGCTATAGTTATTGTCATATAAGACAAAAGACAGTCGTAGATTATAAACTCGCTGTCAAGAAAGGTAATGAACTTTGATTCAAACCTTAATAACTGGATCCTATATGATCTTGACCTAAAATTTAGAAATGTCCATGTGACTAGGCCTATTGTGCCATTATTATATTTTATTCTAGAACTAAGGGTTACTAAGTCCCAAATGAAATTTCTTAACAAATTAATCAATATGGTTCTTTAATTACCATGGTTAATAAATTTTCAAGATGACAACCCATTAAAATTCCATAAATGAATCATTGTCATCATTTTATGTAGCAATCCAACTACATGGCCGAGTCTGAGAAGGTCAACAGTCAGCCAAAGGAGAATCATGACGCCACCAGGATCAATGTAACTGGTGCAGAACTCCAAGCATTAATTAACAATGCGGTCACTAAATCCATAGAGAGGCAGTATAGTGAATCGAGTAGTACTCGAAGCAGGACCCAATCAGCACCCCATTCTAAGCCAAAAACACATTCCGAGGCTCATAGTAAGCCACCCTCTAAGCTAGAAGGATGATGACGAGCATCACTCCTCGAACCAGCAAAGTGTCCCGTCAAAGAAGATCGAGCTTAAACAGGAACCGCGTGGTAAGTCCTGTACTTATAAATACTTCGTCTCATGCAAACCCAGAGACTTTACTGGGGAGAAAGGGGTGGTTGACTGCATGACATGGTTGGATGAGATGGATACCGTGGTTGATATCAGCGGGTGCGCTGATAAGGATGTAGTAAAGTTTGTATCTCAATCATTCAAAGGTGAGGCCTTAGCCTGGTGGAGATCGTTGATTCAAGCTACTGGGAAGATTCCACTGTACAATATGTCATGGGAACAATTTGTTGCCCTCATAAAGGAGAACTACTGTCCTCAGCATGAGGTTGAAAAGATTCAGTCAGATTTTCTATCTTTGGTAATGAAAAATCTGGATTGCCAAGCTTACCTTACGAGCTTTAATACTCTATCAAGGTTGGTTCCTTATCTTGTGACCCCGGAACCCAAAAGAATAGCTCGTTTCATTGGGGGTTTAGCCCCAGAGATTAAGGCAAGTGTAAAAGCCTCTCGGCCAGCTACATTCAGGTCTGCAGCTGATATATCCTTGTCCCTCACATTGGACGCGGTCAGGCAAAGATCGCTAAGGAACACGGATGCAGAGAAAAGGAAGCGTGAAGATGACAATTCACGACGGTCAGACAAGAAGCACAGGGGAAACAATGACCACAAGAAGGGGTCTGGATCTAAGAAGGATGGGCATCAATCTGGAGAAAAGCCCAAATGTAAGGTTTGTAAGAAGCACCATTTTGGGAGGTGCAGACTCGAGTCGAAATCCCAGTCACAGCCAAGGGCATGTGGGATATGCAAGTCTTCTGAGCACAGAACCTTAGAATGTAAGAAAATCAAGGATGCTACATGCTATAGCTGCAATGAAAAAGGACACATCAAGTCCAATTGCCCAAAGATCACCAAGAAAACTGAGGATGGGAAAAAGACCAATGCTAGGGTCTTCAGGATGGATGCAAAGGAAGTTGTTCAGGACGACAATGTGATCACAGGTACCTTCCTCATAAATGATGTTTATGCGAGAGTGCTATTTGATTCAGGAGCTGATAAATCATTTGTAGATAATAAGTTTTGTAAGTTACTGAATTTACCTGTTAAAGCCTAAAGCGTGAAGTATGAGGTGGAATTAGCTGATGGAACCATAGAAACCGCCTCAACTGTGTTAGACGGATGTGTTATATCCATTAGGAACCACTCTTTTCCTTTGTCCTTACTTTCCTTTAAGCTAGCCGGTTTTGATATAGTGATAAGTATGGATTGGTTATCGCATAACCAAGCCCAGATTATGTGCAACAAGAAGCAAGTTGTAGTCAAAACCCCGTCTGGTGAGCCACTTACCATTCAGGGGGATACCCAGTATGGATTGCCTGAGCAAGTGTCTATGCTCAAGGCATCTAAATGCCTGAAGAAGGGTTGTGTCATTTATATGGCACATGTTACGATTGATGAACCGAAACCTAAGATGGAAGATATTCCAGTCATTTCTGAATATCCTGAAGTTTTCCCTGAAGAACTACCTGGTTTACCACCAGATAGGCAAGTGGAATTCTGAATTGACATCATCCCCGGAGCAGCACCTGTTGCTAGAGCACGTTATAGGTTGGCACCAACAGAGATGAAGGAGTTGAGGACACAGTTAGATGATCTGCTAGCCAAGGGTTTCATTAGACCTAGTTCGTCTCCTTGGGGAGAGCCGATCCTGTTTGTCAAGAAGAAGGATGGATCGATGCGTCTGTGCATCGATTACCGTGAGCTTAATAAAGTCACTATTAAGAATAGGTATCCTTTGCCCAGGATCGACGACCTGTTCAATCAATTACATGGGGCAAGCTATTTCTCTAAGATCGATTTGAGGTCAGACTATCATCAATTGAAGGTTAAAGATGAAGATGTACACAAGACAGCATTTAGGACTCGTTATGGTCATTACGAGTTTCTAGTGATGCCTTTTGGGCTCACTAATGTTCCTGCCGCATTCATGGATCTCATGAATCGCGTCTGCAAGCCCTACTTGGACAAATTTGTCATCGTCTTCTTTGACGACATCCTCATCTACTCGAAGAACCAAGCTGACCATGAGAAACACATTCGCTGTATTCTTAAACTCTTACATCGTGAGAAACTCTACGCCAAATTTTCGAAGTGTGAATTTTGGCTTCGAGAAGTCCAATTCCTTGGACATGTGGTTAGTGAGCGTGGTATCCAAGTGGATCCCGCTAAGGTGGAAGCAGTTATGAATTGGCAAGAGCCAAAGACGCCTACAGAGATTCGTAGTTTCCTGGGTTTAGCAGGATACTATAGGCGATTTATTGAAAACTTCTCAAGAATTGCAGCACCCCTGACTTTACTCACCCGCAAGAAAAGTAAGTTTGACTGGGGGCCTAAGCAGCAAGAGTCTTTTGATATTCTGAAGCAAAAGTTGAGCAGCGCTCCTGTATTGACGTTGCCTGATGGAATTGATGAATTTGTAGTATATTGTGTTGCATCACACACCGGGATGGGCTGTGTGCTCATGCAGAAAGGTAAAGTCATTGCCTATGCTTCACGACAGTTAAAGGTGCATGAGAAGAATTACACCACCCATGACTTGGAGTTGGGTGCCGTTGTATTTGCACTAAAACTGTGGAGGCATTACTTGTATGGAACCAAGTGTGTGATCTATTCAGATCACAAGAGCCTTCAACACTTGTTTAATCAGAAGGATTTAAACATGAGGCAACGACGATGGATGGAAACTTTGAATGATTATGACTGTGAGATAAGATACCATCCAGGCAAGGCAAATATGGTTGCTGATGCCTTAAGAAGGAAGGAAAGAGTGAAACCTACAAAAATCAATGCCAAAAGCATTGAGATAAAGAATAGTTTGAATGAAAGGTTGTTAGCTGCACAAAAAGAAGCTGTGTTGGAAGCTAACTATCCTGATGAAAAGCTAGGAGTAACTGAAGAGCAGTTATCCTATGACAAGGACGGACTCCTAAGGTTAAATGGACGAATATGGGTTCCAGTTTATGGAGGACTTCGGGATGTTATCCTCCAGGAAGCCCACAGTTCTAAATATTCCGTTCATCCTGGAGCTGATAAGATGTACCAGGATCTGAAGGCAATTTTTTGGTGGATAGGCTTGAAGAAGTCTATAGCTGCCTATGTAGCTAAATGTTTGACGTGTGCGCAAGTCAAAGCTGAACATCAGAAGCCGTCAGGTTTGCTACAACAGCTTGAACTTCCCACATGGAAGTGGGAAATGGTAACAATGGATTTTATCACCAAGTTGCCAACGACAAGGAAGGGAAATGATACTATATAGGTGATAGTAGATAGACTGACTAAGTCAGCACATTTCCTACCCATTAGGGAGACTTATAGCTCTGACATGTTAGCCCAATTGTACGTAGATAAGATTGTATCTCTGCATGGCGTTCCAGTGTCAATTATCTCTGACAGAGATACGAGATACACATCACATTTTTGGAAAAGTTTCCAACAGTCTTTGGGCACGCGCTTAAATTTTAGTACGGCTTACCATCCACAGACAGATGGGCAGAGTGAGCGTACAATCCAAACTTTGGAAGACATGCTTCGTGCATGTGTGATTGATTTAGGTGGTAGTTGGGATAACCACTTGCCACTAATCTAGTTCTCCTATAACAATAGCTATCATACCAGCATTAAGGCTGCGCCTTTTGAGGCATTATATGGTAGAAAATGCAGAACGCCTATTTGTTGGGCGGAAGTAGGAGAAGTTCAATTATCAGGACCTGATTTAGTCTTTGAAACGCCGGACAAGATTGCCCAGATTCGTGACCGCCTGAAAGCTGCCAGGGATAGGCAGAAAAGTTATGCTAATAAAAGGCAAAAACCTCTAAAGTTTGAGGTCGGTGATAAGGTTTTGCTAAAGGTATCACCCTAGAAAGGAGTGATGCGATTTGGTAAGAAAGGTAAGTTAAGCCCAAGGTATATAGGCCCATTCGAGATCATCGAATGTGTCGGGTCAGTGGCTTACAAGTTAAACTTACCTAAAGAGCTCAGTGGTATTCACAACGTATTCCACGTCTGCAATCTGAAGAAATGCCTAGCTGACGAATCGCTAGTCATACCACATACGGATGTGCATATAGATCAGAGCTTGAAATTTGTGGAAAAACCATTGTCGATTGAGGATCGACAGGTAAAGAAGCTTCGAAGGAAGCATGTGCCTATTGTAAAGGTCAAATGGGATGCCCGCAGAGGTCCTGAATACACGTGGGAGGTAGAGTCCACAATGAAAGAAAAATACCCTCATTTGTTTCAGTAAATCTCGAGGTCGAGATTTCTTTTAAGGGGGTAAGGATGTAACACCTCATAATTTCATGGCCTATAATGTATTGACACGTGTCATAAGCTTTGAATGTGTGAAAAAGTACTCTAGGGGGACTAAAGTTGACAAACAGAGAGAATACATGAATGAAAGGGTTCAAAGTGTCAACAATGAATAAATATACTTCACAATAGCCCCACATGATTTTTATATCCTTAAACGAACAAATCATGGATCATACGAACCTAATCGTGAATGAAAGTGAGGAATTACAAACTACAAGGGTTAAATGTGTCAACATGTTTAAAGTATACCTCTGAGTGACCTTTTAGCAAACCCGAAGCTTTGTAATGATAAATTATACTCACTAGAATATGTGGTAAAAATTTCACCAAGATTCGTTATCGTATGAGAAAGTTATGACAATATTCGTATACGAGGGGTTAAAAGCGTTAACGTTGAATTCTAGGGCCTTACGAGTGATCACAAAGTTAACCAAGGACTTAACCAAGTTAGTATAAGTCTTAAGGTCCTTAAAAGTCAAGTTAGAGGGCCAAAAGTGCAAGAAATAAAGGTGAAACCACGCATACAAGGACCAGGGACCAAAAATGCAAACTTTGAAACTTGTTTGGCAGGTTATGAAAGGCCATACTGGTCGCGTAAGACCTGGGTGGTCTCTTACGCGGGCCGCCTGAACCGCCCGACATCAGAAAAGCACGAACAGCTGCCAGTCAGACCTCTAAACCGACTTTAAAACTTGTTTTTACATACCAGGGACTGCCCCCAATGGTATTTCATGCATAGGGGGGCACTTGTCTTGATCTGGAAACAATTATAGACCTCCATGGCATGATCTTGTTGAATCAAAATGCATATATAAGGAGCTCTAGTTGCAACAACCTTGTTCATTCATTTGCAACATTCACAACTCAAGTTCTTGAGCTCCCCTGATCAGCAACAAGCTTCCTAGTGATTCCTAATCATACTTAGGACCTTTGTAAGTGTCCTAAACCCTTCCTAATTCAGTTTAGCTTAGTTTATTAGCTAAAAGTCAAACCGTCGTAATTAAAGTTGACTTCGAGATTAATTAAAATTTGTTCAGTCAAATCTCGAATTAAAAGTACCTATAAGTAGGCATTTATGTGGGTAATAAACCCTTAAAAGGGTACTCTCTGATTCCCACTTTAACTAGGTCAATTGTCGGGTCAAAGCTAACTTTAAAAGTCAACAGAATACTTATTTTCAAATTAATGCATAATTAGCAATGTAGGATCCATGTAACCTGTTTTATCATTAATATAACTTGGTAATTAATGTAAGAACATGTCTAAACATGTTCAACCCGACAATTTTCAGTAGAGACCCGGTTCGGAACCGAAAGTCGCATAATTTGACTTTTGCTTTGACTTTCAGTTCTGACCCGTTTAAACCTAGTTTAGGATTGCCTTAGAGCTTCTTTTGAACCTAGTTACATGTTAGTATAACCCTCTGTGATTATACACCTTGGTTCAATAGATATCCGATTCACATGCATGTTTCCGTTAAATGCTTATATGTTGACCATTATGCCCAAATGACCTTAAAATATGATTTTTGAAAATCTAAAAGAGTAGACACCTTGGTTACTGATTTATAAACTTGTACCCAAAATCTGACATTAGTTAGAGGTCTAGATTAAGAGTTATACTCATTAGCGTAATTAGAAGACTTTTTATGAATTAAATGGCATAATTAGCATATAGCCTATCTAAACCCGATTTTTGATATCAAACTTTATACCTACTGATATAAAATAATATTTTGGGATTTTTGAATATTTTTAATTAATTTTAGGCTGAACATAACATAGGGTTGTAGCTTTAATTCGGTTAATGCCGGTTTTGCCCTTTTGAGCCATAACATGAGTTTTACAAATCTTTTTGACCCCAAACCTTTTGCTACTGATTTTATATGATAAATAAATTATTTTAAACCTTCTGGAATAATAAAAATACCAGCTTTCTATATAGAACCCGGAAATGGCCCAAATCGCCTTTTTAAGCGTTTTTAACGCATAGTATGTATTAAAACTATTTTAAACATATAAGGTTTGATACCTACTGATATTTTAAGTATATTTGTATACTTTGACAGTAAGCTAAAGTTTTAAACTCAGAATTCCAGTTTTGACCTTTTTAGCCTATGTGAAATTACCAAAATACCCCTAAGGTGCATAGTTTGGTTTTAAATGATAAATTTCACATATATCTAGTACCCTACTGTTATAACTTATTAAATTAAGTATATTTACTAAATAAATCAGATCTGTAACTCAGATTACTAATTAAACTCTTTTATAACCTTTTAAATGACCAAAATGCCCTTACGAGGCATAGTTTGAGTTTAAATCCATTTCGGGCATAATAGGAGATATCTTACTGATGTCTCAACATATTTAAGGCATATTAACTTAGGAAACCTGTATATGACTCATATGGTTACCCGTTACGCTTCTTTCACGTTCGGTTCGGTTTATGTAACTAGTTTGCATAAATTGACCGAAACGGGTCAAACCTTATCATTTTTGTCTCAAAATCCAGAATGTGTTTAGTTTGCCCATATTATGAAAGTCTTCAAACTTGTCGCGTCTAATTCACATTCCATTCCGGTCTTCGCTTAATCGTGCGTTTGAACCGTATCTTCCTTTAAAACTAACCGGTCTAAGCTTAAGCTTAATTAAACACCCGTTAGAAATCTAATAGGTTATTATAAACCTTTGTTCCAGAATAGAGGACCCAGTAAAAGCTACATGCACTTGCTAATTGTGATTTATACTTGCAAAGGTAAATACTTTTAACTTATTTTCCCTATACGGGCTTGGGGTATGGTATATAAAATACCGCTTGATCGGGCATTGAATTTTTAATCGAATAGAGGTTAAACCATTGATATGCTCCGTTTGGAAATGTTTTGTTTGCTTAAAGCCTTTGGGGGGTTAATGACCATGTCCCGGATATCCTTGGCATCATTTTACGAAATGGCCACGACCTCAGCACGGGGTGTAGGTGTACACCCGTCAGTGCCTAAACAAATAATGTGGTGTGTCTATTGATCTTTAACCCGACATAAACCGGGCTACTGAACGCATAAGAAACATGTAATTCTTTTACAAGATTATATTCAAATAATTATCCCAAGTTATAAAATGTTTTGTGCCACGTGCATTCAAATCAATTTTCAAACCTTTTCAAAATGAGTCAGTTAAATTGTATTTACCAGTGTAAACTGACGTATTTTCCCAAAAAGGTTAAGTGCAGGTACTACTCGTACTAGGCTGGCTTTCTCCTAGCGTCCACAATAAGTCTCGCAAGCTTGGATGTCATAAAACTGTTGAACAATGTTTCCTCTTTATTTTGATCCGCCTGTGGATCTGTTTCAACTATTTGTGATACTTAATATTACAATTTATTAAAGTTGAAATGAATCTATCTTTTGCTTCCGCTGTGCATTTAAATTTGTGTTGTTTGACTATGATGATATCAACTATGTCACGATACTCCCCCCCGGGCCCACCGGTAATACGTGGAAATATCGGGGTGTGACAGTAGGAAAACTGAATCAGGGACACGTGTAGGGCTACATTATGTACGCGATAAGCCCAGCCGTCCGATCTTTTATCTGTTGAACGCTGGGAAATTAATATATATAATTAAATTAATCAAATTAATAAACATAAAACCATAAGCGAAGGATAAAATTTAAAATTCCTATATCATAATCCCGGTAATTTCGTTCGGTACCTTCTTCTTCTCCAACCGACTCTTCTTCAATCGACGTCTGCCGGGGCGATTTCATCCAATCGATTATTCATCCGACGATTATGACAACTACAGTAGCTTTGAGAGGTATTATATCCCCAATCGACAACAATGTTTACTAGAATAATAAAAATTTTGATGTGATTATTCATGTCAGTTGTGCGGGAGCAACAGAGCAAGAAAAACGACCGACCACAAATCGAACATGCGAATACTTCTAACTAACGTACAAAATCTATAACATGCGAATTTGTAAATAACATGTGAATACTTGTAACTAACATGCAAATTTAGGTTTCCAGAACATGCGAAATTGTATAACATGCAACAACATCATGTATAACATGAAATTGTATATCATGCTAAATTGTATAACATGCTAAATTGTATATTGTATAACATGGTAAATTGAATAATGTATAACATGCTAAATTGTATAATATGTTAAATTGTATAACATGCTAAATTGTATAATATGCTACACTGTATAACATGCTAAATTTTATAACATGCAATATTGTATAACATGCAATATTGTATAACATGCTAAACTATATAACATGCGACATTATAAGCATGTGAAATTTTATAACATGCGACATTATAAACATGTGAAATTGTATAACATGCGAAATTGTATTTCATCCTTTTTATAACAAGCGATCTGTTTAAATAATAACATGCGAAATTAATTTCTATTGGAATGCTCACTGACGAATTTAACGTCTTCAAAATCAACATTTGTGTTTCGTCCGGTGTTGCTCTGTGGATACATTGAAAACAACAATCAATTATACTGATACGATTCATAATTACCGGGATAGTGGTGTAACGAACTCGTGATCTACTTATTGAAGGAATTGTCTAATTTGCCATCTGATGATTGAATGGATTGTCTGATATACCCTTATGTAGGAAAACTAAATCAGGGACACGTGTAGGGCTACATTATGTACGCGATAAGCCCAGCCGTCCGATCTTTTATCTACTTAACGCTGGGAAATTAATATATATAATTAAATTAATCAAATTAATAAACATAAAACCAATCGCGAAGGATAAAATTGAAAATTCCTCTATCAAAATCCTGGTAGTTTAGTTTGGTACCTTCTTCTTCTACAACCGACTCTTCTTCAATCGATGTCTGCCGGTGCGATTTCATCCAATCGATTGTTCATCCGACGATTATGACAACTACAGCAGCTTTCAGAGGTATTATATCCCCAATCGACAGCAATGTTTACTAGAATAATAAATATTTTGATGTGATTGTTCATGTCAGATGTGTGGGAGCAACATAGCAAGAAAAAAGACAGACCACAAATCGAACATGCGAATACTTCTAACTAACGTACAAAATCTATAACATGCGAATTTCTAAATAACATGCGAGTACTTGTAACTAACATGCGAATTTAGGTTTCTATAACAACATGCGAAATTGTATAACATGCAACAACATGCGAAAATGTATAACATGAAATTGTATAACATGCTAAATTTTATAACATGCTAAATTGTATAACATGCTAAATTGTTTAACATGCTAAATTGTATAAAGTATAACATGCTAAATTGTATATCATGCTAAATTGTATAACATGCTACATTGTATAACATGCTACATTGTATAACATGCTAAATTGTATAACATGTTAAATTGTATATTGTATAACATGCTAAATTGTATAATGTATAACATGCTAAATGTTATAACATGCTAAATTGTATAACAGGCTAAATTGTATAATATGTTAAATTGTATAACATGCTAAATTGTATAATATGCTACACTGTATAACATGCTAAATTGTATAACATGCTAAATTGTATAACATGCAATATTGTATAACATGCAATATTTTATAACATGCTAAATTGTATAGCATGCTAAATTGTATAACATGCGACATTATAAGCATGTGAAATTTTATAACATGCAACATTATAAACATGTGAAATTTTATAACATGCGACATTATAAACATGTGAAATTGTATAACATGCGAAATTGTTTTTCATGCTTTTTATAACATGCGAAATTATTTTTTATTGGAATGCTCACTGACGAATTCAACGTCTTCAAAATCAACATCTATGTTTCATCCGGAGTTGCTCTGTGGATACATTGAAAACAACAATCGATTAAACTGATACGATTCATAGTTACCGGGATAGTGGTGTAACAAACTCGTGATCTGCTTATTGAAGGAATTGTCTAATTTGCCATCTGATGATTGAATGGATATTCTGATATACCCTTATGTAGGAAAACTGAATCAGGGACACGTGTAGGGCTAGATTATGTACGCGATAAGCTCAGCCGTCCGATCTTTAATCTATAGAACGCTGGGAACTTAATTTATATAATTAAATTAATCAAATTAATAAAAAAAAACCATACGCGAAGGATAAAATTTAAAATTCCGCTATCAAAATCCCGGTAATTTCGTCCGGTACCTTCTTCTTCTCCAACCGACTCTTCTTCAATCGACGTCTACCGGTGCGATTTCATCCAACCGATTGTTCATCCGACGATTATGACAACTACAGTAGCTTTGAGAGGTATTATATCCCCAATCGACAACAATGTTTACTAGAATAATAAAAATTTTGATGTGATTGTTCAGGTCAGTTGTGCGGGAGCAACAGAGCAAGAAAAACGACCGACCACAAATCAAACATGCAAATACTTCTACTAACGTACAAAATATATAACATGCGAATTTGTAAATAACATGCGAATACTTGTAACTAACATGCGAATTTAGGTTTCCATAACAACATGCGAAATTGTATAACATGCAACAACATGCGAAAATGTATAACAAGAAATTGTATAACATGCTAAATTGTATAACATGCAAGATTGTATAACATGCTAAATTGTTTAACATGCTAAATTGTATATTGTATAACATGCTAAATTGTATAACATGCTAAATTGTATAACATGCTAAATTGTATAACGTGCTACATTGTATAACATGCTACATTGTATAACATGCTAAATTGTATAACATGCTAAATTGTATATTGTATAACATGCAAAATTGTATAATGTATAACATGCTAAATTGTATAACAAGCTACATTGTATAACATGCTAAATTGTATAACATGCTAAATTGTATAATATGCTACACTGTATAACATGCTAAATTCTATAACATGCTTAATTGTATAACATGTAATATTGTATAACATGCAATATTGTATAACATGCTAAATGGTATAACATGCTAATTGTATAACATGCGACATTATAAGCATGTGAAATTTATAACATGCAACATTATAAACATGTGAAATTTTATAACATGCGACATTATAAACATGTGAAATTGTATAACATGCGAAATTGTATTTCATGATTTTTATAACATGCGATTTGTTTAAATAATAACATGCGAAATTAATTCCTATTGGAATGCTCACTGACGAATTCAACATCTTCAAAATCAACATCTGTGTTTCGTCCGGTGTTGCTCTGTGGATACATTGAAAACAACAATCGATTATACTGATACGATTCATAATTACCGGGATAGTGGTGTAACGAACTCGCGATCTGCATATTGAAGGAATTGTCTAATTTGCCATCTGATGATTGAATGGATTGTCTGATATACCCTTATGTAGGAAAACTGAATTAGGGACACGTGTAGGGCTACATTATGTACGCGATAAGCCCAACCGTCTGATCTTTTATCTATTTAACGCTGGAAAATTAATTTATATAATTAAATTAATCAAATTAATAAACATAAAACCAATCGCGAAGTATAAAATTGAAAATTCCTCTATCAAAATCCCGGTAATTTCGTTCGGTACTTTCTTCTTCTCCAACCGACTCTTCTTCAATCGACGTCTGCCAGTGTGATTTCATCCTATCGATTGTTCATCTGACGATTATGAAAACTACAGCAGCTTTGAGAGGTATTATATCCCAAACGACAGCAATGTTTACTAGAATAATAAAAATTTTAATGTGATTGTTCATGTCAGTTGTGCGGGAGCAACAGAGCAAGAAAAACGACCGACCACAAATCGAACATGCGAATACTTCTAACTAACGTACAAAATCAATAACATGCGAATACTTGTAACTAACATGCGAATACTTGTAACTAACATGTGAATTTATGTTTCCATAACAACAAGCAAAATTGTATAACATTCAACAACATGCGAAAATGTATAACATGAAATTGTATAACATGCTAAATTGTATAACATGCTAAATTGTATATTGTATAACATGCTAAATTGTATAACATGCTAAATTGTATAATATGCTACACTGTATAACATGCTAAATTGTATAATGTATAACATGCTAAATTGTATAATATGCTAGACCGTATAACATGCTAAATTGTATAACATGCAATATTGTATAACATGCTAAATTATATAATATGCTACACTGTATAACATGCTAAATTGTATAACATGCGACATTATAAACATGTGAAATTTTATAACATGCAACATTATAAACATGTGAAATTTTATAACATGCGACATTATAAACATGTGAAATGGTATAACATGCGAAATTGTATTTCATGCTTTTTATAACATGCGATTTGTTTAAATAATAACATGCGAAATTAATTTCTATTGGAATGCTCACTGACGAATTCAACGTCTTCAAAATCAACATCTGTGTTTCGTCCGGTGTTGCTCTGTGGATACATTGAAAACAACAATCGATTAAACTGATACGATTCATAGTTACCGGGATAGTGGTGTAACGAACTCGCGATCTGCATATTGAAGGAATTGTCTAATTTGCCATCTGATGATTGAATGGATTGTCTGATATACCCTTATGTAGGAAAACTGAATTAGGGACACGTGTAGGGCTACATTATGTACGCGATAAGCCCAACCGTCTGATCTTTTATCTATTTAACGCTGGAAAATTAATTTATATAATTAAATTAATCAAATTAATAAACATAAAACCAATCGCGAAGTATAAAATTGAAAATTCCTCTATCAAAATCCCGGTAATTTCGTTAGGTACTTTCTTCTTCTCCAACCGACTCTTCTTCAATCGACGTCTGCCAGTGTGATTTCATCCTATCGATTGTTCATCCGACGATTATGAAAACTACAGCAGCTTTGAGAGGTATTATATCCCAAACGACAGCAATGTTTACTAGAATAATAAAAATTTTAATGTGATTGTTCATGTCAGTTGTGCGGGAGCAACAGAGCAAGAAAAACGACCGACCACAAATCGAACATGCGAATACTTCTAACTAACGTACAAAATCAATAACATGCGAATACTTGTAACTAACATGCGAATACTTGTAACTAACATGTGAATTTATGTTTCCATAACAACAAGCGAAATTGTATAACATTCAACAACATGCGAAAATGTATAACATGAAATTGTATAACATGCTAAATTGTATATTGTATAACATGCTAAATTGTATAACATGCTAAATTGTATAATATGCTACACTGTATAACATGCTAAATTGTATAATGTATAACATGCTAAATTGTATAATATGCTACACCGTATAACATGCTAAATTGTATAACATGCAATATTGTATAACATGCTAAATTGTATAATATGCTACACTGTATAACATGCTAAATTGTATAACATGCGACATTATACACATGTGAAATTTTATAACATGCAACATTATAAACATGTGAAATTTTATAACATGCGACATTATAAACATGTGAAATGGTATAACATGCGAAATTGTATTTCATGCTTTTTATAACATGCGATTTGTTTAAATAATAACACGCGAAATTAATTTCTATTGGAATGCTCACTGACGAATTCAACGTCTTCAAAATCAACATCTGTGTTTCGTCCGGTGTTGCTCTCTGGATACATTGAAAACAACAATCGACTATACTGATACGATTCATAATTACCGGGAGAGTGGTGTAACGAACTCGTGATCTGCTTATTGAAGGAATTGTCTAATTTGCCATCTGATGATTGAATGGATTGTCTGATATACCCTTATGTAGGAAAACTTAATCAGGGACACGTGTAGGGCTACATTATATTTACGATAAGCCCAGCCGTTCGATCTTTTATCTATTTAACGCTGAGAAATTAATTTATATAATTAAATTAATCAAATTAATAAACATAAAACCAACCGCGAAGGATAAAAGTGAAAATTTATCTATCAAAATCCCGGTAATTTCGTTCGGTACCTTCTTCTTCTCCAACCGACTATTCTTCAATCGTCGTCTACCGGTGTTATTTCATTCTATCGATTGTTCATCCGACGATTATGACAACTACAACAGCTTTGAGAGGTATTATATCTCCAATCGACAGCAATGTTTACTAGAATAATAAAAATTTTGATGTGATTGTTCATGTCAGTTGTGCGGGAGCAACAGAGCAAGAAAAATGACCGACCACAAATCGAACATGCGAGTACTTCTAACTAAAATACAAAATCTATAACATGCGAATACTTGTAACTAACATGCGAATTTAGGTTTCCATAACAACATGCAAAATTGTATAACATGCAACAACATGCAAAAATGTATAACAAGAAATTGTATAACATGCTAAATTGTATAACACGCCAAATTGTATAACATGCTACATCGTATAACATGCTAAATTGTTTAACATGCTAATTTGTATATTGTATAACATGCTAAATTGTATAACATGCTAAATTGTATATCATGCTAAATTGTATAACATGCTACATTGTATAACATGCTACATTGTATAACATGCTAAATTGTATAACATGCTAAATTGTATATTGTATAACATGCTAAATTGTATAATGTATAACATGCTAAATTGTATAACAAGCTACATTGTATAACATGCTAAATGGTATACAATGCTAAATTGTATAACATGCTAAATTGTATAATGTGTTAAATTGTTCAAAATGCTAAATTGTATAATATGCTACATTGTATAACATGCTAAATTGTATAACTTGCTAAATTGTATAACATGAAATATTGTATAACATGCTAAATTGTATAACATGCAACATAATAAGCATGTGAAATTTTATAACATGCAACATTATAAACATGTGAAATTTTATAACATGCGAAAATGTATTTCATGCTTTTTATAACATGCGATTGGTTTAAATAACAACATGCGAAATTAATTTCTATTGGAATACTCACTGATGAATTCAACGTCTTCAAAATCATCTGTGTTTCGTCCGATGTTGCTCTGTGGATACATTGAAAACAACAATCGATCAAACTGATACGATTCATAATTACCGGGATAGTGGTGTAACGAACTCGTGATCTGCTTATTGAAGGAATTGTCTAATTTGCCATCTGATGATTGAATGGATTATCTGAAATACCCTTATGTAGGAAAACTGAATCAGGGACACGTGTAGGGTTATTATGATCGCGTACGTAATGTATGAATAGGGGATTTGTATTCTACACTTCCTATATATATATATATATATATATGTATAAACATGCATAAAGTAACATATATAAATAACTAAGCACATTCTTACACAACATATATAGATATTACACAACGTGTATAAAGGGGCAGATCTATCATTGTAGCAGGGATAGCCTCCGCTACCTCTCAACTTGTAACTGGAAGTGTAAATATTTTTGTTTTTTGACGTTTTTTGGATTTCGTAACCCCTGAAAAGAAATTATGCTAGCCCTTCTCAATAATAGTGTAAATAGAAAAAAAGAAGATTGAAGAAAAGAAGAGAGTAACGTAAACGTTTTTCTGATGAACGGTAAACTGTTACTTGGTTGTTTGAGAAAGAAGACGACTAAGATGAAAGAGAAATTATGATTAAATAAAGTTTAAAATAACTTTAAACAAAAAGTAAAAGTAAAAGTAAAAGTGAAGGTGCAGTCCTACAGCCTACATCAATCACATCAATCCAAATAAATATCATATTAATCTTATTTTCTTAAAGTTCCGTTTTATGTATTATCTAGACTATTTCACTATTTATGCAGTTTAATTAGTTTACTACATTTTAATTAAAAAGTAATAAATCTATATCTGTGATGAATGTAACATAATAAACCTCTTGTACATAAGCCATCGAACTATTTTTTTTAAGTTCATGTTTTAATATATATAATTACATTATTACTTTAAAATGCTTTTGGGATTCTGAGTTCATGACTTATACCTACTGTAAAAAATATTTAAAATGGTTTATAAAATCAGTAGGTAACAAGTCTTGGGTGCTAAGTATGGTTTAAAACCATACTATGCACCTAAATGGCGTTAAAGTCGTTAAATGACGATAATTTCGATGTTTAAGTAATTTGAAGTTATGACCAGCTTTAAATAGTCAAAATATTTTGTTTTTCATAACATATAAGTAAGCAAAAGGTTTTGCATGTATATTATGTTTAAAACCCAATTTATGTGTTAAAGGGTATTATCGTCATTTGATAAGATTATACAAGAACATATGCATAAACTCAGTATGTAATCTGACTTGACATCCCAAATAATCTTAAATATGATATTATATCAATAGCTAATGATTTTTGTCAAGAAATTATGTTAAAACTCAATTTGAATGTAAAAGGACAATTTAGTCCTTTTAAAAGCATGATTTACGATTAATTAAGCAAATTCAGTTTATGACCAGAATGTTATCATTAAAATATGCTAAATATATTTACTAATCAGTACTTAGTTCATTTGCATGCTCATTTATATTAAAACCTCATTTTTGAACAAAAGGGCAAATTAGTCAACATTTAAGCATAGTAACGAAATATTCCAAAATAACTCAGATTACTATATGACCATGTATTATAACCTCGGAGGGTTATACTACAACATAATATGATCACAAAGGAACCTTAAAATAGAATGAAACTATGCTAATTCGGGTCAGAAGCGAAAGTCAAAGCAGAAGTCAAACTCCGCGACTTTTGGTTGCGAACCGACCTTAAACCTGGAATTGTCGGGTTGAACATGTTTACACATGTTCTAATAATATTTACCAAGTTATTAAAGTGATAAAACACATTTATAACACCTACATACGCGCACGTAAGTCGCCATACGCGCATGCTCCTTTACATAAGAGCACGCTAGTCTCTGTGGTAGACTGTCGCTCTACATATGAGCACGTAAGTCGCCATACGCACAGGCTCCTTTACTTATGAGCACGTAAGTCGCCACGCGCGCATGCTCTTTTACATACAAGCACGTTAATCGCCACGCGTGCATGCTCCCTTACTTACGAGTGAGCACACATGCGCTAGCTATCGCATGCTCCTCTACATACGAGCAAGTAAGTCGCCATACGCGCATGCTCTTTTATATGCGAGCACGTAAGTCGCCATACGCGCATGCTCTTTTACATAAGAGCACGTAAGTTGCCACGCGCGCATGCTCCCTTACTTACGAGTGAGCACACATGCGCTAGCTATCGCATGCTCCTCTACATACAAGCACGTAAGTCTCCATACGCGCATGCTCTTTTATATGCGAGCACGTAAGTCGCCATACGCGCATGCTCTTTTACATACGAGCACGTAAGTCGCCACGCACGCATGCTCCCTTACTTAGGAGTGAGCACACATGCGCTAGCTGTCGCATGCTCCTCTACATACGAGCACGTAAGTCGCCATACGCGCATGCTCTTTCATATGCGAGCACGTAAGTCGCCATACGCGCAGGCTCTTTTACATACGAGCACGTCGGTCTCCATACGAGTCTGTTGCTCTACATACGAGCATCTCAGTCTCCATGTGAGCCTGATGCTCCATATATAAGCACGTAGGTTGCCATACGCGCATGCTCCTTTGACATATGAGCACGCCAGTCTCCGTGCGAGACTGTTGCTCTACATACGAGCATGCAAGTTGCTATACAAACATGTTCCTTTAGATATGAGCATGCCAGTCTCTAGGAGAGCTTGATGCTACACATAGAAGCACGCTAATCTCCATGAGGCCCTGCTGCTTTACATACGAGCGTGTATGTCACCTGCGCGTGCATGCTTAGCCATATATGAAAACGCTTACAAAACATAAACTATGCTACAAATGCACGTACCACTTTTGGTATACGCAAATACACATTGTCTAAAACAAAGTTTCGCTTACACCTACAATCTTCAAGACAAGCCACATCTCCTTGCTTCACACCACATTGTTGTTGTGGCACACCAGAGGATCAGCGCAAGCTCGGGTTTCCACTTCATTATCCTTACGCAACTTTATGCCAATTCTCATTCGCGATAACCTGCACAAAGTGGTTTGACACGTGCAAATATTGTAGACAACAATTTACACAGATTCAAACACTATATATATATATATATATATATACACGTATGCTTCATGGATTAAGACACGCGCACCATGCGAAGTCACCAAAAGGTGAATATTTTAGAGTAGCCACACGACTGTGTGCGCACTGCTAAAGCTGGGCCACACTCGAAAATCATCCGAAGGGAAGACACTCATCTAGTCCAGAATTCTACCCACTTTCCTTCCGCGCATGGGAGCAACACTAGACTAGGGGGGACCTGAAGTGGTATGGTACCAAATGCTGCATCAGCCATACGCACGTTGGGCCCTAACCACACTCAACCGTCAAAACTCAGCCAGTTCCAAGACTCGTGCACAAGACCTAACCACGTACGCGCAACCTTGACAAGTTCATGGCAATGCTCCAGTACAAATAGCAACTGCCTACAACCAATCAGCGTGCGCCAGGTTTGCCCAACCAGTTTCAACTATTTTGTAATATTCATCGCTCCATTATCTCTACTCACAATGAAAGACAGACGCAACAAGCATGGCCAGCAACTTTCCCGCACCCGGGTGGCAGGTAAGCCTAAAACTCAATCTTTACTTTCGAGCACTCCTAACAAGTCTAGTACTCCTACCACGCTTGCATGCAGGAGCAGCTCTAGACTGGGGGACTTGATGGGGTATGGTATTAGACCCGACCCGAGAGGTCGGACATTCCAGTTACTTGTTGCTTTTATATTAATTATTTATTATTGTTGCTTACTAACCTAACCGCAAGGCCCAACACGATGTAGTTTACACTACTTTGGGCTGGAGACTTGTAGAGATAACCCCTAACTGGGCCTGGCCCATTGAGGTTAGGGGAGGCCCATATCTCCTATATAAAGAGGTGTTCACCTCATTATTTGTTAGTGCATTACGTCTATTGACTTCGTCTTGTATCATGAGATAGGATAGGTTATCTAGTGCACGAGGTTCGAGAAACTGAGAAATGAGGTTTATAGTGATGATTTCGCTTGAAATGGACTTGTGACAAGTTCAAGCGAAATTGACACAATAGATTTCGCTTCAACCTGTTCTGGTCACCTTCAAGCGAAATCCTCACCTCTATATATAGGGCACTTGTCATTTCATTCGGTACGCGACTTCCGAAAGTGTAACGAAGTGCTGCCGATTTTCTGTCAGGTTGTAAACATTGTTATTATCAATACAAGTAACAGATTAAAGATTACAAGCTGTTTTCGTCTCCGGTTTACTGATTCCGCCTTTAAACTGGATGTAAAACTCTTCTGAACGACTCAGTTAGGTCATACAACGATCCAACAAGTGGTATCAGAGCACAGGAAGAAGAGTTTAGCTTGATATCATCTATTTTCTGACTTCTACACCTTCTTTTTCAATCTGGACGAGATTTCACGGTCAAAATGGTCTGAGTTTTTCACCGAACGTGTAAAACAGTATTCTAACAAATCCTTGAAAGTTTCACGGCAAAATTCAAAGTAAAAATGACAAAAACTGGACAGAAACTAGATTTCGCTTGAAAGAGTTCGTAGATAATGGGTTGATTTCGCTTCAAATCAGACTTATTGGACTATTTCGCTTGAAACTTCTGAAGCGAAATTGACTTTGCTGGATTTCGCTTGAATACAACTGAAGCGAAATAGTTGTTTTCGCTTGAAGCTGATTTGATTGGAACTTGTATTGTTGAAGCGAAATAGATCATTTGGGATTTCGCTTGAAGGATCTAATCATCTTGAAGCGAAATTGAAGTGCTGAAATTTCGCTTGAAACACTTAAGACAGATTTCGCTTGAAGTCTCATTCTGTTTCAACTTGAGATTTCGCTTGAGTTTCCTAGTTCGATTGAAAAGTGGAATTTTGTGTCGGATCATTTCACGACGATCAAGTGTCAGTCATTTTCAGTTTATTTGATATTTGATTGTACTGATTGGGTTTGTTTGATCATTCTGTCAGGTTTGTATTATGGCTGAGGAATTCTTCAATACGTTTTACAACGCATTCGCAACCGAATCGTCTGAGGCTTCAAATATTACACCAAAAACCATTTCTAAAGTGCTAAATGAAAATATCAAGAATGATAACTTTTACGGAAACTCATTCAAAGCCACCAGCTCTTGATAGCATTGAGGATTATACCTGGTGGAAAGAACGCTTTATCAACTGGGCAAAGGCGTATGCTCATGAAAGTTGGTTTTGCTTGGAGTATGGGTATGAAAAACCAAAAGACGATAAAGGCGAAGATCTTGTATTCAAGAAATTTACTAGAGAAGATAAAGCTGAATTTGGAGCTGAACAGAGAATGATAGCATTGATCCAGTCTGCAATCAGAAACGATATTTTTGCTTTATTAATTCATGATGGGACATCTAAGTCTGTCTGGGAAGCTTTACGTGTTAAAGCTGAGGGGGGTAAACAGATTAAAAAGAACAAAATTGCTTTATTAAAGAAAGAATTTGATCTGTTTGATAACATAAAAGGAGAATCAGTGAGACAAATGATTGAGAGATTTTGTCATCTTAAAATTGAATTGGAAAGATTACAGATAAATAAAACAAGAGAGGAATTGATAGACAAAGTGATTGAAGCGTTACCACGAGCTGATCAGTGGCAAACGTTTGTTTTTATTTTGAAAAATGATGCTGTGTATGATAATATTACTCTTGATGCTTTGTTTGAAAAGATTGAAAGTCATGATCTGGAGCTACAAAAGCAAAACAAGATGACTGATTCTTCACATCAACAGAACGTTGGCTTGTACTACAAAAGCAGTGTGCTTTCTGATAAAGGCGTTGGTTCACCAAAAACAGCATTTAGTGGTGAAAAGATGAAAGAACCACCAACAATGTCAACAAGTCATCATTCTGGATATCATTCATCTTCAAAGACAAATTCTGATGATTCTGAAGAAATTCTGTGCAATATTGCTCTTAAACTGAAGAATTCTCCTGCAATGAGCATCAATGCAGCGAAGCAGCAAATGAGTTTCCTTGCATCTGTTCTGGAGTCATATGAAGGTCTTGTAGCTGGAAAAATTGGAAATTCTGAATTGACCAAAGAAGACTACGACCAGATTGATCCGGAAGAGATGGAGCTCATTGACATCCGTTGGTGTTTAGCTAGTTGTATTCGAAGAGCTCAGAGGTATATGGAGATTACTGGAAAACAATCGCTTGGAGGTGCTTCAACAAAGCTTGGATTCGACAAATCCAAAGTGACCTGCTTCAAATGCAAGCAGAAAGGTCATTTCAAGAGAGAATGCAGAAATTCTGAAGTTGGTGAAAGAAATGAACGTCCTTTCAACGATGATTATTATCGAAAGGCGATCTACCATAGAAGCAGAGAAGAGCCAAAGTTAATTGAAGATAAACCGAAAGAAAAATCAAGAGCTTATGCTGTAATTTACGAGGATGAAGGATATGATTGGAGTGAGGTTCTTCCAATAGAAGACATTGTTGATGAACGGTTCAAAGCTGAAGCCAAACAGGAAGAATTAAATAAATATTATGCTCTTGTTGCTGAGATTCAAGATGAAAACAAAGACAAAGACATTGCTGAAGTCCATGAAGAAAAAGTTGAGATTAAAGAGAAAACTCGAGAAGAGATCTTAAGTGAAAAGACTTACAGAGAAAGAAATGTGGTTTACAACAGAATGGATGATATGCAGGAGGAGTATGAGATGGCTGTCGGTAGAAAAAGATGGGATAAAAAGAGAGAATGCTACTATAACAGAGAAGGAGAACCGGTTGTTCCCAAGAAAGACATAATCTTCGATGATGTTCTTCTTGCAGTCCCGTTAAGAGCTGAATACTATAGAAGAGTATTGAAAGATGACACATACGCTAAGAAATATGAAAAGGATATCAGATATGCCATGTTATCATGTCTAAGAAAAAGGGACGAAGAGAGAATGAAGAAGAATGTTGAAGAAATGGTGAACAATCTGAAGAAAACTGCTGAAGAGGTTAAAGAGGAAGCTGTTACTGAAGAACAGCAGATTGAAGAAGAGGTGAAGAAAGAAGAAAAAGAAGAAAAAAATGAGAATGAGGAAGCTGATAATGTTGGTGATGAAGTCGGTGTTGAAGAAAAGCAGAATGTTGCTGAGCAGACAGAGGTTGCTGAAAACACCGAAGTGTCAATCACTGAGGTAAATTCTGATTCTGAAAACTTGAAACAGATTGATCAGTGCAAGAAATGCATGGAATCGTGCAGAGCTTGTACTGAAAAAGATGAGCAATTTAGAACAAGAGATCTTGAGTTCACAAAAATTGAAAATATTTTCAAAGAAAAATGCAAAGAAATGCTAGAAAAAGAAAAGGGTTTTAAAGAAAATGATGAAAAACTTTCAGAAAAATGTAACAAATTAGAGAAAGAAAATGAAGTTTTGAAAGAAAATGTTTTGAAAATGACAAATGAGTGTGAACAAAAAGAAATTGCTTGTCAAGAAATGAAAAAGGAATATGACTCAATGAAATTATCATATCACATTATGAAAGAGTCATATGATAAAGTAAAAGATGAAATGAAATATGCTCAATCAAGAATGAATTATATGTCTGAAACAACCAAAGAGCTTAAACGAATGTATTCTATAAAACAAGATGTTGTTAATTCCTATATAGAGGATGTTGCTAAGTTAAAGCGACAGATTGCTGATTTAGAACAGGATAACAACAAGTTAAAGAGTTATCACGTGTCGTCATATGTGCTTGAACGAATTTTCAATATAAAACCGGGTGATGGTGAGTCTGAGCAAAACAAGAAAGGTATTGGTTCAGAGTTTCATCAAGTTCCACCACCGGGAAAATTTGCATTTTATGATGAAGAAAAGGTCGAAAAAGCTTTCAACATGGTAGACAAATTGCCAGACAACATTGACATAACCTATTCCAAATCTGATGATTCTCATGATTCAGAGGTGGTAGGTAAAGTTGTTGAAAGTGTGTTGAAAGAAGAGTCGGTTTATACAGGTAAATCTGAATCACAGGATGAAGATGAAGGAAATATTCATGATAACACAAAATCCGAGAAAAGTTTGAATGATGATTCAAAGGGATTGGTTTATACCATGATTGGATCGGACAAATTGTATTTCAGAAAAGATTTCAGAATATTATGTTGTATTTCCGATTCAGAATGTGATTTCAGAAAAGATTGACAAAGTTTTCAAAATGGTTGAGATTGAGAAGTCTGAAATTTCAAAGTTTGTTGGTAAGAGTCATAGAGGTTCGTATAACAAACCTGGTTTCAAAAAGAAGAACATGAAGGCTGGGTTGGGTTATAAGAAGAAACAACATTGGAACAAAAATGAGAAGCCGAATTTTCAAGCAAAAATGAGTTTTGTTCAAGGAGGCAGTTTAGAAAAAGAAAAAGAATTCAAAATGAAACAGTCTAATGATGAATTCTTTGCTAAAAAGCAAAAGCAACAACCACAGGTTAAAGATGTGTCCATGAGAATATGTTTCAAATGTGATCAAAAAGGACATCTTGCACGCAAGTGTCCTAATCTAAAACCTGTGGATGTTGATCAAAAGAAGATTGATGCTGAGAAACAAAAATCTGAGAATGTGAGACAAAGGTCAACCAGATTTGACTCAAAACAAACTTGGAGGTACAACACAAACAAGTTTGCTTCGAATCAAAACTGGAAATCAGACCCGAATAGGTTTGATTCTAGACAGATCTGGAATTCTCACATACCCAGATTTAGAACAACACAGAGTTGGAAAACCACAGTTGATATGACAAAACCTCAAGAGTTTTGGAAACCAAAAATTGTTGTTCAAAATCAAAATGTTCAAAAAGATTCACATTTTTACAAACGAGGTACACCAAAAGGTCAGACATGGTCTGTTAAGAAACAAGTTGATTTGGTAAAAGATGAGAAAGTTGAAGTTAAAATTGAGAAAGTTTTTGTGAAAAATGACAAAGAATTTCCAGCACTGAATGAAAATTATTGTGTTGAAATGCCTAAGGTTCAACAGACCTGGGCTAAATTGTTCAAGTAATTAAGTAGTTTGTTTGTGCAGGTGCTCATGGAATTCAAAGATTGTGATAATGGAGGTTGGAGCAGCCTGATACAACATGGAGAGGAGGCTGCTGGATCCTGTGTTGGTTGAAACAGGAAGTTTATATGTTTTCTGTAAATAAATAAACAATATTTTCAAAAACCCTAAAAATTAAAAAAATTTAAAAAATCAAAAATATGTTTGTTTTTAATTTTTGTCAAATATTCAAAAAATACAAAAATATGTGTTGATTGAATACGCCGAAACCCTCACGGCTGAACAAACATGATTACTTTCATCAGATTGAAAAACGGTTTTCAAACTGTTAAGATCAATGGGTTGTAAATCATGGGGGTATGTTATTTTTTCTGCTTAAAGTGTTATATTTTCTGCAAAACAGAGCATGAGATGCAGAAAATGGATGGCGAGACAAAGCTATCAGTGTTGGTTGTCAAATTTTCTTTATATGATTTTGCATTTTAGGGGGAGTAATGTTGTTAGAAAATCCAAAAACATTTGAAAATTTGAAAAAGTCAAAAACATGATAAAATTTAAAAAATTGAGTTTTTGTGTAAAAAGAGGAAATGATAGTACATCAGTAGACAGTTACAGTACGCTAAAGAAATGGAAAGTTTAAATGTGTTAAACGATCTCACCGTGGATGTGTCGGTAGATTTTTATACACTTAGTAAACTTTTTCGGGATATAAACCTAAATTCAAACTTGCTTATTTTGTGGGGAACACTACTTGAATATATAGGTAACCCCTGAAATCTCGTTTGAAAGGTCTCTTAATCTGATATACTAGGTCTTTATACTCAATGATGTCTGGGGTATTATTCCGGGACTTCTGCTGAACGGTAGTTCTGACCTAGTCCTTGGATAATACTTTCTGCAATGCTTGAAACATAGCATTAAACCCTCAGTATGCCGATGAAACAATAAAATTGATAGTCGCTGCTGTTGTAAGCAAAAAGATCCTCTAAAGGGGACATACCGTAAAGTCGAAGCTGATATCTCTCTGCGTATACGGAAGTATCGACCTGAGATCCCTCGGCCCTCGCATACCTAATTTATATACAGATATCATTGTAGTATACTCACCTGTAAGACTGATTATTGGGATTCTGGATACGGGAGTATATTCAAGAGGTGGGACACATGAATAGGTTTAAGTTCATAAGACATCTAATTCGTATCCTGAATCAGTTGAAGTTTGTATGAAAATTTAAGTGGACAAATATATCGACAATCTAAGTGAATTGTTTAATGCATAATGTGATTTTAAGCTCAATGGTACATGTGATTTGTCAGAAACTGATATGATCCTCTAACGCATACTCAAAACAAAAATATTTTCTGTAAATATGTTTGTATATATTTCGTTATTGCTTTATATTTTCAGAAAATACAAAAAGTTTTTTATTTCTGCTTTATTTTCGACAACTGATGTCTGAAATGCTGAGTTTTAAAATCTAAGTATGCTGATTGTGTTTCTGAAAATGAAACAAGTTCATTAATTTGAAACTTGAAGTTTTAAAATCAAAAACAGTTTGTGATATCTCCAAGGTCATTAATTTGGACTTGAATGATAAACTGTGAGGGAGTTGGATTCTTTAATACTGCTAAATCTATGCAGTTTGTTGATAGGGGGAGTGGATTAGAGAATTTGATTGAGAATTCAAAATGCTGTTACTTATAAATGTTTGAGAAATTGCAGATGATAGTCCAGACTACGATCCTGAGAGCAGAGTCTAAGGGGGAGTCTGAAGACAATTTTGAAACAAAAGAAAAGCTTGTATCTGGAAAGATAGGTGTCGATCCCAAAGCACGGAAGCTTAACGAAAGGGGGAGCCTGAAGCTGATAGGAAAAGAGAAGTGATGGATGCGTACAATGTTACAAGCTGAGTGAAAAGGCAGAATGATCAAGACTGAAGAAGGTGTCATAACAGAGAATAGTCACTGAAGACTTCGTCAATATCCGAGGGGGAGTCTGTTAGTGCATTACGTCTATTGACTTCGTCTTGTATCATGAGATAGGATAGGTTATCTAGTGCACGAGGTTCGAGAAACTGAGAAATGAGGTTTATAGTGATGATTTCGCTTGAAATGGACTTGTGACAAGTTCAAGCGAAATTGACACAATAGATTTCGCTTCAACCTGTTCTGGTCACCTTCAAGCGAAATCCTCACCTCTATATATAGGGCACTTGTCATTTCATTCGGTACGCGACTTCCGAAAGTGTAACGAAGTGCTGCCGATTTTCTGTCAGGTTGTAAACATTGTTATTATCAATACAAGCAACAGATTAAAGATTACAAGCTGTTTTCGTGTCCGGTTTACTGATTCCGCCTTTAAACTGGATGTAAAACTCTTCTGAACGACTCAGTTAGGTCATACAACGATCCAACATTATTAGGGGAGGAGATGGAGCCGCCACACTTTTGTTACTGGAAACAGGGGATTCTTTCCTCTACTGGTCATCTCTACAGCTCCACTTTCATTTCTTCTCCATTGCAGATCTAGGTTCAAGAGGAAGAAAAATGTGTGATTCTCCACCCTCTCAGAGAAAGCGGTCCAATCATCCCGGCTGTGATTTCGTTTTTCTTCAGCGAGTGAACAGGATTTGTGCTCCAGAATAGTGCTTAACCTTTTAATTTCATTACATAATTACAATAATGCCCCCTGTTCACACTGGTTCTCATAGTTCTCGCCCTAAAGTTGGTTCTTGCATGAACCATACCCTATATATATATATATATATATATATATATATATATATATATATATATATATATATATATATAAGAGAAGGATCCGTTAGGAACCACCCTTTATTACAAGAACCGTGAGAACCAATGTGAACACAACAAAAAATACCTAAAAAAACACACAAAAATTTTTTTCTTTAATATTTTTTTTATAAAAAATCGCTACTTTTCGTCATAAATTTTTTTTTGATAACGAAAAGTAGCAATTTTTTATAAAAAATATTAAAAAAAAATGTGTGTTTTTTAGATTTTTTAGGTTTTTTGGGGTTTAACTTTATGGTTTAGTTTTTAGTATTTAACTTGGGTGGGGTGGGGGGTTTAGGTTTTGGAGGGGTGGGGGGTTAGGTTTTGGGGGGTTTAGCTTTATGGTTTAGTTTTTAGCATTTAGCTTGGGTGGGAGAGGGGGGAGTTTAGGTTTTTAGGGGGTGAGGGGAGTTAGGTTTCTTTAGGTTTTTTTTTTTTTTTTTTTTGGGGGGGGGGGGTGGCGGGGTTTAGGTTTTCTTAGGTTTTGGGTGGTGGTGTAGTGGGTTTATTTTGTTGTATTCACATTGGTTCTCACGGTTCTCGCAATAAAGGTGGCTCTAGTATGAACCCCACCCTATATATATAGGGTCAGGATTTAGAGAAAACGGAGGAAAGTGTAAGAACGGTGAGAACGGTTATGGATAGTCCGATCAAAACAATCTATGTACTAGATTGGCGCGGTGGCATTTTCGTAACTAACATAAATTTTATTACGTGGATGCGTTTCATTAAGGGTAAAAAAGGTAAAACATCCTTTCTCACATAAAACGCCGTTGAAATATAAAACGCCAAGTAAATACAAAACGCCAATTTTATCACTGCGTAGTTTTTTCTGTGTTTTTATTTAAGCTCTTAGCCTACAAAAACGCCATAATATATAAACGCCTAGCCTTACATCCGGATAAATGTTTATGGCATTTATTGTTATAAAATAATTTCCCGCCTAAACTACGCACCAAAAAAATCCTATAAATAGAAACGTCTCACCACCTTCCGTTTATCACACCAAAAAAACACACAAAAACACAATGGTTCCTAAAATACAACTCACTGTAAAACGCTAAAAGTTGAGAGAAATCAACGATGGCAAACATCTTTTCTTTGATACTCAGTAATGTTCTGCATGAAGTTTCGCTGAATGGTTTGTTAGGTGAAGGGAGTAAGATTTTGTTGCATGAGATGGACAAATTTCAAGAAAGAGAGACTGATGACTCCCATATGTCATTTTGTCTTCTTTGTTCTTAAAGAAGGTTTGAATGAGCAGAAGAAACCTATCCCAGTGTAAATGCTACTTTGGCCTCGATGATTATAATGAAGATGACGGGCAGATAGCATCCACCCACACGGAGTTGATCATGTCTCCAACATCCACAAACCCACTTCATCACACGAACAAGAAAAAAAACCACGCCAAACCCAAAACGCCATTTTTTTGTGACAGTTCTTATAGTTTCAAAAGAAGAAAGAGACTGATGACACTGAAGATTTAGATCAAAAATTGCTTCTATTTTTTTTTTTTTTTTGTTGTTTGTTATGTAATTTTCAGCTAAGAACAACAACACATTAATCCTGTAATGAAAAATATAATAAAACGCCGAACGACCAAACGCTTGTGAAACGCTATCATGCCATAAAACGCCCCAAAAACTAACAAACTATAATAAAATTACACTGAACAAGTACTATTATAATAAATCTAAAAAAAGGTTAAAACAATGTGCAAAGAGAATAAAACAAACAGTGCCATCTTTATCTAAACGTCATTGGAAAACAAAACGCCATAATTACAGCCGTCAAGATGGGACATGTTACACCATAAAACAGATGAATCTGAAAACAAAACATAGTAACTACAAACAGTAAAATGAAACGACGGAAACATAATTACTAACATTTATTATATCGAAAGGCAAATACTTGGGGAATTGAATTTATTTATCTTTTTCAAAACGCCATAATTACATGTCGCTGCGCGGGAAAAAAAAGTCATTATAAAAGCAGACCATGAGAACACAACACAAACACGCCAAAACATTGTCTAAAACGCCACATATTGTCCAAAACGCCAAAAACTTAAAAAGAAAAGGCTAAGGTTATTGCATGGAGGTTTGAAAGGTCGGAGACACGATTCATCCTAAAGTTCTCTTATAGGAGAAGGGTGAAGGTAAGGATAATCAAAGCAATACTTGGTATGTCTGAAGGGATTCAGAGGGATATTCTGGCCCTTGGGGTTCCAAGGGCCAACGATTATGAAATAACTCGAACAGTAATAAGAAGATTGGAGAGAAAATTTCAGGCAGAAGATGATAATGATGATGATAACATTGACAATAGTCCTCTACCAACAGTTAGCAGTTGGGTGGTGCATGAAAAAGCAGGAACAGTTGAAGTGATTTATCAACATGGGGTGAAATATTCATTGCCGATGGAGAAAATGTTGAAGACAGAGAGGAGACATCTGCTTGAACAACTCTGTGATTTAGCACCTTCGAATGGTGCAAAGTCCAGGGTTGCAATGATATTCAAGTATAGGTTGCGGCAAAGAAGAGACGAAATGATGGCGTTATACGCCAATCTAAAACTTGATGATGATGAATCTGAAGTGAGGAACAAAGCAATGGGTACAACTCTGATGTAATCCCATTCACATAAGACTATTAGTTTTTTTTCGTATTATTGTAATCTTATAAAATATTAATCAATGATAATCGGTTATTAACAAACGCCACGAACGCCAAAAAGGTGACCTGGAAAACGCCATAACGCCAACAAAATTAACTATGTGACACAAAAAGAATTAATTCAACGAGACAGATCAAAAAACAGTAAAACGCCAAGTAATTAATGAAGTTAGTTAAAGCCAAAATTATCTTAGACGCCAAAACTGAAGCAGCATGTGACGCACGAACTCGGGCAAAAAAGAATATTGAAAACACAAAGAAACCCCTCAGGCCCTAATTACAGCCGCGCCACGTGTTCCATCAGGATGCGTTCTCACCGTTCTCACATCTAGGGTGTTTTCTCCTGATCCCGTACCTATATATATATATATATATATGGTGAGGTTCTAGAGTGAACACTAGCGTATTTGTGAACTGAGTGAACAAATCCAGACCATTGAATTACAGCATCAAATCATAAAATACACTATTTATATTCATCATCAAATTCTGATCAAATCCTTGCCATTGAATTACAATTGTGTATTGATAATTTAAGAAACAGTAGTTAACCAGGAGGTTAATCCATGAGTCGAGTCTCGTTAGATGGGGTTAATCCCTTCTTTCCGCGATCGATGGCTGGATCGTCCCTAATATGTCACCTGCACAGTAAAACTCACCATGACTCACAACAAGGAGAATGGGGTGGGGGTTGCTCCTTGTTATGTTACCACCCTCCGGCGTGAGAATAAGTATTTGCTTTGTAAGCAAGATGTGGATTCAGATGATAGTAACAACTACCATCTTTAGTAGCAACCACCGCATCCTGTGTATGTTGCCGAAAATAGCCATTTTCATACACAAAATGAGATTCTCATATTTGTCCGGGTGAGAAAGCAAACCGGGTCCGCGCGCGCCCGCTCGAATTGAGACATTTTCTTTGTCGATTGGGATAGTAAACCGGGTGATGGTCACTTGCGCCCAAGCCTGGTTCAAGATTTCGGACCATACCCCTTCAAGAATCAAGGGCTAGGATTAGTTCACATAGTTCACTATCAAGGTGGTTATTCACAAATGAACCTAACCCTATATATATAGGGGATGGATCATGAGAAAACTAGTTTAAATGAGAAAACCAAAAAACTAACTAAAAAAGCCAAAAAAACATACCAATTTTTTTTTTTTTTTATAAAAAATCGCAGAATTTTATGCATGGAAAAAAATTTCAAAAAAAAAATAAAACAAAAAATTTTTGTTGTATTGCACATGTGCACTATTACGGATATAGTGCACATGTGTAGTACAAATATAATGCACAAGTGCAGTACAACAAAAAAAAAATTTGAAAATTTTTTTATATATAAAAACTAGCGATTTTTTTATAAAAAATTGTAAAAAAAATTTGGTATGTTTTCTAGCTTTTTTTTAGGTTTTTTAGTTAGTTTTCTAGTTTTCTCATTTATATGTAGTTTTCTCATGATCCTCTCCATATATATATATATATATATATATATATGTATGCAAACGTTCTCGTACAAATGACCCTTTATCTAATAAGTGTTTTACACCCTTAAATCTGATTTTTTATGGTTGAGATCGCAATAGCAAAATATAAATTATGTTTTAATTTTTTATAACTGATTTAACTTGATAGGGTTATAAGTGTCAATAACATCTTTTAAATTAAGAAACTGTATAACTTTCCTCCCTACACCCGCGAGCATCAAGCACAAATAAGTGATTCTCTCTCTTCTCCACCCTACTCCGCCGTTAACCACTACCTCCGGCCGCTGAAAAACATTCCACCCTCCTTCTAACGACATCCAAGACTTCTTTCTTACAATACAGGGTTTTAAGTCATGGTGTTTAAAACAATCTACAAACACTGTATTGCGATTGAAGACACGGTGTTTTAATATCTGGAATGAAAGAATTACTATTCAAGTCATGGTGTTTAAATATTTGGAAGGATTGTATATGATTCAAGACATGGTATTTTGTAGGTCCCCTTGTTCGTATGGATCGTTACAGAATTGTCAATCCAATCAAGAGTGCGGAATCCTCTTGATCAGAATAGCACAGAAACGAGTAGAAAACAGAAATTCACAATCAAACAGGTCTTCTATTGATTATCCAACTTGCAGTTTACAATCAACTCAAGACCTCACAACCTCACAGCCTCTCTCTGTGATCTTGCTCAAGAACCCTAATTCGAAAATCTTTCTCTTTCTACGTTTTCTCTCTCTAAAATTCTAAGAAGACTCAAACCCTAATCACTAAACATGTTTATATACTACATGTTTGTGAACTGGGCTTCCTACTGGGCTAGGCCATTTTCCAAGCCCATTACAACAAATAAACTCACTAACCAATAAGCTAAGCCCAATACAAAATATCCAAAGACTAAATAATCAAACTATTAAGCTGTTGTCATCGAATTTGCACCAACAGACTCCCCCTTGACAATAGCTTCATAGTGCAACTTTGTCTTCAAACATCTTGTGTTCATTTGGTCTTTGGATAGCGTCAGCTACACAGTTTCTATCATCAACAGACTCCCCCTTAGCTGATGCTTCCAATCTCCAAATCTTTCATTCATTGTAGATCAGTTAGCTAGCAACCTTTGTTTAAGTAAGTACGCTCCAACTCTTTATATCACTTTCTCTCTGCAATGTAGTAGAAGGATCCTACCATGCATCTTCACACATTCTGCACTTTACTTGTATTCTGCACTTCATTTTGATAACTGCATCAATCTATTTAGCAACACAAGCAAGTATCTCGAAAAACCATTAGTCTTTTTCACATTTAAAGATAAACCAATATTTTATCTTATCATGCAAAAACAACAATCTGTCAATTCAAAATAGAAGTCTTTTAAAAAGAAATCTTTTTGGTATTTTTGATTTTTTTTTAAACAAAACTAACAAACTAAACTAAACTCAAAAATATTTACAATTTCATCTTTTTGTGAGAATCAAGTGCAAGAAGATCATATCAACAAAATCAAACTGTTTCACACTTTAGATAATTCTTTATTTAATTTTCCATGAAAAGCAGTTCAAGACGATTACCAGTATGTTTGTCCACTTAAACAAAATGCATGAACATTTCAAGTACCATTACCGTGTGATACGTTAAGGTAATATTATTATGATATACTAGTGTGTCCCACTTCAGGATATACCCCCGCGATCAAGGTTTGCACAAAGATTTATCGTAGTAGGTAAGTATACTGAATTCATCCGTTTTGTTTTTCAACGTTTAGATAATTGGTGATCAGGTCAGTACTTCCGTACAACAAAGAGACCAAAATATCTAACGAGGGCTAAGACAAATACCATTTTTGGTACGATTTATGCTTTTTGCACATTTTGAATGACTCTCTAGGAGAGCTTCTTCATTTATGGGATTTGGCATTTTTTGCTCTTTTAAGATATCCTGGTTGTGCCTAGGTCAGCATGTATCTGGATGCAGCAGAAGGACAACCTTGATACCCCCGGATGAAATAACAGTATAAAGACCCAAAACCTCAGATTTTGGCAATCTATCAACGCAAGATTTAAGGTCATTAAACCATACACCACTGATGTGTTCCCCACTCATACACAGTTCAGTTAGGTTTATATCACATTGGTAAGTTGATTATTTCTTGCTTTTTGCCTACTGGTACATCATATGATGAAGCTGCTATCACAGTTAAGCAATTTAATTTCATTTTCAGTGTGACAGTCTAACTCGCTGATGTACTATCATTTCTTCTTTTTCACACAATGATAACTCATTTTTTTTTTTTTCACTTTTTTTATGTTTTTCATTTTTCAATTTTTTTAAATTTTTTTATTTTTAATTTATAACTTACTCCCCCTAAACTCACGCACTAACTAAACTCTTTTTGGTTTAGGGAAATTTCTCCCCCTAAATTTTTGTTTTTATGGAGTAAGTTTTAAAAAACATAAATTTACAAATACAAACAGACTCCCACTTTAATCTGACAATAAGTTTTTCACCAATAAATCCTCAATCAATCACTAAAGTAAATAGTTAGTTACCAATTTTCACCTACTATTCACCTCAGACGCTTAGCAGGAACAACCACTGTTAAACACATCAACAGTCCTTCTTGGTCATCTTGCAACACTCAACAACTTAGTTAGACTTAACAACCCAAACCTGGCCGGTTTTGGGTTGACCATGTAAATCCATATACGATGCTTCTAACCAATATCCATCACACCTTACTGGTGTCTTGGATGTCTTACCCGTTGTTGAACCAGACTTATAACTTCCACTAGGTCTTTGATCATAAGAGTTCCAATAAACTCTCGGATTTTCTGACCTTTGAAATTATCTTGATACCTTCTTCGACCATAATCATACCATGACTTTTGAAAAAAAATTTGGATGTTGATGAACATTTGAGTTACTAAAACCCCTATGTTCGTTTCTTTGTTGAAAATTTCGATTACCGAAAGTCTGGTATCGATTTTGATATCCAAAATTTCTATTTTGATTTTGAAACCGATTTGATTTACCGTTAAAATGACTAAATTGTGTAAAATTGCTTCTTGGTCTATGAAATCGTCTTGATGTTGAAGTTTTAGATTGAAATCTTGGTTGATTATATTGACAATGTTGTTGAACATTATTATTCAAACCAAACCTATTCCCATCCTTAACTTCATCAACTTTTTGCTTATTTTTCTTCAAAGGACAACAACTTGCCACGTGCCCTTTAGTGTGACATTTAAAACAAGATTTTGTCTTATAAATTTTCTTTTTGTTAAATCTCTTTTTAAATGTTTTCTTCTTTTCGTCTTCAGTATCCTCATCCGATTTATGAGGTGTACTGTTAGACCCTACAGATTCTTTCAAAGAAATTGGACTATTTGGCAAGTCCACAGCTATCGGATCCACTACCTCTTGTGCAGTGGGAACAAAATTAATTAGCTCATCCTCGTTTGGTAAAAAAGAATAATCTTGATCCTTAGAAGATGAAGCCTTACTAAACCCCACTCCCGTTCTATCATTACCCTTTTTCAGCCCTTTTTGAATTTGAGTCCTAACTAATGAAGAATTTCCAAATTTGTCTAACTTTCCTTTTAGTTCAGCAATTTGGTCTTGTGCAATTGCCAATTCCTTGCACTTTTCAGAAAATTCATTAGTTTTATCCTTCATAGTTTCACGAGCCAAATCAATGATCTGTAACAGTTCATTGACTTTGCTTGTTAAACTGCTGATTTCTTGTGCATTTGATTTGAGTTTGTTTAAACAAATTGACTCTCTTGTAATCAAAAGAACATTTGACTCTTTTAACTTTTCTAATTCAGCTAACAGGAGTTTGTTTTGCTCCGATAGTCTGTTAACCTTACCTTGTAGTTCAGTGCAATTATGACATGTATGACTTACAGATTCTGATGATGCATTCACCTCTGCTGTAAGTCCATTCACATCAGTCAAGCCCTTTGAAACTTCTGTCTTCTTCTTCTCAGCAGCTTTCTTCTTCTCTTCTACCATAACATATGCTTCCCCTATCTTCACAGCTGCAAGCGCAGCTACACAAGCTTGATCACATGTATTTAATCTTGAAGGAATCTGATCACATATCTCTAGAAGTCCCATATTTATTGAATATATATTTAATGCCCTCAAGCAAGGACTTTTTGATCACTGCTAAAGCTTTCTTCTCAACATCAACCATAAGTTTCTCAGATTCATCCATCATCTCATAAGAAATCACTTTTACTCTTCCTTCAATACGACGCGTAGGAGCAACATATCCATCTATCATACAATACCACATTCTGGTATCTTCACTCTTCACAACTGATTCAAACTCCTCCTTCCAGACAACATATTCTTTAACATTTGTAAGCTTTGGCCAATTCTTAACAGTCTCACTGACCTTGTCCATTTTAACCATCTTTAAACACGTTTTTACTTTAATCGTACTGAATTACACCGGTAGAATCGTCTTGAAAAGACGAATCCAATGATATATAATGTCGAAAACCGAATTCGGGATTTTCCAGAGTAACCATCTTTAAACACGTTTTTTTTTTGTCCTAAAAATGCAAGGAATTCAATCGTGCAGACGGTTTAGTGAAACGAGCTACGGATCAATTTCTATTTGCAAAACAGTGAAATTTTATCGACGCTTGCCAACAAAAATTCCACTCTTTTAAATTTGCTGGTTTTAATTCCTCTATTAATTTCGTTGGAAAGAGCCTAATTTCGCTGGTCAGATAGTTGTCCAATTTCCCAGGTCTAGTTCGCGTAAAGGTCAATTTCGCTGCTAAGTTTGCTGATCAATTTCGCTTCAAAATCGCTGGTCAATTTCGCTATTACGACGACCAGTAAAGACGCCGAACACCGTGATAATTTCGCTGAGAAAATTATACGGTTACCAAAGTCGCCTTTGGATTTAATTTCGCCGATAAATTCGCTGGTCAGTTAATTTCGCAGGTCCAGACTGCGAAATTAATTAACTTCTCCTGTAAATTTGGAAATTCAATCTTCTCGAAATTTTTGATGATTTTCCGGATTCTTTAAACAATTTCCTGCAAAATCGAACCACCAAATCAGCAAACTTTTGACACAAATTTGATGAACTTAATGAAGAAAACCAAGAACAGTCTTCGAATCTTCAAGTTTTTTAGCCAAAAACTTTTCCAGAATCAACAAAATCTTTCCTGAAATCCTGCAAAACAGCACCCAAACAAATCAGAAGATCAAAAACAACCAAAAATTTCGAAAATTTTTATCAAACCAACAAAAATTTCGAAACCCTAATTTTTCAGGTTTCAAAATTTTCGAAAAATCTTCCTGTTTCTGCCAAGCACAATTCTGAACCGAGCCTTCAAGAGCCTAATGCTCTGATACCAATTGTAGGTCCCCTTGTTCGTATGGATCGTCACAGAATTGTCAATCCAATCAAGAGTGCGGAATCCTCTTGATCAGAATAGCACAGAAACGAGTAGAAAACAGAAATTCACAATCAAACAGGTCTTCTATTGATTATCCAACTAGCAGTTTACAATCAACTCAAGACCTCACAACCTCACAGCCTCTCTCTGTGATCTTGCTCAAGAACCCTAATTCGAAATTCTTTCTCTCTCTACGTTTTCTCTCTCTAAAATTCTAAGAAGACTCAAACCCTAATCACTAAACGTGTTTATATACTACATGTTTGTGAACTGGGCTTCCTACTGGGCTAGGCCATTTTACAAGCCCAGTACAACAAATAAACTCACTAACCAATAAGCTAAGCCCAATACAAAATATCCAAAGACTAAATAATCAAACTATTAAGTTATTGTCACCGAATATGCACCAACATATTTTAACAGCTAGAAGGAATGTATTCTATGATTCAAATCATGGTGTTTTAAAAAATCTGGAAACATTGTATTTATGATTCAAATCATGGTGTTTTTCGGGCTTTCTCTTCATTGTCATTGTGTTCTAAAGTATAAAACACCATACTAAGAACACATTCTAGGAATGCAGGTTTAAAATACCTTCTGAAAAATAGGTATAAAACACCATACTAAAAATGCATTCTGGAAATGCAGGGTTAAAATACCATGCGAAAATGCACATTTAAAACACCATACTAAGAACACATTCTCTAAATAGGTAAAAACACCATATTAAGAACATCTTCTAGAACACAGGTTGTAAGACAACATGAATAGAACTAAGAATTTATGAAAACATCATGTTTTCAATTAGATCTGATGTGTTGTGAATGATGTATTATGCGAATGAGATATCAAACCATGAAAATCCTCCAGATTCATAACTGCATATTCATTACTGATGCACTAACATTTATATCCTCAAGTCTTAATTTTTAATTAGTGTTACATGTCCTCACTGTATTTTTTATTACACTTCTCATACACAACACATTTTGTACAATAACCCTACCATATATATATATATATATATATATATATATATATATATATATATATATATATATAACAACCAGCAAAATGGCCCTACAAACATTCGTAATCGAGACCCCAAACGCACGCGACGAGAACCAGCACGAAAAATGACAAAATCCAGATTTAATCGATGTCGCGCCATGCGACGCCAATTGTAGTAAGCCTTCGCGCAACGCGGCGCTTCAGTTTTCACCTGAAGACACGTGTTGCCATGTGGCAGCTACGTGGTAAGCCTATATGGTGACTAAGCACACCTATGTCCTAATCTACCCTATCGCGCTACGCGACGGTTAATTGAGAAGATGGTCGCATGACGCGACGCCCTTAAATTTCGCCTATATAATGAGCAGAACATGGGCATTTCAAATTGCTTAGTTTCAATTTCTTTTTCTCGCTCTCTCTATCATTCTAATGTCAGAACTCCTAAACCTTGAAACTCTGCTTCGTAGAAAGTGTGTTAACCCTGATCACTGGTATGATACCCTGCCCGATTAATTGAAACCGATCCAACAGATGTTTAAGTGCTACCTGAATAAGGCTATTCTTTGTCATTCGTTGTGGGTTTTGATCTCGTGATTATCATTAAATTTGAATTGCATTAATACACTAATACGAGTTCCATTGTATCTAGAAATTAGAACTCATAACCAGGGGGCTGCTAAACTAGAAAACTTAGTGATTAAGTAAACTTAATGGTTAAGTAAACATAGTGGTTAAGTAAACTTAATGGTTAAGTAAACTTAATGGTTAAGTAAACTTAGTAGTTAAGTAAACTTAATGGTTAAGTAAAACTTAGCAGTTAAGAAAACTTAATCAGTAAGAAAACTTCCTAGCTAAGAAAGAAATCTACCTTACCTATAAATAGGAACTTAGGACTTCATTCTTCCTTGCTCATTTCTTCTATTATTCTCTCTATACGTTGGTGTTCTAACCAAAATCACTGATATGATATTCTGTCTGATCGATCTGGGAACCAACTAACGAATGCCAAAGTGCTGTCTGAACAAGATTATACTTTGTTGACTTATGTTGTGGTTCCGATCTCGTGACCATCATTAGGTTTGATTTGGTTTTACACTAATACTTATTCCACTATGTTAAGCTAAATGTTTAATTATCAGAAAACTCTGATCCATAAACTTACTATCAAACAAGATGTTTAATCATCAGAAGATTCAGAACTATAAAGTAGATGCTTAGTTATCAGAAGGCTTAGAATCAAGAGGCCTGTTAAATCAAGAACTATAGACCTACAAGGTGAGTCATTCTCTTTTTATCAAATTGCTTTGAAAAACCCTAAATGTTTTCCAGTTATACTTACACAAGTCTTTGTATTCTTAAATTACTGCAAGTACGTGGAGTTTTGTATACATTACTTGTCAAGCGTTACTATTGGATGACAGGATCCAAGAGTGATATGACCACAGTCACAGGTGTGACATCTATGCCTTTACGAACATCATACAAATACGAATCCAATGAAATATTGTGTTTCATTCTCGAGATTCGTACAATTACATGTGACAACTACACATATCAATTTTGGTTTAATTTCAAGCTTTAAAATCACTTTCTACAAAGTTATACGCAAACTATTACGTAAACGTAATCAGTTTAACGCGAAAAACACTCCAGAATAGTGACATAAGCTTAACATACCTTAAATAACCTTTACATAACTTAGAAATAAGTTTTGAAGGGTTTGGTGTGGCAAAAACAAGTTTATTTAATCACAGGGACTATTTGCATCAAATTGCAAAAGTCTGCCGATTCGTTTAGCAACGGACACTCTGGAACAAGATCATAAGTTAAACATATCCTAAATACCCTTAACATAGCTTAGAAATAATCTTTGAGGGGTTTGGTGTGAGAAAATATGCTTATTTGATCAACAGGGACTAAAAGTGTCAAAAACGGCGTAAGTTTGCATTTACGCGCATATCTTACGTTTTAACCATATTCGGACATCCAAAAATTTTTGTAATCATTAAAATATTATATTTTAGTGATAGGAATGCAAAAATATCATTCTTCGCGCAATTTGGATCGTTTTCGTATTCGTTCGAGTTTCGTCGTAATTAACCGAACAACGTGATTGTACGGCCAAACGAACCGACATCCATGATATTTTCAAGCATATTTCAAGTCCCCTATGCTTTAACATCCTTATAGAGCCTTGAAATGGGGTTAACGGGGGTCAAATGCATCAAAAATCAAGTTTCGGGGCCGCAGGGACCTGTTCTGTCAGTTTTGAAAAGTCTGATCTGCAAACTGGCTCGCTAGGTGTGAAAACTGAAGCCTTTGGCTTCGCAGGGCGTGAGGACTCATGCTGGCAGATTCATTGAATCAGCAAAACAGCCTGCTGAACTCATTTTTAACCTTAGTTTTTGCATACTATGGGCTGGTTTAAGTGTTCCCCAAGCCCCCAAATCAGTGTGTAACATGTGTAGGGTCAATATCATGCTTTGATCCATTCAAAAACACTTGCCATTGATCAAATGGAGCTTGAAAATCTATAAATAGCAAGGGGTTTCAACCATTGTTCCTTGCTCATTTGTTTTTCTTCTCTAATCTGCTCTAAGTGGAGGCAATCACCTTGTTGAAGGCCACCTACCTGAGCATTCTTAGTTCTTTTTTGAGGCATTGGACTCTTGTAAGTGTTCTTTCATGCTTGACTAGTTATTTTAAGCAAGAAAGTCAAACAGTGTTTGACTTTCAGCTTTGACCATGTTTTGGTCAAGACAAAGTTCGTTTGAACTTTGCAACGTGAGTATAATCACGATGGTTATAGTCCCTTGTGACTATACCTACTGATTACCACGTTGATTAGTCGAAGTGACGAGTCAAAGTTTCGGTCAAAATGCTCGATTATGCGCATTTTGCGACGAAACTATTTTCGGGTATCAAAACACTTTGTTTTGATATCAAATCTGTTTTCTAACTTAGTTAAACATGTTTAACTCGTCACTTTTAGTTTAGTGCTTATTTAGGGTCATAAGTCAAGCGGTCTCGACAACTGCTTAGACTTTCGAACTTGACCCGTTTGGTCGATCTTTAGGATCCGACCAAACATATTTTGTGACCATACTTGTATAGGGAAAAACCTTCCGCGGTTATACCTTATGGTCACTTAGTTTAATTAGTTGTATGATAGGTAGTTTATATGCCTTAGGAAAATGACCAAAATGCCATTTTCATGCATAATTTGAATTTAAGCATATGTAACTTAAATTTTGACACTTAAACTAATTATGCATTGTTATTAAACATGTTAGGGCATATAATACTTCTCATAGGACTAGTTAGGCTATCCAAGTGCGCTTTTGCGCAAATGGCGTGTTAAAGTAGCGTACACTGCCTTAACGGGTCATAACGGGTCATAAGCACTTAGGATAGGTTCCGATTAGAATGTAGGCTTTGTTAAACCATATCACATGAGTTCCAATACTCATTTGGTTTACAAGACCTCATTCTATCCTATCTCCAGATTTAGGATCCGATTATTAACATAGTGATCCAATACTAGGTGCCACTTGTTTCCTTGATTGCTTGAGCTTGTTAGTTCACTTAATCGAGAATCCCTTTCAATCTCAAGTGAGTACATAGTCCCTTCTTTTACCGCTTTCAAATATTTTGGGGTGATACACATGTGCCTACTTGTTACTTTCATGCTTTTCATGCTTTACATGACATATACTTGCTATATTCATCTAGTACACATATAGTACATGATTTCAAATATGTTTTGCTATGTATGTTGACTGAGAATGCTAGCACATTGATTTCACAGATACTTTGTTGCATATGTTTACTCAGCATATGGACACCTTGATTAACATTACATTTCTGTTGCATATGTTTACTCAGCATATGGGCACAATTGATTTCATAGAAATTTCTACTATGTATGTTTACTTAGCATACTTAGTACATGGTTTTCACATGACATGCTTACATTGGTTATGACAATTGGTATGTTTAATGGGACAAGAATACATTCATTAACATTATCCCGCCGACCGGTAGTACGTATGGTTTACCATAGGTTTGTTAACCTCGTTCCCGCTTCCTAGTTGGTTTAGAAGTATCCATCTGGGGAATGACAGAACCCGATGAACATTGATAAACCTTTGTCTTTATGAGGATTTATCCGACAGTCTCAAGGCTTGAATGTATGCGATAAACATTACTACATAAATGTTTGTATGCATAAAGCATTGATTTTGCAAAACATAACTTTTTATTTAAACTATGGTTTATTCAAAGACATTGTTTTGTACATGACATTTGGTTACACGTGACATTTGATTATACATGACTTTATACCTATGGTTTGAGTAAAGACTTTTTATTCACCATATAAGACATTGGTTGTTATCAAACATTTGATTATACAAGACATGGTTTATACGTGACATTATACATTGTTTATACGTGACATTGACATTGGTTTAACATGACATTTTTGGTGGTTATTTGGTAAGTGATTTAAATAACGACGTGTGTGTAATATGATAAAAGCATGGTGGATACGCCGCTGGTACTTCCTATATATAAGTGCTTTTATGATATTACATATCGTAGTGTTATTTAAACCACTTCGACAGAAACAAAGACATGATACATTTTATGCAAAGACACGACATATTGTTTACAAGACATTGTTTTAATGACATACTTTACACAACTCATTTTTACTTGGTTAATTATTTAACCATACATTATTCTTTTATATCATCTGATTTTCTGATTGATTTTCACATGATTTATAAAAGAAAACATTTATTAAGGTTCATGACTACTTTTTCTTAAACACTTCTTTTAACATACAAGTCATGAATCTTCAATAACAAAACCTATGTATCTCATAGGCATTTTTATGCTGACGTACCTATTTTCACATGTGTTTCAGGAGCTGATATATGATGACGATCGTGATACACTTAGGCGGACTTGGGCCTTAGTGACTTAAAACTATGAAAGACAATTTAATTCATGTTATGTTCTGTAAATTCCAAGACAATGTAAACATTTTAATTAATAAAACCAAACTTTATGTTCCATGTGTTATGAAACAATGATCCTGTTACGACACCCCCCGATGTTTCCGCCGCGGTTTGTTGTTTTAACGCGGTCGGGGTGTGACAACAGGTCTTGTCGAGTGACAACTAGGTTGAGTAATTATAAGATATAAGAAAATGTAAAAACTCTTAATACTGTGATTATAACAAATGTGTTTTTGAACAATTGATTCAACTCACCAGTATTTCCTGCTGGCCAAATGTTTTTAAAACGCGTTACAGGTGATTACAGTAGATCAGAATACGAGTTGTGATACGGCACCAAAAAGGCTTAAAGAAGTGGCTTATTTTATCAATTAGATTAAATTAAGAAAAGTTGCTTTATGTATTCGGGTTTATCCCATATTAAAGCTACGTTTGTAAAACTTGAGTTTATTCCCATCTGTTTAATAAATAAAATCCGGTGTTTCTAAACTCTGGTATTTTCCTAACTCACGGTCCTGATGAAAATTTCCGCTGCAATATTTTCAAAATGGCCACCAGTACCACTTGACTGTTCACGGCTCCCGTCCAGGGTGTGGCCGGGGGTCGTGACAATATATAGAAACGGGATCAGGAGAAAACGCCTAAAAGTGTGAAAACGGTGAGAACGGATCCTGGACGTATACGTGGCACGCGATATAATGAAGGCGGAGGGGTTTTTTTGTCCTTTTATATTCTTTTTTCCAATGCGTCTCACAACACCGCTTAATTTTTGGCGTGTAAGATTTTTTTGGCGTTTAGTTAGATTCAATAATTACCCTGCGTTTTATTGATTTTTAGATCTGCCTCGATGAATTAATCATTCTTATGTTTCATAGTAAATGTTTTGGCGTTTATGGCGTTCCCAAATTCACTAAAATCAATTAATAATTTTAACATCTTTGCGTCCATGACGTTCCCAAATTCATTATATACCTTTCACAATTCAAACTCTACAAATTTTAGGTGTTTTTGTAGATTTCACCAGTTGAATTAATCCCATATATGCAGACCAAGATGATAAAATACACTAACTAAAACACAGAAAAAATAGTTTTTATTATTTGGCGTTTTGTATTTAATGGCTTTTGTGGCATTTTGTAACTAATGGGAGAAATATAGTATTTTATTATTTGAAAAAAAAAACACAAAAGAAAAAAAAGAAAACTCCTCGTCAGAAGGGACTTTGTCTGAGAAGTATCCATCACTCCCCTCATCTTCTTCTTCCGATTCTTCTTCCAGTCTCTCATCCAAGTCATCACTTTCACTTTCATTGGCTTCTTATTCTTGAAGATTTTGTAACACCCCGAAAACGGGTTTGGTAATCAAACCACGTTAATACTAAAAGACGGGTAAAGTACCGTTAGTGGTAAAATTAACCCAGTAAATATTAGGATTCAAATAAATAAACCTAATATGAAATAAAAAGTAAACAAAGGCTTTTGAGGAAATAAAGTTTATAAAAGGCCCGAGTTAACGGGACTTAAAATAAACTGAGTCGTCATTTCCCCGAACCCACTAAGTTAACTAGGAATGTTTAACCTAGTTAGGAAGTGGGAATATTGTTAGAAATAAGTAGGTTGTGTCCTACTTAATAACAAACCAAACATGAGGGGCCAAAGTTAGACAACTTGAAAGTTAAATTATAAAAAGAAATATAAAACAAAACACACACTTAGTGTGTGTTCTGTGAACGAGCAGGAGAGCTCCCATGGAGCCAAAACCCTAACTCACGCAAAATCATCAAATTGAAAGGCTAAACGAAGCTCAAATTCACAATTGAATGTGAATTAATGATCACCCAAGCTAGAGGATCATAAGGTATGTAAAATTTTGATGATTTGTGAAGTTGTGAAATTTGAAGAAACATCATAATCGCGAATTATGTATGGATTATAGAAGCTATGGCTGAATTAGTGATGTATACTTGCTTAGGAACAAAACCCTAAGTGAAAATTTTTACATATGATGCTATGAATTGAATGTTTAGATGACTTATCACACTAGGATAAGTGGCTTTTAATCATATGATGAAATTGATGATATAATTATGATTAAAATCATCATACATGACATTAATAAGAAGATACTTGAACAAATTATGTGTTTCAGTACATAATCGTACTTGCTATGAAATGGGTTTTGTATGAAGAGATGAAAATGATGATATAATCATGTTAAAATGATGTTTGATATCATCATGTGTTAAATTAATTGATGTTGTGTCAATTCGATGACTTATGATTCCAAAGAAGCTGGTTAATAAAGTGGTTAAACCGGAAGCATAAGAATGATGCTTACCGGATATTGACAAAGTACTAAAACGAGTAGTTAAGCTGCATCATGTAATTCTTACGTCAATAGGCAGTTTGACTTTAAAAGTCAAACTGACCAACGATATGATCGAATGATAAATTCGATATAAAACCCGTAAGATGGAATAGTCGTGATTGATAATGACTAAGCTAACCATCTTACGAATTATGATGATAGTTTGACGCTTGACAAGCTAGGTGGAAGCTTGGGAAGGAAGCGGGTCAAATGAATTAAATATGAAGGAAAAGCATAATTTGGATGCAAGGTAAGTAAAGCTTACACCTTTTATTGAATACCTATTTGTTTTATAGGTTATGAATAATATAAAGTCATGTTTGAATTATGATGTTCCGACGCGACATGATACGGGTCGGAACAAAAGATAATAATAATAAACCATGTTTAATGGTTAAAAAGGAATAACACGATTATTCAGTCATGCAATGACTAATAGAAAATGAGTTTTGAATGGTTACCTTATAGGGTAAACCAAAATAAATAATAAGGGTAAAACGGCAATTCGGTCACGCGTTGACGATAACCGTTAGTGTTTGAAAGACACCTCATGGCATATGCCATGATGGGTCAAAATGTGATAACCCTCAAATTTACATGTATTCCGTACAATTCATTAATAATAATTAATGTGCTTGACGACTGTGTGGAATTACGTAACTGCTTTCTGATATCTGTGTTATGCTTACACGTATTTGTTAATATACTAATAGTGTACAGAAAGGTCACTAAATAGTCCGTTATATTTTCCTAAGTGTTAGAAAGTAAAAACGTTACAAAAATATATAAATAGGACGCCTTACGAATTAATTAAGCACTTTAACGAAATAGTATCCAACCGAACAACCGGACTTAACCCGGAGCATAAAAATATTTTCATTGACACTAATTTTCTTTTCTGAGCCAGTTAGGGTCCCCGAATACCCTAACACCCGCTATAAGTTACAACACACACACTACACTAAATAAACTTCTAACTTAACTAACTAATACTTATTCATTTAGTTAGAATCCAACCCCAAACACCCCCCATGTGACCGATCGGTCACCACCAAAGGTGACACACCTTGTCCTTTATTGAGTATTATAATTACTTTGCTAAATATCTTGAGAACATTGTATCCTAAGGATAAATAGGATGGATGGTTATTATATAAGTATGTTGGTTCATCACATTCACTTCACAAACCCACCTACAAAATTTCAACTTTCCTCCCTCCACTCTTGCTTGCAGCCGAGAGCACTCACATTCACCCACACACCTTCAAATTTTTATCTAGCCATTTTTCATACATACTAGAGTGAAGGATCTCATATAAGGGAGCTCGGTGCACTCGGGAACACAAGGACCTCTTCACCACGCTATTAACCACCCGTTTTTCGACTAGTTTCTTCCCTAGCCTCGAGCTAGTAGTAAGTGACTCTAAACATCTTCTTGATCTATTCTAAAGTGGTTAATAAGAGTTTCGTCGGTTGAAATTCACTAACATATATGATCACCAACTAAAAGTCTACTAAAGTGATGAACAAGGTGGTTAATGGATGAATATTAGTGTAAATCATGTAGATCTTGTGTGATTATGATTATTGGTTGATTATCTAATGCTTTGCTGATTAATATTGATGTGTGATATTGTTGTGGTCACTAAACATGTTAACGGAAATCAACCGAACACAAACTAGTAAGCTAGAGACTAAAAACAGCAAACTGTCCATACTTTACAGCCAACTTCAGTTGGCTGTAAACAGGCCGTAAACTCAACGAAAAAACGATATTTTGAATCTAAAATATGTTATTAAAAAATACGGTTCTAGTGGCACCGGAATCGAAATTTTTGGACTTCTTTTACTATTTTTAATGTGTCGATTTGTAACAACAGCTTAAGCTGAATTTTGACAGCAATAAATTGGTGTCGTACTTTCAGTCATAACCTAAGTTTTGTGATGAATCGGACCATGAAATTTGTACAGTAGATGAAAACCGATGCATTTGTAATTACCCCACTGGAATTTCGTAAATCGGACACTCGATGAATTTTTAATAAATTGTTCCGTGGACTGTGGTCAGAAATACATAAATCTGAGTTCAGTCCGGAATATGAATTTTTATAAAATATTGGTAATGAACCGGATCCCGATATTTTTACACAATAAAATATGGAATGTTTAAGACATCTTGTAAAAATTTGGGAATTTTTGGAATAATTTAACTATTTTATTAAAATGTCCGAAAACAGCCGGTTTTGAATATAAATGCTGAAATGACATAAGTTGTGACTCGCGTGTCTAAATGTCGAGTATGCTATCTGTGAATGATCTAACATGTTATATATGTTATGTGCATTATCGTGTGTTTGATTTTGAGTGGGGAATGGATGGGAAACTTAGATGGGCATAAACCGTTAAAGGGATGCATGTTGTGTGATAGATACGTGTAGGAACTTTGTGTTCTATTTGAAAGCCACTAAATGACTAACTGGTAAATCATACTAGGACGTGATTGACCGACCTTGACTGTTAGCTATATTGAGAATCTAACCGAGCAAACCGAGGTGAGTTCACACACTTTCTAAGGCATGGGATTCCCGATGGTTTGGGAATGGGTTAAAGAATTAAAACTAAATCTACATATCCTCCTTGGGTAGGATATGTACGGCCATCCTCCATAGAGTGGATGCCATTATTAATCCTACGAATTCTCCTGGTGCAGAATACGTACGTTCGTCCTCCTGGTGCAGGACAACAACCTTAAAACTAGCTAGACAAAACTCTATCAATAAGTCCCTCTTCATATCGACTTAATCGCCGAGGCCAATGGCGAGCGGGTCATTAGTTAATAGCGCTATTAGGTTTAAGAAACCTCACACCGTGCCGTTCGGACGGGCGTGTACTAATGGACTATGGCAAACTGTCAGTGATGATAGACACTGATGTAGGGCACAACTATTGTTCGTAGTAGTCGATATCATACCGTCTAGTAGTTCACACGGGGAAAGCCCCCACTGATTAGGGTTATGGTTTGGGTAAAGAAAAAGGAACTGGTTAAACATACTTTCAACTACGGGATAACCCCCACGGCATTTAAGCCAACGAAAGTCAAACCACGTTTTTCAGAAACAACTTAAAACTAAACAACCAAACGTGAACTCACTCAACTTTGTTGTTGACTCGTTGTTACATGCCTTACAGGTCGCTAGATGGAGCTTGCACGAGGAAGGAGTCGTTGTGGCGTACGGACTGTTATGTTCCGTGCTTATTATTTAAATCCTCATGAACTTATTAAACTTGCGTTTTGAACTTTAACTTATAAACTATGGACTTATGCTTTTGGATTTACCTTTATGCTTCCGCTGTTTAAACTAAACATGGTTAACTAGCTTTGGTCACCAATCGTATTGTGGTTGGTCTTATTTACTTAATTACGATGTTCAATATGATTGGTGGCTCGACCCTGGTCACGTCACGCCTCCAAGCGGTGGTACTCCGCAGGGTGGATTTTGGGGGTGTGACACAAAAGAATTAAGAAGTGAAATTATAAGTAATGTGATCGTACGGTCTAAAACGGAACGGGTTATATAGATGAGATGACGAATAATACATGTTTTGGTCAAAAATTACCTAAGCAATTTAGTGATCAAATTAGTTAAGTGAGGTAGTGTGCTAGAAATATGTGTGAAAAATATGCTTGTTGAGTTATTTAGAAAATCAGTATTCAGGATACGGCTCAGGATATTGAGTTGTATCTACGATCAAACTATGAGCAAAAGTAAAGTAAACGACACGAGATGTACGAGGAAAGCCCTTGATCAATCTAGATCGCCGGCATAAAACCTCGGGAGCTGACAATCGCAGCTGCCTTGTTCTTCTTATTACTTCAAACGTCAGGATACAGTGCAGGATGTGGTGCGGATCGACTATGTGTTACAATGAAATTTGAATACAAGTGTGGTGTTTGCAATGAGCTAGAGAGTGAAAGTGTTCGAGAGTGTTAGTGAAAATTGTGTGCCTTAGACTGATCTGCCCCCATCTATTTATAGTAAAGATAATATAACAAACTATCCTAAACTTCCGGGATCCACCGAATATTCCTTAATCGAACGTTGTAGACCTGGTCTTTCGGGTTCAACGTCTCTCCTTCAACAAACACGTCCGAGTCTTGAGGAGAAGAAGTCCACTTGACTGTTAGCAAGTCTCAGCCTTTAACCTGCACGTGGTTAATTCAATAAACCTCAGGATATCGCCCAAGATGTTAGCAATATCCTCTTCCAGCATCCTGGTCACAAATAAACAAATAAAGGCAGGATATTGGTCAGGATATTTATGCTTAGAAAATGACCCATAACAATTGTCCCCAAATATATCGGTTGGTATACCAATCCAACGGATATATTTCGAAAATCTTATCCCTTAACTCAAGGCATTTAAAACGAAACGACGGTCAAGATCACATCGTAACTTCCAACGCGCTTTTTGCTCAATGGAGATCCACAATGCCCCTATATCTTCTCTTTTTTTGTTTGAAAAGCAGATATCTTCAACAGAACCTTCAGGTAATTCTCCATTTCTGATTTACTTTCTATCAATTTGCATCGCCTTACTCGCAATGGATGCCGAGACCTTCACCCAGCAGAATCTCCTTTAAAATCCCGAAAAGGAGATCTGTGCTTTTGACAACGCAGACATTGCAGCTTTAAGAGCCTCCGGCGCTTTCCCTGATAACACGGTCTTCAGACCATTCGATCGGTCAATCCGATCGGATGTTTCTTCCACTGAATGGGTTTGTTTTCCAGCATATCCTTTTTCGCTAGGTCTTCGATACCCTTTTCCTGAATTCATGATGCAATTCTTTCGAACCAGCGGCATCTCTTTTGCTCAAACCATGCCCATGGTTTGGAGAGTTCTAATTGTACTTAATCAAATCAAAAACCTCCATTGTTCCGACCTCCGCATCGAGAATTTGCCTATCGCTTATCGCCTCCGATCCCATGGCTCTAGCCGGTTCTTACTCTTTTCGACCTCCAGCAAACCCCTAATTCTCAAAGCCACCAAAAACGAAGACGGATGGCAACGTAAATTCTTCTTTGTCAAACGAGACTCCATTGCTGAGGGTGCCAACCTTCCGGTGGAGTGGTTAACCACCGGTAGGATCATAAATATTCTCATAGACCATTTAATTCTTAACTTCTATTAATATCCTTCTTTTCGGTTTTTATGCAGTGAACTTCAAGGAAGTCGCTCCCCCTACCGCCGAGTCAGAAGAGAGAATCAATACTGTTTACCAGTTACCTGCAATAGACAGGACTTTCACCACACACGTCCCGAGTTCGTCATCCGAAATGTCTGGTAAGGATTACTTTCAAAATAATTAGTCAAAACAGTATAATAATGAAGTGAAGAGTAAAACTTTTCCCTTTATGCAGCACCGGCCAAGATCCCTAAAGTCTTTGACCTCGACGAATTGGACAGTTATTCCGACCAGATCCAGGTCAAGAAAGAACCTAGCCCCAAGACCACAGCCACATCCAAACCCAGCAGCTCCAAAGCCATCATTATCCCCAAACCTTCACCGGCTACCAAGCCCCGGAGTTCAAGTTCCCGCAAAAGGAAAGAGCCTGACTCCCCTTTCATCTCTGAAACATTTCCTTATGAGAAACACGGGTTCATTGAAGCCAGCGGGTTTATGACTTCCTTTCTCAACCAGGTTAGTTTTCTCATATCATATCCTGCGACTTACATTATTTTCAAAGATTTATCAATATTAATACCTGTCCTTTTACCTTTGTAGGGTCTTGAGCGTTTGGTTAACCTATATCAAGAATCCTGCAAGCTCAACAAGACGCTTGAAACCAAGCTAAAGGAAGCTGAAACCACAATCTCTGATCAAGGCATGATTGCAGCCGCCAAATCTCGTCACTACGAGCAGAAATTTAAAGCCATGACTCAAGAACACCAAACTGCTCTCAACAAAGCTGCTCTTCAAGCCCAGACCGATCTTGAAGCTGCCCACGTGCAATACGAACGAGATATGGTCAGCTACCGGGAAAGCCTCAAGAGTTCCATCGTCATTTCTCTCCTTCAAGCCAGGTTGAAGATGGCCCACGAAGCCAAATCATTAGGCTTCGAATGCCCTTCTTAGGATGTTGGTGCCTAGGAGACCAAGCTAAAGAAACTCGGTGGCGTTTCTTTCAAATCAGCTGTTGAAGAATCTTCCAAAGCAGTTGAAAAAAAACCGATGCTGAGAAGGATACTGAGGCGGATCCCAAGACGGATGCTGCTGAAACCACTATGGACGAAGAAGGCACTACCCCCTAGAGCTTATTTCCTTTAAATTATTCGAACAATTTTATGTTTTTAGGAACAATTTTTATTTCTGTATCGAAACAATTTGATAGCCGAAGGTGGATGAGTCCTGGGTTTCAGGATGAAACCTTCGGTTATCAACCAGTATTGATTGCTTCAAGAATAATTTCGTCTTTTTATTTTTCTTGCCATTATCTTCCGTTTTTCCTAAGTATAATTCTTAGCCTTGCAAAAAACTTTATATTGTTATCTTATGAAAATATCCTGATCAGTATACTCCGTAACATGTTACAAAAACTTATTTATTAGATAGGACTCCCAAATGCTCGTCCAACTTTACAGATAGTTTTTGAAAAACAATCTATTTTTCCAAAACCAGTTTATGATAATACTTAAATGATCAAAGTTCCAAACTAATACTAGTTTCAAACACCTTAATCAAATATCCTGAAAAGGACTTTGAGAATATATCAGGATACTTAACCTTTTATAAAACATAGTGTTACTAAAAACTTAGGCGATGTTTACAAAGGAAAGATCATACCAGAAATAGGGTATAAACCTATTACCCAACTTCAATCCCTTTGCAACTCTTCCAATGAAGATGTCCCCTGTGCGAGGTACTTATTGCATTAGTTCCAAGCCTCATCCTTTTAGCTCTACATCACCACCTTGGTAGGAATGTCCCCTGTGTACAATGTCTTCAAATACTTTAGAAATCTTCTGAATGTCAGTTTCCATTGTATAGGCAATTTTTTATGTCCCAATGGCAAAACCCAAGGATGTACTGGAGATAAATCCCTTGTATCCTGGGGAAAATCCCAAATTTTCATGCGCTACAGGCGGGAGTGTATAAACTCCAAGACTTAGAAAGGTGAAAACCTTTAAACCTTAGAGGGTATGAAAATACCCTTTCGTGAGAGAGGGTGATCAATCCTCATATACCTTCAGGATTCAGGATATAGCCAACAGTAACGAAATTGTCAGCCACTTTTACATGGACTGGTCCCGCCACCTTGAACTATCCCTGAATAACTTGCGCTCCAGGCGGGGTGTTTAAACCCAATTCGGAAGAAAGGTGAATACCTTTAAACCTGTGAAGGGATCAGGATCCCTTGTACGTGAGAGAGGGGGCCAATCCTCTAATCTTCTGAAGTATCCTGAGTGAGCATCCTGGAGCTATATCCCAAAGCATATACTGCAAAACATCCTTACACTAAGGTGGGTGTCAGCTTGGCTAACACCCCTCCGATGCTTAAGTCAGTATTGGGTTACAAAGAACAAATTAAACCAAACATATTTAAAAAAGGTAGAATTCATACCATCGTGAGTTAGAAATTAAATTCTAAACTCACTTGAAATAGAGCTTAAGGTGTATAGCATTCCAAGATCTCGGTAGCATATCCCCATCCATATTCTTGAGTCTGTATGCTCCTTTCCCTGCTTCTAATTCAACTTCATATGGTCCTTCCCATTTTGGAGCTAACTTGCCATCGGCAGGATTAGTAGTATTCTAAAAAGCCTTTCTTAACACCCAATCTCCAACCTTAAATCTTCTAGTCCTAATATTCTTGTTATATGCCCTAGATATTCTCTGTTGGTATGCTGCCATCCTTAGCCTTGCCGCGTCTCTCTTCTCATCTATAGTGTCTAAATCCTGACTCAAGGCTTCAGGATTCTGCTCAGGATCACTTAGGGTAGATCTTGCAGTAGGTATTGTCATTTCCGTTGGAATCATTGCTTCTGCTCCAAATACCAAGGAAAACGGGGTTTGGCCTGTTGCATTCTTTACCGTTGTCCTATCAGCCCACAAAACAAAGGGTAATTCTTCTGCCCATCTTCCTTTTTTGGCTCCAAGCCTTTTCTTTAAGTTATTGACAATTATCTTGTTTGAGGATTCTGCTTGTCCATTTGCTTGAGGATGTACCGGAGTAGATGTAATCATTTTGATTCCCCAACTTTTGCAAAAGTCAGTAGTTCTCTTGCTTATAAACTGAGAACCATTGTCACAGATTATCTCGGCTGGTACTCCGAATCTGGTCAGGATATTCCTCTTTATGAAGGATACTACTTCTTGATCTCTCACTTGAACAAATGCTTCTGCTTCAACCCACTTAGAGAAATAATCCGTCATTGCTAGCATAAAGACTTTTCCTCCCGGAGCTTTTGGTAGCTTTCCCACTATATCCATACCCCACTTCATAAACGGCCAAGGGGAAACAATAGGATATAATGGTTCAGCAGGTTGATGCAGTATGTTACTATGTCTTTAACATGCGTCACATCTTCGAGCATATTCTGCTGCGTCTTTTCTCATTGTTGGCCAATAATATCCTGTCCTTAACACTTTCGAGAATAACGACCTGCCCCCAGTATGGTTACCACAATCCCCTTCATGTATATCCTGAAGTACTTCTTTGGCTTCAGGATCCTCCAAGCACCTCAAATACGGTCCTGCAAGAGATTTCTTGTATAAAATATTATTTATAATAGTGAATCGTGATACCTTCATCCTAAATGCCTTAGGATTCTCATTTCCAGGGATGTGTCCTTCTTTGAGATATCTCATGATTGGAGCCGTCCAGGATTTAGGATCCTCTTCAGGATGCTCTGCTCCAGGATCCTGAATACCCGCTACTTCTTTATCCTGAGGATTCGTTGTAGGATATAAGACATGTAATATTGGTATTTGGGTCCCTTCAGGTATCTTGATCGATGATCCCAAATTTGCTAAGGCATCCGCTTCAGCATTATCCTCCCTTGGTACCTGTTTAAGTAGAAAAACATCGAAATATCCTGCTAATTTTTTGAGAATATCGAGATATTCGATTAATTTCTCACCCTTAACTGCATATGATCCATTAAAATGGTTAGTAATTAACAAAGAGTCAACATATACTTGCAAATTTTTTATACTCATGCTCTTAGCCAACTCTAATCCTGCAATTAAAGACTCATACTCTGCTTCATTATTAGTAGCAGGAAATTCACACCTAATAGCCTGGGGTAATATGTCCCCCTGTGGCGATTTTAGTAGTATTCCTAATCCTACTCCTCTTATATTAGATGCACCATCAGTATATAATGTCCAGGATCCTGAGGATTCTCCTAACTGTTGAACTTCTAGGTCTACCTCATCCTGAATATCACTACTGAAATCAGCCACAAAGTCAGCTAAAGCTTGAGACTTTATGGCATTTCTAGGTTCATATACTAAATCATAAGCACTTAACTTTACTGACCACTTGGTCATCCTACCTGACATCTCTGGTTTCCTAAGCACATTTTTGACAGGATAATTTGTTTTAACATGTATCCTATGTGTCTCGAAATAATGTCTAAGCTTTGTCGATGCCATGACTAGAGCTAATATTAATTTTTCTAAATGAGAATACCTAGTTTCAGCATCTAACAAACTTTTACTAACATAATAAACAGGATATTGCTGACCTTCATGGTCTTTTATAAGAACGGCACTTACAGCATTCCCTGATACAGCAAGGTATAGGGATAGTGGTTCACCATTTTCAGGCTTCATTAATAAAGGTGCGGTTGAGAGATATCGTTTCAAATCCTGCAAGGCTGCTTCATGCTTCTCCCCCCATTCGAATCTTTTGTTTTTCTTCAGGATATCATAAAAATCTTTGCACTTCTCTGAGGATCTCGAGATAAACCTGTTTAAAGCTGCTACTCGGCCTGTCAATCTTTGTACGTCCTTCATATTTGAGGGTGATTTTATATCCAGGATAGCTTTGATCTGCTCTGGGCTTGCTTCTATCCCCCTTTTTGTCACCATATATCCAAGAAACTTTCCTGCCCCCACTCCGAAATTGCATTTAGCAGGATTCAGCTTCATGTTGTATCGATCCAGCATATCAAATGCTCCCTTGATATCCTGGAGGTGATCTTCATCCTTTTTAGATTTCACCACCATATCATCGATATATACTTCCATGGTGTCCCCCAGTTTGTCTTTGAACATCATGTTTACCAATCTTTGGTATGTTGCACCTGCATTTTTCAAACCAAAAGGGCATAGCTGTATAACAATAAATACCTGTTGGTGTCATGAAGGCAGTATCCTCCTGGTCAGAAGGCTCCATTTGGATCTGTTGAAATCCTGAGGATGCGTCCATGAAGGTCAGCATTTCATGCCCGGCAGTGGCATCTACCATTGCATCAATGTGGGGAAGAGGAAATAGGTCTTTAGGACAAGCTTTGTTCAAGTCTGTGTAGTCCACACAAACTCTCCATTTCCCATTTTTCTTCTGTACTACAACCACGTTTGCTAGCCACCTTGGGAACTTAACCTCTCTGATCATCCTGGACTTTAATAATCTCTCAACTTCCTCCTGGATAATCGTGTTCCGCTCAGGAGCAAACTTCCTTCTTTTTTGCTGAACAGGCTTGAATGATTTATCAATTCCAAGCTTGTGAGTGATAATATCTTTGGATATGCATGTCATATCCTCATGCTTCCATGCAAACGTTGACATCCTACATTTCAAAAAGTTAATCAATTGTTCTTCAATATCCTGAGGGATATTGGTCCCTACGAGCACCGAAATATCAGGATTATCCTGGTCCAGGATAATTTTCTTCACATCCTGCTCCGGATCCTCCACGATATCCTGGGCCCGCGTCTTTAATTGTTATGCTGCACTAGGTTTGGTTGAGGATTTCATCGAGGATGAGTAGCATTCTTTCGCCTCCTGCTGATCACTATCAACTTTGACAACTCCCCAAGGGGTAGGTATCTTGATGCATTCGTGATATGTTGATGGCACAGCCTTCATATCGTGAATCCACGGTCTTCCCAGTATGATGTTATAGCAGGATAGAGAATCCATCACACAGAAACGTTGTATTGAGTTGACTCCTTCAACGTATACTGGCAACTTTATCTCTCCCACTGTGTTTCTAGCCTCTCCACTGAACCCAACAAGCACGGTAGACTTTGAAGTGATATCCATTGGAGATACATTCATTCTCTTCAGAGTTTCTAGTTGGATTATGTTAACGGAGCTGCCATTATCAACCAATATCCTGCGTACAAAATGGTTAGCCACATATAACGTTATTACCAGAGCATCATGGTGAGGATCCTGGACAGTATCCCTGTCATCAGCATCAAAAGTGATCACTTTGTCAGTTGTGAGGGTAGTCATCCTGACAGGTTTGTCTCCCCTTTCGGTCTTAGCTTCTTTTGCATGTCTCTTTGTTGCCGAATACGAAGTTCCACAAATGTCGGATCCTCCCGAAATGAAGTTGATTATCTTGGCATCCGCGGGAGGTGATGCTGCTCGCTCAGGATCCTTCTCAGTATCCTGACCCTTATTCTTCTTTCTTTCTAAGAGATCTTTCAGATATCCCTTGCTTAGAAGATAGCTTATTTCTTTCCTTAGAGCAATGCAATCCTCAGTCACATGTCCGAAATCTTCGTGGAAAGCACACCATTTTGACTTATCTTTCCAGTCAGCCTTTTGTTGATTCTTTCGAGGCCACCTAGCCTTGTCTCCTAGACCCTGCATGGCATACATCAATTCAGGAATGTTAACAGAAAAGCAATATTCGGACAACTCAGGATACTCTTCAGGATCCTCATCTTCGACAGCATTCACTCTTTTGTTTTCATTTCTACCATACGGCTTAGGCCGATATGACTTGAATGAGGATTCTGACTTCCTGTTAGTTGACTCATAAGTGTTGGATGAGTTCATCCTTTCTTGCATCTTCCTGTCATCTTCCAGACGGATATATCTCAAAGCCCTGTTACGAGCTTCGTCGAGATTCCTGCAGGGATTCATTACAAGATCCTGATAAAACTGAGAATCCTTTTATAATCCCATCTTAAAAGCTTGCACAGCTGTTGCAACATCAAGATGTGGGATATCCAAGGATTCTCGACTGAATTTGTTCACATAATCCCTCAAGGATTCCTGAGGCCCTTGAGTTATCCTGTAAAGATCACTGGTTAGTTTCTCAAAACTCCGACTACAAGAAAATTGACTGTTAAATAAATTAACCAAATGAGCAAACGAAGTAATTGAGTGAGGAGGAACGTTTAACAGCCATTTTAAGGCTGATCCTGTTAGAGTAGAACCAAATCCCTTGCACAAGCACGCTTCCTTGAGCTCCGGAGGGATAGGGTTAATCTCCATTCTTTCCCTATACTGAGCAATATGCTCCTTAGGATCCGTAGTCCCATCATAAAGCTTCATGTTGGGGGTTTGGAATCTCTTTGGGATCTCAGCATCACAGATAGGATATGCAAAACGAGATATCTTGTGGCTGTCTTGGGACACTTCCGGGATCGGCTGGACCACCCCAGGTACACTAGATATCATGTCCTTCAACTTCTGAAGTTCCCTAGTAAGTGCTGATGTTACACCTGTATCCTGCAAAGATCCACTATTGTTAGTAGCATGAGTATTATTATTATTTGACACGTTACCCGTTGGAGGATTTTGCCCATATCCTGAAGCATATCCTGAGCTCCTCATGGTTGACATCCTGACCGAGGAGGGTATTTCAGGAGTATGATTCTGAGGAAGGCTGGGCACAATATTCCCCCTATTATCCTCAGTATACACCGCTGAACTGAAGTTCAACGTTCTGGGATGTAATGGAGTGACGTTATCCTCAGCAGATCTGCTCGAGCCAGACTTCAGGAGTTGTATTTCCCTTAAAAGCATTTGGTCCGTTTCCTATTGCTGCCTCATTTGTTCCTGCACACTTCCAAATAAGGTTAAAATTTCATCGTTAGAAGCTAAAACAGGAGCAGATTCCTGAACACTGCGGGTAGGGATAATATCCTGAGGTCGTGAAGAGGCTGGCATCCTTGGAGGAGGTGGTGGAAGCACCGAACCGGTAGTAGCAGAAGTCATAGCAGACGCAGTGGAGGAGCTCATGTTTGATCTTGAGGCCATTACGGACAATGTGGCAAAAAGTTTTGAAAATAGAAAGCCGATTAGCGATTTCACAAAAAATTTTAGTAAAGAGAGCACCACTTGCCCCACGGTGGGCGCCAAATTGTTTTGGTCAAAAATTACCTAAGCAATTTAGTGATCAAATTAGTTAAGTGAGGTAGTGTGCTAGAAATATGTGTGAAAAATATGCTTGTTGAGTTATTTAGAAAATCAGTATTCAGGATACGGCTCAGGATATTGAGTTGTATCTACGATCAAACTATGAGCAAAAGTAAAGTAAACGACACGAGATGTACGAGGAAAGCCCTTGATCAATCTAGATCGCCGGCATAAAACCTCGGGAGCTGACAATCGCAGCTTCCTTGTTCTTCTTATTACTTCAAACGTCAGGATACAGTGCAGGATGTGGTGCGGATCGACTATGTGTTACAATGAAATTTGAATACAAGTGTGGTGTTTGCAATGAGCTAGAGAGTGAAAGTGTTCGAGAGTGTTAGTGAAAATTGTGTGCCTTAGACTGATCCGCCCCCATCTATTTATAGTAAAGATAATATAACAAACTATCCTAAACTTCCGGGATCCACCGAATATTCCTTAATCGAACGTTGTAGACCTGGTCTTTCGGGTTCAACGTCTCTCCTTCAACAAACACGTCCGAGTCTTGAGGAGAAGAAGTCCACTTGACCGTTAGCAAGTCTCAGCCTTTAACCTGCACGTGGTTAATTCAATAAACCTCAGGATATCGCCCAAGATGTTAGCAATATCCTCTTCCAGCATCCTGGTCACAAATAAACAAATAAAGGCAGGATATTGGTCAGGATATGTATGCTTAGAAAATGACCCATAACAATACCATCTCACAAGGATAAAAAGATATGTAGACTAAACGAGTCAAAAGGTGAAGATGTCACCATTTGACGATAACAACTAATCATTGTTTGTCAAGTATAATGATTACAGGAATAAATAGCGTGTGGAATATGTGTTGCTATTAACTAGCAACTTAATTGAGGAAATACTAAACGGGTCAATATGTTGATCCGAGCCAGGTATGTATAATAGGTCAACTCCTCATTTAGAATTTGAGGTTCTATGAGAGTTAGACAAAGTAAATATGGACATTTGGTTACCTTAATAGGTAAATCGAATGATTTAAATTATAGTCATTGTGTTTTGAAAACATAATGATTTTCCAAAAAAGATCATAGTTAAAAAGTGGGATTTTGGTCAAACATGCCTTTAAAAATCCTACATCGTAAATGAAAGGCTAAAGTGGACCAAAAGCCCTTGATTCGATAAATCAAGCAAACGACATTTACGGGTTGTTTAGAAATAAGCATTTTGATCAAGTGAATCCGTAGAATAAGTAAAAAAGAAAAGATATGAAACTTTTGAGTCAAATGACTCGAAATGACTCTTTTCCGTAAAAAGACAAACCGAGGGGTAAACTCGGCATGAAAAGTTCATCACGTTAAATCCACCACAAATATAGTTATGGTGGAAGAACAATTGATAAGTAAATGTGGAAATATGATACTAGCAAGGAATGAGTATGATTTATGCTTAAACGTCAAATGACTAACCCATTTCATGTCTTTATGAAATGTAGGTATACTGTACGGTACTGGATGACGATCAAGCTCAAAGAAGGACCGAAAACGATCAATATTCAAGCTTCCGCGATACATTTCGTCATCACATTTTAACCCACAATATCAATGTATGATGTTGTGATGTTTTAACAAGCTCGTAGTTTCAACTGTATTTGTAGACTATAATACACAATTATGGTCGATGTTTATATGTAAATCGTATAAATCAAGTATGGGTCTTACAGATTTTGAAGCCTCCATTTGAACATGTCCGGCATCAACGCCAATTTTATGTTCATGTCTGTGTTCAACACATGTGGCGTTGTGTAACTCCTCCAAGAACCCAAGACCCTGCTTGGTCATGATGTCTTCAAGCATGTAGTCTTCCTACGCTCAGTTGTCACATATAACGGTGACCATGTCTGTATCTTCATCAAAACACCATGATGTGATGACTGGGTCCATTTTTTCATTTGCTTTGTTTGGTCCAAATTTTCTGGTTAATCTTCTTATAACCTTATGTGTTTCATCACATTCGTTATCAAGAGGGATGTCAAGTCATAGGATCCCCCTCTGTACATCTTCTTCCATGTTCAAAATGGCTTTGATTGTTTTAATAAACACTCTTCTTCTGTTAGCAAAACGTAACACGAATCTTCTGATCCTAAGGGTGTATCTCCATGAAATGATGGTTGCCATTTTGGCATTTTGGTTAAATTTGGCGTTTTTAGTATGATCAATGGAAATGATGATGGAAGCGATGGTAACGTCGTTTATATAATGATGTTTTTGGCGCGTAGTTTAAGAGAGAATTTTTTTTAATAAATGTTAATAATGTCTTTCAGTTACTGTTTGTTCCATCTACCTGCTGAGTATGCAATGCGTTTAATTATTAAGCTTTGGCGTTTTGTATTAATGATGTATTAGTCGTTTTGAATGGCGTCTTGCTCATTAGTTTGGCGTTTTGAATTTGAGCAGTAAAAGACCTTTTTACCCTTAATGAAGCACGTTCAAGTAATAAAATTGATGTCATTTACGAAAACGCCACCTCGCCAATCTAGTCCATAGATTGTTTTGATCTGACGATCCATAAGCGTTCTCAACGTTCCCACACTTTTCACCGTTTTCCCTGAATCATGACCCTATATATATAGAAGGGTCAGTTCAAAGGAAAACCACCCCAGTTGCGAAAATCGTGAGAACTATTTTGGATGAATGAGAGGATGCCACCTCATATCTACACATGTCTTATTTCAAGGGTAATATTGTAATTTACCTTCATGACACCTTTTTCAATCAGATGTCATTTCTCACCCACTTTTTATCTCTCTCTCTCTCTTTTCAAAATGTGCAGACCATTTCTTTACCCCGTTTCTCTTTCAAAATGTGCAAAGAGTTTCATCTTTCACCATCGAATTTTAGTACATAAGGAAACAAACCCAAAACAAAACTCAAACCAAACACACACACATAAACACACATCTATGTTTCACCAAAACCACCACCGGTGGGGGGTGGTTCTTGGGGCGGAGGGGGTGTTTCTAATGGCGGCGGTTGGTGAAGGGGTGGTTGTGGTGGTTGGTTAGAGGCGACAGTGGGTGAAGGGTGCTTGCGGCGGCGCTAGATGGTGGGTGGAAGGTTGGTTGTGGTGGTGGGTTGATGGCAACGGTGGGTGAAGGGTGGTTGTGGGGCGACGGCAGGAGTGGGTGGTTCGACCTTGTTTGTGACCGGTAGTGGTGGTGTGGGACACACGACCTTTTTTTGTAACCCACTGAACCACCCTCACTCTCTTCCATGCAGCGCTTGTGGTGCCGATGGTGCCCGGTGGCGTCGGTGTTTTTTATATTTTTCAGTCGGTTTTTTTGCCGGGGGTCCTGGTGGTCCAGGCGGTGCATGTGGTGTTTGTTTCATCCCGAGTGGTGCCGGTGGAGGCGGAGCTGACTTTTCACCGATGTCCAGTGACCCTGAGGTTAGTAGATCAATTTGATTTTGTTTGATGTTTCTGATTTTTTTTCCCAGCTTTCCTCCACGGATTTGTGTTTGGTGGTGTTTGGTGGAGTTGGTTTAGGCTTGACTCAGAATTGGGTGCTGATTTCTTTTTGTTTATTTAGTGTATTTTATCATAGCGGTTTTTACAGTTTCTTTGCTTGGTGGAAAACATTTTTCTTGGCAGTGATAGTTCAAAACATTTTTTATGACTATTGTTGACGATTGCGTGGCAAGGATGGTGGAGGGTAGGTTTTTGACCCGCCACACTTTGCAGCCATGATTTCGGGAAACTTTGAGCCAAACCCTTTTTTTCAAGATCCACACATGGTTTTGATTTTTGTTTTTGGTTTTTATATTTTTTAGTCGATGATGATAAGTATCAACTTATCTAAGACATCTATGAGTCGCGATTTTGGGTGAGTTCGTTTGTTAAAATTCTCAAATTTCTTAAACCCGAAATTGGGGTCGGGGCGTAAAAAGATGTTTGCCGTAAAAAAAATCTAGCTTTAAAAATGTTTGGCGTAAAAAAATTTAAACCCGTAAAAAAATTTGGCGTAAAAAAATTTTTAGCGTAACAAATTTTCGGCGTACAAAAATGTTTGGCGTAAAAAAAATTTTTGCCGTAAAAAAAATGTTTGGCGTAAAAAAATTTCGGCGTAAAAAAATGTTTGGCGTAAAAAAAATTTCGGGTCGTAAAAGAAGTTTAAAACCGTGGCGTAAAAAAAGTTTAAACCAGGGGTGTAAAAATTTTTAAAACTGGGTCGTAAAAAAAGTTTTAAAACCGGGTCATAAAAAAAGTTTAAAACCGTGACATAAAAATGTTTAAACCCGGGGCGTAAGAAAAGTTTAAACCCGTGGCGCAAAAAAAAATAAAACGGGTCGTAAAAAAAGTTAAAAAAAACTATAAAAATATGCTTTTTAAAAATCTAAAAAAAATTGCTTTTATAAAAAAATCTTATTTGTATGAAAGAGGAGAGAGACAAAGACTTTTGTTATTTGATTTTGACAATAGACAAATGACCATAATACCCTTATCACAATAAAATATTAAAAACATAATAAAACAAAAAGATTTCAAAATGTGTTTTATTTTCTTTTAATCTCAACTATCCATCACAAAAGATCAATGGGGGATAAGTGATTCCTACGATTCTCGCAACTGGGGGTGGTTTCATTTTAGCTCATTTATATATATATATAGTAGAAGGATCCGTTAGTAACCACCATTTATTGCGAGAACCGCGATAACCAATGTGGACACAATCAAAAATATCTAAAAAATCAAAAAACGAAAAAAAAATAATATTTTTTTTATAAAAATCACTACTTTTCGTTAATAAAAAAAATTGATACCAAAAATAGTGATTTTAATAAAAAAAACCTTAAATTTTTTTTGAGTGTTTTTTAGATTTTGAAGATTTTTTTAGGTTTTTTAGTGGTATAGCTTTATGGTTTGGTTTTTAACATTTAGCTTCGGTGGGGGGATGGGGGTTTAGGTTTTTGAGGGGTGGGGGTAGGTTTTTTTTTTGGGGGGGGGGGGGGGAAGGGGGGTTAGATTTTTTAGGTTTTTGATGGTGTAGTGGGTTTATTTTGTTGTGTTCATATTGGTTCTCGCAATAAAGGTGATTCTCGCATGAACCCTACCCTATATATATATATATATATATATATAGGGTTGAGTTCATTTCAGAATTCTAAATAACTACAGAACTTTCAGAACTCCAAATAAATAATCATTTTATATATAAGTTTTTGTATTTAGGATCTTTTTATCATCTATTATATGTATTTCTTTGATTACATACATGTTAAAAATAGTTTATATATGTTTAATTGCCAAAATTATATATATATGTGTCATAACTAATTACATATATGTAAAAAACTAGTTTACATATGTGTAATTATAAAATTACATATAAAAAAATGATAAAATTACTCTTAACATATATGTAATCGTGAAAATACACATAATAAATGATAAAATTATCCTAAACATAAAAATATATAAATAAAAAGATTGTTTATTAGGAGTTCTGTAAATATTTATGGTTCTGAAATGATTATGGCCATATATATATATAGGGGAAGGTTCAAATGAAAACCACTAGTTATTGTGAAAACTCGAAAACTAATTAAAAAAAGCCAAAAAAAACATACCAAATTTTTTTTTTTTTTGCATACCAATTTTCGCCATTTTTTATATATAAAAAAAATTCAAAAAAAAATTTGTAGTGCACATGTATAATATTACACATGTGTACTACAATTTTTTTTTTTTTTGAAATTTTTTTTCCATATAAAAAACATGCGATTTTAAAAAAAAAAAAAAAATTGGTGTGATTTTTAGGCTTTTTTTTAGTTAATTTTCGAGTTTTCACGTTAAAAGTGGTTTTCATTTGAACATTTCCCATATATATATATATATATATGAGTAAACTGCAATTTTACACCCTGTGGTTAGGGGTGATTGGCACCCTTACCCCCCTAAGGAAATAATTGCAATTTTACCCCCCACTGTTTGCTGTTATGTTGCAACCTTACCCCCCGACCTCAAATTTGTTGACTAATCTGTTGACTATAACTTGAAATGACTATAATGCCCTTTCATATTACCCCCTGTGTTTTGTGCACTCTGTGATATTACCCCCTGCCACCACTGCCACCGCCATTCACCACCACCACTGCCACCTCCAGCCACCACCACAACTTAATATCCCTTTCATATATAACACCACCACTACTTCCGTCACCGGAAACCTGCAACTCCGGTCATCTTCTCCAACGACTGCCACCACTGCCACTTCTGCCACCTCCAGCCACCACCACAACTACCACTGCCACCTCCAGCCACCACCACAACCACCACTGCCACTGCCATTCACCACCACAACCACAGTTCCGAGTCCGAGGGAACCACAGAGTGCAAACTGTCGCCGGAAACCTGCAACTCCGGGGACCGCAAACGATACCAGCAGTATATGAATTAGGACAGAGTTCCATCAATATCACTCGAATAAAATAAATGTATGCTTTCTTTTATATTTGATATAGGAAACCATAAAAAAAAACCTTACCCAAGCTTCGTATAACATATTCTGATTCAAAAACTTATCAATAAATATGGTACTAGTGATGTTCAGACTTTTAACATTTATGCCTACATATGCTTACATATGTAACAATCATAATTACATACATAATAAAGTATGTAACAAGCAATGTTACGCATATAACTAGGAACATTACAATCCTTGTTTCTAATAAATTTATAAGAACAGAACTTCTAAGTTCATATTTATAATAAATTTCCTTCTCATTAACAACAAACTCAAATGTGTAAATTTTGCATTGGATTGAGAGAACTCAAGAGTGGATTGTGTATGCAGACAAAACTCCATTGTTACTAAGTTATGAGTTTTTGGTTTAAACAACCCAACAGTTCATTATGTGTAATTAAAGAATAAAGGAATTGAATAAAAAGGGAATAAGTATACCGAAACGACATGAACGTAAACTGTGGTTTCCGATGAGTTTTCCGGCCGCGACTGGTTCTCCGGCGAGCTTCCCATCTCCGGCAGCCTCTGTATATCTCCGGTCGATCCTTCGTACGGCTCCGGCTGGTTCGGAAACAGGGAGGGGGGTGTTTATGAGTTGAGAGATGTGTGATGTGTGAGGTAAAATGGTGTTGAATGATTTGGGTTTTATAGTGTTTGCAAATCTCCCAAGTTTGGTAATGGGTTGTGATGGTTTCTTGTAAATTGTAATAGTGTTTAAGAAGTTAAGAACGAATCCAGGTTCATGGAACTTGAAAACGGAAATGCGTAAATCATTGACAATCACCGAGTAATCAGCGATTTAAGCAGAAAAGGAAATGATGTGCTTGTCTTCGCTGGCAACAGTTTTGGGCGGCAACAGTGGTGGTTGTGGTTGTGGCTGGAGCTGGCAGTGGTGGTTGTGGTGGTGGCTGGAGGTGGCAGAGGTGGCAGTGGTGGCAGTCGTTGGAGAAGATGACCGGAGTTGCAGGTTTCCGGTGATGGAAGTAGTGGTGGTGTTATATATGAAAGGGATATTAAGTTATGGTGGTGGCTGGAGGTGGCAGTGGTGGTTGTGGTGGTGAATGGCGGTGGCAGTGGTGGCAGGGGGTAATATCACAGAGTGCACAAAACACAGGGGGTAATATGAAAGGGCATTATAGTCATTTCAAGTTATAGTCAACAGATTAGTCAACAAATTTGAGGTCGGGGGGTAAGGTTGCAACATAACAGCAAACAGTATGGGGTAAAATTGCAATTATTTCCTTAGGGGGGGTAAGGGTGCCAATCACCCCTAACCACAGGGTGTAAAATTGCAGTTTACTCTATAAATATATATATATATATATTTATATATATATAGTGTCAGGATTTAGAGAGAACGGTGAAAAGTGTGAGAACGGTAAGAACAATTTTGGTGGTGACATGTGACATTGATGTTAAATTACACTAAGGGGTAATATTGTCAAAAAACTCACTCACGTGAACTGGGTGTTTAAATAAAACGCCATAATAAAAAAAACTATTTTTTTGAGCTATAATTTACAACAGCTCAAAAAAATCATTTTTTGAGCCATATACCTCAAAAAACGCCATAACTCCCAGTTAAAACGCCACGCCAAAAAAAGCTATTTTTTTGAGCTATAATTTACAACTGCTCAAAAAAACCATTTTTTAGCCATATAGCTCCCAGTAAAACGCCATAACAAAAAAAAACTATTTTTTAAGCTATAATTTACAACAGCTCAAAAAACCCCATAAGCTCCCAATTAAAACGCCACTAAAAAAACTATTTTTGAGCTATAATTTATAACAGCTCAAAAAAACCATTTTTTTGAGTCATATAGCTCCCATTAAAACGTCATGACAAAAAAAAGCTATTTTTTAGCTATAATTTACAACGGCTCAAAAAAAACCATTTTTTTGAGCCATATAGCTCAAAAAACGCCGCCAACACGCCAAAAAAAACCTATTTTTTGAGCTATAATTTACAACAGCTTAAAAAAACCATTTTTTGAGCCATATAGCTCAAAAAAACCATTTTTTTTGTCTAACTGCCTAAATTAATATATTTTGAGCTCAGAAAAATCATAATTTGTACTGTAAAAACGCCATAAAACACCTAGTTTAGAAAAACGCCATGAAAAATCTCAGTTGAAAACGCCATAAAACACCCAGTTCAGAAAAACCGCCATAAAAACACTTAGTTCAGAAAAACGCCATGAAAATAACTAGTCTAAAACGCCATAAAACACCCAGTTCGGAAAAACACCATAAAACCCAGTTAATTTTTTTTTCGAAAAGTATATCAATTGTATACTCGTTGGAAAGATAAAAAAACGCTGAGTTTTATGGTGTAATTTTTTTCGAAAAATAATCACGTATAAAAAAGTTTTTGTCGTTTAAATATGATGGGGAAAATGGCATGTGATTGGCATGTGCACCTTTGTTTGGATCTTCCTATTTTACCCCTCCTGGAAGTTCCAAATGCCCCTATTGTTTACAAAAATGTCACCGCACCAATCTCAGCCACAAACCACTAAGATCTTGTGGCTGAGAATCGTTCTCACCGTTCTCTGAGGCGTTCTCTCCTGATCCTGTTCCTATATATATATATAGGGAGCCGCTAAAATAGAAACCACCTCCAGTTGTAAGAACCGCGAGAACAACTTTCAACCAATTAGATTATGTCAACTAAAAGGGTATTTTGGTCTTTTACCCCAAATGTCTAATCTCTCACTCTCTCTCTTCATTAATACCACCAGAAATGTCAGTGTCCTCTTTTTAATTGTCTCTCTCTTCTCTCATCACTTTTTGAAATTGTAGAGCTTTATATATGCAGTAACCCACCACTCCTTCATCTTCTTCACTTCTTCCCCTCTCTGTATATCATCACTCTTGATTACATTCAAACACAGACCTTCACACACAACACACACACACAAATCAGAACCTGAAAGAGCCGAACTTGAATCACCACCATTACCGCCGCCATCGCCGGCGTCTGTTCGTCGCCGGCCGTAGCTCACGGCGCTGCTGTCGCCACACAACTCCTCCGCCACCTCTCTCTCTCTCTCTCTCTCTCTCTCTCATCGAGTTTCTCTCTCTCCGTCCCTTCTCTCTGTTTGGTCGCTGCAGGCCGTCACTCACCACCACCAGATTGTGGTGGTCGTTCCTATAGCGAATGAAGGGAGGGTGTGGGTGTGCTTGTTGCCGGACAAATGAAAGAAAATGAGGAGGAGGTCCGTCGTGGTGGGGCGATTGTGGGGAGTCGCCGACAAAACCGAGTCGCCAGAGCTCGATTCCGTGTTTGCTGGAGAAGGAATGAGGGGGGTGCAGGGGAAACAACTCAGATCGTTGTGTGTGTATAGTGTTTGGAGGAGAGGATTTGTAAAGATGGGTTCCTGATGTTTGGATGTGTAATGAGGGGGAAGCAAGGGAAACAATCCAATCTTTTGATTCTTTTCAAAAACTTTGTTAAAAACCCACCAATTTCATACCTTTTTTTGTTGAAATCTGACTCTTTGACCTCTTTTTGGTGCTGAATTCTTTGGGTTTCGTCAAAAGGTACGTTCAAGATTTGCTTTCTTGATTAAAGTTTTGATTTTTATTTGTGTTTTGTTTGATGGGTGTTTGTAAAAATTTGTCTATTGATTTGGGGTTTCTTGTTTTGTAAACATTTAGGGGTTTTGTTGAATTTGTACATTATAGTTCTGATGTTGTAAATTTTTGGTGATTTGATTCTCTGGTGGGTGTTTGATCTGTGTTCTTGATTCCTTGGTGGGTGTTTGACCTGTGTTTTGATTATGTGTTCTTGATTCTCTGGAGGGTGCCGTTTTTTTTCGAGATACACTTTGTTTTGTTGTTGTTAGTTTTTTATTTTTTCCCCCTAGTCGTTGATGATAACAATATATCTGAAACACCTCCCGAGTTTGCGATTTCTGGGTGCGTTAGTTTTTGCGTAAAAAAGTTTTTGTAAAAAAAAGTTAAACCGTAAAATTTTTAACGTAAACCGTAAACTTTTACGTAATACGTAAAACGTAAAAATTTTAATGTAAAACGTAAAACGTAAAAAGTTTTACGTAAAACGTAAAAAGTGAAAAGTTTAACGTAAAACGTAAAAAGTGTAAAAAAACGGCGCATTAAAAACGGGACGTAAAAAACGGCGCGTAAAAACGGGACGTAAAAAACGGCTCGGTATAAAACGGCGCGTAAAACCGGGCATAAAAAACAGCGCGTAAAAACACGGTCGCAAAAACGACGTGAAAAAAACGGGGCGTAAAACGGGTCGTAAAAAACGCACGTAAAAAACGGGTGCGTAAAAAACAGCGTGTAAAACGGCTCGTAAAAACGGGACGAAAAAAACGAGGCAAAAAACGGTGCGTAAAACCGGGAATATAAAACCGCACGAAAAAACTCGGTCGCAAAAACGGCGTGAAAAAACGGGGCGTAAAAAAACGACGCGTAAAAACGGGACATAAAAGCGGGACGCTAAAACGGCGCCTAAAAACGGGACGTAAAAAATGGGGCGTAAAAACGGCTTGTAAAAACGTGACGTAAAAAACGACGCGGCAAAAAAAGGTGCGTAAAACCGGGCATAAAAACGACACTTAATAACCCGGTCGCAAAAACGGCGTGAAAAAACGGAGCGTAAAACGGGTCGTAAAAAACGCACGTAAAAAACGGGTTGTAAAAAAACGCGCGTAAAATTTTTTTATCAAAAAATCTGATTTCAAAATGTTGTTTAATAAAAAAAATCTGATTTAGGAAAAAACAATTAATGCAATAGGACAAAAATTTAATAATAACAATAAAATTAATAAGACAAAAAAAAAACAAAATTTCTTAAATACCCTTTTAGATTAAAATATTAAAGACATAATAAGACAAAATGAATTTAATATTACTTTTAACTACTTTTAATATCATCCATTCATTTTGAAAATCTAATGGCCAGAAAGTGGTTCCCGCGGTTCTTACAACTGGATGTGGTTTTCATTTTAGCGGTCCTCTATATATATATATATATATATAGGGGACCGCTAAAACGAAATCATCCCCAGTTGCGAGAATCACGAGAACTCTCCTCCACCAATCAGGCTATGACACACATTCACTATTATTTTAAAACATAAAGGGTGATATAGTAATTTACTCAATATGTCAAATCTATTTCAAAGTCTTCCCTCTTTCTCTCTCTATCACACATTAACAAAATCAATCAGTTTCTCTCTTTTCTCTCATAATTTAATTTTTTTTCTTATTATATTTATTGTTTTTATTACCTTTTTTATCTCATTAAATTATTTGTTTTTTAATAAAAATCAATTTTTTTCATTAAACAAAATTTTAAAATCAGATTTTTTTCAAGATTTAAAAAATAAAAACGTTTTTACGAGCCGTTTTTTACGCCCCGTTTCTACACCCCGTTTTTACGTGTGATTTTTTACGGGCCGTTTTACGCCCCGTTTTTTGCGTGCCGTTTTTTTGCCCGTTTTTTTACGCACCATTTTTTACGCCTCGTTTTTACGCGCCGTTTTACGCCACATATTTACGCGCCATTTTATCACCCGGTTTTTTTAGGAGCTTCTTTTACTCGTCGTTTTTTAACGCGCCGTTTTTTATATCACGTTTTTACTTTCATAAAAAAAGTCATTCGTAAAAAAAGTCTTTCATAAAAAAAAAACCTTTTCGAAAAAAAGATTTTCGTAAAAAAACTTTTTCGTAAAAAAAAAGTTATCCTAAAAAACATGGCGCGTAAAAAACGGCGAGTAAAAATGGGGCGTAAAAAACTCCGCGTAAAAAAAAACTCTGCGTAATAAACGGCGTGTTAAAAACGTGGCGTAAAAAACAGAGTGTAAAAAAGGGGCGTAAAAAGGGCGCGTAAAAAATCGGGCGTAAAAACTGCGCGTAAAAACGGGGTGTAAAAAAGGGACGCAAAACGGCACGTAAAAACAGAGCGTAAAAAAACAGTTCGTAAAAACCTTTTTTTTGTAAAAAATCTTTAAAAAGATTGATTTTTGTAAAAAAAATCTGATTTTAAAATGTTTTTTAATAAAAAATCTGTTTCTAACAAAAAACAATTAATATAATGAGACAAAAAAGTAATAAAAAAACATTAAATATAAATAAGACAAAAAAACAAATTTACTAAACTACCCTTTTGACATTAAAGTATTAAAAACATAATAAGAAAAAAAGGATTTAATATTAGTTTTAGTTACTTTTAATCTCATCTATCCATCGCTAAGATCCAATGGTTGAAAAGTGGTTCTCACGGTTTTCGCAACTCAATGTGGTTTTCATTTTAGCGGTCTCCCATATATATATATATATATATATATATATACATAGCGGAGCGCTAAAATGAAAACCACCCCCAGTTGTAAGTACCGCGAGAACCACTCTCAACCAATCAGGAAAAGGGGTATTTTGGTCATTTACCACAAATGTCAAATATCCCCCGTCTCTTCATTTAAATCACTGACTTTTTAATTACCTCCCTCATTTCTCATTTAAATCTCTCATCTCTCATCTTTGAAATCCTATCATCTATCTCTCTCTCTAACAGTTTACATCTGGATCTCAAAACTGAAATCCCCTCCACCATCTCCATTAACCAAACCAGATCTTTGAAATCCCCAAATGTCACTCTCTCTTTGAAATCCCCAAATGTCACTGACATTTGAAATTCCCAGATGTCACTCTCTCTTTGCTCAATCAACGTCTACGCCACCACAAGTGCTCCTCCACCGCCGCAACCACCACAAGACTCCATCCCGCCGCCGCAACCGCCACAAGACTCCGCCACCACTGTTACCTAGGTGGTCGTGGTGGTCGGTACAGATCGGTGGTGGTGGTCGGTACAGATCGGTGCCAGTGGTGGTGGTCGGTACAGATCGGTGCGTGGGAGGGAGACGAGCGAGTGGAGGATCTGTTGAGTAACAGTCAAACAGGGTAACACCCAACCCACTTTGCAGCCTTTTACCTTGTTTATTGGGTTATTATATAGGATCATCCGGGCTTTTTTGGTTGAAGAACAAAAGAATGTGAAAAAGGTGTTGAAGATTCAAAAGGCAAAAGAAAAGACTGCCTCCAAAGCTTAGATTTTTCTCATGAGAGAGTAATTTTGGGTTTCAAGATTTTGAATCTGTAATTTGGCTCTTTGATGTTTGGGTACTTTTACTTTGTTGACAATCAAATTTGGTTCAGTCTTTTAGGTTTTTGTTTGTTTTCCAATGGTTTTATGAATTATGTTTTGGACATGTTTTCATGTTGTATTTACTTTCTTCTAAATTCCAAATTAATATCCTTGGCTCCCTACTATTCCTTGCATTTTGAAAACAATTTGGGGTTATTGGTAAGGTTGAGTAACAGTCAAACAGGGTAAAACAATTTGGTGATTTTATATCAGTGAACTATGTGGGTTTGATCTGTCAGGTTGGGTGGCGATGATGAAAAAAAACCTAGATTTTGATGACGATGGCGCGACAAGGATGGTGGAGGGTAGGTTTTTGAACCTGCAACCCCACTTTGCATCCTTTTGATTATCGGAAAATCTGAGCCAAACCCCGTTTTTTTTTCGAGATACACTTTTGTTTTTATGTTGTTGGTTTTTTATATTTTTTTCCCCAGTCGATGACGATAACAATGTATCTGAGACACCTACCGAGTTTGCGATTTCTGGGTGCGATCGTTTGCGTAAAAAAGTTTTTGTAAAAAAAAAGTTAAACGGTAAACTTTTTAACATAAAACGTAAACTTTTTAACGTAAAACGTAGAAAGGTAACACGTAAAAATTTTAATGTAAAATGTAAAAACAAAAAACGTAAAAAGTTTAACGTAAAACGTAAAACGTAAAAAGTTTTAACGTAAAACGTAAAAAGTTTAACATAAAACGTAAAAACGTAAAACGTAAAAAGTTTAACGTAAAAACGTAAAACGTAAAAAGTTTTACGTAAACGTAAAACGTAAAAAGTTTTACGTAAACGTAAAAAGTTTTAAGTAAACGTAAAACGTAAAAAGTAAAAAGTTTTAACGTAAAACGTAAAAATTTTAACGTAAAAAGTTTTACGTAAAACGTAAAAAGTAAAAAGTTTTAACGTAAAAAGTTTAACGTAAAAGTTAAAACGTAAAAAGTTTAAAAAGCTTAACGTAAAACGTAATACGTGAATTTTAACGTAAAACGTAAAATTTTTAACGTAAAACGTAAAAGGTTTTACGTAAAACGTAAAAGGTTTAACGTAAAACGTAAAAAGTTTAACGTAAAAACGTAAAACGTAAACTTTTTAATGTAAAACGTAAACTTTTTAACGTAAAACGTAAATTTTTAACGTAAAACGTATAGTTTTTAACGTAAAACGTAAAATTTTCAACGTAAAACGTAAAATTTTCAACGTAAAACGTAAAACCTTTTCTACGTAAATTGTAAAACTGTCACACCCGTTCTTATAATTTAAGGTTTAATGAATCTTTTACGAAAACAATCATGTAATTACGATTACATATGCATCGGAAATACGGGTTTACTAAAAGATTTACAAATCATAAGTTATTCTACATAACGTGATCGAATTCGTTGTTTAAAATTTACAACGTGGCAAAGTGCGGAAGCGTGTTTCTTTATCGTGTTCGGTTCTTCGCTGAGCTTGATCGTCTTCCGACATCCAAAAGTACCTATATTCCATAAACATGAAATACTTTAGTCATACGAGGTTTAAAACGTGTCTAAACGAATCCGGGAATTTAAATTAAATAAAATATACTTTGTTTCTGGGTCCACCGTAACTTAGTATGTAACCATCGTAATCATATCAGCTCCACCGTAACTTACGGTGGCATGACTAAATCAAGTATACGCAATCATATGTCTTTTTCTGGATTAATAACGACATAATTAATGTGCAGCGATTTTCTATACAGCTGCTGTAATTGACCATTATGACCCATTCAAAGTCCGAACTAGATTAACATGTTCAAAGATGGATCGTAGAAAACTTCAATACCTTCGCAAGCATATAAGGTACACCTTCTAACGAATTTTCTATGATTTTATATGATTTTTATAAAATCAGCACAGCAACTATATTTTCATTTTTCAAACAGCTTTCAAGGTTTAGAACAGCTGTTTAATTCATTCTTTTGGCCTATTTAACAACCACATTTGTTTCTTATGATTGAAAACAGTAAAAATTTACTTCATAAGCTTTCCGAAAAGGTATAGAACACCCAAATCGGATAAACGGTTGATTTTATATGATTTTTTTAAGATTAGTCGAAATCCGTATAAAAAGCTGCGGAAATTATGTTTAGGGTCATTTTAAATTCGAACCAAACCATCAAATGCAACCCATTTCCATGGCTAAAACCCTTATTAAACTCTTGGTAATGGTTAGGAACCTATAACAAATATAATGACCATCGTTCGTAACATTTGGTTTACCTATTAAGGTAACCAAAAACTTATTTTAGGCTTCGTTTAACTCTCATTAGCCTTACATTTAAATGAGAGTTATCTTATTATGTGTACCTGGCTCGGATCATTACATTGACCCATTTAAGTACCTTGCCTCAATATCTACTAAGTAATAGCGATGTAAATATCCACTCGATATTTATTTCTGAAATCAAATAACTCATCAAACCATTAGTCGATATTGTCAAAAAGTGATATTTTCACCTTTTGACCCGTTGGTCTAAATGACCGATAATATTGGCGAGATAAAGCTTATTGCCATCTCGTCTACACGACTCGTTCCGATTTACACCGCACGGTCGTTTTAACTATAATTCACCTCTTAACGCTTTTTGGCCTAATAAGGCTTACGAAATATGTATCTTTCAAAACCAATAATTATTATCAACAAGTGTCCAAATTTCAATTTTACCCTTAATGGTTATCTTGTTCCGTACGACTACACGCCGGAAACACCATATCTCAACTTTCCATTTGTCTTGTTCGAAATCAAAACAACAAAAGGACATTCTAAACTATATGACTAGTGTAAGCTATACTTACCTCGCATCCGAATATGCTTTTCTTCTCGTGCTTGATTCGTTTGACCGCTTCTTTCCCAAGCCTCCACCTAGCTCGTTAGGCGACAAACTATCATCATTCACAAGGTGGTTAGATTAGTCATTTCAATTCACGACTATTCCACCTCACGTATTTTCTATGTCGAAACTACTATTTGACTTTATCATTGGTTAGTTTGACTTTTAAAAGTCAATTGACTTGCCAACATATTCATATGCACATTTGGTTCACTGAACTCACTTAGGCATATTTCATCCGAACTCTTAACAAAAATCAATTTTTACATACTAACTAGTAAGCCGCGATTTCATTTAGGCATTTCATATCAATGAAAATTGGCTGTTTTGGTGACTTATTTAACCTGTTTACAAGTCTTCAAAAATTATGATTTTTTTATGTGGCGTACCTCTCGGAGGGTTAGCCCTTGAGTTAAAATTTCAAGATCTAACTCTTTACCAAAAATTCGTGAAAATTCATTTACTAAGCTGCAATCAGATTCGTCACTTCTGACTGCAGCTTACGGAAAAATTCATTAAAAATTCCTCGTTTATCCGATTGACGAAATTCCAATTGGCGGTTCTTTTAATCGCTTAAAACTTTCTACTGTAAGAATTTGAGATCATAACTCAATTCCTAAATTGAGTTATGACATTCGTGATGGGCTGCAATTTCTGCCAGAAAACGCAGCTTGAACCTTTGATACGGAAAAATTCATAAAACGCTCGATTTTCATCGAAAAAATGCGATTCCAGTGGGGTTTTAAAGATATTTCCTGGAATTACATTTTAGGCTCAAGAAACACATGTTTTTATCACGTTTTGTCCAGGTTACAGCCAATACAAGTTGGCTGTAAATTCTGATCAAGAACCGTTTGAATTCAGCTTTCAAATTAAGCATGTTCTTGACATCATAACATTTTTTTTAGTGATCAAAACCCTAAAAACATCTCATACATCAATTTAGCATCAACAAAATCTGAATTTACTTGAGCTAAGCATGATTTCAATCTATACTTGTCTAGGGTTTACTCCTAAGCATTTAAATGTTCCTATTTCATCTACATATCATACATACATCATCAAATTTCAGATTTCCCAATTTCATGAGAATTTCAAATAGAGAATTAACATCAAATTTTACATACCTTACAACCCTCTTGCAATGGGGATTAATAATCTATGCTTGATTTTCGATTTTGACTTGGATTGAGCCTTCAATTTGCAAGTTTGGTGAAGATTTAGGGTTTTGATGTGTGGGGATCGCCCCCCTGTTCTTCTTCTACGACCAGACACCTCCTTGTGGGGTGTTTGGTGTGTTTTATTTAATTAATTAAAGTTAAGTTTCAATTTTAACAATATTGGCCCCTCTAATTTGGTTAGTTAATTAAGTAGGGCACAACCTACTTATTTCTAACAATATTCCCCACTTAATAACTAGGTTTAATATTCCTAGTTAACTTTGCGGGTTCGAGAATATTTATGACTAAGTTTATTTCTGGTCCCGTTAACTCGGGCCTTCTATCACTTTATTTCTTAAAAGCTTTTTATTCACTTCAAATAAATATTAGGATTATTAAATAAATTCCTAATATTTGCCAGTTTACTTTTACCACTAACGGTACTTTCCCCGTCTTTAGTATTAACGGGGTTTAATTACCCAAACCCGTTTTCGGGGTGTTACAAGTCTACCCCCCTTAAAGTGGTTTCGTCCCCGAAACCTTTTCTTACTTAATTTGTCGAGTTCCACTCCATGCATTTGCTCTCGATAATCAATTAAGCATTTCTCATATCTTAACCGATTGTTAGTATTACCAGAAAAGTATGGTAATATCCTTTTGGTTATTAATCATCTACGTATCTTATATGACATGATGCGACTTGAAATAACGTAATCTCGTTATTTCCACTAGTTTAATCAACTTAGCGATATTCAATGCTTTCATATACTATCGGATTTCTTTATGAACCCGTTACTTTGACCCGTTTAAAGGTCTTTAGTGAAATCTTTCACTTTTAGCAACAAATCTTTTTATTTTCAAATTTATTTATTCGGTTCAGTTATACCGAATTTACCACTTACAAGCAAACCAAATTTCTTAACTTGAATTACTGACCTTAACCGGTTTCACTAACTAGACTTATTAGTCTGGTTTCTTTTTACCGCTCGCTTGGTTATAATGTGATTCTACTTCACATTGTACCTCTTGACCGTGATCATGTCACATCATGTTTAATTTATATCAACCTTTTCATCTTCAAAAATATCACTTTTCGAATATATTGTCGTGCGCCTATCAGTGTCAAGATTTGTATCTTTCATACTTATTATTTAAATTCCTATCAGAATCTATGTTTGTAAAAACATTATTTCTTACTAAAAACGAAGTTTTAGTTTTAGGATCTTCTCTTTAACTTTTGTCAATTATCCCTACCAGGATATTGACAGTCCATAATTTATTCTTATTTGGTTATATCCCATTATCGGGCTCATTATTCTCTTGCATTTAACGCTACCCTTATCTGGCTAGCGCTCATTTGTGCCATTCGGCGTTATATTGTATTCAACCTGTTTGACTTATTAATGTGAAATCCATCACTTATAAACAATCAACTTTATTCTTTATTCAACCCATTCGACTTCGAATAGTTGAACATATTTACTCACAATTTCTATATACGAGATTTTATAGTCATAACTTGTAATCCAAGTCCTTTGATTTTTTTTTTCAACCCGCGTTCACGTCTCTTGGTTTACGCATGCGTTTAATTCTTACCCATCAACCGGGTGTTTTACCGAAGTCGTTATTATTGCAACCCTCCCGGTATACATTAAGACCTCGCTTCATTTTTTTATATTCCGACTTTGTCTTTAAGTTTGACGTTTTACAAAAACGACCCGTTAAGGGACATATTTGCATTTTCCGGGTTCGAGTGTAAGTACACTCCCTCCCAATGCTTGTCTAAATCATTTTACATGTTTGCGTTTTCTGGGTTCGAGTGTAAGTACACTCCCTCCCAATACTTGTCTAAATCATTTTACATGCTTGCGTTTTCTGGGTTCGAGTGTAAGTACACTCCCTCCCAATACTTGTCTAAATCATTTTACATGCTTGCGTTTTCTGGGTTCGAGTGTAAGTACACTCCCTCCCAATACTTGTCTAAATCATTTTACATGCTTGCGTTTTCTGGGTTCGAGTGTAAGTACACTCCCTCCCAATACTTGTCTAAATCATTTTACATGCTTCTTTGTCCCTTTACTCGGGCTCATTATCCTGATGTAATACGCTTCCGTCACTCGGTTGTGCGTTTACATTATTATCAAATATTTTGCTTATCTGATTCATTTGGGTACTTTTTAATTAGTCCCATTCACCCCGCCCTTACTACATCGGATGTAAACGTGTCCGCCATAAGAAGTTCATGGTATCATATGCCACTACTTACTTGGCCAGAGTAAGCGATTAACACATGACGCACATGACCTTTTTATAGTTTTCACATAACGCCCTATGTAAATAACGCCTCTATTTGTTTCTCTTGGAAACAATATCCCGAATACATTTTCTATTCGGGTTTTTCCAAGTTTTTAATCTACATATGCAACTTTCAATTTCTACTTATTTGTTGCATATTACTATTTGTGCGATTATTTAAAATGTGCACCTGGTAATGTTTGCCCCGACGGGCGTTCCTTGCCATTAACCTTGTTCGCGGTCTTTACGCGATTTAGTCCTCGGTGAGCATGCTCCTCTTGTCATACTTCGGATCGTTCCATCATCGTATCCACAATTCGTTTGACTCTCGTCGTCTTCAACGCGAGTGTCCTTTAATTAAAACATTCACAAGAGTTAGTAATATCAACTTTAATAATCGCCTGTATTATAATACGAGGCTTTTTCTACTATACGCGTCAACGCGCGTATTTTCGTCAACCATATCAATCATTTAAATTGGGGTAACATATACCACACGATAGCCCTATGTGTTGTTTACAACACTTTAGCATACTAACTATTAACGTACTTGTACTTACCGGATTTGCGATCAAGCCTCGAACCGAACACTATTCTTTGTCAAGAGCATAAGGTTTAAGTCCAAGCATGGTTCCTCCCCACCATACTCGAATCTCTTAAACCAAGGCTCTGATACCAACTTGTCACACCCGTTCTTATAATTTAAGGTTTAATGAATCTTTTACGAAAACAATCATGTAATTACGATTACATATGCATCGGAAATACGGGTTTACTAAAAGATTTACAAATCATAAGTTATTCTACATAACGTGATCGAATTCGTTGTTTAAAATTTACAACGTGGCAAAGTGCGGAAGCGTGTATCTTTATCGTGTTCGGTTCTTCGCTGAGCTTGATCGTCTTCCGACATCCAAAAGTACCTATATTCCATAAACATGAAATACTTTAGTCATACGAGGTTTAAAACGTGTCTAAACGAATCCGGGAATTTAAACTAAATAAAATATACTTTGTTTCTGGGTCCACCGTAACTTAGTATGTAACCATCGTAATCATATCAGCTCCACCGTAACTTACGGTGGCATGACTAAATCAAGTATACGCAATCATATGTCTTTTTCTGGATTAATAACGACATAATTAATGTGCAGCGATTTTCTATACAGCTGCTGTAATTGACCATTATGACCCATTCAAAGTCCGAACTAGATTAACATGTTCAAAGATGGATCGTAGAAAACTTCAATACCTTCGCAAGCATATAAGGTACACCTTCTAACGAATTTTCTATGATTTTATATGATTTTTATAAAATCAGCACAGCAACTATATTTTCATTTTTCAAACAGCTTTCAAGGTTTTGAACAGCTGTTTAATTCATTCTTTTGGCCTATTTAACAACCACATTTGTTTCTTATGATTGAAAACAGTAAAAATTTACTTCATAAGCTTTCCGAAAAGGTATAGAACACCCAAATCGGATAAACGGTTGATTTTATATGATTTTTTTAAGATTAGTCGAAATCCGTATAAAAAGCTGCGGAAATTATGTTTAGGGTCATTTTAAATTCGAACCAAACCATCAAATGCAACCCATTTCCATGGCTAAAACCCTTATTAAACTCTTGGTAATGGTTAGGAACCTATAACAAATATAATGACCATCGTTCGTAACATTTGGTTTACCTATTAAGGTAACCAAAAACTTATTTTAGGCTTCGTTTAACTCTCATTAGCCTTACATTTAAATGAGAGTTATCTTATTATGTGTACCTGGCTCGGATCATTACATTGACCCATTTAAGTACCTTGCCTCAATATCTACTAAGTAATAGCGATGTAAATATCCACTCGATATTTATTTCTGAAATCAAATAACTCATCAAACCATTAGTCGATATTGTCAAAAAGTGATATTTTCACCTTTTGACCCGTTGGTCTAAATGACCGATAATATTGGCGAGATAAAGCTTATTGCCATCTCGTCTACACGACTCGTTCCGATTTACACCGCACGGTCGTTTTAACTATAATTCACCTCTTAACGCTTTTTGGCCTAATAAGGCTTACGAAATATGTATCTTTCAAAACCAATAATTATTATCAACAAGTGTCCAAATTTCAATTTTACCCTTAATGGTTATCTTGTTCCGTACGACTACACGCCGGAAACACCATATCTCAACTTTCCATTTGTCTTGTTCGAAATCAAAACAACAAAAGGACATTCTAAACTATATGACTAGTGTAAGCTATACTTACCTCGCATCCGAATATGCTTTTCTTCTCGTGCTTGATTCGTTTGACCGCTTCTTTCCCAAGCCTCCACCTAGCTCGTTAGGCGACAAACTATCATCATTCACAAGGTGGTTAGATTAGTCATTTCAATTCACGACTATTCCACCTCACGTATTTTCTATGTCGAAACTACTATTTGACTTTATCATTGGTTAGTTTGACTTTTAAAAGTCAATTGACTTGCCAACATATTCATATGCACATTTGGTTCATTGAACTCACTTAGGCATATTTCATCCGAACTCTTAACAAAAATCAATTTTTACATACTAACTAGTAAGCCGCGATTTCATTTAGGCATTTCATATCAATGAAAATTGGCTGTTTTTGGTGACTTATTTAACCTGTTTACAAGTCTTCAAAAATTATGATTTTTTTATGTGGCGTACCTCTCGGAGGGTTAGCCCTTGAGTTAAAATTTCAAGATCTAACTCTTTACCAAAAATTCGTGAAAATTCATTTACTAAGCTGCAATCAGATTCGTCACTTCTGACTGCAGCTTACGGAAAAATTCATTAAAAATTCCTCGTTTATCCGATTGACGAAATTCCAATTGGCGGTTCTTTTAATCGCTTAAAACTTTCTACTGTAAGAATTTGAGATCATAACTCAATTCCTAAATTGAGTTATGACATTCGTGATGGGCTGCAATTTCTGCCAGAAAACGCAGCTTGAACCTTTGATACGGAAAAATTCATAAAACGCTCGATTTTCGTCGAAAAAATGCGATTCCAGTGGGGTTTTAAAGATATTTCCTGGAATTACATTTTAGGCTCAAGAAACACATGTTTTTATCACGTTTTGTCCAGGTTACAGCCAATACAAGTTGGCTGTAAATTCTGATCAAGAACCGTTTGAATTCAGCTTTCAAATTAAGCATGTTCTTGACATCATAACATTTTTTTTAGTGATCAAAACCCTAAAAACATCTCATACATCAATTTAGCATCAACAAAATCTGAATTTACTTGAGCTAAGCATGATTTCAATCTATACTTGTCTTGGGTTTACTCCTAAGCATTTAAATGTTCCTATTTCATCTACATATCATACATACATCATCAAATTTCAGATTTCCCAATTTCATGAGAATTTCAAACAGAGAATTAACATCAAATTTTACATACCTTACAACCCTCTTGCAATGGGGATTAATAATCTATGCTTGATTTTCGATTTTGACTTGGATTGAGCCTTCAATTTGCAAGTTTAGTGAAGATTTAGGGTTTTGATGTGTGGGGATCGCCCCCCTGTTCTTCTTCTACGACCAGACACCTCCTTGTGGGGTGTTTGGTGTGTTTTATTTAATTAATTAAAGTTAAGTTTCAATTTTAACAATATTGGCCCCTCTAATTTGGTTAGTTAATTAAGTAGGGCACAACCTACTTATTTCTAACAATATTCCCCACTTAATAACTAGGTTTAATATTCCTAGTTAACTTTGCGGGTTCGAGAATATTTATGACTAAGTTTATTTCTGGTCCCGTTAACTCGGGCCTTCTATCACTTTATTTCTTAAAAGCTTTTTATTCACTTCAAATAAATATTAGGATTATTAAATAAATTCCTAATATTTGCCAGTTACTTTTACCACTAACGGTACTTTCCCCGTCTTTAGTATTAACGGGGTTTAATTACCCAAACCCGTTTTCGGGGTGTTACAAGTCTACCCCCCTTAAAGAGGTTTCGTCCCCGAAACTTTTTCTTACTTAATTTATCGAGTTCCACTCCATGCATTTGCTCTCGATAATCAATTAAGCATTTCTCATATCTTAACCGATTGTTAGTATTACCAGAAAAGTATGGTAATATCCTTTTGGTTATTAATCATCTACGTATCTTATATGACATGATGCGACTTGAAATAACGTAATCTCGTTATTTCCACTAGTTTAATCAACTTAGCGATATTCAATGCTTTCATATACTATCGGATTTCTTTATGAACCCGTTACTTTGACCCGTTTAAAGGTCTTTAGTGAAATCTTTCACTTTTAGCAACAAATCTTTTTATTTTCAAATTTATTTATTCGGTTCAGTTATACCGAATTTACCACTTACAAGCAAACCAAATTTCTTAACTTGAATTACTGACCTTAACCGGTTTCACTAACTAGACTTATTAGTCTGGTTTCTTTTTACCGCTCGCTTGGTTATAATGTGATTCTACTTCACATTGTACCTCTTGACCGTGATCATGTCACATCATGTTTAATTTATATCAACCTTTTCATCTTCAAAAATATCACTTTTCGAATATATTGTCGTGCGCCTATCAGTGTCAAGATTTGTATCTTTCATACTTATTATTTAAATTCCTATCAGAATCTATGTTTGTAAAAACATTATTTCTTACTAAAAACGAAGTTTTAGTTTTAGGATCTTCTCTTTAACTTTTGTCAATTATCCCTACCAGGATATTGACAGTCCATAATTTATTCTTATTTGGTTATATCCCATTATCGGGCTCATTATTCTCTTGCATTTAACGCTACCCTTATCTGGCTAGCGCTCATTTGTGCCATTCGGCGTTATATTGTATTCAACCTGTTTGACTTATTAATGTGAAATCCATCACTTATAAACAATCAACTTTATTCTTTATTCAACCCATTCGACTTCGAATAGTTGAACATATTTACTCACAATTTCTATATACGAGATTTTATAGTCATAACTTGTAATCCAAGTCCTTTGATTTTTTTTTTCAACCCGCGTTCACGTCTCTTGGTTTACGCATGCGTTTAATTCTTACCCATCAACCGGGTGTTTTACCGAAGTCGTTATTATTGCAACCCTCCCGGTATGCATTAAGACCTCGCTTCATTTTTTTATATTCCGACTTTGTCTTTAAGTTTGACGTTTTACAAAAACGACCCGTTAAGGGACATATTTGCATTTTCCGGGTTCGAGTGTAAGTACACTCCCTCCCAATGCTTGTCTAAATCATTTTACATGTTTGCGTTTTCTGGGTTCGAGTGTAAGTACACTCCCTCCCAATACTTGTCTAAATCATTTTACATGCTTGCGTTTTCTGGGTTCGAGTGTAAGTACACTCCCTCCCAATACTTGTCTAAATCATTTTACATGCTTGCGTTTTCTGGGTTCGAGTGTAAGTACACTCCCTCCCAATACTTGTCTAAATCATTTTACATGCTTGCGTTTTCTGGGTTCGAGTGTAAGTACACTCCCTCCCAATACTTGTCTAAATCATTTTACATGCTTCTTTGTCCCTTTACTCGGGCTCATTATCCTGATGTAATACGCTTCCGTCACTCGGTTGTGCGTTTACATTATTATCAAATATTTTGCTTATCTGATTCATTTGGGTACTTTTTAATTAGTCCCATTCACCCCGCCCTTACTACATCGGATGTAAACGTGTCCGCCATAAGAAGTTCATGGTATCATATGCCACTACTTACTTGGCCAGAGTAAGCGATTAACACATGACGCACATGACCTTTTTATAGTTTTCACATAACGCCCTATGTAAATAACGCCTCTATTTGTTTCTCTTGGAAACAATATCCCGAATACATTTTCTATTCGGGTTTTTCCAAGTTTTTAATCTACATATGCAACTTTCAATTTCTACTTATTTGTTGCATATTACTATTTGTGCGATTATTTAAAATGTGCACCTGGTAATGTTTGCCCCGACGGGCGTTCCTTGCCATTAACCTTGTTCTCGGTGAGCATGCTCCTCTTGTCATACTTCGGATCGTTCCATCATCGTATCCACAATTCGTTTGACTCTCGTCGTCTTCAACGCGAGTGTCCTTTAATTAAAACATTCACAAGAGTTAGTAATATCAACTTTAATAATCGCCTGTATTATAATACGAGGCTTTTTCTACTATACGCGTCAACGCGCGTATTTTCGTCAACCATATCAATCATTTAAATTGGGGTAACATATACCACACGATAGCCCTATGTGTTGTTTACAACACTTTAGCATACTAACTATTAACGTACTTGTACTTACCGGATTTGCGATCAAGCCTCGAACCGAACACTATTCTTTGTCAAGAGCATAAGGTTTAAGTCCAAGCATGGTTCCTCCCCACCATACTCGAATCTCTTAAACCAAGGCTCTGATACCAACTTGTCACACCCGTTCTTATAATTTAAGGTTTAATGAATCTTTTACGAAAACAATCATGTAATTACGATTACATATGCATCGGAAATACGGGTTTACTAAAAGATTTACAAATCATAAGTTATTCTACATAACGTGATCGAATTCGTTGTTTAAAATTTACAACGTGGCAAAGTGCGGAAGCGTGTATCTTTATCGTGTTCGGTTCTTCGCTGAGCTTGATCGTCTTCCGACATCCAAAAGTACCTATATTCCATAAACATGAAATACTTTAGTCATACGAGGTTTAAAACGTGTCTAAACGAATCCGGGAATTTAAACTAAATAAAATATACTTTGTTTCTGGGTCCACCGTAACTTAGTATGTAACCATCGTAATCATATCAGCTCCACCGTAACTTACGGTGGCATGACTAAATCAAGTATACGCAATCATATGTCTTTTTCTGGATTAATAACGACATAATTAATGTGCAGCGATTTTCTATACAGCTGCTGTAATTGACCATTATGACCCATTCAAAGTCCGAACTAGATTAACATGTTCAAAGATGGATCGTAGAAAACTTCAATACCTTCGCAAGCATATAAGGTACACCTTCTAACGAATTTTCTATGATTTTATATGATTTTTATAAAATCAGCACAGCAACTATATTTTCATTTTTCAAACAGCTTTCAAGGTTTTGAACAGCTGTTTAATTCATTCTTTTGGCCTATTTAACAACCACATTTGTTTCTTATGATTGAAAACAGTAAAAATTTACTTCATAAGCTTTCCGAAAAGGTATAGAACACCCAAATCGGATAAACGGTTGATTTTATATGATTTTTTTAAGATTAGTCGAAATCCGTATAAAAAGCTGCGGAAATTATGTTTAGGGTCATTTTAAATTCGAACCAAACCATCAAATGCAACCCATTTCCATGGCTAAAACCCTTATTAAACTCTTGGTAATGGTTAGGAACCTATAACAAATATAATGACCATCGTTCGTAACATTTGGTTTACCTATTAAGGTAACCAAAAACTTATTTTAGGCTTCGTTTAACTCTCATTAGCCTTACATTTAAATGAGAGTTATCTTATTATGTGTACCTGGCTCGGATCATTACATTGACCCATTTAAGTACCTTGCCTCAATATCTACTAAGTAATAGCGATGTAAATATCCACTCGATATTTATTTCTGAAATCAAATAACTCATCAAACCATTAGTCGATATTGTCAAAAAGTGATATTTTCACCTTTTGACCCGTTGGTCTAAATGACCGATAATATTGGCGAGATAAAGCTTATTGCCATCTCGTCTACACGACTCGTTCCGATTTACACCGCACGGTCGTTTTAACTATAATTCACCTCTTAACGCTTTTTGGCCTAATAAGGCTTACGAAATATGTATCTTTCAAAACCAATAATTATTATCAACAAGTGTCCAAATTTCAATTTTACCCTTAATGGTTATCTTGTTCCGTACGACTACACGCCGGAAACACCATATCTCAACTTTCCATTTGTCTTGTTCGAAATCAAAACAACAAAAGGACATTCTAAACTATATGACTAGTGTAAGCTATACTTACCTCGCATCCGAATATGCTTTTCTTCTCGTGCTTGATTCGTTTGACCGCTTCTTTCCCAAGCCTCCACCTAGCTCGTTAGGCGACAAACTATCATCATTCACAAGGTGGTTAGATTAGTCATTTCAATTCACGACTATTCCACCTCACGTATTTTCTATGTCGAAACTACTATTTGACTTTATCATTGGTTAGTTTGACTTTTAAAAGTCAATTGACTTGCCAACATATTCATATGCACATTTGGTTCACTGAACTCACTTAGGCATATTTCATCCGAACTCTTAACAAAAATCAATTTTTACATACTAACTAGTAAGCCGCGATTTCATTTAGGCATTTCATATCAATGAAAATTGGCTGTTTTTGGTGACTTATTTAACCTGTTTACAAGTCTTCAAAAATTATGATTTTTTTATGTGGCGTACCTCTCGGAGGGTTAGCCCTTGAGTTAAAATTTCAAGATCTAACTCTTTACCAAAAATTCGTGAAAATTCATTTACTAAGCTGCAATCAGATTCGTCACTTCTGACTGCAGCTTACGGAAAAATTCATTAAAAATTCCTCGTTTATCCGATTGACGAAATTCCAATTGGCGGTTCTTTTAATCGCTTAAAACTTTCTACTGTAAGAATTTGAGATCATAACTCAATTCCTAAATTGAGTTATGACATTCGTGATGGGCTGCAATTTCTGCCAGAAAACGCAGCTTGAACCTTTGATACGGAAAAATTCATAAAACGCTCGATTTTCGTCGAAAAAATGCGATTCCAGTGGGGTTTTAAAGATATTTCCTGGAATTACATTTTAGGCTCAAGAAACACATGTTTTTATCACGTTTTGTCCAGGTTACAGCCAATACAAGTTGGCTGTAAATTCTGATCAAGAACCGTTTGAATTCAGCTTTCAAATTAAGCATGTTCTTGACATCATAACATTTTTTTTAGTGATCAAAACCCTAAAAACATCTCATACATCAATTTAGCATCAACAAAATCTGAATTTACTTGAGCTAAGCATGATTTCAATCTATACTTGTCTAGGGTTTACTCCTAAGCATTTAAATGTTCCTATTTCATCTACATATCATACATACATCATCAAATTTCAGATTTCCCAATTTCATGAGAATTTCAAACAGAGAATTAACATCAAATTTTACATACCTTACAACCCTCTTGCAATGGGGATTAATAATCTATGCTTGATTTTCGATTTTGACTTGGATTGAGCCTTCAATTTGCAAGTTTGGTGAAGATTTAGGGTTTTGATGTGTGGGGATCGCCCCCCTGTTCTTCTTCTACGACCAGACACCTCCTTGTGGGGTGTTTGGTGTGTTTTATTTAATTAATTAAAGTTAAGTTTCAATTTTAACAATATTGGCCCCTCTAATTTGGTTAGTTAATTAAGTAGGGCACAACCTACTTATTTCTAACAATATTCCCCACTTAATAACTAGGTTTAATATTCCTAGTTAACTTTGCGGGTTCGAGAATATTTATGACTAAGTTTATTTCTGGTCCCGTTAACTCGGGCCTTCTATCACTTTATTTCTTAAAAGCTTTTTATTCACTTCAAATAAATATTAGGATTATTAAATAAATTCCTAATATTTGCCAGTTTACTTTTACCACTAACGGTACTTTCCCCGTCTTTAGTATTAACGGGGTTTAATTACCCAAACCCGTTTTCGGGGTGTTACAAAAACGCAAAAAACCGTGTGATAAAACGGCGCCTAAACAAGGGGCGTGAATGCGGCGCATAAGAACGCCGCGAAAAAAAAACGGGACGTAAAAAACGCCGCGTTAAAACGGGACGTAAAAAACGCCGCGTTAAAAAAACGACGCTTGAAAAAGCCGAGCGTAAAAAACGGCGTGCAAAAACGATGCCTGAATAAGCCGGGCGTAAAAACGGAAAACGTAATTTTTTAAAGTAAAACGGAAAAACTTAAATTTTTTAACGCAAAACGTAAATTTTTTAACGCAAATTTTAAAGTTTTTAACGTAAATGACGGCGCGTTAAAAAAACGACGCCTGAAAAAGCCGGGCATAAAAAAACGGCTCTTCTAAACTTTTTTTTAAACAAATCTTAAAAAAAATTATCATAAAAATCTGATTTCAGAAAATTATTTAACAAAAAAATTTGTTTATTAATAAAAAATAAATTAAGACAAAAAGTAATTAATGAATAGGACAAAAAAGGTAATTAAAAATAATATGTATAAAAGACAAAAAAAAACAATTTTACTTATATACCCTTTAACAATAAAATATTAAAAACATAATAAGACAAAAAAATTTTAATATTAATTTTAACTACTTTTAATCTTGTCCATCCATTTTCTTGATCTAATGGCTAGAAAGTGGTTCTCGTGGTTCTTAAAACTGGATGTGGTTTTCATTTTAGCGGTCCCCTATATATATATATATATATATATATATATATATATATATATATATATATATATATATATATATATAAACACACACACAGGGGATGGTTTAAATGAGAACGCTAAATATCGCGAGAACCGTGAGAACGAATGAAAAAACCACGAGAACTTGGTTAAAAACAATTCAAATTCAAAATTTCGTTTTACACTTATTATTATTATTCGAATACAATGTTAGAAATTAAATTTACACATTTAAATTTACATAAATTCGTAAATAACGAAAATTTACACATGTGTAAGATTGTCATTTACACGTGTGTAAATTTGTTATATCTACACATGTGTAAAAAATCTAGTAAGAGTGATTTTGAGAGGAGAAATGAATTATTTGATGTTGTGAATTCTTTTTTGATGTTGTATTTTAATTAGAATGAGGTTTGTATTAAAAAAAATTCGATTTTGATTGGTTTTCTCATTCGTTCTCACGGTTCTCACAATATTTAGCGTTCTCAAGATAACCCTCCATTATATATATATATATATATATATATAGGGTAAGGTTATTGTAAAAAAGGTTAAAAGTGTGAGAAAGGTGAGAAATATTGTGGAGATGACATGTGTCCTCCATCTAAATTAATTCAGAACTTACCATAACCGCCACCTTAATTACAGGAACATGATTTTTTTTAAAAGATCTCTAAAAAAACACTACGAATAACACTACAACCACCATTCAGCACATATATAACACCATTCAATAATTATATAACACCATTCAGCAAGTATATAACACCATTCAGTAACTATATAACAACATTCAGTAAGTATATAACACCATTCAGTAAAGAATATAACACCATTCAGTAAAGAATATAACACCATTCAGTAAAGAATATAACACCATTCAGTAAAAGAATATAACACCATTCAATAAAGAATATAACACCATTCAGTAAAGAATATAACATCATTCAGTAAAAGAATATAACACCATTCAGTAAAGAAATATAACACCATTCAGTAAAGAATATAACACCATTCTGTAAAGAAAATAACACCATTCAGTAAAGAATATAACACCATTCAGTAAAGAAATATAACACCATTCAGTAAAGAATATAACACCATTCAGTAAAGAATATAACACCATTCAGTACAATGTATCAATTGAAAAAAACTTTTACATCCAAAATTCTGTATCTCATACACACCACCGATTCAGTACAATGTATCAATTGAAAAAAACTTTTACATCCAAAATTCAGTACAATGTATCAAAGCCGAAGACGTACGTTTACCTTTCGTCCCGTGCTTGGTTGCTCCAACCGCCACCGATCACCACCGATTGCACCGCCGTACGATCATTGGAACACCTACATTTCTGTTTACCGATCACCAAGGCCACTGCCGCTCGCCGCCGCCGCCGCTCCAATGTGATGTAGAGAGATAGATCGAAATTGTAGAGAGAGAGAGCATCTGTTCGAGCAATTGGAGAGAGAGATCGAAATTGTAGGGATTTTGATTTACAGTTTCCTATTTTGAATGGATATAAAGACTTTATTACCCCTATAATTTTCAATTCAGTCCAAAAAAAAACAAATTTTACAATTTGGTCCCTATTAATCTAAACCATTAGATCAAAGATCTAATGGTGTAGATTCTTTCTTATCCTTCTCACACTTTTGGTCTTTTTTACAGGAACCTTTACCTGTATATATATAAACGGGATCAGGATAAAATGCTCAAAAGTGTGAGAACGGTGAGAACGCATCCTGGCCCAACACGTGTCACGCGGCTTAGAGAAGGGCGGGCGGGCTTTTTTGTCCTTTTATCTTCTCCTTTTCCAGTTCCGCTTTTCACTATATTGTTTTATTTTTGGGGTTTAAGATTTTTGGTTAATGGCGTTTTAATGGTTTCATTGTATTAACATTTTGGCGTTTTTGACGTTTATGCTGTTTTTCAAATCGTATGCCACTGGACCCCCAGGGGGTCAGAAAATCTATCTGAATGACGTTATTCTAGGCGTTTTAGACAATATGGTCCATTGTTCTATTATTTTTTATATTCATTTTGGCGTTTGTTGTATCTTGGCGTTTTACAATTGTAAAATTATATTATAACCACAGGGAAAAAATAGAAGCGAATAAAATAAGTTAAAAATTCTAATCGGATCTCTCTTCACAATATTCACTGTCATCAATCTATCTCTTCTTTAATAGTACAAGAACTGTCACCAAATATATGGCGTTTTATGTAAAACTTAACAAACCCATATGTTTGATTATTTTGCATACTCGTCTGTTGAAGTGGCTTTTTGTGGATGTTTGGGGACATTGATCTATGACGTGTGGGTGGGTTTTTAGCTTTTTCTTCATCTTTATAATCATCCCACTCTTCAGTGTCATTGATCTTTTATCCTCATCCAAGCCTTCTTCAAGAACAAAGAACACAAAATGACATACGATTGTCATCAGTATCTTTTTCTTGAAGATTTGTCCATCTCATGCAGCAACATCTTACTGAGTTACTCTCCTCACCTAACAATCTATTCAGTGAAACTTCATGAAGAACAATACTGAATATCCAAGAAAGCATATTAGCTATCTTTTATTTTTTTTTATTTTTTTGGCGTTTTTACAGTGAGTGGTATTTGGTAGTATTGGCGTTTGTTTTTTTTGTTTGATTAAATGGAAGTTGCTGAGAGGTATCATTTTATAGGATATTTTTTTGGCGCGTAGGTTATGCGGTGCATTATTATAATAAACTATTCGTCGTTTCAGTTACTGTTTTGTAATTATTGTTTTTGATAGCTTTTATATCTGTCTGTAACACGTCCCATCTTTCAAGTTTGGCGTTTTAGATTCTAATATTATAAATTATCCGTCTCTTCAGTTTTACTGTTTTTGTAGTTACTGTTTCTAGTTACATTTTCAAGTTTGGTTTTTATTTTTTTATTTTTTATTAATTGTTGGGGTTTTTATAATATTTGTCCAAAGTAATTTTATTATAGTTTGGTAGTTGTTGTGGCGTTTTTATTACATATGGCGTTGTTATTATATAACAATCAACTGAAAAAAGAAAATTATTAAAATATGTATAAACAATTGATCTTCCAAATCTTCATTGTCACCAGTCTCTTTCTTCTTTTGAAGCATCTTCACTGACTGTTTCGACTTTCGTATGATTTATTTTGATTTTTTTTTTTGAAGTAGGTTTTTTGTCGTCGTGTGGAAGCACAAAGTCTGAAATCAGCCTCTTTTTATTGGATATTTGACCATCTCATGCAGCAAAATGTTATTGAGTTTACTCCCTTCAGCCAACAATCTTTTTGAATTTCCAATGAACGATGTTTGATTTTTTAACTTTTTGGCATTTTACCGAGAGAAAAGAACGCCACTAAATAAAAGCACCTTAAAATTCTAATTTTGATCATGCTAAATCAATAATGTTTTGTTGTATGGTGATGGACAACATTGTTAATCCTCAGTTAACAAAGATGTCTGACAATGTTGTCCATCCCATACAGCTAAACTTTATTGACAACAACCCTCAATAATGTTTTTGTATGTTTTGGCGTTATAAATTGAATGGAAGTTTGGTTTTAGAGGATATTTGATGTTTGGGTTTTTTGGCGTTTCTAAGACGAATGGTAGATATTAAAAATGGCGTTTGGATTTTTGTGTGTTTAAATTGAATGTCTGAGATGTTGTATATATAAGATGTTTTTGGCGGTTTTTTATATTTAATGGCGTTTTTAGATTTAGGACGGGGTGTGCTATTGTAGGGTTATGGCGTTAATTTTAATGGCGTTTTATTTCATGAGATGACGTTTTGTGTGGAGAAGTCAAAAGACTTTTTTACCCTTAATGAAGCGCGCCAGAGTAATAAAAGTGATGTTATTTACGAAAACACCACCGCGTCATCTATTCCATAGATTGTTTTAGTCTGACGATCCATAATCGTTCTCACACTTTCCACCGTTTTCTCTAGATCCTGACCCTATATATATATATAGGTAAAGGGTACTGTACAATATTCCTTATCGTACATTACGTACGCTACAATCTCAGCCGTCAGATCATCTTCCCGCATTGAAATCGCATGTTGTTTTTTTGTAACAATTTCGCATGTGATAATTTTTTGATGAAATAGCATGTTGTTTTTTTAACAATTTCGCATGTGATAATTTTTGATTAAATAGCATGTTGTTTTTTTTTGTAACAATTTCGCATGTGATAATTTTGATGAAATCGCATGTTAAAAAACCAACATACGAAATTGTTTACAAAAAAACAATATGCGATTTTCAATGCGGGAAGATGATCTGACGGCTGAGATTGTAGCGTACGTAATGTACGATAAGGGCATTTGTACGTTAACTTACCCCTATATATATATATGGGAGGGTTATCTTGAGAACGCTAAATATTGCGAGAACCGTGAGAACGAATGAGAAAACCAATCAAATCCAATTTTTTTTTAATACAAACCTCATTGTAATCTAAATACAATATCAAAAAAAGAATTTACAACATCAAATAATTCATTTCTTCTTTCAAAATTACTTTTATTAATTTTTTACACCTGTGCAAATATAACAAATTTACACATGTGTAAATGGCAAACTTACACATGTGTAAATTTTCTTTATTTACGAATTCGCGTAAATTTAAATGTGTAAATTAAATTTCTAACATTGTATTCGAATAATAAAATTAACTGTAAAAAAGAAATTTTGAATTTGAATTGTTTTTTACCAAGTTCTCGTGGATTTTTTATTCGTTCTCACAGTTCTCACAATATTTAGCGTTCTCATTTAAACTTTTCCCTATATATGTATATATATATGGTAGGGATCATTTTAGAACCCTAAATATTTACAGAACTAGCAGAACTTCTAATAAATAATCTTTTTAATTATATATTTTTATGTTTAGGGTAATTATATCATTTATTATTATGTGTATTTTTATGATTACATACATGTTAAGAGTAATTTTATAATTTTTTATATGTAATTTTCTAATTACACATATGTAAACTACTTTTAACATGTATGTAATCATAAAAATACATATAATAAATGATAAAAAGATCCTAAATATAAAAATATATGTATATATATATATATAAGTGTAAATTACTTTTTGAGTCCCTGTGTTTTATAGGTTTTAACTAGTTGAGTCCAAAAGCAAAATGTTTAACGACCTTAGTCCCTATAAGCACTTTTCTTAACCATTTGAGTCCAAATTTCTAACAAAGTTAGAATTTTTTTGTTAAGTTTTGTTAAAAGACCAAATTACCCCTATAATTAAAAAACTAAAAATAAAAACTAATTGGGTAAATCTATAAATGAACTGGTCCAACACAGATTACCCCTTATCTCTCTCTCTCTCTCTAAATCTACATCTCTCTCATCTCTTCCTTTCTCTCTCTAAACTACCTCCATCCCCACCACTGCACCACCATCATCCATACCGCACCATTATCAGCACCACCACACATCTATACTTCGCCCTTCAAGCAAGCGATCAACTAATTACTTGAGATAATAAAGTCAACCAACACTTAAAAATCAAATTTACAAGTAACCCATATGAACAAAACTTACATAAACTGCAAAGACCGTATTCAAGAACCCAAATCAAATAAAAAAAGTACAAAAAAGGGGATAACACAAACACAAACCCTAGTGATAACTTATCGATCTTGCTTTTCTTAAAGATCACAACTTTTTATCATAATTCATAATAACAATCAGAACCATAGATCATGATCATCAAATCATACAAAGCCCACAAATCTTTACACAAAAAACAAGCTGAAGACACAAACTTATATCATAATTGCAATCAAAACTCATCATTAAATTAATAAAAAAAACAGATAAAAGAAGTTCACATCATCCATACTGCACCATTATCAGCACCACCACACCACCATCATCCTCACCATCGCATGACCATCCCCACCATCGTCCCCACCGCACCAGCATCCTCCCGACCATCGCACCACCATCATCATCCCAGAAACATAATCCCCACCATCATCCCCTCCTCTATCATTCCACGAATCCCTATCAATTGCTGAAACGCTAAAGCCTGCTGATTTGTAATTAACAATTTGGGGAAATCAGAAATTAGGGTTTCTTTTTCTAGGGTTTCGTTGAAATTTTGTTGGATAGTTGGAGATGGAGACAGTGGTGGTTGACAGTGGTGGTTGACGGCTGTCGGCGTGGTGGTGGTGGTCTCGTTTGTAGGCGGTGGTTGACAGTGGTGGTTGAAGGTGCGGTTTGCAGCGGTGATAGTGGTGATTGACGGTCAACGGAAAGTGGTGATAGCGGTGGAGGTGCGGTGGGGATGGTGGTGGTGCACTGATGGTGCGGTGGTGTTAATGGTGGTCTAGATGAGAAAGAGAGAGAAGAGGGATGGGTGTGAACTGAAATGTTTGTGTGTGCAGTGTATAACATTATATATAACTTATTTTATATATAATATTAAAATATTTATGCACTAAAAACTTGTTCCTTACTCTTGTGCATATAAGACTTGTACTTTGTGTGTAAATGACCAAATTACCCTTGTAGTTAACAAACTTGATGGATGGAGTTAGAAATTTGGACTCAAATGGTTAAGAAAAGTGCTTATAGGAACTCAGGTCGTTAAACTTTTTGCTTTTGGACTCAACTAGTTAAAACCTATAAAACACAGGGACTCAAAAAGTAATTTACCCTATATATAATCATTTTTTTATTAGTAGTTCCGAAAGTTCTGTAATTATTTAGAGTTCTAAAATGATTCCAACCCAATATATATACATATAGGGGATAGTTATCTTGAGAACACTAAATATTGCGAGAACCATGAGAACGAATGAGAAAATCAATTTTTTAATGCAAACCTTATTATAGTCAAAATACAACATTAAAAGAAGAATTTACTCTTTAAATAATTTATCTTTTCTTTCAAAATCATTCTTGATAAGTTTTTTATACATGTGACGAACACATGTAAATTTAAACGTGTAAATTTTATTTGTAATATTGTATTTGTATAATAATGATAAGTGTAAAATGAATTTTTGAATTTGAATTATTTTTTATCAATTCTCGTGTTTTTTCATTCGTTCTCACGATTCTCGTTATATTTAGCGTTCTCAATTAAACCCTCCTATAGCTGTTGTCTACCTGCATGCATGCCTGCCTATCTATCTTTCTATGCCTGCCATCCACCCATCCATCTATCTATCTCTGTGTGTCACATCCATCCATTTTACAATTTGGCCATTATTTGACCGGGCAAAAACTTCTTAGAAGGTCACTTATTATGAATGTTCATACTTAAATATGTTTTACTATGAAGTTTCATTTTATCCATATTCAATGCAACTTATTAGAAATTATTTAAGGTCAAACATTCCTTTTGTGGTTTGTATCTCTTACGTAATTGACTAATATGAATTTATCTAGAATGTTACAGTATAACAACTGCATTGTTGTTTTCTTGTATTTTTACAAATGGTTGTTAAAGAAAATTCTTATCAATTATGTTTTCTTATAGCATTACAAGCTATCGACCGAGTCAAATCCTTTTAATTTATGTATTGACTGAGTCAAGCCTTTTATAATTTATTAATGGAGGATCTAGACAAGTTTTAAGGTGAGACAATTTGAGTAGCAATTATGTGAGGTTCCACTTGCTGTTTAAAAAAAACATAATAAAGGCAATCTATAATCTCAATTAAGGTTATTAAATATTTAAATCGGCCGTTCAAAAATGTTTAATCCAAGTTATAATTACTAATCAACCATAAGGTAACATGAAATAAACACATCCTTATTATTAAAAATAAAAACTGTATTTATCTTTAATATGGTCTCATTATAAATTCTATTTTATTTTACTTACAAATGAGAGCAATCCCAATGGCGAAAACTACAAGAAACAACCTGGATTGTAAGTTTATATAACTAACTGATACTATGCTCCATAGAATAAAGGTAATACTTTTGGAGAATGAGGTAATATTTTGAAGGGGTATTGAAGGGAGATGATAAATAAGTTTTTTTTTCCTTGTAAAACTCATGTGTAAACTATGATCAATCGATCATATCATATCATAAACCCAAATACTATATCGTATATGTTCAGTTGGTAGCGGTGTCGTACGTTACCATTAAAAGTCCCGAATTGGTACCGTATTGATAACGAAATTGAGCTAAAGTCAAAACCGAATACCGTACCGTATATGTTCAGTTGGTACTAGGGTTGCAAACGAACCGAACGAACACGAGCATGACCTTGTTCGTGTTCGTTCATGAATACTTACCAAATGAGATTTTATGTTTTTGTTCGTTTGTTAAGGAAATGAACGTGTTCGTGTTCGTTTGCAGGGGCGGAGACAGCATAGAACCAGCCGTAGCACGGGCTACGGCTCAAAGTCGTGTTCGCAGTGTTAATTTTTTGTTTTTTTTTTTCGATTTTATATAAAGGATACCCCTAAAAAAATACGAGGATACCCCTATAAAAGATTTTATATGAATACACCGTAATTTTTTTTTTTTTGGGATACCCCTGGTGTTAAAGTCTAGCTCCGCCACTGTTCGTTTGTTTGTTAATTTTAGGCAACGAACGTTCATAAACACAAATGAGCACAAACTAATTTTCATGAACACAAATTGAAACAAACAAACACAAAAAAAAACGTTCATGAACATAATATATAATACATTGACACTTATTAAATATTTTATTTGTCGGAATTTTGATTTATTTAAATAAAATATAAAAACTGAAAACACTAGTGAACTATCGAACATGTTACCGAACATTCACGAACATAAATGAACGAGTGCGACCTCTGTTTATGTTCGTTCATTTAACTATACAAACAAATTTTTTTGTTCCTATTCGTTTGTTTAATAAATGAACGAACACAAAACGAACTTCTCGTCGAACAGTTCATAAATTGTTCGTCAAACGTTTGGCTTGTTTACAGCCGCAGTACCAATACTTGATATAAATTTCTCATCCCTAGAATAAGATGATGAAAAGCATACATGATACTTTAGGTCGAGAACACATATTTGTAAAAACCACACCTTATAATTTGTCTGATACTAAACATGAGAAATATCATATGCGAAAATTTCAAAGAGTAACTTTTCAGTAGCTAAACGTCATCACTGGTGTATATAACTTTTTTACTATATATATATTTTTTTTCTAAATATAGATTTCGTTTTTGCTATTTATATATGTCTCTCTCCTTTCTCTCTCTCTATATATATACACCCCCCACACCCCCCACACACCCCTGCCCTATACTTGTCCTACCAAGAGAATTAAGTCAGAGATAAAAGTTGTTGGAACAAATGAACGATTCCACCACTGAGTCAAACAACTCGTTATTGCCGAGTCTCAAGGAAGTGGAGACAATCATTGGATACAAGTTCAAAAACAAAGACTTACTAAAAGAAGCCTTTACTCACAACTCTTTTAAAGACGAGGAATCTCAAATATCTTACGAGCGGCTTGAGTACCTTGGAGACTCGGTCTTGAATCTTATGTTCGCCAAAGAACATTACTTTTCTTACCCGAAAATGAACTCTGGTGAGTTGACTCGGTTGCGCGCAGCCAATGTCGACACCGAAGCCTTGGCTCGTGTTGCATTGAAACACGGCTTACATAGGTTTCTCAAACACGATGATCCTTCATTAAAAGAACGGGTACTAATTACTAACTATTTAATATTTCTTTTTTTTTAATGGTTAATGTTACTATTTAATATTCATTCGTTAAAATTAACATTTATAGGTACAAGAACTTATGGAAGGAATCAAAGAATACCCGATGCATTCTCATGGTTTGATTAACTCTCCAAAAATACTCGCAGACATTGTCGAAGCTGTAGTTGGGGCGGTCTATGTCGATACTGATTTATCGATGGACAAGACATGGGAGGTACGTAAATTAATCAATCCTTGATCATATTAATCTTGATGGATCCCGTTGACTTGATTAAACAACGTTGCATACAGGTTGTGAAGAATCTGTTGCAACCTTTGACGACACCGGAAAACCTTAGTTTGAACCCGGTGATGAAGTTGAATGAAACGTGCCAAAAGATGGGGATCAAGCTAGAATACAAAAGCTTGTGGATTGAAACAGGAGATATCGAAATATATAAAGATAATGAGTTAATTGGCAAAGGAAACTACAAGAAAAAGAAAACGACTGCGAAGAACAAAGCAGCCGCCGATGCTTACGAGAATCTTGTCAAATTGTTGGATATTTGAGAAAGGGTACTGCTAAACGTATTTAAACACTTGGTGGGTCATTTCTCGATTAAAAAAAAGTAATTTCTCTATGACGTGAAACTACGCAACACATTGAGGTACTTTGGCGTACCCCTTTAGAAAATAGTCATACGAGTGGTCAGAGAATATAGTATGGTTTGAATCTATTGATCACTTTTGTCAAACAACCGGTTTGTGTGTGTGTGTTTTTTCCATTAAAAAGACAAACAAAAAAAAGGGTATATTGCCTTGACGTTTGAAACTTCACAATGGGAAAGAGAGTGACCATTTTGACGGTATGTTCACATGCAATCTACCAAAAGGCAAGATTAGATGGTTAGTTATGTACCGGTAAAGATATAACTTACTATATATTTTTGTTTTGTTTATGTTTGTATTATTCATGAGTTTTAACAAGTTGTTCCCTATTGATTATATAAACTAGTGATGTAGTTCACGTGACATCCAACCAATTATAGAGAAATGATAAAATAATATCACAAATAATATCAATTATATTGAATTCCCTATAAATATGCTAGCTAACAAGCAATTAATTCTTCATTTTGATCTTTTTTTTGTTTTCAATGTGTTGATTAAGAAAAGTGTTGATATCATTTAAATATGTGCTAAATTCAATTATCTTTATTAATTTTCATATGCTAATATAATTCAAAAGTGCTACTTTTATGTATGTATCTATTATATGAACTAGCTGTCAAGTAGTATGACTTTTATCTCTCACAAATGTGATGTATATAAATCTTTGCAATTGCAAATGCAAACTTAAATGGTATTTAGATGTAAAAGTTAATGTTTAAAAGAATATATTAAATTACACGGATCCTTCCTATATATAGTAAGTAAAAATTTCAGCTTTTCATTATTTAATATGAGAAATTTCGATTTCATTGTACTTAGCATGGATGGATTTTAAAAAGAAAAAAATCTCAGATAGTCCCTGTGTTTTGCTTATTTTTCACCTTTAGTCCCTAATTTTCTAAAATTACACCTATAGTCCCCAAGTTTTTGAATTTCGTTCCCGGATAGTCCCTGACGTGGATGGGGGTTAGTTTTTGGTGTTAGGTGCGTGTGAAATGACAAAAATACCCTTGCTATCAAATTAATAACTAAAAATTTAAAAGAAATATAATTAATATTTTACAATTTATGTAGGACTCACCACCCACCCTACCCACTTCATCTTCCCCACTCCACACCACCATCACCATCTTCACCTTCAACCACCACCACCATCTACCCCCCCCCCCTCCACTTCACCGTAACCATTACTGCCACAACCATCCCCAATTAAATCAACTTTCAAAACACTCTGCAAACCTAATCTAAACAAAATCACCTTCACAGGCACCAAATCTAGCACAAAACAACAATCAAATTTGAACTTAAATCACAAAACTAAATCTCTGTGTAAATCAATTAATCATCACAAACTGAATCAAAAAACATATAAAACTAGCATTCATCAAAAACCATAGATCCGTAATTAACATCAATCCGCAACAAACATCAAAAATAATTTTCAGAAATTTAACTACATCACAAGTATTAATCACACAATGTAACATCGATTCATAACAAAATCGAAGCAATATCGCGATGAAATGTACGAACAGATGAATAAGAAATCATTGTCGCTGCGATTGAAATCTTCATAAGCAGAGACCTGAGATGCGTTCGTATTGAAGCTCCGATGAACGGAAGGTGTAGCAGAAACGGAGCGAATAGGAAGAAGAAGCCTGTTGAAGAGATTTGCTGCTGCAGTGGTGCTTCTCTTGAGAAGGGTGGAGGTAGCCATATCTATTGATGTTGATATGATGGCGACGGAGTGAGTTAAAACCAAAATCGAATTGGGTTTTCCAGTTAATCAAACAAGGAAGTACCCTGAAGCTAGAACCAGGTTTCTTCTGTCCAGCATCATCATCATCATTGATGAAAACAACATCAATAGATCGAAACGATGGTGGTTGTGGCGGGGGGTGGTGATGATGGCGGCAGTGGTTGTGGCGGGGTGGTGATGATGGCGACGATAGTGGTTGTTGCGGAAGTGGTGGCTGTGACGATGGTGGTGGTGGTCAGTGGTGATGGCGGCACTGAAGGTGGAGGTGATAGTGGTGGTACCAGAGAGAGAACGAGAGAGAGGGGGATAATCTCAGATTATTGATCTGTGTGTATGTATATTTACAAAGATATTTATTTAATACTTATTTAATTTATTTTGTTTTATTTTATTTTATTTTATGATAAGGGCATTTTAGTCATTTCACACCCACTTAACACTAAAAACTAACCCTCATCCGTGCCAGGGACTATCCGGGAACGAAAATTGAAAAGTTGAGGACTATAGAAGTAATTTTAGAAAGTTAGGGACTAAAGGTGAAAAAAGGGCCAAACCACAGGGACTATCCGGGCATTTAACTCTTTTAAAAATGTAACATTTTTACCCTTAAATCTATAAAAACTAAAACAAAAAAAGATACAGAAAGACAACCGGTGATACTGGACTAAGTTTGAGTCTGTGTGATTTTTTACAACTTAACATATCTAGTCCTTCGTCACCCCCGCCTACTAATTTTTCGTCGGGTTTGGTGTTAGGTCCGGGTGGTGACAATTAAAGGAGGTCAAGGGCTTACCTTTGTGGGGGCGGGAGGGGGCCTCCGACTCCCCGAACTTTTCGTTCAGTAGTGGTGAGCATGTAGTTTTCGTATAGAAATTTTTGGGTATATATGTTTTTGACCCCTGGTTTTATAGAAATTTTTGGTATATACGTTTTCAAACCCCTGTCGGAAATCTTAAGTTTCACCACTGAAGGAGGTTATTGCTTTTTTGTTTGTGACTTTGTGACAATTAATTTGATTAAAGGAGGTTATTGCTTTGTTGTTTGTGACTTTGGGACAATTAAAGAAGATTATTTTTTTAGAACAGTCAACTAAATCATTCGATAAGCATTTTGAGATGTCTTTAATCGAGCAAATGCATCCCCTTCTCTATAGCTGTCAGAGTTGGATACATACCCGAGCCTGGAGCCACCAGTTTCAGGGAAAACCCGCCTGCCTAAAAGCCCACTGCGGTAAAACCCAGTTCGACTCGGTTTCGAACTGACGACCTTCAGAAAGGCCTAGTTCTAAACTTCATTGACACCACCAACGTTCTTCAAAGTGAATGATGCTAGTGGGAGTTGAACTCAGTGGCGTAGCTTTTAAGGGACTGGGGGGTGCACCCCCCCCCCCCCCCCCCCGAATGTTCTCGAATGTTTCGGTTAGAAGTGTAATTTTTCCATTTTTTCGTCCGAAAATTTTAAAATTACATTGGTCTACCCCTCCAATTATTTTGCCTAAAATTCTCCTGCCCCTACCAAGTTTATTGTAAAAAATATTTATATATATTTTCATATTTAGTTAAAAAATGTGAAAGGGCTACACTTTAAGTAAAGTTTGTTACTACTTTATATATAAATCAAAGTTGATGGTTCTTTTTATTTTAAATATACTTATTATTTATCTTAAAGATCGTTGGTCTGAGTTCTAATTCTTCGTCCAGGTATTTAACATTTATCTCGCATCATTATAAATATTTGGTATTTATTTTTGTTAAACAATATATAGCATTTTTTGTGAGTAAGAGCGTCTCATTTGAATTAATGAAGATTATGTAGTTTTATTTTGAGTGATTATTGTTTGACCCGACCCGAATCGAATATCCGACTCGAACATATAAACCGAAACATAGCGATAGGAAAAAAAATTGGTACCATGACTCCCCCCCCCCCCCCCTCCTAACTTTTTGTTAAGCTACGCCACTAGTTTAACTTGTGACCTCAAAAAAGAAACGAACTGAACAACCATTGGAGTAAACAATGGAGGTTATTGCTTTGTTGTTTGTGACATTGTGGACGAAATTGGGGTGGTTTTAAATCGTGGTTCGCTCAAAAAATGCTTTAGCTCATCGGTAAAGAATGATGAACAAGGCCCTTTTTTTGTCAAGAAGATGAGTATTGTGGTAATATTATATATATTTTAATTGTATTTTTAAAATATAGTGGTAAGATGGTTATTTTGAGGGGGTGGGGGTGGGGTTTAGGTCTTTGGGTGGTGGTGGGAGTGGCGGTGGGTGTTTAGGTTTTTTTAGGTTTTTTTTTTTTTTTTTTTTTTTTTTTTGGGGGGGGGGGGGGGGGTTGGGGTTTTTTTTTAGGTTTTTGGGGGTGGGTGTCACACCCCTAAAATCCACATGCGGAGTATCACTGCTTGGAGACGTGACATGACCAGGATCGAGCCACCAATCATATTGAACAACGTAATTAAGTAAATAAAACCAACCACAATACAATTGGTGACCAAAAGAAAGTAACCAACTTTAAGTTAACAGCGGAAACATAAAACATAGAACCAAAACATAAGTTCATAAAGTTTAAATGTTTAGAACGGGACATAACAGTCCATATTAGGGCTGTAAACGAACCGAACGAACACGAACAAGGCCTTGTTCGTGTTCGTTCGTTAAGGAAATAAATGTGTTCATGAACGGTTTATGAACACTTACCGAACGAGATTTTATGTTCGTGCTTGTTCATTAAGGAAATGAGTATGTTCACGAACGGTTCACGAACACAAACAAACACAAATAAATTTGGTGAGCGCGACGAAGGATAAAGATAGATTGCCCAGAGAGTAGCACTCGAACTTGCAACCCTTATTGTGGAACGGAGGTCGATCATATTCGCCGATGTAAATAATGAGAAATGAAAGAGAAATGATGCATAAACAAGGTGAAAGTGGGTTTCCTATATTAATTGTTAGGGTAATAAAATAAATAAAAGTTTAATAATATAAAAAGTACAAATAAAATATAAAAAAATACAAAGATCTTCAATTAAAACACAAACATACGAACATAAACGAACGCAAATCAACGAATGTTCATGAACATGTTCACGAACACCTTACCGAACGTTCGCGAACGCAATCGAACGAACGAGACCTCTGTTCATGTTCGTTCATTTAACTAATCGAACGAAATTTCTTGTTCATGTTCGTTCGTTTATTAAACGAACGAACATAAACGAACTTCCCGCCGAACGGTTTACGAACTGTTCACTGAACGTTCGGTTCGTTTACAGCCCTAGTCCATATCCCACAACGACCTCCTCCTCGTGCAAGCTCCATAAGCATCTAAGGACATGTAAGGCATGTAACAACGAGTCAACAACAAAGTTGAGTGAGTTCACAGTTGGTTGTTTAGTTTTAAGTTGTTTCCGAAAACATGGTTTGTCTATTGCTGGCTTACTTACCGTGGGGGTTACCCCATAGTTGAAAATATGATTAACCAGTTCCTTCTTTATTACCCAAACCATATCCATAATCAGTGGGGGATTCCCCATGTGAACCACTAGACCGTTACCATATCGACTACTAACGAAAGTAAGTTGTGCCCTACGTCAATGTCTATCATCATTGACAGTTTGCCATAGTCCATTAGTACACGCCCGTCCAACTGGCACGGTGTGAGGTTTGTTAAACCTAATAGCACTATTAGCTAATGACCCGCTCGCCATTGGCCTCGGCGATTAAGTCGATATAAAATGAGGGACTTAATGATAGAGTTTTGTCTAGTAAGTTTTAGGGTTGTTGTCCTACCCAAGGAGGACGAACGTACGTATTCTACCCAAGGAGAATACGCAGGATTAATATTGGCATCCTACCCATGGAGGATGGCGGTACATATCCTACCCAAGGAGGATATGTAGGTTCCGTTTTAGTTCTTTAACCCATTCCCAGCCACCGGGAATCCCATGCCTTAGAAAGTGTGTGAACTCACCTTGGTTTGCTCGGTTAGATTAGTTACTCTAATAATCAGAAATCAAGCACGTCCTAATAAAGTACATATAACAATCAATTTCTCGTGCATGCATAACACGTATCCTACGTACGGTTTATCTACTCGTTACTTCTATCACATACCACACAATTCAAATATCACACTCTTACTTTTGTGGAAAGATCACAGTTAAAAATACACTTGTAACACTTGTTAGAAAGTATTTTCTAAGTATTGGAATTTTTAGAAAATTTCGTCAGAGTCTCCTTTGTAAATGGAGGCGACCATGCTAATAAGCGTATCATTTTCTTTTCCAAAAATCATTCAACAATCAACAACAATTTACCAAGAGCAAACTATTCCATTTACAAACCAACATGAACTTGATGTTTCATAAAAACACGTAGTAACTTGGTAAGGCGTTTAGTGGGTTTAGTTACCCTCCAAAGTGTGTTTACTTTTGTTAAAATCTCATTCTCGGGATTTTTGGATGTTCACAACTTGTGAACATATTTTACAAAAATATTTATTTACAACATTTTCATGTGTCACTAGTATTCATATACTTACTTTATTTCCAAAAGTAGTGTAAGGATCATGATCTTTCAAAAACCGTCTTTTAAACTTGGTTTATTTAGGAAAATCATTCACAAGTTTTAGATCTACAAGATGACTAGTTCACTTGGTCTATTATTTTTCAAGAAAAATCATTTTTCTTTCAAGTTCATGTGTAGACTAGAAGATGATTATTTCATATAAGCACATAATCACCTCTAAGTTGTTAAACCATGTTTTTAATCATGCTTTAACAAGTTCCATATGATGATCAATCATCATATTAATAGTAATCACCAAGTAACATCATACATACTCAAAATAACATCATTCTAGCATTATTTCATCTTATGTAAAGCTTATGTTCAAGTTTTATGTTTATGATCTTTAGTGTTCATATGCTTTCATCAAGATATAACTATTAACCACTAAAAACATGGAGTAAACAAGGATCAAAGAAGCCTTACAACTAGCTTAAAGCTAGGGAAGATCAATGGGGAAAAATGAGTGGATAAAAGCTTGTAAAGGAGGTCCTTGATGATCTGTGAGTCCCACACTTCGTTATTCACCTTTGTGCACCTTAGGATGGTCTTGGAATGGATGAAGCTTGAAACAAAAGAATGGTGGTATGGTGAAGGGGGTCGGCCGAGAACAAGCCAAAGGGAAGGGAGGAAGAGTTGTGAGGAAAGTGGTGAGATGATCTGAGGATTGAGATCTAGTGGCTTGTTCTTATATTTTCCAACAAGTGATTAACCAATGGTTTCTATGTCTTGGTAGTACATGACATAATCCATTAAACAACTAAATAAAATCTTCTCATTTAAACATGTGGCCGATTTTTCTTAATAGGGGGAGGGGTCTATATGTAACTTTGAACTAGTTAGTTGGTTCATGATCCCAATCCAAGTATATGGTTACAAGGGTTAGTTACTGGATAATTTAATGGGTGTTAAGGTGTTCGGGGATCCTGACTAGCTCAAAAGAATAAAAACAATGTTTCTTGCAATATTCTAGTGTTCCGGGTAATGTCTGATTGTTCAGTTAGATACCGTTCCGTTAAAGTGCTAAGTTATTCCATATAGTGTCCTATATATATCTTTTTGTAACACTCTTAATTCCCAACACTTAGGAAAGCATACATGACCATTTAGTCAATTTTCTGCACAAGACTAGTATGTTAAAAAGCACATGTAAGTATGACAAAGAAATCAGAAAGCAGTTAAGTAATTCAGTACAGTCATCAAGCACTTTAATTAACATTAATGAATCGTACGGATACATGTAATTATGAGGGTTGTCACATTCTCCCCTTGTTAAGAAAATTTCGTCCCGAAATTTAGCACGTGGTTACTTAGGAAGCTAGTTAAGTTACGTGGTTTCCTGGTTTTCCTAGGGTATCACATCATCCCCCCGTTGGTTTGGAATTTCGTCCCGAAATTCCGCAGTAGCTTCAGCCTCAGTAGTGGTTGCACTTTTCTCAAACAACTGGGGATACTTGTGTTTCATTTGGTCTTCTCGTTCCCAGGTATACTCTGGGCCACGATGGGAGTTCCAACGAACTCGAACAAGAGGTATTCTGATACGCTTGAGAATCTTAACGTCTCGGTCTGTGATTTCAACTGGTTCCTCGACAAATCGCAACTAGTCGTTGATTGTGAGCTCCTTTAAGGGAACTATGAGGGTCTCATCTGACAGACACTTTTTCAGATTTGACACGTGGAATACGTTGTGAACTCCGCTGAGTTCTGCCGATAGATTCAACTTGTAAGCGACTTTGCCAATTTCTCAATGATTTCGAACGGTCCGACATAACGCGGATTGAGTTTGCCTCTTTTGCCAAAACGAACTACACCTGTCCAAGGTGAGACTTTGAGTAGCACTCGATCCCCAACCTAGAACTCGAGTGGTTTTCTGCGCTTCTCAGCATAGCTTTTCTGACGGTCACGAGCTATCGCCATTCGTTTTCATATCTGAGCAATCCTCTTGGTTGTATCTACTACAAGTTCTGGGCCAGTGATTTGACTGTCGCCAACCTCTGCCCAACAAAGAGGTGATCGGCACTTCCGTCTGTACAATGCCTCGAACGGAGCGGCCTGGATTCTGGTGTGGTAACTGTTGTTATATGAAAACTCCACTAACGGGAGGTGTTTTTCCCAGCCATTACCAAAATCGATTACACATGCCCTAAGCATGTCTTCAAGGGTTTGGATGATGCGTTCAGATTGCCCATCCCTCTGTGGATGATATGCCGTGTTCATGTCTAATCGAGAGCCAAAGGACTTGTGCATAGCTTGCCACAATTCAGATGTAAAATGTGAGTCACGATCAGAAATGATGGAGGTTGGCACTACGTGCCTTGATACTACTTCCTTTAGGTAGATGTCTGCTAGAGTAGAAAACTTATCCGTTTCCTTAATAGCCAGGAAATGTGCAGACTTGGTCAGTCGATCCACGATCACCCAAATGGTATTATTTTCTCATTGAGATCTAGGCAGGCCAGTAACGAAATCCATGGAAATTTGCTCCCATTTCCATTTAGGTGTCTCTGGTTGTTGAAGTAGGCCTGATGGTTTCTGGTACTCGACCTTGATCCTAGCACAAGTCAAGCATTTACTGACGTAGGTTGCTATGTTGGCTTTCATGCTAGGCCACCAGTATGTAGTCTTTAAGTCGTGGTACATCTTATCCGAACCAGGATGTACTGAGTAACGAGACTTGTGCGCTTCATCCATCACATGCTTGCGTAAGTTTCCGTAAAGATGCGCCCTGTTACGTAGTAAGCGCCGTCTTCCTTTTGTTCTTACCGTTTCCTTGATCCTCGTAAGGACTCAGCCCTGATGTTTTCTGCTTTCAATGCTTCGACCTGAGCATCACGGATTTGAGCGGGAAGGATAGAGTGAAAGGTGAGCTGTAATGCACGTACACACTTAGGTATAGTATCCTTTCGACTGAGGGCGTCGGCCACAACATTGGCCTTGCCCGGATGGTACTTGATCGCACAGTCGTAATCATTCAAGAGCTCGACCCATCGACGTTGTCGCATGTTTAACTCCTTTTGCTTGAATATATGCTTGAGACTCCTGTGATCGGTTGTAACACCTCGAAAATTTATGCCCAATAATGTATTGACACATGTCATAGGCTTTGAATATGTGAAAAAGTACTTTAGAGGGACTAAAGTTGACAAACAGTGAAACTATGTGAATGTAAGGGTCCAAAGTGTCAACAATGGATAAACAGGCCCTACAATAACCCTACATGGTGTTTATAATCTTAAACGATTAAATCATGGATCATACGAAGAAGAAAATGAAAGAAAGTGAGGAATTACAAACTACAGGGGCTAAATGTGTCAACATGTTGAAAGTATACCTCTGAGTAACCTTTTGGCAAACCCGAAGCTTTGTAATGGTAAAATATACTCACTAGAATATGTGATAAAAATTTCATCAAGTTTCGTTATCGTATGAGAAAGTTATGATCAAAACCGTGCACGAAGGGTTAAATACGTTAACGGTGAAATTCGTGACTTTTCGGGTAAGCACAAAGTTAACCAAGGACCTACCCAAGTTTGTAGATGTCCTAAGGCCCTTAAAAATCAGGTTTGAGGGTCAAGAGTGCAAGATAAATAGCCAAAACCACGTTACAAAGGACCAAGGACTGAAATGTAAAAGATTGAAAGTTGTTAACCTGTTTCGCACTTGTACGCGGCCCGCGAGAAAGCGCCAGCGACAGATTACATACAGCTGCCAGTTCAGTCCATTTTAACCGACTTAGGAAGGTCGTTTTCAATACCTGGAGCTTGTTTGATGGTATTTTAAGGCATAGGGACACCTGGAATGATCTTGTAACATCTATAGGGTTGTTTGGCATGATCAAATTGATCCAAGAAACCTATATAAAGGCCATGATCTTGGGTTCTTCATTTGCTCATTCACTTGGAAGTTCACAACTCACTTCTTGGAGGTTCCTGGAGCTCAAGGATCATTCCTAGTGATCATTAGTCGTGCTTAGGACTATTGTAAGTATTCCTAACCCTCTCTAATTCGTTCTAGCTTAGTTAATTAACCAAAAGTCAAACCGTCGTAAATTAAGTTTGACTTTGAGATTAAATGAAATCCGCTCAGTCTTTTCTCGAATTGAAAGTACCTACAAGTTGGTATTTATGTGGGTAACCAACCCTTAAAAGGGTATTATCAGATTCCCACTCTAACTATGTTAATTGTCGAGTCAAAGCTTGCTTTAAAAAGTCAACAGAATGATTATTTGCAAATTTAAGCATGATTAGCAATGTAGGGTGCATGCAACCTGTTTGATCATTAATATAACATAGTAATTAATGTAAGAACATGTCCCAACATGTTCAACTCGACAATTTTCAGTTTAAACCCGGATCGGAACCGAAAGTCGCATAAATTGACTCTTGCTTTGACTTTCAGTTCTGACCCGTTTAGGCATGTTTAAGATCTGCCTTAGAGCTTATTTTGGACCAGGTTTCAAATAAGTATAACTCTCTGAGATTATACAACTTGGTTCAATACTTATCCGATTCATATGCATGTTTCCGATTAATGCTTAAAAGTTGACTATTATGCCCTTTTGATTATAAAACGTGATTTTTGAAAAAGAGAAAGAGTAGAAACATTAGTTACTGATTTATAAACTTGCACCTAAAATTTGATATCAGTTTGAGGTCTAGATTAAGAGTTATGCTCATTAGCGTAATTTGAAAGCTTTATGTTATTTAAACGGCGTAATTAGCGTATAGCCTATCTAAACCCACTTTTTGATATCAAAATTTTTACCCACTGATGTAATATAATATTTTGGGATTTTTGAAGATTTTTATTTAATTTTTGGCTGAGCATAACATAGGTCTCTAAGTTTAATCCGGTAAATACCGATTTTGCCCTTTTAAGCCATAAAATGAGTTTTATAAATCCTTTTGACCCCAAACCTTTTTCTACTGATTTTATTTGTTAAATAAAATATTTTTAGCCTTCTGGAATTATAAAAATATCAGCTTTCCTTTAAAAACCCGGAAATGGCTCCAAATCGCCTTTTTAAGCGTTTTTAACGCATAGTATGTACTATAACCATATTAAACATATAAGGTTGATACCTACTGATGTTTTTAGTATATTTTTATAAAATAACAGTAAGTACAAGTTTTTGAACTCAGGTTTCCAATTTTGACCTTTTAAGCCCTTGTGAAATTACCAAAATACCCCTAAGGAGCATAGTTTGGTTTTAAATGATAAATTTCACATATAGGTCATACCCTACTGTTATAACATGTTAAATTAAGTATATTTACTGTATAAATCAGACCTGTAACTCAGATTACAAATTAAACTCTTTTATAATCTTTTAAATGACCAAAATGCCCTTGTGAGGCATAAGTTGAGTTTAAATTCATTTGGGGCATAATAGAAGATATCTTACTGATATTACAACATATTTAATGCCTGTTAACTTAGGAAATTTGTATATGACTCTTATGGTTACTCGTTACGCACTTTTCGCGTTCGGATCGGCTTATGTAACTAGTTTACATATATTAGCCGAAACGGGTCAAACCATATCATTTTTGTCTCAAAATCCAGAATGTGTTTAGATTACCCATATTATACAAGTCTTCAAACTTGTCGGGTCAAAACCACATTCTAATCCGGTCTTCGCCTTATCATGCGTTTGAACCGTATCTTTCTGTAAGACTAACCGGTCTAAGCTTGGGCTTAATTAAAGACCCGTTAGCATTCTAATTGGTTATTTATACCATCATTCCAGACTAGAGCCTTCCGGTAAATGGTACCTACGCTTACTTAAGTGAATACGGCTGAGTTATTAAAATCTTACTATTTAAGACAGGAGCTAGCTCAGGTAAATACTCTTAACTTATTTTCCCTATACGGGCTTGGGATACGGTATAATAATACCGCTTGGTCGGGTATTGAATATTTAATCTTATTGTGGTTAAATTATTGAGGTAACCTGGTTTAATCTGTATTGTTTGAAATAAAGACCTTTAGGGGTTAATGACCATGTCCCGGATATCCTTGACATCATTGTGTTATAAAATGGCCACGCCTTATTCACGGGGTGTAGGCATACACCTGACAGTTGTTTAAGGAAAAACGGTATCTCACTCTCTTGTGGGCCTATACTTGTGGCGTGTCTGTTAATCTGACTCGGTTTCTACATCGGGCCCTGAACGTATAACGAACATGTAAATCTGTATACAAGATTATAACTATAATTGTCCCAAGTTATAAAGAGTTTGTGCCTTGTGCATTCAAATCAATTTTTATTAAACTTTTTTTCAAAATGAGTCGGTTGAGTGTATTTACCAGTGAAAACTGACGTATTTTCCAAAAGGGTTAAGTGACAGGTACTGGACGTAATTGGCTAGAAGCTCAGGGCGTTAATAAAGAATCTTGCAAGTTCTAGGCGTCTAAAGTCTGTTGAATAATGTTTATGTTTTAAGATCCGCCTGTGGATCCTTTACATTCCGTTTGTAATACTTGATATTACTTTATATCGGTTTGTAATATAATTATCTTTTGCTTCCGCTGTGCATTTAAATATTGTGTTGTTTGACTATGATGATATCAACTACGTCACTATACTGCCCACCGAGCCCACCGGTGACACGTGGAAAATAGGGGTGTGACATCGGTGTAAATGGTGCACTTAGCACCGTACAGGTAATGTCTCCATATCTTAAGTGCGAAAACAACTGCTCCCAATTCCAAGTCGTGCGTTGTGTAGTTCCTTTCGTGAACTTTAAGTTGGCGCGATGCGTAGGCAATGACCTTGTCACGTTGCATCAACACGCAACCAAGTCCTTGGATGGAAGCGTCGCAATAAACCACAAAATCATCTTTGCCCTCAGGCAATGAGAGGATAGGCGCGCTACAAAGTCTATCTTTTAAGTGTTGAAAAGCAGATTCCTGTGCATCACCCCAACGATAGGTGACACCCTTCTGAGTTAGCGAGGTGAGAGGTTGCGCAATCTTAGAGAAATCCTTGATGAATCTTCTGTAGTAGCCCGCCAAACCCAAGAATTGGCATATTTCTGTTGGTGTACGGGGTGCAGGCCAGTTCTTGATCGAGTCTACCTTGGATGGATCAACATGAATCCCATCCTTGTTTACCACGTGGCCTAGAAAGTGGACTTTGCGAAGCCAGAAGTCACATTTCAAAAATTTGGCATACAACTGCTCTGTTTGAAGGAGTTCCAAAATAAGTCTCAGGTGTTGCTCGTGTTCTTCCTGACTCTTCGAATAGATCAGGATATCTTCGATGAATACAATGACAAACTTATCCAGGTAAGGCTTGCACACTCTGTTCATAAGATCCATGAAGACCGCAGGTGCATTCGTTAATCCGAAAGGCATAACCAGAAACTTGTAATGCCCATAACGAGTTCTGAATGCTGTCTTGGAGATGTCCTCATCTCGGACTCTCAGCTGATGGTAACCTGATCTCAAATCAATCTTAGAGTAATAGCTCGACCCTTGCAACTGGTCAAACAAGTCGTCTATACGTGGGAGAGGATAACGATTCTTCACGGTCACCTTGTTGAGTTCGCGGTAGTCAATACACATTCTGAAGGTACCGTCTTTCTTCTTTACAAATAATACTGGAGCTCCCCAGGACGAAGAGCTAGGGCGAATAAAACCCTTGTCCAAGAGCTCTTGTAGTTGCGAGGACAGTTCTTCAAGTGGGTTCGGATGTCGTCAAAGAAAACAAGGGACATATCTATTGTGTCTGAGGATCCATATCGGTCGTATCAAGATCAAGGAAAAGTACCTGGGGTATCAACATGTTCATGGCCTAATGCTCACTGAGTAACGTTCATAGAGTGTAACTTGTCCAGGAGAGTGTCAGCGGGGAACACTTTTAAGATCGTAGGGTTCAAAAGTATAACGTGTATGGGTGGGGAAACATGAGAAAGGGTAGCCGCAATCAATGAATAAGCATTTAATAATCCCTAGCAGGGGTTTACCTGATGTCGAAGGTACAGCTGGTTGTACGCAAGTTGGGTATAGTTAGGATAAAGTATGTCGTTGATCGAATATAGCTGTCACGGGGTTAAATCAATCAGAACAAGAATTCAACATAACAGCATGATTGTCGTACAAGTGTGTAGTGTTAAGATTCACTGAGACTTCCATCAAAAGTCGTCGGACTCGCCCACATGCGAAGGAGGAACAATTCACCTGAATCCATGAACTTAGGTGGGTTTGTGATTCATCAAGTAAGCAACCAAGTTAGGAGGAGTTCCTTGGGTTGTGCGAATGAATCCAAAATACGTCTGCGTAGTCGTGAGGTTCCAAAGGAAAGACGCGAAAACGTGTTCAAGTGAGTATGATCGTATCAAAAATACATCACCACCCTCAAGGTTTCAAGGAGTGTTCACTAATGATCGAAGGTCGAGCCTTCCAAATTCTCTAAGCGAGTGCGTGTTCGTTTCAGTATCTCAACATGGAGTGGCGAGAACGTAATGTCACTGTGGTAAGAGAGTGATGGTTTGTTCTAAGCCAATGGTAGAAATTTGACGTATCATTAATCAATAATCATGTGTCAGTGCAAGAGCTAGTGCAAAGATCCCGCATATTTAAGAAAAACTATCATGAAATTAAAGTACGTCTCTTATAGTGTAAGGTGGGTCAGGTAAACGTATAAATTTTCATGTTCGCCGGTGGGTTGAGTGATCCATATCTCCGTCCCCAAATGTCCTGAAGACTATTTCACCAGTAATGGTATTCATTCGCTGAGTTGGGTATACGAGAGAGCTAATAAACCATCCAACAGGGTGCTAAGGTAGTCTTGTGATCGGTGAAAATCGTGGTATGGTTGTTGGCGTTTCGTTAAATCAGTTGCCAATCGAAGAAACAGGGAATTAATGAGGTTCATGCAAAGAATCGAGCGAAAACAGGGGTCCACCAATAACAGAAGAATTCAACCAAGTAATCTGTTGCTTAGAAGCAATTCTAGTAGTGAGGTGTGGCGGCACGACACAAAAAGGGAAGTTTGTTGCATCACGATCACGGAAGTATATCACTTGTCCAAAACAGAGTTTGGTTGGTAGGGTTGCGAGTTGCAAAGCGACGAACGCGCGTAACTGTGGCTGCTTCGTTTCTGGTAATGACGATCAGTGGAGATGATGAGGTTCGTTAACAGGGATGCGTGGGTATAGTTCTCCAAAACCCGAGTTCGTTTGAGCCAGGTATGGTCTTCCTGAATGTTGACGTACAAGCCGAATGTACGGAGGGTCAAATGGCGACGTCATGTCGAGATAAGCGTGTAAATAGATAGAATGCATAAACAGTTGTCGTAGCGGGGTGACGAGAAATCAGAAAAGAATTTGACCACCACTTGTCAAATTTCAAGTAAACAATTGCGTGTCATAAAGAACGCAGTAGGGCTAATAGACAGCATGCTACTACTCTAAACACACAATAAACACCATACCAGACAAAAGTAATCTAGCAAGTAAGAAATATAAACTTAAATCATACCACCTATTGCGTCGAGTCTTGCACGTGGAGCGAACCGTCGTTGTGGATCGTTGAGCACTGTACAGGTTATAGTCTGGTTTTATCAAAAAGCTTTTCCCCTTTTTAAAACCAAATTCGCTATAACCAATGGCTCTGATACCAATCTGTCACACCCCCAAAATCCACATGCGGAGTATCACCGCTTGGAGGCGTGACATGACCAGGATCGAGCCACCAATCATATTGAACAACGTAATTAAGTAAATAAAACCAACCACAATACAATTGGTGACCAAAAGAAAGTAACCAACTTTAAGTTAACAGCGGAAGCATAAAACGTAGAACCAAAACATAAGTTCAATAAGTTCATAAAGTTTAAATGTTTAGAACGGGACATAACAGTCCATATCCCACAACGACCTCCTCCTCGTGCAAGCTCCATAAGCATCTAACGACCTATAAGGCATGTAACAACGAGTCAACAACAAAGTTAAGTGAGTTCACAGTTGGTTGTTTAGTTTTAAGTTGTTTCCGAAAACATGGTTTGTCTATTGCTGGCTTACTTACCATGGGGGTTACCCCATAGTTGAAAATATGATTAACCAGTTCCTTCTTTATTACCCAAACCATATCCATAATCAGTGGGGGCTTCCCCATGTGAACCACTAGACCGTTACCATATCGACTACTAACGAAAGTAAGTTGTGCCATACGTCAATGTCTATCATCATTGACAGTTTGCCATAGTCCATTAGTACACGCCCGTCCGACTGTCACGGTGTGAGGTTTATTAAACCTAATAGCGCTATTAACTAATGACCCGCTCGCCATTGGCCTCGGCGATTAAGTCGATATAAAATGAGGGACGTAATGATAGAGTTTTGTCTAGTAAGTTTTTGGGTTGTTGTCCTACCCAAGGAGGACGAACGTACGTATTCTACCCAAGGAGAATACGCAGGATTAATATTGGCATCCTACCCGTGGAGGATGGCGGTACATATCCTACCCAAGGAGGATATGTAGGTTCCGTTTTAGTTCTTTAACCCAATCCCAGCCACCGGGAATCCCATGCCTTAGAAAGTGTGTGAACTCACCTTGGTTTGCTCGGTTAGATTAGTTACTCTAATAATCAGAAATCAAGCACGTCCTAATAAAGTACAGATAACAATCAATTTCTCGTGCATGCATAACACGTATCCTACGTACGGTTTATCTACTCATTACTTCTATCACATACCACATAATTCAAATATCACACTCTGACTTTTGTGGAAAGATCACAGTTAAAAATACACTTGTAACACTTGTTAGAAAGTATTTTCTATGTGTTGGAATTTTTAGAAAATTTCGTCAGAGTCTCCTTTGTAAATGGAGGCGACCATGCTAATAAGCGTATCATTTTCTTTTCCAAAAATCATTCAACAATCAACAACAATTTACCAAGAGCAAACTATTCCATTTACAAACCAACATGAACTTGATGTTTCATAAAAACACGTAGTAACTTGGCAAGGCGTTTAGTGGGTTTAGTTACCCTCGAAAGTGTGTTTACTTTTGTTAAAATCTCATTCTCGGGATTTTTGGATGTTCACAACTTGTGAACATATTTTACAAAAATATTTATTTACAACATTTTCATGTGTCACTAGTATTCATATACTTACTTTATTTCCAAAAGTAGTGTAAGGATTATGATCTTTCAAAAACCGTCTTTTAAAGTTGGTTTATTTAGGAAAATCATTCACAAGTTTTAGATCTACAAGATCACTAGTTCACTTGGTTTATTATTTTTCAAGAAAAATCATTTTTCTTTCAAGTTCATGTGTAGACTAGAAGATGATTATTTCATATAAGCACATAATCACCTCTAACTTGTTAAACCATGCTTTTAATAATGCTTTAACAAGTTCCATATGATGATCAATCATCATATTACTAGTAATCACCAAGTAACATCATACATACTCAAAATAACATCATTCTAGCATTATTTCATCTTATGTAAAGCATATGTTCAAGTTTTATGTTTATGATCTTTAGTGTTCATATGCTTTCATCAAGATATAACTATTAACCACTAAAAACATGGAGTAAACAAGGATCAAAGAAGCCTTACAACTAGCTTAAAGCTAGGGAAGATCAATGGGGAAAAATGAGTGGATAAAAGCTTGTAAAGGAGGTCCTTGATGATCCGTGAGTCCCACACTTCGTTATTCACCTTTGTGCACCTTAGGATGGTCTTGGAATGGATGAAGCTTGAAACAAAAGAATGGTGGTATGGTGAAGGGGGTCGGCCGAGAACAAGCCAAAGGGAAGGGAGGAAGAGTTGTGAGGAAAGTGGTGAGATGATCTGAGGATTGAGATCTAGTGGCTTGTTCTTATATTTTCCAACAAGTGATTAACCAATGGTTTCTATGTCTTGGTAGTACATGACATAATCCATTAAACAACTAAATAAAATCTTCTCATTTAAACATGTGGCCGATTTTTCTTAATAGGGGGAGGGGTCTATATGTAACTTTGAACTAGTTAGTTGGTTCATGATCCCAATCCAAGTATATGGTTACAAGGGTTAGTTACTGGATAATTTAATGGGTGTTAAGGTGTTCGGGGATCCTGACTAGCTCAAAAGAATAAAAACAATGTTTCTTGCAATATTCTAGTGTTCCGGGTAATGTCCGGTTGTTCGGTTAGATACCGTTCCGTTAAAGCGCTAAGTTATTCCATATAGTGTCATATATATATATCTTTTTGTAACACTCATAATTCACAACACTTAGGAAAGCATACAGAACCATTTAGTTAATTTTCTGCACAAGACCAGTATGCTAAAAAGCACATGTAAGTATGACACAGAAATCAGAAAGCAGTTAAGTAATTCAGTACAGTCATCAAACACTTTAATTAACATTAATGAATCGTACGGATACATGTTGTGGTGGGGTGGGGTGGGTGTTTTAGGTTTTTCGGTGGTGGTGGGGTGGGGTGGGTGTTTAGGTTTTGGGTGGTGATGTAGTGGGTTTAATTTTAGGTTATTGGACACTTGTCACTCTATAAATCCTTCTTACACTTCTTACAATTAGAAACGTTTGTACAATAACTTGACCCCTACTCTTAAATATAATATTGTATCTTATAAGTGTTTATATTTTAAAAACTAAGAGCTTGATCTCAGGAAAAGCTACCAAAAGTTTCTTAACAAAAAATAATAATAATAATAATAATAAACAAGTTGTGATAATTCTATTATTCAAGTTGAGTTTGGTCACCTGCATTTCTTTATTTTTGTCCAAAGTTTAGAATGTATCTAATTAAAACACTTATTTTGTTCTAGTTGACCTCTATGAGCCAGGCGAGCCGAACACGCAGGCATGATCCGTCCTAGACGTGCGTCTATGAAGAGGAAGCACGTGAAGGCATAGTGTGGCCGAGTTGGGTGTGTGTTTTTTTTAAATCTAACGACTACACATATGTGCGCGCGAACATTATGTGTGTAATTTATAAATACATATAGCTGTTATATACAAATCATATTTTTATTTCTTTATATTCCAAATGGCTATTACATATATGTGTGTATATATGTATTTCAAAACCACCGCAAATACAACAATCTTATTTTTCTTCACACGTTCAGTACTTTTTCTTCAAAATCTCTAAAATCTCTATATCCTTTACGTTCTTCATCTTAAATCCAAATTCAAACTCGTTATTTTTAACGCTAAATGATGACACTCTCGAATAAAACCCAAACCCCCAACTCAAACCACATCTTATTTACAAACTTCGAGTATCCACCATTCTAAGGAAACCTGGACCTATAGTTTTAAAATCCGAGGGTTTTCTATTTTCAAACAATCAGCCTTTCACACTGTTAATGTGACGTTTTTTATAATTTATTAGTGTTTTTCATTTTAAATTTTAAAATTCCTCTCAGTTTTATAAACTTTCAATATATTTTAATTATCATCTACTATTTTAAATGATACATAATTAAAGAAAAATATAGTATCAAAATTTGGACGATGAATAATAAATGTAAAATGGTAATAATATAGAAATGTATGAATGTATTTTTTAAGGATATAAAGTTGCAGAGAAAATGAGTGGTTTAAAAAAAATGATTAAAAATTCAAAATCACAGTTAATTAAGTGCATTATAAGTGTTTTTAGGTTGGAGATAGTCTAAAACTAGAAGGTATGGTGAGGTCCATCCTCATGAGGATGGGCCGCCACGTAGGCGCCACCTCACCGGCTCATGGGGATGGGCCTCCTTCACTTTTGAGGGGGTGGAGGATGGGGCTACCCCACCTTAATATTTTATAATTTTCTAAATTTTTTTATTAACTTAATAAAAACTTTATAAAAATTAAAAAATACAACATAAAAACATAAATAAATTCATTCATTTCATAACATAAAAAAAAATTACATTTCCTAAAAATTAAAAAAAACATTTCCGAAAAAAAAATTACATTTCCTAAAAATAAAAAATTACACTACTTGTCTTCGTCTCCGTCACCGTCCCCGACGTTTACGTTGTTCCATATATGTTCTACCAAATCCTGTTGAAGGTTTGCATGCGTGAAGTCGTTGGTTAGCGCGAAGGAGTTTAAATCCTGTTGCGTCGGATGTACCGGGACAGTATTCCCGTAAGATGCATTCTCATCATACTCACAAATCGCCCGACCTTCGTCTTCAATAATCATGTTATGGAGCAAAATGCAAGCGTACATACAAAGGCGCAACCTCTTCGGTGTGAACGCACGTGCCGGTTGTTCAAGGATGGCCCATTTTTTTTTGTAAAACACCAAAAGCACGTTCGATGTCTTTTCTTGCAGCTTCTTGACGCTTGGTGAATTTTTTCCTTTTTTCGTCCTAGGGAAATGAAATAGTCTTGACAATTGTAGACCAAGACGGATATATTCCGTCAGCAAGATAATACCCGCGTCTATACTCAACCCCTGAAACTGTAAAATGGGTGTCCGGACCGATTCCATTAACGACATTGCTAAAGATCGTCGATTGGTATAGCACGTTGAGGTCGTTGAGTGAACCAGGGAGCCCAAAGAAAGAATGCCAGATCCACAAATCTTGTGACGCCACGGCCTCAAGTATTAAGGTTGGATGGCCGTGATCACCTCGCGTGTATTGGTCTCGCCACGCAGTCGGGCAGTTATGCCACGCCCAATGCATACAATCAATGCTACCAAGCATTCCCGGAAACCCGTGCCTTGCTTCATGAGCTTGGTACAACTGTTGAACATCATACGCGTTTGGTTTCCGCAAATATTGTTTGCTATACAGTTTCACCACATTATGGCAAAACCGATACAAACATTCCCGCGCAGTTCTTGCCGACATCTGTAAGTACTCGTCTAAAGCGTCGGCCACTGTCATGTACGCCAGTTGGCGAATGGCCGCAGTACACTTTTGTAACGTGGTGAACCCTTCATAATTCCGAGCATCGGGTCGTTGCGTGAAAAACGGGTCTAGCCCCGCCAAATCATCAGCAATCCGTGTGAATAACCGGCGACTCATTCGGAACCTTCGTTTGAAAATGTCGGCGTTGTAAAGGGGTGCATCCGAAAAATAATCGTTAACCAATTTCTCGTGCGCTCCTGTCGTAAAAAATATATAAATACGAGGAAATATATAAATATATAAAAAATTTTAATGACAAACCTTGGCGGTCTCTGTTAACCCGTATTCGTCTGGTAATAACGTTTTCAGACGAGCCATCTTCCTCTTCCTCCTCCAAAAGAATCTGCGCCGCCTCTACCACAGCGTTTGCGAAAAACATCTCCTTTTCGTCAGAAGAAGACGAGGACCACCAAGAATTAGATGCCATTGGTATAAAAATGGGAGTGGTTTTTTATAAAAATGGATGAGAATGATAGAAGAATGGGTAAAATATTGAGGTAATTGTATAAAATATGGAGGAAGAATGGGTATATATTTAAAACGGAAAAGGTTTTTTTTTTTTTAATTATAGCCGTTGTAACGGCTATATTGTTTGAAAAGTGGGCCGGCGAGTTCGTCTGTGGACTGCTGGGGACGACGGAAAAGGATGGGGGGGGCGGTGTGGGGGACCGGCGCCGAGGCTCGCCGGGCCTTAGCCAGCCCCCATACCGTCTAGTCTAATGGAACGACAGGTAAGGTAACAATCGAAAACTATCCTTAAACTATTCAACTAGAAATACAAACTAAATTATCAAAAAGTAACATAGTTTGATACCAATAATGATAGAAACATATTCATTATCTCTCTTTACCCAAAAACATATTCATTATCTCCTCTAGAATCTATGATAGCTTACAAGATCTAGCTTTAGAATGTCGTATGGCAAAAACCATCACTAGCCGTCCCGGGCCGTCCCCGGCGTCGCACACCGCCCCCGGCGGTCCGTCGCGTCCCTCCCGTCTTCTCCAAGACGTTGGAGACGAAGCAAAGTGGTGGGGCCCCCATCTGACTTCTCTCTCTTCCCTTTATTAATATATTAATATTATATTATGGGTTGTATAGTCTTGGGTAGTCTTCCACACCTTTGGATAGTCCCTAAGGGAATGGTCATCCACCCTTGGTGAAGTGACGCCTACATGACAGGTGGTCTCTTTAGGGACTAAGCTCACCATACCCTATGGTCTAATAGTTACCAAAGTTTTATATGATTATGAAGGAGATATATAATGATGTAAATAATTATTCATAAATACGTCACTGCAGGCATTGACGTAAACACTTTTGAAGCGATAGTTTTTCTTTTCTAATATCATTGCATGACGCGATGGTCTAGAAATTAATAAAATACATAATTGCTTGAAAACATGACGCGATTGTCTAGAAATTAATAAACTACATAATTGCTTGTAAACTGAGATTTTTTTTTTGAAGGTGACTTTCTATATACGGACCATAGGTCACCGAGAGCTTGTCAAAGACAATCTCCCGTCAGCCCCGCCCCTGGGAACGCGTAATCCTTTTTTTATGATATGGTGTGTGTATATATTTATTTTCTTTCAAAAGATTAAAAAAAATCTTAACATGTACTATTTAAAGACAAATCCATCTTGGAATTAAAAATAATTAAAAGCTAGGTGTATCTATGTATGCATCATGCCATCGAATAGACTTAACAAATCATATTTACATATTACAAAGAGTTAACTGCCATTTTCGTCCATGTGGTTTGGTCACTTTGGCCATTTCAGTCCATTTTTAAAAAATGCGCCATTTTCCTCCCCGACGTTCTGGAAAGGTGCCATTTCAGTCCAAAAATCATAACCCAGTTAAGTCGGTTAGTAAATAAGGACTGATTGTGTAAATTTGTAACATAAAGGACTGATTGTGTAAATTTGTAACACCACCACCACTAGCCCTGCCACCAACACCACTCCGCTGCCACCACCACCACCACCACCACCGCCACCACCACCACTCCGCTGCCACCAACACCGCCACCACAGCCACCACCACCACCACAGCCACCACAGCCACTGCCACCACCACCACTCCGATCTGCCACCAACATCTCGGCGGTGAACGAGGGTTGTCGGAGAGGATGACGACGATGAACGGAGGTGAACAATGGTGGTGAACGATGACCGGAGTGAGGTTAGCTTTATCTCTGAACGATGACGACGATGAACCCATACTGCTACTGCAACCTCCTCACAAAATGCTTATAGTTAAACGTTCTAGGTTCAACTTTTAGAAGTTAAACTAGAGTCTTTTAAGTGTTACATCAGCTAATCACCATCCAAGCCATCAACAATTACAATTTTACCATCACGGTCAGCAGCTTTGATGCAGAAATCATAGAGGTCTTCAGAAAACTGAGCTTCATCGATTATTTTATTACGATACTTTTATTAAAGACTACTGTAATAATCTTATACATTGTTAAAACAACAATTTAAAACAGCTAAATACATTTATACAGCATTCAGCAACTTTTGACCCATTTGTACATTTTCTTTTAGGTGCATATTTTCAAGTTACACTTTTCACCCTTCAGAGATAAAAGGTTAGCCAAATGGCCAAATCAAACAATTCAAAAGTTAATATGTCAATACTGCAGTCACTAACAAAAATGAATGCAGGGAACTTGATTTTTTGTTAGAGGAAAATCTTAAAAACAGATAAAGCTAAGTTCACTTGTCAAAGTTGTATTAAAATGAACGGAGGGTTGCCGCCACCGCACATTCTCGTTCATCGTTCATCACCGCACCATCACATTCTCGTTCATCACCGATTCACCATCACCGATTCACCGATTCACCATCACATTCTCGTTCCATCGTCATTACTCCGACACGCTCCTCATCACCGCACAATCCGAACACCGCAGTCACCTCCGACAACCATTAACACCACCATCTCCTCACCACTGCACCATCACCATAACCCACCACCACTTCACCGTAAACCACCGTTCACTTCTGTCATCACCTCCGTTCACCGCTGTAAAACCGACAACCTGCAACTCATCTTCATCAATCATCATCACAGTCGGAGAGAGAGAGAGAGATAACGACGAGAGAGAGAGAGAGAAGGAGGCGGGAGAGAGAACCGGCGACGGTGGGGGTGGTGGTATGAGATGTTGGTGGCAGATCGGAGTGGTGGTGGTGGCAGTGGCTGTGGTGGCTGTGGTGGCGGTGGTGGCTGTGGTGGCGGTGGTGGTGGCAGCTGAGTGGTGGTGGTGGTGGTGGCAGCGGAGTGGTGGTGGTGGCAGGGCTAGTGGTGGTGGTGTTACAAATTTACACAATCAGTCCTTTATGTTACAAATTTACACAATCAGTCCTTATTTACTAACCGACTTAACTGGGTTATGATTTTTGGACTGAAATGGCACCTTTCCAGAACGTCGGGGAGGAAAATGGCGCATTTTTTGAAAAATGGACTGAAATGGCCAAAGTGACCAAACCACAGGGACGAAAATGGCAGTTAACTCTATTACAAAACTATAATCGAATCTCAGGTATTACACGTATTATATAAACTAGCAAGGTGCCCGCACGATGTGGTGGGGTGACAATTTGTATTGCGGTACACATTTTTGTTAGGTTATCAACTCAGTTGTGATCTATTGTATAGTACTTAGTTAGTTTTCTAATTTGTATGATGTTCTACAAATTTTTATTATGTTTATTGTTTTCTTAGGTTTTTGAGTTAGTGACACCAATTGATCTATCTATATTATAAGGCTTACACATCTCAATAACATAAGAAATAGGAGCATAAGTCATTTGTAGCATTGTTACAAAAAATTAGAAACATAAGAAAACTTAAAACATAAAAATAAATGTTTAACGATAGAGGCAAAAAACATCCTCTCTTTGTAGTATACGTACCCAACCAAAACTTACACCAATGTGATATTAACAAGACCAGCCAGTGAAGACCGTATATGTTTAGCATTTTAATCAGTCGTCGGATCTCCCCCTGCATCTCTCTTACTAATCCCAATCACTCTGGTTAAAATAAGATTTCGTATTACTTGGACACTTCGGATTTGTAAAATTATATTTAGATTATTATATGAATTTGCAACAATTTCAAATCTAAAAACATCATTTTCCCAAAAGAAAAAAAAATTATATATTTCCAAATTGTAGTTAAAAGCCCTAACCTGGAAGCAATTCCAGAGTGCGCATCATCTGGCTTTTCTCCTTGAATCTGATTTAACAGCAGCTGCTCGTAGCTGAATATCTGTAAAAAATTCAATGGGTAAACACAAAATAATAAATATAACTTAGAAATAAAAATTATATTCAAACATATAATTTATTAATTTCAAATAATCTTCAAAGTATCAAATCACTAAATTACCTTGTCCCTTCCAACTACGCTTTACACATGTTTATCCATTATTCACAAAACTAAAAGGGTTCAATTTCTATTGCGAAGAAAATGATTAAAGATGATAAATTAGACGGAGAAAAATTAAATTAAAAAAAACAAGGATATGTGCCTACATATATCAGTGAGATAACATGTTGAACAACAATATCCAATTCCCCTTCGTTGTAATTAAAACGAACCTGTGCCAGCTAGGTTTAATTGTTCCTCACAACCAGGTGATAAACTACCATAATCTTATCTTGAAGATGATGATGATGATTGTGGTCACCGTTGGTTTAGCCTCTGACCTTCATTGGAACCCTAGTCTCCTACACCAGAGTGCATTAGAGATGGCTGGACCATTTTCGGGAAGCTGTAACAACTGGCATTCGTCAAAATCGTCATTATGCGGACCAATCTAACAGCCGATGGAACATACAATCGAAAGAGGACTTACCAGAGCTAGTCGGAGTCTTCGCCGAAACCCTAGCCACCATCGTCGGAGGAAGCGGCTAGAGTTTTCTGTCATTGTCTTCCTCCTCGTTTTAACCTTGGAACCGGTGAAGGTTATGTGGCTCTTGAGGACCACTACCGTCACTCGCCTGCTCAATCCATTTTCACCGCGCCGGAATATGGCTGGAGCCGCCGTAGCACCACCATTGCCACCCTCAGATTTCTCTCTCTATATCGCTCTTGCGTGTTCTCCCTTTTTGTTTCTCTTTCTATCGATTGAAGTGGTGAGAGAAAGCATAGATTTCGGCTCTAATTTGGTAACCTTATTTCAAAATTTAAAAGTTACAAAAGATGGAGCCAAATGTAATTTACATATTTTTTAACATGATATGTTTAATGCGTTGTACATCAAAACAAGTGATTAAAATCTAATTAAGATGAAGGGTTAAAATGTAACTATTGTTTAAAAAGACTAATTTATCCTTATTTTAGGGTGTGTATATATAAATTAAAAAAGGAAAAGTTATTATTTTTTGGGTATCTTAAAAGTTAAAAGATTATTAGTTATTTTCTTCTTTAATCACTTGTGCATTAAAGCATTATCTACTTGTACCTTTTAATCTGTGCGTCGATATTGAACAAGACAACTACGGAAATGTCGACGAAAATGTGTAGGTCGTTATGCTATCTTTGGATTTATTTTAAATAATATAGTTTATAAGATATGTCAAGAATACGTAAAAAAACTATAAGTTTGTTGTAGAGAGATGAATTGTAACTAATTATCTATAATGTTGTTAAAACCTTAGGGATTTAAGTGTAATAAGTTTAGGGGCTAAAAAATAAATAGTGTTTAAAAGACCAAACTACCCTCATTTTAGGGGTCTTTCTATAAATAAAGAGGGAAAAAGTTTTTATTTTTTGGGTATTTTAAAATGCCCTTGCCTTATTCATTATAATATAGTATAGATAATGTAATGTAATTTTAGATATCTATACATATAATAAAAGAAACAATGTTAGGGACACATGGCATTCTATGAGCCAGTCTTAATTATTTTTCTAAATATTTATTATGAAAAGTCAATTATTGATAATATTAAATTTAAAATTTGTAGAAGAGATTTTAATGATAAAGACAAAGATAACTGATAACAATATATTAATTATTATAATCATAAATTAATTATTAAAATCTAAAAAAATATATTAGTGTTTTAAATATTTATAAAGATAAAGATTTTATTTAATTGGTAGTTTTAGTTGTTTTTATATTTTGATGATAAAGACAAAGATAACTGATAATCACATATTAAAATAAAAGTATTTATTTAATCAAATGTTTCGTTAATAGGATTTATTCAAAATACATGTAGAACATATATATTTTTTATACAAGGTATATTTAGAATCATATTTCTAATAAAGGATCTCATTGTCCCGTTTTACACTCCAATGAAATAATAATATTAAATCATAATATCCAGTTTATCTCTTGTATATTTAATATTTTTTACTAAAATATTTCTTTTCTTTTTTGTCTGCTGATTATCTAATATCAAGTAATACGTAAGTTTCTAACCTAATAATAAATAAAAAAACAAAGTATAATGTTATAAACCATGTAATACACAACTCTCTAACCTAATAAAAAATAAAGTGAGATGTTACAATAAGTACATAGAACCTCAAAGTTCTTTTTGTTAGAAAACACATTTTGATGACTAAATGTTTTAACGGATTACATTATTCGTGTAAGACATGTGTTTATTTAAATCGTGCAATCCACGAGTTTTTAAAAGATGCAAATATTTTATTACTTAGTATATAAAATTATATTTATTCAACTCATGTAATACACGGGGTTCTCACCTAGTATAGTAATAAAAAAAATTGTGTCTTTAAAAAAAGCTCTTATCATATGGGTTAAATAAAACAAAATGTAATATCTTAACACGATCTTAAAAGGATTGCACTTTGTCATAATAATTATGAATTTTATAAAGTTCATATTTAAAACATTTTCTTTTCAGCCAGGTATTAATTTAATTTTTCTATGCAACTATTTTTTTTTCAATCGGGGGTATTAGGGGCTGTTTGGTAGCCTCTTAATGACAATTCAGATGCTACCTCTTAACGGTTTAAAACCTCTGAATGAATAAGAGGTAACCTCAAGTCTGAATGGTTAAGAGGTAACCTCTGAATGGTAAATCATCACATGTCATATTCTTCTACCTTCTCATTGGTAAAATTCTTAATGGTTTCATTAAGAGGTAGCCTCTTAATAACCATTCAGAGGCTACCAAACAGCCCCTTAGTTTTCTTAAAATAATCTTCTTATTTTTTTTTAAATAAAACTTCACTGAAACACACCCCCGACCCAAGCGGGCAAAAGGCCAAAGAAAACAAACACCCCCGACCCAAACGGACAAAGTGCAAAATTACAACATATACATAGGATATTTACACCACTCTTTCCAATTGATATATTTGCATGATGATATATTTTTAACCCACCCAAATCCTCTCGACTTAATTTCTGCCAAAATATCTTGCGGACTTCTCCTGATTTGCTTGAAGACCAAGTCGTTCCTTTCTTTCCAAATACACCAACACGAAATAATAACCAATCCAAGAATAATCTTTTTCGCTTTCTTACCAAACTGCGGAGAATTATGTATATCCATTAAATCTTTGAATTCGAAAGCGAAAATCAGGGGCATGTTGCACCAAGCACTAACCGCCGCCCACACCCGAATGGCCACCGAACAAGCCGTGAATAAATGATCCACAGATTTCTCATACTCGTCGCAGAAAGGACACATAACCGAAGTAATATCCATGTTCCTTCTTCTCAAATTTACTCTAGTAGCAAGCCTATCCAAGTTACCTCTCCAAGCCATAATATTACATTTGAGGGGTACCCATTTGCACCAATTGAAGTTAACACCTTTTTCACAAATTTCACCAAGAACCCTTCCTGAATCTATATTAGTCGACAATCTCACCCTCTTGATAACATCTTGACATTCCTTCCATTCCTTAAGTTCTGTAGGATGTCTAGCCCAATTCCATGAAAAACCGCCATTTCCATATCCCATGTCAATTCTATATCCTTGACCCTGCAAGATTTACATGCCTCCAAAACAAACAAATGTGGTCATCTTTCCATGCAAGGAATATCTCCAACACAGGTATCTATCCATAAACGGATATCACCCATGTTCCCAACCTTACCCAGAATCATCCGATTTAAACCTTTCCCATTTAATTTAATTTTGGAAATCAATTTAACAATATTATTCCAGCAACCCCCATACTTACCATTAAGCGGAAGAAAGCTTCTTTGATTATTATTACTGTGACACGCTTCCACCACTTTCCTCCATAGATTTTGGTTTTCGACCCTATATCTCCAACCCCACTTATACAGGAGAGCCTCATTGACTTTTTTCAATCAGTTAATACCTAACCCCCCTTTTTTTCTTAGGCCAAGTGACCCAGTCCCACGCCATCCAGTTCATTTTGTTATTAACACAAGAGCCTGCCCAAAGAAACTTTTTCATTTTAGCTTTGAGAATCTTAATTATACCAACCGAGGCTTTATTTAAAGAAAAGTAATATATTGGTAGACTCTCCAAAACAGAGTTAATCAGAATAAGTCTCCCCCTATAGACATAGTTTTAGCTTTCCAAAACGACAATCTTTTATCGAAAAACTCAACAATATGGTCCCAGTTGCTAATTTTGTTCATTTTGGCCCCCACCGTGATACCCAAATAAGAAAGCGGGATGTTAATGACAATAAACAAAGCAAGATAGATAGAGTTTTGGTTTGTCAGGATTTTTTTTCTGAATGGCCTAAGGCCTGCTTAAGGGCGCTTCCGAGGGTTCTTTCGGGTCATAGCCCTCTGGTTCTGACTTGTACGTATAAAAACTTTGGTCCGAAGTCGTTTAGTTTTTTTTACTCTTGGTTGGATCGAAAGGATTTTGATGAGAGGGTTAAAAAGGCGAGTGAACTTTATGTCGGAGTTGGAGAAACAGACATGCAGTTAATGGGAAAACATAAAAGATTAGGGAGGATATTATAAAATGGAAAAGGGAGGTATTATCCAATGAAGGGGAAAAGGATAATATTCTAAAGGAGGAATTAGATAACCTAGATGAGAGGTCTGAAGTCAAGGAATTATCTGAAGAGGAGGAGGAGGATAAAAGTGGAATGCCTTAAAGATTTAAATGAGCTGGAAGGGTATAATATCAAAGATCTCAAACAAAGAGCTAGAATTAAATGGGAGGTTGAAGGAGATGAAAACTCGACCTTTTTTTCACGGGTACATTAACAGTAGACGGACATCCAACAATATACCCGGTCTCATGATTGACGGAGTTTGGACTACTAAACCTTCCTTAGTCAAAAAAGAAATTATGGGTTTATTCGAATTGGCTTTCAAGGAAAAATTCCCTAACAGACCAAAGCTTGTATGCCATAATATCAGGAGACTTTTGGAGGAGGACGCGACTTCCCTGACTGTTCCGTTTAGGAAAGAGTGTTGATCAGTTCTGTTCTAGGTATAATGGAAAACATGAAAGCTGTAACAACCCGACTTTTTTAAGTCGAAGTACAAGTCAAAGTCAAAGGAAGAAAAGATTGCTAATTGCGATCTGTCACTCCTTGCTTAATTACTGATTTGTGCTCCTTGACTTGTAATCGAATCCTATTAATTGTTTGCTTTAGTTGTATTATGTGGAGTACTTGTTAATAATCGAGGTTTAATCGCTAATCGACTTATCGTTAATCGCATAGCCATCGCATCACAACTCGAATTATGTGTTCTGGATATTGTTTTACGTGTGTGTGCTATTAAGTGTTACTTGTGCATGTTATGTTTATGATTGAGGTGGTTAATCGCAAACGCAATCGCAATTCTATCGCAACGCAATCTAGTCGCAAACGCTAAACGCAAGTTATTTATAGTGATTGTATGTTAGATATAGTAGTTAGGTTATTTGTGTAACCAATGGGTAATACTATCGCATCGCTCACTCAAAACGCATCGCAACGCTCAACGTACAAAACGAAACATCGAAACTTAACTCGCCGGAGCCACTCGATCGAATGACCATTCGATTGAATGGTCATCTGAACGGATGACCATCCGATCGGATCGAAGTGACATCCGATCCGATCCAGGTGCCACTTTCCTCTTTTGGCAACCTATAAATACCCCCTGTCACATCACCAAAGTGATGTGACAGCTCTCTCTCGTTCGACCCGCGTTCCAGCCCACTTTTCTCTCGATTTCTCGCGATTCTTGTAAGTTTTCCACTCAAATCTTGTACTTCTATGATCTATGCACACTTCTTCATCATTTTCACCTCTGAATCTTCACTTTTAACCGTGAAATCAGCAGATTTGAGGTGCTTTAGGATGATGTCATCATGGGGTTCTTATGAACTTCAAGTTTTGGCCTCATTCCACCAAGAACAACTCATATCTACATGGTTTCTACATGATTTAACACTATTTTCATCTAGATCTAAACTTTTTCATGATTAAAATGATTGAAAGATGGTTTCTAACTTTCTTTCAACTCTTTTACACTCAATGCACTCAAAACCGATAGAATCGGAGCTAGTTCAGGCCTTCTACTCGTTCTCTAGTGAAGTGTCGGTCTCAGATCTGATTCCTATCAACGAGACAACCAACTTCGGTTTGAACATGAACAACCGTCAAAGAACAGTTGACTGGTCGGATTAGGATGATTCCTGTTCGATCGGACGACTTGGGACTTGACGAGGTTCCATTGTTTAGTACGTTGTCATACCGTCTCAAGCAAACCGCAAAAACTTATCAAAATAATCAAGTTCAAAACGATCAGATCGTCGGGACGGATTGTCGTCTGATCGGATTGCCATCCGATCGAACGACAATCCGATCGGATTTCAATTGGACTTCAATACTTAAACTTTTGCAATTTTCAAAGATCATCAGTTTCTAACGGATTGCCATCCAATCGGAAGACCATTCGATCGAATGACAATCCTGCTATGAACTTGTTCTCACAAAGTGTCCTGCCGATCGGATCGCCATCCGATCGAACGACCTCAAAGGTAGAGATACTTCTTTGTTTTCAAAATGCTGCAACGAAAACTTCAAAGTCACATCATACACAAACACATCCATCCCAAACGAATGCCAATCCGATCGAATGGCCAACCGAACGGATGACTATCCGAACGGATTGTCATTCGATCGAATGACCATCCATTCGGATTGCCATCCGATCGGATGACCATTCGTCACTTTGATCACTTGCACCGTTTTGCGCACTGATCATTCACTTATGCTATCGTTAACCGTTCAGGCTAATCTCTCAGCGCTCCCTTCAATCCAAGAGAGTGTTTAAGTTATTAAGCACTATCTGTGAGTATACTCGGTCCCTTTTTGCTTTACGCACTTTTGGGTGTTACGTACATTACTTATTCTAAATCACATCGCTCACACAATGCAAACACTTTATACGCTGACCGTTATTGCATGCTATACGTGTTACTCAATGAATGATTGTATGTTATTTTAAAACAATGATTTTTGCCTGACGCCTTAGCAACGATAGTACTATAGTTTGGACTCAGCACCTGTCGTGGACAAGGGTTGTTAAGGTTATTTCTTCACGTATCGCAGTGGTGATATGTGTTGCGCATTCTACAACTCGCAGTCATGTATGTGCATATTTCATTGTCGATAACCTACTAGCTTCACATTATACATGTTACATGCTGGTTATGCGTAAACGCTTTTGAACTCTATTATTACTATTAAACTTGTATGCTCACCTTTACACTATGTGTATTGACCTCTATTTAACGTATGTGACAGGTTTTTGAGATGCTAGGATGCTTGCTTTTGTGGAATCAAGTAGGATGGGTCTAGAAACAAACAAACAATTTAAATCTGAGATGTCGGAACATTTATTTGTCTTTGAGATATCTATGCCTGTAATAATTGATTTGCTTGATGGATTATGGTATGGGACATAATATTAACTACCCGGTAATTTAGTTGTTATGGATTTCTCTTGGACAATCTGTTTCGCTCTGTGCCACGGCCCGATGTTTCCGTCATCGGTTGGGGTGTGACAGATTGGTATCAGAGCCATAACTATAGGGAATTAGGCAAGACTCGACCTAGTCCGGGTCGATGTCTTAGAAACGACCTAGTCTATAGTCTAAGTACCAACAGACCGACTCGTGAGTACCCAGTGTGGGGTCTGCACAAGTCTACTTGCTATTTCTCGCTCAAACTCGCTGTACACTACACTGCGCGAACATCGCATATTACAGTTCCGCGCAAGATCAGCCTTTCCTAAGGCTAGACCCACACACAAATGAATGATCTGGTTAAGATTAGGTGTGAAAACCGCAAACTCTCGACCAGATCACTCGTTCGATTCGCTATTTTCGTTATAAACAAGAGAATTTGCGTTGAATCAGGAGTGAAATCCATACTTCGACTCGATTCTCCTTATCTATATCATGATTCTATCACACAAACAGGAATGCAGTCATTAAGTCAGGGGTGAAACCCGAACCTTGATGACTCGTTCCGCTCTATACTGTTGGTTTTTACAAAACCAAAGTCTCGACGGACTCCAACGACATGGGTCGTGTTGTAACTGGAAGGATGTGTGCCGATCGCTCAAATTGAGGCAAGAGCACAGTCCAGAAGGCCAAAGTAAGCACTTAAGGTCCTTGTGAATAGTCGAATCACTTTGGGTAGTCGATTTTCTACACACCCAAGACAATCTCTCTTCGATTTTATGTGTTTCAATTCTTGAATCCGCAGCCGCCAACTCTGTGATTTATCGATTTTATGTGAATTTGATGTGGTTTTATTTGTTATGTGTTACAATTTTGGTGATTTACTTGCTTTTCGCTGTTCGCTTTGATCAACACGCACCACTCGCACTACACATTTACCTCAAAACACAAACAAATCGCTTGTGTTATTCGCAATCGCTGCTCGCTATTCGCACTCGCAAAACTCGATCGCTATACGCTGCTATGAAAGATAGGTGAATACGTGCAACATAGGAAGATGAATACGTGCAAAATGTAGTTGAATACGTGCTTTCGTGTTTATGTGTTTCGATGCTTATGTGCTTATGTGGATTATGTGCCCATGTGATTTTGTGATTAGATGTGTTACTGAGCTTTAGAAGTGTTAAGTATGTTATGAGTGATTCGACATATCGCGTCTGAGTCCTGTGAGAATGTCTGTTTGCAGACAATGTCGTCATTTGGATCATACTCCGCTCGCTCCGTTCGTCGCAATCAGGATGACAAGCGCATTGCTGCACTCGTCGCTAAGCAGATAGAAAAAATCATCCCACAAATTGTTAGTGAGCTGAATGAGAATACTAGCAAGTCCTTGGAGGAGTCCAGGACTGATACTTCGAAAGCAGCTTTTAGCTTCAAGCAGTTCAAAGCCTGTGGTCCAAAAGAATTTACCGGCGAAGATGGGACTACGGCCATGTTCCAATGGTTTGATTCAATCGAAGTCACCCTGTGCTAGAGTGGCTATCCGGAAAACCTACGCACTGTTAACGCCACCGGCATCTTCCAATCCCGCGCTCTTGATTGGTGGACAGCCGAGAGAAACAAACGAGGGAACGATGCAGCTTTTGGGCTGACATGGGACGAGTTGAAGGACATCATGATGAAAGAGTTCTGCCCTCCCCATGAACTCCAAAAGCCAGAGGATGAATTCTGGCATATCAAGCAGGATGGCGGAGATAACGCTGGTTTAACTGCTCGCTTCAAGCAGTTGAGTATTATCTGCCCTGGTCAGGTTACTACCCGAGATTACGATCAAGAAGTATATACGTGCTCTGTCGGATTGTGTTGCAGATTTTGTTCAGGCTGCAAAGACGACAACAATCGAGGAAACCTACCTGCTCGTCGCTGAGATTAACAATAAGCAAGTCAGGGCTGGTTATTTTGACAAAGCCTCCAAGAATCTGCATCAAGTCACCGCTGCTCCCACCGCTGAAACTACCGCCACACCGCAATCTTCAAAGTCCTCCCGTCACAAGAGAAAGAACAACAACAGTTCCAGCAACAAGAACTGTGCAGTTACTGCCGCTCCGCTCAAAACACTACCTGCCCAACCGCAACCGCAACCTCAACACCGCCAAGTAGCGGCACCTACGGTCAATGCACTGCCTGCCAAGCGTGCATACACTGGACCACACCCGCTTTGCCCTACTTGTACCTATCCTCACCCGGTTGGTATCGCATGCCGGTTCTGTGTTCATTGCAATATGTATGGCCACTTCACTGCAAACTGCCGTACAAGTCCACGCCAAGCTCCAGTTCCAGCTCAAGGTCAAGCTCCTGCACCATAAGCTCTCCTTCCTGCTCCCCAGGGCCAACAAGCAGCTCCTGCACCCACTGCTCACGCTAGAGCTTGCTTCGCATGCGGTGATCCCAACCACTTTGCAAACATGTGCCCCAACAGGGTAGTGAAATAAGAGCCCCAACAGCAGCCGCAACAACATCAACAGCAGTAGCCTCAGAAGCAGCAGCCTCAGCAGCAGCCAGCAGCCCGCGGACGTGCTTTCAACATCAACGCCTGCCAGGCTCAAGCAGAAAACAATGTGGTTAATGGTACGTTCCTTATGAATGGTATATATGCTTCGTGTTTGTTTGATACTGGAGCAGATAACTGTTTTGAGTCGTTTGAATTCGAAAAGCTCCCTAATCGTAAGCGCGCCCATCTCCCCTCGACATTCGATGTTGAAGTTGCCACTGGAAGAACCGTCATTGTCAATTCTGTTCTACGTGATTGTACGCTTGAACTCAACAATCACCTCTTCCCTATCGACCTTATCCCGATGCAACTCGGTAGTTTTGACGTCATAGTAGGCATGGATTTTCTTCGTGAGAATCGTGCTGAAGTTGTTTGCTTCGATAAGATGATTCGTTTCTCGCTCGCTAATGGTGATCAACTTTGTGTGTATGGTGAAACTCCTTAGAAAGGTCTCAAACTCATGTCATATGTCCAAGCGAGCAAGTATCTCCGCAAGGAATACAGGGCTTTCTTGGCTAACATTGTAGTAACGGAGAAGGAAAAGAAAGGAAACACAGGAGTGAAACACGTTTTCATTGTTTGTGAATTACCTAACATATTTCCTGATGATTTACCTGGCTTACCTCCTACTCGTGATATCGATTTCCGAATCGACCTCATTCCTGGAGCAAATCCTGTTGCTTAAGCGCCTTATCGCCTCGCTCCTTCTGAATTGCGCGAACTCTCGAGTCAGCTCCAGGAACTACTTGATAAAGGCTTCATTCGCCCTAGCACCTCTCCTCGGGGCGCGCCTGTCCTTTTCATCAAAAAAAAGGATGGATTGTTCCGGATGTGCATCGACTACAGGGAATTGAATAAGCTGAGTATCAAGAATTGCTATCCCTTGCCTCGAATCGATGATTTGTTTGATCAGTTACAAGGTGCTACATGTTTCTCAAAGATCGATCTACGCTCAAGCTATCACCAATTACGCATTCAAGAGGAAGATATACCCAGAACCGCTTTTCGAACCCGATATGGTCATTACGAGTTTGTTGTTATGCCTTTTGGTTTGACCAACGCTCCCGCAGTCTTCATGGATCTAATGAATCGCTTGTGCAAACCCTTTCTTGACCGCTTCGTCATCGTGTTCATCGATGATATCCTGATCTATTCCAAGTCAAAAGCAGAACACTCGCAGCATCTACGTTTGGTTCTTGAGTTATTCCAGGGAAACCGTCTCTATGCCAAGTTCTCCAAGTGTGAATTGTGGCTTGAGGAGGTTCAATTCCTTGGTCACATCGTCAACAATCAAGGAATTCATGTCGATCTTGCGAAGATCGAAGTTGTTAAGAGTTGGGTTACACCTAGAAACCCGTCCGAAGTTCGTTCTTTTCTCAGATTGGTGGGTTACTATCGCCGATTCATCGCTGACTTTTCGAAAATCGCTGTGCCGCTTACCTCTCTTACGCATAAGGACAAACCTTTTGCTTGGGGAACTGAACAAGAGAAAGCCTTTCAAATTCTCAAAGCTATGCTTTGCAATGCTCCCATGCTCTCACTGCCCGACGAAAACGACGATTTCATAGTCTACTGCGACGCCTAAAACCTTGGTCTTGGTTGTGTTCTCATGCAACGGGACAAGGTTATAGCGTACGCCTCTCGACAGCTCAAGATCCGTGAGAAGAATTATACAACCCACGACCTTGAGCTAGGTACAGTTATTATTGCGTTAAAGATTTGGCGACACTACCTTTACGGTACCTAGTGTACGATCTTCACCGATCATAGGAGCCTACAACACATCTTTGACCAGAAAGAACTGAACATGCGTCAACGCCGATGGGTTGAACTCCACAACAATTACGACTGTGAGATCCGTTACCACCCAGGCAAAGCAAATGTCATTGCCGATGCTCTCAGTCGACGAAGCTATTTGCATAGCGTTCGTAATTCTCAAGCCCAGCATAGTCTCGAAGCTCTTATCAGCGACACGCAGCATGCTTGCTTTACCGAACGTACTTTGAAGAAGGAAAGGATCATCAGCGATGGCGCTCAACTGGTGAATAAATCGAATGGTATATTCCATTATCTAGACCGAATTTGGATTCCCAAGTGTATGAATTTGCGACAAATTCTGATGGACGAAGCCCACAAATCTCGGTATTCTATTCATCCTGGTGCTGACAAAATGTACCAGGACATGCGCTACAAGTACTGTTGGCCGGGCATGAAGAAGGATATCGCTCCCTATGTTTCAAAGTGCCTGACTTGCTCAAAAGTCAAGGCTGAGCATCAAAGACCCTTTGGCTTACTCGTCCAACCTGAGATCCCTATGTGGAAATGGGAGAGTATAGCTATGGACTTCATAACGAAACTTCCGCGCACGCCATCAGATCACGACAACATCTGGGTTGTCATTGACCGTTTGACCAAATCAGCTCATTTCCTGCCGATACGAGAAGACTTTAAGGTAGAAAAATTAGCCCGAATCTACACCAATGAGATCATTTATTGACACGGGACGCCTCATGACAGTATCTCTGACCGCGATGGTCGGTTTACCTCGCGTCTTTGGGAAATGTTTCAATCTGCTCTCGGTACTACTCTCAATCTTAGTACCGCTTTCCATCCCCAAAACAACGGTCAGACTGAAAGAACGATTTGCACCCTTGAAGACATGCGTTGCTCGTATGTCATAGATTTCGGTGGTAATTGGGACGCGCACTTACCTTTAGTCGAATTCTTGTACAATAATAGTTATCACTCTACCATCTAAATGGCACCATTTGAGTCATTATACGGAAGGAAATGTCGGTCGCCTATTGTATGGCACGAGATCGGAGACGCGCAAATTACCGTTCCTGAGCTGTTGCAAGAAACGACTGACAAAATCCTCCAAATTTGAGACAATCTGTTGAAAGCTCGGAGTCGTCAGAAAAGTTACACCGATAGATGCCGCAAGCCCCTTGAATTTGATGTTGGCGATCACGTACTCCTAAAGGTTGCACCTTGGAAGGGGGTGATTAGATTCGGCAAGAAAGGAAAGCTCGCGCCTCGATATGTTGGACCCTTTAAAATTCTGGAAAGGATTGGAAAAGTGGCCTATAGACTCGAACTACCGGAGGAACTTAGTAATGTCCACCCGACTTTCCACATTTCGAACCTCAGAAAGTGATTGGCCGACCAGGAATTACATGTCCCTCTCAAAGATTTACAAGTGGACGAAACATTACACTTCGTGGAGAAGCCTGTCGAGATCATGGGACGAGAAACCAAGGTACTCTGACGCCCACGCATTCCCATTGTAAAGGTTCGCTGGGAAGGCAAACGCGACGCCGAGTTCACCTGGGAACTCGAAAGTGACATGAAGGCGAAGTACCCGCAACTGTGTGTTACGTCTACTTCTTAAATTTTAGGACGAAATTTCCCTAAGTAGGGGAGGCTGTAACAACCCGACTTTTTAAAGTCAAAGTACAAGTCAAAGTCAAAGTTAAAGGAAGAAAAGATTGCTAATTGCGATCTGTCACTCCTTGCTTAATTACTGATTTGTGCTCCTTGACTTGTAATTGAATCCAATTATGTTACACCCCTTTCTGTGGTGGAAGCACGAGGTGTGATCATGAAAGGTTCTCATTGCATACGAAAGGTAAACATACTACATGCTCGCAAAAATAACTTCAAATACCAAACATTTCATAACTTGAAAACATAAGTTAGCGTTTATATCGCGAGATAGCATAAAACATTGTCTTAAAAAGTTTACAACTTCATTTAAAGATAAACATAAGCGAGATCCACAAGCATGACTAAGGCCGCGCGCACATCCACTTCTAGTTACCTGAAATACATGTGAGTTTTGGAAAAACGTCAACATAATGTTGGTGTGAATTCATGCAGTTTTGTGTTGAACATTTTTATATACTTTGTATGAAAACATGATAGGTATCTTGTGAAAATAAAGTATTCTTGTGTACGGACTTCGTACAAATAAAGTATTCTTGTATAGTTAATGGGTTGCAAGGCCATTAACATGTGGCACGACATAGGAAGACACCAAACCATAGGCATTTTTCTAGTTGTCGATTCACGACGGAGACACAAAAGCACTACTCGGTTCTAGTGATCACCGAGAGTGTGGCTGCCCGGTCACCCGTTAGATCTAACCTTTTGTTCTGCGGTCTTAGTATGTACACGATTAATGGTGCTTATGGTACCCTATTCGTGACACTATTTCTCGTTTATTATTCCTCAAAACGCATCATACTTGGTACTAGTGATCACCAAGAGTGCTTCTTGTTTATGTATTCATCATGTCAAGTATCAATTCTCGTTTATTATATCCAGTATCAATTCTCGTTTATTATATCAAGTATCAATTCTCGTTTATTATATCAAGTATCAATTTTCATGTGTTCGCCCCAAGTTTAAAAGTGTGTAAAAGATTAAAAGTGGGGACACGAACTTTCCTGTAAACATTCAGGAACATGTATTTCACCCCCGAAGTTATAAAACTGAAAAAAGTTAAAGAAAAGGGGGGAGCATGAACTCACAACTTTGCGTTCCTTGCGTCGTAAACTTCACCGGATTTTTGCTTATAGAGCGTCGTGACCTAAACGTGTTTTATTATCGTTAGTCACTAGACTTGTAACGCACAAGTACAAGTCACCATCTTTTATGTATGTATTCTTGTGCTAAAAATAATTTATATTTTTAACTAAGTGTCTTACTTATATCATTTTTTTAACATATAACACATTAGATCGTTCTCAAATAACCTACCCGACATTTAGACACGCAAATTTCTACTTATGTCGTTTCAGCTTTAATCTTCAAAACTGGGCTGTTTTCGGGGATTTTAATAAAATAGTTACTTTATTCCAAAAATGTCCAAATTTTTACAGAATGTCTTAAACGATCCAAATATTATTGTATAAAAATCTCGGGATCCAATTCATTACCAATATTTTATAAAAATTCATTTTCCAAACTGCAATCAGATTCATTTTTTTCTGACTGCAGTCCACGGAATAATTTATTTAAAATTCATCGTAAGTCCGATTTATGAAATTCTAGTGGGAGAATTACAAATACATTAGTGGTCATCTACAGTACAAATTTCATGAGATATTTCTACACAGAACTCAAGTTATGGGTAAAAACATTTCGCCCATTTACTGCAGTAAAAACTCAGCTTTAACTGCTGTTACAAAAAGGGTCTTTAAAAATAGTAAACGAAGTCCAAAAATTATGATTCCAGTGCCATTAGAACCGTATTTCATAATAACACGTGATAGACTCAAGAAAATCAAGTTTTTGTCAAGTTACGATCTGGTTACAGCCAACTGAAGTTGGCTGTAATATTTGGGCAGAAACTGTTTTCAGTTTATTGCGTTCTAACGCACGTTCTATTTGTTCCGTTAACATGTCTAGTGATCAACAACGACCTTTAACGTCCATATTAACGAGTAAATCATCAAGTAATCAACAACATGTTCACTACAACATCCTACTACAACATTTCATCATGTAAATCTTTATGTTTGAATCTTTTATGTTCAAGTTTCTAGTTCTTTGGTGTTCTTCAAAATTTTCAACATAACAAGTCTTTTAACCATTAAAAATAGAAGTAAATAAGAGTGTTGTAGGTGCTTACTACTAGCTTAAAGCTAGGGGAAGAACAAGGATGAAGATCAAGTGGTTAAAAGCAAACGAGTGAGGTCCTTCAAGATCCGAATGTTCCAAGCTTCGTTAATCACCTCCTAGCACCTTAATACAAGCTTGGAATGGATGATTGAATGTTGAAGATGGTGGTGATGGGGCTGCTTGGTTTCAGCCGATTGGGAGCAAGAGAGGGAGAGGGTGTTGAGTGGTGAAGTGTGTGTAAGTCTTGTTCTTCACTTATAACCCATGTATAACATTTACCCTATGTGCAATATGTCTTGAAAGTACAAGACAAATCCTTCCATAATCCTAGATGAATCCAAGAAATATTCACATGATCTTCCCATCTAGGCATGTGGCCGATTTTTTTGCTCGGGGGGGAGTGGTCTAATTGAAAATTTGAACCATGTAGTTACTTATAATTAGTTTCCAAGTATCTAGTTTGTGTAGTTTGTTACTAGGTATGTTAGTGTGTGTTAGGGTGTTCGGGCATCATTACTAGCTCAGAAATAATAAAACAATGCCTCAAATAATGTTTTGATATTCCGAGTAATGTCCGGTTGTTCGGTTAGACACTGTTCCGTTAAAGTGCTAAATTGCACCGTTTAGTGTCTTTTAAGTATCCTTTTGTAACCCTTTCAATTCCCGACACTTAGGGAAGTATTCTGGATGATAACTCATGATTTTTGTGTAATATTTCAGTGTCATAATGCTGATCATAGCTGAATTTACTGAAATTCTGCACTTATAGTGCGTTTCGGGTGCTTTCTAGTGCTTATTTTAGCTTCCGGAATGTATATATGTTAACCCTTGTATGTATTCTTGGGTTTTAATGTATTCTTGTTGTTGGACCTACACCAAGTCCTCAATTCTAATGTCTGACTGTTTTCTGCAGTTTTGTTGACACAAAGTGTCTTACCGGTGAGTTTACTAGTATTTCTGACGCAACGCTCTCGTTTATGCATAAAGCAATATTTTGTAGTATAAAACGTGCATGAATTCACTTGTATAGTATGTAATCAGATAATGTTGACATTTAAGCATATAATTTCAGTCATTAAATAATAGTTAAAGTGTACGGAAATTACCGGTTTGGTGCCAGTTGTCACATATTAATTGTTTGCTTTAGTTGTATTATGTGGAGTACTTGTTAATAATCGAGGTTTAATCGCTAATCGACTTATCGCTAATCACATCGCCATCGCATCACAACTCGAATTATGTGTTCTGGATATTGTTTTACGTATGTGTGCTATTAAGTGTTACTTGTGCATGTTATGTTTATGATTGAGGTGGTTAATCGCAAACGCAATCACAATTCTATCGCAACGCAATCTAGTCGCAAACGCTAAACGCAAGTTATTTATAGTGATCGTATGTTAGATATAGTAGTTAGGTTATTTGTGTAACCAATGGGTAATACTATCGCATCGCTCACTCGAAACACATCGCAACGCTCAAAGCACAAAACTAAACATCGAAACTCAACTCGCCGGAGCCACTCGATCGAATGACCATTTGATCGAATGGTCATCCGAACGCATAACCATTCGATCAGATGGCCATCCAATCGAAGTGACATCCGATCCAAGTGCCACTTTCCTCTTTTGGCAACCTATAAATACCCCCTGTCACATCACCAAAGTGATGTGACAACTCTCTCTCGTTCGACCAGCGTTCCAGCCCACTTTTCTCTCGATTTCTCGCGATTCTTGTAAGTTTTCCACTCAAATCTTGTACTTCTATGATCTATGCACACTTCTTCATCATTTTCACCTTTGAATCTTCACTTTTAACCATGAAATCAGCAGATTTGAGGTGTTTTAGGATGATGTCATCATGGGGTTCTTATGAACTTCAAGTTTTGGCCTCATTCCACCAAGAACAACTCAGATCTACATGGTTTCCACATGATTTAACACTATTTTCATCTAGATTTAAACTTTTTCATGATTAAAAGGATTGAAAGATGGTTTCTAACTTTTTTTCAACTCTTTTACACTCAATGCACTCAAAACTAATAGAATCGTAGCTAGTTCAGGCCTTCTACTCGTTCTCTAGTGAAGTGTCAGTCTCAGATCTGATTCCCATCAACGAGATAACCGACTTCGGGTTGAACATGAACAACCATCAAAGAACAGTTGACTGGTCAGATTAGGGTGATTCCTGTTCGATCGGACGACTTGGGACTTGACAAGGTTCCGTTGTTTAGTACGTTGTCATACCGTCTCAAGCAAACCGCAAAAACTTATCAAAATCATCAAGTTTAAAATGATCAGATCGTCGAGACGGATTGCCGTCCGATCGGATTGCCATCCGATCGAACGCCAATCTGATCGGATTGCACTTGGACTTCAATACTTAAACTTTTACAATTTTCAAAGATCATCAGTTTCTAACGGATTGCCATCCGATCGGAAGACCATCCGATCGAATGACAATCCTTCTGTGAACTAGTTCTCACAAAGTGTCCTGCTGATCGGATCGCCATCCGATCGAACGACCTAAAAGGTAGAGATACTTCTCTGTTTTCAAAATGTTGCAACGAAAACTTCAAAGTCACATCATATACAAACACATCCATCCCAAACGAATGCCGATCCGATCGAATGGCCAACCGAACGGATGACCATCTGAACGGATTGTCATTCAATCGAATGACCCTTCGTTCGGATTGCCATTCGATCGAATGACCATTCGTTCGGATTGCCATCCGATCGGATGACCATTCTTTGATCACTTGCACAGTTTTGCGCACCGTTCATTCACTTATGCTATCGTTAACTATTCAAGCTAATCTCTCAGCGCTCCCTTCAATCCAAGAGAGTGTTTAAACTATTAAGCACTATCTGTGAGTATACTCGATCCTTTTTTGCTTTACGCACCTTTGGGTGTTATGTACGTTACTTATTCTAAATCACATCGCAAACACTTTATACGCTGACCGTTACTGCATGTTATACGTGTTACTTGATGAATGCTTGTATGTTATGTTAACACAGTGATTGTTGCCTGACGTCTTAGCAACGATAGTAATACAGTTTGGACTCAGCACCTGTCATGGACAGGGGTTGTTAAGGTTATTTCTTCACGTATCGCAGTGGTGATATGTGTTGTGCGTCTACAACTCGCAGTCATGTCTATGCATATTTCATTGTCTATAACCTACTAGCTTCACATTATACATGTTACATGCTGGTTATGCGTAAACGCTTTCGAACTCTATTATTACTATTAAACTTGTATGCTCACATTTACACTATGTATATTGACCTCTATTTTAACGTATGTGACAGGTGTTTGAGATGCTAGGATGCTTGCTTTTGTGGAATCAAGTAGGATGGGTCTAGAAACAAACAAACAATTTAAATCTGAGTTGTCGGAACATTTTTTTGTCTTTGAGATATCTATGTCTGTAATAATTGATTTGCTTGATGGATTATCGTATGGGAAATAATATTAACTATCAGGTAATTTAGTTGTTATGGATTTCTCTTGGACAATCTGTTTCGCTCAGTGCCGCGCCCCGATGTTTCCGTCATCGGTTGGGGTGTGACAAAAACATACCCAAGATTACAGACAGGCCAGCAGAGAATCCAATGAATGATGCAGCCATATAGTTCGACATGCTTGTCAAGGTGATCTGGTTCCTCCTTAGGGTGCAATCTAATGATGGTGAGGATGAACCGATAAAGGGTAATCGGTTGAGGAGAGGGAGGCGAGATGATGTTGTTGAGTAATTAGGTTGTGTAACCATTTAACCTCAATTTTGTCTTCTTATATATATATATATATATATATATATATATATATATATATATATATGCACCCAAGAGGAAACCTAATTAGTTAATAAGGGTAATATGGTCCATCAACGATTACCAACTAATTATTTAATAGGTTGTTATATATTTTGATCTATATAATGTAAATTATTATAATGGCTACCAGATTAAATACAACTCCATAATATATTTAATCTTACATTCTCCCACTTAGCCGAGTAATCATTTACTATGAGTATTTGATAAGCCTGATCAGGAGTTAACGCTCATTTTAGCTCTAAACCAAGAACTGTAGCAGAGAAATACAGCCATTGAATCATTATGCGACTCAAGACCCCCATTAGTCATACTACAACCTTAATTTAAAACCTAATCATTATGATCAAAATACGCAAAAGCCCTTTGTTTGATTTGTAACTTTATTGTCTATATGTCATTATACCGGTTGAACATATTCTTAGAGACATACAAAATCAAATTGAGGAAATTTCATTTAACTAAAACATAAGCTAGTATAATATGCTAAATAAGGTCTTTAGTAAATCCCATATTTCGAACATGTTCTTCGTAAACTTTAGGTGGGAGACCTTTAGTCATCAGATCCGCAAGCATATCTTTAGTACTAATATAGTCAATACAAAGATTATTTTCCTCAACTCATTCACGTACCAACAGATATTTTATATCAAGATATAAACCAGCTCCAGTAGAAGTGTTACTGTTTGAGAAATTAACGGCAGCTGAGTTATCACAGTAAAGCTTCAATGGTCTAGAAATGGAATTAATGATTTTGAGTCTAGTGATCAGATTTCTAAGCAACATTCCATGATAGGTTGCGTTATAAACAACAATGCATTCTGCCATCATTGTGGAAGTTGTGATCAACTGTTGTTTATGACTCTTCCATGAAATGGGTCTGCCTGCTAACATAAAGATATAGTCCGAAATGGATTTCTTGTCATCTTTGCATTTGGAAAAGTCAAAATCAGAATAGCCTACCACTTCTAAATGATCACTTCTTCTATAAGTCAGTTTATAGTCTTTCGTCCCTTGCAGATATCGAAGTACCTTCTTAGCTACTTTCCAGTGATATAGGCCAGGATTAGTCTGATAATGGCCTAGCATTCCAGCAATATAAGCGATACTGGGCGAGTACAGACTTGAGCCCGACTACTGACGCGTAAGGTATCTGGCTCATTTTCTCCTTTTCTACCTCTGTTGTCGGACACTGGAATGAACCGAAAACACCTCCCTTAACTACTGGAGCGACTGAGGGTTTGCACTATTGCATGTTGTAATGGGTAAGGACATGATCTATGTAAGCCTTTTAAGATAATCCTAAGATCCCTTTGTGTCTATCTCGGTGAATTTCGATGCCAATGACGTAAGAAGCATCTCTGAGATCCTTCATGTCGAAGTTATGCGAGAGTAACCGCTTCTAATCATGGAACATGTCTAAACTATTACTTGCCAATAGAATGTCATCTATGTAAAGGACAAGTATAGTAAAGTTGCTCCCACTCATCTTGAGATAGGTGCATTGATCCACTTGATTTTTTATAAAACCTTGTTTCCTCATGACTTCATCAAACTTGAGATACCACTGACGTGATGCTTGTTTTAACCCGTAAATGGATTTCTTCAACTTACAGACTAGATGCTCCTAACCTTCAGGTTGTTTCATGTAAACATCTTTGTCTAAGTCTCCGTTAAGGAAAGCGGTTCTAACGTCCATCTGATGTAGCTCTAAATCAAAATGAACTACTAGGGCCATAACGATCCTTAATGAATATTTATGAGAGACAGGGGAAAACGTCCCTTGATAATCAATTAAGTGTAGCCCTTTGCAACCAATCTTGATTTGTAGCGTTCAACGTTCCCATTACATGGTATGGTGATAAGGTGGCTCCTCTCCAGGGCCGATTCTAGGTTTTCGAAGGCCCTAAACGAACTACGAAGTGGAGGCCTTATTAAAAAATTATCTTTTCAACATATTTAGTAACAAAACCCTCCTCCTTTACCCGAGCTTGGGACCGGCAACTATAAACTAAAAAGTTTATAATTGGCGTAGTTAATTTTTTTTTTGAATCTTATATGTTTTCGATAGATATAAATTTATTTAAGAGATGAGCCCTAATTTCCTAAACAACAAATCAAAATAAGCAAACAAACAAGCCCTAAAGGCCTAAATAGCAAAATTATATAAGCAAGTAAGCCCTAATTACCTAAACAAAAACTTGAATAAGCAAATAATTAAAGAATAATATGCCCTAATTCTAAAAAAAATAACAATATCTAACCTGAGTGCAACTGCAACACTACCACGTTCCAAGCCAACCACAGTAACAATTCGCAAAACTGAGGCGTCTGAGCTAAAATTCCAAATCGGCAAAACTGAATTCCAAATCGGTAAAAACTGAATTCCAAATCAGCATAACTGAATTCCAAATCCACATTGGATTCCATAACTGAATTTAGTTCCAAAACTAAATTCCAAATCGGCAAAACTGAATTCCAAAATTGAAATCCAAAATCTGAATCAACAATAAACTGAATTTAGTGTATGTTTAAGACTTTGGGCAATTGAGGGTTTGAGACTTGAGATTTGAGAAATATATATGCAAAACTAAATACAAAAAAAAAGTTGTTACCTTGTTCTTCAATTAAGATGTTACGATTATGCCCTAGCATCTTTGATTCTTTGGATTACACAAATACACAATCTTGGTCGCCTTTTCAGTCTATAGCATTAGCCGCCTCCCCTTCAGTTTCTTTTTTTCCTTCAAACTTCGTAGAAGCCAGAGTATACGTATGTCTGCACGTTGTTTATGGTTACTAGGTTAATAGGTTTTAGGATTTTAATTTAGGTAATGGACTAATGGGTTGTTTTATTTATAGGCCTTTCAATGGGCTTTTTGAAGTATTACTTATAATTGGGCCTGGTATAAACAAAACACACCATAAATTTGGAGGCCTTTCAATTTAGGTGGCCCTAGGGTCTGAAGCCTATTGGGCCAGCCCTGCTCCTCTCCATAGTGGAAGGTTCAAATCATGTAAGGTGCGTATCTACTATATGAGTATTTAGGAGTACCTTAGAAAAAAAACATGTGAGTGTTAAAATACAAACACTATAAATACAAGTCTGACTTTTGATAATCAGTTTGTAGTTTATAAAGAAGGATGGTGACCGGTGATATAAAACTAAAAATAATCCAAGCATGTATTATACTAAAATAAATAAATAAATAAATAAATAAACTATATCAATCCAACTCGTCAAAATACCTTGTTAGCTAGCAATTCTAGAAATAATTAGTTTCTAGTGTTTGATAAACTGATTAAGCGTTTCCACGGCGATAAGGGTTTCCACGGAGACGGTCTCAAGATATTTACGGCCGGCACCGCCGTCACTATCCCACGATTCCGCGGCCGGTGATTTTTCTATTATTAGCTATTCCTATTCCCTATCTTACGGTTACAAAGACAACTTAGGTATGGTGGGACATGGAAGACCTAGGGCAGATGTTTGGTATGATGTTCATACAAGACAAAGGAAAGGTGCAGGGAAGGAAGATTGGCCAATGCGGAAGAATGGTTTCACAAAATTCTTTGTATCGAACCTGCCGGAGCGATGTTCGTCAGCGGATTTGGTTGAAGTTTTGAAGCAGTTTGGAGAGATTGATGGTACTTTTATTTCTAGGAAACGGTATAAACTTGGGAAAAGGTTTGGGTTTGCGACATTCAAAAACATTAGAGATGTTACAATCTTTGAATAAGGAATGAAGAATGTATTGATTGGAAGTTATAAACTGTTTATTGTTCTTGCGAGATTCATGGATGGAGAGAGGGTTGAGAGGTCGCAGGCTGTTGGTCCAAAACAGGGTAGAAAAGAAAGTCGTAATGACGGAGGTGGTATCAATACAATAGTAGGTTCTGGTGATGAGGGTGTAGTCCGAGCAGGTCCAGGAGCCATAGGGAAGAGAAAATTTAGAGATACGGTGCTTAATAAAGATAGTAATGTTCGGGTTGACATCATTCAGATCGATTATAATGTTCAATCTTTTCCTAACCGGTATGCGAATGCGTTGGTTGGAAGGGTTGTAGATTTTCGGACTCTTACGACTTTGAGGAAACTTTTGAAGGAGAAGGGTATTTTTCGTGTTGGCATTAAATACTTAGGAGGTTTACATATTCTTCTTGTATTTACCAACCAGGATGAAGCCATTGGCTACTTATCACTTAAGGATTCTTGGTCTATGTTATTTGAGAAATTATGTAGATGGGAGGGCCAAGTATGGGATTTCGAGAGAGTTGCTTGGATAAAGATATACGGTGTGCCGTTCCACCTTATGATGAGTCCAGTTCTTAATGTGATCGGGAAGAGATTCGGCACTGTTGTTCAACCGGCTCAGGTTGTAGAGGAGGACATTGACTTCTCGTATGTTTGCATTGGTGTTCTTCGGAATAACGTGGACCGGGTTGAGGATAAGATTTCTCTGAGGTGGAAAGGTTTTTTGTTTGATGTTCTGCTTGAAGAAGAGGTCGGGGAGTGGATCCCCGACTGTGTCTAAGACTTCGATGAGGAGGATGATCGGTCGGATACTTTGGTGGTTGACGGCGTAGGTATGGATGGTGGCTTACCAGATGGTGAGAGCCGGGCGGTGGGAACATTAATGTTGTGGAGGGAGAGATATTGGGAGATAATCAATCTCCCATAAATGTGGAAGGTAATGACCGAAGTGCTTCTGATTTTGAGAATGGATATATTATGGGTAATTATGGGCAACATAACGGATGCATGGGTAAAAAGAAAAACGACAGAGTTTAAAAAAAGAATTCAAATAGGAGAAGTTCGGTGTCCCCACAGGATATAGAAAGACCCAGGAAGAGGCCCAGAGACAATAGTGACCCGTTCGACTTGGATCGTTTTATCAGAATTTTGAACGGGGGCCCAGTACATAATGAGGTAGCGAATAATTCCCAGGATGAGACCAATAATTTTTTAACTCCCGATTTAAACAAATCGGTGGATTCGAGAGATGGGGCCATGAATAACAGAGGTGGTGTCGAGGTCGAGCAGAGTGAACATCAGCGGGAGTTGTTTAGTAACAATATGGATACTGAAGTTGATCTTGAAATGTCAGATACGATGAATTTGTGTAAGACTTTGGGGGCAATTAATATTGATGGTTTCGATGTCCAGCTTAAAGAGGTGATTCGTAACGAGGGCTTTCAATCGGGGTTTAGATGAATATTCTATCACTTAATATTAGAGGGTTGGGGGTTCCGGGTAAAGAGAAGTGGGTGAGGGAACTTCGGGTTCAACAAGAAGTGGGTTTTATAATGCTTCCAGAGACTCAACATGCGTCTATGGATGGGGTTTCTCTGTATGGATTTTGGGGTAATGGTGAGTATCATGCTGAGTGGGTTGAGTCGATAGGAAGATCAGGTGGGTTGTTGTCATTGTGGGATCCAAAGCAATTCAAGATGAGCTCGGTTCAGAAAAGTAGATTTTTTCTCTTGGTGTCGGGTAATATTAAAGAAAGTGGTGCAGAAATTAATGTGTTGAATGTTTATGCGCCTCAATACGTGGTCGTGAAGCGAAGTCTTTGGAACACTTTAACTTGGTTAGATGTCGCACAGAGAGAATGTACTCGAAGTTTAATGGCACGGATGCTAGAGATTTTAGCGCTTTTATAGAAGGGGCGGATTTGCATGAATACGGGCTTCGGGGTAGGAAGCTTATGTTCGCGTCAGGTGGTAAACTTAGCCGTATCGATAGAGTTTTTGTATGTTGGCATTTTTTTAGCGAATGGCCGAATGCCGAGCATAGAGCGCTTTTGAGGGATAAATCGGATCATAGTCCGTTGGTATTGAAGGTGTCTTCCAAGAACTTCGGGCCGAAACCATTCCGATTTTTCAACTCTTGGTTGGACGGGTGTGACTTTGAGGAGCTAGTGAAAAATACAGTGGATGAGTTCGTGGGAAGTGGTCCGCCAGACATTTACATCATATCGAAATTTTCAAAGGCTTAGACAGGTAATATCAAATTGGTGCAAGGAGAAAAAAAGTACTGAATTAGAGGAAGAGGTTCCTTTAAAAAAATAATTGGGTACTTTGGATGAGTTGATGGAATCTCAAAACCTTACAGAAGTGGAGTTGTGGATTTTTGAGGAGTCAAAAAAGAGAATTAAAGAATTGGAGGAGCACAAATATAAAGATTTGAAACAGAAATCTAGAAGCAAGTAGGCGAAATATGGAGATGATAATACTCGGTTTTTCCATGCCTTGCTTAATAAACGTAGAACGAGTAATTCTATCCCGGGTTTGCTGATTAACGGGGTGTGGAAGTCGAGGCCGGTGGAAATAAAAAAAGAGGTATTTAGATTTTTCAGAGACAAATTTGTGGAAGATATAGTTAATCGGCCGAACTTGGAGTGCTTTGGTCTTAAAATTCTGGATGTGCAAGATGCGGACATGTTAGTAGCCCGGTTCTCGGAGAAGGAAATTAAAGAAGCAGTGTTTGATTGTGGGGATGATAAAGCCCCGGGCCCCGATGGTTTCAATTTTAGATTCTTGAAGCATTTTTGGTGCTTGTTTTCTGATGATTTTTTGAGAATATTTGATTGGTTTTTTTGAGACGGGTGAGATTAAAAGAGGAGTGGGCTCTTCGTTTATCACTCTAGTTCCCAAAGTTAGTGATTCGACGGAGCTTAGTGAGTATCGTCCGATTAGTCTCATTGGGTTGGTAAGTAAAGTCATATCGAAGGTGTTAGCAAATAGGATGAAAGGGGTGATGGGAAAGATAACGTCAGAGACTCAGTCGACGTTTCTTTCGGGTAGGTACATTCTAGATGGCCCCTTGATGATTAACGAAGTTATATCTTGGGCGAGGAAGGTGGAAAAGCAAATGTTTTTGTTTAAAATAGACTTCGAAAAGGCCTATGACAAAGTTCATTGGGGCTTCTTGTTGTCGGTTTTAAGTCAATTTGGCTTCCCTCCGGTTTGGTGTAAATGGATTCGGGGTGTTTTGGCTTCAGCGAGATCTTCGGTTCTAGTTAATGGATCTCCTACACTTGAGTTTGACTGTCGCAAAGGTATTCGACAAGGGGATCCTATTTCTCCTTTTTTATTCATTATTGTGATGGAAGCATTCTCTGGTTTAATGAAGAAAGCATGTGCGATTGGGCCGTTTAATGGTGTCAACTTGCCGAATGGGGGTCTGGTATTATCTCATCTTCTATATTCAGACGATGCCATGATTATGGGAGAGTGGTTAAATCTTAATTTCAGAAATATAAAGCGCATTTTGAGAATTTTCTTTTTGTGTTCGGGTCTTAAGATCAACTTGCATAAATCTACATTATTTGGAGTGGGTAAAACGATTGAAGACGTGAGGTTGCAAGCTGAAGGGATGGGGTGCAAATCGGGTGAGGTCCCTTTTGTGTATCTTGGAATTAAAGTTGGTGCTAACATGAACGGTTATTTTCCATAGGCGGTTATTCTCTTTTCCATCGATCATTAACGTCGCATTCAAACACACGAATCATGAGTGTGATTAACGACTAGGGAGTTGCCACGTGGAAAGTGGTTTTGGGTAGACCCTTCTCCAAGTTGATGCCATCATCGTGATTCAGATGAGTGTCCAGGATTGTGCCACGTTATCTTTCAGTTGTAACCGAATGGTGGTGTACGATGAGCATTAGAGAGTCTTCTAGAAGATCTGAAGCTGTAAACCTTTATCTTCTTGCCACGTGTCTGTTTTGTTGTAACATAAAAGATACTTTTGTTCAAGTCTTGATTTCAGGCGCGCGGAGATGTTTAGGAGTTTATCTTCAAGTCTAACTGTACCCTTGCGCGAGCCCGCCCAAGGGTGTTAGTTGAATGTTAGTTTCCCCCTTTTCCCGACGCACGGTTATCGAAGACTATTTTCTTCTACATCTTTGTTTAGAACCGCTGCGCAGCTGCGCAGGGTTTTGTTAAAGGTGTTCTTGGAATAAGACTATGGTATGGTCTTGTGTTCTTGCACAAGGTTTCCTGGACCATATTCCTTCGTTCTTGAACTGTTCCTTCCCAAATCTTATTTTAGGACCGCTGCGCGGCCGCACAGGGTCTTTATTCAAGATGTTATCGGATAAGGTTGTGGTATGGTCCTATGCGCCTGCGCGAGGTTTTTGGGACCATACCCCTTCAGGAATATATACATATAGAGAGTGTTTAAAGCAAAATCATGAAATATGTTGAGATTACAATAATCATATAATATAATGTATTTATACATATTAATTTAAATGTGGTGTACCTGATAGTATGTAACCGATGATATTTATATCTCTCAATACCTCGAATAATATCTTATGCGCAATTTATGCATACGTTATGCGATTCGCGTGATTCTCGATATTATACTTGTAAGAATGTATTCCAGATTCCCAGCCTATGCATACACAACACTCAACCTGTTGTAGTAATCAGTATTATTTGATTTTTCTACAGGGAATTCTTAACTTTTAATTAAGGAAGTCAATTATAATGGATTATTTATACTCAAGCATATTTAACTACGAAGTTTCATCTCATTCACGGTGAATACGTTCAAATGCGTTGATCATATTTGAGATCAAACATTTCTTATGGGGCTCGTATCTTTTGTATCAACGACCGATATGAATTTACCTAGGACGTTACGGTATAAGATTGTTGTTTACTTATAATACACCGCATAAATGTTGCTAGTAGTTGAAACTGGAAATACTTATATTATAACTTGTCAATAGAAAAGTTCTAATACCATTACTGGTTATCGACTGAGTTAAGCCCTTTAAAATTATGTACTGACTGAGTCAAGCCTTCTAATTTATGACTCGAAGATCAAGGCGTGTTTTGATGGTGAGCCCATTATTTGAGTAACATTGATGTAAGGTTCCACTTGTTAAGACAATCAGAATAAGATCAACTTTCGTTACCTAACTTTCTATAATAGATTCTTCAATATGTGTTGTTAAAGTCATAACCTTTTTTTCTCTCGAGTCTCTTCTTCTTCCATCCGCCGGTGGCTCGACGGAGAAGGTAAGCTCTGTGTTAGCGTGCGAGGTCGTCGTATCCGGCTTAACCTTTCTCCCTAACTCATTCCTTTCTTTTCTCCCATTCGCTATCGGGGCTGGACATCGCTTCGAGAGCTTCTATTTTAACTGTTTGCACTCATTCTTTCCGGATCTCTTCCTCGACTGCTTAGTAGGTCTGATATTGGTCGCGGATATTGAATATACTTAAGCTACCCCGATTCGAATCCTATTAACCTTTCATAGGGTTGTGTCCTTGGCTTGGTGAGTGTCGTTTGGGTCTTATGGAGCAAGAAACAGTATGGGGAGGTGAAGAGGATGGTGGTGGAGGACCTTGGACGGAGGTTCAGTACCAAAAAAATAGGAAAAACTGAGGTAATGGTGTGGAGATGACATTCATAGTGCAGAATCTTCCAGACCGAACGACAAAAATGGTATTATGGCGTGCTTTCCAGCCACATGGGTTCATATCGAACGCTTATGTAGCCCGTAAGAAAGATAAGAGGGGGAATAGCTTTGGTTTCGTCCGTTATGTGGGAGTAGAAAACGTGAATGCAACATTGGTGGAGATGAATTCTGTGAAGATTTTTGAAGCCAAAGTATCCGTGTCCCTGGCAAAGTATGATAAGAACCACAAAAAAATTATTTACACATCTAAGTTTTTTGGTGAAAAAACATGGAGGCCAAAGGAATCATCGCAATCGTTTCAACGTAATAATGGCCCTGCCTTCAGGTGTGCGGAGGTTAGGGAAGGGCAGTCCTTTGCAAGCTTGTTTCAAAAAGGTACCCGTGTTCCTAATCTGGGTGCAAAATAATCTCTATAGCCAACAAAGGTTCGAAGTACCATGTGCATTGCATGGGAAGTTCTATTCATGGTATAGTTAAATATGTCAGTTCTCTTAACAGATTAAATTATATCCTGAGTAATGATGGGTTAGATGATTATGGGTTGTCGTATATTGGTGGCCTCAGTGTTTTACTCACCCTAGGTGACCCTGGTAAAGTGGAGGATGTCATGGCAAATCACTCGGATTGTTTGTCTAATGTATTTAGTCACTTCCATGTGTGGAAAGGAGAAGATCTTCCGTTGGAACGCATAGTATCATTACGTATCACTAGTATTCCTGTCCACCTCAGGGATAGTTCGTTATTCAACCAATTCGGGGGCCTCTTTGGATGAGTTGTCGAGGAATCACCGTTTTCCTAGCTTGGGTCTTATAATTCTGAAAGTACGGTTCTGGTGCTGGTTCCTCCTGGGAAACGTATCGAGGAAACAGTGGTCATAAATTGGCAGGATAGGAGGTTTGTAATCTGGGTTTCGGAGGATGTCGTTGCTTAGAATCCGGACCTAGACGGGGGACTTCAGACGAAAAATGATGGGAATAATTATGAGAATGCGTCAGACAAATGCTCTAGTGACGGTGGAGAAGAACGTGATGATTAAATGTTCGATGATTTTAAGGAGGGAGAAATTAGGCATCCGGAAATTATCCAACCTGTATCGGACCGGAAAGTCAAAACTCCGGCGGAAAAATCCCCGGCTCCTGGATCGGCTAATCCTTCGGATAACGAAAGGGTGGACAATGAAAGGTTGGCATCGGAGGGTGAGGCTATTCGGGTCTCAATGCGTGATTTTCAGGAGTTGCATGGGGAAGATTGTACACATGGGGAAATTAATCATGATGTGGGGCCAGACGAATTGATGTCTAAAAAGACCGTCGGCGATCCTCAAGTTATGGAGGAGAGAGATAATTCTCATACGGATCACGTTCCACAGGATGGCCCAACTCCCCAAATTGGGCTTGGCAAAAGCCCAGAGCTTTTCGTAGCCCACCTTCATCTGGGTCTATGCAAGGCCCACCCATTAGGAACTTTAAACAAAACCAGGGGTCTGATGAGTCTTCTCTTGACCTGAATAGGCCTGTGATTAATATTGGAATGAGCAGTGGTGCTTCAATTGGGGATGAGCCACAGCGTATGGCAGAGATGAGGCAGGTGGGAGGTGGATATCGTCAACAAGTAGATGGGCAACAGTGCTCTGATGGGTATACCGCACCGGATCCCGGTGATAATGATCTAGGCGACGGGGACGAAGTTCTGGAAACGGCATCGATTGGCTCAAAAGTGGGAATAAATCTGCGTGGCTTCGAAGAAGCAACTAAGGTTATTATTCAAGGTGAAGGTGTCTCTTCTCGTTTCCAATGAATTTTCTTTCTGTTAATTAAGGGGGGTACGGGATTCCCGTAAGGTCGATTGGGTCAGGGGCAATAAAACAACGTATGGGGTCCACTTCTTAGCTATTCAAGAAACTAAATTGGGGGCTTTTGTGAATTTTGCTTTCAGTGGTTTTTGGGGCCGATCCACTAATAACGTGGAAGTAGTCGAGGCTCAGGGTCGTTCGGGGGGGGGGGGGGTGGCGTGTTTGTGGAACCCAGCTTTGTTTTCATGTGATGATGTGATTAAAGATCGATTTTTCTTGGTGCTGTCCGGTACTTTGGTCCACATAGGTGATAGGATAACTTAGTTAATGTGTATGCTTCGAACGATGCATCTATTTGTAGGAATATTTGGTCAAATCTGGTTGGTATTAAGAATGCTTTGCAAGGGTTGTGGGTCTTCATGGAGACTTCAATGATGTTAGGGATGCATCGAAGCGTCTTAATTCTGAATTCATCTCATCGAATGCGGATGCGTTTAATCAATTCATCCTGTCCACGGGCCTTAGTGAGTATCAAATGGGGGATGGAAGGTTCACATATATCTCCGATAGTGGGGACAAATTAAGTAAGTTAGATCGCTTCCTTGTTTGTTTGGGATTCATGGAGAAATGGCCGATGGCCTCAGCTATGGCTCTTAGTCGGGTTGCATCAGATCATAGGCCAATATTACTTTCCACAATGCCATCGGATTTCGGCCATATCTCGTTCAGATGTTTTAATTCTTGGTTGGAGATTCCCAGATTCATGGAGATGGTCAAACATCACAGTCAATCCTTTGTTTTTAACGGGCCAGCTGATATGGCGTTGCCCGTTAAACTAAGGTGGCTGAAGAATAACATTAAGGCATGGCTGAAGCTTGAAAAGGAGCAATCCGATGGGGTTTACGAGGAGAAAAAGAACCGTATACGCTCTTTAGAAAATCAAGCCGAGGTGCGGGCGCTTGATGATAGTGAGTTAAACGAAAGAACTGAGTGTATTAATAGTGTTATGGAGGTGGACCGAAGGAAACAGTTGGATGCTCGTCAGAAATCCCGAGCTAGGTGGGCACTTGAAAGTGATGAGAATTCGACGTTTTACCATAATGTTATTAACTCCAATATTAGTAATAATCGTATAAATGGTATTATGGTCGATGGAGTGTGGGTTACGAATCCTGTGGAGATTAAAGAACATTTTTTCGAATTCTTTTCTAAACAATTTGTGGAGCCGGTGGATTCTAGACCTGGTATTATCTGTCAGAACTTGGTGTCCCTCTCGGAGGTGGAAGCCGAACATCTTGCCGAGTCGTCCACTGCATCGGAAATTAAGGAAGCAATTTGGGGTTGCGTTGGGGATCGTGCGCCGGGCCCGGATGGGTTTAATTTTAAATTCATTAAAAAGAATTGGGAGTTCTTTCAAAGTGATTTTATAAGGCTGTTCCATGAATTTTTCGACAAGGGGTCCATCAGTAAATGTTGTACATCATCTTTTCTTGCTCTGATTCCTAAAGTGAAGGATCCTTCTTCCCCATCAAACTTCCAGGCCATAAGTTTGATTGGGGCTGTTAATAAAGCTATTTCAAAAGTTTTGGTTAATCGCCTTAGGAAAATTATTGGGAAGTTAATATCGGAGGAACAGTCTGCCTTCTTGGCGGGAAGAAACATCATAGATGGACCACTTATCTTAAATGAAGCTATTGCATGGATGAAGAAGGCAAAAAAGTCGGGTATGATTTTTAAAGTGGATATTAATAAAGCATATGACTCTCTAAATTAGAAGTTTCTGGACTCGGTTATGGAGCAAAAGAATTTTCTGATTCGGTGGAGGGGTTGGATTATGGCTACCCTTGTATCGGCTAGAGCATCGTTGTTGGTGAATGGTTCACCGACTAGGGAGTTCGAGTGTACACGTGGGTTGCGACAAGGGGATCCACTATCTCCCTTTTTGTTTGTGATTGCCATGGAAGCGTTATCGGGGATAATGAAAATGGCCGCAACGGGTGGCATTTTTAAAGGGCTAAGATGTACTAATACCGGTCCAACTCTAACCCACCTCATCTATGCCGACGATGTGGTTTTTGTTGGGGAATGGTATCGTGAAAATGTCCTCAACCTTCGTAGAATATTGAGATGTTTTTACCTAGCTTCTGGATTAAAAGTGAATCTCTCCAAGTGCACCTTGTTTGGAGTTGGGGTAAATGAGGTGGTCGTACAAGAGTGGGCGGAACTCCTGAGTTGTAAAAAAGGCTCTTTCCCATTTAAGCATCTGGGCTTGGTTGTTGGAGCGAATATGAACCTTGTTCGTAATTGGAAGCCGGTAATAGAAGTATTCAAATCCCGATTGTCTCTTTGGAAGGCAAAATACCTATCGTACGGTGGAAGAATTACACTACTTAAGTCGGTTTTGAATTCTCTACCGACATATTTTTTTCTCGTTGTATAAAGCACCGGCAAAAGTTTTGGATATTTTGGAAAGGGTTAGGAGAGTTTTCTTTTGGGGCGGGTTGGATGGAAACTCTAACATAAGTTGGATGGCGTGGGAAAATGTCATAGCTCCAATCGAATATGGTGGTTTAGGTTTTGGTTCACTTCGAGACGCCAGCTTGGCCATGTTATCGAAATGGTGGTGGAGATTCAAGACCGATAAAAACGGATTATGGAGAAGGGTCGTTTGGGCAATACGTCATAACGCTAGAGCTTGGACGTCTGTTCCAGCTAAGGTATCAATCACGGGTCCTTGGAAACAAATAGTTGGTATTCAGGAGCAATTAAATCGTATAGGTGTCAATATCCATGAATCGATTTGGTGTAAGGTGGGAGCCGGATCAACAACAGCATTCTGGTTGGACTCTTGGGTTGGAAATCAGCCTCTTTACATCACTTTTCCATTGTTATTCGCAAATGAACAAGAGAAGAACTACTGCATTTCGGATCGGTTGACATGGGGGGATAATGGGCTGAATTTTAACTGGGCTTGGAGCAGGCCTGTTTTGAGTAATGAGGAAGAGTCGGAGGTCCATAATATCTCGTCTGTTCTCAGTGGCTTCAATTGTAGTGCGGGTCCGGATCAATGGTTGTGGAGACTGCATCCATCGGGTGATTTCTCGGTGGCAAGCATTAAAAATTTAGCAGCAACATACGGAAGATCTGTCCCAGATTATATGTTTTTTTGGAATAATTTTGTCCTGAAAAAGGTCGGTATCGTCTCATGGCGGGCGATCATGGAGCGGCTGCCCACACGGGCAGCTTTGGCAGCCAGGAACATCGATATTGGGGACTCGAGATGTCCTTTTTGCAGCGAGTATGAAGAAACATGTGATCATCTTTTTGTGTCCTGTCATTTTACTCAAGTAGTTTGGCTTGTGATCACACAATGGTGTAAAATTCCTCCAGTGATTGCCTTCAGTCTTAAAGATATCCTGGATGCACATATCACTGTGGAAGGAACCAAAAAGAAAAGGAAAGTCTTTAGCGCTATTATCCAGGTCGTCATTTGGAGCGTTTGGAAGACAAGGAATGAGGTAATCTTTGGCAATGAATATCCAAACATTTCTAAGGTTGTGGAAGAATCAAAATCGATGAGTTTTCTTTGGATAAAGAATCGGATGAAATCGGTGGATTGGACATGGAATGAATGGCGGAATTTTAGCATTGTAATGTAATGTCGGGTTTCTAACCGTCCTGTTGGTCTTTTGGTGTAACATTGTTGTATATTTGGTGTCTAGCATCTTGCTAGTTAAAATTTTTGTTGGCCGTTCAAAAAAAAAAAAAGACAATCAGAATAAAGACAATTTATTATCTCAATTTAGGTCTTAATATTAAACTCCAAGTTATAATTACTGCTAAATCACTTGAGAGCAGTGAAGAAGACCGTTCATTTCATTTACTTGTTGGGGCGGATCAAGCCCACATTTGTGGGTTCCCAAAAATCCAGTGCGTTTGGAAAAAATGGAAAAAAATTAGTGAGAACTCAATATATAGAATTTAGAGAAAAAATAATTATTGAGAATTAAAGAGAATTTACCAAAAGGAACCCGTTAAAATAAAATTTTGGATCCGTCACTGTTTACTTTGCACCTGTTTATATACTTTCAACTAAGAATCGGGCGAAATGCAATATCCTTGAATGGAAAACAGAACAAGTACGACTCAAATGATAAAGACACATGCATATCTTTGGATGAGAATCGGACGAAACATAATATTGTTGAATGAGAAATACGGTGTAATTTCAATTTTATTACGTTTCAATCTAAGTAACAGCTTGAAAGTTTGGTGTTTGTATGTTTGCTCCATCTTTTTGCTAGAGTTTTAGTTGTTATATATAAAAGTTTTTTGCCGTTATAAAAAACAAAAGATAACATGAAACAAACATATCAGAATAGTTTAAAAAAATGTATATTTTTTTGTCATCCAACTATAAAAAACTCTATATCACTTGCAATATATTTAAGTGTCAGGGTAAAAAGTCAAAAAAAATCCTATAGTGTTGTTCGAGAGTTACTGGCGTAATTGTGTTGTGTTGACCAGTTTCTTCATGCTAGTCTATATAAAAGAGAAAATTACCAAAATAGCCAAGAAAAATGTTGACTTACCAAAATAGCCATCTCATTAGTCTTTGGATAGGGGCATCACACCTTCTTATGCCCCTTAATTTTTTTATATGGATGCGTGCATGGATGAAGCAACAAGTACAAAAATGGGATGCATGGGATGAGTCACAGAAGCATGGGATGAGTCAGGGACGCATGAGATGAGTCACGGACGCATGGGATGATGGGATGAGTCACGGACGCATGGGATGCCTCAAAACAGACGCATGGGATGATGAGATGAGTCAAGGACGCATGGGATGAATCAGGGACGCATGGGATGAGTCACGGACGCATGGGATGTCTCAAAACAGACGCATGTGATGATGGGATGAGTCAGGGACGCATGGGATGAGTCACGAACGCATTGGACGCATGATGTCACTAAGACACGTGTCACTTCTACATTGGTGGACGCATGAATGACCCTGCAGACGCATAAGCTCTCTCGTAATCAGTGATGCCCCTCCCCAAAGACTCATGAGATGGCTATTTTGGTATGTCAACATTTTTCTTGGCTATTTTGGTAATTTTCTCTACATAAAATGGGTATGTTGACTTTACTTTTTTTTTTAAAGGTATGTTTACTTTACTTACTCTCACCAATTTTTTAAAACGTTGGTAATCTTTTTATGCGTCATTATTTTTTAAATAAATTTATATCATAAAAAAGATTAATTTTTTTTACCAAATTGCAGAAATCAACCTTTGTGTTATACTCAAACCGTACTTCGTAAATTAGCAAAATGTAAGATTAAATATATATTATTTTATATTTAATCTGGTAGCCATTATAATCATTTACATAATATAGATCAAAATATATAACAACCTATTAAATAATTAGTTGGTAATTGTTGATGGGCCTTATTACCATTATTAACTAATTAGGGTTTCCTCTTGGGTGCATATATAAGGAGACTAATGTAGAGGTTCTAAGGTTAGACACATAACCTAATTACTCATAACATCATATCGACCTCTCTCTCCCATAACCGATTACCCTTTTCGGTTCATCAATCACCATCATTAGATTGCACCCTAAGGAGGAACCATATTAAGCTGACAATCATGTCAAACACTATTGCTACGTCTCCATCTGGATTCTCTGTTGGCCTGTACTGATGCAATCAAAGGTATGTTTTCACATGTTTTCCATTATGTCTAAACAGAATTGATCAACATGTGGTATCAGAGCATATGTTGATTAATCAGTTTTGTTTTCGTATCCATTAATTCTGGGATTGAAATCTGGAAAACGGAATTTTGAAAGCCTAATTAAATTTATAGCCGGTTTCGAGTCACATAACCCGAGTCCACTGTTTCGGGGAAAAAGAATGTTTTTTAATGACTCGGAATCATAATGGTAAATCTTAACTGTCTGAAATCTGTATAAAACTCTTAAAAATTCAGGTTTCGGGTTCCAGAATTATTATTTTATTTATTAGGGTTCTTCATGTTCTTAGTGAAATTCGAATAAATTCCCTTATTTTGGAATGAATTAAGGATTAGAAGGTGTTTTTCCTGTATTTGATTAATTTTTATCCATTAAGATTTCGAAAAATCTGTTAATGTTATTAGATATAATTTTCGAAATTATTGGATAAATATAAAATATCTTTTAAAACAGGAAATAAAATATACCAAATCCCTTAAAATTCGAATTTCAAACTTATCACACTAACAGCAGTTAACAGGAGTTTCGAGATAATTTGTTTAACGACTCGAGACCATAAGGTCTCTACTCGAGACCATAAGGACTCTACTTGAAATCATAAGTGTTTTCAAATCTTCACAACTCGAGACAACGATTTCGACTCGAGACCACAGGGTCTCGACTCGAGACCACAGGGTCTCGACTCGAGACCACTGAGGTTTCGACCAAGGGCTTCAATCTTAATCACTCGAGACCATGGTTGCGACTCGAGATCTCATCAAGCACTCGAGATCTCATAAAACACAGTAGTCGAGACCATGATTTTGAGACTGAGGTTGCGACTCGAGACCATTAATGAGTCGAGACCTCATAATGTTTACAAGATGAGTCGAGACTTGACTCGAGATCTCACTCGAGACCTCATAACTAAGTCGAGATCTCACTCGAAATCTCATTATTTTAGGCTGTTTAATGTGAACTAAGACTTAGCTCGGGGCTCCGCCCCGAAACCCCAGCGAACTCACCGCGGAGTTCGATTCGCGCTAACAGGTGGTTTGCTATTAAATGATTGGTTTTGTAAATACTTAGTTAATTAATAAGGATCAAATAATGTTTCACAAAACCAAAATGGCTTAACTTGAATGAGCTTCTGATGTATCACTTCTGGCCAAAGCTGATTTGATGCATCTACTTATTGTTCAAGTATTATGAAAGCTATGTTAAGTGTGCATCATAAACATGAATGTCTTAATATCTGGCCAAAGCTGATTTAATTTCTTCATAGATGGCATACTTAACGAGTGCATAACTAAAGTGATTGTTTCAATTCTGGCCAAAGCTGATTTGTGACAAATACTTTGCACACATGCTTAAATGATTACACTTCTGGCCAAAGCTGATTTGTCTTCGTTTAAGTAGAACTCTAAATAAGTCTATTATTTTGATGTTAGTAATAGACATATCACAACCTCTTCACATAATGACCCTTATATTAATGATCCTTAATTAATTTTTATGATCATTTCGTCTGCCTTATTCTTAGTACCCATAATTTTTACTCACTATAATTTTCTTCTATAAATCTATATCTCATCCACTCTAATTTTTAAACTTAAAATGTTTTGCTTTATTTAAAGTTTCTATAAGATTAGCTCTTAAATGAAATCCTTGATTATCTCTTAAGACACGATAATCCTATTGCTCTCTTCTGATAAAGCACTACAGAAGAAAAGTAGAGCATGATGATTAGGATAAATCGAACATGATGTCTCTCATGATAATCAAGATCTCTCTAACATAAATGCTATCACTAGAAGGTCATTCCAAATTAAGTCTTTCCTAAGACAAACCTATTATTTGCGGAATAATCACTAGAACTCCTAAGATGCATGCCTTCATTTAAAATTCTAAACTATAAGGTTAAGTGGTATATGTGAATACATTATAATGTACAATACCATGACCCATAAAGTTAGGGGCTTACGCATGGAAATAAGTACATTTTTCCAGTACATTACATACTAAGATTTTCACTTGTACAATTTGATGCCTTATAAATCAACTATAACACTCAAAAGTACCAAAGTATAACGAGTGTGTTGATAAGCAACATATGTACAAAGAAATAAATGTTTGAAGCTGGAAGATAAGTTGTTACTCACCTTATAACCACTTAAAACTTTAAAAGAGGATTGTTCTAAGGTCCATAGACAAATTACAAGTAAAAATTCCAACTTTAAGGTTCTTCAAGGGAAAATCTCACTGCATAATTATGCCATTAGACTAGACATAAGCAACGAGACCATCCATTATTCAAAAGAACAGTTGAATAAGTTAATTAGCTAGTCACTTACTAATGATATTTAAGTCTGGTAATTTTAATATTCCATTTAACACATGATTAGTTGACTCTAGTTCTAAACGTTTCCTTACCAGAAGTCAACAAATAACTAACATGAGAGTTAGTGACAAAATTAAATGTTAAGGCTATAAGAACCATAATAAGCAGTCTTCTAACAACGTCTTTCGATACCTTATATATTCTGAAGATAATCGGAATATAGTATCATAATTAAGCAATGTTATGAATGTTGTGAGGTTTGCATAGTCAACATAAAGTCACACTTACCTTAAACTCTCATCTTATTTGTTCTAAATGTCTGGATTGAAACATTACTAAGATAAAACTAGATGATACCTTACACTTTCACAACTTTTGTCATCATGCAAATGAGAATTTGACGAAAGGAAAATGAGACTTATAAATTTCATCCATTATAACCGAAATTCATGAGAAATCATGACATGGTTAATGAGGATGATTTTCTTTCATCTAATCCCATTCTAAGTGATTTTAAATCATGACGTTAAAGCCCTAAAACATGACTTGGCTTAAGGAATAAGCATGGGTCCATCATAAGTCATTCATTGGCATTCGTGGAACTTATTCCAAATGGAATATTCAGATATAATTCATTTATCATTTAAAAGGCTATCAACTTGTATCTAAATTTTGTCGCATATGGCCCACGGTCTTAGAAGAAATCTATTCATATACTTAATAAGATTTCTATTAAATATGTCCCTGAGTTTTCTTATGACATCTGGACACTAAAGAAATCAAATAAAGTCTAACATATATATGATAGGTTCCCACGTCACATACCTCATTGAAACTTCTCTTGTAGCATTTCTAGAGATATCAAAGATCAGTAGGAGCATTAAGTGTCTTAATAATAACTTGCAATGGTTGCAAGAGGTGGGGGAGTGAAAACTTTATATTACTTCAATTTACACCTCTTGTACAAGACACCGCTCCATCACGACACTGTTTCATCAATACTTGTCTCCTTAAAATCTAATGCTACTCTTACAAAAGTTTCATTGTTGCTTAATTGTGGACACACTTAGATTTCTTACCTAAACTAACATAATCCTCAACAAGAGAAACTACAACGACTGACGTCATTAACTTGTTTCTCTATTAGAATTTTGTTGGTCGTTAAATATTGACCCTAAGCATGCTGAGTTCCTAAAGATTTCTAAGGTCAGTGGAGCAGTCAAAGTTCTTATCATGACTTGCAAGGAATACAAGAGGCGGGGGGAAGAATGTCATTAAATTTCACTCCGAATTTAACTCCGATTACACCTCTTGTACACCATACTGCACCAACTCTTACAAACTTAGAATCCTGAAAATGATAGCAACCTAACCAAGAGCTAATCCATAAAACTGAAACTTCTAATAAACCCAATAATCAACTTAGGAGGTCATCTAGGTTTAAAACCTACTAACTTTGATGATTACATAACCTCCCCAATTGAAGTTGAAATGGATTTTGGAAAAGTTTACTGATCCTATCTCTTCAAATTAAGCCATTAGCGTCAATCAATCCTCTGAATGGAATAAAACTGTTTTCTAGTAAAACTGATTTTATGTGTTCGTATAACGTTTGGGATTTGATTGAATTAACTAAGAGTGTTCATAACTAAACCAAATCCTGAAATAAGCGTTAAGACACGAAGAGGCATGATTGATTGTCAAAGGTTATACTTAGGAAGAGATAAATTATCAAAGATTTCTTTGAGGATCATCACTGTTCTAGTAGCTTATAATAGTTTAAAGCTACAATAGATGAACATTAAAAATAATTTTCTCTAACAAACTGGCTGACACATTTACATGTTCATAAAACAACCTGAAAGTTCAAACTGAAGGTTAAAGAACACTTTATTTCTAAGCCAATAAAATCCATGTATGGGTTAATGCAAACATCATAATATGATGAAATCTTAACGTAATTATTTTTCATCAAGAACCAAGTGGATTAATGTACCTACCTCAAAATGAGTGGGAGCAACTAAAATAAACTTGTCTATATAGATGATATTCTTTTGACAGGTATATGTTACATAAGTCAAAGCATTGTTAACACAAACTTTGATAAAATAGATCTCAGAGATATCTCTTAAGTGATAGATATCATAACATACTGAGATATACCCAATGGGACATTAGTTATGTTCCATAAGTTTAACATTAAATGGGTCCTTACATGTGTAACAAACAATACTGCTCTCCTTTAGAGGATAATAGGGTAAGTGAGATTATTTCCTTACGCTTCATTAATTGGAAGCCTTATGTAAGTTCAAGTTTATACTCGTTTAGATATTACTCACATTGCAACACACTAGATATGTCTAGATTAATCTGAAACATCTAATGGAGTATTACAATATCTTTAAAAGAAACGAGAGGCTACAATTTAAAGAAGAAGTGAGAATTAAAACCGGTTTATTACTTTAACTTTGTAATGTTCAAAGATGACAAAATGTAATATCGGGTATATCTTTATGTCAGCAGACAAAACCTATCTCATGGAGGAGTCATAATGGACTGATATCAACAACCTAAGTTATAACGACATAATATAGTCACTAAATGTTGTTGGAAATTTATCAGTGGACTCATAAGTTTATTAACTCCATATAATTAATGTTTTGAAGACTTAGTGTGATAAAGTCAGCTACCATGACTCCTTGAACAGTAACAGTTCAAGAGGCGCTGCATTAAATTTCGATACACGGTTAATTATTCGTTTATAAACGAATTGAGGAAACTAAGTTTTGTATCGAATACATTCATGATATGCTTAAGGATCCTATAACTGAAGGGCTATTACCCATAAGTCTTATTAAGAGAGCTCATAGACGGGTATTAATTAATGGCCGTGCGCAACTGCATATCGCACTATGAATGACTAAGTATTAGTTAATTTTCCTCATCAGTTTAATTTTGTATGTCTCTAAGAATATGTCAAGCCGGCATAATGGCATATAGACAAATAAAGTTACAAATCAAACAAAGGGCTTATGCGTATTTTGATCATAACGATTAGGTTTTAAATTAAGGCTATAGTATGACTAATGGAGGTCCTGAGTCGCATAATGATTCAACGGCTGTATTTCTCTGCTATAGTTCTTGTTTAAGGCTAAAATGAGTGTTAACTCCTGATCAGGCTTATCTAATACTCATAGTAAATGATTACTCGGCTAAGTGGGAGAATGTAAGATTAAATATATATTATTTTATATTTAATCTAGTAGCCATTATAATCATTTACATAATTTAAATCAAAGTATATAACAACCTATTAAATAATTAGTTGGTAATTGTTGGTGGGCCTTATTACCATTATTAACTAATTAGGGTTTCCTCTTGGGTGCATATATAAGGAGACTAATGTAGAGGTTCTAAGGTTAGACACATAACCTAATTACTCATAACATCATCTCGACCTCTCTCTCCCATAACCGATTACCCTTTTCGGTTCATTAATCACTATCATTAGATTGCACCCTAAGGAGAAACCAGATCAAGCTGACAATCATGTCAAACACTATTGCTGTGTCTCCATCTGGATTCTCTGTTGGCCTGTACTGATGCAATCAAAGGTATGTTTTCACATGTTTTCCATTATGTCTAAACAGAACTGATCAACACAAAAACCAACATTTATGTTCATGTTTTGCTACAGGTTCAACCTTTACCACTAACCTCGTCCAAAAACTCAGTTAACTTACCTCAAATGCTTTGCATGTGAGGGTATTATGGTCTTTTCCCTAACATTTTATTTAATATATTATTTTAAAAGAAAGAGACTGCCAATCGTTGCTTTCTTAAATTTTAGCTTCGAATGTTGTTAATGGTGGAAGTAGTTTGCCCTCTAGGTTTTACTTGAATGAGAACAAGGGGAAACAGAGTTTTGTGGATCCGGGTTCATGGATCGAAGACGGGTCTTCGTTATCCCTGTTACCATTCCTTTTCCCGTTTTCATTCACCCCGAAACAATTCGCAAATCAGAGGACATATCTGATTGAAGTTTGTAACCCTCTGTTCTTCGAATTTATATACAGAATTTGAGCCATACGGTTCCGATTGAAAAACACAGTCATCAAAGGATTTATTTGATTACTATCGATTGTAAACGAAGAACAATTGGACGGAACGTTCAAAAAAAACCGTTCCCGGAAAACGTTTTAAGATCCCCTGTTTTATAAAAAGTTGAAAAATCGGATTTTTTAATCAAATCAATCAAGGGTTTACTTGATTGTCATCGTTGTTTGTACATTAAGGACGAACAGAATCAAATGATACATTTGATTCACATTCATCGGAAGGGTTACTCCGGTGAAAGTTTTATTGTCTTTGTTATTCCGATTTGGTGCCGGAATTGTTCAAGTTTGTCATCGTTTTAATGTCATCATCTCTGTTATTCCGATTTGGCGCCGGATTGTTCAAAAAAAACGGTCGCCGGAAAACGTTAAAAAAAACCGTCACCAAAAAACGTTTTAATTCTTCTTTCAATTTCCGAAACCGATGTGGACCTTGAGTCGAGTCTTGCACCAGGTTCTGTTGAATCCGATGTCACTCGAACATCATCGTTTCCATTTAAGAAAGCAGCGATTGGTATACACACACACAAACAGAGTCTCTTTCATTTAAAATAATATATTCAATAAAAGGTTTGGGAAAAGACCATAATACCCTCACATGCAAAGCATGTGAGGTAAGTTAACTGAGTTTTTGGACGAGGTTAGTGGTAAAGGTTGAACCTGTAGCAAAACATGAACATAAAGGTTGGTTTTCGCCGATTTTATAGGGAAAGGTACAGGGTCGTCTCCGAAAATCACAAAAAAAAATTTTGGCCCTATGCGAGATAAAAAATTTGGGCCTTATTCGCAAATTTTTTTTGGTCCAACAACACCCCTCAATTTATTAATTGAGTTTTGAATTAGTTTTGTTTATTAAATTGGCCTTGAGTTACTTTCATTACATTTTCACAAATTGGGCTTCTCAAATAAACAACCCGGCAGTCCCCCTCAATTAACTAATAACACTTACTCCTTATTTAACATTGTCTAATAAACGGCCGAGCCAAGCATACTTAAACATGTTTACGAGCCGAGCACAATCCTAAAATAACATTGTTTAGTAAACGAGCACGAGCCCGAGCTTCACTCATCGAGCTCGCGAGCCTTCAAGAGTGTATTATTTATATTATTTTTATTTAATATATTAATTAACATATAATAAACGAGCCGTGTTTGAGCTTGAGATATTACCAGCGAACCAAGCTCGAGCTCTCATAGGTAAATCGAGCTCAAGCTCGACCCTGGTCGAGTTCGGGCTCGGCTTGCTGCATTTGCACCCCTACACTTGAATCATTTCCGCAAAAAGAATTGTAATATGTGTAAACATATCCAAATTAGTTTGGCAACAAACCTTTTCATACAAATAAAATATATAGAACTAGATATTGAGTTCTTCTAAGTATATATTGTTAATGGTTAAATAAGAAATAAAAATGCTATGAAGTTAAACAAAAAAACGTGTAAAGTTTGTTATGTAAATGAAAAAAACTATAAAGTTAAACAATAAAACATGTAAAGTTTGTTTTGTAAATGGTTAAATGAGAAGAAAAAAATAAAATTATTTACAAACTTATGAACGTCCATATTTAAATGTGAAAGTGGAAATTTAAACTAAAAAATAAGCTTTATGGGGCTTAAATCGGCAATTTGAGGCCCACAGAAACACAATAGAGGGAACCAACGAAAATTAGAAAAAAAAGAGGTTAGCGTGGGATTCGATCTCGGAACCGTTGTGCTTTTATTAGAAAACTACCGTATCCATTGAGCCAGACAATGAATTTGTATCATTTTTTCTACAATAATTTTATATATAAAAAATAAATATATTTTTTAAACATTTTGGGCCCCTTGATAGTTTGGGCCCTGTGCGGTGTCACCTCCTGCACAGGCCCAAAGCCGGCTCTGGAAAGGTACGAAGTGCAGTTTGAGTATAACATAAAGGTTGATTTCTGCAATTAGGTCTTTTTTTAATCTTTAATATTAGTATAGTATTGCTATATTCTTTAAGACACAACGCAATGAATTCTATAACACCATGTCAAGAACATTAAGTAGTGTGTTTTAAGTGTTAAATAGTGTCTTTTAAATTGCACGTCCATAATATGTTTCATTGTGTTTTAAATTGTTATGTTTGGTGTTTTTCTTGCCATAACAACAAAAAACATCATGGCTAAGTTCAAAACATGATGCCTACATGTCAATTTCTATGCCTTATCACACTTCTCACGAAAAGAGTCCTTCTTACAGGAACCTCACCCACATTTTACATATTGTATTTTTAACCTTGGCGCTAAGATAAAACGTATTACATTTGTGTGCTAATTTACACAAGATGTTTTACATCTACTTACCAGCAACATAATGGAGGCAGTCAATCAAATATAGATTGATTCCAAAAGAAAACTTTTATTCATAAAAATATATATTTTCAATATGATTTTTATAATTTTATTTTACGTAATTACATGGAAATGGCATGATTAACACGGCATGACTCAACTAGCGGCAATCAATATGAACAGGCGTGAAAATTGCGGTCTGAAAAGCATTTGAAAATTTCCTCGTATTGCTAGTGAAATTCACTGTGAAACAGTAGCTTATGGAAAAAGTTTACCAATACCAATACAAGAATGTTTTGTTTATTTATTTAGGATTATTACATAACACTAAAATAAACGTACCGTTTGCGATATGCGCATATAATATATATATATGGGTGCTCGAAGGGTAAAAGTAAAAGTGCACGAATTTTAACGTTATTTTACTAATTTCGTGAAAATAACGTTAAAAGGGGAGGATGGTTAATCATGCATCATGTGGTGACGTTGATAGCCGAAAGACAAGGGAGTACATGCACTAATCGACCTTTGTCTTAATTGTTGAGTGTCATGTGTCTTATGTCCAAGGCTTGATGCAAAACTACTATCCAGTCGGGGGTCTCACCGGAAGCAATCTCTCTATTCCCACAGGGTAGATGTAAGACTGTCTACATCTTACCCTTCTTAGACCCTACTTTAGCTTTGCTATTAGTAGGATTTCCTGAGTATGATGATGATGACATAACACCAAAATAAGTTATTTCGATAATAAATGAACAAATGTATAAGCTGTTGATCAATAGTTAATATTTTTAAAATTTTGTATCTTTTTCATACAAATGCTTGTGTTTATTTACATAAGTATCATCAAACTAATTTATTTATACGTTTTAAAACTTTTAGTTATTTACGCGCACATAACTCGATTTCAAGCTATTCTACCATCCCCGGACTCTATCAATAGTTTTGCTATTTGTGATATTTACTAGATACGATTGTTGTTTTTAGTTATTTACGTGCATATGTGTAGGCATATAACCTTTATATGACTTACACGTGTGTAGATTCACAATTGTATATATACACAAGGTTTTCACATATTTATTTTTAACTTTAAAAAATGAATAACTATTGTACTCCTGTCATTTTGTTTTATTTGATTTGATTAACACCATATGTATTGGAAGGGGAAGATAATGCCTCAATCCTAAGACGTTTTACGTCATGTGGCGGTCCAGTCAGCAAAGGAGCATTATGGGGCATTATGTTAAAATGGGTGTAGTGGGGATGTGGGTTATGTGGCATTATGTTAAAAGGGGGTATAAGTATAACTAAATAAAGAAAAACCTTCAAAAAATGCTATTGGCCAAAAACCTTCATATAATACCATTTTAGCGTTATTCAAAATACGCCGGTGGGGTTTTTTTTGCGAAAACACGCCGGATCAGCCGTAGGGGGTGGGGGAGGACGTTTTGAGGCGTCTTTGGAGGGAGAAAACGCCGGATCATGGCCCACTACGGGTGGTCAAAGTGCTTATTTGGTGTTAATATATTCTTTCTGTAACGTATCTCTCTCATATATCTTTCTATATATACACACCCCCACCATTAGAATAATTAAGTCAGAAAACTTGGAAGTCTTACATTACTAGCAAGCAACAAATGAATGATTCCATCACCGAGCCAAACTCGCCGTTATTACCGAGTCTCAACGAGGTGGAGACAATCATCGGATACAACTTCAAAAACAAAGAGTTACTAAAAGAAGCCTTTACTCACAACTCTTTTAAAGACAACGAATCTCAAGTATCTTACGAGCGGCTTGAGTACCTTGGAGACTCGGTTTTGAATCTCATGTTCGCCAAACAACATTACTTTTCGTACCCAAAAATGAACTCTGGTGAGTTGACTCGGTTGCGCGCAGCCAATGTGGACACCGAAGCCTTGGCTCGTGTTGCATTCAAACACGGGTTACATAGGTTTCTTAGACATGAAGATCCATCACTAAATGAACGGGTAATAATTACTAACTATTTGATTGTATAAACATGTTTAATAATTCATCATTTTATTTATTTGATTAAAGATTTTCAGGTACAAGAACTTATGGAAGGAATCAAAGAACACCCGTTGCACTCTCGTGGTTTGATCAATTTTCTTTGATTTACAATTTTGTCATTTACCACATAGTACCATTCATATCATATTTTATTTTATTTGAAACAATGGTAAGTACAAAATTTAAAAATGCAGATTAGATCTTCAATAAAGGGTAGTTACTTTGTCATTGCTATTCGTTTGTTTACCAAAAAAAAAAAGAATGAAATGTTTGGTTGTTTTTAGATTGAGTAAATTACGTTTTTGGCCCCTGTGGTTATATCAGTTTTACTATATTGGCCCAAAATAAGAATTTTTAACAGATCAGCCCCCATGGTCCCATTATCTAACCGTTTTGGCCCCTGAGACTAACTCCATCCATTACCCTGGTTAATTTCTTGGTCACATGGGTTGCACATGATGGGTAAAATTGTAATTTCCCCTCCCCCTTTTATGACTTTATAAATAAAACCCAAAATCATCATTTTCTTGAACAAATCAGATCATCATCTGCATCTCTCTTGAACAAAAACCCAGATCTGATTTCTTGAACAAATCATATCATCATCATCTGCGTGTCTTGAACAAATCATCATCTGCATCTCTTGAACAAAAACCCAGATCTGATTTCTTTAACAAATCAGATCATCATCATCTGCGTGTCTTGAACAAATAGTACGGTTGATTGATGGTATGGTGATGATGGTGGTGAAGAACGGTGACCGGAGAAGACGATTGATGTGGGTTACCAGTGATGATGAGAGGGTGGTTCACGGTTGTAGGTGGTGGTTGTGGTGGACATCGGAGGTTGGTTCGACGGGGAAGACGATGGAGAAGAACGGCCGGTGGATATCAACTCCGTTCAAACATCCGGCGACGATTGACACAGCGACGATCGATTCCGTTCAAACATCCGGCGACGATTGAATCACCTAGGTCAGTCGGATTTGGGTTTCATTCGAACACACAAAACACTGAATTTGGGTTTTGTTTTTGATTTGTTCTTTGACAATTTTGTGTTAAGAATTTAGGGGGTGTTTGGATGTTGTTTATGTGGGGATGATGATGATGACGATGATCTGGGTTAGATGATGATTGTTCTTGAAGATTAGGGTTTGAAGATGATGATGTGCAGATGATGGGTTCTTGTTCTTGAATTTAGGTTTTGTTTTTTTTTATTTGTTCATGTTCATGAAGATCTGAAACTGATGAAGATGAAGAGTGTTCTTGAAATCTGGGTAAGTTCATGTAGATGAAGAGTGTTCTTGAAATCTGATGAAGATCTAATGAAGATCTGAAACTGATGTGCAGAAACTTTTTTTTTTTTTTTTTGTTCAAGTTCATGTAGATGAAGAGTGTTCTTAAAATCTGGGTAAATAGAAATTAGATTTAAAGGGGAAGAGAAATTACAAAAATACCCTTGCATGTGACAAATAATTAACCAGGGTAATGGATGGAGTTAGTCTCAGGGGCCAAAACGGTTAGATAATGGGACCATGGGGGCTGATCTGTTAAAAATTCTTATTTTGGGCCAATATAGTAAAACTGATATAACCACAGGGGCCAAAAACGTAATTTACTCTTTTAGATTTTTAGGTGTACGATTGTTTTTAGTTTTTTTTGTGTGAACGTATACTGCAGATTTTTAAAAAATATAGTTATATTCAAAATCATTTTTTTTTTGCATTGTAGGCTATAACGACAATGTTAGTGTCACTTCACACAACCGCTTATGAGTAAACATCCTTGCCGGTATTTTGCCATAATGAAAACGATATCGGTGTTCGCCTTTACGTTTTTCGACAAAGCAAACCGATAATGACCAAACTCCACCCACTTGCGTGGAGAAAAACGATCACACACACTCCCGCCGCGAAGCGCGGGGTAAACACCTAGTTTCAAATACATAACAAAATTACGCCAATCAAAGCGTTATCCATTTCATATCTGAAAATGGGTAAAAATGACCGTAAATTTACACCCGGTCAAAACTAGTGACTGGATTAGCGACCGAACCTAATGGTGGTGAAAATAGTGACAACTACTAAACTGGTCGCAAAGCATTCGCTAATTAGAAAAAATAAAAAGTAAGTTGGTTTGGTCGCGGTATTTAAAAAAAAACAAAAATTATAAAGAAAGTAAACTATGTTGATCAATAAACGGTCGCAAAAATTTCTAAAGAAGGAAAAAATTAGCCCTTCTTAAAATCGGTTGCAAAATTTTTATTTCAAGGCCACTCAGTCATATATAATACCCTGTTGAGTCGCAGTATTTTAAAATAAAAACAAAAACTAAAAAGAAAGTAAACTGAGTTGATCAAAAAATGGTCGCACAAATTTTTGAAAAAAAGGAAAAAATTAGCCTGTCTTAAAGTCGGTTGCAAAAGTTTTATTTTAAGGCCACTCTGTCATATATAATACCATGTTACGTATTTAAGTCGTCCACAAAGGAATTGATTGCAAAGTATTAAAAAATCAACGAGGGTTTAATTAAGCGACCATCAAAAGTGGTTGTACAAAATCTTAATAAATTAGAAATAGATAATTTAAGAATTTTGTTGCTTTGTTTTTTAATTTGCTAGGTGGTGAAGAATTTGTTGCAACCTTTGACGACACCGGAAAACCTTAGTTTGAACCCAATAATGAAGTTAAATGAAACATGCCAAAAGATGGGGATAAAACTAGAATACAAAAACTTGTGGATTGAAACAGGAGATATAGAAATATATAAAGACAATGAGTTAATTGGCAAAGGGAACTACAAGAAAAAGAAAACGACAGCAAAAAACAAAGCAGCGGCCGATGCTTACGAGAATCTTGTCAAGTTGTTCGGTATTTGAGATATGATCATACGAAGTTATACTATGGTGAAGTACCATGGTCACTTATTGTTCATACAATCGGTTGTGTGTGTTGTGTACATGTGTTTCCATTGAAAAGAAAAAAAAAATGCATATATTATTTATACATATCAAATGAAACTGATCATGAATAGTGTTACAATATTTTATTTTAATTTTATAATTTTATTTTCAAGTATTTATTTATTTTTAAATACTATTTTATTCAATCATTTAGTTTACTTTTCTTTTAATAACTTGCCTTTGTTAGTTTAGAAAAAAAAAAATGCATAACAATGTTTTTTAACATTGCAGTATAACTTTATTGAAAATGAATATTGTGCAGGAGGTGTACCAAACCGAACCGAAAGCGACAATGAATGGTAATTATTATTTTGAAGTATTTTTTTTAAAAGAATATTATTATTTATTATTTATTTTAATTTTTTCTAATAATCTGTTTTTATTTTTCCAAGTATTGCGATAAAGTTTTATTTTTTTAAAATAGATAATGTGCCGCTAACCTACCAAAACCTACCGAATCGATTGAACAACATCTGTATCGATACCGCTATTAATTTTTTATTGTTTTTACTTTTGATAAACTGGCACCAAATCGTTATTAAACCATAACAAACCAAACGAACAACATTGGTACCGGTTTATACAACTTTGTCTGCAACGATATATGAATAATGATATCAATACTGTGACGATCTGAACCAATCAATATCGTTTGAACATTGGTCTCGGTACCCGTGTTCATTTTTGTCGTTTTCAGTCGATTGATTTTTATACGAAGTACATGTATCATACCGGTATTGTAACGAACTAAACCGATACCAATCCAATGCTCACGGTAATGTACCGCCGCAACGCGCGGTCAAATCACCTAGTTGCATTTAAATCTAACATTGAGAAAGAGGGGGTAAATAATGATAGATAAATATTTTATATTTTATCTTATAGGAGTTTATGTTATTAAAAGAAAAAAAAACTAGAGTTAATTGCTCGGATGGTCCCTGTGGTTTGGCATTTTTTTCACATTTAGTCCCCACCTTTTTAAAATAACATGTTTGCTCCCTGTGGTTTGTTCACTTGTTACTCGGATAGTCCCCGGATTGGATGGAGGTTAGTTTTCTCATTTAAGTTGATATGAAATTACTAAATTGCCCTTACTCCTTTAAGTTTCAAATAGGCCCCACCATTTATTAAAAGAAATCAAATTAAATTAAATCATTTTAGTGGCCCCGCCCCACCACTACCCAATCCTTCCTTCCACCAAACCCAAACCGCCGTTCACCATCTTCAGCCACTACCATCATAACCACCTGCCAACACCGTCGTTCACCTCAATGCTCACCATCCAACACCATCGTTCGTTCACCCCACCACTCCCTCATCTGCCTTCTCTAAATCATCATTCCACCGTATCATCAAACGACCGTTATCCACCAATCAAAAGGGTCCAACATGCCGGAAACCCACCAAAACAGAAAACGAAATGCTCAGCGACTACCACCCTATCTTGCCTAATTCCAATGAACTCCAAACGGACCAATCTAAGCGCTCGTTCTTTAACCGACTTTTAATCCACAAAAAAACTTACAACTTTGATATCCCCAACACACTTCTGAACAGAGCAGTGCACATCCTCAAAGACCTTTTTGTTTCTCGACATTCAAACACACCAGAGAGCCGAAAAGACAATCCCACTCAAGGAATTGATAATTAAACTGATAAATTGGTGTAGATGATCAAATCTGGCAAGTTATGAATTTAAATTGACAATCCAGGGACATGAAACATGAGCCATCGGAGCTCTAGTGTATGTCGAAGACCTAGCCATCGTGGTGCCATCGGAAAACGACATCGGTGAGAGTCGCCGGAACCCTAGCCGACCCCTTCTTTCCTGCGTTGTGTGCGTGAAAATTGTAGGTGACTGGGTGGTTTGGTAGTTTTTGTATGAGTGGTGTGAGGTGGGTTCCACATTATTAATTAATTATATTTTTGCTTTTTAATATATAACTAGTAATAAGACCCGCGCGCGTTGCGACGCGGGTACATCGCAAACGTCGAACGGATTAGTCCAATCGTTATGTGATTTGTTAATCATATAATAATGTGCGTTTCGAAGTATCCAACTGAACTCAATGTAACCTATAGATGTGTTGTAATTGGATTAAAATGTAAAGCAAATCGAGTTTATAATGTACAATCATAACGTATTATATGCGACTCGACTAACTCCAATTTATACCATCAAGTCAAAACGTATTATATGTGACCCGATTCATATGTAGGAAACATACAAAATAAAGGCCGAAAGCGTATACCAAATTTACGTCAAAATGTAAAAAGAAAAGTTTAAAAGTTGAGGGGTCGGTATAAAGCATATGTGAAAAAAACGTAAATTACCAAAGTATAGGTAAAAAATGCAAGTAATAAAAGTAGAGAGTAAATAAAAGGAAAATTCTATATGCAAAAAATATGAATTACAAAACTATAAGCTAAAAGTGGAAATTTTGGAAGTCAAAGAGGGGTGGTTTCACCGACTTTGTACTTTAAGTAATATAGAAATTAGTCAAAAGCTAAGGGCTAAAAATGCCAATTGTTAAAGTAGAACAATAGTAAAGTTAGATAAGGGACTAAAATTGATTACTCTAAAAGTGGAGGGGTCGTAGCAAAACTGAGGGGCTTGAAATGAAATATTGAAAAAGTTTAGGGGAGTAGCAAAGCTGAGGGGTTTGAAACGCAAAATGGAAAAAGTTTGAGGGGGAATGCCGGTGGGTCACCCCACCGACATAGCCTTTTAAGTTATAGTAGAATGTATAAAGGGTGCTTAAGTCATTTCATATAAACTTAACTGGATAAGTTAATGGCCATCCAATCTGGAGACTATCTGAGTAACAAGTGAACAAAACACATGGAGCAAACATGCTATTTTGAAAAGGTGAGGATTAAATGTGAAATAACGCCAAATCACAGGGACCATCCGAACAATTAACTCAAAAAACTAATAGCACTTGGAATGGGTCATGAGTCCATTACCCATTTTATGTTGATGCTCTAAGAAGTGATGGGGTTTTCGTTCAACATAACCAATTATCAAAGTTGTGACTGATGATATGCTATTAAGATGAGTTGATCATCTCCCCTTTTTTATTTTGTTTAAAGTGTATCTAAATAAAAACATTTCTTCGGTAACGCAACTAGACACTAACGTTGTTAAATACAACTAATGATTTAAAAAAAGGAGTTTTGGATTTTAATATCCAACTATTTGTCGTTGGCCGTCAACAGTCTCAACTTAAAATCCAACCACTAGCAGTTTCAACTATTAACATATTGGCCCTCCAATGGACCCTAACTAATGGAACCCTAACGCCGTTAGTCGTCGGAAAAAAACGTTTTTGGCTGGGTGAAGGTTCCTAAAGGTCCGATCTAATGTTATAAAGAGGTTTGGGAAATAAATATTGAGTTTTCCGGCCAAAAAGGAGTTTTCTGGTGATCTCAATAATTGGGGTTTTAACTAGAAAAATGTTCCTAAAGATCCGATCTAAGGTTACAAAGATGTTTGGTTCGGAAATGTTGAGTTTTCCGTTTAAAAAGGAGGTTTCCGATGACCTCAATAATTGAGTCTTTTACTATAAAAGGGTTCCTAAATGTCAAGCCCTAAGGTTACAAAGAGGTTTGGGACAAAAGATTGACTTTTCCGGCCAAAAATGTTTTTTCCGGCAACCGGAGTTAGGATTCTGTTAGTCATGGTCCATTTGAGACCAATATGTTAGTAGTTGAGACTGCCACTAATTATTTATTAAGTTGAAAGTGCTGACGGCCAAATAATTGAGATTATTAAAAGTCCAATACTCCAAAAAAAAATAGTCGATTCAACGCTAGACCCGTTCATATATAGCTCCTCACTAGCAATAGAATGTTGTATGGCAATAACCATCACTGCTAACCCTTAGTTCAATGGCGTTACCAAAGATTTCTGTAGTAATAAAGCAGACATAAATTGATGTAAACTAAGAAGATTATTATCAACTAGAAAATTAGAGTAAATTAGAAGTTTTGTCCTTTATGTTTATATCAAATTTCAGGCGCTGTCCTTTTTGCCAAAATCTTGCAGGCGCTGTCCTTTAACTTTCAAAATCTTGCACGTTTTGTCCTTTAGGCCAAACCTGGTTAGAAATCTCAGTTAAAAAAGGTCATGTGCAGTACACACGGGGGTAAAATGGTAATTCCCTCTCAACTCATTTAATTCCCCATTTACATCCACAACAACCCCACTAATCCAAGATCATCTCTTCAATTCGTCTCTTCAACCATAATTCATAAACAAAACCCCCAAATCACCACCCTCAAATCACCACCACGACTTATATAAAAAATCTCAATTCTAATTAATCAACAGACGTATGTTCAGATCTAATCAAACAGCTTGTTACAAGAATATCATCAAACACATAAAAACATACATTTTTCTTACAAAATGCAGACGCTTAATGATGGATATACATACTTGACCAAAACAGTTAAACACATGAACAAAGTAAGGAACCACAAAATGCAAACAATAGTCGACTACTGACCGAGGGTTTCTTTTAAATGTCTGCTGCCACTGTCATGACCGTGAACTGGAGTTCCGGCGGTCCGCCACTGCCATTCCTGTACGCCGCATCTGATGTCGGCTCCCACCACCGTCTCAACCAAATCTCCACCTGCTGTCCTCATCTTCCCATCTCGACCACTGCCATTCTCCATCGTCATCATCATCTCCGGTGACTGGTTTTAGAGAAGAAATGATAAAGGGGCTAGGGTTCTCTTACCAGAGAGACGGCCGTCGTTGGTCGTTCTGTTTACCATTGAAACCCTAGGCCTTGTAATCGATCTGTAAAACTCTGAATCCTTCATCACCATACCTTGAATATCTCGTCGGAATCTGATGTTGGTTCGTATTCCACCACCTCCACTCAAACCATTGTTGTTTTTGTGAACCATCTCACCTCTATTTACTGCCTTCATCGTCGGAATACGAGAGAGAGAAATGGGGGCTCATAGAGATAAAGGATCGCCGGAGGTGGTGGTGGTGGTGGTCTGTGGTGGACGATGGTGACTAAAGAGAGAGGGGGTCGCCGGAGGTGGTGGTGGTGTCTGTGGTGGATGTTGGCTGAGAGAGATAAAGAGAGAAAAGAGAGAGATGTGAAGAGAGCAGGGTTTATAATATCCTTATTTAAATGGGTTTTTTAATTTAATTAACATATTTTTTAATTAAATGGGTAAAATTACAAAAATATCCTTATTTGCCTACCAAAATTACAAAAATATCCTGATTTAACCAAAAAAGGTTAACTGGGTTTGGCCTAAAGGACATAACGTGCAAGATTTTGAACGTTAAGGATAAAACTCGTAAACTTTTGCGCTAAAGGACAGCGCCTGCAATTTGATGTAAACATAAATGACAAAACTTGTAATTTACTCAGAAAATTAAGTAGGAACCAAGCATAAATGATAAAATCATAAATGCTAGTCCAAGTTGTGTCACGTCCTTGTCTAAAATACATATTATATTCCTAAATTCGTGTCAATATGATTGCATCGACCTAAGAACTTTTGTAGCGATAACTATATGTTTTATTCTTTAACATAATTACATGACGTATTGTCTAGAGAATATAAGTAATTGCTTGTAAGCCTTTATAATCCTTATTCTATGATATGGTGCATATATATTGTTTTACAAAAGATTAAAAAATCTTATATGTACTATTTAAAGAAATGTCCAACTTGGAAATAAATATTAACTAATTCTTAGTTAGGTGCTACGTATGTATCATGCCATCTAATATGTGTCATGTAATACGTGACAGTTTACATAGACAAGCACATTTTCAATATCTACATCCTACATGGCGGGGAATAGTGGTTGTTGACGTGTCCCAACTCTTCAGTTTTGCCAACTTTATAAAGCAAATCGATTTTCCCTTTTTTATAATGTTTAACTCATACTCTCTTGGTTTTTCCAAACCCTTTGATATCACTACCATCTGATTGGGCTAGGTTCGATACATGTCCTTCAGTTTTTTTTCTAAATACGTTTTTCCTTTTCTTAATTTGGGTTGACTAGGCCTGTTTCTACACGTGTTCTACTGCAGCTGATTTCTTCCGTCTACGTGGCTATCTCACGGATTATGTTTATCACAGATCCACTTTTTCCCTAAATCCTCCCTGCTTAGGCTTTTCCCAGGTAACTGTCAATATCTTACTTTAAATTTGCCTCCTATGCGATTCGATTTACCCTTCTCTGTTCCCCTCTGTTCATAGGTTAGGCTTTTATTATTTGTTGTTGTATCTATCAGAGCATGAGGCTTCACAAAATTGAATCCGTAACTAAAATTCCTACGAAATCGCCGTGATACATACTTTGACCGCTTGCCCCAGATTCAACTATTAACAAAGTCTTTGCGCAATTAAGGATTTTAACCACTTCAACCAAATTGTTATCTTACTTCGTACAAATTGTTTCATGTCAATTGGTATGAATGCAACTGATAAACACACGAAATAGTGAGAAAACAGGCGACAAAACTTTATTATTTACCCAAACCAAAAAAACACCCCCAAAACCCAAGATCTTACAAATTGTAAGATCTGAATACATATACAAAGAAACGATCAATTGATACAAACAATCAGATGATCTAAAACAGTGATCACACTTGATCACAAGATCTATCAAAGATCTTTTAACAACTTGTACAGAAAATACAGAGGATACAACGAGAGAGAACAAGAGAGACTGATGAACTTGTGCGTAACAAATGAGGGGTGAATTATGAGAACAATCCAAACACTTCTCTTTTATACCAGCCCTTTAGAATGTTACACTTCAGTCCAGAAGTTTCACTAAAGATGATCGCGGTCCTCCAGAATTTACATAACGCCCCTTAGACTTTCCAACTTGTACAAATCTGTTATAACAACTCAAACAAATATAACAGACATATTAACAAACCTGAGCCCATGCAACAGCCCATACATCTCATAAAGCCCAATGACAATACCAAGCTAATAAACAGCCCAATAAATAAAATATATGAATGATATCACTTCTCTTCTTTTAACATCCACCCTTCATTCATATGTTTGAACATATTAACCAGTCCCAATTTGTCACAAAACACTTCATGTTGTGACACTGAAAGCCCTTTAGTAAACACATCTGCAAGTTGACATTCTGTGTCAACTTTCTCAGGATGTATTATACCACAGGCAACCTTTTCTCTCAAAAAATGTAAATCCAGTTCAAAATGCTTTGTCCTTTCATGAAATACAGGATTTGAAGCTATAGACATAGCTACTTTGCTATCATAAAACAAATTTATAGGTAAACTAACATTAACTTTAAGTTCCTTCAACAAATTCATAATCGACATTATTTCACAAGTAGTAAAACACATAGCTCTGTATTCTGCTTCAGCAGCTGACCTCGACACTACACTTTGTTTTTTACTCTTCCATGAAACCAAAGAAGAGCCCAGAAATATGCAAAAACCAGTTACAAACTTCCGAGTTATTAAATATTTACCCCAGTCAGAATCAGCATAACCCAACAACTCTAACACATTCTCAGATTAAACTTTAACCCTTTACTAGGACAAGACTTCAAGTATCTAAGCAACCTTAGAGAAACTTGTAAATGTGACTCAGTTGGACTATGCATAAATTGACTCAGAAACTAGACAGCATATGATATATCGGGTCTGGTCAAAGAAAGATATATTAACTTTCCTATTAACTTCTGAAAACTAGTGACATCTTTTAACAAAACTGGATTTTTCTCAGTTTTAGACGACACTATATAGCTTTGTTCAATGGGAGTTGAAACAGGTTTACACCTTAACAACCCAAATTCATTTAAGAACTCCAAATAGTATTTTCTTTGATTCAAATGAACATCATTTTTATCATACAAAACCTCTATCCCAAGAAAATACTTTAGCTTACCTAAGTCTTTTATCTTAAAATTATCACTTAACAGTTTCTCAACTTTATTTATTTCATTAACATCATTTCCTGTTAAGACTATATCATCTACATAAACAAGAAGAACCACAAACACAGAATCTTTGCACAAAATAAACAAAGAATGATCACATAAGCTTTGATTAAACCCAATTTTTTTCTAAAACCTCAGTCAACTTTTCATTCCATTTACGTGGTGCTTGTTTAAGTCCATATAAGGACTTTACAAGCTTGCAAACCTTTGTTTCATTCTTTCAATAATAACCTGGGTGTCACACCCCGATTTCCGGTGGGCCCGGAAGGGTATAATCATGACGATTGGATAACAATTATCACAATATAATAATATGCAGCGGAAGTATTGGAATGAAATTATTAAAATAAAGCTTGAATGTATAAAGTATTACAAGCGTTTGATACAAGCCCACAGGCAGGATCCAAATAAACAGAGCTTTAGACATTATAGGCCTTAAGCATCAGGAGTGCAAATTCCTTAGCCTTCATTCTAGCCGACCCGTATACCCTGCCTATAATAAGGTTCAGTACATGCTGTTCAATCTTTTGAAAATACGTCAGCCAAAGCTGGTAAATACAAGTAACTGACTCTTTGGAAAAATAGTTTTTCGAAAAGAGTTTTATACATATAGATAACCCGTAGGTGATCTTTTAAATATATCTTGGGAGTATTCTTGTTACGAGATTATAAACTTGATTAACCCATTGTGTTGTCCGGACATGGTATTATTAACCCCCAATTATATCAATTATCAAGTAAACGAATTAAACCGTATTCTTACACTTTTGCGCAATCATAGGCGACTTACTTATGTAATAACCACCCCAAGAGGCATATTTGCCATCCCAAGTTTACACTAAAACAAGTCAAGAGTATTTACCTTTTTTGCTAGCTTCCAATCAATAAGACTATATTTGGCAAAGAGCCGCAAGTCTAAGTATTATTGACTCAAGTCTGACTATCTAGGGGGTACTATAGTCTGGAATGAACAGATTTATTATCTGTTAGAATGTATACGGGCCAAAGGTAGTTCCTTTAGATATGACCCGATACTTAGGAATAGGTTCGCAAGATTAAGCGTATACCAAATAGAATGTGGTTTAAACCCAACAAGTACTAGGACTTGTATAATATGGGTAAACAAAGTACATTCTGGATTTTGAGATTAAAACGATAAGGTTAAACCCTTTTCGGTAAACTTATGTAAACTAGTTACGTAAGTCTAACCGTACGCTTATAAGCGATAACGGGTAACCGGATGAGTCATGAACAATTTCCATATGACAATACACTTTAACCAAGTTATAATATCAGTAGGTTATCAACTTGCATGCCCGTTAAGGTTTTAAAATCAAATTATGCCTCATAAGGGCATTTTAGTAATTTACAATTTATAAAAGGAGCTTGCGAGTAAACTAATGTCATGGTTATAAACATTTTTTAAAAATGGTTTAATTATGATATCATATCAGTAGGATATCAAATATATGTGTGGTTTACGCTCTAAGACCAAACTATGCGCCGTAGGGGCATTTTGGTCATTTCACACATAGTTTTGAGAATTTATTTGGGATCCTGAGTTCATGACTTATACCTACTGTAAAAATATTTGAACTGGTTTATAAAATCAGTAGGTAACAAGTCTTGGTTCGTAAATATGGTTTAAAACCATACTACGCCCCTAAACGGCGTTAATGTCGTTAAATGACGATTTATGCGATGGTTTAAGAAATCTGATGTTATGACCAGCTTTGAAGGTTAAAATATTTTATTTATCATAACATATCAGTAAACAAAAGGTTTGGTTTGAATATTATGCTTAAAACCCATTTTATGTGCCATAAGGGCATTATCGTCATTTATAGGCATTGTATATGAACTTGAAGTTAGACTCAGTTTAATATCTGACTTAGCATGCCAAACAATCCTAATTATAATATCATATCAGTAGGTAATGAGTTTTTATGCAAAATTATGTTTAAAACTCGTTTTTGGTGTAAAAGGGCATTTTAGTCCTTTTAAAAGCGTAGTTTACGATTATATGCGTAAACTCAGTTTATGACCAGTTTATAAACACCAAAATATTCTAAACATTCTTACTTATCAGTACATAACTCACTTGCATGCTCATTTATGTCTAAAACCTTATTTTTAATCAAAATGGCATATTAGTCAAAGTGCGGCATAATAACGGAACATGCGCATAAACTCATATTACTAGTCCGATCGTGTAATATAACCTTATAGGATTATACTACATTATATTACGATCATATCGGAACCTAAAATCAGTAGCATACTAGTCTAATTCGGTTTATAACCAAAAGTCAATGTAGAAGTCAAACTACGCGACTTTCGATTGCGAACCGACCCTAAAACTGGAATTGACGAGCCGAACATGTTTACACATGTTCTAATAATTATTACCGAGTTGTTTAAGTGATAAAAACATATTTTAGAACACTTCTAAACTCATATCGCAATTATTTTAAAAACTGACTCGTTGACTTTTTAATATAATATTACGTTGACTCGTCAATTGACCAAGCAAACGTGATTCTTAGGAGGTGCCCTTTTGAGGGATTAATACCTACCTAATTACAATCACGTAGCCATGTTCGTTGCGAACAATGGCTTGACCGTTTAAGGTCTAGCTAAAAGTCAAAGCGTTTATCGTAAACGCTTGACTTTTCGGCTTTAAAAGCCAAATAAAAGAACTAGTCACGAAAGGAACACTCACAAGTGGTCCTAGGGACTGAAGAGGACTGAGAGGTATGCTTCCAATTGCTCAGGAGCTCCCATAAGAGAAGGAGAGAAAGAATGGTGCAAGTGAAAATGAATGATTCATGGCCTATTTATAGTTTTCAAGAAACTCTAAGATCTTGCCAAGGGTTCTAAGGACTCATTAGGATGTTAACTAGTGTTAGACCAGGAATTTAAAACCATTAACAAGTCCCTAGTCTGATAAAAATGGTTTGGGGTATTGTGTGGTGAACAAGGAAAAGAAAGAAAGAAAAAAAATAATAAACTGCACAGCTACGGTCCTGGCGGCCCACGACAAAACTCGACTCAAATCTTCGTGGACCGCGAGTCTATGTCCGGCCCAGTTGCCAGGTTTCACTTATTGGCAGCTTCATCCCTTTAATCTTTTAATTCATTTTCAACTTTCAAAAGTGACATTATTGGCACAATATTTTCTAGTGTATTATGTTATGTTAATACAAGGTACAAAGACCTCTAGTGACCAATCTTAGACATGCCCGAGAGTACGGTCGAGCATTACGAAGTTCCCGTTTCATTTAGGAGGTCACTCAAAGGCGTAGTTTTACACGTTGACGCTTTTAGTCTTTTAACGCACAAATTTGTGCGTAATATCGTTTAACGATATCAAAGCCTTACAAAATCCATATTAGGCATTCCAGAGATTATGATCGAACATCACAAGGCTCTGAGTTCGTTAAAAGGTCACTCATAGGTAAGATTTAACATGTTGACGCTTTTAACCCTCCGTTACCGAAACTTTTGAGTTTATCGCAAACAGTTTTGATTATCCAACTAGTGGCTTAATAGGAGAACATGAATACCGTATAATGTCACTTAGAGGCTTAGTTTAAGCATGCTGACACTTTCAGTCCTTTCATATTCAAAGTTTTAACTGTTTGGCGATAATAGTCCCTCCTAGTCAAGGTTTAACATAGTTAGGATTAGGGACACGTGTCGATACATTATTGGACATGATTTTGCGAGGTGTTACATCTTCACCCCCTTAAAAGAAATCTCGACCTCGAGATTTGATCGAAGTAATACAGTCAGTTCCGTATCGTAGTAGGTTTCAACCTCTTAAGTGTCTCCTGGGCCACAATGGAAATCCCATTTCACATTTACGAGGGAAACTTGGGACTTTCAAATTCTATGGTCCATAATGGACAAGGTTTTTCAATAAACCTTAAGCTCACGTTTGAACGTCATGGTGAAACATGACAATTGCTTATCAGCTAAGCACTTTGCTAGAATTTCCAAAGATAAGAATATATTTAGTATTATGATTCGATACTTTAGACAACGGTACTCCATAAGGAGACTCGATGTTATCTTTCTGTAGATTAACTTGTTGGAATTTTAGGTAATTAACCATAAGCATCGACTTAGTAGGTTTGTCGAATGTAATTTACATTGCGTCATTGCCGTGATTTATTTTAGATAACTGGGAGATTAGATCTGTTGTTACCATTTTCCCAATTCCATGTGGGATTTTCTAGTTCCATGATGCTGACTAATAATGGTCTGCTATGTTCGACTCTCTCGCGAACGTTCTAAGCATTATGCTTCCTGGGTGGCTATGGACTTCTCATTTTTATCCACACAAAGGCCTTCAGCTTTTGATTTTAATTCATCAAAAGTTACTTGTGTCATGTAGATGACACATCCTTCTTTCAATCAATTGGATGCTTCAAGCATAAAATCTTCCTCGAGCAATCCATAGTGTTGATCTTCCACGGATGGTGAGTATATCACCAGATGGGGATTTTTAATTTTGATAAGTTTCTTATTGCAGGAAAAGTGGATTTGGTTTTTGGACTAACCAATCCATGTCTAAGAACATATCGAATCCTGCAGGATTTATAGATAAAAGATTATCAAAGACAATTGTTTCATGAAGGATATATCATATGTGAAACCATCTAGGTTGGCCACTTGATTTTATAAATAACATTTAAGTCTTGAAAGGGTAAAATTTAAAATTTTATTAGATTTACAATCGATTAAGCTTTAACTAGCTCCAGGGTTTAAAACAAGTTTCTAGTAAATAAATCATTTACGGGAATAGATCTGTAAAGATGTGTCTTGAACTGCTTCTGCGGTAGCAGATTGGAAGGCTCAAACATTGCCTTTCTTGCCATCAGTGGCCTTGTTTTTCCCGTCAGTCGCCCTCTTTGGGCAGCGGGTCTTTATATGCCCTTTCTCGCCACATCCATAACACGTGGCGTCTTTCAAGTTTTTGCATTCATGAGACTTGTGGTCCATCTTCTTACAGATGCCACATCCCTTGGTCTGTTCACGAAAACATTTTTCGAAGTGTTGCTTCCCGCAGGTTTTACACTTGGGTTTTGCCTCATTCGGCTTGGACTGGTTATAACTCGAACCGGTCTTACCCTTTTTGTAATCTTTACTTGGTGTATCATCACGCTTTCGCTTGTGATCCTCCTCGGCCTTAATCGCCTTTGCTCTTATTTCATCTTCAGTGAGAGATAGAGCAAGATCCACAACGGATCTAAAAGTTACAGGTTTGGAGGATTTAACCATCCCCTTGATTTCTGGAGCGAGTCCTCCAATAAACCGCGAAATGCGCTTAGACTCGGGAGTAATTAAATATGGCACAAGTCTTGATAAAGAGTTGTATTCAGATACATAAGCTCGACACTCGAGACCTTTCATGGCCAGCCTTAGAAAGTCAGTTTCAACTTTCTCCACCTCGTGAGGTGGGCAATAAGTCTCGAGGATCAATTCCACGAACTTTGACCAACTCAGGTTGTACATTGCGACCTTGCTAGTGGATTGGATCAGTGCCTTCCACCAAGTCAGAGCATCCTCCTTGAAGGATTGGGACACGTATTTAACAGTGTCCTTGGTGGCACAACCGCTTATATCAACAACGGTTTCCATTTCATCCAGCCACTTTAGAGCATCAATTGCTCCGATCTCTCCCGTAAAGTCACGAGGTTTGCAAGATACAAAGTATTTATATGTACACCCCTTCTTAGAGTCATGTGACTCTGCTTTATGGATACTCTTAATACTCTGCTCACTCTTAGTTGAGGAGAAATGAGTCTTCTCAGTTTTATGAGTATTAGAACGGGGTTTAGAAACAAAGTTCTCTTTTTGTACCGATGGCTTTAGCCCTTTAAATATGGCCATAAATCCAGCCAGGGATTTACCGACTTCATCAGCAACTATGGATCAAAGACGATTCTCTTCGTCATTACGGTTATGGTGCTCTAAATCGTCACCACCGTTTTTCTTACTTGCTTTGCCAATACTCAGGCTCGCCATAAGTTTATCTGAAAAATAATATTATAGCCAATCAGTAATTCTTCGAGAACTAAATAGCAAATCAATTTATTTGCATTATATCTTACAGATCTATATATTTATATATCAATTTCACTAGCCCTGCTTACCACAATTGGTAATGGTCTTAGCCGTATAACTCATCGGCTTGTCACAAGGGATATTTAAATACAACACATTAGCTTGTCACGAAGGACATTTAAATATAGCATATTGGTTTGTCTTGAAGGACATTTAAATATAGCACATTGGCTTGTCACGAAGGATGTGAAAGACATGGCACATGGGCATGTCACAAAGATTGTGAAAGATATGGCACAAAGGCCTCGTCGCGAAGGACATTGAAAGATATGTAAGCCGTGATCTTATTTGATCAGTGGGCTTTAAGGTTTGAACATAGTTCATTACCTTTAGACAAGAGGTCGTAGACCACAACTGTCGTCACAATTGATGATATAATATGGCCCGTAGGCGATTCAATTGATATCACAAAAGGATGTTAAATTAATGGTCATCGCACTGATGATATCAGTCATGATCGCACTTGATCATATAGACTGTGAGGATTGGGCATCGCTTTCCACTTTGGACAGGGAACCATAATGGTCACAACTGTCATTGTCTCAAATGGACGATATAATATAGTCTGTAGGTGAAACATCACTAGGGATGTTAATTGTAACGCCTCGTAATTTAATATCTTTAGAAAAAAAATTCATATTCATACCATAATTCGAGGCGTAAATCATATTTAAAAAAATGTATACATATTTACATATTCGTTATTTGTATGATCGACCACTTAAATAAGTAATTATGCACAATCCGATACTTATCAGGTTTGCAATTACGCGTCCAACGTCAACTAACGACCCTACTCGACGTATTTTCGACCCTAAAATAATATAATACGACGCTCTACGACGATCGGGTTGCGAAAACGGGCCTCGTAGGAGCTTACGGGCCGTTCCAAATATAGAAAACGGGCTTGTGGGCCTTAGGCCCAAGCCCAAGCCCACTAATCTAACCTAAGTTTAAAGTGTAGAAAACCCTAACGACCTGACCTACAAAACACAGCAGCACACAACATCTAGTCTCTCTCTCTCTCTTTCGGATTACACACATACACGCAGACAAGAGACATATGGGGTTTCTTGAAAACCTTATCAAAACCTACACCCTTATCTCTTGCAAAACCCCAGAACAACATCGTCCTCTCAAAACAACCCCCCTCCTCACTTTCGCTCGTCTCCTCTCTCCCTCCGTTGAACAGATTCTGGCCGCCACCACACATACCTGAAACAAGCAGCTCTCTCTCTCTCTCTCTTCTAGACGAACGGCCAACCACCGGTGTTGACGGTGGTGGTGGTTCCTGCAAAGAGGATGACGGCGGTGGAGGTGCTCAACGGAGCCGGCGATGGAGTGGTGACGGAGGTGACGATGACCTGACGGTGATGATGATGACGCAGTGATGATGTTGAAGACGGAGCCACTTCGACAACAACCGGCTTCGATTTGACTCAAGCTTCGGTTCGGATTCGGTTCCAGTTCGACTCTCGGTTCAGGCTCGGAGAAACCGCGGAGGTTCTTTACGTGTTCGGTATAATTCCTTATTCTTTCTTTTTGGATGACTCTTCGTTTAATCCATATGATACACACCTCAGGCTAATGTTCATACAAATAATATTTTTGGAATTATAATTAATGAAACAAATGGTAATACATGTTCCTTTCGTTGCCTGTATTGAAAGTATATATATGTTACTGTTTGTTTGTTTTCTTATCATCTCCTACCTATATATATAACATAACTAAAACAAAAAAAAAAAAGAAAAGAAAAAAAAACAAGATTTTAAATCTATTTATATGTAACAGTTTACGTACAGTTCTTTTACGGAGGAGATGACAAAGCCACGATACGTTTCGCCACCTTCTCATCGTTGTTTCACTCGCGAGAACGGTAACAAACACGTCGGAGAAGGCCAGTCGTCACCAGAGTTCACCCGAGCCGTCCGAATCGCGCCGGAGACTCGGAGATGACGACCGGAAAACCGCGGCCCTTATATCGTTCGGTATATATTCTCTTCTTTGCCTGCTAGTCCTATTCTCCTTTCGTTTAGCACTTGTACTGTTAAACCTCCACAATTGAATAAAATGGAAATTTTCATGTTTAAAATTATGTTTGGTGATAAACTGTTAAGAATGGTAGGAATGAATTAAAAGAAAACTGTTAGTTTTGTTTTGTAGAAGATGATAATCAATTTTCTTTTACTTTATTTTTTTTGAAAGGCTTAGATTATAATAAGACATGTTAACCAATTATAATCAGCAACAATTTCTGTTTTTTTAATTCAATAACCTAAATAAGTTATATTAATTCCTTTTATAATCCAAAAATATTAAAAGGAGGATTGGTATAAAAAAAATTAATTAATTTGTAGCTATATCGTAAACCATAAATATTAGGGTTATATTTAACCTACAAATATTAACGAAACATTATGTGATATTCTAACGTATAGGGTAACCGTTCATTCGTTCTCTTGGATTTCTCAATCTTTACTCGTGCGTTACAAGAAATTCTCATACGCAACCAATGTGAGCATACTCGATTCCTTTTTACGCTTTATTACCTTTGGGATGCAATACATGTACTTTGAATCAAATACACAAACATGCTAGAAATTCTTTTATACAAATAATCTCTATATTTGCTCATACGTGTTATACTTGCAATCATATGTGTTATACTTGTAATCATACGTGTTTAAATTCATATGCTTGTACTTAGTCATTGCCATGAAAAATATGTTTAAAACATTTTTATACTTATACTCAAACCTGTATGCTCGCCAATACTTTTTGTATTGAACCATGCGTTAACATGTATTGCAGGTTTTGATGATGCAAGGAATCTCGTAGGATTGCCTAGAAACGCATTTACGTTTTAATACTTGTGGCATTGTAATTTACCTTCAAACCTGTTGTATTTTGTTTCCAATCTTGTAATAAACCATTATCATGAAATGAAATTTATTTACTTGAATACTTGTTGTATATATTATTTATTTCAAACTTGTGGTATTTCTAGTTCAAGCAATGTAAAAATGTAATCATTAAATACTTGACACAAATAGCGTTATGAAGTCTCTTGCAATCTACACACTTCGTCTCATCCCGATGTTTCTGCCATCGGTTGGGGTGTGACAGATTGGTATCGCCATAACTATAGAGAATTAGGTAGAATTGCCATGTTCGACCTAGTCTATAGTCTAAGTACCAAAACTCGACCATTCCTGATTCTTGCTTAATATGTAATTCTTCCTATTTGCTTCTACCTCTTCTTTTGTCTAAATATACAATGTGTCTTTTCTAAAACGTTTCACACAATACATACTTGAAGATACTCATATTCCACAATCGAAACGACTCACTAGAATAGGGGTGATTCCCGCCTTTGGTAACGAATTTCAATCCACCTTACATTTTATTTTGCACGAAATTTCACCATCAAGTCAGGAGTGATATCCGTATCTTGGTGGGAACTTCCATTTCATACTCTAGTGGTTCCTTATTGACGAGTCGAGGTTTTATCTTTTTTCGTTCAATAAACCACATTTTGGGGACGAAATTGTCAAGCTAGGATTGATATCCACACCTTGGTGACTGGTTCCACTCTTCGATTTTCAATCTCGCCAAAGTTTCGTATTTTCGATCAAATTAGGGACATGTACTAACTGGAAGGGTAAAATACCGTTAATCGCCTGGCGACGAGAGTATTATGCCTATTAGGCCAAAGCATGTCTCCCTGATTCGAAAGGACTTGCGATGCACTTTGGAATAGTCGAAGCTTCTAAACCTGAAGCACTCCAATACTTATCAAGCCTCTCTTTTATACTAACTTAACTTTTATGCGATTTAATACTTGTTACCTAATCATCGTTTTACACAATAAATTAATACACGCATACTGATACTTTATACTTGATTCGGGATTACTGGACATTCTTTATGTGATGAACTGGTCATTAGCTTCGTAAGAAGCCACACCTTAACGTATATAGTGCTCGTGAAGCACTGTAGGAGTAGCGCACCGCCGCATGTATTTGTGGTTACGTTAAGTTAAACTTTTACGGTCTTTATAGCAACGAAATGATGACATGTGCTATAGAGATGATACTAGCGGACACGTTGGTTCGATTTGTTTGAGCCTCACCTTAACGTATATAGTGCTCGTGAAGCACTATAGGAGTAGCGCACCGCCACGTGTATTTGTGGTTACGTTAAGTTAAACTTTTACGGTCTTTATAGCAATGAAATGATGACATGTGCTATAGAGATGATACTAGCGGACACGTTGGCTCAATTTGTTCGAGCCTCACCTTAACATATATAGCGCTTGTGTAGCGCTATAGGAGTAGCACCCGCCGCATGGACTTGCGGTCATGTTAAGTCATTCGTACATTCATACATACATACATACTTGCGGACACGATGGTTTGACCAGTGAGATCACATGCCAGTAATGCGTTAATCTAGTTAACTAAAATATCTCATGTGGACTATTCAAATAATTTAATCATACTAATACATATACTTACACCTTATGACCTCTCTCATACTTAAATACCCATCATACTTACATACTTAAACTTCTATACGTTATCATTCTCACTCGTAATACGTTAATAAACCCTGACCCATACACTACTAGTACAAACTATGCAGATCATGCACAGACCAAGGATAATCACGGATGCATACATGATTATATTGGTAGGCGCATGAAAACCATAGTAGGTTCTCCTGTGTATCCTAACATGGAACGTAACATGACATCGATTTGCGAAACAAACGTAACAGGGTGTGATCATGGTGGATACGCCACTGGTACTTCCTATATATAAGTGTTCCTACCATGTTACCAAACGTTCGTAAAAACATGCCATGAGAAATTCGGTGTTTCCTCATACCGTATTGAATACAAACCTTGATCACTAACAATCTATTTCTCAGTTGTACCCAAACATACATCAAAATGCCAGTTTTTTTCTAAAAAGTTTTCCTCTTAAATAAATTTCGGGACGAAATTTCCTAAAGGAGAGGAGACTGTAACGCCTCGTAATTTAATATCTTTATAAAAAAAAATTCATATTCATACCATAATTCGAGGCGTAAATCATATTAAAAAAAATGTATACATATTTACATATTCGTTATTCGTATGATCGACCACTTAAATAAGTAATTATGCACAATCCGATACTTTTCAGGTTTGCAATTACGCGTCCAACGTCAACTAACGACCCTACTCGACGTATTTTCGACCCTAAAATAATATAATACGACGCTCTACGACGATCGGGTTGCGAAAACGGGCCTTGTAGGAGCTTACGGGCCGTTCCAAATATAGAAAACGGGCTTGTGGGCCTTAGGCCCAAGCCCAAGCCCACTAATCTAACCTAAGTTTAAAGTGTAGAAAACCCTAACGACCTGACCTACAAAACACAGCAGCACACAACATCTAGTCTCTCTCTCTTTCTTTCGGATTACACACATACACGCAGACAAGAGACATATGGGGTTTCTTGAAAACCTTATCAAAACCTACACCCTTATCTCTTGCAAAACCCCAGAACAACATTGTCCTCTCAAAACAACCCCCTCCTCACTTTCGCTCGTCTCCTCTCTCCCTCCGTTGAACAGATTCTGGCCGCCACCACACATACCTGAAACAAGCAGCTCTCTCTCTCTCTTCTAGACGAACGGCCAACCACCGGTGTTGACGGTGGTGGTGGTTCCTGCAAAGAGGATGACGGTGGTGGAGGTGCTCAACGGAGCCGGCGACGGGGTGGTGACGGAGGTGAGGATGACCTGACGGTGACGATGATGACGCAGTGATGATGTTGAAGACGGAGCCACATCGACAACAACCGGCTTCGATTTGACTCAAGCTTCGGTTCGGATTCGGTTCCAGTTCGACTCTCGGTTCAGGCTCGGAGAAACTGCGGAGGTTCTTTACGTGTTCGGTATAATTCCTTATTCTTTGTTTTTGGATGACTCTTCGTTTAATCCATATGATACACACCTCAGGCTAATGTTCATACAAATAAAATTTTTGGAATTATAATTAATGAAACAAATTGTAATACATGTTCCTTTCGTTTCCTGAAGACTCAAAACCAGTTAGTCCGACCTGGTTAGAGCAGAACTTCAGATGACCTAGCAAGGAACCTGCAAGATCACAAAGAAACAAGCACATCGTTAGCCTCGTCACAGGGAAGGGGCCTCTCTGTGACCAAGCTCGGGCGTGAGAATAAGTATTTGTGAGAAGGAAATAGGTCAGGGAGAGAGAGATGAGAGTTTAGAGAGAGAAAGTAGCGATTACCCATTTTGGAGGTTCAAGTATGGTATTTATAGTCTTTGGGTGTGCTGACGTGGCAAGTTAGTTAGGGCCGGACCAGTCACTGTCATGACGGTTATGACCGTGGGGCCCAGTTAGTTATGGCATACCAGAGCCTCTATCCGTTCCGTCTATGGCATAGGATGCGATCTGACCTCGATATTTTATTGCTCGGTTCTATGTTTTGGCAATGATTCGGCCCGAACAAAGACGTATCCTCATCAAGTCCCCCTATTTCGTAGCGTTTCTTAGGTAAAAGCTTCGAACTATAATGGTGCAATTTTGGCGGTCTGGATCCCTGATTTGTCGTTTTGTTGAATTTTTTGAATTTTAAATTTTTGGGCGGTGACATATTGTTAGGTGACCGACGGTCACTTTACTTTTCCCGCTTGATGTGACGCATGGTGTGCGTCAGCTGTCATGACGTGTCGCCACCTGATTGGCAGTTTTGAGGCGGTTTCACATCTCTATAAAAAAGGAGAAAAAGTGATTTTTCACTTTCACTTTTTTACTTCATCTTCTTCACTCTTTTCTCTGAGCCGAAGACTTATTCGTTTGAGCAGGTTAGTACCCGTCTTTTCAGCATGTCGAACAAGAGCAACTTATCCGGTTGCTTCAATATTTTGTCTAAAAAAGGTTTAGAGTGGTATATAGATACATACGCGATTCCTGCTTCACTGCATCCTGTTCTCCCTGAAAAGGATACGCCCATTTATCCTTTTGCTCCGGGGAAAATAGGGATTTATACCCGACTCTTCGATTATTGCAACTATCGTCTTCCTCTGACGAAGTTTTTGATCGAAGTTCTCTTATTTCACGAGGTTCACCTTACTCAAATGAACCCCTTCGGCCTTGCCAAGGTATGTCATTTTGAGTTAGCTTGTCGTGGATTGGGATCCGACCCGGATTTGGATGTGTTCCGGGCTTTTTACAGGTTGAATCGGTCCAGTAGCTGGTATACCTTCGAGGTCAGGGACAAAAACTCTTGTTGTTACACGTGGATTACCACAAGCATAAAGGATTGGAAATATCACTTCTTCTGGGTTGATGACCGTTGCGTTCCGGAATTCATGACATGGAGGCTAATGAAATCGAAACTCCCACTTCCTCTTCCTGAAGACTTTGAGTACGATAAAGATTTATATGCGAACCTGATCAAGGAGGCCGGACGTATACAGAAGTACCCGGAACACATCCTTGTTATGGGGCGGATCAGCACGATCTGGACCGAACCAGAGTGGTATCCTACCATTAAGTGGAACAACAAGGGTTAGTTGTGCGGTGTTCTTCGAATTTATTTTAATTATTTTGCTTCTTTGCAAGTTTCACTGTTGCGACGGACTACATATATTATTTGTTGTTTGTCTTTGTGCAGTTATGGGTTTGAAAGAAGCCTTGAGGCTAAAGTCCTTTGAACCCAAGGAGTTTGAGATCCGAGCTGCTAGGACGCCGAAAGGTGATCCTCCGTACTTAAGCATTCTGCAAGAGAATCTGTATCGGATTCGGGAACCCGAGGCTCCGGATAATCAGGGAGGTTCGGCTGGTTAAGGAGGTTCAGGCTCGGCTCCCGCGGCTCAGATAGTGGATACTGCTCTGGTCCAAGCTACGGCTGCGGTTGGTGATAAAGGCAAGGGATCTGGCTCGAGCGGAGCGAAAGGCTCCGGCTCCAAATTTGTTATCGAAGATGAAGGGGTCCATCTTTCTGTTGGAGACGAAGGAGAACGTGCTGAAGGGGTAAAAGAGGGTGGCGATGATGATGATGATGATGAAGAGGAGCTTCCCCAGGCTAGTTTGAAAAGAAAACGGACTATTTCTTCTAAGTCCGGTCCGAAACCCAAGCATGTGAAGAAAAAGAAAACAGACTTCAAGACTATCACACTAGATGATGACGATGATCAGGTTACCGAATTTTCTACTGCCGGGGGTATACTGGAGAACTTAGATGCCCATCTTCATGGGGGTCGTACCCCAAGGGACCGTCCGGTAAACATTCCATCGAGCCCCTTGTCTTTCAGATGGGGGGCTACGAAGGTTATTGCGGACATCCATATGCCTGAACCCCTATCTTTCAAGAGACCCGAACCTTCTCCATCGGGTAAGCTTACCACGGGAGTTGCTTCTAACGTGTCAAGGCCGAGCCCCAAGCCAGTTGATGGTGGGGACAGTGCCTCTTCTTCACCTTTATGGTATAACACTGAAGCTATTTTCTTATCACGGGAGTTAGGTTCGGGCGGCGTTGAAGATATGGACTCAGGCTTGAGCGTTAGAAAAGTATATACCAGAGTGGCCACTAACGAACAAGGATAGGATTGTGGACGCTCTGTCAGCGAAGATGGCACTTTTTCATTTGGGGACTCCGGCTGAGCACTTTCATTATCGGAAGATGAGCGGCCCGGAGCTTGAGAATGCCCTCATGATAAATCAAGCTCAATCTAACTCCTTGGTGGTGGAAATATACAAACGCTGGATCGAGTCGGAGTCAGCCTGTCACAAGCTTCAACGCGAAGTTGCCAACTTGAAAAGTGAAGACAACGTCCGGTCGAAGACGAAACAAGAGATAGCTTCTCTTCGGTCTCAAATTAGTCGCTTGAAGGAGCAGGTTTCGGAGGCTAAGGAGGTTAATAAATCATCCCAGGCTTCTGCGGCGGCTGCTTACGAAGCTCGAGACAAAGCTCCTCAAGACCTGGAGGCTTTTAAGCTGAAATTTGGTAATCTGGAGAAGAAATTGTCTGATGCGGAGGAGAGGCATAAGGCCGAATTGAAGGAGATGCAGACATCCTACGACCAGCTTCTGGCCGATCACCATCGCTTGATTGCTGGTATGTCCATAACTACTTTTGATTATTCTCATTTCTACTACCTATTTACATCTTCTTTTTCTTCAAACAAGGATGAACTTGAAAGGGCTCGCGACAGGGCAGTCGAGTCGCACAAATCGACGATTGACGAAGCGAAAGAGATGCTAATTCGTTGTGAAGGTGAAATGGTTGAATCGTATACCCAATTGTCAGAGCTTATGCTTACCAAGCAGTGGTTCTTGACCGATGGGGTCGCTTGGGTGGTTAAATTGGTTCATCAGAGTCCGGAATTGGAGAAAGTCGTAGCTGACCTAGTCAATAGTGTTGAAGCGGTGGGAGTGAACGAGGGCATTAAGCGAGGCTTTAAAGCCGCCCATGATTCGGTTCGTTCTGTTGAGGCGGTTCATGGATATGATGAGAGGGCGCAGGAAGTGTTAGAAGCTGCCATAAAGGCCTTTGATAACTTCAACATCTCTGTGCTTGACCAGGTCTCAGATTTGATGGATAAGCCCTTGTCCGTTATTAAACAGCAGAGCAAGCTTCCGATCGTGCAAAAAGACGATGATGGAATTTGAAGTCTGGTTTTAATAGTCGTACCGTATTTTACTATCATGGTGGCCTGTAATCATACAATTTGAACTTTTCTTTTGGCATTGTAACCGTACAGTTTATCTTCTTTGTTTACGGTATCTGAATGACATGTTTATCTTATTTTACATAAAATCATGATTTTGATAACTGGCGTTTATTCCTGGCTACTTAGTTTTTAGTTCGCGTCCGAACTTTACTGTTCGACCACGTTCTTTCTCGGTTCACTTTGGTGACTGAGTTTTAGCAAGAAGTTTCTGTTGACTTTCTTTGCTTATTAAATTTTTGTATCCGGACCGAATTAGGTGCGGACCAAATGCTCAATAGATTTTACTATTCTTGGAACTATTTAAGCCTTCTCGATTGGCGCGAGGCATGGGCCGAGGCCCGTCTGTGCACATTTTTTAATATCGTTCGAACTTATTTGTATGCTATGCTTTATACTTTAGTTATAAAACTTAAATTAAAGACAAAGAGACAAGCTTTAAAAATCTAATTGGGTGAAATGGGTGGTGGCTTGGGCCGCCCCTAATACCTCTTCCCAAGGTCTCTTCCCCACTAAAATTACATGCAATTTTTAGATTTACAAGGCACTTGATTTAAAAGGTTTGCAACTCTCTCTCTCTCTAAGAAGAACACAACTTTTTCAAGTGTATGAACTCCTTTTTCTCTCTAATTATTTTCGGCCAAGAGCTGATTTTAGAGGGATTTTTGTGAGTTTCAAGTGTAGAAATCCTAGCAATCTCAAGGTGTTTGTTGGGGCTTTCGGGTATACTAGCTTGAGGCTTTCTCGTTTGGAAGCTACCATTCAAGATTCATCATCATCTTCCATCTCCTTGCTCCAAAGAAAGGTTGAACTCTCAAACACCCTATGGTTGTATTTTGATAGCATGTATGTCATATATGGATCCGGGTTTTGGGTTTTTGCATTTAAAAGAGTTTTAAATCTTGTAAAGCAACATGTTTTAAATCCTTATTCCGCTGCGTTTTAATTTTATTCGGATAAAATTAGCTTTGATAAACATGTACAAAACCCAACAATGGTATCTTTATTCGATTGCTTAATCATAGATCCGGGGAAAAACCCTCCCGGTTACAAGGAAATCAGAAATTCGTTCGGGGTATTACCCTCACGACTTACATGTGGAAATTGAAAATAACATCAGAAATAGCAATCTTTTTGGCCGTATCCGACTGTTTACATGAAACATTTCTTTAGATGCACCCCGTTCCATGTCCTGGGGACTGGCGTTCCATCAATTTCTCCAACACGTACGAGCCTTTTTCACTAGCCTCTTTGACTCGGTACGGTCCTTCCCATTTTGGGGTTAGTTTACCAGGGGCTTCAACACGACTAACGTCGTTGTTCCGGAGTACAAAATCTCCAACTTTGAATTTGTAGAGCTTGGCACGGGCGTTGTAATACTTCTCGATCTTCTTTTTGTATCGGGCTTCTTTGATCGCCGCGATGTTCCGACGTTCTTCTAATAGATCAAGATTGGACCGGAGTTCATGCTCGTTTTCCTCCCAATTTTTGTACCTTTGGTTTGGGAGTCCGATCTCTGCGGGGATCACTGCCTCAGTGCCGTAAGTAAGACTAAACGGTGTTTCTCCGTTGCTAGTCTTGTGTAACGTTCGGTGAGCCCATAAAACATTCGGTAACTCGTCCGCCCAGCCTTTGCCCTCGTAACCAAGCCTCCTCTTTATCCCATCGACGATTCGTCGATTTATCTGTTTGACATGCCCGTTCCTCTGGGGGTGGGCAACCGAGGAAAAGACTTGGTTAATCTTTAAATTTTCACACCAGCGCTTAAATGGGTTTTCTGCAAACTGCTTTGCATTGTCGCTTACAATGTAGAGTAGAAGGCCGAAACGGCATACGATTTGTTCCCAGAAGAACCGCGTCACGTTGTAGCCGGATATGATTGTAAACGGTCGAGCTTCCACCCATTTGGTGAAATAATCCACCGCGACTAGCAGATACTGAGCGCTTCCGCTTGATCTTGGAAAAGGCCCGACGATGTCAACGCCCCACTTCTGGAAGGGCCATGCAGCGGTTACCGGTATCATCTCATTCTTTGCTCGGAGGCTGATTGGTGCGTGCTTTTGGCACTCATCACACTGTTGGAGCTCTTTAACTGCGCTCTCGTGAATTCCAGGCCAGTAGTACCCCGCATTTTTGACCTTTGTCACGATCATCTTAGGTCTGGCATGGATACCGCAAATGCCATAATGTATTTCCCTGATGATGTAACTGGCTTGCTCCGGGTCTAGACATTTTAACAGAGGCCCGAGGAAAGTTTTTCGGTATAACCCTCCTTCTTGCATCTGTTATTGAAGAGAGTTGATTTGGATCTTTCTTGCTTCCGCTTTATCAGTCGGCAAAACATCATGCACCAAGTAGTTAATTATGGGCGTCATCCACATTTGTGCCGGAGCTTCTACTTGCATAACCTGCGGAGTTGCAATTGAAGGTGCGGTTAAAACTTCCACCCTCACCTCTTTGGCTAGGTGACTAAATGATACTGATGCCCACTTGCTTAATGCATCGGCCTTCTTGTTCTTGCTTCGGGGAACATGCTCGACTTTACATGCTTCGAATGATGCCATGGCTTGCTTCACTTGCTCGAGATACTCGATCATGTTTGCTTCCCTTGCCTCATATTCTCCGTTAACTTGATTTGCTACGAGCAATGAATCTACATGGGCTACGACATTTTTTGCTCCGACTTTCATCGCTAGACGTAGGCCAGCTAAGAGGGCCTCGTATTCGGCTTCGTTGTTTGAACTCTTAAACTCTAGCCGGAGCGCGTACGTCATATCCGTTCCATCTGGATCGGTGAGAATTAGGCCCGCCCCTGCTCCTTCGGCACTAGAAGCTCCGTCGGTATACAGGGACCAAGGCTTCTCTGGAGCTTTTTCAACTCCTTCAGTTTCTTTATCCTCCGGCATTTCAACTAGGAAATCAGCTATCACCTGCCCTTTCAATGGGCCTTTGGTTCTGAAGGTGATATTGAATGCGCCCAGCTCGATTGCCCATTTTGCCATTCGACCTGAAACTTCAGGTCGTCGGAGAACATGCTGGATTCTTTGATCCGTTCGTACCTCGATCGGGTGGGCTTGAAAGTATCGGCGAAGTCTTCTCGAAGCATGAACTAGTGCTAGAGCCAATTTTTCCAAGTTTGAGTACCTTGTTTCGTAATCTTTTAACGTTCGGCTCACGTAATAAATGGGGATTTGTGCCCCAGTTCGGTGAGCAACTAGTACCGCACTGATAGCTCCAAATGATGCGGCTAAGTATACCGTTAGTACCTCGTCTTCTTCCGGTACGGTGAGAGTTGGTAAAGTGCCCAAACAAGTTTTAAGTTCTTCGAAAGCTCGTGCAGCTTCTTCCGTCCATTTGAACTCCGATCTGAAGCTTTTCCTGAGAACATCCATGAACGGGAGCGATCTGTCTGCTGCTTTTGACAAGAACCGATGGAGAGCAGCCAATCGTCCATTTAAGGACTGAATTTCTTTAACCGACGTCAGAGGCTTCATTGTAAGAACAACATCAATCTTGTCTGGGTTGGCTCGCAAACCTTTTGACCCGACCATGACTCCCAGGAACTTTCCTTCTTCTACCCCGAATGTACACTTCTTGGGGTTTAATTTCATGTTGATGCTTCGGAGGCGAGTGAACGTTTCCAATGTCTTTTAGCATGGCGGCTTCGTCGTGACTCTTGATCACGATATCGTCAACGTACACCTCTACGTTTCGTTCAATCTGATCTTTGAAAGCTTTACTCATTAAACGCTGATACGTAGCACCAGCGTTTTTTAATCCGAACGACATCTTGGTAAAACAATACACTCCTTCATTAGTGACGAAGGCTGTTTTATCCTCATCCTCGACTGCCATTTGTATCTGATGGTATCCCTTGTATGCATCCAAAAAACACTTCAACCTGAATGTGGCAACGGAATCAATTTTCTCGTCGATCTCCGGTAGGGGAAAACAATCTTTCGGGCACGCATCATTTAGATCGGTGAAGTCAATGCACATTCTCCATGAATTATCCTTTTTTCGTACCAAAACAGGGTTCGATACCCATGTTTGGTACCGGACTTCTCGAATGATTCCGGCGTCTAGGAGACTCTTCACATCTTTTGCAATTGCTTTGGCCCGGTCCGGTGCCATATGTATTTTCCTTTGTGCTATTGGTTTGACTGATTCCTTGACGTTCAGGTGATGTTGTGCCATAGACCTGGGGACTCCTTGCACGTCGGAGTGCTTCCATGCGAAGACGTCAATCGAGTTGCTTAATAATTCCCACAGGAGCTTCTTTGTTCGTTTTGGGAGTTGAGCACCGATAGCTACTTGCTGTTTGGGAAAATCCGGATTGATCGCCCAAAGTTCCGTAGGTACTTCGGATTTTTTGGAGCTCGTTTCCGCTGCATGTCTTACTTTGGCAACAAACGAGTTTGATTCTGAGAAAATAGTGGCAACTCCGGCCTCAGTAGGGAATTTAATAGCTCCATGTATTGTCGAGCTGATCGCCCCGAGAGCTCGCAACCCGGGTCGTCCGAGTATTATGTTGTGCGATGAGTGAGTTCCAACAACCAGAAAGGTCAGTTGAACAGTTCTACTTTTGTCGTCATCCTTGAATGTAGTCGGAAGGGTAATCTGTCCTATCGGACGAACCACCTCTCCCGAAAAACTGGTTAGAGGGGTGGAGACTTCAATTAACCTCTTCTTTACTTGGGGGTTCAGCTGCTGGAAACACTGCAGGTACATAATTTCGAAGGCGCTTCCTCCGTCTACATATATTCGTCGGACCAGGTGTCCGGCGACGACAGCCGAAATTGTAATTGGTCCGTCTCGAGCATCGTTTGGATCTATCGGAGGGAAGTATGTTGGTTGATGCATCCATGCTGCCATATGCTGGTTCGACCGCTTCACCCCTCTTGATTCGGTTGACCGGATCATATTGATTCCGGGCTCGGTGTTCGGATTATCAATTGCTGCTGAAGACTTCTTCCCATCTTTCACATCTTTCACAAGATGAGAGAGTTTATCGGATCGTACGCCCTTCTCGATTTCTTGCTTCAGAGCCCAACATTCATCAGTGGTATGGCCCTTGTCTCGGTGATATTCACAATATTTCTTGGAGTGCTTATCCGAGGTAGGTCGCTGCTTCGACGGCGTTGGGAACCGAGTAGTCTCCGTGCTAAGAATTTCGCTTGGCGATTTGGTGAGCTCGGAGAAGGTGTTAAAACGCACGTTTCCAGTTTGGAAGCTGCTTCGATCTGACTTCTGATACGGTCCACGACTTCTATTCCAACTGCAGCTTCTATCTTTTGGTGGTGACGCGTTCCGTCTCCACGATGTGGTTCGGGCCTTGGCATTTCTTGCTGTGGTTTCGCTCGGTTGACCGCAAGCACTCTTTCCCCGAACGAAGGCTCGAGCTCTTTCTATAAGTATCTCCATGGTTTTTGGAAGATCTTCATGGAGTTTTTCCACAAGTTGATTGTTCCGAACTCCATGACAGAACCCAGAGACTCGAAGCTGGTCAACCACTCCACTTATCTGCATGCTTTCTCGATTGAAGCGATCGATAAAATCTTCTACGGATTCTCCGTCGCGGCGCTTTATATGGTGAACCTCGGTAATGTCTTTCTTGCAGCGTTGCTGCTGACAGAAGTTTTGCAAGAATATACGCCGGAAATCCTCAAAGTGATCGATCGACCCCTCTGGCAACCCATCAAACCAAACCCTTGCCGATCCGGTGAGAGTTTGGGCGAACATAAGGCACCAAGCCGGCATAGGCCACTGTTCAACCTTGGCCGCTCCGGCGAACGCGAACATATGGTCGTCCGGATCGGACGTACCGTCGTAAAACTTCAGCGTAGGGGGCATCTTTAGTTTAGCTGGGAGTGGGGCATTGACGATCCGTAACGTAAACTTTGATTGGGAAGTCATAGACGTGGGGTGATATGGCATGTGCAGCTCTTGATCTTGAGGGTTTAAACCCATAGATCCCTGGCGAAACAGGTCGTTTAGACCGTTGTTCATCGGAGCACTTGTAATCAAAGAAAATTGTGTAACGTGTGTTATAGGAGTGGAGATCATAGAACTTACGAGAGATCCGGAAGTGAAGGTACCAACGGAAACGGGGTTACCCCTGGATAGACGTTGTTGAACAGGTTCGTTCGGAGGCTCTGCAGCATCTCCTCTCGCTGTTGTTGCTGCTGTAACTTGCGCAATAGATCAGCATTCCGTAAAAGGAAGGCATTGTCGAAGTTGGGTAGTGGCGTGGCAACCGGAGCAGTAACAGACAGCGTGGTGATAGAGCTTCAGCCTACAGAATTTGCAGCTGGAGGAGCCGACGCGAATCCTATCGAAGCTGCTGTGGCAGCAACTGCTGTTGGAGACTGCTGCCATTGATTCTGCTGTGGCAGCAACAGCGTTTACTTCCCATATATCATTGTAAGATGGGAAGGTGCTGGTGGAGACTGTTGTCGTTGATTCTGCCATGATTTCGAATGAACAGAAACGAGGAAACAAATTATGTGAATTCGAGGGGATGGCGCCACTGAAGACTCAAAACCAGTTAGTCCGACCTGGTTAGAGCAGAACTTCAGATGACCTAGCAAGGAACCTGCAAGATCACAAAGAAACAAGCACACTGTTAGCCTCGTCACAGGGAGGGGGGCCTCTCTGTGACCAAGCTCGGGCGTGAGAATAAGTATTTGTGAGGAGGAAATAGGTCAGGGAGAGAGAGAGGAGAGTTTAGAGAGAGAAAGTAGCGATTACCCGTTTTGGAGGTTCAATTACGGTATTTATAATCTTTGGGTGTGCTGACGTGGCGAGTTAGTTAGGGCCGGACCAGTCACTGTCATGACGGTTATGACCGTGGGGCCCAGTTAGTTATGGCGTACCAGAGCCTCTATCCGTTCCGTCTATGGCATAGGATGCGATCCGACCTCGATATTTTATTGCTCGGTTCTATGTTTTGGCAATGATTCGGTCCGACCAAGGACGTATCCTCATCATTGCCTGTATTGAAAGTATATATATGTTACTGTTTGTTTGTTTTCTTATCATCTCCTACCTATATATATAACATAACTAAAACAAAAAAAAAAAAGAAAAGAAAAAAAAAACGAGATTTTAAATCTATTTATATGTAACAGTTTACGTACAGTTCTTTTACGGAGGAGATGACAAAGCCACGATACGTTTCGCCACCTTCTCATCGTTGTTTCACTCGTGAGAACGATAACAAACACGTCGGAGAAGGCCAGTCGTCACCAGAGTTCACCCGAGCCGTCCGAATCGCGCCGGAGACTCGGAGATGACCGGAAAACCGCGGCCCTTATATCGTTCGGTATATATTCTCTTCTTTGCCTGCTAGTCCTATTCTCCTTTCGTTTAGCACTTGTACTGTTAAACCTCCACAATTGAATAAAATGGAAATTTTCATGTTTAAAATTATGTTTGGTGATAAACTGTTAAGAATGGTAGGAATGAATTAAAAGAAAACTGTTAGTTTTGTTTTGTAGAAGATGATAATCAATTTTCTTTTACTTTATTTTTTTTGAAAGGCTTAGATTATAATAAGACATGTTAACCAATTATAATCAGCAACAATTTCTGTTTTTTTTAATTCAATAACCTAAATAAGTTATATTAATTCCTTTTATATTCCAAAAATATTAAAAGGAGGATTGGTATAAAAAAATTAATTAACTTGTAGCTATATCGTAAACCATAAATATTAGGGTTATATTTAACCTACAGATATTAACGAAACATTATGTGATATTCTAACGTATAGGGTAACCGTTCATTCGTTCTCTTGGATTTCTCAATCTTTACTCGTGCGTTACAAGAAATTCGCATACGCAACCAATGTGAGCATACTCGATCCCTTTTTACGCTTTATTACCTTTGGGATGCAATACATGTACTTTGAATCAAATACTCAAACATGCTAGAAATTCTTTTATAAAAATAATCTCAATATTTGCTCATACGTGTTATACTTGCAATCATATGTGTTATACTTGTAATCATACGTGTTTAAATTCATATGCTTGTACTTAGTCATTGCCATGAAAAATATGTTTAAAACATTTTTATACTTATACTCAAACCTGTATGCTCGCCAATACTTTTTGTATTGAACCATGCGTTAACATGTATTGCAGGTTTTGATGATGCAAGGAATATCGTAGGATTGCCTAGAAACGCAGTTAAGTTTTAATACTTGTGGCATTGTAATTTACCTTCAAACCTGTTGTATTTTGTTTCCAATCTTGTAATAAACCATTATCATGAAATGAAATTTATTTACTTGAATACTTGTTGTATAGATTATTTATTTCAAACTTGTGGTATTTCTAGTTCAAGCAATGTAAAAATGTAATCATTAAATACTTGACACAAATAGCGTTATGGAGTCTCTTGCAATCTACACATTTCGTCTCATCCCGATGTTTCCGCCATCGGTTGGGGTGTGACAGATTGGTATCAGAGCCATAACTATAGAGAATTAGGTAGAATTGCCATGTTCGACCTAGTCAATAGTCTAAGTACCAAAACTCGACCATTCCTGATTCTTGCTTAATATGTAATTCTTCCTATTTGCTTCTACCTCTTCTTTTGTCTAAATATACAATGTGTCTTTTCTAAAACGTTTCACACAATACATACTTGAAGATACTCATATTCCACAATCGAAACGACTCACTAGAATAGGGGTGATTCCCGCTTTTTGTGACGAATTTCAATCCACCTTAAATTTTATTTTGCACGAAATTTCACCATCAAGTCAGGAGTGATATCCGTATCTTGGTGGGAACTTCCATTTCATACTCTAGTGGTTCCTTATTGACGAGTCGAGGTTTTATCTTGTTTCGTTCAATAAACCACATTTTGGGGACGGAATTGTCAAGCTAGGATTGATATCCACACCTTGGTGACTGGTTCCACTCTTCGATTTTCAATCTCGCCAAAGTTTCGTATTTTCGATCAAATTAGGGACATGTACTAACTGGAAGGGTAAAATACCGTTAATCGCCTGGCGACGAGAGTATTATGCCTATTAGGCCAAAGCATGTCTCCCTGATTCGAAAGGACTTGCGATGCACTTTGGAATAGTCGAAGCTTCTAAACCTGAAGCACTCCAATACTTATCAAGCCTCTCTTTTATACTAACTTAACTTTTATGCGATTTAATACTTGTTACCTAATCATCGTTTTACACAATAAATTAATACACGCATACTGATACTTTATACTTGATTCGGGATTACTGGACATTCTTTATGTGATGAACTGGTCAATAGCTTCGTAAGAAGCCACACCTTAACGTATATAGTGCTCGTGAAGCACTGTAGGAGTAGCGCACCGCCACATGTATTTGTGGTTACGTTAAGTTAAACTTTTACGGTCTTCATAGCAACGAAATGATGACATGTGCTATAGAGATGATACTAGCGGATACGTTGGTTCGATTTGTTCGAGCCTCACCTTAACGTATATAGTGCTCGTGAAGCACTATAGGAGTAGCGCACCGCCACGTGTATTTGTGGTTACGTTAAGTTAAACTTTTACGGTCTTTATAGCAACGAAATGATGACATGTGCTATAGAGATGATACTAGCGGACACGTTGGCTCAATTTGTTCGAGCCTCACCTTAACATATATAGCGCTTGTGTAGCGCTATAGGAGTAGCGCCCGCCGCATGGACTTGCGGTCATGTTAAGTCATTCGTACATTCATACATACATACATACTTGCGGACACGATGGTTTGACCAGTGAGATCACATGCCAGTAATGCGTTAATCTAGTTAACTAAAATATCTCATGTGGACTATTCAAATAATTTAATCATACTAATACATATACTTACACCTTATGACCTCTCTCATACTTAAATACCCATCATACTTACATACTTAAACTTCTATACGTTATCATTCTCACTCGTAATACGTTAATAAACCCTGACCCATACACTACTAGTATAAACTATGCAGATCATGCACAGACCAAGGATAATCACGGATGCATACATGATTATATTGGTAGGCGCATGAAAACCATAGTAGGTTCTCCTGTGTATCCTAACATGGAACGTAACATGACATCGATTTGCGAAACAAACGTAACAGGGTATGAACATGGTGGATACGCCACTGGTACTTCCTATATATAAGTGTTCCTACCATGTTACCAAACGTTCGTAAAAACATGCCATGAGAAATTCGGTGTTTCCTCATACCGTATTGAATACAAACCTTGATCACTAACAATCTATTTCTCAGTTGTAGCCAAACATACATCAAAATGCCAGTTTTTTTCTAAAAAGTTTTCCTCTTAAATAAATTTCGGGAAGAAATTTCCTAAAGGAGAGGAGACTGTAACGCCTCGTAATTTAATATCTTTATAAAAAAAATTCATATTCATACCATAATTCGAGGCGTAAATCATATTAAAAAAATGTATACATATTTACATATTCGTTATTCGTATGATCGACCACTTAAATAAGTAATTATGCACAATCCGATACTTTTCAGGTTTGCAATTACGCGTCCAACGTCAACTAACGACCCTACTCGACGTATTTTCGACCCTAAAATAATATAATACGACGCTCTACGACGATCGGGTTGTGAAAACGGGCCTCGTAGGAGCTTACGGGCCGTTCCAAATATAGAAAATGGGCTTGTGGGCCTTAGGCCCAAGCCCAAGCCCACTAATCAAACCTAAGTTTAAAGTGTAGAAAACCCTAACGACCTGACCTACAAAACACAGCAGCACACAGCATCTAGTCTCTCTCTCTCTCTTTCGGATTACACACATACACGCAGACAAGATACATATGGGGTTTCTTGAAAACCTTATCAAAACCTACACCCTTATCTCTTGCAAAACCCCAGAACAACATTGTCCTCTCAAAACAACCCCCTCCTCACTTTCGCTCGTCTCCTCTCTCCCTCCGTTGAACAGATTTTGGGGCCACCACACATACCTGAAACAAGCAGCTCTCTCTCTCTTCTAGACGAACGGCCAACCACCGGTGTTGACGGTGGTGGTGGTTCCTGCAAAGAGGATGATGGTGGTGGAGGTGCTCAACGGAGCCGGCGACGGAGTGGTGACGGAGGTGAGGATGACCTGACGGTGATGATGATGACGCAGTGATGATGTTGAAGACGGAGCCACATCGACAACAACGGGCTTCGATTTGACTCAAGCTTCGGTTCGGATTCGGTTCCAATTCGACTCTCGGTTCCGGCTCGGAGAAACCGCGGAGGTTCTTTACGTGTTCGGTATAATTCCTTATTCTTTGTTTTTGGATGACTCTTCGTTTAATCCATATGATACACACCTCAGGCTAATGTTCATACAAATAAAATTTTTGGAATTATAATTAATGAAACAAATGGTAATACATGTTCCTTTCATTTCCTGAAGACTCAAAACCAGTTAGTCCGACCTGGTTAGAGCAGAACTTCGGATGACCTAGCAAGGAACCTACAAGATCACAAAGAAACAAGCACACCGTTAGCCTCGTCACAGGGAGGGGGGCCTCTCTGTGACCAAGCTCGGGCGTGAGAATAAGTATTTGTGAGAAGGAAATAGGTCAGGGAGAGAGAGAGAGGAGAGTTTAGAGAGAGAAAGTAGCGATTACCCGTTTTGGAGGTTCAATTATGGTATTTAGAGTCTTTAAGTGTGCTGACGTGGCGAGTTAGTTAGGGCCGGACCAGTCACTGTCATGACGGTTATGACCGTGGGGCCCAGTTAGTTATGGCGTACCAGAGCCTCTATCCGTTCCGTCTATGGCATAGGATGCGATCCGACCTCGATATTTTATTGCTCGGTTCTATGTTTTGGCAATGATTCGGTCCGACCAAGGACGTATCCTCATCAAGTCCCCCTAGTTCGTAGCGTTTCTTAGGTAAAAGCTTCGAACTATAATGGTGCAATTTTGGCGGCCTGGATCCCTGATTTTTCGTTTTGTTGAATTTTTTTAATTTTAAATTTTTGGGCGGTGACATATTGTTAGGTGACCGAACTTTACTTTTCCCGCTTGATGTGACGCTTGGTGTGCGTCAGCTGTCATGACGTGTCGCCACCTGATTGGCAGTTTTGAGGCGGTTTCACATCTCTATAAAAAAGGAGAAAAAGTGATTTTTCACTTTCACTTTTTTACTTCATCTTCTTCACTCTTTTCTCTGAGCCGAAGACTTATTCGTTTGAGCAGGTTAGTACCCGTCTTTTCAGCATGTCGAACAAGAGCAACTTATCCGGTTGCTTCAATATTTTTTCTAAAAAAGGTTTAGAGTGGTATATAGATACATACGCGATTCCTGCTTCACTGCATCCTGTTCTCCCTGAAAAGGATACGCCCATTTATCCTTTTGCTCCGGGGAAAATAGGGATTTATACCCGACTCTTCGATTATTGCAACTATCGTCTTCCTCTGACGAAGTTTTTGATCGAAGTTCTCTTATTTCACGAGGTTCACCTTACTCAAATGAACCCCTTCGGCCTTGCCAAGGTATGCCATTTTGAGTTAGCTTGTCGTGGATTGGGATCCGACCCGGATTTGGATGTGTTCCGGGCTTTTTACAGGTTGAATCGGTCCAGTAGCTGGTATACCTTCGAGGTCAGGGACAAAAACTCTTGTTGTTACACGTGGATTACCACAAGCATAAAGGATTGGAAAGATCACTTCTTCTGGGTTGATGACCGGTGCGTTCCGGAATTCATGAGATGGAGGCTAAAGAAATCGAAACTCCCACTTCCTCTTCCTGAAGACTTTGAGTACGATAAAGATTTATATGCGAACCTGATCAAGGAGGCCGGACGTATACAGAAGTACCCGGAACACATCCTTGTTATGGGGCGGATCAGCACGATCTGGACCAAACCAGAGTGGTATCCTACCATTAAGTGGAACAACAAGGGTTAGTTGTGCGGTGTTCTTCGAATTTATTTTAATTATTTTGCTTCTTTGCAAGTTTCACTGTTGCGACGGACTACATATATTATTTGTTGTTTGTCTTTGTGCAGTTATGGGTTTGAAAGAAGCCTTGAGGCTAAAGTCCTTTGAACCCAAGGAGTTTGAGATCCGAGCTGCTAGGACGCCGAAAGGTGATCCTCCGTACTTAAGCATTCTGCAAGAGAATCTGTATCGGATTCGGGAACCCGAGGCTCCGGATAATCAGGGAGGTTCGGCTGGTTAAGGAGGTTCAGGCTCGGCTCCCGCGGCTCAGATAGTGGATACTGCTCTGGTCCAAGCTACGGCTGCGGTTGGTGATAAAGGCAAGGGATCTGGCTCGAGCGGAGCGAAAGGCTCCGGCTCCAAATTTGTTATCGAAGATGAAGGGGTCCATCTTTCTGTTGGAGACGAAGGAGAACGTGCTGAAGGGGTAAAAGAGGGTGGCGATGATGATGATGATGATGAAGAGGAGCTTCCCCAGGCTAGTTTGAAAAGAAAACGGACTATTTCTTCTAAGTCCGGTCCGAAACCCAAGCATGTGAAGAAAAAGAAAACAGACTTCAAGACTATCACACTAGATGATGACGATGATCAGGTTACCGAATTTTCTACTGCGGGGGGTATACTGGAGAACTTAGATGCCCATCTTCATGGGGGTCGTACCCCAAGGGACCGTCCGGTAAACATTCCATCGAGCCCCTTGTCTTTCAGAGGGGGGGCTACCAAGGTTATTGCGGACGTCCATATGCCTGAACCCCTATCTTTCAAGAGACCCGAACCTTCTCCATCGGGTAAGCTTACCACGGGAGTTGCTTCTAACGTGTCAAGGCCGAGCCCCAAGCCAGTTGATGGTGGGGACAGTGCCTCTTCTTCACCTTTATGGTATAACACTGAAGCTATTTTCTTATCACGGGAGTTAGGTTCGGGCGGCGTTGAAGATATGGACTCAGGCTTGAGCGTTAGAAAAGTATATACCAGAGTGGCCACTAACGAACAAGGATAGGATTGTGGACGCTCTGTCAGCGAAGATGGCACTTTTTCATTTGGGGACTCCGGCTGAGCACTTTCATTATCGGAAGATGAGCGGCCCGGAGCTTGGGAATGCCCTCATGATAAATCAAGCTCAATCTAACTCCTTGGTGGTGGAAATATACAAACGCTGGATCGAGTCGGAGTCAGCCTGTCACAAGCTTCAACGCGAAGTTGCCAACTTGAAAAGTGAAGACAACGTCCGGTCGAAGACGAAACAAGAGATAGCTTCTCTTCGGTCTCAAATTAGTCGCTTGAAGGAGCAGGTTTCGGAGGCTAAGGAGGTTAATAAATCATCCCAGGCTTCTGCGGCGGCTGCTTACGAAGCTCGAGACAAAGCTCCTCAAGACCTGGAGGCTTTTAAGCTGAAATTTGGTAATCTGGAGAAGAAATTGTCTGATGCGGAGGAGAGGCATAAGGCCGAATTGAAGGAGATGCAGACATCCTACGACCAGCTTCTGGCCGATCACCATCGCTTGATTGCTGGTATGTCCATAACTACTTTTGATTATTCTCATTTCTACTACCTATTTACATCTTCTTTTTCTTCAAACAAGGATGAACTTGAAAGGGCTCGCGACAGGGCAGTCGAGTCGCACAAATCGACGATTGACGAAGCGAAAGAGATGCTAATTCGTTGTGAAGGTGAAATGGTTGAATCGTATACCCAATTGTCAGAGCTTATGCTTACCAAGCAGTGGTTCTTGACCGATGGGGTCGCTTGGGTGGTTAAATTGGTTCATCAGAGTCCGGAATTGGAGAAAGTCGTAGCTGACCTAGTCAATAGTGTTGAAGCGGTGGGAGTGAACGAGGGCATTAAGCGAGGCTTTAAAGCCGCCCATGATTCGGTTCGTTCTGTTGAGGCGGTTCATGGATATGATGAGAGGGCGCAGGAAGTGTTAGAAGCTGCCATAAAGGCCTTTGATAACTTCAACATCTCTGTGCTTGACCAGGTCTCAGATTTGATGGATAAGCCCTTGTCCGTTATTAAACAGCAGAGCAAGCTTCCGATCGTGCAAAAAGACGATGATGGAATTTGAAGTCTGGTTTTAATAGTCGTACCGTATTTTACTATCATGGTGGCCTGTAATCATACAATTTGAACTTTTCTTTTGGCATTGTAACCGTACAGTTTATCTTCTTTGTTTACGGTATCTGAATGACATGTTTATCTTATTTTACATAAAATCATGATTTTGATAACTGGCGTTTATTCCTGGCTACTTAGTTTTTAGTTCGCGTCCGAACTTTACTGTTCGACCACGTTCTTTCTCGGTTCACTTTGGTGACTGAGTTTTAGCAAGAAGTTTCTGTTGACTTTCTTTGCTTATTAAATTTTTGTATCCGGACCGAATTAGGTGCGGACCAAATGCTCAATAGATTTTACTATTCTTGGAACTATTTAAGCCTTCTCGATTGGCGCGAGGCATGGGCCGAGGCCCGTCTGTGCACATTTTTTAATATCGTTCGAACTTATTTGTATGCTATGCTTTATACTTTAGTTATAAAACTTAAATTAAAGACAAAGAGACAAGCTTTAAAAATCTAATTGGGTGAAATGGGTGGTGGCTTGGGCCGCCCCTAATACCTCTTCCCAAGGTCTCTTCCCCACTAAAATTACATGCAATTTTTAGATTTACAAGGCACTTGATTTAAAAGGTTTGCAACTCTCTCTCTCTCTAAGAAGAACACAACTTTTTCAAGTGTATGAACTCCTTTTTCTCTCTAATTATTTTCGGCCAAGAGCTGATTTTAGAGGGATTTTTGTGAGTTTCAAGTGTAGAAATCCTAGCAATCTCAAGGTGTTTGTTGGGGCTTTCGGGTATACTAGCTTGAGGCTTTCTCGTTTGGAAGCTACCATTCAAGATTCATCATCATCTTCCATCTCCTTGCTCCAAAGAAAGGTTGAACTCTCAAACACCCTATGGTTGTATTTTGATAGCATGTATGTCATATATGGATCCGGGTTTTGGGTTTTTGCATTTAAAAGAGTTTTAAATCTTGTAAAGCAACATGTTTTAAATCCTTATTCCGCTGCGTTTTAATTTTATTCGGATAAAATTAGCTTTGATAAACATGTACAAAACCCAACAATGGTATCTTTATTCGATTGCTTAATCATAGATCCGGGGAAAAACCCTCCCGGTTACAAGGAAATCAGAAATTCGTTCGGGGTATTACCCTCACGACTTACATGTGGAAATTGAAAATAACATCAGAAATAGCAATCTTTTTGGCCGTATCCGACTGTTTACATGAAACATTTCTTTAGATGCACCCCGTTCCATGTCCTGGGGATTGGCGTTCCATCAATTTCTCCAACACGTACGAGCCTTTTTCACTAGCCTCTTTGACTCGGTACGGTCCTTCCCATTTTGGGGTTAGTTTACCAGGGGCTTCAACACGACTAACGTCGTTGTTCCGGAGTACAAAATCTCCAACTTTGAATTTGTAGAGCTTGGCACGGGCGTTGTAATACTTCTCGATCTTCTTTTTGAATCGGGATTCTTTGATCGCCGCGATGTTCCGACGTTCTTCTAATAGATCAAGATTGGACCGTAGTTCATGCTCGTTTTCCTCCCAATTTTTGTACCTTTGGTTTGGGAGTCCGATCTCTGCGGGGATCACTGCCTCAGTGCCGTAAGTAAGACTAAACGGTGTTTCTCCGTTGCTAGTCTTGTGTAACGTTCGGTGAGCCCATAAAACATTCGGTAACTCGTCCGCCCAGCCTTTGCACTTGTCACCAAGCCTCCTCTTTATCCCATCGACGATTCGTCGATTTATCTGTTCGACCTGCCCGTTCCCCTGGGGGTGGGCAACCGAGGAAAAGACTTGGTTAATCTTTAAATTTTCACACCAGCGCTTAAATGGGTTTTCTGCAAACTGCTTTGCATTGTCGCTTACAATGTAGAGTGGAAGGCCGAAACGGCATACGATTTGTTCCCAGAAGAACCGCGTCACGTTGTAGCCGGATATGATTGTAAACGGTCGAGCTTCCACCCATTTGGTGAAATAATCCACCGCGACTAGCAGATACTGAGCGCTTCCGCTTGATCTTGGAAAAGGCCCGACGATGTCAACGCCCCACTTTTGGAAGGGCTATGCAGCGGTTACCGGTATCATCTCATTCTTTGCTCGGAGGCTGACTGGTGCGTGATTTTGGCACTCATCACACTGTTGGAGCTCTTTAACTGCGCTCTCGTGAATTCCAGGCCAGTAGTACCCCGCATTTTTGACCTTTGTCACGATCATCTTAGGTCCGGCATGGATACCGCAAATGCCATAATGTATTTCCCTGATGATGTAACTGGCTTGCTCCGGGTCTAGACATTTTAACAGAGGCCCGAGGAAAGTTTTTCGGTATAACCCTCCTTCTTGCATCTGGTATTGAAGAGAGTTGATTTGGATCTTTCTTGCTTCCGCTTTATCAGTCGACAAAACATCATGCACCAAGTAGTTAATTATGGGCGTCATCCACATTTGTGCCGGAGCTTCTACTTGCATAACCTGCGGAGTTGCAATTGAAGGTGCGGTTAAAACTTCCACCCTCACCTCTTTGGCTAGGTGACTAAATGATACTGATGCCAACTTGCTTAATGCATCGGCCTTCTTGTTCTTGCTTCGGGGAACATGCTCGACTTTACATGCTTCGAATGATGCCATGGCTTGCTTCACTTGCTCGAGATACTCGATCATGTTTGCTTCCCTTGCCTCATATTCTCCGTTTACTTGATTTGCTACGAGCAATGAATCTACATGGGCTACGACATTTTTTGCTCCGACTTTCATCGCTAGACGTAGGCCAGCTAAGAGGGCCTCGTATTCGGCTTCGTTGTTTGAACTCTTAAACTCTAGCCGGAGCGCGTACGTCATATCCGTTCCATCTGGATCGGTGAGAATTAGGCCCGCCCCTGCTCCTTCGGCACTAGAAGCTCCGTCGGTATACAGGGACCAAGGCTTCTCTGGAGCTTTTTCAACTCCTTCAGTTTCTTTATCCTCCGGCATTTCAACTAGGAAATCAGCTATCACCTGCCCTTTCAATGGGCCTTTGGTTCTGAAGGTGATATTGAATGCGCCCAGCTCGATTGCCCATTTCGCCATTCGACCTGAAACTTCAGGTCGTCGGAGAACATGCTGGATTCTTTGATCCGTTCGTACCTCGATCGGGTGGGCTTGAAAGTATCGGCGAAGTCTTCTCGAAGCATGAACTAGTGCTAGAGCCAATTTTTCCAAGTTTGAGTACCTTGTTTCGTCATCTTTTAACGTTCGGCTCACGTAATAAATGGGGATTTGTGCCCCAGTTCGGTGAGCAACTAGTACCGCACTGATAGCTCCAAATGATGCGGCTAAGTATACCGTTAGTACCTCGTCTTCTTCCGGTACGGTGAGAGTTGGTAAAGTGCCCAAACAAGTTTTAAGTTCTTCGAAAGCTCGTGCAGCTTCTTCCGTCCATTTGAACTCCGATCTGAAGCTTTTCCTGAGAACATCCATGAACGGGAGCGATCTGTCTGCTGCTTTTGACAAGAACCGATGGAGAGCAGCCAATCGTCCATTTAAGGACTGAATTTCTTTAACCGACGTCGGAGGCTTCATTGTAAGAACAACATCAATCTTGTCTGGGTTGGCTCGCAAACCTTTTGACCCGACCATGACTCCCAGGAACTTTCCTTCTTCTACCCCGAATGTACACTTCTTGGGGTTTAATTTCATGTTGATGCTTCGGAGGCGAGTGAACGTTTCCAATGTCTTTTAGCATGGCGGCTTCGTCGTGACTCTTGATCACGATATCGTCAACGTACACCTCTACGTTTCGTTCAATCTGATCTTTGAAAGCTTTACTCATTAAACGCTGATACGTAGCACCAGCGTTTTTTAATCCGAACGACATCTTGGTAAAACAATACACTCCTTCATTAGTGACGAAGGCTGTTTTATCCTCATCCTCGACTGCCATTTGTATCTGATGGTATCCCTTGTATGCATCCAAAAAACACTTCAACCTGAATGTGGCAACGGAATCAATTTTCTCGTCGATCTCCGGTAGGGGAAAACAATCTTTCGGGCACGCATCATTTAGATCGGTGAAGTCAATGCACATTCTCCATGAATTATCCTTTTTTCGTACCAAAACAGGGTTCGATACCCATGTTTGGTACCGGACTTCTCGAATGATTCCGGCGTCTAGGAGACTCTTCACATCTTTTGCAATTGCTTTGGCCCGGTCCGGTGCCATATGTATTTTCCTTTGTGCTATTGGTTTGACTGATTCCTTGACGTTCAGGTGATGTTGTGCCATAGACCTGGGGACTCCTTGCACGTCGGAGTGCTTCCATGCGAAGACGTCAATCGAGTTGCTAAATTATTCCCACAGGAGCTTCTTTGTTCGTTTTGGGAGTTGAGCACCGATAGCTACTTGCTGTTTGGGAAAATCCGGATTGATCGCCCAAAGTTCCGTAGGTACTTCGGATTTTTTGGAGCTCGTTTCCGCTGCATGTCTTACTTTGGCAACAAATGAGTTTGATTCTGAGAAAATAGTGGCAACTCCGGCCTCAGTAGGGAATTTAGTAGCTCCATGTATTGTCGAGCTGATCGCCCCGAGAGCTCGCAACCCGGGTCATCCGAGTATTATGTTGTGCGATGAGTGAGTTCCAACAACCAGAAAGGTCAGTTGAACAGTTCTACTTTTGTCGTCATCCTTGAATGTAGTAGGAAGGGTAATCTGTCCTATCGGACGAACCACCTCTCCTGAAAAACTGATTAGAGGGGTGGAGACTTCAATTAACCTCTTTTTTACTTGGGGGTTCAGCTGCTGGAAACAATGCAGGTACATAATTTCGAAGGCGCTTCCTCCGTCTACATATATTCGTCGGACCAGGTGTCCGGCGACGATAGCCGAAATTGTAATTGGTCCGTCTCGAGCATCGTTTGGATCTATCGGAGGGAAGTATGTTGGTTGATGTATCCATGCTGCCATATGCTGGTTCGACCGCTTCACCCCTCTTGATTCGGTTGACCGGATCATATTGATTCCGGGCTCGGTGTTCGGATTATCAATTGCTGCTGCAGACTTCTTCCCATCTTTCACTTCTTTCACAAGATGAGAGAGTTTATCGGATCGTACGCCCTTCTCGATTTCTTGCTTCAGAGCCCAACATTCATCAGTGGTATGGCCCTTGTCTCGGTGATATTCACAATATTTCTTGGAGTGCTTATCCGAGGTAGGTCGCTGCTTCGACGGCGTAGGGAACCGAGTAGTCTCCGTGCTAAGAATTTCGCTTGGTGATTTGGTGAGCTCGGAGAAGGTGTTAAAACGCACGTTTCCAGTTCGGAAGCTGCTTCGATCTGACTTCTGATACGGGCCACGACTTCTATTCCAACTGCAGCTTCTATCTTTTGGTGGTGACGCGTTCCGTCTCCACGATGTGGTTCGGGCCTTGGCATTTCTTGCTATGGTTTCGCTCGGTTGACCGCAAGCACTCTTTCCCCGAACGAAGGCTCGAGCTCTTTCTATAAGTATCTCCATGGTTTTTGGAAGATCTTCATGGAGTTTTTCCACAAGTTGATTGTTCCGAACTCCATCACAGAACCCAGAGACTCGAAGCCGGTCAACCACTCCACTTATCTGCATGCTTTCTCGATTGAAGCGATCGATAAAATCTTCTACGGATTCTCCGTCGCGGCACTTTATATGGTGAACCTCGGTAATGTCTTTCTTGCAGCGTCGCTGCTGACAGAAGTTTTGCAAGAATATACGCCGGAAATCCTCAAAGTGATCGATCGACCCCTCTGGCAACCCATCAAACCAAACCCTTGCCGATCCGGTGAGAGTTTGGGCGAACATAAGGCACCAAGCCGGCATAGGCCACTGTTCAACCTTGGCCGCTCCGGCGAACGCGAACATATGGTCGTCCGGATCGGACGTACCGTCGTAAAACTTCAGCGTAGGGGGCATCTTTAGTTTAGCTGGGAGTGGGGCATTGACGATCCGTAACGTAAACTTTGATTGGGAAGTCATAAACGTGGGGTGATATGGCATGAGCAGCTCTTGATCTTGAGGGTTTAAACCCATAGATCCCTGGCGAAACAGGTCGTTTAGACCGTTGTTCATCGGAGCACTTGTAATCAAAGAAAATTGTGTAACGTGTGTTATAGGAGTGGAGGTCATAGAACTTACCAGAGATCCGGAAGTGAAGGTTCCAACGGAAACGGGGTTACCCCTGGATAGACGTTGTTGAACAGGTTCGTTCGGAGGCTCTGCAGCATCTCCTCTTGCTGTTGTTGCTGCTGTAACTGGCGCAATAGATCGGCATTCCGTAAAAGGAAGGCATTGTCGAAGTTGGGTAGTGGCGTGGCAACCGGAGCAGTAACAGACAGCGTGGTGATAGAGCTTCCGCCTACAGCATTTGCAGCTGGAGGAGCCGACGCGAATCCTATCGAAGCTGCTGTGGCAGCAACTGCTGTTGGAGACTGCTGTCATTGATTCTGCTGTGGCAGCAACAACGTTTCCTTCCCATATATCATTGTAAGATGGGAAGGTGCTGGTGGAGACTGTTGTCGTTGATTCTGCCATGATTTCGAATGAACAGAAACGAGGAAACGAATTATGTGAATTCGAGGGGATGGCGCCACTGAAGACTCAAAACCAGTTAGTCCGACCTGGTTAGAGCAGAACTTCAGATGACCTAGCAAGGAACCTGCAAGATCACAAAGAAACAAGCACACTGTTAGCCTCGTCACAGGGAGGGGGTCCTCTCTGTGACCAAGCTCGGGCGTGAGAATAAGTATTTGTGAGGAGGAAATAGGTCAGGGAGAGAGAGAGGAGAGTTTAGAGAGAGAAAGTAGCGATTACCCGTTTTGGAGGTTCAATTACGGTATTTATAGTCTTTGGGTGTGCTGACGTGGCGAGTTAGTTAGGGCCGGAACAGTCACTGTCATGACGGTTATGACCGTGGGGCCCAGTTAGTTATGGCGTACCAGAGCCTCTATCCGTTCCGTCTATGGCAGAGGATGCGATCCGACCTCGATATTTTATTGCTCGGTTCTATGTTTTGGCAATGATTCGGTCCGACCAAGGACGTATCCTCATCATTGCCTGTTAAGAAAGTATATATATGTTACTGTTTGTTTGTTTTCTTATCATCTCCTACCTATGTATATAACATAACTAAAACAAAAAAAAAAAGAAAAGAAAAGAAAACGAGATTTTAAATCTATTTATATGTAACAGTTTACGTACAGTTCTTTTACGGAGGAGATGACAAAGCCACGATACGTTTCGCCACCTTCTCATCGTTGTTTCACTCGTGAGAACGATAACAAACACGTCGGAGAAGGCCAGTCGTCACCAGAGTTCACCCGAGCCGTCCGAATCGCGCCGGAGACTCGGAGATGACGACCGGAAAACCGCGGCCCTTATATCGTTCGGTATATATTCTCTTCTTTGCCTGCTAGTCCTATTCTCCTTTCGTTTAGCACTTGTACTGTTAAACCTCCACAATTGAATAAAATGGAAATTTTCATGTTTAAAATTATGTTTGGCGATAAACTGTTAAGAATGGTAGGAATGAATTAAAAGAAAACTGTTAGTTTTGTTTTGTAGAAGATGATAATCAATTTTCTTTTACTTTATTTTTTTTGAAAGGCTTAGATTATAATAAGACATGTTAACCAATTATAATCAGCAACAATTTCTGTTTTTTTTAATTCAATAACCTAAATAAGTTATATTAATTCCTTTTATATTCCAAAAATATTAAAAGGAGGATTGGTATAAAAAAAATTAATTAACTTGTAGCTATATCGTAAACCATAAATATTAGGGTTATATTTAACCTACAGATATTAACGAAACACTATGTGATATTCTAACGTATAGGGTAACCGTTCATTCGTTCTCTTGGATTTCTCAATCTTTACTCGTGCGTTACAAGAAATTCTCATACGCAACCAATGTGAGCATACTTGATCCCTTTTTACGCTTTATTACCTTTGGGATGCAATACATGTACTTTGAATCAAATACACAAACATGCTATAAATTCTTTTATACAAATAATCTCAATATTTGCTCATACGTGTTATACTTGCAATCATATGTGTTATACTTGTAATCATACGTGTTTAAATTCATATGCTTGTACTTAGTCATTGCCATGAAAAATATGTTTAAAACATTTTTATACTTATACTCAAACCTGTATGCTCGCCGATACTTTTTGTATTGAACCATGCGTTAACATGTATTGCAGGTTTTGATGATGCAAGGAATATCGTAGGATTGCCTAGAAACGCATTTAAGTTTTAATACTTGTGGCATTGTAATTTACCTTCAAACCTGTTGTATTTTGTTTCCAATCTTGTAATAAACCATTATCATGAAATGAAATTTATTTACTTGAATACTTGTTGTATATATTATTTATTTCAAACTTGTGGTATTTCTAGTTCAAGCAATGTAAAAATGTAATCATTAAATACTTGACACAAATAGCGTTATGTAGATTGCATCTACACACTTCGTCTCATCCCGATGTTTCCGCCATCGGTTGGGGTGTGACAGATTGGTATCAGAGCCATAACTATAGAGAATTAGGTAGAATTGCCATGTTCGACCTAGTCTATAGTCTAAGTACCAAAACTCGACCATTCCTGATTCTTGCTTAATATGTAATTCTTCCTATTTGCTTCTACCTCTTCTTTTGTCTAAATATACAATGTGTCTTTTCTAAAACGTTTCACACAATACATACTTGAAGATACTCATATTCCACAATCGAAACGACTCACTAGAATAGGGGTGATTCCCGCCTTTGGTGACGAATTTCAATCCACCTTACATTTTATTTTACACGAAATTTCACCATCAAGTCAGGAGTGATATCCGTATCTTGGTGGGAACTTCCATTTCATACTCTAGTGGTTCCTTATTGACGAGTCGAGGTTTTATCTTGTTTCGTTCAATAAACCACATTTTGGGGACGGAATTGTCAAGCTAGGATTGATATCCACACCTTGGTGACTGGTTCCACTCTTCGATTTTCAATCTCGCCAAAGTTTCGTATTTTCGATCAAATTAGGGACATGTACTAACTGGAAGGGTAAAATACCGTTAATCGCCTGGCGACGAGAGTATTATGCCTATTAGGCCAAAGCATGTCTCCCAGATTCGAAAGGACTTGCGATGCACTTTGGAATAGTCGAAGCTTCTAAACCTGAAGCACTCCAATACTTATCAAGCCTCTCTTTTATACTAACTTAACTTTTATGCGATTTAATACTTGTTACCTAATCATCGTTTTACACAATAAATTAATACACGCATACTGATACTTTATACTTGATTCGGGATTACTGGACATTCTTTATGTGATGAAATGGTCAATAGCTTCGTAAGAAGCCACACCTTAACGTATATAGTACTCGTGAAGCACTGTAGGAGTAGCGCACCGCCACATGTATTTGTGGTTACGTTAAGTTAAACTTTTACGGTCTTTATAGCAACGAAATGATGACATGTGCTATAGAGATGATACTCGCGGACACGTTGGTTCGATTTGTTCGAGCCTCACCTTAACGTATATAGTGCTCGTGAAGCACTATAGGAGTAGCGCACCGCCACGTGTATTTGTGGTTACGTTAAGTTAAACTTTTACGGTCTTTATAGCAACGAAATGATGACATGTGCTATAGAGATGATACTAGCGGACATGTTGGCTCAATTTGTTCGAGCCTCACCTTAACATATATAGCGCTTGTGTAGCGGTATAGGAGTAGCGCCCGCCGCATGGACTTGCGGTCATGTTAAGTCATTCGTACATTCATACATACATACATACTTGCGGACACGATGGTTTGACCAGTGAGATCACATGCCAGTAATGCGTTAATCTAGTTAACTAAAATATCTCATGTGGACTATTCAAATAATTTAATCATACTAATACATATACTTACACCTTATGACCTCTCTCATACTTAAATACCCATCATACTTACATACTTAAACTTCTATACGTTATCATTCTCACTCGTAATACGTTAATAAACCCTGACCCATACACTACTAGTACAAACTATGCAGATCATGCACAGACCAAGGATTATCACGGATGCATACATGATTATATTGGTAGGCGCATGAAAACCATAGTAGGTTCTCCTGTGTATCCTAACACGGAACGTAACATGACATCGATTTGCGAAACAAACGTAACAGGGTATGAACATGGTGGATACGCCACTGGTACTTCCTATATATAAGTGTTCCTACCATGTTGTATATATTATTTATTTCAAACTTGTGGTATTTCTAGTTCAAGCAATGTAAAAATGTAATCATTAAATACTTGACACAAATAGCGTTATGAAGTCTCTTGCAATCTACACACTTCGTCTCATCCCGATGTTTCCGCCATCGGTTGGGGTGTGACATTAATAATATGATCATCATACTGATGATATTAGTCAAGATCGCACTAATCATATAGACTTATGAGATTTGAGCATGGTTCACCCCATTGGGCAAGGAATCATAAAAGATTACAATTGTCTTGTCACAACTGGACAATATAATGTAGCCCGTAGGCAAAACATCATTGAGGATGTTAAATATAATCATCATATTGATGATTTTAGTCATGATCGCATTGATCATATAGACTATTAGGCATGAGCATAGCTCACCACCTTGGACAGGGGATCATTAAGATCACTATGTCAATGTCTCAAATGGACAATATGTTATAGCCCGTAGGCAAAACATCACTAAGGATGTCAAATAATATGATCATTGTATTAGATGATATTAGTCATGATCGCATTGATCATATAGACTATGAGGCTTGGGTATAACCCACCACCTTAGACAGGGAGCCATAAAGGTCACCACTGTCATTGTTTTAATCTGAGAATGCAGTATTATGATTCCTATCCTTTCACATAGTTTGGGAATTGTTGTAGACTTGGAATAAGTATCGTCACAAGGTTGACGAAGATTTTCCTCCTTTCCAGATAGTTGGGAATTAGTTGGAGTTTTGGAATAAGTTTCGTCACAAAGTTGACGAAGATTTTCCTCCTTTCCATACAACTGGAAATTAGTTGAAGATTTAGTGATACGTTTCTGCCCAACATATTAATATGGTTCCTCTTCTTCCACACAATTGGGAATAGTTTGAGATTTGGAGCAGATATCGTCACGAAGTTGGACGAGAGTTTTCTCCTTTCCACGCAGTTGGGAATTAGTTGGAGATTTTAATGATACATTTCAGTCAATGTATTGCATATGAATCCTTTTCCTGGGTTGGGAATACGTCTCAGTTGACGTTGAAAATATAAGTCCCTCTCCGTATTGGGAGATTTGGGAATACGTCGCAGTTGACGTTTAAATATAAGTCCCTCCCACATTGAGAGATTTAGGAATACGCCTTAATATAGTCAGCGCATATGATACGGCTTGATACAGTCACCATTTAAATATATTTTTCTCCGCATTGGGAGATTTGGGGATGATTAGCATCGCATGGTTGTATGGAATTTCTATCTCCTTTCCACACAATTGGGAATTAGTTGGAGATCTCAGATAAGTGTCGTCCCATAATTGGACGAGAATCACTTAAAGATTTTTAAGATTATATTGGTGTGAGGGAATCAGTTTTCCACTACTATCACCTTTTCAACCACTACCATTGGTGGGAAGTATATATTTTAGACAAAGTCTTTTATCATGGTCTTATTTACTAGTCTCAATTACATAAGAACTAGTTGACCAAGTAAATTCAAAAGAGATTTATTTGCTTGATTGCTAGCGGTTCTTCGACTAATTCGTCTTCACCCAATAGAGTTGGCACCTTTAGTCCTTCTCCTCAGTTGGAGTTTCCAGGACACGTCTCATTTAACGTTTTTATTATATGCAGTTCTCCTTAGTTGGAGATTTGGTATACACCTCAATATAGTACAGCGTATACGATACGACTCAATAAAGTACACTGTATATGGTACGGCTCAATAAAGTACACCGTTTATAAATATACCATTTCTCCTTATGGGGAGATTCAGGAATACGCCTCAATAAAGTACAGCGTATATAATACAGCTCAATAAAGTACACTGTATATGGTACGGCTCAATAAAGTACCGTTTTAAATATACCCTTTCTCCTTCTGGGGAGATTCGGGAATATGCCTCAATAAAGTACAACGTATATAATACAGCTCAATAAAGTACACTGTATATGGTACGACTCAATAAAGTACACCGTTTATAAATATACCCTTTCTCCTTATGGGGAGATTCGGGAATATGCCTCAGTAAAGTACAACGTATATAATACAGCTCAATAAAGTACACTGTATATGGTACGGCTCAATAAAGTACACCGTTTTAAAAAGAATAAGCCCCTCTCCTTATCGGGAGATTTGGGGATATGTCGTCTCGTATTTGGATGAAAAGTTTTCACTTTTTCAACCACTCATTGGTGGGAACATGTGTTTTTTGGCCTTCGTCTATTGCGCAATCAAAAGATCTGTTTGATAAGGTAGGAGCAATAAATGTGACCTTCATATTATTAGAAGGAAAAATCATAAAATGGGCTCCATAAAATCAATGATTCTTCTTGTGGCAGTAATATCGCCAAATTATATTAGATGCTTACTATTAGCCGATATCAGTACAATATGACCGTTGGGAGATCTTAGTGGTTCCATGTATTGAACCGTCATACTGGCCAGGCATGAAAGCAATCTATGGGACACACTAAGATACTGCCAATTATCATATGGCGCTTCTATCAAACTAAGTTTGGCATTCGTAGTTGCTAAAAATCAATGAAATAAAAATCAATGTCGTATTCCAGTTGGAGAAATTTGCTGGCGAGAGTTGCCGGACTTATATAATATAATATACCCAGATGGGTTTGAATTAATCGAGCTCGAAGACTCGAAATTATATGCTTTAAGCATGAATCAGAAAAAAGTGATTTCTTTTTCTGCTTATTCTCTAGAATGAGAGAACATTTGAATCAAAGAACAGAAATTTTGGTGCAAAGTGCACATATAACATTGCCATGATAAGGCTTTCCATAATTATTGCTATTTCAATAAGCTGGTGAGATATCACCGGAATGTCTATCAAATATGATAGACTTCTGATAAATGATATTACGATATCACAGAGATTTCAAAAGATATAATATCAAATGGCGAGGTTTAGCATCCTCGTATAGGAGTCTTCGTCTCCATAGCATATGTAGTCACCCTGTGGAACTTCAAGCTACTCAATGGTAGAGATCATTAAGTCTGCGACCCATCAAAGATTCTTCATCTTGCCCACGACGTCTTGGCGGTATAAAATCAATAACTACTTCATAGACTAAGAGTAGTCTTGTATTCAGGTCTAGACTCGGAGTTTCTTTTTAAAGGAATCTGCATTTTATGATATTTGAGATTAGACACTAAGTGCTAGTGTCTAATTCACTCAAACTGTAGCTCTGATACCAACCTGTCACACCCTGATTTTTGGTGGGCCCGGAAGGGTACAATCGTGACGGTTGGATAACAGTTATCACAATATAATAATATGCAGTGGAAGTATTGGATTGAAATTATTAAAATAAAGCTTGAAAGTATAAAGTATTACAAGCGTTCGATACAAGCCCACAGGCAGGATCCAAATAAACAGAGGTTTAGACATCATAGGCCTTAAGCATCAGGAGTGCAAATTCCTTTGCCTTCATTCTAGCCGACCCGTATTCCCAGCCTATAATAAGGTTCGGTATATGTTGTTCAATCTTTTGAAAATACGTCAGCCAAAGCTGGTAAATACAATTAACTGACTCTTTGGAAAAATAGTTTTTCGAAAAGAGTTTTATACATGCGATCTTTTAAATATATCTTGGCAGTATTCTTGTTACGAGATTATATACTTGATTAACCCATTGGATTGTCTGGACATGGTATTATTAACCCCCAATTATATCAATTATCAAGTAAACGAATTAAACCGTATTCTTACACTTTTACACAATCATAGGCGACTTACTTATGTAATAACCTCCCTAAGAGGCATATTTGCCACTCAAGTTTACACTAAAATAAGTCAAGAGTATTGACCTTTTTGCTAGCTTCCAATCAATAAGACTATATTTGGCAAAGAGCCGCAAGTCTAAGTATTTTGAGAATTTATTTGGGATCCTGAGTTCATCACTTATACCTAATGTAAAAATATTTGAAATGGTTTATAAAATCAGTAGGTAACAAGTCTTGGTTCGTAAATATGGTTTAAAACCATACTACGCGCCTAAACGGCGTTAATGTCGTTAAATGACGATTTTTGCGATGGTTTATGAAATCTGATGTTATGACCAGCTTTGAATGGTTAAAATATTTTATTTATCATAACATATCAGTAAACGAAAAGTTTGGTTTGAATATTATGCTTAAAACCCATTTTATGTGCCACAAGGGCATTATCGTCATTTATCGGCATTGTATAAGAACTTGAAGTTAAACTCAGTTTAAAATCTGACTTAGCATCCCAAAAAATCCTAATTATAATATCATATCAGTAGGTAATGAGTTTTTATACAAAAATTATGTTTAAAACTCATTTTGGGTGTAAAAGGGCATTTTAGTCCTTTTAAAAGCGTAGTTAACGATTATATGCGTAAACTCAGTTTATGACCAGTTTATAAACACCAAAATATTCTAAACATGCTTACTTATTAGTACATAACTCACTTGCATGCTCATTTATGTCTAAAACCTTATTTTTAATCAAAAGGGCATATTAGTCAAAGTGCGGCATAATAACGGAACATGCGCATAAACTCAGATTACTAGTCCGATCGTGTAATATAATCTTATAGGGTTATACTATATTATATTACGATCATATCATAACCTAAACTCAGTAGCATACTAGTCTAATTCGGTTTATAACCAAAAGTCAACGTAGAAGTCAAACTACGTGACTTTCGGTTGTGAACCGACCCTAAAAGTGGAATTGACGAGCCGAACATGTTTACACATGTTCTAATAATTATTACCGAGTTGTTTAAGTGATAAAACATATTTTAGAACACTTCTAAACTCATATCGCAATTATTTTAAAAAGAGTTAACTGCCATTTTCGTCCCTGTGGTTTGGTCACTTTGGCCATTTCAGTCCATTTTTCAAAAATGAGCCATTTTCGTCCCCCACGTTCTGGAAAGGTGCCATTTCAGTCCAAAAATCATAACCCAGTTAAGTCAGTTTGTAAATAAGGACTGATTGTGTAAATTTGTAACATAAAAGACTGATTGTGTAAATTTGAAAAATGGACTGAAATGGCAGTTAACACCACCACCACTAGCCCTGCCACCACCACCACTCCGCTGCCACCACCGCCACCACCGCCACCACAGCCACTGCCACCACCGCCACCACAGCCACTGCCACCACCACCGCCGCCGGCGGAACCACCACCATCAAAGTCATGGCAAGACCCATATAAAGTCAGAATTTATTGTATTTAATCCGAAAAGTAAACGAGCAAAACAAAGGAACCAGAACGGTATACCGAAACGAAAAGCTTGCGGGTTACGGGGACGTCTTCGTCTTCTCCGGTCGTCTTCTCCGATGAACTCCGTATTATTGGTGGTGGTTCCGGCGTCGGCAACTCGCCGTAGATCCCCACAAACATCTGTTGGGTTCAAGGAGCTTGATTCTCATCGTATTGATGATGGTCATGAAGCAAAATATAGAGCAAGATGTTGGTAGAGTAGCTACTACCAAATAGTTAGATTGGTTTCTCCCTTCTTTATTTTGCTTAGTAATATGGAGTTCATGGAAATCCAGAAAATGAACATTGATTTGACCACCCATCCCTCGATGGTGTGTTGTTTTTAGCCACACATGGTTTCTGGATCTTGCTGAAATATCGTATGGGTATGGCTTTGGTTTTTTCCTTTGCTTTCAATGCATTTAAAGGGTTGTCGTTGATGTTTATGAAGTGAAGACGACGGATGATATGAGGTCAAATCAAATCAATGATTAGTTTTTTTTTGGCCAGCGAAATTCAATGAATATGTGGTGGTGAGCGAAAAAATTACAAAATCTAGGGATGGTGGTCCGGTTAATGTTTTGATATCATTTTAATATTTGAATTTCTTAAACTAAAGAGTTAACTGCAACTCTGCAACTCGCCGGAGTTCGGAGTTCATCGGAGAAGACGACCGGAGAAGACGAAGACGTCCCCGTAACCCGCAAGCTTTTCGTTTCGGTATACCGTTCTCGTTCCTTTGTTTTGCTCGTTTACTTTTCGGATTAAATACAATAAATTCTGACTTTATATTACATACAAACGTCTGAAAATATGGGTCTTGCCATGACGTTGATGGTGGTGGTTCCGGCGGCGGCGGTGGTGGTGGCAGTGGCTGTGGTGGCTGTGGTGGCGGTGGTGGCTGTGGTGGCTGTGGTGGCGGTGGTGGCTGTGGTGGCGGTGGTGGCGGTGGTGGCAGCGGAGTGGTGGTGGTGGCAGGGCTAGTGGTGGTGGTGTTAACTGCCATTTCAGTCCATTTTTCAAATTTACACAATCAGTCCTTTATGTTACAAATTTACACAATCAGTCCTTATTTACAAACTGACTTAACTGGGTTATGATTTTTGGACTGAAATGGCACCTTTCCAGAACGTGGGGGACGAAAATGGCGCATTTTTGAAAAATGGACTGAAATGGCCAAAGTGACCAAACCACAGGGACGAAAATGGCAGTTAACTCTTTTAAAAACTGACCCGTTGACTTTTTAATATAATATTACGTTGACTCGTCAATTGACCATGCAAACATGATTCTTAGGAGGTACCCTTTTGAGGGATTAACACCTACCTAATTACAATTACCTAGCCATGTTCGTTGCGAACAATGGCTTGACCGTTTAAAGTCTAGCTAAAAGTCAAAGCGTTTATCGTAAACGCTTGACTTTTCAGCTTTAAAAGCCAAATAAAAGAACTAGTCACAAAAGGAACACTCACAAGTGGTCCTAGGGACTGAAGAGGACTCAGAGGTATGCTCCCAATTGCTCACGAGCTCCCATAAGAGGAGAGAAAGAGTGGTGCAAGTGAAAATGAATGATTCATGGCCTATTTATAGTTTTCAAGAAACTCTAAGATCTTGCCAAGTGTTCTTAGGACTCATTAGGATGTTAACAAGTGTTAGACCAGGTATTTAAAACCATTAACAAGTCCCTAGTTTGATAAAAATGGTTTGGGGTATTGTGTGGTGAACAAGGAAAAGAAAGAAAGAAAAAAAAAAGAAAAAAATAATAAACTGCACAGCTACGGTCCTGGCGGCCCGCGATAAAACTCGGCCCAAATCTTCGCGGCCCGCGAGTCTGTGTCCAGCCCAGTTGCCAGGTTTCACTTATTGGCAGCTTCAGCCCTTTAATCTTTTAATTCATTTTCAACTTTCAAAAGTGACATTATTGGCACAATATTTTCTACTGTATTATGTTATGTTAATACAAGGTGCAAAGACCTCTAGTGACCAATCTTACGGCCGAGCATTACGGAGTTCCCGTTTCATTAGGAGGTCACTCAAAGGCGTAGTTTTACACGTTGACTCTTTTAGTCTTTTTAACGCAAAAAGTTGTGTGTAATATCGTTTAACGATGTCAAAGCCTTACAAAATCCATATTAGGCATTCCCGAGAGTATGACAGAACATCACGACGCTCCGGGTTCGTTAAAAGGTCACTCGGAGGTAAGATTTAACATGTTGACGCTTTTAACCCTCCGTTACCGAAACTTTTGAGTTTATCACAAACGGTTTCGATTATCCAACAAGTGGCTTAATAGGAGAACATGAATACCATATAATGTCACTCAGAGGCTTAGTTTTAGCATGTTGACACTTTCAGTCCTTTCATATTCAAAGTTTTAACTGTTTGGCGATAATAGTCCCTCCTAGTCAAGGTTTGACATAGTTAGGGACACGTGTCGATACATTATTGGACATGATTTTGCGAGGTGTTACACTGGGGGTAACGACATATACACATTCTCAGTTAAAGAACCATATAAAAACACATTATTAATTTCAAGTTGAAACATAGGTCACTTACTTTTAACAGCAAGACAAATAACACATCTTATTGTTACCATTTTAACAACGGGAAAGAAGGCTTCACTAAAATCAATGCCTTATCTTTGATTGTAGCCTTTGGCTACTAATCTTGCTTTAAAACGTTCAACTTCACCATTAGCTTTATATTTGACCTTATACACCCATTTGCACCTAATAGGTTTTCTATTGGGTGGCAAATCAACTAAAACCCATGTATTATTTTTAAACAAGGCCTCCATTTCAGCATTCATAGCCTCAACCAACCTAATATCTTTGGCAGCCGCAGTATAATTAATTGGTTCAGCAACTTTATTCAAAGAACTAACAAAACAATAATTCTCAGCAGACAAACAAGAGTAATTAACCACCCTATCTATACCATATTTAACTTTAGCATCAAGCACAAAACCATCCAATCTTTTTGGCACAGACACAACCCTAGTAGACCTTCTAGAACTAATTTGGATTCCCTCAGATAGGTTGGTCTCTTCATTTGAGATCCTAGTGTCCTCAACCCTGCTATTGTCCTCTCTACTACTACTACTCTCAACCCTAGTTCCTAAAGGCACTTTTTCATGACCATCATGACTAGAGAAGGCAAATTGTAACGCCCTGCTATTTCATACTTTCTATATTTGGAAACCCTCATTTGTAATTCTATTTTTGGTAACTTTGTATTCTTGTAATCGTTCGTTCGTTGTCATCAATGTAAAATCCGAGACTTGAATCATAATGAAATTCATATTTTCGTTACGTTTATGTTATATACGTCCTATATATGCTCATACGTTCAAAAACATTATTCGTGTGACACATTATCCATATTTTGTGCTAAAAACGTCAAAGTTACATACTATTGAACTATAAGCTAAAATACGCGAACTTGATGCTATTTCTCGACAAATAAACATAAGCATACTTTTTTTTATGTTTAGTTTATGCTCCATTTGCATAACATACCCTTAACTATGTTCTTCGTGCCTTAAACACCCTAAAATACCCTAAAAACAACAATATATGAAAGTGGAGGGGTATAAAGTGTCAAAAATCAAATCTGGCCACTTTGGGGGAGAGTAGCGGCCTGCGAACAACTTGGGCTTAGGCTTCACAGCCCGCGAGAGCAGCCCAGCTCGCAGATTTGTGATCAGACGCGAATTTGGGCGGGTTTTGGTGTTTTGTTTGAAGTTTAAACATGTTTTAGCATTTAATAACTCACCAAACCCAACCCAAATCACTTCCCTATAAATCCCACACCTCTTCCAAGCTTTTTACACTTTACATCACTCTCATTTCACTCTCTAATCTCTCTCAAAAGTTGCTGGAAATCAGAATTCGGACAGAAGTGTAGCAAGTTCTTCAAGTGAGCATAACTCACTCAATACTTAACCTTTTCACTTGATTCTTTTTCCCACTTCCTTGGAACAACCTTAGGAACATTTCTAGAGGTTTTTCATGGAAAACCAAGCTCTGGAATGTTACCAAAAAGGCTCCGAAGTGGACTGTTAGTTTTTGTTTTCATTTAAACTTTGTTAATCTTTGTTGAACTTGAGTCTGTCTCATCTCAAACCTATGTCCTAATGCTCATAATCAATTGAATGGTTAGTTAGGCTTAAAAACAAGGCTGAGAAATGTTAAATCAGAGGTTAAAACCTCACAAACATTCTGTTTTAGTTAGGGTTTTACCCATAAGTAGTGTTCAAGCATGAAGCTTGATGAATGTGTGATAGTTAGACTAGCTTGGGCTATCCTTCATAGAAATCCACTCACTACTTGATGTTTTCCCATAGATTAGTTGTTTTTATTTCATTATTACTTGTAAGTTCATGACCCTCCTTGTTGTTTATAACAACAAGTGTAATGGTGAACAATAGAGGTACCTAAATGGAAGCTTGTTATTCCTACCTCATGTATGAATTATATGACACAAAGAGGTGCCTAAATGGAGACTTTAATCTCCTACCTCATGCTTGACCTATAGAACTTTGTAATCTTTATATTATCTATGTATTCCATATATATAAGTAACTAAACTTGATGATAACTTAGTAGTTACTTGTCAAGAATATGTTACATCATCTATGACCATGCACTTGTTACGACTCTAATGGACCTTTGAATCCATGAAATCATACAAACTCTTTTGAGTTTCAATAGTGTCAAGAACAAGTGTTATGTGTATAAGATGATTATTTTCACTTATGTTATTTTCCATACATTTTAGACTCCGAATCTATAATCTTCCGATTTCCCCAAACTCACACACCTATGCTTTCTTAGTGTAGAAGGACAAGGTGCTCCGAACTAATCCACCCACCAACATCACTCGTGGGATATCAAGTAGGAAAGCTTGCAAATCCGTGAGTATACTCGATCCCCTTTTTACTCTTTAACACTTTGGGATGCAACATGTATATTATACAAAATCACATGACACTTAAACTATTTGAAACATACTCTATCCATGCTTAACATGAGACTATATGTGAATGCTTGTTACTCTCGTATGCTATGTAAACTATTTGGTTGATATATACTCATTAACTTTGCTAGCCTACCTTAACAATTATAGCGCTATAGGATTAACGCACTGCCGTTAGTCTTGGGGTATTGTTAAGTTAAACACGATACCTCTCGTTACTCTATTAGGATAGGCTATTTTAACGCATTGTATACTTGGGTTTGAACATATTGTACGCCATTTTTGCATACTAGTACTCGCATATTATGAATCATGTTGGATATGAGCACTTTTTATTCTATATTATGCTATGTAACAAAACTTGTATACTCGCCAACTTTTGTTGATATTTTAATACATGTTGCAGGTTGACTGTTGAATTGATGATGAGAAGAAATGCAATTTAGGTGGACTTAGATACACACCTAGATTAATTTTGTTATTTCGATGTTATGTTATGAAACAATTGTTGTCTTTTTATTGAATCTTGTATGACATTTAGTATTGAAATGAAATTTGAATTTAAATTATATTGTCACATAGTGTTATGAAGTCTCTTGCAATCTAGTTTTCATCTCATCCCTATGTTTCCGCCATCGGTTGGGGTGTGACACAAATGTAGAATGATGATCTAGCTGTTGATCATCACTAGGAAACTCATGAGATCCAATAACCCTCTCTTCACCATCGGGAGGTAGAGAAGCTTTAGGAACACTTATTTCAACACAATCAAAAAAATTAACATGATTTAATGTTTTATCAACAGAATTTTCTTGATTCATTAACTGTTTTGTTTTAAAAGAATAAACATCCTTATAAAATTTAACATCTCTTGAATAAAAAACTTTCTTTTCATCCAAACTCCAAAGTTTATATCCTTTTTTACATCCGAATATTCTATTAACAAACACTTATCAACATGATAAGCGAATTTATCTGACTCATTTAAAATTGTGTTTAAACAAAGACACCTAAAGTTTCTCAAATGAGACAAAGAAGGTTTAAAACCAAAAACAACTTCATATGGACTTTTACCACCTAACACAGACGATGGCAACCTGTTAATTAAAAACACGGTAGCTAGAATACTATCAGACCAGAACCTAAGGGGCAAGCCACCCTGGAATATCAGTGATCTAGCCAAGTTTAACAAATGTCTATGTTTACGTTCAGCCACACCATTCTTTTGTGGTGTGTATGAACAAAACGTTTGATGAATAACACCTTTAGCTTTTAAAAGATTATTCATCTGATTATTTACAAATTCTATCCCATTGTCACTTCTAAAAACTTTAATTTTAGTTTTAAACTGTGTTAAAACCATCTCATAAAAATTGCACAATTTCTCAAAAACCTCCATTTTATTTTTTAAAAGATAACACCAAACAGTCCTAGAAAAGTCATCTACAACAGTTAAAAAAATATTTGAATCCTTCATAAGATGAAACCTTATAAGGATCCCAAAGATCTAAATGAACTAGATCACCAACACATTTTGATTTATGTTCACTTATCGGAAAAGGGACCCTAACCTGTTTGGCTTTATGACATATTTCACATGGACCGTGATCTAAACTATTAATTCCTATCTCATGTTTTTACAAGGCTAGAACCTGATCTGAAGGGTGACCTAGCCTACTATGCCATAAATTGGTTTTTAAAACACTATTAAAACACACACCATTAGAATTACCATTTTTCCCACAAAATACAAACCACTATCTTGACTACCAATCATAAGGACTTTCCTTGATTTGGAATCCTGTAATACACAATTTTTTCATTAAACACTACAGAAACATTGTTATCCTTAGCAAGTTTATGAACAGACAACAAGTTCACGCAATAAGCAGGAACATAGAAGACATCCTTTAACACAATACCATCAATTAATTTTAAGTCTCCAATTTTTAGAACTTTCACACTTGTACCATTTGGATGACTAACTCTTAAATTAAAGTCTGACACATCAACACAGTTATACAAATTTTTATCTGTTTTAGTCATATGTTGATTAGCACCTGAGTTTACAATCCAACTATAACTACTACCAAAGTTGGCAAAACTGGAACAACTAACAAAACTACCAGTAAAATTACAACCACTTGTAAACTTACCTACAACATTGGAAGCCTGAGACTCATTTCTAGACTTCTCACCAACAAGATGTAACAACTTAGTAATCTGTTCTGAAGTAAAAGGTAAGACTAAAGCACCGACAGAAGTAGTAGACCCAACAGTAGCATTAGATTTACTATTACCAGAATTACATTTACCCCCTGATTACTAACCCTCTTTTTAAACCCAGGAGGATACCCTATTATTTCAAAGCACCTATCAACCATATGTCCTATCAAATTACAATGTGTGCATTTTAAATTTGGGTTCGGTCCTCTAGACACTCTTTTCTTATGATCAAAGGACTGATTAGATTTAGACACATAAGAAAGACTTTTTTTTCCTTTTGAGTTACTACTGACCATCCTATGTGATTCTTCCCTAGACACAATAGAGAAAGCAACCTTGACTGAAGAAAATGGTTATCTGGTTAATAAACTTGTCCTTACAGGCTGATACACATCATCTATGCCTATAAGGAACTGCATAAGTTTGATTAAAGTTGTAAAATCATTATATTCTTTAGCTGCTGTACAAGAACATGAAGGCAGTTGAAGCATAGCGTCAAACTGCGTCCACATAGTTGTAAGTTTATTATAATATTCAGCAACTGAACTTCCATTTTGTGAAATACAATTTATCTTTTTGTATAAATCATAAACCACTGAACCATCAACTTTATCAAAAGATTCCTACAAATCAACCCAGACCTTAGAAGCTAATTTAGAAAACACTTGTCCTAAAAATAACTCCTCAGAAATAGAATTTAACAGTCAAGTCAACACAACTGAGTTACACCTATCCCATTGGGCAGACAACACCTCATCATTCTCAGATTTCTCACATTTACCATCTATAAATCCCTATTTATTTTTAGCTTATAGTGCAAGTTTCATTGCACTAGCCCAGGCAGTTTAATTTTCTGTACCTTTAAGTTTTATACTAACAATGGTCAATGCACTAGAATCACTAGGATGCAAGTAAAGAGGTGATCCTATATCTAATTTACTAATCAGAGTAACAGATGTACTACCATCTATAATGGCAACACAACAAACAGCCAGATAGCAAAACACAATACAAGGAAAACACAGGTTATCAACAGATAACACACCACAAAGAAAACAACAATATCAAAAACAATAACCCAGGGCGAATCTGAGTCAGGGACCAAATTCCATGTTCATTACTCTATGGTGCCTGGACAAGCCTTTACCCAGGAACCACACTCTAAATGATAATCAATAGAACAATAAGAATACAGATGTTGGGATTGAACCCTACCAGAGGAACAGATAATGAAAGCCAAAACCGGATCATGACAGTGGATTCATAATAAGCAGCAGTTTACACTAAGTCTTCTCCCTTGAAAGTAATTATAACATCTGATGGTTCTACATCCACTGCCCGGATACAACTGCTGCTGCTCTTCTATCTACTGATGAAGCCAAAAGACTGCTGAGAACTAAGCACTGCTGATGACAAAGCACTGCCCAATCAAGGACTGATCAACCTTGAGGAAAACACTGACATAAAGAGAGAGCAGTAGTTTAGTATATCATCTGTTTTATGTATAGTCAGTGGTTAGGTTTACCAGTGTTTGTATAAGAACAGTAGGTATAGGTTGTTAGGCTGTTAGACGTCGCTTTCATGGTGACGTCAGCTGAGATGCCTCAGCGGTTTGGATTGTCTATAAATGGAGCAGTACTCTATACTGTTACATTTGATTTGTCCTGAGAGAGTTCTTCTCCTCAATTCAATCCTTTCATCTTGTGCAACCAACCACTGTAGTATCAGGCTGAGGGGGAGCTTAGTTTGTAAGCCTGCATTGTAATCTTTTGCTTTGAATTGTAATCTTTCGACTCTATGAAAAGCAAACGTTTATCAAACTATTTTCTCCTTTGATTGTGTTTACAAAGTTTGTTATTCATTTCCGCTGCACTTTACATTGTTTCATATTCATTCATTGTTCAAATCATACAAACAAACACAATCATGAGAGCCTCCGATCCTAACAATTGGTATCAGAGCCTGGACAGTCAAATTCGATCTAACAATCAATTTGACATAACAGTTCGGCTCATAGTTCATTGATACTAAGGTTGGGTGCTTTTTGTTGAAAAACAGAGTACTGAGTAAACCATGTTCAAAGTGGTTATTCAAAAACTCTGTAAATCAACCAAGATGTCATATGACAAAAATCTCACACAACAAATGATTTCATGCACAAGACACTCATGGTTTTCAGATCTGAAAACATATCTGTTAAACTATGGGATTATTTCTTATTTTCAAAATTTGATTTCAACTGTTGTTATGAAATTTGTGATGTTTTTATTATATCAGATGCTAAAGTATGAACCTCGGATTAACAAAAACCTATGTTTATAAAAACATTAGTGTTTTTGCTAACGTAAAAAGAGGGAAATTAAAACTTTAGTCATTAGATCTTATGTGTTAAGAACAGGTTGAGATCCTCAAAAGGAACAAATTAACTCTGTTCAAATACATTAAGAAAACAGGAGTCAAGATAGTCCATATCATATGTAATGTGAGATTGGTCAAAAATTTGTATAAATATGGCTAAAACATTACTGCAAAATGATTCTGGATTAAAGTATTCCTTCAATAAAACCTCCTAGTAAGTATTTCATTACTTATGAATGGGAAGGGTAAAAAGGGAAGAAGAAAATTAACAAAAACTCAGAAGTGTGTTTATCTCAAAACTTTTGAAGTCAAAAGAAAAGAGTATAAACATAAAACACTTTAGAGTCAAAAGTTGGGATAAAAATGGTCATCAAAGCAACTGTGTGCAGTCATTGGTTCAGGAAAAGGTTCAGGTAACCATGGTATTCCCAGTGAATAAACTTTCAAAAGGACTAGACAAATTTTCTGAATCATCACATAGTAACAAAGTCTATAACAGGATTTTGAAAAACTCATGTGAACATGTGTCCTCATTTCTGTTGTCAATCAATCAACAAGAAAATGGTACCAAACAGTGGACAAAATGCAGTTAAAATTCAAACCACTGTCTTCAACCACTGACCATTCTCATAAACTTGAGCATGAGATGATTATGTGCTTTATTATTGTTTTACCAGGTTCTTTTGGTGCTGCTTTTAGAAAATCTTTTAATTTTTTTTTCTAAAAAGGATTTTCTCGAATAAAGCAGGATATATTATTCTCTATTTTTTGAATGATATATTTTGAACTATTACTGGTTTTTGATAGTAAAAGTTTCAATCTCCTGTCAGGATAGATAACCTTTATTTTTGTTGGTTAAATTATCCTCAAGCAGATCAAAAGAAAATGGTATAGTTTTCATGGTCATGACAAGCTCAAGTTTGTTCTTACTTTATAAAAAGGATTGATTGTCAACAGATCTTAAAGTACTTGGGCACTCATGTTTTAATTCAAATATTATAACAAGGATGAGTTGCCTTGGTAAAAAGTCTACATCATCTGGGGTACTAAACCACTGTCAGAAATTTGAAAAAGCTTCAAAATGTGCAAATGACTTGTGGTAAAACCTTGAATGAAAATTCCTGTAAAAGTTGCTGATATAATGTGTTTTCAAATCATCACCATTATTTTACCTCTAACCTCTGTCTTGTTCAAAACATCTTTATACTAAATACTGTCCACTGCTGAAAGTCAACCACTGATCTTTCACCTTCTTGGCAAACACTGATGCTCAAAATTAGTGTCTTATCCACTGATATACTATATACTAATAGTAAAAATCATCCACTGATGTCATATTATTACCGTTGTAACTACTGATGCTTGGTACATCAGTGGCTCTCAAAACAACTGTTCTCCATTTTTCATCCATATCATCAGAGGTTGACACGTGGTCAGTTTTTAGCCATCAGATCCTAATAACCGCTGCCACATCAGCGATCATTTTTTTCCTAAATAAAACCCTGATCAAAACCCCAAACAGGGTTTTACACTGTCGAATTGAATTCTAAAATTCTCTTCTCAAAGCAGTTTCCAAACCCTCCATCTCAAATCATTCTCTGTTCTTCTTCTTCCTTTTCAAAATGACGAAATCAAAGTCAAAATCAAAATCAAAACCAAAATCACCATCATCTTCCAAAAAGGTCGATCAAACGGCCGTTGAATCCGTTGAAATACCATACAAATCTCCTCATAACTATGTGGGTTTACTCACAAAACCCACAAACAACCATACCTTCGATTCCATCATTGACACCTTACCTGAATCAAAGTACAAAACTTTGATAATGGCAGACGCTCCCATTTACTTACAAACCCAGAGAGAGTTTTGGAAAAAGGCGACGCTTGAAAAACAAGACGATAAAGTCATAGCCATTAACTCCTCGATACAGGGTAAAGTGATTCAAATCACTCCGCAATCAATCTCAGAAGTCTTCAAACTCGATGATCAGAAAGGTAAAACTTCCTTTGACAAAAACGAGTTAAAAGCTGATTTTCTGAAAAGGGGATATGCAGAACAATCAAAGGTAGATACCTTACAAAAAGGTTATTTCCCATCTGCACCCAGATTTTTATTTCACACACTTTTGAGTTGTGTTTCTAATAAAACAACAGCGTTTAACGAAATACCATTGAAGATTCAATGCCTGGGTTACGCTATTTTGAATAATAAAGACTACAATTACTCCCAGGATATCTCCAATGACTTGGTAAAAAATGTAGGGAGCAAAGCATTTTTACTCTTTCCAAGGTTTCTAAGTTACTATTTTAAACAAAAATTTGAAAAAGAGAATGAAAATTTGCTAAAACAAGGTGTTTATTTTCAAATAAAAATCTTAACACCTGAAACATTCACTAGAATGTTGGCACCAATAAAAACAAAAGCAGAGGTGCCTGAGCAGAATTTAGCAGTTACAACTGCTCCTCAGACATCTGCTGCTGAGCCCACTGCTCCAGGTGATCATAGCAGCACTACCACTGCTTTGAAACCCACACCTGACATTACCAAAAAGACAAAAAGGAAAACATCCAGAAAACCCACCAAACCCAAAACAAAGGCAACTCTGGAAGATGAGATCCCAGAGCAACTGCCAGTGACAAAACAAATGTCACCACAAACCACTGCTGCTACTTCCTCACAGCAGTTGGTAGAAAGATCTCAACCATTGCCTCAAACTCCTCCTGCATCCTCACAAAAGGATCAGGTTGTATGCACATGGACCCCACAATATGAAGCTCTGGATTCAATCGGATCCATCTTCCTCAGTCCTGATCCCAAGGACATGTCTCTTTCAACTCCCATACCCTCACCAATTATATTACCACAATCCATGCTACCTTTGTTGCATGCAGTTGATATAGCTCAGACACAAACCAGTTCCTCTCTATCACCTGTCACTGAGAGTATACTCCCACAAGTGACTGGGTCTGATGCTACTACTCCTGCTATCCCAGCAACAGTTGAGGAGGTTACACCCCGTGAGTTACAAGTAACTCTCGGTGGTAGTTCAAGTGGAGCAGCAACTACAACTGATGGATCAACAGATCTTCAGATGGACAGTTGTTTCATTAATGAGACTCCCTTGAAGGCAATTTCTTCAATAGCACCTCTGAAAACCACCAGTGAATTTGTTATGCCCACTGGTACCTTCACAAGGTTAACAAGTGCTGAAGGAAGAAGTCCTCAGTACCAAGAACAAGGGGCATCAATGAGTGATTTTTGGGACTCAGTTCCTAAGTCACACATTGATACAACCACTGCTGGTGGGGATTCAGATGATCCTACTAATGTAGGTGATGATTCAAAATATCAGGAATTGACGGGCAGAGTTGAAAAGCTTGAAACCTCGGTTGCTGAAATAAAGGATATGGTGCAAGAGATTCTGAAAGCTCAAAAAGCACAATCCACTGCTGTTCCATCTCAAGCACCTGCTCCACCACAAGTATTTGCTGCAAATGAGCTCTGGAATATTTTCCAGCCTTTACTTGAACAACAAAAACAGATGGCTGATCAGCAGCATGAAATACATGTAAAAATGCTGACAAACATGGTGGAGTCGAGATTTAAAGATACTCAAGCAGACATCAAAGCTATCAAGGCTCATCTCCAAAGCACTCCTGGAAAAGTTCCCTCTACTATTCTTTTTATGGATAACCCCCGTGCAGATAATGCCAAAAGGGGGAGAATGTCAAACAGTTGAAGAAAAAGGGAATTGAAGATGGTCTGTATGTTGAACCAGAACAAGGAAAGCAGCCATCTAAAATCTCAAAAGATTCAAAATCTCAAACTCCCATTCAAACAGCTGATACAGCAGTAGTTACAAAAACTGCTGTCAGTAGCCAAACAGTTGTCACTTCATCAACACACACAACTTCACCACACACCACCAAAACTACTGCCATACCACCATTTCCTGTCATAAAACAGAAGACAACAGATGTTACAACATCTGTTGTAATGACAACAGTGGTTGAAACACCAGTTGTTTCAACAACTATTAGTCAATCACAAACACAAACCACTGACACTTTATCTCAAACCACTGAGCCACCTAAGACATCATCAGCCTCTCCTATAATAAAAAGGAGAAGGATTCTCATATCTGATGATTCACCACCACCATCACCACCATCAAAAACTATCTCACCACCTTCATCCCCTGCTCAAAAGCAGAAGACATCTACTGACACATCAGTAGTTGTAATGACAACAGCAGTTGAAACACCAGTTGTTTCAACAGCTGTTAGTCAACCATCCCCCACTGCTCTCATCATTCCTACCTCACAACCAAAACCCTCTTCATCAGTAAAACTTCACAAAAGAAAAAGAGAAACAACTCAGCCTACTGATGAAAAGTATGATCCTGTTGCTGCTAAATATCCACTGGAACTAGAAGCTGTGAAAAAAGAGATGAGACAATTTTACACTGAGGATGATCCTTCAAAAAGAAGATTTCCTTCTCTCATAGGTTTTGTAGTTCCAGAAGACATGGATGAATATCTTGAGATGAAAGCAAGGCAAGCAAAGATCAGAGCTAAGCTAGAATGCAAAGATCAAGGTGATGAAGCCATTGCTGAAAAATTGAAATTTTTACTCACTAAAGTCAAGCTGATGGAAGACTATGCACAAGATCTGATCAAAGAAAAGACAGATCAACGAAAAACGATGAGAAAAGAATATCTTGCATATATAATGAAAGAAAAATTCTATTAAGTGGAAGAAAACCAATTTGAAGAATGGCCACTGGTTGCCTTGAAGCATGAAGCAAATAGGATTGAAAGGGTTAAAAATGATCCAAGTAAGAAGAAGACAGCTACAAATTGGAATAAATACAAAAAGCTAATTGCTGATCTTACTTCTGAATACAAAAAGAAAAAGCAGGAACTGATAGATGCTAAGGTGGATACTGTTGAAGCCATAGCAAAATGGACAAAGCAGCACACTGATGAAGCTCATGAACGGCTGAAGAAAAGAAAGATAACAGTCTCAGGCACTTCTAAAAGGCCAGACTACAACAAGATAGAACAACAGCTGGATGCTCTCAAAACACTGATCACATCAAAAGTTAGCCCGAGCCTTGTGATAAACCAAGAGAAAGGGAAACTGCTGACCAGTGAAGAAGAAAAAGAAAAAGAAGCTGAGTACTTCACAGAAGCCATCAAGAAAATGGGTCTAAAAGAAGATAGTTCAGTGAGCCTTCAAAACCTTTTCAAAAAGGTACTAACCAAACCTGCATCACCAAACATTTCAGCAGATATCTCAGACAGTGAGCTTGATCAACAAAAGACACAAGAGCAAATTGACAAAGAAGTTGCAGAAGATATAGCTGCAGCAAATGAAGTCATAAAAGAAGCTTTCAAAAGAATGTCTGAGGTTCAAGATACTGCTTTAAAATTTTTCTCAAGGCCAAAATCTCAAAGCTCATCAGAAAATAAATCTCTCCCAAGAAACCCATTGGGTTCAAAAATACTAAAGTGGCTCTCTGATCAAAAGACCCATGTATTGACCCTGGTCAGATCCAATGGTGAGATGAAGTACATATCAAGGAAAGAAGCACTAGGCCTTAGTGTTGAAGATTTGCAGGATCTCCTTGAACTTTCATTGTGCAGGGATGAGGATGACACAAGTTCCAAAGAATTTGAAGAAGAATTTAAAAGTCAAGCAAGGGAACTACTGATGAGAAATAAAAATCCAGAATAATGAAGGGTTTTGGCATTATCTGTTCCAGGTGGAGATTGTTAGGATTGAACCCTACCAGAGGAACAGATAATGAAAGCCAAAACCGGATCATGACAGTGGATTCATAATAAGCAGCAGTTTACACTAAGTCTTCTCCCTTGAAAGTAATTATAACATCTGATGGTTCTACATCCACTGCCCGGATACAACTGCTGCTGCTCTACTATCTACTGATGAAGCCAAAAGACTGCTGAGAACTAAGCACTGCTGATGACAAAGCACTGCCCAATCAAGGACTGATCAACCTTGAGGAAAGCACTGGCATAAAGAGAGAGCAGTAGTTTAGTATATCATATGTTTTATGTATAGTCAGTGGTTAGGTTTAGCAGTGTTTGTATAAGAACAGTAGATATAGGTTGTTAGGCTGTTAGACGTCGCTTTCATGGTGACGTCAGCTGAGATGCCTCAGCGGTTTGGATTGTCTATAAATGGAGCAGTACTCTGTACTGTTACATTTGATTCGTCCTGAGAGAGTTCTTCTCCTCAGTTCAATCCTTTCATCTTGTGCAACTAACAACTGTAGTATCAGGCTGAGGGGGAGCTTAGTTTGTAAGCCTGCATTGTAATCTTTTGCTTTGAATTGTAATCTTTCGACTCTATGAAAAGAAAACGTTTATCAAACTATTTTCTCCTTTGATTGTGTTTACAAAGTTTGTTATTCATTTCCGCTGCACTTTACATTGTTTCATATTCATTCATTGTTCAAATCATACAAACAAACACAATCATGAGAGCCTCCGATCCTAACAACATATATACCACAGAATAACTACAACAGAAACAACAAACAACAAAATAGCAAACAAGAGCATATAGATGTCACGGCCCCTAACCCGGTTTGACCCGTTTCAGAAGTCGCGGGACAGAAATACTGCGGTATTTAATTGATTAAGTTTAACAGCGAAAGTTTATTTAACAGGATCGTTTAAAGCTAAAATTTTCCCCGATTATTTGATTTCATAATTCGGGATAAAACCCCGATAATTTACAAAAGTATGATTTTATAAAATCTTTATGTTACAAACTTATTTCCTTAATTTTATAATGAGCCACTATCTTAAGCTTGAAATGCTCCCCAGCACTTTTTCCTGAATTACAGCAGATCACCTGAAACATGTTTGAAAAAGGTTTTGTCAGCGGGAAATACTGAGTGAATCATTCATTTTTACTAAAACGACTCGTTTGTTATAATTTACAGTATTAAGAGATATTACAATGTTTCTGATATCAAACCAACTACCCACAGTATTTGTCACTCGAATCTTTACGGTGACTGTGGTCATATCACCATTGGCTGCCCCAATGAATGACGAATATCACTAAATTTAGGTTCGCCCACCTAAAGTGATAAAAATGTAATACTGTGCACAATACCCCACATACCGGCTGTAATTTGGTGATTACATAAACTTAATCACTGTAATTATAACTTTGAAAATATTTTAATAATTTATAAAGCAATTTGATAAAAAGAGAATGACTCACATTGCTGTTTTAATACGGACAGAGTCTAGTCTATGATTTAGCCTTGTTAACCTAATTTAAATAACAATGCACACAAAACTGGGTTAGTAATCAATCCAGCAATTACGATAACTCACGAGATCAAATTCTCACAATGAATGTAAAAGTGCAATACTTCATCCATCGAATTAACGATGATCCGTCAAATTAATGACGAATGACAAAGTATAATACTTTATCCATCGAATTAACGATGATCCGTCAAATTAATGACGAACGATAAAGTATAACCCTAATGTGGGCGGCACTTAAACATTCATTGGATATATTGATCGTCGGAAAATGAATCGTAGCAGCGATTGTGCTAATACCCTGTTTTGCAGCAGAATTTCGAGACCCGTGTGTGTTTGTATAGTAATTCGAACGTAACTCAGTGTATATTATGAATTTTTACGTCGTTTCTGTGCCCAGATTCCAGTCCCAAACCCCACTATTTATAGGTGAAATTTTACCCTCAGGCGGCCCGCGTGAGAATAAGCTTAACCTGAGGCGGGCCGCGTGAGACCTATTTTTAGCTATAGGGTTGCCACGTCTGGCACTAGCTTTGCTGAGTTGATAATTTTCGAAAATTACTTGCTGCCAACGTTTTAGATGGATAATCGTCCATAGGGTTTAACCCCCCCTGAGTTTTAGGGGCCCTAATCCTGATTCTGAAAATTATGAAAATTTTAGGGTTTGTTCAGAATCACTTGGGTGTCTCAATTAGGGTTTCCTTTTGGACTAATTAATTTAATAATTATGACTTTTGATTAGAGTTGTTACATTCTCCCCACCTTAATAAAAATCTCGTCCTCGAGATTTACTGGAATAATTGAGGATACTTTTTCTTCATTTCTGATTCCAGCTCCCAAGTGTATTCAGGTCCTCTCCTTGAATCCCACTTTACTTTAACTAACACTAGTCGTTTATGCTTGAGAAACTTTACTTTCCTGTCTTCTATCTGAATAGGTTTCTCCACAAATTTTAACTTTTCGTTTACCTCTATGTCTTGAAGAGGTACTACCAGAGATTCATCTGCTAAACATTTCTTTAGATTGGATACATGAAATACATCATGGACTCCAGCTAATTCTTCTGGTAATTGTAAACGATAAGCTACTGGTCCTATACATTGGATCACTGGAAATGGTCCTACGTATCTTGGACTTAGCTTTCCGTTCTTACCAAATCTAACAACTCCTTTCCAAGGAGAAACTTTCAATAATACCTTGTCTCCAACTTGGAATTCTAGCGGTTTGCTTCTATTGTCTGCATAACTCTTCTGACGATCTCGAGCCGTCTTCAGCCTTTCTTTGATTTGAGTAATCTTATCAGTTGTTTCTTGCACTATTTCAGGACCTGATAATTGACTTTCTCCTATTTCTGCCCAACAAACTGGAGTTCTACATTTTCTTCCATATAATGCTTCAAATGGAGCAGTATCAATGCTTGAATGATAACTATTGTTATAGGAGAATTCAATTAATGGTAAGTGATCATCCCAACTTCCACCAAAGTCTATTACACATGCTCGGAGCATGTCTTCTAGAGTTTGGATCGTTCTTTCACTTTGCCCATCTGTTTGGGGATGATATGCAGTGCTCAAATTTATTCGAGTTCCCATAGCTTGCTGGAAACTTTTCCAGAAATGGGAAGTGAATCGACTATCTCTATCCGAAACAATGGAGAGTGGAACTCCATGTAAGGATACAACTTCATCTACATACAATTTAGCCAGTCTTTCCATGCTAAAGGTTTCTTTCATAGGTAGAAAGTGAGCAGATTTGGTTAATCGATCCACAATTACCCAAATCGCATCATTACCTTTTCTGGTTTTGGGTAACTTAGTAACAAAATCCATTGTTATAAGTTCCCATTTCCATACTGGCATTTCTAATTGTTGTAGTAATCCTGAAGGTTTCTGATGTTCTGCCTTAACTTGTGAACAAGTAAGACATTTAGAAACATAGCTGGCTATGTCCTTTTTCATTCCTATCCACCAAAAATTCTTTCTTAAATCTTGATACATCTTATTGTTTCCTGGATGCATAGTGTATCTAGATTTATGAGCTTCTTCTAAAATCTTAGGTCTTAAGTCTCCCTGCTTAGGTACCCAAATTCTACTTTTGTGGAATTTCCAAATTCCATCTGCTCCTTGTTCTAATTCCTTGATTCGTCCTTTCATTCCTTCCGCATCATCCTTGATTGCTATAGTTTGAACATTCTTCAATTGTTCCATTAAATCTATTTGTAGATTTAATCTGAGAGCACGAACTCGTCTTTGTTTTTCATAATACTTACGACTTAAGGCATCTGCAACTACATTCGCCTTTCCTTTGTGATACTGAATATCACAGTCGTAGTCACTTAGGATTTCCATCCATCTCCTTTGCCTCATGTTTAACTCTTTTTGCCCAAAGATATATCTTAAACTCTTATGATCTGTATAGATAGTAAACTTACTTCCGTACAGATAATGTCTCCAAATCTTAAGGGCAAAAATTACGGCTCCTAATTCTAAATCATGAGTCGTATAGTTTTCTTCGTGCTTTTTCAATTGCCTTGATGCGTACGAAATTACCTTCTTGCGTTGCATAAGCACACATCCAAACCCTAGTTTTGAAGCATCACAATATACTTCAAAATCTTCAGTTCCTTCTGGTAAAGCTAAGATTGGAGCATGGGTTAGTTTCTGTTTCAAAATTCTAAAAGCTTCTTCTTGTTTAGGTCCCCATTCAAACTTAGTAGCTTTACAGGTTAGCTTAGTTAATGGTACAGCTATCTTGGAAAAATCCTTAATAAACCGTCTATAATACCCAGCTAAACCTATAAAACTTCTAATTTCCATTGCTGTTTGTGGAACCTTCCATTTGGTAATTGCCTCGATCTTAGTAGGATCTACATGAATACCTTCATGGTTTACCATGTGTCCTAAAAATTGCACTTCTTGTAACCAAAATTCACATTTCGAGAATTTGGCGTACAACTTTTCTTTTCTTAACAAAGTTAAGAGTACATGAAGATGTTCACAATGCTCTGTCTGACTTTTGGAATAAATAAGTATATCGTCTATGAAGACAATTACAAATTTATCCAAGTACGGTTTACAGATCCTATTCATCATGTCCATAAATGCTGCAGGCGCATTTGTTAATCCGAAGGGCATGACTGTAAACTCGTAATGACCATACCTAGTTCTAAAAGCAGTTTTAGGTATGTCTTCTTCTTGTACCTTCAATTGATGATATCCGGAGCGTAAATCTATCTTAGAAAAATATCTAGCCCCCTGAAGTTGATCAAAAAGATCATCAATCCTAGGTAATGGGTATCGATTCTTAATTGTAACCTTATTCAATTCTCTATAATCGATACACATTCTCATTGAACCGTCCTTTTTCTTTACAAACAACACTGGCGCTCCCCAAGGGGATGAACTAGGTTGTATGAATCCCTTACTTAGTAATTCATCTAATTGCTGTTTCAGTTCTAACATTTCTGTGGGTGCTAACCGATAAGGTGCCTTGGCTATCGGTGTAGTTCCTGGAATTAGATGAATCCTAAATTCTACTTCCCTGTCTGGAGGTAATCCCGGTAAATCTTCTGGAAATATATCAGGATATTCTGAGACTACTGGTATTTCCTTAAGATCTTTTCCCTTAGTGCTAATGATTACCGAAATCATATACACTATTCCTTGTTTTCGTTCATAATTAGCAACTTTCATTACTGATATGAACTTCATGGGCTTTCGTGGTTTATCTCCGGTAATCCTAATCACTTCTCCGGTGGGTGATTGAATTTCTATGGAATTCTGATCACAAAGGATTCTAGCATGGTTAGCTACTAACCAATCCATTCCTAATACAACATCAAATTCAGCTAATTTCATTGGCAATAATTTTGCAGAGAATTTATGTCCTAAAAGTTCTATGTTTCCTTCTTGCAAAACTTTATCTATTTTAACTGAATTTCCGTCTGCTGTTTCAACTGTAAAAATCTGCCTAATATTGGTTAAAGGTAAATTAAGAGCTTGGCAGAATGAAGTATTTATAAAACTTTGGTTTGCACCAGAGTCAAATAATACTTTTGCGTACACGTTGTGAACTAAGAACGTACCCGCTATCACATCCGGAATGAGTTCTGCTTCTTGAGTGGTCAACTGAAATGCTCTGGCATTCTTCTTTGTGGTTCCTCCGGTCGTCTTGGGTTTGTTATCTACTGGTTTGACCAATTTAGGACATTCTGTTTTATAATGCCCCGCTTCTCCACAGTTAAAACAGATTACGGTTTTCTTTTTGCAGTTTTCTTCACGATATCCTATACCCTTGCAAAAATTACAAGTGATATCGCATCTTCCATAATGTTTCTTTTTGCATTTCCTGCAGAATGGCAGACCTGAAGATTGCCCTGTTCCTTTTCTCTTGAAGCTGTTATTATTACCCACACGAAATCCTTGGGTAATTTTCTGAGCTAGTTCCTTTTTCCTATCTTCATCTCTTGTGCGCACCAGTTCATCAGTTAGAGTATTGGCTAATTCTACCGCATCATCAATAGTGCGAGGTCTCGCAGCTTTAACAATATTGCGGATTTCACCAATTAGCCCCCAAATATAGCGAGAAATGAGTACCGGTTCTGGCGAAGCCAGTGTTGGTACCACTCTTGCATATTCAAAGAATGTCGAGGTATACCCACGACAATCCACACCCATCATCCGATGATTTAGAAACTTATTCGCCATCTGTTCCTTTTCATACTCGGGACAGAATTTTCTTTCCACCAAACCCTTAAATTCTTCCCAAGTCATAGCATAAGCTATTACTCTTCCTTTTGATTGTAACACAGTGTTCCACCATTCGAGTGCTCCTTCTTTGAACAGATTGGATGCATACATAACCTGATCATCTTTACCACATTTACTTATTGCAATAACTGCTTCGGTTTTCTCTAACCAACGCAGTGATGCAGTTGCTCCTTCATTGCCTGCAAATTCAGTGGGTTTACAAGCAAGGAATTCTTTGAAAGTGCAACCAGGCGTTGCAGTTTTCATTTTCTTGGGTAATGGAGCTTGATGTGGTTCCTTATTATGATTAACATGATTATTGCCTCCATTTACACTATTACTGAAGTTATCTTCAGTAATCTGTTTACTAGGAACAATTTGTTGCGGTTCGATCGGATTCTTTATAGCAGCGACGGATGCTGGAATAGCATTGGCTATTCCTTGAGCAACAATGTTTTCGATATCTTGCCGAGTCATATATTGATCTCTTGAATGTTGTTCAGACTGATTAACCTCATTTACTGGTTCATTATCAACGTTTGCCATCTGATAATATATATATAAATTTTATTAGTATCTGCTAAATAACAATTATATACAAACAATCAGAAAATTTTATAATACAGATATAGTCAAAACAATCGATTTCTCGATTTCATTTTATATCTATTATAGTATGCATCATTACTCGCAAATATCTTACAGAGTTTTATTCGTTATTTACAGACTAACTTTATTATTACTATTATACAAACACCGTTTTACCATCCTACTATCTCTCGTCACTTGCCGTTCTAAAAACGTAGTTCCCTCTCATCGTACTTCCAGGCAGTTTGTCCCCCAATTTCCCTGATTCTAGTTCTAGCATCAAACAACTCTTCACCAAAGTGGCGAAGTTCAGCCATGTTTTCATTACTCATGGGTGGATTAGGTAGGGGTTCTGGATCGAATTGTGGAAGAAAAGAGTAAGGATCGTTGACAATATTTTGGAATTGCCAATCGTTTGTCCACCATTCGTCCATTCCTATGGTTTGAGAATGAACTATTGGGTCTGGAATTGCTGGTTCCCAAATCATAGCGAGTTGGTTTTCAAGAGAATAAGTAAAAATATTATTATTATTATTATTATTATTATTATTATTGACAGGCTGAATTGTTTCACAGCTTGCCAATAGGAAATCTATCTCATCTTGAAAAGTCCTTCCCTGGTTTTGATTGGAGCTTTCTCCGATTTCTCTCTGAGTTGGTCTAGAGCCTTGCCCAACTTCCATTTCTATGTCCTTAGAGTATTCCTCAAACTGCCTCTCCATTTGCCTAGAAACTTCTTTAGCTTCAGTCTCCATCTCTTGGAGTCTAGAACTTTTCCTGGTTACAATTTCTTTTGTACCTTCCTCCACCTGAATTCCTATCTCCTTAACCTCCTCCTTGTCTTCAATTTCCATTTCCGGTTGTTTGGAACTTTCTCCGGTTATAATTCCTTTTCCCTTTTTCAAAGGATTGTTTATTTTGGGAAGTTTTGGAGCTGGCTTTTTCTTACGTATTTTCCTCCATCCCACATAACTTCTTTTCTTGGGTTTTGGCTTTTTCAAGGGTGGAGCCTTGAATTCTACTGGTTGTTCTATATCGGGAAAGTAGCTAGTATATTCTTTGGAAGCTTCGATAATTACTGGGTAAAGATTAAGGTTCTGAAAAGCTTCAGATATCCCACTCATGCTGATGTAGCATATATGCAAAATGCATAAAATACTAAGTTAAAATTTATAAATAACCGTGTAATTTATTACAAAGATAACTGGAAAACATACTTAGGTTTTGAAATTTTATTTATCACACAGGGTTTCTAGATTGTGAGGGTAGGGTGCTAAACTTTTAAAATATCTAAAGATTTATATTTTCTGCTACTGTGGCTAGCATATATAAATTTGCCCATTTCTCATCTAGTTTATCTTCCCAAGGTGATTTATCAATTAATTCCTGGGTTTCCCGTTTAATCTTCTTTTGTCGAATTTGCTCTTTACTTTTCTTAATAATCATCTCCCTCCTTTTAGGAGAAAGTGATTCCTCGTATTGTGCCTTCCGCACAAATATTCCTTCTTCAGGAATTTCAGCCTGATTCGAGGATTTGGTTCGGGATGAACTTCCCTTCTCATTGGATGATCTATCTAATTTAAGATAGATACTTGACAGCTTTTGCTTACCCATACTGTAACTAACAAATAATCAGTTAATAATACACAAAATCACATAATAGTAATCAGGAAAAATTAAGTATTTCTAAATACTTAATTAGCTTAACTCAGTGGCTCTGATACCACCTTTTTCTGTCACCGCCCCTGACCCGGTTTGACCCGTTTCAGAAGCCGCGGGACAGAAATACTGCGGTATTTAATTGATTAAGTTTAACAGCGGAAGTTTATTTAACAGGATCGTTTAAAGCTAAAATTTTCCCCGATTATTTGATTTCATAATTCGGGATAAAACCCCGATAATTTACAAAAGTATGATTTTATAAAATCTTTATGTTACAAACTTATTTCCTTAATTTTATAATGAGCCACTATCTTAAGCTTGAAATGCTCCCCAACACTTTTTCCTGAATTACAGCAGATCACCTGAAACATGTTTGAAAAAGGTTTTGTCAGCGGGAAATACTGAGTGAATCATTCATTTTTACTAAAACGACTCGTTTGTTATAATTTACAGTATTAAGAGAGATTACAATGTTTCTGATATCAAACCAACTACCCACAGTATTTGTCACTCGAATCTTTACGGTGACTGTGGTCATATCACCATTGGCTGCCCCAATGAATGACGAATATCACTAAATTTAGGTTCGCCCACCTAAAGTGATAAAAATGTAATACTGTGCACAATACCCCACATACCGGCTGTAATTTGGTGATTACATAAACTTAATCACTGTAATTATAACTTTGAAAATATTTTAATAATTTATAAAGCAATTTGATAAAAAGAGAATGACTCACATTGCTGTTTTAATACGGACAGAGTCTAGTCTATGATTTAGCCTTGTTAACCTAATTTAAATAACAATGCACACAAAACTGGGTTAGTAATCAATCCAGCAATTACGATAACTCACGAGATCAAATTCTCACAATGAATGTAAAAGTGCAATACTTCATCCATCGAATTAACGATGATCCGTCAAATTAATGACGAATGACAAAGTATAATACTTTATCCATCGAATTAACGATGATCCGTCAAATTAATGACGAACGATAAAGTATAACCCTAATGTGGGCGGCACTTAAACATTCATTGGATATATTGATTGTCGGAAAATGAATCGTAGCAGCGATTGTGCTAATACCCTGTTTTGCAGCAGAATTTCGAGACCCGTGTGTGTTTGTATAGTAATTCGAACGTAACTCAGTGTATATTATGAATTTTTACGTCGTTTCTGTGCCCAGATTCCAGTCCCAAACCCCACTATTTATAGGTGAAATTTTACCCTCAGGCGGCCCGCGTGAGAATAAGCTTAACCTGAGGCGGGCCGCGTGAGACCTATTTTTAGCTATAGGGTTGCCACGTCTGGCACTAGCTTTGCTGAGTTGATAATTTTCGAAAATTACTTGCTGCCAACGTTTTAGATGGATAATCGTCCATAAGTGTTCCGGATCCACGTGGTGTCCAACTGTTGAACCTACTCATGACCAATCGACCCTACTCGTAGACTAGGCGGCCACGCGGGCCGCGTAAAGTTAAGCCGAAGGCTTACGCGGGCCGCGTGAGGCCTCAATTTCAGCTATAAATAGCTTGTTGCATGCACAGTCTTCTGGTGTCGATGAAAACAATCAAAATTCAAATTCTCACTGCATAAATTCGAAATTACTTTCAATATTAGCGAGGCGTTGCTCCAATACCGGGTATTAACTCGATCGCTGCTACGATTCAATGTCCGATCGATTAAAACTATCCAATGGATGTTTAAATGCTGCCCACATTAGGGTTTATGCTTTGTCATTCGTCGTTAATTCGATGGATGTTTAAGTATCGCACTTTGTCATTCGTTGTGAAGGTTTAATCTCGTGAGTTATCGTAAATGTTGTATTAGTTACTAACCGAGTTCGTGTGCATGTTATTAAATTTAGGTTAAAAGGCTAATCAGTAGGCTAAGCTCTGCTCATATAAATCTACAATGTGAGTCATTCTCTTTTTATCAAATTACTTTCAAAATCATGTTTACTTTCAAGGTTATAATTACAGGGATTAAGTCTTTGTAATCACCAATTTACAGCCGGTATGTGGGGTTTTGTATACATTACTTGATAACCTTCACCATTGGACAACGGGTTAGCCAAGGGGTGATATGACCATAGTCACATACACCATTGGACTCTGAGGTTACCAATGGATGTTCGAGTGACAAATACTGTGGGCAGTTGGTTGATATCTGGAAACATTGTAATCGCTCTTAATACTGTAAATTATAACAGACGCGTCATTTTAGTAAAAAGAATGATTCACCAGTATTTCCCGCTGACAAAACCTTTTTCAAACATGTTTCAGGTGATCTATTGTGATCCAGGAAAAGTGCCGCGAAGCACTACAAGCTTAAGGAAGTGGCTCAATATAAAATAAAGAAACATGTTTTGTAAAATAAAGATTTCTCTGTGAAATCATATGATTGTAATTTACCGGGGTTTTATCCCGAATTGTGAAATAAAATAAAATAATCGGGAAATTTCAGTTTTAAAAAGATCCTGATAAAGTCTTCCGCTGTCAAATTAATTAAATAAATACCACGGGATTCTCTGTCCCGCGGCTCCTGAAACGGGTCAAACCGGGTCGGGGGCCGTGAAAAGAAATCACCAAGCGGAAGACAAATCAAGAGCTCTGTGGTTCTGATACCACGTCAAATGGTATGAATGCAACTGATAAACACACGAAATAGCGAGAAAACAGGCGACAAAACTTTATTATTTACCCAAACCAAAAAAACACCCCCCAAACCCTAGATCTTACAAATTGTAAGATCTGAATACAGATACAAAGAAACAGTGATCTAATTTGACCGGAGTCAATCAGATCAAGGGTTTTGTCTCTGCATAAAAGGGGTTAATCCTCTCGTTGATTCAGTGGTTAGCAAGTTTCTTCCTCCGGTGATCACTGCAAAACAGAAAGCCGTTAGACTTGCCACAGGGAAAATGGGGGTTCTCTCCGTGACCACCCTCCGGCGTGAGAATATGTACAGTGATCTCAAAGGGAGAAGATGAAGTAGTAAAAGTGATAGTAAGTGAAGGTAAGTTGTGAGATCATACCTGCAGTACCTTATTTATAACCGGTTTTTACCGGGAAAAAGGTGTAATGGAGAGAGTAACGGAAATCACTTTTTCGTTAGCGGTTATTCTACTTTCTGTTTAATAGTTAACTTCACATCCATGCACACGGATTGTGAGCTTGATCAACGGCTGGGGAGATGCAACGTGGAAAGTGGTTTTGTGTAGATCTTCCTTCAAGTGAGTGCCATCATCGTGATTTAGATGGGCGTCCATGATTATAACAACCCTCCTGAAATTTTTCGAACACCCAAATATATTTTTAAATATCCTTATATGTCCTAAAATACACCCCTACGCGAAAACGGACCCCGAATACCTTTATTTTTATAAAAAATAAAATAAAAACAAGAAAAATGAGGCTCTCGCGGGGCGCGTAGCCTTTGGCTACTGCCTACGCAGGCCGCGAGCGAGTAACAACGAGGCCGCACCCGGTGCTGACACGCGTCAACACGTGTTGGACCTATTCGTGACCCGGATCAGCTACGGCCTAGACCCCCTACTACGTGGGCCGCGTAACCCGAGGTCTAACCTTACGCGGGCCGCGAGAAACCTGATTTCAGGCCCTATAAATAGCAGGCATTAGGTCATTAGAAAATTCGCTCAAAATTCTTTTCTCTCTCGAAATATTACATAGTATAAGCTATACTCGGGTATTATATCCCCCTAATTAACGAAGTTCTGCCCCGATGTATGTATTATAACCCCGATTACGTATTAGATACGCTGCCCGATTGATCCAGGGTTCCGTAACGACTGTCGTGGTTCTGCCCGACGTAGTTGTTGGAATGCCGTCTGGGGGAGGGTATCGTTAATATAAATAAAGGGTTATTATACTAACATATGTACATTTGTGTAAATTATAGATAAATCACCAGGAAACCCTAAAAGAAGTCTAAGACAGCAATGTGAGTTTATCCTCTTTTTGTAAACCTTTTTGTGAACTGTTTTACAAAACCTTAAATGCTTTACAATGTGATTAAGCAGTGATTGAGTCTTTGTAGTTCTTCAATTACTGCCAGTATGTTGGGGTTTGGTATACAAAATGTGGAACACGTTACAATTGGACAACGAGTTAGCCAATGTGTAATATGACCCACCAGTCAGGATTGACAGTACTGAATGAGTAATTGTGTAGAAATAAACAATGTGATAGCTCTTAATACTGTGTTAATTGATAAAACTCTTCTTGATTAAACTGGGATTCACTCACCAGTATTTCCCACTGACAAATGTTTTAAAACGCGTTTCAGGTAACAAAATGTGAGAGCCAAATTAGAAGAAAGTCAGCTTGAGAGCACTGACGGCTTGGAAAAAATTATTGCAAACCTTTAAGATTTCTGAGATCTTGCAGGGAGCAAGAATAGAAATTCTAAATCAGAAATTTATTGCAAACCTTTACCCCATGAATCTGGCAGGATTTGATGTTGTGTTAGGAATGGATTGGTTAATAGCCAATAAAGCCAGTATTTTATGTGATCAAAAGTCAATTCAAGTAAATTCACCAAGGGGTGAAAAGATCACAATTATTGGAAATAAAACCCTTAAATCCACAAAGTTCACCTCTGTGATGAAAACAACAAGTTACATAAGAAAATGGTCATTGGTGTATTTGATTTCCATAATCACTAACACTAAAGAAAAAGAATTAAAGGATATTCCAGTAGTATCCCAGTTTTCAGATATATTCCCAGAAGAGCTACCAGGGCAACCTCCAGATAGGGAAGTTGAATTCAGAATCCATTTAATACCAGGGACAACACCAATTGCCAAAGCACCTTACCGTTTGGCACCCGCAGAAATGCAAGAACTATAGAAACAATTAGATGAATTGTTAGAGAAAGGATTCATACAGCCAAGTTCATCACCCTAAGGAGCACCCATTTTGTTCGAAAAAAAGAAAGACGGATCAATGCGTATGTGCATTGACTACCATGAATTGAACAAGGTCACGATTAAGAATCGGTATCCATTACCAAGAATCGATGATCTGTTCGATCAGTTGCAAGGAGCTCGATTTTTCTCTAAAATCGATTTAAGGTCAGGATATCATCAATTAAAGGTACAGGAAGAGGACATTCCTAAGACCGCTTTCAGAACGAGGTACGGTCATTATGAATTTACTGTCATTCCATTTGGTTTAACCAATGCCCCAGCTGCATTCATGAGCATGATGAACCGAATATGTAAACCATATTTGGATAAATTCATAATTGTCTTTATAGATGATATTCTCATTTACTCTAAGAGTAAAGAGGAACATGCAAAGCATTTGCACGCACTTCTAAGTTTATTGAGAAAAGAGAAGCTTTATGCTAAGTTTTCAAAGTGTGAGTTTTGGTTAGAACAGGTACAATTTCTCGGGCATTTAGTTGATCATAAAGGAATTCATGTAGATCCCACCAAGATCGAGGCAATAACCAATTGGAAAACCCCTGAATCACCAACCGAGGTTAGAAGCTTCTTAGGATTGGCCGGTTATTATAGAAGATTTATTCGAGATTTTTCTAGAATAGCCATTCCCTTAACTAAGCTGACCTGTAAATCCGTTAAGTTTGAATGGGGACCAAAACAAGAAGAAGCCTTTAGAATCCTTAAGCAAAGATTAACCCATGCACCCATACTAGCGTTACCAGAAGGAACTGAAGATTTTGTAATCTATTGTGACGCTTCTAAGTTAGGTTATGGATGTGTATTGATGCAACGTCAAAAGGTTATAGCTTACGCTTCTAGACAGCTTAAGAATCATGAAGAGAATTATTCAACCCATGATCTAGAGTTAGGAGCTATAGTTTTCACCCTTAAGATTTGGAGACATTACCTATATGGTAGTAAGTTTACCATTTTCACAGACCATAAGAGTTTAAGGTATGTCTTCGGGCAAAAGGAGTTGAATATGAGACAAAGACGCTGGATGGAATTACTTAGTGATTATGATTGTGATATCTAGTATCATGCAGGAAATGCAAATGTAGTTGCTGATGCTTTAAGCCGAAAGTATCATGAAAAGCCAAAAAGAGTACGTTCACTTAAATTAAATCTGCAAGTAGATTTAAATGAATAGATTATAAAAGCACAAGAATCAGTAATCAAGGATGATACTGAGAAGTTAAAAGGAATGATTAAGGTATTAGAACGGGTAACAGATGGAATTTGGAGATTCCATAAGAAAAGGATGTGGATACCTAAATTAGGAAAGCTACGTCACCGTATATTAGAAGAAGCCCATTGGTCTAAGTATACGATGCATCCTGGAAGTGATAAGATTTATCAGGATTTAAGAAAGAATTTTTGGTGCATAGGAATGAAAAAGGATATAGCAGCATATGTTGCCAAGTGTTTAACCTGTTCACAAGTCAAAGCTGAACATCAGAAACCTTCAGGTTTATTGCAACAGTTAGAAATGCCTTTTGGAAATGGGAATTAATAACAATGGATTTTGTTACTAAAATTACCCAAAACAAGAAAAGGTAATGATACAATCTGGGTGATTGTAGACAGGCTAACCAAGTCATCTCATTTCCTACCAATGAAGGAAACTTTCAGTATGGAACAATTAGCTAAATTATATCTAAATGAAGTAGTTTCCTTACATGGAATTCCTCTATCAATTGTTTCTGACAGAGATAGTCGTTTTACCTCTCATTTTTGGACAAGTTTCCAAAAAGCAATGGGAACCAAGTTAAATCTAAGCACAGCTTATCATCCTCAAACGGACGGACAAAGCGAAAGGACAATTCAGACCATGGAAGACATGCTTAGAGCTTGTGTAATTGATTTCGGAGGTAATTGGGACGATCACTTACCATTGATAGAATTTTCTTATAATAATCACACAAGTATCAATGCTGCACCATTCAAAGCACTTTATGGACGAAAGTGCCGAACGCCAGTCTGTTGGGCATAAATTGGAGAAAAGAAACTATCTGGACCTGAGATAGTTCAAGAAACAACAGACAAAATCATTCAAGTCAAGGAACGACTGAAAGCAGCACGTGATCGACAAAAGAGTTATGCTGATAACAGACGAAAGCCGTTGGAATTTCAAAAAGGAGATAAAGTATTATTAAACGTCTCTACTTGGAAAGGAGTGGTAAGATTCATCAAGAGGGGAAAGCTAAGCCCCAGGTATGTTGGACCTTTTGAGATTATTAAAAGAATAGGTCATGTAGCCTATCAGCTACAACTGCCAGAGGAAATGGCAGGAATACATGACGTATTTCATGTGTCTAATCTCAAGAAATGCTTAGCTGATGAATCGCTCGTAGTACCTCTTAAGGATTTAGAGGTAAATGAACAGTTAAAATTTGTAGAAATACCTCTACAAATTGAAGATAGGAAAATTAAGAACCTCAAGCACAAGAGATTAGTTCTGGTCAAAGTGAAGTGGGACTCCAAAAGAGGACCAGAATACACATGGGAGCTTGAATCAGAAATGCAAAGGAAATATCCACACTTTTTCCAGTAGACCTCGAGGACGATCTCTAAAACAAGGTGGGGAGGATATAACAACCCTCTTGAAATTTTTATGACACCCAAATATATTTTTAAATATCCTTATATGTCCTAAAATACACCCCGTACGTGAAAACGGACCCCGAATACCTTTATTTTTATAAAAAATAAAATAAAAACAAGAAAAATGAGGCTCTCGCGGGACGCGTAGCCTTTGGCTACTGCCTACGTGGGCCGCGAGCGAGTAACAACGAGGCCGCACCCGGTGCTGACACGTGTCAACACGTGTTGGACCTATTTGTGACCCGGATCAGCTACGGCCTAGACCCCCATACTACGCGGGCCGCGTAACCCGAGTTCTAACCTTACGCGAGCCGCGAGAAACCTGATTTCAGGCCCTATAAATAGCAGGCATCGGGTCTTCAGAAAATTTGTCCAACTTCTTTTCTCTCTCGAAACATTACATAGTATAAGCTATACTCGGCTATTATATCCCTCTAATTAACGAAGTTCTGCCCCGATGTAAGTATTATAACCCCGGTTACGTATTAGATACGCAGCCCGATTGATCCAGGGTTCCGTAACGGCTGTCGTAGTTGATGCGTGTGAAGTGTCGTGTATATTTAATGTATATTTTAAGCCCTTTTACACTTTTTTAGCCAAGTTTTAAATTTATAAAACACGATATTTACTAACACTAAACACACATATGGGCAAGTGCACCCATCGTGAGCGTAGTATAGTGTTGCTAAGATACCGAGGACGTCTAAGGACACAAGAGTTTTTTGTACCGGTTTATCCTCAACGTCTAATCAAATCAAAAGTTTAGAAAAATGTTTTAAACTAGAAAAATAAAACTAACTAAAATGCTGAAAAATAAAACAAAAATAAAAACAGATAGACAAGATGAATCACTTGGATCCGACTCGTGTGTAGTGTAACCTTCGATTATTTCCGCACTTTTGCACTTTTTAAGCGATTATCTTAGTTATTGTAGTAGGCCCCTCTTTTGAAGGTGACGTTACCCTCAACCCAGTAGTTTGAGTCAGCAATGATACATTCCTAAAGGGTCGGATTATTGAAAGATAATTAATTAAGTTATTAATGCATATTATGGTAGGCCCCTCTTTTGAAGGTGACGTTACCCTCGGCTAAGTAGTCTGAGTCAGCAAGGATACAGTCCTAAGTAGCCGGGTTAAAGTATTAATAGTAGCTTACATATGAGGGGATCAAAGAGTTTGGACCCCCGCCATCCAATACCGGTGGGTATTGAAGGAGGTCCTACTAAATTTGACCCAGGTCCTTGCAGGATCTATACACTGAACAAGGCAAGACTCTTACCAAACCGTTCCCTTAACCCCCGACCAGGTAGCCAACATATCTCCATATAGACCGTGGAGATATGAATGGTGAAAATCTTTTATTTTATATAGACAGTAAAATAATGCCAAGACACCACGGACAAACGATAAGGAAGAATCACCTTCAACATAAGAAACTAGTTATTAAAGTCATTAATACATAACCAAATAAAAAGTGCGAAAAGATTAAAAATAAAAAGTATTACACTAGACACTTGTCTTCACCAAGTGATGTAAGAGACTTAGGCAAACATGGCCTTTGATTGTCAAGAACTCTTACGATCAATCTTGGATCCCGAGAGGACTCACACACTCTATGATGGACAATGGATGATGGTGGTGGATGATGGTGTTGTGATGGTGGGTGAAGTGTGAGAGAGGTGGTGTGCCAAGGGATGGTTTGCAAATAAGCCAAGCACCCCTATTTATAGGCTGAACAGAGACTCGGGCACGGCCCCGTGTCCATTGGGAACGGCCCCGTGTCCATCTTCCTTCTCTTTCTTCATTAATTGCAGTTTGTCTGCATTAGTTAACCACGCCCCCGTGTCCGCTGGGCACGACCCCGTGTGCAGAAGCGTATCTGTACTATCAAGATTTCCTCAGATTCTGCAAATCTTAGAGTTGACCACGGCCCCGTGTCCGCTGGGCACGCCCCCGTGGTGGGTGATAGAAGCTTCTACAGCTTTTTCTTTTCTGCTGACACTTGGGCACGCCCCCGTGCTCACTGAGCACGGGGCATGTTCAACCTTCTGTTTTCTTGATTTTGCTTGGGAAGATGCTGTCGGGGGGTCGGGCATGCCACGTTTGTTCCTTTTCTTGTATTTATGTTAGGTTTAGCTGCCTTTTTACTTCTTTTGTTCATTTGAGCTCATTTAATCCTGAAAATACAAACGAAAACCAAAAACACACTTTTTCCAACATTAGTACTAAAAAAGGGTTAGTTTTATGCCGCATTTGATGTAATTTATATGTTGCATTTTGCACACATCAAATACCCCCACACTTGAATCTTTGCTTGTCCTAAAGCAAAACCCTTTATAATGTGGCTTAACACTCCCAAATGGAATAGGTAGAAGAGAAGGTTTTTGGGCTTGTCATAGAGTGTCAGGATTTACAAGATTGTTTATTAAGTTTTATTTTTATTTATTTACAATCCTATTCGTCATGATTTATTTAAAACATTACATAAGATAAATTACTTATTAGGGCATAACATGCCTTTTTTTAAAATTCCACTTATATACAAGTTCACATACCTCACGGGGGATCACTCAACACTCGGCTGAAGATGTATTTTAGTGAATCACTCGAGAGCGGCATGGAACTTACTCCTACCATAGGCTTGCCAAGCAATCAATCCTCCTCCTTTTTAACTATATACCTTTGTAAATATCAAGAGGACTTTTGGGTGAAGGGTTAGGCTTGGGTTAAAGGTAGGTGGTTGGGTTAGTGGTTAGTAAAAGGGCGAAAGGCGTAAAAAGCGTCGGTTTTCGTAAGACTTTTTATTTTTGAAATTTTTATTTTGATGAAGCCATTATTCAAACAAAGTTATTTTTGATAAACTTGTTTGTTTATTTCTCTTTTGCTTCATCATCATCATTTTTTTTTTGAAAAGTCATACGAAAAACCGAGCTTGTTACTAAAACAAAGGGTTAAAATAAAAAGGTTTTGGTGGGTGAAAGGGTGTTTGTTTTGGGTTATGAAATGAAAAGGTTTAGGCTCAAAGGGGTTAACTAGGGGGATTTTTGCGTAGGTGGTAAAAAAAATAATGGTGTAGAAATAAAAAGGGTTAGTCCTAATGCCTCCATCATTTACTTACTCGGGTTTAAGTTGGTAAAGACCGGGAATGTATCGTCGTGGCAACTTCTAGAGTCGTAAGAACCAAGAGGCTATTCACACAAGAAACGAAAAATGAGCATTTAGTTTAAAGATATGTATTTGTATGCTCAATAAAGGCTCAAAACTCACTTTTTGTGGGAATGGGTTTTTATGTGATCAAGTATATATAATCAAATTTTAACTAGACTTGTCATGCCGTTTCATAATTTTCTTATGTTGGTTCTTTTTATCACGACGCTATCGGTTGTAAATTTGTAAAAATATAACTTTTTTGAACTTGAAATTTCCAAGTTAAACCTAGACAAGTAAAAAAATGAAAAATTTTTGAAAAAATTTGGGGTGATTAGCGGTTCCAATAGAGTTTTGTGTAAGGCTTGTAATTAGGACTTGCAAGATTCAAGGTTTTAGCATCCCCCCCGCCCCCACTCACACTTAAATTACACATTGTCCTCAATGTGTCCCAAAAATAAGTTTTTAGGTTGATTGAATGTGTAAAAAGGTGTGAAAAAGAAAAAGAAAAAAAATTGTGTTACTGGACGTCTGGACACGGCCCCGTGTCGGATGGACACGACCCCGTGGTCAGAGTGCAGTAACAATTACTACAGAAGTTGGACACGGGGCCGTGTTGGCTGAGCACGACCCCGTGTCTGGCAAAAATCTGCAGATTTTTAACAAACAACAGGTCTGGGACTATGGGCACGGGGGCGTGTCGGCTGGACTCGATCCCGTGTAGACAATCTGCAAAGGTGAAAAATAGGTGTCTGGCTTCGTTTTTTCTGCTCCGGCTTTAGTAGCACTAATATTTAGTACTCTAAGCCTCGTATGTAGCTGTTTTATCAATAAACACTAAACCAAACCATAACAAGCATCCTAAATTACCATAGTTCAAAACATCCACATCACAAAGTTAAAAAGAAAAGAAAATGCAGAAAATAAAAAGAATTAAAGGAAGTAAATTGTTCAACACACGGCACGCAGGCCAGAAATTATTCAAAAGACAAAAGGGGTTAACCTGTGGGATCACCAACCAACCGCTCCTGCCTCGACTCCTCCCGCCTAGTCCATGTCCTCGTCCTCATCGTCATCACCTCCTCCTCCGTGCCCCGTCATGTACTCCCGGATATTCCCAATGTCATCCTGAATGTCGGATATGTTTCTCTCAATTGCTCTGACCCGGGTGTACGTGTTGCTCGCCATGTTATAGGTGTTCCTGGTGCACATGAGGTTTTCCTGCAATAAGTCATGTAAGCTTTGAAAATTAGGAAAATCGCCTTCTTGTGAGGAGGATTGGCCCGGATCACTGTGGGGCTGGTACTGGTAATGAGGAGGTTGTTGAAACTGTGGAGCGTGAAGGACGAGTGCCTCTTGCGGGTTCCATGCATGCCCCTGGACTCTTTGGAAGCTAACCGACCCGTCTTCGGCTTCATAAATCAGGTTCATGGAGCGGCAGATGTGTATGTCCACTCTTCCCGACCATGGGCTCTTTTGGAAAGATCTAGGCATGTTCACAAAATGCTTGAAGAGACGGTATATCCACCCCCCGAAGAAGACAGGGGTTGGTGGAGTAGCAAGCCGGTTCCAATGCATGTTGCGGAGCAGGAGGTACGGAATATCGAGGTGTCTGCGGTTATGAATGCAATGAAGGACCACCAAATCTCTCAACCCAACAACGCCACTATTGTCATGCCTTTGGCTAAGAGAGTAAGTGAGGACCCTATGGATGTAACGGTAAAGCGGGTCCCTCAGCTTAGTGCTCTTAGTGCTGCTCGGGTTGTAGTGCCCTTCTCCTATTTGAGCCCAAGCGGTTTGGCGCTCGTTTTCATCCAACTCTCGCACCCCTCTGGTGTTCTCTTCATTACCCGCATCTTCCTCTGCATACAACCCAACTATCGACCCAAATTGTGCCATCGAAATAGAGTACTTAGTCCCACCACATCGGAATTCTACCCCATCATTTTCAAATGGGTCGCATCTTGAATTGAACACGAAGGTGCTATAGAATTCCAGATTGTACTCATGGACTTAGCGCAGTCGAGTGGTTAGGGCAGCTGTTAGTGGGCCGGTAACGAGGTTGTTAAACCGGTCAAGTTGGTTCACCATTGCCAAAAGATCCATGCACACTTGTCTTGGGTATTCTTCCGGTCTGGTTCGAAGCACATCGTATCTTGCTTTAGCGTCCTGCTCAGTTGCATTGAACCTTGTGAATTTCTTTGACATCTGAAAGAATACACCAAAAGTTAGCACGAAACAGTGAAATTTTTGGAGAAAACTGAAAACAGCTAGCTGGACACGGCCCCGTGTTCAGCGGACACGACCCCGTGTCCAGGCGTCTGTTACTCAAAAACTTCATTTTTCGACCCGGTCCCGAAAACTTGAAATTTTTTGGTCCAGTAGGTGCGGTTTCCCCCGAAAATGAAACCCCAAGTGCCGTTTTTCCCAAAACAAACTGTTTACCCCTTCAATTTTATCTTTTTCGGTTCAAAAACAAGGGTTTGGGGTTTTTGTGAGAAATCGGGCAAATCTATGAACAATACAAGTGGATTTACTCCCTATAACATGAATCTAAACTAATGCTAACAGATTTATGCAAAAAACTTGAGGTTCGATCCGGATGAAGTTCAAGAACCCTAGATTTTTCCCCAAATTTTTGATGTTTTAACTACATGCAAGTGCTTAATCTAACTACTAATGATGATAGAATCATACCTTGATGTTGTTAGGAGTAGAGGAGACGTTGAAATTCTGCGGAAAAATCGCCTGAACTAGAGAGTTTTCAGGGAAACGGGGCGTGTGGAAATGAAGAAACTGTTTGGAAAAGGGGTTTTATCCCGACAGTCGTGCGGACACGGCCCCGTGTCCAGCGGACACGGCCTCGTGCCGAGCAAAGTAAAAAAAAAATATTTTTTTTAGTTATTTTTTTAAGTGCTCGTGTGAGTGCCCTTGTTTCCCAAAAACTTGGTTAGAAGACTTACCGATTTAGATGTCAACCCATTCGTTCGTAACTTACCAGGTATGACGTTGATGCTTTTATTCTCCGACCGTTTGAAGCGAGATTTCTTCCTCTTCATCCTCAATGAATCCTTGGTAGAGCTTCAGCCGTTGGTCATTGACTTTGAATGGAATTCCATTCCGAGATTTAATTTCTACTGCACCGTGTGGGAAAATATGGGTGATGGAAAAAGGTCCTGACCACCTAGACTTTAATTTACCGGGGAATAGTCGAAGTCGTGAATTAAACAATAGAACTTGATCTCCTACTCGAAATTCATTAGGTTTAATATGTTTGTCGTGCAAATTTTTCATTCTTTCCTTATAAATTTCGGAGTTAGAGTATGCATAATTCCTTAATTCGTCTAATTCATTTAATTGACAAAATCAATTTCTACCAGCAAATTCTAAATCTAAGTTTACATTTTTAATTGCCCAGTAGGCTTTGTGTGCAATTTCTACTGGCAAATGACAGCTTTTTCCATAGACGAGCTTATATGGGGTTGTTCCTATTGTTGTTTTATAAACAGTTCGAAAAGCCCATAAAGCATCATCTAATTTATCGGCCCATTCCTTTTTATTTAACCAGATGGTTTTTTCAAGTATTCGTTTTAAACCTCTATTAGTCACTTCGGCTTGTCCGTTTGTTTGAGGGTGATATGCTGTTGAGACCCGATGATAGACCCCATATCTTGTTAAAAAAATTTCAAGTTGATGGTTGCAAAAATGGGTACCTCTATCACTTATTAATGCTTTAGGTGTTCCAAAACGTGAGAATAATTTTTTCAGAAATCTTACCACGACTCTTCCATCATTTGTTGGAAGTGCCTCGGCCTCGGCCCATTTAGACAAGTAATCTACTGCCACAAGTATATATTTGTTTCCTTTTGACGGTGGGAAAGGTCCCATAAAGTCGAGTCCCCACACATCAAAAATTTCACAAACAAGAATGCCATTTTGGGGCATTTCATTTTTGGAAGAAATATTACTTGTTCTTTGGCAAGCATCACATGTCTTGACAAGACTTTGGACGTCTTTGTAAATGGTTGGCCAATAAAACCCTGAATCAAATACCTTTCGTGCGGTACTAGCGGCACCATGATGTCCTCCGTATGGTCCTTCATGACAATGGCGGAGAATTCTTCTTGCTTCGCTACCATGTACGCACCGTCGGATGAGTTGGTCGGCACACATTTTGAAAAGATAAGGATCTTCCCAAAAATAATGCTTCACATTAGAAAAGAATTTTTTTCTTTGACGATGTGGCTAACCTTTTGTGACTATACCGCTAGCTAGGTTGTTAGCATAGTCGGCGTACCATGGTTCTTCTCTGCATTCCACCATTTCTAGGGACTCCGTTGGAAATTTCTCGTTGATTTGCTCGTCCCTGGTTGCCTCCAAAGCTGGGTCTTCTAAGCGTGAAAGATGATCCGCTGCGGTGTTTTCTGCTCCTCTTTTGTCTTTAATTTCAATATCAAATTCTTGGAGGAGTAAAATCCACCGAATCAAACGTGGTTTTGCGTCCTGCTTTTTGAAGAGATATCGAATGGCTGCATGATCTGTATAGACTATTGTTTTAGAAAGAACAAGATAAGAATGAAATTTATCAAAAGCAAATACCACAGCTAGTAATTCTTTTTTCAGTTGTTGTGTAATTTTCTTGTGCATCGTTAAGTGTTTTACTAGCATAGTAAATTGGGTGAAAATGCTTTTCTTTTCTTTGTCCCAAGACAGCTCCAACTGCAAAGTCACTTGCATCACACATGATTTCGAAAGGAAATTTCCAATCAGGCGCTATCATGATAGGTGCATTGACTAGCATTTCCTTTAGGGTTAGAAATGCTTGATTGCAATCCTTGTCAAAGATGAAAGGGGCATCTTTTTCAAGTAATTTTGTTAGAAGACTTGAAATTTTAGAAAAGTTTTTGATAAACCGCCTATAAAATCCGGCATGCCCTAAGAAACTTTTGATAGCTCTAACGGAGGATGGGGGTGGCAATCGAGAAATAGTGTCTATTTTGGCTCAATCAACCTCCATTCCTTCGCTTGATATTTTATGACCGAGTATTATTCCCTCCGTTACCATGAAATGGCATTTTTCCCAGTTAAGGGCGAGGTTAGTTTCCTCACATCGGGATAGCCTTCGTTCAAGGTTATCGAGGCATTGGTCGTATGAATCCCCAAAGATAGAAAAGTCATCCATGAAGACTTCCATTGTTTTTTCTATCATGTCATGGAAGATGGCTACCATGCAACGTTGGAAGGTTGCGGGGGCATTACTGTCACACCCCCAAAATCCACCATGCGGAGTATCACCGCTTGGAGGCCTGACATGACCAGGATCGAGCCACCAATCATATTGAACAACATAATTAAGTAAATAAAACCAAACACAATACGATTGGTGACCAAAAGGAAGTAAACCGATTTTAGGTTAACAGCGGAAGCATAAAACATAAGTTCAAAACATAAGTCCATAGTTCATAAGTTTAAAGTCCAAAACGTAGGTTTAATAAGTCATAAAGTTTATTCATTAAATACGGGACATATCAGTTTGCATCCCACAATGACCACCTCCATATGCAAGCTCCATAGCATCTAATGACCTGCAAAGCATGTAATAACGAGTCAACAACAAAGTTGAGTGAGTTCACGGTTGGTTGTCCATTTTAGAGTTGTTTCCAAAAACATAGTTTAATCTCATTCGGCTATCCAGCCGTGGGGGTTACCCCATAGTTCGAAAACGTTTATTAGTTAACCATCCCATGTCCACCTTCCCTGGCTATCCAGCCCGGCACTTTGGCTGTGGGGAGCTACCCCAGTATTTTAAACTACCAGACTCGTTTATCATATCGACTACTAACAAAAGAAATCAATTGTGCCCTAGCGTCGGTGTTCTATCACCACCGACGTGCCATAGTCCATTAGTACACACCCGTCCAACTGGCACGGTGTGAGGTTTGTTAAACCTAATAGCGCTATTAACTAATGACCCGCTCGCCATAGCCTCGGCGACTAAGTCGATACAAAAAGGGAGGGACTTCGCTGATAGAGTTCTAGTCCAGTAAGTCTAATATGTCCCAACAGGACGAGGAATTTACATTCCTGAACACGTCTCAAGGACGAGAAATTCACATTCCTGAACGCGTCCCAAAGGACGAGGAATCCCTATTCCTGTACCCATTCTCATTCCCACCGGGAATTTACCATGCTTTGTAGAAAAGTGTGAACTCACCTCGGTTTGCTCGGTTAGATTCTCAAATATAGTTAACAGTCAAGGTCGGTCAATCACGTCCTAATAAGGTACGGATAACAATCAGTTTCTCATGCATAACACGTATCCTACGTATGGTTTATTTGCACATTACTTCTACCACATAACAGGTACACACTTTAACGATTTATGCCCATATAAACTTTCCATCCATTCCCCACTCATAAACAAACACACGATATTGCACGTAACACATATAACATGTTAGATCATTCACCGATAGCATACTCGACATTTAGACACGCAAGTCACAACTTATGTCAATTCAGCATTAATATTCAAAACCGGCTGTTTTCGGACATTTAAATAAAATAGTTAAATTATTCCAAAAATTCCCAAATTTTTACAGGAGGTCTTAAACGTTCCATATTTTATTGTGTAAAAATATCGGGGTCCGGTTCGTTACCAATATTTTATAAAAATTCATATTCCGGGCTGAACTCAGATTTGTGTATTTCTGACCACAGTCCACGGAACAATTTATTAAAAATTCATCGAGTGTCCGATTTACGAAATTCTAGTGGGGTAATTACAAATGCATCGGTTGTCATCTACTGTACAAATTTCGTGGCCCGATTCATCACAAAACTCAGGTTATGACTGAAAGTATGACACCCATTTATTGCTGTCAAAATTCAGCTTAAGTTGCTGTTACAAATTAACACTTTAAAAATAGTAAACGGAGTCCAAAAATTACGATTCCGGTGCCATTAGAACCGTATTTCATAATAACATATTTTAGATTCAAAATATCGGTTTTTCGTTGAGTTTATGGCCTGTTTACAGCCAACTGAAGTTGGCTGTAAAAGTTGGACAGATTCTGATTTTCAGTGTTTAACCTTCTAAATCGTGTTCGATCGATTCCGTTAACAAGTTTAGTGACCATAACAACATGACACATTAATATTAATCAGTAAAACATCAGATAATCAACCAATAATCATAATCACACAAGATCTACATGATTTACACTAATATTCATCCATTAACCACCTTGTTCATCACTTTAGTAGACTTTTAGACTTTGATCTTATATGTTCATAATTTTTAACCGACAAATCTCTTATTAACCACTCTAGACAAGATCAAGAAGGCGTTTAGAGTCACTTACTACTAGCTTGAGGCTAGGGGAGAAACTAGACGAAAAAAATGGGTGGTTAATAGCGTTGTGGTGAGGTCCTTGGCAATCCGTAAGCACCGAGTCTCCTTGTATGTGATCCTTCACCCTTGGTTGTATATTAAATTGCAAGATGGAAATAATAAAAAAAGATGGTGGGTGGGTCTTGGTTCTCGGCTGTAAGTTCAAGAGGAGTGGAAGGGAGTGATCAATTTTGAGTGGTGGTTTGTGAAAGCAAGTATGGTTCTAGTGGTTATATCTATAACCCACTCTTAGTGTATTGCCCAACAAATATTATGTACACTAGATATGAGACAAGTTGAATTAAGATAATCAAAATGGGTGGGTGGTGTCCCCTATGGGGAAACTGATCGTTCAAGGGGTGGTACATTTGGTTGGATTTCAACAAAAAAAATTAGTGCTTAGTTAGGAAATAAAAAAAAAATTTACTAGTGTGTTATTTAATATAACGGGTGTTAGGGTATTCGAGGACTCTAACTAGCTCAGAAAGGTGTAAATAATATCATTGGCAATATTTTTATGTTCCGGGTTAAGTCCGGTTATTCGGTTCGATACTGTTTCGTTAAACTGCTTAATAAGCATTTAAAGTGTCTTTTATGTATATTTTCGTAACACTTTTAATTTCTGACACCTAGGAAATTATAACGGACTATTTAGTGACCTTTCTGCATACTACTAGTATATTGATAAGCACATGTAAGCATGTCACAGATATCAGAAAGCAGTTAAGTAATTCCACACAGTCGTCAAACACTTTTATTATCAATAATAAATTGTATGGAATACATGTAAATTTGAGGGTTGTCACAATTACATAGACCGAATGGCATGCGTCGATAAGCAAAATTTCCATAGGGACATGTGAAGGTTGTCTTTTCTTGGTCTTCGGGTGCTATTGGGATTTGAAAGTAACCAGAAAAACCATCCAAGAAACAGTAAAATTTATGACCGGATAATCTTTCTAACATTTGATCAATGAAGGGCAAAGGATCGTGATCTTTCCTCGTTGCTTCATTTAATTGTCTATAATCTATACATACTCTCCATCCTGTGACGGTTCTCGTTGGTATTAATTCATTATTCTCGTTAGTTATTACCGTCATACCTCCTTTCTTTGGAACTACTTGGACGGGACTTACCCAAGGACTATCAGAGATAGGATAAATAAGTCCGGCGTCAAGTAATTTGATGACTTTGTTTTTAACCACTTCTTGAACATTTGGATTTACTCGACGTTGTGGTTGTATTACCGATTTGTAGTCATCATTCATTAAAATTTTGTGCATGCTCATGGAAGGACTTATTCCTTTAATATCTACAAGCTTCCAAGCAATCGCATTTTTGTGTTTTCTCAAAAGATTAATTAATTTTTCTTTTTCTAAACTACTTAATTTAGACGAAATAATTACAGGTGATTTACCATATTTGTCTAGAAAAGCATATTCCAAACCTTTCGGAAGTTCTTTGAGCTCAATAGGTGGGTCTTTAGGAGACTCCTTATTTGGTTGCTCATTTTGATCAAGAACTTTAAAAGTTTGTTCTATGGCGACCTCTTCTTCAACAAAGTGGTCAATCTTTTCGCTTGTATCGAGTGGTTCATCCTCATCTTCAATTAGGGGATCATTATTGCCGAATGGATATTTCATTGACCGCTCAAGATCGATACTCCTTTTAAATGCCCCTAATTAAATAGATAGATTGTTATACTTCCAGTTTTTCAAAGCTTCGTGGATTTTTACAAAGGGTCGTCCCAACACTAAAGGAGCGTCATCGAGGATGACAAAGTCGGTTGGGATTACCATTTGATTTGTTTGAACCAAGACATCCTCAACTATACCGATTGATTTTATTATTTTCCGATTAGATAGAAAAATGGGTATTTGAAGTGGAGAAAAATCACTAATACTTAATTTTTCAAAAATGTAGTTGGGCATTATGTTAACACAAAGATCTTTATCAATTGTGACATTACTAATAAATGAATTTTGAAAAAAAACATGGAACCGGTGTAATGTTGATTTCAAATGGGTCTTCTTTTATTAGCGAGGTTTGATCATTAGTTAACTTAACGCTTACCGTTTCGTCAATTTTAGTGTTAGTGTTTAACTCTTTTAAAAACTTAGCATGAGTGGATACTAAACAATGATTCTCAAAAGAAGGTGACAAGAGATTAATTTCTTCAAAATTAGACTCTTCTTGAATTTTAACGTTAACGGACTCACCTTTTTCGTTGTTTAACTCATGTGTCGATTTTTCACTTATTTGTTCTTCCATTTTTACACTTTCAACTATCTCTTCTTTGTTTAATTCTTCTCTTGCGCGGGACTCCTCTTCCCTTGTGCGAGATTCTTTTATGTAGCGCTCGATAGTTTTAAGGTGTTCTAATATCCTATCGGTCACTTCGGTGATAGAGTAAGGATCGGGATTATCAGAGCTTGAATCCGGTTGTTCGATCCTTTGTTCCTCATAATACCCATATGAAGTGGATGGTTCACACCATTGTTCTTCATTGTAAGTATATGATGGATGAGGGTCGTAATTTTGTTCTTCATAATACTCATATGAGGTGGGTTGTTCACGCCATGGTTCCCCATAGTAAGCATATGAAGGTGGTGGCTCATATCTTGGTTCCTCAAAGTATGAGTATGAAGGCTCATACCTTGGTTCATTAAAATATGAGTATGAGGGAGGAGGTTCATACCTTTGGTCTTCATAGGATGTGTATGAAGTCGATGGTTCGTACCTAGGCTCCTCATAATAGGTGTATGAAGTGGATGGTTGATATAAGTTACAATATTGAACCGAGTGCGGGTCACCACAATTAGTGCAATAATTTTCCCTATAATCATCCTCCCCATAGGTGTAGTTGTAACCTCCTGAGTATTGATCCATAAGAATCACTCAGCAGACCACAACAAAGTCTCGAGACCAGAAAACAAAAATAAAAAAGGAAACAGAGGCTGGACACGGCCCCGTGTTTAGTGGACACGGCCCCGTGTTCAGGATCTGTATCTGGGCGTTTGAATTAAAGGTTACTGGTTCGTTGAGCACGGGGCGTGTTTAGTGAGCACGGCCCCGTGTTCAGGTTCTGTATCTGGGTGTTTTGTGAAAAATATGCAGCACGGCCCCGTGTTCGGTGAGCACGGCCCGTGTTCAACTTACTGTAAATGCAAAACTATACTAAAATGCAGAAAAAATGTGCGCGCGTTTTGAAAAAAAATTGGAAAACTGATTAAGCCGTTGATTTTAAGCTTTCTTAAAATCCTTGTGTCCCCGGAAACGGCGCCAAAAACTTGATGCGTGTGAAGTGTCGTATAGATTTAATGTATATTTTAAGCCCTTTTACACTTTTTTAGCCAAGTTTTAAATTTATAAAACACGATATTTACTAACACTAAACACACATATGGGCAAGTGCACCCATCGTGAGCGTAGTATAGTGTTGGTAAGATACCGAGGTCGTCCAAGGACACAAGAGCTTTTAGTACCGGTTTATCCTCAACGTCTAATCAAATCAAAAGTTTAGAAAAAGGTTTTAAACTTGAAAAATAAAACTAACTAAAATGCTGAAAAATAAAACAAAAATAAAAACAGATAGACAAGATGAATCACTTGGATCCGACTCGTGTGTAGTGTAACCTTTGATTATTTCCGCACTTTTGCACTTTTTAAGCGATTATCTTAGTTATTGTAGTAGTGTAACCTTGCAGGATCTATACACTGAACAAGGCAAGACTCTTACCAAACTGTTCCCTTAACCCCCGACCAGGTAGCCAACATATCTCCATATAGACCGTGGAGATATGAATGGTGAAAATCTTTTATTTTATATAGACAGTAAAATAATGCCAAGACACCACGGACAAACGATAAGGAAGAATCACCTTCAACATAAGAAACTAGTTATTAAAGTCATTAATACATAACCAAATAAAAAGTGCGAAAAGATTAGAAATAAAAAGTATTACACTAGACACTTGTCTTCACCAAGTGATATAAGAGACTTAGGCAAACATGGCCTTTGATTGTCAAGAACTCTTACGATCAATCTTGGATCCCGAGACGACTCACACACTCTATGATGGATAATGGAGAGAGGTGGTGTGCCAAGGGATGGTTTGCAAATGAGCCAAGCACCCCTATTTATGGGCTGAATAGAGACTCGGGCACGGCACCGTGTCCATTGGGCACGGCCCCGTGTCCATCTTCCTTCTCTTTCTTCATTAATTGTAGTTTGTCTGAATTAGTTGACCACGCCCCCGTGTCCGCTGGGCACGACCCCGTGTGCAGAAGCGTATCTGTACTATCAAGATTTCCTCAGATTATGCGAATCTTAGAGTTGACCACGGCCCCGTGTCCGCTGGGCACGCCCCCGTGGTGGGTGATAGAAGCTTCTACAACTTTGTCTTTTCAGCTGACACTTGGGCACGCCCCCGTGCTCACTGAGCACGGGGCGTGTTCAGCCTTCTGTTTTCTTGATTTTGCTTGGGAAGATGCTGTCGGGGGGTCGGGCATGCTAGGTTTGTTCCTTTTCTTGTATTTATGTTAGATTTAGCTGCCTTTTTACTTCTTTTGTTCATTTGAGCTCATTTAATCCTGAAAATAGAAAAGGAAGACAAAAACACACTTTTTCCAACATTAGTACTAAAAAATGGTTAGTTTTATGCCGCATTTGATGTAATTTATATGTTGCATTTTGCACATGTCATGGTTCTGCCCGACGTAGTTGTTGGAATGTCGTCTCGGGGAGGGTATCGTTAATATAAATAAAGGGTTATTATACTAACATATGTACATTTGTTTAAATTATAGATAAATCACCAGGAAACCCTAAAAGAAGTCTAAGACAGCAATGTGAGTTTATCCTCTTTTTGTAAACCTTTTTGTGAACTGTTTTACAAAACCTTAAATGCTTTACAATGTGATTAAGCAGTGATTGAGTCTTTGTAGTTCTTCAATTACTGCCGGTATGTTGGGGTTTTGTATACAAAATTTGGAACATGTTACAATTGGACAACGAGTTAGCCAATGTGTAATATGACTCACCAGTCAGGATTGACAGTATTGAATTTGTAATTGTGTAGAAATAAACAATGTGATAGCTCTCAATACTCTGTTAATTGATAAAACTCTTCTTGATTAAACTGGGACTCACTCACCAGTATTTCCCACTGACAAATGTTTTTAAAACGCGTTTCAGGTAACAAAATATGAAAGCCAAATTAGAAGAAAGCCAGCTTGAGAGCACTGACGGCTTGGAAAAATGTGGCTATAAAAGTTACCTAAAAGATGATGTTTTAAATTCAATAAAATTGGGTTTATCCCTATGTTGTAATAAGAAACTTGGGTTTTTCCCATGTGGTTATTAATATAAAATATGGTGGTTTTACTCTGATAAACATATCCTAACTACGGTCCTGATGAAATTTCCGCTGCCAAATTAATAAACAAAATGATACCACCGACACTGATGTTCGCGGCCGCCCGTTCCCGGGACTGATAAGGGGGCAGGGGTTGTGACAGAAGGTGGTATCAAAGCTAAGCCACTGATTCAGCCACAGAAGTGTTCTGCTGACATCAATATATTATCCGAATTGTTAGGAAATAAATTATGAAAATATGTGCATATCTGTATTTTATTGTTATGTGTTATTTGACTATTTGTTAGTTTACAGTATGAGTGATCAAGGACCATCAGACGTGTATCGTCAGTTGTCTGATTCACCTAGGAGTGAAGGAACTTCTTCCCAGCCTACCCACTCTGGGTATTTTGTTGATCAGGAAGAAGGGATGTTTGTCTTTAAGGCTCAGTCTGAAGAGCCATTCCCTTAGAAAAAGAGAGGATGGTTCAGTAAGGGAGCATTCGAGCGTATGAAAAGAATGCGAAAGTTGCAACAGCAAAGAGTCCTAGCAGCCGCTAAGCGAGAATCAGATGCCCATACACAGGATATGCTTAATAGGAGCTTAGCCAATTTTCATATCCTAGCAACAACTACTGCCGACCCAAATCTGGAACAACTAGTAGCCCCACAACCCTTACCTTTGTTCCCCACTCAGCTGATGGAGATAGAAATGCATGATTTCAACCCTGAGGAGATACCTAGGATACCAGCCCCTAATCCCTTAGATCCAAATTATGATCTATGGTTCGATGATCATAGGGATTATGTACCACGCTATCACCTAAACGACGAAACCATGCCGAACTTAGCAGCATATCCAGGTCTGGACCCTCTAGATCCCTACTATGACAACGAGAAATACATTAGGGAGATCTTAGAGAATCTGTACCCTCAGGAGAATCCCATGCCCCAGTACCCAGACCTAGTACCAGCACCTGCACCCCCAATGAGTGCAGAAAATGTGCATGAGCTCCGAACTTTTGGAGAAGAAATCTTAGAGAGTAGTGAGAGGATGAGGCAGGTAGGAGAGCGACTCGTCTTGAAATATGACGAGCGCAATTTGGATTACTGGATGAATCCAGACCAGTGAAAGGGATGGTGGAGTTGGTAATAATAATAATATAATAATAATAATATAAAATATATTTTTATGAAAAAAAATTATAATAATAATATGTGTAATAAAAATATATGTTGTAGTATAGACCACTTTGTGGTTAGCGATGCATAGTAGTATTGTAATTTTCAAATTTCAGTATTAGTTTGTAATAGATGCATAATAGATAAGAAAGAGTAAAGTCGCAATGCTCGACGTTTTTGATCAAAATGTGTGTCATGTGATTGATCATATTAAGGTATTATCTTGTGATATTAATACGTGATAAATGTTTAAAATTCACATGGCCGACGAAGTGAATCAGGAAAATCTGAATAACGATAACCAGAGTAACAATAACCCGGGTAACATAAATCCGAACAACAACAATGGAAACCAAGTGGATAACAGTGCCATCCAACATGTAGTGGCACAAGGAATAATAGATGCGATGCCATATATTATTCAAACGGTTAGGGAAGCTGATAATAAAAGTAAGCATAGTAGTAAGAGACCAACTAAACCTGAACACAACGTGAACAATGGACCTGTACTTCAAGTGCCCATTCCCAAAAGAAGAAGAACTGTGTCTTACGGTTGTTCTTACAAAGAATTTTGGTCTTGTAAACCAATGTAGTTCTCGGGCAATGAAGGGGCGTTGCAGTTCTATGCTGGATAGAAAAGACTGAGGCAGTCTTAAGAATAAGTAAATGTGCGGAAGAGGATAAGATAATGTTTGCTTCCAATTTGTTAAAGAATTCAGCACTAGAATGGTGGAACATTATCCTCCAGACTAGAGGAAGTGATAGAACTTACAATATGGAATAGGAGGAATTTAAAAACATGGTAGAAAGGAAATTCTGCTCTCCTAATGAAAAAGAACAGATAGCAAACAAGTTCTTAAACCTTAGAATGACTGGTGTGGATAGTAAGGGGTACAGTAAGTTATTCTTTGAATATGCTAGGATAGTGCCAACCCTTGCTTCACCTGAACCAGTATTAATCTCCCGTTACATCTGGGGATTAATTAGAGAGATAAGGCATGTAGTCAAGGCAGCTAGACCCCAAACTATAGAAGAAGCTGTAGAACTAGCCAATACCTTGACAGATGAATTAGTCCGTACACGAGAAGAGGATCAAAGGAAGAACCTAACCCAGAAGCTTACACAAGAATTCCGTTCTGGAAATTCTAACCGTGGGAGAAATGTAGGTTCTACCTCTGCACCCTACTGTAAGTATTGCAAAAGGAAGCATTCCGGAAGATGCTCCATATACTGTAACTTCTACAAAATATCGGGACACAAGGAGGAAGATTGCAGAAAAAAGATTAGCAACAGGATATGCTACAACTGCGAAGAACAAGGCCACATCAAGCCTAATTGTCCAAAGCTAGCCCCAGCTATGAACACCAAGAATACTAAAAATGCTAGAGCATTTGTTCTAACTGCAGAAGAAGCAAAGATGATCCCGGATGTGATCACCGGTACGTTTTTAGTTAATGATGTTTTTGCTAAAGTATTGTTTGACTCTGGTGCAAACCAAAGTTTTATTAATACTTCATTTTGCAAAATTCTTAATCAATCATTAACTAAACTTCCACAAGAATGTCTGGTAGAGACAGCAAATGGGGAAACCATTAAGATTTCTGAGATCTTGCAGGGAGCAAGAATAGAAATTCTAAATCAGAAATTTATTGCAAACCTATACCCCATGAATCTGGCAGGATTTGATGTTGTGTTAGGAATGGATTGGTTAATAGCCAATAAAGCCAGTATTTTATGTGATCAAAAGTCAATTCAAGTAAATTCACCAAGGGGTGAAAAGATCACAATTAAAGGAAATAAAACCCTTAAATCCACAAAGTTCATCTCTGTGATGAAAACAACAAGTTACATAAGAAAAGGGTCATTAGTGTATTTGATTTCCATAATCACTAACACTAAAGAAAAAGAATTAAAGGATATTCCAGTAGTATCCCAGTTTTCAGATATATTCCCAGATGAGCTACCAGGACAACCTCCAGATAGGGAAGTTGAATTCAGAATCCATTTAATACCAGGGACAACACCAATTGCCAAAGCACCTTACCGTTTGGCACCCGCAGAAATGCAGGAACTAAAGAAACAATTAGATGAATTGTTAGAGAAAGGATTCATACAGCCAAGTTCATCACCCTAGGGAGCACCCATTTTGTTCGTCAAAAAGAAAGACGGATCAATGCGTATGTGCATTGACTACCGTGAATTGAACAAGGTCACGATTAAGAATCGGTATTCATTACCAAGAATCGATGATCTGTTCGATCAGTTGCAAGGAGCTCGATTTTTCTCTAAAATCGATTTAAGGTCAGGATATCATCAATTAAAGGTATTCATGAATTCGTCCATCTTTTCACGTACCTGAAACAGATCAACAAACACTTAGAATTATTTTTGAATTTTTGAAAAATTTCTGTTTCAAACGAAATCAGCTGAAACAAATCAGCTTCAAACTATATCACCAATTCAAACGAAATCCCTAAACACTTGGTTCAAACGAAATCAATGTTCTTGTATAACTTCAAACGAAATTACACCAATGTGCCTTTCAAACGAAATCTGCCATTATCTTTCAAACGAAATCGCAATATTGCACTCTCAAACGAAATTAATCCATATCTTTCAAACGAAATCAGGTTAATTGTATGTTTTCAAATGAAATTACCCTGAATCTTCAAACGAAATCAAGTAAATGTGTTATTTCAAACGAGATTATCAAGATGATGTCATCATTTTTCGAGCAGATTCAAACGAAATTAAGGTTTTGATCAAGTCTTAAGCCGAATTTTAGTCTAAAACTTTCAAGGATTAGTTAACACTGTGTTTCGCTTGATATGTGAGAGTTTTAGGCCATTTCAACCGTGAAAACTTGTTCAGATCAGAAAAGAAAGGTAGAAGTGAGAGAATCCGGTAAAAACAAGCTGAATTTGGTATGAACTCCTCGTCCTGAGCTCTGATACCACTTGTTGGATCGTTTCGATGACCCTAAACAGTCAAAATGAGTAGTTCATCATCATTTTCAAAGGCGGAATCAATGTAAATGACGTCAAACAGCTTGTTTCCTTTTAATCTTTATCTATTGATGATTTCCTGAGCTTTTATAAGTTGAAATCTGACAAAAATCTGGCAGCACCTCAGCTCACACACACACAATTCCGTTTCAAATGAGATTACACAACTCCTATTTATAGACCTAGGTATTTCGTTTGAAAGTGACACAAGACCTGTTCAAACGAAATTACATGACCTAATTTCGTTTGAACATGTACATGTCTCCCTCAAACGAAATTACACACTATCATGTAATCTAACCCTAATTCAATCCATGTTGTGCATTCGTTTATCTAATCTAGACCTAAGACTCGATTAAGACGAAGTTAACAGACAGTAGATGCACCAACAAACAAGCTTTGTATTTCAGGCTCGAGCTCGGGCTCGGGCTCGTTAAGGCTCGGCTCGTTCGAGCTTTTAACCGAGCCGATCACGAGTAGCTCTCGAGCCTCTAGGCTTGTTTACACCCCTACTACTTGCCATCGGCACATAGGAGCAACACTGGACTGGGGGGACTTGAAGGGGTATGGTCCCAAAAACCATTCCGCAAGCGCATAAGACCATACCCTAACTTTATTCCAAAGAACATCTTAAACAAAACCTTACGCGGTTGCGCAATGGTTCTAAACAGGATTTAGAAGAAAACAGTCTTCGATAACCATGCGTCGGAGAAAAAGAGAGACAAACACTCAAATAACACTCTTGCACGGGCTCGCGCAAGGGCACAGTTAAGCTTAAAGAGTAAAACCTCAACATCTCCGCGCGCCTGAAGTCAAGACTTGAACAAAAGGAATCTTTTCTGTTACAACAGAATAGACACGTGGCAAAGGCATAAAGGTTTACAGCTGTAGATCTTCTAGAAGGAGTTAAATGCTCATCGTGCATGGCCATTCGGTTACAACTGACTGTGATGTGGCACAATCATTGTCGGAACCCCCGCCCCATTATCTGTCCCGGGAACGGGCGGCCGCGAACATCAGTGTTGGTGGTATCATTTTGTTTATTAATTTGGTAGCGGAAATTTCATCAGGACTGTAGTTAGAAAATGTTTATCAGAGTAAAACCACCGTATTTTATATTAATAACCGCATGGGAAAAACCCAAGTTTCTTATTACAACATAGGGATAAACCCTATTTTATTGAATTTAAAACATCGTCTTTTAGGTAACTTTTATAGCCACATTTTTTCCAAGCCGTCAGTGCTCTCAAGTTGGCTTTCTTCTAATTTGGCTTTCACATTTTGTTACCTGAAATGCGTTTTAAAAACATTTGTCAGTGGGAAATACTGGTGAGTGAATCCCAGTTTAATCAAGAAGAGTTTTATCAATTAACACAGTATTGAGAGCTATCACATTGTTTATTTCTACACAATTACTCATTCAGTACTGTCAATCCTGAATGGTGGGTCATATTACACATTGGCTAACTCGTTGTCCAATTGTAACATGTTCCACATTTTGTATACAAAACCCCAACATACCAGCAGTAATTGAAGAACTACAAATACTTATTCACTGCTTAATCACATTGTAAAGCATTTAAGGTTTTGTAAAACAGTTCACAAAAAGGTTTACAAAAAGAGGATAAACTCACATTGCTGTCTTAGACTTCTTTTAGGGTTTCCTGGTGATTTATCTATAATTTACACAAATGTACATATGTTAGTATAATAACCCTTTATTTATATTAACGATACCCTCCCCGAGACGACATTCCAACAACTACGTCGGGCCTGGATCAATCGGGCAGCGTATCTAATATGTAACCGGTGTTATAATACTTACATCGGGGTAGAACTTCATTAATTAGGGGGATATAATACCCAAGTATAGCTTATACTATGTAATATTTCGAGAGAGAAAAGAATTTTGAGCGAATTTTCTGAAGACCCGATGCCTGCTATTTATAGTGCCAGAAATCATGTTTCTCGCAGCCCGCGTAAGGTTAGACCTCGGGTTACGCGGCCCGCGTAGTTGGGGGGGTCTAGGCCATAGCTGATCCGGGTCACGAATAGGTCCAACACGTGTTGACACGTGACAGCACCGGGTGCGGCCTCGTTGTTACTCGCTCGCGGCCCGCGTAGGCAGTAGCCAAAGGCTACACGCCCCGCGAGAGCCTCATTTTTCTTGTTTTTATTTTATTTTTTATAAAAATAAAGGTATTCAGGGTTCGTTTTCAAGTACGGGGTGTATTTTAGGACATATAAGGATATTTAAAAATATATTTGGGTGTCAGAAAAATTTCAGAAGGGTTGTTATATCCTCCCCACCTTATTTTAGAGCTCGTCCTCGAGGTCTACTGGAAAAAAGTGTGGATATTTCCATTGCATTTCTGATTCAAGCTTCCATGTGTATTCTGGTCCTCTTTTGGAGTCCCACTTCACTTTGACCAGAACTAATCTCTTGTGCTTGTGGTCCTTAACTTTCCTATCTTCAATTTGTAGAGGTCTTTCTACAAATTTAACTGTTCATTTACCTCTATATCCTTAAGAGGTACTACGAGTGATTCATCAGCTAAGCATTTCTTGAGATTAGACACATGAAATACGTCATGTATTCTTGCCATTTCCTCTGGCAGTTGTAGCTGATAGGCTACAGGTCCTATTCTTTTAATAATCTCAAAAGGTCCAACATACCTCGGGCTTAGCTTTCCCCTCTTGATGAATCTTACCATTCCTTTCCAAGTAGAGACCTTTAATAATACTTTATCTCCTTTTTGAAATTCCAACGGCTTTTGTCTGTTATCAGCATAACTCTTTTGTCGATCACGTGCTGCTTTCAGTCGTTCCTTGACTTGAATGATTTTTTCTGTTGTTTCTTGTACTATCTCAGGTCCAGATAGTTACTTTTCTCCAATTTCTGCCCAACAGACTGGCATTCGACACTTTCGTCCATAAAGTGCTTCGAATGGTGCAACATTGATACTTGTGTGATAACTATTATTATAAGAAAATTCTATCAATGGTAAGTGATCGTCCCAATTACCTCCGAAATCAATTACACAAGCTCTAAGCATGTCTTCCATGGTCTGAATTGTCCTTTCGCTTTGTCCGTCCGTTTGAGGATGATAAGCTGTGCTTAGATTTAACTTGGTTCCCATTGCTTTTTGGAAACTTGTCCAAAAATGAGAGGTAAAACGACTATCTCTGTCAGAAACAATTGATAGAGGAATTCCATGTAAAGAAACTACTTCATTTACATATAATTTAGCTAATTGTTCCATACTGAAAGTTTCCTTCATTGGTAGGAAATGAGCTGACTTGGTTAGCCTGTCTACAATCACCCAGATTGTATCATTACCTTTTCTTGTTTTGCGTAATTTTAGTAACAAAATCCATTTTTATTAATTCCCATTTCCAAACAGGCATTTCTAACTGTTGCAATAAACCTGAAGGTTTTTGATGTTCAGCTTTGACTTGTGAACAGGTTAAACACTTGGCAACATATGCTGCTATATCCTTTTTCATTCCTATCCACCAAAAATTCTTTCTTAAATCCTGATACATCTTATCACTTCCAGGATGCATCGTATACTTATACCTATGGGCTTCTTCTAATATACGGTGACGTAGGTTTCCTAATTTAGGTATCCACATCCTTTTCTTATGGAATCTCCAAATTCCATCTGTTCCTCGTTCTAATTCCTTAATCATTCCTTTTAACTTCTTAGTATCATCCTTGATTACTGATTCTTGTGCTTTTCTAATCTGTCTATTTAAATCTACTTGCAGATTTAATTTAAGTGAATGTACTCTTTTTGGCTTTTCATGATACTTTCGGCTTAAAGCATCAGCAACTACATTTGCCTTTCCTGCATGATACTAGATATCACAATCATAATCACTAAGTAATTCCATCCAGCGTCTTTGTCTCATATTCAACTCCTTTTGCCCGAAGACAAACCTTAAACTCTTATGGTCTGTGAAAATGGTAAACTTACTACCATATAGGTAATGTCTCCAAATCTTAAGGGCGAAAACTATAGCTCCTAAATCTGGATAATGGGTTGAATAATTCTCTTCATGATTCTTAAGCTGTCTAGAAGCGTAAGCTATAACCTTTTGATGTTGCATCAATACACATCCATAACCAAACTTAGAAGCGTCAGAATAGATTACAAAATCTTCAGTTCCTTCTGGTAACGCTAGTATGGGTGCATGGGTCAGTGATATGTATGCCTTTGCTGGAAACTCTGGAGATGATACTTCTAGCAACATCAATGATAACACGGCGGATGCAAAGAAAACTTTGTCGGATACTTTAGGTGTGGAAAGTGCATACGGAACATATAACAAACCCCCAAAGTTGATGGCGATCGAAGAGTACAGTCGGTGGGCCAAGCAATTTGAAAAATGGTTAAAGGCATTTGCGTATACCAGCTGGAAAAGTCTAAAGAATGGATACAGTGATGGAGGGAAAAATGGTGAAAATTTGACATCAACTGAAGAAATAGATGTTTTTGTTGCTGAGCAAAAGTGCATTGCGTTGCTGTTTCAGTCTGTCCGAGAAGATATAATATCTTTGATCGAGTATAACAATGCTAAAGATTTGTGGAAAAAATTAGAAGTGAAATGTTTGGGTAGTGCAGAAATAGTGAAAAACAAAAAGAAACTGCTAAGAAAAGAGTTTGATTTATTTGGTTGTTTAAAAAATGAATCAGTTTGTAAGATGATTGAGAGGTTTGGGCACTTGAAGTTGGAGCTGGCGAGACATGGAATTACATATTCTCAAGAAGAGTTAGTCGACAAATTGTTTGACTCGTTGCCAGATGAGATGGATTGGCAATACTATGCGTTAATGCTGAAGAATACTATCAAGTCTGAAGAGATGACAGTGGATCTGCTTATCGAGAGACTAGAGAGTCACGAGTTGGAGATAAAGAAAACACACAAAGTCAATCACTCGTCATATCAGCAAAATTTGGAGCTGTATTATCCAAAAAGCATGATTCCCAAGAATACGTCTCCCAAGACAGCTTTTTCTGCTGAAAATTCCAACACGTCTAGCAAAGAGAGTGTAAGCAGTGGATTTCACAGTGGCTCTTTGTCAACTTCAAATCAATCAGCTGCAAAGAACTTATTTCAATGCAACATCGCTGTGGATTTAAAGAACGCTCAAAACTTCAGCGAGGAGTCTGCAAAGCAACAGATGGTTTTCTTAGCTTTGGTGCTAGAGTCATATGAGAGTCTTGTGGCAGGCAAGATAGGCAACACCAACCTAAAAAAAGAAGACTACGATCAAATAGATCCCGAGGAGATGGAATTGATCGACATAAGGTGGTGTATGGCCAGCGCAGTAAGAAGGGCACAGCGTTTTATGGAGATTACAGGAAGAAAGTCTATTGGTGGACCATCTACCAAGTTAGGCTTTGACAAGTCAAAAGTGACCTGTTTCAAGTGTAAACAGAAAGGTCATTTCAAAAGAGAGTGCCGGAATGCTTATGCTGATGATTCTGAAAATCCGTTCAAAGAAGATTACTACAAGAGAGCGATTTATCATCAGAATAAATCAGAACCGCCCAGAATAAAACAACTTGAGGATAATAAAGAAAAATCCAGAGCTCTTGCTGTGATTCATGACGATGAAGGTTTTGACTGGAGCGAGTTGTTACCAGAGGAGGATGCAGTTGGATATGCTTTTATGGCAAAGATTGTTGAACCTGTTCCTTTTAAAGATAACAGAAATGAAGAAGAAAAGTATGTAAACAGAAAGATGTTAGCTCAAAACAGAATGATTAGAATATCTGATATATACACTGAAGCAAAAAGGGCGAAGAGATGGGATCCAGACAGAGAATGTTATCATGACCCCATGGGAAACATTGCTATTGATTATAAGACACTCGATCTTGAAACCATAATTCAACAAATTGCTGAAGAAGAAGAAGAAGATTGGCAAAGAAAATGGTAGGGAAGCAAAGAAGAGAAAAAAAAAAGAAAAAGAGGAAAAGGCAAAGAAGGTTGATGATGGGATCATTGATACATCACAAGAGTTGAATGCTGAAAACTTCGGAAAGATGGCTGACAAAGTGCTGGCTGCTAAGGAACTTGAGGTAGACTCTAAATCCGTATCTGAGTCTAAAAGCCAGGTCAGTTCAAATGCGTCAACGAGTGCGTCAGGTAAGAAAGTTAATGGTGACATTGACCGCAAAAATTGCATAAAAGAGTGCAAAGTTTGTAGTACAATCACTTATCTAAATGGTAAGAAAGTTGATGATCTGACAGATAGAGTCAGAAGTGTTGAAGATCAGATCTTGAACCGTGACAAAATGTTGAAAGCTTCAACTGATAGAATAAAAGAACTGAATGAGAAAATTGAAACTGATAAAATTGACGTAGAAAGAGTTAGGAATGAAAATGAAAAACTAATTCTTGAAAATCGTCAAATTTCTGAAAGTTTTGAGAAGCTAAAACGTACGGTGAAAGATTCTGATGATAGAAATGGTAAAACATACAAAGAAAATTGTCAATTGCAAGGTGTTTTGAGGGTTAAAGAAGAATTAATCAACCAACAATTGGATGAGATTGTTAAGTTGAAACTTCAATTTCAAGAAGTTAAAATTGAAAATGAACGCATCCAGTTGAAGCTGAACAGTTACAGCTCCACAAGTTTTGTTTTGCAACACATTGTTCCTAAACCCATTGGGAAGAACAAAGCAGGTGAAGATGTGTATGCTGATGGAACTGGGGTGGGGTTTCATCAAGTTCCACCACCAGTTCTAAACAATTATTCAAAGAAACAATCAGGGTTGGTTATTGATGAAGATGAAATAAATGACATAAAACTTCCAGAGTCAATTGATGTTACATTTTTTTCATCATCATCTGATGATAGTGTTCAAACTGAGATTGTTAAAGGCATGGCTGAAAGTGTTTTGGATAGTGATTCAGCTGAGGATGAAGAGTGTTTTTTGAACAATTACATTCCAAAACCAAAATTCAAAAACAACTTAGGTGATGAACCGGGTCTTGTGATGTACAAGATGGCTGGATCTGATAAGTTGTATTCGGATTCTGAGTTTCCTCTGGAGAATGTTAATGTGAACAAATTGAAAAACGTTTTCAAACTGGTTGAAATTGATTTGTCTGAAGTAGAAGGTTTGAATCAGACAAAGAGGAAAATGAATTTTGAAAAAGATAAAGCTTACTACAAGAAACCTGTTGTTCCACCATGTTTTTATAACAACAATAGAAACAGATGGTCGGGTGGTTATCAGGGTGGTAAGACTTATCAGAAAAAGAATGTTCAAAACAAGAAGTTTGCTGAAAAGAAGGTGTTTGTGAACAGTTCAAGTTCACTTTCTGATGAAGAATCTGAGATTTTTTCGAAGTCAAATGAAGAATTTTTTGCAAAGAAGGGCTCACAATCTCAGACTGAAGGCACAAGTCGAGTTGTTGATACTCGTACGTGCTTTAGATGCAACAAAGTTGGACATATTGCACGAAAGTGTACCAACTTCAAGTCTAAGTCTGAAATTGTTGAGAGTCAAAAGAAGAAAGTTGATGTGAAGGGAAAAGATCCAATGGTTGTTGAGAAAATTCTGAAAAATGAGAAAACAAAAATCAAAACTGAACCTGTTAAAAATGTGCTAACTAAAAATGACAAGTTTTACAAACGGGTTGCATCATCTCAACAAACATGGAAGCCAAAAGTGGTTGAAAAGAAATCAAGTGTTTCAAAACCAAAGGTTTCAGTGTCAGAAAAACAACCGTCTTCTACCACACCGGTAAAGATGGATGTTCCTTTGGAGTACTATGAAAAACTTGATCCAAAAGAGGTTATTACTTCTGAGAAGAAAGTTGTTTCGAAGAAAGACCAATCATCTGGTCAACCTCAAAAGGACGAATTTTTCTTATTCAAAGAGGTTGAGGTTGGGTCTGCAGAAAGCTTAAAGATAAATGATAAAAACTTTCCACCACTTTATACTACAAAATCTCACATTAAAGTCCAGTTACCTGAGTCGAAAGAGGCTTGGGTAGCATCAAAATCTCACTAAATGTTTTTTATATGTGCAGGAGCTTCCAAGATCCGTTTCACGATGGATTATGGATAGTGGAGCTTCTCGGCACATGACGGGGAAGACAGCATTGCTGTACGATGTTAGAAATTTCAATGGAGGTTACGTGGGATTCGCAGGAAACCAAGGTGGTAGAATAGTTGGAGAAGGAACGTTATCCAATGGGATTGTTACGTTTGAAAGAGTTAATTACATTGCTGAGCTTGAAAACAATCTTCTAAGCATATCTCAGATCTGTGATAGGATGTATACCACTCACTTTACAGACAAAGAATGTTTGATCTTGAAACCAGGATTTGTTATCCCTGAAGAATGGATTATCATGAGAGCGCCTAGAGTGAATGATCTGTATGTATTGGACATGAGTGTAGCAACTACAACAACGGGTCAGGCACATTGTTTTGTTTCAAGAGCAACCGAGAAAGAATCGCAATTGTGGCACCGGAAGATGGGTCATATACAACTTAGAAAAATGAATCATTTGGTGCACAATGATTTAGTTATTGGAGTTCATATAAAAGGTTTTCATCTTGAAGGAGAATGCATTAGCTGCATCAAAGGCAAGCAGAAGAAGAAATCACATCCTAAAAAGCAAGTCAATTCAGTCTCAAGACCTCTGGAGAGACTTCACATGGATTTGTTTGGTCCTGTGAATGTCAAAAGTATTACAGGAGATCTCTACTGTCTTGTGGTTACTGATGATTAATCCATATTTTCGTGGGTATCATTCTTGAAGTCTAAAGATGAGACGTTTGAAAGTTTGATGGCGTTGTTCAGGAAAATTGAAAATTTGTACCAAAGGCGTATCAAAAGAATCAGAAGTGATAATGGTACTGAGTTTAAGAACAACAAGATGGAAGAGTATTGTGATGAAAGAGGTATATTGCATGAATTTAGTGCTCCTTATACTCCGCAGCAAAATGGAGTAGCTGAAAGAAAGAACAGGACGCTAATTGAAACGGCTAGGACGATGCTTGCTGATTCAAAGCTACCAGTAAATTTTTGGGCAGAAGCAGTATCCGCCGCATGCTATACACTCAATCGGGTTCTCACTGTAAAGAAATTCAATAAGACGTGTTTCGAGCTGATCAATAATTGCAAACCGAACCTGAAGTATTTAGAACCGTTTGGGTCTCCCTGCACAGTTCTAGAGCCTTTTGGTAAATTTGGTCCAAAGAGTATTGAAGGAATTTTTATGGGTTACTCAAGTCCTCAAAAACGAGTCTTTGTTCCAAGCTTGAAGCGGATTATTGAATCATATAATGTTGAGTGTCAAGGTTACACAATGCCACCGCAGAATCCTGGAGATTCATGGCATTTTCATTATGACACTTTGTGGGATTCGTTTGACATGGAAGAAGAAAAGGAAGAAGAAGAAGAAGAAGATTTCTTTGACGAGTTGGATATTTTGAGAGAGTATGAAGATTCGCAGGAAAGATTCCCAGCAGATACTTTCAGTCGACAAAGACAAGCTTCAAACGATGATGAAGCAGGTCCGAGTAATGCTGGAGAACATGATGATATTCAACAAAATGAAGTTGCTCATGATAATCTGACGACACAGAATGATAATCAAGAATCTGAGAACATGCCAGTATTTGATCGTGGTGATTTAGATTCTGAGGGGGAGCAAATTCAGATCTCAAGTCAAACAAACCCAGTCAGTGAACAAGGTGCAAATCAGAATGTTACTAATCTGGAAGGCGAGGTAGATGTTTCAGGCGAGGTGATGCCAAGAACTCTTTCATACCATCCAGAGGAGCTAATCATTGGAGAATTGCAATCAGGCGTTCGCACTAGACGTCAAATTGACCAAGGCCTTACTTGTTTTTATTCTACAGTAGCACCTTTACAAACTGAGTTTTCACTTAGTTGTTTTATTTCGCAGATCGAACCGCGTACATATAAAGAGGCGCTAACTGAAGATTCTTGGGTCAATGCTATGCAAGAAGAGTTAAGTCAGTTTGAAAAGTTGGGAGTGTGAAAATTAGTAGACTTGCCTGATGGTCAGAGGAAGATAAACACCAAGTGGGTGTTTAAGTGTAAGAGAGACGATAAAGGAGTTGTGGTTCGTAACAAAGCTCGACTCGTAGTCCAGGGATTCAGTCAGCAGGAGGGTATAGATTTTACTGAAGTATATGCTCCAATTTCTCGACTTGAAGCGATCAGAATCTTCCTAGCATTTGCATCTTGGAAAAATTTCAAAGTATATCAGTTAGATGTTAAATCGGCGTTTCTCTACGGAAAGGTAAAAGAGGAGGTATATGTCGGACAACCGTCGGGCTTCACCGATCCAATCCACAAAGACAAGGTCTACTTGCTAGACAAAGCGCTGTATGGTTTACACCAGGCCCCGAGAGCTTGGTATGAGACATTGTCGCAACACCTACTAGCCAACAGCTTTATTCGTGGAAAAGTGGATGCCACTCTCTTCACCAAAGAGGTCAACGGACATCTTTTGATTGTTCAGATATACGTGGACGACATCATATTTGGGTCAACAAATGAGAATTTGTGCAAAGACTTTGAACGAGTTATGAAGCAAAAATTTGAAATGTCATCGATGGGTGAGATGAAATTCTTCTTGGGACTTCAGGTTGATCAACTGCCTAAGGGAATTTTCATACATCAAATGAAGTACGTTCATGATATTTTGGAGAAATTCGGGATGTCGGGTTCTACTCCAGCCTCCACGCCATTAGCAACGAATCATGGGATAAACCCTGATCTCACCGGAGAGAAGGTAGATGAAATGATGTATCGTTCCATGATCGAATCGCTGATGTATTTGACAGCTTCAAGACCCGATATCATGTACCCAACCTGCCTCGCAGCAAGATTTCAATCTAATCCGAGAGCTTCGCACATGGTTATTGTCAAAAGGATATTACGCTACCTGAAAGGAACTCCATCGTTGAGGTTGTGGTATCCAAAAGATGGCGACTTTATGCTCGAAGGATATTCCGATTCGGATTTCGGAAGCTGCAAAGTTAACGCTAAATCAACAACAGCGGGATGCCAGTTTTTCGAACCAAGATTGGTTACCTGGCAATGCAAAAAGCAAACCTCTGTGGCTTTATCCACATGTGAAGCGGAGTATGTATTTGCTAGTAGCTACTGCTCTCAGATCTTGTGGATCCAGAAACAGATGCGCGACTACGATTTGCAATTTCTAAACACCCCTATCTTTGTTGATAACGAGGCAGCGATTAACATTACTAAAAATCCAGTTCATCACGCTAAAACTAAACACATTGAGATTCGTCATCACTTCATTCGCGATTGTTTCGAGAAGAAGTTGATACGAATTGAGAAAATCCACACTGATGAGCAAAAAGCTGATTTACATACCAAAGCGTTTGATAAAACTCGTTTTCAATATTTGCTAAAATTGAACGGTATGAAGCTTTTATCGGTGTTGGAGGAGATACTTGGCGTTGATGAAGGAAACATTGTAGATGATGATGTTGAGAAGCAATCTGCAATGGTTTGTCGATTTTTTACTTGTTTTGGTATTTAGGGGGAGTAGGGTAATATTTTCAGAAAATACAAAAACAGTAAAAAAATTCAAAAATCCAAAAACATGAGATATTTTCAAAATCCAAAAACAAAAGAAAATTGAAAAAGAGCTTGTGTAAAAAGGGAAAATGATAGTACATCGGCTTGACAGTTACGGTATGCTAAAGAAATGGAATGTTTGAATGCGTTAAACAGTCTCGCTGATGATATGCCGATAGGTTTTTGCACATTTAGTAGGTTTGTTCGGGATATAAACCTAAATCCTTACTTGCTTATTTCGTGGGGAACACTACTTGGATATATAGGTAACCCCTGAAATCTCGTTTGAAAGATCCCTCTTTCTGAGATACTAGGTCTTTATACTCAGTGATATCTGGGGTATTATTCCGGGACTTCTGATAATGCGGAAGCAATGGCCTAGTCCCCGAATAATACTTTCTGCATTGCTTGAAATATAGCGCCGCCCTCAGCATAAATGATGAGACAATAAAATTGCTAATCAATGATGTTGTAAAAAAGATCCTCTAAAGGGGACACACCAAAGTCGAAGCCGTCATCTCTCTGCTGAACGGAAGTTCTGACCTGAGCTCTCACAGTTCTTCGCAATTTAACCCCTTACAGATATCATCTGTGGTATACTCACCTGTAAGACTGAATATTGGGATCTGGATACGGCAGTATATTCAAGAGGTGGGACACATGAATATGTTTAAGTCTCTAAAACACTAAATTAGTATCCTGGACAGATTGAAAGTTGTGTGAAAATTTAAGTGGATCAGTATATCGACAATCTAAGCGAATTGTTTAATTCTGAGTATGTAATTGAAGCTTAACAGTACTTGTGATTTGTCGAATAGCTGATATGATTCCCTAACACGCTCACCAAAAATATGTTTGTAAATAGTTTACTTTTACGGCATTCTATTTCTGTATTTCATTTCTAGTTTAGAAGCTTTATTAAAAATCCAAAAAGATTTTACATTTCTACTTTATTTTTTGACAAACCAAAGTGGAAAGCTGATCTTCAGATTCAAATTGAAGCAGATGCAGTAAGTTTCTGGGCTGGATGATGAATTTGGAGCTAAAACATGATAAGTTTGTGAAAGTTGGAAAGTTAAAGAAAGTTCATTAATTTGAAACTTGTAATTTTCAGAAAATGGTTGAACAAAAAGTCAGTGTGAATTGTCTCAGATCAACCAAGGTCATTAAGTTGGACTTGGTAGACAAATTGAGTAATCAGGGTCATTAACTTGGACCTGAATACTTAAGTGGATTTCTAATTTTGACAAGACTATCAATTGTGGTTGAATGGTAAGTATGGATTGATATTGTTATTGTCATATATCTTATATTTGGGTAGAGTATATGCAGGAATTAAGTTCCCCATGGCAACAAAATGTTAAAGTTTGAACCAGAATTTAAAGCCCTAGCTTATCGAGAGGGGGAGTCTGCGAAAGGGGGAGTTAGAATTCTAGATCAACATTCAAAGGGGAGATTGAAGATTAAAGTTTGAATATAAAGGTTGAAGAAGGGAGCTTTTACAATGTCAAGACAAAATTTGGAAAGAGACTAAGACTAAAGACTCGACGCCGAAGACTTCGTCAACATCCAAGGGGGAGTCTGTTGGTGCATCTACTGTCTGTTAACTTCGTCTTAATCGAGTCTTAGGTCTAGATTAGATAAACGAATGCACAACAGGGATTGAATTAGGGTTAGATTACATGATAGTGTGTAATTTCGTTTGAGGGAGACATGTACATGTTCAAACGAAATTAGGTCATGTAATTTCGTTTGAACAGGTCTTGTGTCACTTTCAAACGAAATACCTAGGTCTATAAATAGGAGTTGTGTAATCTCATTTGAAACGGAATTGTGTGTGTGTGAGCTGAGGTGCTGCCGGATTTTTGTCAGATTTCAACTTGTAAAAGCTCAGGAAATCATCAATAGATAAAGATTAAAAGGAAACAAGCTGTTTGACGTCATTTACATTGATTCCGCCTTTGCAAATGATGATGAACTACTCATTTTGACTGTTTAGGGTCACCGGAACGATCCAACATTGTTTAGGCTCGCGAGCCTAAACGAGCCCATACAAAATTTTAATTTTTTTCATATATAATATATTAATAATGATGATAACATTATTTAGCCGAGCTAGAGCCGAGCTTTGGCTCGTTTAAGCGATGTTGAAGTGAGCTCGAGCCGAGCTTTTAGCTCGTTTAAGGTTGTTCTCAAAATAGTTCGAGCCGAGTCGAGCCGAGCTCGAGCTTTGGGTTTTATTCGCGAGCCGAGCTCGAGCTCAAAGAAGTAGGCTCGAACAGAGCCGAGCTCGAGCTCGAGCTTCATAAAAACCTAACAAGCCGAGCTCGAGCCTGGTCGAGCTCGGGCTCGGCCCGGCTCATTTACACCCCTAGCAAGTAGGTGGAGCACTGGACTATAAAGATGAAGTGTGCGCTTTTGCTGTTTGAGAAGTAGCAAGGTTTGTTCGGCATAAGGTATGAAAGAACTTATCTTGTGTAGTTGACTGGTTGTGCGCCATGGTGGCTATGCATGAAGGTATATAGTTATTTCCTATATGTTGTATTGCACAAAAGGTTAGGTGCGGCACGCATTCTAACCTTGGTTAAGGTTATTACCATTGTTTCCTTAACTATTGTTAAGGACAAATAGTAACGTCTACCTCCCGATGTGGCGGAGACCTTTGATGACAACAAAGGTTGTCATTTATTTTGAATTTTTTTAGGATATTGAATCCGTGTTTGTTTGGTTAATGCGCTTTTGCGCAAGTAAATGTTTGTCAATACGTCACCGCGCATGTAGTTTTGCTAATGCGCTGCCACGCAGTTAACTGTACTAATGTGCTATCGCACAATCTTCGTTAATGTGTTGTTGCACGAGTAACTTTTTTTGATGTATTGTATGTTTTAGTTACAATATTTGCATGAGTACAATTACTTTATTTAGGTAAGACAAATGAAGATAGTATTAAGCTCATGTGTGAACGTAGGCCTGGACCTTGCGCAGTACCCGTGACTGCTGACCATTCATGAGACTTGTATTAGATTACCATAATGTTTTTGTGCTTACCAAAAGAGATTGCATGCATTTGTAATAAAACATGGAGGCATAGTGTAAGTAAAACTTTGCATTGATTTGGATAAGGCGCAGAGGCCAGCAGATATAAAGTTGTTAATAAATAAGATAATTATGATGCATATGTAAGTAGTGACCCTTGTATTGTATGTTGGTCAGCGTAGTGTGCTGTCCAAGTACGAAGGGTTCTACAATTACATATGGCATCTGCGCAGCTGCTGCGCATTCCATGTGCGTGGAACGTCTATTCCGTCAAGTCGTCGTAGGGTGTACGCGCCTTTTCCTAGAACCTCATTAATGACATAGGGCCCATCCCATTTAGGCGCGAGCTTCCCTGATTTTTCAGCGTTTGATGCTTCGTTGTCCCTTAGGACGAAGTCTCCTGGTAAGAAAGTGAATACTCGTACTCAGGCATTGTAATATTTCTCCAGTTTTGACTTGTACCTGGCCTCATTGATGGCTGCCTTTTCTCGTCTTTCTTCGAGGAGGTCCAGGTCGAGTATGCGCTCACGCTCATTGTTTTGTTTCTCCATAGCTAGCATTCGAGGTGACAGGAGGCCGATTTCCGCTGGAATTATTGCTTTCGAGCCGTAAACGAGGCTAAATGGCGTTTCCCCCGTGCAAGTGTTTGGCATGGTGCGATGAGCCCATAGAATACTTGAAAGTTCATCGACCCATCCTCTTCTTGCGGTTCCTAACCTTGCCTTAATGCCATCTACAATCTGTTTGTTGACGCTTTCGACTTGACCGTTTGCCTGTGGGTGTGCCACGGAGGCGAAACTATGTTCGATGCGCATTTCTTTCATCCATTTTTGTAGATCGTCAGATGCAAAATTGGTACCATTGTCTGTGATAATGCACAGTGACAACCCGAACCTGCATATGATGTGTTCCCAAATGAACTTTCTGATTACCATTGCGGTGGTTGATGTTAGAGCTTTGGCTTCTACCCACTTGGTGAAGTAATCCATAGCAACTATGATAAATTTTACTACGCCAGGTGCATCGGGGAAGGGACCTACTAGATCAATTCCTCATTGTTGGAAAGGCCATGTTGTGGTTACGGGAACCAAAGGGTTCTTTGGGCGAAGTGTCTTTGGAGCATGACGTTGGCACCAGGCAAACTTGCGCAAGATCTCTACAGCGTCTAGATGCATATCGGGCCAGTAATAGCCCACGCTAATGATTTTTGCCACTACCATGCGAGGACCAGCGTGGATTCTGCATAGTCCTTCATGGATTTCCTGGACCAGATATTGTGCGTCATGTTTCTCCATGTATCTTAGAGGACGACCCATATAAGACTTGCGATATAGAATTCCATCTGCCATCTCATAATTTAGCGCTTTGTGTTGAATTTTCCTTGCTTCCGTTTTCCCTCTGGAAGAGTTCCATGTTGAAAGTACATAATAATTGGGGACATCCAAGATGGATTCACAATTTCTATCATGTTTACGTGTCTCAGAGGAATGGATGGGTTTGAGAGAACTTCTATGCGGACCTCTTTTGCCAGGTGTTTGAAACTTATAGCAGCTAACTTACTTAGCGCATCCGCGTGCTTGTTCTCGCTTCTGTTAATATGGATAATTTTGAAGGTCTAAAACTGATTGATTAATGTTCTTGCCTGTTCAAGATATAAGGCCATCGTTTCGCCTTTTGCGTCGTAGCGATCGTTAATTTGTTCGGCCACCAACAGGGAATCGACACGCGCTTCTACATTCTTTGCCCCCATTTTAATTGCTAGGCGGAGACCTACGAGGAATGCCTCATACTCCGCTTCGTTGTGTGACAACCCGCACTAAACCAGGTATCCGTACGACTTAATTAATGATTAATTACTGCTTAATTACTGTGCTTGTTTGAACTAGCTGATGAACTGCCACTTGATATCTGATACATGTACTTACTTGCATCATACTTTACTTATCGTCACTACATTATTTACATACTGAACCTTAGTGACAAACATGATGCACAAAAAGCACAGTAGCACAATACACGGATAACCTATTGAACATGCTGATAAAGCCAGCATCAGGCAGACACTGCCTCTAAGGCCTGTACGAGCCAGAAACGTTTTGCTACACTAGTAGTGAGTGTAGGGATATAAGGGTTGTGGAACTGCGTCTCTAGGAATAAGTCACTATGACTGGATGTGCCTAAAACGTACTCTCAGTACAAAACTCAGCACTTTACAAAATAATTCAGCTTTTAGCTAACTAATAAAGTGCCAAAACATGAGAAAAATAACACTAGACACTTTCCAAAGTGTCAGGAATGAGTTGTGTCACTAAAAAGAGTATTAACGACACTTTAAAGCTTTGTTAACGCTTTAACGGATTACTATCCAACCAAACAACCGGACTATACCCGGAACATGAAAATATTGTCATTTACACTATTTATCTTTTTCTGAGCCAGTTAGGGTCCCCGTATACCTTAACACCCGTCATAGCACACTGCACATTAGTAACCGGGTAAGACACTTAACTTAACTAACTAGCTCCTAATCATCTAGTTGGATTCGAACTAGGTACCCCCCCCCCAACCGAATCGGTCACCAAGTGACCCCACTCTTGTACCATGTTGATTTACTAAATCTTGTTTGTCTAATATCTAAATAACACAAGATCCTTTGGTTAATACACATATGATTTGTCTATAAGTTAACCTCTAAACACATCATAGCTTTCACTAAACACAACACACTCCAAACTCTCCTCTCTTGCTCTCCACACTCACGGCCGAACACCCCTTGGGACACCCCATCCATCTTCGATTTTGATCTTCACATTCCATCATCATACAAGCATCAAGGGTCGTATACAAGGAGTCTTGGAGCAAGCGGAACGCGAAGGACCTCTCTACTTAGCTTTTATCCACCTCTTTTGCGCGTAGATTCTTCCCTAGCCTCGAGCTAGAGGTATAATGCTTAAAACTTGTATTTGAACTAATCTAAGGTGGTTAATAAGATGTATGATGATTAAAACTCGGAATCTTGCATTTTGAAGCATTAAAGTTTACTAAAAACACTAAAAATAGTGGTTAAAAGCTTATATGTTGTGTAAATGATGTAGTATTCGAAATGTATGATTATTTAGGCCCGATCTATGATGTGGTAGCTCGGATCATCGTTTAACCCGATTTGGTAATATCATGGATCTTAACATAAGCTTGTTTTGAATAATACAAGGGTTAAAAGGTGAAACTCTACCACACGCGAATCATGAACTTGTGTAAAAAGGTTTTACTTGTGGAATAGTGTTTAAAACTAGCAGATCTACGTATCTGCAAGTGGTATTTTCAAAGGACCAAGCGTTAAAGGAATCATGCTTTCTAAAAATGGATCTTACACTAACAGGAATGATTTTTATAAACCACAAGTGTGTAAACACTTGTGAAATGAAAAGATCCGACAAAATAACAGTTTTTGTAAAAGATGACTGGAAGTTGTAAAGATGGATTTTCTCTAAAAACGAGGTTTTTACAAGATCAAATTACCTTATATGAAGATCTACTAAATTTAAGGGGATTTACACCACAGTTTTGGGAAAAACTGCAAGTTCATGTAATTTTTGGCAATTTACACATATGTTGATTAGTTGTTGTGAGAAAAGTTGTTCTGATCAAATAAAGAAAATTGTTGAGTTGATTTGTTAAAGAAAATGATACGCTTGAAAGCGTGGCCACCTCCAGTTACAGAGGAAACTCTGGCGAAATTTTTCTAAAAACCTAACACTTAGAACTATTTACACTACAAGTGTTAGAATTATTTTTGACATGTTTTCGAAATATAAATTTCGCCATGACTTTATTTACTAAATATTCGGAGGTGGGATTTACACAAAATTTAACGTGATAAATATATATTTTCACACACTGTTTATGATTATTTTGTGAAAATACATAGATATTATTTTTAGAGTAAAAATAATACTTACGAACATTAACGATCCCAAAATAATACGAACGCTTTCACCATAAATATATAAGTTACACCGGTGATTATATTACCACTCGATTGTTAAACGTAACTTACGCACTTACGGAAATATTTATGAACGCACATGTATCGAATCCCCCCCATCCTTGGGAAGGAGATTAACTACCAAGTATATACAGAATGTAAACACGAAATAGTTGTCTAACTATTTCTCAAAGACTTAAACTATAAAGCTAAGGCACGGCCGTCCGTCTAATAGAAATTAGCACCTGTAGGTCGTCGCACAGCTGCGTGAGCAGGAGATACTTGGTAGAGACGCTTCACTGTGAGTTCATGTCCCCCTTTTCTCTAACTGTTTTCAGTTTTCTTAACTGCGGGGGTGAAATACATGTTACTTTGATTACAACTACTTTATACATGGTATGGTTAGCGTAAGGAGGTTTACTACTTAGATCATGTGAGTGGGTAGGAGCAATATGAGGCCATTAGTCCTCATACCGGGACCGAGGGACAGGAGCGGTAGATCTATCTGGGTGTAGCGAGCCCAGCCCCAGGCCAAACTAGAAACGGACCTCGGGGTGACTTTGTCCACATACTAATGCCGTGGCGAAATCTGCTAGGTTTGAGTCTCCCTATTTGCACTTCACATATATCAGTGGCCTTGCAAACCATTGGTGATCTCAATTCCCTTATTTGCTACATACCAAGACTATTTTTATACTCACAAAGGTTTACTTACTCACTTACACATGAACTCGCTCAACATTATTGTTGATTTTTCAACTTACATGTATTTCAGGAAATTAAAGATCTGGCGCGGTATGTTATGTTTTCCCGCTGCATAAGGGTTCCAAGGTCATCCCAGTTTAGGAAATGTGACTCTTTCCTGGACAAGTCACAAATCTTAAACTGCGTTTATTTCAAGTTGATGTTTATGTTTTTCAAGACAATGTTTTATGTTATGAGGTTGTAAGTCCCTAAGACAATGTTATGTTACTTTGGTTTTAAAACTTAAATCTATGGATGATCTTGCATGATTTTATTTCATATAGCTTTGTTATGGTTAAGCTATGGTATTAAGAAGTCACACCAAAATAACCACGCTTCCGCAAAGCCAGGGTGTGACAGCTTGGTATCAGAGCTCTGATCATAGCGAACTAGGATTCTTTCTCGAGTCTAGACTATGATCACTAGGGCTCTCACGAAAACATTTTTACTGCATACCACTTAAGTCCAGATCCAAAACTTTTTACAAACAAATGTTGAGCACATTTTATTATTTATAGGCTCAGCCTGGAGGGCTGAGGCTCGGTCTGGAGGATCGAGGCTCGGTCTAGGTGACCGAGGTAGTTGAGCAC